>OW028653.1:5012500-10012500 GCA_932294365.1 Diachrysia chrysitis
GATGGTATCTCAATGTTGGCTTTCGTTTTTAAACGTTTATAAAATATGTTGTAAGGCTTTTACCGATATAGCGAAGGTTGGTTGTAAGTTGTATACCGTAATGTTGTTCAAAAGATCGATGCGTTTTGTTAGTACATTTCTCCTGAATAGCCTTTTCCCAAGCTATGTTGGAGTCGGCCTCCAGTCTTACCAGCTTTAGTTGAATACCGTGTGACTGTCTAATATATACTAATATTATAAAGCTGAAGAGTTTGTTTGTTTGTTTTTTTGTTTGTTTGAACGCGCTAATCTCAGGAACTACTGGTTCGAATTGAAAAATTCTTTTTGTATTGGATAGTCCGTTTATTGAGGAAGGCTATAGGCTATATAACATCACGCTACGACCAATAGGAGCGGAGCATAAATGAAAAATGTTGCAAAAATGAAAAACCGTTGAAACTAAAACACGCGAACAAAGTCGCGGGGGACAGCTAGTCTATACTAATATTATAAAGCTGAAGAGTTTGTTTGTTTGTTTGTTTGTTTGAACGCGCTAATCTCAGGAACTACTGGTTCGAATTGAAAAATTCTTTTTGTATTAGATAGTCCGTTTATTGAGGAAGGCTATAGGCTATATAACATCACGCTACGACCAAAAGGAGCAAAGCATAAATGAAAAATTTTGCAAAAATGAAAAACCGTTGAAACTAAAACACGCGAACAAAGTCGCGGGGGACAGCTAGTATACAATAGAGTGGATGTCAGAACTTCCATCTACAATCCATTTTATTGGGTAGCACAGTGCCCCATTATTTATTATTTTATTATTTATTAAGTATTTTACAATAAGCCTTATATCAATACAATGCCCCACAAAACCGTTTACACAGTTTCACTGTGGGTGTGAAGACAACTATGACAATAGCACGGTAATTCTAATGTCTTAACTAACTAAACTTAGTTGGGTATAGTATGTATTTTTTAGCATTTTTGGGATATATATATATTTAAATCTGGAGGCAAACTGTAATGAGATGGGGAATTCTCTTTTCAAGTGTTCTGTCTTCTATTGTAACACTGGTTTTGCTTGTACACTGTTGATCCGAAACTGAAAATAAGAGCCAGTATTTTCCAATATAATCAGTCATCCACTGTAGACTGCAACCACTTCTAACCCTCTACAAATGTATGGAAGCGACAAGTTTAAGTCACGTGACTTATCAAAATCATATGTCAATTCCATACATTTAATGTAATTTAGCGATTGCAAAGTATAAAAATTTCAATGTTAATTATTTAAATAATATAAGGTACCTACCTACTTAGTATGGTGTTAAGTGTTAAAATATTTTTTGTATTATAATTTTATTGTAATTATGGAACTTAACATAAATGAAGAAGTATAATTAATTATAAATTAGCCGTTTATGCATACAAGTTGGTTGCAATGTGAAATAAAAATTCATAATTCAAGAATCATGAATACCAAATGCTAGTGTTTAATTATTTCTGATGTCTTTATAAATGTAATTTCTTACCAAGTCTAAAATTTAATGCGATGACAGAATACGGATTAAAGTCGGTTTATGTTTTTTCTATATTAGTAGATATGACTGTAAGCTTTTTCTCGAAAACTACTTCACCGATATTATACCTATATCGATTTGGTTTTTTGCGAATCATAACTTATGCGTACCTATTCTAAGCATGCTGCATACTGACTTCACTTTTTCATACTTATTTTCGTATATTTCTAAGAAGGTTCCATACAGGAAAAATAAATATACATTTCGATTAAAATTTACTTAATTGAATTATTATAGGTACCTACTTATATACTCATATAAAATACTAGTTGTGCCCGCGACTTCGTCCTCGTGGAATTTAATTAAAAAGTTATTAAGTTTTTTCGAAGTAGCCTACGTGACTCCTTATTACATCAGCTATCTGCCAGTGACAGTCCCGTCTAAATTGGTCCAGCCCTTTCAGAGATTAGCCGAAATAAACAGACAGACAGACACAACTTGTAAAAAAAATATTTTGGTGTATGTACATTCATATTAAAAGCGGGTTTTTTAAATATTACAAACTGACCCGTCAATTTTATTTATATGTAATGTATGTTTGTATGTATATGTATAGATATCTACTACAAAGTATATCTATGTGTATTTTTTTAATCGTAAAACAAAATAAAGTATTAGAAACCCAGTAGGGCCACCTTATTTCAATAAATATGTAGGTTCCCTTTTGTCCTGTGAACGATCTATAAATTATTTGCATAGTTTATTGGTAGTAGTCATGAGGCATCGAGCCAATCAATTCAATTGTCCTCCATTTGGCTCCACGCCATTATTCTATTGAATTATTCAGAGCACTATTCAAATGCAGTTTGATCTTTCAATGTACATTTCCTGGAAATGTTGGGGAATCTCTCACTAAAAACAAATGAACTGGTATAAACGAAACTGTTCCTTGTACAACTATTAGTACATCAAATTAATAAAAAAAATAAGTAAATACGTTTTCCAGAATATGATGATATGATGGCTGTTTTTGATAAGTCACAATCGACTTCCAAAATTAAGTGACATTTTGGTGCTAACTTGTAAACTTAGAAACAATATTATGGGTTGACAATTATGCAAATACGATTTTGTTTTTATAGTAGATAGTTAAGTACTTCCAATTGTACAAAATGTAATGAATTACAGATTCTAAAAATCAATTTATAAGTAGGTACTTATATAAACATATCGTAGGTATACCAAAACGTATATTTGCATAAACAACTTAGCCATAAATAATGGAATCTTTCTCGCGTGTGTGCATGGAAAAGCACCGTTCGCGGCTCGGCTCTTGACGGGCTTCTCTGAGTAACAGTTACATGACCCGTCCACTGCAATCCTACCTTGCACTTGAACGTTGTATAGGAGAACCGATATTCATTTATTTCTCGTCTAGATTATCGATAAAGAAATTATTTTAATCATTATTTAGGTACTTCGGTACTTATTTACGTCTATTTTAAATCGTAATACGTAAAAAAGGGCCAAATTTTTCAGCGCCAGATAATTTTAATTTTAATTTATCTCACGTCAATTTTATTCCACGAATAAAAATTATCGGGCGTTGGAAAAATGTGCCCTTAATAGATTTAATAAGTACTAGCCGAATTATTATTTTTAATTATTTATGTGTAGTATTGGTTATTTTATGGGCACATTTCGGTATCGCTGGAGCCCTTAGATAATCGTAAACAATGTTAAATTTATTCCATCTTCAATTTATTGAATCTGGTCTAATGTGAAAAATCTTAAAGGGTACGAAAAAAGAGAGAGAGAGAGAGAGAGAGAGAGAGAGAGAGAGAGAGTAACCATATTGCTTCAATATTGCACAATCGTATGTTCTATAACGAATTCATTATAATTCATAGAATAAAATTGACTATATTATACACTATTTTACATACAAGTAACTGAAAAACACCAAGTTTGTCCGGCGCACTTATCTTCGAATACTCAAACTCAACTTAACTCTAATGGGTACGTTCTTAAATGTCTATCTTTCTCAAATTTACACCTTTAACAGATAGGCAGCGTAACTTAACGGCGACTTTAAATTGAGTTGCGTTTGAGTAGGTATTTCAACCATTAGGTAGGTACCTAACCTACTAAGAAACATCTATGCCTGTAACCGATGATGATTAATTAAGTATTCTGTTTTCTTTAGTCATTTCATGCGGTATACATAACCTTATTTTATTACTGTTTATTTAGGGTTGATTTCTCTAACGTCAGATAATTTTTATTCCTGTAATAAATTTGACGTTTGGCAGATTTCGAAAGGAACTGTCAAAAATTCAAAATATTCCTCGGATAAAATTATCTGGCATTCAGAAAAATGTATTTAAAGTGGGCCAGTGGGTAACAGGGTAAATGACCCAAAAGGTTTTACTTTTTATTTATTTGTGATGGTACTTAATGATTTTAGATGCTACAGGTATATTCTTCACATCGTGTTATACCTAAATAAATTATTACCTTTTGGGCTTATAGACCCTTTTTAATGCATTCTTAATTTAAATTAGGGACCAACGTTAAAGGTTTTTAATTTGTATAGCAGATTATTTTTGATTTAGCTACCTTTGATTTAGATTTGAAACATGAAAGATTTAGACGTACTTTAATTATTATTTAAATGTAAAAATGTTAATAAGTAAACATCTATACTATGTAAGTATAAAAGGGTAACAAACAATTAATAGCAGTGTTCACACTTTTATATAATTAAAAAAAAGTGATTATACACATTTACTTTTCACAAACAGAAATATTTTAATAGATATCAAAATTAGTAATAACGAGTAAGTATCGATACTTTTAAACCGATACCGAGTAAATTTCGATACTTTAATTCGATCCCAGTACCAACTATGAGTATCAATAACACGGAGCTATCGTTCCATCCCTACACACAATCACACACGACTATTCAATCAGCCGACTTTAACAGAAATATTTTAATAGATTACACATACATGCAAAAAGGTTACAGACTTTAATAAAATTTATATGGGACCATCTCTGAGGTGTATCCCTATCGATTGCAATTTAAATGCTCAATTAATTGCCGTAGATATCGCGTAACAAACATAAATAAAACAAACAGTCAAATTGAGAACCTCCACCTTTTTTAAGGTGGTTAAATTTCGTTCCAAGGTAAGTCAATGACATTTTGTCCTAATAAATGCGTGCAGGTATAAAACCTAAATAAAATTGGAAATAAATTAATAATTTGATATTTATTTAATCTACCTTTATTAATAACACTTGATGTTATAATTAAATGATAAATTGTGCAGTTCTTGACCTACCCGAATAACAAAATTCGGTGTTATAAAGTTAAGCCATAAACGGTTTTGTCGCGTCCCAAACGGATTAATTTATATCGTTCTAAGCTTCATAAATGTACTTAAGTCTTTCATTACCAATTTTATCAATAGTAAAATCTGACAAAATACTATTTGAATTTAAATTCACTTCTGTAAGCTTGCTTCTTCTATGCAGTACGTACACCAACTGCCGTTTTAAGACAGACGAGGTAAAATGTAAAGCCAAATATCTATGAAACTCAAAGTGGCGCAAAAACTATGGACTTATGAGGAAACTTAGGGCTTTTTTTATGAACGTGTAAGGACGAGCGGCAACAGTGTTGTGACTGCCGTGTTCCGCTCGGTGTATCTATTAAGGCAGGCTATTATAATGATCTCACTTTATATAACGATCTCAATTTACATTATTTACTTTTTTGTTATTTTGTGACGCAATGTTGATTACTCTATTTAAAGTTTAATAAAAAAATATATGTGCAAGTTGTAGATTTAAATGTAATTAAATTTAATTTGATTGTAATACGGGTATTGATGCCTGAAATAAATTATTATTATAATAAATACCCACATTATAAATTACATACGGACATTTATGACTACTTTTTCTAACAAAGTCTTTCTACTACTTTGTCGTCTGAACGCTACAATTATGTGAAAATTAACCCTTGCATCTACATGTGCACATCTACATTAGGTATAATATTTAGTAATAACAAAATTATAGGTACATAGGTCTGACAACACAATGACAGCAGATAATATATTATTGTTTTTAATTGCTTAAATCCTTGTCGGAATAATTAGTGCATGCAAATTAAGTGCTTAGAAAGAAACATGCAAACAGATTTATTGCAACAAAATGATTACTGTTTCCGATTAAAAACTCTATGTTAAAAGAACGGTATTAAATTCTGAAAAGTTTATTAATTGCCAGTTTCTTTCAACTTTGTGTTTATTATTTTATTCTCTCTATTAATCAATAAACGAAATTGTAACGGTGTATAGTCAGTCTATTTAGAAGGCTAAGCTTTAGCTTTTACAGCAACACAATTATTATGATCTATATTTGGTTGGAACTTTTGATATCTTCAAGTAAAAATTTAGAATAACTTTTTAATCAAGCTAATCAATTACGTCACGAGTATGACGAAGAATCATATAAGAACGGCTCTTAGGACAAGTGTCCTTACTCTTCAATTTAATTTTAATTCTAATACAATGCCAATACAAAATTGATACTTTAAGCAGGCACACAAACAACACACAGTATAAAAAATACTCTCAATGTTTAGATTCCAGTCAGTTCCTTCCATTGACAACATTTTTTTTTAAGAAACTAAGTCTCCTGCCTGCTAAACAAATAACAATTTTGAAAAGGCATTGTATTAGTATTAAAATTAAATTGAAGAGTAAGTGCACTGATTTGTATAATTGAAAATTTCTGAAAAGTCCGCGGAACGCTTTAAAAATTTTCCGAGTAAAGGACGGTTGGGTAATCTTGTACATAATATTTTTGTCTAAGCAACTAGCCTTGCCATAACAAAGAATAGGGCATTCCCTTTAAGACAAATTCTACGTCAAAATTTCGAGACGCGTGTATCTGTCTATTAATACAACATAGTATGTGCCAAACAAGTATTCTTAAAATAGAACAATCTCGATTTCACTTTACAATGTAACACCAAATTGGTGCCAAAATTCACTAAACGTGGTGAAAGTATAAAATAGTCAGTAAATAAACTTGTAATATATGGAAAGTTATAAGAAATTATTGAAATATCGTAATGTCATCTTTAGTAAGTAGGTATAAAAAATGAAAAACATAATATTTTAATGAAAATGTAAGTAGGTATTATTTTCAATTTTTGTATTTAGTGTATTGTGAATGTTACGAAGGTTTTCTAATCAGTTTACAAGATAATTAGCAAAAAGGTATTACAAATTGTAATACTTGGAACTGTTGTTGGTCTAGTGGTTAGTGACCCTGACTACTAAACCGGAGGTCGTGGGTTCGATTCCCTTCCAAGAAAAATCTTAATATGATGAGCACGATCATTTGATCTGTGTTTGGGTGTAATTTATCTATAATATCTATATTTATATTATAGTTTCTGCAAAAAAATCAATGTTTCTGATATTATTAGAGTAATAATTAGAAATATATAAGTATGTTTATCAGTGGTCTGGTTGCCATAATACAGGCTCTGCCTAGTTTGGAATCAGATGGCCGTGTGTTGGTCGTCCCAAGATAAATAAAACAAAAGATTTTAATATTAAGTTTCGAGATAATATTAATAAAACGGCGCGCTCTATTTTAACTCTAATTTTACGACGACGATTTTTCATACCAGTGGTCACAGTTCATACTCTTTTAAGCGCACTCTATATTTACTTATTTATACTATAAGTTCTCTACTCTCTCTTTTGAGTTCATAATCACATGTCTTCATCATGATTTATGACTTAGTCGTGATAAAATTGTAGCTAGATTGTATTCTATGCAAATACTAAAAGGAGATTTAAATACTTTACTGGCTTAAATGTACTGGCCGTACAT
Organism: Diachrysia chrysitis; assembly: GCA_932294365.1. Lineage (NCBI taxonomy): Eukaryota > Metazoa > Arthropoda > Insecta > Lepidoptera > Noctuidae > Diachrysia > Diachrysia chrysitis. Next base: position 5,019,931 of record OW028653.1, read on the forward strand.
TAAATTGATACATACATTATGTCAATTGATCTCACTTTTTATAGCTATCATATAATCAATAATGTATGCAGGGCACAAAGATCAAACGAGTGTTATGATGACGCGGCCACATTATAACGCTTTGTATGACATCCGCTCATCCACGTATTGTTTACCGATATCAGTAAGTCACAGCTGCTACTGAATTAGTAATACGCAGTATTTTTTATTATTCGCATCATTATCATTCAGTAATACTGTCACTACGTTAGCGTTCGTTATAATTATGTATTAGTCATGAGTCCGGGGAAACGAGTTAACTGTTTCAGAAGCTGGAAATGCGTTAGGAATTAACACGCTTTCGCACGAGTGATTCGTCAACTCGTCCTACATGCCTACGGCCCATTTAGGACGACTTGTTGAAAATCAAAATAAATAATATTTTCATTCCGTCTCAACTTAACTTGTTCCACGTTTCTTTTTATGTGGAACTTTAAACTTTATCAACGTTTGGTACATCCAGTATGACGGTTGATAAAGTTAAAGTTCCACGCAAAAAGCAACGTGGGACGAGATGCAGAATGAAAATATTATTTATTTTGCTTTTCTGCAAGTCGTCCTAAATGGGCTGTAGGACGAGTTGACGAATCACTCTTCCGCGCAACTTTAGTGCTTGCTGCAAAGCGCACATAAAAGCTGCAAGTGAACTGTGCAGCATTTTGCAAGCTAGTTAAGACAATGACGAATGTGTCACGAAAGTTAGTCTAGAATTCACGTCTTCTAAAACTGAGGCATTTAACTACTGAGCTCATTCTTGAAGGAATTCCATTGCCATCATTGCATTAATTAAACCTATATTTATTTGTTTGTTTAATCTGAATCATATTCAGGTTTAAGGACGGCTATTCTGTTACTATTTTATCACGATAGATATATCATTAATCACGTGTAAATACCTAATAAAAATTTGGTTTTCGCGAATTTTCTGCGAACATAATGTAAGTAGCTACATACCTATCTATTCACACACGATAATTTGTTATCTCAATCAAAAACAGTTACAAAGCATTATAAAAAGTGAATTTAATTACCATAATTTATTTAAACGTGCATATTATTTAGCATGTTAATATACCATAACCGGTTTGCTCAACATCAACGCTATTATGTTTCCGGCCATCCGGTCAGTGTAGACAATTTGAGTTATGAGTTCGTACTGGCTGTAGGACGTAGGTATATCACATAGTTGCGAAAATACTTGCTGAAAAAGTGAATCAATTTGAAGCGGCAATAGCCTAATCTAATGGTTAGGGTGACGGCCTTGTGATCAAGAGGTCGCAGGTTCGATCCCCGCCCATTGCACTATTGACGTGAACCCACTCCAGATACAAGCATATTTAGCTTAGTTGGAGGGGTTTACAAGATTGTGAATTCCACCCACAATGCTAGTAACCTTTTAAAAACCACCACACCACAGGGACTAGCGACCTACCATGGTGAATGGGAATGATTTATACACTCGACATTTTTTTTGTGTCCGTTGGATCACTTTTTTCATCAAACCTTCCCGTCCGATGAACGTGGGTTGGATAAAAATAAGTACTAAGTATATATACTCGTATTTCTTTAATTGCTTTCTTAATCCATGTTATACTTTATTATACTTTTTTCAAATCAACTAGAAGTTTATATTTATTTGAGTCATAATGCACTATAAGTAGATATAAAAAACGGGGTATTGAATTAAATCTAGATAATTCGTTTCGTGTGTTCATCGTTAATATGATAATATTTGTATTCGAAATAAATGCGGTCAAGGTCGCTATATAAATACATAAGAATATATTTATTAGTCGCCTTGACTGCTTTCACGATACTTCTCTTCAAACTTGATAATTTTCGCAATATTCAAGGTTTTATTGAACTTTATGTTATTGTTATTTGTAAAAAAGCAATTTCAACTCATTTAACTTAAATATATATAAAATAATATGGGGGTATTTGTTGGGTCTGAGAATAGGTTGTAGGCTATTTTTGACAACCCTAGGTGACAAGAGTGACCCTGGAAAAACAACGTTTGCCGAATCAGCTGGTAATTTATAACATAAAACATTTAATCAAAGTAAAAATCTCCTTCGAATATTTTCCAAGGAACCTCTGTTTATTGTGTAAACGCGTTTTAACAAATGAATAACAATTCTAGTGCAATAGAATTATTACCCAATCAAAACTAATAAGTCTTAGAAAGTTGGCAAGTTGCTTGTGATATTATGCCGATATGGTCTAGATATTTCCGGTGTTTTACAACTATAAATATAAAAATAAAAAAACAGTTTATAAGAATCAGGCGCTTAACCTACTACGTTATATAAATGTATTATTCTATTATAAATGTTTGCATTAAAACTTTTGAGTCAAACATTTTTATTGCCATTATATTTATAGAATCATCATAAACCTTTAAAAATAAGCATTTTAACAAGAACAAATAGTATCTTATGCGTTATTTTGTACCTATAAATTCTAAATGTTTTGAAATACTAATATGCAAAAAGACGAACTAACATTATTGTTTATTTTGAAATTTAAAGAAGTCATTGATCCCCAATTTTATATTCGTTGATGTAAGGATTTTTGCCGTGTTATTTAATTGGTATTATTCTGAAATGAAGAAAACTGCAGACAGAAATTGGCTTAGGTACACCAAACTGGTTGAGACAAGCTAAAAAGAAAGAAAGAAAAAAAAGTTCTAAAATGATTTTTTACTCTATAATATTGTCAATTACTGTTTTATTATTCGTTTAATTTTTAGCGGTGGCAATCTCCATGTTCTCTGGAAGGTGAACGATATACAAAAGGGGTGTTTCTCTATATGCATTCAAAATTAGTCACAATCCAACTTCGTGAGCTATGGAGACCGTATGACTAACAGCAGTAGAAATACCCACATTGTAACATGCATTTGTAGATATCAATCACAATGTATTCCGACCTTTGTCATCACGCCGCCGTGATCAGCATTTCAACACTCATTTATCCATAATTTTCTTATAGGGTAATATGTAATTAATATTAAAATTAAAAGTATTGACTTAATAAGTAACTAAAACCTGGTTGGGTATCGATCGTTAGGTTAGGTAGATAGATACCTTCCGCCGGAGCCCCGAGGAGCACGCTTCAGGGAACCCGGGAATCCGGCAAAGGCAAGGACGGGACCGGGGTGTTTTTAGTCGGTGTAAGTCCGACATATCCCCACGTCGTGGCAAGCCCTCGGCGCGTGCCCTCGGCGTGGGTTGAAGTTATTAGATTTTCACCCCGTGAACAAAAAAAAAGGAATTTAGGTACCTATGTATTTTTAAATCTATGTGTCAGCCAAAAGTAGTACATATACTTATCTAACCGTACTTCTTCAATACATTTGTGATTTTCCACAATGTAATTTTATTTAAATATATTCTTTTTAGGTCAGTGGGAACAATTATTAGGTACATTTTCATAAATAAACTACGACGCATAGTGTATAATTATGTGTGGAATTATTTTAACTCGTTATCGTGAATCTCGAGCGTTTTCTCACAATAAATATGGCAGTAAAAACTGTTTTAGACACTTGGTCATTAATTTCAAATAACAATAAAAAACTAACAATTTTTGACAATGGCAATAAGAGTTTCCCATTATTTAAAATAAAACCATGATGTCTATCATGTCGTTCTAGATCTTTCTTTTTCCAGATAAAATAGGGCAAAGGCCTTTTTGGCAGCGGGCACAGATCGTGGGGTCGGTTGTTAACTCTCACTCCCTTTCTTCGTGTTTAAGCGCTAATAGCTATTCACGAAATACGGTGATGTCGCTCGAAGATCCCGACCATTGACGCCACTACAGCCAGATGCGAAAGATCCTCGCATATTGCCACAGCGAGGAGACCGACGCGACCACTGCATCGACCAAACAGGGATTGGCTTGCGTATGCTGCGCCGTGTCCTCGCTGCCGTTGCAGTTGTGGCAGCGGGCTTTAAACCTCATTATCTAACACCAAAGATTTGTAATTAGTGCCTACAATGTTATTCGATGCAACATTTTATTTTTATTACGTTTCAGGATTGAATTAACGATACAGTAACTTGATTTTTATTGCAAGATATGGCCACGTTCTAAATTACACATAATTATGGTAGTTTTATAACTACTACACTAATATATGTACTGTAACAAATATATTTGTATATAGTTTTTTTGTTGAAGCGGAAACAGAAATACATCATCTGTGATAATTTCAATTGTCTAACTGTCACGGTTTTTGAGATACAGCCTGGTAACAGACGAATAGGCGGAGTCTTAGTAATAGGGTCCCGTTTTAACCCTTGGTTAGAGAACCCTAAAACGGTTGGTTGGTTTTGGACTTAATATGTGCCGTTAAACAGCTTTACTTACCACTTTAAAACAAGACAAGTAAGTATTAATTAATTAGTTAATTATTTCTCGATTAAAGTTGCAATAAACAAGGTTATGGAAACCCCAATGTCAATAAGAGCCTTGTACAGCTTAGTAAACTATTATGTCAGAGTATACAGAGAAATCTTTTTGTAATAAATTTAAATTGCAATCATTAGGTACATAAATCACTGCACTAAGGTGATATTTATCAATGACAGGTAAGCAAACAACTCGACGTCTTATAAATTGTGTCGAGCATTGCTGAAGATTGATATTATAACGAATAAGGATTTATTTGTTACTTAAGCAGTGTACACACCAGCCGCATTGTCTGCAGCTATTTGTGAATAAGCTTAATTGTTATTAGATATCTAATTTAAATGTTTTCGCGAGCAAAAAGTTTACTACTCCCAGACTTGCAAGCTTATGCGAGCTGAATTGCATTTTGTTTCGTTGCTTGCATATTTTATTTGTATAATAACCTTCGTGAGGAGTATTCATAATTATTTAGGAATATTAACGGTTTTCTCACGCACATTCTCTGGATCATCCGATTAGTTTGAGACTCAATAGGAGTCACTTATCATGAGCTGACGCGGCGGCGGCGGCGGCGCGCGGCGGGGCAGGCGTGCACGGTGTAACGATTCCAACTCGCCTGTTTTTTTTTTTTCTTTTCAAATGAACCTCCTTTATATAGTAGGTACTAATAATTATTCTGTGCTACGAGTTACTACGCGCTTTGGATGTTGATTGACTACGGAGTTACTTACGCTACAATGTCTTGTCAAGTTTAGAATGAACGAAAACAGAAGTAACTCTACCATGTGCTCATCGTCAACAGGTTAACAAACGACGACTAACCGACCTTTGGTATAGACACGGCCTTAGTATTTATACGTGTACTATGACTACAGTCTTACCCCTGGCCACAGCATAGCGCGGCGCGGATCGCGGCGCGGATTGCGGCGCGAAAATAAATGGTTTATGACTAAAAAACCGGCCAAGTGCGAGTCGGACTCGCGCACCGAGGGTTCCGTACACACCTGTAGGTATATAAGTAAAAGTTCACCCATCACTACGATCGAGTCATAGTTATGGTATGATAATTGCAAAATGAAAAAAAAAAAAAATCAGAAATATTTTTTTTTATATGATGTAACTAAAAATTTACGGTTTTCGCAATTTTTCCTTTATCTGTACTATAAGACGTTACTTCGTACCAAATTTCAAGATTCTGAGTTCTCGGGAAGTACCCTGTAGGTTTTGATTCCCGTGCGAGTTTCGAAAATTTGCGGAATTTTGCGGCATAAACGGGAGTATCTTTTGATCGCGTTGACTTAGAAGTTTGATTTTTTCACAGCTCCAAGAGACCATAGACTTGAGTATTTGATATGAATTTCAGCTTGATACCTCCACGCGTTCCTGAGAAAAAAGGTCTTGACAGACAGACAGACAGACAGACAGACAGACAGACGGACAACAAAGTGATCCTATAAGGGTTCCGTTTTTACCTTTTGAGGTACGGAACCCTAAAAAATCATTATGCTTATATTCCCCGATGAATTAGGTAGAAATAAATGTTTTAAAATCAGACTTATAACCCATCACGATAAAATGTGTAACGTTAGTGTGGCCTGCAAACCTATCTAGTTTGCCATGTGTACCTACAGCTTAAATACAAATACTACAGAAGCGAAAAGTATTTATAATTTTATAAGCAAATGTTCACTTCGAAAAATGTATGTTGTATTTACTCCTGATGTTTACCACATGGCTTAAATATTAAATCCCGCAAATTATTGCACTAACAATGCTTTACCATTATAATATTTATCATTGACACACCATCTTACACAGATCATTTAAAATGCAATTTACGATTGAATATCATTAAGTTGAAGAAATATGATATCTGACATTGACACAGACATTTTCCATTTAAGCATCAATCAAAGTTCCCTTGAAAGCTATCATTCTAGATCTAACGACTCATTTAATTCTTGTTAAGAGATTATAAATTATTCCTATATTTATTACCTAGTACTTTATACAACGTGTCGTTTTGCATTCTCGTCATATTTCAGGAGGCTGTTATGAAAGACATAATTAATAAAATTAAATTATTATATATGCTCAATAATTAATTAAAATTTAAGTTAAAATTTAAGATAGTCTTTCAAAATACGCCACTTTTAAACAACAGAATTGCCCTGTTGCGTATGCGGTAGTGTCTTTATGTGTGTGTGTAAAAGAGCAGTTACAGTGCAGTATCACACGGGCCGCTTTTTGAAATGTTTCTCCCATACATGCCGATTTCCGAAAAATAAAAAATAAAAAAAAAACCTGCTTAATTTATCATTGATTCGTGCCGAGCATAGTTACCTGCTTGAATTTGACGAGAATGCAAAACGACAGGTAGTATCTAATAGACATCAGGTAATAAATATTGGAATAATTTGTAATCTCTAGAATGTCCTCAAATGCAACCTATTTGTTGACTTTAAATTATTTTGACACCTTTTTCAGGTTTAATTTTACTTCGTATGCGTACGGCAACGGAATTCGGTAGGAATCCGATTATTTTTATGAGCAGGCAATTGAGGTATTACCAGTTACTCCGACGGATATTGTAGTTTTTATAAGTAAGTAGGTATCTATTCTATTTCATACAAAAATGTACAGAACTACGTTTCCGTTGATAAAGTTTTTGCTGTTTAACTATCAGTTGTTCCGTCCAGTATAAATAGGTATAGGTACGTATACTTCGCATAGTCATTACATGCATATTTCAAAGGATGTGATAGACCATTGCCCTTGACCTGAAGCGTGATAATTACATTAGTACTATTACACCCGTAAAGTGTTAACAGACTCTTAGAAAACTATACCAATAGGTAGAATTAAAGGCAATTTTTTTTTATTTACCGTGCATTGTTTTGAGATAACACTTTTTTCTAAACTCGACAAATGTCAACTTCTTAGTTACTGATCCATCTTTTTAACCACGTACTTTTTTTTTTCACAATTCTAAAAGTATTATGTTTTAATAACTATTTTTGCTATACAGAATAATTCAGATACTAATTCTAGCACAATTATATGGCTTAGAATGCATTCTATTAGAATTAGAATCACTTATGATGTGAAAACATAGGTAGTCAAAAAATCTGATCTTACAAATAGGTGTACAGAGCACTATGTTTTGTCTATGGTAAGACATACGAATAATACATTATTAAAAAAATAGGTAATAGAAAATATTCAGATTAATAGTTCAGAAACATTTATTAATTAGTCTTTTTTTGTATTATTTTTTGAACTTATAATATGTAAGTTTTTTATCTGATCAGGTTTTTTCTAGCTATAAATTCTTGGAGCGCTGTCAAAGAAACTTTTGTATGTACACATTTATCACATATGAATCAGAGATTTCACACCTATATTCTAATTGCAACTTTCATTACACATCTCTACTTTAATTATCGCAGCCTACATAGTTAACCATGTAGAGTCACTGTAAATATTTACACAGTTATATCTATTACTAGCCGTGTCCCGCGGCTTAGCTCGCGCTTAGTTTTACCAAGAATAAATAGTTGTTTAGAACTATCTAATTTTCAAAGCAAGACATTTACCTTGATTTCCATACAAACTTTAAAACCTGTCGTGATCTGTCAGTCCGTCATTCAGGACAAAGAATTTTATAATATTATATGTATAAATTTATCCATATTATCTACTAGCTGTCCCCCGCGACTTTGTCCGAGTGTTTCAGTTTCAACATTTTTTCATTTTTGCGACATTTTTCATTTATGCTCCGCTCCTATTGGTCGTAGCGTGATGTTATATAGCCTATAGCCTTCCTCAATAAATGAGCTATCCAACACTGAAAGAATTTTTCAAATCGGACCAGTAGTTCCTGAGATTAGCGCGTTCAAACAAACAAACAAACAAACAAACAAACAATCAAACAAACTCTTCAGCTTTATAATATTAGTATAGATTTAAAAGTATATACTATTGTTGTTATAATATAAGTATATCATTCTTATGATACATAAGCTATAACTATGCTAATTATACAGATCCAGTCGTTTTGAGTGAATCAGGGGTGATGCGCAAAGAACATTCTTCACTACTTAGTGTTTCAACTGCATTTACACACATTGATGCTAATTGACTTGGATCATCGCTGACATATCACGCATTATGCAAACATAAGTCTACATTTGTACTAAACTTAATGTTGAGTTCAAAATCATGGACAACAATAATAGCCTAAGATCGGAACAATTGGAAGAAGAAAAGGGAAAAGGCTTTTGCCCTGCAGGGACGATCAGGACTGAAAATAAAAATAGTGATAAATAATGTAGTCTTTGTTAAACCATAATCAACCTTATCACTTTGGAATTTGAAACTGGCTGCTCGAGTACGGAAATAATATTGAACTCGTGATGAATCAAATACCAAATTAATTATCTAATATTGTGTTTTTTGTATCCGTCTGGTTTTAGGTTTCACACTTCATAATTAGATTTTTTGTTATAACTAATCTTACACATGCATTTATCTTATTAACTAAATCTTCGCACGGTATTTTATAATTGAAGTAAAAAATTGTCTAGCTATTTGGTAAGGTCCGTAAACAAGATATATTTTTACCCGACTTCCTCTATTTATATGCTTTTAATTTTTTTATTGGCTCATTTCTTCCAAACGGTTCAATCGATTTCGACAGTTAAGTTATCGTTAGATACATCTCAAAAACCAAAGTGCCCTAAGGTATTTAAAAAAAGTTGCAGAATTTTGGCATTGTAATTCGTTTATATATATTTTTACCCAAATAGATATATTACTCGCGTTAGTTATCAAAAAAGGGTTTTAAAAATATGATTTTTTTAATGTAAAATGCTAAAATAAATAATGATTATAAAAAATCACTTCCTTAGCAGATCTTTATGTTTCATAGCAGATTTGGCACGGCAAGGTTTTTTGGGCAGTCAGCAGATTTTTGTTTTTTTACTAATATAACTTGTTTTACAGTTATTTAATATAAAAACTCAACATGTAAAAAACGATTTGCGAATGTTAAAATTTTGATTATTCTATCCGTGTTTCTTTGGATAAGGTCAAATGTACGCTACTCAATTGGTTTTTTATCGGCATAATTAATTTCTATCGAATAGTGATTTGTATGACGTACTTAGTCGACGCATTTTTTGTTGAAGAACACTCGATTAATAAAGCAAAAAGTCGGCGATGAGTGTATACATATAAATATGTATAGGCTTGCTTAGCAACAAAAAAAAATACAACAAGAAGAATATGGTAGAATTTTATTTACAAGGTGAGTTTTTGTCGTTTTACAAACAAAAGCTATGACTTCTATATCGATTACAAAAACGATTGTTTTTACGATTACAAAAACTCAAAAATCAAGTGAAAAAAGCAATGGAATTTCAATACAGTAGCCGTACGGTAATAGTACTGACATCAGAGATTTTTTTTTTCGTTGTTTTATTTTTGATACCAATCGTTTTTATCTATACTAATATTATAAAGCTAGAGAGTTTGTTTGTTTGTTTGTTTGTTTGTTTGTTTGAACGCGCTAATCTCAGGAACTACTGGTCCGATTTGAAAAATTCTTTCAGTGTTGGATAGCTCATTTATTGAGGAAGGCTATAGGCTATATAACATCACGCTACGACCAATAGGAGCGGAGCACAAATGAAAAATGTCGCAAAAATGAAAAAACGTTGAAACTAAAACACGCGGACAAAGTCGCGGGGGACAGCTAGTAACCGATATAGAGGTTATAGTTTTCATTTGTACAACGATAAAAAACACATCCTGTATAAATCACTGAATACAAAGTAAGTACTTAAAAAGTAATAAAGTACTTATGAAATTATCTAAAATGATCGAATATTTTAAAGATGTACAGCGTAATTTTAAGAAATACTTCTTCAAAATAAGATTGCATTTTTATTTTATCAAACATTTTTTTATACACAGGGCCCATCTCCCGGTCCACCAGCCCATCAATATTTCAATATTTATTTGCATCGTCATCTTTAAGACGAGATATCGGAGTTAGAGACAAAATAGGACAAAAGGACAAAATATACAGTAATCATGTAAACATGGAAACTACTTAGTGTCTAATAAACTTATGCTGTAAATCTTATATCTTCTTCTGCCTAGCGTTTTCCCAAGCTATGTTGGGGTCGGCTTCCAGTCTTACCGGATTCAGCAGGATACTGTATTTTACGTAGAGAGGCTGCCGATCTGACCTCCACTACTAATTTTTCCTAGATAAAACAGTATCTAAGAAGCAATCAGAAGCAAGACTGGTTGCCAGAATTGTAATGACTTAACGACCGCCAAAGTTCAACGTATCACAGTCGTTAAGTCTGTAAATTTTATGTCTTCTATTAATTTATAACATTATATTATTTGCAGACAACGCGTGTAAAATAATTAAGCATTTAATTGATGTTTAATTATACATCGCTGTGGTTAAAACAATAGAAAACTTACAGATTCAGCTTTCAGAAGTATTTTTAGATGTAAGAAAAAAGTCCTGATCACAGTCATAGATAGCCTAACTAAAGTGCTTATTAAACCACGCGATATTGACCACGCGTAGGGTAATAAGATTAAGACAGTTAGATAGTAAAAGTGCGTTTGTCCGCGCTAACTGTCTTACGACGCGATCACGCGACGTACGCCTTGCGAATGAGTTACGTGCGATATTCAGCGCGGTGTAATAGCGAGCTTGTCTAGTTAGTCAGTAAGACAGACTAGTTAGTCAGTAAGACAGACTATTAGTCGAGATTGAATCGCGTAATCTAATACGCGCAGTCATTTAATTTCATTATCAATTTAATTTTCTATATTTGCCAGTTTAAGATTTAACATCACAAATAAACGATTAGTTGAAAAACAAAACATGTTTAGATCAAACATTGGTATGTGCCTCCATAGCAAGTTCTCCATCTTTAACAGACTACAAAGCTAAATCAACCATTCGTCTCAAAACATAATATATGTTTTACGGATTGGACGTATATCTATTCGCAACATGAACGTTGCCAGTCCATCCTTTTGTCACAGACATAATACCGAGAACGAGCTTATCGTGTCACATTTTCAATGGAAACTGTATCAATCACGAGGGTGATGTAATTGTGCCCCACTTTCAGAGATGTGTACTTGACCCATTGTACCATAGCACTAGCAATCCAGATATCGCAATACTCTAGTACTTATACTTATTAGGTAGTTATATTGGCCTGTATTTTAAAACAGGGCAAAGGTCTGCGAATGAAGGATTAACCACCACGTGTCTTACGTGTTACAATGAGAAGGAGGATGACATTGTTCATTGTTTCAATGTGTAGCGTGCAGCACACTGTATGCTGTATCCAATGACATAACAGTGGAGAGTCCCTATCATCCACGAAATAAATAAAAAGACCGGACTAGTGCGAGTCTGACTCGCATGTCAAGGGACTCGTACAAATTTTACTGATCGTTACGAACACAAAAACAAACTTATCTGTGCGTAAAAATGCTCTTTTATGCGTCGATGTACGATATTGTCCGTTTATAAGTTTGTAATCGCAAAAACGTGTTTGTTATGTAACAAAACTAGAAATTTAAAATTTTAGTAATAGATAAATTATATGCATTTTAACGAAATGAATGATTAATTATTATACTTATTTATGTCGTTTAAAACGTCAAACAAATTAAATTGTAAGTCAAGACCGGTTTAACGTTTTGGATGAAATATTTCTATACGCTAATATTTTATAATAATTATGCGTGCTGACGCACGTATAAATACTTGCGAGCTTTATGATTTATGTAGGTATGAGACAAAAAGACGGAGTGAGTAATTTGGGCATGTTTAGAGTACTAGCTTTTGCCTGCCGCTCCGCCTGCGTGTATGTCCTCTTCCTTTCTTGGGTTCTAAGCGAAGTTTTACCAAAATCTGTACAGCGATATAGCCGTAAAAGCGTCACAAACAGACAGACAGAATTACTTTCGCAATTATAATATTAGTTTGGATGGCTTCGGTTTTTACTGCCCTAACTTTCAATCTTCACGTTGATCATTGCACATTAATCTATGGGAGCAACAGAATATCATCTATACTAATATTATAAAGCTGAAGAGTTTGTTTGTTTAAACGCGCTAATCTCAGGAACTACTGGTTCGAATTGAAAAATTCTTTTTATATTGGATAGTCCGTTTATTGAGGAAGGCTATAGGCTATATAACATCACGCTACGACCAATAGGAGCGAAGCATAAATAAAAAACCGTTGAAACTAAAACACGCGAACAAAGTCGCAGGGGACAGCTAGTATTTTATGTAATAATTAATAACCTTGTATATCTTACTTAAATGTCGGGCTTGTTATTAGCATTTTTTTTTAATGATATAACATTTAATTAGTATGTAATCCTTACGTAAAAAAATTAAATTTAAATGCCCTGATAACACTCATCGAAGTTAATTAATATTAAGGGAAAAGATTAGGTACGGTCGAAGGTAATATGAAAAAGGTAACAGATTACGTAGACTTTAAAAATAAAGAAATTTTTCAGTTACTGAAGAACCACAGAATAATATAATTAGTCGTTATTTTTATTTGTGCTATGATAATGATTTTATTCTTCTGATATCTACATTTTTATTGTACAACCACTATATTCAAAAGAGTTAGATATTTGTTATAATCTCGTGTTAATATTTAAATCATGTAACATTTGAAATTGTTGATTGTGGACCACCAATTAATTACGTATTCATTTACATTTACATTGTATAGTAAAATATTTATTACCTACTAGTTTAATTATTTAACTTTACAATTAAGCATTGTAAATTTTATTGTATATAATTGTAAAATACACAATGTAAAACCATTTTACACGTGTCACATTTTTATTTATACAAAAACTAAAACATGGTGCTTTTTTAACCGACATCCGAGAATATTCTTTATTCCACTGTACGATTTTTTTTATATATATTTTGTTTGGATATTAAAGATATTTAAATTTTAATCCACAGAGCATATTTTAAACTTTTAAATTATATGTGTATAACTTGTACTTTTTCTATTAAAAAATCCTATTAAAGTCTTAAAGTTCAAAAGTTGCAAAATAATTTAATTTACACATTAAAACTACGTAATTATAATCAATATTCCGTGATAAAACTACGTATGTATACAACGGAGGTACGTATTTCTATATATAATAAATAGCATAATAATTAGTAGCTAGTCAGAATTACTAAATAAAGCAAATGAAGCGGTTGATTTCTTAAGATTCATTAAGGAATTTACCTTAAATCTAATACATAATGAACTGTTCGAAACAAACAAACAAGCAAGCATTGTGAACTAAGTTCACGGGCTCGCGGTGTTATCAATAAGGTCAGTAAATCAGACCGGCGGGCGCAGTTACACCGGATCCGCAACAGCTGGTATAGGTACATAAATTTAGTCACTGTTATTGATATAGGTAATTATGAATTATTAACAAAGTATGACGTGTATTCAAAAGCTAACTTTAGTACACTTTTTACAAGATTTTCTTTATTTTCTTTAATTAAATTAGAACCACTTCTTTATATCCTATTGATTTAGTGTAAAATTTGAACGTTTCTGTAATAAAACTTTTATTTTTTTTACTTTTATTTATTATTTATTGAGATGGCCCAGCACAGTTTCTATTCTTAGAAGGCTTTTATCATGTCTTTACAAATTCCTGTACGGGTTCCTTCCTTTAAGGGTTACCTTAAAAGGAAAAAGGAAAAGGAGAAATACTTGGTTGTCCGTGTATTTGTCAAGATTTTTTTTCTTAGGAAATCGTTGTGGTATTATGTTGAAATTAATAGGTCTACGGTCTATGGAAGCAATAAAACAATTCAAGCTTTTTTGTCAACGCAATAAAATTAACAAATATAGAGTATTTTGAAACATTGGACATATACCTATGTAATACCATTTTTAAAAGAATAGGTAACCTATTCAGTTTCTTGCTGGTTCTGCAGGGTTATTCGCTATGGCGGTTGTCGACTAAAGCGATTATTGCTTTATAAAAAACACAGTGCAAACATAAATTTCGTAACGTCTAACTTCGATGACCTACTAGATCTACTACGTAGTGTTGGTCACTGACCGATACTGAATAACCATTTTTTACCTATTTTTATTCAGTAAACATCGGTTGGGTTGGCAACTGGAGATACCGAATAAGCCTACTGAACTGAGAATGAATGACACTCATAGATTAGAACAATTTTATTAATTTAACAACTTAGTAGGTAGGTTTAGTTATTTTAATGCTGTCATTAAATGAACCGGATAACTTTATGTTTTGGGCCTTCATTTATTACTGGAATGCCCTTTAATAATTATAATTTAGTATGATTACATTGACTACAAACTTAAGCATCTTCATAAAAAATCATAATTTACCTACATACGACAATGTAGTTTTATCTATTCATCCATAATATTAATTTATACACGTATTAATATACTTAGTAGTTAGTTTACTTTTATAGTTTCACAAATTTATTGTTTTTGGTTGACAAAATAACATTTTTGGGACATTTTACTCTATCTATTTAAATAAAACCTCCATGAAACATATTTTAACGACTACCATACTTACTATAACCTACTTGGTGAGCTCTAAAACTATACCGTTGGAGACCTACAGTGACGGTGCATTAACAACATAATGGTTTGCGACAAGACTATGGTAAGTACTTTCATATTTTTGCATCTGGCCGTTTTGCACTTTCTACAGTATGAAGAAAAAGATAATGACATACATTTGAATTTAGGAACAAAAGTAATGTTTACCTTGAAATAAAAATGACAGTTCTAATTTTAAATCCAGAAGGCCATACTATTTTCAATTATAATTTACCTAGGTATATTGATAGGAATATTACATTTACGAGTTGAGGCCACAGCTAAAGAATATACGAAAACAGCCACAGCGATGGCTACAATGTCGAAATGTTAAAAAATATGTGATAGGTATTTGGAAGTAGGTACTTGACGTTTGACAGCGCCATGCTCGATGCTAAAATTTTAGACAATAGAATCCCTGTGCCCTTACTCTCCAATGTCATTTGAATTCTAATACAATGTCATTCATTGTTTTTATTCATTTAGCAGGCACACAAACAACACTCAGTACAAAAAAAAACAAACTTTTTTTTTTAAGAAAACTGTATCTACTCCCTGCAAAACATGTATATCAATTTTGCATTGGCATTGTTTAGAATTAAAATTAAATTGGAGAGTGAGGGCACTGTACTCGTGTCTTGAAGTCTATTTGTGAAAAATTTGCTTATAAATTCTTACAGTGCCTTTTTTAATAAAAAAAAGGTGTCGATATAGGGACCGTCATGTGTAATAGAATAAATATTATCTGATATCATCGTTGCTTAAGCGTGGTGATTATGGAAATATTTGTATGTTATTCATTGTTACGATATGTTACTTAGCATTTGTTTGGTACGATGTTTACGGCGTAAAACAATACATTGAATAGTGTAGTACTAGTTGATTGAATCATCTCTGATGAATGATGATACAAGAATTTATTACAATGTTTGTTCTCGTTAAAAGAACAGTCGAACAATATACCTACCAGAAATAAATGAAATCTATATTAATTTCTATTTATAATTGTTATTTTATGGTAACTTTATCCAAGAAAAATAGCACCAACATAAATACACCTTATTATTTGATTATATCTATTAATAAATAGATATAATCAAATCACTTAACGAGTTTTATTAAAAATACAAGTTATTTTTAATCTATTCATTAGTAAAGTTCCAGTCAATATTTCGATTTAATAATTAGGCAGTTAAAACCTATTAATACTTACCTAGTTAATAAAAATACTTAATCGTCGTCAAACATGTCACAGTTTTGCATAAAGTAGTCCAGTTTATAGACTTGATAAGCAATGAGATCTTTATGTTTATGGTTCACATGTAAATTTGCATTGGTTGTTGTTATTATTATGTATTTAAACAATAAAAAACTCACCTTTTGGTATGCCCAGGCTTTGCACAACGTACGTAAGATTCCGAAACTCCAAATCCATTTTGGATCAGCTGCAACAAAAAAAATATACTGATAATTATACTTTACGACCATGTTTATATTTGTTTACAAGTTTACACCCAAACAATTTATATAAATGATATTTTAATTGCATCTCATCATGTGTTTCGATAAAGTAACAAATGAATGTGAAAAATAATTTGTAACACAAAGTCGACTATTCTAGTAGGTACTTAATGCGATCAAATAATAATAAGCCCTACGTAAAACCCAAATATAATGTTAATGAAAGTGGCAACTAGGTAACAACAATCTAAAACTCATAATAGTTTTTAAATAAGTGTTTTAATTTACAGGTAATTGGGAAGTTTCCAAATAGACAGTTTTACGTAAAACAAATCTATTAAGAAAATATTATTTAGGTTCTAAATGTATTTAACGCTTTGATATAACGTAGCAGGATACCTAAATAATTTCTGCAACTCATGTGACGATTTTGCGAGACGACTAAGACACTATGTTAAAATAGAAAAAAAAACTAATTTTCGAGACAAGAAAGAAATACATTCTAAATGGTAAATTGAAGCACTCTTCAAAAGTAAAACAATGAACACAACATTGCGTTGCGGGTTTTATTCATAGTATTCATACCCATATATAGCAAGTAGGGCTAAAAAAAAGTATTGAAATATTGTTTACAACAGCAGGTAAATTAAATTATAATCGTTTACAAATATCCGTCTTTTAAAACGTCCAATGTCACTCATTACATAGCAATTAACATCAATTATTATTTTTAATTTCATGAAACAATCACACTTACTCCTTCTTTTTTAAACGACTTAAATAAACAAGGTTCTCATTTCGTCGGAATCATTGTTTTTTTTTTATGTATTTTCCCAGATTACTCAAAGACGCCTAACCGATATAAAAAAGTTTTTTTTTGTTGACATTAAATTGTGTGTTTGTTCGTTGAGAGTGTATAGGAACGTAGTATTACGTGTTTATCCTTGATTCCCTTCAATTTGGCGTTATTATTACTTACTTGGAGTCGGTTTTTTTACATTTATGTGTTATCAATTGTATTGTTTAATCTTTACATTAAACATGAAACTCCTAGGTAGTTAGATAGTTTTGTTTATATTATATTTAAGTGTATTATACGTATTACATATAAGTATATTATATATAATTATATTATAAGTATAGTTTAAGTTTTTAGTGGTTACAGTAATAAAATATTTTGGTAGGTACGTGCTACTTAAATATTTCAATTTCACTAATGCTTGATAAAGGTGAAATCCGAAAATAGTTTTATGCAAGTAAAAAAAGTTTAGTTCGATTCGCGACACCACCGCTGCCGCGTTAGCTCATGATTAGGGACTCCTATTGAGTCTAAAACTATTCGGGCGATCCCGAGAATATCCGTGAGTAACTGTTTTCTTCTAAATATTTATGAATACTCCTCACGAAAGTTATTTTAAAAGAAAGGTAAGAGAAAGATTAGAGAAGTTTTGTTAAACTTTTACTGTAAGGGTAAGTAGCGACTATAAAAAAACTATACATACAAATTAAGGTTTATTCGTTTCCATTCCGGTCCGATATTTAGTCTGGAGCGACTTCGACGGCATCATGATCTTACATCTTATTTAGACGTATAATGCATTCAATTCGTTCAATGCTATCCCCGTGTCATTTTTCTTTACATGCCTGATACGTTCATAGCACGACATAGTATAAGACGGTGTAGTGGGCAGACTTCTTAACACGGATTTTTCTTAAACTATTGGGTAATAGTTTAAGAAAAATCTATGTATCTAGATTTTTTTGCTTGAAAGAGAAACAAACATCTTCCTTCACCAACTTTCAAATTTACTTTATTAAATATACAAATATATGTTTTATGCCATGTAATGGTTATGCCTGTAATGGGTTTACTTTTCAGACAGGCAACAATTTAAGACATGAACTAAACGTTTCGTTGAAATGCAAAGCCAACAAATGTTAATCTTAATTAATAAAGCAATAGTAACCGAAAATTATTTTTGCTGAATAAACATGACTTGGCAAAAACCGACAGAAATAAATGAAGTTTAGATTAGTAGTATTAGAAGGATGTAAAAAAAATATTGAAAAAATTAAATATGTTATAGCCTTCCATTCAGTTGTTTTTAACTAATGACAGCAGTTTGCAAAAACTGTTAATGTTACGTAACGACGAATTTTTAATTAATATAAAGTGTAAAAACTAATACATAGTCAATTAATCATTATAATTATAAGGTAGGTAACTACTCAAAGGTAGAATAGGAGATTGGAAGCTTCAAGTTGTATGTCACATGATAAACTTGTTTCATATTAAAAGGTGTAATATATTTTGTAGGGTTTTTATAGTTTCGATAACCTGTTTCTTGGGCTGTAGTATTAATAGTTTAGTAAAAAAAAAATTGCGTGAGCGATTATAAGGTACCTGATGACCTTCGGCATATTTTTTTTATATATATAAATTGCCTAATACTTAAATTATCAAGGCGTATTATAGAGCAAAAAGTCATAGCTTTTTAATATATTTATCACTAGCTGGCCCCCGCGACTTTGTCCGCGTGTTATATATATATGCTTATGGCCTTCCTTAATAAATGGGCTATCCAACACTGAAAGACTTTTTCAAATCGGACCAGTAGTTCCTGAGATTAGCGCGTTCAAACAAACAAACGAACAAACAAACTCTTTAGCTTTATATATTAGTATATAGATTTAATATGCCTTTTGTAGATGGTTTCAAATGTCTGAAATATTCAAAGCGTATTGAGAGATCGATCTTCCTCTTTTTGTAGAAGCACAGAATAATTAATAGTAAGTATTCTGTATAGGTAGAAGAGGCCTTAACCCTGCAGAAGTACAAAAAAAGCTATTTTTAGAAAAAAGAGATCCTTATATTATAATAACTTTGTAGTCCGCGTCTCTGCCCGTCAAGATTTTTTTATAAGGAAGGCGTTGTGGTATCGTTTTGAAATAAATATTAAATTCTCAGGTCTGCGAGCTCTTGATGCAATCAAAATTTAAGCTTTAATGTCACCTCAATTAAAAAATACAACTATTTATGTCGTTTTAACCATACATTTCCGAGAAACTTAAAACCTATTCGGTACTTCTCGTCGACCTAGAATCATGAAAAGGGATGCTAATTTTTGTCCCACCCTCCAATAGCAACA
The DNA here is from genome assembly GCA_932294365.1 of Diachrysia chrysitis. Taxonomy (NCBI): domain Eukaryota; kingdom Metazoa; phylum Arthropoda; class Insecta; order Lepidoptera; family Noctuidae; genus Diachrysia; species Diachrysia chrysitis. Next base: position 5,039,683 of record OW028653.1, read on the forward strand.
AGCAATACGTCGATGGCTAGATATTTTTGATCTGAACAAAAGTTACTATGGCACAAAGTTTGAAATGTTATCCGTTTAAACATGGCAATATTCAATATTCTCAATAATCTCCAATCATTAGTAAACAAAGAAACGCATCAGTAAACACTGCACATACGCAAACGGGACGACCTACTTGGCACGCTCCGGGGTATTTTTATAGCATCTTCGTAAAACGTGCCGATGTACTCACCAGTACCATAAGTACCATTCACAAACCTGATTAGTCAAGAGGCGGTACACGGAACTTGAATTTTATTAATAATAATTTAAACCGAAGTATCTCTTTGGGATTTTTCTTGGCATCGACTCTTAACTCTACTATCATTTAAACAAAAAACACAGTATTATTTGCGCACAGTATTATCTACCACGTTTGTTTCTGCATCACCTAAAGGTTGACTGGTAGAGAATGCCTTCTGGCATTAAGTCCGCCTATGTACACTGTGCATGAAGTATTAAATAAATATTATTATCTAATCAATTACAAACTTTCTAACTTCAATTTTTTTAAGTCTATGTAAAATAACAACAATTTTTTCAAGTCTCGCTGTTCTAACTTCGTAAAAAAAATCTAACTAGCTGTAGCCTGAGGCTCCGCCCGCGCGGGTGTCGATTACCGCGGCAAAAAGTACACTATGTCTATTCTTAGGATCCAAGCTTACCCCGTACCAAGTTTCATCCAAATCGGTTCAGCGGTTTAAAGCGGACAGAAAGACAAAGTTAATTTCGCATTTATAATATTAATATGCATAAATTAAGCATACTTATATATTGCATATCAATTATAAACTTCACTCTTAGCAGGTCATGTCAGATAACATGACCTATTCACATTGCTAACAATCATATATTAAAATCCGCCACAATGGCGATCATGAGGAAAATATACAAATAATACTAGCGGTGCCCGCGACTTCGTCCGCGTGGAATTTAACAAAAAAGTTATTTAGTTTTACAGACAGATAGACAAACGTTTTAATAACAAATATTTTGTTCTATGCACTGTATATACATTCATATGCATGTAGTAAAAAGCGGTTATTTTATTTTGACAAACAGACACTTCAATTTTATTTATTTGTATGTATGTATAGATGTATAGCAAGCAAACCGTATAACTGTATGACACTTCACTAAGCTGCTGTTAAATTAACAATAAAGGCATGACATATTTGACATACAGATAAAATCATGGTAAATAGCTGTAGATCTGTATTTAAAAGTATTAATAAAAACATGATTTGAATGCTGTTTCTCCAGCTCACAGAAATTAAAAGCCAAAGTAAAAGTTTGGTTATTTATTAGATTTAGATTCATAGCTTTCTAAGCTAATATTAAACTGGTACCTAGCGTGACTAGCGTCAAAGGAAAACATCGTAGTGAAACCTAGACGTAATGACCTGAAATATCCCTTCACTCTGAGGTAATTAAGAGAGTTAATGACAAAACTGTTTTTTTTTTTTTATTTTATATTAATAAAACTTATTAGACGTGTTTTTTTCTTTTTTTCATAAGAACAAATTCACGACAATACATAGATTTGAAAGGTCGCATGACGTCACACGTTCTTACGTTTTGTGTGAACGTGTGACGTCATAGCCCCTATTCCTGAACTTTCATTGGCTTTATCTACTTAGTTTTCACTAATTCTTAAAAGAAAAAAAATGCGTGTCTAAAATTGAATGATGCGATTTTGATGAAATGAAAAGAGCACCACTTAGTTATAATTTTTGAAATAGATCCTTAATTGCCGGAGATTTCTCGTAGTAAACCCGTCCTTTTGAAGTTGATTAAGAAAGAAAAACAAATTATTTTTAAAGAAATACTTATAGCTGTTGTTTGACTTAATCACACGGCATGCACCACATGTTCTGCCATTGTGTATTTCTTTATAGGGGCATTGATTCCGAATGAACGAGTGCATGGAATGAGAATGAATGAGTTAAGAGCCCATTCATTCACATTGATTAAACGCAAGCCATCGGGACGGTTATGGTAGCATACTTTCTTCTAAAGACCACGTTTGACCTACATAGCGCTTATAGGTATGATTTATTTGAACTGGGAAGCCTTTTCTTTGCACCAAAATTTCCCATATAAATAATTAAGAAATATTTGTACATGGTTATTTAGTCTTGTATTTTTTTATGCATACCTATGATTATAATATTTTATCTTGGGACAAATTACACACGGCCATCTCATTTCAAACTAGTCAGAACCTGTATTATGGCCAGACAACATATATAATATATTCTAGATAAATTGCACCCAGACACGGAACAGATTTTGTCCATTATCGATGTAACCGAAACTTCCCGTCATACGAAGATTTACTCAAACACTATAACTTGATGAGTTTAAGGTCTAGAAGATTGTACCTGGAGTCGATGTTTCTGTATGAAGTGTGTAATCACAGATACGACTGCTCAGATATATCCAATAAATTGCATTACTTTGTCCCTAGAACTGTCATGAGACGAGAGGTGCGCGTACGTCCTCTTTTTGCAGTTTCCTCGAGTAGAACCAATGCTGGAATTCGCGCACCCCTGCGTCGTATTACTAATAATTATAACAGGTTGTTTACAGAACTGGATATATTTGCAATGCCAGCTAATAGATTTCGCAACAACCTTATCCAGATAATTAAAAATCTTTAAAAAAGTATGTAAACAAATAGATTGAGTATTGATTTCTGTTTTTGTTTTATAGTTTATTGTTATATACTCGTTTCGCTCCAACTATTTTAACTTATATGCTGTGGATAACGGTGTGAGTTGCGCATTGATATGATTTGTTTTGTATATTAGTTTATAAGATGTAATGTGTAACTGTTTGTTAATCCCAAATAAATAAATAAAAATAAAAAAATAGATAATCATGCTTGTCCCACCAAGATTCGTCCTGGGTGGGCATCGAACCCACAACTTCCGGTTTAGCAGTTAAGATCACTTACCACTAGACCAAAAGGCCAGTCAATAAATGCTTAAAGTTATATTTTAAAAGGTAGGTACCAAATATATCGAATTATTTATGAGATACAAATTCAGTAGCTCCATTCGCATTAACGAATGCTTAAATAATTAGAATTATATAATTATTTTTATTTGTTGTTATTGCCCTAAATTTATAGAAATCTTCATTAATATAAATTAATGAACGACTTATGTTTAAGTACAACACGGAACAAAAATCAAGTTTCATTAATCCTTTTATTACGATATTAACACGCAATTTATGAAATACATTTAGGTAGTCTAGATTTCATATCTAATATTAATTATAATAGTATTTGTGTAAATTAGTCATTTTTTTATCAAGCAGCAGAATGAATTATTTTAATTTACTTTTTCAAGGGGAATTCTAAAATTAAGGTCAATACCCTTATTATACCTTAAGAGTAATCACTATAACTTTAGAAAAACAAGAAGATCAACAAAAAACAATTAAAGTATTTTATTGAAAACTTTTTATTTAGATGAAATAACCTCTTAATCAGAGGTCAGCCACCTTAACCTAATACTTATTGTAAACATTCTCACTACATATTTCAATCTTTCTGTTTGACTAACACAATGATACCCAAAGTTTCTATATCGACCCCAGAGGTCGATAACGACCTACAAGGGGTACGTATGAGCGAAGAAAAAGAGAATTAGGGGCCTGTAGTGGGATGTAAATGTAAGGGGGGTACATAACAGTCGATCTCATATAAGTTGTACGATTTTCATTTAGAATTTCCATTAATAAAATAATATTATTTAAATTTATTTTAACGGAAAGTTTGTAAATGTACAAACCTCTCATGTAACATTTTATAAGTAGTAATTAGCATAATCGGGTCGACATTAAAAGTTTTATTTTTCTTTTACATCTCACTACAGTACAAGACGTTAAATGATGCTAAATTTTACCAAAGCACTGTCGGTCTACCCAAAATCGAAATACGTGGCATGTGGTCTATGAGACAATAAAGTTTGGGAATCTCTGACACATGTATGTCGTGTAAGTAGTAAGTTTATCCAACATTGAGGTCGGTAAAGTAACAGTAGAGAGCTACATTGACGTTTTGTCATGCTGACATATTTTGCCACAGCTACCTCGACAGTGTTTGAAAGCCTCCTATTTAATTTATGTTAAGAAATTACTAAATTCTTATTAGTCACTGTTGGAAAAAGTTCCACCCTATTGTATCCCAGAAAGTTTTGCCCTGGTTTACATTGAACCGGCAAATGACTAAGTATTTTTTTTAATATTGTGGAATTTAATTTCTAAATAATTCATACCCTCTTACTGTACGTACTTATCTATCATCATATTTTTTTGTTTCAACGCACTTATCTCTGAAAATACAACTCGGATTTAAAAAAAAATTGATAACCTAATTCTCGAAGAAGGTTATAGGTTATTTAACATCGCGCTACTTATCTTGGGAGAAAAGCAAGAAGAGTGAAACCCAGGAGTCACACCTGTTAATAAATAAAACCATATTATTTATGCTTAAAACGCACCCATAAGACATATTCGTCAAACAACAAGTGAAAGTTCGATGCATGTATTCAAAACAATGACCTAAAAAAAGCAATGTTTTTATGCCTAACAGTTATCAGGCAATTGACAATGAAACAGGTATAAATTTTCACATACGATTGTTAATTGTCTTTTAAATAAAGCTTGTTTCTCAACGCGGGTCAAGTACGAGCGTTGAATGGGGAACTTTTACTTCCTAATTCCTGTCGAGAGATTTATCGACATTTTACTTTAATTTGCTTAATGTTGGCTTATTAACTCTTTAGCGAGTTCATAAGCGGTCCTAAAGGTGAAGGTTTAAGGTTGGTTAAGGAAATTTTAAGCACCTGTTACCGTTTGGTTAAAGTTCGTTAAATTACCGATTTCCTAGGTTATGCTCTTGACTTCAATTGTAAGTAAATAATACTTTATACGTCCTTCCTTAAAGTTTAAAATTGCTAACTTGGTAGGCACTCTTATTATTAAGTGATATATTGTAGAATATCAAATATGTATTGTACCAGTACATTTATTTATTGTTGTATCAAATTCTAGGGATATAGACTGGGTATTAAAAGTAAAAATTTGTTTAGTCCGTTAGTAAAAAATACAATATTAGACATTTTTTGTTTTTTCAAAATAAGTAAAAACTAAGAAGATACAGCGCGTCAAAGTTGACAATGAAAAAACATGGGAACGGGTGACGTCATGCGATTTAAAATCAATGTATCGTAGTGAGTTTTTGGTTTCGTAAAAAACGAAAAATACGTGACTAATAATTACATTTTATTAATCTTCAAGACGAACAAAGACGGATAAGTTAAATACGCAAGACGTATCATTTAAGTATGAAAATAATTATAACGGTTATTATTTTTTACATTCTATGATTCTACAAATGTATGTTATTAAAATCATGCTAGGTTTCCCCTGCACCGTTTAAAATGTGCCATGCAAAACTGGCATCAGAATAACTCATATACTGAATACTGAGTAAAAGTTATCTATAAAAGACATTACAATTACTAATGTTTATCAAAAGATCAGATTTTAATAGAGTTTAATTGCACTAAGCTAGCTACCGCAATAGGCATGTTTCCTATTTTTTTTTAATGTCCGTCTTGTAGATTAATGAATTTTATTGGACACGTATTTTTTCTTTTTTCCTGCAAACAAAAAATGATCAAAATACAGAGAACGGAAGTTACGCGTGACGTCACTCCTCGCTACGATTTTTAGCGAGGCGTGGCGTCATAAGCCCCCACTCCGAAACTTTAAAGCGGTGTATCTTTGCATTTTTTTATTGTTTTGATAAAAGAAAAAATACGTGTCTAATATTTTTTTATTATCTAACTGACGGACTAAATAGATTTTAACTTTTCATACCCAGGAAACATCCCTATTGTAAAACGATAATTAAACTTCATCTTTAAATACTGTAACTTAATATTATAACTGCGGGTATGCCCTTTAACTATTATAGTTAAAGGGCATACCCGCAGTTATAATATTCTGATGTACGTACTTTCTTACGATAATGATCTTGAAGTAAAGTGAGATCATTGCCAATGAACTGCAACTTTCACTTGGAACTGCCTGGCGCGACCAACGCATACGTGGATTTACGATTTTGATACTTTATTTAAAAGCTTTTCTATTAATTTATTTATATCGTTATAGTAGGTACTTAATTATTACGTTTATTTTGCTTATTGTTATTTTATACGATTTTATTGTTTTTCATTTATTTATTTGACGGGATTGATCTCGTTTTTTTTTGTATTTTTTACTCATGTTTTGCAGACTACTCTGTTTTCTTTTTTAATTTACCAACTTGTAAAATACAGATTGCAACTGTTTGACGGTGTTTTACCTCGAATGGGATTTGTGGTAAAATAGGTCATGACGACCACACATCACTCCGGTAAAGCAGTTAAAGCCTGCGCTCAGAATCACTGTGAAGATCTCTTAAAAAAAACATTCCAAACATCTCAAATTCACTAGTAGGTAAGCCTGTAAGTAGGACGGCATCTGTTTTGATGCAGTAACGTTGATTTTTGTAATTCCTTGTTTACCACTGGCGTGGTAGATCGTGCATAATGTACCAATTTGACCTTACCTACATCTTCTTAAGTCATCGGCTAACCACAATTGTTTGTGGTCGCATTCCACTGCGACGAAGCGTTTACTTATAGTAAAACTACAACAGCCAAAATAATGGTGTCTTAGCTTTCACCTACGTATTTTTTTCTGTTTTATTAGTTAAGCGATGTTTTTTGAGGTTAAGTAGCGCGGTAGGTACTTAAGATGCAATTTTTACATTCGAATCGCTAAAAATATATCGTAAAGTATCAAAACTTTTAGAAACCTATGGTAATGCTATGATAATTATTTTATGTTCAAAACAAGTTTTAATTCTGCATTGTAAACATTTTAGTCAGTTAAGAATTACTTGATAATTAATTAAAAATTAGTACTACATATAATACATATATACTAATATATAAAGCTGAGGCGTTTGTTTGTTTGTTTGAACGCGCTAATCTCAGGAACTACTGGTCTGATTTGAAAAATTCTTTCAGAGTTGGATAGCCTGTATTGAGGAAGGCTATAAGCTATATACAATTACGCTGCGACCAAAAAGTGCGGAGCATGAATGAAAAATGTTGCAAAAATGAAAAACCATTGAAACTTAAACACGCGGACAAAGTCGCGGGGGACAACTAGTATAAACAAATGACTCTCATTAATTGTTTTCAAGTACCAATTTTTTGTTAAGATTGTCATCTATAGATTGCGTTCGTTTCGAAATTAGAATACCTAATTATACAAACAAACAATTTATTTGCGTTATCCGATAACAATAACTATTATCACAGATTGCATGCTACTGTTTTTTTATCAATCGTGTGTACTTTTAATGGAATAATTCAATTAGCTAACATAAGCTTCAATGTCAATCAATTAGACACTGATACCTTGTAACGTAGACTAATTAGTTGTATCGCTAAAGCGTAGTAGTTCATGTAAACGTATGCATAAACACCTGAATAATGTGTGGCTATCATTTATTGCAGGTAAAAATTTATTAATTAGGTATATTAAGTTCACTTAGGAACAGACTTCTTTCTCACGAATAAACAATTGTTATAGGACAAATTATGGGCTTAAAATATTCGGAAAAAAGTACCTAATTACGTATTTAATTAGAAACAATCGATAATCCAAACTTCCATACTAATGTGCTAGTATTATGCGAAGGTAACTCTATTTGTATGTTACACTTTTACGGCTAAACCGCTGAACCATTTGTGATAAAACATGATATGGGGCAAGCTTAGATCCCAAAAAAGAAAATACATAGTCCTTTTTGCAACGATAACGGACACACACGCGAGCGGATTCGCGGGTAACAGGTAAGTAAGTACACTCATAATTTATCGCACATATAAATACCTAATGTAATAAATATAAAACAAACTCCCTCGTTCCGTCTGTCTGTCAGTCTGAACGCGCGGATTTTCATATGGTTTTTACCAATGAATAGAGTATGTTTTTTTACCCGTGCCAAGCCGGGCCGTGTCGCTAGAAGACAATAAGATAACGCATCCATCGGCTTTTTCCTACAAAAAACAAACCTTGAAGATAGCTAACTGAATGACTATCGATATAGAGCACAACACAGGTGTTTTAAATTCTGTTTACAAACTTCTAATTCGAAAGGCCATGAATTTCCTAAATAGTGTTTTATTTAGTACGAATTTTTCGCGGTAACCATGGTAACTACTAGTTAAAAACTATACTTATTACTGGTTAATAGCCAGTTAGTCGTAAGAATACCGCTCGTATACGGTAGAACTCTCTCGAACAGTACACGCTTTCACAATTTAAAATACACACTTACACATTCGCAAACATTGTGTGGTAACCATAGCAACGGTTGCCACAAACCAGATAGTAAATCTCATTAAACATCTCAAGGGCATTTTTTGTACATTATGTGATTAACTTACTCTACCATTTTTAGGGTTACGTACCTCAAAAGGTAGAAACGAAACCCATATAATCACTCGTGTGTCTGTACGTCCGTTTTTACAACGAAGTTGCTCCTAACTTTGCTACTAGATCGATTGAGTTGGATACACATAATGTATGTCGATGACCCGGAGAACGACGTATAATGTACTTAAATTAATTTTAAACAAAAGGACCACTTTAAATCTATACTATCTATACTAATATTATAAAGCTGAAGAGTTTGTTTGTTTGAACGCGCTAATCTCAGGAACTACTGGTTCGAATTGTAAAATTCTTTTTGTATTGGATAGTCCGTTTATTGAGGAAAGCTATAGGCTATAGGTATATATATAACATCACGCTACGACCAAAAGGAGCGGAGCATAAATGAAAAATGTTGCAAAAATTAAAAACCGTTGAAACTAAAACACGCGAACAAAATCGCGGGGGACAGCTAGTAATAAATAAAAAAGAAGTTTTGCAAACTATATTATCTTTACAGTTTGCAAATACGATGTGGTTCATCGACTTTTGTTGCTGACTGTGCCTACATAATATGTATGGATGATTCAGATTAATCATAAGAATTAATGGCTTTTTTCCAAGCAACTTTATTTATTAATTTATAATAATTTACCTACGTATATTATTTTTATACAGTAGGTACCTACCATACATAAATGTGTATAAAAAGCATTAGTTAATAATTATTAAAAGGATTTGTCATGTCTAACTAACTATATGTCTACATTTCAGAAAAAAAAAATCGATGTTTTTCTTTTGTTTGTAATCCCGGATAAACATACACTTTGGTTTTAGAACCTTCTTCATGTTAGTAACCTAGTAAGTATTATTGTATTTGAAAAAGGACAAAAGCATAAGAAAGTTAGCGAAACAGAGTGTAACGCTGAATAAATTCGTACAAATAATAATCTGATCTTTCAACACAAAAGACGAGTTGCGTATGCCATCTTCATATTAGCGAAACAATTCAAGGCCTAAATAGTAATAAATTATTAATTCATAGGTATTTAATCTTGTGAACGTTGATATTCGAATACGTATCGAAGGCCGCTTGCAACGAGAGGCTGCAATGACCCAAGTTTTTGAGTAACTCCATGCAAACATTGCTTAAGTTCTCACAATAGATTCGGTCGCAATCCTATAGCAGTTACGACAACCAATACCTGTAGAATGGTACATACTATAGCTATTAATTTTAGTAATTATATGGTAGTAGCTATCTATTAGGCTAATCGCCGCCTCTAGTTGCCTATAAATGTAGTAAATCAATTAGCTACTCTACAAAACAACAGAAAAAACAAATGGATTTTGTAGAAAAACTCAATAGATAATAAACCACTGCTTGCTAAATAAACACTTTTTTGTTACTATTCTTTTTACCTACATTATTTTCTTATGTATAATTTTATTATTCCACATTTATTAAATATAATAAATATCCAAATATTAATAATTGAATATCCGTGAGATTATCGAGTAGTTCTTATCGAAATTTTGGTACCTATTCTGATTGTTTTTTTTTCCTTAATTAGAAATATCACAATGAATTATCGTGCTATAAGCTACGCTTATAATTATGCAATCTATTAACTATTATAATTAAGTTTGAATAGCAACAAATGGCCAGGATCCATAAACACTTTTTTCTTTAACACTAAATCAATTAAAAGTGAAGTTATGCCAAATATGTAATCGGCGTTAAAAATTCTTGGTTTTTTACACCCGCCGTATAAGAAAACTTTAATGAACTTAATTTAATCAATTTATTTTTAATCTTCCTAATGCTTCATCATTGCGATTATGGCCACAAATCATAATGTATATTTTTTAATCGCATTAAATTACAATTAAAAAAACCACTTCAAATCATGGCCCAATAAACTATGAATTCAAAGTAATTTGCAGTTTGTTCTTTGCGAAGCAATAAGAGTATACTTAAATCCCAAATTATACAATACTTGGATTTTATTTAGAAGGTGTTGTACAATTGAAAATGTAGATTTAAAAAGTTTGCAATTTTATGAAGATTTAAATAAATGACACAGAAATATGCAGTACTTTTTTTTTTCTTTTTTTCTTCTTTTTTCAGTTTGGCCAGGTTATAATTTATTTTTAATTCTAAATTTGAAATAGCATTCTACAAGAGAAATAATTGGGATCGAATGGTTGAAGGTTTGAAACGTAAGTGAAATACATGGGTAAAGTACATATTATAGTCATTCGGGTAGTTTTTAAGCTGCCTACCTCTTTCATGACTTAATACCTGCTGATTAAACGCCATGATCTGCAAGGTTGATTAGACGTGTGACCTTCATATATTACGGCCATAATTTTATATGATAGTGTCCTGTATATGTTCCACCGCATGGAAAGTGCTTCACAAAAAAATTCATACGGCATACTTCAATATACTTTTCGTATTATTTTACAGTGAACAGTTTAAGCAAAAATAAAATCGCGCAATCTTTAAAAAATGTAGAGCAGCGGAAGAATTTAGTTTCGACAATAGAAACAGTTTTTTGTTATTTAGAGCTAACCGTTGATCATAAAGTATTATTACAGTGGAGACAAAAAAGCCTCTTTGGTACCGTTTGTGTAAGCCAGGTGCTATTTTTATGCTTTGTTTTTTGTCTTGTTTGAAACCCACTTTTTGCGTAACAACGAAACCTCATTTGCTAAAATATGGCTGAGTAAGTACTTTGTTTCGGAAGGTGCATTTGTATCTTCTATGCTATTTCCGATCTGTTTAATGTTTTAAAACATTTGAGATTCATGGTACATGATCACAATTCTTAATTTCTCGAGAGTGATTGATGTAATCTCGCATGGCTGCCTAACTGCTAGCTTCCTAAAGTTTTTGAGTGGCACAATGTATGGAGCAAAAGTATCTCAAACTGATATGGCCATGAGAAACGAGCGGGAGTGAAGAGTTTTTATTTTGAAGCAAGAACATGTTTATTATGTTTAATTATATAATTAAACATAATAAATATTGTAATATATAAAAATCATTTTAATTAATGTATCCCAAAGCGATGGGAGATAAATTAGTTAAATTTTTACATACCTACATAATTTTATTTACGTATTTACCTTTTTTTATAACAGGTATGTCACCTGTAACCCGATACAGCAATGCAGGAACAAAGAACTATAAACTAACAATTATAATTATTATACTAAGGATAGCTAGTATAATCTATCTAATACAATACTAATATATAAAACTGGAGAGTTTGTTTGTTTGAACGCGTTAATCTCAGGAACTACTGATCCGATTTGAAAAATTCTTTTAGTGTTGGATAGGCCATTTATTGAGGAACGCTAAAAGCTATATAACATTACGCTGCGACCAAAAGGAGCGGATCATAAATGAAAAATGTTGCAATAATGGAAAACCGTTGAAACTAAAACACGCGAACAAAGTCGCGGGGGACAGCTAGTCCATAATAAAATACTTATGTTGATAATATTTCATTTAAATAACATAATCATCAAAAAATAAATCAAGTAATTGAATACGTATCGAACAGTAATACGTAATAATATTTTGAATATTTCTGTAACCTGATCATCTCATATATTGCACTTAACTTCAGAATTCAGCAAACTGAAACATAGTTTATTTAATAATGTCATATTCCTGTATCATATTAAAACATTTAATCATTTGATGGTATAAAATGCGTATTTATAATTATGTACTATTATAATATATATATATATAAGTAATCAGTAGGCATAAACTACACGTGTATGAACAAAACATATACGTATTACTGTTTGGAATATAAAAAGGGCTATTGAATTATTTGCATGACATCATTGTGGTTTCGATTTAAACGCCAACAAAGGCCAACTTACCAATAAACAGTGTATTATACTATGTTTTATTTGTGACACTTAGAGTCAGTAAAATAATTGCTTAATCCGACGATCCCTTTGCAATTCGTGCTTTTTAATAATAGGGGAGCAGACTGAGTATGAAAAGGAAATATCTATTTAATTTTAGTCCACCAGATAGATGACAAAAGAAAAAAAAAACCTATTTTTTTTTTTATCAAATCATGAAAAATTACAAAGCTAAAGCGCTTTAACGTTCTGGAGAGGCTTGTGACGTCACGTGTGGGTAAAAATTGTACCCACAAGTGACGTCACGCGACATTTCAATTCACTGTATCTTCCTCATCGTTTGTTTAATTAAATAAAGAAAAAATACGTGTCTAATATTTTTTTAATATCTATGAGACAGTAAATAAAAAAAGATTGTCCGCTCCCCTATCAGTTGGTTTTATAAAGAAAATACAGACTGTGCTAAACCAATAACTGTCTAACTGACTTATAAACATGAAGACAGCTTATACTTCTTTAATTCCAACACATGATACCGTTGTCTTGCTGTTATGGTTTCATATATAGTTATAATTTAAAACAAAAGCATCCGCAATTAAAATATGATTCACTGAAAATAAATAGCACACAACTATAAATAATATAATTATCGTAGTATGTATGGTAAAGTCCAATTAATATTATTTACAGTCGGTTTTCAATCTAAAAATATTTAATTAAAATACTTTATAACATATGTTTTCTCTCGTGATTTCATCATTTTGTTATTTCTACGAAGATCGACGAGCGCAGCTGGCACAATAGTTTAAATACCTATATTTTTGTTTAATATGCAAGATAAAGGAGCTATGGTAAAAACCAATTTAGGGCCATCCCAAGTGATATAATAAAAATAAAGTTATATACATTATTATTTTATAGAATATACATTGATGATTGCGGACGTGAGCATGCTATAATTTTAGATTATTTAATCACACTACAAACTACAATCTGCATTCATTATTATTATAACGGGTAACTTAACAACTAAAAATAATTAACCTAACAGAAGTACACAGTATAAAAAATGTCAAGCTTGATTTTAAATAACAGACACTATTTTAATGACTGACTTGTAAATGACTTTACGATTGCAAGCTTTCATATTATACAAACGATCTCCGTAAAACTTTTATATCTTTTGTTTTTTTATGTTTTATATCATAACTAGCGGCGCCCCGCGATTTCACCCGCGTAAGTAGGTCCCCATCCTCGTAAGTTTCTTAAGTTATTTTTATAGTTATTCTGCTTTTCGGCGCGGAAACGAATCCAACAAATCAAAGATCATAAAAATCGGTTCATTTATAAATGTTCTTGATTTATAAATGGTGTAACTAAACTTTGTTTCATATAAAGAGATTAATATGCAATCTTAATGAATATTTATATGCAAAATACGTTAACTAGGAGAAATTATTTATAATATCTTCTAATCGGAAATGTCAATTAATCACTGAAAGGAATTAAAGTAGCTATAATTGAGTATAAATAAACAACTTATCTTAGAAAATATCTTATTCTGAGAAAGTCACTTTCTTAGCACGATACATGTCTGTGGAAGCCAGTATTTGTGCAGAATTCGCACTGGGTTATAAAAGCATCTGTATAGCTATGTTCTAAAGCCACTTATTAAACTATTTTCTCATCAAAAACAATGACCTTAATACACAGATATTAAGGTCACTATGAGGAAGAGAAAATGTAAACACGTAACATCTACATTATGTACGCCCTGTGTGTACGCCTATAAATAAATAGAAAATACTTTATATACCACGGAAGAGAAACATTGTCATGTAGCAACTACTGGAAACTGGAATTAAAATGGGCTATCGTCATCGTAGAAGTCAAGTCAACTGATTAAAAAATAAACATCAAATCTTTTTGAATTCTAAACAAATCTAAAATAACTTATATTTTCGCCTTCGACCAAATTGATCAAAGAAATAAGTTGATTTTATCTCTGTTTCTACTTCAATTTTCCATTCTACTCGGAATATAGAAAAAATACTTGAGAGTAAAAGGACTCTTATGGTTCTTGGGATTGTAAGAAAAAAACATTAAAAGTTTGTACATATCCATATAACTTTAAATAAGGCTGATAATGCATTAGTGGATTTTGATTTATTTTGATGATCAGCTGCCTGAAGTTTGAGGCTTTCGGAGCATTATAATCAGCTCTAGAGTCAATGCGGAGTCAGAAAACCATCTTAGGATTGAGGGCGCTGCTATGTGTAATTACAATTACTATATTTTCATCAATGAAAAACACTGTTTCGTCATTCTAGTGCGACTGTAACATCTGGATATTTATAAAATTATGTTAGGACATAACTTTTTCATAGAATGATCATAATGTCATCATAATGTTAGTTCCAATTTTCGCCACGACGGTTCTCGTTCCGCACAGACTCTATCAGTAAGTTTCTTAGTCTAGCTCTATAAGTAAACTAAGTAATAATTAAATCCTTTTTCCAAGTCGAAGCAAGGACCACATCTATTAAGAAATAGGTATTACAAGTCTAGAAATCTGTCGCTAGACACATTGCACAAGTTCCAACAGGCACACCTTCCGCTTCGATCCTAAATATTCTAGAAGTTTAATAAAGTTGCAACATAGCCTGGTAAAGTATCTACCAAATCGGAAGTAGACATGTAGGGCACTCGATCATTCAGATTCCTAAAGAAGTGTTGAAGCTATAAGACATTAAAAAATATAATTATGAGGCAAGCTTAACCGACTGACTAGTTATTTAATACGTCCAATCAAAATTAAAATCTCATTTAATAATAGTTATGAAAACAAATTAGAGATTAGTTAGGTACCTAATCTTTATTAGACAGTATAAAATAAAGTCGCTCCCGCTGTTTGTAAGCTTAGATCTTTTAAACTACGCAACGGATTTTAATGCAGTTTCCAGCAATACTATAGGGTGATTCAAGAGAAAGGTTTTTTGGGTAATTCATTATTGTTTTGTCTATCGTGCGTAGCGGGGCGGGTGGCTAGATTTATTATAAACACAAAAATGGATATTTTTTTGCTCGTTAGCTCTTCACGTGAAAAGTACTAAAAATGTGTGTGTGTATGTTTATGCTATTAAGAACATAGGTAGATTATACTTGATTACCTGAATTAACATACCTACATACATATTGCATATTTGTTTTATCGGTGTAACCTTTTTACTATGACATTTACGACGAGAAATAAACCTTTAATTTTAAGATATAAAAGTATCTACAATTAATTATTACAAAAATATCTTAATCTATTTAATTTACGATTTATTTAATTTTTAATAATTATTTACAACTATACAATTAAAATTTATTATATAAATAAGACTACAAAAGAAAGAATTTAATAAAAAATAAAAGTTACGTAAAAAAAATCTGAATCATAGTAATTTATAAAAAATCTATGTGCCTTGCAATTACCCTTATCTCACTTTCTTATATGTATACCTAAAAGGCGTCGATAACGAGCGAGCATATTTATTTTACTTGTATATTGATAAGAATCCATAGTTATCAAATAATTGCATGAGTGAATAATATATTATTTTTATCTACATTTTATTACTTATTACTTTCACGGTTTCCAATCCAATGCGCGTTTTGATTGTGTAAATTGTAATAATATACATAGATATGTTATCAACTAACGACATGTTTTAAATATGATGTCATTGAGACTAAAATTTTTACTTTAAATTTATTACACTATTTAACTTATTTTTTTTTTCTACTCTTTAAAGATCGTACCGTATGCCTTATTTACCAGCGATAAATCGCCCATTAAATAGTCTTAAATATTGCAAGAACAAATGCAAATTGTAGTTTATAACATCTACATAATATCTTGAGACAACTAACACACGGCCATCTGATCCCAAACTAGGCAGAGCCTGTATTATAGTAACCAGATAACTGATAAACATACTTATATATTTATGATTACATACATACTATAGATAAATTACACCCAGACACAGAACAAAATGATCATGCTCTTTACACAAACATCTGTCCTGGGTGGGAATCGAATCCACGACCTCCGGTTTAGCAGTCAGCTTCACTAACCACTAAGCCAACAGGCCAGTTTCAGAGATTAGCGAGTTCATAGCGAGGACAAATAAACTTTCAACAGTAGTAGTGCAAAAGGATACATATTACATTATTACATATTAAAAATATCCTTGAAGTTAAAACAAAAAAAAACATAGTATATGTTTATGTCAAGCTAACCAGACTAATTTATGGTCGATAAGTTTCTCATTACAATGCGCAAATCAATTTAGGTAAATATAAATAATCATAAAATAATATAAAGTTTATTGCTAATTGATAGTTGATGTTGAGACCTCTTTATAAATCGAATAGCAATGTCATCAAGGTCATATTTTTAAACGCGGAAGGAAACTAGATGAACGTACGTTTTATTATTATCGCCTTGACCGACACAAGACAAGTCAATGAACTTGCTATGACGCGCGGTGGCGCTCAGCTGATCTTTAGCGGCGCGATCGTTGCGACGATGCGCTTGCGAAAACTTCTCAGAATTTAAAAGGACGCAATTTTTTTTTATACTATTTGATTTAAGAACTACATTTAAAAAATAAACTATTTTTGTACCACGAATTTCTTTATAACTTACTCTTTATTTTTCTTTTTATGAATCACACGGTTTGTTTTGCGTGCATTTCTCTAAAAAGTCAAAATTTGTTGGATTGTGGTCTGTCTAATTTCTTTTAAGTATTTATGCTTAGTTAAATAATTTTAAACTGTAGGTACGAAATTATCCATAGAAATCCGTAAATAATCCGGACAGTCGTTACTTTGTATATTTAATTAAACTAGTACATATATATATTAACAAGTTCGTGTCGAGTTGGTTACTAAATGGACCTTCAGTTAATGTACATTAAGACTAGTTGCATTAAATCTATAAATGTCATTCAAAAATAAACACTAAATTGCAGTAATAAAATCTTAAAAGTTGTTTACAAAAAACTTGAATAGTAGTTGTTTCTCGTGACAACATTTGCCGAAATATTAAGTAAGTTTTGTTTATGCAAAAATAATGCAAATAATATTCGATAATAAAATATTTTTAATTCTTTACTAGCTGCCCGCCCCGGGTTCGCGCGGTGGTGAGCGATTTTCGAAACATTTCCATACTTTTTTTGTATTAGACTTAGGACCATAACAAAAAAAAGAATTATCTGCTTTGGTGCAGTCGTACCGAAGTTATGGGCAAGGGAAATCGGGATTAATGTTTATAATGTGATAAAATTCAAAAATTTACACCATCTACGTCTATTTGAGAATAGAGTTGCGAGTCGCGAGAATAAGTTATCGACATGCATTTCGATTATTTCCAAAGTGTTACTCAAGGACATCGTAGAAATAGTAAGCGCTACTAATAAATAATGTCATCTAATTCAATCACGGGTCAAAGAGGTTTGTTACATTGCAGCCCTGTTTGTAATTATTTATTAAATATAAAATACCTACTCATAATACTGGCGGTAACTACCTAATAATTGCGATGCTTCCTTTTATTTTGATAACACAATCGGCGAGCCTTGGCCGATTTTTGCCGCATTTATTTAAATAACATACAATTATTGTGTTTGTGGACAAAGTTCAATGATTAGTGATACTAGTCCATCCATGCAAAGTATGCTTGCATTTCGTAATAAATCGTAGCAATTATTTTTTTTCAAAGTAATTAACGAATTGCCCTAAATAATCCCACCCAAGGTTCGCAAGTCAAATGAGAATAAATTAATAAAAAAATATAGAAACCCGACACGGAACTATAACTGCTCAACTATTATAATTACGATAAAATTATAAAAAAGAACTTAGGACGGGCTTAAATCACATTATGATTTTCGACGAAAATCCTATTACGATTAATTGTTAATCTTAAAGGTAACTTAGTTCAAAACAAGAACAATATATTACCATCTGACAAATAAAAAACCTGTTTTTGAGGAAGTATTAGTGTATGAATTTTTGTAATAAATCAAATAATATGGCAAAAAAATATTCTCTTAATAACCATAATTAATTATATATATATATATAGAATAGTTATTTTTTTAACTACTGAAGACTCATTCTTCCAACGCCTAATAATTTTAACCGAGGAATAATTTTGAATTTTTGACAGTTCTTCCATACAAAATCTGTCAGACGTCAATTTTATTCCACAAATAAAAATTATTTGGCGTGGGAAAAAATTCAGCCCTTAGTGAAGCAGGGATCTTACTAATTAATTATTATAACCAAAAAAAAAATAACCCGCGGACCACATTGATTAAACGGTATGGAGTTTGCCCGAGTACTTTTACGTTGTAACTTTTCGATTCTTGTACCTAACAAAATAATGACCTGATAAGGAAATAACTGAAATAAAACTATGACAAAACCTCTTTCAATTTCGCAGAACTTTTAGCGACAAACGACATTCGAGTTCTGATTGTGACATTGCATCGTTTCGACATACGTCTCGAGAACTACAGATTTAACACCTCGTTTATTGAATTCAAATCTATAGCAGGCGTTCCGATTCATCGCGAAACTATAATATATAAACCTTGTGTTTAACTTTATTGTTTATCGAAGACCAAAAAGTCAGGCCTATTGGTCTAGTAGTTAGTGACCCTGACTGCCAAACCAGAGTCCTGCCCAGGACAAATCTTTGTGTGATGAGCACGATCATTTGTTTTGTGTCTGAGTGTAATTTAAATATGTATGTATTTATCAATATATACTAAGTATGTTTATCAGTTTTCTGGTTGCTATAATACAGGCTCTGCCTAGTTTGGGATCAGATGGCCGCGTGTGAGTTAACCCACTACATTACAAGAATGGGTTAGACGACTGCAAAAATCTAATTTAAAAATATTAGACACATATTTTTTTACTCTTTCATAATAATTAAATACAAAGTAGATAAAAGGGAATCTAAGTTCAGGAGTAGGAGTTGATGACGTCGTGCTTGCATACAAAATGCACGAAATTGTGTCGACATGCGACATTTCAAATCAATGTATCGTTGTGAGTTTTAGGTTACGTAAAGTAAGATAAATAAGTACTTATTAATAATCTGACGGAACTTAAAAAAAACTGATCTGGTCAAAGTCCACAGTTAATTTATTAGTAAGAACTATTGAAATAAATGGGTTGTCTTGTCCTGTGAAATATGGAGTCGAAGCAAAATGTTATTCTCTTTACTAATTATGTATTTTAATCTCTGAATAACTTGGCCAATTTGTGTTATCTTTAACGTAGTTTAATCTATCATACCTAAATTACAATATTCGACAAAACATTAATTTCTTAACACTTTCACGGCATGCGTTTGCGATTCGATGCAACGTTCGCGAATTTTGACATCGAGTGTGAAACAGCGCCAATGTGAAGGTTTAAGCATATTAGTCTCTAACTGCAACCACCTTTCTCTCCCAAATAGTCGCTAGGTAGTCTCAATAAAAAGTGTTTTACTTTTTAGAGTGCTATCGCGAACTTTTGTGAAAGTAGGTTTGTGTACAATATAAACAAAAATAATGAAGTCTTAAACCGGCTAAAGTGTGAAGATTCGATACAAAATTAGGTTAATACAACAGTTTTCTTGTTTTTAGTGTGGTTGTGTTGGATCAAGGATTTAGTAGTGTTTGGAAAGTTCCCACAGATAGAGAGAAAGTGTTTTTAGATCAGAAAACGAAAACAAACATTTTGGTATAATGTTATTTTTCTCTTCTCATGTAAAAAGGAACCGATAACAATTAAATTTATATGAGACCTCTGATGATGAGATATATACCCTATTATTAACGAAAAAATATATATATATATATTAAATCTATCCACAATTGCCGGAGATATCGCTTGACAAACATACAAAAAAATCGTGAAATTGACAACCTACTTTTGAAGTCCATTACTATTATAATTCAGAAATAAACTACATTCTATTCAAATATATATACTAATATTATAAAGCTGAAGAGTTTGTTTGTTTGTTTGTTTGAACGCGTTAATCTCAGGAACTACTGGTTCGAATTGAAAAATTCTTTTTGTATTGGATAGTCCGTTTATTGAGGAAGGCTATAGGCTATATAACATCACGCTACGACCAATAGGAGCGGAGCATAAATGAAATATGTTGCAAAAATGAAAAGCCGTTGAACCTAAAACACGCGAACAAAGTCGCGGGGGACAGCTAGTACAGTATATACAGGGTGTTTCCGAAATGGTATATCTATCCAAAAGGGGTGAAGAGTCCACCTGGTTAAGAGTCAGATTACAAAATTTCAGCTCAAAGTGAGTTAATTAAATAATTGATATCCAATTTGTTGCATCAAATATTCGACACCAAAAATCATAACAAACGTGTCAAAGCACTACGAGTGTCACTATCTTATTACGTCACTCGCTTAAGTACTGTTAAGATACTATATTATGATATTTAGTGTCGAATAATTGATTCGAAAATTTGTAGGTATATCAATAACTAGCTGTCCTCCGTGAATTTATCCGCGTGTTTTAGTTTCAACGGTTTTTCATTTATGCTCTGCTCCTTTTGGACGCAGCGTTATGTTATGCTAGCTTATAGCCTTCCTCAATAAATGGGCTATACAACACTGTAATATTTTTTTTAAATCAGACCAGTAGTTCCTGAGATTAGCGCGTTCAAACAAACAAACAAACTCTTTAGCTTTATATATTACTAGCTGTCCCCCGCGACTTTGTTAGCGTGTTTTAGTTTCAACGGTTTTTCATTTTTGCAACATTTTTCATTTATGCTCCGCTCCTATTGGCCGTAGCGTGATGTTATATAGCCTATAGCTTTCCTCAATAAACGGACTATCCAATACAAAAATATTTTTTCAATTCGAACCAGTAGTTCCTGAGATTTGCGCACAAACAAACAAACAAACAAACTCTTCAGCTTTATAATATTAGTATAGATAGTATAGATTATAATTAACTCATTTTGAGCTGAACTTTAGTAAACTGACTCTATAGCAGATGCACTCTTTACGACTTTTAGATATACCGTTTATTTTGGCCCTATATATAGTAGTCTATTATTTTATCAACCTAATACATGTCATTATCTAACAATACAGTGCAACGTACTCGTGTCTATTGACTACAATTGATGCAACACCGACATCTGTTGCAATGCATATTGATGTTCGTTAAAACAATTTAACAAATTAAGACGTGGACGCATAGTTGCAGTTACGTTAGTCTTAAATCTAGTATCAACTGCAGACAAAATAACGATTTTTTTATATCTAACATAAGAAGATAAATGTACATCATTGTAAAATTGTTAGTTTGTTTGGAATAAAGCTATCTATCTCTTAATAAAAATACAGTGAAAACTGTATAACTGAAACATTAAGGGACCTGCAAATTTGTCTCACTTAAGAGGTTTTCCACTTACGTCTCACATATGTCTCAGTCAGATATCCAGGTATAAATAAATGTCTGTTTCATTTACGGAGAGATCCATTAATAGAGGTTATTTCAATTATAGAGGGGCAATTATTAAATAAAATAACTTATTTTGTAAACATTTTAATCAATTTTTTTTTGTGCTGTCTCTTCTATTGGCGTCAATCAATAAAATCTGTCATTTTAGTTTGTTTTTTTGAAGTATATTATTAGTATCGCACTTATCCGATATAATCGTGTTTGGACTTTTAAGAAATTGTCTCGACTTGCACATTGATCAAATATCTAGAAAAACTGTTTTTAGGGTTTTATGAAAATTACATTGAGGTATCTTTTTCTAGGATTGAGATTGAAATGTTATTGACCTGCAGTTATTTCACTGGATTCTAGATCTTTCTAAAGACATGAGAAAGCCTTGATATGGAAGAATATATAAATAAACGGTTTGTGCAAGGTTATTTAGCATTTTGCAATTTTTATCTCAAGTTTCGACAACGGTATCGACACCTTGACTTACTACATAATATATTGTCTTTAATTATAAATTTTAATATACAAAATTATACTGATAATACCCTTCTGATTAGGTAAAAATCCTTAAACTACAAATTGAAAAATTAATAATATAAAATACATTTCATATATTTATGCATTCATAAAAAAAAAACAATCCTTTGCTAAATTATGATGAAGAAAAGGTTACGTCATAGAAAATCCTATGACTATATTCAAATTAGTACCTACCCAATGATATTATACACAATACAGTAAAAAAGATGCTTATCGCATCGAAGTAAAAAACATAACTATAATTGAGATTAAGTGAAAGAGGTTTTCAAGTCCTTTAAAATCCTCATTTAAGCCTTATCTATAATGTAAATGCTTGGTCCTAAATGACTGAGGGATCAACGCACAGCCTAAACAGCTGATCGTAGAGACCTGAAACTTAGAGGGCGTGTACTTTGTATGACATAGGCATCCGATAATAAAGGATTTTCCAGAACCCTACCCCTAAGGGAGTGAAAAACAGGGGCAAAGTTTGTATGGAACAACGGTTCCTTGGTTCAATTTTCTTCAAATTTTTTTAACAGACTTTCCTTAACAGAATTGATAAAATTATGCGTTTCGTATTTTATTGAAACTTATCGCCTGACGGGGTTAAAAAGAGGTAGAAAGTTATTTTGGGGGTAATTTGCACCGAAGTTGATAACACAACTCCTTAGCGCTTTTGATTTGAATTACGTTTTATTTTGACACATGTTTGAAAACTCAATTCGGTTTTATTAAAAAAACGTTGAAGTAACATAAAACCTTGGTGCAATGCAATACTCTTTAAAATTGGAAAGTCAAAACCATTTTCGACTTCTAAGTGGACGAAGTCGCGGGCAAAAGCTAGGTTTAATATATAATATCATATTATATCTACCTATGCAAATTAGGCGTCGTTATAGACACGCAACACTCCACATAATATGTTCCAAAATTTCCAAATCAAACAGTCAATTACGATCTAAATATTATTGATTGTATCATTCCATGAAAACATAAATTACAACATTCATATTATTTCATCGTGATATTATGAACGAAGCAAAGGTGACTTCATCTCAGAGACTCGTATACCGATTAAAGGATTGAATCCACATGTTAAAAACATCTGGCCTAGATGTCTGTTGTTATTTTAACCAGTTCCTAGTGGTCTCTACTTCTGTTATTTATTACATAGGGTGTTGATTTCATGTCAATGTATGGTTTGACATTTCCAGACCAGATTCAAATGTCAAATCGTCATCGACAGTATCGACACTATTGGGTTAGCAGACTTATGGCCGAATACGGAAAACTCACTCAGTTTTAAGTCGCCTTTAAGTCTTGTGCCGTCTCTGTCACTTTAAGGTGTAAAGTAACGACAGATATACATTTAAGAACGTCTTAAAGTTAGATGGCATTTTAGTATTCGGTGGTTAGCCGATTAGAATTCTTGCTACTGTGATCTGAGCAAGATCCGTTAAATAGTATTTCCTTCTAGTATTATAGTTCATGTCTATTTCCCTTTATCAAGCAAATATCATACATCAAACCATAGATTAAGTCTAATCAAAATATAAATCTAAAACATCACGCTCGACAACATTTGCTACCGAAAAAATGTATCTTTATATCCCATAATGATAGTCGTAGATACCAAAAAGTTGTTATATCCACGCAATCCCACCATTAGATTCGTAATTAGTGTGTTTAAGTTTAAAGAAACTCGTTCATCTACTAGATTTTAATAGATATCTACAATTAAATAAAAAAATACTTGTCCAAAATTACATAATTATTTTGAAGAATATGTTTAGAGGCAAGTTGATGTTTTTTCTTGTAAGAGAAAAATAGTTTGCATACAAAAACTGAAGGGTTTTTGATAAATTAACCCATAAAGTATTTTATAAATTTAAGATATTTGGTGAACAATAAAATTAAATAATTAACTATTCTCTGTAGTTAGTCACGTAACACTTTTTTTATTGGTCCTTAATGTTAAGGCAATCGTAATTTCCGAAGTGCCGGTTGCCATAAATTATAAAAACACAAGGAGTAATGAACTCAAAATAATTTTCTCTCGTAAATAATCTACACTTGCACCTAATAATTAAAAATAAATAATTAATTTAGCATTAGCGACATTTCTATGGTTTGAAATAATTATGTAGGTATTTATAATAATAAAAATAATTATTTATCTTTGACATAAGTTTCGAATTAAATATACTTCGTTTGTATATAATTGTAATTGACTATTAAATAATAAGTAAATAAGGTTGTGGCAAATAAATTCCAGAATGCACTAAGGTTTTCGTACGGTGATCCTTTGACATGGAAACATCAAATGCAATGCTAAAATTAACCAGATATTATATGCTTCGAAAAATGATAAAATGGTAACCATAATGACTATAGAATAGGTACATAGTAATAGGTAGTATGATTTTTTATAGTAGCTATGTAGCTAGTATAGAAATCAAAACTAAATAATAAATTTATTGAGTAATTTTTTATGTTTTTTTTCATATAAAAAAATAAAGTACCTATATCATAAAGACACGTTAATAAAATATTTATTTATAAGATGACTTGTATTGTTAGTACTTTATACTTATACATTTTTACTATTCATAATACATTTATTTGAAAAATAATGAAGTAATGCCCTTTTGTCTTAATCAAAATTTAAAATAATATATTTTTTACTTCAAAATATCATTATAGGGATTTTGCCAGCGTGTACTATCACTGTAAAGTCAAATAATCCGGGTTTTTTAAATGTATTATATTATACAATTTACGTAATTTTTTTTTTCAGTTTCGCATGTCTTCTATTTAATAAATATTTTAACTTTCCATAAAAATGTGTTAGAACAAAACCACTATAGTGTGTTTATTTATTGTTGTAAATTACGACAAACTAACAATAATTTCGAGTAATTATATAAAAAAAAAACGAAGTTTAGAGGACTGAAAGCCATTCTCTTAAATATGTAAATATTCAGAATATTAAAAGACTTTAATTTATCCGTAATTAAAAGCACTAATAACTGCAAATTAATGTATATTTCATTAAGTCGAAGTCCCATTGTCACTTGGGATTTTCCTTTATTTACGCACTGAAAAGTAATTGTATATTTTTCTATTAATTATATTATTAATTAAGCATGTAGGTATTCGGTAACATTTAAATTTAAGCAGTACGTATATTTTAATTACGTGACATCGTAAATCCGCACATAACTTATGAAAATTTATTATTGTTTCCTACGTTTACGCTGAATGACTACAGTATAAAATGAAATAAAAATAGTAGCGCTCTTACCTTTCTTTATTAGATTAAAATAATCTCCAATCAGTGTCGCATTAACAACAACAAAATATGATAACACAAACTGCGAACAATAAAATGTTGCACAAAATACCACTACGATTCAATCGTATTTGGAACAAGATAGCAATTTTTTAAACGCTCAGAACAATGACATTCGTAATCTTTCGATTTATTTAATTTTTGAATTTTCATTGACTGTTTCGCGTTCGGCTTTGTTGGGCTGTATCGCGCACACCCGCCGCTTGTTGGCGCTCAGCGTTGTACTGACTGGCCGCAGTAGTACGCAACGCAACTGCGGAATCGGGCGCGCCCGCCGTCAGCTGGCCGGCTGTCACACTGAAGCATTTTTAGGGATCCGTACCGATGACGAGAAAGTTAAAAACGTGTTTGTTATATTTTTTATTTCCGTATTGTATTGTATCTAATAAAATAAAAGGTTTGGGTATAAAAAGGATTCTAATTTAGAATCTGTGTCAACATTGATCTACTAATGCGTGTTTATAAATATGTACATTATTAAGTAGATATAATATCTAAATTACTACGTTAAAAATATTTTAAAGTAACTTTTAATTCAGAAAAAATACAATCAGTTAGTTACGCCTACAACAAAGTGATAGCAAAATGTTGCTATATAAAACATTTGCAATGCCGAACAGAAGCTAGATTATTGATAATTGAGCATTGACCTCAAAATACTTTTTTGCAATAACAGCACCACCATAGCCTACCTACAGAAACGCTATAGTTTATATCATAGTAAACTTGTATACTTAATCCAGCCAATAAATTCAATAAAACAAAAACCTAATCATAATAAAAAAGGGAAATAAAACTATTTGAATAAATGAATAGTAAAAAGTTATGCTAATAATTGTGAGCGCAGGACTGTTCCTGCGCTCACAATTATAAGCATTTATAAGCAAACAATAGCTTATTGGTAATTACTAAAGGGTGTTCGCGTTTTAAAAATCCAATAGGTTCGCCAGTCTCACCAGCATTTGATCTACCTGTCCATTTAGTGAGTGTATCATAATTAGCAACACGGGCCTTTTTTTAGTTATTTTAAATAAAAAAATAATAAAAACAGTATTAAAGGTCAATTGTTTCTCATTCGTGGAAATTGACAGCGCATTCTTAAAAAAAAAAAAACAAAAAAGTGTGCTTAAAATGCTACCCGCTCAGAAAAACCGTCTAATCATACAAAAAGGTTGCTACAAAGGCTGTCTTAGTTAATTTTTCGAGCTGTCTTCTTGTCTAAAGTTTTACTTCTTACATTTATCTTTAAAAACTCTCAACAATGAATAATGTTACGAAATAAATCCTTAAATACTGACCTCACATAACTTGAGATTAGATTGAAAAAAAAACCACCTAGGTATCCAATTAAATTCTATCAGTAAAATGTGAAGGCTGACTAGAATATGAAAATTAAAACATATGAAAATTATTATTTGTGCCTATTTTAGCTCAGCTTATGAACTAAATTTAATTAACAAAATTAAAAAAAATCTCAATAACACGGCTTAACTACCGTTTTAATATCCAGAAGTAATAATAATAAATTATGAATTTATTTATTACGTCTTTAAATTTAAAAAAAATGACATTATAATCCGACAAAAGTAGGTATAGATAAATACTTGTGGACTTAAAATCTTTATTAATATGCAGCAGTCATTTGTTTCGATTAAAAACGTTTATATGGAATCGATGAATTTAAAAGTGTTCCGCACTTGAACGTTCTCTCTACTCATGCGGGAACGAGTCATAGGGCGCATGCGTTCCCCTTTGAATGCTAAATATAGAAAACACACACAAGCGTAGAAACGCATGCACGATGACGATACAGCTGCACCCTACAACATAAACTACTCTTCACTTCTATGGTAACCTAGTAACAAAGGACAATGTCACTGGATTCATGTGAATTAATTGCTATGGGAATTGTCGCACGATAAGAAAGGATATACAATACAAATACATACATTTTATTATCATAAGAAAATTTAGACATATATAAGGCTTTTCGTTAGATTGTTTTGAATAAATTCTACTGGGCGTAGAAACGTAAAAACCTAGAAACAAAATCCTAAAATACTCGTATTCGTCCACTAACTTTCCTGTAAACAGGCAATAAATAATATTGCGAGATCGCAATCGTAAAAATGTTCTGAAACATACACGATTCAATGACTCACATCACAATAAACATAAAATGCTGAACCATAGAATGCTAAATGTGATAATGTGATAACCAGATACCTACATTATTAGTACGAGCTGCTTGCGATAGATGGCGCTAAGCTAGTGACGTCACCTTTCTGAATGGCGGTGTTAAGATTCTCCGCGACCTAATGACTACCCTGACTAGACACTTTTACAGTATCGCTTCTCGGCCTTTTGGCTAAGATCAAAGTGTAGTATCTGTTCTTTTCAGCTTAATATCTGAAAGTTCCCTCAATGAGGGACCAGTATATTAAACTGATTTTTGTAAACTGACGGGATGTTCGGGGCTCGCTCCACTCCCGTCACGGGTCGGCCCGGCATTGCAGTGCCGCCGGGATCGGCCCACATAAACTAATGATTATCCACGCTCAACAAAGCCCACTGCGGACTGTAAACTGTTGATTCACAATTGAAAAGACTGCTTTACGCTTTAGCTACTTACTTTGTGTTCAGAACAATGTACGTGATGTTGTCCACATTTATTTATTTACATGTCTCTCATTGTTAAATTTATATCAAACTATTCGAATTTATAATATTTTTTTTATCTTTTCCTGTTTTATTATTTACAATTTTAAATATATACAAACTTAACTATATACCTATACACTTAAAACAAAACTAAACTCTTAACTAATAAAAAAAATCTAAAAAATAGCGTCAAAAAATTCATCCGCATCGCTGTCGACTGGAAGTGTACCCAAAAGACTGGCGGCATTGCCACGTTGAATGGCAATGCTTATTCTCTGTCCAAAGTAAAAGCCAGCCCTTGGGTCACGCGAGGAGTCAACAAGGCGTTTCGCCAGATCTTTATATAATATGTGTGCACTCGGACCCCTTTACGCTTAGTTAAGCGGAATTTATTATTTTAAAATGCAGGTATCATCAATAGATAAACTATCATACTTACATAACAAAAGTAGTCAGCCTAAATATCATAACTGCCTGGAAAATTGACAGAATTAAACAATTATGTTACCTAAAACAAGATTTTAAATAATTAAAAACATTTAAATATTATTTAAACTTCAACTTACTATTAAGAAGGTTATAATTAAATAAATCTGTAATATTTAAATAATACTATTTAATTGTATTAAAACTGCTTTTTCAACGAACTCTACTGCACTTTATTTAGATTTTAGTTCCCAAAGTTTGAACACCTTTGCTATATAAATGGTCATGTTGCGGATTCAATTCTATGACAATACAAGTGAATGATAATTATGTAAGATGGAGTAGCAATAGGTTCGCCTGTATCCCCAGTAGTCGCCGACATCTTCGTGGAAGACTTTGAAGAGACAGCTTTAAAAATAGCTCCCGACACTCCCTGGTTTTTAAACAGTACATGATACTTTCACTATTTTACCATTCAACCAAGTAACTGCATATTGAAACCACTTCAACTCCATTAATAAAAAAAAACAATTTATTTTGGAGTTGGAGGAGAATAAATAAATCTCTTGCCTTCTTAGATGTATTAGTCCACCGTAATCCTGATCATATAATAAGTCACACTGTGTATCCCATACAGACAGATATCTGGAAGGTGAATCCTCACCACCATCCTAAACAGTTAGCTACCGTGGGTAAATCTTTGTTATAGAGAGCACACGGAATCTGTGATCCTTGCCACTGAGCTTCAACATGTCTAGCAAGTACTGCGAAACAACAAGCCCCAAATTCCACGGCCCCGTCACAGAAACTGAGTCAACCGTTTACCTGCTGCTGCGACTTCTACCAACTGCTGCTGCTGCTGCTACCAATGACATAGCACAGGCAACATTTGCTACATCCATAAGCAAGCTTCAATTAAAACATCATCACTTTAAGTCGCCTAAGAAAACTACCAGTCCTTCAAGCTTTCAAGTGCCACACACCTCTTCAAGATGCAGGAGTGTATCGGTCAAACAAAGCGCAGAATAAGGACCCGCGTAAATAAACATATTGCTGACCGTTTGTGATTCTATGTAAAATACTATTTACTAACCAAGTTACAAATATTTTTATGTTTTATTACAGTTAGAGCTTTAATTCCACATTTCATCCATCAAGTTGAAAAATAGTGATAACTAACTTGAAGCAGTTTTGCGGCAACTGAATTTCTTTCAGCTCTTCTAAGGTGACTGACCCTGACTGTAAAGATGAGCGTAGTTACTAAGTTGTGGCACCACAACGTAGTATGCATTGTAGATTTTTGTTGCCATTATTCGCCGTAACTACTGCAGTAGCGGTGCCGAGAAGCAACGCAGAACTCATTGCCCCACTAACACTCACGACGTGTTCTCAGAAACACAGCTTACTTCATAAATTACATCGATATATAAATAAATCGATATAATATATATAAATGTAAATCGATATGTAAATAAAATTATAAGGTAATAAATCCTATCCTGTAATCCTATAGATATCAATAATAATTAAACCTACTAGCAACTATGTATGAAATAAAAACCTATAGAAAGGTACATACTGAAGCTACAGATCTACGTATTTTTTACCCCCGACGCAAAAAGAGGGGTGGCGAGGTACAGCTAAGCTTAAAGCAATAAAAATAGCTAAAATAGGAGATTGCATACTCATTACTCATAGCGCTCCAAGACAACAATTTAACATCCAACTAGATTTTCTACAAAAAAATGATCGTATCAAAGCAAGTTGGTTGGAAATGTTAGTAAATTAATAGATAGGCTATCAAATGAAGGATTTGATTTACATAAGCGGCGGTACCTCGCCCCGACATTATAGCGCCATTTCAACGAGCAAACCTTATCGTGCCATCCATCAATTTCTATACCTAATTAAAATAAGTATATGGTGTTACTCAATCGAATTTGAAGGCTCAACGATAGGCAATTTTGACTTTTTAAATGTTCGTTTTTTATCACGTTGTGGGTTTTTAATTTTTTAATAGTAACTATTAAAATTTGAAAAAAAAATATTTATATTAAGAATTATTCTTTAAGTTTACGTTACCATATAGGTAGGTAGGAAGAATTAATAATATTATAATACTATATTTAATCATTGCTTTTTATAACTACTGGTTAATAGGTAGATATTAGTGGTTTCTTACCTCATTTCCTTAGAAATCAATTCACACGTATTATTGAGCAGATTATATTATATACCTATGTTTAAGTTATTTTATTAATAAACAATTCAGCTTTGTTTTCGTTGTTTGTATCAAACCTTGATATCCAAAAACAAATACAATGCAAAGCAAAATATCAAGACATTAAGAATATAATTGCCATTTCAAAAGGGTCCGCAAAAAAATACAAAATTTCATCAAACCAGCTTTAAACGATCAAAATGGTTTGAGTGAAACCAAAATCTGTGTTTCAATCAAACTGTTTGACAGTCTCGGGTACTTAAGCTGAATATAAAAACATGTTATATTCTATTAGTAGGTGTATAATTAGTACATAATTATAATTAATTATAATACTTGCGCGTGCACAATATTGTTTTTTACTAGGTACCTACAGTTGAGCGAATATTTGTATGAAAACAGTTGGTTTTTATTTATACATATATTTGTATCAAATGACATGCGCTTAAATTGTTATTTACGCTTCAGTAATAAAACATTTATTTAATTAATATTGAGATACCTGAATTTTATTTAACTGATATATTTTGTCATGCTTAATGTCAACAAAAAATATTGTAGGTAGGTAACTATTTAACAGCGACAAAAAAATGTCGCCACGAGTCTACATAATAAGTACTAAATTGATTTGAAAAAAAAAATAACCTGTTTTTAATTCTATAAATATTTTATTGCAAATAGGTATTTAACTTTATAATTAGGTACAGTCTACAATTTATTGGTAAAAAGTTAAAAATAAAAATAAATTAAAAATAAAAATAAATAACTTGTTTGTTTTACTAGAACAAGACAAGCATTTGTGTGATCCTTAAATTCATGTTTGTTCTAAGCATCACGTCCAGGATACAGGATCCAGGATCACAGTCCAAGAGATCATTGTGCATGTGATTTGAATGTTTGTAAAAAACCCGCGAAACAAGCATTAAATTCGTCAGTTGTTTTCTAAAACAAGAAAAAATAGAAGAGACCTAATTACACACAGGTATGACAATATTTTAAAACTCGATACTTATATTGCACTCCATATTATGATTAAATAAATGTGGACAACATCACATACATTGCTCTGAACCCAAAGTAAGTAGCTAAAGCACTTGTGTTATGGAATCAGAGACAACGTAGGTACCACAAACACCCAGACACGAGACAATGTAGAAAAGTTGTTTTTTCTACATTGACCCGGCCGGGGATCGAACCCGGGACCTCAGAGGTGGCGACACCTTGAAACCGGTGGGTACGCCACTCGACCACGGAGGTCGTCAATTTATCGTCGGATTAATAGGAAATTAAAGTTTGTTAACATGAGCTAGTCTCATAAGTACTAAATATGAGGTAAAAATGCGGGTCATTCGGATAGGTACCTAATGGCATAATGCCCTAAAAATCATTCGAAAATCCGTACAAACTTTCTAAAATGTAAATGTATGGATACTATATTATATAAATAAATTTATTGATTAATAAATTAATTCTGTCCTTAAAAAATACTTAGACAAGCAGTCTGCGCAACGGTAATAGCCCTTAGTGCCAAACGTAAGATTTTTTTTTTTTTTTCTTTTGGTAGTGATTTACGCAGTTAGCCTAAGCGCAGATTTTGACTGCTTCACAGAACTTTTGGCGAGAACCTTAAGGGCCTCCAGCCAGAGAGCAATAGAAAAACTAACTACGTCAGCAACGTGCACTAAGGGCACCCCCTGTGGGGTTCGGACCTCGACTTAGTGCGTTGCTAACAATCTTAATAAGGCAAAAACAGCAAGGGAGGGCTGGATCTAAGTGTTAATTATTTAAGGACATATTTTTATTGCTAGTTTGGCCGGCTCGGGCCAGCTTGATCTAGGGACGGGGGGGTGCAAATTTTTATCTGTAAGTAGGTAGGTACTACGTTTGTTAAATAATTTAATATTAGGTTTTGAGTTACTTCTAATAAAACGGTGCGCTCTGTTTTTACGATTTTGTTTGTTCATACTCTGGGCGAACTCTATAGTTTACTTATTTTTTCTCTAAGGTCCTTTTTACTTCGGTTTAATTTTATCCTAACTAAATCTATACTATTATTTAATATTATAAAGCTGAAGAGTATGTTTGTTTGTTTGTTTGAACGCGCTAATCTCAGGAACTACTGGTTCGAATTGAAAAATTCTTTTTGTATTGGATAGTCCGTTTATTGAGGAAGGCTTTAGGCTATATAACATCACGCTACGACCAATAGGAGCGGAGCATAAATGAAAAATGTTGCAAAAATGAAAAACCGTTAAAACTTAAACACGCGAACAAAGTCGCGGGGGACAGCTAGTGTCTTATACAAATATTTTATCGAAATCTCTACGTAACTTTAATAGCAATGTATTATAGTAAGAAGTTTTTTATGAATAGTTTACACTGTTTACAGGCTCGTCATCGTATTGTAATAATTAATCTGCAGTTTAAGGCTTACGTTATGTTTACTATACGCCATAACAAAGATTGGACAACGGATCATCGCTACGTAAAGCTGCGTATAAATTAAGCGCGGCAGCCGCGCGAGCCAATGTTCGACCAGAGTTGTCGTTTATTGGCGCGCGAGCCAAAATGTAGAAATAAAATTTCGTAGAACGCGGCTGCCGCGCGCGGCAGGCGATCCAGGTCGAACACCCCGCGGCGGAGAGCCAGACCAGTTCATTCTTGTAAACTAAAAAAAAAACTTGTAAACTTTTAGCTATTCTGGACTCTTCTACATGACGCCAAAAGTGTAGTTATTTTCCTTTTTAAGTCAGGAATAGGTATATCCATTTTTTTAATTATTTGTACCCACGCATCATGCCTCAACGATTTATTGTGGTAGTGTGAGGATTTGCTATTCCACAACAAGTCATTAGCGCCATACAATTGAATTAGTAGACGGCACTTTTCGTTGTCCATTTTTACGTATTTGCCGCGCGAGCCAAATCACCAAAACTACACCGTCCCCACTGCGCGCGAGAGAACGACTGGAGCTCCTTTGATGCGGTCTCAAAAACCGACAGTGAACGGTTCGCCGCGCGGCACGTTCGAGCGCGGCAATGCTTGAGTCGCCGCGCGCGGCAACCCCGTCTACATAGCGCGCGGCCGCCGCGCGCGCCAATGTTCGATGGTTTGCCGCGCTTAGTTTATACGCAGCTTAACGTTGCTAATAATAACACGAATCTACAGATAATACATCCTACAGATCGTTATATTTTATTCACTGTGTATGAATAAGACAAAGTGTAGAGCAAGACTGCCGCCGTATTTCAGACTAACTGTCCCCCGCGACTTTGTCCGCGTGTTTTAGATTCAACGGTTTTTCATTTTTGCAACATTTTTCATTTATGCTCCGCTCCTATTGGTCGTAGCGTGATGTTATATAGCCTATAGCCTCAGCCTCAATAAACGGACTATCCAATACAAAAAGAATTTTTCAATTCCAACCAGTAGTTCCTGAGATTAGCGCGTTCAAACAAACAAAGAAACAAACAAACAAACAAACTCTTCAGCTTTATAATATTAAGTATAGATTCTAAAATGTCACAAACCCTTATCTTTACTTATAAAGATACCCACATATTGTAAAATAAAGTTTCTCACCGCGTCTGTGTGTCTGAACGCGATAAATTCAAAAACTTCAGAACGGATTTTCAAATGGTTTTCATCAATTGATAGAGTAATCAAAGAGGTTAGTTAAGTAATAGTTAGGTTAGTTAGGTAAGGTTTTTGTGTAAAATTCATTAATGATTTGTCTACCTATGTAAAGTCGGGCGGGTCGCTAGTGTCTTATCTATACTAATATTATAAAGCTAAAGAGTTTGTTTGTTTGTTTGTTAGTTTGTTTGTTTGAACGCGCTAATCTCAGGAACTACTGGTCCGATTTGAAAAATTCTTTCAGTGTTGGATAGTTCATTTATTGAGGAAGGCTATAGGCTATATAACATCACGCTACGACCAATAGGAGCGGAGCATAAATGAAAAATGTCGCAAAAATGAAAAAACGTTGAAACTAAAACACGCGGACAAAGTCGCGGGGGACAGCTAGTCTATAATATTAAACTGAATCGCTGAATGTGTTCCTATCCTAAGCGCAAATCTCGAGAGCAGCTAAACCGATTTTGCTAATTTCTTTTTTAGAATATACCTTGAACTACGAGGAATGTTGTTGTATGTCGTATGATGTGATGATTGAATGGTGTTCTTACGAAGAGAAAAAAAAATGTTTGATAATGACGCATATTTGAAAACTCACTAGATTTTATTCAAAAAACGTTGAACTCACATAAAACCTTAGTGCAATGCAATACTCATTAAATTTGGAATGTCAAAAACCTTTTCGACTTCTACGCGAACAAAGTCGCGGGCAAAAGCTAGCAAACTAATAATTTAGAAGCTTGATATTTAAAATTACCTGACATACAAATAGATTTTTAGCACTGAAACAGCAATGAAATTAGTTTGTTGTTATAAATGAAGTGAAAACAAACAAAGACGAAACAATGAAAGCTTTTTACGGTTCATAACAGCCTCAATTAAAGTGAAATACCATTTACATTTGACACCAAAATATGACTAACCGATTGGTGTAGGTATTGAGTACAACCTTCAAAAGCACCTGGCTTTATGGGGATTTGTAAGACCAGGTAGTGTGGGACTTTTACCTCACTAAAACCCCCACACCGTTGGTCACCATCAGCACAGGAACTTCTGTTACCTCTTAAAGAACAATCCAGAAGTCCCCCTTGCAACGCCTGTGAGAGCATATTCTTAGGAACTTGATGGCTGGCTCTCTGAGCGAGGTATTGATTACCTACCCTATCTATTTCTATAAATCTGATCGCGTTATTTAAATATTTAATATATCATGAAATATGTTAATACTTAATTCTTTATTGTAGGTACACGTTACAGATATGAAAATACAGTATATATAATAAAAAAATATCATGTACCAGCATATGTAGGCTTAATTTATGGTCTTAATAATTGCATAATACTTGCTATAGCTTGTCTTATTCATACTCTAAGGTACCGTCGCATTAAAACGTGAACATTGTTTATTATTATGACACCGAAAATAAACGGACAGCCCGGTTAAACAGAAAATACAAACAAGAGAAATGTTTACATTACGTCAAAATGTTATGGATTCTGTGTAAAGAATTTATGTATCATTTTTATTAAACAGATTAAGTTAATGTCTGATGTATTATTACATTGTCAGCTGAAAGTTTTAATATAAATAAATTTGGACGGATGTGGACAAAAAAGGTCGCCTTGCTGAAAGAGACTTCGTTTGTTTATCTGTTACATTTTTACGGCTGAAGTAAACAACCAATTTTAATAAAATTTTGAGTGGAATTGACTTGGAGTCCAAGAAGGAAATAAGCAAATTTTTGCTGCGATAACCGACCGACCGGGTGTTGTGGCGCAAATTGGGAGAGGCCTATGTCCAGCAGTGGACTACGAAAGGCTAAATGATGATGATGATGATGATGAACCGACCGACCCGGGTGGCAAAAATAAAAGGCGGAGCCAGAACTTATAAGTACATGAATTTTTACTTATACATGTTATTACTGCTACACGCATTCGGCAAAATTATCAATATTTTTTTTCCAATATAGTCACCATAAATTGAGTAGTTTATAATAACAGATTTACTATATATAATAACTTTCAAATATAGCAAAAAATCAGGCCTCAGTTGACAAATCGACTATATCTATACCCGGAAAGTGGTCAATGCTCTTAATGACTTTCTTTAACAACTGTTCTACTATCCATACATTATGCTTTCAACATTATAATGTGTCATTTGATTGCTTCAGAAAAATGTGTTTTAAATCATCCATGAGTAATGAGTAATGCCTTATTTATTGTAGAGGAATGACGGAAATATTGGACTGTGACGCCGTACTTAATAGTTAGGTATCCTAATAATTCCACTATTAGTCACGACTGTTTTTTTTATTTAATGACTAGGTACCTACATGACTATGTTGCTGGGCAACAATGTTATTCTATAAAATACAATCAAAATATACATCAAAAAAATAAAACTTAAACAACAACAAAAAACTTAATTATCTATGAAATAAACGAATAACTGCTAACGTATGCTATTTTAGGTTCTGCGGAGAAACGAGAAGCTAAAATACGGTTCACTAAAATCATAATAGGTATATAAAAATTATTTTTTAGACGTAGACATTCGGACATTCCATTAAAATTTGTTGTTGCACATCCTCTATTGTGCCACATTAGGAGACGAGAAATTTTTCATAAAAACCATAAAAATTAATCTTTTAATGTATATAATTTCCAAAAAATCCATATTTTTTTTACTAAATAAAATGTGAACGAATAAAGCCTAAGGGCCATAATCAAAGAGTTCATGTGAAGGGAAATGCGTTATATTTACGGAGTAGGAGATATCTGTGGATGAATGGTCCGGTACCACATTTCTTTATCTTTGAGCGATTATACTAATCACTAACATCTAAAGTCAGATATAAAATCAGAAAGTAAGGAAAGAATAAGTTAAGGAATTCCTTCAGTGATGATAGCCTGATTCGCCAAAAGATCGACCTCTTCATTTTCTTTGACAAGAATGTAACGCGGTCCATTCTAAACACAATCCAACATTACCAAATTTATAAATTTCGGCAAATACCTACCTAACTAATTCTCGATGCTAACTTTTACGACTGGCTAAAATAGCGATAAATTTGTTGTTATTTAGACTTTAATATCATAGGTTCACATACTTCTTCATTGTTCTAAGAGATCATTGACAATCGGTAAATGTAAAACATTGTGAAGAAACCTGGATTCCTAAAATTGAAATCTGAAATCTCTAACACGCGATGACCAAGCGTGTTGATCAATGCTCGTTCCTTCTCTCTGCACATGACAAGAGGCCTGTGCCCAGCAGTGAGACATTTATAAGCCGGTATTATAAATTATTTTTTATTAAATTAATAACCTATTTATTTATATAATTATATATACTTATATGAAAAGCAGCTTCACTTTTTTCAACATTAACTTTTAATATGTAATTTTCAATGTTGTACCTTCTTACCAGTGTAACATGTAAATCAATTAATTGATTTTAGCATATTATTAAAACAGACACTAATAAAACAGGAGCAATAAACTTAAGTTGGTTAGATACAAGGAGGTCAAAATTAATACATTCATTCTGTTGTTTTATCTAATAAGGAAAATTAAAATATATATGTGACTCTATGTCTAAATATACATACTTATGTTTTACATCTAGAAAAACCTGGATGAACTAGTTATTCATTTACCTTGAATCCAAAAATATCACAGATAAAATTTATTTAATTGTCTATTCAGACGACTATAAATAGTAATTTTTTTTACCATAGTGTTTATTTAAAAACTATATAGGTATGTATGTAAATGTGTTTTATATTTTGGTTAATCACAAAATTAACAGAGGTCGATGTATGAAATAATATAAACAATGAATTGTCGGTATAACACTGTTAATTTGTATATTATAACGTATTTTGGAAGTGATAAATAAGTAGCATTACAAAGAACAATTACAACTGTTTTCAAAATAACATATTACACCGCATTAGTAATTCATAACTGTTAAAAAAGGCGTTTAACACCTTTAATTTCTTTAGATATTAAGATGATCTACTGATGACAAACAGAAGTTATTTTATGGTTTTCATAATCTGTGTCCTTACTCTTCAAATTAACTTTAATTATAATGCAATGCCAATGCAAAATTATTGATATTAGAGTAGCAGGCAGGAGGTTCAGTTTTTTTTTTAATGTAAATGGAAGGAACTCACTGGAATCTAAACATTGTGAGTATTTTTTGGTCTGTGTGTTGTTTGTGAGCCTGCTATTGACATTGGCATTAAATTGAAGAGTAAGGCTACTGACTGGACATCTACGTTTCAGGTTTACCAGTTGATCTTTCTAAACATACTAGGTAGGTACTATAGACAGAAACTGCGCTTAAATAGTTCTTTATTTTGAACACAACACAAGAAAATCTTAGTAAGTACTGCCTGTTTACATCTAAATGGAATGATGTTTAGTCGTTAGCGGTGTTTGTGGTTACTCAAGGTGCGAGGTGGCTGATTAACAAACATTGTTCTGAACCTCTTCGAACTTAAGGAACTCTATGTAGTAAACACTGTACGATAAAAACCTGTAATACATTTTTAGAGGTAGGTATATCATCTAGATATTTCTACAAAACTGTATACTTA
The DNA here is from genome assembly GCA_932294365.1 of Diachrysia chrysitis. Lineage (NCBI taxonomy): Eukaryota > Metazoa > Arthropoda > Insecta > Lepidoptera > Noctuidae > Diachrysia > Diachrysia chrysitis. The sequence continues at coordinate 5,079,110 of OW028653.1, forward strand.
AATAGCTAGTACCAATGATGCTTATTTTCTCAGAATTTATTATCTTCTATCATGAGTCACACCCATTTACATACACAAATCTTTCATGAAACGTTAGACGTAGGAAAAATATCTGTAGGTCAAATAAATATTTATTTCAAGCGGAGATTGAACCCAGCCTGGTATTTGGTTATTAAATAAAATTATTGAAATAGAACATTGTACCAATATTTTTTGTTTCTTAGTCGTTAGTATTTTTCTGACAGAGAATATTTCCACCAGAGAAGTGCGCCGATGCATAACAAAGGATGTGCTAATTAAGAATAGATATGTATATTATACCAATAAAATAAAATTTTATTGGGATAATATATTTGGCAATAAGATATATTTTTTTTTGTAATAAATAAAGAACTGTTTTACTATTTACTAATGTCTGTTTTTTTTTTTTTTTTTTTAATAAATTTGGACAACATCGCATACATTGCTCTGAACCCAAAGTAAGTAGCTGAAGCACTTGTGTTATGGAATTCAGAGACAACGAAGGTACCACAAACACCCAGACCCGGGACAATGTAGAAAAGTGGTTTTCTACATTAACCCGGCCGGGGATCGAACCCGGGACCTCAGAGCTGGCGACACCTTGAAAACCGGTGTGTACGCCACTCGACCACGGAGGTCGTCAAATTAGTTATTCTCTATTTTTTTTCTGCCTAGCTTTTTCCAACCTATGTTGGGGTCGGCTTCCAGTATTCGGATTCAACTGAAAACCGAATTTAGTTAACTTTTCTATAAAACCTACTTACTTAATAGAAAATGAGTTTACAAAAAAAACATATTGAAGGCTTAAGTAGGTATTTATTGGACTGGCCTGTTGGTCTAGCGGTTAGGGACCGTGTCTGCTAAACTGGAGTTGTGGGTTCCACCCAGGACAAATCTTTGCGATGAGCATGATCATTCTTTTTCTGTGCCTGAGTGTAATTTATCTATGATATGTATTAATGTAGAGATATATAGGTGTGTTAATTAATTGCCTGGTTGTCATAATACATGCTCTATTAAAATAAAATTACTTTTAAACGGATTCTATCGCGGTTTATTTAGATTTTTGTTCCCGACGTTTTAAAGTCGCGTATACCTCAGAAAGCATTAGGCTCTGCCTAGTTTGGGATCAAATTGTTGTTCTAAATATCAAGTATGACCTGTCGGCACTAGTATGAACATGTAAAATCGTATAAATTAGTGTCAAAACAGAGCGCACCTTTTTATTAAAACTATCTCAAAAACAATACATATTACCCTAATAATATCGGAACCGTCGATATTTTCGCATAAACGACTGTCGTCGGACGGACAATCACATAAATCAGTAAACGAGCGTAGTACATTTAGCTAAAAATGTGCTTACGCTTGACATAAGGTGCTACTAGCGATGCGCGCGCTCTATGCTTGTCTATGTTTACTCTAAGGGTAGGTACCTACCTATATATTTTAAGATCAAGTGGATTTATCATCCCATTAGCTATGTGTTAGCTATTTATTACCCCATTAACTAGTACGTATTAGCCTCGAGTATATATTATACCCATATTTTTTTTTCCGGTTTTTTGTTATTTTGACTACCTATTCGCATAAATATGGTTATTTATATCTACATTGTGAATAAAAACAACTCCTTTATTACTGCAAAACCATTGCATTCATTTTAATGGAATTTTACACAGAACTAAGCAAAAACCTATCTTCCTTTAATATGGTTTTACTAGCAATGTGGGTGGAATTCACATTACTAGCTATCTTGTTAACCCCTCCAAGTAAGCTAAATATGCTTGTGTCTGGAGTGGGTTCACGTCAATAGTGCAATCGGGGTTCGAACCCGGGACCTCTCGCTTACAAAGCCGTCACCCTAACCATTAGGCTATTGCCGCTTTCCTTTTTTAACTAGGTACTTACTCACTTATTATTTTAATTATTTGTAACGCATTAACGCATGCGGATCGAATATTAGAAATTAAATACAAATAGTAAAAAGAAAAACGTAAACCTCAGGCAGGGCTCGAACCTGCACCTACTGGCTTGACGCGCCAGTCGCTTTACCAACTAAGTGACCTCGGTAGCTTAGTTAGTTAATAACTACTTAGTTCCGAATAAAAAACTGAAAAAATAATTCTAATTAACCTGAAAAAATATTAAAGCTATCCTAGTCGCAATAAGAGGGTTCTTGAAAACTTTAAGATGCGATGAGAGTTGAAACTTTTACTAGTAATTTGGGTTCAAACAGTAGTCATCTTTTAGTAATTATAAATTAGGAGCAATAGGTAGACAGTTCCACAAAAACAAAAAACTACCTAGTTACAAATGTATTAAAAACAAGTTGTGTAAACACTTAATTACATTATCTAAATAGTTGTCCATGACAACAAGCCATTGCCATGCCTATCGCAAATATTATTATCCTAAAGTGTCTAAGTAATTATAATTTGTAATATCATTATAATTTCAGTAATGATGTTAATTAATCCGGCTATGATCGCGGCCTAGGTATATTGTTGTGATGAACAGGGTAAATCTATACTAATATAAATAAAGCTGAAGAGTTAACTTGTTTGTTTGTTAGAATGCGCTAATCTCGAGGAACTACTGGTCCGATTTGAAAAATTCTTTGTGGTTGTGTTGGATAGCCCATTTATTAAGGAAGACTGCGACCAAAAGGAGCGGAGCATAAATGAAAAACCGTTGAAACTAAAACACGCGGACAAAGTCGCGGGGAAAAGCTAGTAAAATATATTAGCTAATAGGTAGGTAGGTATATATCTAAAAAAAAAATAAGGAGTACTTACTTGAACTACGTTAACTTATTTAGCTGTTATTTAATTATTTATTTATTTTGTTTTATTGAAATTTTATGCACAAAAAAGATACCTACTCACAATGGCGACTTGCCTTACTATACTAAGTATACTATGCCTTAGTCATTCACTACCAGTCAACCAAGGGTAGTGTATAATATACTTGTCTCTACTTATCTCTAACTAGCTGTCCCCCGCGACTTTGTTCGCGTGTTTTAGTTTCAACGGTTTTTCATTTTTGCAACATTTTTCATTTATGCTCCGCTCCTATTGGTCGTAGCGTGATGTTATATAGCCTATAGCCTTCCTCAATAAATGGACTATCTAATAATAAAAGAATTTTTCAATTCGAACCAGTAGTTCCTGAGATTAGCGCGTTCAAACAAACAAACAAACTCTTCAGCTTTATAATATTAGTATAGATAAGTGTAGACAAGTTATCCAGTATTTATTACTATTTTCTTGTTCCGATATTTCACCTTTGCCATTATAATTTCTTTAAATAAACTTATAACATTAATTTAGGTTAAAAGGTTAGGTTATGTTCAATTTAATTAGTAAGTATCAGCGTAGTCGATTGTGGAACTCAAGAAAGGAAATCTATTTTGTTTACCTAAACTTTAACATTACATTAGGTAGATAGATAAATTTACATTCTTCCAATTAATTCTTACCCATTATCTAACTGTTCAAATTACTGCATAGTACCTACATGGGTAGGTACATAGAAAAAACTCCAGTGCCCTTACCTACTCTCCAATTTAATTTTAATTCTGATACAATGCCAATGCCAAAATTGTTATTCATTTAGCAGGCACACAAACCACATACAGTACAAAATACTCTCCATTTTTAGATTCCAGACAGATCCAGAAACTGAATCTCCTGCCTTTTGAACTAATTTAAATTTTGCAATAGCATTGTATTAGAATTAAAATTAAATTGGAGAGTAAGGGTATTGGAAGGACGAAACAAATTGCACGAGTTATTGCTTTAATTTGTTGACTCCTCAATGTGGGACAACGACTTGCATCAAGATTATACATCCGCAAACACTGCTAGCCCCGATATGAGCTAAAAATACAATGTTATTACTGTTTGATATGACCTATTAAATTATTGTTTGGATCCGCAATTAGAGACAATAGCGTGTTTTTTGTTTTATAAATAAATGTTGGCATTGTATTCGTATTTGAGAGCACGGAACTTACCAATTAGCAGTTCGCAGACGGTTGTTAGCTTCGAAACCTATCTCCCTAACTTAGTAAACAAGTGTTCATGATTATCACACATTATAAATTCGTATTGAACGTGAATATTCAAACTCAACTGTTTAGAATGATAAAATACCAGTGATGTTTCTTGTTTAAAATATCTAATCAGGAGCTAACGTCTGAACACGCAGGTATACGTAATCGTTGCAGGCGTCCAACGTCAAATGCTATTTACAATCAGCTCCATGAATGAAATGCTAATGAAGGTCAAATTACGCTCAAACCGAGCTATTTACAGCTTTCATAATAAATTTTACATGAGAAAGTCTCCTAAGGTTCGCTCTATCTACCTCAATCCTCAAGGCAGACACAACTTGTCCAGACACGTGCGTAGAACAAACAACCTCTTCTTACACAAGTTTTTTTAATATACAGACTTAAGAACCATTCATAGGTCATTCATTTACTGATAATGTACACCGATAAACTTCGGGTTATTTATAACAACATGTTTACGGCTAAATTTTGGTGCTAACTGGACTCATTCAAGTTTTGTGCGCGTCCACCCCACGACAAAATTAGAGTTACGCGCGGAATTTAATGAATTTGTTTTATAAAATTATAATTAGTTATAAAAGTTTTTGCACCGAGGAAATTATATACGCACCTAGAATATAATTAGGGACTTGTTTACCGGCACAGAAGCGAGTATAAAAAGACTGGAGCTATTTATTTTTCGACCATTAGATGAGGGAACATCTACAGTGTATATTGAAGCTTTACAGAGATTCTTGGGAATCATATAACGGTGAGTTTTGGGCTTTTTATGCATCTTCCGTTGTTCCATTTTCACTCTCATGTCATTACTACTTATATCATATTTTTAAATATAATTTATAACCCATTCGATCAATTTAAAAATTGTTGTGGCAAAATCGTATTAGTTTCTAAAATGAAGGCAATCTTTTACCTTTATTAAAATGAATCCCTATTTCCCTTGGTCACGCCAAGACTTGATGATAACAACGACCGATTTCATTCATCTTTTTAGATTTTCTAATTTTCTTACGGAAAAAAAAATTAAGAAAATTGCGCATAAAATTTACTTATCAAAGATTTTAACTTTGTGCGTTTGACAGGTCACGCGTTCGATGAATGTCTTCCGAAAGACTACGAAACTGGATAACACATTTTTTTCTGCGTGTTTTAAAATCAGGACAAGTTTAAAAAAAAACATCGTATGGAAACCTTTTAAATCTCTTCTTTTCTATGAAAAGTAAGTGAGACAGATAAACGTGCGGAGCCCGGGCAGCTATTATCTAATAAAGTATAAGAGTACGTTCTACTGTAATTCAGATGATAAGAGTACAATTAGAGCCCAGATCTAATTTAATTTCATCTCAAGGTTAAATAATATATAGAACTTTAAGAGGAAAGGCGGGCGGAGAGGTTTGAAATGTTGGCATTTGCAAAAACTATCAACGTAGCACGGCGTACGGCCGTCCTATCTACCTATGTGTGACGACAACTGCAGATGCGACTAAATAGCCTAAACAAAACGCTATTATTCGAAGTTCGGACTCGCCTATTTCCTCCTATAATATAGAACCAATTAAAAATATAGGTATTTCAAAAACTAAGAAGATGTATACTATGTCCGTGTTTTTGTTTTGTCATCAATTATAGTTGTCAATATATTTGTACACTACGCTTCTGTTGACAGAGATCGAAATAGGCAATACCAATATGAGCAATTTTAGAGAGTTCTAGTACTTTTAAAGATGAATGAGAATGTATCATCAAAAACCGGTCAAGTGCGAGTCGGACTCTTGTAAGATAGTTTTCCTCATTAGGCAATTAATCATAGTGAGTCACATCCTGACATTTCAATCTAATTTATAAGTACCTTCTGTCTCCTTTTTAACTGCTATCATGAGTAATCGTCGTAGATTTGCCAATTGTTTTAACATTAATAGAAAATACTGACTTCCTTTTTTTTTGACTGGCCTGTTAGTGTACTTAGTGGTTATTGACCCTGACTGCTAAACCGGAGGTCCTGGGTTCGATCCCCACTCAGGACATATCTTTGTGTGACGAGCATGGTCATTTATTGTGATTACAAAAGTAAATGATTTGATTTATGTTTGGGTGTAATTTATCTACAATATGTATGTATTTAGAAATATACAAGTATGTTTATCCGTTGTCTGGTTGCCATAACACAGGCCCTGCCTTTTTTAGGATCGGATGGCCGTGTGCGAGTTGATACATAATTAATAAAAAATAATGTGCATTATACTTATCAGGTCATGGAACTAACCCACGTTTTCATTTTTTATTTTAGGTCAACAATCAAAATGCAAGGCAAATACTTTTTCCTAGTCCTAATGATAACATACAGCCAGCACATTGCCTCATCGCACATCTTAACGTCGCCTTACATGGATATGTCGCTGCCAAAGTGTATGAGATTACTGACGTACACTGTGATCAACGATTTGTGCCCTACATACGCTTACACCGACTATTCTTCCGGTAAGTAATTATGTTTGAAGTTTTACGTCACAAAAGTGTTAGCTTAGTTATGTTATGTACGAAGATGTAATGCTTTATTGATGCAATGGACCCAGTTTGCCATTGCGGCAATGTTTCAGCAGATGACTCCAATAACCGTTCATTTTCAAACTTTTTAAATTTACTCATGTATGAAGCCGAACTAATGGGTCATTACAAGCAAACGCTTCATAGCTTGCTTTTTTTATTTGCAGTTCTCACAAAGGTTTTCCCGTCATCTGATCTTCCTTCTTCCTACCTACATAATTTGATCAAAACCAAAGATATACTGAGCTTCTTAATGTTTAATTATTCCAGTTACTGATTAGTTGTAATTTACATCCGTATTATATTATATCTATTATTATTTAAGAAACAGAACAAGGCTAAGACAGTTCTCTTTTTAACACTATCGCAATGGCCTTATATCACGAAGAAAAACATTAGTTTGCTTCCGTCTGTGTTTATTGAAGTGAAACTTCTTTAGGCGCATGAGGGTAAAATTTTTACAGATGAAACGTCACGCCGGTATGCAACGGAAGTCAATTTTTTATGATAATTGGTTTGAAGGTTAGGTAGTTTTAATATTTACAAATAACATGTGGTATTTCAACTTGCCACTCGTCATTTGATAATTTAATAAATCATTGACCATAAAATAAAAATATTTCATAAATTCGCTTTTCTAAATTTTGAATTCAAAAACAAAACTTAATTAATAATTTCTAATATTGACAAAAAACACGTGGCATTTTTATTTACAATTCGTCATTTGAGATTTCAATAAATCATTGTGCATAAAATACTAATAACAATATTTCATAAATTCTTTTGACGAAATTTTAATTTAAAAATTGGAATTTCTAGAGTTATCATTAATTTACAAAAATTTTGTATATATTTAAATTGGATTAGGTATTTTTAATATTTACAAAAAATCACGAGGAATTTTAATTTAATATTCAACATCTGAGATTTGACTATATTATTTTTCAAACAATATAAAATAAATTTATTTTAATAATTCTCTTTAATTATTTTTATTATTAAATATTAATTTCAAATAACTTTTCATTTTCAGATTGCAATGCCAAAAAGAAGTTTCACTTCTGACATGTGTACTTTGTACGCACGCATGTTTTTTTTTTTAGTTGATTTTGTTCGCACACAATAAAAACTACCAATAAACGAGTGAATATTGTCAGAAATTTTCCATATTTCCACAAAGAAAAAATCGACTCATTAGTGTCTGAAATAATCCTTATAGCAATTCTCATAAAGACGATTTATTGTTTACATACCATACAAAAAGGCGTTATACCTACACCATTAAAACAAGGTTCAGACCATAGAACCACGAATCACGAATCACAATTGCAACTAAGAGTATAGGGGTGCTATCAATGAAAAAATGTTATGTCGATGAAATGATAACACATATTTTTTTTTATGTTTTTCTCTGGTATTTGAATAATATATTATACATATTTCTTTCTTATCTCTCTTACTGTCATGTTAGATGGTAGGATAAATTAAAAAAAAAGCCTACGTAGCATCTGTGAAACTTCCCTGAGAGGACTAACCTTCGGTTAGCTCTAGATATAGAAGAGGGTTGTTTCTACATTACTTAATACTCAATATCTACCTTTATTGTTTTCCATAATTTACATAAAAACAGATGGATTTAACAATATGAAGTCATTTACACGGCAAACTAGATAGGTTTGCAGGCCACACTAACATTTTATATTATATTATACACTAACATTTTGATCACATATTATATTCCGCTTGTTTTATTTTTATAATATGTAATAAAAATGTTAGTGTATAATCTATACTAATAATATATCTATACTAATATTATAAAGCTGAAGAGTTTGTTTGTTTGTTTGTTTGTTTGAACGCGCTAATCTCAGGAACTACTGGTTCGAATTGAAAAATTCTTTTTGTATTGGATAGTCCGTTTATTGAGGAAGGCTATATAACATCACGCTACGATCAATAGGAGCGAACCATAAATGAAAAATGTTGCAAAAATGAAAAACCGTTGAAACTAAAACACGCGAACAAACTCGCGGGGGACAGTTATATAGTATAGGTAATATAAAATGTTAGTGTGGCCTGCAAACCTATCTAGTTTGCCGTGTGTATATATTTGTTACTTAGTAGCTAACAGTTCTATTTAATATACTTAAGAAACACTAAGTTAAATTTACAAATAGTTTGTATTACATTATTTATCTCATTTAACATTATAGGAATGATATTTTCTTTTTTGCAGAAGAAGTCAGTGGGCCGCCTATCCCGAGAGAACTGAGTGAAAGAAAGATAAAGCACAGAGAAGTTGTAGCGAAAGTATGCTGTACAAAATCCTGCACCCTCACAGAGTTGCTGTCTATATGTTAAATGAAGAAATCCATAAACTATGTCAGATAAATCCGACAAGAACTGCGAAACTAGATAATAATTATTAAGCTTAATTAAATTATTGTGCGTAGTTAAAAAGTAGGATCCTTTTAATGATAGAATCGCCATGGAGAGAATAAAAATCAGTTCTAATTCAATTTTCATTAATGTATGTAATTAATTATTTAATTGATTTATTTGGATTTGATGAATGTGGTCTTGATTTTATACCGTCTTAGATATAACTGGTATAAGTATATTTATATTCTTTACTAGCTGTCCCCCGCGACTTTGTCCGCGTGTTTTAGTTGCAACGGTTTTTCATTTTTGCAACATTTTTCATTTATGCTCCGCTCCTATTGGTCGTAGCGTGATGCTATATAGCCTATAGCCTTCCTCAATAAACGGACTATCCAATACAAAAAGAATTTTTCAATTCGAACCAGTAGTTCCTGAGATTAGCGCGTTCAAACAAACAAACAAACAAACAAACTCTTCAGCTTTATAATATTAGTATAGATTATAAATGTTTACCTAATATTGACTGTTTATTTTCATAGGCCGGCGTGAACGTTTACCTGTAAAGTTTTTCATTCGTGAAATACTGCTTTAAATTACAATACCCACCTATTTAATACTTATATGTTAATGTACCTAATTTTATTAATTATAGGAGAGTAATTTAATTATGAATGTATTTTTATTTTTTATTGTAACATCCGTTGCAAATTATACTGTAGAAAATTATATGTTGTCGTTTTTAATTTCCGTTCTAACCTAATAACAAATTACTGGACACCTAGGTTAATTAGGTATTCTCCTAATGATGATAAGTGGATTAGTGGTAGGTATTTGTAAAGACCGACAATAACAAAACATTATATAATACTAGCATTCGGCTGCGATTTGGATTTTCTTGCCAATATTATTCTGTAGTACCAAGACTGAGAATCATTAATTTCAGTTTAGCAATTTGATCGTGAACAAGTATCTAGGTAACAAAACAACAGACTAACGAATTTATTTAGAACTAGCGACTTGCCTCCGTCTGGCACAAGTAGATTTTTAACATTAATGAATTATACACAAAAACCGTCCTCTTGAGTAATAGGCATGTTTCCTATATTTTTTTTAATGTCCGCCTTGTAGATTAATGAATTTTATTGGAAACGTATTTTTTCTTTTTTCCTACAAACAAAAAATGATCGAAATACAGAGAACGCAAATTACGCGTGACGTCACTCCTCGCTACAATTTTTACCAAGGCGTGGCGTCATAAGCCCCCACTCCGAAACTTTAAAGCGCTGTATCTTTGTAAGTTTTTATTATTTTGATAAAAGAAAAAATACGTGTCTAATATTTTTTTATTATCTAACTGACGGACTAAATAGATTTTAACTTTTCGTACCCAGGAAACATCCCTATTCTATCTATTGCTGAGAAGTGCATTAAAATCCGTTGCGTAGTTTAAAAGATCTAATCGTACAGACAGCGGGAGCGACTTTGTTTTTATAATATGTTAAGAAAAAAAAACAAATAGTAAGGTTGGGTATTTGACTACTTTCGAAATTTTATTTTATTACAAATATTTCTATTAATAGTATTAAATTGAAGCAGAACTGCAAAATAACATAAAAAATTACACACGAATACAATAGTTACAAGCTTTTAAAGTTAGTAGGTGACGCTTCTATCTATTGCGCAAAACGACGATACGGAGCAAACCCAGATTAGTATGGAGAAAACAATATTGACGTCACATTATGTTATAGCTCTCTCTGTCTAATTAACAATATTGAAATGCTTGTAACAAGTTCAATATGAAAGTAATTATTCTGCCGTTTTTACAACTCAAAATAGCTTATAACATATTTGTTTTAAATATATTTTTTTTGTAATGTACCCAATTCTACTGATGTTATATTCCTATATTAAAATAGGTTAGATAAGAATTTCCTTTCAGTAACATAAGATGCTAACAAAACAAATCGATAGATAGTTAGGTACGTACTCAAAATGACTGGAGATAAGAAAACAATTTTAAAACAACAATGTATTACTTTAATACTTTATCATCATTGTTTTGGTATTCAAATGTGTTGGTGTCATTATACCAATTTCGTGTTATCAATGAGAAATTCTAGGTAGTAGCCTGAATACACATGATTAGGTAAATACTTCAGAGTATAAATAAGTAAAATATAGAGTGCGTATGCCTAACAGAGTATGAACTGTGAACACCATTATGAACAAGCGTCGTCGTCGAAAATCAGTCATCAATCAACCAAACGAGCGATGTACTTCTAAAATGTGCTTACGATCGGTTATATTTATATATGATTGCTTATGTATACTCTACGGTACCTAAATACCGATTCCTATCGTCTTCACATCTACACCGAAGGGTGTTAACGGGTGGGATAACAATAGCCTACGTCTGTCATAGGGTCGGACTGTGAACACTTGAACAGTCAACCACATTACTAAAATGTTCTCGAGACCACTGCATTTTAATGTAATATTTTGTTTACCTTATAATGGTTACATTAAAGCCGAAACGGAAACGGGCCAATCAATAATCGGTTCAATCATGTAATACCTATAAATCGAAATGAACAAAGAACACGGGCCACCCTGGGCAATCCAAGTTTTTTTCTTAAATGGTGGCTAGAACCCCACTGAAATACAACACTTATATTTAGGAGTTCACCGTGTCCCTGCTAATTTCTAATGCCCTAATTATATTAAACTAAACTAAAAAACTAGGACCCGCTCTGCAGCCTAAATGGCTTGATTGATTTAGCTTAAGAGGTGTCGTTAGATTCGTCTTGATTGTGAGAGTTGGTATATCAAAATAAAATAGTCTGATTTTTGGCCTTATTATGTCTTCAATTTTTTTTTCCTTAAAGCCATGTATTGTATAAAAAAAAGAGTTTTATAAATGATCTACAGAAATATATATCTACAACTTGTATACTAAAATTCAATTCAGAATGAGAAAATAACAATTATTTTTTACTTGTCATGGCTGTAAGGTTTTTTTACAACTAATACTCATAATTTTCATGTAGTGTTTAAAAACTTCTTAGTCATTATTTAGCACGTGACATGGTTACGCGCGAGACAACAAGATGGAACATATTTTACTAGCCTATGATAACCCGGTTATAAGCTACGGCTGATAGATACTTTTTATCACAACGTGGATTTTTACAAAACTACTTAGTAGTAAACAGACAATGGCTAGGAAAGATTCCTTGATCTAGTCGCAAGTAGCTGTACGTCATTTTACATATTTTCATAAGGTCGTCTTAGCAATATAATATTGTTAAATACCTGATATTTCTACCGTCTATCGCTAAATGGCTAGCTAATCAAAACCCCAGATATAACCCTTGACAAAACAACTTCTATGATAAATATTTTTAAAACAGTCAGTCCATCATTTGGGTCAGTTGCACTAGACATTGTCTAACAAGTTGTATTAGTAAAATACATAAATAAAAACCCTACTGCCCGGCTCATAAACATTAAGATCTGCTAAGGTAGGTATAGTAGCTAGTAGTATCTTATAATTATTTTAAGTCTCATGCTGTCTCTTTCATTAAAAGGTGTAAAGTAGAGACAGACATACATTTAAAGCCGTAACAAATTTGTATTTGCGTATCAATATTCGGGAGTAAGGCCGTATAAGTACATTTGAAAAACATATTTGTTCTAGCACAAGCTTGTTTTCACACAATTTCACTGCCTATAATCCCTATCGTTCAATCAATATCACACGAGATCAAGGCCTACAAAAGATAAAGTCACGTGCATACATACAATAAATGACACTTGGAATTATACTCGACTCTTTTGTTTTTGTAAAAAGTACCAAACTGTTTTGATTCGCGGTATTTTAATAGCTTTTCATCAGATATTTGCATATAGATAATGCAATGTTTTTCACGCTTTATCATTTTTTATGTTTTGCAGTTTATTGAACTTTGTAAGTGTGTTTTGGCTTATGCAACTTCGTTATTATGTATAAAAAATATTAAATAACTCCGCGAAAAATAATAAATATTATTTCATCGTTTTATTGACAATAATTTCTGTATTTCAATGTAAGATTACGGTTATAAAGCTAGGGTAAGCTAGGCTATATGTAATGTTAAAATATGTTTTGTTTTTAGTACTCGATCCTGGGACACTAAGTTTGATTTTAAAGTAAATTGCAATGAAATCACAAAATTGCAAACAAATAAATCCTTTTATTTATTTTACTCCATACATACTAAAAGTAATATTTACAGACATAAAACTATTGGGCAGAGTCCAGGATTAAATCTAATAAGCATTTTATACCTACCTAACTTATAACCATTAAACTGATTTCAAACATATTTAAGTAAAATAAGGTTTTATATACGTGGAATCTTCGTTTAAATTGTCTCGATTACCACTGAATATTACGCGTGCCTAAATGATTTCATGAGGCGATAATGGGTCATGAATTCTTACACATCTTTATTGCTAGAATTAACTGCTGCCCAACGAGGTCGACTAACACTTACACAGTCTTACATTCACTACAATAATCCTTCCATTTCCTTCATAAATTGCATATAAGCATCGTCTTTGCTTGGAGCTTGTTTTGGTATATCAGCCGGTCTTTGGACGGTACCGGATTTGATTCCCGGCTTAACCTTTTTGTCCTCGCGTTTGACTCGTAACGCGGAAGGAACAAATCTTGTGACGTCTGCAGAGAGATTTCTGATCTGTGGTTTCGCACTTATTGTTGCACCTAGAACAAACGTATGACACAATTAATTACAATGTTATGGTAAATAAGAAGTAATGGTAAAAATATGCTTAACTGGTCGAAAGCTTACAATTAATTATTGTGATTTTAAAACCAAATTAGAACTACTTTAGAATTGTTACAAGCAACCGGAACAGCATGTACAAACGAATTAATTTTGACGACTTCCATGGTCGAGTAGCGTACACATCGGTTTCCAAGTTGTTACTAGCTCTGAGGTCCCGAGTTCGATCACCGGAAGGGTGCAGAAAACCAGTTTTTTACAATGTCTCGGGTCTGACTGTTTGTGGTACCTTCGTTGTCTATGATTCCATAACACAAGTTCTTTAGCTATTACGTTGGTTTAAGAGCAAGGTATGTCAAAAAAATATCCATCAGATTCGAAGTATTTGTTATATAGCTGAACTATTTAAGTCACACACATACCTATTACTTATTGACATACCTAAATACTACATACATGAAGGGTATATAATATCGCCTGTGTTTCAGTGATATCGACGAATTTCAAATCTAACCTCACAACGCCATAATGAAAAAAAATAAGTTCATCATAATTTTCAGTGCATCTATCACGTTTGTTTCTGCATCACCTAAAGGTTGACTGGTAGAGAACCCTGGCATTACGTCCACCTATGTACACTGTGCATGAACTATTAAATAAATAAATAAATAATAATAAACAATTCCAAAGAGCAAATATTGATGTGCGAGTGTACCATAGCCCAAGGAGTCGTGTTAGGTACATGAGATGTGTATTAGGTAGTGAGGGGTGTTACCTTGCTGCGCGTCCTTCTTGGAGATGAGCTGCGGCGCGGCGGTGAGCACGGACACGGGCGCCAGCGCGCCGGGCGGCGGCGGCGGCACCAGCGGCCGCAGCAGCCGCGGCGGCGCGCCCGGCGGCGGGCCCGGCGGCCGCAGCATGCCCCGCACGCCCGCACCTGCGCACCACGCGCATTACAACAGTAAACTCAATCAAACTCATATCTGGATATTGTGGTAAAATGATAATCCAACATTGTTATAAATATAGCGTTAATAGTTATTACAATGACGGGCATTTTAAATTATGGTAAGATAAATGTGGACAAGTGACAAAAACAAGACACGTAGTGGCTACACTAACGTTAAACGTTCATCATCACAATAATTAACAGCGATTCGATATAAATTAAAAATATTGCTGGTGGTGAAAGGGTGAAAATTAAGGGTTATATGTATTTTTTAAGCTAAATCATAAAATAAAAAATGAAATTTGAGCAGCCACCCTTATAACTTAGGGGTATAAAAAAAATATTAACGAACTATTCTCAGACCTGACGCAAATACACGAAAAATTTCTTTAACTATAAGAAGTTATATATAATAATGTTTACCTACTGCTGTACACTATGGTGCACTACTCTATTACGCTCAAAAACGTAATATAAATAGGTCCGATAAACAGCTAGATTCCCGGCAATAAATTGTGAACACATTATAGAATCACCATTTATATTAGCAATATTTATTACTGTGTGTATAACTTCAATAATAAATACACCTGCTACTACTTATAATCAAGTTACATATAATAGAAAAGTCATACCAGGCGGTGGTCCCGGAGGTCCGAGAGGTGGTCCCGGCGGGCCTGGCGGAGGGCCCGGAGGTCCGGGCGGCCCAAGCCGCATCGGTGGAGCCATCGGAGCGCGCAGCGGGGGCGGCCGGAGACCTACAAATGTATATCGTAAACTTAAAGAAGGCAAACAACCTGACTACTTATCTGTGGCTGTGCACATATGTAACCTCATTTTGTGTCTCATTAAAGGTGTAAGTACGGGGAGCAAACGAGGCAGCAATATTTCAAAATCAAAATCAAATCAAAATTCATTTATTTCAAATAAGGCTACTAAGTAGCACTTTTTGAAAGTCAACGTAACAGGCATCACCCTGATTCGCCCACCATTCACCGCTTCCTAAGTGCTCTGGCTGTGGAGAAGAAACGGCGCCACAAACTCCTCAGCAGCAAAAATCTCGATAGTGCGATTGGATAATCTTTTATCAATCATTCAACGCGATTGTCTGCCTGAGGGTTAGTCAAAATTTTCGTCAAGTCCAGCACGGCGAGAGAAGTAGGGTCCTCCTTGAACCCCGAACTATAATGAGTGTTTGTCGCTCTCTCATTAGACACTCATCCCACAGCGAGCCCCATGGGAACAGCAGGGTAATCGCTATGGCGGTTGTCAACAAAAGCGTTTGTTGCTTTATAAAAAAGACGATGAAAACACAAGTTTCTTATCGTGTAACTTCGATGACATTCAAGATCTACTACTACTTAGGTAGTTACCGACGTTAGCCGATACAGAATAAGCATTTTTATACTTATTTTTATTCGGTAAACATCGGTTGGGTTGGCAACTGGAGATAGCGAAAAGGCCTACAGATCTTTGTTACCTTTTTTTTTGTTACTAGGTGAAAATCTAATGACTTCAACCCACGCCGAGGGCAAGACGTGGGGATATGTCGGACTTGCACCGACCAAAAACACTCCGGTCCCGTCCTTGCCTTTGCCGGAGTCCCGGGTTCGCTAAAGCATGCTCGGCGGGGCTCTGGTGGGCCTCGGTCCTTATTGGACCCCTACTAGAGGGGTAGATGTATAGTGCCTACCCCTCACTCCTTCGGAAGACGGACACGTGGGACTTCGTGTCCGTATCCTACAGATCGGTGTTACCTGGAGGTAGCAGCGGCGGCGGCATCTGGCGCAGCTCGGCGCCGGGCGGCTCGAGCACGAAGTCCGGCGGCGCGAGCCCCGCCAGCGCCGCCAGAGCCGGCGGCACGCCCTCGCCCTCGCTGTCGCTGTCGCTGTCGCGCCCGCCGCCACTGCGCTTCAGGGCACTCAGCCTGTGGACAAGGTGTCGATTAACATCAGGAAAGTAGAGCGATTATGTTAGCACCTCTAAATACTGGTCGGACTTGATAAGACTTGTTGTTGGCGGAAGTTTAATTTTGACATTTTACACTAAAGGCATCCTTATTAAAAAAATTTAATGAAATCTAAAAATCAACCTATTTCAATGATCGACAATTTTTTTTTTATATGCGATAAAAATTACAAACATTCATTTCACATGCACAAAGAACACCCAAACTTGGAACAAGCATTTATGGATAACGCAAATGCTCCCATGTGTGGATCGAACCCGCAGCACATCGCGCACAGTGGTAATTGGCGTGGTGACCTAAACCACTCGGCTATACGTGCAGTAATACCAATTGCTTGTGGTAATAGGTAATATATAACACATAATAATCACAGTAAATTTCTTAAATTTTTATATAATGTACCTGGCATTCAAATCAGCCGCTCGATCCCTCTCCCTCTTCCGATGCACCTCCTCCATTTCTTTCATGAAGTCGTCTATATTCTGTCCGGAGAGCGCCAACATGCGCTGCTGCAGTGACGTGGGTTTGGGCGCTTGAGTTGCGTTAGCACCCTGACCTTGCCCCGGTATGAGCCCATCGTCTTCAACTGCTTCACCGTCAATGTTCTCTAGTAAAGGTTTAGCTGGAGGTTTGGGTAGCGGTGCCTGTGGTGTGTAAATATTTAATTACTCGTAATTCATAAGCATGGAAAAAAATGAAGCAGTTAATAACAGCAGACAAAAGTAAGTAGCAACAGAAAAAGAAAAAAAATAATTTATTCTTTAAATTTCAAAGTAATTTCTGGCTTATTTGATTGAAAAATCACTAGCATCTTCTATGTTAGAATTTTATTTATTTATTTTATTGTTTATTATTAGTAGCCTAAAAGAGACCTAAAAGTTTACTCACTTCAAAAGACTTACACCTATCCAGTTCATCCTAAACTGTTTGATCTAGAGATCTATAAATAATTAAAAAATGAAAATTTTGCACAACTTACTTCTCCTGGCGGTCCTTCATCAGGCATATCAGAGAACCGGAGATTTTTCTTGTCCTTCAGTTTAGACTTGAACTTGCCGACTTCCACCACTAGTATCTCGTAATCAGGAGGAACACCAGGCGGCACGCCGGGAGGGTCCACGCCGCTTGGCCTATCCTTGAAGATAAGTATTCAAATACTGCTAAGGTAATATTGGTTAGCTTTTTAAAAGTAAATTAAATGCAACCTAAGAGTAAACATAGACAAGCATAGAGCGTGCGTATCGCTAATAGCCAACCTTATGCCAAGCAAAAGCACATTTTTAGCTAAATTTATTACGCTCGTTTACTGATTTATGTGATTTTCCATGCGACAGACATTAATTCGAAAATATCGACGGTTCCAATGTTATTGGGGTAATATTAGGTTATGAGATAGGTTGGTAAAAAATCTCATGTCATGAACGCCGCGCAACTAGACTTCTTAGTTCTTCTGTAAACTTTACCGGATCGTGGCGTTTTATTTGCAATATAATCACAATGTTACTGGCCTGTAATTTACCTACTTCAGAATAAAAGACTCTTATCACTGTGGCAATAAATACATGAAAAGTAATTATTTTAATTAAATTAGAAGATTTTTTAGTACATACTACCATTAAAAGTTAGCTTAGACTTACTTTATATATTAAATCCTTTTTCAGAATAGGTTTCACGAGGGCGGCGGGATGCGTGGGGTCCATTGGCAAAGGTATTTGTGAAGGCACATTACTGAATATTAAGTTGTCAGGTACCTGCAATCAAGGTAGTACTATTACACGTTGTTTACTCAGTGAATTATAGTTAAAATTAGACATAAAAATCTTAGCACATTAATTTGTACATTCATCAAGTTTACTATTGATCTACAACTTTTTTTGGTATGACTGGTTCGCCCGAGGTTTGACCAACAGCTTTCGGCAAAGCCCCAAAGTAGGTTCCAATTTCGTTAAAAGACCTAAATAGCTGGTTAGGTTAGGGTGATGTTTTTTTTACCCATTTTACCATATACTAGTGAGAAAATCATATTCATAGATGATGACGTCAGCCGCAAATTAGTCTCTTCTAGGATTAGACAAAACAATGTCTAGTCAAATATAGAAAAATGTTATTGGTTTGGACTTTGTCAGACCTAGGTTCATCTAGCCAAACCATGGAGTGCCGAAGCTTCGGTGTTTAACCATAACAGATACACAAGAAATATATTGCAAGTAGTCTTTTTGACTAAGGACATGTTTCAATGTGATGAATCAACCGATCTTTTCAAAAATCAAAAGTCTTCTGCCTAGCCTTTTCCCAAACTGTGTTGGGATGGGCTTCCAGTCTTACCGGATTCAGCCGAATACTGTTTTTTAGCATAGAAGTAATATGTAAAAACAATTAAAAATTCTTCTGAATTAGTAAAACTTTAGAATTAGCAGCAACTTAAAAAAAAACTCTTACTTGTAATGTAGGCAGTGGAATATCATCAACTTGCACCGACTGCGCATGTTTTACAGATTCATAGTATGATATTAAATGGGCTCTTCTTTTTTCATACTCCATTTCCTGACGCTTCAATTCCACCCACTTTTCTGGATCATCTTTATCCTAAAATGTTATTATTAACTAAGTAAATCTTGTCCATGTATAAGGTGTAGGATCCACCTGTGTCCATGTGTAAGGTATGTAATCATACATTTTACACAATCACATAAACAAAGTTACTTTGAATGATACAGATATTTTGGTTGTAACATTCTGTTTTGCTTTTATTTTTTAGGCTACTCCCTATTTTACAGAATAGGGATGTTGAATAGGTATAAAAAGTAAAAATCTTTTTAGTCTGTAATTTATATAATAAAAAAATATTATTTAATTATTTTCAAAATAACTAAATAGTAAGAAGATAAAGTGAATCAAAATTAAGGAGTGGGGGTTAATTAAATCACGATGTTACACAAAACGTACGACATCGTGACGTCATTTAAGTCATGCGACATTTCAAACCAAATAGGTATGTAAAGGATATATAAAATTAAAAAATGATGTGTATAACATTTTTAAAACATCTACCTGAAGGATATTAAAAAAAATATTTGTAAATATCCCTAATAGAGATTTCGATGAGTGTTTGATGGAGATTTTAAAAACTTTTACTCACTTAACCAAAATCACCTACGCTTAAAAACACAGCAGTTTTCATGGCTGCGTCTAGATCTTTTTTTATTAATTTTTATTAACAATGACAAGATGACTTAAACCCATTTTAAGTTTACAGAAATAATGATAATAATATTGTAGGTCAACTTGTATGCACCATCTGATCCCAAACTAGGCAGAGCCTGTATTATGGCCACCAGACGACTGATAAACATACTTATATATTTCTAAATACATACATATTATTCATATATTATGGGTGTAATTTACACAGAACAAATTAATTCCATATGCTAGGTTCAAACCCGCAGCACATTACAATTTTAGAGTTGGTGTCTTGCCCCTATAGCTTATTGCTATGAAAAAAATTTTTTTTTCGCAAATCTCTATAGCAACTAGCTGTTTATATAATGGTACTGCTTTATTTATAATATACTAAACATGACACTCTAAAATATTATCTTACATATAATAGATATCACCATATTACATATTATTGTGCAATAAGCATTAATAGTTGTAGAGCTAAAAATAATCATGAAAAATCCTTTTTAAAGTAACACCTCCATGGATTTAGAAACAGTATACATATTGTATGATTATTAGAAGATTTTTTTAAATGTTAAATACTTACATACATCTTGAGGACTCTATCAAATGTTTCTCTTAACTTTTTTCTCTTCTCTTTTAAAACTTTTTCATTTAATGGTGAGGGTTGTAACACATTATACTCTGAAATCAAATATATTTATTTTTATGTACTTGTAAATATACATATGTAAAAACCTTTCTGAGAAACATATATTTTTAACTTCACTCTTTAATATCTCTCATATTAAACGAATAGAACATAGGTGTCCTGCAACACTGTTTTTTTTTTTACTTTGGGTTTATACATTCAATTTACATATGCATGGAACACCCAGACCAGGAACAAGCAATTGTGGATCTCACAAATGCTTGTCTCATGTGGGGATTGAACACACTGCATGTCACACACAGTGGTAATTGAAGTGGTGACCTTTACCACTGGGCTATCTGTTCAGTGAAAGGTTGAGTGTATATTTGTTTCTTAGGTTTATGCAAATGTTAGACTTTGAAATAAAACTTTAAAATAAACCACAATAGAATCCTTTTAAAAAGTAGTTTTATTTCAATGTATTTTCTGTCTAGCCTTTTATGAAGCTTTTAGGAATTGGTATTCATTCTCTCTGGAATCAGCTTAAGCAAGCAGGCAGTTGCTTTATGTAAAATACTTATATTATGTCAAGCAACTGATTATACACATTTGTATAGTTATTTGGAAAGGATGCAAGTATGAGACCTAAACATATATTTTAGTTTATTAACTCATTATTTAAGTGGGTCCAATAACAACTTTCAGGATATTTTTATTATTTTAATTGCTTAAGAGTATAATTTTTTACAAACCCATTTCATCAATTTTCTGTAACTCCTCTAAGATTTGAGTTGGATCTTTCATCTTGAGTACTGCTGCTCTCACCATCTGCCTTTGCCGTTTGTTTTTCTTTAACTCCTTTTTTCTTGCCTCTTTTCCTATACATTAAAGTTGTTATATGAATACTTGGTAAATAGTAAGATTATAGTGAAGAATTCGACATTAAGTTAAAATTATTTTTGATCAAGACTATGGTACACAAAAATATGGTGATAAATTATAAAGATCTGCTACAATGATAGACATTCATGTCAAAATTGCCTATATAAAATAGTCAGTCAAAGATAAGTCATAAATGCCTAATAGGTCTCAAATATAATTGATGGCTAGTTGTTCTGCCAGATCCTTAGAGCAGCTCTCTGTTCATATGTAATTGTTTTTCAATTGACTCTCATCCCTATACATGGGGGTTAAAAACTAAGCGAGTGTTATTTTCCCACAAGATTAACATTCGATTAAAGCATTGATGGGCATAAAAATAATTTATAACCAATACTTACTCGCTTGATCCGTGGGATTCATGTATTTACCACTTTTCGTGGTATTTATCGAGCGTCGCCCCATTTTTGCTGTTCTATGTTATCCTTAGTCTTAAAAGAATTTTTCACATAAGGTTAATTAATATGTAATTTCCTTTCAAAAATCGAAAAGAAAGAAGCAGTACGCTATAAAACCGCTCTTTGCTTGGTACGATATTTTGACATAAAATATTGACATTGATAGATCCACAGATGATGACAGACTTAATAATTATTTTTATAACTTGTGTGTCTTCGAGTTCTAGTCCTTTGCCAAAATCTTAATTTTATAATTTTATAAATTTGTGATATAATTCAAGAAAAATGCACATATTTAAATAGATTATTGTAATTGTAATCTTTGACAAGTAATTGGGAACAGTAAATGTTTGAAAATACTCATAAATACGGTAACGGAAAGAACTAATTGGAATAAAAACATTGACAGTACCAATTTTCTTTCAATCTAAACTATATCTATTGTGCATTGGAATTAAAATTAATTCAAAAAGAAACCTCTTCCACAATGCAATATCAAGGAAAACATAAGAAATATTTCTACAATAATTTAGATTGTACTTACAACTCACAATGTTTGGTCAATTATTTATAGTATGATACCACAAGACTATATAATGAGATGACTAAGGATAATAATTGACAAATTAGGTACTTTACATGACTATTCTGCCTTCTACCTACCCTTTTCCCGTGGTCGGCTTCCAGTAGTTCCAGTCTTACCCGATACAGCTGAACACTGTATTTTACACGAAGCGTCCGGCAAAACAGCTACATTTAAAATACATTCAAAAATATTAAAAATTGGCGCATTGTAATCCATGACTACAGATTACACCTCCAATTCTCATTCTGAGAGTTCGATACATTTTTAGGAGTGCAACATTTCTGAAAAAAAAACCCGTGAGAAAATCCAATAGCATTTCAGTGATTTCAGAGCTATACCGATGAGTGGAATGTAAAAGAGAGAGACCTCCCTTTTAAAAATTGCCGATATAATAGGTACACATAATTACACATAAAAAAAAATATTTGATGAATAAGTACCTATATAAGACAGTTTATTACCATTGTTGATAATTTATTTTTGTTTTAATCCCTTGAATCTTTAGTACCTATCGGGTGGATCGTTTTATAATTAACTTCTAAACAAACCAGTGCCAATGCAAAATTTATATTAGTTAAGAGGACATGTAATTATTTTTTCTTGAAATTAAAAAAATAAGCTACCTAATACCTTTTATTTAATTGTCGCTTTGTAGGTAATGTACTTACAGTTAACCGGATATTTTGCGCATACCTCGCTTTTAAATCGCTTTTATATCTTTGAATGGTACCTAGGTATCTATATAATAAAATACCTACAATAGCATATTTAATTGCTTTTGATATCTGACTAATTCGCTACGCATACCTAAGCCTTAGAGCGTACAGCTGTAATTGTATATCTCGCTACGTTACGGTTACCGTAACGTACATAGATACCTATTGTACGTACCTTCCTATTTAGTTAGGCGAAGAGTAATTTATAGACAGTCTCGCATTACCTAGATGCCTACCCAGTATTTACACGTATTACGCGAGACGGGCGCTTGATTGTATTCGCGTCGTGGTCGCTTCACGTACTTACTACGCTATACACACACACAAATGGATTTTACGAGTATCCACTACTACACACTGGTTTCATTCATATACCGAAACTAGACATCTCTTTCTATCTCATTCATGCTAACCGAACGTAAATGTGTGTGAATGCAATGGCATTCCTCACATACGAAATGGCGTTTGTTGAACCGATTCGCTGCGCGTCGGTCGAAGTCTCGCTCGCACCCTCGCGCAGTGGCAGAGAACGCGTTCGTTTGAGGCGTTCCGCGTTCGACTTTCGAGCGGCGACGTACGCTAGCGTGTATGTCTTCATTATTGATGCAAAAGTTCCACGATGGTAGATCATAACCAGAAATTGTTACAGGAGTTGCAAAAGAAAACCGGGAATAATGTTTGTGCTGATTGTGGAAATCCGGGTATGTTGTTATTAGTGATTATTAACAATTTAAGTGATAGTGTTTTCCTTGTGCGTGGTATTTTCATGGGGTGGTGAATAGGCGGGGGGCGTAAATGCGTCCATGCTTTGGAGTTCAGTGACCTCGACGTAAAATGCATTCAATGAAAACAAATAATCGACAAGCGCATTACACGATGATTCAAAACATGCAGATACCTAAGTCGGTAGTAAGGACATATCAGTGATGTTTGTGCGATTATATCTATCACTAACGTATGTAATGAATCAATGTTGATTGAACAATAATTTCATGTGACTACTAGGTACCTACTTGCAGACGATTTCATCTTATTTATTTCTTTAAACGCTCTACTTGTCTTAGTTATTAGTTACCAATACTATTAATAGCTTAAGATCATGACTTTATGTATGAAATATCTGGTGCAATCTTTTAATAATCAAATGAACAAACATTCAAAATATTTAAGAATTAAGTAATTATATAACCGCACCGACTTTAATAAATACAAACTTAAGTAATCGTAGCATCAAATCACTATTTACTCTTCTTTTCATTTAGAAATAAAATAGGTACAAAACATTTTGTTGTAAGTAGGCAGTAAGCAGGACTAAACATACCTACATATAGACATGTATTTTTACGTATGCTATGAGTCACTTAAGTACCTACCTACCCTAAGCACTACAGTAACAGAATTGACGAGAATATGTTTTCTAGAACTTCATAGAGCATAAGGATTTCCTTGTAAAAAATTGTTTATCGTATATTGTTATTGTGTTACCTATAAATCTAACCTAAGAAATTAGGATGTGAGCGTCCGTGGTCATGTGAGTGTGACCTAATTTTACATTTCAATGCCTGTCTATATTGCGCGGCGTTAGTCCAAACCGCTATTGATAGAGCTCACTATTTCGCTCTGAATTCGTATAGGAATTGATACCTGTATGTTGTTACAATTTATATAGTAAAAACAAATGCTATCTATCTATAACTAAAATCCATTTGATGTTCATAATACCTATTAACTGTACTCTACCAAGGATTACAGTGCGTTCTCTGCTACTCTATATGGACAACATACAGTACTACAAAAATATACTGTCAATGTTTAGATTCCAGTAAGTTCCTTCCATAAGCTGATTTATTTTTTCAAGAAAACCGAATTCTTTGTCCTTTAGTCTAATATAAATTTTGTATTAGCATTGCATTGGAATTAAAATTAATTAAAGAGTAAGGGACTGGTGTTTACAGAAGGACCCTAAATTTGATAAAAAATGCTAAGGTCCTAAACAACTTCATTTCAGGATCTAGACTTTTCGACAATATCCTAGAATTATTATTGTGCTTAAGAGCAGTGAAGAGTGTTTAGTCTAGTTCTTCTTAGTACTACTGGACTACGACTCTACCTTACTTAATACAATTTCCTAACTTTCTTTCTAAAAATTCACTAAAGTTTCACTACATTTTGTATCTTTCTAGTTACTCTGATTAACTGAAGCGTTATACAGATATAGATCGATAAATATCATCAAGCGTTTTCATTATATCTTACCTATGAAAACCTATACGATTTAAGAACGGTATTTTGTATAGAAGCGGATAATTCATTACGACCTTGATACTGGAAAAATCTAGATCATTCTCTCTATTTTCTATTAATTAAGTATTCAATTATATCTTTATTATTAGTCAGTAATTTGCAAATTGGGTACCTAGACCAATCTTGTAGTTTTACAGGGGCGTGCGATATATATTCCGGACCTGTTTTGATCAAGAATAAAATTAAATTAAGTTCTGACAATAATAATAACAGGATCTAAGGTATATTGATCCGGAAATAGGGTCTCTATTTTATATGTTAATCAAATAAGACGGGCATAGTTAAACGAACGGAAGGTATACAATACACGTATTATGTTAATTCATGATAATCTTTGCTAAATGCTAATCCTAAATGAAACTGAACAAATTAAATGTGAAAGATAGGCTAAATAGGCCGCCTACCAACAACCCACAATTAACTCCAATCATAATTAAGTATATTGCGAACTTTAACTTGTTATTCGTCATCCCCAATTAGCTATTGATAATCTCGCATGTTTAAACATTAACTCGGTTAAATATTTATTTATATTTATACAATGAAAATACATAGTTGCATAGATAAATAATACGAATATTTTAAGTACGAATGCGGTAATTTTATATAATTATAAACTTTATAACAGTAGTATTACGATAACCTTGATTGATTAATGAGCGTTGAGATGAGATCGTATGCTGTAAATAGACCACAAACAACATAACAATTCGTATAAATAAATGTCTTTTGAGGGTTACGAAGACATTAATATAAGATTATTATCTTAGCTATGTCTTAACAAAGTTTTTAAGCGTTAGGTCTGTAATTACGCAGTTTCACAAGTATTGAAACAAAGGTGATTCGTATCTAACAGGTATCCCTAGTCTTGTGCTTTTGTACCATAGCGTTATGTTATTTACGAGCGAGGCGTCAAAGGCCGAATGTTGATGTGTGCGTTCTGCGTGACGTCGTGTCGGTGTGATGTGTATACTTATAAACACGGATGTGATGCGAAACTAAACCGTGGAAACACCTATTTCCATAAAAAAAGCTTTTCGACAATTAACAGACGAAACTTAAGTTTTATAGTGCGCACATTGGCCAACTTTGCGGGGACCATGTTCTATTTTAAGTTCGACCATCGCGAAGTACGTATTTAGTGGTGGGGACTTCGCAGAGAACGTACGACACGTAATCAATTCATTCATAGGTGATCACGCACACATATACAAATGTTACAGACGTTAATTAAATAACGAATTATTTAGAATTAAAACGTACACCTACATGTTAAGAGTGCAAGTTCTCAATTTTCGCGTCACTCACGGATACAAAATGCTATGTTATGCACAATATCTACGTCATTTAAGATATTTAATCTATGGTGTGACGATATGCAGGATTCTTATCGTATCGGCATTTACGTACATTGTTATGATAACGAAAAAAATATGTACTAGTAATATAGGTCGTAAATTCCACCTACATAATACAAACTTTTCGTACTCGGAAACGTTTAACCAGAAAATAATGAATTATACGGAGTATAACTGTATTCATCTTTTTAAGAGTACGTTACGTCAATGCATATCACATTGTTTTTTGCCTATGATTTTGTTCATAAAAAGTAGATTTTGTGTGGACTCTACCAAAGATTTTTGCAAGTTGAAAACAAACCCGAATATCTGATGGCACACTAAACTCACGCAGACACTTGTGTCCTTTGCACGATTTATACATTAGAATATAAATTACCTTCTACACAAAACAATACGTAAATAAGCAAGGTATATCTATGTATAAACGTTGTTTACCTCTAAGAACAGTACCTAACAGTGAAAGTCATTCACCCGTCCAGTAGTACAGTACGACGCTCACAAACATACAAACACCGTGAAAATGTTTTGGCTATTTCTATCTTCGAACTCGTAACATTTTCCATAGATACAATTCCAGTTCGTAGTAGTCTTGTCTAGATTTGTAAATGTATTGTTGGGGTCATGGAATGTTTGTTAGTGAAGAATATGAGACAACAGTATTGTAAGTGTACATATTAAGGAATACACTTATAGAGAAATATTCTACTAGAATAATATTTGTATGAAATGATACTAGAATGTCACGGTACACAGAAATGTTTACTACAATTTCCGAGTTATCATTATGAAAACTCAGTGATTGCTATTGGATCTTGCATCAGCTGATTTCTATAGTACATAGACATTCTGTTTAGCTAGCGAGGCTAGCTAACTAGGTGTGCGAATATCAACTTTTGATTGTCATGTAATAGCTTTTATAGGCTTGAATTACCGTGTAGTGTGCGATCATTGCATTTCTTACAAAAAGAAACTAATGCTTCGCCCATAAAAAACGAAAACAGAAATGAACGCTAGAGCACAAGGAATAATTCTTCAAAATGCCTTATCTAAGTTGATGCAGGGACATCCTGCACGATTGCAGTATCTCTGATTCAGTTAGAAATGAAATACTTGTTTACATGACGTAACTAAATATCTTATCAGTTCTTATATTAATCATGTTATTTACAAGTAGAAAAACAAGTACATAATGATTAATGTAGGGTGTAAACAACTTCGATTGTAACACTTCGAACTATGTGGGTGTTCTTTGTATGTATGATTTGAATGTTTTTGAAAGCCCCCGCCACACAAGGACTAAATTAATCAAAGAGCTGGGTTTATAATAAAATATCTCATCCGTCCCATATAATGTGACTCACTATTTGACTATTGTTTTTTTTTTTACTTTTTTCAGACCCTGATTGGGCTTCATACAACCTGGGCATATTCATCTGCATGCGATGTGCCAGCATCCACCGCGGTATGGGTGCACACATCAGCAAAGTCAAGCACCTGAAGTTAGACCGCTGGGAAGACTCGCAGGTGCAAAGAATGAAGGAGGTCGGTAACAATGCCGCCAGATACAAATACGAGGAAAGAGTCCCGCCGTGTTACAGAAGACCTAATAGAAATGATCCGCAGTAAGTGCGCAAAAAGCTTTATCACTATATTTAAACTCTTATGTTATTGTGAATGTCCGAAGCACAAGTATTCTAATACTAGCTGTCCCCCGCGACTTTGTTCGCGTTTTTTAGTTTCAACGGTTTTTCATTTTTGCAACATTTTTCATTTATGCTCCGCTCCTATTGGTCGTAGCGTGATGTTATATAGCCTTCCTCAATAAACGGACTATCCAATACAAAAATATTTTTTCAATTCGAACCAGTAGTTCCTGAGATTAGCGCGTTCAAACAAACAAACAAACTCTTCAGCTTTATAATATTAGTATAGATAGGGTGCTCTGTGATAACAACTACACTAATTTGTTTTTAAACTAAGAAAATCCTGGAGTACATACTTCCTCCGCCCTGAAAAAATTAAATGAGTGAAATTTGGATTTTTTATACAGTTTCACAAATTATTTACACACAACATTCGGACAGAGATGTACAAAGGTACTGCTTATTACTTGTAGAAATTTTTTCAAGCAGACGTGCCAAAGAAGAAATTCATGATGCATAATATAGACAAAATGTACAGAAAAAAACAAGTATGAATAATAAAGTAGGTTCCTACAATAAATAGCAAAAAAAAAAGCTTAGAGTAAACCTACAAATGCATACTAATGATATACACAATAAATACTATTAATTAATATACATATATAGTAGATACACGTACCTACATATGATTATATACCTACAAATTAAATTATTAAGAGTCGCAGCGCAGTGCTCCTTTAGTGTACTTGACGGTAACTTTAGTAACTTTTGAAAAGAAAGGATGTGTCGAATTAGGCTTAAACTGAGATAAAGTATAAGAATTCGATGGTTTAGGGGCTACGAGCGAAACCAAAATTAAAAAGGTGAAAGAAGGGAATTAAGAGTAAAAAAAAAAGAAACTTGACGGTTTACAATATGCTCAAGAACTTTTTAAAAGAAAGGAACTATCGAAATAGGCCTAAACTGCAATAACTTATAAGAATTCGATGATAAGGGAAAAGTAATGATGAAAGCCCTATGATGAAGGTACATAAGGGGACGGATGAATTAAAAATGTAGGTGAGGATAGGAAGTAGTTGCGGTAAGATAAGAAGTCTTAAATTGCCATTGCCGAAAGCAAATGAAGATATAGCTAAGACGGATTTCTTCACATCGGAATGAGTTGAGAGAGCACGAAGTTCAAAAAGAGGACAGTTCGGTACCGGTAAACTCAAAAGCTCCATCAATATACCATTTTTATCATACGACCCTTAAGAAACCGGAGAAAGACAGAAGTGATGGTTTAGGTTATAAAGCTTTGTTTCATATGTCAAAAAAATCAAAATCAAAATATTTTTATTTCAATTAGGCCTTTTCACGAACTTTTAAAACGTTAAATGACTATTTGCGCGGTTCCAAAAGGTCAGGGCAAACAACCCAATCAACTCAACTCTGGGAGAGTTACCGATACCGACTGAATGACAAATTTCCTAGTTCTGATACTTAGGATTAAGTCTGTTGAGAGATTCGTGGAAATAGCGCCTCTGACCCAGACGTTTGCAACGGTTTCTCAAAGTTTTGTAGAACGACAAGTTCACACAGAAGGTCTCCGCTTATTCCTACTTTTAGCTCTGTACCTTTTAACCATGACCTTCTTAATGGTCAAAATTATCCAGGGGATAACTTCGATATTGATGTATATTCGACGGTCGGGAGCATGCTAATAAAAAAGTTGGAGAACCTTAGAATTAGGGATCGATACAGTACCATTAACGTTTTGATTGCAAGTAACGCCGACCAATCAACAGCCTCAGCATCGCAATTCTTGGATGTCCATGCATCGATAATTTCTAAATAGAAGATATTGAGGTTTGATATTAGGAACGCAGATACGATATTATATGAATACAAGATCTTGATAAGAAGAAAGGAAGGGAGAAGTAAATTGTCAGTAGACAGAAATATATTTGAGAGTCGAAACAATCATGAGGTCAAGTAGAGAAGGGGTGAAATTTGGAGCAAAATGGGTAGCAGAAGGTGTTAGTAAGAGTATTGACGAAAGACATAAGAGATAGGAGCTTGAGAGAACGGGTGTCACGTATCTTATCTCATCGAGATTCTAAAATAAAGCTAGGAAGTAGATATACGAGTTAATTACTAGGTTTTCAATTATGTTTTGTGTTTCTTTTTGATAACAACAACCACAATCAAAATAAAACCACCATTTACTACTCATTTTACCTTAATTAGTGCCGGCTACATTCCACGAAAGTTACTCATAAGACTAATTACTATAAATAAACTTTAGGAATGCCCATTGTAATTACTCGCGACCTAAGAAAAAATGGAAAGGGTCGACTTATTAATACAGATGCAAACGGCCATCACAAGCTTTATTAAAATACCTTTATAATAAACACTCATCAAACCAAATACCTATTGCAAACTAGTAACAAGGAAGCTCTACCAAAATATTAATTTTAATTTTGTATCTTATGTAACATCTCAAAAATGATAGGCGTATCCGGTTTCAAAAAATTCGTTCGCCATATAATTTCCAAGAATCGTAAATCATAACATGACTTATCAATAATCAAAACTTGACCTAAAAAGCTTTATCTCACTCCCATAATCCCGTAAATAGAACCGTTTACAAATATTTATTCTGATTTTAAAATAATGAATTCATACCGTTAAATTTGTTATTTAGAACACAATGTTCTAGTTCGAGCTAGGAAATTCGGTACGAGGAAATGTTAGATACATATCAATTTATATTACAAAGAAATAAACATAATTAAACTTTTTCCTGGTAGCAGCTTTCATATTGATGTTATCCCCATAACATTTCAAGCGAATCACTAAATGTTGTAATAAAATAATATTTACGATAAAAATAGCTCTCTACTACGTATTTATTTCTCTATTTCAGAGTATTGACTGAGCAGTGGATCCGAGCAAAGTATGAACGCGAGGAGTTTTGCCACCCCGAGCGTCAGAGCTACCTCTCTGGTACAATGGAAGGGTTCCTCATGAAGCGAGGAAAAGAGGACAGCCGTTACCAGCTAAGGAAGTTCGTCTTAAGTGAAAAAGAGGACACCCTTAAGTGAGTCAAAACGTATCGTTAACTGAACATAATGACACAATTACATTTGGTCGTTGGCCGCATTCAAACATTGATTCGTCGAAACACTTAACCTTGCTCGTGCTACGGACAATAAGGACACGTTACAATCGCACGTGTATTCTAGTTGCCAGAATGCGGTCAAAATGACCAAGTGCAATTACTATATTAACTAAAAGCTTTATGTCAAAGATAACCAGCTGCGTAGCATTTTGTTACTAATTATTCGCCCGTGGATGTCGCAAAAATCATTCGTGTTTATCATATTTATTAGATACTGAAAATATGTTATTGATCAGCTTACACATTGGCTTATTATCATGGTCAGTTTCCAAATCTTTATTCATAAGTTGAGCATTTATAATATTCACCTTCATGAATCATTCAACGATCGACGTAATAATACTGCATAATCATTATTTGTTACTAGCTGTATTCTAGTCTTGACCGGAAAATTATTGCAGTTAAACAATATCAAAACAGGATAATGAAGGGAGCTTTTTGAACAGGAATAAAATAATAAATATACATACATGGTAATAGCGTTCGGTTTTACATTTACCTAAAACTGTAGTGTCAATATAATATCTATAGACTAAATAAATTACAAAGGAAAATCAATTGCTTAATACATTAAATTATCTTTTAAAAACATTTGTTTTTATGTCAAACTTCATAATTAAAGGTTGAAGTAGTTATAGGATTCGCTATTTCACAATTTAAACTTTATTTAGAACATAATGATATTATACTTAACATATTTATTTGTCGCGGCTGACGTAAAATATAATTACTTAATTAGTGAGCTATTTTCGTCGGTAACATGTACAATAATGATATTTGTACATGTTTTAACTTGTTATATATCAAACAATGTAATAAAACTGTCACTGGTTGATGAAATAGTTGTAGAGAATGTCCCAACACGGTGACGGCACACCTCTGTTTGTCTTAAGATAAAAACAGATAAAATCTTTTTCATAGAAATATTGTGGGTATGTGTGACGTAGGGTTAGATCTCACGAAAACTTCCACACCTCTTATTGCAAGCGTCAAGCCTTAAACAAATATTGATCAGCTACGTAGTTATGAACTCATCAGATTGTTTACCACAGTGACTGCTCTCTCATAACTTTACACTCCTGTCATAATTTATTAACTAAACTATTGCGATTTCTTGTGAAATCCAAACAGCTTTGATTTCGTGACGTAGTTGTTATTAAGCTGTGCTTGGTTTATTGGACAGTTACTATGTCATGACCAGATTGTACGTCACTTAACATTGACATTGTGATGGAAGATATCCTTCACCTTGCGTCATTAGGTAACTCTACATAATCGCGTTGTTAGGACGGTTCCAACTAAATAAATATATGATGATTATTTATTGAAAATATGTCTAAAAAAATAGTTAATATTTTGCGACAATTTAAGACTTTGCGAAATATATAATCGGTAAAATGAGACCATAAAAACAAGTTGGATTTAGTTTACATAGTAGGAAAAACACTTATGCAAAACAGATTTAGAACATTACACTGCAGTCGTGTAATTTACTTGTTTTATAATAAGCTGACAATACACATTCCACAACAATTGCCTGCGGGTATTTCCCTGACGCTTGTTTACACGATAAAAGTGTATTAACTGGCAAATTTTAAGTACATTTATAAATAAATATTTCTAGGAATAAAAATTACCTCATAACTTTAGTACTTAAATAATTTATAAATAACATTCGTCTTTATACAAACTTGAAAGGCAGTTTTAAGTCGCTCTCGAAAACGTAATCGATTTGGATGCCGTTTACTCTATGACTAGCAACTCTAAAGATAGTTGTAACGAAGTAGTTTAGCTTAAACATATCCGGACTGGTTCTTAGGTATCATCCCGCTACCGACGGCTGCGGCCGTACAACGGGTTGTCTCGATCGGTTAATCGATCGCCTCCGCGTCAAAAACTTTGGTCCTTTGAGGTAAGAACGAAAGCGGAAGTTGTACGAAAATTATAATATACGATACATTTCGAAAGTCTCGTTTAGTAAGACTAAACAAACGTACTGTCACCCCACATCAAGGACATTTTCATGTGCAGAATTACCATCAGGTCAGAACCATCTGCGTTGCATGTAGTCATATCTCAGTTTTCATGGGTTTCATGTATATTGTTCACAGGGTCCTGTTATATAGTGTATTTATCTATGAAATTTGGATACGTCTATATGCACGTGGATAGTATCTATGTGATTTAATGTTAAATGTGCATTGCCTGCATTAATGTGTCTAACTATAAGTGTGCTTGTTGCGAAACATTCGTGTCAGAATTTTTATGATCGACTTTACACGTGAATGTTTTTTTCGTAAATACTTTTTTCCAGTTTAGCAGCGACAGGGTTGAACTGGAAAGTTGAAGGCAAGAATATATTCGGCATATATTGCACCACATTGAAATATTTGAAGGATGATATCACATTCTTATCTTCGCATGTATTTATATACTAAAAGAAAACAAATTGCTTACTTTGAGATTGTGACGTAGATCAAACGTCTGGAAATTAATACTGGATTAGCCAAGTACGGGCGGATAGGATTGTTCAAAGTAAACATCTTTACAAACAAAACGTCACGCAACGTCATTCGTTTTTGTCTATTAGGTTAATTTGAAGTGTCATTATTTGAGACAAAAATAAGCAAGATAATTGTCACAAAAAGGTCTTTTACGTACATTGCTGCGAAAAACATATAATAGCTAAAACTATTATTTCTTCAAAATAAAAAGTATAATGAGTAGGTTTTGTCATTGGAATAACATCATGAATGCCGAATCTGTTCACGCCATTTAAATATAAAGACAAAGCATCGCAGGTGAATGGAATTTTGATTCATTTTGTGACTAAAGTTTGATCTTCTTTCTACTTCGAGTAAAATTTTATTTGGACATATATTAGGTACTTACTTTCAAAATCTCAGTTAGTTACTTTGCGGTCTATATGTTCCATGAGAATGACAAGTGATTTACAATCTTCAACGTGGTAACTGTTTTATGTAAATCAGCACACCTCTATAACATAACTTTTAAAATAAGCGAAGTTCCTGTCTAATAGTTATGTTTTCTATCACCAGGTATCATGTGAGAGAAAATAAAGAACCTAAAGGCGTGCTCAAACTGTCAGAATTGAACGTAGCGTTCGCACCACCTAAGATCGGACACATGAATTCTATGCAACTGACATTCATAAAAGAGGGTTCTACGCGACACATCTATGTCTATCATGAGGACCCAGAAGTTATTAGCAATTGGTAAGTTAAACAAATGAATGTCTTCTTTTATTGTTTTGTTTAAAAGGTTTAAATAATCGCGGTGAATGGCTTTCCAGTTTGTTGGGTTAGAACACGTTTAAAACACTTTTTGTTTGGTGTGTAACATTGTTATTTTCATCATCAGCTGCTTTTACGTACCCCACCGTTTCGCGTACCTAAGCCTCCTCACCTAACGCTACATAGATATGTTTTGGGCCTTATGCAGGACTTAACTCTGTAAATAAAATCACCAGTCCATACAGTCAATTCTGATAAAATACTAACATAACTAACATAATATGCATAGTTTCCTTGTGATGACTAATTCTAATGTATTCAATTTTATTGATAAATACTATTTTGTAATAGCTATTAATAACTTCGTTATACCTAATGGAAATAGAGCTGGTGATTCATCTTTAAGTTTTGCACTAGAATGAATGCTGGTCTCTTTATAATAAAAATTATGAGAGCCTCCTTCTGTAGCATTATATTCTTGGATCTGTGCTTTAAGGTAATAGACTGTGTCAGCTTGTTTTGTGTTTTTATACACTTCCATAAAAATAAATACTTAAAACAAACCTGTTAAATAAATGTCGGAAATGTTAATGTAGAGCAGCTTTCTCTCTTTATCTGTAGTTCTTATAAAACACATATAACTTATTACATATATCGTTGTTGACTAATTGTTTAAGTGAAAGCATACAAAACATGATAAGGAAACGGGCAATCGGTATTCGACCTTCGTTCCTTTCACCGACATTTACAAATCGTATTGACAGTAAATATTTGTACAAAGACAATAAATATTTGTACAATAACTATCGCGAGATATATAAAAATCTAGTGACCCAGTGTTTGTTATCGAACTCCTTCGAAACGGCTTGACCGATTTTTACGTTTTTTTTCGTGTTTATTTGTTAGGTCTGAGAATAGGTATTAGGTAGGTGATAAGAGTAGCCCGCTCCAGATTTTTTTTTTGGACATATTTATATGGCAAAACAACGTTTGCCAGGTCAGCTAGTAAAATTAAAAATACCGACTTATGCAAGCGGATTGACATTTATTTACGACTTAAAACCCAACCTAAGATATAGTACTTGCTAATAACGTCAGGCAGATAAAGATATTTGAATCGTATATTAAGTTACTTTAAAAACACTTCCTACATTGAAATAAGAAACTTACAAACTTTAGTATTTTAAATAATAATACGAAATATCGGGAATAACCGACTAGCTTCGATACTATGGCCAAATATATCCCGTAAGAAAACCAAGTTCAAAAAAATATAAGAAACGTCAATGACCGGGTCCACACCAGACGATCCACAATGGATCGGCGATTCCAGGAACTTGGATTCTGAACTACGCTCTATGCGATCCGTGAATCAATGCAACTCATGCTGGAGATGGCATCATACATAGGTACAGTGGCATGGCAACAGCAACGTTGATATTGCTTAAATATTAGAAAGAAAGTCAGAAAAAAGTTTCATTTTCCCCTCATATGCTTACGGCTAAAACTGCTGTGGACCCCGAGAATGACCTTTCTGTGATTTTTGTTGCTTAAATTGTTGGAAGTAATATGTCTAAGTACCTAATATAAAAAAGTTATAAAATGGTTTACAAAAATAATTTCATTTAATACGGATTTCA
Source organism: Diachrysia chrysitis (assembly GCA_932294365.1). NCBI lineage: Eukaryota > Metazoa > Arthropoda > Insecta > Lepidoptera > Noctuidae > Diachrysia > Diachrysia chrysitis. The sequence continues at coordinate 5,115,667 of OW028653.1, forward strand.
TATAGACACATTTGGTGCCATGCACAAGAATCGAGTAATTTTGGCAAAATTTTCGCACGTACGTAAGTTATGTATGTGTGTCATGTATTGTAAACAAGTCTGGCGGACTTTGGCAATGCAGTCAGACAATTTCTCATTTGACGCAATAATGTACGTTACACACGCAATTTAAGATAATATTTTTACACACACCAATGTTTGTTGTGAGTCTAGCAGTTTGTTGCTTAGGAATACCTAATAGTGATATAATAGAAAATATGCACGATTTTTATGTGCTTCAGTTAAACTGTCTAACACTAGAAAATATAACATCATAATAAAAAAATGTGTTATGCCACTTAAGAATTTTAACATTTGAAACGGGTTTCAAACGGCCTTTCATTACGGATTTTGACGTCAGAATGAAGTCAGATTCGAAGTCAACGGGAACAATAACACGGTAATTACCATTTATGTCCTTCCGAGTGGCTTTGCGTCTTGATCCATACTTAATAATATAAATGCGCAAATAATGCTGTCTGTTACGCTTCACGGTTAAACCGCTGAACCGATTTTGATGAAGCTTGGATCCTAGGCTTATGCCATAAGGTCATTGGCTACTTTCTGCCGCGATAACCGACACCCACACGGGTGGAGCAACGGACAACAGCTAGAAGTACTATAATGTTGACGGAGACTCTTTTCCAACACTAACCATAGGTAGATTTAGGTATATAGCGGAATATTTAGAATTGTCATTAATTTCGTGCTAATTTAGTAACGACGTATGACGGCCCCATAAATACTATATCTACACTTAAATTCGAACATTTAAATTATGGAAATTCGCCCCAGCCTTGAGAGACTACGTTAAGGAATTCCATAAATTTTTATGATCTTGATATGTTAATTAAGTAAACGTAACAAAATAGTTTCCACAGATTACCCTTTTTGCGTGACCAGTAGAAAGGATTATGTTCCGTTTAGTAATTGTTATTATAATATCATTTGTAGAATTGTATAATTTGTATAGTTATTCCGGTTATTGCTTATTATCCGATTTCATACGTTTTAAGGTTTTGTTTGAAGACAGACCCATGTGTTACCTACATTATTAAGTATGTAGATAAGTAGGCTGTTGCTACCATAAATGTTCAGATATATTATTCCTTGAATAAATAACTTTTCGAACTAGTATAGACTTGTCGAAAAAATATAAAGGTGTTATAAATTAAATGGTAATTAGCAAATAAGATTATTTTTCTATTATTCTTGCGATTTGAATTATTGACAGTTAACTTAAATGCTCAAGCTTTGTTGATATAGGCATCACAAGTGCATCCCGATGAAATTTATATAGGCCACCACATCCCTTAGGTAAATTAGAGCAACTCGTTAAAGTAAAATCAAGATACCGAGTGTTAAATATCCTTACTTTAAAAGAGCGTTACTATATTATATAAATCATTAAACGGCCATGTCAATTTACTGTTGCCAAACCTTCTAAAACTCTTTGACTGCATGGATGACGGAGTAGCAATTTAAGAAGTTGGTGGGTCACGAATTAACCAGCAGGTAAATAATTAATTGGTGATTCACCAAACGCAAAATCCGCAAATCTTGCAAGTGTTCTTTCCAGTAGGCTTTATACTTTTACTTGTTATTTTTGTCGCCCTAAATCCCTAGTAAAAAGGAATCCTTAATTGGATATAATTCCTCAGGTACACAGCAATCCGTTGCGCCCAACTCCACTTACTCCAAGTGGCGTTCCCCTCCACACCACAGTCGGAGTTAGTACTCCGTCTCCCGAAAGACTTCGCCCGCGAAGGCTGGCTGTGGAAGACTGGACCTCGGCCGTCTGACGCTCACCGGCGCAGATGGTTTACCTTGGATAATAGGAAGCTCATGTACCACGATGAGCCGCTTGATGCTTATCCTAAGGGTGAAATATTTGTTGGTGAGTATTGAAAAGTAGTTAAATGAGGAAGAAGAATTTAATTTTAGATAGACATATTTCAGACCTGAAAAATGCATGTAAGTGCGTACTAAAATGCACTAAAAATTGTTTTAAGACACTTATGTGATCATGGCATTATGTACCTAATTGACAACTGGAAATAAGTGTCAACTTGTGAACCGACTCTAATTTCGGAGGTTTATTCAAATTTCTGTAACTCTAAATAGGCCATATTTACTGTTACCTGCTAATTCTTCTTGAAGAACTGACTTTTCAACTTATCCATATCTTTTATACCGCAAAATATAATTGCAACAATAATAAAAACAACTCCATATTTTTCACAGGCCACGAATCAAACGGCTACTGCATCAAAGTGTCGAACACGGGCAACGGTTGCAAGGAGGCGCGCTTTCCGTTCCAGCTGGTGACCCCCGACCGCACGTACTGCCTCGCCGCCACCACGCACGAGGACCGCGACGGCTGGCTCGCTGTCATACAGCAGACCATCAAGAGGCCACTCACGCCTCAGGACTCTACCAGTGAGTCTAAGCAATGCAACAGATCTATTTAGCTCAAAATTCAAATTCGTGATTTTGAATTTATGATTTGATTTTGTGCCACTTGGTAAAGTAGTACTTTTCGGACATTAACAATATGGACAGCACTCTGATTCGCCCACCCTTTATCGCATGCTTTGCATCGAACAGCTAGAAGACTCTGTAAATTGGTTTTATATGTAAGAAAATTTTCGTTAAGATATCTCTTGGTTACGTAGTTGAATAACTGTAGGTAGTTTTCCATCGCTTCTATTCCTAGCTTAGCTATATCTTTACAAATCATGATGTATTAACTAACTAATAAATCACTCTTGCAAACGTCATTATGACTTCTATTTTCGCAGACAACAAAACACTGTAACTAGGTGGACTGTCATTGAACAGGAATTGTTAATGTCATTGTTAGTCAAATGATAATAACGTGATAACGATTGCGCAATTTGATCTTTGTAACGCTGAGTGACGTCACTAGTGATGTAGAGTCGACGCGCAACTCACGCTGTTTACAGTACCGTTTGAAGTACTTCTGAATTTCTGACGACACTAATTTTTGTAAGTCATTGACTTTACATTCGTATGTAGGCCAGGTCTCTTTTAAAGTTGTTTTTGGCAATTTGAGAATGTAGAGTTGTTGACGAGATTAGCCTTCGGAGTATGTATTTTACTATAGTTATTAATATTTATACTGTCTTATGATTGGGTAAAGGCCTCAAAACGTACTGTTTTTTGTAAATATACAAATAGTCTATAATATGATTAGGTATGACTTGGCGTTCCTGCTCAGCTCTATATTATTATGTGTCCCTCTTCAATTTTATTAAAAATTGCTATTAAACTGTTCTCCTAAAAATATATAATTATTATGTATTTATTTCAGTCGAGGCCACATTAGTTCGCAAGCGGACGACTTCGAACTCGATCAGCATATTCTCAGGCAGGTAGTCGGTGTGTAGGGTCGCGTACAACCCCTACCACTTCTGATGTCCGTACTCGCTAGGGCCGGTACTGCGTCAACGCCTGCTTCCAACGCTGCGTCACCAATACGACTGCTAAATAATATTATTAAATTATTTAAACAAGAAAAACAAAACTTTTAGAATTATTTTAAGTATCACTTATTTTACTATATGACGAGTTATGACTCTTGTACATACAATTATTTTGATTAAATGATTTTAATCTTTTATCCATTATTTAATTACGTATGTAATGCATTGTTTAATTTTAAGATTTGACGATTGGTGTTGTCTGAAACGTATACAATTTTATTTTAATTTATTGTATTTAATGCAATGAAGGATTTGAATCGATAATTTAAGTCATATTAAATTATTAATTTATGTTTATTTTATAAGTTATAAAAGTGTGTTATTTTATAATGCGTTCATTTATATCATGGCGGTACGCACAAAATATCAATGTAATAACCAATAATATACTTAGTTATTGTAACATGTAGCTTCTAATATAACTAAATATATCAATACATTTGTAATTCATTATAGTGTAACGTTGAAAATCACAACAAAGCTCTCTTAATCATGGTAAAAGACATTTTACAGGGACTTTCTATATGGTGTTTAAGTGTAAACAAGTATTGTAGAGGAATACCATAACGAACAAATGGAAACCAAGAACGATGGCCAACCCTACTAGTTACTGACTACACTATTAGAAAAATAAAAAAGTCAAAAAGATATTTACAGATAATGCCCTCAGTTAGAGGCCCATAGCACGAACACTATCGACAAAATATTCGTATCGTAAACATTAGTAATAGTATGGAGATTTTGAATTTAAAACATCGTTCTCCATACAAATTATAACGCTTCGATACGAATACTTTTTCGATAATGATCGTTGCCTTCATAAAAAATACTTTTGATAAATGGCAATAATACAAAAACGTCATTTGTTTCTTGTGGTATTCCCATCACATAGACTAAAATAAGGAACGTATATATGACTCGCATCGTATTGCATTTATGTATAATGTACTCAGCATTCTCTGTATGTCTTATGTATTGACATACTGATATACTTATGTATATTGATTGCACGTAAGCGACACAATTTATGATTGACACTATATTGATAATATGGACCTATAAGGAGGTTTTACTTTTAACTTCTTTTATGGAAACATTTGTTCTCAAAGCACACGTGATATTTTATATATATATCTCTATACGAATAACAGTCCATTAAAGGCGATAGTAGAGTGTAAAGCGATCTACTTAGGTACATAATTATGTATTGTACAGGGAATAGGTAGTACCGTAGAGTAAACATAGACAAGCATAGAGTGCGCGCATCGCTAGTAGCCACTTGTGGCGAGCGCAAGCAAATTTTTTGCTAGCTAAAAGTACTACGCTCGTTTATTGATTTTTGATTTGAGTTTCGATATTATTAGGGTTGACTGCACGGATAGCCGAGTGGTGTGGGTCGTAGCGCCGATTGCCTTTGTGCGCGACCTGCCGCGGGTTCGATCCCCGCATGGGACAGGCGTATGTGTGACCCACAAGTGCTTGTTTCAGGTCTGGGTGTTCTCTGTGCGTGTGATTTGAGTGTTTGTGGGACCCCCCGCGACACAAGGATAGGATTCCTTGGTGCGGGAGTCGTAAAAAAAAAGAAGAATATTAGATTTCGACATTGCTATAATAAAAAGGCGCGCTCTGTTTAGACACAAATTTTTCGATTTTACTTGTTGATACTAGTGCCTACAGTTCATACTTGTTAGGCGCACTCTATAGTTTAGTTATTTTTTACTCTAAGGGTAGTTCGATCTTCGTAAAAATACAAAAATAATAACATGGATATCACGTCTGCTTTGAGTCTAATTTTTTTATTTTTGAAACGTAGTCATGTGACTGACGTACATTATGTGGTAATGGATATTTAATTTCATAATGTTATTTTGTCCACAAATTGTGCATTTTGTAAACGATTTGCTCAAAATAGACGTAATTGTGCGAAAGTCGCAGGGAAGTTGTTTTACAGAAATAACTTATGCAAAATACAGTAACTTTGTATCATTTTCATTATTGTGTCGCGTATTCGAGTGTTAATTAGGACCATTTATGGTTGAACAGCATTGGTTCTCATTGTAATCAGTGAATATGTCGGAATCATGATACCTTAGAACCATTAAATATATAATTAAATATGTTAAAACTTATAGTATGTAATGCAACAAGCAATGCAATAATAACAAGTTGAAAGTATAGCGTTTAAGCTTAAAACGAATACTCTGTATGTTCTTTATATTATATATTTTTCTATAATGGTAGTCTCATGAAGGGAGTTGGGAGGCTTTGAGCGGAGTTGTGGATGTGTTAGTATAACCCCGGTCACTCACATGCGCGCAAACATTCGAACAAGGTTCGCGCGCTTTGATGCCTGTTAAAAAACCGACACAGCTTGGAAATGAAATCATTTACAAATGTCGTTCTACACTTGTGGGTTTGCGTATTCGTGCGAATGTGAGTGACCGGCATAATATTCTCCCACAAAAAAAGAAACGTTCGTAATTTTAATATTTCGCAGTCGAACTCATTTATTCGTAATGTAGGCGTAAACATATCTCATAGATGAATTAGAACATTTTTAATAATTTCAGCCGCTTAGACAAAGGACAAAGAGGTAATGAATTATACATAAAATATTATTTCTAGAATGTCGTTAACGTACGTGAATTTTACTTGAGGACATAACTGATGAAATTAGCTGAAGATGTTTTTGTGTAAAAATGTTAGTTAACAATTTGACTTGTTAAATAAAATACTTAAAAATCATAAATTTAAATGATCGATTACACGAAAAGGAGGGAAAATTAAGGATAGCAAGAGAATAATCTGCAGTTTACTGCCGAATTCAAATAAAAAAAACATTGAATGTGTAATTAATTGGTACTTTGAATTGTCAAAGCGAGACAATACATGCTAGTTACATACTCATATTGTTAAGGGACCCTTTTCCAAAGTCTAGCTACCTGCTTGATTAGAATAACGATAAAAAAATATTTTTAAAAGAAATTTAGGCGTAAATTACGATTGAGGATCGGAGTGCTTCGGATGAAGAGATAAGAAAATTTAACTTGAAAAGTTTTAGTTTAAATTTAGCGTGAATTCAAAGCTAGGAGGCTACCAAAAATATGGTAGAGATAATATTTTATTGTAATGTATACTATGACCATCATTACAGGCAAAATGCTTTCGTATAGTTAGTTTGAAGATCGAATATAATTCATCTTCATGCGTGTTGCGTGCGAGTGTAGTGCGAGTGTCTAAAGTTAGGATTAGAATACTTATCAGATTCACTATCATGTAATCGTGTTCTACTACCAATTAATGACACGTAAGCTAATGTCCAAAACATTAATTTAATGAGCAAATAACTTAGACTACGTTCAATATTGAATTGTAGATATGTAATTTATACTATCGTATAACAATTTCTTATCAGGATAGCCGTAGATTTAGTAATAATTTATAGAAAATTAATAAGCCACAAAAAAGCAATTTAAATGTTTCCTAGATAATGTACAAGTTTTGTTTTAATGTTTTAGCTTTGTAAGCTATATGATGTGTTACTGCCGCTTACCCATGTGTACGTAAGATATGATTTGTTTTATATATCAATTGAATCAATAATCTTCGCTTTAGTTATAAATTTAGTGTAATTGTTTCAACGAGTTTTACCAAAACATGCCTCGCTTAAGTTTTACATTTTTTGTCGTAAATAAGTAAAACTATAATTTGTAGTGTGCTCTGGCATAATACATACCTACCTATGAATACTTACAAAATAAAATTTTCACCTGCTATCTTTGAATTTTATTTTCTACCTTGAGTTGTTCTACCCCTTAAGTGAATTAGTTTTAAAAGTAGATCAGTATGGCAGACGCTCTATGTAAAATACGGTAAGACTGGAAACCAACTCTTACATATCTTGAGGAAAAGTCTAGGACACACGACCGTGACCTGTGCCCTTACGGGGTTTTTAGTTTAGCGGACAAGTGGTTCAGTTTTCCTAAAAAAAAATATCATTGGAAGGAACTAAATGGAATCGAAATATGCACAGATTTTTTTTTGTGTTGTGTTGTTTGTGTGCCTGCTAATTAAATAACAATTTTGCATTGGCATTGTATTACCCTGGTCAGTTACATGCGCGCAAACATTCGAACAAGGTACGCGCCCTTTGAAGCCTGTCAAAAAACCGACACAATTTAAATTGAAATCATTTGCAAATGTCGTCCTTGTGGGTTTGCGTGTTGGTGCGAAAATATTAGAATTAAAATTCATTTAATGATATAAAAAAATTAAAAATCAATTAATCGTTTATTCTCTTAGGATTATATTATACCTATGTTTTACCTAGCGAACAATTACAAAAATTATTGTTTCTTTTTACAAAATATCAAAAAACTAATACGCGCGGTTTCCGTAAGGAAATATTTTTTCTGGCGGTGACTATTTTTGTGTTTGTTTTGTCAGGTTCGAGACGATGTCGCTTCTCGACGTCTACTTAGTTAAGTATCGTGTTACCACTTACCCTGAATGACTAACGCGCGCTTATTTCAGATTAGAATGTTCGTGTTTTTGCCAAATATTTTTGTAAATCATTTATAACTTTTATACCTATATCTAGGGTTGCCATCTCTAAAACCTGCCCCCAAGGACCGGAAGCGTAAGTTCCCCGGATTTTGGAGCTTTCACCCCGGACATTTCAATACTTTTTTCATTCACTTACATCTTGATTAAAATATATTTTACTCCGTACTTGATAGAAGAAAACTTCAATTTCAAGCCTCTTTTGTTGCATGAAATAGTGTATTTAATCGTTCTTGAGACGACAAATGAGTAATTTTGCTTTATTTTTTAACCTTCTTAGGTAGGGTAGGTTCGCCTGTTTGCCGTCCACCTCCTGTTTTCGTCCATTTGATTTCAAACTAGTGTGTGATATACGCTATATCACACACTAGTTTGAAATCAAAAAAACCCATACCTAGACTTATTCAGGAACCTACATTTAATTAATTATTTTAAATATTTTTAAAGTATTCAAGGAATTCGCATTTAGCCGTGATAGACACCAAGTATTTATTTGGCTGTTTATATTCGAGTAGTTCTTTGTAGACTTCTTTATTTTAAAGGTACTGGTTCTTTTTGTAGGTACTAAATTGACAAACTATGTTCATTTCATTCCGCGGTAACAATTACTTGAACCTTAATTTAGCTCCACTTATTGTAATCTAATAAGTTTGAAACATAACACTTTTATACTCTTTGAAGTTCGCAAAGTTCTTTCTTCATTTAATAAAATTCATTCATCTTCATTATCTTAAAATAATTCTTAACTCATAATTTATTGCTTCATTGTGACAAATATTAAAGTTGATTAATTACGCTAATTCTCTTAGATCTTCGATTGTAAGTAAACGACTCCAAAAAAAATTGATTACACAATCAAACGAATAAGTGTTTATTTACTTGTTTTAACCTATTTATTAAAATGAAACAAATTCCGAAAATGCAATTAATTAAGTAAATCATAATCTTAAGAGCCTTATAAAACGTAAAACTAATATAATTTCTTTGGTGTGTTTCTTCGATCTATACATTATTCATCATACTGTCTGATGCGTAAGAGTTTCTCATGTCGTAGTAATTCTCCTTATATCCGTAATTGCAGTACTGCATCGGTGCGCAGGATTCGTTCGTCGTCATTTCTTCGTAGCACCTTTCTTCATAATCATTGTCGGGGTAATCTTGGTAGCCCTCGCAGTGGCCATTGTCCATATCATGGATATTCTCTCTTGTAGGCTGAGCGTTACTTCGGCAAGTTGTAGTATCGTTAGTTGGAGGGTTCACATTCCATCTTTGTGATATTGCGCAACTGAGACTGCCGCCATGTTGAAATGCGAATGGCCATGCCTGAAATTAAAAATCCTTGTTAATGTACTGATGGTAGAGTTTTATAGAAATGATCTATCGGATCGCCGTTAGTTGTTTTATTATATAGAGAGAGACTCGATATTCTATGCGTTTTATTCTACAACATTTCGTGATAAAATTACGCCGTTCCTAACTGTGTCAAGATCCTAATCATTAACACGTTAAGTGCGAAGCGAGGCCTAAATCACCCCTGATGCAACTTCCCTGTGGTGCGGCAAGCAAAAAAGTGAATTTCTCTGTCGTGCGAATGGCATAGCTTTGGTTTGGTCCAGTGTAGGAAAGAGATAAATATATATTTGAGATCACTAATGGTTCCGGACTCGGTGGTGTACCTACCTTGGTACCGGATGTCTTAGGCCTCGTGCCGCACTGAATTAATATAATTTTAATGCAGTGCGGAACGAGGCTAAAATGTCCCATATCCCCCCTGACCTCGTACCGCACTCAACGCGAGCTTCCCGCGACCAGTGTTGTGCATCACGTCGATTGGAGAGCACGTCCTTTTACAGCGCCGAACATGTCTAAACGATGTTTTTTAATGTTAATTCAAGTTCTAATAATTGTATTTTTAAAGCCCGAGGCAGAATAAATAGGACAGTTTCTTTTTTACTTCTGGTTGCCTTTTTTTTCTATTCTGTGAACCGCATTAAGATTTTCATATACAAATAGAAAGATAAACCTTATGCATAAACCGTAATCCATTATTTTCCAATAATAAGTCTGTAATAGGTGCCCTTAATGGTATAGAATGGAACGCTTCGTGCGCGAGTCCGACTCGCACTTGGCCGGTTTTTTTTTCTTTATGGCGCCTTCAAACACAATTTAGATTATTTAAAAAAAAATGTATCCTTTGATAGCTTTGTGTTGTTTTGCCAGGTTTTGCCCTTAAAACGATCTAATGAGATATAATTGATCAAAATCGGTCAAGTCGTTGCGTAGTTAAGACAGTTTTAAAACGTCGATATTATTTTTCCCATCACTAATCGCAGCGAAAATTTGCCCTATTTCAGTGCGTTACGAGGTGTATAAGATCCCATATTTTGTTTTGCTAATAATTCCTAAACTAGCCATCAGATCCCGGGGCGACGGTGGATTAGGGTTCATCAATTCACTGTCTATATCAATAAGGACCAAAATTCTCATTTATCTTTGATTTCGCGCCAGAAAATGGATTTTAGTCTGTAAAAGGAGGTGGGGTCTAATAGACCGCGTGTCGCCCTAACGTCTGGTCACGGTACGGGCCGATTATACCTCGTGCCGCAGGAACGGAAAGTATGCAAAAATTGGTGCCGCAGCTAACGTGTTAAAGATCCTAATCCCAAACTGGCCAAAGAACCTATCCTGAAAAAAAAAAAATGATAACCACAAGACCTCCCAATTAGCCAAATATTATGTCAACATGTCTGTCCGTTCATTGCAACATTCTTGACCGCACTTTTTATGCCCAGATAAACAAAGTCGGTATTTTGCAAAACACATGTGTCGAAGACATAAAATCGTTGCAGGCGATTATGAGATACTTAGTTTTAGTTATAGATAGAATAAGTACACGAATTTTAGATTCAGTAATAACAATTAAGTTTCGTTTAAATTCGACAGCAAAATATTGGTGTTTATAAAATGATGAAAGGCAAAGGACTTAACGGCCAGTAACATCAAGGGCAGAATCAGACAATGCGTGCCGAGATGTGTTATTCTATTGGCTTAGAAGTTAGATAAAATGATTTCCTGTGAAAAAAGAACCAGGAAATTTACATGCATATAAAACACAACCTTACGCTCGTAATGAAGCAGTAAATAAGACAAAGGAACAACCAGGGAACATTAAAACTGAAGCATCACTTTAACGTCCGGATATAAACTTTATTTATACTCGTAACAGCTGCAAACTTTTGGTCAGTGCGTATGCGCAGCGTAAAACTCTCCTGTTTATTGTTTCAACCTTTTTGTTTCTATGTTTCATTCCACTTGTAGGAATATACGTTGTTGTTTGAACTCCGACCGAAGGGTTAAAAAAGTGACTCTTGATTTTTATGGAAAAATATAGTTTTATTTATTTTTCAAGACCAAAAGGAACACACACGATGATAGCACAGCTTGTACCATAATGTGCGAAATTTAAAAAAGTAAAATGTAAACAAGAAAGGTTATTTAACATAATTTTGAAATGCCACCAAAGTAGTTTAAACTACAGAAGTGTTAACTCTACATTATTTTAATATTATGAATATGTTTTAAATACTAGGTAGATCATATCAATAAATTCCAGCTTTATGATTACATTGTGAACAATTGAAAAAAAAATAGATTAAAATACAAAACACACTGTACTGTAGTTTATAAGCAAAATTACAGTATCTAAACTGGCATGTTACTTAAACTACTCTTTACTTAAACACTCATCGATTTAAATGAATATTGTTTCTACAATTCTCATTTTGAAAAATATTGTTTCTCTAAACGATGAGTTCGAAAGCGGTTAATCCGGCCATCGATCAAGCATGCGACCTTCGTAGAATGTGTTCACTAATCCTCCGATGACAGCATTCGGTGCTTTGGCGTTTAGCAAATTCCCTTTGCTCGCCACTAATTCATTGCGGGCGCGAGTCTCGTGCCTCGGACGAATTAAGGGGATGACAGCCGTGACAGAGAATAAATTGTGAACAATTATGCCATCCGTGTAGTGATATATGGACGCGTGCTAACTTTTTCTAATTTTTTCTTGTCGCCCTAACAACGCTGATGAATGTTTAAAGATAACGCTTTGACGTTTGTCTATTGTTTTGTTTTTAATATAAATGTAGGTAAATAATTACAGTTGGCTATCAGAAACATTTAAAAGAGTAGTCTACGTCTACTTGTAACTTTATTCATCATAACTCTTTTGTATTGACTTCTGCGGAATAAATGAGTATTGTAGAGTGCTCTTATAGATGGTTTGTGTGTAAACCCAGCTACAAACTGTCTGAATACATTTGTGAAGAATCTAAAAGCGCTAACCGTATGTAGCATGTACAAAATTTAGACGTTTCGAATATGTACCACAGCGGTTACGATGCTGATGCTATTTGAATACTATTAAGTGTCAGCAGTTGGTATATATTTAATCTATAAAGATATATTTTTTTCATGTACATAAACCTAAGTGTAGACAAGATATTACCAATTGATCTGGGCAGTAATTCTAATCATAACAGTTCGTCTACACGAATTCGTAACAAAAATAATACGTAATTAGATTATGTAAATACCAGTAGGAACTTAATAAAGAAAATAAATTTATAATAGGTCTTACAATGTAAGTAGATAGTTGCAGCATTGGGGAAAAATTCCGTTCGGGGAATTTCATATATTGGATTTTCAAGAAGAAGAAGAGTAGTAAATCAACGTGGCGTGTTATTCCACTATTAAATTTTAGTAAATTTAAGCGCTGACCAGGCTGAGAGGATGCGGCGGCGTGTGCGCAGATCTCGGTTCATGCAGCAAGGCGCGAAGGTGTGCTATGTATGATGCAGCTAACCGCAGCGTGTCCAGTTTTGACAGCTTCGTGTCCGCCGGCACCCATGGTAACGTGGTCTTCAGTCTGATAACATAAAAAATAAATATAAATTAAAATATAGGTACGTCTGTGTATTAATCGTTGGAACTGTCTTCCAGATAAGTAAATTTTCTGAAAGGCCTAAAAAGCGAAATTTATGAAAAATCTCCAAACAGGACAATCTCGAAAAATTCGAACAAAATAATATACCTACTAAAAATTTCCCCATTTAATTCCTATAATAATAAATACAAAATTTTTAATAAAAGAGACAAAAATGATTGTTTAAAATGACGATAGATCCTGGAAACCGCAGCATAAGCTATAATTTCATGTTTAAATAAAACAAAAAAAAAAAAAATAGGTATATGCTCAGTTAACCGATTGATCCTAAATTAATGAATTAAGAATTAGAGCAAGCGTGGACCTACAGTTATAGATTTCGTTTAAAAAGGTTGTTATTATCAATTACCTGCAAAATGCTTTAGAAAGAACTCTCATTCTGGCTCGCTCCCGGGCATTGGCAGCGTTTCTGTGCTGCGGCTCCTGTGAACTCCGACCTAAATGAAGAAATACATCTACAATTACGGATAGAAGGTAGATAAAATATATAAGTAAATATTATATTGATGGCTACATGATGGCTACAGCTACATGGTTTAATTCGACAACAAAATGCAATTCTCGCGTGTTCTGCTTGAATTATTGAATACAACTTCTGTGAAATTTTCCGCATTCTTTTTCTTAGACTTTCCGTGATAGGATTACTTTTATTTCTATTCTACGTAAAATAGCTACATAAATACCATAACTAAAAAATAAAAAACTATTTAAAACTAAAACAAAAGAAGTGAAATCAAAAACTGCAAAAAAAATTTAAACGTGTTAGGTATAAGGTTCCTAAATTAATATCAACACTTGGGTTTATACAATCATTTCAGTCTCATGAAATATTTAGTTGTATAACGCTTGTCTTTTTATGTTGTCGTTAGATAAAGAATGCTATGTAACCGAGATTTTGCTTATTTAACAGTATTTTTATCGCACACATTGTTAAAATTAATCTTATCTTTGTTGTGTTAGAGACACAGATCTTCCTAAAATGCAACTTTTAGATAAGTATTATCTGACTGTATAATGGTCCAATTATCATGTACTAAGTTACCTTAGTCACGAAACTCATTACTTTATATTACTACTCTTATCAATTTTAACCATAACAGCCAGACCTCTGGCTTCTGCATCCAGTCCGATCATTTTCATGTCGTTGTGCGTCAGTCCATCGGAGTTCAGTTACTACCCATACAACCATCATTTTTACACGTTTGATTTCCTCTTGATTTACTTTTACCCTGATCAAGGCGGTAAAGGCATAAAGGGCATGGCGAATATATCAGATACGAATTTGCGATTCCCACTATTGACCAGGAGAAATGCGCCTCTGGCCTCTGAAAAGGCATACCGTTCTCTTTTTCTTTCTACCGGGGGCATCAAGCATCAGTTTTAAACCACTGCGGAATCTCCTAGAATATTTACCTAGGGCTAGTGCCTACCGTTTAAATGGTACCGTTGATGGATAGTCACTTGCAATACTAATCGAGAAAATTAGACCGCCCGCGCTGTGTCTAGTAGTAGTCGGGTTTGGCTTGTGGTTGGTTTTGAATATTTTATTAAAGTTTCTTATATTTAGTTAAAGTCTTACAGGGAAATCCGCAAATAAATCTGAACGGATCAATGTTCCGGCAGGAACTCCGGTAATTATCGCTCGGTGAAGGTTGAAACGAAAGATCTATTTTAGCAATTATTGCTAAATATTATAATAATTTTTAGTTTTATTTATCCTAAATAACAAAAATACCTATATTTTTTTTATTTAAATTCTACACACTCAAAAATCCATATCCATACCTACTAATATTATAAATACGAAAGTAAGTCTGTCTGTCAATCTGTTACGCTTACACGGTTTAACTGCTGAACCGATTTTGATGTATAGGATGGGATACCTGAGCTTGGATCACGAGAAAGGACAAGGACTACTTTTTGCTGTTATAACTAACACCCACGCGGGCGGAGCCGCAGGCAACAGCTAGTAGTAAATATGTATACTTATTTAATACTTCAATATATATTATAAATAAAACAAGGGTTTAATTTAATTTATTCAATAACTTTATATAAATAAATGTTGCAACGAAATGCTTATTTAAAAATTACTTATATTTTGTTGAAAATTATCTTACCTGAGTTAGATTGCGTATCATCAAAAAAGAAATCATCATCATCCACATCATCCGCGCGTTTGTCAACAGGTGGCGAACGATTCACTCTTTTCCGAGGCATTTTTAATTACTGCACTATTTCTAATTTAAATCACTAATTCACTTCACTAGCACATTCTGTTAATTTTTAAATTCGAACCAATTTAGAAGATTGAACCAATTTTTAAATTCAAACTATTTTTTTAATTTAAACCAAGTTTTAAAATCGATAGTAACTATTTAGGGGTGGGTTTGTGTCCTCTTGTCTTCCCGCGTGACGTTTATCATTTGAAAATTTTAAGATGCGCGGGCGCAAGGCGGGCGGTTTGTTCGTTGGGCGGCGCCAACACTCGCCCCTCCCGTACAAGATCCAGGATTACTCTCCGACTAATGAACGGTGGTTTACGCAAGAAAATACATAGCTCGGTCGTTTTGGTATGTTTTTGTATACATCTAAATAACCCATGGTTGTGAAACGTGGACTTTATTAGGCTCGAGTTTTGTTTTTCAGTTGGTGGAAGCAGTTATCCCTTTGTTGTCTATATAAAAATGATAATCAAAATATACTTGAAGAAAAGTAAATCACCTATCACATCAATTTCCGTAATTATATTATAAATATATATTATTATGTATTTGGTACCTACTATTCACATAATGATAAAAATATACTACGTAGGTACTGTAACTTACCTTCCCAAATCAAGAACAAACTATGCTATAGATATAGGTACAAGCAACATACAAAGAGAAAAATGTCCTTTTTGAGAACTGAAATGTGAAATCAAAGCTCAGTAAAGTGTGAATCAATTAGCGCCGTCGTAAGTTAGCGTACAAAAAGTTGACAGAGAGCGCCCGACGTCACACTTCCGCGACACATAATACTTTCTGAACATCACCCTCTTACACGTGCTTTCACACCCTAGAATACCCTTTGCGTCACGACACAAGAATAATATAGTATTTTACCCCGTATTCATCTATTCCATTAATAAAGCTGTGGAAATCGCCGCATACACAAAAAATGCAAATCGAAGTGAGAATTAATCCAGAGGGTACAACACCATTTCGCGATAAATATAGGTAACAGTCAGATGAACGTAGCTTTTTCTTACTTTACCATGAGAACAGAGATAGGTATACCTACCTACCTCTGTTCTCTCTCTGTACCTATTGTTAAAATTCTTCTATTCAAACTTTATCAGCTATATAAGAGGTACTGATAAATTAACAAAAGAAAGCTGTTATAATATTATGGATTAGGTACCTACGATAGAGCTTTGAAAAAGTTAATTAGGTACCTACTGTTCATTTATATATTTATTTATGTTTAAGTACATACGGTACAATAGTAGGTAAATATAGAAATTGGGTAGTATCTACCGTCACAATAACGTATGGTATCGGATCGTATTACATCGCTATGGCCATTTATTTGAATTTCGTGGTTTTGCAACTTATGGTCAAAACACATTTTTTTATCATCCAAAACAACGTACCCCGGCTTGTATACTGATATGTGGTACTTAACTGTTAGCAAGATACCTAATTAAAACGAATTTAGCGGTACTTGTTATACGTTTCTCTTGTTCTTTATAAAATGGTTATATTACTAGGTAGGTACCTATTTAGTAATTTTTTTGGATTAGTCATTGTGAACAGTTTTAGATAAAACAAAACGATTTTTTATTTTTTGCAGATAGTTCATCTGGTTCTTTTACCGCGATTTACAGTAGCTAGCAGCCAACATACTTTCATAATATCTAGGAAATATTTTTATATTTTACTGTTAGGTACTTGAAGTATTTAATATTAGTTCGTCAGTCAGCCCTAATTGTGGAGATGATCGGCGGCGAGCTCCAACTGTGAGGTGTTAGACGAATTGCTGCAAATAGGATGCAAATAGGGGTGTCACCTACTCGGAAATTATAAGAAAGTTTTTGTGAAAACGCCTAAGTACGGTACCTACCTATAATAATAATAATCATTTATTTCAGGCCGCTATGGCCCATAGATAGATAAATACCTTACAAACTAACATATATAACATATTACAAAATTTGTTAGTAATAGAGCTTAAAATTATGTTAGTAAAAACTTCCTTGCACTACGTCTTAGTGCGTTCCGTTGGTACTTGTCCGCGGAAGCGACGGAACACCACATCCTGAGGCCAGAAGTCTTCAGTCATGACGTGTTGCAGGTAGCAATTCGGCACTCGCACCACAAACGCCTTGAAATTGACGTTTCGGCGTGACTCCAGCTCCTGCACCCTCGGCGAGTACTTCAACTTCTGGCGCACGTACTCCACGATGTTCTCCGCCTTAACAGAGTGGTGTAGGCGGGAGATGTACACCGGCGTGTTCGGCTTGGCGGCACGCACGAGCACGTTGGGCTCCAGTGGTGCTTTACCGCAGCGGTTCTGGACAGTTCTGATAATGAGAGGAATTTTAAAAACTGTATTCCTGCGGGAAAAAAATGCAGATTCATAATGTTTGTCAATCTCGTCGTCACATACCTACATATTTATTGTAATTATAATCAACAGATGTACCTACTAAAAAACTGTTCCTCCATATTTGCTATTTTAGTCAATCATTAAACTAATATATAAATAACATTCTATACTCTGAAGTTAAACAAAAGACAATTAATTTAAATATAGTCGTCCGAGGCAACCCTAAGAAGGTAGTCCAGGTGGCGCATATCAAAGCATTGAATTTAACCGTTCCGACGAAAAGTGATTCGTTTTAAGCGCCATACAGTGTGACTTACGATGCTACTGTTTACTCAAATAATATTATTCTTTGTTCCACTTACACGCATACAATTAATATGACGATGTCTGTTAAAGAATTCTGTGCAGATTTTTTTCTGATAAAAAAAAATGTGGCGGATATAGAGACTGTGCGCAAAGAGACAGACGAGTATCTAGAATGAAACCGAAATGGTTTGTACATTATAGTTTCATAACAAAATTAGCCTGTAATTTTTCCCACTGTTGGGAAAAGGCCTCTTCACACACATAAAAGGAATGAACATTGATCACCACGCTTGTTGTCCACTTGCGGGTTGGCAATATCTGATTCCAATGTTTTTTTTAATCCAGGTTTTCTCAAGACATTTTCCTTCACCGTTTGTCAGTAACGTTTAAGAAAAAGAAAGTACATAGGTAACATTGAAAAATACACATTACTACTTAATACTTACATTATATTATATGTATATTATACCTGTATATTTGTCTAAAATTCTAGATAGAGAAAACCAAACAAAAACCTTGACAAAAGCGGCTCCAATTTCGCGTTATGCGGTATGGAAGTCTCTCATATTCGCACGAATACGCAAACCACGCAAACCCACAAGGGTAAGTGTAGGTCGACATTTGCAATTTATTATGCAAAGTTTCGCTGCATTCGCGGTTTTCCAAAATATTGTTACGCAATGGATATCAAAGCGCGCAAACCTTGGTCCATCGCGTAGGTAGTCTCCCACATATTCATGCGATTGCGAAGGCAGGTAGGTAACGGACGTTTTGCCATTTTCATAGATCATGGAATAACACCAAAATATTGGAGTTCGTTGAACTCCTGCAGAATGAATCGAAAATATAGGATTCTCAAATCTAAAAAAAAACAGAATGGCCTTTAGACGCCTGGGAAATAATAAAAAAAACATTTTCTATATTTGGCGAAAACAAAAAGAAGATCAATTCTCGAACGGCTGCATGGAGCAAAGTGAGCTTACCAAATCTAGTCCGGTTCCTACGGCAAATGTTGACGAAATAGTAGCCTGGGATCGAACCTGCTGCCTTGCTAGATTCATGTGGTGGGTATAATATATGGGAATATTTTTTTATTTTATTTAATGATAAAGTTGTTTCATTCGTATTTGTTTCTATAAAATTAATCTACGTATGTCATATTTTGATACTACATAGAATAGAAACAATCATTTATTTTTATTACACTCTCCCATTTCGAGAAAAGTGGCAACTTTGGAAAACATACGTTAAACTTGACAGTTCACATGAAAAATGCAAATTTGACATTAGATAGGCATGTCTGTCCGCAACACAGTATCGATATCGACATTTTTTTAACACTTTAATGTTAAAAAACTATACCAAAATACAATTTCATATTACATTTATAGAAGTAAACTTTAAAGTAAACGCTTATACTACGCAGTTTTTAGAACATCTAATTAGGAAATCAGAAGATGTAATCGCTGTTAGATTCCTATTTAGTACGATTTTCGGTCCTGAAGGCACTGCTTCTTAAATTATAAATTGTTTACGATTTAGGTTTCCTACGAATTGGGTAATGTACTAAAGTGCTTTAATACTGACTTGTATTTTACAAAAAATTAACTAAATATTTTACTGGTCGTAATTTAAAGCCGTAGCGTAGGAGATTCAAATTGAATAGATAATAAAAATTGTTATTATCAAAAATTCATTCAATTGTCAAATAATATTGACATCGATGTTTTGTGAAGGTAATATTTTAAATCTAATCACTAGCCTGCCTAGTGCCTAGCTCCAAATTCAATGAATGTCGAGCAAGTCGATTGAGTGAGACTAAAAACTTGTTTGTTTTGTAGATCGTTACGATACAAATTGATTGTTTAATTAAGTTAGAAGAAATTGGCTTTTCTAATAATGTTGCGTACGTAATAAGATATTATTTTGCAGTAATAAGGAAGTGTTGACAAAGCCAAGGGCTTGTCTTGTCAACGCATTAAAAATGTTACCGGGCATTGGGGTTTTTGGGACTGGAGCTATCGCTAAGGTTTTGGTGCCATTTTTACGAGAAAAAGGATTTCCAGTCGAAGCCATATGGGGTGTAACTCTACAAGAAGCCGAACTAGCTGCTAAGGAGCTAAAGATACCATTTTTCACGAATAAAATTGATGATGTTTTGCTAAAGAAGAATGTGAGCTTAGTATTTATTGTGTGTGCGCCTAATTTACACGCACAAATATCAGTTAAGGCTTTGGGTATTGGAAAACATGTAGTTTGTGATAAACCTGCAGGACTATGTCAGGCAGAAGCCTTAAAAATGGTGCGAGCTGCACAGTACTATCCCACTCTTATATCCATAGTTAATCATTCATTACGGTTTTTGCCTGCATTCAGCCACATGAGGAAATGCATCCATGAAGGCTACTTAGGCAATCCGGATGAATTAAGTCTTATTGATGTGAGAGTTCAAATGGGTCCACTAATAAGCGAAACCTACAACTGGTTATGTGATGATACTATGGGAGGAGGGACATTGACATTAGTCGGTAGTCATGTTATAGATTTAGTTTCATTCCTGACTGGGCAGAAAGTAGTCAAGGTGCATGGAGTTTTGAGAACTTTTGTAGAAGAAACAAGTAAAGTCAACGGCATTAGAAAGATAACCGCTCCAGATTTCTGTACATTCCAATTACAAATGGATAAAGGCTTATTAGTAACTGCTACATTGAATAATCATTTGCCGGGACCATGCTTCAACCAAGAGATTTATGTGTGCAGCAAGAAAGGTTATCTGGTCGTGAAAGGAGGAGACTTGCATGGTAAACTACACAAACCTAATGTTAAGTTCTCAGAAGATGAAGGTAAAAGGCCTCATGGACAAGAAGAAGTTATTTATGTTGATGTTGAAGACTTAAGTTGTGCATCAAGTGTTGTTCCAAAACCTTACATAAAAGGCCTTTGTAAAATGATAAGTGCTTTAAAGGAAGCTTTACTTGCCTGTCAAGGAACAGATGGACTGGGTCAAGGAGCCAGTAAAAGCTGCAGCAACATTTGAAGATGGGCAAAGAGTTCAGGCTGCAATGGAGGCTTTACGTCAATCAAATGAAGATGGCTGTTGGATATCAGTACAGCTGTTAACGGAACCCCCAGACCCAAACCCAGCTTTGTCAGCTGCAGTGAGACGCACTGCTATATCATTACAATAGTTTTGCATTTTAATGATGTATTGATATGCCATCATCATGTACCTTTTGCATTGTAAACCTATTAGCTATGTTGCATACATTATTAGTCAACTAAGTACCTAGCTATTAAGATTCAATATCTGAAATATCTCAGTATTAATATTGAATAACCCATGAAGTGGTTAGTCACAAGATTTAGTAACCATTATGTTTAGTTATTTAAGTGCATTTAACCTTTTATTTTAAAGCTTGCCATGATTATGTAAATATTATCATTTATTGAAGGTAATATTCTTGTCGTGGTGGCCTAGTGGTTCAATGAACTGATTTTTGTGCACAAGGTTGCAGGTTCGAACCCACTACAGGCAAGTACCAATGTGACTTTTTCAAAGTTATATGTACTTTCTTAATTATTCTAAGACATCATTGACAATCGGTGAAGGAAAACATCGTGAGGAGACCTGGATTCCAAAAATTGGAATCTGAAATCGCCAACCTGCACTGAGCAAGCGTGGTGATCAATGCTTGTTCCTTCTCTATATGAGAAGAGGCCTGTGCCCAGCAGTGGGACATTTATAGGCTGGTATTATTATTATTTTATAATATTCCTTCTGGTACTGCTCTTGAAGTCTCAATTTCTGTAAAATTATATAAAACTTAGTTTCTTATTTTCTTGGCAAAATAATGAATAAGAACTTTCTATAAGATATTGTATTTACTGTGATTTTAATTTAGTGCTTAACTATGTATGATTATAAAATTGGGTTGTACAAAAGATGTGACTGGACGTTTAGAATAAATACTATTTTATATTATTAATATTGCAATTTAATTTTATTGTTTTCTTTTGTCTTTACATGTGTGTGTAACTATCATATTTTGTTTTATGAACAAATTGAACAATCTGAAGCATTCAGTCTCTGTAAAAGCCTTGAATAATTATTGTTGAAATACAAAGCTTTACACATATTGGCTGTTGGGCTATGAGAGAAACTGAACATGCACGATAGATAACACTTGCATAGGTCTCCAGTATATTACTGTACTATGGGGGTTACTATACTTTAGGTACTGCACATGTAATTTTTGTTTTAAAGTTATGAAGGTTTGTCTCAAACATAGCTCTTAAATGTATTTGAAATCACCAGCAGGTTAAATAAAATATAATGCTTTATAAAAGCTTCGCTTATAATAAAACATTGTTTTGTTGGTTTTAATTTAAAGGTTTTTTTATTGAAATTATATTAGCTATGTAAGTATTTCAAGCAAATTTGCTAGAGCTGATGAAATAGGTCTCACAGTCACAAGTATTATTATGTCACCTACACTACAAATTGCTTATCAAAATTACATTTCTAACCTATCGTAATAACTCATTGTTCTAATTTTAATGTGTGTAACGAACAACTGCAGTGTTTCGTGCATTGAGGTTATGAGAGTTCTAGAACATGGGCATTAGATACGACATAAGTATTATTTGAGGTTATGAGCATGACAATAAGGTTCTGAAGAATTAGGTTTCTAAATGAAAATACATAATTTCTGTAACAAATTTATAATAAGAAATGCAACGGAGATAACATCAATATCCCATCTCACAACATAGTGGCATATTACACAATCACATAATGTTCATTCACTACATGTACTAAAATATTTAAGACTAACAGTAAACAGAATCAGAATCACCAAAATTAAAACTAACACAATATTCAGTTTTCAATCTTCGCCAGAATGTCAGCCTCTCTGAAAAGGTGGTATTCCTTCTCGTCGTTTTCTAGGGACACTTTAGTGCCGCCGTATTCCGGTAGAAGGACTTTGTCGCCAACCTTGACTA
This sequence comes from Diachrysia chrysitis, assembly GCA_932294365.1. NCBI lineage: Eukaryota > Metazoa > Arthropoda > Insecta > Lepidoptera > Noctuidae > Diachrysia > Diachrysia chrysitis. The sequence goes on from OW028653.1 coordinate 5,138,683, forward strand.
ATACAGGAACGAATTCACCATTGTCTTTTCTGGAGCCAGGTCCAACGGCAACTACTTCTCCATGTAGAATTTTGGACTGCGCCTTCTCAGGGATGACGATGCCACCGGCAGTCTTCGTTACTGCTTCAGCCCTTTTGATAAGGACGCGGTCTAGCAGAGGAATCAAACGCTTTACTGCATTAGCCATATTTTCCATTTAGAAATGTAGAGAGAAGTTATGGAGAAATTGGCGACGCCTATTGAATTGACTGGACCTTGTCTAGAATATTCGAGCTCGAACCGGCAATCGACCGTCGTTCAACTTTTTGACAAAAGTTCACTCATCTCTTTTTGTCCATGCGTTTATGGTGTTGCCTTATGTCAAAAAATATTTTAAATTTCGATCGAAATCTTAAAGAAAAAGAAAAGCAATTTGTTTTTATTTTTCATGTTAATATATTTTTTCATTAAATGTTAGTATATTGTTTAAAATTATATTTGATTAAAAATAAAAACTTACATTCGTCTCAGTACTTACTAAATTAAATAAAGCTGTCAGCGGTGCCATCTATTATGGAGTAGCAAGTACTTTTTGAAAATAGTTAGGTTGAGTAGTGGATGTAAGAAACTATAGATGGCGCAATTTTCAGGTTTTTGTATGTATTAACACACTTTGTTAAATAAACAAACAATTAAAAAATATGCTTAATGCTCCTATACTTTGATTGCTACATTGTCATTCTTAAATGGCTGCAGGCAGGGATGTCGTTAATACTCAGTGCACAAGAATATAATAATTTTAAATATTCTTGTGCCCAGTACCGCCCAATGGTAAATAGACGTGATCACATAAACTGCTACAGTGCCACAACACGACGAGTTTTATCTCTACATGGGACGAAGAATTGAGTAATCCAAATATTTGAATCAAGTCGGCGTGGAAGTATTTTGTATAACTAAACTAGGTATATGACAGAATAATATTAAGGAACTATTAGCACAGAATATATAATAGTACTCTATTAGTATGTCAATTAAATTTGAACCCTATGAATATACAGTCAGTACACTCAGTACCTAGGAAATAAGTCTTCACTCTAATCATTTTATTTAATACTGTGCTTAACTAGAACTATAACGCCAACCTTTACTACGTATTTTAATAGGAAGTGGGAAAAACCTATATTAAGTTTAGTGTTGGCTGGTTCACCATGCATGAATCCTGTCTAGTATTTCTATAGAAAGAAGATGAATAACTTTGATTATAATTGTTAATTAGATGGTAAATGGGCACGAGGATACTTAGGTTTATCAATGACATCTAACTTACAGGATTAAGCATTAATGAATTGTAGAATTTAAGGAACGAGTAGGTATGAGTTAACATGGTTGAAAAAAAAAAATTTTGGTAATTAATAAATTAAGTAGCTTCTAATTATTATTCCCAACGTTTATCATAAACAATTCGTATTTACCGACTTCATTGATTACCTACGTACAACATAAGTGTTATTTGTATACGCGTATGATGGTCGTGTCCGAAATCATCAAGTGGTATAGCAGGCTGGATATATGAGGCAGTAGCAACGAATTACAAAAATAAATCTTATTTGATTGAAATAGAGGTGCTGGTAATGTTCAATGTTCCTACTGATGTTTGGTTGAGTGCACGCGGTCTGTGCGCGCGGCGCCGCGCCGTGACCGCCGAAGGAATGTGCGCCGGCGCCGGCCAGTCTCGGACACACCTGCGCGCGCACCAATTGTACACACAATCACGCTGAAACACACACACGTCTATCCTATCGTGTATCATTCCGCAGTCCACACAAAAGACGCTGGGCTGCGCTCGCGCATCACGATTTATGGCCGCCTCCGCGAATTTGCGGTCACATGAAAGCAGACTGGCCCTGCCGCCATTGTCCAGCGAATACAGTTTGACAGTTCGCGAATACTTAATTGACACTTAATCAGGAAGACAGGATTAAATACGAAGTTTCGGTGGATTGCGGCGGTTACGAAAAATCGTTTAATGAACTGCTTGATTATTGGCAGCTTAAAGTCACAATGACACTGCGGGTTACGAACATAACCTAGAGCGCCTGTGGCTCGAGGCATAAGAACTATTTTGGATCCTATTATGGGGTACGTGGGTAAGTCATTATAGGCCACATGCACGCAGCGTAAATTCTCTTCTTAGAAGTAAAAGAGTTTACTGCGCTTGTTCAACAAGTAATGATGTCGGCCAAGGGCAAAAGTGCGTTAATAATATGCTGGAACATAAGCTTCCTCATCATCGCTGTGGGCAATCGACAATCGTATCCTACAAAGATACTTGGGATTTGCCACCGCGGGGAACGTCGCTAGCGTATAGCGTGAAGAGAAGCGGAGAGAGCACGGAGCCTGCGGGACCACAGCGCGTATCGGGTGAGGGTCATAGTAAGACTAGTAGTCAATTATTCAACGTATGCCAGTTGGGATTGAAGCATAGAGGGGTCTCGGTATTTTAACAAATGGTCAACTGTCCACGGCTTAACCATCCTACGTCCAAAATTACAAAACCTCTTTATAATATTCGAGTACAGAATGTGAATACTACGTTTTGAATAGCGATCACATAAAAGGCGCCGCGATTTTCACACAAATATTAATTGTATTGGTAAATACAACAAATAGATAAAATTGGCTGAAAGGAATTCGGGTATCAAAGGACGATGCAATGAATTAATGTAATTCAAATGTTTTTTGCGGGTCTGGAAAAGCGTAAAAAGATCGTGATCGGGTTCACACGGCAACTACACAGAGTTTCGCAAACTATTCACGTGTGCGAATGTAGGGTGACCCATTTTTATGGCACGAATGGGATAATTATGTTATCTTCCGGATTCATTTATTCATTCGTAGAGTGATGCACATAATAATTATCTAAGTAAAGATTATTTTGCTTGGTTATGTTGTATTTTTTACATTAGGTTCATTGATGATTAGGTAGGTTAATGTGAAAACGGTGTTAAGACAATAAATAACAATTAATTAAATTAAATATAAATGGTATTGTTGCTTGTATTTATTAAGATATAAAGTCTCATACTCATAACATGCACTGTATTAATATACTTAAATTCAGCATGTAAACTCTAGATAGGCACTAGAAAGAAGTCATATTAGATGTTTGAGATCTTAAATTATAATTACTTTGGTACTCGTGTGAGAAGTAGCAACCCTCAGCTTTGGTTTCATTAAATAATAAAAATCAGAATGGAGCATCATGATCCTTTAATCGTGGTTAAACTACGATAAAAAGTTGCTATAATAGCGCGGATGTTAAAAGCGTACAAAATAACACAACAAACATAGCACAACAGGGAACTCTGTATGGCCTTATATGAACTTTACCACATTATATTTGCAGTTAGAGGAATAACAAGCTCCTTATTGTGAGGGGGTAGGGTTGAAATTGTGTGGCATGTTTAAGATGAGGATAACGAAGGGGTTTGCGTCAAAGATCGTGGTCGGTTCTCACGACACGGACACAGGTGCGCATCCGGCTATCTTGCCTGCGCGGGATTCGAATCAGTTTAGTGAAGCGTTCTAATTGTGGTGCCGAAACAAAGATCAGTGATTTGAGAAATTTTGTTTGAACTTGCTTGACACCTATCTTACGTCAAAGATTTTAGATATTTAATTATACATATTAATTAACGTCATTTTCCTCTTACCAAAACTATTTGGCTAAAACATGATGGTCTTTCTTATCTTTTAAATTATCTACCTACAGTGCATACCCACACCACAATAAAAAAAAGTGCTTTATAAAAATCGAGATACATAAATGGTGAAATAGGAACATGTTATGTTAGTAACAAAAAGCCAAGTGCGACTCGGACTTGCGCATGAACGGTTCCGTACCATCGTTCAAGATGTATGCCGTCAAAATTCGGCCAAAAAAAATATTATATTATTTTATTTTTTAGGATTAAAGCAATATAAACTCTGTGGGCATTTCAAGCGTTTACCAGTTGCCAACATTAAGATCGAGGAAAAACGGCTAAAAAAAGAGAGCCCTCCTCTGTAATGTTTAATTTTGTGGCAACAATAATACCCACTGTGTAGATTTTTTTACTGTGTACATCAATTATTTTTTTTGATTAGGGCTCCATTGCGGAATCGTGACGATTCTGACAAAGTAAGTTGTGGCAACAATTGTATACAGAAGAGAAAAGAAAAACGGTACGGTTTAGAGATACAGGATACAACCCGCTGACAGACGGACGTACATCGGTGATTTTTGAGCTCATGTTAAGTAAACATGTTACCAACAGTTACTAACAGATGGTGCTAGTAGATCTGAAACTGAAATAGCCTTTAATTAAAGCATTGATGTAATTAGAGCAAATTTTGCCAGATGACTTATTTTATAATGCAAGTAAGCGTTGTTTATATTTATATAATTAAATGAATGTTTTATTCGATAAAAGGTTTCTGTTTTGATTTTTCTTCAAAGCGCCATCTAGTTTGTATACTGCAAACCTTTTTCCAATGTAGGCAGGTGAGTGGAGTGGAAGAATTATTGGTCCACCGCTGTCAATTTTAAGGTTATCTACTTGTCATAGAGGTTTTATGCTCTTTGGTTCTATTATTATTGATTGTGAATGAAAATTGTCGATAACAAACATAAAGTAGTGCAGTTTGTGTTTATTTACTAGTAATAGTAAATAATAACAATGTCCGATCCGGTAGTGGAAACCGCGCAGGGGAAAATAAAAGGGAAGGTGGTAAAGATTTTCGATGATTTTGAGTATTGCAGTTACAAGGGAATTCCGTATGCAAAACCACCCCTTGGCGAATTGAGATTTGCTGTAAGTACTTATTGGTTTATTTTTTATATTATGTACTTTTTAGAATAAGTAGGTACCAAATATACTACAATACTTGTTGTACTTATGTAAAATTTTATTTCAAAACAGCTAACAGAACAAGTAAGTAGGTACTTGCATAGGACCCGATCAATACCGATATTAATTTTTGATGTGAATTGTATGATTCTTAATTACATAACTGTTTTAATTTACATGAATATCTAAAGCTTATCCAAGCTTTAAATGATTATATTCACGTACAAAGTGAATTGAGTTGGATTTTTATGTGAGCGTAAGCCGGTTGTGACGGTCATTGCTTTTACGACTCAATTTGCGCGTGTAGTTGTGAGGTCTAGTAATACCAGTCATAGATTGTTACCCCACATTGCAGCAAAATATTAAATCACACAGAGTTTATCATATAATGGGGTTTAATTATGTTTTTTTTTTATCAGGAAAAGTTTCTTTCATCAGTACCTTCTAACCTTAATCCATGACCCAAAATACCTAGATAATTACTAGATAATAGTTTTTAAAACTAATAAAAGGTATGTTACCGAGGTACCTTTTCTATTATTCTTTATTATTAAAGAAAATTATGTTAAGCACTTACGAAAAGTTTATATCTAATATACTTTATGGGATATGGTTACTTTGTTAAATAATAAATTAAATTGCTGTGACTTTATGCCTAATGAAATTATGCCTATAGTGGGACTTTTAATAAGTTTATGGCAATACTGTTTAAAATGGCGTCTTTTCAACTCAAATAAAAAGGCAATAGATATAATGATAGCTAATTACCATGAAAAAAGTTAGGTAGTAAATCAATGAAATGTTTAATAAAAATAAAAATGCGATTTTATAAAAATATGCAATTTCATAAAATCTGACTTCGACACCAGCAGTTAGCACGTCTGCGCGCGCAACGCATCTCTAAACTGAAAGGATGTCTAAATAGGTAGGGCGTCCCTAGCCGGAGAATCACCCCACGGGCCACGTGAATTGGAATTTGAATGAACGTGGAATATTGAACGTTAAATGTTATGAAAAGTTAGCATGTTGTTTGATAATGTTAGTAACTGTTAATGGTTTGTTCTATGATTCTGGCTTAAATCTTTCGGTATTTGATTGATAAAGCTAGTTTGTAACTTTGGTCTACAAAATAATATCTAACCTGATGATTGTGTTGTCTGGAAAGTAAAGCAAGTCTTAACACGCCTTTGTATAGTTAGGATCAAGGAATAGCGAACTTAGACCCAGCCCTCCCTTGCTGCTAATGCCTTATTACACTTATTCGAAGTTCGAAATCCACATGGGGTGCCCTTAGTGAACGTTGCTAACGTAGTCTAGCAGTTAAAGCCTGCGCTCAGGTAAACTACGATTTTCGTAAATTAAAGGCAGGAAATTATAATATACGATGTAATATAAGATGATTATTGATTTTAGGCACCTCAACCACCAGATTCATGGGAAGGAATCAGAGATGGGACTAAAGATTGCAACATCTGCGCACAATTAGATAAAGAGACCGAAAGCATAGTGGGAGACGAAGATTGCTTGTATTTGAACGTATATACACCAAAACTACCTTCAAATAAAAGTGAATTACTTCCTGTTATGGTGTTTTTGCATGGCGGTGGTTTTCTCTTTGGGCACGGTACAGACGATTCGGCACATGGACCGGATTTTCTCGTAAAAAGAAAAGCAGTCGTGGTTAGCCTAAACTACCGGCTGGGAATCCTCGGATTTTTATCCTTAGACCGTAAAGAGGCTACAGGTAACATGGGTCTGAGGGACCAAGTACAAGCCCTGAAATGGGTTCAGAAAAACATAAAGGAATTTGGTGGCGACCCGAACAGTGTTACTATTTTCGGAATAAGTGCTGGCGGTGCATCTGTAGAATATCTCCTTCTATCGCCAATGGCTAAAGGTCTATTCCATAAGGCGCTCGCTCAATCTGGTTCCTCACTATTACACTGGGCTCATAACACTAATATTAAAAAGCTGGCCTCTAACATACCGATTGTTAATGGTAAAGTTATTGTCGACGACGATGATTTATTAAAATACCTGAAAGGTTTGACGACGAATGAATTAATTACCGCTTCTATGACGGTGTTGATGACTGATGAATGGCGAGGTGGCATTCACTTTGGTTTTGTACCGACAGTTGAGAAACCAGGTGACTGGGAACCATTTTTAAGCAAGCCTCCATATGAATTGTTGTCTAAAGGAGAATTTAACAAAGTCCCATATATGTCTGGGTTCTGTTCCCGAGAAGGGCTTCTCATGGTGTCGCACAGTGCACCGCTTCTAGAGAAGTTTATAAAGGAGAAGGTTTTTGTAGATTACTTTCCTTTCGATCTAGATGTTCCGGAAAAGATTAATACGGAACTAAGGTTGAAGACAAACTATTTAGAATCTGAGAGGTTATATGACGATGCTGATGCTTACGCCATAGATTTCTTCTCTGATGTGGACTTTATCGGTGGAATATACGTGGCTACAACTTTAATAGCTAAGCACAATGCTCCTGTATTTTTCTACGAGTTCGCGTATGATGGAAGTCTAAATTACATTAAGAAGTGTTACAACATCGACCGGCAGGGGGCATGCCACGGCGACGATGGCGGTTATATCGTAAAGAGTAACAAGTTAACGACATCCATCAGTGACATGGATAAAATAGTTAGGGACACGATGAACCAATTATGGGTTAATTTTGCAACTTTTGGGTAAGTATTAATAATTATAATAATATATATATATGATATAATATAATATATTACACTAGCTGTCCCCCGCGACTTTGTCCGCGTGTTTTAGTTTAAACGGTTTTTCATTTTTGCAACATTTTTCATTTATGCTCCGCTCCTTTTGGTCGCAGTATAATGTTATATAGCTTATAGCTTTCCTCAATAAATGGGCTATCCAACACAGAAAGAATTTTTCAAATCCTGAGATTATCGCGTTCAAACAAAGAAACTCTTCAGCTTTATATATTAGTATCTAGATATAGATATGTGAGAAAAAAAAAACGATCGGGTATTCAATTAAATTAAATATTTAACTTTAAGTAAATTTATGTGATTATTTTAATAAATGGTTTTCCATTTCAGGAATCCAACACCGAGACTTGATTTCTTGGTAACAACGAAATGGGAGCCTATTGCCGAAACAGGCATTGCTTGCTTCGTGATTGACAGAAAAATGAGAATGAAGTATGAAGTGTACCCAGAACGTATGAAAGTGTTTGAAGAGCTCTACGAAAAGAAATGTAGTGCTAAATAATGTATACGAAAATGTATTTTATGTCCTAAAGTTTTGTATACCATACAGTAATATATTCAACCTTTTTTAATATTATAATAATAACATTTGATGTGAACTACTTGTTTTAATCATTTAGATTTGTTTTGTGGAAGAAATATGCGCAGGTACTTGTGGTATTTCACAATAATTTCAGTTAACAGATTTCCTTTTACATAATTTACTATCAGAAAATTGATAGGGTTTATTATTTTTTCCATAAACAAAGGGAGTCCTATGCCCAGTAGTAGGCTAGATGAGATGAGATGATACTGAGATAATCTGAAGTCAAATATGCGTATCAAGAGGTGAGCATTTACTACTGTAAGAGTAGACTTTATATTTAGGCATAATAAGTTATACCACCTGCTTTTTATGTAGTAGGTATGTATATTCCTATTTTAACAAATGCAGTGAATTTAACAAAATTATTATCTCTAATTAAATACAAATAGCAGAAAGGAAAAAAAATAATCTTAGGTAGGAGTCGAAGTTGCGACCACTGGCTCGACGCGCCAGTGGGTGCATGTTCGAGTTCTGTGTAGAATAGATGACAATTTTTTTAAATCCGTTAGATATATTATTAAAAACATTTACGTATGATTTTCTTTTTTACGTAACTAAAGACACGACGATACCACGATTTGAATAACGACACAATTTCGTGCATTTTGTGCGCAAGGCTGACGGCATTAGCTCCTGAACTTTGATTTGCCTCTACTTAGGATTTTCTTTTTTTCAGAAAGTACAAAATACGTGTCTAATATTTTTATATTATCTAACTGACGGACTGAAAACATTTTGGGTTTTCCCAGTCATCTACTCTATTTATAATATCACTGGTATTAAAAGTTGCGCAACATTTTTGAGTAAGAAACGTACAAACCAAAGTTCCGTGTGCACATATCAACAGTAGTATCTGTATATGACACGAACGTTACTATCGTGCGATAGTTGAACTCATGACTCATACTTCGTAGGGAATTATTGCGTACATTACTAATGTTGTCTTAGTAATAAATTTCTTATTAAAGTCTAAATTACAAGCCGTAGTCAAGACCATTGCGATTCCGAAAAATAGGACAGCGTCAAAGAGTATTTATACTGTTTCAAAAGGTGGCAATATTTTCTTCGTGCCCTGATCCAATAATTTAAGGACGGTTGGTCGCAATGTTTGATCTTCTTCCATTCTGCTCTTCTACTCGTCTTGCCGTTGTGTTACTCGTGTACTGATTTTAAAAGTTGACAACAGTTTAAAGAATTATTGCCACAGCTAAAATTTGGGTTCCCTTGCGTAACTTAAAATAATGGGTTTTTTTATTTTAAGTTTACTAGCTATGTGGGTAAATTCACATTACTAGCAATCTTGTTAACCCCTCCAACTGCTTGCATCTGTAGTGGGTTCACGTCAATAGTGCAATGGGTGGGGATCGAACCTGCGACCTCTCGATAACAAGGCCGTCACCTTTACCATTAGGTTATTGCCGCTTCGCTATATGTGAATAATCTGTAATTATAGAAAAACCCGTAGTGTACAAATGATCATAGGTATGTTGTTAGTTATGTAGGTGTAGCGTCGATGGATGTATGAGAGTTGCGGGGGCGCAGCGCTTGGACGTCGTACTGCAGCCGCGCCGTGCTGCTCGGAATGCACTAATACCATTATGGACCACGACACCACTCGCTGTGAGTGGGTGGTAACACTTCATAACGTATAGACCTGCCAATAGATACGATTATAGTTGAAGTTAGTAGAAATATTCTACTTTTAAGATCTATCAATTATTTTCTTGTGTCAAGGGTAATTTCAATGTTTAGCATGCCCGACCCAAAATATAGGACCCTGCAAGCTCTCATTTCTTCTTTATTTTTCTCTAAATAAGGAAGGCACTAACACCTGTGATACAATGAAATTATCATTAGTACAGGTGTTATTGTTAATCTTTTTCTGCGATGTACTTTTTTCTGAAAAAATAAACTTATTATTATTATTACTTATTATACCTAGATGTATTACAAAGAAATTAACATTTTCTAACCCGTCAAATAAAATCAACTGTAGTCCAATAACTTTGTTGTTTTGTAGGTACTTATATGTATATTTTATATCTATATGCAATATTTAGGTAAATACCTAATTCACCACTGTAACTGTACTGTACTTGTAACTGTTGAATCATTAATCCGCATGCATTCTGGATATTTAATTGATTGGCTACCGTTTGGATCTACAACGCCTATTACAGCTCGATAACCTTTGCAAGGTTTAGGTATAATATCACAATATCACAATATTTATTACTAGCTGTCCCCCGGGACTTTGTCCGCGTGTTTTAGTTTCAACGGTTTTCATTTTTGCAACATTTTTCAATTATGCTCCGCTCCTTTTGGTCGCAGCGTAATGTTATATAAATGGGCTATCCAACACTGAAATATTTTACAAATCGGACCAGTAGTTCCTGAGATTAGCGCGTTCTAACAAACAAACAAACTCTTCAGCTTTATATATTAAGTATGTAAAGTATAGATGATTACGATTAAATAATAATTTTGGTACTTACAGAATTACTTAATTAGCATAGCGTTTATCTGTTTTAATACCATTTGTTGCACTATTATCAAACATCGTTCGATATGCTCTGATTATTTATGTATTATCATCATTATAAAGTTTATATTATGATAATACTTTGTACACTTTTATTATCTTAAAAGTTTTCTTTGCAAAAAAACAACATTAACTGTACGGTATACCTAAAGTAAAAAAAAAACTACAAGAAATTATCGGAGCTATAGGTAAGGTACCTACTCTTAATTTACAATTAAGATATTTTTGTATGTAAAAAATATGTTGCTTATTTAATTTCAGCTTCTCTTCAAGAATAAAATGACAGCTAAACCCCAAAAACAAAGTAGTGTTTATTTATCTACTTATTAAGCTTTAAATTGTAGAGTCTTAACCGTCATCTGTTCATAGGTCTGTGGGACCGGGTCACAGACTATAGTAGACTGGCCGTCGGCGCCAGCGAGTCGCGGTGTGAAATACTCAGGTGCATCCAGACCTGCCCACGGATTTTATACAGCATGCTCTCTTTGTTCTAAATAGGCCGGTCGTAATTTATTGGTTAGACTCAGAATACAACAAGAAAGTAAGTAGGTACGTATTGCTTCAGTTTGTATAGGATTTTTGCTGGAAGATTTATATTCTTTTGTTCAGTGTTAAATAAAACTTAAGGTTTATTGAAGTGCTTTCTGAAGTGAATGATTTGATTTATGTGGCTTTATTATTTTTACAATCATACGTAAATAACATGGGTAGTACAGATTAAAAGCTTTTTAGACGAGGAGCAACAAACTGTTCACATCAATTATACTAATAATTTGTTGTTTTATTAATCAATGGGATATTCTAATGAAAATATCTCATTCGACCACGAGATCTATCGACCTCCGTGGTCGAGTGGCGTACCGGTTTTCATGGTGTCGCTAGCTCTAAGGTCCCGGGTTCGAACCCCTGACGGGTCAATGTAGAAAACCAGTTGTCCACATTGTCTCGGGTCTGTGTGTTTGTGATACCTTCGTTGTCTCTGATTTCATAACAGTGCATTAGCTACGTACTTTGGATAATGTAAGTAGGTATGTGATGTTGTACACATATTTACATATATAAAAAAATAATGACATAGGTAAATTTTCTTATTTATCTATACTAATATTATAAAGCTGAAGAGTTTGTTTGTTTGTTTGTTTGAACGCGCTAATCTCAGGAACTACTGGTCCGATTTGAAAAATTCTTTCAGTGTTGGATAGCTCATTTATTGAGGAAGGCTATAGGCTATATAACATCACGCTACAACCAATAGGAGCGGAGCATAAATGAAAAATGTCGCAAAAATGAAAAAACGTTGAAACTAAAACACGCGGACAAAGTCGCGGGGGACAGCTATTTTTTATAAATTTATGAAATATTAACTGCCTAAAATGTTTTCTTTCACGTAAAGTTGAAGCATAATTATTATGTATGTAGGTACTTATCCTATTTGCAGAAGCTTTATTGACATTTGTTGTTCCACTTACAAAAAACAACATGCTGTATGCGAACGCAGTCGTCCCGGTATCCTTTCACAGCGCTGCGCGTGAGTCGTGATTTGATTCCCACAGAGCGAGACCAACATTAGCTCCTTTTCTTTTCGTTTTACTTATTGCTGTCTTTTATGTCAATTTCATTTGTTTACAATTTTTGCCCTTCTTGACAAAAAACGCTTTTTTTATCGACAGATTTGTGACGCGATGATTCCTCAGGTATATTTATTAATATTTAAGGTTGACTGATAAAAACACTGTAGAGTTATATATTTTTTTAAAAGGATCTTTTTTTCTTTATTCCCGTTACAAGTGCAAAACTTTTGTTATACTGTGACATTGCAGTATTTAATATCTATATCGTCATACTGTTGCCAGAGTCATGGTCGTGTTGGTCCCATTGGTCTTCACAATCCGTCGCTGACCCTGAGATTTAGATACTATACATTGTATACCCAGAGATGATTCTTACTTAGTACTTATTAAAAAGCAGTTTGCCACATTACAGTAAGTGCACCTAACATGTCAGTAAGGACAACCCACGGATAACCAAGGCCCAACCAATTAGTCAATATAGTTTGATACAGGCCTATAAATTTCCCCTTTGATGGGCACAAGCCTCTTCTCATGTAGGGAAGGAACGAGCAATGTAGTCAATAAAGGTGCTATGACAAATAATACATCAATTTATTTAAATTTATAGCTTAGTCAGTTTCGGTAACCTTGAAATTTTACTAACAAAGTTGGTATAATGGTTGCCATCGTTTTTTTTTGTTTTTTTTTCGACTGAATGAATTTCAATTCTAATACAATGCCAATGCAAAATATTTTTTTATTTAATAGGCACACAAACAACGCACAATGCCTACAATATACCTAGTCTTGTTATTGTTTAGATTCAGATTTTTTTTTAGGAAATCTTAATCTTGTGTGGCTAAACTAATATCAATTTTGCATTGGGATTAATGTATTGGAATTATAATGAATTGAAGACTAAGGGCACCAAGAGTAAGAGTATATCCAAGCTTGTTTTAAAATTATTTTAAATACAAAAATGGTCAAACTAAATGACGAAAAAACACATAGGATTAAAATCTTTTGACAAAATCACCTACATTTGTTTAGCATTTAAAATTATTTTATTACACTAGTATTTATGTATAATATACTTACAATGCAAAGGTACAATTATACTTCTCCTATTTTCGTCAGTTATTTAGTTTTAGGTACTACCTACGTATGTGTTTCTGACGTCAATGTTAATAATATTCGATTTATCACCTTTTTTGTTCGTTGACCAAAAATAAAATCAGTAAAGAATTGTTAAAGGTCACATCAACAAACAGATAATTTCAGGTTGTTCACTCGTCACTTGAAATATCAAGATAACCCTTCACCTTATACGGAAATTATATCGTGTGCAATTAATATTAGAAGAAACAGCTATATGATAATATTCCACTGTTTTCGGCATCTTGTACCAAAGAAACAAATGAACACTAATTAATGTAACTATAATAATTGCCTAGATAGGTAGGTACTAATAATATTTACCGTTTTTCTTTTTCCTCAGTTTTCACAATAGGTTTAAGAAAAAAATCACATCTTCACAAACTCTAAGAATAAAATATAGGTTGCAAATAAAACGTCACATGTGCTTTAGGAATTAAAATCTAGCCTGTTATCCGTTTGGCTAACGAACGAAGATATTGCAAGAATTAGCATTAATAAAACCAAATTACCTGATAATACTAAATGATATGAAAGGAGACGTGACGACCGATGACCTTAGTTAAAGAACAAACAATGCCAATTTTTTAATAAATCTGCTTTCGCGAATTTTATTGTGTTATATTTTTAATTTTAATATCGTAATCAAACAAAGGCCAGTTAGCTGTGCTGAAATTTAAAAAATAAATTGTAATAAAATTCTTGTTTTTGTAGATACCAGTTTATTTCTGCTGAAAAAAAAAACTCTCTGAATTGGTACTACTTGATGCCTTAAATTTGCCATAGGCTAACTAGCTAACTACTTTCAGTTTAGAAAGAAAAATAAGCTGAAATCTTTACTCCAATCGAATTTCCTACCTTAATTAAAACAAAGCTTTCTTTAGAAATGTAAAAGTTGCATCATACAAAACTGTTGCTAATCCATTTCATACATAAAAATATCAAAGCAGTTCGCAAGCATAGATTATATCTACGCACTTCACTTGTCATTTGCTTTCAAATCACGGAACGTGTGCACAAAAATGGAGGCGTCGGCGGTCGGTATTTGTTACCATATAAATGTACTTACTGATTAGCACGGGCTCAAACTTTACCCAATAACGTGTTACGATATTTTGTGTAAACGTTATTTACTTGTATTACGAAACTGTTTCCTTATTACTTTAAGCCATAAAGCCACAACAAAGCCAAAATAAGACAGCTATTTACTGAGGTTCATAGAAACCACGGGCTAATTGCTAATAGCCTGTGGCTTCCATAATGTTAGAGCAACATTATCACACTGTTATGCAACTTAGAAGCTAATTATCTGAGTACTAAAAAGTATAGGGACTACGGAGCTACCTATTTACTCCAAAATTTTAGGCTGTCATGCTTTATGTCTAGACTAGGATTAAAACATTGAAATTCGTGCTGCGTTTTCATTTTGAATAATGTACAGAATTGTATTATTTTATCCCTTAACGGGATTTTATAATTCTGTACATTGACAGGCCTTAATTCAGCTTAAGGAGAGTTTTAAGGTTTTTTTTTATTTTGACAAAAATATAATTAAGTTAATCCCAATTCCGTCTCCCCATCATTTAATGTAGCGTGTAATACAAGTCACGATCTGAACTGCGTCGTTGCGCGAGCGCTGCTTGGAATGCGAGCGCGCTCCGCATTGTATGCGCAAGCGCTCCTGCACCTGCGCCCGTGGGAATCCGACATTTTCGGATTCGAAAGACCTGTAATTGGGTGTGCCTCGCAATGGTATTGAGGTCTTTACTTTTTTTAAGATTGTTAATATGTGATTTTACTTAATAGAGACGTCGGTGGTCTTTAGCGAGCCCTTCATTCTTTGTTCAAAATGCGTTCGTCTATACAATAGTAACGCATATTTTGTTATACACACAGTAGATATCGTGGAGCGCCAAGATTTCAATTTGGTTAGCACACGGACTTTTTCGCCGACGATGACGACGTGACGTGAAGAGCCGTGTGCCTTGCCGTACGCATCATTGACGCAACGCACCGTGTGCATCGACTCTTAACCCGTGTCGTTACTCGATGATGCTTTTTATTAACATATGTGTTTACCGCATAAAAAAATAATAATTTTACAACACATAAATACGCAAAAGAAACCTAAATATCTCAACACCGATGAAGCCTGCGAATTGCTGGTTTAACTGTTTAGTTAAACCAGCAATTAAATAAATAACTTGTAATCTATTATCGGATACAAGAAGCAATAGACCGACAGATTTTTCTAAATCAGCCATTGTTACATATAATGCAATATTTAATAGATCTCCTAAACAAGTAACTATCGTGACATTTGGTCGCCATATTTCGTTCCATTTTCGATTGATATCTCAATTAGCTAACAGCTGACATTTGGCCTGTCGCGTCGCTACTTGCCTTCGCCAAATAAAATAACGTAATGCATTGTTCGCAACTGTACCCGTATTTGTTAACAATAGTCCCTGTTCGTACGACATCTGCACATATTTATACCATCTATTTCTAAATGGGTTCTAACAGAATGTGTTTAGGATTTATTTTTCGTTGATCAAGTCATCTCTGGAATGTGGAGTTGGACGCAGAAAAATAAGCTTTAGTACGATTTTTTTTAAGTTTGATTTTAAGTGCTTCATGTTCCAAATTGTTGATTGTTAAGACCCCGGATTGCCACTTGTGAGTTAATCGCATGGTCGTCGAAGGCAAACAGCTATTTGTATTGGTGTATTTATTGTACCAGTTGGCGCAATATGACGTAATGACACGCCATGATTAGGTGGAACTAATTGAAACATGTTTTACAAGTGCATTTCATTGAAATAAAGTCGACAACTATCTGGTTAGCGAATATTGTTAAATTACTTGTTATTTATTGTATAATATTAATATTACTTAAATTCTAAATTTACTAATTCTACTAAAATCTACTGCAGATAATAGGTAAATAATATTTTTATAAAAACATGTTTTTATTAGCTTAGGTATCAACTACAAAAGTTATTTGTTAGTACCTACTTTATAAATAAATAAACATTAGTAAGTAAGTATCTATGCCATTCTTGAAACGGCTTTAGATAAAGTACAACATTGTATTTTCAAAAGGTATCGTACGAAATTGGCTTGTCCGGTTAATTACAATAAATTATGATTATAACTTATTAATAAGAGATAACTATGCCACAAAAGGCGTGACCTTAGAATTTAAACAACTGGGGAGTCAGATGGAATATCAATCGTGTTTCATTAGCGAGTTGCACACAGTTCGCGTTGTTGTTGACATCACTCAGCCGCGGACCGCGAGCGCGCACCGGGCGCCGGCGCTGTGCACACGAGACGTAATCTACAAACACTTATAATAAGCCAGCAGATATCATTCATACTCATTCACTAGTTGATATCGGTATTCAGTAAGTGCTCTAAGTACCAGTAAAGTATTCAACTGAACATCATGGCACCTATCGCACAGAACAATCAATTTAAATCATCAGAAAATGAAATTAAATCATCGGCGCTAGAATTGATTGGCAACACGCCCATCGTGGCATTGGACCGGCTTTACACTGGCCCTGGCCGGATTCTGGTCAAGTGTGAGTTCATGAACCCTGGTGCATCAATTAAATGTCGTTCGTCGTTGAGCATGATCCAGCGAGCTATCAAATCTGGTGAACTGAAGCCTGGTGCACCGGTGGTGGAAGTGACGTCTGGCAACCAAGGATGCGGTCTCGCCGTCGTGTGCGCTGTGCTTGGACATCCTCTGACACTCACCATGTCTAAGGGTAACAGTGCCCAAAGAGCGTTACACATGGAGGCCCTGGGTGCCAAATGTGTCCGCGTAGACCAAGTTGAAGGAACCTACGGGAATGTAACACTAGCGGACGTTAAAGCCGTTGAAGAAGTAGGCCTGAAAATAGTGGAAGAACAAAATGCATACTACGTAAACCAGTTCAGCAATGAAGCCAATTCAATGGCGCATTACACAAGTACGGGTCCTGAGATTTGGAAACAAACTGGTCGCCGCGTAGACGCCTTCGTAGCGACAGTGGGCACCGCCGGGACGTTTGTGGGCACGGCGAAATATTTGAAGGAGCAGGACCCTAACATAAAGACGTACGTCGTTGAACCTGCTGGTGCAGAGCCGATTAAGGGTGACGTAGTGACGAAGCCTCTTCACTTACTTCAGGGGTCAGGCTATGGTTGTGTTCCAAATTTGTTTAAATTCGATTACATGGACGGAACTTTGAGCGTGACTGATGAGGAAGCTGTTAAATACAAGAATTTGATTGGTGAGAAGGAAGGGTTGTATGTGGGTTACACGAGTGGCGCCAACGTGGCAGCTGCTGTCAAACTGCTGGAGTCAGGCCTGATCCCCGAGGACTCTTGGGTCGTCACGCTGCTTAACGATACTGGCCTCAAGTACACACCCGTGCCCGAAGAACTATTCAAGTAACAATAATAATGTATTTAAAGTATTTATGTCATGTATTTTATAAACATAGATAAGTTAATTTTACGGTCTAATGATAAGTGTATATTAATTCTTATAGGATAAGCAGAAAAGTGGCTAAAGTTATTAAGTTTTTACGTTGAAGTAATACTCTAAATATTCGACTCTATATTCATGTTTAAAACTAAAATTAAATGTAATGTACTTCCATGACTTGCATATTTGGAACACGTTACGATGTGGCAATTATTTGTCACTTAACAACATTGATCGACAGCCGGACAATATTTGTTCAAGTCAAGTTTTATTTTCATAAGGAATTCTTAGTTTATAGACGTAATAACATGTTAAAAACAATTAGTTACAGTGAATGTTTCTGTCTGTGATGCAATATTATTTAAATATATTAAAATATTTTAAGAAGTATTTTTACATAATAGAATATTTAAATTATGATGATACTTAATGTAAACTATCATTATATTATATTAAAAAAAACTCATTATTATATTATTTGAACATAAAACCATTTTTTATTTGCTACTTCCTCTACCTTTCTGTCGGTTTTTACCTGAAAAGCCAGACGTGTGTGCTTTAATAAATTGGGGCAAATTCATTGTCATACATAAATTATTTGACTCTCTTTATGGTGGCACTAATTAGCCAGTAAAAAACCGTGTTATTTTATTAAAAAGTCTATTGTCCACTTAGTGGTGTATTGAAATCAGTGCAGTTTAAGATTGCTTTATTGAAGGAGGATCGGTGAAAATAATTATATGAAGCCTAGCTGTTCCATATAATACTCTGAAGTGGTGATAAGGTACTGGCTGGTACTATATTTTACTGCAGATTGTTACTAGAATAGGTGACCTCTTAACGTTAATGGAAGTCAAGGTTTTATCAATGTATGTAGAGCAACTATCGACTTCATAATATGTTCTTGTACAGATTTCTAGGTCACTGCTCTTACGGGAAACGAGTTTCTGTACTCTCTCGTTACCTTAGAGGTAATTAAACAGGATTAAATTAATGATTATTAAGTGTAATTATAGTCTGTAATTTAGTAAAATAAATACTTGCAGTTTCAAAATAATGAAGAGCATTTTAATGCCATTACATCATAATTATCTGACATTATTTTAAGTACCTACTTTACGTTCTTCCAAACAAACATACGAAAATTAAACATATTGGATTAGTGGATCGGATAACAAATCGGTTATAAAAGTAATAGTATTATTATGTACTATTAGGTAATAAATAATTATAATCTATAATCTCTACTAGAAGCGATATTTGTTATTTAGTGCATTCGGGCAGTCAAAGGTTGTTTATCTTGAGGCCTAATGTTGCCTATATGTTTTTGTATTGTTGCCTATATGTTTATTGTTGCCCTTTTTGTTTATTGTTGAGGGTTTAGTCTTAAATCCAATCCGTTTAAGTTCCGTTCGTTCTTTTTGTGTGTTAATCGCGTGAAGATGTAATTATTTATATTTTAAGAGCAAGGTCTTAAATTCAAACTTGGTATATACTTACTTGCAAGTTATCAATGACATACGTGTTTTCTAAGACATTCTCTTGTTATTGCAAAAAAAATGCGTTAATATTTATAAGCACCGTGGATTCTGTAGCGTTAACAATTTTTTAAATCCGCAATATTGTTTCTTCCGCTATATTTTTATGTTTAGGTACATGATGTTCTTCATTTTATTTATTTTATTTTTATTACTTAAGGACAACAAACAATCATGTAATACAGCTTACCAACAAAGACAGATAAAAACACATTTATTGCGCCGCTATCAACAAAATAATGTAAAAAAGGAAGATAATTTACATACGAGCGACTTTAGCAAACATTGAAATAATAACTTAAAAACACTTTACTTTTATATTATAAGGTTGTGATAAAATGATCATCCAAAGCGTCTTCGGAACAAAATTAACATTGAACTCACAAGAGATGACCTCTGGGGTCGAGTGGCGTACACACCAGTTTTCAAGGTGTTGCCAGCTCTGAGGTTCCGGGTTCGGTCCCAGGACTAGTCAATGTAGAACTACTTTTCTTCATTGTCTTGGGTCTGGGTGTTTGTGGTACCTTCGTTGTCTCTGATTCCACAACACAAGTGCTTTAGCTACTTATTTTGGGTTCAGAACAATGCATGTGATGCTTTTATACATTTATTTTATATTTTTTGTAAAATTGTGTGAGTTATGGATGAATCAGCAAAATTGTTGTTATTAGGCTAGTTGTCAAGTACAGATAGAGAGATTGGCCAGTCAATAAAGATACGGTTCGACAACACAGATTACTTCGAAAGTAGTTCCGTCAGACGTCAGTATTGCGTCTCTACTTATCGCTGAAAATGGTCAATATTACTAAAATAAAAGACCATTTATATATTTTTTATTGATGTCATATACAATAATGGAGACGCTTGTGTCCAAGGCTGTATATTCAAGTTCAAGTGCATTCGAGTCACTTATCAGCGTAAAATGTCAACTTGAGTAAACACATACTTATTAGCTCTTATCTGATAAGTCGGTAAACAATGCTCTTTAAAAATTCTTTATTTGCCACATGATAATATACAGTCAAAGTGTTTTATCTAATAGCTTTTTTTACATAATACTAGCGATCCGCCCCGTCTTTGCACGGGTAAACAAAACATTATAAACTTAACAAACAACCTTCCTGTTGGATCGCTCCATCCTTTAGTGAAAACTATATGAAAATCCAATCCATGGGTTTTGAATTTCTAACTATCAGACAGACGGACAGACGCGGTGGGAGACTTTATTTTATAATAGATTATTAAGAAGTTATCATTTTTTAAAGAATTCATTTTCAATACATACAACACAGACAAGTCAAGAAACATATCGAGTTATAATAAATTAACTAAGCAGAGTTAATTTAGAACACGATTTTTTTAACTTATTTATAAATATTACTGTATAGACCCTGTAATTTACTTAAGAATAAAATTCTTCTTTGGAGGTTAGGCCTGGTATCGGAGGCTTACCACTAAGATCTTACAACATAATTTTATCATTATAATATCTGTATGTTAAATCCGCTCGTACTTGAGATACTGAACAAACACATATTTATCATCTTAACCATACAAAATACAACCTTATCGTGTATCAAATACTTTGTGTTAATACATGTGTCGATACTTCCGTCAATTTGTCTGATATGCTGATATTAGAATAATATTTGATGGTACAATTGTCTATGTCACGGAAGAATTACTACGTGTACCTTAGATCCAGCCTTCCCTTTCTGTTTTTGCTTTAGTAACATTGTTAGCAACGCACTAAGTGCAGGTACGAACTCCACAGGGGTGCCCTTAGTGAACGTTGATGACGTAGTTAGTTCATTTATTGCTATGGCTGGAGGCCTTTGAGGTTTTCGCCAAGAAAAAAAGTCCGGTAAAGCAGTCAAAGCCTGCGCTTAGGCTAAGTGCGTAGATCTCTTCCAGAAAAGAATAAACTTTGTGTGCCTACTGTTATTACACCTATCTATGTAAACATAACCAAGGGTATAATTTCTGTTTGCTACTAACATTAGGATAAGAAATTACTAACACATTTGTATGGATATCTGGTCTGAAATAAAGAATTTATTATTATTATAAGTATTTTTGGTTTGTAAGTATGTGATAGAAGAGATATTGTATAATGAAAGGTATTAGAATATAAATTTATGCCAAAGTTGGTTTAGATGTGAAAAACTGAGTACGATATTATTATAAAATTAACTTTTTCAGTAACTGGGCGACTGCGTTACTCAGTAAAATGGGTTATGGAGTCGCTACGTGTAAAATACAATATTCAGCTGAATCCGGTAAAACTGTAAGCCGACCCCAACATAGCTTGGGACGAGGCTAGGCAGAAGAAGATTGATTAAGAAATTAAATTGAACTTAATCGTAATAATTCAATTCTATTCTTTTTTGTCATAAATAAATGCAAAAAATTAGTGACTCACTGGCTCCTTACGCTGAATTATACCCAAACGGAAGAATTTATTAAAATTCTAGAGTAGGTGATGCAAAATTGCAGGCACGCATACAAACACACATACACACACACACACTCAACAGGACACACACCACACCACACACACACCCCTCACACACACCACACCACTCACACACCCCTCACAAACACACTTAATTATGTTGATTGTTCTTTAAGTTCTAGAATTAAGTTTTTGTGAACGGATCGCAGAGCCTAGTTCCTACAACACAGGGAATCCTAGTATAGGATCTAGGGCATAACCAATAATGTAAAATTTTCTAGTAATAAACGATTTTTCGTATATATATATATATATATATATTTTTCTTTGCATTCCATATATGTGTTCAATAGATTGTACTATATAACATAAAATATCAATATGGACTTCTTTGAATAACTGATTATAATTAATTATGCATAGCAAACAAGCTATCTAACATCTAATAAGCATACACATTCTTATATGGTACAACTATGGAACATGTCAAATCTGTGTGCCTCTGACTGATGCAAACAAACTTAATTTGTGATTTGAATACTAATATTTTTGCATATCAATTAGATACTATTTATAGCTTCGATCAAATATACTATTTACTGCTGATTACTAAGTACTATTTTTCTGATTACTAATTACTCATTCTTATCAGGTTAATTATAGTTCATATCAGCTACCTGTTTAACAGATTGCAAGTGATAAGTCAGGATTAATGATTAACAGACTTATAAACGCATTAATGTTATGCTTGGTGCATTTTGATAGCGAATTAGGGATTAATATTTAAGCCTTTTTAAGTAAAAACACTTTTTACAGAGACTTCGCAAAACATAATTCGTGTGTGAGTTGGATGCAGCACAGAGTTGAAACATAAATAAATCGATTATTTGCGAAAGTAAAAAATTACTTCATGAAATCAAAAAGAAAGTCAATAGAGAATAGTTTGAATTATGCTTGCTGATCTTCATTATTAACCCCGGACGCAAAAAGAGGGGTTTTATAAGTTTGACCTGTTTGTCTGTTTGCAGCATAGTGGCTCCTTAACGAATGGACCGATTACGAAGAAGTTTTTTTTGTTTAAAAGTTGATGTGATCGGGATGATTCTTACCTGTAACATATGAAGATCTTGATTTTGAAAGTTATCAGGGTTTCTTTAACTTTTATTTATTTAGTTATTTGCCATTTTTTTAATATTGTACGTTCTCATATATCTAATGTCAATATAGAACCAGCTGTGTAAGTCAACTTTTCAAAATTCAGTGATGAAAACATCGTCATTGAAGACAGGCAATTATATTTTCAATAATTATTTCGCTAAGCTGAACAAATGCTTTCAAGGTTAGTAGGTTACTGTAGAACAAAATAGTCTGTCCTGTCACAAATTAACATGAAGCGTGTTGACTTGGTACACAAAGTGGTCTACAAACTGCGCCGTATCTTAAAAAAACTGTAAACACATCTGTATCGGCGTATCTTTGTTATTCTGCGAGACCTCCAAAGCTGTAATTTGGCGTCGTTGATTTTCACAACAAAATATTACAGATTACGTCTGTCTATGGAATCGACGGACATCCGAACATGTGATCCGTCTTGGCAGTCGTTAACGTCTATTAAAACGTCTGCGCTTGTTATGTGGGCGTTTCACTAGTTTTTTCATAACTAAACGCCACACGGTGTTTTTCGTAAACGGTGCCAAATTGTATAATTTTTACATCGGCTCTAGGCAGACCCTCCCATTAAATGTCCGAAATTGGTTCGTTTTTTGTCCAAATGATAGGGACAGATGATTTGAAGATGTAGTTTAAATACAGAACAGTAAATACATTATCAGTTAAAAAAGTATAATTTACCGGCCAGAGCACAGAACAGTCTTTAATAGTATTTGTCTATGATACTGATATTGGTTTTGGCTGTATATTTGTTTGCTAGTGATGCCATATAATGGGTATTTCCTCGATTGTGCAAATGTTTGTGATCGTGCCTGAACCACCTCCCCCGAGTTTTAGCGAAGATACCGTCATTACGTTAAGCTCTCCACAAATATTGACTAACGCGATTTATTTGGTTGTTTGGTCAATGTGCTTAGACATTTGCTCGTGAAATGTGTTCTATACTTGTAATTATGAAGCTAGCTCAAACTATGTAAATATTTTTTAAATGCGTGTACCGAAACTTTTAATTCATAAACTTAGTTTACATACCCCAATTTTACACGCGTAGTATCTGTGTTTTTTAAAGTAAGTAAGTTTTACTGTTTTTCAAATAAGTATATCATGTACCTAGGTATGTACTTAAAACTCACAAAAGCGATACAATGTTGCCTGTAATTACATCTAGATTGTAATCTTTAGGCAGGCACCTCATTATTCACCAACTTGGACTTTTAATTCTAATTTTCAACCGTATCCTGAGAATAAAGGATTTACCTTAATGTAAAGGTATAATAATTAACCCTTGTAGGTAACCTTTATCTCTTAAAATGCTGTATCTTTTGTGGTGTGCAATAAATAATGTAATAGTAATGTGAGCTAAGTTTAGCGGTAGTTAATATGTGTATCCTAGATTTGACTTACGAGAAAGGTTGTCAAGTTATGTTTAGCGGTTGACGTAAGATAGCGCACATCCACGGAATTGATTTAATCTGTGTCAATATTGACGCGGAGGCGTTGTGGGAACCGCACAGTGTGCACAGGTGGCCTTTCTTAACTCACCTACAGGATGTTGCGTTTTGTAGCCGCGATATACCAGCTTGTAACTCGCCCACTGCAAAGAAAAATTAATCTTCACCTGCATAACTATTTTTCATATCGCCTTGGGGTCAGATTTCAGCCTCATTGGATATAGTTAATTACGAGTGTTTACATAGAGCTATTTTACTGTCTGTATGACCTCCACAACCTATTTTACATGGCTATTACAACTGTAATGACTTAATGATAAGAGACTTAAATGATTTCTGCAAAATATCCTGAATCACTGTTGTTATTTAACGTTAAAAATTGTTGTTTATCAAACTAAAATTTATTTTGATCTCTTCCTTACAATTTGAATTTTCGTGAATAGTTGTTTATAAAATAAGTTGTATCTACATATTTTTATCACAATGATACTTTTGTTGTCATGATATCGGAGGTCAGTTAAGCGGGTTAACAAATGATGTGACTAATTACCTTTTTGTATTGATATCAATGATAAAATATGAATGCAATCAATATAATAATATAATGCATCACTGTACTACTTTACCATGTACCACGCTGACATAAAAAAAAACTACCATTTTACAGCCGAATAAACAGATCTATCTTACATAATACCATATTAACATTATCAATTTTTCATTTATCTATCAAATAAAAATTTATTTGATAGATAAATATACCCTCGGTTTCTGAAAAGCTGATCAACTTAATCTGTTGTCAAATCAACTGATCATGACAGTGATTGGTTGACCAAATGACTAACAAACAACCAATCACAGCGCTTAACATTAAGTTTGACAGATGATTAACTAATTTTTATGTTGATCAGCCTTTCAGGAGCCGGGGGTTTAAATACGTTTGTTTAAAATAATCATAAAATTAAGTATATAACTTCTAACGTTCAAAAAATGAAACACGCTGTAACGGTCGCTGTTAAAAAGGTTAAAAATAAAATAAACACGTAATGTACACGAAATACCTGAATTTAAAGTTTATTGGCCACTTAAAGGAAACACCTGCGAACATTTATGGGATTTTAAATAGAAAGATGCCTTACCTTAATATCTAAGTTCTAAACCAAAAAGAAAATGTTGAAAAGTTTTTAATGTTTTTCGCTGAAATTTCGATGTGGTTAAGGTAAAAATACATACATTGCCATAATTTTGTAATTGCCTATAGTTTTATAATTAATGTTAGGTACTCGATCAACAGAATGATAATAATATTGGTCAATTACCTAGTTGTAGTTCTCATCTTTCTTTTATTATTACTATGAAGAGCAAGACATAAGATTATCTAGGTATAATTATAATTTACTTTATAGCAAGGTCGTATTGATTATAACTTATAATATCTTATAAGTTTTAGCAATCAAGCACTTGCCGATTCTGCATCGAATTAGTTGGTACAACTAGCACTTTATTGCCCCATTCTTTATAAGCTTTCAATCGATATAGCTTAACTCACACATACAAAGCTCATTTATGGTAGAAAAAGTATATACCGGAGAAATAAATTTCCTCTCTCAGCGGATATACTTTCATAATTTTAAACGTTGTCGGCAAGTGCCGGTGGAGAGCCGTGAGTGGGAGGCGCGCGCGCACGCCTTAAGAAAATTGTCATTTTCCTGCCAGCAGGTGGCGCACATTGCAAATTTTCTACATCTAATGAGCACACCGCACACCTGCTCATTTTATAACCAAGCCGTACTGATTTAACAACTGTTTTTGCATCATAGTAACATCGAGGATTTCCTGTGCCATTAGAGTTCATTAGACAAACTTGAATGACGTGTAATGAGATAAAAAAACATTAATATGCGTACTTGTTTCATGTTTGTTATTATTCGCTTATCGGTGTCGAAGTATACAAAGTCGCTTAGATAGACATAATGGGCATTTATAATATTTTAATAACACGCCTTTGTAATTATTATTTGATAATTTAAACACCGATACTTATTCTTCCTCTCTTTATACGGGAGAAAATAACATAACAATTATTTTTGTATATCTTATCATTCTCATTTAAAAAATAACTGGCCACCAACAAACAATTCAAGGAAAGTGTTCAAAAACTTTTAAATAATTTTGAAAGCAACACATTAAATCCTTAACGACTCCTTAAAGCGATATCCCAAAGACATTTGAAATTCGTAGCTGACACGTGTTTCCTATAGTGTTATTACGTTAGTTATTTAATGGACGGCGTATAGTTGTGATTGGAGAGGCGAGCAGTCGAGCAGGTGGTCGCCGAGGCCACATTTCCTATTAGAATCGTGTTAGAACCTCCATTCCGTAATTATTGGACGGCAGGTGCTTCATGCGACTTTCTTGTCTAGGTACCTACCTACGAAGATAGCGGGTACCCATATATTATTGTCGTTCCATTGTACTGTGTAAGTAGGAAGTTTTTTAGACAATCCTTGTGTAATAGATAAGAGTTAAGTTGCTGATTGTTCTGATAATTTTGAAGATGCGGTAAAAATAACATAAATGTTTTCGATAATAATACGTTATTAGATATATATTTTTTTTTAAATAATATCTATTTAATATATATTAAATATTTTAATAGTCATCCTTATAATGATTGCGCTAAAAATGCGTTACACGCTTAATTAAATTTACTTTTACTTGGAAAATTATGTTATAGCTATAGTTATATACTTATTTTCAAAGAGTATATAATTATCAATTAAATAACGTTTATTCATTAAAAAAAGCGGTAAAAGGTTTAGCGTTGAACGGGAATAATAAAAAGATTTTAAAAATTAAATTATCCAATTTTTGATAATAATTATTACATAGAATATCTGACCAGATAGACGTCCGGGTTCGCTATAAATATTCATTTCGAACTGCAAATTTCCCATCTTATTTTGTAGCTCTTAAAATATATTGATAACTGAGTGCCTTTTATGAGCGAAATCGCATAATGTAGCACTTCGTATATTTGCTAAGAGTGCGTATAAAAATATACAGTTATCTGGCTCCATACCTATACATTTTATTTATTTTTTGATATGTCATTAATGGCTGTTTCCTATATTGAAATAATGTTTAGATTTGATTACGGATGGTAAAATTCTCTTCGTTTTGCTTAGAAAATTCTACCGTCAGTAACCAAAACGATTCGTTTCTTGAATATAAGATTCAGGCATAAGTTGTGGAACGCATATGTCAGTTGTAACTAGTTGAGATGACAGCTCAAGAGGCATGTTCAAATATATTGAATAAATCAGACTTTTTAAGTAAAAATGTAAAAATAAATAGGTACAGTCGACTCTCGTTAATTTGAAACTCTAGGGAACCTTAAAATGTTACGAATTATCGAGTGTTTGAAATATCAAATGGTTGGTTCGAAATTTGTGAGAGAAAAAATTAAAACTTCGAATTATTAAGTGTTGATCAATTATTATTTATTAACTGCTATTCTATAACAATGACAAAAGTTTAGAGGTAAATTCGTGTACATACATGTATTTATAATGTGAATTAATTAATCTTTCGAAAGAACTCTGTTATACTGGTCTGCTTCAAAGCACATAAACATAACTAAAAACTTAACTAAACAAACCAATTCGTGAGAAGTGTGTGTCGAATAGTCAAACTAATCATAACAAAGACAAAGGCTTGTGAACGTTGATACAAGTTTGAACTTGTCGCAAAATGTACTTACAATCTTTCCGCCTCTTTCTCTCTGCAACTTTGAATTGTCGAGTGTTGGAAGCCGATGAGTTCGAATTAACACGTCGTTTTGTTATATAGCAATGATTTTTTCGTTTGAATTACCAAGTGTATAAAAATGTATTGATTTAGTTCGAAATATAAAGAGATTTTGTAATTTGAATTATAGAGAGGTTCGAATTATCGCAGGTTTGGATTAACGAGAGTCGACTGTATATAGAAACTATCTACAACAAATATTTGGATATTAAAACCACAATTTTCTAAAGATAAGCCGGATTCATAGTAATTTTCTTGTTAGATTTCCTTCTTGATATAAAACTTTCGTAACTTTATCTTGTATTGGACATCTTTGCATTTGAAACATAAATGTTAATACTATTTACTATAGTACATATTAGATGGTAGACGCTAGTATTCTATTATTTCCCGTGGTGTGTGAGGTGTGAGGGTGGTCTAGACGCTGACATGGTGATATGTTGTTTCCTTCCATTTGTATATGAAGTGACATAAACATACGTGTGTTCCTATATATAGTGGATTCCTACATGCATTTACCTAGGTCATATATGTAGCGAGAGTTTTTAAGATACTTATCAACTTGAAAACGGGGTAGGCCGAGAAGAGACAATATTGATTAGCCGGATTGGTGGAAAGCGGCTCCAGGCAAAAAGAAGAAAATTGTGGGAGACCTTTGCCCAGCATTGGGATACCTAAAAAAGGATATGTAAAAGAAAAAACAGAAGCCTTTATCCATCTTACAACGGATTGGAAAAACAATAGAAATTTAAGAAGTAAGTCCATGTTTTTGGAGCGTTTAATCTTTTTGAATCTAAACACTTGTTTAACTTGTTATGGTTTAAGTGGTAACACGTTTTCTATTTTATCTTATTTACTTCAGATTTCGCACATATTGGTAATAGTCATATAGCACACACTTAACTATAAGCAGTGTAACTTGTCGGCAGCTGTAAATTGTATATGAAAAATATGTTTATCAATCTTAATCATCACCTTATCATAAAAAGAGCTTCGTAAAACTGCAATAAATACACCTGCTGTGTAACTCTAACTTCCGCAATCTTGACTTCTTTTATACTAAGCCCATTACACCGGCTTAGTAAGTAATATAAGTTAGATGCGTATCGAATACCAGTGCATAAGTAATATGATTAGGTAGAAGCCTGTAGCGCTCACTAACGCAGTTCTAACGCCAGGTGTCAGCTAGCGGAGCTTTTTAATCTCGTTACTCACTATACCTTATATGTGTCCGTCTAGTATTACGCTATTACACCGCACAGAGTTATGAAGTGATAGAAGTGGTATTTGTTTGTTATTATGGTGCACTCTAAATATTTTATACATTTACTTACACATTCTCTTGATTAATGTTTGTCTTGTCAGTTCACGCCTACAAATAACACTCTCTACCTTCAGTTAGGCAAGTTATTTACTTCTTAATTCACAGTATGAATCACATTCACAGATGACAATTTTCTTTTGAGAAGGCTCTTTAACAACCATAATATTTTTTATAGCATCCTTTTTTTTTCAGTCAAAGACAATCTAATACCAAAGACAACTTGCGTTTAGAAATTACATTAGAAAAAAACGTATAAGAAACAGTATGGTAAATAATCTACAGCATATGTAATTGTATTAAATTATTATAATATTAAATAATATCTCTAATAAGGTAAACGCAGCTATTACCGACCCTGATAAGACAATTTTAAAATCGATGATAATTATTAAGAGCTGTGATTGCTTTCAAATTCAGTGTTTTATTTTTATATGAAACTGTTATTTGTCTAGTTTATATTTATTACCTTATATGCCCAAGTTTAGAATGTTTTCTTAAAATTAAAAAAATATTAAGTGAATAACTCGATTTTTGGTATTACCGACCCATAGGAACGGCTATGAAGCTATTAACGATTTTTATGAAGCTATTACCGAGTGTAACAAAACTAGGTATTTTGTTTAAATAAGAACAAGTAAATGTGGTTTCGTGAAGATAATTGGCATGGATTAAGAAAGGCATGTAAGCTTGCATTGACTTTCCTCCACTTTTGTTGATCCATATTTCTGCAAAAAGAAATTTTATGTATTTCGTTTGCCATATTAATTTTCATAATTATTTTTGTTATTAGTTAATAATATTAGCTAGTATTTTCTGTAACCAGTTAACCAGTGTAATGTAACTTAACATTATGGATAATGATTAGTATGGAGTCGGTAATAGGTTCCCATACTTGCTATCACCGACTCACACGGGTCGGTAATAAGCGATGTATATACAAATATGAAAGCGTTGCACCGACCCACAAAAACTAAATAATATGTATTTATTTGATATTTATAACTTTAACAGAGATTTTAAATAATTGATTAAACAAATAAGATTAATAAATGCACACATTATTATACGATAAAAGGTTATATAATTATGTTCCTTTAACATAACAATAAATGAATAATTTTACTAGGTATACGTGGTGAATATAAAATGGAAAAACAAGTAAACTATACAAAAAAGTATAGGTCACTAATGGTGTGTAACAATGGCTGATTACATGTCTTATTAAAATAACTGTTTTATCATCACATATCGACAGAAAATAATTAAAACTAAATATAATGTTCAGGGCAATTACCGAGCCATGGATCGGCAATAGCTGCCACTATTAAAATTATTGAAGCTATTACCGCTCCATTTAAATTTCAAGTTTTATCCTATTAAATTACTTAAACTTTATGAAATACTATACGAAATAAAGAATTTATACTTAAATAAACACATTTAATAATACACAACAAGTACAGGCTT
Source organism: Diachrysia chrysitis (assembly GCA_932294365.1). Lineage (NCBI taxonomy): Eukaryota > Metazoa > Arthropoda > Insecta > Lepidoptera > Noctuidae > Diachrysia > Diachrysia chrysitis. The sequence goes on from OW028653.1 coordinate 5,169,841, forward strand.
CGTATATTTCTGTAAAAAATCTTAAGCAAAAATTTAATGTGCTTACCTGTAGGAACAAGGACTTGTACCACACGGCCGGCGAGCTCGCTGTCGTCACAGAAAATAACGAATTTTGTATCTTTCCCGGGATACCACGCACACAAACGTTAGTTTTAACGATGCTCAATGAACAAACATTCGTGTTTCGTCAAGTATCTTCAGCATAAATCGTTCCAGTAGCATAAAAATTGCAAATTAATGGAATGGATCGGTAATAGCTGCGGATTTTCGATGGGTCGTTAATAGCTGCATTTACCTTAGTACTCATCGGTCAGTCTCAAGAGAGTCAAATTTATTTTTCTATTTTTACAAAACATTTAGTGTAGTGCTGTAGCAATAATCTCTATTCCCGTGTTTATAATATAAAAAATTAGAGCATCGCTTTTAAATCTGAAAACATGTTTTCTATAGTTTTCTTATGTTAATGTATGACTCGTCTAATATCTTCTCATGCGTATGGTCGGTCATAGTCCTGCGGTTAATGGACGTGATTTGAGCGCTCTAACGCTGCGGGCACAGAGCAGAGCGTTGTACGAGTACGTATGAAACACGCCCGTCCTGTCACCTGCCTCTGCATTCCTTGCACTGATCTAACCAAGCACCTGTACTCTAATACTTGTGTTTACTTTGAATTTTATCACAGGAAAAGGTAACTATAACCTACATGTCTTATAAAAAAAGATAAAATTCGAGTATCATAGATACTTCTTCTTTTACGTTAAATGATAAATGTTTGTTTATGAAATTTTTTGTATTCGAGTTTCGAACTCATTTTTTTATTTTTTATTTTTGCTTTATGAATTTGTTTTAAACAAGTTTGAGTAATAAATGATCGGTTTTTAATTATAATTGCTATATCATAAGGGAGTAATGTGTTTGTAAAAAGGATGATTATTACGATGTGATTGGGTAATATAATAATTACATAAGGTATTACGAGATAGAGTTTGAGATTTTATACAAAGGACATAATCAGTTTGATAAATAATACATAATTGCTATAGGCAAAGTGATCAAAGACAATAAAAAAACAGTAATTACTGTTTAAGGCGAAGTGTTCGAACACTTATTACTGTTATGTGCAAACATAACAGTAATTTTCATACTCCTCAAAAAAATACTGAAAATTATTATTGTGCCAATAAATAATTATAGAAATGTATGTACCTACGACGCCACTTGTCCAACAAAAATTGCTTAAAAGGGTCCTTAAAGGTTGCTTAAAGAGGTTAAGCAATTTTTAGCTTTGGCTTACATGTTACTTCTTCCTAGCCTTCTCCCAAACTATGTTGGTTCGGTTTCCGGTCTTAACTGATTTAGCTAAAAACCAATATTTGTATAATATTTGTTTTGTTAGGAATAAAGTATTTTTAATATATTATTTTTATTTGGTCAAGCATCTTTAGTTTATAAATCCTAGTTCTGAGTTTTATTTTTATCTTTTTCATCTCTACGTATATCTACTTCCGCTACACACCTGATTCAAATATGTCCACTCGTTAACAAAATCATGCAAACGTAAACTTCTAATCTTATCAAAGTTTCTAGTGGCATGACACACGTTAATATGATGAAATTGAAATATTTATCATGCAAATATTTGTCTTAACATCATACTACCAGTTTAAGTAATATTAGTTTTTGTAGTTTAACCCGCATATTATATTTCCACAAGAACTTGTCGATATAAAAAGTATCCTGAGTGTTAATCCTGATTACAGACTACAAATGTGCTAAATTTTATTTTAATCCGTTCGGCAGTTTTACATGATCTAGTAACAAACATCCAACCGCACAAATTTTTGCGTTTATAATATTAGTAGAATAGAATACCAATATCAATATTAGTAGAATAGAATACAGGTAATAGTGGTGGTAATTGTAACATTGTAGATTGCCGGCGCGGTAGTAACGCGACTTGAGATCACCTCCTATATCCTAGCAACCACTGCGCAAGCGCCGCACACTGAATCTAATTAGCCGTTAATACACACAGATATACGCAGGACTGTATAATTGGAATTGCTATGTAATATCGATGATATTATCCTCATTTTTACTTTGTGTTCTTATTCAATCGATTACTACATCTAAGAAATTAATTGATCTGTTTGACTTTTAAATCTAGTGTTTATTGCGAAATGATACAAGCTAGGTTTACAATACACATATTTAAGCAGTTACTAAGACAGTATTGACATGTGTACAATATAAACAGTGGTATGTAATAGGAACTTACTATTGAAAAAACTTCATCAATGTCACTCACATAAAATTAAGTACGGTTTCTGTAACCTTGCGTGCTCCAGAGGTCAATATAGTGGAAAATCGATTACTAAATGGTTTGTTCTAATGTAATGATCCTACTTCCTATGTAGGTAGACAGTTCAGAGTTAGTAGTACTCAGAAGACAATAAATGCCTTACTTAGCTTGTGGTCATTGCACATAGTATGCATTCAGAAGGATTTTTCCTTCAAGGCTCTACGTCTTCTTCTTAGTCGGTAGCAGTTATAAAGCCACCATGATTCGGATTTCGTTGGATGACTCCACAAAGAGGATCTTCTTAATAAATGTTTTAATATCTAACAAATTGTAAATTACTTACTCTTCGTTAGATTCGTAACACGTTCAGGAAATCTCAATGTTTCGAAAATGCCATGCAAAACCTACCTACCGGACTTGAAAGTTTTCCAGCCAGGTGCAAACAGCAATGCAGAGCAACAACTCTGCGCAGTTATTCATATCTAAATCTTAGCTAATGGCCGACTAGCCGACGATTATAGCTTCATTTGAATATTATCGTGGTGGTGGAAGGAATTTTCATGGCGTGCTGGTTTGTCTACCATTCCCTTCGGAAATCCGTGATTGAGAAGCGAATCTGAGCTTTATGCCACACTAAAAACATCTGTCTTAATCGTGGGTGGACCGCTAGTAGAACTTGTAATTAAGTCATCTTGATTTGAGACATTCGATGTCTGACGAACATTCTTATTCAAATGTTTTCTGACAATTTAAGCTAGCTGCAGTGTGTCAGTATTCCTAATTAAATATATTTTATGCTTCTGAAAGTTAGTTTACCATATTGTCTAAGAATTGGTGTTTCTAGTTATAGAATTCTATTACTTATAAGTAAACATTAAAATTTATACTTTGGTGTATAGCGCTAAGACTTTAAATTACATTGTCATGCATTAACTCCTGCCAGAAACTTATGAAACTAATTAAATGTCAAAATATTCAAAAATAAATTTATTATGCCTTTACTTATATTCCTCTCATAGTTCAAACTTAAATGCATATAGATTATGTAGATGCGTGTATCAGATACAAGTGACATTTAACATTACATTCCGAGTAAGCGTTTTATCACGAGTATTTGTGTATCCGCCAGTATCTGTTCAGTCATCTATAATGTGATGCAGACACGCTAACGTCAAACATTCAAACAGAAGCGGGAAAGCTGTTAGTTAGTTGATAGATATCGTATTTAATATTGTGAGACGCCAAATATTAGGGCTGCAAGCAAATTTTAGGTCCAGCATGAAATCACGGCCAGATGCAAAAGATTTGGATCAGAATCTTTATTTCACTACCAATAGGTTAGCGGACTATTTTTTCTACATGTCGCATAGATATTAACAAAATAGACACGTATTTTTTATTTTTTTTATTAAACAAACAATGAGGAAGTGATTGGAAATATCGCGTGACGTCACTTGTGGCTATAATTTTTACCCACACGTGACGTCACAAGCCCCCACTCCAGATCTTTAAAGCGCTTTAACTTTGTCATTTTTCATTAATTTGATAAAAGAAAAAATACGTTTTTTTTATCTATCTGGTGGACTAAATAGATATTTCCTTTTCATACCCACTCCGCTCCCATATTGGTAAAGTTTTTAAAAAGGTTAGAAATATGGATTAAATTGAGAATCTGGTTACCTTATTTTATAATGTAAACCAAAACCATTTATTTTATATGCGCAGCAGTATTACTTGGGCTTGTGAGAAATAATCAAAATAATTCGCTTTGATAAATTTGGGTGGTTGTTGATTCACAAAAAGAGAACTAAGCTTATGTCAAGCAATATGATAAAGAAAGCAATGAGGATAATGATGATCTTATTAAAATATTGTTTTAATATGGTGTCTAAGAGAAGCTTACTGCGACAAAAAGAGTAGAAACTAAAGATTAAATTTAGTTTTCGTGCATTTTGTATTTAGCTTTAATACATAAAGCAGGAATTATATACATAAGAACATAAAGCGGTTTAGTGCTTTACTCAAAGGTTAAGATAATATGAGAAGATCCAATATGTAGTTAATGTTAAGTAATAACTTCCGAGGCAGTCGTGTCGAAAGGGGGGAGGCGCCGGCGTAGCTTGTAGGAAAGCAATAACGTGCAATAGCCGACATATTTACATGGGATAATCTCTGTAATGAAGATATTTCTATAAATAAATACTTTCATAGTAAAAAAAAAATAGGCCGTTATATGTGAAAACTTTCATGAGCATGTCGGTGACGCGAACCCATAAGATTTTCCCCTACCAAAAAGTGCCCAACGCAGCTGAAGAAGTTTTCAAAAATGTTGATATAAAAATACTTAATAGGTAGATTTCATCGGCTTTAATTCATGCGATTTTTCGAATCATAAAGTTTATCGAAAAATAGCACATTAGGTACAAAACGGATTTAAACGTTACAGGTAAGTAGAGAACACAAATAATATATATTTCTTTAGAGCCATATGGTATTAAAAAGCTATCACAAATTAAGCAAAACCAATCCATCGTATTAAATAACGCAATTATATTAATGCGCGCAACTATTCACGCGATTTTCTCTGCTTTTACTCGCAGTAAAATAGCGATTTAATACAGCGAGATTGCTCTGTACAGTCAGGTCAATAATTCAGTGCGCGCGTAAAATAAATTAAAATGTTAAACGAGGTGCGGCTCCATGTCACTTCCCACCTGTGACACGTAATTTGTCCTCCGAACACGCGAGGCTAACTACTGGACGCTTGAAATAAAGATGCGTAACTTTATGATCGACCTATCTGCTATCTCAGATAGGTTTCCATGTTTCGTTTTTGTTTCGATTTGAAAAGCAAAGGATCTAGGTTCTTGTATCGTGTTACATACTTCAGTTGGCAGCTTTATTTATTTTGTTGATCCTTGGTTCTGTTAAAGGCCTGAAACAGTTCATGTTACTCGCATAATTGAATAAGGCATAGATATTGGTTTTAATCCTTCAATACCGGATACCTGTAAATTGTGAAACATATAATAATTAATGTAAATAATAAAATACTGGTTAATGTGTAAGTAACAAAATGTTTAAAAGTTGATAGTCACATTCCTTTTATAATGATAGACATGACTAAAATCCCTTCGTAGTATTAAAGTAATGCCAAAGCATTAATGAGAAGGATAGGACCACGACAACATGCTGATTCTGTCAATAAGCAGGGAATCCGACCTAAGAATAAAATGTACACCAAGAACGTAGCCTATATAACACTTATCTGTTTTTATATTAATGTTTTTTATTTATTTAATGCAATGAATAGACTGGAGAGTTCGATGCTATTGGTAGCGTTTTTCCAGGAGGAACACGTATATACGTTAGCTAAAAAGACTACGTATTCAAAATTATTTTATCTTGAATAATTGACTCCATATCGCCCGACTTCTTTCAGGCATGAACAGAGCCCTTAAATATAAGCTGACACGGCAATAAACAACCAGGAAATTTATCTCTCATTAAAACCTAGGGAAGTGGGAAAGAACAATTTATATACAACATAAATACTTGATTAAGTAATTAGTATTCAAAGTACGTTGTTTCCATTCACTGGGCTGTTCTGAAACCACTTAACGCTCTGTATGTGATCTGTAAACATTTAAATATTTGAATTGACTTGTATTAATCATTTGGGAGATGACATACTCAGATAAAAATGCGACTTTCTTTGTTTTATCGGGTTTGAATACAGAAGAGTTGATGTATCTGTTGTAGTTACTTAAATATACAGTGTGCCTATTTGTATTAGGAATAACCGTGTGGTTTAATGAGGTGAAAGATAAAAAGTCGTTTGTATCCAAGTGTCATACTAATGATGTTCCAAATTGAGGCCTGAACTATATTATGAAATTCTTGTATTGTTTGAGTGAAGAAATCAATTTATACTTCTAAGGCAAATTAAAGAAAGGCGCTAACTACGATTAAAAAAATTTCAGGTGATATCTTAATTAAAAAGTACATGTTTGACTCAGTTCTTTGGTACCTTTTTATTTTTGGAATAATAATGACAATAAATACAGAAACGTGACCGCTCTACACATATATATATCCCAATAATTTACATAATGATATTCGTGCCGAAGCTCCTAATTTAATGATGAGAGATTATAATTTACCGACGGCGGCCATTAACGCTGCATGCAATCACACCTGTGAAGAGTTATGATCGCGCTCCACACATTCTACTTGTCAAGTCATACGATACCTTACTAGCTCACTGAACATGTTTCATTGACAACTGTTTGTTTTAATATAATATGTTGATTGGTTATGTTAGGTTTGTATTTAAGGGCTGATTTGATTTAGGGAAGAGCTTAGAGAATGGCAATGTTATGTTATAAATGTGTACTACGTTATCCCATATTTTTAAGTAATAAAAGTAATTTAAAGTTTTACTCAGAAAATATGTAAATGATATTTTTAAATATACAATTAATTACATTTTTACTGTTTTAAGGTACCAAAAAATTCAGTTTTAGGGCCTTGTTCCTGTAAATGGCTTTTAAAAATCCCTTTCAGTTAAAATTAGGCCTAAAAACATTAGTTAAAATGAACCATTTCAGACACGAAATTTAATACAAAAGTTTTGAAATTGCTTTTTTATTAACTGTTCAAAAAAATACACGAAATATGCTGGTTGGCATTTTTACCCGAAATACCTACCTAGTTTATTCTCACAATGTTAGTTTTGGGCGGTCGAGTACGCTTGGGTTTTTCCATAGTGACTGGTTTGTGCAAAAACAACGCGCGGAATTCATCGCTGGAGGCTTCGAGTTCCGCGTTTGGCTGCCGAGAGCCGAGGGCCGAATGCCGACTGCCGACTGCCGACTAGACAACATCTATCTATACTAGATATCTCTGGAATTTTCTGATATCTTAGAAATCGTTTGAGGTGATCCGCTCTCGGTAGTTTATTTAGATTTTTAGAACTAGGTACAGATTCTTCTTCAAAGATTTTTTTAACTTGATTAATGTCAAGGTGCACAAATAATAATGACACTTCGGTTATAACTTAATCATGTATTATAAAAATCTATATTAAGGAGAATAATAGAGTGTTAAATTTATATCGTCATCCGCACACTATATCATCTTTCAGTAGATACTAATAACTCTGGAAATTGAGTATTCGGGTAAGCATCTATACTAATATTATAAAGCTGAAGAGTTTGTTTGTTTGTTTGTTTGTTTGTTTGAATGCGCTAATCTCAGGAACTACTGGTTCGAATTGAAAAATTCTTTTTGTATTGGATAGTCCGCTTACTGAGGAAGGCTATAGGCTATATAACATCACGCTACGACCAATAGGAGCGGAGCATAAATGAAAAATGTTGCAAAAATGAAAAACCGTTGAAACTAAAACACGCGAACAAAGTCGCGGGGGACAGCTAGTAGGTAATATAAGGCAGTTACAATTAATAGTACCTCATCACTTACGGTATATACCATTAAAAAAGTTAATTATTAAAATGCAAGTGAGCAAATCAATTGAAGGTAGGTAATCGATACATAACATACACTTTTCTTGCCCGTATAATAAAAGGCTTTCAGTTTTTACCCTGTAGTGAGAGCTGTTAATACATCCTGAAATTGTTATAAATAATTATTATACTCAAAGTACCAAAACACCAGTTATACAACTATGTAATTCAGCATCCGGATCCCGAATTTGGCGACGTAATAGTTGGCAATACTAGCGGCGCGGCCGTCCGACGCAGGAATGTTGCTAGCCTGCATTAATTCCGCCATGATTTATTTGGATCGGGCCTTATCCACCTATTTACTCAGACAAAACGCTCGCTTTATAGACAACTTTATTTATATCGTAAATTAAATAATCTAAGCAGTTGGAATTCCTTTATTTCAACTATACGTATCTGGTATGTATGTGCAATGAAGTCAATTATAAATGTGAGAATAAAAGCTTAAAATCTTTAAAGAAATGAACTCTTCAAAACTATAAATTAATAGATGCAATATTATCTTACAAAATTAAAAATTATTTTAAAATCAATAATTTAATTTGAAATGTTGAAATGAAAATGAATTGTAATGAAACTTGAAAATAGTTTTGAGAAGGTAGGTAGGTGTATTAATTCACTGTATAAGTACAAATTAATAAATTATAAATCAAGAATCCTTACCCATGAATACTGAAGCGCAAGTTAACTTTAAGACGTCCTTAAATATCTATTTGTCGCTACTTGACACCTTAAAGTGACAGAGGCAGCATGAGACTTAACGACGGTTTAAAACTGATTGATGTTTCAGTATTCAGCCTTTAAAGTATTTTATTTAGATCTTTTACACAATCGTATCCAATACCTAAGTATATTGAGGTGAATAAACTTACAAAGTACACACTGAATCAACGTAACTAAGCGCCTACAACAAAGCGCCGAGCAATCATTTCAATTTGCATATTTCATCGCATAATTTATGATATTGTTTCGCCTTTACAACGTTGCTATGCGCTAAGTTAGTGCGAAATAAATACGTGTGGCGCATGATATTATTATGGTTAATAAAAAAACTACATTTAATTAACATAATTATCTGACTGACACTTCATACCCATGAGCTAAACCTCGTCCATTATTAAATTAAAAACACTTTATTGCTTTTTGTCTAATTTTTTTCGAAACTTAATTATTGTAAGTTGCAAAAAATTATTTGAAAAGCACAATGGTCGTCTAAACTAAATGTATTGGCGCGTCGGTCAACGCAAGCAAATTAATAAATGAATACCATATCCGAGAGCAGTAGCCGCGGCGACGACCAGGCGGCCGCACACCTGCGTCTGCGCATCTTACCCGACACAAACAAATACACACCTTATTTACAACACACAAGTCTCAAAATCCGACGCGTCGTATAAAATCCCTCATTACAAATCACGGATGTAACAAACAAACTATACAAAACACTGTAGTCTACCTTTACAGCAAACTTGGATTTTACGGTCAATGCATGACTATAAAGATTCCTTTGCCGGAGAAATATGGTCATTTTTTATTCAAAGTAAAAGTTAACGAGAAATCTTATAACGTAAACAAAGAACTCTTGGTTCTGTTTTCTCAGTAAACGTGGGTTGTTATTTATATTAGCATAACTTTATATAAATTGAACTTTTCAATTATTTATCATGCATACGAACTATATTTTACCTAAATTAGTATCAGCGCTTCTAACTAGATGGCGCTGTCTTACAAATAGTTTGTCATAAAGTTATTTAATTTTACTGGTAACATAATATCAATAAAACACTATTAAAATACATTTATTTACCAAGAGTCTACATTGATAAAAATACTTTCCGATTAATAATGTAAAATCTACAATTAGAAATGGTTATAAAAAGTAAAGTTCTAAATCGCGCAAGCAAAGTCTTATCGACATTTGTATGTTGACAAACTTTTTAGTAAATATGTGAGGGTTCCGACCAGTTCAGTCATCGGGGTTACAAACTGAGCTTTAATAGTTCTTTCACCCTGTGGAAAGTCCCCGGAGCTAGGGCGGAAAGCGTCACACCGTGGTGGTGGAGGCAGGGTCGGCGTCGCAGGGGAGGTCACCTGTGCGAGGCCGGGCCCGTAGCGTTGCTCAGAGCACAGAGAATATTGATAAGACAAATTGTCTAACCAAATGGGGCTTACTCGGTCTTGGAACCTCTTCTTTTGTCGTTTACAACAACGTAATTAAAATAAAATTACATTTATATTAAAATTAATTATGTTTTTATGTGGATTAAATTTTACGTCAAAGTAACCTTTTAATATAATTAACAAAAACAAAACATTTTGAGTCGTGATTATTAATAAGAAAGAAGGAAACTGTTTTCGAGTTTATTGCTTTGATTAAAACTTGTGTAATAAAAGAACCAAATTAGCATAATAATTTACATTCAGTAAATGTTAATGTGAAACAAATATAAAAATGCCTCCAGAGAGATTTGAACTCTCGACCCCTGGTTTACAAGACCAGTGCTCTAACCCCTGAGCTATGGAGGCTACGTCGTGTAGCTTGTAATTTGTGTTTGCTTGCAGATAGCAGTTTGTACACAATGCCTGCGTGTTTCATGTTGTAGGAGAGGTGCTATTGTTTAATAAAACCTGCGCAAATAAAAAACTCAAAGAAATTGATTTCATGAAGTACTTTTATGTAATTAAAACTTTTTATTTATACAGGCCGGTTGTATATCTTTTTATTTGAACCTGCTTTATGAGGTCGTTATTTACTTTTTACAGTAGTTTTTTATCAACAAATATTTAAATTTGTTTAGCGCCAATGTAAGTTGTTGTCAATGTCCTTAACATTTATTGTACATACATAACTAACTGTTGGTAGCTAATGACGTAGTCGTGACATTCATTTCAACTGATGTGATTACGCATGTTATGGATGCAAATCGATATGTTACATAATTCTCAGAATTGCTAACTGTAAATAGGCGTTATTTACTTTGGAATGTGCGTTCATGGTGACCAACTGATACAATCCTATATTTGCATAGAGGTTAAGTCGGGTCAATGTAATTAACGATCATTTCGAAACACTGAAGTTCTGGAGTGAATAATAATAGTACAGAATTTATTGGCGTCCACTAATTAATCAATTTGATTACAAGAAGATTTTTTAATGAAAATAGCGCACTTTAAGAAATATAATGGAGATTATTAATTGGATTATTATAAATATCCGTTTTAATTAATTATCTAACTGCATTTAGTTAAATTAGGTCCAAAAATTGGTCTATTAAGTACCTATATTTGGAATTGCGGCCACAATTCACTTTCAAGGTAAGTAAGGGACGTTTAATTTCATTTAAAATGCTATAGTTAACTTTTCCACGTGAACACTCAGCCGCAGGCAAAACTTTAACATTTTAACGCAGAATTAAGTTGTCACAGTTTAAAAAAGCTGTTAAACTCGCGCTTCCTGTCTCTCGCATTACCGGAGGATGTTTTATAAAAAAAAACGTAAAAAGAATATGAACATACTGTGTCAAATCCGTTCAGGTGAGTTAAAAAGTGTTTAAAACACATGTGAGCTTGTCACCGGTGGCATTTAGCAGATCGCCAGATGTTGAGCGGACACGGGCCAAATGTGGCGATATGGAGCAACGCCAAGCAGAGATATAACCACTTTGCATGCCGCCACCTCAAACGGTAGGCACTAGTTCAGTCCCCTACTACTAGACAACTAGTCACTTAAATATATACTCCGAGTACAAAGAGGTTCATTGTACTAATTACAATGAACCCCATTTATTTGGTAAAACCATGATTTACATAAGTAGGCCACACAAGATTTTGCGTCAAAATATAAAATAAAAATAATAGTAGACACGTAGATTCTGTTTTGTTTTACTATTTTAACAGGAACCTATTTACGTAAAACAGTAAAACACATTAGAATTTAAGTAGGTATATATAACTAGAGAGTTCTATTTATTGTATTTCTAGAATTAAATTGAATAATTTTTTAATATGTATAATTATTTATCTACCGTTTCACAGTGTCATACATTTATAGTGATGACATCATAATAAATAAGATTAAGTAAAGTGTCATGTTGTGATAATGTTTTGATAACCAATTAATCTCAATAATTACAGTTAATAGTGCGACTGTGTTAGTATCCGATAATGAAATTCAAAGAAATGGAGACGCTACGTGTGCTTTGATCATTTAACATTTTAATTGATTCAGCAATACGATATACTGAATCTTTAGATCTACGAGTCGCAATACCGATTATTTGAAAGGCCTTGGATTAAAAAGACCAAAAGCGCTGAAACCTTAAACCGGGAGACATAGTTTTGGTACTTAAACACAAGACTGAGACTTGAGAAGTTGGCTTTAAACGGAACAGACTGTGGTGCCTTGCCAATCCTTGCAGGCGACTATATCCAGTACTTCACTGTCTCTATCCAGCAGGTATACTGTAAGAAAGTACTGGTATAAGTTTAATTTAAGATCTATTAACGGTACGTTCACACGGCGTCGAGTGTTTCTCTACCGAATCGGTTTTTTGCAGGATTCGGTTTAGTGACAACAGTATTTCAATGAATGAGTTCACACATGCATTCGGTTTTAAGATACGGCAAAAAAATCGAATCTGGCTGAAGTTGACATCCGATTTTGCGACTACAAACCGATCCGGTCGTACTGCAAAATTTAAGATCCGGTTCAGTGGTATAGCGCATTCAATACATGCGTTCATACGATACACGCAAACCGGATAGTGTGTTCACACCGCATTTCGATTACGGTGCCGTCGGATACGGCAACGCAATATTTGCCGTGTGAATACCACATTCGGTTTTTCCAGATCCGATGAAAATAAGATTCGGGAAAACGTGGCTCCGTGTGAACGCCTACTTACGTTCGTAAACACATAGTACCGGTAAGACCCAGTCTATCGACAGGAGACAGGAAAAACTGATTAGAACCATTAGCTGAGTTTCCATTAATCTAGCCTTAAATGGGCATTAATGTAGAGTCAATCAGTGGTTAGCGGTTCTCAACAGTTTCAAAGACGAATATCACCAATAATATAGGTTGGTACAGTCGATCACATGCCTGTGGTAACACTTTACAGTCCTTACTAATATTATAAATGCGAAAGTAATTTTATCCGTCTGTCTGTCGCGCTTTCACGCCAGAACTACTAAAACGATTTAAATGAAATTTGGTACACAGATAGCCTAGAGCCTGAGAAAGGACAGCTTATTTTTGCCGCGATAATCGACATACACGCGGGCGGACCCGCGGGAAACAGCTAGTTGACAATATGTAAGATTCTATTTCGTAATTTTGATTATAAGTTACGAGCGGTACTTAGTAGTTAGTATGCAGGTCTGCCTATGTGCTAGCCTGAAGCAACATTGTTAAGTATATTGATTATTACTACTACCTTAGGAGTAAATGAGTAATGTGGAACAGTTTTTCATTTGCCAGTATTGAAAGGCCGCAGCGCCTGTAACCCGTAATGTATTTTACAACTAATGGCCAGATCCTATATTCAAAAAACAATTTTACGGACTACCGTCCGTCAGCAAAACGAATCGTTTTTTGAATATAGCAGGCATTAGTTGCAGACATGACGAAAACAGAAATCATTTTAACTATTGATTTAAAAATATAATTATCTTTTTCTTAGGGTCAAGATATGGAAATATATTTGGCAACATAAAAAAAACAGCAGACAGAAGCCTTACTTACCACTTATAGAATAAGTGTTATCGATGAACAAATAAAGCAAATATTTAAGAGAGTAAACTGCTTATTCAAAATGAGTTTTTATTAAAAAAAAATTATAGGCGTTGACGACCTCCGTGGTCGTGTGGCGCACGCACCGGTTTTCAAGGTGTCGCTAGTTTAAGGTCCCGGGTTCGATCCCCGGATGGGTCAATGTAGAAAACCACTTTTCTACATTGTCTCGGGTCTGGGAGTTTGTGGTACCCTCATTGTCTCTGATTCCATATCACAAGTGCTTCATCTTCTTACTTTGGTTTAGAGCAATATATGTGATGTTGTCCACATTTATTTATTTATTATTTATTTATAGGGTACACATTATACATATTTTTAAAACAAGCTTTTAAATCAGTCGAGATCAAACAAATGAAACAAGCCCAAACACGATGGGATTGCGTCGTTCGTGACGGCGTTTCTATGGCCTTCAGGCTCCATCATCAGACAAAGTACCATAATATTGTATCGTCACCGGATTAATATACATAAGCATACAAAATGTTAGCTCAATCGGATACCAACAAATAGTTGCAAAATGTTTTGCAAAGTTTTGACGGACAACTTACAAACATACATACGATCGTCGAACAGTTCAAAGTTTCAAATATATTGCGTAAAAGTTTTGGCAAATCGCGTGCATAGCGCAGGCGCGGGTGCCACTAGACGCCTGGTTAATTGATAAATTGTTCCCATCTCTCTTAGCTTGCACAATCCCATCTTAATTATCGTGCATACTGAAATTATGCGTGTAATCGAAAATTGCCAATAAAAATAAAGAAACTTGTTCCGTCGAAATGAACATTGTTGGTAAATACAGTCAACCGCACGTCTACGGTAAATAATTACAATGACATTGTACCTTACTGTTCTCAAATAAAAGCGTTGTCAGTGTGCAAGTTTACACGAATGTTGTGCGTCACACTGTACTGTTTGGTGGCGAGAGGTCAACGCTACTTCAGAAGTCCACTCAGTTTCAACAAATTGAAAATCTGAATTATCAAGTTAAATAAATTCCTTTATTGAATAAGGTTCTTTTTATGTGAGAATCAATCAATTTAAAACTGCAGTGATGCGTCTGTTTATTAGTCGGTTAATGTTTATTATTTTATGATACACGAGTGTTGGTACAAAACGAGTTATTGCTTTAAGTAGGAATGTACATAAATATTGGAATATATACATCAATATAATTATGTATTTTACGATGTTACTTAATAAGTTAATTTCAAACATTTTAAAACTCATCTAAGTTTTCCATTAAGTTTATTGTAGTTATATAGCGTCATCTAAGCCTTTATTTCTTTCAAAGCTTTAACGACAATGGGGTTCAATCTAAGAAGTATAAAAGTACCGTTTTGTGGTTCATGGTGTTTAGTAGCCAACGGAACTTTCTCCGGTAAGGTACGGCGTACAATGTTAATAAAACACCTATCGGTAGATTGCGCGGGTTCGGAAATTGGCCATCATTACGTGGGCCGCTTATGGTAACGCCGTCGGCACGTCCACTGTAGTCAGTGTACCGCAAACCAATAATTTAGTATAACGCACCGGTAATGTGCACGGTGCTCTTGATTTTTAAGGGTTACTGGCCCGTGCTATACTGTTTTATCTGATGGTTGAGTTTGGCAAACAAGAACCGCTCGCAAAAATAAAGAAAGTTTAAAAGTATGTACCTACGGGTTTTATTTTCTAAATCTCTAGCATAATTTCAAACTGCGCGAAGTAGCTATCTTTTAACATTTTTGTTTAAAATACTAAAATGGCCGATTGAAATTAAACACAACATACAGGTAATTGAAAACAACATACAGGTAGTTGAGAGCACGTGGCTAAGTGTAAGCTTACGGTTGGACCGATAATGAAGGTTAAGCCGCGCTCGCCGCGGTTAGTCCGTTGATGGGTGACCAATTGTGTAAGCATACCGAGACTCCGTGCCTCGGAAAGCACGTTAAGCCGTTGGTCCCGATGTTGATCTTTGACAGGCGTTAAGTCATTACAATTCTAACAACCAGTCTTACTTTGGGATACTGTGTTACCCAGTAAAATCGTTTGTGGAGGTCAGATAGGCCGTCGCTCCATGTGAAATACGGTATTCAGCTGAATCCGGTAAGACTGGAAGCTGACTTCAACATAACTTGGGAAAATGCTAGGCAGAAGAAGACAGGTCATTAAAAACACAAAAAAACTTTGTACTTACTGTATCTGTATACCTGTTTTTTTGTGCACTTACATCTTCGCTCAGGTCGTAATTTAATTGGAGCCCCTGTGTTTGTGAACTCACCGTCCAGTTATACGTTAACTGTAATCGCAATCGCGTTACTTATCTTCAATACTAAGATACACCAAAAAAATTGAGCTCATTAAGACATACGAACATAAAAAGTGATTTGATCAATTAAATATCCACTAATATGTAAGTTTTATGTGTCATTAATTAAAAAGATACGATATAGCTCGTGTGGGAGGAGTTTAAACAGGATTATGAAGGTACCTACAAGTAACTTGTACATTTATATCAGTAGAAGTTTGGTTGTGTCGCATTTCTATACATTTTGTGAAAGTACTATAATATACACAATATTATTGTATTTTCATTTTCACACATACATAATATCTATACTAATATATAAAGCTGAAGAGTTTGTTTGTTTGAACGCGCTAATCATAGGAACTACTGGTCCAATTTGAAAAATTCTTTGAGTGTTGGATAGCCCATTTATTGAGGAAGGCTGTAAGCTATATTACATTACGCTGCGACCAAAAACAGCGGAGCATAAATGAAAACCGCTGAAACTAGAACACGCGGACAAAGTCGG
Source organism: Diachrysia chrysitis (assembly GCA_932294365.1). NCBI lineage: Eukaryota > Metazoa > Arthropoda > Insecta > Lepidoptera > Noctuidae > Diachrysia > Diachrysia chrysitis. The sequence goes on from OW028653.1 coordinate 5,186,263, forward strand.
GGGAGACCGCTAGTATATTTATATAGACATAGTTGTCACCGAACTTATACAGTAGTACTTCTACGCAACTTCTATACAATATTTCATCTCGGTCTTCGGATCGGATGTCAAGAGGTGGTTCTAATTTAGCTTGCAAGATTGGACTTACACATACATACATACACTGCAAGTTAAATAAAAGTTTGTTAACATTCACAGGAGCTTACATCAAAATTGAGTTCGCTAACAGCAAACTTTGGACTAACAGTGAGGTATTTCCAATGAGGATGTAAAGTGTACGACTTATGGCCGGTTTCTATATTTAAGAAACGGGTCGTTTTTCTTGCGGGCGGTAGAATTTTCTAAGCAAAACGAAGAAAATGCTACCGTCCGTAATCAAAACGAATTGTTTTTTGAATATAGGAAACCGCATAAAATAAAATTACAAATTGTATACACAGCTTCGACATTATAATAAAATAATGTAAATAAGGCTTTGTTTGGTCGTATTGTACACGCATGCGCAGTAACGCCTGCTGATCAAAGGACTTTGTATGACAAACCGCGACGTACGGTCGGCCATAATAAACAGGATTGCAAAAAAGTATTTTTATCATCATTCACTCACATCATTACATCATCATTGAACGATACACCCATTGGAATGTGAATACGCTTTTCTCAGAAACTTTTATAAAAAATACTTTTGAAAATACAGGTAGCAGAAAAATAATAAGTAAAGATATGTGTACATAATCATCAGTTCAATCCACCTGACTTGTGAATCGTTAAACATAAAAGAGAATGTGTGTGTGTATGTATGTTCACCTAACTCGAGAGCCGTTAGCTCAATTGGTATGAAACTTTGCACACATATAAAGGGCGATATGACCCCTCTGACGACATTGTTTCGTTAGCGCCGCATAGGTGGCGCTGGTGACAGTGATTTTTATTTTGAACCATAGGTGGAATTGTTGCTTTTTTGTGAAAAACTTTTTGGTGAACCGATACACACCGGGCTAGTACACTATCTACGTAATTATGTTCTAAAATAAGATAGGGAAGTACAACTTACAATCAAATGAGGTAAATAGAGCTGAAAATAGTAATAATAATGTCGAAACATAATAATTTTGTTTTAATTATGGTCCTGTATTCTGATAAACAGCCGGTGATGATAAACACAGGAAATGCCCAGTTTAATAAGGAAGCACTTAATGCTGTTAACATAGAACATTTACCGATGTTAATTTACCTACGATTATCTACTTGCATACAAATTGTAGGAACATTGTTCTTCGTCTCACTTTTACAAGTTTTCTGTATAGGATTATATTTATTTTAAGAATTTGCACAAAGGTTATACCTGATTATTTGACAGAGGTAGAGCCAATTTACAATTGGTATAATAGGCATGTTTCCTATTATTTTTTTTAATGTCCGTCTTGTAGATTAATTAATTTTATTGGAAACGTATTTTTTCCTTTTTCCTGCAAACAAAAAATGATCAAAATACAGAGAACGGAAGTTACGCGTGACGTTTTAATATACCTTATATGTGGCTAAAACTTGCTGCAGAAAGTTTAAATACTTTAGCCAGCATTAATTTCTCAAATACCTAACCATGAAAATACTTTTAACATATGTGATTAAGAAACAAGTACAATAACAACGGCTTTAGCATCTGTTAAGTAAGAAAGAGTATGAGAACGTCTACAGTTCTCTGAGTTAATCGATTTTCACTTTAATTTAATCATATAGATTTAGGTATCGAATAGATGTCTGTGTCAAACTTACGTTACGGTCACAAGGAAGCAATATCTTATACATTTGACGTGTAACTAAATACGTTGGCGATTGTATATTTAGCGTGCTGTGTAACTGACGGAATCGATAGGTTGTTGTGATCGCCAATTAATTTAGTTCGATCGAGTTTCAACCGCTACTGTGTTACTAATCTGTTGGTATATCGCAAACACAGAATTTACTGCTAAATAATACTTTGTACGTACCGAATAATATACTAGCTAAAAAAGTAAAGAGAAGAAATAGTGTTAGCTTGCAGGGTGTCGTTCATGCTCTAGATATTTCTGAAGCATCATTAGTTCCCAAAATTGACAGGATACTAAAATGACGTCGCATCTTGGAATATGCTTAACAATGGCCAATCTCCTTGAAGGTGTGATTCACTATCACTTGACACCGAGCTCTGCCAGGGCTGGCGGTCCGTCTGTCTGTCCAGCAGAGCGGAGCGTGCGCCAAGACGTGTGCTCCGTGCCGTGAGGGCCGGTCCGGTTACCGCCTGACGCCGTATCAGCTTACTCGCCGTACAGCTCTCTACTTAATACACTCAGACGCACGCCGTGATAATTTCATGCCGCATCGCGAAACAATACCGCTTCGCTATCTACAGAAAATATCTTTGAAGCCATCAGATAGCTCTTTTTGGTCGTGTTTTCTGCCTTACGGAAGACATTTGATGTTCTGTCCGTTTTCTTTACGCTTTTGTGCACTATGTAATTTTCAAAGTGATATCGGATCGACTTTACACCTCTACGTTTTCCTAATTCTAGTTTGGCCGGTAATAAATACAGCAAAATCGAAAGCAATTAATTATTATAGCTGCGTTTGTATTGCAGTCGAACAAAACAAAATAGACATTAAGAACAAAGCCGTAGACGAAGCATTAAAGCAAATAGGTTAAAACGAACATAACGTGGAATTGACCATAAAATATCAATGAACCTCAAAACATATTAAGACAATTTTCAGACTGTTTCGAAGATATATCAAACGAAAGTCGTAATCAATTAATCTAGTCGGTAAAATTGTTGTTAGAAACGGTGATTTTAGTGTTTTCTTATTTTTGCTCTAAACCGGCGAAGATCCTGGTAAACAAAGCGTTGCTAATAAGACTCCAATAAGAATAGTTAAAGAACATATTTTTTGTGTGCCATAGGTGTTATATTAAAATTGATTTATCTCCAATAGAACATTGACGTGTTCGTTACATTGATCTACTTTTGTCATAGCAAATTTGGAGAAGTCCTTGATGGTATTATTGGCAACTAAGGACTCTTTTTTTCTAAAGGTTACATGATTACATAGTTTCAGAATTCGGTTTAAACAGAAGTAGTTTACTATTAACAGACAAAACAAATATCTTAGCGTCACTGTTCTGATAAGCAGTGGACGTGAATATTTAAGTTACTTAATATCCGTGTTGGAGTTGTTTTGGTATTATGTGCTGTATGTTATGCCACCATTCACGGTGAGCATGCATGGTTTCCGTAAGACTAAGCAACTTGCCTAGTATTTCGGAATCGGAATAGTTTACACGCATCAGCGCACTTCCGGCCGGCCATTCACACGGCGACACCCCCGCTTCGAACAATTGGAGCGGTCGTGGGACTGATTTTATGGTAATTTCCTTGTTCAACGAGGGTGACTTCGGTTCATTATTGATTTGACTTTGTAATTGCAATCACAGCCCGGACACGCTTCCTCTATCACATACAATTAAAATGCCATTACAATTGGATCCTTTTATTTACTTTTTTAAATTACTGTTAATCTTCAAGTTGTGATTGCTGCCTACTTTATAGGTTGAAGGGACGTAATATATTCTACATTTTCTCAATTAAACTATCTAAAGATTTAACTTTTATGTTTCCTCTACGAGTCCTATATGGTAATGTTTATAGGGGCAAACATTAAGCCTATCAGTTAAGCCTGTTCAAATGATCTGTAAGCATCGGTCGATCAGGTCCGCTAAAACGAGCATGCAGTTACATTAACGGCACTTTTAATGGAGGAACTGGTTTCGCGATTGTCGTCCTGCGGAGGCGTGAGAATGGCAAGTCGCGGGATATTCTCATGGTCGCTGACGTCACGTGCACCTGCACTGCATCACACCGCGACAAAAGGACAATGTCGTTAAAGTGGTTATCCAATTGCGGACTCAAGTTCGTACAAGTTGTGTTGTGTCTCAAGGTTGCGGTGTTTGTCCAGCGCCGAGAGCGGCCTCTCTGAGACTCTTGAGATGTCAGATAAATTATGCTCAACTTTGTCACATACTTACTGCATTTATTTATTAATATTCCCAATAAATTATACCGCTTGCTTAGCGTTGCCATTAATGGGCATTACCTCTCTTTGCGACAGATATAAGCTGAGTGAGTGTAAGACAGGTACAAATTATAATACTTGTTTGTCAACTGGATTTTCTTAAGCATAGAACCTGTAATGTTAAAAGATTTAACTTCTAAGTTATAATATAAGGCATTTAGGTTTTCTTTGATGATCGTTAAATACAGGAAAAACGCAGAAATAAGCACCGCGACACTCCATGTAATGAAAATTTCGCCGTATTAAGAAATAAAACTGGACCACATTCGCAAGTTGAACCAGTTGGTTTGGTGTCAAATCAGTCGGTAGCATTCTGAGATTTCAGAAAGTAATGAAATGTCAATTTGCACGTAATAACTGTTGCTTTCCCCGGAACTACGCACATTCAGAGCACTTTTAAGATAACAAGATTTTGGTAAAAAATGTGCATTGCATTTGCTCTTGCCAATTACATATACAGGTTCGAGGCCACTTAAAAAATATAGCAAAATTAAGGATAATTTACATTTACGTTTGTAAGAAAATAAACGGTTACCTTCGAAGCGGGCATAATCAGATTATTCTCATGAAGTGTACGTAATTAACTTTAAAGTGAGCTTCACGCATTGATACCGTCGCAGAAACTCATTTGCGTTGGACTCGAGCAAATAACGGGCGAGTTGTGCCTTTAATTATGTCGTGCTGGGCAACATTGTACTGCCAACACTGTGCCATGAAAATCAATTATAATGTACTCCATCTATCTGACGGAGCAAATTAGTCTATGAAGCTTTTGATAATAAATTCGCTTGTTACAGCTGAATGCATTATCGAGTGCTTGATACCTTGTTGACTTAACGATCCGGTCACTGTAACTGATTGTTTGGATCGGTATTCTAGTTTTAAATAATGTGAATGTGATTAAGTTTTCTGTAGACAACCTATTCAGCAGCAAATGAGTCATTAATGGCGCTTGTATAATTATATTGGCCATAATACACCGACGCTATAAATGCACCTGTGCCTTAGAAGTTATAAATTGAGGAAGTTAGTGGTTTCATTGCTGGTGAGGTCCTTGGGTTTTGTAATTAATTCCGCGTAGTGTAGAAATCATATAAACGTGTATTTCAAATGACAAAACAGAATGCGTTGGTATGTACTATTTTAAGTCATGCATCTGTAACCTTTTATTTTTTTAACAAAAAAAAACTAACTATATGAATTTCCGAATAAAAAAAATACTGCCAAAAAATATTACATTGTATGAATTGAAACAAATTGCTATCTCCACAATTATACAAGTCTATCAACTGGCGGTATTATTTCCATCGTCACTTGTATTATTAGCCTGCAGCATTCAAACCATAATTTAAAATACTGCGCATTTCAACCAACACCTCGCTCCTCATAGTTCTGCGCAAATCAGGTATCGAACGTGACGGTTCATACGAGCATTGCGAGCTTGGTACCATTACATTAAGTTGGACCCACTAGGCCTATAAGACCCATAATCGAGAGATCAGTCGAACGTGAGAATCAAGAACAGGTGTAAGGAACCGTCTACGCGCTCTGAATCAGTAAGTCGACGCTGATGGAATAATTTCCAATCACAATTACATCGCGGCACATAATCATTTGTGTACTCCAGCGTAATTACGGCTCTTGATCATTTTACGAGACTTGAATATTAGAGTATTGCAGACAATATAATCTACGCTTTTAGTTAATAGCTTTATAGTGATTTTGCAATTGGGCAATAGTAATCAAACATCTGTCGGATACAATAATAACCCGTTATTGTTTATGTCGATGATATCAGGTAAAACCCAACCAATAAGATAAAAATGCGTAGGTAGGTATCATGTCAAACCTAAACGATATTCTATTATTAGGTAAGTAGGTAAACAGAAAAATAAAACACTACTACAGAGCTACGACGCTACCGTTTAGTCTTATGAAATCACCAGGTTTTTTTTTTATACCTTGGGACAACTTACACACGGTCATCTGATCCCAAACTAGGCAGAGCCTGTATTATGGTAACCAGGCAACTGATAAACATTCTTATATATTTCTAAATACATAAATAAATGCTCATCACACAAGTTTTGTCCTGGGTGAAAATTGAACCCACGACCTCCGGTTTAGCAATCAGGGTCACTAACCACTAAACCAACAGGCCAGTCAAGTTGGAATTATACTTAACATTTTAACACAATGTAATATTCTGGTAACGTTTTTGTACTAGAGGTAAACTGTCATCAATAGTAGAGGTAACATATCATCATCGTCATCTATGTATGTACCAATCATATCATTGAATAACAATCTAATACGAAACCTTCTAGCTTTTCTATTACCAACCTCTTTTGGAGTCAAGTGGATTTAGACACAAGTACGTATCAACGTCAAAAGTGATACAGCTCATTACTCGGTTAGTGTCGTGAGCCTCAATATTAGCCACATCCTCGGCGAAGGCTATAAAAACATTGCGAACGGATAAAAAACTTGTTCATTGTGTAACAAACGTGTGGGAACGGCGGACAGGTGCGAGCTTAGCCTCAGGAAATCACTACCAGCTTCTGTACGTACTAGGAGCCATGATAATTTATTGCGAGATATTATACCGCACTGATTATATCTAAGTAATACAGGCAATGTATCATGTCGATATGCGAACCTGACTAGTAGTGGCTAGGCAGACAGTTTCTCTTTGTCTACTACATTCAATAACAAACCTAAATAGGAATAAACTTTTCCACGTGTATGACCTATAAAGAAGGCGATACCAATATGAAATCGTACCAAATTTTAATCATATGAGTAGGTCAATGATCATATATGTAACAGTATTTGTGTTTACGTATCTACTCACTCTTTAATGGTTCAATAATCGGATATTTATCGGTTTAACAAAAAAAATACAGTACACAACAGACTTGAAGATTTTAAATCGGTGCGCAATAAAAACTCTTTGGTCATACTTAATTTGTATGCGTGATCACTGGGATGATCGATAGCGTTTCTTTAGACAAAGAAGAGTTGATGACGTAAAACCTAAAGCAATTTCCTACTTATTGTTTTATGACTAACAATGCACGATACAAGAAAGCTCATTGTCTCAAATCAATGCTTATGTAAAAGTGAGACAAATAGATAATTCCCATGATTATCAATAAAACGAATTCGTGGGAACTCTCGGCAGGTGCATGCCGGGAATTATAAGATACTTTTTGTTTATATTTTCAGGTCCTTACGTGACGTATTCTAAGCGATACGACTACTTAAATACATTCTTTCTGTCGGAGACTGCAACGATCAATGACAATTAAGTACGATACAACAATTTGCAAGATAATCGAGTAATTAAGTACATTTGAAAACCAGGTCGAGACTTGTCTTCAAGCAATTTAATAAAACGCGATGTTTTCTTGAACTCTTAATCCAGCAAAGTTATTTGATTTTCCTTATGACTATAGATACTATCTACGCTAGGCTTCGTTTCGTTGTAAAACCGGCTTGTTTTGTTTACAGAAAAACATATAGGTACCTAGCATGTTTTCATTAAAAGCTATACATAATAAATACTCAATCTCAATTTTTGACGACCTCCGTGGTCGAGTGGCGTACACACCGGTTTTCAAGGTGTCGCTAGCCCTGAGGTCCCGGGTTCTATCCCCGGACCGGTCAATGTAAAAAACCACTTTTCTACATTGTCTCGTGTCTGGGTGTTTGGGGTACCGTCGTTGTCTCTGATTCCATAACATAAGTGCTTTAGCTACTTACTTTGGGTTTGGAGCAATGTGTGTGATGTTGTCCACATTTATTTATTTGAACATTAGAAGTACGTAATTACTATGATTTCACAGGTGAATCCGTTGAAAACCGCAGCCACGGCGGAGGAAGGATAGTGTCAGATGGACCGCAAGGATGTATACTGAGTCACCGTGGGAAGCTGCGCAGGTGACGCGGCGCCTGCGCATCTTATGTGTACTACATATACAACCTTCTTTAATCACTAAAGTGAGTATACGTTGTAATTAAGAACAAGATACAGTTGGAATTATCTATAACTGACTATAACTTATTTGTTCTCGTTTTTAAAGTACTTTTATCTTTTATGATACAGTTTTAATAGCATTCAAGTAAAAAAACATAATCATATTTTTAATACGTAGTAACTCTGTAACACTTTTTTCTATCTGATAAATAAAGAGTTTTGAAAAGAGCTAAATAAAACGAAAGTCCTGGTGATTATCGAAAAACTAAAAATAAACTAGAAAAAGTAGGAAGGAAGGGAAATTACACATAACAATAATTGAGTATAAAGATATAAAGATCAAGTATCACTAGCGCCTAGGCTTTGCACGGGTAGAAAAACATTAATAAATTATACACAAACCTTCCTCTTGAATACTCTATCCTATCCACTCTATCCTTTGGTGAAAACCATACGAACTGCTGTACCATCCATTCGGTAGTTTTTGAGTCTTTCGCGTTCATACAGACAGACAGACGCAGCGGTTGACTTCCCTTTATAATATGTATATTTGGGGGCTTTTGCATTTCTGTATGTGTACAATTTTCACACATTTTCTATGGTACGTTTAATTATGTGCAAGTTTCGTTTTAAACTAAAAAAAAAAACTTATTTTGCGGATTTTATTCCTGGATTGTTGGCTACCCTACGTATATAAAAGAGTTACATATCAGGTCCGTCAAGAATCGTCATAACTTTTTACAGTGATTCATCTCGTTAAAATTGCCGATCCTGTATTAAATACCGATACGATAATGATGACTAATAGAATTTATTGCGATATTTTCTTTAATATCGATCAGACTTACAAGAAAAACTTGAATTTAGTTCATTTCATCATCATTTCAGCCATTAGACGCCCACTGCTGGGCATAGGCCTCCCCCAAAGATCTCCACAAGGATCGGTCCTGCGCTACACGCCTCCAGCCAGTTCCCGCAGCCCGTACAAGGTCATCACTCCACCTTGTAGGAGGCCTGCCCGCGCTGCGTCTTCCTGTACGCGGTCGCCACTCCAAAACTTTCCGGCCCCAACGGTCATCCGTTCTACGAGCAATGTGCCCCGCCCACTGCCACTTGAGCTTGGCTATTCTTCTCGCTATGTCGGTGACCTTGGTTCTCCTACGGATTTCCTCATTTCTGATTCTGTCCTGTAGGTGAACTCCAAGCATATCTCTCTCCATTGCTCTCTGGGTGACCTTGAGCTTCTTTATCGAGCCCAGAGTAAACGACCACGTCTCGGTACCATAGGTCATCACTGGCAACACGCACTGATCGAAGACCTTCGTCTTGAGACACTGCGGTATATCGGATGAAAGGATATCTCGCATCTTCCCGAACGCTGCCCAGCCGAGCTGGATTCGACGATTGACCTCTTTTTCAAAGTTGGACCTACCCAACTGGACCATTTGTCCCAGGTATACATATTCGTCAACAACTTCGAGCGTAGAGTCTCCGATTTTTATTGGAGTTGGGAGAACAAGGGTGTTTGACATAATCTTAGTCTTGTCCATGTTCATCTTTAGACCAACTTTTTCGGAAGCTCCACTGAGGTCATTGAGCATTGTACTAAGGTCCTTCATGGTCTCAGCCATAAGAACTATATCGTCGGCAAAACGAAGGTGGGTGATGTACTCGCCATTCACGTTAATGCCAAGCCCTTTCCAGTCCAAAACCTTGAAAACATCTTCCAATGCAGCGGTGAATAACTTCGGAGAAATAACATCTCCTTGTCTAACTCCTCGCTGTAAAGGAATGGGTCTGGAATACTGGTCCTGTACTCGGACTGACATAGTGGCGTTTTCGTACAAGCACCGCAACACTTCGATGTACCGGTAGTCCACTTGGCACCGCTGAAGGGATTGTAGTACGGCCCACGTCTCGATCGAATCGAAGGCTTTTTCGTAGTCCACGAACGCCAAGCACAATGGTAGGTTATATTCCTCAGTCTTCTGTATAACCTGCCGCAGCGTGTATATGTGGTCTATCGTACTGAAGCCTTTTCGGAATCCGGCCTGTTCGGGAGGCTGGAAGTCGTCAAGCCGGCGAGTGAGACGGTTCGTGATAACCCTCGAGAATAGCTTGTAAACGTGACTCAGAAGTGAGATGGGTCTGTAATTCCTCAGCAGAGTTTTATCGCCTTTCTTAAAGAAGAGCACCACCACACTTCTGTTCCACGCTTGCGGTGTCTTTCCGGAATGTATGACGGAATCAAACAGTCCCTGAAGGGCCTTCAAGACAGGCTTTCCACCCGCTTTTAGGAGCTCAGATGTGATTCCGTCATCGCCCGGTGTTTTACCGTTCTTAAGCTGTTTTAGAGCCACCCTAATCTCGTACAGGCTGACGTCCGGGATATCTTCGGTATAGTGTCGGGTTAGTTTGGCTCTTGGGTCGTTGGCCAACTTTGAGAAGGGTTTCTGAGACGATGTGTATAGCTGTCCATAAAACTTTTCGATCTCTCCCAGTAGCTCAGGTTTGGACGATATTACTCTGCCATCATCGGTCTTCAGTGCAGCAAGCTGACTCTGCCCAATAGACAAATCTCTTTTAAACACTTTTGAGCCCTTGTTACGCTTAATGGCCTCTTCAATGCGGTTAGTATTGAAACGGCGTATATCGCGCTTAAGGGACTTCGAGATCTGTCTATTAAGCTTCCGGTACAGCAGTGCGTCACTTGAAGACTGCAGTGTCATCGCGCGTCTTTCCTCCATGAGCTGTAGGGTGCGATCAGATAGTTTTTTATTTTTATTTGTTCGGCGGGTTTTGAAGTGCTTAAGCCCGCACGAATGGACAGCTTCCACGAACCCTTCATTATACTCGTCCACATCTACGCAGCTTCCCAGGCAATCGAAACGATTCTGGAGTTCAAGCTGAAAGCTCTCGGAGTCCTCTAGCTGTGATGGTACTGGACGGAGCGTAGACTTCATCAAACGACATCTTTCAAGCTTAATATTAAGATTCAAGATGCCTCGTACCAGTCGGTGATCACTGCCGGTTTTGACCTTGTTGATCACTGAGACATCGTTGAATATTTGCTTTTTCGTTGACATGATGAAGTCTATCTCGTTTCTGGTCTTACCGTCCGGACTCATCCAGGTCCACTTCCTGTGCTCACGTTTTCTGAAGAAAGAGTTCATCATAAAGAGTCCCTCCTTCTCCATGAAACCGGCCAGTAGACGGCCCCGGTGATTCCGGCGTCCCACGCCAAATTTTCCCACTCGCAGCTCCTCAACGTCTCGATTGCCCAGTTTCGCGTTAAAATCTCCCATGACAACAGTGAAGTGAGTCTTACAGCTATGCATGATCCTGGAAATATCCTCATACATAGACTCAACTTCATCATCGGGATGCGTCGAAGTCGGTGCGTATACCTGTATAACCTTCAGCGAATACCGTTTGGTTATTCTGAGTATCAGGTACGCTACCCTACTTGACACACTCTCGACCTTTATTATGTTGTTTATGAGGGACCTGTGGATCAAAAACCCGACACCGCCCTGTGACTGTTGGTCTCCTTCCCGGAAATAGAGCAGGTTACCAGATCTTAAGATTATCGTGTCCTCCCCCTCTCTTCGGACTTCGGATAATCCCACGATATCCCACCGTAACCCGCTCAATTCCTCCTCGAGTTCAATGATCCTCTCATCCGTCCGCAGCGTACGTGCGTTGTACGTTGCCAGGGCCAGTTGTCGTTTGTTTTGGTAGCCGGATCTCTGCCGGGGATTCACTGAAGCACCCCCTGCCCCGCCGTTACCATGACCGCTACCGTAGTCAGGAATAGCGGGGCCGCCGGGGACTAGGGGTCTGGGTTTCCTTTTTCTGTTCATTTTTTAAACATCCATGGGAGGGATTTGCCATAATCACCACGCTTGGCAGGCGGGTTGGTGATCGCAGTTCTGTCCTGTAAGTCGGACAGAGCACGGGGGACGCTGCTGCCCATCCCCCGGTTTATCCCTTAGTCGCCTTTTACGACACCCACGGGATGACATGGGGTGGTCCTATTCTAACCCGGAACCACTCGGGTATTTAGTTGGTTTTCACCAATGTCATCAATAATATTTTAGATGACTTCAATATGGTGATAAAAGCATCTTGAAAAAAAAAAACATTTTAGCACCGGGTAGAATGATTAACCTTTTTTTGTGTCTCTACAGGGTAAGCATGGATATGCAAATTTTTGACTTTTTGTAATATTTTCCCAACCTTGGGTCAATGATAAACGATAAAGGTAACATACATAATTTTATACCTAACTAGCTGTCCCCCGCGACTTTGTTCGCGTGTTTTAGTTTCAACGGTTTTTCATTTTTGCAACATTTTTCATTTATGCTCCGCTCCTATAAGTCGTAGCGTGATGTTATATAGCCTATAGCCTTCCTCAATAAACGGACTATCCAATACAAAAAGAATTTTTCAATTCGAACCAGTATTTCCTGAGATTAGCGCGTTCAAACAAACAAACTCTTCAGCTTTATAATATTAGTATAGAAGTATAGATTTTTGGTAGCGGTAAAAAACGAGAATATGGACTTGGAAGCTCTAGTTGGCAAGTACATATTCTCTTTATCGCTTGGGATAGATCCCAAGTAGAGCTTTAATGTTTCATTTATTCAGTTCTAGGAACACAGAAATAAGGCCACAATTTATTACGAAACTAATTCCTCGCCCATTATACCATGTACTAATAAACAGAGGCATCTAATCCCTACCAGACTATTACGGACTCTAATCATCATCATAATTAATATGGTTCACACCGCGTTTCCCAAACTTTAGCAACAAGATTAATGGTTCACATCATGAGTTCATTTTGGTGCAAACGAGCTCTAGACTCGGGTAATTACGATATAACGTGATTTTAATGGATCTGCAGAAACATCGACGATTTGTGTTAAGAATATTGTACAGACAACCACACAAAGCTAGGTACCTCTTTAGGTCAATTAAAACACCTTTCTTTTAATGCATTAAGGTCGATTTTCGTATTCGATTGTATCCACTGTCAGGTCCACCGTACCTTCGATATTTAGTAATGAAAATATTTAAATCCTGACCGCAATTTTGAGGATAATTTTTCTCCTCCAGCATTTCTCGCTAACGATTAAAAGGTAATCAAATTACAACTTTATATCGCTTAGCTTTCGCGCTGTTGTAAATGTATGGGTAATTATTTTGATCGTTTATGATCGCTTGTATTTTTGGTGGGAGATGCCGCTAATGGGTGTTTCAGCCATCGCTTTACTTAACTTCAAAATGTACTTAACGCGAGAGAGCAGAATACTGTTATTAATTTGGCTGAATTTGACAAACTTTTCAGGGAAATTCTAATTAAAAAAAATCAGAACATCAATATTGTTTATGTATGTGATTACAGACACGTGAATTTTTGTATGTATGTGTTTAATGCTTTGGAACATTACACCTTATGTAACTCGTAGTTTAAACATTTCACAAACATCGCTAGCATGTAACCTTTCGCTGTACATCTGGAGAATAAAGCGTTGACCACACGCATCGGCCACCGCGATCTGTGTTTTGTTACCTCCACTATTAATACATGCTTGGAACTTAGTACAAACGATTTTCACGGCGCGGTAAGCGCATGCGCGGTCCACGCTTAATTTCCATAGCTTCACAGTTAAACACTATTTATTTGTTCTGAAAATACATTTACTCAGTCTGACGTCTGATCGAATTGTTTTAACGTGGTTTAACCCGATGGAAAAACATGTGTGTTACGAATTAAATCGGATAGTTTAACTTTCAATGCATTGCTCACTTTTATGTGGTTTTATTGTAACTGTTTAAACAGACATTTGAAGTAGATATCTGAAGTCCGGATGCGCTAAAGTTAGCTTCATGTTTCGGTTTGAAAAACATATGAAAGAAACAAAGGTTTCCGTCTATAAAAACAATGTCTTCACGTAAAAGAAACATATAAAGCCAAACGGAAACTAAACATTTTGCTGCGAATGGTTGTAAACAGGACCCAAGCAGACAGGTCGTTACTTTTGCTGTTATATTCATATACACATTAGGTATACTTAGCACACATTTACTTTTACAAAGACAATAATTAACATTCTCTATTACAACGCCTTGGGAAGTGTCTAATCTCGTGTCTAAAACCGTCCGCCTAGTTGGTCTCATTATCTTAAACGAGACTAATGAGTGTGAGGTCTTGAGCTCGATTCTTAAGTAGGACTATGTGTTATCAGGTTTTTCTCGTAAGGAATTCCCGGGAGCCGGAGTTAGTCTCAGTTAAAAGCAAACTCGCCCATAATTTCTATGACTTACTATCTACCTTAGCCATCTTATGAAAATATTCGTAGTGAAACCAAAAGAGTAGTTGTTCCCTTACCAGTGCCTGTTGTTTTACAGATGCCATGTCATTGGTTAACATTATAACCTCATAATGAAATCACTACCAAAATATTTTTTAAACACAGATTATAAATGGTTTATAAAGGTAAATTAACTGGTAGCGGGTTTGTAGAGTAATTTATAAACAAAGCAATTACACGGTTGATTGGTGCCACAAATCGAGGGTTTGGAGGAGCCACTGTTATGGTCAGGTGATTAAGGATATCCTTCCTTCAGACCCCACGACAAGGTCATGGGAATGCTAATACGTATTCAGGCGTGATGAGTATATACCAACATATTTTTCCAATTGACTTAACACTGAGGTAACATTATAAGCTAATGAACCACTTATAAGAATAACTGGAGACATAACATGTTTTAATTGTTAATAATTTAAATTTATGTTTCCAAACCGTTGTGGTTTGAAAAAATAAAGGTTTGGTCATTGTTTGGTAGTAAAATCCATTATTTTTGTTTTGTTTTGTTTTTCTAAAATGAATTGATTTTAATACTAGTATAGTGTAGAATTTAGGTTCATCAATTTAACCGTAAGTTAATTAACTTTGAAAAGAAATGCTACAGATATCCGAGCCAAGTCTTTGACTAAAAGAGCTTAGCCTGTTTTGTTCCACTAAAACACACACAAGAAAGCAATGAAACGTCTTAAACCATAAATTCCTTTCATATAACGCACAATAAGAACATAGTCGGCAACAATCACGCAGTTCCATCTGAGGTGATATCCATCGAAGCAAGACGTTCCACGGTCCTAAGTCCTAAGGAGCATTGTAATCTCTGTGCTCACCCCGTGACCGACTTGAAGGGTGCGTTATGCTTTTTGCGTACAGACATCCTGATCACTGACCGAAGTTCCTAACGATAAGTATAGTTTTTGTATATTATGTACAGTAAATAATTTACCTGTAAGTATAATTGTTGTAACCTTTGCGTTTTGTCTTTTAATATTGTTTATTACTATCTTGCGTTTTATTTAATGTATGTTAGGGTTATCAGTAGAAATTTAACTCTAAATAATATTGGTGTTTCCTTTTGACATCGTGTGGTAGCTTTGGCAATATGTTAGCTTTCTTTGCTTTGTCTATTATTTGAGTCACGACTAGGGCAATGACCTTCAATTTTCATTTTTATTTATCTATGTATTATTTCTAGTACCTAAGTTCCACATAAGTCTAGGTCCTGCTCCATCCTGGCAAGTATAGTTCAACGGTATGTATGAGGAATCATAGTGCTGTGTACAGGAAAATGTTGATTACAGCTATTACTTGATCAATGTCTAACAAATAAAGCCAATGTAACACACACCGCATTGCTAAAAATAACTCAATTACACAAACCGCATACAAAACAATTTCTTGAAATTAAATTATACGAGGTACAATGACATGTAATATGCAGCAACGCGGTAAATCTTGCTCACGACATCAGCACCAGTAATCACATAAATTGGACTTCCTGAGGGGTACACTTACAGCACTTACGACGTCTGTAGGTACGTCTCCGCCCAATTGCAACGTGCATTACCGACCACCTCCTTACTGTGATTATCTTCAAACCGTTTCCTCCAAGTAGGGTGTCCACACAGCGTGCTTCCTTACCGCACCTCTTTATTCATAATTCTTCGCTTTGCTCCGATGCGTTTTGGTGAATGACCGGTGAGAGTAAAAAAGTGAATCACAGGAATCACGGTGTCTAAACACAGTGCAACGGCAAACTGATTCACTCCAACTGACAGATTTTAAGGGTGTTATTTTAAAACAATTTCCTTCGGCATTGCTGCAATTATTTATAATTTTTGGGTTAAACACTAAACAGATTTCAATTTTAAATTTTGATTCGATAACGGTCGGTTAGGAAGTTCACGTGACATTTATATCTGCCAATCAGCGAGCAATTTCTTTAAATGACGGCCAATTACATGAAGGCGTCTCGGTATGCGCCAATTAGGTGTCGCTGCGCGCGCACCTGGCTCACGATTCGTATGGTCACGCGCGTACTTTGATCGTAAATCGTTTCGATGTAAAAGCACATTGTTGTTGTTATTACGTAAATTTCTATCGATTGAGGTCATTGTTAATAGTGTGTTGCGAAATATGGGAGTGTATACGCATATCAATAGTCTTTTCAAAGCCAGAATAACAAAAATATGGCTTGCTTGATTGCTTGTTAAGTTTCAAACAAATTATCTGTGGCCAAATAAGTTTTAGCTAAATTTAGAACCCACGTTTTAATTACTTCTATGTCATATAAGGCTTTGAAAGGAATAACATTAATTTTCTTACAAGGGTTTTGTTAAACTTTAAGACAAAATATATAGCTACCACATGAATTTAGAAATATATAAGTATGTTTATCAGTTGTCTGGTTGCCATAGCACAGGCTCTGCCTAGTTTGGGATCAGATGATCGTGTGTGAGATGTCCCAAGATATTATTATATTATTATTATTGCTCTGAACCCAAAGTAAGTAGCTAAAGCACTTGTGTTGTGGAATTCAGAGACAACGAAGGTACCACAAACACCCACACCCGAAGACAATGTAGAAAGGGGGTTTACTACATTGACCCGGCCGCGGATCGAACCCGGGACGTCAGAGCTGGCGACACCTTGAAAACCGGTGTATACGCCACTCGACCACGGAGGTCTTCAAAATAAGGCTAATAACAAGTTACATTTTTATGCAATGTTGTGTTAGTTAATTGTATCAACTGACTGTACTAGTCAGTACATGGTTGGCTCATTACAACATTGTCGTACGATGCAAGAGGAAGCGGCGATTACTTGCTGCTAATGAGGAAGTAGTTGTTGTGACTGACTGCTGGTATCCTGCACAGGATGCGTGTCGTTGTGATGCGAGTACTATTGTCGAGGGATTAGACTGTTGTCCCTTTAGTCTAGTATTATTTTGTTTAGTACAGACTTAGGTACCAGAATCTGCCAAAAGTTTGCTTAATTCGTGGTGTAATCTCAGCTCAGTTTTTTTTTTAATTTAGTGTAGAAACGTGTGACACACGTGTTACACACGATCTTATCTAGTGCATATACCAGTAAAGTTATTGCATTATTTGTATCGCTTCCAATTAAAGACAGTATAAACAGTAACTCAACTTGAACGACCAACGTTAGATAACAGGAAGCTAATAGGTATTTTTACTTTATTACTTCGTGAAGGTGAAAAAATCTACGAATAATTTTTATCGCAACGGTCATCCATGGTCTGACGGTCTGCCGGAGCCGTGGCCACTGACCCATAGCGTTGGGAACACCTTGACCTTAATCAAGGGCCACCTGTGCGAGGGCTCCTTAAGGAATCTTAATCATGGGAATTGTGCCAGTTGACTTAGGGGACACCGTTTGTAAGAAACGTTTCTGACAGAAAGGGAAATTACCATTGTACTTTGAAAGGGGTCAATGGGAACGAAACATATTTTTATACAAAGAAATTCACATCTGCACTAGTGAAGAGATACCTATAGGCAATTAGGATCAATAATAATAAATGTATTTCGGATCCAGGATACATACAAATTATAAAATAGGGGAAGTTTGACTAGAAAAGTAATATTATACATTTTAATACCCCGCCTATACAGATAGTCGAGAACCCTAAAGTGGCACACAAACATGTATCCTATATCTCGAAACGTCAAGCGGACAGCAGCGGCAGCTTATCGACTCGTCAGGGTAAACAACCCTTTTGTGCGCGCTGTAATCCCGCCGAAATTGCGCGCCAAATGCCAAACATTTGTCAATGGAGTGGGCAACAATGGGTCATTGATGGCGGGCACCTGTAGAGGGGTTCCCCAAGTCGGCGAGTCCCCACGTGGCAACATATGCAGCTCTCACCTGGTGGTGGAAATCTCGCCCCTCATCCACGAGGGGTAGTTGTTTTACACACACATGTCACCGGCGGCTGCTACCGACAGATGCTAAAATACGTTAGTGCTGACATCGATTTTTATTGTTATGATCATTGAATACCGCTAAAATATTTTTATTAGTTACAAGAGTGTAAGTTCGCGGACTCGGTCGCGGTCTCTTTTTTGATGACATATTTACATCTCGCACAAAATATTACAATAATGTTTAACCAACTCAGAATATAAGCAATATTCTGAGTAGTATCTATAGGTACTATCTACAATAATACTAGATGCTAACGTAGACAACCTCAGGCACCCATATGTGTTATCGCTACCACATATTCCGCTCTACTTATTACGACATCTATTTTAAACGCCAATTTCTTTTTTTATTGTTTATTAAACTTATCAATATTTTACATCAAGACCTTCATGCTGATAATAGAAAACAATAGTTTATGATATTAATACAGGTACCTACTTGACCTACTAATTAACGTCCTATGTATTTCGCTTTCAGACTATGCAATATTAAATGTAATTACTTACTTAATTCTCTATTAAATATTTACTTGACTGTTGTTTCAGTAACAGTTACTATGTCTCATATTTGAATAATAAATATGTCAATATTAACCTAGTATGGGTGACCTCCAGGTGTCGTCGTAGCTGCTCTTATGACATCTGCGCGTGCGCACCGCATCGCAATCCTATTGTTACTGTTTACAGTTATTGTTGGTTACTGTATTGTGTTTGACATAATGGACTTGGATAACTGTTCAAATCAAAATGATTAACATTCTGCTTCACATATTCAGATTCTTCACATCATCAACAATGTTGACAACAAGATAGATTTTTTTAACCATTTCTCTGTACTTACCGTTAGTAACCACAGCGAAGTCGTTATGTTAAAATAAAGATTTTTCGTATTTTTATCGTCTTGGTAGGAACTTGTAAAAACAACTGTCACAAGTAACAGTTTTGTTACGAACCTTACATAATGTGTTCAATCATCAAAAACACCGTCCAATTAACTAAAATAACAAATATTTTATTACAAATATAATAAAGGACAGAGACATGTGGAGACACGTTCCTGACACTGAACATGGCATTTATATTATCATTGATACAGATTATCATCATAAAACCTCCATGATCTTTGCCATTAAAATCACATTTTGTCCTCAAACAATCTGTGACTTAAACATTATAAAATGACGCGTGTTTCAAACATATGGTGTGGGTATATTTTATTTTAGCCATTATTACCATAGCTATTAAATATACCATCAAAATTTTATGATTTGTAGAATAAAATTTTACTAGCTTTAAAAACTTATTGAGGAAATGGACAAACTACACACAGTGTTGTATAAGAGAAAGTATTTGTCGAGTATTAGTTAAGTATTACTAATGGATGGACGAATGCTGAAATGTCACTCAGTTTTAAGTCGCCGTTAAGTCTCATTCTTTCTCTGTCACTTTATGGTGTAAAGAATCAGTACAGATAGACATTTCAGAACGTCATAGATAAAAGGCCTAAATTAAAGCAAATGATACCTAGATAACAACTGTTAACTAAATAATTATTAACACGTCTATCTACAAATCTTTTTTTTTTCGGATGTTGTTCTGAAGGCACAATACAGTATAAGTGGACATGTGAAAATTAAAGTGGATTCTTATTTTAAAATTCTATAAATTAAGACACGGTTTCAATTATTTCTGAGATGTAACCATCTGGACTTCATATAAAATTAAAATATATATACATATTAAATCAAAGGATTACCTACATTATTACACACATGAGCTAACATTAATAAAACTCGAGTAACATTGTTAAAGTAAATAAACACAAAATACCTTACTTACGTAATTATTTATTTCACTTAACACTAAAATATTTTGTCAGTTTGTTGTGCGGCACCCGACGACTCCAATTCTTTCCGTATCTCTCTTTGAATGTACTTCATGTAGAGTCTTCTCATTCGATGAAGAAGGTAGAATCCTGTAAGGAATAACAGTAGCACTAGTACCGTTAAAACTATAATTTCCAATGTTGACATGGCGTCCATAAACTCGTTATGTGCGTGCCCACCCATTTTAACAATCAATTCGTGCTTCAAATAGTAATTTCTGTATAATATCGAATAATCAAGTAACACAGCTGTACTAAATAAAACACAAGTGTCATGTCAAGTCTCATGTTTAAATCGCTGCACTACGCGAAATGTATAGCGAAGCAAATGCGATGATATGAAACTAATCGATTATATGTAGGTACTAAAATTTATTACCTCAATGTGGTCGATCTAGATATTACATTCTAAGTACACAGGGCAAACTAGATAGGTTTGCAGGCCACACTTAACATTTTATATTGTATTATTCACTAACATTTTTATTACATATTATATTCCGCTTACATAAGCTGAAATTATAGTGTATATTATAATATCAAATGTCAGTGTGCCCTGCAAACCTATCTAGTTTGCCGTGTGTACTTATGTGAGCTCAACAGTGGAAAAAGTCACACTAAAAATGTAAAATTCAATTTAAATTAGTTATATTTTTGTATCTCTATCGCTTAGCAATCTTACGTAACGCAAACAAACAACGAACATTAGTGAAAACAACTCAGGTGTCGTATTCGTAGATGATTCAACAAAACATGCTTCGTATACATATGAGCTGTTATACTCTAAGTGGTCGGTCCCAATACGGCTGCAACAAGAATTATAACATACGCAGCATTGCTATCGGACGCGACACGACGCCGGCGCCGGCGGCTAAGCGGCGCATGCAGAAATGTGAAGCGGTTTAGTAACATTGCATTGTTCAAACTACCTACTCCTTCATATACAAAGTAACAAGTATCATACTGCCCTGTTACATACAGTTGTTAATGATGTCACCCTACTTATCTCTAAAACTATGATCTTGCACTTTTATATCTAAAACAGGAAGCTGGTATCAAACAAACAGTTGGATAATAACCGACAAATAGATATCAATGAAATATTAGTTGTTGTGCAAAGCCAGCTGCGGTCCATTGATCGCGGCTGCGCAGCTGGGCTGACCCGCGATAACCCGCGAGGCGCCAGCGCGCCATGTCCGCGCCTGTGCACTACGCTCCCCATTCATCTCATATTATTGCGATACCTAATAACAGCTGTTAGCGTTGCGCTTGCGACGCGATTAGTCTTAATTGTGCGCTATCACGCGTTTCTATGAACGGTCGCTTATGCAATAAGACCTTAATAAAGATAGTGTTACAGTTAGCGCTGCGCTTAATTGCCAGCCCGAGTGACAATAACATTAATTGTTGTAAATCTATGGTAGAGTGTGTGGAATAGTAATGATCGTTTATAAATTATTTACACAATTATATCTATGAGCATTCTAAGAAGTACATAATTATCATGAATACAAAGGTCTGCTTGATTATTCACGATGCAGCTAAGCATAAACATGAGAGGTGTTCGACATTTAAACACGTTGTACATATTATAGTTATTTCGAAAGCAATGATTTAAAGTTTTGTAAGTTGGAAATAAAATGATTTCTGCTCTAAAAGCCTTTTATTGCAAATAAATAAGTATTTATTTAGTGTATCTGTTGTGCAGTGTGACTTTTTAGGTAGTCTACACTTTTAGGATGCAATTTTGTATTTAGAATACTTAAGTTAATCCATACTAATATTATAGTGACGACGACGACGAATATTATATTGATGACCTCCGTGGTCGAGCGGCGTACACACCGGTTTTCAAGGTGGCGCCAGCTCTGAGGTCTTGGGTTCGAGACTCCACTTCTGTTATGCTTTCACGGCTAAACCACTGAACCGATTTTAATGAAACTTAGTAACTTATATATTTTCTAGAAACTATTCATAAATAATGCCTAATGAAATCTACCTAATTAATATTAGGAATTCTTTATTATAAAGACATTCTCGGTAACGGACAACATATAACCTTGAGTACCAACCAACATATAAGTTTGAACGAAGTGATCATTATATTCAAGCTCAAAATTAACAAAAAATAAAGCCCGAATCATTACACGTAAAGTATTCTTAACCGATATTCTGTTGTTTTTTTTATATAATTAGATATAGATAAGTTAAACCATATTCAAGCCGATGCAAAAGCTAACAAAAGGAACATTTCAATTTTACTTGTAGGACAGTTTAACAACGAATCATATTCTTCACTTCATTCTCATTCTCACATTCTTCAAAACTCATGATATACGAACATAAACTAAACCATTTTAAAGATACAATAACAAGACACCTGAGATCATGAATATGCAAGCTCATTAATTTGATCGACTCACAGCAGACCAAACAAACATTTAGGACTTAAGTTTCGAAAGTTCTAATCAAAGGCACTCCAGACCAGTAAAGCATACACGCGCAAATCAGATTTCACCAAACAATCCATTCGATGTTGAATTCCGCAACACAACACCGGCGCTGGATACGTGGAACCCAACAAAGGCTTTTGTTTCCACAGCGGCCCTGGACTTATAATACTTTTTCGTTTATAATACTTTTTCTCTTGTTGCATTGCCAAAGTGCTGACCGGAGCGCTTAGACTTTAAAAAACTGGTTTCCAGGTCGCCTCAGCCTTAAATGGAGCGACTTTATAAAATTGTGTGACTCACAAAATGCTTCTAATAAAGATTCTCGGGTATTCTTGTGCTGAAGTCAAAATTGTGGTACGAATATATTGGAGAAGCGGCTAAAAATAGATTATTTAATTATACGTGAAGTAGGCGCTACTGACTGACTGACATTTGGTCCCCATTTAAACAATTCTCTCAATTACGAATCATGACATCGACGTCGTAGAAGCTGAAAAATGAATGAATTTATTCGCAGTTTATTTAGATTGAACAGTTAGCACATAGGTACAGTAAGCAGGTCAAGTTTCTCGACAGGATGGCGCCAAAAGAAGCGCACAGCTGTGCTAGCGCAACTATTTGCGGAAACGAATATCGGATCGCGTTAATATACGTGTGCAGTGGACATCGTTGGTGCAATACGCTACCGTTAAATTGTCCTCTTGACCGACTTAGCGGATGATATAGATGTTTTAAGAGCATTTGAACGCGGATTCTCAATATTACAAATGCAATTTATAATATTGAGAATTATTATTATTAACAATTCTGTATTTTTGTGAAATAAAGTTATTTATTTATTATTTATTTAATTTCATTTTCGTCTTTGCTATTTATGTTTACGGAGAAATATTTTTTAAAACACATCTTAATAATTTATTAGGTAGTCAAATATTCGATTTATCATCATCATCATCAGCCTATCTTCGTCCTCTGCCTTTCCTATGGCACAAATATTCGATTAACTTAAACTTATTACAAGCCTGATGTCTCAGTACTTAACGATCTTAAGATAAGGCCGCCTGAGACCTGACCTTGTGCGTTGAATATAGTCACAAATAGTTTACGAAATATGTCAGTTCCAGCTAATCGGTTGGCCGCTGTTACTTATCTAAACAAATACGAGTCCATAGCGGAAGCGTTAGTTATAAAATATTAAAGAGAGCCTGTCAACCGGCGCGGTTCTAAAGACAACGGCAACCACAAATCGGCGCCAGAGCACTAACTAACTATTAAATCAGAAGATCAACTTGAATCATTTTGAAACTGTTTTTACTATTCATTGAGATAAAACTAGGTATGTTTTTTTTCGCTCTTTATAGTTTGACTAAAAGTAACCTTTGCAGATATTATTTTCACGGAAAGACTGCTAAAATATTTCTGCAAAGTAATCGAAAAGTTGAAAAAATATAATTTAACAACAAACCTCGATAAAATCCTATAAATTTTTTTAAACATGTTTGTTAAATTTTTTGTGATACGGAAAAAAGTTATGATTGCTGCATAATGGTGGAAAACCACGAGATCAGATTAAAGAGAGGAAAATTTTCAACAAAATATTTTTACTCTAAAGGTCTTAAGTTTATCTTTTGTATTCTGTTAGACTGTGGCACAGCTCCATCAAAATTAATTGTTTACTGGAACGCTGCACGTGTTCACTGCTCGCAGACACTCGCTAATAATTGTGGGATATTTATTCCTTGCATTCCGTTTACTGTGCCTATACTGTGACTGGTAATGAGCGATATATTTCTATAACGGACCTAGATGATTGTGATGGTAATACGGTATAGTTGTGGACAACATAATATCTAATCAAACGTATTTATTTGAGTTGAATTAATCAAAATATATGATGTTTTGGAGAAACTTGATGATACAAAAAAGATAGACATATATTTTAATTAAATATATAACAATATCCCTAGTAAGTACTACGCGAATACGAAGCCTTGACTGAAAATTTTGCGTTCTAATCTACTGCTACGATCTGTTTCACGCAGAATAATTAATTAATATATTCCAAATAGTCAGTCTCTTAAATTAAATCAAATATTATCACTATTGTTACTAACACTGGTTCAGACTATGTTTTTGCGAGTATTCTTGGTTTATAAGCTAATTACGGAATGATTCGGCCTTGCAAGGCCGGTCAAACCACATTGGCAGGCTGGGACCAGATAGCAACGTTCTAGAGCTGAGGTTTCGATAACAAGTTTCTAATTTCAAATATTACGAGTATTTTAATCGATTTATATAAAATCCATTTGAATTCGCATTTAATCGATTCTATTGCTGATATGGAAGCTGGATTAAACTTGGTTGCTACGCCGTTTCTACTGTAATTGTTATGAGAAATGTATTTACTCTCCTACGAGTTGATTTTATTTATATCCGTATTTATTTATATAGAATTGTTTTGATAATTGTTCTACGTCACTTTATAACAAATAGAATTTCGTTTAGATCCAAAAACAAATGTTAAGACTTCATGATCAGGATATTTTCAAAGATGATATTTCAATGCCAATCACAATAACGGTGACGCGCCAATGGCTTCAAGGTATATGAACAGAATACAGCTATAATATAATGTAAACAGAGAAGACCTTAGCAACAACAAAAATAAACCAATTAATAAAGCTCGGAGGTATAATATGTATCGAATAAGTAAAAGAGTGTGGATGGCCTTGCCGTAACTGTATTGTGGTAGAATTGGAATAACCCGGGCTCATTATTATGTAAATCGTTGAACATTTGTGAATATCATCTATGTCACAGCTGTTTCATTATACTTTGTTTATCAATAAAAATATTTTGCAACTAATAAATACGTTGTGTTTTTATGTTGCCTAGAGCCAATACCTAATTTGTACGCGGATGTAGCTGAGAGAAAACAAGTCTAGCCTGAGTATTAAATGTTAGTTTTATGACGTGATTAGAGCATTTAGCTAAGATTGCATCTTGATGTGCTTACATATGTTTTGGTGATTAAACTTTGAGATATGAATCTTGTTTTATATTTGTATAAAAAAGTTACGTTTCGTTTTCAACTTGATTGCTGACTCTACATAAGCTTTTTTCTATTTTTGTTGTATTCATCAATGATTCTGAATGGTTCCTGAGATGTAATCGGATCTGTAATAAGGGCTAATTGTAATTTAATTCAATTTCCGATTTCATAGATATTATTTTATTATATTAGCTAGTGCGTAAGCGTCTCTATCATACGCGAGTATTTCTACATGTTTCTAATACACGTATAATCTTACACTCTACTACCTACGTCTTTGTATATAAAAAGGCTTCTTATACTAGAATAAATTTTAAGTTTAAATTAAAATCCCGATTTATGTGACGTAAGGTCAAAGTACTACGAATAATAAAGTATTTGGAGCCAGGTGTTAATCTGCCATCAGGATCTGCGACATTAAGAATACCTGCCCCATATATTTCTAGAATGAATTATCAAATGCTAATTTATATTGACAATAACATATAAACAGGCCGGATTGGTGCCAGATAGCGCGAATACTCAGGTGCGAAGATTTCGGCAGGATCTCGTGATTAAATTATAGCGTCTTAGAAGTGGAATTCGTCTAATGAATAATGCAAGCTGTGTTTATGAGGTTACATTTTTGTTCTCGTCATGGCTGGCCTTGCACCTGGCCGGCGCTATCTCGGTCAGTTCGCGTCACTAGCACCCGGAACTCAAAGCTACTTGTTCTTGTTATAAAGTTTTAATACATCTCCACTCAAGCTTATGTTTTTACCGTACTGCCAATAAGCTATGTTTTCTTTCGAGTACGAAGTGCGTCGTGCGCGGTTGTGAAGGTTATTATACTACTGCCATTCTTCTTAACCTACTTCAAAGGAAGAGGTTATCAGCTCGACAGTTTTTTTATCTAATTTCGTTATCTCCGGCAATTGTAGAAAATAAATGAAAATTATGTCATCGATAATATTACTCAGTTGTCATTGAAGTCGGTTCCTTTTTTATTTATTGTAGTAAATAGTAAAATATTGTGACTGCACGGATAGCCGAGTGGTATAGGTCACCACGCCAATTACCTCTGTGCGCGACGTGCCGCGGATTCGATCCCCGCATGGGACAAGCATTTGTGTGACCCACAAATGCTTGTTTCAAGTCTGGGTGTTCTTTGTGCATGTGATTTGAATGTTTGTGAAACCCCCCGCGACACAAGGATTAAATTCCTTAGGGCGGGAGTCGTTTTTTTTTTAAAATAATAAAAAAAAAGAACTGTAATAAATTATAATCTGTCAATAGATATTATGTATATTTAAATAATGTAATCTGTATATGTATAGAAGACATAAATAAGAAATCAGTTGTAACCAATTTAATTAAATAAGCCTTTATTTGTGTAATAGCAACTTTCGCCTTGGTAAAGGAAAATTGCTACCAATTTTGGAATTATGAAAGTAGAAACAAGAGTTGTCATGCCAATCAGTTATGTATATAATTAACACGGTTATACGTAATAAAGTGACACTTTTATTAAGTAAGCTATTTTTTTACTTGCTTATTAATAATATAATTTAACTCACTCTACTTCTGGTCCAGTAATTAAGTGCTTGTCTTGAAGTAAGTAAATGTCTATCTCAAAATTACTTGGTTAAGCAGAAGAAAAATTAATATCTACTAAAACCTTATTCCTACTTACGGCAACCCAAATAACTAAGGTTAAGAGCTACATGTAAGTATACAGCATATTATACATACAAAGCCTACAATTATGAGTGTTGTTAATACCTGACCTTAAGTATGACTAAGTTAATCCCACCGCCAATGTTTCCGATCGTAAAAACTTGCAACAACGCGCTCTGTCATACACAACCTAATTTATGGAGCTCGTCGACTTCACAACCGCATATTTTCTATGAAAAACATAGTCTACAATGAAAACTAACCTTTAAGACGTAGGCCATAAGAACTGCTAGATGAGGTTTGTATGTTTTTAAGTAGAACTGTTGTTTGTAAGGATTTAAGTGCGACACACTCCTCTCGAATAAGTTTGATGGTTATTTTACAACCCTGTTCTAATTACGAGGTTTCCTCTCTCTCGAATACTAGGACACAACGATTGTTTGTGGCCACATTAAAATTGTGTTTATATAAAAACTTTATGGTTGTTCGTTGTATAACTCTTTGTTGTGGAATTAGTTTCGCGACCGATTTCTTTACGTCGTTTGTATTATTAACCCTGAGTTATAAAAAAAAAAAAAAAACAAAAAAACAAAACTAGCGACCCGCCCTGGCTTCGCATGGGTAGACAACACATTAATGAATAACTTATACACAAAAACCTTCCTCTTGAATCTCTTTATCCATTGGAGAAAACCATGGGAAAATTCGTTCGGTAGTTTTTGAGTTTATCGCGAACAGACAGACAGACAGATGCGTAGGGCGAGTTTATTTTGTAATAGGTATATAATGTATAGATAGTAATATACATATACCTACATATCATACACCACTAACACATCATACATCATCAAACATCACTAAAATCGTATTAAGTTTAAACCCATGTAATATTATGGGCTGAATACAATAAAACTATGATCCTACAAACAAGTTTATTTAGAAAATGAAAAATACATTTAACCAATTAATATACCTACAATATAGTTTCGCAATTGTAAGAGACTTTACTCATGGAAAATTAATTTTAATACATGCAACTAAATTGAGTAAACTTTGTTTTGCAAGACCTGATTTAAGCAAATACTTAATACCTAAATATACACGTTGTTGTTGTTATTATATTTGGTTCTGAATGAGTATAATATATGTGGGTAATAAAATGATATCGCACTGATACCATTTATATTATAATTAATTTATTGACAACTGCTTAACATTGCAATCTGTCTACGTAATTTGTCGTAATTCTAACTGTCAGTTCTCGTCGTTAATTCATTAGTTGTCGAACTAATTATATTAGATGTTTCTAATCTGTTCCGATATTCGGCCCTGTAACTGCATGCCGTTTAAAATTCAATATATTTTGCCATAAATAACCCATTTTACGAGCCATAATCCCGACACATGTCAAACAAATTGTTGACACATTCAAAATGTGACGAAGCCACTCAAATAAAAGATTACCAATACAAGAGCTGTTTGGTGTGAGAAAAATTTCAAAACGAGCTTAAGCTTCTTACTTTCTTGTGCTTAGACATCTGGAGTATTATTTTTGCTAACATACCATTATTTCACGCTCCCATTTTTCTACACATTTAAATTATTGTCACCTTAGACTGAAAAAAGTAAACTATAGACAGCGCCTAACAAGTATGTACTGTGTTCACCAGTATGAACAAGTAAAATCGTAAAATTTGTGTCAAGCAGAGCGCTCCGTTTTATTAAACTATCTCAAAACCCAATATTACCCTAATAATATCGAAACCATTAACCTACCTATTCGCATAAACGTCTGTCGTCGCTCGGAAAATCACTTAACTGTTTACGCTTGGCACAAGGGGCTGCTAGCGATGCGCGCACTCTATGCTGGTCTATGTATACTCTAAGATATCACCTAACAATTGTAATGATTTTCAATTTAATTTAGATAAATTCATAAAATGTGTGCCTAATTTATTTGGAGTTAACATTGTTAACGTAACTTAAAGTTTATTGCTAAAGTTGGTCGTTTAGCATTGTAAAATTACTTAGACTTACTTAGTATGAACTAAGTGTGACCAATACAACGGACGAATTACGAAATTTCAAAATAACATATATTAATTTAAAATTCAAATTACCAAACTGCATTTAAATAGTCTTTTTTACCCTGATCCTTCGATAGCGATGGTCGTGATTCGTGAGCAGCACTTTCGAATATCGTGATCTTTCCATTTCGAGGAGCATTATAATACATTGAGCTAAGTAAAACAATGCCTTCTGAATCTTGTTCAGTGTACCGATTGACATTTCAATAACAATAAATTAGATCAGCGGTGGGCACAGCTGCCGGACACGTGCGATGGTCACGACGCCCGAGACATGGGTGCCTCACGGATTTCTGATATCACGACTCCGACATTCAACGGACAGTTTTAAAAAATGAATGACATACGCCAAAAGATAAGATGGGACTGACTTTTAAATATTACAGCATGTTTTATTTTCATTGGCTGTATCTACCTTTCGTTTTCACGAATAAAAACGAACGTCTTTTATCTAAACAAACCGAAGGATTGAACGAATACATCGGCCGTTTTGTAGTGACTTTATTTGACTGTATGAGAAATGATATGGATATTTATCACATTCCGGACATTCATAATGGTTTGACAATATTAAGTAATTGTGTAGTAATTTAACATTAGTACTAAGGTACCAACTAAGCGACAATTTTGTTCTATACATTAAAGGATAAAACACCAATTTAAGGTCCGATATTTTATTGAAACCTAATTTTTAGTTTTGTTTTTTAGTTACTTGAATGACTGCTAAAGAATTTCTTTTAATTGTTAAAAAATTTGTGTTGTCAACTGTTTTATAAATTAATAAGTTACTAATTAACAACATAAAATAGTTTTGTGTTAAAAGCAGTGGTTATTTACCTTAGTAAATAACATACTTTATCTTTCCAGACATAAATATGTATTTTCAAAAATATTCCACAAAGTCGATATCGCTAGGTCTGAGTTGCGCGGGCGCAGGTCGGAGGTTGGGGCCGCGGCGCCTGCGTCACTCAATCAACTTGCTAATTCACACTCACAGCTGGCCACAAGCAAAACAAACGTGGCCCTTGTTTCTCCCAGAATAATCAAAATAATCGACACAATACTAATAAATAATAATAATTTCACACCTATGAATACAATTTACATAAATTTACCAGCTGACGAAACATTTATTTGATAAATTCAATTCGATTGAAAAATAATATTGCTGCTCAAAATGATAATTTAATGACGTCAATGAATTTTAATATACTAAACATGAAATTAGTCTCATAAACCATGTAAATGACACAGAATTATAAAATACAGAAGTGATACTAAAAGCAAAAATAACAAATCATTCGAAACAGTCGCCAGAAAATATGATGTTTAAACCTAGTCGTGAACAGTTGAGATTATTTCAGTCTGTAAAACGACTAAGTAATTACAGCAGATGTTTACAAACAACTGACAAAGCGTCCGAGGGCTTCTGCGCCGCCTCGGGGCACGTGTGTTGACACCCTAACAGTAACCAGAACTACTATTTATATTCAGCGCTTGTCATACGATGACGCTGTACAGCGACTGCTTGTTCCACTGCAGTTGTGATAGAAGAAGCTTTACTAGCTACTTAAAATATTTAGAAAAAATAAATTGCACAATCTCAACCGTCAACCGAATTTAAATTCTATTTTGAGCAGGTCAAGCTCCATAAAGATTTTGACATTGATAACGATTATACTTCTCACTTAAGAGCCTTTTAAAAGCTGAATTTGAATTCAGAAAAATGGCGTCTAATTATACTGTCCGGCCGTGAATTCCAAATACAGTGATGGTATAAGCTAGCTAATTAATTTGCACGCCAACGGACCATGGTCCCGGAAGCACGTTTCCTCCTTTGCATATAACAATAGAAGATCATTGCCCAGTTGGCTGATGACGTCACCAACTCGACGAGCTTCTCACCACTCCTCAGGTGAAATACGATGACTCCAAACTTTTGTGTAGGTACTAAAGCGAAGTTGAGATCAAATGTCCTAAAATAAGTCGTCTTACTTTTAGTCAAAGTACTAAAGTAAGGACTGTTATATTATTTTTTTTCTGAAATATGCAGCAAGTCAGTGCAAACTGACTAATGAATAGTATGACGCAATTAATTAAAGTAATCTTATCTCCTTGAACGGACCTATCCTTATAAAAATGTTATTATGCTTCGCCAGTGACATCATTTTGAATTGTGATTGAACGATTGCAATATGAGGACTACGTATACTCTAATAACTGATCAACGAGCCTGAAAGTCCACGAATATAAGATAGGGATATTTAGTTGTTAGTGTACAATTGAATCCAGTCTATTGTTAGCATCTGTTAGAATTGCCAGTTTACAGTCGGCGAGTACAAAGGGTCTTGTATCGCGGCATCGACGCTATTGTCTCCATACGCGATGCGCGTGCGCTATCTGCGATTCATACCTCGTGGCTCGACGTGACGTAGATCTGAAGATTATTACACATTTACACTAGTGACGTAATTTCTGCCAATTCTGATTTGTCAATTGAATGTAATTGTCAGACAGACAGTCGTGCTAATATTATGTAAATGAATTGGTAACAGTATGTTTCAAAAGCTTAAGAAGTCAGCATTTCATAAACTAGACATATATTTATAATATAAATAAATAAATAAATTTGAACAACATCACATACATTGCTCTGAACCCATAGTAAGTAGCTAAAGAACTTGTATTATGGAATTCAGAGACAAAGAAGGTACCACAAACACCCAGACCCGAGACAATGTAGAAAAGTGGTTTTCTACATTGACCCGGCCGGGGATCCAACCTGGGACCTCCGAGCTGGCAACACCTTGTAAACCGGTGTGTACGCCACTCGACCACGGAGGTCGTCATAAGGTTTAAGATGGGTATTGGATATTGCATCAAGCTTTTTCAACATGTTGTTGCTTTTTTACTAGAGTTGCGCCGCATACTCGTTTAGTACTGGACAGAATAGAACAGTTTGATAAAAGTTAAACCGAACAATACTCGGCATTCGGTTACTCGGTAAATCGCGTACTCGGCCCATTACTATTTTTCAGTAAACATAGTAACTGTAACGCGCAGTAGTCACAATGGATAGTCAATTGTTTAGAAGTGGTTGATGACATGATTATGTTCTACATATTATATGTTACTAGCGACCCGCCCCAGCTTCGCACGGGTGCAATGCTGATACTAAATACACTACAGAAAAACTGTGAACGTTGTATATAAATACATAGCGGCCCGCTCCGGCTTCGCACGGGTATAAAATATATAGCCTATGTGATTAAAATCGATCCAATAGTTTTGATTTATTCATTACTGCCCGTGGCCCGCACGCGTTAAATTTGGAGTAAAACAATCCCCCTTTCCCTATACCATGAAGATTTCCTGCTATCTTTGGAATATCTAAATTCATACCTACACTACATTTTTACTTATTTTCTTTTTACATTTCTAACTATTTATTTTATTTTTACATATTACAGAATGTCTTTATAAACAACGTTCACAGCTTCCTTGTCATTAGACAATACAAACATGTTTTCTCTGGAGGTCACTCTTGAAAGAGCGACATACAGTTGATGTGAAAAACAGTCAACGCTCAAATCTAAGCCTGCATCGTTGAAGGTTTGACCCTGCGATTTATTAATGGTCATTGCAAAAGATGTCTTTAACGGAAACTGTAAACGTTTAAATTATCTATAATATGTATGTATTTAGAAATATATAAGTATGTTTATCAGTTGTCTGGTTGCCATAGCACAGGCTCTGCCTAGTTTGGGATCAGATGACCGTGTGTGAAATGTCCTAAGATATTTATTTATTTTAATGTAAAATATTTTTTTGTAGATTTCTTTCAACATTCAAGGTAACGACTTTTTATTAAATAGATAGAATTCTTTGTCATACATCGTATAAATTAATTAACAAATATTAAGTACCGTATCAATTATCGTGACTACGCCGATCTTTCATCGGCCATTAAGACAGTTTTAACACCTTTTTCCGAGTATACAATGAGAGAAGAACAATCTCTTTTAATCACTACATAGTATAAAACAAAGTCGCTTTCTCTGTCCCTATGTCCCTTTGTATGCTTAAATCTTTGAAACTACGCAACGGAATAATAATACGTCCCGCAATTTTTAAATCTGTAATATCTTCGAAAATATTCACTTAAATCATACGGTGTAAAGGGCCATATAGATCTATATTAAATGAACAATGTATTCAAGGTATTTAATTGGTTAAGGATTAATGCTGTATTGGTTAAAATCGCTTCGAAAATTAGCCATTATTTGTCGTAAAAAGTAAATGACAAAAAAAAGTTATTGTGGGTTATCCACAAGAGATAGACATATACCATCACGGACTTTTCTGTCGACCTTTTCAATGTGTACAATACTTAGTACATTATTTTGATAAAACTCGTAGGGTTCAGCCTGCGTTTGCAATGTAAGCGGAAAAAATGTAATTATTTACGACATCACATTAGAAACCTCAAAAATTACAGTACTTCTCCACTATTTAATGGATGTTATTATACATATAAACCTTCCTCTTGAATCACTCTATCTATTAAAAAAAACCGCATTAAAATCCGTTGCGTAGTTTCAAAGATTTAAGCATACAAAGGGACATAGGGACAGAGAAAGCGACTTTATTTTATACTATGTAGTGATGATCAACGTCTTTAATAACAAGCTATAAAATTAACCGTCTTTATAACTCACATGACTTGAAACAACATAATAGATAGTAAATCAAAGCAAACACTAGACAGTGCGTATGTTCAGAGTTAGGCACATGTGATGATCAATCTGCGGAGCACGTGGCTCTGCTGCGGTGTCGCTGTCGCCGCCTGCGCCTGCGCAGCTCAATGCGCCCTTGTCTTGCGCACGCACATGCGATGCCCATATGCGCCAATATTTTGGTACTTCAAACAAATTACGCATACATTCAGATATAATTCAGAATGTATTTGAAACGATTTAAAGTTTCGATTTTACGTCAACTTAAACTCATTTCTACCTCTATATTCGGTCATCAAAATAAATATTCCAGAATAACATAGAATGGTTAACAAAAGTTGAACTACTCTTAACGCATTAAAGTCAAATTAAATATATGTAGAAATTATACCTATTTACCGTTCTGATGCAGGGTATAGTTTCTTCACATACAGATTATTATGTAAAAAAATACAAAAAGTGGAACATAGAATTTCCTCCTTTTTTGAAGTCGGTTAAAAATTCAAGACATACATAATAGATTTACCAATGGTCAGTGGCTACGCTTGGGTAAGTACTAACAGCTTAAATACATATTTAAACAAGGATGTACACAGATTTAATAAATAAGCATGATTAAGAATCATAAGATTAGTGTTAGCTACAGCAAATAATGATGTAAGATGTTATTTATTTAAAAAAATAAATTGGCGAATCACGACACCTCATATGCAAACTGGACACGCGTACAAATGTACAATGCAAAGCCAGATTCGTCCGGCCGGATGTAAGTGAATATCATTATATACCAAATGAATGATTATTTTAACGGCAATAGCTGCCCATAAATGTTGGCATTACCATACAAATGTATCTTTATAACAAAGTTATCACGGTAAACGCATATAATGTAATAAAAATGCCGGTCCGTGCAATACAATCAATGGTCGCAATCTAATACCTATTAAATGTTTTATTAGTATTTTATAGCATTTTAATCCAAGAGCATCGAATTGTAATCATACTTAGAAATGTTACTAATGTGTTCTGATTTATTTAAATAATTACTAATTTGAATTACTGACAAAGATCTGTTAAGTACTGTATGTATTTACATTTAGTGACGATATCAAAATGTTACCCAATAACACCTAAAGGGTTGAACAAATACACATTATCTCATTCTCTTTTAGGTCCGTAAAAAAAGCAACACAAATAATATTATGTGCTAGAAATCACAAATCCGAGTGTATCACTTTGTCACGGCAATACGTCGCATTTCAGAGGTAGACAGTGACGTGCTGTCACGCTGTCGCCCTGACGTGCCAGTGTCGCTACCGACAACGCCAATCCCGACGTTTTTAGGTGAACTCGAAAATATTAAGATTATTTATAAATCGTTGGCGACACTTCGTTCATTCTTCATAATTAGCTACAAAATTTATAGACTACAAAGCGCTTCACATTTTTAATAAGTGGCCGGGAATCCCAAGAATTTATATTAACAACAAAATTAATTTAATTTTTAAATATATTGCCCTTCGTGTATCGTATTTCAAAGTTTTGAGCGTCCTGAACTTTCTTTATTTTAAAATGACATTTTAAAATCCGGACAGTATTCAGTCTCCAGACAGACTTTTGATTAGTCATATGAGAATCATTTTAAGTATGTATGTACATTTAATTTAGACATTACTGGAAGTCAAAAGTTTTAACGAGCCCACCCTGCCGCCATGTGCAAAGCAGATTCATCCTTTTCCATGACGATTGCCCAAAATCCTGCAGTCCACATGGACGTGAGAACTACAGAAACATTTGTTGGAGAAAGAATCTCGTTTATATGCTTAACGGTTGGCACCTACTTAGGAAAAAACATATTGAGATTTGTAGCGAGGTTATTGGCTGCCAATTGTTTTACAAATAAGCACTTATAAAGTCAGATGACTTTATGACGGAACATCTGCTCTTTCGAAATGGAAAATATTTTGGGTGAGAACGTTACCGTTTGTAAATTAGATCTTTTATTTTGTTATTTACAGCTGGACACCAAATTTTACATAAAACTTTTAATGGTAATTTGTTGTAAATCTGAAAATTCCCACATTTTATCAATGTTTTTTTATCATAATAGAACGTATATCCTAAATGAATATTGTATAATAGAGCCACCTGGGTAGATGCGTAGGATTCACCAGATGATACACAGCACACGTGCTCGCAGCTGTACGCACAGATGATCGCACGTGTGGGTCTCAGCACCAATATCCTTGAATTGATGCGTTCCTAGTACAATAATGCCTTATTGTTCACGGTTTATTGTTCGCCAAAAACGTTGTCATATCATTTGCACTTAATAGCTTCAGGTAAAAAGTTAAATTAAGGGAAAAATTCCTTTAATACATTACTCATAAGCCTAATGAGTCAATTCATGACAAATACATACATAATTACAATAAAAACACAATAAGAAAATCCGTAACTACTTATCCAATAAGTTACAGAAACCAAATAGTGAGAGGGAGATATGAGAAAGGTCGAGTCTACATCTAAATAATGTTAACGTGAGTTATTTCGCACATTATGCAGTTGTGGTCACGAATCTAGTGCATTTCCTTATAGTAACTATCTCAAATTCACATTCGTGTTGTTATTATATAAAGTCAGCTGTGGGTTACAATAGTCGTTCTAATCAATACTTTCCGGTCGAGGGATTAACGAGCTTCATAATTAGTCACAAGTGCACATACCAACACAGATTGATAACGTTTCGAGTACTGATTCAACACTATGGCATACAAATTACAGCAGCGTATCGACAGTTGCCGGTCTTATTAAGTAGATAGGCTATCGGCGCCCATCTGTCGACCTCACGGTTATTACACTGTAGGATAAAGGTAATGTATGCGATTTTTATGTGTCACCGTACCATCCGTCGGCCATGTGTCATGTTTGTACATCGAGAGCAAATCCAATTTTAAGTACGTTGACCTTTCCGCCCACCTTTTTAATTCACTTAAATAATTACTAAATGAGTTCTCTTTCTTAATCAATGTACCTAATTCGTGTACCAATCTACCTATAGTGGTTCTTTTAATAGGTAATTCTCCGAATAATTAATGACCGTTGATAGTTAGGGTAAGGGAGAAATTTACCCTGAATTACAGTAGGTAAGACTGCCGCTTTTAATTACTGACTGACTAAGCAAAAAGTTGTATTAAAAAATATTTCATTTTTTCAAATACTTCGTGGGGATTTTCCTAAAATCAATTATTTGAAATACTTGACTTAAAAGACATTGCGGAAATTGCGAAGCGTCTAAATTCGTTATATAAAAGCAACACCGATGTAAAAAACACTGAAGTCACATTGTCAATAGGATTTTCCCTTTCAAATACATACTTAAAACAACATGTTTAGTAAAACCTTTAACAGATAAGATTTATTATATTGATGATATCGTAAGACTGATAACAATGGGCACTATATCTGGTGCACCTGAATGTACTGACAAATTCGGGTCATATGTTGAGACGTCTATCGGCATTTACAGTACTTATAAATACGATAACGGCCAGTACATTTGATAAAAACTATCAGATAAGCTATTGTTTGAAAATAAATAAACTTACGATGTAGAATGTTAGTTTTTTTGCTACTTTAATAATATGTATTAAAGGTTTGAAAACCAGATTTTCTTCCCTTTAAATTTCCTAAAATAAAACTGAAAATGGAAAATAAAAAAAAAATCGTTACATAATTATTTATTGATATTTTCAGATATATAACAAAAACAGAAAGTTTCCTTCAAAAAAAAATTAGAACCTGATTTACCTTCGTAATCATAATGTATTGAATAGGATAAACCAGCTAATCACAAGAAGCATCTCCTACCATGAACACAAACCCACACAATGTTATCAGCGCAGCCATGTGCTGTTCCTCGCTGATAACTGCGCCAATGTGTCGCACAGATTTGCGAACTAGCTTCCTTACACGTGCACCGGTATGGGAACCGCTGCAGTTGCAGCGCACATGGCGAGATAACGACTGTTTTATGAAATGTTTTACAACTAGCGCTTATAGCTTTCCAAAGAAAGGTGATCGCCAAATGTGGGCAATGTTTCCGTCAAACGGAACACGGTGCGGGCGGCCACTAATAAACTGGAGTTATAAATGTCTTATTGTTTCCTTATTCTTCATAATTGTAGCTGAAATTATCCGCATCTGCGCAGTGCAACACGTGCGTGCGTGTAACTGCTCCATTTGGTACGCGGCCGTCTTTGTCTGTTACTGTATATTTATACTAATCCGTGTCTGACCACAACCTTTGCTCAGGTGTTCAACAAAGTTAAATCTCTTTGCTTGTTGTCTTCAACTTCATCGTTGAGGTAAATAGTGTTATTTTGGTGTTATCCCATCAACAATTGCTCCTGGCCTCCTGACAATAATAAGGCTTTAACACCTGCACGTAATATGCGGCAGTAACATACACAAATACACATACACAGTCACACACTATATGAACTTCATCTTACAAACTTATTATAAGTATAATTTTAGAAGTACCCGATAAAAATCCAACATATTGTGAAAAAAAAAATACAACTTGGAAAGCTTTTCGGCCGAACAATTTCCGCAAGTGGCTGAATCAAATTAACTTATTTATTAAACCGAAAAAGAGAAGTTATAATAGAATTTAGAGCGCGTGTAAAATGAGCTGGTCAAAAATAACAGCTATTTGACGCGAACAAATGTGTGAAGAACAGTCAGGAGGTTGCGGCCAGACACCTGCGCGGGAGTCGCTCGCATCGCGCCCGCGGTGACGAATGTTCGCGACATCATTAAACTTCCACGAGCTTATTAGTGACTCTATTCTATAAATCACTACGCTCCACAGATAATTTGTTCCCCGAATTATTTATCGAACGTGATCCGCTGGCCCCTATTGGCCGGCGGACCCGCGGTTGGTGCGTGATGAATTGCTATGCATTGCCACGCACCAACACAACACGCGGATGACGTAGCACGGCGGTTCAGGTTTAGTCAGTAAGAGTCTGACACTACCCGTTCGCTCCCCCGAGTGAGCGGGTGTCCATGAGGATTCCCCCGCCCAAACAAAAAAAAAAAAAAAAGTTATTAATTATGCCCGAATACTTTGAATTTCAGTAATTTATTTCCTAAATGTTGTCACGTTAAACTTTTAAAGTGGTTCGTATTCAGAACTGATGTTGATAGTTCTGAATAATTTATTAAACAAAAAACATCGTATTAAAGTCACACACAATTCATGTACGCATGTTCAAGCCTCATGAATGACATTAGGGATGTGACTCCTAAAAATAAGACGCAGATAAATGACAATCTAGAGACATCATAAACGGTGAGCAAAGGTGATCTCCCTAATCAAGTGAAGTACAAAAGGCATACAAAGTATGACTGTGATCCGGTTTGCAC
This sequence comes from Diachrysia chrysitis, assembly GCA_932294365.1. Lineage (NCBI taxonomy): Eukaryota > Metazoa > Arthropoda > Insecta > Lepidoptera > Noctuidae > Diachrysia > Diachrysia chrysitis. Next base: position 5,225,975 of record OW028653.1, read on the forward strand.
GTATTAAATTATGCAAGTAATAAAATCCTATTCTGTGTCGGCTACAGAACTGTCCCTCTTGAGCACGCAATTTCTCAAAACATTGTCGCGTCATTTTTCATTGCATCAATCAGCCCGCTTATGTGGACCGCGCTTAGATGTTTCAGGGATGTCACTAATGAGAGATGATTGTTCAGGTATTATAATTCCAAACTCATTAAAAAAGTCGTTTTGAGATGTATGTTTAAAGTTTTAACTAAGCTCATATTTTGACTAAAAAAAAAAACTATAATTTAAAAGCTCTAGCTTCTCATAAGGATGCCTATCATATAATTATAACTATTAGACCCCATCTACTTATTAAGAAAAGATATTAAATATTTAACGAGTTTTTTTATGAGTAATGTTTCCTTTATACACGTAAGAAAGGACAACATACCTAAAGTTATTTCTAAAACAAAAATTATACAAACAAGACACGGTGTAGAGATAGATAGCATCTACACGTAGACCAGTAAAACTGTATGTACATGTTTTGTGTCGTGAGTTTCAAGAAACACAATCTGGCACATCCTTGATAAATCTTGCAGGGTTGTCTCATCAACTGTTAAATAGAGTGTGAGCCAATGAATATTTTTATTGACGCGCCTGACGAGTTTACATCGGATCTTGACGTCTGCGTCGCGTCTTGGAAGTTTTAAATTCAATCGGATTTAAATCTTACTGTGTTACCTTAAGGTTCATTTTAAAAAATAAAACGCTAATCTCTAGGTTGGTAAATAAAAAGGAGTGTTATATCTAGTAAAATAGGACTCAAAATGCAAAATTTACTAGCAGATAAACGTACTAAACACGAAAGTCATCAGAGTACGCGGCAGATCTGCGGGATGATAAGTTCCTTTCTTGTCCGTTTCTTATGCAAATATTGACACAGTGTTACTATCATTAATCAGGCGAAATGCCGAGGGTCTGACAATGAGCACTGAATGTGCCCAGATGTGAAATACTTTACGTGTGTACTTTGTTAGTTGATCAATCAAGTTAGTTGTTAGTTGTCAACCATACGTTTTATTAGAATCATAATATTTTATGCCCTCCTTCTGTATAAGAACTGCGTCTATTTCTTCTCAAAGTATGTACATTAAAGATGAGCTATGAGTGTTTCTGAACACACGTAGGTATCTAACTACTGAATATTGACAACGTTAATCTCTAGATATTATATTTTCCCACAGTTTTAATCTTTTTCTGCCTAATCTTTTAAAAAGAAGAGAAAACTAAGGAAAAATATACGGGAAAAGAAGTAAAAAAATAGCTACCGTAACTAACAAGCCACACTTCGGTAAACGAATCACAATATTTACGGATTATGGATATAAAAAAACATCGCAGAGAGCGCATGTGTGTCGCAGATTTACATCTGGTATAACCACTGTTTTGCCGGTTTATCTTTAATGAACTCTCAATTGTAGCGGACCAAATATTTAACTGATGATTAAGTTAAGGAAATAATCTTTGTGTCAATATTTCGTAAACGTGATATTTTCTTAACAAATATCAATTGTTCACATTTACATTAATTTATTACGTAATAATCAATATAAGTATTTGCCCACATAAACTAATTACGACATCAATTTCTTTATTTTAGGTGCGAAATATTTGACACCGGCCGCCTCTTAATAGTACTTGAAATAAGAATCTATTTTAACGGTAATATAATTCTAAAAATGAAAAATATATTTCTCTTTGATATTTAAAGCCACTATAAAATTATATGTTAATCTTTACTGTATTGTATATGTACTGAGCTTAATGAACGCATACTTAATAAATGAGGACTGTTTAAGATCTTAGAAAGCTTCACATGTGTATAGTGTACACACATTGTTTTAACGAATCTGATGAAGCTGTTGTAGCTAAAACTAAAAACGCTAACATTGCATTGGACGCACGTCACGTTAAGAAAATGGTCAGATCAAATAGCATCATAATGTGTTTAAAATATGTTTTTTTTTTTATATATTCTTACATTCGTCATTTCTTACATTATTCTTAGTTGCTCAATGCTTATTAGTATTTCAACTACAGCTAAATAAACGCAAAAAACGTAAAATTAACACAGTATTCAAAACAAAGGAGTGCAAGCATCTTGGACGTTCGCTACATAAGGGCGGGCCGCCCTGCGCAAGCGCAAGCGCCACGTGCGAGCACAGATATAGCACAACGAGTAACAACGGTGCTCTGTGCCGGCCATGTGGACCTCCAAGACACATGCCCACATGCCAACCAGCTGAAAACGTTCACCAGATAGCTCCCGTCCTTTCAGATCTTATTATACTGCATGACATAAGCAGTTACAGTACTGGCTGTTTACATTTGGTCTGCATTTTTTTAATGTCGATGGCCAGTTTGCACTCTCCCTTTTCTTTTCTTTTTTGCTATTTGGCTAGTTTGAATTGGTTCGAACATATTTTAAAAATAAATGGCCAATAATAAAATTATCCCTGACAAAAAAAAATCGAAAGACAGATAGATCAAGTGATCCTAAGGATTTCTTTTGTTCTTTTGCGGTATGGAAACCTAAAAAATTACAATCGTGCATTGTTTTAATAATTTTAATCGACATATTATCGTCTATATTCGAGGTTATTTGTATTAAATATTTTGCTTTATAGCTACTAAAATCCTTCAATGCTTCGTTCAAAACAACAAAATGGGCAGTTCAGACTTCTTTATTCTTTAAATTTATGTCTGACGAGCACGCTGATTCCGTGAGAACCGCATTATGAATTTTTACTTTCTCTTCCATTCTTTGCAGTTCAGGTCTTATCTATCGGGATTGCCTTAATCTACGGCATCATAACCCGCCCATAGTGTGCGGAATAAGTAATAAAAAGTGTTAGTTTATTAGGGCGTTTGCATACAGACGGCAGCTGTACTCGCGACTGTCCGCCGCAGCTGCGATTTGCCGCGCGGTGTGAAAAGCGACGTACCGCGATTCACATACGGACCAACTGGCTCGTGATTTTATAGGGGAGTTACGCTAACACCTTGCCTAGAACAAGCAGAACGCAGCTTACTAAATTTGGCGGTTGTCTATAAACACAAAAATTAAATCAAAATTATTTCCTCATAATTGAAATGTCAAGTGAGTAAACCGAGTGTAAATTTAATCAAAATTGTCAAAATAATAAATATATTGGATTTTGGATGTTGGATGTTTATAAAGTCTTTTTAGGCTACATAAAATGCTTTTATCAAAGATAGAAATATGAACATAGATATAGGTAATAGACGTATCTGAGGAAAAGTTAAATAACAATAAAGAATCTTCCACCCCTTGAACTCGTAAAGTCGGGTGAAACTTTCAAGGTTAGCATTTTTTTAATAAATATGTTAGTGCTATTAATAACTATTTAATGTCCTTTGCGTATATTGTTGAATAATATTAAACACTTCTTTACATATATTGCTTTGTAAAAAAAAAAAAATTTAATCAAATATTTTTTATCATCTAAAGTCCTATTGTCCTACTAACTAGACAAGCTCTCTATTATATCGCGCAGAATATCGTACGCTATTCGCAATCCGTACGTCGTAAAACAGTTGGCGCGGCCGAACGCACTTTTACTGTCTAATTAGTCGTACTCTTACCTAATAAGCTATGCGTGGTCTTAATAAGACAAACTGAATAAAGCGTGTCCTGATAAGTGTTTAATTGATGGACTAAATCGATCTTTACTTTTTATAAAAAGTAAGACAGTAAATTAAGACCACGGTAGCGTATTACGAGTAATACTAATTCGGCCGCGCCAACTGTCTATGAACGCGATAGACAGGGTATGCCCTGTCAACATGCACCGTTCTTTAAAACAATCGGACAGTTATGTCATTCCAATATAGACATGGCTAACTATACCCAAAACTTGATAAATTGATGATTCACACAATAACGAAGACAATTGAGCTGAATACTATTTTTAGTCCACAACTGCTGGCCAATTTATAGGTTAAGTAAATGATTTTCGTACCTATGATGTCATAGTTTTACACACAGTCTCGGAAAATGGAGCCTTGTCGAGCATTAGACAGAGAGCATTAGACATTAGTAGAGATAAATTAGTTCTGATATTGTTGGGACGACGTTTAATTCCCCACCAGAAGATATATATCTTCCTCCGTAGACAAGTGACATCTCGACAAGTGCAAACGACGAGAGTAAACGCTCAAATGTATGGAAACGACATTTGTTTTCCATAAGTCACTTGACTTAGACTTGTCACCTCCATACATTTGAGTGATTCAATTAGCTTTGACGCTAGTATAATGTCACTTGTCTAGGGGGGCTGATAACATTTAATATGCTGTTTATTAAACGTAGAATGTTTTTTTAACGTAGAATGAATACCTACATTGAACTTTTGAGTATTGATGTGTCCTCGTCGGCCAAATCTTAACCCATCTGATGAGACACAAGCCTAAAAGGCAATAATTAAAAAAGTACCTACACACATCCACGAATACCTCGATAGGAGAATTAGTTTTTCTAATGGATTCAAAATCTTGATGCAATCTACACCTAAATGCTAGAATGACAATAGGGTTTTAATGAGTCGTAGCCTCGTAGGCGTCATAGCACAGTTCGGTAACTATTTAGTAATAGTGAGGCAAACGAATCGAATCGTTTATCGTAATTATCCGTGATAAATTATTTTCAACTGCTTTTGCCCTTAACTGCTAAATCTAATAAATGTATTACACTTGCCTATAGACAAAAACATTAAACCAACAGATAAACGTAAATTTGTTTCATCTTAGTCTTGGTCCAAAGGTAGAAAATGGCCAACATTTACAGAATTATTAAATGCCACCATTTTACACATCTATTCAATGTACCAACATGAGGAAACAACGTTACATCAATAATTTAACGTCTAAGAAAATCAACAATAGCAAACAAAGTTAAAAACCCTAAACAATTGCTTTATGCAGCAGCCACTGTTAAAAAAACTACACAATAATGCAATAGCGCCGTCAACTTCATCACAATACGGTCATATCACATCATCTGCAATTAGGGTCACGAATAATTGACGCCAAAGGTTTAAGGGCGTTTCTTTTGCCGAAAAAAAACCGACATTCATAAGGCCCTCATAAGTGAATCAAGATATCGTACCCCGATACACCTGGCTTTCACCCCGGTACTGGCCTATTTTATTATCGCATTCAAAGGTGCTCGACATTCAATAATACTTTCCACGGCTCATTGATTTTGTGTGTGTTTTGCGAACACGACGGCTTGTATTGCGAATTTTTTAATTGTTACCGCAACAATATGTTTGCATTGATAGTGATCTTTAATTGTTTTGTTAAAACCTCTACAACGCAATCGCTTGTAGAATCTTATCGATTGCAATGAAAAAGGTTCGTTGCAAACATTGCATCAGTCAACTACAGCTCTCATACGGGTGTGTTTTTCAATTCACTACTACAGCAACAACAAACTTATTCATCAAATTCGCGAACATTAATCTTTCCCAGTCGTTTCGCTTTCGTTCCAGCTTCGTGCCTCCATCGAAATCTTTTTACGTATCATAATCCAATGTCCATTCATCAGCGACAACGAATGAGCAAAACGAATCCGGCTAATGGTACTATAGTTCCTTTATCAGAGTTAAGTACCTTCACAATAGAGGCGGCTCCCACGCCATGTCAAAACACCCCATACGAATATTGCAGCCTCTCCATTTAAGTCAGACCTCTCGCTGTTCCTGTTCCGTAAGGACCTTTTGTAATTTATAGAGGTTCAGTTAAACTGGTTTATACTGTCAGGGTGACGTCAGTCCACGCGCTCAGGGTGATCCAATCCGTTTTATCCCCAACGTTCATTATAACAACGATTGTGGGAAAATCGACACAGTTTTTGTTATAAATCTGTGGGAGTTTCATTTTGACATTGCAATAAGAGGTCTTTGTTTAATGGTTCACGTACAGTTATTATTTCACAGTATTGAACAATTGAGTTTCCTAGGGTAGGCACGTAAATATTCACATCATATTATTTACACATCATACAAATGAAACGTTGCATTCAATATTGTTTTCATAATCAATGCATACCAAACGTAAAGACAAAAGTCAGGTTTTACATTCCATAAAAATTACGAGTTCATGATAAACGACCAATCAATAGGTACCTATTAACTAAACGTTTACGTTTGAATCGTATATGTATATAATAACTTATAACTAGTACCTATAGAAAGTCTTGTCGTTATTTAATTTATCTTTACCAATAAATGCCGCGGTTAGCAATATCATTTCCAAATTTAATAACTTTCACAATTTTATGTTGTCTTTTAATCAGTGAAAATGTAACAAAAAACTGTACGTAAATCACCCCGAGCGGCGGGCGGTAATGTAAAACTGTCACGTGACCGCCACGTGTCACCCCCTCCACGCCCGCCGCCCCCACCCCCGTGCCTTCATTACTTCGATTGCTAGGTATTTGTTCACTACGCACGCACGTGGACGGACGTCTGCATTATTAAATGCCTTTTACGCTTATTGCGAATTAAAACCCCCTCGCCTATGTGGTAGTAATATTATTAATCTCTAGACAGGGTTGTAAAACGAGAGAGATATTAAACTGATATAACTGTTAAAACTAAAAGAGCAGTTTGTGATAGACATTTATAACTACTATTTAGGGTTGTTAACCAGGGCTAAATGCATTTTTAAATATCGTAATTATTACATTGACTCTATACGTTATCTAGAACTTTTAATATATCCCATCGCCGCGAAACTATTTAAACAGCATTTAAACCATGTAATTTTCACCTGAACAACATGCTACAAGGATTACATGCGTGTTTATGGGCATTAAAGTCGGACAGCTCGTATGTCTTAGCTCATTACTAATTTTAACTTCATATATTTTACTCGTGTCTATAAAATGGCGTCTTTGTGACCTCAGTGCGTCTGATAGGTCTCACGGGTCGGTTCACACAGGAACACCTCGAATCTCACGGGCTGCGCATGCGCATCAAACTAAATTATGAAGCGATTTACTTTGGGAACACTGACTCTCACGACTGCTGCATACCTATGTAATCCTCGTTTAATAGTATAATGCATACCGAGTATCCAACACTATAATATATGATAATTTTATTTTATTACACCTTACAAGCGTTCAATGTATTTTTAAAATGAAATTACAAACAAGTGTTTATTTACCTTATGATACACAGATATACCTTTATTGAACACTTGGATTTACAGAATAATATATTTTACTAGAATATATATTAAATCACCAGTTGTATAGTGCGAAATGGGCATAGCCTTTGACTATTTTCAGCAAATAACCAACCACTTCGTACTTTTATTAGTTACTGACTTATATGAAAAAAGCAAGTGAAAACTGGTATATTTTTTGATATACCTAAAATCCATAACAAGACTAAATAATAATCGACTATCAATGCAATATAAATCGGTGGTAAGTCCTTGCATCCCGTAGCGTTGCGCGTGCGCCGGCGAGCGCATCGGTTCGCTCGTAATTATCCCGACCTGTGACCCGGGCAGCGCTTCCCACGCCGCACTGTTCACACGAGAAATCACCGCTTCTCATCGGAACTCAGAATTTTCCAACCTTCTTCGTATTTTTGTGGTTGCAGCGTGTGAAGCGGGATAACTAAAATTAAAATTAATTTTACATTTAATAATTTTGGTCCGCTTTAAACTCGACGCTTTATCGCTGTCTTTGGATATACCTACTTAAGTCTCCAGTCTAGGTATATTGTCATCATTTCGATATAAAGATTTTCTCAACCATACAACCTTTTTTGAAGAGTGTCCTACTAGATGATACTGATTGAGTAAATTAGTTCAATTAAGTAATATGACGAAAAATGCTTGAACAATATAAACCATTAATAAATACCAAAGCATTTTAAGTTTTAGGTAATGTTCTTCGGGAAAGTTACTTAAGGAACATGAAGCATAAAGTATATAAGCTTGATAAAACTTACTACATAATTTACGACATAGGAGTTTATCTACGTCGATCGAAGTAATATATTTAATGCGTCACGAATCCGATTCAAAACAAAGGTCGATATGAGCGCTGTGCACGCGTCGCCACGTGGCAGAAAACTGCGTAATGAGCCCGCACCTGCACTGCCCGAATTAAGGGATTTCTCGCGCCCTCCCGTGGGAGCGGAGGGTTTATTACACGAATCGAACTGTTTGTTCTGTCAATAAGCACACACAGAGGAACAATATCGGCTTGCCAATGTTGTTTGGGGCTTATTATGGCCTCTGGCTAAGTAATAGAGCTAGTGTTGCTTTCTTTATATGATATTGGTTTTAGTCAATACAAATATCTTTGACAGTGGTCATTAATCTCATAAAACAGTACAAAATCTTAAAAATAGATGCTTCAACTATAGCCTATTTTTTTATTGAATTTAGTTTAATTTCAACTCTCTTTTTCGGCCTCTTTAAAAAGTTGTACGACCAAACACGATTGTTTCAAAGAGCACTTAACCGCATACACAATGAGTGTACTAATATCAGTAATAATGCAACAAATAACACTGATCAATCAGGGTGGGTCGCGTGATGGGAGCGGCACGCGTCCGGCACTCCCACGACACGCGCGAGGGTAAATGCTCCACCCCGACCCAAGCCTTAAGACCTTAATGGAACTAGATACACTTTACAATACAACGATATTAGTATAAATTAAATTCTTGAATTGATTGACGTTTATTATGAAATATCGATATTGATTTCTGTAACAGCTACTATACAATATAGAGTAGGTACATACCACAGTCGCCATAGGAAAATAACTTGCTGAATTTGGATAAGTTGTTGGGGTTTTTATTGATTTTGTTGTTAATATTTGATTATTGTTATAATAACCCTTCCTTGGCATTTGGGTAAAAAACACTCTCATGCTATTTATTTGGTCCCTAAAACCAACGACGACTTGACTAACAAGGATACCGAAATATTAAATCAAGAAGCAATGGATTCATTCAAATTCAAATAAAGAAGGCGGCTTCTAAATTATTTACGAAAACAACATAAACCATAATTTTGTACACCATTTCCGTTTGTGCCTTTATACTGGTAATTCTTTGCGTTTGAACAAACAAAACTCCATTGGAAACATTTTGTTAGAATACGGATCCTATTTCTTTTTCTGAAACATCTCTACCGTTCACATTGTAATAAGATGTACAATGTACATACATAGCTATGGGAACTACATCCCGGGGGGTCACTGGTTTCCGTGACAGTACCGACAGTGTTTGCTTCTTCAATCTCTAGGTAAACCTACAACATACAAACAGCCTTTGTAATATCTTTTGTTGATGCCATTTTCGTTCCAAAAACACAAACTGCAGTGACGTGCAATTACAAAACCATGCATTTCCGTTATTACAAATTTCACACCTCAATATTTAAAAGACGTTTATAACAATACGACACCTGCAGGAACAAAGCGAGTTGACGAATATTTTTTGTCTCATACACTTAATATTTACGTAGCCATAAAAACACTTCACGCATTGTCATCGTTTCGGACTCGAGGTGTTTATGTCCGTGTACCATTTTTTTTGTCATCTTGAAATTTGGATTCCTTAAGATTACATTGCCTTGTCTGCATAATACTGATTTAAATTGAAGAGAGTTTATTAGAAGACTTATTTACTTGTGCTGTGGTTGTGTCAGCATCAGAAATATAACTAGACTATTTTTAAAAATTTGTGTTTTGGAAGACAAATCATTTTTTGAACATTTTGATCAGTATCTTTACTTTAGAAAAACGTAAAAAAATATATAATAGTAAAGTATAATTTCACAATTTAGAGTCAACATAAATAATTCGCTGGAAATGTAGAGAACCCAAAACTAAAAACCCAGACAATTTTTTTTTAAAGATACCTGTCGTTCTTAAAACAATATTCTGTCAATTGCACAGCAAGGTGCCTAATGCAAATTGGTTGGCGGACAATAGTCCTTGTACGTGAGGACACAAAGCGTCCACCAGCACAAATAAATTTCTTCACCGAGACGCTTAATTTCACAGGTAGCCGTGACGACACGTTTACGCGCCATTGATTATCTTAAAATAACTTGTTTTTCTGAAGCATGAATATTATTATAATCTACGTGCGAAATTTTTGCTAATCAGTTTTGACTTTGAGAAGGTACATGTGTACTTTCAAACACTAATCAGTTTTAAGTACATTTGTACTTATTAGTACACATGTGCTCAAAACTGATTAGATATGTATATTTGTATCTGCTTAATTATACTTTCACTTTGAAATGCTATCTGATTGAAAATAATATCTAGAAGTGGAGAGACTAGACCATACTCATATACATTTGTTTTTATTTTTCAAAGATAATTTAGTTTCACTTATTTCTAAAGTACTTAAGTGTTTTTTGTGTATTAGAATTTAGTTGAGATATATGACAATATTAATAAAATTGTAATTAACATAACAGTCCTCAAAGTGCAGTAACATAAAAATTACATCAGCTCTACTTCAACCTAATGAACCACGTTTATGTACGTTTACTTACGAGTGTGGTCGCCTTACACAATTGTCATAAAACGTGGCTACATCCAATCATCAGCTACCGTCACGTCCATTCAATTCACACCGCTGCACCGCTACAAACGCTCCAATTTATCGAATTACATTATAACGTTAAATGGCCGACCAAATAACTCAAAATGAAGCAATTCACTACCTGAGTTCCTTACTCCCGCCTCCAAGGTGACTCGTGACTTTTTGCCGCTTCGTTTTTTATGCCCAGTGTTATTGCGATTCGGACCTCTGTGTGGTCGGCGCGATAAAGCAGTTATATAAATACCTTAGCCATTTATAGCGCCGTAGGTTAATTAATTCGTAGTATAACATAAATCTTGTTCGTCACTTGTCGTAGGTGATAAAGCGAAACAAAAACTGGAATAATACTTACCTAATCTATACTTAATATTATAAAGCTGAAGAGTTTGTTTGTTTGTTTGTTTGTTTGTTTATTTGTTTGTTTGAACGCGCTAATCTCAGGAACTACTGATTCGAATTCAAAAATTCTTTTTGTATTGGATAGTCCGTTTATTGAGGAAGGCTATAGGCTATATAACATCACGCTACGACCAATAGGAGCGGAGCATCAATGAAAAATGTTGCAAAAATGAAAAACCGTTGAAACTAAAACACGCGAACAAAGTCGCGGGGGACAGCTAGTAAGTAATAAAATGTATAGCTGTGTAATTTTATGTTACCTACCATCTCGCAATTCCTTAAGTCTGTCTATTAACAACCTTTTAGTAAAATGTAGATCACAATTTATGAAAAAAACAACTGTATTCCGGGACCCTTTAAATTTTGTTGTGTTGGAATAAAATACCAAAGATATGATGTTTGATTTGGGCATCGGTCATTTTATTTAATCAATAAGATTAAATACATCTTATATTATTTTTCTATGGCTGCTGTTTACAGTAGAATGGATGGTATTCTTCGGCGTAAAATCGATAGTTTTTTTTTTTGCTTTGTATTTTGCATAGGCCACAACTTTAATCCTTGTGTTGCACGTTATTTTTTTTTTTTTAACTTGCTGTACTTCCTAAGGAACAAATATTAAAATCATGTATAATATGCATATGTAAATGTAGGTTTTTTCATTATAAAACGTATATATAGGTACAACTAAGATAGATTCTTGCTGCCCATGTTGATCTTGTTACTTCATTTTTGAACGGTTTATCCATCATTATGGTGGATAAACCATTTATAAGCGTTTTTATATGCGTTTATTACTCTATCTTGAATTACATCCTAATTCAGTCACTGAATTAGGTAGCCTACATGTCAAGGCATTTGATTTGTTCGCATTTTTGACGACCTCCGTGGTCGAGTGGCGTTCACACCGGTTTCAAGGTGTCGCCAGCTCTGAGGTCCCGGGTTCGATCCCCGGCCGGGTCAATGTAGAAAACAACTTTTCTACATTGTCTCGGGTCTGGGTGTTTGTGGTACCTTCGTTGTCTCTGAATTCCATAACACAAGTGGTTTAGCTACTTACTTTGGGTTCAGAGCAATGTATGTGATGTTGTCCACATCCGATTTGGATAGAACAATTGACAATCATCATCGAAGATATATCATTTGTCTTAAATAGTTAATAACACAAGGCTATTAAAGCTGCTAGTCGTTAATTATAAAGATTATAATATGTGATTAATATACACGTGTCTACAAGGAATCTTGTCAAACAGGATCTGATTTGTTTGATACGTTAAATAATCCTTAAATAACACACTAAATGCCACTTCTAAATCTACCACTGATTTTATACTCGTCATTTTACGAAATACAGTTAAAACATTGTGAACAATGCACGTAACACTAACAGAATTGTCATGGCAAAATATCTGGTTTACACCCGACTTCCTATAAGTTCAAAAATAATAAAAAAAAGACCTATTTAATATTAAGAATAATGTTTCGACAATTCAAATTGTAGAGCTCAAAAGGTTTTTTCTGCGCAGACGCAGCCTCCGGGACCTGTCGCCGTGGGAGCGCGACAAGTGGATGCCTTCACGTTCACCCATTGTTCGTCACCCCTGCAGCCTACCTCCCCCCCCCCTCCCTCCTCTCAGCCATAAACACCCCCTCGTCCTGAAGGGTATTCTGTACTTGTGTAGTAATATGGTGGAATTTAAGTTATTATTTAATTTCATTTGGCCTGGAATTTATTGTAATAAGAGATGAGAGAGAGATGGCATAATGATAATGTTACCCGTTAATAAACCTTAATGGTGACCAGTGAAAGACGACTCTACTCTATACATGTAAAATGTTTGTGGTTGACTCTTAAAAATGTAAGTGGTCAAAATCATATGTTTGTAAACATGAATCAGTCATACTTACTTTAAAAAAAAGTTTCTGCTGTAGGTACTTATTATTAGATCTTAAATTTTTAAACATTACTTAAGAAAAGAAATAACATAACAATTAAAATCCAGAAATAAATAAGATTAGAGTCGGGACAAAGTGCATGTCACGAGCGCAACGGCCTTACTCAGGGCCGCCCAGCGCGGCAGACGCGGCGCCCACCGCCCGCCATGGGAAAAATCAGGCTTCGCCGCCCCCGCCCCCGCCCCGCGCGCCCATTGGATCGCCCGGCGCCGCCCCGCGCCCCACCAGCGCGCATAAATACTACGGCGCTACGCGCATCTCCTCATTCCTCGCTCGCTAATCGCGCCCAACGCACGTCCCGCGTTTGTGTTTGTTCCAACCCAGTGTTCGTGTTCAGTGACAGTCACAATGAAAGCGATAACAGCAGTGTGCGCAACCGGCGCCTCCGTCCCGGCGATCGCCAGCGGCCGCGTACAGCGGCACCGCGACGGCGAGAACGCCGAGATCCAGATGTACCTCTCTAAGCTGCAGGATCTGGTGCCGTTCATGCCTAAGAACAGGAAGATTTCAAAGCTGGAGGTGATCCAGCACGTGATCGACTACATCTGCGACCTGCAGTCAGCGCTGGAGAACCACCCCGCCATGGAGCAGTTCGATGCGGAGGGCGCGCTGGCGACCCCGCCGTGCGCCGCGGCGCCGCAGCCGCGTCCGCACCGGCGCCCGCTCGGCCCGCGCGCTGCTCCTAACACCTTCCTGCGCCAGCCTAACCCCAGCCAAGAGCACAGAAATCAAATTGTAAGTTTCATTATATTTTACTTTTTCCGTCTCTACTTTTGCTCTACATTTAATTAATTACCTAGCATAAAAATAATTACAGCACTATTAATAAATAAATTACCGTAATAATCCATTACAGCCTTAGATCTCATAAATAGGCCGCGCTATTACAACTAACTGACTACTAACGCTTATGTGGATCATTAATTTCCGAGTAGAAAGTTTACTCACCAATAACAAATGCATCTAAGTCAAACAACACGTGCAGAGGCCATTAGTGACTTTCAGTAGAGATAGTGTAGCTGTTGCACTAGTTAGTAAGAGATACCTACTACTATTGCATAAAAAGTAAATGAAATCGGCCGTGTCGGTGTTTTTGCGGCGCGCGCGCACCTGCGTGTTTCGCAAGCGCGGGAAGGTAAAAGCGGAGATGCAGAGTTTCACAACGCGACACACGCATCACCATGACAATTACTTTATAGATCTGCTTACTATCGTCACAATAGACTTATTTTAAACTATGAAATCCATGTTACTTTTAAATCCTCATCTCCCAACAATGTGAAATATTTTTGATGTTTATTGCTTGCGGCAATAATAATCCGCTTTCAATTAAAATCGTCACGTAAACATCAACATCTAATATGCAAATACGAGCGCGTTTGATTCATGATAGAATCATAGAATAGGTAAATTCGGTAAATAAGCAGTCACAGTGTAAACCGCTGTTCACGCATGCGTGACTGCTGTTTTGAATTTCAGCCTTGAAGCGCGGCCACCTGCGCCGGCGCCGCGTAAACGACCATGTACTGACACACTATCTGAATATTCAACACATATTTATCTTGCTCGTTTAACATTCCGTCTGACACCTGTGTGTGATTGCCATTTCGTCATTCCCATTTAACGTGACAGAGCATTAACAAAGTTGGTCGGTGACTCGGTAGCTCACTTGTAGGTACACAATTAGACGTCCTCCGAGCTCTAGAACAACTAAAAATGCTGCAGGTCGCAGAGTGATAGTTGTGTACGCCCGCTCGCGGCAGGTGCATCTTGCAGGATTTATTCGAGCGCTGTGCGATTACGAGCCCCAGGCGCAATGCGCGCTCGTTAATACTTGGTCGCGCCACGTAAATTTTAATCACTGCCAGTTGTTGGAACCGAGGGAAATGTTCAAAACAAGCGTGATTTAAGAGACGCAACGTGCCGTGCTGTATTTACAGCGACGCGACACAAGTGCTACGTGCAACTCGCTTGCAAAACCATTTTAAATTGTTAACAGCTCTACCACGGTGATACCTACCCACTCATGATGGACTACACCGACACAAAAGCCATATATTTGGCGTGTCTTATGTACGAGCATGTTTTGTGTACTATGACTTATCTATAAAATTACACAATTTGTCGTGATTTTCGCTGACAATAATCTCTTATTATGTAACATTATGCGGCACATCATAAACATAAATTGATTTGCACCGAATGCTAATATAACGCAATTAGAAAACACGTTACGTACTTTCTATAGAAAATAATCTATCAGATAATATGGCATAAAAATTGAATTAATAAGATAAAACGTTTGCTATTAAAAACCAGTAAACAACTTATCAGCTGAACAACAAACATCGATTAATTAGACTCGGGCGCCGGCAGTGTCGCGATATTCACAGATATTTACTAATATACCGCCTACTACAATATTGGAATGTGGTCTTATCGAGCCGCATTCCTGAATACAAAATTATACATTCGCAAAAGGACATAAAACAAGAAATATTCGATCTTCGTTTGCCCAAACATGAAATGGGAGTTCATAATGCCTAGAAAGAATACTGGGGCTAGGGGCGATCGTGTCGGAATTCGTATCTCCATCGTGCTCGTCGTGAGGCGGCATTTCACGACAGTATCTCGTGGGCCATCGGGCGCCGTGTGCCACAAACCTCCGGTCACGAGCATACGCCACGCCGCCACGGCGACCGTAATTGTTGCTTGCAGCTGCCAGCCGCCGGCATTCGAAAGGCCGTGAGATCAATCCACTCCGCTCTTTTAAAACTACTGTTCTTTAAAATCTCCGTCAATGATTTGCTAGTTTTCTATTCTGTCTATCAATTTATCCCAATTGCCCTTTATTCTTGTTTGACTTTTCACTTCACCCATAATAAGCTGCTAAGTACCGTAATGACAATTGTTAGGCGTGTAATCCGCTGCGGTAGCACCCCCTCTTTATTTCCCATAAAGGGCGCAACCCTATTCATAATCATATCTTTAATACTACATGCAGGAGCACAATTATAAATGGTCCGTTCTCATTCCCTGTTTACTATAGAAGGCATATATCTGTCTCTACTGAACTATAGTTTGTCAATATCACTTAATCATTCAATTACTGGCCCGCATGTTGCCTTTTGGTACCAATTTAAGAACCCCTACAGTTAGCCGACGGAAATTCGATAATAAGTCACAACATTTGTCTAGTGCTTGAAGCCAATATACAGTATATAATATAAATTCTACATTGAGTATAGTTGGTGGCTACAATACTCGTACATGTAGATGCAGGCAGTGCGCCGCGCGTCGCCCACGCTCGGCGGCGGCGCGCTCTCGGGCTGCGGCCATCCGACAGGCGACACTAACGAGCCGCCAGGTGTCCGCGGCTCTCGCCCACGCTCGTCGCTCGCCCGCTCCTCCGAATATCTTAGTCTCCGCGCACCTCGCGCATAAATCGCGCACGTGAAAGTTTTACGAGCACCTTTACGCTTCTCCGAACTAATAAACCGCACAGCGTCGGCGGGTAGACAATGCAACCTCACCGCGAAATGTCTCGACAGCGCCATGCACACGTGCAGCGATTTCGCCGATCGCTTGGATTCCATCGACGACGGATCGATCGAGGGCATTGTGCGGGTAACGGTCGCTCGCAGCTGCGTGTGAACACACGTGACGGCGCCGGTGGCCGGATAGCTAAATAAATGCGACGAACACTGAACATACCTATTCATTATCCGGCCGACAATGCTCGTCTCATAAAGGGATTTTACGTGTGCGCACTCGCGAAGTCCCGATCCGTTCGGGACATGTGTGCTCTCCCTTCGGTATGTATCCGTAAATAGGGTGTAGCCACGTGCGGCCGTTCAGCTGTGTCGCGGATGTGCCCGGACGGGAAGCCGTAATCTAACACTCGCTGATACTCAGAAGTTACACTGAAACTGCTACCAACCTCCAACGAAACGCGAAAGCCATATCTCCTTCGTATCCGAAACTCCTGTAGCTGTAATTGCTCTAAAAGCTCGAACGAGCCAATAATAGGTGTATTAAAAGTACCAAACAACAAAAGGCCCATTGTCCGGGCAATAATGAATTAAAACAGTTTTTAAACGAGCGCATATGCGGTGACAGATGGCCGGACGCGGGCGCGGCCGAGATGCGCATATGCCACACGATACTATTTGTCGCAATCACTAATTCCTGTTAGGTACATTGTTGTACATGTTTCAATAAGCACATTATGTTTATCATGCACCTTAGAATCATGTGCCTTATGGATAGACTTGTACACTCACTATTTAATATTACACAAGACAGTTGAACATACTAATAAAAAGGGATCGTATCGCTTACATTTAATATCAGTCTATCATAATAATGCTGTAATCGTGACAGAAACTAGGGTTACATGTGCGCGCGCATCTGTGCAATGATTGGTAGTTTCACCCTCGCACTAATTCCATGGGCTCTCCTTCACATATCAAAACGCTGAAATCGAATAGTAGTATTTATGTAATCCATGTATTGGCAAAACTTTACTTATGTACTTTTCCTGTTTGTTACAGACGCCAGAAAAGCAGAACCAGCCGGACAGGCCTTCGTGCTAAGTGTTGACTAGAATAAGAGAGACAATATAATTTATGGTAATGTTTATATACCTCGAGAGGCGACGGCGGTCGCCGCGGGCCGCGAGCGCTCAGCCAGGAGCCCGCCAGTCCCAGTTCCAGTGAACATCATCAGCGACGATGATATCCTATGCACGATCTCGTTACGATCAGTAAACTACTTTAATGTAATTGTTTTGTGGCATTACGCAGAAGACTTGAGCATTGCAATGCAATCGGCCGCGCTCGCCTGGAGAGCCGCGGCTTGTTTTGTTATAATGTTTTGTGTAAAAAGCTTTACTAGGTAGTTAGTAGTGTAATAAATGTAAATTTTCCATGTTTGTAAATAAGTATGTTGAGTGGTTTTGTGGTACATCCAGGGGACGATCTGTCTAACATCAAATAATATATTTTGTAATAAATAAATACTTATTACTGTTCAGAACACTTCACGTACAAATTGCCGTAGTATTTTATTTCTTTGTAAATCTTTTTTTCTAAGAAAATGACAATCCTATCTTTTAGTTAAAAAACTAATGCTTCCATTTATATCAAAGAAGTGGACCGGTTGAAAGTCGGTTCACGTATATAATTATATTATTTTAAGTTATTATTTCATGAGTGTGATTTTGCATGGCGATTTTGTTTCTAATAAATATTCAAATATTATTATGTGAGTGCTTCACGCAAATTTCTATTATTAACTTATGATTTGTGTTTAGCACATTACTTTATGTAAATAATGTAAGTAAAAAAACTAATTGAATATAAAAAAATACTGAAAATTATCGATTTGATACATTTTATTTTGATTATAAGGTGAAGATGCTTTAATTATCTTTATATACATAACTATTACTTATGGTGTATTATAATTTTAAATAGACTGTTATAGTTTTAGTTGAGGTGCGTTAATAATGATCAAATATTGCGTTGTTGGTTGATACGTGGTGTGTACCACGGTTCGAGAGCGGTGGTGACGCCGCTCTCCTCAGGCAGCTAAAGTTCCAACTCTATGTCACAAATTGTATGTCTTGATTGCATTTCACGATGTTAATCACCCATTTTTTCCTTTATTATTTAGTTTTATAAATTGTGCACTGATTTTTATTAAGTACCAGTACAATGAAACAGAAAATAAAAAAATATTAAGGCTATATGAACTCTTTTATTTACCTACTGTTCTTTTATGATGCCTAAATAAAAAAACATTAAAAAGATTGTTTTAATCCAAATAATACAATAAATAAATGTCTAAATAGCTATATAATTAAAACTACAATCATACTATACATTTTTATTATGAGATCAAAGAACCTCAATGAAGTATTTGTATTTGGATAAAAGATTCAAAAACATTACGTGCTTATCTAGTTAGTTTTCAACTACTATGCAAAACATACAGAATATCTAACTATGCAAATAAAATAAATAATTTTTATTTACATAAAAAATACATATATATATATATTATAAATAGCATACGACTAAATACACCAGCAATTAATTTTATACTTTTTTATACTATAATTACTGAGCCAGGAGGTCATATCAAGTAATTATATTAAAAGCAGTATGCAAAATCTACGTTCGTGAATCACAACATAAATGATTTTACACATTTCTAAAAAGTTTCATTCCATCACAGATCCGGCAAGATCACGCGATTGCATCACGAGTAATTATCGCAACTACAATATTTGGTCAGCTGCGTACATAATGAACTACAACAACAAACGATGCATTTATAACATTCCACTCTACCGCTCAAGCATAAGGCCCAAATTCCTTTGCCAACACACCTACGTTATTAACAAAGCAATTTGTACCGTGATACGATAGCAGTAAGTCGAATACGGTAAACTGAAAACACAATACATAATTGGTTTGGTGAGCGCTGGTTCGCAAACATTACTTCGATGCCGTCATACGAACAATGCGACTAATTACTAATATGAGGTAAACATGCAAAAATAACAAGCAAAAGTTTACCGCGACCCTGCCAGGATTCGAACCTGGAATCTTCTGATCCGTAGTCAGACGCGTTATCCGTTGCGCCACAGGGCCAGTTGTGTACGCGCTCGAAATAGATTATTGTGTGGCGATCTCTTTACTTACACTTCATTTGTGAATATAAAAAAAGTTTATCTAAGATAGAGCAAAAAAAAACACAGAAATGCATAAAAAATATCTACTTTGAGAATGTTTTGTACAGTGTTAGGTAGAGTAAGATTATTATTTATTACATCGGCATCGTTTGAAGGCTTGTGTAGCGTGTTCAGGCGTGTTAGCAGGGCGTAAGGTCAGGGATCACACTACACCGTGACAGGTTGTTAGCTAAGTAACGAGACGGACCGAGGATCGCTAACTCGACATCTAACGTGAAACGTAACAGCTCGTATAAATTCACAGTTTTGCTATTTTAAACTTGCCAGTTTGTAGTCAATAAGATAAGTAAAATAAATAAAAGCTAGACTAATTTACTATAACCATACCTACCTACCGTCTTTCAAAACAATTTTCATGAAATACCATAAGAAATTAAAATCGTTGTATAAGTTTCATACCTGCGGAAGACTACTACTAAAGTAAATTACACAACAAGAACGAACAGAAAATTATTTTTTACGAAAAAAAATATTTACGTAAAATTTAACACAAATGACGCAATTCCATAAAGCCATTTTCTTTGTCACTTCAAAAAGTAGAATTCTGATAGCATACTCTTTATAAACCAAATTCATGTTTTATAGTACAAATCAAAAACTACAAGAAAATATCGTCAATATACATAATTAAAGTTATCACCAATTTAAATACTCGGTCCCGTTACTTGGTTTTCAGGCTCGCTATCACACCGATAAACGAGTAGCGATTATTCACGCAGGTGCGCCTGCGACGGCGGCGTCGACCTTCGCTCAGTGCACGTGTATTGTCTTCACTCTTGACAAAAAGATATCTCAGTGTTACATGAAAGAGCAAAATGCATGACTCATATCTTGGGACGAAAAACAGCCCTGATAATAACCAGTTTCAAAAAATATTCAGAAAGCATAATCTTTATTTTACCAAACTTTTGCCATTCTGATTCAAAATCGTGCGTTTCAAAATCGTATTCGATTTAATACGATTTTGAATTTTCTTTTGTTTCAGTCGAATAGTGTACCTAAATATGTTTATATCACTTCATTTCAATATCACTTCTCCTATTGAAGTTGTTTCATGTTTAGTTTACAAAATACGATTGTAATTTAATTAAATAATTGTTCCAACACGTAACAGCTAATAACCTCGCTTCCAAATATGGCTTCCAGAGCCTTATTTGGAAGCCAGAGCCGTTCAAATGGAATCAGACTAGAGATTTTCGATAATTATTGCTTTTATGGTTTCTATTCACATCTTATTCACTGTTGTTAGTCAGCAACTAAGTTGTTTTAATCGGTTTTTTCACATAAGTACTTCACCTTTGAAGCACGGGCCATGAAATTTATTCTTTGAAGCGTAACAATTACCCTGATACTGACAAATAATGTCATATCCACACAATATTATACAACGTGTCACGCTGTTAGGAAACACACAATTAATCAAATAATAATTAATACATACTTGTTTATTTAGTTATTTAAGTTTGACAGTATTTCAGAATACGCAACAGAAAACCTACTTAATTTTTCTTTGAATTTGACGAGAATGAAAAATAACACGTTGTATAAAGTACTAACAAAACAAATAAATATGAGATTTAATAAATAAAAAAACACCCTATTTCATATATTCTCTACGTGAAAAGAAAATATTAATACACCGATTCAATTCTATTGGGTTATTGTTGATATTACTCAACAGCAACTTCCGAACTAAGGAATGAAAATAACAGCGAAATATTGAGAATACTGTGGGTGTTGTAGTTAGTTGATTGGTTTGCAGGTGTATGAGAGCCGTGGCAAATGACGTTACACGCATTAAAGTCAAGAATCTACCGTGCGAAACCTGCGAGTGGCTCAGATAACGACCCGCGAGCTCTGCGCAGATTGCCTGCCATTTACTATTTAGGTACACACTGTTACTTGTTAAAAATGTAACGTGAACATCACATGATTATGATTATACATAATATATTGTATACCTATGTATGTGTATAGGTAGGTAGAACTTCTTCTTTTTAGGCGTGTCGATGGTAACACACATAACAAGTTTTGCTAATATTCTGTGGGTAAACAGTAAAAAAAAAATTATTAATTATTAAAAAATGTGCGAAACTTTTGAGAAAGTAAATTAACCATCAAAATTTCTGCAGATACAAAAAGGTAAATTAAGTTTCAAAAATGTAACTATACATGATGGAATCTAAATCAATAACACATTAAATTAAAATGCGAAATTCTTGATATAACGACTAATTTATATAAGTTTTACAATAAGAAAAACCATTAAACGTCCACATTCCATAGGAATCGTACAGAATTCTCAGTGAATTACGAAACCTAATAAGAACGCTGTATTATTTATAAGTATGTTGACTATTACCGTACCATTAAATATATAATGAGAGAGGTCTTATAAAACTGCGTAAACAAGTTATAATTCTTTCGTTCGTTCGGTAATTAGTGAATAAAGCTACACGGAAATAAGGTAATTGATATACGTGGGCCTAATCAGATAGGTATCAGTGTATCATACTATCGGCGTGATAGCACGATAGTGTGCGGACAGGTGGGCGAGGCAGGTGTTTGCACTTGCTCGGTGTGCCCGCACCTCACTGATAAGATTACGATAACACACTTAATCATGCTGAAGCACCGTAACGTTGGGTACTCATGTACTAAGGCTTCGCTATTTATTTCATACGTTATGTTCTCTAATCAGTAAACGTACGTTTTCTTCAAGGATAATGAGATTGTAAATGCTACGATTTTTAGGGTTTCGTAGCAGTATTGTAAGAATTAAACGGTCAAAATATTCACTCTTTTGTTTTACAAAGTTTTATTTTACATACGTGTTGGATTTAGATTGCAAATGTTAGTCCTGAAACGTATTCAAAATTACCATTTGACGTAGGCAGTTGACTTTGTCTCATAAAATCTTTAATGTATATAGTATCATGAAAAACATATTGGTTATTTATATAGTACTTTCTAAAACAGTTAAATATAAACTAAGCTTGACATTTTCATAACATTTCAGTATCTTACGTAGTACAGTATCAGTGCTCAGCAACTTACAGCAAGATTTCAAAACACAGACAGCCTAGCAGAAATTTAACATAATATGCATTATATACAAACATTTATTGAATCGACTGTGTTGTCTGACTATTCAAATGAAATTCTACAGTGTACCTAGCGGTGTAAACAAGTCAACACAAGGACTGCTTGTCGCGTCAAATTGTTTTAGGTATTTGCTATTGCAAATCAATACAAACAGCAATTTAACGAAAACTAGCTCTTATTGTAGAGACAATAAAGTTGTCAAATAATGAACAAACACCGAGGTCTGCTGTAAGCAAAATACCGCACGAACCGCGAATTATTGCAACAAGAGGCGTAACTAGGCAACGCGGTTATGCTAACCATAACAATAAGCCGTTGTTAGCCGACGATACGGTCGGCTACATAAGTTTACACACGCAATCTGTGGCCAAACAATACTCCGTAATACCAACTCTCCACCGTAACGGCCAAACAACTTGCACAATGTTGATTTACAACGTAAAATTTACATCCCACACGTATTAGAAGAACAAAGAACTTGATTGTCCAGTTTATACATCAATGTCAAAATGGCTCATCAATTTGAATCGACCTCGAGGTAACATACCACAGCCAGTCATTACCGCGGAGCGTTTCTTTCACTTGTTTAAAATTCCGTATGCGGCCGCAATCTAGTTTACAACCAAAACTCTGACGCTTCAAAGTAAAATTACTCAACAGTTGTCTGTTCGTTATCCTGTAACATAAAGCTTCATGGTTACACATATATTTTTTGTTATTATTAAATGTTCACACTCGCATACGTTTAACTACAGTTCATGAACTCCCTATTTATCAAGTTAGGTTTTAGTTGTTATGTACGCTGTCGTGTATTCTCCAAGAAACTCATAAAACTATATAGCAGGTCCACAACACATACCTACAGTAACTAAAGTATATTTAGCATAGCTATCATATACAAAACCACAAGTAATTTTCCTCAGTTGAGTGTTACAACTTACACGACTAGATAAACACTTCGCACACGTCCTGTGTTTGTTTTTCTTCAATAACGCGACATGTTGGAATACGTGACATACAGAACGTCAATAAAAACGTAGTACTTACGTTATACAAGATTAATATGAAAGCAGTATGTACATTGCTTTGAAAGAATCCAGGAATCCAATACAATTGCAGATGGAGAAGTCTGGTAAACTCTGCGCATGAATTTGATACTGCATAGCTATCTGTCGAGACTTCAAAACAGTCATAAAGTTTTCAATATCTGCTAATGTAACTTTTTTAGTTTGCTTTCATAATTTAACACCGGTTTTCAAGGTTTTTAAGCTCTGAAGTCCCAAAACATCACTTTTCTAAATTGTCTCGGGTCTGGTTGTTTGTGGTGCCTTCGTTATCTGTTCCCATAACTGAACCCATAGTAAGTAGCTAGTGCACTTGGCTTTGGTTATGTGACGTTGTCCATATTTATTTTTATATCTTAAAATTCTAGTAGAAGGAGAAATTTAAACATAAAACATCAATTTTAAGATAATCTGAGTGTTTTTTGCGAGATATTGGTTTGATTTGAACATTTCAAACAATAGGATAATTAAAACTCGTTGAGGAAATATGGGCGTGAAGAGTAAGTAGCACATCTCTGTTTAACTTACTTAGCTTGCAGCCCTTTGCAATATATAATCTCTCTCTGCTATATCTGTTACGTACGGACTTTAAATTTTGACGGGGAGAATAAAGAAAGACTCTGACACGCGCTGGGAAATCTACAGAATGTTCCAAAAAATACCAGATTGGATCGGCTTTCTGAGACACCTATATGTAAAATTATAATTAACTTTTTTTTTGTTACGGCACGACGTGGGGATCTGTCAGACTTGCACTGACTAAAGACACCCCGCTCCCGTCCTTTCCTTTGCCGGAATCCCGGGTTCGCTAAAACATGCTCGGCGGGGCTCCGTCGAGCCTCGGTCCTTGTAGGACCCCTGGTAGAAGGGTAGGTATATAGTACCCTCACTCTTTCCGAAGACGGACACGTGGGACTTCGTGTCCGTATCCTCCAGGGCCTGTCAGGTGATGGGTGCGAAGTGCCTTCCCCGTCACCCGCAGGCGACCTCATACCAGGGTAAAATTATGAATACCTACGTACACAGTGTGTCGTAAACAACTGAAATTAAATCACTGATACAACGATTGCCGTTAAATTTATTTTTATCAAATGATGTGATCTTAGCACTTAAAAATACTTCGACAAAGTCCACATGATAAGGTTTATCAGTGTACAGGTGTTTGAACCGAGTTTGTACTCGGTGCACTGGATGTGTACACTTGTATTAACTTTTATCTTCTTCAGATCTATAAATTACGACGTAAATTTATAATCCTGTTTTTTTGTATATATCTAAGAAGTTGAGTCAGAGGGCCGTAATACGACGCATTGATACTAGTATGGTATATTTGGCTAAATCTAGATAAGGCTTGGTAAATAAGATAATAAAAAAAACCTTAGGTCTATGTAAGCGCTATAGCTGAACACATTAAGTATGTAAACGAGACAAGCTTTGATCTGTTACTGTCAATCTATATAATTCAGGTATTCTACACAATACCTAGGTGAGGTTAGAATAGTAGTAGAATACCTGTGGCGTCTAGGCAATATATGAAATATTATGAACATTATTGCCCCTTGCATATTTTACCTAGGTAATGTATATATGTTACTGCAAAACCCCGAACTTCAGTGAAAGCTAAGATTTTCTAATTCTAAAACTCAAGATTTCACAGTAAAACCTAATATTTAGTTTTTTGGAACGTTTTCCAACATTCACTCGATAAAGTTCAAGTTTTACCTGAAAGACACGGTAAATCTTGAAAAAAATCACAGTCGGCGAAATACCGGGAAATAAAATGTAAATAAGAAACTCCGATAGAATCCGTTTCAAAATAGATAAAATAGATTATCTTAATATACAATTTCTAGTGATTGTATATAATGCGTGATAGTCTACAGGCATTGTGTAAATTAAATAGATTTTACCTGATATTTATCAATGTTATGTAAGTATGTACCTAGTTGCCTACCCACTTATACAATGAAATAACACGTTATTCTTATTCTGCTTATGCCGCTTTTTTTCTACTTCTTCTATCTTTACCTAGGTACATATCGGCACACTACTCGGTTTGATAAAAGTAAAACCGCCTCATGTCTTCCAAAAAACCAGCCTTACCTTCTCTGCTCCAGTCTTATACCTACCTAGGCAAATGATAAAATGAATAATTTTTCGTAAATTACCTTAACCTTTTAGGTATTCTATATATTGCCTAGGTATTTTATACAATACCGGATTAATACAGATTGCCTGCAACATAACGAAGTAAATTCTTAAAACAAAAACTTTTCCAGAGGAGTAATGAAGAGCCAAAACATAATAATTATATATATTATATAAACCTAAATAAACTGTTCGATTTAAATAGGACATATACTACAGTCTACAAATTACTTTATCAATAAAGTTAATGTGCAAAACAATTAAAAAGGGATTATCGTTAAGTAATTGATTGCATAGTAAACAAATATAACACATACAGCTGCGCAAATACCTGGTCAATGACAAACAACAAACGAAACAACGTACCTATAATTTGGTATATTGGTACAAAATACTGGTAGAGCACAAAGTGAGGGCACGGTGACTCGTTAACCTTTCACGAACACACAACGTGATATATTATACATGCCATAATTGAAGGAAACTGACGAATTCTTCAAAATAGAGACCGATTACCATCGAAAAGTTATTCGTAAATACAAAAAATACTGGTGGCAGGTTGTGGAACATTCACCTACGATAATAGGAAATGATTATAATAAATTTCAATAAAAGTAAATCGGAACAACAGTTTTTTGTGTGATCTTATTAAATTTTCATAAGAAATTGAAATTCTAAATGCTTAACAAACAGTTTTGGGATAACAAATACCTATGTATTCGTAGAATTTCGAACAACATCTGGCAGACTGATAAATAATGTATCAATTTATCTGCATGCCTTATTCAGAAATCATTTAGTTTAATCTCTTTATAATATTATTTCAAAGGTTCTCTATAATACTCTGTACATTAATTACTAAAATAGCAATGTTTTTTTTTTATTAATTTGGAGCTTATAATACCAAACTGATAGTTGTTTCATTTATAAATATATGATAAATGTGTGTGTTTAAATTTCACTTCTTTGTACTTGACTTCAGCAGAAAAACCAACAGAAAATAGTACAGTTTCAATAAGGTTTTACATGTAAATTTTGAAGGCTTGGGTATAATATTTCAATCATTTTGCAGATCTCAGTCAAGTAAAATAGGAATTATTAACAAAGCATCTATGATGTTCATTTTTTATTTAAGTATTTTATGTATGTACTGATCTATAAGACTTGTTATAGTAACATGTTTTGAAGGGCAAGGACCTCACTTAGAGGTGCATAACCAAATAGTACATTTCGTCTGCTGTCATTATAAAACATTTCTCAGCAAACAGAGTTTTCAAACAAAACAGTATCGTGAGTCCCTGGGGTCAAACGTGAGTGAAACTGACGTACACTTTAAATATTCAACGGGTGTAAAGGGCAACACTGCGCATATTTCCCCTGGGCATACATACCCCTCATACAGCTCCATTTTCATTTCATAAGTTTCCTGGCATTTACATACTGATTAGTTACTATGTTATCAGTTTTCAAATATGGTAATTAATCTATATTTTATTGATACACTTAAATTAAGAGGATTTTAGCAACCTATGTATGCCTTGTCTCCTAAATTGTGGAAAAAAGAAAGTTCAAAAGTATGCTCTGCATATAAATATGCTCTACAAAATGTAGGAATAATTTTGTAACTTAAAGAAACAATGGTTATTTTATTAGTTTAAAATTAAAAAAATACCTTATAACGAACTTAACTGTAGATATATAAAATAAAATAAATTAAAATTTTATTAAAAGAAATAAATTCAAATAGATTTCAGCCTCTATTTTACTTCTTCTACATCATTCTTTTGTCGTGACATCATAATTCTACCAGCTGCCTAATATCAAAGATTATAATTATGTATATTACAGGTACATACCTAAATAGGTGTGTATTACATGGATTGCCGCACAAATGCACGCCGCGGCCTATAGCGCGCGTTGCGTTAGCTGCACCGGAAGCGATGGCCCGGTCACCTCGTGCATTGTATACGAAATAGGCACCCACAGAGAAACACTAGATGCCTACACTGCCTCTGACATAGTATTCTATTTTTAGCTTATTCACGATAATGCTAAATACAATTTGTTATTCTATTCATCGGGCTCGGTGCTCTATAGTGAATACTGAATGGTGACGTCAGTTTAACTAATCTATTGCTGTTGCTGATTTAGAAATCTGACTATAAAATAGTCATTTAAATAACAATAAAACCAACTAATTGTATGATTCGGGTTTACGGAGGAAGTTGTAAATGCACTTCAAAGTCTTCAAAGTCTTCAAACGTTTCTTATAAATGTGTCGGTTACTTTAGCTTACACATAAAAGAAATAGATGTTACAAACAAAACGATTTCAAAACAATTAAAACAGCAAATTGCAACGTTTTCCTACTTAGCTGCGTACTAAGCACTTCTGAAGCATACAAGTGTGTTCCACTTATGATAATTTGCGAGTAATCTACCACTCGTTGCGAAATTACGAATTCTGAACTTCTGCTGCGAAATTATTTGATACTTAGATTATGTAGGGCAATTTACTTTTTAAATACAAAGCATTTATAACCAGAATTCAATAATGTATAATAAGAATTAAAAAATATCATAAAGTAGCCAGTATCATTCATTAAAGTTCGTTAATTACTCGCATTTTTTATTAAGAATAGTTAAATACTTCTTAGTGGGCCGAAGAGCAGGAGAAAATGTATCTGTATAATATTTATTCAGATATATTGTCATGTAAAGTAAGACACATGATGAGTACCGACAGAACGTAAGCCTACACATAATCTGTTAGCAGTTAAGTGTAACATATTTCACTGTAAACGTCAAGGAGACGCCGAAGCAATAGAGACAAATCGCGACAAAATGCTAGTGTGTGGCGTTTGTGCAGAGCTCCTTCTAAATATAAAACGCTTAGTTCACGCTTTAGCATTGTCTCCACACAATGCAGCACTGTTTTAAATACGCATGCAAAAGAATGCAACTGTCTAGTAAAGTACATTTGTATTCTAGGGCTGCCGCGCAACACTAAATAGGTGCATTCAACGCGTGTCAATGTCAAACCACTTTGCTAGACTAACAAACATAATTATGTATATACAACCTCGTTGTAATAAAGGTGTCGCTCGACAATCATCTTTGTTACATTGTTAGTACTTACTTTAGTAAAAGGTAGGTACCTACTACAAATGTAAATGAGGGTTCGGCAAGACTTGCACTTGATACAAGAAGTCATGTTGATCAAAACTCTTTCGTCATGAGATTATATTACCAACCTATTATAATTGTTTACCAAATGTAAAAAGGAACAGACTATAATTAAATTTATATGGGACTACCTCTGAGGAGTCTGACGTAGGTATATCCTACCGAGGACAGAAATAATTTTTGAAATAGATCCTCAATTGCCGGACATATTACGAAACAAACGTACAAAAAATAAGACCGTCGAATGACACTACACACGCCGAGAACCTACTCCTTTTGAAGTCGGTTTAAACGCCTAATTGTCCTCCTAATAAAGGTATAGTCAGGGCGACAGAAACCACACAGTATATGTGTATAAGGATATAATATACCAGTTATGTGCAAACACATGTGTATTCCTTCGCAAATCGAACAAGACTGGAGAGAATTTACGCATAACATTCACGCCATTCACAGCATTACTTGAAAAGAAAAGACAGAAAGACATGTACAGTCATTACATTCACAGTCTCGGAAAGATCACACTCAAGTTAGATCCAAATAGACACAATTATTGAGTGTGAATTGGATATTAGAATAATAACATTACTAGACCTAACTCTCCATAATGACTGGCATATCATTTAGGTACATATAAACAGTAAAAATCAGTAATATGTCAGTCTTTAATTTTAATGTACAAAATTTTCAGTCAGAATTTTCCTCTTTCATAGGGAGTGGCAGCCCTACACCGGTTCATACCGGTTCAGTGTTGCTTTGTTTACGTCACGCTGTGTGCGCGATACTGAAACCACGTCAGTGTGGTTTATTCGTGACAGATTACATTTACATGTTTTGTTTTATTATGTTTTATTCATCAACACAAAAAATCGTAAATATCTACTTCAGTTAAAAATCTACAAAAATAAGGAAACTTTTGCAAATTCAAGGTAAAACGTGTGTTGACATTATATTCAAATTACACTACCAATAAAAGTAAGAAAAAGCTATTTTGGAGACAAAAAGTTAGAATTTTTGGGTTCTGCAACTTAGAAGAAAAATGGGAACCCTTATAGGATTACTTGGTCGTCTGTCTATCTTTCTGCATACATAATTTTATCAGTAAAATAAAAAGGTTACATATCAAGTCAATCACTTTACAACTATAAAAAGTTATAAAATCGCATATTAGCACATAGGTATTTTAACTCGCCACCCACTCGCCTAAATACGGTCAACTATTCCTGAATCTACAGGAATTTCCTATCAGCGAACCTGACAACAAACATCGACATTATAATGATAAATGTGAGATCGTGAGCGAGACAGATTAGTGAACAAAGAATGAAAATTTTATGGCGACTGCCCGACTTTGATAGAACATATCTTTAGCAAAAGAATAGAAGACAAAAGACAATCGTAAAACAACAGCCGATCTTACAAGAAAAAGTTTCTAATCTAAATGATAATAAACAAAAGTCATCTTAAATAGTTAAGTCGATGTTCACGAGCAGTGATTAATTCGTGCTGTTTTACAAGCGCGTGCGCATCTCATAATCATAAAACCGCACTTGTGTTGTGAACAGACCGGGGATTTCTCGCTCCATTTATTATGTTTTAGTGCCTGACTTACAGCTGAGTAAATAGGCGGTCACTACTGTACAATGATTCCACAAATAACCCATACTTACTGCCATCGCTTCCGATTTAACTTTCAATTTATAATCAGTTTATCTTTATTTAATTACAGCTCCGATAGAGTACGTTTCTAACTCTCTCTTCTTGTTATTTAAAGAGCAGCGTGTCAAACTTCGCGATCTTGCCAGCGATTAGAACCGGAGTAATCAATACGTAATTGTATAATTAAAAGCAGCTGCAAAAGCTTAATTGCTACAACTTTTTGCTTTATCTAATCTAGTTTTTTATCACTAAATATGCCAACAGGGATCTAATACATAATTTCGTAGACCTACTCAAGGCAGTCGTGGCCGAGCGGTTAAGGCGTCTGACTAGAAATCAGATTCCCTCTGGGAGCGTAGGTTCGAATCCTACCGACTGCGGATTTCTTTTTGTAATTTTTAGTTTTAAACAATTTAATTATTTTATTTTCTATACTAACATAAAAAAATAATTTCATTACTTAAATAACAATGATAGATTGTTATCAGAAGCGGAAAATAAAACGTATTCCAAAAGCCTTTGTTGTCCCCTCCCTAATTAACGCGGTCATTATTTTAAATCAGTATCCAGCATCGTGGAAAGTAACGAGCGTAAACATCGATCGGAAGATGGCTGGCAGGGTCTCATTAAGCCGTGTGCACGTGCGTCGCCGACGGCAGCGCGATGCCGGACCCGATCGCGCCAGGGCTGAGACTTGCGACACGATCGCGCTATCTCGATACTCGATACTCGACACTCGCAGTAAAAGCAAAGATCTTACCGATTGTATCACAAAGCTTGCCGTAAAATCAAGCCCATACAATGTAAATGTTGTATTAAAACTAAACTAACATTGAATTGTAACATAAATATTGAAGGTTCGAACATTAACTACAGGAAAATATTGTACTTCAATGTCAAGCGGCTTCGTCAAGGTTGTATAATATAGTTTAAGTTAAAACTAGAGTTTTATTTAGTTGTGCTCAAGATGAATAATTATTATAATCTATGTAAATAATGTCATTTATAATGGATTCTAAATCTAGTGCTCATCTATAAATAAACATTATAATGAAAAAATATAAACGTTATTTAAATAGTCTCCTTATGTAACCTATACATGGTAAATAATGATTAATTCTTCTTTTGTACCTACTCAACTGTCAATAAAACAAGCAAGGCGTTAATCGTTTTTGCTATATAGAAACTTTTTGTAGGAAGAGGAAGTTCAATTTTACATGAACACATAAATCACTTCCCGAGTTTTTCACACATTGTCCTTCTAACCAGCGAACTGCAAGTCCGATAACAGTTGTGAAAGAGATTTAGATAAAAAACAACACGATGATTGTATAAAAACACAATTTGCGCTGGAAATGAAACACTAAACCGCATTAGGTGCGGCCAACTGGCGCGGGACACCCCTACACTAACTTCTCGTCATGGGATTACGAGTCCGTACCAGGGATTTAAGGTTTCATTACTCGGCTGCGGCCGTCTCTCTTGTCTCATGCCTTCGTACCCCTACTCGGGCAACTCGAATCGAAAACCGAAAACAAAATGTAAAAGCGACGAGTTCGTAAGTCGTAACACTCTTAAATAAAATACTTATGGTAAGTATGACGATAAGTAGTATTTAAACGTAAACGCGTCTGAAATCAGAACATGGAAAACGATAATGGTAATTCACATATCCTTGACACCATTGAAGCCATAACATACATGTCACATTTTTTACTCTATTACGTCAGGCACAAAAATACTCTACCATTTGTATTGAATCTTGATTTTACGTTAGACCAAGCAAAACAACAAAATAAAATTGATTTTTAATACTACAAAAACAACAGAAAAATAACCACTTTTCTTTTTACCAAATTTGTCGAATGATACTTGACGTACCAATAGTAGGGGTAGTTTTCCCCTATAGAAAACTGAAGCTATAGAGTCAAACTAGAGAGCAATGGGGAGCGTAGCGAGCCGAGACCTCTAATGTACAAATATTGCGGAGGAAATGAATATATTCGACATTGTGCGCCCTCCGAGGGCTGTACAAGTGCACGTTTTGATTAAGTCACCCCGTCATATAAATTTATGGCAGAATTTCGTGTCGACGACATAAATTGATGGATTACAGTTTTATTTCTAGTTAATTATTCAGTTTGCTATAAATAGTCTGCTGTTCATGCTACCTTGTAAATTAATTATGCATGATTGGCTTAGACAATCATTAGTTTAATTATGTATTTGTATGACGATACTTCAATTGTAGGTACCTTCCTACCGCGTTGTTGGTAACCTGGTAATGAATACTTGTTTATAACATGTTAATGTCATATTTTCCTATTTTCCGTTGTTCCATTCTTTCGTACCTACATTTGTTAACCGGGTGCATATCCCTATAAGAGATCATAAATTGTATTAGTTCACGAATGTAGCCAGTTGTTACCATTCGAAGCAACCCCGCATCCAGCAGGTCCCAAGTGTCCTGCTAATACTCCATATGGCGTAACACCATGCGCAATGCATAAACAACCAAATAATCGCGACCCCTAATCCACATACATACCCCTATTACATCTATGAATTTGAATGGGCGAAAGGGGGCGGGGTAGACCTAGTTATAATAGTCTATTATCCTTAGTAGTTTGGGGCGGAAAAACTGATGCAACGACATATGCATGCATTAGGTATGATGAGACAATTCCGACATTAGTAGTTTAGTCACTTAATTTGTACAACTGCTCGTTGTTTTGCTTTATGTGCCGTGAATAATGTGTATTATTATATAAATGCTCTGTTATATTTATCAAATTAATATTTATTTTATGTTTTTAAACGTGCAACATCACTTCGTAGTTATCTTTGTCACGAGATAACACGAGACACGAGACACGAGATTTTTATGTTTTATAATAAATTTTTATGTATACTTTCAAAACCACATCAGCAATCTACGAATACGTCAATTTAAGAAAACTTTAATTCGTTATTGTCATAAGCTAATTTGCATATTTACATCGTACTGCCTCGACAAGACAGAATTTCTCCATTCCCATGAGAGAGTGAGATTGTCACTTCGTCTGTTCTTAGATAATAAATCAAAATTCCTGATACTTATTCTAAAAATCTTGTATATTATGCTTTACGAGAAAATTTATACCAAGAATTATTTGCACAGGAGACTTATATACCTTGGGATTTTTTCGGAACTTGTAGAAATGAAAACATTCAATTCCCAATGATACAATCATAATCGTTAACAGAAAGAGTTTGCATAATTTGCATTTACATTCATAAACGTTCGAGTTCTCGTGTGACGGTCTCATGTTGACCAGCGTCAGTCTGGCGCCGGTCAGTTGACACCTTCATGACCTTCACTTCAGTATTCACGCGGGTATCACCCACTTATGTCAAACGTTTTAAATAATCGTGTGATAAACAATGCAATGCGATCTTCTTGGAAACGGCTGAGAAATGTATTGCAGGC
Organism: Diachrysia chrysitis; assembly: GCA_932294365.1. NCBI lineage: Eukaryota > Metazoa > Arthropoda > Insecta > Lepidoptera > Noctuidae > Diachrysia > Diachrysia chrysitis. The sequence goes on from OW028653.1 coordinate 5,260,366, forward strand.
AAGGAGGTATCGATTTTAAATAAACTTGCTTTTGTTAGAACTACCTATTTTTTATTTATATATATGGCCTTTTTATATCACAAAAGTTCGAAAAATCATAAGACAAAAAAAAAATATGAGTAGGTCCAGGCTATTTATTCACACACTTTTAAAGTGAATGAACGTTTCTATAACTCTAAAGAGCTGAATGAGGTACCTAAGTAAAATGCCGTGTTTGCAGTTCCCACGGACGCGGGCCCACTGTTAGCACCTCACTACAAACACAAGACACACACATAACCTTATTAGGACATTACTACACAAGCTTGTCCTGGTAAAACAAAAAGAAACGTCATACAAGATCGTTAAACAATATTCAAAGCAGGAGATCCAATCTCTTTAAATGGCATCGCATTTGATGAAAAATTTACAAAATAATACTTGACAAAACGATTATAAGTACTTGTATATTGAGAAATTACCCTTCCTTATTCGGCAGAATACTGTCATGGTATAGGTACGAATAGCATAGATTCAATATTAAACAACTACAAAAACTGTCAGCACTTTGATTAAAAATATCTTAGGTATAATTTTGATTAAAACACACAAACAATTTCACGGTAATATTCAAATATGTTACACATACTCGTATTTATAGAAGGTTATAAAGAGCGATCGGTGAGTGCGAAGTAGATATAGACGTCATCAAGCGAGCTTTATGAAGCTTGTTTATTTCAACGGAAGCGCGTCGGCCTCGCTGATGTATGGGATTTACTCGCACCATCCTAATACCCGGTTATACTTAAACAACTACGAAACATTGTTGTAAACATTTTCTGTTGTTTTACTAAGTAATAAAAAAGGTGCTAAAGTTATGAAGCTCACGAGTTCATAACGGTTTAGAAAGCTGTAAATAAATAAACCCTACAACTGACTTGGAATCCTTAAAATTGTAAGCATTAATTAATATTTTATTTTCCTAGAACTAGGAATTCTTAAAAAAGTAAAAAACTTTAATTGGTTTGAAGAAGAAATTTTCAACAGCAATTTCCTTAAAAATATATTACCTTGTATTCATCTCATAAGTTATTGAATGCATTTTTAAAATCCTTCACCTCTGTCGATATCGGTTGCTGTATAAGAGGTGAACAGACAGGAAATGCCAACGCCCTTTAGTTTAAATCCTACTTAATAAATTTTTTATGTTTTTGTATGCATGTTTGTTAGTGTTTTACGCAAAAACTACTGAACGAATTTAGACAAAACTTTTCAGTATGGTGATTTATACTTCAGAATAGCACTTAAGCCATAATTTATAAATTTACTATAGCATACGAAGTCGCGGGTAGCTGCTAGTTATGCAGGTGTTTCATTTACTTTAAAAGTTTTCAAACTTATTGTTGGTAAAATATACTTACTTAAAAACGTTTAAGGCGATAATATGCGTTCCTATGTATTGGCAAATTCACCTTAAGTAGAACCATCTGCATCATGCATACCGTGATGTCATCTCTCTCAAGTGGTTCACTTAGATAAAAGCAAGTTCATACTTCAGTCAAAACCCCTTAGCAGTGTTGAAATCACCTCTCAAAACTCACATTTGTTGTCACCTCACAATCATTTCACACCAATCTTTAAATAGCTGTGAGTTACGAAATCTAAACAAATTGCTCATGTGACTTTCAATATCTCACGAAGCTACCTCCATTAGAAATGTACATAAACATAAGGTTACGTAAAATACAATTCGATGTTATGCAATGTTAAGCCCATCTACTGCTCTGCATATCATTAATATTCATGATTTTTGGGGTTCCGTACCTACAGGGTGCCAACGGGACCCTATTACTCAGCCTCCGTTGTCCGTCCGTCCGTCTGTCTGTCTGTCAGCGAGTTATCATGAACCGTAATTGCTAGAGAGTTGAAATGTTCACCGAGTGTATATTTCTGTAAATGTTGCCACAATAAGAACAAATAAACAAAATAAAAAAAAAATCTTTAGATTAGATCTAAAGATATAGATATATATCTTTGAGGGATCCCCATGCAAGAATAGCACGATTGTACAATGGTACGGAACCACTTCATGCGCAAGTCCGACTCACACTTAGCCGGTTTTCAACATACTCGTTTCGATATTCATTATTCCAATTACGTTTCTTACTCTATTGGTGTACACGTGTATTTTTTATTTAGTTTTATTCATATAATAAAACTTCATAATACGGTATTTTTATGAGGGAAGTGGAAATTGTGACAGACCACCCGATGAAGTGTTGATAGCCGTAGGAACCTTGTCGCACTAATTTATGTGCATAATGTTCCTCTTGAAATGTTTTATAGTATGAAAAATAGTCCGCAGTCGTTCAACACGTGAAACGACAAGGGAAATCGTAAAAAGAAATGATATTAAAATCTTTGTAGGTCCAATCGTAAGTTTGAAGTGGTGCTACGTATATTTCCGCGATGATTTATGCTAGTATAAAATGTGTTTTTATTGAGTTCAGATTTTCTTGTTAATCCGTTTTAATAGAAATGTTTTTCTGCAAATTATTATGTTGGGATGAGAATTATGTTTCAAGCATGTTCAATATTGTGTAGCGGTGTTATATCAATATATTATGAGCTGCTAACATCCTTGTTCAATGTGCTTATGCGATGTCAAATTAGAATAAAACTCAAATAACCGCCTTGTGTAGGCGCCGCGCGCCGCCCCGCGGCCGCAGTGGGTACTAGCGCGCACGCGGCTCGCACACGACCTCACTGTTAGCGTTAATTAGTAAAATGTTCACGTGCCCGATATCTAATGAACCCCTTTATGTAACGATCAAAGAAATACATTTAATTGCATTGAAATACAATGATAGCCTAAATAGGTTGGTAAATAATAAAGATTCTATTCAAAATTAAAATTTTAACATTAAAAATTTATTATTAGAATATGCAAAATATAAAGCTTTTTTTTGTATAAATTATTTATATCGAACGTAATGTGTAATTTAATTCATATAGCTAACAGGCCCTGTGGCGCAACGGATAACGCGTCTGACTACGGATCAGAAGATTCCAGGTTCGAATCCTGGCAGGGTCGCACTTGCTGTTTTATTCTTTTTCCATTGACAGTATCTTTAATTCAATCATTTACTACTTTTTATACATAGACACCGCTTAAGTTACAATACTAGAACAAATAATTGCATTTTAATTCATTTGTTAAAATCATTTTTAAAGTGAACGTTGACTGTCATTGATCATGTTTACAACTATTATCGACGCTATTTTATCAAAACACTTTCATTTTACGCAAAATATAGTATCTATAAAAGTATAAATGTATTTGGTGTAGCGTCGTATGCCGTCTTGACTTATTGATCGGCGTCCGTCGCGTCCCTTTCTCCGGGCGAGCCTATCCCCGCTCTGTATCTTGAATAATGAGCTTCGTGTTATTCGCTTGTCGAACAATTTTATGTTTCGTAAAAACATAAAAAATCTTCACATTAACTCTCAATAATTAAAAAACGCCAGTAAATATGATAAAACATTTATTACATTTAGAACAAAAATCTTAAACTACCTGCATATAACCCACATAAATAAAAATACATTATGTTTATTTGAACGATATTTACTTTATTGCAAACATAAATCGATAAGGTATGTAGTCTTAAAACATGATTTATTCATTTTCCATAACATTTTTAAATAACCATAAAAAAAAATTGTTGTAACTCTCGCAACAAAAGCAAAAACGTTATCACGACAAGCCTGGAATATTTTCAGATCTGTATCAATACAATTTGCTAGCCCTAAACTTGGGAAAACATACATTAAATTACCACTTAACGATAACGCAACACCTGCACGTTTTATAGCGGGCATGTACAGCACTGAAAATAACATAATATATTGGAAATGCGAAGAAAAAATATTACGACGGCGCGCAAAAAGTTTAAAGTGATAAAAGTCACGAGTGAAGCCGACGATGACTTTACTGCGACACTTATCTCGACGACAGCCGAGTGTCAAAATATTTGATGGGCTTTAAACGATAGTCGACGCTAAAATATAACCTACCTACTTGAGTCTATTTTGAGAATCGCAAGCAATTGTTTTTGCACCAATCAGAATTCTTAGCCTAGCTGAAATGTTGCCTGAAATGTTTTTGGTTAGGTTTTCTAAAACTTTTGATTAAATATTTTTGTTTGTTTTCAGATTTAATTTACAAGATCTACTGCTAGCTATGCCCAGACAAATTTCACGCATATACAAATTCTATTTACATCACATAATAGTTTTATTAGTAGGTATTATCGCAAATGAATTACTGAAACGGATGCATGAACTTCCGCATTTCACTTTTGCATTCTACAATACGAACAATTCATAGACATTATTTTAAACATCATGCTTGTGAATGTACTTGTAGGAAGTTATCGCGACCTGAAAACAAACAGAGACGCTGCTAATCTCGGTATTAGGAGGATAAACTAGTGTTTACAACATGCAATTATAATATTAATACCTTCATGAGAGAGGAAAATAAATGACTTGACAATCGCACAAAACCGATATTTCAACTATTCACGTAGCTACACTAAATAATATTCTACTTAAAATAACGCTATATTATGTAAACCTTTACGGTTATGTGTAGTGTAATAACTGTACTATTGGATTTTTTATCAAGTTCCCAGCAAACGGACGTAGCCCACGTTATCAGTAGCGAGCTATTTTGGTGTAAGCTTTATCAATTCGGGGTCAAGAGCGCGCTTTCCGGCTGATAAGGTTCTCGATAAACACGACCATAATCGTCACAGCATCCCTACCATATTTATTGCCTGATAACAAAAAAATATTCCCGATATCATAGAGCATTCTGACACAATTTTTTGTGCAAGATAAGATACTCATTCAACTTTCATGGTTATGTCGATGAAACATCAAGTTTTTTGTTGAATATTTGCTCGTGAAGTCTTCGATCTTAAATATTTTCTTAGCTTTTAGTTGGACGTTGTTATGTGTACTGCAAACATCCTGGCCGCTGGCTGGTAAATATTAGTTCATCTCGCCAGTTGTCAGTCTGTCACAATCCAACGGACATCGCGGGCACGTGCTAAATAAGTATCTTATCTCTTGTTACCTCTTCATTTAGATCACACTCATCAGTCTAATATTCAAAATAAACTTCCTTTCAAATATAAACCACAATTGTAGTAATCTTAAAATTTCTCTTATTTTAAAGTGCTTTATATAATTAATACCATACTATGTGACAATTTAAGTACTTTCTAACATATAAGCACAGCGTCAAGTGTCAGTGTCAAACAAAAGAAAGTGCGTCAGTAATTAACGCATGATCCATTCATTGTGCGGGCAGATATAATTGTATGTGTCGTGTCGAGTTGAAAGCGGACAAGTGTTCGGCTGCGCATGCGCAAAAGCACCCCAGGTTGAGTGCCGCTCAACTCTCAAGAGCGGTGATGCGCGAATCATTTGATTTGCATTAAGCGTTCACTCTCAACAATACCCGTGACGAATGATAACTTATATTCATATTCCTTTGTGTCGTAAAGTGGTTCGATATGCATTTCTTACAAACAGATACGTAGGGTCTGCATACAGTTTTAAAACATCTGTAAATAAACTGTTTCAAATCTAGTTACTACCTGAACTATAAACAGTTGTGCAGTGGAACATCATAACGGTTGAATTATAAAATCAACCGAAATAAATATGTAGTAGAAAACAAAACTTGTAGTTGTGTACATTAGAAATAATAAAACCGAACGTATAAAAAATATTAAACACGAAATTAAAACTAAGTGGCCTTAATATAAAACGAGTCAGCGGAAAAAGAAAACAAAAGAGCACTCTGTAAAATAATTCATTAAAAGCTGGCTTTCACTATTGAACGAGCGCGTCCTCATTACGCAGTGCACTCTCGTGATTCGCTCCGCCCGCCCGCCCTAAGGGCCTTAAAAGGAAAAATCGGAGGGAAGATAAAACAACCACTATAAATAAACCTCCCATACCCCTGAAAATTAAAGCTATAATCTTTATAAAGACAAACCCCCAAATAATGCCACAGCTCTATGAAAATTAGTCGCTTTCAAAAAGGGATGAAACCGTAGTGTGTATATCAGAGATTTCTTTTTGATGACTGGTTTTATGGCTGCCATTTATCATTATAAAGAGCAACAAAGACATCAGTTTCAAGAGTAGCAAAATGTGTAACATTGTTAAAAACAGCAATAAATTTAACATGTTGAGCTGCTGGCGATGTGACGACTCAATGACATTTATACGAGTATGTGGTGAGGTTGTGCAGAATTTTGTAACTGGCAAAGGCCGTAAAGCATTACATCTTTGTTTAGCAGGCTTATCTAGAACTACCTACGGAAGTTGCACATTTTAGTCCTAAAGTAAGTAAGTAATTTAAGAAAAAAAAGTCGTAAACTTAGATAGGACTTGTAACATACTCAAAATAAACAATATCATGAAACATTATTTGAAAATATTGTCTAGTAACTAAAGTTATTATCGATTTCTGACCTCTAAACCGACTAGTATAAATGATGCCGCCATTATGCATTTCAAAGTAATTTCATTACGTATTAAAGCCCTCGTAATTCCAGGATTAATAACCTAATAGTACCGTATAAATATAATAGTTCTCCAGATCAAGTGATCATTATAAGCGTGTTGTTCGGGGACACACGGCACGCAATCATTCCACCCCTTGTGCTGACACGTGCGAGTGTGCGCTTGCCTTATCTTACACGTGCCTTCTTAACGATCGATGGTGGAACTGTCCGTCGACGAGATATATGACCATGTACCTTAAAAGTGCATATGTGATATATAGAAGTTATTCAATTTTGAGTGATAGCCACGCTGACCTCGTACAGAAATGAGAGCTAGGAGAGGAATTTACAATAAAATCCGTTTCAGTTCGCTTTTGATATAAGACTTTCAGAATATATCTAAAAATGTATGTTTTCAGTACATTATAGAAAGTAAAAGTTAAGTTGTAGGCGTTATTTAGAATACATTATTAAAATAACTTAATAATACATTCAGGAAATATTGTAAAAGGCCTTAAAAATCATATTAAACTATTTAAACTTAGGTGTTCTACAATATTGCATTGGGGCTAGCCTGTAAGGATATTTGTATGTTTAGAGTAAATAAATATTTAAAAACCTTATAATTTGTTTGTTTATTTTCGTTGTCGCACTAAACTTTTGCTCAATACACACTTATGTGTTAAATAAATTTATCATACATAAATACATAGTAGGTACTTCCTGTATATAACCGTTCTGATAACAATTGTAGGGAAACTGACGCATGTTCCGGTCCGGCACGCGGCCGTAGTTCCGGTCTTGTGCCGAATATAGGGAGTGTAAACATTACTTGTGGGAAAAGCTTATCGACTTTCCCAATCCGATAATGCATACACGTGCCGTTTTAAAGCATGTACAATTTAAAGACACATTTTATGTCATTGAGTTGGAATCCATAATGTTTAAGTCATTAGGTATTCCAACCCACTAATAACATTAAAAAATTTAATACAAATTATTATTATTTATATCCATATGGCCCGTAAAGTAGAAAACTGGTTAGACACCTTCTATTTCGCTTGCATCTTTCGGTTAAACTGTCCAAATAGCAAAATTTGAGATCACATCTATTTGGACAGTTGATTCGTTAAGCAACCTTAGATCCGATGATGGACTTTACTAATCACACGACATAAGACCTTTCACGGTTGCTAAATATAAAGGCTTAAAAACTTGCAGATAGCTAACCGATTAAAGGTTTTAAGCACATAATAGCTCTGCATGTTACGACATTTGCGTAATACTAAAAAAAACAAACAACCCAGAAGCGTGTTCGTTTGTTCCCTACTTTAACATGGTGTAGTCAATGACGCTTGCAATAGACCGGGCGGGGCGAGGAGCTCCCGCGGGATGGCATAGCAACAGAAGGGTTGATGACTTAGCCTAATGTAAACAAATGTTACAATACAACATCAATCGGGCACTAAGCTAAACAACTCAATCGAAGATTTGCTGTGAGTTTATTTTTGCGAGGAGTAAACAACTCATACATTTAATAATGTTTATTTACTTAGTTGAGAAACGAATTTATGAATAACTATACTCTTTACTACGTCAATAACTAAAACGAAATGTAACATATTGGTAGGTACGGTAGCTATATCTATGACCTACTTACGTCTATTCAAGATGAAGATCTGCCTCGAAACAATAGACACAAAGGATCATCACATGAAACAATATTACATTCAAACGCGTGTCTTAAATAAACTATATCACAAAGTAGATCAAGTCAAAACATTATCATTTGATAATAAAAAAAAACTGTAACATAATATACGTTTAAATTATTTATCGGATAAATTGTGTAACCAAAACATTGCAGCTATTTTCCACTTCGGTTCAAATTGACACTTGGGTATTTGCGATCGTGCATTATTGGCCCATGTAATGCTTACAACGTTTTCCACTCGGCCCGAGTCGTCCCGCGTCGGCTATATTACGTGAGACGTGCTCGCAATTCACAAAATATCCGCTCCGCCCTTCCCTTCGTGGATTATACGAAAACACATTTATAGCTCTACCACTTACAATGTACTGGAGTTAAAGAGTAACTTCCTCTTAAACATACATATTAATTTACTTGTCTGTAAAACAAGAAAAAATTGATCTGGTGGTAACCGGATCGCATTTTTTGGGTTCCAGTTATATATTCCCAACATATAACACCCTAAAACTACACATAACATGCCTAGTACCTACTTGTACCGTTTCGTCAATCAAGTAATGAAATTAATTTAAACAAATCAACTGCATAAATCTTAGGGACGAGCCCATACAAGTCGGCCAGCTGTCAGCCTATCCGATCCAATTTAATAAAAAGGTTTCCTATAGAGTTAGTAGGTTCGTACTTTCGTAGTAACCCCCTCTTTATTCTATGAGCGATGGAAATGCACGTGCGGTGTTATTGCGCGCTGCAATCGATGACGCGAACGTGCGATACAACTTTCTTTGGTTTCACTTTGTCGCTGTAACAGCGGCGATTGTGTGTTACACATCGTGATGGCTGTGTTAAGTCAGGTCAGGTTATTGAACACGTTTTTATAACTTTTATCTTTCATAATGCTTAATGACTCATTGGTTAGTTTTACAGAGTAGCGTCTAAAATAAATTGCTACGGATAATACGTATACCCTTAATTAAGGGACTAAGATCCTGAAAGCATCAAATACTCTTTCAAGAATTTAATCATTACAATTTGCTTTCCATTGCGTGCAGCTCTATTCGGAACTCTACACTATCTGCATTAAGTAGTCTGATGTTTTTCGGTCTTTTCAGAAATACTTTATCCTATGGTCGTGTCATTTATATATTTTTTTTATCATATCAGATCTGTAAATGAGGAAAACGTAAGTGTACCTGTGTGTTTCCATTCGCTCTATCATATATTGAGATCATCAACTATGGCGAAAATACAGAGTTCCTACTTAGTAAGATGTATTTAAGTAGTGCATAACAAGACTGTAGTTTAATATACAGCATGCAACAAAAACCCTGTCCGATCCTTATGAGTATTATTCGGCATCGTACTGCGTACACATATACGTAACTATTGAATGGATTTGAGATTATTATATTTCCCCGGTGAATATAATTAAATTAAAATAAAACTGATCAAAGGCAACACTGATCGGCAAAGTTAACGTGTACTACCTACAGTTTTGTATCAAAAAAGTAGCCTGAGCGAGACCTTTTTTCCTAGTACGTATGTTGAACCAGGAATACGCCTTTATTGGGTTTTTGTTACATACTGTATAAGAAGTACCTAAACGAACCTATAACCCAAATACTAGTCGTTCGTAAAACTTTATGAACTGTGAACCTGTTTCATGTAATGTGTAAGTGCAAATCGCTCATAATTCAGTTCAGTAAAGCGTAGTATGGCAATAATTTTCACATGGTTTAAGAACACAAGCATATACCTATCCTTAGTTGAAAGTATTTTTGTTTTTCTTAAATTACAAAGTTTGTTAAAGAATTTCGATAAACATAAAAGTTTATCTACAAAAGAGCTTTTCTGATTTAGTAGTGCCTTCATGTTTTATGAAATATATCGACATATATTTGCCTATAAAGCTAGGGTGGCAAAAGAAGGGTGCTGATTAAGTTACGTGATATGCGCTCGCCAATTTGTATCACAGAGGCCTCGCCCTAGCGCACGATCCCATCAACGAAATTACATTACGACCCGTAATTAAATAGTCCTTGTTTTTATAGGAAAACATGGCTTTGTTTACTTTGAAACAACACGAAATACATGCATTGTCCCTTTAATGACCAAAGCGTACTTATTTGTATTGGGGACGGATCTCAGCGATGACGGAAGTATTTTTTTTTTTACTTTATATTCATTAGTGATCCGAATGCTTAAAAGTATCTTCAACATACCAAAAAATGAAAACCAAAACTTCTTTTGCTATTGCCTAGCAAAAGAAGTTTTGGTTTGCCTAGTTGGGGTCGGCTTTCAGTCTTATCGGATACAGCTGAATATTGTATTTTACATGGAGCGACTGCCTATCTGCCAACACCTTTTACTGGGTAACGCACTATCCCATAGTAAGACTGGTTGTCAGAATAGTAACGACTTGACGACTGGCAAATATCGACATATGACAGTCCGGATCAAGGGCTTAACGTGCTTTCCGAGGCACGGAGAAGTCTCAGTATGTTTACAAATGGTCACCCATCCACGGAACAACCGCGGCGAGCGCGGCTTAATCATTATTATCGGTCAAACCTTACGGTTCACATTTAGCCACCAGCCTCTTTAAAATATGAAAATCTACTCTAGTATATGAAAACCAGAACAAACCAGCACAATTAAAATCATGTTAGACAATCAATAACAAAACTGATGCAATAGGAACGTGGCGCCTACATCATCTAAGATCTTACTAAAAGCATCAGTCAGCGCCGCCCGGCTTATACACTCCCTACTGTAAACAATAACATTGGAAACTTTTTAACACGTCATAGAACATACTCTTTATACTATTATCGTAAGCAAACGAGGCGAATAATTCGGCTTGTTGTGAAAATATACACGCGCCACGTGCATTCAATGCGTGGTTTAAGTGAAAACTCTGTAGACACATTTGGTTTACGAAATTAGATCGTGTTGTCCAAAGAATGACGAATGCAACACGTGAGACTGCCAATTAACGTTCTAAAATAAAAAGTAGACTCAAAATGGGTATTTCTGGACCGGTCTTTTATCAAGATGACTTTTAAACGCTTCGAGTCTAATTAATGTACTTTGTAAAGCTTCTGTTAAAGTTGAACATTTTACGGATTTCTTTAACGATGTTATTCGCGTTTCCTAAAGAGAATACGAATACAGTTTTTTAAAACTCTTTATTGAGTAATAAAATAAGTGTAGGTAAGCATAATCGAGTCGATTTTCAGTGACAGTGCACTTAAAATCGAGTCATGTGAAATATATATAATGTAATATAATCATCATAACTATTCTCATTATAATAATATGAAAGTATCGTATGCGTTTAATCTGTCAGTCAAGACGCTTGTACCAAACGGTTATCCAAACATACAGGGCGTGCGGCGCCGACCGCGAGATTATGATCGCGCGTGGATCGTGATTAATAGCGGACTAGCACCGGCGCGTGCGCAAGACGCCAGCGACGCGACGCTGCACGCATGTGCGCCTGAAACTTGTGAAGATGTTTCATTGCAAGCACTAAAAAATGGTTTATGATGTCCATTGTGTGAAAATAAGTTTTTTTAGATATTTGTTATGTAACAGAAACCGAATATGAAAGAGATAAAAAAAGCATGAAAGACTCGCCTGTCATTTATACAAATTGATTATAGAGTACAAAATCAAAAGATGACATTTCCTTCAAAGTTTACCACTTCAAATACTACGAGTATTTGAAGTTTTAAGATTTCTATATCCTTAGTGCCACAGGAACACTCATAGCTCATAGTAATGAACAACAAATGCGAAGCGCGGGCGCACGTCGCAAGTTCCAAGTAAATAAATCACGGCTCGCGCAGGCGTCGGCGTCGGCGTCACTCTGACGACGGCCGACACCGCTGACTGCCACACGTCCAAATGACTCACTCGCTTGACGAGCTTTAGATACTTTAGAATGTGCGCCTGATCATTAGGATTATTGTACAAGTGTACATATTATTCAGGTTATTGCAGTCAATAATGCACCTGCCATGGCGTATGAACCTAGCTGACTCATATGTTTTGGTAACGTTTTACTTGTTTTAGATTCTGTAACCAGCACTTGGATGGGTTTTACCATGTTTGCCTCTTTGAACATCCGATGTTTTGAATGTCTTGTTCATGTAACGCTGCTTCTTCATCATTGTTTGGCAGTCAGGTCTTTACAACGATCTCTATCCATGACATTCCTGAGTTTCAGTATTTGATTAAATAGTTGTGTCACCTAACAGTTAGCTTTCTAATGAAAATGAAGAATATCTGGACATGAGACCATTTAAATGCATTTGAATAAGGAACAAAAATACTAAAAGACATTTGCCGACTTTTGGAATAAAATATTGAAAAAATTATATAAACTAAATTTTATCCAACAAACAAGTCAAAAAGCTATTAATTAACATTTGGTCTGTCCACAATTCTCTATTGATAGGATCTTTTATTTATGTACATGTTTCGTATAATTTAACATGCAAAGCCGTGCAATTTCCATGACTAATACCAACAGTGGTACCCTGACAGCAACATTTAATTACAATTGTATACCTATTTTATATTTAATAAAGTCCACAGATTTTAAGTACTGCTTAGGTATAAGGTTCAAATTTGATGAAGAAATACGTTTGATACTCACTATGCCTTGTTTCGCGTATTAGGTATAGGACACATCGTTTAGATAAAGCGTTTTATTGGATACTAGCTGTCCCCCGCGACTTTGTTCGCGTGTTTTAGTTTCAATGGTTTTTCATTTTTGCAACATTTTTCATTTATGCTCCGCTCCTATTGGTCGTAGCGTGATTTTATATAGCCTATAGCCTTCCTCAATAAACGGACTATCCAATACAAAAAGAATTTTCCAATTCGAACCAGTAGTTCCTGAGATTAGCGCGTTCAAACAAACAAACAAACAAACAAACAAACTCTTCAGCTTTATAATATTAAAAGTATAGATTCTAGTGCAGTCTTCAAGTACCTAATAGTAACGAATAGTTGTAAGTAGATTTTAACTAAATTGCCCACTCCCTGCCCAATGCATCGACGGAGAATCGAAATCTGCCGCATGTATCCTGTCAGATATATAAACGGCAAACTTTTGTCGTGATATTGAAGTAACGACAGCATAACATTTTGAAATGCCATATTCCTAACTGATACAGGTCAAGGTAAAGCTACTAAGGTGTCCCAAAGGGACCATCCTTGGGCACAAGGTAAAATCATACCATTAATATTATAAATGCGAAAGTTTGGATGGATGGAAGCTGTTGCTCAATCACGATTAAACGGCTGAAAGGATTTGAATGAAATTTGGTATATAGATAGTTTGTTTCCTAAATTAACATACATAGCCTACTTTTCATTATCATATTCATTATCGCAATTTTTCTTCAACACGCGGATAAAACCGCGGGTTCAGTTAGTATCGTCTAAAATTTTTAACATGTAGTTGTTAAGCAAATCGCGTTACAGTCAATCTATGTCCACAACTGAACACGCAAGTGGAGCGCAGCTGTCGAGACGAGCAGACAACAGTTGTCCACCGCGTTTGTCTTCAACTGCGCGTGCGCAACGAATCCAACCACCGGTACCAGATTAATCATTCGTAACTATTTTTCTTTTTAAACACGACATGAAAAAGTATTTCTTTATGTTCAATTTTACGTCTGTTAGTACCTACTTGTATTGCAGCATCGCATGCGCGTTAAATATATTTATTTATTATATACTTTGAATTGAATACATGTAGCTTAAAATTAGCCCGGCAAACAAATGCTGCGTTGTTTTTTTATATTTTGATACCCTTTGATACGATTTATTGCACTTCGCCATTTACTTAGTTATTTTTAAAAAGACTAATATATATCTATTAATCTTTTAAGATATATTACAAAAAAAAACTAAACATATAGATTAAACCAAAAATAACGAAAGTCAAATTAAAGAGAAACAAAGACGATTTTCTGCTACATTTCAATTTTTAATATAAAAGCTTTACATCTTTCTCTAAATGGACCACCTTTGAAGTAAATCCCGTGTTGATAAAGTCGCCATTAATAAGTCGTAATGGCAATAAAAAGGATTGTATTAAATCATATTTCACAAAGAACTATTATCTGGCATGAGAAAAATATTTAGCTCATATTAAAAGATTTATCGACGGACACTCGGCAACTCGCGGTAAGAAAACTCTGAAATAGACTAGTGTTCAAATATAAATGATTTTAACAAGATCCTATAATACTCTTTGATGGATTGTTTCGGCGAGAAAAGCATAAAATGGTGCGATAATGTAAAAATTGCAGCGCGAAACGCGTATCGCCGCCGGCGCCGGCCTCGCCCCCATGCATCCATCCATCATCCAACGAAACGGTCAGTTTCCATGAAAATTGCTAGATGATTTGCATATAACTTTACGACGATGAGATATACGCGAATGATTACAGTGCCCGACTACCCACCGGCTCAAGACCGACTTTAAATACCAAATTGCACTGTTTTACTGAGGATTGATGTTTGAACACAAAGTATTCGGAAAAATCCAGCTTGTGTCGTGACAATTCGATTTATACAGACAACATCGCATTAACCTATAATATTTTTGAATTATGAAAGTAAATATGTAAAATAATTTATTGCATCTAGACGACTTTTTATACCTCACAGACATAGTTTGGAGTGGTGTGGCGGCGGCAATACGTAGTTATCCTGTTAACAATTTCCTCGCGCAGTGAGGCGGCGCGCGTTTTCCACCGGATGCATTATGCGTGTAACTACATTAAGAAAACAAATGGTGTGATTTTTAAGGGAGAAAGGTCCAGATGAACGCTGTATCTTGTGACATGAACGAAAATAATTTGACGCAGCCGTTCGGCGGGCGACATACGGCGACACGTGGCCACGATATATTACACGCGAGCCGCGCACTAAAAATATTGTGTTGGCAAATTAATGGGCATTCCCGACGGTGGGTAGTGGGATGAAAGGAAGTGCCTTTTATATCTGAAACGTTGGTTTTGTATGAAAATGCGCGGCAGCCGGTCACACCTGTCCGCGTACATTGGAACTGCGCGGCCGAGCGCGCCGCCCAGTCGCCTAGGGCTGCACTATCGCATACACATACACTTACCAGTAAACTACTAAGTAAGTATGTATTGTACGTAATATCTAGTCTAACTAATGAGTATAAGCTGGAACATTATAGACACACTTATTGCTATCATTAAAGATCATTTATATATCTATCAATAATTGTTACTGTTACTAAATCTGTAAATATTTATTTGTTGTTTCTTACCGTTAAGTTTTTAAAAGCATTATTTTAAAAGATGCACAACTTACGGACTTGTTCATAACTTGCAACATTGTTTTAATTCTTTAATTTATGTAAACGATCAAGTGATTAATCGAGTACTAGGTACCATTAAATTACTTCTTCTGCAACAATGTAAATTTATTTTAGTTAGGTATTAGTTAACTAGGAAATATAGATACGAAATAGAGCTTAACGAATCATATTTTTACACCTATTCTTGAAAATATGTTTATCGTTATAATAATTTTGTGATTAGAAATTTCTAAGGTTAGAAAGCAAAGTGTCACCCCTACACCGAACGGATGCGACAAAGAAGACGTATGTCGCAGTGTGCGTCAGTTTCATAATAATTGAGCAGATTAATAACCCCGGAGGGTGTTCATATTTCGCCGTCCGTCGCTTTCTTCCTTCTCGTCATATCACACCCACGGATCCAGCTGTTCTTTCCACGTTATAATGTAAGTAGTAAAAAAATAATAAAATTAAAAAATATACTAAATAAAAGTAATAAAATACATTAAGTAATGCTAATGTAATATTGACGATGTTGACATTTCAGTGTGTCGCTTAAGAATTTACACACATAACTATGTTTTAAATTCATTTATTAACGTCAAAATTAACTGAGGTTTCCATACTCAGTGCCAATTCCAATAAAAGACACGTGATAAACAGTACAGTGCAATAAAATAAACAAAGAAGGAATAATTACTAATCAATACGTGGTATGAGGTATGAGTAACTCGGGTCTCTCTCTCACTCAAAATGTAGCGTTTTTTTCTGTTCCATATAGGCTAGGTTCTTACCCCGTTTCATTGAGTTGACGGTCAAGAATACGCGTCAGTCTTAAGGGCGGGCGGCGTCGCCGGCGTCGGCGTCGCAGTATAAATACGCGGCACGTGCGCCGGCGCAGCTGCCCGCCACGTGGCCGCCTCTTTACGCGCCCGCGTAAAAATAGATCATTGTCTCGAAAACCACGCCCACCCGACAGATAAAACACCACATCAAACATATCGACAGTAAAATCCGCGTTTATTTGTTAGCCAGCGGTGTCATAACATCTAAACGGAACAAATCGCCCCAAACAACAGTCATTTGCTTTCATGTTCGCGTTGTAGCCGCTATGTAAATAAATCTTTGCTAATTCCGATATGCTAATAAATAATTTGATTGTAAGCCAATACGCATGTTATTTTGACTAACTAACACATAAAATTTGTGTGGGCAGTGGACACATCAGTTCGTGTTACACTTATCTAAACTTTTTAAGTTTGCTGGAAATTTTAAATATAGGTTACCTTTTCAGTAACTTACAAAAGACAGGCTCAAGATATAGGTGACAAATTATAAACATAAAAAACACGCTTCTGTACGCTTTAAATATACTGTGGCACGTGCCAAGAGGTGTCTTAAAGCAAAAAAAACTCTAAACAAAAAGACGATCGAGCTTCCGCCGCGAAACGCTTCCGCTTTCCGGTTCTTGCGAGAAGTCACAGTATATGACTTACAATAGCTACTTGACACAAGCAAGTGGCCATGCTATTGCGTGGGCTATGACATGCTTTAAACAACATTTATACCGCCTCCGAACTCTATAAAGAACACAGAAAATTAACAATCGCCATATTTTATTCATGGGTACCAGGAAGTGACAGTAGCATTTTATAAATAAACTGAACTTTTCTATAGGTTGCCCCAGGTTGGTCCGATATTTGGAACAGAACCTAAAGATATAAAATCGATTGATCATACTAAAAGAGTCTACAGTTTAAAAGACAAGATTGTGACAAGACTGATCTTGGCCGTTTGTTGCCGATTCCGAAACAACAAAATAAAACGTCGTTCATGGTTCACATAATTACTATCATCATGAAACCGCTATCAGTAATCATGGCTATTTCTCACAAAAGTTTATCAATTGTTTATCAAACACATTGACCATATTTCCGACCGCAAACTGTTGCCAACGTCAAAATAATATGAAAAAATACAACTTATTCCTATTAAAAGCTCTACATAGAAAACCTTTGTTTTTTCTTCCAAATATTTACTTAATTACTGTTTTCCCTAGTATTTGTTTGTCAGTTGTCATTTGTTTATCAGGTTGTGGAGGTCAGATAGGCAGTACCCCTAAATAACTTGGGAAAGGCTAGGCGGAAGAAGAAGAAGACGAATATGAAGCAGCACTGCATTTAGTAAAATAATATGGAAAACGTGATTGAATACTTTCACGCCTCAATATTACCTGTTAAAAACAAGTATTATAGTAAAAGTTTAGAGCCAATAGGCACAATATATATTCACGACACGTTTAACAAGGCAGTTACTGTATTTGGTATGCTCAGTTGAAAATCACATATTCTCAAATGTCAGTTCTTATGTTACCGATGTTATCTTAGATTACATACCAATGCAAATACTCCGGCTCGAATACATTATGTATCGTGTAACTACTGAATATATTTAACTTCTGAATAATTCCTTTAAAAAGGTCAAGTATTTGGAGAATATAAGAAAAATTCTGTTATTTTTTCACTTTGAATAGTTTAAGTAACGAATATCCGAGAACGTTCTTGTTTAGAACATAATGTGACTGGTGTAATTATTTTGATGTTACTACAAAATAACTTTGACTGCACGGGTAGCCGAGTGGTATAGGTCACCACGCCAATTACATCTGTGCGCGACGTGCCGCGGGTTCGATACCCGCATGGGACAAGCATTTGAGTGATCCCACAAATACTTGTTTCAAGTCTGGGTGTTCTTTGTGCATGTGATTTGAATGTTTGTGAAACTCCCCGCGACACAATGATTCAATTCCTTAGAGGGGGAAACGTTTAAAAAAAAAATAACTTAAATTATACAATACGCCCGATTATAGCGACCCGCCACGGCTTCACACGGGTAGCACAACCATATAGCTTATTTTACTCCAGAATCATACAGCATTCTAATGGTGAAATATTTTTGGAAATCGTTCTAGAAGTTTTTGTGTTTATTCGTAAAAAAAAAAAAACCAACCAATTAAAAATCTTTCAGCAAATACAAATCTTTCAGCTTTATAATATTAGTATTGATGTATAGACACACACATTACACAAGACTTTGTTACAGAATGTTCCTATCATAAGGTGTTACTTTAATCAAATTACACGTAACAGGATCTAATCTGTCGCTCGGCTGTACCACTTATGTGGCTGTGTACAGTGTACAGTGAACACAGAAGTTTACATTTTGTTTTTTTTTTTTTTGCTAATTTGATACGTTTACGTCTGTTGAAAAATAAAGATTTTCCTTCATTATTATCAAACAAACCTTCTTGTGTGCACAACCTGTGTACCAGTTTGGTTCCAAAAACAGTAGCTCCATCTAAAAAAATAATATACTCATCTATGTTAAAAACAAAACATACTTTTGTTAACTTTTCTCAAAGATACATGTGAAACACTAACTATTTGTAATGGTTTAATACAACTTATACATACTTCCCTCAATTTGTCCCGCAATCTATTTTACATACACTAAACAGTGTGTGATATGTATTTAGCGCGCATTGTTCTGCCGTCTATCAACGATCGACAGGCGGGCGGTGCGCGGGCGCCTCTTCCTAATTCAAAAATATACTCGCACGTGTCGCCCCTGCCTCTTGGCACTTATGGACAATGACTCCTTATGTCTCACTTTGTATCTTATAAATGTAGTATAGGCATAACAAGCTATGCTAGAAAATGCATTTATATTCAATGCACTTCACAAGCCCATACAAACACTTAATATTTGTTCAGGGTATCTTATTAGCTAAATGTTTCTTAGTTAGTTACAGCAATTTGGATTTGATCAAAGGTGCCCATTTGAAAAACTCTCTCTGAACCAATACCTAAGCAAAAACTATATAATTACAACTATCTTGAAAACAAAAACCGTCAGAAACTCCATGGAAAATAAGATATTCAGCTTAATCCGATGAGACTGGAAATCGACCCCGACATAGTGTCGAAAAGATAGGTACCTATGAAAGTACATCAATATGTATCATATATTCACAGTGTCAGGTAATTGTAAGTGTGTTCCACTATTAATTTTTTTGCAATACTACTACAAAGCAAATTGATGTTCTTAATCTAATGCCTTAATTAGAATAGTTGACACATGTATGATAAGCATAAGAGCAACGTAACTAAGTATAATTCTTATAATCTCACCTTATCATGAGACAGATATTTAAACGAAGATAATTCTAACTTTACATTTCTATGTGTCTTGACTTGACGATAAAGTTCACATAACACAAAACTCTAAGCACTCAATTGAATTCTCGCACGACCATAAAAAAACAATATCAAAGGTTTTTAGGACGTATCATTCGCTCGCATTTCAGTTACCGTATTATAAATACATGGCATTGTGAATATCATTTTCACTATCTCCTCCCCCCCTCGTACCACCTCACCTCTCTTACACCCGGGCCCACCCACCCCTCGCGATCGATACGGGCCGCCATTTTGAATTTTCCGACCAATGCTGGCTTGGTGGAAAGCCGTTTCCATGGTAACGCGTCACGCTACCCGTGAAGGGGAAAGTGACGCGGGGAGGCTTTTAGCCGCTTTGTGCTGTTTTACAGTGGGGTAGAAGCTGTAATTATACCTATGTTGGTTCGGTAGGCATATGAACGTGGTTATACATAAATGTGTTTTGATGAATTAATGTAGAGTTTTGCTTGAATATGTAGTTGGAATGCAAATAACAGTGCAGCGTATGGCAATATATGTGGGTATATCAGCATCGCTTCTATATTTATAGGCAGCGTTTAATATATACTCCATTGAATTTAGATTTAGAAGTAGAGTAAAAAGTTTCAATTTTTTATTCGTAATTTATCTATGTAAATAATAATCTCCTTTCTTTTATTTAAATTACATGGCCATGCTAATCAACTTTTAAAGATATGCAAGTACAATTAAGAAACGGGCAAAGTGATTGGTGATGCTTACACTCAATAACCATTATGTTCACTCATGAATACCCTCAAAGTTTCCATTCTCCATTGATCTTCATTCTTAACTGAATGTGAAATAATACCCGTAAAATATTTGCACGTGCATTTTAAGTCAAAAGCGTATCTCTAAACAGCTTACTTGTGTTGTACCAACACCGCTGGAGGCAGCACAATGCTCACAGCACTGTGCTAATTGATATATCCCTTTATACTTTCGCAAAACTCTTCAAAACAACTTCCTTTTCTTTGACAAGTAACCGCATCTATGTTGTGTAGTCTCTGTAGGGTAACCATGTCGGTTAAAGATGCAGAGACTTCAAAGATCATGTTTCTTACTTTGTTTGCTTTTTTGGTGCAGGAAAAGATAACTTATACAGTTCATTAATTTACTAACAGTATACGAAATTTGATAAACTCTCAACTTTATTGCTGGTGTATTAGATGCACGTTGTACTTATAATTGTCTTCAAAAATTTCTTCCACTGCAAAAGTGCTACATTGATTCATGCGATTCAGCTTACACAGTGTTTGACCAAGTTTGGGGAATGAACCTCGGTTTTTTTTTATTATGTAAAACCTGATTATTAACTAGAACCTTCCTAGTTCTTGTCCAAATTCTTCTCTACATTATGGACGCCCTATTGAGGAGAGGTTCGACATTGTTTATAACGTTGTTTGCTCTTAGTGTTCGTCGACATAGAATAGAAACACCTGCGACCTACCTGTCTGTACAGCGAAATCTCACAGCGGACTTTCGACTTTACAGTTTCCTGCGTTTGTTCGCTAACAATAGGCAATAAGGCTGCGTCGGCCGCCGACAGTACTCGCTATTCAAACCCGACCGTTGCTCCGACTACACTATTCTTAATATCACCATTCATCGGTTAGCAGTATTTCTTGTCCAGCATTTAAACACACATTCAGATATTGAATGCGTGATTCTGTGGTGTTAGCGGAAATACCCTAAATAATGGCCACTGTCCATTTCAATAACAAAACAACTGTAGGATTAAGTACAAGTTGCGACCATTCGACGACACTTCATAAAGCTTGAGTCAGCCTTTTCAGATTGTGGGAATTTTAGAAAGTATTCAGGGGATAATGCACTTCATCGCAAAGCACTTCAGCAAAGGATCTAAAAACGTACAAGGTCCTCGAAAAGCTCTAGATTTCCTAATACAAAGAAACCCTCCGTATGTACAATAATATAATAGGTAGATTTTATAGTTGTAATTAAAGCATAGATTCCTTTGGAAATAAACCTTCCAAAATTCTGCATTCAGCCCGACCCACCGTCTTGAGCTCGTCAGTCCATTTAGTGCAATGGTAGTATTGGTAAACCTTATAAAGATAAATGAGGTAAAATACCATATAGGTAATCTAAACAAGTACTGTCTCGGCATTTTTTTAGATGATATGTCATTTAAGTTGTATTGAAGTAACGCAAAGTACCTAACTAATTTAATAAAGAAATATTATTGGACCTTAAAATTGTGCCTATTATTCCAGACAACCATTAATGAAGTTAAGCGTATAATCATACTTATTATAGTTGATATAAGAGCTAAGTATAATCATAATTGTTAAGTATATAGTTACATAAGAACTACCCACTTCATTTCCGTTTAGTCTTTGTAACAATACATTTTACCTGTGCTATACATAACAGCTACCTTTTTAAGATCATAATAATAATTGATTCGTTTTTAACTACACAAATTCGTCTACCTGCCCCTTTATCTCCAAATGAGTTTGGCAAACAATGCTTCGGTAAACAATAGGTTTAAATGACCCACTCTTGTCACTCCAAGACAATTTGTAAGTTGCATAACAAAGCTTTATTGTACTACAATCAACAGGACAACTGATTGTTATAATTATCGATAGGTACAAATGACTTTCTATATATCAAATGGATATTTAAGGAACCGGGCGCAATAAATCGGCTCTCAATAGCCATGCACAATAAGAACAGCACAGACGATTGCTACAATTGTGCTGTCACTTCACGTCGAGTGCGCATTATGCAGATTCAGTAACATTAAAACGAGTTTCTAGTTAGTGGAGGGCCCACACACGTGCAGCAATCCTACGCCGATGCGACGACCGACGCCGAGATCATTGACTCGCGATTTGCAGGTGTCGCGGTCGCGACCCAATGGTGGCGAGCTTGCGCCTGCGCTGCTCGCCAACGCACCCGCGCCCGCGCACCTCCCCGCCCCCTCGCCGTGACGTCACCGCACCTACCAACACAATGCTCAATACGGATCGGCGCCGGCGCATAAATTCATCGATTCTATTAACATTTTTCCAATACCTGCTTATAAACGCTAAATAAATTACAATAATCACGTCCGGTAGGAAAGTTCAGTTGTTTTTGTGAACACTTAGGCAATGAAAACTGGTCTTAACTATGCTAAAGTAGCTAGGAATCGTCTGAAATAAAGGGCAACAGTGTTAAGCCTGATCTATTATTTAAACCTAACTAAAATGGTAGCCTTGCAAGGTAAACTACATGCGTGTACCGATGACGCAACAAAACTGCGCACCTATTGCCACATTAGTAAAGCAAACTTCACCTAAAGCAAAGAAATGTTATGGGTCTCCATTCCCCAACGAGTGCCCTTAGCTAACCTTAAACGCAATCCAGTCGTCCATGTATGTAAGGCTACCACCAACACTAAACGATGTTGGTTTTTGTTTCTAACTCCGCAAGGAAAGTTGACATCGCCTTAAATCAAGCGGGCTCGTTATTAAAAGAAATCACAGCCTCCCATCGCCATTCCATCCTCCATATTTGGCCTGGAAATGTACATTTTTATGTTTGCTTTATAAAAGGAATAAGAATTTCTTATGGATGCAGGTGAACTGAAAGAGCCGCATGTGAGTTTACGTAATGAGGAACTGTTCCTTAAACGTTGAGTAAAAACAAACAAATGATCTGTATTGGCATTCTTCCTGACAATTTGTTTATATTAAAACTGACATACATATGTAAGTAGTATGCGGTAAAAGAATGGTAGTAATCAATCGAACTTTTTGTTGCCAAAACTGTCCTGCGTACTTCACAATTTATTGACATCGATAACTTGCAGCTGTTTAAGTAAAACAATTTCCTGACACCAATACCTCAGCATCAGTTGGTAGCGTTGCTGTTAACCTGTTAATGCGAGGTATTCATGTTATGTTGAGAAGTATTACATGGGTAATATGGATATCGTTAATGAACAGTAAGTCGATAGTGGATCGGGTGGGGGTTCAGGTCAGCGGTGAGCGGCGGCAGGGTTATCAGCGGCGGCAGCGCGGCGCCGCCAGCAGCTTATCAACCTGCACACATCGCATACTGCGACCATTAGTCACGCCGCACAATAACAGCCCATGATGCCGTCACCTCATTCTAGTCTTGATGATTGTCTACAAACAAGTCAACAATGACAAAAATGTTATGTTATCAACAAATAGTTCAGAACTAATTTTACAATTGTCAAAACATCGACTTCAGATTTGTACAAAAACTGTTGCCGAAATACATACTTATAACCGTTGCTTCTCAAATCTGTATTTAATAAATCATTGTGATTATGCTGAATAATTCAAACATCAATTTATATTTTAGAAATATTCTTCAAAACGTGGGTTATGAAAAAAATGTATTGACAAAAAACAGTCACACTACTGAATGGCTTATCTTACTTAACCTAATAAAAATTCCGAAACAACCCAGAAAATTATAATGACCAAAATGACTAGTCAGAAATGCGGTCAAGTTAGAGTTGGTGGTTTTCTTAGCGTTCTGAATAAATAAATAGTCCTTTAACTATATTGTGTACGTCGGGAAGGTATCGGGAAGGTTTCCTGTCCCAACAAGAAATATTTAACTGAACTAATCCTAATTATACGCCTAGAACTATAGTTACAGTCGTAAGCAAAAATAACGGTTACAGGAATAACTTAGCAGCTTAAATAATTCACTTATCAAATTAATGGGACTAACAGGACACAATAGAAACTGTCAAACAATGTTCTAATCAGCTTTTTCCTATAGAATTAATCGTCTAGTAATTTGTAATAGTAACTGATGCAACTTATTCTTTGTTCGTTTGAACAAATGAAAAGATCTTGCACAAACAATCTATTATTGCCATTTTCATCGTTCTGAAGTCATGAAATGTGATGATTTATTAAAGGGTAATAATGTCTTAAATTAAAATAAAAATAAAAAGAAATAAAATGTTCCTTCCTTCTTACTCGGTCCGTCCACATAAAGACATGACGTTTAAGTTATTCATACAATTAATAATACCAACACAGAACTCTAAAAATTACCTTATTAACAAATCTTGGGAAACTTGACGTTAAAAGATCTTTTAAAACACAAGAAAAAAAGCACAAAACGTTTCTTCAATACAAAAATGCACCTGAGAATGAAGGCGGGACCACTTGACTAATATTTCGATTATTACAAATCACCGTGAAATGTATATTACGATGGAAGCTCTATACAATGCCTGTTGGAAAAGCATTCGGGATTTTAAATGTGAAAAGAATATTCAATGGTTGCGGTACAATACGAGCGGGTCTTGATAAGGTCGCTGGCACACGTGTGTTTGTCGCAGGTAGTGGTTAAATTCGTTTAGTCCAGAGGTAGCGGGTAGTGGGTACGTTTTTTGGTCGGCGGGCCACACAGGTGCATTCACCTTCTAATTTACTATTCCCGATACCGCCGGGCCATGGGACACAGACGTGTTTAATGCTCCTTTGTTGCTCACATTCTGTGATGGTGTCTCGTAATCTCTGAGATTTTATTCCGATATTATTCATAGAGCTATCTATCTCCTTGGATACTTGATGGAATATTCAAATGAGATCATTTTAATCCCCTATAGGCAATATAGCTTCAATCAGTCGGAGAGCCGATAAATTGTCATGCTAACTGCTATGATCCCAAAACAGAATCAAATGTATTAGTATTTCTGAAATGTAATTCTGATTTACCTCTACGTCGTTAAGACTCAATTAGCATGTTTAACACAAATGCCTTAGAAAAATGTTTTGCACTGAATGTTACAACATTAGTGGACATTAACTGTCCATATTAGATGTGCAATGCTCTGCACAGATATGTGCAATTATAGGAATCGTAGACATCCTCAGTTAGTTGACGTTAGCTATGTTTGTTATTCCATCAGGCTCACCTGTTTCCTTCAATTTAGAATTTCCAAGTATACCTCATTATCTTAATTAAGACATAGATAAGAGGCAATCAATTTTATTATTAGTGACCCAATAAAAACTTTATATGTTAAATTAATTAATTAATTAAATTGTTAATAAGCGTCAATACATTGAGTATTGGAATTAAGAAAATCCATTAAAATTACTGTTTAGATTGTCATTTAAAATTCTATCGTCTTGAGCTGCCTCTGCAGGCATTCCGAAGATAATTTTATTGGATGCTTTATGAATTAATTAATCATTCACAAATATCTTGCATCATTACGTCTTACTTGTTTTTTCCAGACTTCGTCCATCTCATCATCGTAACTCTACCTAGTCTACCAACCTCATAAAACTATTTCAATCCTTTAACGTCTACTCTTTCCTGGTCTCCAATTAATCGTTTCTCTGGTGATTGACATAGAAGGCAGTAAGCGTTGATTATGCGCTAACTGATCAGCTGAGCACGTCACGACCTCGGGTGGCAAGCTTTATTACGTATTGTTCAAGAGCGCGGATATCACGAACTATACTTAGAACTCTTACTGCGATTTGTATCTAGGAATTAAAACCAACCTAGTCTAAAAATAGTTTAGGAGACAAAACAACATTACTTAAATACTTAAATGAATAAGATATTCTTTTATCTAAGTTTTTTTTTTTTAAAGAATTCTACTGCAGTTATCTTGAGCAGATTTTGACTGCTTCACCGGACTTGGTTTTATCTAAGTTTGTCGTGGACTGTGTGGAGCGA
Organism: Diachrysia chrysitis; assembly: GCA_932294365.1. NCBI lineage: Eukaryota > Metazoa > Arthropoda > Insecta > Lepidoptera > Noctuidae > Diachrysia > Diachrysia chrysitis. Next base: position 5,286,946 of record OW028653.1, read on the forward strand.
AATGGGCGCCCACAGCATAGCTTTTTAAAGAAGTACGTCAAAATATATATTAACCTCGTAAGGCCCAAAGACCTAATTTAAGGAATACAAAAAGTAGTCATTGCGGCCCCAGAAAGTTATTAAAATCATTAAATACCGTCCCTGATACCTAAAACCTTAGAACATAATGTTTATTATTTGAGTTAGGTAAATATACCCACTAATTAAAATCTGCCATCGAAAGTTATGAAACTCAACGTATTTTTGTCAAGGTTGATTATTATCAATTTGACATTTAAGAACCAATGTATTATATTAGGTATATAATGTTTAATTAATTAAGATGAAAGCATTTTAACTGGACAATTTTTTACTAATTTAGTCCTGGGCCGCAACTACTAGTGCCTATTTTTAGTACATTGGGCCGTTATTAATAGTGTCCTAGATTTAGGTTGGGCCTTACGAGATTAAAACAATATCGAACAAATGGTGTGATGCGAAAAAACTATTCTATCGCTTGCTGATAGGTAGGTCTCAACCTTGGTGTAACCAAAACAAAAAGTAAATTAAGTATTCAACTCATTAAACAATCAAATAAATCTTATCACGTAGGGGGCGGAAGCGTTTATTGGTCTTCACTCCAAAGGTACGAACATGTCAAGTAAGCTATAAACCATTCAGGCGCCATTTTGAATTCGTATTGTCATTTGTCACCGATTGTCGGTGCAATGGTGAAGTGATGGGAGGTCTATCCGGCGCCGGCGATTTGCATCAGACGAGCACAGAATCTATTATTTTTAATCGAGCTTACATTTCATTATACTTGCCTTTCCTCAATAAAACTACGTGCATAGAAACAGTCACAACCAATACGGTATAAGTTATTCAAAATCTAGAGATATAAATCTGACGAAAACCACTTCGAATCTAGTAAAAAATAAAACGTTTATATAACATCGACGAAGGCATAGATCTGTTCTTCCTAATAGATTTAATCAATGCCGGGTTCGTGGCTAATTTCCCTGCGCTTGCAATTTCGTTAGCATTTATTAATTAAATAGCTGCGGGTAGTTGGCGATGTTAGAACAAGTGCAGCATCAGCGACAGGTGCCCACGCACGTGCCGGCTTAAATAAAACGCAATGAATGTCAAATGCGTTCGGAACAGCGCACACTACGCACTTCACTTACCAGACCGCATATTAAGAACCTTTGATAAAAAACGTAAAACACATTTCGCATTGCATATACGCACACTTAGGTCGTTTTACAACGAACGAAGGCGAAGATACTTTCTGATTCCATATCATTAAGATATTTATTGCACGACGTTGAACACGCAACTATGGTTTAAGTTTAGCAACTACTACGACGTCACAGAACTTAATTTCGCGGAGCACGGGGTGGGTTCGCGATTGAGGGTTAATTCGCCACCCTCTGCGAACGCCTGACTTTTCATTATCGAGATGTTTTATTAAAGTAGGGGCCGGTGTGTCTGGGAGGGTTGTCTAGGGTTATCTCTAAATACGTTTTAAAGTCATCGATAGAGTCAAAAAAAGAGACTAGATACTAAGTTACTTGACAGCTTCATATGAGGCAGGAGAGTTATGATCAAAATGATTTGACAATTCTAGACTATTAAGAAACAAACAATCTTCACCTTCTCAGAACACAAACAATATAGATCTATAAAGTATTTGTTTTTATAAATAAAGTATTCATTGCGAATTTAAAATTGTAAAGTTCGCAGCCCTATGCAGTAGCCGCGCGTCATATATTGAGTTACCCATCGAGGTGTGGGTGGAATGTTTACACTGGGATTTAGGGCTGGTCCTGGCCATATTGCATTCCTATAGGCAACCGAGGGCCGCACGTCACGCTCTGCGTCAAATAAACTGGCTGATTGCAATCTATACTTTACCGAAAAACTCGGAGAAATCTTTCCGAAGTATTCGTACATAATAAATGCGAAACACTTAGTGCAACTTGTTATTGATAAATACCTGTCCCTTATCCATCTTATTTATTCTCAAATTATATCTCTCATCGATATCTTCTTATCATATCTGTAAATCTAGCAACACTGGCCCATATACCTCCACTTCTTGCGTGCTGAGTTAACTTATACTTAGTATATTATTATGTAGGTATTTTAGAGGTGCAGCTGCAACGCCTACAACGTGACATAAGTCGCATTTTTTCATGATTTGCAAAACATTGTGATTTTACATAACTCCATCTGTTTCTGCTTATAATTATTAACCTCTGTGAAATTATAGCACAGTGTAATGAAAAATGTTATGTCTAATGTGTTGTCAAACGCGGTCCGTTCGGCCACCGGTGACACAATGCCGACGTGAACTCTATCAACAAGCCGCAGACGTGTTCAATAAACACGGTCACTGTTATAATGGCTGTAGTTTCCTCGAAACTCTGTTTGACAAAACATTATAGACAAAGACAATGCCACGCGCCGTGTCCAAACACAAATGAGTCAGTCCGACCGACTGACACCTACTCACAGACTGCACGACTCACCAAATTATAACTCCTATATTAACCGGCAAAATCAATTCATAAATAATTAAAACATCGTGAAGCAGAACTTCGATGTCTGCTTGAGACTTGAACTAGAAATTCTTAATAGAAAGTCTCGGTAACGCATTGTTTCAATGTAAACATAATATAAGTATCAATTTGGTACTTAGTTTTAATTTTAATGGCTTTGAACTTAATAAAGCGTTAAGACCTCAAAAGCTCCGCCAGACGGCAGATGCAGGCCTAGAACAATCTAGATCCAAACTATTAGCTCAGCGGCAATCTCAAGCGAATCTTTTACACAAAGCTTCTTGAAACTTTTATTGGTATAAAGTGCCCATGGCGAGCGGCGGCCGGTTGATCGATAAAGTGTTTACGCCTTTTAAATTATTGGCCAAGATATCCGCGTGACTGAGTTGTGGTGTTGCTACGTTCATGGATTACTTGCACTGTCGGCCCGCGGGCGCATTAGTGCTTTGTATATTTTTACTTTTTAATTCTAGTTGGATATAAATCTGTAGAAAGTGTGACTAATCTATACTAATCTATACTAATACTAATACTATTACTGATATATATAAAGCTGAAGAGTTTGTGTATTTGTTTGTTTGAACGCGCTAATCTCAGAAACTACTGGTCCGATTTAAAAATCTTTCAGTGTTGGATAGCCCATTTGTTGAGAAAGGCTTTATCTAGCTATATAAAATTACGCTGCGAACAAAAGGAGCGGAGCATAAAAGAAAAATTGTTGCAGAAATGAAAAACCTTTTAAACTAAAACACACGGACAAAGTCGCGGGGGACAGCTAGTACATATAAGATAAACGTTATTACATTTACTTAGTGTTAATCTCAATCTGTTTGTTCTTACAATTATATAAAAGCAAAGAAACAGAAAAGGTCTCTTTACTAACCTAAACGCCTCTGAAGACATTAAAATGTACACATTACACGTTTCTGAAGTTGCATCGATGATTTTATGATTAGTGTTTGAGTATCCTACTAATAAGCACTTAAAGAACTTTAATAAAAATGTAAAAAAACTATCAAAGAGGTATTTAGGTATAACTGATGATCTGAGTCACGTCTGTGGGTGGCGTGAGGTCGCACACATGCTAACAAACTCAAAACTAGGTTATGTCTTTGTTTATGGAAGCTATGATAACCATGAAATCCTTTCAACATTAATCTACAGTTTGTAGCGTGTAATCTTACTAGTATTTATCTAATGAAGTAAAAGCTTGGGTTGTGACCTGTATTGAGGATAGCCGGTACTGCCATCGAGTTAATTAGTCGCGTTAGTTTTGACTTTAATAAGCCCTATTCTTAAATTTACACATCTATACATCTACACAAATAAATAAAATTGAAGTATCTGTTTATAATATTAAAATTACCGCTTTTTACTACATGCGTATGAATGTATATACGGTAGATACATATACCAAAATAGCATTTTTTACAATTTTTGTCTGTCTGTCTGTCTGTCTGTTTGTTCCTGCTAATCTCCGGAACGGCTGGACCGATGATGTAATAAGAAGTAACTTGGGCTACATTGAAAACTCAAATCAAAATTTCACGCGGACGAAGTCGCGGGAGCAGCTAATGTAAATTTCTCTTGCCTTAGCTCACGCTGCGCCACTGAGGCTTGTTAGTTGTTAATGATCCAATAATGGCTATCCTGCCTGACTCTAAAATATTGAAACGGGAACAAGTATTTAAGTCATCACTGATACGGCCAATATAAACGAATCGAATTTGAAGTCAGTAAATTACTCAAAGTAAGTCAGACTTTAGTTAGCGCGGGTAAAATTTTAAACGAGTCTTATACATTCTGCCTTATCTACCAGTTTTATTTTTTATCTGAGTGGAGTGGACGGTTAAGCTCAAGGCACACGTGCAGATCGACGCCTGCGCAGATCGTGACCTGCGTCTGCGCACCTCCGCCGTCTACCACTTAAGTACCTCACTCGTTTTAATTGTCTGACGCCACATTACAATGTTATAAAAACCCTTTTTTTAAGACGTCATTATTTCAGGACTAAATTAATTTACTCGACTAGGTTTCATGGTGATAATCGTACCAAAATATAGAAACTAATTGTTTAACATTCCATCTAAACAAATACACAACAATACATTCCATCTTTTTAATAAAAAAATTGATACTGGGCAAACAAAAAATCTTACAGTTTATATAAAACAACACTCATGGCTTCGGGCATATATTTCATTAGGTACCAATTTAATTATGTGCAGTGGTTATATGCATTACATAGGTCGACAATAACCGATCATGTAGGTAGAGGTATAAAGATGCGGCGTCTCAAAGTGAAACGAGTTGGAATACTCAGGTGCGCCCGCGCCGCGTCACGGCACAGATACATTGTGACGGCGCGCCGGCCGCAGCCAGAAAATAGAATTAAAAGCCATTCCACAATGGACCAAAGCCCTTTCAAAAGCATAAATACGAATAGGAATTTTAAAACCCGGCAAAATACCTCAGGTGTTCGGAGGAGTGAGGACTGAAGAGATACAATTCTAAACTATTTGAATATAAAAAAATTGTAGCTTAGAATAAACTTGCAGAAATGTAGCCGGTGTAAAGAGCGCAAAATTAGTAAAAAGATTTGCAAAAAATTTAAATAAATAAAAAAAAATAAAAAAAATAAATCCCTACTGTCTAAAGATACGAAAAAGTAATGTGCACAGAAAAATTATACCTACCTACCTAAACCAATTCTGAGGGATTACTCGAAAATGATTTCAAATCTAATGCAATGCCAATGCAACACACAACAAAACACAAAATAGTCTAAAAATACTGTCAATGTTAATTCACTTACACATACTGCCAGTTAATTCATTTCTTCAATTTACAGTACTATTTTTTTTTTTCACGATTTATATAAATACTTAATTAGTTTGTAATTATTTATTACATTTTCAAGTAAAATAACAAGTCAATCAGTCCACTTGCGTCCTATTAAAAAAAATATCTTTCAAACCTTAGAGTAAAAATAAGTGAACTATAGAGTGGGCCTAACAAGTTTAGAGTCAATTGTGAGCACTAGTATGAACAAGTAAAATCGTAAAATTTATGTCCAAACAGAGTGCGCCGTTTAAAATTATCTCATAACCTAATATAACCCTAATAATATCGAAACCGATCGATATTATAGCACAAACTACTATTTTAGTATTTACAGCAAAAAATTTGCTTACGTTACACTCCCTCTCTCACAAGGGCCTTTTCTATGTATTCTATGGTGTAAACCTTACTATTAAACTATTAAAACTTATTAATTTATAATTTCAAGAAAAATAAACACAGGAAAATGTAAAGCCGTGTATGCAGTACCTGTTTTTTCCTTGTTTTCTAACAAAGTTGTGTAAAAAAAATACAACCGCTTTAAACTGTCTTATTTCTAGTGCCATCTAGATATATTTCTGCAAAACGTGTTTTACAATTTCGATTTGAAGATGTCGCTGCTGATTGCATAACAACTTCAATAAGCGTCATCTAGTGTCAAAAAGTAGTAACAACTTGCAGCTATTCAACACTAGATGGCACTGTAAACGAATTATTTTATTTATCTGTATGGCAACACTGACGATATAAAACTGAATGCTATATTGAAAATGCTTCTTTTTGATTGGTGGACCGAGCCGGTACGAAATGGCATTCTTTTCATCCGCCATTTTGCTGTTGCTTGGCTGCAGAAGTGGCGGCCAAGAATTTTCTGTGAATATCTATCTGCATTGCGGTAATCGGCCGCATTTTCTTAAAGGTAAGATTTTAATCATTGGGGTGAATGTTTTACATCGCTTATGCGATTATTATTTCGGTATTTTCATAGCACTGGGTATCTCCACGGTTGATTTTATATCGATCGTGGTCGTTTATACTGTGCTAGATAAGAGATGCTCACCCATTCGAAAACACAAGCTACTCTCTGTTTTCGTCAGTTACGAGCATTACATGTGAATTAATATGATTGTGTAGATGACCTGTATCGTGCCCAGTCTGATAATACTCTTACTTTCAGGTGTAGGTTAGTAGAGCCGGCAAGATGTATCTCTACAATCTTACTTTGCAAGGATCATCATGCATTACGCATGCTGTTCATGGCAATTTCTCTGGGACAAAACAGCAGGAGATAGTGATATCACGTGGGAAAACATTGGAACTCCTGCGTCCTGACCCAAATACCGGCAAAGTGCACACTCTCATGAAGGTTGAAATATTTGGAGTTATCAGATCTATGATGTCATTTCGGCTCACAGGAGGCACAAAAGGTAAATGAACTCTTATTATATAGTTACACCACGTGCTTTATTTCGAGGTTGGGCGGGGGAGCAAGTCATTAAAATCATCGGGGAGGTCATGTACGACTATAATAGATGTAGAGAATCTCATTTTGCATCGTCTTGCTCCATGCATTTAACACACAAGGTGTATGGGATAACTAGATGCATATACTAAAGCCAATGCGTCGCTCTTTGTAATCCATAATGGTTGCCGAGATGTACCGCAATGGCACAGTAAAACCTTGATTTGTATCCTATGTGAACATAATTTTCGTTTATTACAACATGGTGTTGTCTTTCAGATTACATTGTGATTGGTTCAGACTCCGGTCGTATTGTGATATTAGAGTATATTCCAAAAAAGAACATTCTGGAAAAAGTACATCAAGAAACATTTGGTAAATCTGGATGTCGCAGGATCGTTCCGGGCCAATACTTGGCCATTGACCCCAAAGGCAGAGCTGTTATGATAGGTAAGTTTAATTTAGTCCCATGTCATAATAAACATTTATTACCTACTTATATCCCTTTTTGTTGAGCTTTAATGATCCATATCTTATAAATTGTATCAAAAAAATCAAAATATCTTTATTTGCCATAAAATGGGGTACAGAGGATGGAACATACATTATAAAGAGCAACACACATTTTGCTGTATAATTTCAGCATGCAAATTTAAAATTAACAAAAGCTTGAAGTTAAAATTATATAAATCCTATTAGGTACATACTTTTTACATAGAACAAGTAACAACACAGAAGTTTGACATCATAACTAATTAAATAAAATAAAAAAATACAATTATGTGGTAAAAAAAATAAAAATAAAACAAAAATGTAATGTGTGTAGTTTTAATCAATAATTTAGCTAAAACAAAGAAAGTTAAATTTAGGTTGTTGTTGTAGTAATCTGGTTTTAATATTAATTTATTTTTGCAGGTGCCATTGAAAAGCAGAAGCTTGTATACATTTTAAACAGAGATGCTGAAGCTAGATTGACCATTTCTTCTCCACTAGAAGCTCACAAGTCAAACACTTTAGTGTACCACATGGTTGGAGTGGATGTCGGCTTTGAAAACCCAATGTTTGCTTGTTTGGAAATTGACTATGAAGAGGCAGATGCTGATCCTTCTGGTAATTTTTTCTATGAATTTATAGTCTGCAAACATAGTCCCTACAATGATTATTTTGAGGTCCGTGTTTCCGACTGACAGTGACGTCAAATCCTCTATGTATGAGTTAGGTTTTAAAATACTACTAAATTGACACATTAAAATTGTTTTAGACCCTAATATTTCCTCTTCTTTTTTAGGTGAAGCAGCACAGAAAACACAACAAACACTAACATTCTATGAATTAGATTTGGGTCTGAACCATGTTGTAAGAAAATATTCAGAACCTCTTGAAGAGCATGCTAACTTCCTTATAACAGTGCCAGGAGGCAATGATGGACCCTCAGGAGTACTCATTTGTTCAGAAAACTACCTGACATACAAGAACTTGGGAGACCAACATGATATCCGCTGCCCAATCCCTCGACGGAGAAATGACTTGGATGATCCTGAGAGAGGCATGATTTTTGTCTGCTCTGCAACTCACAAAACAAAGTCCATGTTCTTCTTCTTAGCACAAACTGAGCAAGGAGACATATTTAAAATAACCATAGAAACTGATGATGACATGGTCACTGAAATAAAACTAAAGTACTTTGATACAGTTCCTGTTGCGACTGCAATGTGTGTGTTGAAGACTGGCTTCTTGTTTGTGGCCTGCGAATTTGGCAACCAGTAAGTGTAGAAGTTATTTACTTAAAAGCATGGTAATATTAGGAGGAAGACATTTGGTGCTTCCTGATTAGCATACCATGCTAGATAAAAAATCTCCGAACCAAGGTCCTTCCTTACTTTATGAGGAAGTGCACACTGATGTGAGATGCACATTTCATTTTATACACAAATAGATATTTTTCTTTACTCTTCATCAAATAACAATATGTTAATATGTTATTTTTCTTTTAGCTACTTGTACCAAATTGCTCACCTGGGGGATGAAGATGATGAACCAGAGTTTAGTTCTGCTATGCCTCTGGAAGAGGGAGATACCTTCTTCTTTGCTCCAAGACCATTAAGGAATCTGGTCCTTGTTGATGAGCTGGATTCATTATCTCCTATATTGGGTAAGATATTCTATTAATATATTTTTCTAGAAACTCATAATGTTCAGAGTAAAAAACTTTCAAAATTTTCCAATGATGTCAACTTTTTCGCTCCGTGTTTCATCTGAAAAACATTGACGAGTACTTAACCAGATCTGAGGTTCTATTCATTATGTAAAATACTTTAATGTATGTGGATCAGATTATTAAAATAACTTATTATTTTTAGCATGCAAAGTAGCTGACCTGGCTGCTGAAGATACCCCTCAAGTATATTTAGCTTGTGGCCGTGGGCCAAGATCTTCACTGAGGGCCCTTAGGCATGGTTTAGAAGTTGCGGAAATGGCTGTCTCTGAGCTGCCAGGATCCCCCAATGCTGTTTGGACCGTCAGAAGGCACAAGGATGGTAGGCTAATCTAACTAAATACATTTCAGAAAAGTCAAGTCACATAAACAAATGATTAAAATTAAATAATTTAATTACAAAATAATTTAAAATTTACCACAATTCTTAAAACAGGAAGACATGAAAGGAGCTTAATGATTAAATCTTTTGGTCCGTGTTACTGAATAACCGTGACGTTACAAATAACCACTTATGAATGCTCCTCTTTATCAACAAGTTACTAATAAAACCCTGGTTGTTTGTCATACATAAACACCAGTGGTTTTTCTTTTCAGGATCTACTTTCGGCTGATGAACAAATAGAGATGGTTTCAACAAACACTCGAAGGTAGGCATCCAAGGCTCCATAAAGTGCAAAAGGAAGCTGCCAACATGAGAAGACTACAATTTACAAATAGACGCTGACTATTAGAACACATTTTTATCTTAAAACTTTTCTTTTGGTTGCAGAGGAGTATGATTCTTACATCATTGTGTCGTTCGTAAATGCCACACTTGTGCTGTCTATCGGCGAAACTGTTGAGGAAGTAACAGATTCTGGTTTCTTGGGAACAACACCGACGCTCAGTTGTCACGCGCTAGGTGCAGATGCACTTGTGCAGGTGTACCCTGATGGTATCCGACACATTCGTGCCGACAAACGTGTGAATGAATGGAAAGCGCCAGGAAAGAAGTCAATCGTCAAATGTGCCGTCAATCAGAGACAAGTAGTGATTGCGTTAACAGGAGGCGAATTGGTCTACTTTGAAATGGATCCTGTAAGTTGAATTGCGTTATATTCAAATTTTTTATTATATACCGACGTGTTTGCGTGACCGTGCCTTCGGGTGTGGTCACGTGAGGGTGGTGCGTAGCTGCCTTATGCAGTGACAAGCCCACAACGTCGCAGAGCATGTCGGTCTCCCGCTTGCGGTAGAGATCGGCACTCGGCATATTCCATAGCCAAGCTGGAGTCGTTCAGGCGATGAAGGCGGCAAAACCATGCCGTGGACAATCAAATTATATCAGTTACTTAACTTGTTCACTGGTGATCTTTTGCAAAGTTCGATTCTAATGAGTCTTGTGTATTACAGACTGGTCAACTTAATGAATACACAGAAAGGAAGAAATTATCATCAGATGTATCTTGTATGGCCTTGGGATCTGTGGCTACTGGCGAACAAAGGTCGTGGTTCTTAGCTGTGGGGCTAAATGACAACACTGTCAGAATCATCTCTTTGGACCCAGCGGTAAGAATACTAAATTATTTGTTACATTTTCATAGCTTAACACATATTTAATGATGATAAAAGGACACCATTGATTTTTTGTGATTACAACAACCCAAAAATGCGTTATTCTAATACTACTGATAATAATAATTTTTAAATTACATATGATGTAATGTAAACAAATTATTTTAATGGGTCGTTATTTTCAGGACTGTTTGGCGCCCCGCTCCATGCAAGCGCTGCCGGCCGGCGCAGAATCCCTCTGCATAGTTGAACAGCCTTTTGAGTCGGGAGCTAAATCTGCATTACAGTTGAATATAGGCTTGAGCAATGGAGTACTCTTAAGAACCACGTTAGATTCTGTTAGTGGCGACTTGGCCGACACTAGAACTAGGTGAGTTTTACATTATTAAAACATTGTATTTTTTTCAAGTACATATTTACATTAATTACCAATGATGAAAAAACATATCGCTCCTTTTATAATCTGATATCTATTGAGGATCACTTAACCAGATCTGAGGTTTTTAACCTAACATCATGTTTTGTAACTATATCTTCATTCTTTATTAACGAAATGAATTACACGCAGGTACCTAGGTTCGAGGCCAGTGAAGTTGTTCAAAGTTCGCGTGCAAGCTGCTGAGGCTGTACTGGCTGTGTCATCGAGAACTTGGCTTGGGTACCACTATCAAAATCGCTTCCACTTGACACCACTATCATATGAATGCTTAGAATACGCGGCTGGATTCAGTTCTGGTGAGTAAAACATTACAAATTGATGTTGAATGGTTACCGACGTGTTTGCGTGACCGTGCCTTCGGGTGTGGTCACGTGAGGGTGGTGCGTAGCTGCATCATGCAGTGACAAGCCCACAACGTCGCAGAGCATGTCGGCCTCCCGCTTGCGGTAGAGATCGGCACTCGGCATATTCCATAGCCAAGCTGGAGTCGTTCAGGCGATGAAGGCGGCAAAACCATGCCGTGGACAATCAAATCAATTTAACAATATTAAAAATTCTTAGGTCTTTTCACTTCTGTCATTAAAATTATTTTATGTTTTTAGAACAATGTGCTGAGGGTATCGTAGCTATTTCGTCCAACACCTTGAGAATTTTGGCACTGGAAAAATTGGGAGCAGTCTTTAATCAAACTTATCTACCTCTAGAATACACTCCTAGAAAGTTCGTCATTAACTCTGACAACAACAACATCATCATACTTGAAACAGATCACAACTCTTACACAGAAGAGATGAAGAAACAAAGAAGGTATGTGTTACATTATCTACTATGCTCTAACATGTTTAATTTAAAATGATGACAAAAATACACAAATCCCGAATTTCATGTAGATACACCTGCAGTACTGATTAAATGTACAAAATAATAATTTATCAAAATCAAAAATGCTATTTTCCTAACTATATTTTTTTCTTTGTTCAGGGTTCAGATGGCTCAAGAGATGCGTGAAGCTGCTGCTGGTGGAGGTCCGGAAGAACAGCAACTAGCTAATGAAATGGCAGATGCCTTCCTCTCTGATACATTACCAGAGAATATATTTTCGTCACCAAAAGCTGGAGCAGGTAGATAAACATTTTATACAACCATTTAATTTAAGCCACATTCTCTGGGCAAGAGCAGACAATGTCAATGAGCATACTGACTCTAATCGGATGTGGCGATATTAAATCTCGACGTTAATCCCAAATAATCTTAATAAAAGTTATTTGATTCAAGTCTGGGAGACATTTTTAATTTTTAACTCAATATTTGGTCAAATCTTGTTTACGACTTTTCTCTAATGAAGATTAATCCTTTAGGTATGTGGGCATCTCAAATTCGTGTGGTTGATATGGGAGTGAGCGGCGGTCAACCTACAACGTTATTCAAACTGCCGCTAGAACAGAACGAGGCAGCCGTGTCGGGCTGCATCGTGCGATGGGCAGTTCACGCTGAACACGCTCAGCCACATCTGGTTGTAGGTGTGGCCAAAGACTTGATCTTATCACCGCGATCCTGCACTGAGGGCAGTTTACATGTTTATAAGGTAATACATTTTATTTTATATTTATAAAAAGATAATTTTCCAATGTATGAACTTATTAATAAAATGATTATTTTAATTTCAGATCTATAACACCACAGGAAAATTAGAACTTATTCACAAAACACCTGTAGACGAATATCCCGGCGCGTTAGCACCATTCAATGGAAGACTGATAGCAGGCGTAGGGCGTATGTTGAGACTATACGACATTGGTAAACGAAAGCTTCTACGCAAATGCGAAAACAGGCACATTCCAAACCTAATTGCTGACATCAAAACCATTGGACAAAGAATATTTGCCTCCGATGTTCAGGAATCCGTATTTTGTCTTAAGTACAAGAAGAGGGAGAATCAGTTAATAATATTTGCTGATGACACCAATCCTAGATGGATTACAAATAGTTGTATTTTGGATTACGATACTGTAGCTATGTCTGATAAATTCGGCAACGTAGCTGTCATGAGACTTCCACAGTCTGTCACTGATGACGTCGATGAAGATCCTACAGGGAATAAAGCTCTTTGGGACAGAGGTATGCACTGTTCAATATTTGTCTTAGACTATTCTATTTACCCCAAAGCTTTCATGATGAAACAAAATTATATACATGCTAGACTAATGAAAGAAATGATTACTTATACCCATCTGATGCTCTCAACAACTCATAATAAATGTGCTTGCTTCTAGTTGTACCTATTACTTATTCAGAATGTTACTTTCAGGATTGCTCAATGGAGCCTCTCAGAAAGGAGATGTTGTAGTCAATTTCCATGTTGGAGAAACTGTGACCACCCTTCAAAGGGCAACCCTAATTCCTGGCGGTTCTGAAGCTCTTTTATACGCCACTGTCAGTGGGTCCCTAGGAGTCTTACTACCTTTCACGTCTAGAGAAGATCATGACTTCTTCCAGCATCTTGAGATGCACATGAGAAGTGAAAACTCGCCATTGTGTGGACGTGACCACTTATCATTTAGGAGCTATTATTACCCTGTAAAGGTCAGTATTCAACATAATTAAAAGTAATATTTTTCTTCGTAAATTCCAGAAATAGTATACATTATAGTTTGCCATGTCTCCAAATACTATATGTTCCTTCCATCCGCCAGTTAGTCAGCAGTTTACTTCAGTAGAAGTATTCTGTGTTACACTGTCGGTAGATAACGACGGGCGCTCCGTGGCTTGTGTGCTTGTCGTTATGACTGCGCCCTGTTGCTAACGTCCGCCAAGTTCCGGAGAGTTGGACGCGTTTTATTTTATAACGCTACTGTAGTTTTGGAACGGACATTTAAACTAAAGTACTACAGTTGTAATTTTACCTATCCTGATTAATTGAATGAATATTAGACTTGCTTTTTTTTTTAATGAAACCAAGTAATGAACATATTTTTCCTTTCTTTACAGAATGTGATAGACGGTGATTTGTGCGAGCAGTTTAACTCTTTGGAACCAGCTAAACAAAAAGCTATTGCTGGTGACCTAGAAAGAACACCTGCTGAAGTATCAAAAAAACTGGAAGACATTAGGACTAGATACGCGTTTTAAATTTATTGTATTGATTTAGTTTAAGGAATAAAAATGATAAGTCAATTTGATTATTTTTATTGGAACATTTTGGGCATATTTTCTAATATCCCTTGCAAGTTGTCTAGGCATAATTATAAGTCTCCGAAATATGATAACACCGACAAAATAAGGGTCGCTGCACAAAGGCCACAACTACAAAACTCCATTTCCTGTATTCATGACTCTGCCACACGCTACAAATACTCGCCGCTCGCTTCTTGTGGCCGCACCGGCCACTAAACACTCGCACGATTCCCTACCCCTCCCTTACCTCGATAACTGTCAAAGGCAACGCAAGCTTGAATTGGAATCACGTACTAATCTAATAACGCCTCGGCTAGGTATTTTTTTTAAACAACCCGCGCTAATGAATTGTACATCACTCGTGGGCGGCGACAAACATTCAAATCACATACACAAAGAACACCACACAGACTTATCCCATGCGGGGATCGAACCCTCGGCATGTCGCACACAATGGTGACCATATCTGTTATCCATGCTGTAAATTATGCTGAAACAATAGAAAATGTTTCTGATTATTTACTATGAGCACGCGCATCGTCGTTGTGTGTGTGACGTCGGATGATTCTTATTTTGACAAAACTTTGTGAATAAGAAATTGGGCAATAAAGTATGAAATCTAAAATTATTGATTACTCAATGTAACTAGGTATTTAGTAAGACACTAAATATTTTTATAACTGCGTGTTATTGTATTTTACAACCGTTAACTAGTTAAAATGTATTGCCGTTCTCTCAAACGCTTTCACAATTTTATCATATTGCGCACTAATTAAGCCCAACATAATGTTGCTTGGCGAATTATAAGTGTGATATAATTAAAAATAATTTATTATGGTTTATCATATCTCACGCTAATAAGAAAACGGTTTATCGTGGTTTTCTTTTGCGTAGGCATCTCGAGCGCTGCGCCTAAATTAGAGAGCTGTCGGTTCATATATATACCTAGAACATGCTGTAGAAGTAGATTTAAATACCTAGCTGCCAACATACTTTCATGTTAGTACGATGCGACGTGCTACGGGTTCGATCCCCGCTTGGCATAATTTGATTAATCTACAAATACTTGTTTCTGAAGACTTATTACCGGGACCACTTATTGCGAAAGGTATTATTAACAAAAATGTTATATGGAGTTACTTTAATAGCCGCGTAGGTACTGGACAAGCTTACTCGGACGTTTCCGCGCGAGGCCGCCTCGGTCTGTAGATTTCTTGCAGGTTGCCGCGCGCGCCAAGGCTGAACCAGCATCGAACTCTCAGTCTTTTAGAAAAGACTGCGCTTGCCTAGCTCGGCATAGAGCAAAGTTTTGCTCAAGACCGTCATGAGGCTTTATACTAAGGGCTTGGGCCGCGACACGCTCGGGCGAGGCAGCGCGTGCGTTGTGCATTTGCCCGGGCGAGGGCCTCGCCGCGAGGCACCTCCTGACCGACCGAGGATTTACCCGAGAGGCTGCTCGCTAATACAAACTCATTTCTTCTAGCTTAATCATATGTTACAATAAATTAAATGTATTCTGTCACTATGATGTTTTTATTTTTTGTTCAACTTGTCAAACATAGATGTACCTAGGATTATTGTCAACGGTCACCAATAACTTATTTTATAGATACACGTAGATATACATATATCATCATTTACATGATTACTTTTCTGTTTAACGTACAAGGTGATATAATGGCATTACACAAACCTGCTAAAATTGCACGCACAGTAATTGTAAATGGTAAACTTGCATGCTTAATCGTACTAAACGTATACAACTTATACTGATAGTTACACAGACATGATCTACTTTTATAATAATTGGTAAAGTTGCATGAAATCACACCTATTCGCAAAAATCGATATAGTTATTAGGTATATTATAATGTATACGTATGCTGAATAATTCGAAAAAAGCAGAGACACGTTTTCAAATTTAAAAAAATATTTGTCTTCTTTAAATACGCCGTTGTCGTTGTTTCTAAGGTTAGATCAATATCGTGATGGAAAATCAGAAAGCTGCCGTCCTATTGGATTGTGAGAGTCAAGGAATAGAGATGGCAACCTATATCTATTTATTCTGGATATGAAAGACTCTGTCCATGAATTAAAAATGGATCGGTAGGTAATAGAAAATGTAGGAATTATAATCTTTCATTTAAATTATTGTCCACGCTTGCTGACAGCAGATTTAAATCAACGTGATTTCCTGAGATGATGTCATTGCAAAATGGCTCTCTCTCTAAAGTTTTTATAGCACGTGAAATGAATACCAAGTATAGACTAAGTTTTAATGTAAACAGTAGATAGGAGAAAATAAAATGAAACTATACAAAAATATCGAGTTCTATGTAAGCAGTTCAATCATTGAGGTGACGAAATCGCCCCACATAGCACTTTTCGCGTTACCTTATGGCCTGAAATGCAAATAGGAGAAAAATGCCACGATTCCTCGCGAGCACGTGAAACAAACGTTACCATGACAATATTATCGATCGGCGGCTTTTCCGAGGCTTTTTCCTGAAATTCTCATTCGCGTGTCGCCTTCTGAAACAATAAGGTACCGAAGTCTAGACACCCAGTTTGATACTCGGCGGGTTGTTTACTGTCTGACCCTTTTACGACCTTGTTTGTATTGTTGTGTTATGCTTAGTGAGTGCATGTCTCTACCGTTAATTTAAAAAAGCTGTAATGATGGTGATTGGATCGTGTCGGTAGTGCGAGTCCAGCAGCCGTGGACAATGAGTGCACAAGCGAAGCGAAACGAGACGAGCGCTCGCCGGCGGCCATGCGCGAGCCTCCGTTTTTAAAAAGCACTCATTAGCCGGTGCACCGTAACTGCGCTGCGGTCGGAACAAACGCAACGTGTGTGCAATACGGGGCATTAGAAAGTGTAATGAATATCGTGGTGCGATGCTGTCGGTGAGCAAGCCGGCGTCGCTAGTCCAGCAGAAGAAGCAGCAGTGGGCGCGGGAGAGAGGTGCGTACAGCGTAGTGGTGCGTCCGCGCGTGTCGCAGCTCCCGGCGAGCGCTGGCCCGCTGGCCGGCATCACGCCGCAGTCGGCACAGTCCGCGCCCCCGCCGGCGCCAGTCCGCGTCTCGGAGCTGGTGCATGCTCACATTTGCATCACGCTCGTTTTATGTTTTGCAACACATTCACGGTCGTGGTTTCATCAAGGAGATTTACTAGCATTCACGACTTTCTGTCATGTCGGTTTAACTAGAGTTATTTCGGATTGCGACACCATAAAACGGTACGTACACACCTAATTAAAACAAAAAACAGAGTTATATAAATATCATATTAATATACTTATTTCCACATATTTTTTTTGTAATTTTTTGTACAATTATTTTAAGTTTAGATAAGTACCTACCTTATTACTAAACTTTAAACACTAACGACAATGATTATACCAATTTATGTGAGCGTTATAGTTTGTGAATAAAAATATTTTTTGTATTAATATTAATCGATTAATAGATAAAGTTCTCACGATATCTTCTTAGATATCAATCTGTATCATAGTTTTTATCTGTTATGTGACATTCAACAGAAAGTGAATTTGTATCGTGCATGCACCGTCGTAATGATCATTTTCTTAATTTAATTGCAAATGGATGTAAAAACCAAATAAAAAAGATAGCACATAATTATTTATGTAAGTGTGTAAAGGGTACTTGCCTAGCTAATAATTAAATTACCCAACTCTCAGTGGGAAATAAATAAATAACTATTTTAGCCTAGTAGATACTAAGACTATTAGGTCTAGTAGGTACCTACTTATATCTAAAAGTACCTACGTAGCATTTTTAACAATATTTTGTACTCTACGCATTTTAGATCACGCTATGTTATTTAGGTTTATGATTAAACGAGTAATTAAAATATGCGGCTAATGCCTTAAAGCTGGGTCAACATTTAGAATTAATGTTAGTACTTAATAGAGCACTTACAAAGTTCCCAGTAAACTGTAGTAAGCATACAGCGTAGCGCAATACAAAACGCCTCTAATTAGGTTGCAAATAAGTTTCCGCCTTCAGGAAGTACCTACTTCAATTTGTGACAGCGGAACTGTAGTCAATTGTTTCCTCCCTGTTTAAATGACAAGAGAGCGTTACCGAAGTACAATAGTTAAACAAAACAATTGTTAGTTCCTATTGACAATGTCGGGGCCAGCAATGGAGCTATTTCAAGGTTGATGGAAGCAATGAACTTTAAGCTTTCCACTTCTTTGGTATGTAAACTTTTTATTAATCACACAGGTAGGTACAGTTAAGCCTTTAACTTTTAAATTGACATCACATCCATAACGTACCTAAATGTTCATTCTATTTTGTCTGTTAATTTCGAATTCAACCAGTCTATGTGTTTTGTAAGTCGGTACTACAATTATTACATAGTCTGTGGTACTACATAAGTACTTAATGCTTAATTATGTTGCTATGATATCCGTGATTACTTAACCATAGGACTATAAAGCTAATTTGATGTAGGTACTTATATACCTACAACCAAAGTACCTATAGACTCGGTACAGCTTTATATACCTAGCCAACTTCCAATCAAAAACACTTATGCACACGAAGATGGTAGTGTGTTATAAAGAATTACAGTTTCTATCTGCATTGGACAGGTTAGCGTTAAATAATGTAACAGAAACACTCACCGATCGTTAATACCTAGAGACGGTCTGCGGCTCAAGAGAGCGTGACGGCTCAAACAAAATATACCATTAGTAGCTAGAACACTTGTTTTTATTTACTATCCGTTATTTGCCTTCGTTACCCGACAATCGCTTATTGAATCTGAAAATAGAAAAAGAAACTTATTCGATTCAAAAACCAAAATAAACAATTCAAATCGATAACAGCTGTAATCGGTCTGTCGTTATTAAATAGTAGTGAATTATTCAGGCCGTGACAAAACAACTGCTACATTTCACTTTTCAGTAGGGTTCAACGTTTTACTACAGCTTACGTGACCTACATCCTTGACCAATGCTTTTGGATGCCTTAGTACTCACCTAGGCTCATAAATTTTCGATGTTACCACCGTTTCCGCCAGAAATGTGTTGCCGGCCGTAATTAATATTTCATTGCTACTACAAGTCACAGGGTGTATTCATTGTACTCCCCTCGTAGTGGTATGACAGAATAATTAATAGTTGTGGTATTTAACTAGATCCTTTCTTTAATATAATTTTTATAGTTTCATTTTAATTATAGGACTAGGTAATTAATAAAACTTTCTTTAGAAATAGGACAAAACATATTTTCTTATAATAAATAGCATTACTTTCATTTGTTACACAACATAATAACTTGCGTGTTGTGATAAAATCGCGACAAAAATATGTTCAAACCCAATGGTTCAACCTACATTCATTCCCGTTTGTAGACCGCCACCGCTATCGGTAATGAACATATTAAAGTAAATAGACGCACCATAAGAACAATGCCATTGTTTCTAAGATTACCTACGTTACCTACACGAACAAATGAAAGCGATCGTCAATGCAATACATATTAAGTGGTTTACGCAATACGAGTATTAAATATCTTAAAACCTCGAAAGTATGCTTATCTGTGCATCTACATATATTATATAAATGATACGGATGCTTACCCTAACGACTACTGAGAATCATTATTTTCTTCTATATTACTCATTAAAGCACATAACAAACACGAAAAGCATCAAACCTTTTAAACAGACCTTCGAATTCGCTGGCAATAACTATAAAGCAATAGACATTTTGTATTCTTATACTTATTACACTAATAAATTCTTACAATATCAAAGCCTTTCAATGGTCGCGTGTTCTTTATAGTAAAATAAAGCTGAGGTGGTTTACAACACTTGTATACTATAACATTATATTATGCAGCTCGCATGAATGACTTACCGTTTTCAGCCTGCGCTATCGACAAAACTTAAAACCCTTTGTACATAAAGGGGAAGGTTTTTCTTTATCTATCCCGAATAAAAAAATACAAAGTTAATTCAGAGACGACTGTTGTCATGGAAGGTAGTTCTTGACAATAAAAATATAAAGTACCTAGTGTAATAGAGTGATAGTTTTAGTGTTCTGTTCGTTTATCTATCATTTTGTTTAAGGAATAATGTGAAGACATTTAGAATCGTGTAAAAATGGTATCCTATCTTTTCAGAGGAAATGTCCCACCTTTACCTACCTTGGGGCTCCGGTGAGCGTTACACGAATCGTTTGCAAGTGCGAAATCAATTCGCCAGTACGCTGGAACTGCACAAACAGTCCTCATACGAATACCAAGAACCGGGGCAACGTCAACGTAGCCCAAGCTTACCGCCGATTCATAATATCGAAGAAAGAAATATTAAGGATGATAGAAGGAACGTTCTTAATCGAAATATTCCGAGCGCAAAAAGGTTTGCGTTCTATGATGAAGACTGTGAAGGTGACACGTCTGGATACGGCAGCGAGACAGTCAATCACATGAACAAAAGTGGACAGCACCGGACACTTCAAGGTAGCGATCGCAACCCTGTTGTGGCCTGGCAGCAAGAAGGGAAAGACGACAGGTACGGACAACCTTGAAATAGCAGCTATAAAATAAGTCTTTGTATTGCGTTTTAACTGCTTAAGTGATAAACCGATATTCTGCATTTCGCGATGTTTTGATTTTTTTAAAGGACCTTGTCACGCGCTCATTTTTTCCGTTAAATAAAAGGCAATACAATACATTAAATTGGATAGTTATCAAGTTTATTCCTTCTTAATATCGGATATTTTCTGAACCCGGTCGATACTTAGAAACACCTACTTGAAAAAATATTTAGTATAATACCTAAATGGTATGTAAACAATGATAGTCGCGTTACTTTAATTAAAGGTTTTATTGTAATGATAATAAGTTATTAGAGCATGAAAAGGAGTCAGTGTTTTCAACAGAAATGAGAAGGACGCATATTTTACGATATTGAAAATTTGCGTGATTTTTGAATATGTGTAGATATTAAGTTTCTTAGTAGAACATTATGCATATTTTTATACAATATTTCTTAAAATATTTTGCTATTACATGTTTAAAGTTAGACAAATTTCATAATTAAACCTATAAATTTGTTCCCAGTCATAGCGGATAGCGGTGACACATTTGTAATCAGCTTTTATAGTGTCTTTGCTTTCCTATTAGGTTACCGCCTAATTTCATGTACCTACTAGGTAGTTCTGTACTGTATTATGTAAGACTTGTAGTAAGTGCTAAAAGCACCACGCCAGCGCCGCTTAGTGTGAAAATGAAAATACGCAAGTGAAATCAATATTCCCTTAGGTATTCCGTCGCTGCTTATTATCTTCGATTCTTTAACAATAGTTAATTGGAGTCTCACTTTTATACGACATTGTTCCGAGAAAACTAGCCTGTAATGCTGCAAAGTAAAATATCTAATTTGGTAAACCTACCTACGTACTTATACCATTATCAAAATTGGTTTTGATTGATTTTTGAGTTCGACCCATCTACAGTTTGAAACTACATCCCTTGTATAGAAAAGTATCAAACAATCCATTACATTTAAATGTTTTAAGCGGTGCTCTCAATCTCATCGGAAGCCTTGAAATTTCCAAATAGCTGCCGTATATAATTATAGTTAAATTAATACATGGTCTCTTTCACTCATTTTGTTTAAGGAATAGACCATCGAGTGACGGTAAATCAGCAGCATCGGAGGGTGCGTGGTCAGCCCGCAGTCCTCGCACCTCTGAAGAGGGGCGCCTGCGCTGGGGCGACCGCGGCGTCGCTACGGGTCGGCTTTGGGAACCCACTGCACCTAATGCTAGATTACCACAGGTAACATTTAAGTCTCAGTAGTAAGTATCACTTATCTTATGACATAAAAAGATCGGTAGGTACTGGTTCGAAATAAAAGCTGTCAATTGGTACCACTAAAAGTTTAATGCAATAGTTAGGGGAACGGAAATCAAATTATTGTCATTTGTCCTAACACTCTTAACTCACCCTCCTATAAAAACTATTAATAAAATAAAAAGCAATATACTTTTATTTTATACGTTTTCGTGTTTCTTAACGATTAGACAACAAGCTTCAACCTTCAGTATCTAACTAACGATGTTACTTATCGAATAATGAGCTATTTATTTTAATTGGAGTTTTATATTACTTAGATGCCAAATCAAAAGAAAGGAACGCCTTCATGGGTAGAACGCGGATTGAATATGATTGAAAACACAGCTGAGGTTCTAGTAATCGATCAAAGAAGTTCGAGTAATAGCACCGGAATAGACTGCGATAGATCTTCTTGCAATGGCAGCGATGAAGGAAGGTAAGCCCAATAGCAACTGAGTGTAATGTCATCTAAAAAGACATAACATAAAGAAACGAAATCACTTTAATGCCTTATACGTTTCAGAACATTTTTAAGAGGACAAAATGTCCCCATAGAGCCAGAAATCAAGGCTCAGCGAGAAAACAAACGCTTGAAGGCATTAGAACTACAATCTGCTATATTAAGTCAGTTAGAAGATAGAGAGAAACGTCGCCAAGAAGAGAGGGAACGACAACTGCAAGAAGAACGGTTGGAGGAATTGCGCATACAGAGACAACAAGAAGAAGACAGACAGAGACTTGAAGATGAAAGAAGGAAACTAGAAGAGAAACAATTGAAGGAACAGAAAAAGCTTGAGACCTTAAAAAAAGCCCTGGAGGATGCTGAGAGAAAAGCTAAACAAGACAAAGAAAAGAGATTTACTTATCACAAAAGAAACTCAACCACTATTATAAATAATGATGCCAAGCCTAAGATAGAAGAAACGGTAATTCAACCCCCTTTAGAAGCAACACCCCGCGTTGAAGTAGCCAGTCCAACTAAGACCAGTAGAACGTACGACATTCATTCTGCAAAAAGTCTTAAAAGAGAATGTAACTCCCAACAAACAACAGAGTTCAATTCTCCGAGGTCAGTTGGAAATGGTAATTTGAATTTGTTTATTCATAGCGTACCGCCACTAGCTTTAGCAGATGGTCAATTTAATATTGTGCCAATCGGGATAAATAGCAATAATGAAATTGTGAATACACAGTCAAATAATATACAGCTAGCAGTACTAGTTCCTCAAAATGTGGCCAATAATTTGTACAGTGTATCGTTAAATTCTTTAAACAACACGAATGAATTGACGGATATCGGAAAGTTATTAACACCGAACAGATATCGTACTTTAAGAATGAAAGACGCATCAACTCAAACCGATTCAATATTTAAAACTACTACTGATAAAATAATAGAAACTGATGAACCCGAAAGATATATTGATAAAGATTATCCCAACATTGATGAAAATGCTCCACAGGATAGTCATCACAATACACTAAAAAAAGATAGACGTTTTCGATCCGAAGAAAGGTACAAAAAAGATTTAGAAAATCGACCTAAATGGGGAGTCAACCGACCAGCAGCTCAATATAAAAAACAAAGTGAGAAAGATCCATTTTACAGTCAAAAAAGGAAAATGCGGCAAAAGTATAGACCTCAAGCTAGACAGTATTTATCACATTCCAGTGAAGATAGCCGCTCTCCTAGTCCACCAACTAGATCAGAAAAAACAATCGAGAACGGCACTAAACACCGGAACTCATTAAGCCAATCTTATTGGAGAAGTAAACGGTCTAGTCAAGATTTAACCAAATCAATCAATGCTTCCGAAACAGTTAACAATTTACAGCCTGAATTAAATCCCTTAGGGTCGTTAACAATCAACGAAATTACAGAAAATAAAAAATCGCCCAAAACGTCTCCATTGAAAAGAATGACTTTATCGCAAAAGTTTATTAACGATAAATACGGCAATAGAAAATTGTGGATAGACGATGTAAACGAAAAGAATAGTAAAGCTAATTTATATGATATTGAAAACAGAAAGAAAATTATAGACCAAATTAATACTGCCAAAAGAGAACTTTATGAAAAACATGAAGATCAAGAAAATTTAGTGAAGCACAAATTTTAGGTTTAGATTTCCATGCGGAAATAACAACACAGTAAAACTAGTCATGCAGCACGTAGTAAAAAATAGGTTACTTAATAAGAGATGCTATCGATCCAACGGTTTCTAACTAGGCTTAGCGAAGTTGGATCGATATTCCATAGTATCAGGTTAGCTGTACAGTAGTGTACAGTCACTTTGCCAATATGTCTAAGATAGACGATTTATTCGATAAAAAGAAAGATGAGGCTCCTATGTTGGATTTATCTAAAACTGTGATAAATACTGCAGAAGAATATAGAGCAGTATTAGATAAAGTGCCGGACTTTAAAACTCGACCAGAAAAGGTAACTGTTTGTCTGTGTAACCTGTAAAAACCACTGAAAAGATAGGTAACTACGTATTTATTTTCATTCATATAACAACTCATTGATAGGTAAGACCAGAAGACATAAAAATAAAAGAAGACAATAAAACTAAGACACCTCGGAAAGAAATTAAAGCTTACGAAACTTTGGGAACAAGAGGATACGAAGAAAAACATTTTACTTTTATGGACCCCATCCCTGTAGAAATGCGAGGACTGAAGTTTGAAGAATTGTGTATTGTACCCATTGAGTGGCGGATGCTTACTTCTATCAGACCTAAAGCAAAGATGGACGAAGAGTTTTTTAACAGGTATTAATATTGTAATAAATTTTGATTAAATTGTTCTTCACAAGTTACACTATTTGTACTTATAATAAAGTTGAATCTTTTGGGCTCAATGAAAATTAAGCAAAGTCCGTGGTGCAAGTTTACATTGTAAGGGACGAAAACTTTTTTTGTATTATATGTACTTAAATTGCATTTCTAATCAAAATTATTTTATCAGGCTAGTAGAACTAGGCAAATCCGAACTCAAAACTAAAGCAAAAGATAAAAGAGATTATGCTAAAAACACTATGTTCCGAAAAACGAAAAATCGGTCCGGAGTTACCGAGACTAGGATAATATCCTGTGCAGAGTGTGGTGAAGAATATTGTAACGGTGAGTGCAAATTTCTAAAACATAATACTATTGACATAAAATATATAAATTACCTTATTAAAGTTTCAAGAATTATCGGTAGGGTATCTCTTTTACGTATAATAATCAAATTATTAATTTACTAAAAAAACCTGTAGGTAAACCTGTAAGAAGTTAAAGTTGTATCTAAATATGTTGTTATTTTAGGTAAAATGTGTGCAATAACAAACTACGATATGTTCGCACGTTTGAAGGTTGAAGTTGAAACGAAATCATCGCGAGCACAAGCTGCGCCAACACAAGGCGCCGGCAAAATGAAAAAACTTCGACG
The DNA here is from genome assembly GCA_932294365.1 of Diachrysia chrysitis. NCBI lineage: Eukaryota > Metazoa > Arthropoda > Insecta > Lepidoptera > Noctuidae > Diachrysia > Diachrysia chrysitis. The sequence continues at coordinate 5,312,493 of OW028653.1, forward strand.
GAGGACGCGACGTAAGCCGCGTAGCAAAAGTGCAGCACCAGAAGCAAACAAGGCACACATAAATAAGTCGGGGGCCAAGAGTGACTCAGAGCTATAAAAATAATATTCTCTCTTTGTAATAGAAAGCCAATATTCCTCAGAAACTGGGACTACTTATTTGAACTAATCGTAATATCTCGCAAGGTTTCGTTAAAGTAGCTAATAAAATAATGAGAAAACAAATACACTATGTATTAAAACGTTTTATCCAAAATTAATAATCGCGCCTGCAACGAGATATTAAGTATTATTGGAATTTCCTAAGCTTAAAAAAAGCACTAAAGACGTACCTAATAAAATAGAAGGCAAAATTTAAACTTCCAGCCAGTGAACATGGTAGCTTAGTTAGTAAAGCGAATGGCGCGTCAAGCCGGTGGTCGCATGTTCGAATTTAAGAAGTTTAAGTTTTTCCTTCTATTATTTGTAAAACAAATGACGGCTAACGTTATTCATTTCGCCGCCAGGGGCGCTAGTGGCCCGCGTACCTAATTATTTACCATGACGAAAACAGTTTTAAAGTTCGTGCATTACTGATGAGAGCGCACAACTTCGTAATTGATTATTAAATAAAAATAACATATCTCCTAAATTTCCTAAGCTTCGCATTTTTATATTCGATACCTAGTATGTAGGTCTTCATTATATCGAATTGTTATCAGATTTAGATACAGTTTAGTTTGATATGCTATTGATCATCATCACGATTCATATTTTTTAACAGGTACAGTACGCACATCAGTGGTACCGCTTAGACTTAGCCTTTATTCCAAAGCAGTAAGATAGATATTCGTAATTAGTTGATACCACTGGCGTGCGGTTAACCGCATATAATAATCAATTTATTAAGCCACACTAATTATAAGATATTGTGTAATTTATATCTACTAAGAATCTCAATTTTGTATTGCAATTTATTATACGGTTATTATGTGAATTGTTGTTTATTTTTCAGTTATTTTTACTTACGAACTTCATGATCTAACACTGCTTAACCTTACCTATGGGTACGACAATGGAATACAGAAAATAATAAGAAATATATCAATATCACTCTTTATTGATTTTAAAAAAATATTTATATTACACATTCATTATATTAATTACTTTAGAGCCTATAAAACAACAACATTATCAAGATACAATGTCTCTATGCGTTGGCATTATCCGCACCTGGCTCGCGCAGGCGGGCACCCGTCACTACAAACTACTATATGAATATGAAGCCAAAAATATATTTTACATCATTATACCTATTATCGATATACGAATTTAATTCATCTTCGACAGTTCACTAGATGATAAATTCTTATAAATGTAGGCCCTAAGTACTGTATTAGACTATAAGGGAACTCAAAAGATATGGAACCACAACTGGATAACTTCTACTAAATATGCTTAATCATAGAACAAAAAAGACATGGTAAAATTTAAGTGCTATCAAAGATAAGTCACATTTAAGTCCTATTAATAACTATTGCAACAAGAAAGTAACAAGAAATACTACAGACCCTTGCCCTGGCACTAGTAGATATCACGAAGTAATATCAAGAACATAAATAATTTATAGATACCATAACAGAAAGATCAAATCAAGATTTAAGACATTTTGGCGAGATTAGAATATACTTTCACTCAAGTACACATCGGCATCAGCAATGGAAGAACCTGGCTGTCAGCCAATAAATATAATTCACAGCCGATGTCAGACAATAGTATTGTATAGGTCATCATTTATGTGTACATAGATTTTGTCTACATCATCGGCAATAACTAAATTCAATGTTCATTCTCACATTTTAACCTATTATTTAACAATATAATAAATAATTTGCATTCAGTGACGTTTCAAATTTCAAAATAGATGATTGTTTATCGGCGCTACACTAGAATTATTCTTAAAACTAAGATTACAAAATAGGAATCTGCAATTAAACAGTATTTGTTACATTCGTAACTTAAGAAGGCTGCATTTTGGTATTTTACAATAGAATATAATATTTACTTTAACCTTAGCAACATGGATATGTAGTATCAATTTAATTAATATATGTTAAGGTAATTAGATTCAGGTAGTTTGTGCAAAGCTTTATAATAAGCACAATGCGTCCGGACGGAAAATATCCACAAGTCTATCTAGATGTGCATATCAACAGAATATAGTTTCAAGATTACTAATTACACTACTTTCAATCAAAAACATAAAACCAAATCAATATTTAAAAGTTAATATTTAAGACATTACGACGTAAAACTTCGTATTTACTCGTATTGGTCCAATTTCAGGTCTCATCACATGTATTTTGTCATGGGTAAATCACAACACCAATAATTATTGACATAAAACAATAAGTTGATGAACAACTTAACAACAACTCAGCAGTCTGATGTTAATAAAGTATTTGTATATTAATCAACAGCAGAATATAGTGCTCCAGGTAAGGATGAAATGCACACATATGGAATGAAAGGAGGAAAAAGACTTATTACTACAAGCACCAGAAGATCTCAAATGTATTATTACAGGATATACAAATGTACACCTAAAATTAAGGCTACATTCGGTATACGGAAAAAAAAAAAATATAACAGAAATCACGAGCACGATTGAAATATGGTATTCATATTTCTTGACTTGACAAAAGGATACTGATGAGATACATATTCATCCCATAATCAACATTTGTATCATATTCCTTGAAAAAAAAAACTTTTTATGAAATTAAAGTGACGAATTGGTATAGAATAACTAAGTTTTAACTTAGTCAGAAGGAAATAATCGCGCCCGCGTGTATTGCCTATATTTCACAAGAATACATGTCCAAAATTTTCGCTGTCTCGTTCTTTACGTAAGAAATAAATAAATAACACGCAACATATTGCAGATTCCTAAAATTCACATTAAAGTTCTCCAAATACATAATGAATTATTATGACTCATAAAAAAATATTATGCTCTATTATTGAAAACAATAATTAAATTATTATGAAAAACAAGTCAACGAGCTAAATGTACAATAAAATATGAAACTAAAAACATGGACGAAAGTTAACTGAATGTGTAAGAAAGTTAAGGTAATAAAACTTAATTAAAAACAACTATCACACCCTGTAAAACTACAACCCTGAACTGAGTGGTGAAATTTAGACATTACACTGAGTTTTATATGAATGGCAACACTAGTAGCATATTCACTTCGAGTATGTTTGCAGAGCAGGTAGATAATTTTATCATAGGTGTGAGTGGCATTGAGCTAACAACAGGGCCGATCGCCCAGCTGGACCCTGCCTCTATGGTTCATATCCCTCACTGGTCTTTGCGAGCCTTCTTTTTGCTCTTTTTCGACACTTTAGCGTCAGTCCAAGTATCTGGAATCGTTAAAACAATCATATCTAAAAAGTTTGTCCTGTTTCTATATCAAACTATAAATTATTTTCCTTATTAGAGGCAATATGTTTTTTAAACAATAGTTCAATCATTAATTATTTCATAAATATATAAGTAGATTATCTTAATTACATATCTGTAAATTATATTCTCAATTATTTCAGAAATTTACGCGTATATTACACATTAAAGGAAATTATTTTTACCAGATTTTATCGCGTTCTAATATTTAAATTTACATTCTCGATGTTTCGAACCTTTTCCAGATATCATCTCACGATTAAATTTGTTTAAAATAGTTTTTATATATTTTATAGACTTACCACCAAGCTCATCAAAGACTGGTGTATTTTGGTCCTGCTTCTCAGAGTCAGAATTGTCCTTCTCCACTGGTTCTGGCTTTACACTCTTAGCTGCAGCAGGCTGTAACAACAAAGAACAATATGAATTCAGTACAAATGGTTACTTGGTAGTCTTGAGTTCTATAGTAAAGTAAAAAAATCACGTTTTGAAGGTTTACATGTAGAATGATTAATATGAAGCCAAATCTCACCTCAACGGTTTTCTTCTTAATCTGCTTTTCCTTGTTTTCCTTTTTCTTGTTGCTTCTGAGATCCTTAACATCAGTCAGCTCCTCAACATCAGGGGATTCTTCATCCTCGATGCTGCCTAGAGCAACTTGCTCACGACGTTCTGCCTAGTTAGTTAATGTAAGTATTGTTAGTTAAATCTGTGGAAGGTCTTTGAGATTTTATATCTAAAATGCTGTGTATAGTTGTCGGCAAACAACTTGAATTATATCCTTGACTCAATCATTAAAGATCGAAAAACAAAGGTCTAAATAAGACACACTTTGACTGAACTAGTAAATGCAATTAATTAAATTGTAGCTTATAGCACCCCGGTTTCATTCCTTCATTCACTTCCATGCCCACAAGTTTACCTAAGTTGTTTGCTGATAACTTTACTCTCAGTATCAAGGAAACCCTTGAACTACCCAATACAGAAAGATTATGCTGTCTATGTTTGTCTGTAATCCTGTATTAAATATCAGTACTACTTAAATGTTAAGTTTAAACTAATAAATATTTATGAAATGTATGTATTATAAATTAAATAAATAAATTGAAGTGTTTGAATGCCAGCATTAATAAATATTAAGTAAATAAATTGTTGCAGAGTTAACAATCATTCTTATGATTAACATTGATTAAAGACTACCTTTGACCTACTGTGATACATTTACGTATTACATAATGTTCTCAGTTAATTCATATCTCTATCCCACATGAGTAAAATAATAGGAACCTTGTGCTATACTACTCCTTTCACTTAACTACTTTGTTTCACACTGATCAATTGTACACAATATGCACCTGGCCTTTTTAAGGATATCAAAAACAAGGTCAGGGTTTGTAATTTGTGTACCATACCGTAACAGATTATTTTTTGATGGTAATCTTTATGTTTAACATCCATATAAGTATAAGTAAATCAATTTAAGGTGAAAGTCTTGGAAGCTACACATATTTAAATTGCTTTAATTATTAAAGTATTTATTATTAAATATTTATATTTAGTTAATGACATTTTACACAACAGCTAAGGTTAAGTGGCTGATCTAATATAAGTTAATTCTGTGAATGAAAATATGAAAAGCAAGGCAATAAGTACTGAGATGATAGAATAAAGGCTCTCAAGAGACTGGGAAAAAGTGAGGCAGAACAGGAATAATATTACCTCTTTCAGAACTCTCTGGACTTCTTCAATCTGAGCTTGTAAAGCACGGGCCGCATCTTCATCCACTTGTGGGCCTACAGCACTAACAACCTTGATAGTCTCCTCCACAGGCTCCTCCACTGGGCGAGCAGCTTCAACATCAGCATCTTTCACTTTCTTGCCCTTTTTGGCAGGACTTTCCTTCTTCTTTTCTTTTTCCTCTGCTGGCTTAACCTTCTTCTTATCACTCTTCTTTGGAACCTCTTGCCAGCCTCCATCATCAAAGTCAGCAGGCTTCTCAAGCTCTACTACAGTCTTGCTCTTTTTGCCCTTTTTAGCATCACCTGCTCCATCCTTCTTCAAAGGTTTTGGCTCAGCTGGTCTTTCTTTAGGCTTAGGTTTCTCAACATCTTTCGCCTTTTCCTCCTTTTTCTCCTTGGTGGGAGACTTTTTGGAGCTTTCGGACTTTGTCTTCACCTCATCAGTCACAGTGCGGTTGGGTGAAGACTTCTAAATAACATAAAATGTACGTTGGGTCTCGTTATAACTTCTAAATTACAACTAACATTAAACACAAAATCATTAATTAGAACTTTCAAGATTTAAATTAAATATTATATAGGTAGATAGGCCTAATATTTGTTGTGTAGATATTAAATCTCCCGGTAATATACGAGCATATGCTTAAAGGTTAAAAATAAAATGAGCACGCATAGATGACAACGGCGGGAGCGCATAACATATTGTTTTGGACTCACCTTGTCCTTCTTTTTGTTCTTCTTATTGGACGATTTTCTGTCGTCTAAGACTAGAGGCAGCTTATCGAACTGCGGCTGTTCTGCTGAGCGGAACCCAAATACGAATACGAGTGCTGCGCATACTAATACAACAGCCACAGCCGCAGCAGTGAACATAAACTGCGTGTTAGACACTTGACTTAAAATTTCCATCTTAAGTCTCTAAATCAAAAATCACCCAAAATTTATAGTTCACATATAAAGTTGTCGATAAGGTATGATAATGTTGAACAAATTAATTCCAAAGTGATAAAAGCAGACACGGAGACATGATGACGCGGCTGTGACGTGCCAAAAAATTGCGATTTATATTACTCTGGGTTACCAATTGATCTGACAATTAAAATGATTTCATGTTATTTCACGTAATAAAAATTAAATAAAACAAATAATTAAAGAAAAATTAAATGTTATAAGTTTTATAGCCACCAGTAATATTATTATCACACTTAATTTTATTTCTTGTTTGTTCCGAATAACTGAATAAATATTTTGTTATTAAAGAAAATACAAAATTTTCTTAAGTGTCGATTAATAGTCACAACTTTATACATTAACTGATGCTATATGACTTCTTGAGTTCGTCGAAAAGGTCGGTACAGCAACAACACTAACAAAAAATGTGGCATTGGCAAATTGACATTTGACAATCCACAACAAAAATTATAACTTCAAAAAACCTAACCTCAAATCAAAATATTTGTAAGCATAATAATATAGTAATTAGGCGTATTTTTATCACGAGTTCAAGATGGTTAACCATAAAAAGAAAAATAAGAACAAAAAGAAGAGCCAAAAACGGTCCATAGATGCAAGTAATAACGATGAGCATCCAAAGCAGGCGCCAAATGATGTCCTGGAAGATGACTTAGAAGAGCATGGTGAAGAATCAGTTATCATAAGTGGCTCCACAAAACGACAATACGGCGACGGCGATGATGATTCTGATGTTGAAGAGAAACCACAGAAGAAGAAAAAGAAAAAGCAAGTAGTAGCATCAGAGACATCAGATAAGAAAGGAAAGAAATCCATTCGACAAATGAAGAGAGAAAAATTCGCAGAACGTCAGGCTGAAGCTCAGGCTTCAGCAAAGGATCATCTTAAAGGACAATGCCTCAATTACCTCTCTCAATGGAAACATGATAGACAGAACTGGAAGTTTATGAAAGCAAAGCAAGTCTGGATTTACAAAAACAAGTTTTCACCAAATTTATTGCCAGATTCATCATGGCCTCTATTTCTTGAATATTTCGAATCTGCGAAAGGAAACATTCGAAATATGTTATTAGATGATGCAAAGAAAATTATCAAGCAAATGGACGAGTGGACAGAGTCCCAAAATGGAGATGAAAAAAATGAGGAGGAAGATGAAGAAAATAATGAAACTGCTGATGAAACCCCTACCACTAAGAAGCCTGATGACAATGTATATAAAAGAGCTAGGGATTTAATACAGTGTCTGGAAGAATAAACAGTGTTTTACTTTTGCATTTATTAAATATCAACTACATATTATATCAGAAAGAATAACAATCATGTAACAAGCGCAATGGATAACATCTTAGGCTTGAATTTCTTGCTTAGTTTCATCAGATGTAAACTGCTCAATCCATTTGCGAAGCTTATCAGTATCTTGCAAGCCAACCAATCGATGTAGCACTTTTCCATTCTTTATAGCCACCAGGACAGGAACAGAGCTTACCTCATAGTCTAATGCTAAATCTGTTTGCTCATCAATGTCAACTTTAGCAAGCATCACCTTGCCCTTGTTTTCAGAAATGATTGATTCAAGACGAGGTGTCAGAAGCCGACAAGGGTTGCACCAACTGTAAAACCATTACAACACTAAACTAAATGTTTGTTTCTGTTATAATTTCTATTATATCATCTGTAAGGAAAATATTTTCAGAATCTTGTACAGGAAAAAAAATCTTTTTAAATTTCAATCAAGAACATTATTACAAAGTAGGTAATGGCTATTCAGATGTGCAAAGTTCGTTTGCAAAGGATGATAATAATTTAATAAGGAAGATGAATTGCTGTAGTGTTAATTATTATTACATTAATAATTATTATGAAATACCATCTGAATATGTACTAAGTATTTTTGGCTATTAATAAATATACTCACGTAGCAAAGAAATCAACGACGACTGGTACTTTGCTATTGATGACTTTGTCTCTGAAGTCATCTGTACTTTGAATTTTTACAATATCATGTTTTACTGAAGAAACAGATAAATTCCTGATAGCGAATTGAGGCGATTTAAAAAGGTTCGCATTGCGAGCACATAAATTCACAATATTTTTCGCAAACATTTTGGCGCCTGAGTTACGACAGTAACAATATCTGTGCGATCGACAATTAAATAGGATAGGAAGATTAGGTAGGAAAATCTTGCGTTTTTTTAAAAACGTCAATGTATAGAATAAATAGAAGAATTCTTGACAGTTGACGGCTACAAAGTGACACTGACAACCAAATTGTGCTAGCACGGCTATCGACCAGCAGATGGAAGATTGTCTGATTAGAAAAAAGGTCGATTCAAAAACACCTTTGATTACACAATACAAATTTTGATCTCGATATTTTTAGAATATTAGAAAATCATATTCCTACCTTTTTAAGATAACGCCTTTGGGCAAATAAATTTATTTTGGCATACATAACCCTCAGTGCCATCGACTCGACTAGAATACAAAGAACATACATAAATGCCTGCCTATCTAGCCTTTCCCAAGCATTGTGGGGTTAGGCTCGACTGCCAGTCTTACCGGATTCGGATGAAAACTGTATTCTACATGGAGCGACTGCCTATCTAAACTCCACAACCCATTTTACTAGGTAATACAGTATTACCTAGTAAAACTGGTTGTCAGAATAGGGTATATATATATGGTAACTAGATATAAAAATGCAAAATTTAATCCGTCAGATAACAAAAAATATAAACCGCACATTTTTTGCATTTTATAAATAAGTAAACTCTAAGTACTAAGAATGACAATTATAGTAAGTTTAGGAGATATGATTGCATGCTAATAGACTCATGCTTGTGGACAAAACGCATGCGACAATTTAAAATTAATGGAAAATATGAAAAAAGTACTTGTCTTATATCTTTTTATTCATACCATATATTCTATATTACTATATTTACTATATACTGTCTGTATGTTACACTTTCTCGGCTAAATTGCTGAACTGATTTTGATGAAACTTCATATGGGGTTAGGTTGGATCCCGAGAAAGAACATAGGCTACTTTTGCCGCGATAACCAACACCCACGTGAGCTGAGCCGCGGTCAACAGCTAGTAACCAGACGGACATAAAAACAAAAAATTGTCATCTACCCCCTTGTGATTGAACGTATGACAACGTCCGAGGCACAGAGGGGGTCTTAGTTTGCTAAGTTGGGGTCACACATAGCGTATACTCGCTGCGAGTGTATTCGCTGGAAGTAATACTTGCAGTGACAATTCTGTCTGTCACACACACAGCGAGTTCTACACAAGAATTTCGGCAGTCTGATAGTATGGAGCGGTGCGGCGGCCCACTGAGCGGAATAATAGCGGTAAATTTAAATTGCAGCAAATAGCTTGCCACACACAGCATGTGCCTAATCGCCGCGAGTATTCGCTATGTGTGGCCCTGGCTTTAACAAATGGTCATACATAATCAGACCAACCTTTATTGGTCAAACCATACGGCTTACGCTTAGCCACGAACCCAGGCCTCACATAACATTAATTTGTGAGTTAGTGGGAAGCCCTTTAACTTTTGCTTTGCCCGACAGGGCCCGGTAATGGTTCTGTATAGAATGTCATTTTTAAGTCCTGAATTTAAACAGGTTACATTAATTAATCACAGGAGTGTGATGGGATAAGAATAAATTAAAAATATTTAAAATTATTTTTACATTTACGTTTAAAAAAAAAGTTATAAGTGTCACTAATGATTGTCGAAAATCATGGCAACCCTTTTAAAATCTGTCAAACCTTCTGGGTCGACGGCGTTTCCTCATAGACAGATTTTGTTAAAATAAACGCTATTTATTTGAGAGTTTGAATACAAATTTAACAAAATGTATTCTAGTGATGATTATAATGAGGTATATATTAATTTCGTTCATAGTTATTAGGCTTGTCTTATGGATTAAGATTATAACCTAACCGTGGAAACGTAAGCATAGAAAGTGTCGTTGCATTGTCTTTAAATTTTTGTAATTGCAGGGAGGATATGAATCCTATGGTGATTATGAGCCCCACACAGGAGATCCCCAATATGACCTAGAGTACGACAGATCTTCTTATTACAAAATGCCTGACATGGTAAGATCTTTTTGTTATGAATCATAGTTTTAAAGCATACTTTTACACCATAATAATAAGTGTTTAATGTCATTTTGCAGGTGAAGAAATTCCTTGTTTATTTCCGTAACATGATAAATGAGGGAGTAACATATGAGATTCTAAACCTCTATGAGAATACCTTCCCCAAATTAACCGAACAGTATTTTGAGAATACTCCATGGCCTGATGAAAATGAGGTGTCTCCTGTTGTGGATAATGATCATGTAAGTTTTTCTAAAAACAAGCTTAAAAAGTTGTCTTTAATAAGTTTATCTATTATCGAGTAGGTAGTACCTACCTATTGCTTTATTAATAACATAAGTAATTTTCAGGTGTTCATGATTCTTTATAAAGAATTATACTACCGCGACATTTACGCGCGAGTACCAGGGGGCCCCAAGCCTGAACAGAGGTTCCATTCGTTTTACAACTACTGTGACCTTTTTAACTACATCTTGTCTGCTGAGACACCAGTGCCATTGGAGTTACCTGACCAATGGCTGTGGGAACTCATTGATGAGTTTGTGTACCAATTCCAATCATTTGCGCAGTACAGGTACTAAATTAATTTAGCAATAACTTATGAATTGTTTTAAGTAGCAGTGTATAGTAACAAAACTATGATCTGTTGTGGCTATATAGGTCGCGCACATCTAAGTTGAGTCCAGCTGAGATTGATGCCCTTAATACTGAAAATAAGGCATGGAATGTACTCTGCATTCTTAACGTACTGCATTCCCTCGTGGATAAGTCAAACATCAAAAGACAACTTGAGGTAAGGACAATTTTTTTTCTTCTAAAGATATATACTTATGATTAACACGGGTTATAATATCAGCTAGTATTTTATTGAAACTAGTTTATGTGCCTGTGCAAGAGCTTTGCTCTTAAATTGATGATGATGAGTTTATATGTAATTCCTTTTATTTTTAAACTTGTGAATCTATGTGTTTGTGGGATTGTTGTTGCTCCCAAACAAATGGACCTATTTTGGCATCTGCTTTAAAGCTGATATAACTGAGATGGTTATTAGTAATACTTTTATGAAGCCATTTTCAGCCATTTCTAGATTACTAGCTATAGGAAAATATCTTAGGGGCTTTCTAAATTTTCGAATAATTTTGTTTTAAAATCTTATTGTTTCTAGGTGTATGCTGCCGGCGGCGACCCTGATTCGGTTGCGGGAGAATTCGGACGCCACTCCCTCTACAAAATGCTGGGCTACTTCTCTCTAGTAGGTCTCCTTCGCCTGCACTCCTTGCTTGGAGATTATTACCAGGCCATCAAGGTAAGAATGTGATTTTATAGAATTTAATGAAAATGGAACACAATTTAACAGACTAGTGCCTCAGGCTAATAAGAAACGGCAGGATTCTAGGGCCATTAAACTGTATTCTAACTTTGACATATGGTTGGTAAATATATATAGGTACTCTTAAATAGAGTAGGTAATACCCAACAATTAAAATTATTTCAGGTCCTAGAAAACATTGAGCTTCACAAGAAGTCTCAGTACTCGCATGTACCTGCTTGCCAAATCTCCACTTCGTACTACGTGGGATTCGCATACATGATGATGCGTCGTTACGCCGATGCTATTCGCACACTCTCATCGGCTCTGCTGTATATGCAACGCACCAAACAACTTTTCTCTTCGCGTTCTTACCAGAATGATCAGATAAATAAGCAGACTGAACAAATGTATCACCTGTTAGCTATCTGCTTGGTTCTACACCCACAATGCGTCGATGAATCCATTCAGCAGGTATGACAAATTTGTATTTAAAATTTAATAGGGATGTTGACTAGGTATCAAAAGTATAAATCTATTTAGTCCATAAGTGGAACAACAAAAAAAACTAAGGAGATAAAGCAAAATTCAGGGGTGGGGCGAAATGACGTCACACGTTCGCACAAAACGTGAGTCCTTTCAAATCAATACATTGTCGCGAGATTTTGGGTACGTAAAAAAAAATATGTTTTTAATTACCTACTTGACGAACATAAAAAAAAATTAACAACACCCTATTATACCTATATATTAAAATTTCATGATGTTATCATCAATACCATGATGTTATCATAATTTAATGATATTTTGTAGGTTCTCCGTGAGAAGAACTATCACGAGAAGATGTTCAAGATGCAGTATGGAGACCTGGGAGAATTCGAAAGTTGCTTTACTTTCGCTTGCCCGAAATTCCTGTCGCCTTGCCCACCGCCGATTGAGCCAGGCTCCAACTATGGACGTGATGCTGTTAAACACCAAACTCAGGTGTTCATGGATGAGGTCAGTGAATCTATACTAATGACGTAATAATAAAGTGTGACGAATATTTAAAATAGGTACTGTAACTTCAATTTAGCAGGATACTATTTTTAAAGCATGTTATTCTATTTAAATCTACAGAATATTTATTTATTGCCTTGTTAATTCTGTTTATTGAATTGACAATATTAAAAATAAGTAGGTCAAAATTTTAAATCATTTTATAGGTTCGTCAACAAAAGATGCTGCCAACAATCCGTTCGTACTTGAAGCTGTACACCACCTTACCGCTGGCTAAGCTGGCTGCCTTCATGTCTGCTGCGCGCGGCGGCGACCGCGACGCGGCGCGTGAGCACGCCGCTCTCGCTATCCACCTGCTGTGTTTCAAGCACAAAATGAAGAATGTTGTCTGGTCTAAGGGACCAAGTGGCCTTGATGGAAAGTTCCAGAGTGGATCAGAGGTATGAATTAGCTTATTATTATTACTGAAGAAGTTTGTTTTTTTGCTTTATCTTCTAGTGGTGCCTTAATGTATATCATCAGCCTGTACAAAGGAACATGCCTTGCTTTATGTATTTATATTATATTGGTATGCAAAGCATAAGAGAGCTCTAATAAAGCATTAACCTGATCTATTAACGATATATGTACTATAATAAAGCTAAAGTATTTGTTTGAATGCATGCGTTAATCTGTGAAACCAGTCGGATTAAAAAAAAACTTTTTGCATTAAATAGATACTTTTCGACGTAGTTTAACCTACCTTTCTAAATAAATCTGGTTTCCCATACAAAATCACGACAATTGCGTGTCGAATCCCGTTATTTTAATATAAACTATGTATAACTTATTTACTATTTTATTTTTTAGTTGGACTTCTACATCGACAATGACATGATTCACATTGCTGATACGAAGGTGGCTCACCGCTTCGGCGACTTCTTCATTCGCAAACTCCTCAAGTTTGAAGAACTTAACCGTAAACTCCATCATATTAAAATTTAATCTTTTTCTAAACACGGTTTATTGTGTGTAACTACATAAATAAAGTTACTCATATTTGTAAACTGTCTTTAATTTACAATCTTTGGTGTATATTTTACATATTTTCTATGTTTCTTGTAAAACTTTTTCGGTTGCTTTATTTGCACATTGTCTCGCTGAACTGTCTCTGGGAATTTCTGATGAAACTGCTGCCAAGGATCTTCCGGTTTCAATGCTTCTTCAATATTTATTTCTTTTAACCATGTACTATAAAATTTTGCGAAAATTTCATAAGTCTTCTTAAATACTGCTGAAGCATCACCCTAAGGAAAATAAAATAAATATAATGATGCTATATTTGTAACTTTTCCACAAGTATTTTTCTTTATAAGTACATACCGATTTCTTAATATTATTACACTTGTCATTAAAAGCTTCCAAGTGTTTTAAAAATATTGTATTGACTTGTATTTTTTCCTTTTTTACTACATTCATAATGTATAACACATAGCCAAAGTTGCTATTAGCTGTTCCATGTCTCAGTAAGGTTCCTAGAATTTCAATGTTTACCCTGTAAAGACGATAATTTACGAATTTATTTCAACAACTTATTAATTATGTTAGTTGGAAAAACAGTATGGCTGTTTTTCAATTAATATAATAATATCTTGGGACATCTCAATGTCGTTGGAAAAATTAGCCCTTAGTAGTGCAGTTAACTTTTTTTTTTTTTTTCTGTTACACATCTATTACGTATTATAAAACACCCACTTCTGTCTGCCTGTCTGTCTGAATGTGATTAACTCAAAACCATATTTTCATATGGTTTGCATCAATGAATAGAGTGATGCAAGAAGAAGGTTTGTGTGTATAACTCATTTATGTTTTGTCTACCCCTGGAAAGCAGGGTGGCTTGCTAATTACAACTGATACTAACTTCATTAACAATAATGTCAATAATTGCAATAATAGTATGAACTTTTATACACATTAATTTTTATTATGAATACTTACTTAAGTTGTTTTTCTGCCATATCACTGAGAAGTTTTTCTGCATTTTCTTTGGTTTTACATGACATTGCCAAAACACCATAAGTCATTATATTAAACTTTAATTTTAGCTTCTTTGAATGAGGATACCGTTTTTTACGAAACTCTATTTCATCTTTTATGTATGCTTTCACATTCTGAAATAAAAATGTGTTACTATAAATCGTTGATTTAGCAGCATTAATAGTTAATGAATTATTAGGCAAGATCCTGTTGAGAAAATAATTCGTTTTTTTAATGACTTTATTTCAAACAATTATCAGTAGATGAAGCATATAAAAAAATAATAAATAATTTGTGTTTGCTACATGTAGGTATGACATTTTTTTTAAACTTACAGAAAGCCAAGCAACCAGTGTAATTAATTAAGTATCAGTGTAAGAGGTATAGCAATAGAATACTTACAACAGCAGCATCATAATCTGATCTCAAACACCGTTTCTTAATAAGCATGTTGTAAAAATCAATATCTGTCTTTATTTCCAAAGATTTCATTGTTTGAAGTAATTTATCTTCAGCTTCTGTTGTGTTATCCAGTAGTGGTAACATTTGAGTAAATATCTTAATATCTGGCTTTACAGAATATGTACTCATCTCCTTAAGAAAGTCATCTTGCCCACCTATCACAGCAAACTTATCCTGTAAGGTCTGAACTTCTTGTAGTGAAGTTACTTGCTGCATATTTAATACTTTTGACAGTAAATTTGGAACAGATCTCTCATTTATATCTGATTTACTCAATTTGTTAACAAATTCTATTGTTACATTTTGTTGTTCAGCTACAATTAAGTCATTTGATGCATGTTCAATATTCTTAAGGTCATTAGTACCTTCACTTAATTTAGATACATTCTCTGGTGCCCCAATCAATAATTGAGCTTTAGGTTTAGTTTTTAATTCAGTCAAAGTTAAGTGACTTCTTCTTTTATTTTGTATTTGTATCTGAGATTGGATAGTACCAATTAGTTCCTCAATATCACTTTTACTTCCTAAATTACAATCTTTCACACATTTCAACATTAAATTAAAAGTATAAATGTTTGGTTTCTCTTTCATCAATAACATTTTTCTCCAAACAACAAGAGCATGTCGCAAACCATTTTGTTTATCTGAAATACATGCATGTAATAGATGATTTAAAGTATGCACTCTGACTTTAATCTTTTTTAGCATCATTTCATCAACAATTTTAAAAGCTGTAGCTATGTCTCCACATCTTCCAAATGCTTTTATCATAGCATTATAATTTGTTGTGTTAGGTTCAAATCCTTTCTCAATCATCAGTTCTCTCAAATGCTGAGCATGTTTTAAACCATCTACTGGCCAAGGACTATTTGCACAAGCATGAAATAGACAAGTATATGTATCTCCGGTGGGTTTTAGAGCCCGCCTTTTCATATCATTGAACAATTTAAATGCTTTTTTTGTGTAACCCACATCAGCACATGCACCAATCAGAATATTATAAATATAGTTTTCAGGTTTAACTCTGTCTTCTTTTAACATTCTCACTTCTAGTACATCAATGGCCTCTTTAAGTCTCTTATATTTTATATATTGTTTAATTATGTCCGCATATTGCTTTGTAGTCAACTTCTGAGAACGCACTGGTAAGTTTTGTAAAAACTCTTTTTCTTGTTTATCGCCTGCATCTTCTAGTTCTTCAGAATCAGTATAAGTTGATTTTGATAGAGTGCCGAAGTTATCTGGATCTTCTAAATAAACTAAATTATCTTCTGTTCTGTATTCCTTTGGCTTAGGCAGTTTTACTTCTTCAGGCAAAGCAACAGATGTCGCGATGTAATTGTGACGAATAACGCTTGTTCTTCTAATTATTCTTAACAATTTAGTACACCGTAAAGCCATGTTATGTTATTTATATTAACATAAAATAAAATTTTAAATTCATAACCTCCAAAAATCACTCAAACAAAAAGTAAATGTCAAAATGACATTGACACTAAGTCTTCTTCTGCAAAAATAATGTAAAAAATCAAAGCAACTTTGTTGTTCTCCACATCGCTGTCGAACACCACGGCCTGTCATGTAGCCGTAGCGCAGGACGCATGGCGCGACATGCCAATTTAAACGACATCATCCGACGTGCTCTTGTTGCCGTCGGCGTTCCGGCTGTACTTGAACCTAATGGCCTGGCTAGAGTATATTTGTTCTGTGGGCCTGGCACGCGACGACGGCACGAGACCGGACGGGATGTCTTTGTTCCCTTGGAAGATGGGTAGGCCTTTAGTGTGGGACGCTACTTGTGTCGATACTCTTGCGCCATCTCATCTTCCTAGTTCGTCGTACTGTGCTGGCGCTGCTGCTGCGGTTGCTGAGAACCTCAAACGGCGGAAATATAACAACCTTATTGGAAGTTTCCAGCCGTTTGGGGTTGAAACATTTGGACCGTGGGGTCCGAGTGCACACCTTTTATTTAAAGATCTGGAAAAACGTCTTGTTGACTCCTCGCGTGACCCAAGGGCTGGCTTTTACCTTGGACAAAGAATTAGCATACAACGTGGCAATGCCGCCAGCCTTTTGGGTACACTTTCAGTCGACAGAGACGTGGATGAATTTTTTGACGCAATTATTTAGAGATTTTATTAGTTAAGTTTAGTTTTGTTTAAAGTGTATATATAGTTAAGTTTGTAAATATTTAAGATAAACAAAATGTAAAAATGTTAAATAAAGAATTTTCAGACTTTGTTACTGAACGAATTTTTGTAAATAATGACTTACAGGATAATAAAAAGTTTTTTTTCCAGGTTTAAAATTTAGCGAAAAAGCAATTTTGTGAGTGTGACCAATAATGTGTGTGCTACCGTTCTGCGCGTCCGTTTTATGAATATGAATATGCCAAAATAATAAACCTCCTTCCCGGGAAATCGTTAACTATACTTCATAAAATATAGCTTGATACCTGTGACGTTTGTCAGAATGACATTACTAGGGATGGGAGCGTCTTTCGTATTTTATCGATATCTATGTCGTAATGAGTTTTATAAAAAATGACATTGTAACGACATTGAAAGAAAGAATGAAGAAAGAATAAAATTAAAGATGTACCTAAGTTTAAATCATAATAAGGTGAAAATATATGTTTTCTTTAGAAAACTCCCCACTATCGGTTTATTTTGCCATTCATTATTATTTCAAAAAAAGAGCAAAAGTAACCAAAATATTATTTAATAGTTAATTCGTCGCGTCAGCACTCGTACTGACTCAAAAAAGATGGCGACAGCTTGTTTCCTGCACGCGAAACCATTATTGCCAGACTAAAAAAATACGAATCTATAGTCAAAACATTATTTTATTTAATAATTTAATACTAGTGAAATTTTCATACTATTATTTTATCGATATTCGTCTGTCAGTCAGTTACACGTCCCTACCTGTCTTCAAAACGCGTTTATAAAATAAGCTAACAAACAAAAAATATTTAAGAAAAAATAGACATTATTTAAATTACCCTTGTTTGATAAAATGTTGTGTTAGAATTTTGGGCATATAGATACGACACAGATGGATCTACAGTGTCTATCATGCTCAAAATTCATCCATATTCTGTTCTGTCTAGTGTTGAGGTTTTTCTCCTGTATTTAGGGAGAAGAAATGAAGAAAAACAGGGATTTTATGGAGCAATTTTTTTGGGGCTATTTTTAGGGGCTTCAAACAATACTTATAATTTAAATCGAACTACAATAGGAATTGAATGAAATCTTAAAAGTGTAATAATATTTATCAATTCCGTTCTCACTTGGTCATGGTATGATGACCTGACATTGACGTTTATATTTTATGGAGGTCTCATGAATCTCTTTTTGTTGATTCTGTGCGAAAAGACAAGCGCTGTGGCGCTAAATCGAACTAACATTAATATAATTCTTAACAATTGCTAATCTATAAACATTATGTTCTAACATAATTTTATAAATATCCAGATGTTATAGGCACACTCATTGTAATTAGTGATTGTGGTAAGAGAGAGCATATATATTCAAAAAGGATAAAGGTTTAATTTTATGAATCACAAACGATTTGGGCATTTGGTTGCAACATCAAATAAATTTTAGTGCGAAATGAGATCTATATTTAGGGTTTTTTAGGGGGATTTAACAAAAAAACTTAAGGAAAAAATCACAGACTAAGGAAAAATGAATAGACATGAAATACCTACGACAAAAACGTGCATACCTAATGTGAGTCTGGTCTGGCACAAAGATGGCGGCTTGCCGTAGAGCTGCGCGGATTTTATATCTATAGTTAAATTGCAAGGTATTTACAGAATTCAAAATTTTTCAAAATTAAAATGTTTATAATAAAACGAATTTTAGTATAGTATGTTTTTATTTATTCCCAGTTGCCACCGCGGCGATCATTAATAAAAACTGTAGCCTTGTGATCGCTGTGTATATTGCTTGCTTTTTCCTGTGGGCGTAGTATGCGACCGAAATTGCGGCCAGAACCACTGTAGAGACCACGCTCTGGTGCTTACGAGTTTAAAGTCTCTCAGATTGCCGCGCGCGGCTCAAGGTTACTTAGCGCTTGGAATTAAGATTGAATTTCCTGCAGACTGCCAATTTCTGCGACTTGTGCCGGAGCATATGTGTAGGAGACCCTTTATAGATTATCACTATTACTGATCAGCGTACTACGCCTTCAGTACCTTAGGTCTTTAATTACCAATAAAAATAAATAAATACCAAGTATAGATTTTTTACTCATTTTTTAAACTATTCTTATTTTTATTGATATTTTATTTTTGTTTTACTATTTGGTTCGATCATCCATAATAAAACGAAAATTATCATTTAACACAGATTTATTAAAAACTATAAAAGTAATAATCATGTTATAAAAATACAAAAAAAACCCTAAAAATACACACAGTAATCATATAACAGCAGGTTGAGCCCTCAATAATTCAAGTTCTACAGAGATACCTATACATATTTTTTTTACAAAAATACACAAGAATCAAATAAGAGTACGTTAAACCCTTAATGCCTGTCATTTGTAAGTTCTAAAAATACAAATAGAGGTACACAATAATCCAATAAGAGTATGTCAAACCCTAATAAAAATTGCCTGTCATTTATTCATTACGGAATAATATGATTTTGTTGAAATAATTGCGAAACGAAATCTTTTCTGTGGTCTTCTTTCCATAGTTTTTAAACCTCAGATCCATGTACGTTTGGACTATAGATTTAATAAGTAAAAGTCTGTGATTCGCGTCATGTTCGCAGTTCGATTTTAACAAATTGGATTCATCAAAATGTTCCATGAAAAATCGAAACGCATGCAGATAATACTGTTCAGACCGAAGCTGCTTTACAAAAATACCTTTAAGAATTTTTTCGATTTTAATTAAAATATTCGTCACGTCTTTCGATGGGTAAACTAATCCACCCCTATTTTTTAAAGTTATTAAGCTGTTTTGGTAGGCTTTGGCATCTCCGAATAACAAATTTGCGCAAACATCACATTTTACAGAGCGAGACAACTTTCTCGATATAAAACCGGCAATATAAGTAACTACGCTTTCGGAGTAGTTTTGAAGGTTATTGTACATGCAATGTATAAATTCTTCGAATAACTCACTATCATCCTCTGGCAATTCAACAAATGAATTCCTTTCTGTTAATTCGTTTATGGCCGTGACTGGGTTTGTCTTACTAGAGCAGGTTAGTATATTAATTTGCTCTAGAGGAATGCAGTTGCCAATGCCCGCATCCCTAATTTCAGCTCTTATTAATCATCTTTTAAAAGCGGCCCTAAATTGAACCGCATTGGGGTTATTATTAAAGCCGCCTCGAGCTCGAATTGCAGAAAAAAACAACTCGAGGTGGTCCTGGCTAACCTTGTACAATGGCAAGTACTGTAAAAGTTTGGTACCATCAATCAAATGATCGATTCGTCAATGCGAATTTTCTAATTTCTTCGCTGTATTGTCTTTCCAAAGGCATTCCTACCGATTTCGTAATTTGTCTTTTTAGGAAATCTTTAGGGCCTGCACACTGCTCCAACAAAACCGCATAATCATCATTCAAATATTTTTTTCTTTTAAATCTTTCATTACAGTTTTAAAATCTGCTATTTTCTTATT
This sequence comes from Diachrysia chrysitis, assembly GCA_932294365.1. NCBI lineage: Eukaryota > Metazoa > Arthropoda > Insecta > Lepidoptera > Noctuidae > Diachrysia > Diachrysia chrysitis. The sequence continues at coordinate 5,333,199 of OW028653.1, forward strand.
CTGTCTTCTCACTTTTTCATTTAATCTTTTAATTTTTTTCTTTTGATTTTCACATTTTGATTTTAATTTTTGAATAATTTCAAGCGCTTTATCCTGAAATAAAAAAAACATTAACTTCTAGTTTTCTGCAACTTCGTACAAGTTTTTGCCAGTTACTCCGCCCACATTACCTATAGTAACATTATAAAATAAAAAACTTACATCTGCATAGTTAGAAGTGCTGCAGACAGGTTTCTCTTCTAACACCCTGTGAGAAACAGATTGTTGTTCCTCACACTCGTCCAATTGTGCTGGTAACTATACAAAGAAAAACCATAAAAAATATTAAATAATATTTACATTACTAATTTAATCACTACCACACGCACACATTAATTGTTTAACTTTCATTTTGACATAGGTTCATTTATCTATTTACTAGCTGTCCCCCGCGACTTTGTTCGCGTGTTTTAGTTTCAACGGTTTTTCATTTTTGCAACATTTTTCATTTATGCTCCGCTCCTATTGGTCGTAGCGTGATGTTATATAGCCTATAGCCTTCCTCAATAAACGGACTATCCAATACAAAAATAATTTTTCAATTCGAACCAGTAGTTCCTGAGATTAGCGCGTTCAAACAAACAAATAAACAAACAAATAAACAAACAAACAAACAAACAAACTCTTCAGCTTTATAATATTAAGTATAGATTCTGACTGATCTGTATTTAAATCTGGAACTTTATACCAATATTTCAGCAATATATAGAACTGCTGCTGCTGACATGTCTTTCAGTCCTCCTCTTTCTCTATCAACTGGTTTGGTTCAGTTACTAGTCAGTAAGTAGGTAAACACTATAAACTTGTCTTGTCTAATTTCAAAACTTACCAACAACTCGCTTGAAGGCAAAGCATCATCGCGCAGTCTTGTTACATTTAATGTTCGGTTAAAACATTTATCTTCAAAATGCAGGGAACAAATAAAAATATGTTTGGTTGTTTTATTCAAATTTTCAATTCTAAGTATATCCAGCCACTGTTCCTTTCTTTCTTTACATGTTGGCAATCTAAAATCATAAAAAAGAAATCGAGTTTAAAATAATAATATTCACCTGTCGCTAATTTATCGATATATTGAAAATGCCGTATCGAAACTCTATATTATGATGAACGATTTTCTTAAAAAACACTTAATATTAACAATAAAACAGTAAATGATTACAGAAAAAGCAAGTTTATCTTTATAAACTTACCCAAAAATAGCAAAATCTTCCAAGATAAAAGAAAAAGCAAGATATTTTGAATGAATTCGGTTACTTACCTGTGCAACGTTATATTGGGATGCTTTTTGTTGCTTTTCATGCGACAGCCTAACACACTGCACCTACCCATAATAAATGCAGTATTATGCAAGTTCTAACACTCTAAACAAGTACAATTTTCGCCTTATAACACTAAATTTTCTTCAAAACACGGTAACCAGCAAGTCGCGATGACAACTGTTGTACTTGTTGTTGGCCTGTGACAAAACATGGCGAATGGCGACCGGCCGCAGTGAAACATTTTGACAGTTAATGTTGTCATTTTTGGTAATGATAAAACAACTGTTATTTTTTTTTACATATTATTACCCTCATAAATTAAAAAGAGATGCCGATATGTCAGTAACTATGCCGTCGAAATACATCACATTTCTATAACTACTGATGTTTATGCCAAGTCCTCTTTTTTTACTTAGTCTGAGGAAAAAATTGGTTGGGGTTGGCAGCACTGGTCTGTCCTGTCACCTCAAGTCTCCTGTCTATGGGATTGTGTCATAAACTCGCTAGAGTGTTCTGTCATCTGTGGTCATAAATAACCTAAACCAAACGCAGCAGTCAGCACGCATGTTGTGTGTGTTATTGTCATCGATTCGATACCGTATCACAAAGTAGTAACACGTTTATTTAAAAAACAAACATCATGTCTAATGAAATAGACCTAGAAGATCAGATGGAGGCTAATTCCTCTGAGAGCGATGACGAAGAAATGGAGGAAGGAGAGGAAGAAAATGATGATCGTCCAAAGACTTATCTTCCAGATCAACCTTTAAAGGAAGACGAGCAGCTGGTGTGTGATCAGTCTGCTTATGTCATGCTCCATCAAGCCCAGACTGGTGCTCCTTGCCTCAGCTTCGATATAGTTCCTGATAATCTGGGCAACGACCGCAATGAATTTCCGATGACAGCTTATTTAATTGCCGGTACTCAGGCTTCTAGCGCTCATTTAAACAAGTAAGCTTTGAATTTAGTAAGGTAAACCTAACTCCTACTATGGGTTAGGTGTATTTGTAGCAATATTTGCAAGTTAGGACGAAGCAAGCTTATAAATCATGCTTTTTGACCAATAAAATCAAGAACAATATATTTTTATTTAGTGCAACAAATAAACCTCTAAAATGATTTTAATGCATTCATCTATTTATTAAATATTTTGTACCCAGTGATTACACAAGTGGAATTAATACCAATTCAACTAGTTAATTTAAGTATTAAATAGCATATTTTACTAGTCTTTTAGTTATCAAGATGTCAAATTTGCATCAAACATCAAAAGCAGAAGATGAGGAAGAATCTGATGAAGGTGAGGATGATGATGAGGAAGAGGAAGAAGACGAGGAAAAGAAGCCACAGATGACATTCTCCTTTATCAAGCATCAAGGATGTGTCAATAGAGTCAGGGTAAGTGATATACAATTTGATAGTAATATTCTAAACCTGATGATATTCTAATTGAAAGCAAGATATGTTTATATAATAAGGGTAAACAGTATTACAGATGTAATATTCTAAATTGCAATTAATAATATGAATTTTGGAACATTTGCCATGTAATTACATTGTTGAGATGATTTGATAATGTAGCTGGAAAGTAGCCTAAGAATTGAACCTATTTTATTAAATAACACAATTCTTTGTTTTTTTTTTTATTTGTTTTGTCTAGTAAATAATCCTCGGTGTTTTCAATTTCTATTCTTACAAAAACTTCTTTTTAAATAAAATATTCTTTAGTTCAATCAGTTAAAAATAAATCTTTTATAACCTTACAGGCAACAAACTTTAGAAATTCAGTACTAGCAGCAAGTTGGTCTGAATTGGGAAGAGTAGATATTTGGAATATTACTCAGCAATTACAGGCTGTGGATGACCCAACATTGCTGGAACGCTACAACCTAGATGTTGTAAACAACCCTGTCAAACCCCTTTATTCTTTTAATGGACACCAGCTAGAAGGTTATGGTATTGATTGGTGCCCAACAGAACTTGGTGTAAGTGTATAGTTTCATAATAAGGATAGCTATTGATTCTTTTGTAATAATGAGACACAATCAAGTTGTTGTATAAACATATTTTATCTTGGTTACTATTTTTCTCAAAATAAGCAGATCTCATAATAATTTTTACATCTCTCTTTATTAATTTTTATATAAAAAAAAAAGGTTTTTTAAATAAACCTTTTTTTTGTAATGTTTTTTTTTTTTGTTAATTACAAAAAAAACATAACTAAATAACTATTAACCGGTTTTTATGTGCACAGGTTCTAGCTACAGGAGACTGCAGAAGGGATATTCACATTTGGACTCCAAACCAAGCTGGCACTTGGGATGTCGATCAACGTCCACTTGTGGGACATACTGATTCTGTTGAAGACATACAATGGTCACCAAATGAAAGGCATGCATTTTATTAATTAAAAGCTATTTTATTAATAAATCTTATTTATCACAATTATTTGAATATAATAATGTCTTTTAGGGTTGCAAAAAACTTAATTTTGAATTATGTATAATAAGGTAATGCTTTAATATTTGCAGGAAGGTATTAGCATCATGTTCTGTGGATAAATCTATAAGAATATGGGACACAAGAGCAGCTCCACAAAAAGCATGTATGTTAGCAGTTGAAGATGCTCATCAAAGTGATGTTAATGTCATTTCATGGAATAGTAAAGAACCCTTCATTGCTAGTGGTAAATATCATCAAAAAAATATATAATATATATGTTGCTGTCTGGAATTAGCATTTCATTAACTAATTTTTTTGTTTTAAGGTGGTGATGATGGATTCCTTCACATTTGGGATTTGCGACAATTAGCAAACAAGACACCAGTAGGCACTTTTAAGCACCACACGGCGCCTATAACTTCTATAGAGTGGCATTGGACAGAACCAAGTGTGTTAGCATCTTCTGGTGAAGACCATCAAGTCGCGCTGTGGGACTTGGCTGTCGAAAGAGACGATGATGATGTTGTAGATGATGAATTAAAGGTATGTTGTTAATATACACAATATTATAATACTAACTGCTGCACTCGTCCCATAATAATGAAAAATATCCCATAAAAATTTCTCTAAATCTCTGTAATCATTACTGTCTCTGAGTATGAGGCAGTAAGAGATGAAAATAAAAACTTTAATAATAAGTCGCCTGTACTTTATATTCTTGAATAAATAATCATTATCATAATAATTCTTTTCAGAACCTTCCACCCCAGCTGCTTTTTATCCATCAAGGTCAAAGTGATATAAAAGAATTGCATTGGCACAAACAACTTCCTGGAGTAATGGTAACAACTGCACACACAGGATTTAACATATTCAAGTCTATTAGTGTATAAAATAAAAATAATAATTATATAAATTAGTTTTTTATTAAATACTTATAAAACATAAAATATTAAGGCTTCATGATTTGCAATTCGTAAATTAAAAAATAGTCACAAAACAGATTCATCTTTTGTATGGACCATAGCTAAATTTACAAGATGCCGAATTGTAGGTCTACCATGAGGACAGTTCTGAAAAAAAGTAGACATATATATTATAAATGCGAAATATATCTTAACAAATATATACATTTAGAATTAGAAACCTTTACATATTTTTTTTTTATTATGCAGAGATTACTTTATTACATAATATAAAATATAAAAGTTATAAAAGCTTGAAATATCAGACGAGGGACTAACTAATCAATGTAAATAATTACCCAAGGCTTATCTATTTCAGCCATATGATCAACTAGTTTTTTCATATCAGCTTTGCTTAGAGATGTGCCTATCATGACAGATTTTCGACAAGCTCTAGATGCAAACATAGCGCGTACCCTGCTGGGCCTGCAGTATTCTGAAGGTGATTCCTAAAACAGAATTAAAATGTTATTTAACTAATACAAAACCATGAAAGTTTTGTATAGACATACTTACTCTTAACATAAACAAAAGCTCTTCGATATCTTCTTTTCCGAATATCCAATTTTTCGACATAGGTATAGTTAGCAATTTAACTCTTTTTGTGGGTAATTCTTCCTCATTAATTTCAAATGTAAATCCGTTCTTTTTGAACACCTCTAAATTATCCATCAAGATTTGTTCATTAACTCCTGATAACTCAAGTTGATGAGGTCTGGAAAGTGTAATAAATTTTAAATTATAATACACAATAATCTTCTAATACATATATTTCGTGAAACCAAAGTTACTTACATAACTAATTTTTGGCTTGTTAGTTCAGTAGTTTTTTGTAATGTTTCAAAATTATAAATTTCGTCAGTAGCATGTTGATCTATAATAAATAGATCATCCTCCAGATGTGTTATTATAAAGCCTAGATTAAATTGCCCTATTACATTCATATTTTTAAAAGAGTCTTTAGATATTTCTTTACTTAGTTCCTCTTCACATTTCTTATTAAATACAGGATTTATTTCACTTTTGAATTTAACTCTTGTTGGTTTGGATTCTTTTTTATTTTGGTTATATATATCAACTAATTTAATGACATGTTCCAAGGATGTTTTAAGTGTAACAGTTTTCCTGTTGTTCTTTCCGAAGTCTTCCTTGTCAGTTACAATATTGCACTTCCTAGATGTGTTTCTATTAGACTCATTGGTAGCATTTTCCTTGCTTTTACTGGCTTTTGTTTTGCAATATATTGTGTGCGATTTTTCTATAACAACATCAGCAAGTTCTCTTACTTGTGTTGCAGGCAAATTATTAGTGAAATCTAGATACATAACATTGTTTTTGTCTTTTGAAGAACTATCATAAGTCAACTCACCACTCATATCGTTTTTTATTTCAGTCATTGAAGAGTCTAATAAAGGTTCTTTATTAATATAATCGCTTAATTCTTTTTCATCTTCAGAATTGAGTGATTTATTAAGAGTTTCTTCTGTATCTTGTTCTTCTTTGACAATATTATCTTCAAACGTTTTACTTTCATCTATCACTGACTTTTTAATTTTTGAAGAGATGAAATCTAACATTGTAGTTGATTTTCGTTTTAGTTCTTTCGTTGATTCATTATCGACAGATGATTCGTTATGAGAATTTGGACGAGACTTATTTTGAAATTGTTGCAAAAATGAATTGAAAATTCTTGGTTGTTGCATTTCTGGTTTCAGATCATTCGTTTCCCCATTATTCGAAATAAGTGACGAGTCTACTTTTAATGTCCTTGGTATACTTTCAAATAATTTCAGTATAGAGTTCTTTAGTATATCTAATATTACTTTCTCTTTTGTGAGGAATATTTTACGTTTATCAGGAGTAACATTGACATCAACTGAAGATCTTTCCATATCAACATTTAAGAAAACAAAGGGATATTGATTAGGGTTATATTGCCTATATATTTCATTTATTATTTTTATTACCTTTGTTGGTTCACAAGGCCTGCTATTAATAAAGTAATATTGTCGATCAGTGCTAGATCGACCACTGCCATGGGCACAAGATGAAATGTAACCAGTGAATTGAATTGGTTTTGAGATATTTTTATGACCTTGTGATTTTTGGGAACTTAACACATTACTATCATTATTCTTAATGTCTACCTTATCTGCATCATTGGAATCTTCAGATAAATCAATTTCAACATCTTCTATATCTATGCTTTCATCAGTTTGTGAAACTTCTCCTGATAAACCCTTAAAAATGTTATCCTTAATATTTGTAACATATTCAGGTTTAATCTCTAGCAATGTTTGAAGTTGCTTCACACCAAATACACTAGCTATGTTATCTTTAAAAGACAATGTTCCTTGAGTTGCTACTACTACAGATTTGGAGTTGGTTTGGTTGCTGCACGTGATTCTGAAAGGATACATTTTATTCCTTATATAAGTATCTATTATATACATCCTATCTAAAATAAACAATTTAACATAATTTTAATAGACTTACTTCACTCCAACAGAAATTAAACAATATGCATATAATAACTGAGTCATTTTGATGAATTCCCTTTTAGCATTTTTATGAAATTCCTTCTGTCTTACAGGCAGTGAAGAGAATAGATTTGTAAGGCTGACTGTTGTTCCAACTTGTCTTGAACATGGAGTCTGTTTTATTATATTTCCTTTGCAGTCATACTCTATTTTAGTGGCTGAAATAGTTGATTTGAAATTATATATTTTTTTTTGTTTATATTAAAATTAAATTATGTATAGATAATAATAGAATTACCATAGTCAGCATTTTTGTGTCTTGTAGTAATTGTTAGATTGGCTAAGGAACAAAGTGAACTTAGTGCTTCTCCTCTAAAACCAAAACTTGTAACTCCAAGTAAATCTGAGTAATCACTTAATTTAGATGTATGATATTTCAAAGCTGGAAATAGATAATTAGGTTACAAGAAAGTAAATAGGTAAATTTAGTAAGGTAACAGCAACAGTCATTGTCAACAGTATATGGTGGACATAAGCCTCCACTCAGATATATTTTGGGCCCATTACATCCAGTTCTTGCAACAAAATATTTCAATTAAAACAATATTTAACAAAATATTACAAAATTACTTACTTAGAGCATCAAAGTTATCTTCCGTTACCCCAGTACCATTATCAGAGACTTCAATTAAATCAATGCCATAATTTTTAAATCTTATATCAATATTAGTTGCACCTGCATCCAAAGAATTTTCTACTAACTCTTTTACAGCCACAGCTAAACTTACAACCACCTGTGAATAATAATTAATAAATAATAACCTGTATTCAGGATGTAATATTATAAAGAAGTTGTTTTTTTGCAAATAGTATATTTTTAAACTGAATTTAATTTTTAATAAATTTTAATGAATATATAATATTATGTGTATATTATCTTGTGGTGATATTTATCAGTTTTAATTTGTTGTTGGATGTATCTATCTTGTTCTATTAGTTATAATAGGCCTACAATTTCAAGTAGCACCATTCAGATTTTAAAACTCGAACAACAATTGATGTAAACAAAATCTTAATTTTATTAGTTCAGAAGTATGAACATCAGTAAATGAGTTATAATCGAATAAATAAACTCGCACCTGTCCAGAACATATCCTATGAACAGTGTCTGAAGCAATAGGCTTAATATTATTATCCCTAAAAGTCTTGTCGTCCATTTTGTGGGATAAAATAAAAATAAATATTGTTAAAAAAAAGTTTTCTTATTCCCGCGCGTTTAAAATGCATGTACCCAGCGCATTGTGACACTGGTGGACTCAGAACCACTCAGAACACAGATATACTCTAAACGCTGGTAGACACGAAGTACAGTTCGAACGTAGTGATTATATTCTCTTTGAGTAGGTACGGAATACGAAAAGACCTAAGTGAATTTCGAATTTTGATCATTAAACGCACGATTCCCATCTTTCCTCTACGATTTCTATTTTGATTGACAGTTGACTTGACATTTGAGTCTTACCTTACTTGACACTTGACAGACAGCGGGGCTACCACCCTTAGAGAAAAAACAGAAAAATTAAGTAAACTGCTTGTCTATTTTTACTCTAAAATACCATCACATTGTGCTATAACCCTAGAGCCTGATAGATACATTGAAAATCTAATGTTTGTTGTATCTTACTTTGGTGATACAAAATGTTGTGGCTTAACGTTACGATTGTAGAAAAAAGTATTATCAATATTCAGCAGTTACCTTAACATTTAAAATCAGCGACAACCTTAGGTGACGGTTATTCACGTAAAATTTTCCTTAAGCCGATCTGCCGTCGCAGTTTTTGAACATAACATTGTTAGAAAACATCTATAATTTATGTTTTCCAACAAATGTTAAAATGTAAGAATTTTGGTCAGCAGACTGGGATTATAGTCCAGCTACATAAATGTTGGATTGAAGCATGGATGTAGGATTGAAGCATAGGAGTATAATCCTACATCTATGGATTGAAGGGTTGAATCCAATGACTAAAGAAAAAGAGTAGACTATTTATTCTTTAGTCATTGCTTGAATCGAGATTAAACGTCATGATGACTTAACTAAAAATAACTGTCAATTGTCAAATACTTGTCAATTGTCATAATTTTGTCAGTGTCACTGTGCAAAAGAGAAATTGTATTTTTAATTTTTGGAGTTGATATTAATTCCACCGAAGTCATTTGTAAACTATAAACATACAGTTTTGTAGTTTATTTACTGCTTAAAAATGTCTTTAAATACGGCTCATGCCGATCATGGGGTGTTGATACATGCAGGAGAGTGGTGAGTCATCTTTTTGTGTACTAAAGATAATTGCGTACCTACGTTACTTTAGAATGTTCTACTCTACAACCTTTGCGGGCATTACTCATCGCTTTACTAGTTATTGATTTCTGTCTAGCTCTTATTTATTTATATTGATTATTATACCTACATAGTTGAATTAAGCGTTAAATATTAGGTACTGTACCTACTATGAACTAATAACTCTAGTATCCGGTTTTAATGTGAAATAAATTACAATAGTCATTATTTAACATTTTCTTATCGCAAAGACTATTATCACCTATTAATACAAAATTTGTTTCTAAATTAATAAGCAGAATATGAATGTAAGGTTTTTGAGACATCATCTGAGTATTTATTGCTCTGTTTGAAATTGCAAGACCTCATATCTACTTTTATGCTCATAGCTTATCTTTACAATTAGACAATTGTTTTCTAGAACAGCCAAGTACTTATATGTGACACTGATTATTATTAATACTTGTTAATCCAGGCAGTTAGACCTATCTTATGCATTATGATTGCAATCTGTACATCGCTAGACTTCAAACTGCATTTACTGGTTTATTAGGTATTTCTTGATAAGAAATTTGTTAGAATTATACAGACTTTATTTCATAGGTGACAAAATATCACTACAAAATAGTTTAGAAAAAAAAAGTTGTTAATGAAATGCATATCATACCTAGGGGCTGCAATATTTTTAAGCATAATATAGAATTTTTAGAATAAGCTATAAAAAATATAGAACACTACAAATAAATAGTACAACTTCAAGAATAATGTATTTCATTGAAAAGTAAGAAATAGAAAGATATTTTGTAATAAAAGTAATAATTTTTAATTATTTGTTATCGTTAACACATGTGGAGCGAATATTTGTAATTAAGGTTTAAGATTTTCTTTCTACTATTTGTATTTAATTACAAAAGTAATAATTAGCTTTGTTTTTTTTTTCAGTATAATATTGTTTTCGGACAATGTGTACATGGAGTTTCATGGAAATGATACTACAGAGTTTACAAATGACAAAGTTGGTCGCCTTTATCTCACTTCTCATCGGATGATTTTCAATTCAAAAAGCCGATCGGATCCATTGAGGTCCTTCAGTTTTCCTTTCATGACTTTGGAAGAGGTAAGTTATTGTATTCTTAGTTTTAATTACCTAACACTGTTGTCAAAAATTAGATTAAGCAATAGGGATGTTGACTCGGTATGAAAAGTAAAAATCTATTGACTCTGTAAGTTAGACAAAAATAAATGATATCAAATCAAATCATTTCTATTTGTAACTAGGCTAAAATAAATCATCACTTTTACAAGTTACATAAAATATATTTTTTTCGAGCTCGCTGTATTCGACATTTCCTAACTGCCTACCCTGAGAAGAAATGTCGAAACAAACTCAAGGTTCAGCCTCCTTTAAAGTCCAGACAATGATGTAATTTTAATATTGTGTAAATAAATGCAGTGTCTTTTCTGGACTGCCTTTTTGAAGAAACAGCCAGAACAACCTGAGCAAGCCTGTGCCAACAAGTGGCAAGCATGCCCAGGATAGCTCATGTTCCATGAGCATGCTCATGCAACCATATTTGAAAGAACTAAGGAGATAAAGCAAATCAAAGTCTGCTCATTCACTCTAATTATGGAACCATAAAATTACATTTTACATTTGTTTTGTTGTATTTTTATGAGTTATTGGTTACGTAAAAAATCAAAAAAGCATGATTTGATTAAATATCTTATATATGTACATTAAATAAGGTTTCTTGCTAATAAGAACTATAAATATAAAATAATTACAGTACAGCAGTTAATAACCTTATTTCTCATGCAACACAAAGAGTGGGGAACTCCCTTAAAATGTTTGGATTTATAACCCTGGTGTTCACATTGTTTAGATTTGTTTGTTTACTTAAAAAATACTCAAAATGCCCTTTTTTATTAGGTAACTGTTGAACAACCCTTGTTTGGTGCAAACTACATAAAAGGTAAAGTCCGTGCTCAATCCAATGGCAACTTCATTGGTGAAGTGAAGTTTAAAATAACATTTAAATCTGGAGGAGCTATTGAATTTGGGCAAGCTATGTTGAAAGCTGCACATCTTGGTAAGTACCTATATATATTTTATCTCTTATTGTTGGTAATATATTTTTATTTGACATTCAACTAACAACAAGTAATTTTTCTACTTAATTTTTAACACAAATACTGCATTCCTTTGCATTTGTTTTGTTATATGTTTATTGCAAACAGTGTCCTTACTGCTCAAATAAATTTTTATTCCAATTCAATCCCAATGCATAATTGATATTAGTTTAGATGTTAGTTTTTTTTTGTACAGTCTGTTGTTTGTGTGCCTTTTATATGAATAACAATTTTGCATTAGCATTGTATTAAGATAACTTCTATTTCTCATATTAGTAGTTATTTTGCAATGTTGAGTAATGTAAGATGATACTTTTTAATTTGATTTAACTTCAATAATTCGTTTCTTCGCAGCTACTCGCCACATGGCGTCGAGCGCGGTGCCACCCCCATACACGCCACCCAACGGCCCTTGGTACGCGGCGCCACCGCCAGCGTATGCACCCCCACCGCAAGGGTACTACGGATGGGTGCCACCATACACGGTTAGTCAAAGATTTATCGCATACTATGTATAATGAAGTCTTACAATATAATTTTTGGAACTAATTACCTAGTATAGGCTTTTGCTGGCATACCAAAGGTAAAATGATACATTTTACCTGTAAATTATATCTCTTAAATACTACTTTTGAATAACTAGTTTTATTTAAAGGTGTTGTTTCTTGTTTAAAAGCACCGAAATGAAGGTAGTCAATTAGTTTTATTGACATGGATTAATAATTGTCATGTAACTAAAATTATTTTCATTCCATTATGTGCACGATGTTTTGTTAGTTTTATATATTAAAATTTATTAAATTCCAGGCGTTCCCGGACCAACCCCCACCAAATTCGGTATTCGTCTCAAACAACCCTCCACCGTACCCGGGCGTGTCGGGCCGGACCTACCCGCCTGGCATCGGGTACTCGGGCACCAGCTCGCTGGTATCGCCGTCACCTACAGGTGCTGACTTCCATAGCCCATCAGCGCCACCCCCTGGATATCCTGGTGGGGCCACGGCCGGCATGTCCTCTAGTGGTGAGGGATATACTAAATTCAAAATTATATCTTCAAATTTAAGAAAAGTTTTTCTATTTAAAACTAAGAATCTTTTAAAAAAATATTTTTGCGGCCATTTTCGGTTATATTTTCTTGGCCTGGCCGAGGCTTCTCTATGTAGACTTTAGTACACGATCATGCTTTTTAAATAGTATTTTCAGTTTATGTTATTCTAGAGTTGCATCATTATTTTAGTCGCTTCTTTAGTATTATTAGTATATAGTTATAGTTTGATGAACGTTGGTTGTTGCAGTAGTATCATTATAAATTTACAGATGCTAAAGCTGCGGAAGCGGCACAGAGCGCCTATTACGATCCTAACAGGCCTCAGACAGCTTACGTGCCACCACCATATGATGTAAGTACTTGTACTTCTATCTCTAGATATATTCTCTCTCTAAGTCTAATTTACTTATTGTACTAAGAGAAATGTCTTCAACAAAATTAGCTTCAATGCAGTTTGATAAAGTTATTATTATTTTTTTTACAAACTATGTACATTTATGTGCATGTGCATTATGATATAACTTATATATGCAATGTAATACGTAAATATCATCAATACTAATCATGTGATTTCATGCGAAACAAGGTTTTCTATAAAATATATGGATATCTTTATTTTTTTACTGTTTTTAATATATTAGTATTTCATTTACTATTTGGCATTTTTTTAATTTACAGGATCAACCACCGACCTATCAGGAGTCTGTGTCAAAAAAAAAAAATTAATGAGTTGCCCACATTACCAAATGCCCACGAAAAAGTCTTGTCTAAAAAGTCACGAGATTCATTATTACTTCGATATGGATGAGAAAGACAGTGACTAAGTTATTATAAAATACATTCCTAATAAATTTTTCAAGGCCATAGCCGGTAAGAAACTATGACTTAGGATGTCAAAACTTCAGAATAGTTCACAAGTAAATTACAATATATTTTACCTTATTCTGATTATGACCTTGAAAGTATTGTTATACAATGTTCATTGCAAGGTAAATTATAGTATCTATTAGATTAAATTACTTTATAAAACCTAAATTTATAAGTTTTGCCTTTATGGTCACGTTTTTCACGCGTGCTATTCATAATTACAGTATATTCAAAATGTAGTAATTTAAGTCAATAATAAAAAAAAGTTAATGTGTTAAACGTGGAATATTTAATGTTTATGGAATTTAAATGGCAACCCAAATCAGCATCATATGAATGTTAATGCTAAAATGTATAAATTTGTTAAATTGTATTTTAAATAATCAATGTGATATATTTATAACCAATCTATTAAAATCACTTTAACACTTGTAGGTAAGATAATAATTGCTGAGTATTTAAATCTGAAATATTGTAGCTTCTATAACTATATGACTATAAATATAGGTTGTTTATTTGTTAAATCCGTACAAAATTTAATGTACACTAAATAGAAGCTTAATAAATGATTAGCAGCTGTTTACGTTGAATCTTTGGTATTTATTTGTGTTCTTTATTAATAAGTTATTGATAAGTACTACTTTATCAGGTATAATTTTTGCATAAGTAATTGAAAAAGTTTTTATATAATTGCCATAGCTCAGATTTTAATAAACACTTCTCAAAGTGTGTCATCCTTATCAGAGATAAATTAATCACTGTCCATACGTAAAAACAGATGCGTTAAAAGAAGACTAATAGCTTCTGTCATATCTTGAAAATAGAAGATCAAATATGTAAAATCCAGGTGTCATATACAAAAATGAATAAAATAACAATTTTACAAAATTAAACCGTTATGAAACAATAATACCAAACAAAACACATTAAGCCTTAACATATTATGGGTAAGTTGCAATTATATACGTGTATTTAGAACATTTAACTTAACTTGTAGTAGACACTATAATGACAGCTTTGTACAAAGAAGCCTGCGAATGTAGATTGATTTTTTATCCATTGAAGAAGCCAGCCTCGTGTAATATTACTGCCACTCATAATTAATTCGTATTTTAATGGTAACAGACAGTGTCTTATACAAAAGTTCAATTGCAGTGACAAATACAAATAAAGTTTTCTATGTCACTAATTAGTACCTATTATTAAGATTACGTAATAAATATGAGTACAATATTAACTATTCTATTATCTTATTATCTGAATTGCGTACACGTGACAGGCATTGAACTTTTGTACAAAGTTGTGAGTGCTTTGCATTGAGGTGGTGAACAAAAGTCTATTAAATATTTGTCTTGTTACGATAATCTTATAAGCTGATATACCTATGTATTACTTAAACGGTCGCGTTAATTTATGTGGTTCCTAATAAAAAATACATAATACGTACTTTAGTTCTTCACCTCTTTAAAAAGATTTAACTCTAAGAATATCTTTTTCTTTTAACTTTAGTGTAAAATTTTGAAGCCGGCGGAGAGTCTAGATATATCACCAGAAGTACCAATATAACATGAACAAATATTGTGAGTATCACTCATGCATGTTATACTTAGGTTACATACCTTCAGTTAAGTGGATATATTGTGTGATAGGTATATAAGCTCTATCTACGATAGCGATTTATGATAAGCACACGGGTTTTGTTTAATGCGGTGTCAGTGACTAATCACGTGCTTCAATGGCTAGTAGGTAAGTTTTATCTGTTTTATTTATGCGCGTAGAATGAGTGGCAGTTCAATTATTTTGATGAAGCTGGCTTCTTTTTATTGTTAAGTTTAATTGAGGAATGTATTGTTTTGTTAATTTCAGACTAATAGCTGATTGATATAAATGGCTCCCGCACTGCACCCACCATGCACGCCTTCCGCCTCTTGCACCCCGATGCGATGCCACCCCACCCCACCGCCATGCCAGAATCCAGAAAAATGCCTGAAAAAAACCATATCAAAGGGCATCAAGCCATGCCGCAGCGCTGTATCTATTATGGCGACGAGATCCAAATCAAAGTGTTCCACTTGTGGGAAATTTAGGCCTGCAGCGAAGGATCCGAGGAATGTCAACAAAGTCGAAAAATTTCTTAAGAGGAAATCAAAGGAAAATAAAATGAGAAAGAAAGATCGACTAACTGGAAGTCACAGTTATCTTAAGTACACGCGAGGAAAAGGCTCTAAGAGATCAAATACTTCATGCTGTGCTGGAAAAGGCCACCGGGGTCGACTCAAGAAAAAGAAATGCAAATGTGTAATTTTGTAAAACGTGTTATGTTCATAGACTGGTCGAAATCATAATTCACTTTAATAAATTACCTTTTCAACTTTACAAATTTGTATATACCTACCTAATGCAATAATAATTATCAATCCTGCAACAACTTATTTTATTGTAGCTCGGATCTGCGTACGGCTTAAAAATCGTTTAAGTTATTAAATATTTGAAACGTCTTGTGTAAATATTTATTGATTCAACAATTTTCGGTAAGATCAATTATATTATTTATTATTAGTATCTAGGAGTTATAATTTTGAGGCTGGCTTCTTTATTGCAATTGCTAATGACAAAAATCTTTGTAATTAAATGGCTATTACCCAAACATATAATAATATGTGGCTTAAAAACGTATTTTTTTTTTTCAGTTTTGACTAGAATATGCCGCAGGTTACTCATCCTTCGTGTAAACATATAGCTGTTGGCTTATCTCGTCAGAAACGCCATCACGCTACTGGAACGCCGATTAATTATCAAGAACGATGTCGTGCAAGAAAGCTCAAGTCTTGCCCAAGTGCTGTATCAATCATGGAATCGCGTTCAAATAAAAAATGTGCCGGTGGTAGACCACGCGTTAAAAGCACGAGAAGTTCAAGAAGCTTAGGAACCGTAGACATGTTTATACGTGAAAAACGAAAGCAGGAACGTTTAAAACAAATAGATGCTGCCACTGGAACAAAGTATTATCAACGCTATATGCAGCAGCGAGACAGAATAAAACAAGAGAGATTAAAAGGACCAAGAAAATCTCACAAAGGAAGAATTAAAAATAAGTTCAACTGCATTATTTTATAAAAAAAAAATGGAATTCGACCTTTTTATACATACCAGTGCTTAAAGATGTTGCAATAAGTTGTTAATAGACTTAATATTGCCTGTAGCAATGAAAAGTAAATAATTAACATCTTGAAAAGAGCAACATTATCTGAAGCATAAAATATTGGAAGTGTGAAATACTCGAATGAAATAAAAATTATGTGATATACATGTGCCTACTTGATGAAAATGCAGTTTTATTAGTACAATTGAAATAAATATGATTATGTTAAACGTGATTGACAAAACAAAATGACTTGTCGAATATTGGTTATCTTAATTCTTAGAACACAAAATAAGGATCTTTTAACTTTATAATATCCTCAAATGCTGTATCTTGTGTTATTTTTAATAATGTACGCGCTGATTGTTTAAAATAACTGCACCTTTAAAGTGATGCCTAAACTAACCAATACACATGTCTTTTTATATGCAAAATAAAAACAATGTTTAATCATATGAGATAGGTACTTGTAATATCAGTTGCAATTTTAAGTATTTAGATAAGTAGTTAGTTATTGGTTTACCTTATATTTTATATTGTTCCTTCAATGACATATTTCTATTGACCATGTTTCAGCTGTGTATTCCAATAAGAGTGTTAAGCCGTGCGTATCGGCACCAACATGCAGCGTTCACAAACATAGGCCCCGACCGGCTCCCTGCCCAGCCCCCGACAAGTGTTATAAGAAATGTATCAAACGGAAACAAAAATGCCCCAGTGCTATGGATACTGTCAGCCGTGTTGGATCTCCTTGCGAATGCGCTAGACTGCAATCCAAAGACTCGAGAATCAGTAATAAACGAAGTAATAGAACGCACAAAAAACGCTTACGAAAAGCCTACAAACAGCGATCCGCCGAATCAAGGTGGCGCAAAAAAAAGAAATGCTGCGAAATTCTATAAAATATACATACCCAAACGTAATAATAAAATTTATGAAAGAGCTTGTAACCATAATAAAAATAAAATAATTAAGGCAATATTTGTTAAATTATTTTAGTAATTGTTTAGTCATCTACTTACTGGTTCAATAATCAGATCCATGTGCAAAAAGATTAGAGTGCAGGTTCGAACCCGAGCACGTACCGATTACAAAGTTATTATTTTGTACACTGGACAATCTGAGAAGCCGATCATTGATTCGCGGGAAAACTGATTCCAACAATATTTGTCTTAGTGAGGACTACCGTTTTTGTGCTCACCAGTTGGCGTCACTGGCGCGTCAGCTGCCAAAGCCTACCAACATCGGGAATAACCTCGCGTGCGACTAACGCCCCTGGCGGCGCAAGGACGCAACGCTGCGTGCGCTGGCCGCCGCGATAAACGTCGCGTCCTACTGTTCTTAAATTTTGATATCATATGAGCGTTCAAACCGCGCGGGCTGGCAAGGTCGCATTTCTTTCTAGAGGTTTTTCGTGATTGTTTAAATAATTTTATAAAAGTACTTACCGACAATTTTTTTTTTTCGGCCAAGCTTTAGATCGTTTTATTTACTTTATCGCCGTAGCCTCCGTTACCCTTTTTGTAGAGACCTAAGTGTCTACCCGGCGCAGGCGGCGGCGGCGCGGCGGCTCGGCAATGCTGCCGGTCTTGTATTCTTCACGTACATAGCTAATGCGTCTGGAGAGCTTCAAAAGAAGAAATTAATTATTATTTATGGGTAACGTGGCTGAGTGAACTGTGAACTTACTCACTAACATCTTTACTAAATTCTAACTATCTGCACTGCATTCTTCACTAATCAATAAGTACATACCTAGCATTAAAGGAAGACGCTGTCTACATCTCTGTGTCTATCCGCTCACTCTTCCTAAAAAACCACTCAACGGATTCAGATACGATTTTCAAGAAAAAAAGAGCGTTAAATGAGGGGAGGGGCAATTTTTTTTTTTATGCCATGTTTTTGGAATAATAATAACTAAAGAATAACACAATAATAATGGGATCGATCTATCATCACTGACAGGGCTATTGTAGCCAATAAGCCTGATATAGTGGTGATAGATCGATCAGAGGGAAATGATTGTTGATATCACTATCCCCCATGACGATTACCTCGTGAAGGCTGAAAAAGAAAAATAAATAAAATATTTGGATTTAGCACACGAGGTTGTAGACATGTGGGAGGTGGACTCAGCAATCATTGTCCCGATAGTCGTGACAGCCAACGGCTTAATAGCCATGAGCCTCGACCAACACCTTAAGAGGCTCTCGTTAGGCATCTGGGTCAAGGGTTTGATTCAGAAGGCGGTACTTCTTGACACGGCGCTTATCGTGAGGAGGTTCCTCTCTCTAGAGTCCTAACCGCCGGCAGCTTGAACCCTGTTTCCGATGCCGGTTGGAGACTGTATTTTATATTTTTAAATGTATATTCTTTGATTTTGTTTTGATATATATTTAAAAATGTATTTTATATATGTATGTAATTAAATAAAGGAAATAATAATAAATCAATAACAAATAGAATATTAATAAATCTAGAAATAGGGAACCATAGATAAAATACGTAACTGGTTAAGCAATTTATTAAAAGTTCTATCTGGGATTGGGAACTGGGATTCATAGATTTTAGAATGGATGTTTTTTATTGTAAAATATCTATGTATTGTCGAAATCGTAGGTAGCTGAATTATCTAACACTTTCCGCACAACAAGCACTCTGACTTTATGCCGCCGAAATAGATTATTGACAACTACTATAGATACTCAGAATTATTGTGATCGTAGAGATAAAGACAACGAAACTGGGGCAACCCTCGAGTTTTGGGGATACTCCGCATATTACTATATAAATGTATTTTAACTACTACTAATTTCATTAGATTACTTTTTATTGCATATCAAGACAGACAAATGAAATAAAACAAGAAAAAGCGTAAGCGAAACACTCCTCAGAGTTGCCTAGGTGTAAATATTCAAATGTTGTTTTATTTTATTTATAAAAATACTATAGTTATTAATATCACAAGTTTAACTATGTTTAATTAATTTAACTAAAACACATACTTACTTAAAAATAATATTCTTAACTTGTGGTAGTAGTAATCTCTATCGGAAACTGGTAACACAGACTGCCATTCCGGGACGAGCGAGAGTGAACGACGAAAAGCTAGGGAAGTGGTTCTGGTTAGCTTAGTTGTTTTATTTTATTTATGAATGAAATGATCTACTATACTTATTATTTTTTTAATAAGGCTACATGCAAATAGTGCACATAGTGTATTGAATGTATCGAAACCAATACTAATTTGTGTCAATTTTGTAGAGTTAAAGTTAACTCTTCATCTTCACAGCCGTTTGGCCCGGGTTATTGACGTTTATTATAAGCATCTACTTAGAATTTTAGCTTCCGAATACTGTTTGTGTACGCTATTTGTGGGCGTGTGGTATGTAGGTAGTGCTGGTAGATACAGAATTATTGAATATTGTGAAAAGTGAAATTGTGATAATATATTATTAATCTGATATGTGTTACAAATTGGTATTGATGTGGCAAACCGGATTGCACCAAGCTGGAGAAAACGTGACGCTCATATAAGGTCAGTATCAATTATTTTTTTAATAATTGAAATGATAATTATTTCGTTCTTTCGTTTGTCTTATTACCTAACTAATCACCAGGTTAAATACCTGTGAAAGATAATATATTGTCAAGAGACAAACTATTATCTAAATTACGGTGGTTTAACAACTATTCGTTCTTCCGCGTTCGGTAAAATCAAATCAATTTTACTTGCAAATTAAAATTCTAAATTAGTATTTTCATTATTGATTGTGATAGGTACCTATAGTAAGAAATTAGTAATAGGTCAAAACACACTATTTTTATTTCTTGTTCTTTTGCTAGGTAGGTTTTAATTATTAAAGAATGTAAGTTACATTCTTAAACAATATTGTACCTTCATAGCTACTTAAACAAATAAAACTACCCTAAAATAACTATTGACTAATAATTTATTGTTTGTTAATTCACAAAAAAATTTACTTGAGTCTAGAGTGTTAATTCATATGTGACAGATGTTGTTATTGTTTTAGTCTCTTAAACACATTTCGTTGTGAGGAATAAAATTATAAATAATCTTTACAATAAAAGAAACTTAACTATTATCCTACAGGGTTTGCTAAAATAGTATTTATTTCATAATTAAGTAATATTCTAATTAACCTTTGATTTAAGACTTGAACAAATAACTTAATTTTTTATTACAACACAATAGAATACATCATTAAAATTATGTAAAATAGTTTCAAATCCTCAGGTTTACAATGGCTGAGAACTTGCTAGGTTAAGAGTACAATAAGTGATTATTTCTGATCACAATCTATCTCGGGCAAACTCAAAAGTAGGTTAAATACCTATTTAGGTAGTTTTGGAATCATTGTATCATGTGGAGTTTTAGACTTCAAAACTATTAGTCCTGACTTATTACCAGCTTAAGGTACCCTCCCTTCCATCACCCAATTTCTTTTGTGTAAATAGGTTGTGTCAGAAAAAAACCCCAACTACCCTGTTAAATAACATTATTATTTATTTTAGCATTTCTTATTCCAACTAACATTTAAATGAGTTGTATAAACTGTAAACCATTAATAAAACCCTTTATTTTGATAATCAACTTGATAGGTATTTATCACACATTTAGCCAGTTGGGTTTCCAATCTTATAATACAATAATGGTTGAAGTACATCAAGCCATTAGGAAGATACAAGGTAAAAAAGAAATTTACAAACAGAATTATAGAAACAAACAAGATATGCGCGAAAAGCATATCTCTTCCTTGGCATCGGGTAAAAAATATACAGTTCATAATCTTATGCCTGTTACTGCAATCTATTACAACTGTTTAACTTGTTTTTATAATAAAATTGTAACATTATTTGTTATTTCAAAAAGTTACCATATTTTTATCAAGTATTTGGTTACAAAATTTTCAATTTATTTAAGTTATGTATAATTAATGAAATTCATTCTAAAAATTGACCTTGAATGTGATGCAAAATATAAAGCGATCATGTGATCTGAGGTTTTGAATAATAATAAAAAGTCCTGGTTTTCTATTCTAAATGAAAACTATTCCATACATGTTAAATAAACATCATATTTAATATAATTTTATTATTATTAATAGGTCAGTCATTCAATTATTTTCTCCTATTTAACATCTTGAGAATACAAGAATTACCTAAGGATCTCATCAACATTATTATCTTAGTCCAACAAACAACTCTATATTATGCAAACATGGCTAACCTGAACATCATCAGTTTCACTTTGAAGTATATAGAAAATAGAGCAGTAGCAATGCTCTATTTTCTATATACTTACAGTTATATTAATTTAAAGTAAGTAGGTACACACAGAGTATAAGGTGTTATTATTAGGTACATTGATTGTGTATGTAACATACTTCTGTCTGATAATATTAATCATGTTAACATGATGATGTCTTTCATTTTTAATACTTTCTCACAGCCTTTACTGATAAGCTTATATCTAATATCAAATCTACTGAGCAAACAAAGTATCTAGGTGACAGGTAACATATCAGAACATGCATGGCATCGATATACCTATTTTACATTATACAGTTCTTTCGTAGTTCGCGTGCTGTCAAGAGGGGTTGTGGCGTGTCCAAGTGGCGGGGTTCGGACGGCTCCCTCCGGTCCACCCTCTATCAAAGACCCTTAAGTCGCGACTCGATTCACAACGACTACTCGTTAGCTAGAGAGGCTTGTGCTTCTATTAAATTATCGCCTACTGTCTATGTAAAACGTACTTTTGACACAACTTACTCATTTTCATATATTGGACCAAATTAAATGCGATGTTTACCGCAAAATCCACCCTGTATTAGACAGTTTCTTGGTTTTTTATTGAAATACCCGCATTTTGAATTTAATAGGCGACAAATAGGTAGGTATGAATGCAAATATGTATGAAAATAAGCAGACTATACAATCCTAGAAAAACGCGTGCAAGTGTGACACGGAGATTATTTAATAACTGTTTATTTCAAAACAGTTGATGTATCCTATAAAGCTAAGTAGGTACCCATGAGCCTATAAAATAAATCGTAACAAAATCTGCAAATGCCTACCTAAATTGGATATGTACCTATATAAATATTCAGATAGCTACACTATTTGTTGCAGTGAACTTTGATTCTTTAAACTTGTCAATAAATATACAAATTTACAATGAACTACCTACATAAATTGCTTTGGCAAAATTCATTGAACCAGATAGGTACCTCCCTTTTTGGATAACACGTGGTTAACAGCAACTATGAAATATGTTACTCTACTACCTACCTATCTTTTATTTGCCTAGTAAAACTTTAAATTAACATTTGGATTAAATGCCCATAGCCAAATCTTCAATCGTATTTATGAAGTTGCGGGAGTCGCCAGTTATTTTTACATTCTATGTCTGAGCAAAATAATTAAGATAATAATAAAACGAATTACTGTATTGTTAACGAATTATTGAGTTCTATTTTGTATACTTGATCATAATTATAATTAGGTCTAACCATATAAGTAATTTAATCAAGAAATTAAATAGACAAATTTTTATATCTAAGTTACTTGTCACGCCTGTATGTCCCAAGGGTTAGGCAAGGGCGTGTTGGTCACAATAAAAAGGTTCTACGGTATTAGTCCTATATCAAAGCGGCCTATTGCTATAGGTATATCAAACAAATTTTACAGAAATTTATCAAAGCGATATTAGTATTTGCTCTTTAAAGCCTAAAGGCGTTATTGACTTTATTTGAATTAAATTAATAGCATCTAAGCAGAAGCATCTACTTACAAAATAAACAACAATTTAAATATGTATCTATCTGTAGGTACCTACGATAGATAGGTAGATACGTTTACACCCCTTTGTTATTACGTGGATACAATACTATCGAACCTCCTACTGGCCTAAAAGTATAAAAAGGCATGTCCAAGCACCCGCTCTGTGATTATACTTACATAATGTAGCGCAAAAAAACACTTTGAGATCGTATCGTATTACTTACGAAAAGCTTATTCAGACATTCACACAAAACCATACAGGGTATACGCTTGTAGGTACTCTTGAATAAGACATTGTTTACAGCAAAACTGTGAAAAGTGTTACTCTACTTACCCATTTTTCCGTTTACGTTTACGAATTGCACTCACTTGGATTTTTTATTCACTAAATAGTGTGCAATAAAGACGATACGACCTTGCCGTGTGGTAGCGTAGCAGGTGAGGTGTGGTCAGCCCAAAGCGGCAGTGTGGCACCGGTAACCCAAGTCGCGTGTTCCAGATGGAAGAGTTTGCGCGGCGAACGGGCGGCGGCGCTCCGGCGTCGGATGACACGCGCTACGCGGTACTTGGATCTTCTAATAAGCATCCATTTATCCGGTAAGTAAGGAATTCTGAAGTACCAATTTATATAATTTACTATGCACTATAAAGAGTATAAGGTGGCTAGGAATATCAGTCTCCAGCACGTCAGTGCTAATAGTAATATCGAGCTACGGAAATTAACCTTATTGCTTAGTAATTATGTCGCTGTCAATGATTTGGTATAATATTCCACTTTGTTCTCCTGGGTGATATCACCCTGGTGAACAAACTGGATATTTTAGTCTCCTTCATTTCGCCTTGAAAACATTTCACCTTTGTGATATCACCCTGGCGAAATGAGTAGACAAAACTAGTAACCTTTTAATTTTTACAAACAGTATTTCTGTATTGTTACAAAAATTGTATTATATACCATACCAATCATAAGTGTATTCGCAATTTGGAAGGACTAACGATATACGCAAAGTATTATTGAGGGTATGCAGAATGGGAACATTCATATTCTTCACCAAACTAAAAATTGGGATATGTAAGTCAACAGATAATTTTCTAGGGTAAAGAAAAATGAAACACACAACAGACGGTCGTAAATCATGTAGGTAGTTATAATTTGAGATAATATAAATTATAATAATAAAAAAATATGAGATAAAAATATGGATTCAATAATAATACATAAAAATTACAATGTCATACCTATTTTAAAAGATTTACTGTTACTGTAGAAGACTTGCAAAGCTCAAAGCTCGAAAGTTTGAGCTTTCTTAAGCATAACTAGCACAGTTGTCAGCTGGCCATGCGTCCAACAGTTCTATGTGATAGCCGTCTTTATCGACACAGTAGTACACATCGCCCACGTTCTGATTCGGACGGTAGTTGCCGTTCGCCTGGCAGACCTCTGTCACCGAAACCCCGCGTTCGGGGAAGTAGATCATGGTGTCTTGCGCGCAATCTGTACCAATCATAAATCATTTTCTTAGAACATTTACATTAATAATATGTACAATAATTTACATACTAGAGAACCGAAATAAAAACACAAATATTATCCTATGACTTTTTTCTAACAAATTTTACTGGAGCTGTTACGGGGATATTCTCAATTGAAATAGGTCACCGTAACGCCAAATGCTGAGAGACATAATAAAATAACCAGTATTTGACAAAGTAGGTACCTAACAGCTGGATCTTAAATGAATGTAAATAAACAATACAGATGTTTTAAGGTTTCGTATAGAATTATTGTAAATAAACATTCTCTATAATTTTTGCTTTTAAATGAGGTAAAGGTCCTAAAGGCACTTGTAAAATTATGAATAAATATACTAAAAAGATAATTGGTGAGGTATTGATAGTCTCCGCATTCCAGCTGAATGTTAGGATGGGTGGAACCGTACAACATATCGGGAACAGGGTCACGGCCGACAACCGGTCGTTGTGGCACAATGCGAATGAGCCATGCTAACGGTACGCTGATGCCCACAGCCTATCTTGTTTGATATGCAAATTTACTGACAATATCAGATTGTTTTTAATCTATACGCGATATATTAAAAAACAATTACACACATTTATGTTAAACAGTAACCTGTTGCTAAAAAACTACCAATGAACCAGTTTAATATGAATGATTTCGCCTTCGTAGTCTCTATTGATAATCTGTAACTAATCTACACTAATATTATGAAGAGGAAAGATTTAACTGAACGAATAAACTCAAAAACTACTGCTATTAGCTATATTTTTATGCCAAAATGTTCTAAAATAAAAGTCCATCCGTGCAAAGTGCGGGAGGGCCGCTAGTATTCTTCTAAAGCTTTGTACTCATGTAATATTAAATACTAGCTTGTTGTCTTTACATTTTACAAAGCTTTAGCCACCTCTGGTTGTGGTCGGAAATCGGAACTTGAGAATAGAAATGAAGATTATCATTCATCACTTACTGCAAGTCATTCCAGCCGTATCACTCGAGACAACCTGCCAGGCACCCAGTATTTCCCCGTCTCGATCAGTGCAGTAGGCGCTGAAACATTTTAACTTGCATATTTTAACCTTACATAGTAATAGTAATAACCTATTTCAATTTAAAAGAGAGATTGGTGTTACAATTTGAGACCATTAAAATAATAATTATACTATTTTTTTGTGTTATTAAGAAAGAAGAGCATCATAAAAGAATCTTACATTCCGTTCAAAATTTTATAGGGTCCATAGCTTCCGTCGTACTCGCAAAATGTTGTAGGATTTCCAAGGAAATGGGTACCATGCTCTGACTGTTCTTGCTGAATCCTTGCGTTGGCCAAAACTAAGCTTTCGCATTTCCTTAAATATTGCTCCCCGGTCGATAATGGACTATCTAAGATTCAAAGATATTATAGTTTAGTGCGATAATTGTCATTCAATTATTTTAGGTCGATTTGAAAGCACCATCTACTATACAATTAAATATAAACTTTTATTCAAGTAGTTTGGGTGTTTGCTCCTTACTTCATAATGAGAAAAATAGAAGCATAGAATACTATTTTTTATACAGAATAATTTTATTTAAGTATATTGTAACAATCGCAGACCATTTTTAAAAACATTAAAAAAATTTAGGCATTTCATGAATATCTTGATGTCTTCTATCTGCTTATGTAAAAACTTTTTCTTTGTGCAGCGTAAAACTAAATATCCTAATTTTAATGAAATAAACATTGCGCCAATATATTTGAACAAGTGTTCCAGGGCTCTTTGTCATACTGATTGTGTACAATTGCCTTTGGTCACTCAATATCTCGAGTCTGTGAATCACTTGCGATAATTTTGTTATATCCTGTTGTTACCTCTCGCTAAGCGAATGATGTTTCAACAGGGTTTGAATTTTTCTTGCTTTATCGTAGTATGATACCACACTTTGATTTAGAACGAATACGTTTGTAACTGCCCCAGGAAACTGCTCCGGTCCTCCGGTCACATACAGTAGCCATAAAGTACAAAATAATTTTCTGTGAACTGTCAAAAGAAACTTTGAACGCGCTCACATTATAAAATTCGGAGAACGTAAATAAAACATATTATGTAAAGCCCTAGCAATTTTACGTTCACAGACTTGCCGAAATGATATTCCTTTGTACTTCTTACAAGAAGGTTTTGTAAATACTAAGTATTGATAATATTCTTCTGTTTGTTGGGGCAACATTCTTTTAGGGAAATACATACAGCATGGCAGTTGAGTCATGTCTTTCTCAGGTACTGGTACGACGGTTGGATACCCCGTCTTAGGTTGCGCACACCAGCATATCCCATTATCACATTGGAGTGGTTCGTAATCCCCAGACTGGGTACAGTGAAGCGTCACAACCCTTCCTCCAGTAGCTTCCAACTCAGCTCTTCTACGACTGCAAGCTAGAAATCAATGTAATTTAAAACAATTCATGACAATTTAATTTAATAAATATGTTTAGAACTTTTTTAAGATGTTTTTTTTTTGTAGTATTAAAAAATGTCACGGTGTCACTCAGTGATGTTTTGACGTTATTTAAGGCAATATTTACTGTAAAATTATTGTTTGGTTTACGTTAAATATATTGGAAAATCATTCCATTTTATCAAAAACTCCGTGTCAACAGCCTAGTGAATGCCTATTACTATTGTATTATCGCTAAATATTAGTGATAATATGTTGTATAATAGGGCCAATTATGAAAGTTGTCATCTTTAAAATTTTAGAAAGATGCAACATCCTGTGGAAAATGATTCCCCAAAATGTTTTAATCACTTGATTATGTTTAAGATTCAGGTAAATGTTATAATATATGACACTTGTATTTAAAGTACAATTAAAACTTACCACAACTCATATCACTTGCATCGCTCCTCCACATTTGTCCAAATATTCTCTTTCCATGTTCATCCGAGCAGAAACATCTTCAGGAAGAACGTGTAACGAAAATGTTTTAGTAAACATATTACCTCCATTTAATGTCTCAGTCGCAAGATTTTGGGTAAAAGTTAAACTTAATTACTTAGATATACAATCACGTAATATATCAAGTCTTCTTTTAACGGAAATCTGATATGATTATAAAGGTATTTTTTATAACTGATTTATATCTATTTTTACATTTTAAATGATTTTAATTTATGATTGGTAAAAGATATCACGTACCTATACAGAATTAAATGAATTGCCTAGGTATGTAAAGACGTCTCTTTCGCTGCAAGCTTGATAAAGTTTTAAAAAGTGTACCTTTGAACTCCGTCATGGTCAGCGCTTAGTAGCTAGGTAAACCTTCTCTTATATTTTATCTCTAATTATCTCTGAATTTTAACCCCCTAAAATTAAATAGTACCTTGCCGGTTTAATAGTGGTAAATAATAAGATAATATTAAGTACCTGCCAGTGTATTGATCGCCTTTGCATTGCACTGGTGCGTATCGTCCATCAGCTAAACAATTAGACGGAGGTTTGCAACCGTCAGTTTCCGGCAAAACTCCTGAAAATAGTAACGTTATTTATGTAAAAATTGTGTAAAAAGATTGAAGGAAATAAATAAAAATCGCGACAAGCTCAAACGATTGCGAACATGGCAGGATAAAGAAAGAGAGTTCCGCATTATTTAATTATTTTAGTGAATCATAGATACTCATAATAATATGCAATAATTATGTAAAATTTACTTAAAATAAATTTAAGCGTTGATGAAATTTTGTTCTTAATATTTATTTTATTATGTTTTTATTTTAATAAATGCATATATAATTTGAAGAGTCATACTTTATGTTTCCTAAATCGACAGTCCATCGACGTTTCTGTTACCTATACTAATTAAACTAACAAAATTCTTTACACTTTTACTAGAAATATGTTTTAAGAAACAAGATCCATGTATGGTTATACATAATTTATATCCGCAGCTATTTCTTAAGCTTAATTTTAATTTAGTTTCTTACTTACTAAGAAACAGTTCGGGTTATTATAAAGAAAACTCATAGTTTTAAATTCGCCGAATGTAAAACAATTTATAAATAAATTTTATGAAGAAAAATATTCTTAGCCTATTGATAATTATCTATTTTAATATTGTATCATATTAAAGACATTTAAATAATGCAAATACCTAATTAAAAGTTAAATCGTTAAATTTACTGTCCTTTTATTTTCGTTTCTTTGTGACATCGTTTAGCAAAAATGTCTAGACCATATCTTATCAATGACTAAGAGTACACAATGAAATGAACGCATTGCTAGCAGCGAATTCGTTGTTGAGCAATCGATACAAATGTTAATTAATTGAACACCTACAACCGGGCATTTTCTCCAAGGTAATAAGCTCTTTCCCGGAGACTGCGGTTGGCAAAGACTAGATCGAATAACTTAACTTCCGTCAGGTCGATGCGAGTGAAATTTAATACACCCATTCAGTTCATTTATACATACTTTGAATACCATCTACACATTTACATTTACTACAAAATATTAACATACCGCCAGTATTTACACATGACGGACAACATCCATAAATGCCTGTATTTGGCACTAAGGTTAGCGGGGTGCAGAAGGATTGCTGGACGTCAGTCACACAAGTTTCTGCTACTTGACACTTAGCAGTCACTGTTTGAATCACATAGAAAATTAGTATAAAACACAGTAGTTTTTTCCTTAACATTATTATTGCTCTTGCTAATGTGTTTGATTTGTCACGGCCCTAATTCTTTTGAAGCACAAACAATAAGTATTTGTTAATTACTGATTGAACAGTTATCTTTGCTATCACAACCATCTTATCGCTTATTATTTTAGGAATATCAGTAGTGCGTGTGATTCGCACTTATGTGTGCGCTCGCGCTTTGGCGTAGGTACCTTACACTCATTGGTGCTGTATTATAGAATAGTAAGGTGTATATTATGTTGATATTATGTTTTTAGAACCATATGAAAACACTTTGCGCTTTCATTTTCGTTAAAACTGAGTGAAGTCATCATGCATGCTTGATGTTTTACACGTTAGCAAACATCGAAATATCAGATTTAGCCGTTTAAATAAGAATACTTTGTTATCAGCACTATCGCTATCTCAAGTTAATTTAACACAGAGAATAATCAAGCCAGCCTGGGCCAGGCGATCGCGAGTCGCGCGGCGGTGCCCGTTCCGAGTGCTAACTACTTGCGCTAGAACGCATTTATAATATCGTGCCTATCTGATTTTACTTTATCAAAGTCATACACGAGCGTTCTATTTATTATTCTCTCAATGGTGGCGATTAAATATTTATACTGGTAAATTATTAATTTACAGGTCGGATTAAAACGGGCATACCCGGTTAGTATGGAGGAGTGCAAGAAAAGGCATTCAGGCACTAAAGTTTCAAAGATCGCGAATATATTTCAAGGGATGCCTTCAAAGGAAGAAGACGAAGTTCGCGGCAGCGACATTAGTGGCGTCCGGACCGAGAGTCATTTAGCACGGTTCAATAATGCTCGTGCACTATTTGAAAAATTGGGCGAAGAAAATCGTGGATTCCGTATTGAGAAATCTCCGTCTGCTGCTGCTAGTTTTGCGGGTACACGCGGAGTGACCCCTCCTGCACCAGCGCGGTCTCGTTCTAGTTCTGCAGGGTCCGTGAGTCCACCCAGACGAATCGTGACGCCAACGCCGATGCCGGCACCTGCTGTTAATGGCGATCGTCTTGCCAATGGTGCAACTGCACCGCCGCCAAAACCAGTTAAACCGAGTGTTCTGCCTAAACCTGAGAAACCAGACAGGCGATTTAACAAAGAGCTAATAGAAAAACAACGAAATTGGACGGCGCACTTTAATAAATCTCGGCAAACTCGAAGTGATGAATCAAAAGTGGACTCTAATAGATATTCTAGTGGTTATCAAGATAGAAAATCTCCAGAAATTCCTGAAAGATATGTAGTTCCTTCGCGTGTATATTCTCCACCGCTTTCACCCTGTGCCGGGGACTCTCAAGTAGAACGGCCTACTACTCTTCCTTCTTCCTTAGTAAGTCGAGTTATACCTAATACAAAATCTCCAAGTCCTATAAAAAATGTTGCTGCTGTGTCATCGAGACCAAATAGTTCAGTGTCACCGATTTCGAGAAATGAGTCTTCAGTTTCACCCTCTGCAAGAAAAGAAAACTTAAGTTCTCCCAGCAAAAATAAAGTTGACTCTCCATCTCAACTAATAATAGGCTCCGCTGAGAAAAATCAATTTAGTGTTAGACCGACGTTGCCTCTAGATGAGACTGAAAGAAATGCAGATAATGAATTGCTAATACATACATCAAGTGATCAACCACAACCACCTAGTTCTATGCCAAATCCTATTGAAAGAACCTCACCTACTTCACCATTGCCATCAACACCAATTACAACAGAACCAGTTTTAATACCACGAAGTCAGAAATCACCATCGCCTTCGGCGAGAGTTGCAAAGTCGCCAATTTCACCAGTATACTATGAAAAAGACTGTTTGCACACCATTGAACGTGACTCTTCAGTGTCTCCTTTACCTAACGATCGCCCATTAACCTCCTCCTTAGATGATGTTACCGACGCAGTTGCTCCGAATGATGGATATACGCCAAGCGTTACATCCTGCGGGTCACCTATGTTGTCACAATCTAACGAAACAACCGAAAATAAAAATGATTTTGAACATGTATCTCCGCAAAGTCCGGTTACGTTGGATAATGGCTCAAGGTCATCAAAAACTTTGGACGAAGATGCTTATGAATCCATAGACTATAGTGGAGAGTGGGAAGAAAAAACAAGGCGACGTTCTTCAACCCCGGAGTCTCCTACATGTCCAGCCAAATCAGAGGATGCGCCGCGCTCCCCGCTAGTGTCACCATTAGCGTCTCCTGTGCATCGTTTGGAGAGTTCTCCGCCAGCTTCGCTGCAAGCTTCACCCTCGCCTGGTATGTTACTTCTTTTCCATTTTTTTTACCTATTACTGTTCGATTTAACACAACATAGCAAATCTACTATGAGCTTATCTTTATTTTGTTATATTTTATCTTTGTATTATCTTCAGTAAGAAATGATACTGCCTTATGACGTATCTAGGCATAACATTTATTATAATTGAGATCGGATAGAGTAACCGTTGGTTCGAGTTTTAAACAGTTTGTGAAAAATTTATGATCATATATTAAGATGCGATTTCAGCTAACACTTTTTATTCTTTAATGGTCGTAATAAATAATTCATAGATTTTTTGAAGGATCATATTTACAAAGAATTTCTTATTGTATCGAATATCGAAGTTACTATGCTGCTGTGTCATGAGAGCTAAATCATAAGAGACAGTGGGCGTCGATTGACGTACGTTTAGCGATCTTGTGTTCAGTGGGTTCAATGTAATATTGAGGAAGTCAAGGTATTTGAGTCGTTGCGAGACTTGCGAGTCGATCCCGATTTAGATGCTCCGGCGCCGCCGCCGCCTCCGTCGTCGCGACGCAGTAACCCGAGCGACGTCGCCCTGCGCGCTCCCCTTTATACGCTACACTACTACACCGACACTTAACGGGACCGTTTTGACAATTAATTACTTTCTTCACCTCTCTGTATGTGTCAATCGTAAGATACTGAGTTACTATATTTAACTAATGAAACCAAGTGACTTTTTAACTTATTTTGTGTGAGAAAACTAGCAAAAGCTCATACGACAAGAAAAAACAGTGATTTTTCGTGTTTGGAAATCAAAAGAACCGTGTTTCTGTCTGTTGTTGCGAATAAAAACGTATTCAATGCACGATAAACTTTGTGCAGAAAGTTGAAATGGTCCTTCTACAACCTATTATCAATTCTGTAGTTGTAAGCTCCCCATGCTCTTTCTCATTTTGCTTCTAGTCGTCTCGTTCTGACCGGTGTGGTGTCCATTTCTAGCCTAAATGCTACATTCATTGAGCAACGATTCAAACGTATATTGAAAAAACCATTATATACATTAGAAAACGTTTTGCTGACGAAGAATTCGCGTCTTGTTTATTGTTTTAGTCTTTTAAATGTTAACCGTCAAAAAAGCAAACGTGAGCTACTAAAAAACTTTGTTTTTATTCTGAAGAGAGTGCGTAAACTTTTTCATCTAGCTATGTTGCCAACTTGCTTATCTGTGGTTGTGTTTGTTTACACAGCGCTCTGCGGACCGGTGTTCGAATAAGACTCTCATGTAACTTCATTTTGTGGTTTTTGCACCTATGTTACATCAAATATAGCCGCAATTAGAGTACCTATGTCTTTTTTGTGATAACGTTCAGTTAGTTCATCTTTACCTTATCTTTAGTTGTAAAAGTAATAAAAGTCAAACAAAATACGTCGCTTGGAAGTAATTGTCCACGTGAGAGTGCTCGGTGGGTCGGGACGCCGGCGGCGATGGTGCGGTGATGTGGCGGGTGGCACCCGTGCCCGTCGCATGCGCTCGCTCAACATGCGCCTCTGCGGCTGTTGCCTCGGTCAGTTGCTATATTATTGTTGTGTTGTTGCATAATAATATATAAATGTTATTTCGGGCGTTCTCAGTCTAGGAGCAGAATTGCACGAACATATTCAATTCCACCTAAAAACGTAATTAATGTTAATTAGCTCATAAATTGTGCACTTTCTTATTGTTTTATCCAGCACCCAGATTTTTAATGAAGGTTTTTCCAAATCTTGAGAACTTGGCCATCGTAATACACGAGCCGTGATTCCCAACGTACTTTGGAGTTGTAGATATATAGACGTAAAATGCACCTTATCTCGATAGTTTATGGAATATAATTTAAGTAATTATAATTTATCACTATTCTATGAACAAGGTCTTTCAATGTTCAAAGTATGAAACAAAGGACTACTATTATATACATATATGTCTAATATGAATTATACGGGTCCATTTTGAAGTTATGTTAGCGTGGGGAGAAATCCACTCTACATCTTGAAACATTAGTTCAAATTATGACTACCTTTTTTGGAAGGTTGTCTTCATATTTATCACACGTGAATCAAATATCCAACATAAGTTAAGCCTTACAATTTACTTTGAAATCCCCTTAATAATATGTACGGAAAGAGATTAACGATAATGTAATGTAATGTAATAAAAATAATCAATATGTTATTTAACAATCAATGTGATTAAAAGTTTTTAGAAAAAACTATTCTTTTAACTGCTACGATATTTTATAAAAATATTTTTCTTGTTGCCGTTTTCGTTCTTTATTGTAATTTTATCCAATGGATCATGTATCTGTGAAACAATATTCAATTCCGCACACATTGTCCTTGATTTTAAATATAATGATTGTCTTGGTTTTGTGTCTTTTGGATCGTTTCCTTTAAACTATTTTTATTTATATCTATTTTTAGTTCCCCTCATTCTTTTGTCATCAGAATTTTACCTGCTACCGTACGAGTAAATTTCTGTTCCCTTACCACCACAACAAGAAGAAAATAAATTGTAATTTAACACAAAAGTTAATGTGCTAATATGGTTCCATCTCAATTTGTGATAATATGTAGGTATGTAGACTGTAGTTGAGTTTTTAATTAGTTAAGTGGGCACGACTCGCTCTCGTTGTCTCGGGAGATCGCGTGATCGTTCTAACGGTTGCAAATTTATGCATTTCATAGACTATTATAAATGTTTATTAGTCAGACTATTGTATTATCAAACAATATTTTCTGGGGATGTACCTGTATAATTATCTTAAGATCGGAAACGAAATTGTAGCACGCATGCAAATTGTAAACAAATAGTAAATTCCAAGAGATATTTTGTATCATGCAGTGCGCGCGTTTGCAGTACGAGAGAACGTTATTTCTTGATTAACGTCAGCATATTTCTTACTTATTGTCTTTACATCCCCTACGTTTACCAAGATCTCGAATTCTGTACGCGTATTCTACGTCACGGCGGCGTTCCACGTATCGATAAAATTAAAACGTTTTTTGCGACTGGAGTTGATGTCACTTAGGGGACGCACAAGGGCGTTTAATAAAATCATTGTCTAATATGAACGTCTACTGTGTGTGTATTTGATATAACCAAATATGTGGCCTTAGATCGCATTAAAATAACCAAATAGCGATTTAATGTTTGTTTATGTTAGGCACCTGTATACTCGCCACCTGCCCGCTTTGCGGAACTAGAGTAACTGCGTTAAAAATAACTAGATCATTAGCCTAAATTTGCTCCGTACTCGCTCCCCAGAGAACATATTTTACGGATTTTCATTGAGGCGAAGAATTTCCTTTACAAAGAGTTTCCTGTAGTATGATTCACTTGCTTAAACTAGAATATCTCTTCTAGTGCAAAGTAGAACGTGATTATATTTTATCAGCCAGAGAAAATAAACTTGTTTTAAACCGAGTCGTCATGCAGTTTATAAAACGTTACCATACTCTTACTTAAGATGACCATTGAATATATGAATATTTTCTATGATCTTAGTTTTACATTAAAATTGGTTAAAAGTAAGTAAGGTGACATT
Source organism: Diachrysia chrysitis (assembly GCA_932294365.1). Taxonomy (NCBI): domain Eukaryota; kingdom Metazoa; phylum Arthropoda; class Insecta; order Lepidoptera; family Noctuidae; genus Diachrysia; species Diachrysia chrysitis. The sequence goes on from OW028653.1 coordinate 5,368,728, forward strand.
GATTAATATTGCATGTATTTGAGAATCAGTGTACTACCTACATAATCTTTATATTATTTTTTATTAATCTAGTTACATGTTATTTGATGGTACAGCGGGCGGAGGTCGCAAGTCGTCCGAGGCAGAAGAGACTCCGCGGCGGAGCGGTTCTCGCGCGTCCAGCGTGTCGGACGAGGGCGGGTTCAACGAGCCCTCGCCCGAGGTGGTGGCGCGGCTGCGGCCGGCGGACTACCGCGAGCCCCCGCCGGCGCCGCCGCTCACCAGGGACATACGTGATGCAGAACGAACACGATCTGATCCTGATACTCTTTCTGTACTTCAACAGGTACCTATTTATAAATCAATATTATTCATTTGTTCCTCGTGTCCTCGAGCTATTTAATTGGACCAGTCTTGATTCTTGACCATCAAATTTAAATTCCGGCTACCAACAATTTAAAGCCTCATTAGTTGGCTTAGCTGGCTAGTGCGTAGGTGTGTTGCCCATTTATGGGCATTGAAGGTTTTATACGTAAAGAGCCAATACAATAACACAGTTAATGGAAAACTTAAATGATTATGAATATAAACTCCAGAACTACTACTAAACAAATCATTTAAGAGAAATAACTTCTTACATCTTTCAATAAAGGTCATGTCGCCATCATACACTATGCTTACATATATTTTGTATGTCACATACAAATATTTACTATTCTACATTTCTACCAATACTTTTTTCGACGGATGTTGAGAGAAAATAGAGATCTTCATCACATATTTTATGTCAGGTAGGTATTAGCCTTTTCTAAGAAACCTTCCATGTATATTAAACAAAAGCGATATTCCAATTAGAGAAATGATTTATATAAAAGAAACTAGCTGTCCCCCGCGACTTTGTCCGCGTGTTTTAGTTTTAACAGTTTTTCATTTTTGCTATATTTTTCATTTATGCTCCGCTCCATTTGGTCGCAGCGTAATGTTATATAGCCTTTAGCCTTCCTCAATATATGGGCTATCCGACATTGAAATAATTTTTCAAATCGGACCAGTAGTTCCTGAGATTAGCGCGTTCAAACAAACAAACAAACAATCAAACTCTTCAGCTTTTAGTATAGATAACAAATGAATTACTTCGATTTGAAGGACTCCGGCGTAGTCGTAAGCGAGGCGAGCCAGGGCTCCATAGAGGTGCTCGACAAATCGACCACTAGCCAATGGAGCGTGTCGGAGGGCGAGAACGCGTCCGGCGAGAGCGGGCGCGGCGGGGACGCGGGCGACGCGCGCTGGGACGACGCCGAGCCCGACTGCAAGCAGCCCGACAGCATGACGCCCGACGAGGCCGAGATACTGCTCAGCTCGAGGTGACGCCACCACTCTACCACTACTCTACTCTACCACTGGCTAGATCATGCATCACTACTGTCCTACACTCAATTACCAGATTTGCTTGTTTATTGCTCGAACACTCTAACGTCACTCAATTATAGGTTGCTGTTAGTTAAGTCTCATGCTGTCTCTGCCTAACTGATAGACTTTTAAGAACGTTCTTAAGTTGAGTTTCTTTTGAGTGTACAGTTTTATCAGCTACAATTTTGCTATATATCATTTGATAGTACTTAGAAGTTTGCTTATAAAGCACACAAATTAGCATTTATTAAGTTAAGACATTAGAATTAATTTATTACATATTTACAGTATTCATATTTAATATTTCCTTATGAATGTTATTTATAACAAATAAATAAATCTATTATAATTATAATTATTATACCTACACTTAATTACGGTTATGCAAGTTATGTTTATCTGAATATTAACATTTACAATATCACTGCTTTAGCTAGATTTTGATCAAGAGGTATTAATATTACTAAAATATAAAAAAAATATATATTACAATTTTAATGTAGTTACCTATAATGGCGTCACATCGATTCTGTTTAATTACATACTTTATCTAAGGCACGTACGCTATGCGGAACTAAATAACTGTTTAATATTCGTCACACCTTTCTTCCTCGATGTAATCGTGCTATTCATTGATGTTTACATACTGGTTCATTTTAATTCCTATTGAAGTACTCGTGATGTATTGTATCTGGACCTTCTATTTTGAATGCATGACTCTATTTACTTGTTATGTCTATATTATCTTGATTTCATCATGTTCTTCTGTAATTTTTCGTAACATTTGTGCATCATTTTCACACGTCAAATACGCTATTTCTATATTTTCTTTTTTCAGGACTTATTCATAATGCTTAGTATACAATTAAATGTCTTATTTTTATTATTTGCATGCTGCCTGTCCGCACAACGCTTCATTATTGCCTGATATTTGCAGTATTCTGGAGAAAAAACTTAGGTAAGCTCGGGGCATTTGTAAACCGTCGTTTTCTTCTATTATGCAATGTTGTGTAGAATGCTTTTTAATGTGCTACTTTTTCCTTTTTACGAATGTTATTAGTTATATTGGCTTTTCCTTATTTCAAAACTGTCTTGTGTCTAAAATCCCGTTAGTGTTAGGATGACACTAACTGTGAAATGTTTAAAACGCATCATATATTGTGTACGGAGTTTGTAATTGATTTATGTAGTCTTCGGTGAAATTTGCTTGGAATTCTGGTGCGCAAAGGTAGGCCCTATAATATAGTTAGGTTATTGTGCTTATTCTGTACAGGCAAGAAGCTCTACTGTCGGATGAGCAGGCGCAGGAAATCGTGGCGATGTTGTCGCCGCACGCGCTGCCGCACGATAACGGCGTGTCCCTCAACGACAGCTACCAGTCCGTGCTCTCCTATGAGAGGTAAAACTATTTGCCCCTTACGTTTTAACGTTATGTCTATGAATAAGTAATAGATATAGATAAAAATTTGAACAGTCTTATGTGTTTTAAATCAAAACTCAATAATAACCAGCATTTAACATTTCCAGTATGCAGTCAGTGGACGAGAGTTACGAGTTTGTATCCCTGGAGGCGGACGCGGGCATGGCGGGCGGAGACCGACGACACCCTGATGAGGTAGAACCGCCGCCGCAGCCGGCAGCCGTGCCGTCCGGTCACGCGCCGGCTCTGCCTGCCGGACAGCCGGCCGCCGGGCCGCCCGGACACCCGCCCGCAGAGCCGCCGCCCGGCCACCCTCCGGTCGACGACGTTCCCGTGTTCGAGCACTACCCGCCGCAACAACTGCGCGAGCTCGGCGAAGAGAATGGCATACACTACTTTGAAGATGGACACTTCTACACTGAGGTATTTATTTAAACTTACCATATAAACTACCTTATTGCATGACCAACTAAAAGTTTAAATCTAACAATACTATGTTACATTGCAGGTTGCCGGACTTCCGCCTATTGAAGAAGACGAAGAAGACGATTATTACCCTCCAGTATTTGTCAAGAAAAATACCAAAGTTAAATTCAGGTATATATATTTCGATATAGCTTTACAAGCAATTTATAAGAAAAGTATTCACTCATACAGATACATATTTGAGGACTCCACTTGCGGTCTACAGACGCCGCTTTTTTCGCGCTTTCTGTAAAAAACACTCTGAATCACTCTTTATATATTAATGTTTTTTGTTTGTATTATGCAATTGCAGTACAAACCCTATGCGCGTGTTCTCGACGCACTCGGTGCGCGAGTACGACCGGCGCAACGAGGACGTTGACCCGGTGGCTGCCAGCGCCGAGTACGAGCTGGAGAAGCGCGTCGAGAAGATGCACGTCTTTCCCGTCGACCTCGTCAAGGGATCCGATGGCTTAGGACTCTCTATTATAGGTAATATTATAATATCAAGAGAGGCTACCGAGATTAAAAAATCCGCTAGGATCGGGTCTCATCAGGTCTATCTGTCAATTTCCACATTTTGGAAAATGACAGATAAACCTAATGCGACCCTAGCGACCCTAGAGAATGTCCAATTCACGTTTTTCATGTTTTTTCTTTACAAGAACCGTTGTATGTTTGGGGCGATTTCACCAGTTACATTTAACACTGAAATCCAGTGAACTATGTTATAAATGATCGAATTCGAATGCCGTTCGTTTAAGCTTAACTGGTTTCAGTTTATGTTGTGAAATGCAAATTGAATGAAGAACATTAAATTCAGTTATATTTTTAAGTGAGTAAGTTATATTTTTTAATTTGTATTTATTTTAGGTATGGGTGTCGGTGCTGACGCTGGTCTAGAGAAGTTGGGCATATTCGTGAAAACTATCACGGAAAGCGGGGCCGCGGCACGGGATGGCCGAATTCAAGTCAATGATCAAATTATTGAAGTCGATGGCAAGAGCTTGGTAAGACTGTCAGTCAGATAACCGCAATGAATACTATTCAAACTCTAACAAACAAATACTCAAACTCTAACAAATAATTTATACTCAAACTTCTAAAAGGTTTCCTTTGGTATAAAATTATTTGTCTTTCCTGACATTAGGTGGGAGTGACGCAAGCATACGCTGCGTCAGTGCTTCGAAACACATCGGGTCCCGTTAAGTTCCTTATTGGACGTGAGAAGGACCCTGAAAATAGTGAAGTAGCTCATCTTATCAGGCAGTCACTCGCCGCAGACAAAGAGAGAGAAGAAAGGTACGTTATGCTTGTTATAATGTCCAATGTATTAGTCTTATATTGCAGTAAGAGCCGTTGTCGCATTTTGAGAGTAAATGTGTTTCGGCGGACTTATACAAACTACCGTTTAAGTTTTAACCTAAATCTCTATTTAGAGCGGCTCGCGAACGCCAACGGCGCCAACAAACCGAAGACGATGATTCCAATCAGACAGCTCCCGCCGAAACATCCGCGCCACAGACGCGACACCCGGAGATTAACGAGTTGCGAGCGTTTCTCCAAGAGGTAAGTTTAATTATGATCCAGTTTATCTTATACCTTCTATATGCGCCATTTCAAGTTACCAATCATTACCTTATGAATTAGAGCTGAAATAGCGTTAGATGTAAAAGTTTCAACCAAATCGGTGATTTGCGATTTTTGATCTCCCTTATCAGTTGGTGGGTATGGAGTCAGGGGGCGGAAGCTCGGAGGAGATCAGCGTGCGCGTGCGCGCCTGGTGCCAGCAGCGCGCGCCCGACGAACAGCTGCGCCGCGCGCTCGCCGCCGCCGCCGACACCGCGCATCGGGCGCAGCGCAAGTATGATAAGGTTGGTAACTACGTTGGTTTTTTTTTCGACGGGGTTACAAATCTTACGAAACATTATAATCCAAACTCTTATGTATGTCCAGGCGCGACGTGCGCTGCGCGAGTGGCGACGAACGCGCGCGCTAGTGCGGGCGCGCGAGGAGTGGTGGAGCGGCGCGCTGCGAGACGCGCACCGCGAGTACGCCGCCGCGCTCTCCGCGCTGCACGACCGCGTCGCGCGCCTCGAGGTGCTGCTGCTGGTGAGTACCATGTGTGTTGCGGCAGGCGCGCGAGGAGTGCTGGAGCGGCGCGCTGCGAGACGCGCACCGCGAGTACGCCGCCGCGCTCTCCGCGCTGCACGACCGCGTCGCGCGCCTCGAGGTGCTGCTGCTGGTGAGTACCATGTGTGTTGCGGCAGGCGCGCGAGGAGTGCTGGAGCGGCGCGCTGCGAGACGCGCACCGCGAGTACGCCGCCGCGCTCTCCGCGCTGCACGACCGCGTCGCGCGCCTCGAGGTGCTGCTGCTGGTGAGTACCATGTGTGTTGCGGCAGGCGCGCGAGGAGTGCTGGAGCGGCGCGCTGCGAGACGCGCACCGCGAGTACGCCGCCGCGCTCTCCGCGCTGCACGACCGCGTCGCGCGCCTCGAGGTGCTGCTGCTGGTGAGTACCATGTGTGTTGCGGCAGGCGCGCGAGGAGTGCTGGAGCGGCGCGCTGCGAGACGCGCACCGCGAGTACGCCGCCGCGCTCTCCGCGCTGCACGACCGCGTCGCGCGCCTCGAGGTGCTGCTGCTGGTGAGTACCATGTGTGTTGCGGCAGGCGCGCGAGGAGTGCTGGAGCGGCGCGCTGCGAGACGCGCACCGCGAGTACGCCGCCGCGCTCTCCGCGCTGCACGACCGCGTCGCGCGCCTCGAGGTGCTGCTGCTGGTGAGTACCATGTGTGTTGCGGCAGGCGCGCGAGGAGTGCTGGAGCGGCGCGCTGCGAGACGCGCACCGCGAGTACGCCGCCGCGCTCTCCGCGCTGCACGACCGCGTCGCGCGCCTCGAGGTGCTGCTGCTGGTGAGTACCATGTGTGTTGCGGCAGGCGCGCGAGGAGTGCTGGAGCGGCGCGCTGCGAGACGCGCACCGCGAGTACGCCGCCGCGCTCTCCGCGCTGCACGACCGCGTCGCGCGCCTCGAGGTGCTGCTGCTGGTGAGTACCATGTGTGTTGCGGCAGGCGCGCGAGGAGTGCTGGAGCGGCGCGCTGCGAGACGCGCACCGCGAGTAACGTGGGTGATAAAATTACGTGTATCGTGAATCTTTCTGCGCTAATAATGTATGTTAAAATAATAAATGCACACTTCAGTATATTTATTTCATGTTATGTAATTTTCAGGAGACACAGAAGAAGGCTGGTCTTCCTGTGATGCTGCCTCACGAGCCTTCAGCGCGTCGTGAAACACCGCCCCTACCGCGTCGGCCAGACCCGGATCCGCTGCTAATTAATAGTAAGTATTGTGTTGTAATACACACAATTAGAGTATTTATGCACGTCAATTGTATAAAAAAGAACCTTATTTCGGCTACGATATTAAAAGATATTATTTATTCCACAGATCCATGGAGCTCCGACAGCGATCTTTCAGATTTGTCGCCTGTTGAAGACGAGTATGCCAAAGTAGACAAGACTCGGCGAAGCGAGCCTCCCGACCTCGGTGACGTCACTGCGCCTGTGGAAGAAGTGAAGCCTGCAGTGCCGGCCACGCCCCCGGCCGCCGCCGCCGCCGCGCCGCCCACCTCGCCGCCCGCCGTGCCGCCGGTCGCGCCCGCGCACGCCCAACACACCACTCACACTGCGCTCCCGCCCGCCAATAATATACACGAGACTCAGTAAGAACTATTCTTTTAAAATAAAATATTATGTACATAATTTTTGCACAGTTTATTCGACTTGGAAGTTATCAATTGCATTTATTAGAACTACAAAATATTTACATAGGATTATCTATTGCAGATTCCAAACATTAGGCAAAATTTTAAAGATGTATGTCGACCCGATATTTATGAGTAGTAATTGAATTATGATTATTCTTTTTGCATTTCCTTTTATTGCCTTAATTCATTTCGGTTCAGTAGTTAAAATGATGCTGTCAGTTACGTGCTTGATAAAGAGAGGAATGAACTCATTTAATTAGAGTAATTTAGTTAGTAGTGGGTATATGAGCGTGTGTGGTGGCCCAGGTCGAGCTCGTCGCTGGCGGGCGCGTCGCGCGAGCTGGACGCGGCCGTGCCGCGCGGCGCGCTGCTGGACACGTCGGCGCACCGCGCGCGCACCGACCTGGCGCGCCACCGCCACCACGCCGCGCACTCGCCGCACTCGCCGCACTCGCTCAGCAACGCCAGCTCCGTACGTACTACGCCGGGACCGCACCAATTCTTAACTTTCAATTTAAACCTTTTACACAAATATTCGAGTTGAGTCGGGTGAAGCAGTAAAGCCTTCGAAGCAAACGAAGATCTATAAAAAAAATGATTATATTCACAAACGGCTAAATATATCTTTATAAATTATACCTGAGAACCACACCGATCACATCAGCTATCTAACAAAAAAAAGATCAACATATTAGCATTCCAGACCCCAGATAGACACACAAGTTTAACTTAAAACACCCCACTGCGTCGAGTGTTAAAAAAAAAGGCTGTAAGGGCGAGCCATAAGCTCGTGGTAAAGATTTCGGCGATTACTATACATTTTGTACTAAAAATGAAATGCTCAAAAGAAATTGGAACGAAGTTATATTATTATTTAATAATAGCCATCAAATCAGTTTAAAAAGTCAAAGAAAGCGTTCTTGATTATTTTTTTTTCACTTGAGTACACCTCACTTTACTTGAAATTTTTACGATTACGACTTTATCTTCCAATCGCTTAGAATTCGTCGTTTATGGTCTTGATTACACTTTTGGTTAGTTTATATGAATGTCGTCAAGTAGCCAATACCTGACTATGGCCATGACTGACCTAAACAACTTGTGAAAATAATTAATTTAAATACTTAGATGTATTATCATCTATTACAGTATGATGGACTGGACGATTCGTACAACGACTCGGCGGACGAGTCGCTAAGCGAATCAACATCTGGAGGGCCACCTCACGTCAGCTCTGTGAGTAACTATTGTTTTTTTACCAAATTTGATTCTTTAATCTTCAGTGACTTATGGATATACGTTTATGTGCCAAAAACATACTGGAAATAATATTAGTTTTAGTAAAAAATGTCCAACCACAGAATCTGTGCCAATCTATTAGATGTTTCGATATGGAATGTAACCATAAAATTTAATCTTTAAATAGAGATGTATTACAACCTATTATAATTATTATGTGGTTTTATCAGCATCGTGATACACGTCAGAGTTGCGGCAGTTCAGTGGGCAGTGCGACCGACGACGCCGTGTACTCCAGAGACCTCAGACACCACCCTCTGTCGGGTAAGTGTAAGTAACATGTCGCCTGTTAATCATTGTGCTCTGTGCATCGTTAAACATTAGTGTAAGTTCGACGAAGCAACAAGATCTTCAACTCGAACCTAATGTTCATGATAGTTTTGTCTTTAACTTTCACAAGTTTTAACAGCTTACACAGTTTATCGAATCACATTGTGTTTGTACCCCATGTGATTGTGAATAATAGCGTCCCGTATTAACATCATGCGCTTAATAAAACGCCGTCAAATGCCGATTGACGGAAACGTATTCGAGCGGCATGCATGAGATTAAATAATAACTGTGTAGATGCAACTAACTCGTGATGGAGTAGTTTAGTGACCGTTGCATCTATGGAGCTAGCGAGTTATTATTCAATCTGATGGGCTAGGTCCGCCCGCGTCGCTCGCGGAGCAGCTGAAGCAAGTGCTGGCGGAGCGCGAGCGGCGGCTGGCGGCCGGCGCCTCGCCGCCGCAGCCCGACGCCGTGCAGCTCACCAACGACCTGGTGGACGAGATCCGCCAGGCCGTCAGCGAGGCCAACGCCCGAGGTTCGTAACGCCGCGCCTCTACGTCTCTCACTTCACGTTGCTTGGAATCTAATCGATCTATTTTCTCTGTTCTTTAAGTTTGGTCATTTGAGTACAGCTTTTCGTTTTTTGCGTCAAATCAAAGAATATAGCAATCCGGAAGCGGAAGCCCGGAACTCACCGTACATATTAGGAACGAATTCGTAAAAGCACAATGACCCATTATCTGCTACTTATAAAAGTAAAGTATTCATTATAAATCGCAGAAAATGGAGCTCGGAGAAGCTCTTTATAACCTCTCGTTTTTGTGAAACTGACAGTTTATTTCTGACTATAAATTAGAAACCGAAAAGGTTTCCAAACTTATGCGTTTACAGAGCAAGCAGCAAGTCTCGATAGTAATATTCTATTTGTTACCTTGGTGTTGGTTTGCTTTTATGAGCTGTGTTATCATTTGGTGGTGGTGTGGTAATCTGAGTAATTTAAATTAGATCTTACTTGACCTTCAAAATGAATTGTTTTTAAATGTAATAACGTATGTATGCTACAATATATCGTATTTTTAGTTACTTTAATTAGCTAGACACTCAATTTAATGTATTCGTAGTTATTGACTTGTAAGTATTGTAAAGTGACTAGATAATGGAGCAAACACTGACAAAATCTATTTTAAGACGAGTTTGTCGTAAACAACATAGATTTTAAGTTATAAAAGTCTTTGACTCGGTAAGTGTTGTCGGACAAACTGTCTTCACGTATGTATAGTGAGTGCAGAGTGCATTTGGTGTTATCAGTGGGTAGATCGCGGCAACATGTACGTGTAGTATATTTGACGGGACTCTGTGGTTATAGTAAAGAAAGCTCCGGCGTGCGTAGTCGGCGGCGAGGTGCCGTGGCAGCCGCTGTCCAGCGCCGCGTCCGAGGCCAGCCTCACGCCGCCTGCGCCCGCGCAGCCGCATCCTGTCAACCACTGGACCAAGCAACAGGTACGCTACATTCATTTTTAAACCATATTCTACTCTCTTTCCTAGCTAGACTTCCTAGCTAGTCTCGTTCTTACCTAATAAGCTTCTCAGGTAAATTTATATATTACATAGATGTTAGTTTTTGATTATTACATTACATTGTTTGTTACATTTATACACATTAAAGTACTACATAATTAATGTAATACATTATTATTTAATAGGTCTCTATGGCTCTCTGTTAAAAATATTTGCTTTCTCAAATTTACAGTCTCTCTCTATCTCTTACTAGGTATTACTTAGGTATATTTTTTACGGGCCTGTTGGTCTAGTGGTTAGTGACACTGACTGCTAAACCGGAGGTCGTGGGTTCGTTTCCCACCTAGGACGAATCTTTGTGTGAAGAGCACGATCATTTGTTCTGTGTCTGGGTGTAATTTATCTATAATATGTAAGTATTTAGCAATATATAAGTATGTTTATCAGTTGTCTGGTTGCCATAGCACAGGCTCTGCCTAGTTTGGGATCAGATGACCGTGTGTGAAATGTCCCAAGATATTTATATTTATTTTATATTTATATTACATTTTAAAAACATTACATAAATGAAAAATATGTAGGCCTAGGTGAGTGCTTTGGAGGATCAGAGCATTTGTGATAGATTTAAAATGTTTACTAAGATATACCTAGTTACTTTGTATTTTTACTCCTCGTATTTCGGCGGCTAAGAAATCGGAGTATTTTCTGAAATAAATAATAGACCATAAACCTGTCTTATTTGAAGTAATTAAAAAAACTGTTTTCTTTTTAAAATTATTTGTATCATTATCAACGACTCACATAAAATTTAAGTTGTGGTAGTGGAAAATAGGAAACAAAAATTTTCTAAGTGCTTGGTTGATTAAAGAGGAATACCGTGTTGTGCGCAGGTATGGCAGTGGGTGTCGGGGCTGGGCGAGGGGCTGGAGCGCCACGCGGGCGCGTTCGCGGCGCGCGGCGTGGACGGCGCGCTGCTGCTGGCGCTGAGCTCGGCGGACCTCAAGCTGCTGGGGCTGGGCGGCGACGACCGCCGCCGCATGAAGCGCCGGCTCAAGGAGCTGCGCGCCGCGCACGACAAGCACCTCAAAGCGCTCAAGAAGGCCGAGAAGAAGGCCAAGAAGAAGTAAACCACCACGCCCGCCACGCCGACACCAAAGAATGGGCCAGTTCACATGAACTTACTTCTGCTCTACATGCCATGCTACTACATTTACGTTACCTCTATAAACTATACATATAATTTTAAATTAAAACCTATAGAAATATTCTACTTTTCTGAACTTTCTATATAACTTCGTTTCACTATTTATTATTTCCTCCAATACAAAGGTAAAGTTTCATGTGAACTGTCTCTTGTGTTTTTTTTTTGATCATAAATATTTTTTGTGGCAACTATTTACTATATAATTATGGCAACTTAAAATTTATAGTATGTACCTGTAAAAATATTGAACTGATTTCATAGTAGACTTTGCTACTTTCGTTTTCAACTTTCTTATTTTTACCTGTCCTTTATGAAGCGTATGAAAGTTCGTCAGCGTTTAGTTACGTTCTAAGATATTACTAGAGATGTAGGTAATTACTTGGAAAATGTTCATGTGACTGAAGCTGGTGGTGGAAGAGGTAGTGTTGGTGGTGGGTATAAAGCTGTGTCTGATAGCATACTGAGTGCCATCTGACCCATAGCTTAGAGACTAGTGACGTTAGTGCTGCTTCAAACGAAGAAACGAATATTATTAATCGAAAATTAGACGTAAGTGAATGTGGAACAGGACAAGTAGAACTCGTTTATCTAGACTGTCTGATGTATCTATTGCATATATTCTTAAACAGGTATTTCGTTGGTTTCTTCATCGTTCCTACATTTTTGTATTAATTGTGTCAGTTTTTCTGAAAGTTCGGAATAATGTTAAGAACGGTAGGAAAAATACTGGCTCAATCTAGTCATAAGATGAATTAGCTGTTCTAAAGTCATGCATCATAACAATTTTTCTTAGGAAATTTCGAGTATTTAAGATTAGAACATAACTTTCTTGTATGTAATTATTACCAATTATAATGTCGAGATTGTAAATTGGTAATTTAATTTACATTTATAGCCAATGCAATGCAAACTGAATTTGGTAATATTTGGCATTTATTTATAATTATGAGATATAATGCACAAAATGTACTTAGTGATACGGTGACTGATTATATCTATTTTGTCACCAACATTTTAGTATATTTTAAATTGTATAGTGAAGTAACATTCATCAAACATATTGTGATCTCATGTCATGTAAGAGTACCAGGATATCTTTCCAGCCCATGTCCTTATTCAAAATATTTACTATCTTGTGAATTCTTATGAAATGCAATCTTCACGATTTTTAATACATTCCAGTAAATTACTATCTCAATATAGTTGTTTCTGTGTGAGATTTTGATCATTTAGACGAGCTTTATAGTTTTTCTTAGGCGACACATATGATTTATCTAACAAGTAAGTGTACTGTCTGTGTATTCATGTGCGATATTTGGTTCCGTATTTGTCATGTAATCATGTAAATATAGTCTCGATTAGTTAATGCGGAGACTACTGGAGTGAGCTTGAAATCATACTGTGTGACTGGATGTATGTTACGCATTTAGAATATTTATTTCGTTTAAGATTTAATATAAGTAGAGTTCATTGCCAAAATTGATCAGTACTTTTGTTTAATATGTTGTTGTTTTTTTTATTTACAGTTTTCCTTTAATTATTTAAATATATTTATTTCGGGACCAAATTAATTTATTATGAACTTAATTATGTATTTGGGTGTGTTCAAGAGAAAGATTTTTTATTTATAATTTAATAAACAAACCAAAGTCTACATCACATTGTTTTTTACTGTGTTCTTGTGAGTATCATGTACATTTTGTGAGAAGACAATGAAAATATAATCTGCCATGTAGTTGTGAGTTTTCTTACTGGTGTTCTCAATGCCTGTACTATATGCTTTAAAATTCTTTATCATAATAAGAGCTATGAATTTACCAAATAAAGACAAGTGATTACATTAAAAATATTTAATTGTCTGTTTTTTGGGTTTTAGTCTTTTTGTTGCGCTTTCGTTTTTTGAATTTCTTTGCTGGAGGTGGATTGTTCTCAGCAGTTTTTTTATCATTGTCGTCATTAGCTTCATCTCCATAACTGATAGTAACAAATGCTCCAGGTTTCCTTTTAGGTGGTATTGATGTCAGTTCTTCTGCTTCATCAGAATCTTCATTGTTTTCCTCACTATCACCTTTAGTTTTGGTTTCCAATTCTTTATCATTATTTTCTTCCTTTTTGATTAGATGGCTTTGTCTATTTAATGCAACACAAGTTACTCTACACGCAGCATTACATGAACATAATTCACTTAATATTGAATCATCTACAGACCAAACTTTTAATTCACCTCCACTAGATGCTGAATATAGCATTTCATTTTCATAATACAGTGATTTGACTCTATGCTTGTGAGCTTGGTATGTCAATGCCTGAGTATCTGATATGGTGAGAGTTATAACATTTCCATTATCTAAACCTACAAATAACCTTTCATTTGTCAGCCATTGTACTGAACTTGGTTTAGAGCTGCAAGTTATTCTTTTTTCTACTCCTGCTTTACTTATTGTCCACACATCAACAGTCTGTTGGGAAACTAATGAAAATCTGTCTCCATCAGGTGAAAATTTAATTTCAGTTGGCAATAAAACACCCTTACTGGCAAGGTTAATTGTAAAGGCTGGTCGGCCTTTGATCAAGTTCCATGTTCTTAGAGTTTTATCACCACCAATGCTTAGAGCCAATTTATCTGATGGGTGCACAGCAATAGCAGTGACTGGTTGACCTGGAATAGTAAGTATAGAAAAAAAAAATAAGGATTTAAAGAACAAAAGAAAATCTTTAATTAAAAATTAATTATATTCACAACTCAAGAGTACAAAGCTACCTACAGCTCCTAAAATATTAAAACAAATAATTATATTGTTTAAACTTTTATCGTAAATTTTTAAGCAGCAATACACTTAAAACTGCGAAGTAGTTAGGGCGTGAAAGCGCGACAGACAGACAGTTACTTTCGCATTTATAATATAAGTAAGGATTATTCAAATAAAACCAACCTCCATGAGCTTTTTTCCATATCTTTTCTATTTGCCAGTTGCCTGTACGTGTCACAATAATCGAACCATCATCACTGCCAGTCAGAAGATGTGTTCCATTGTGAGTAAATGCCACTGCATTGATTGTACCATCGTGGTTCATAAGAACTGTGTGTTCCTTTCGAGACTTCATGTCGATTACAACCACTTTATCGTCTGTACCACCAGACGCAAGAAATTTACCTGCGACTGAAACGCATCGTACAGACGACGTATGCGAATGTGTAGCAAACGTTTGCTTTAGTTTCATCACCTATAAAATAGAATGCACATTAATTTTCGCTATGACAAATATTGAAACTAATTTTGTAAGAGTTCGTGCTTACCCCATCATCGGTCCGTATTGAATAACCGAGTAAGAAGCCCTCGTAAGTGCCTACTATCAATTCGTCCATTGTTTTAATATCTTCTTCCACAAATGTTATGATAGATTGATTATTTTTTAATAGTACATAACCTCACTAAATAAATAATCCCGCACGTTGTCATTTATTATTATGATGGTAAATTGTCAATGTCAGACATGTCAGTTGTGAACATTGTCAGTGTTCCAAAAGCAAAATTTGGGCACATGGGATTTATATATCTCTTTCTTTTTATAGTTTATACGTCTTGTTTATGATTATTAGGTTATGCATATACTAAAGTGTTTATGTGGTATTGTGTTATTCAGTGTGGGTCCAAGTTAAACCCTTGTTAGACACGAAATCGTCTAAGTTCTAACTATTGAAAGGCAATGGGCAGCGTATTGTGAGGGACAAACATGGATACGGAACCCTTATACGCGTGTCGCATAGAATAATTTTCTCTGAAACGGTATACGTCGCAGAGGTGAAAATTAAACAGGTATTATTTATAAGGTGTAGGCTGCTGTAACCTAAATTATATTTTGGTTTTAATAACAAAAGATAATGAATTAATTATCAGCTTAGTAAGATACATAAACGTTTGAGTGAAATATGCCCCGAAAAATAAAAAATATACTATTCATAAAACTATTTTGTGTTTATAGTGCATACAACACTAGATCGTTTTTATTCAACACTAAAAAAAATTGACAGCGTCAAGAGAAAAACGAAAACCTCACTATTTCTATTTTTTGCCCAAGATATCGAATGGATAAATCTGTAATTAAAATTTAATTACTCAAATTCTGTTCAATTTATAAGCACGAACATATTATCATTCTGGTAAGTATACGTGTACATGCTTTATATGGCAGTGTTTTAGTGGTCGTCTGGCGCTATCGATCTCCATGGTTGGCATTATTTGCTAAACTGTTTGTTTGTTATCTCGAAGGATTCCCAAAAGAGGACTTATTTAGACATCTACAAGATGGATTTGGCGGAAACGATGAAGAGTGTGTTGGCTAAAAGTACGGGGACGTCAAGCGGTGCAGCGAGTACGTCTAGCTCGGCGACCCCGCACGGAGCTGAGGGCTATGTCACTGAGAAATTGTACATGCTTCTGCAGCTGTATCTACAAAACAAAGGCTGGAGCCCGAGCATAGAACTATTACAGTGTTTTAGTGATCTCAAGGAGTCATCTATGCTTCCTAGTGCAGCTTATTTGCAGTAAGTAATGTATCAGAATTTCGTTGGTACCTAATAATATTCTTACAAGATTCTTATCATGCCCTTAAATGTTATATGTATTTAATCAGTTATTTTTATTTCTAAATGCAGAATTTCTTGTGGCCTCTAAGTTTTTGCAATTCAAAATAATATAATTTTTTATGACAGAATGATGGCCTCAAGAGTAGGGTTAGACACACAAGGCAGACTGATTCTTCGTGAGAATGGCAAGATAATTTTGCCATATGAGCATTTTGCTAATGCTGTGATGTTGAAGCACATGAATGGACCACATGGATTACATCTGGGTTTGGAGGCTACAGTTAGAGCAGTAAGTATATTATTAGCTATTGTAGTAACAAAAGAAAACTTGTGAAATATCTGTTATGGAATTGGAACCACATTAATGTTGGGTATTATTGTTGTTGAACATTATAATTTTTTTGTTAATTTATTTGCATAATATTTAACTTACATTAGTTAGTATATTTAAAGTTTAATAACATTAAACTTACTTGCTTTAGGTTGTAGAGTCATACACAATAGGTCGTGAGCAGTTTGGTATGGAGAAAGAGTTTATAATTGAAGTAGTGCAGAACTGCCCCAACCCAGCTTGTCGGTACTATAAGAACCAACTGGAAATGACACAGAAGTCAATACAACAACATCTTTCACAGCAGCCCACATACATACCAGGTAAACATAATACTTTGCACTTTTTTCATTATTATTAGTGATACATTTTTTTTTGTAAATATTTGATTTATTTCTGGTAATATAATCAATTTTAATTAAATAAAAACTTTATCTTTAAGTTTTAAACTTAGGCATAAAAACCTTAAAAACTTAAAACAAAAGTAATAAAATTGGATTTATTGGATTTATATTATTTATATAATTAAAGTGTTTTTAATATTATAGCTTAATGGCAAATAACAACTTAATATAAACTTTAAACCCAGGCCTGCTCTGTCACATTCCTGACAGTTCTTTACTGTAGATAGCTGTGTATAATATAAATTTTTGTGATTAGTTATAATATAGGCCTATTCCAATGTGATCTTAGATGCGGGTGCTTCAAATCTCCCAGACAGTCAGGCAGTTGAGCGTCTATTACGCAGCAGTGCTCTAGCACAAGACTATCAGCTTCCTCTTGCACCACATCTAGCTGCTCTCAGTGAGTTATTATGTAAAAATCAGTATTCTATTTAAAAAATTGTAAAACTGTTTTGTATCTCTTTCAAGTTCTTTTCCTTTTACATTTTTGTGCACAAGGCTTTGTACATTTATTATTGGGTTTGGGAATTAACAACTTCTTACATGTCCTAATTAAGAAATATTAATGAATACCATTGGAGTAAAAACATCAATCAATATCTTGTTTATGGTGAACTTGTCTAACGTCGCGTATTTTTTTTTTAGGTAGTCTAACAGGTGAAAAGTCAGACCGTCGCAATCAGGACAAGTTGACGCAACATCAACAGATGTTACTGCAGCACCAAAACCGTTCACTGGGGCATCAGTCTTCTATAGACAAGTACAGTCATTCCCAGCAGCGGTCATCTGGGTTGTCGCAAGCTAGTCTCGACACCAAGTCAAAGCATCACTATTCAGATGAGCACAAGCTTACTGATTTTCTGAGGTGATTGTTCTACTTTATTACGAAACTAGAGCTTTATATACTCAATGACTTTGTGACTTACTACTAATATTAGGAATGTTTATGTTTGTGAGGGTGGTTGGTTTAATGTTTGATACATATTCACGCAAATACATATGGGATAATGTGTAACCCAGAATACCACCTAATCGAGAAATGCACTGGTGAAACCACGCGGCGTACCTCGTTCAATAAACACATTACCATCAGTTTTTAGGATCCCATAACATCATTAGATTATTATATCATAGATTGTTGATATCAGGGCAAACTTGGAGAGTCTGGAGAGCCTATCGGGCGGGTCGGGGGCGGGCGCGCACAGCGAGCGCGGGGCGAGCGGGGGCGCGGGCGGCGCGGGCGGGCAGGAGCGCGTGGTGCGCGCCTTCGCCGAGCTGGCGCGCAACCTGCAGCGCATGCGGCCCTGCGTGCGCCCCGCCATGTGCAAGCCCTACGGCAAGCAGAGCGAGCAGCTGCAGAAAAGTGGGTTACATTTGTATTCAACTTATTTATTAATTTTATAAGAACACTATTATTCTGAACCACGACAGGTGGAAAATAATGTTAATATTTCTTTGAGATGCAAAAATTTCACAAACATGCAGTTGTCATACACAATGTGGATATAGAAATCCCAAAATGTGCCCTAGTTGAATGGTGGTACCTTTGCAGTCTGTGCTATTAATTTATTTTAAATTGTGCTCTTGAATGGTATCTTATAAGTAACAGTAAAACGTAATGATATGCGACTTATTATATACATATTACGTTCAAAGACCGAAAACACTGATTGAGCAAAAAAATTTTTGCTCAATCAATCGTTGTGGTCACTGTAAAACAACAAGCAACGCGTGTTTATTGTTCTCATAACAACAAATACACGAATTTCGCGATGTGGCTATTTTACAGTGACTACAACGCTTTCTGAGCCATTTTTGCGTTCAGTGAAAGTTTCGTTCATTAAATAATTGGTATTTACTTATGGTTTCAGTTCTGTTGGACACAATCCAATTGGTTCAGTCGCTCCGGAGCTATTTGCCACCTCCACACATTCAGGTCACCTCATGGAAGAATGATGATAAGCTTCGGTAAGCTTAATCCAATACTTACAATATAAAAACGAAGATTTTTACAATGTTAGATTTTTTGTATAGTAACTTTTATAAGATGGATTATTCATATTATCAAATGGTTTACTCTTTGACGAGCTGACGACGTCTGCTCAAGGTGAAAGACTCCTATTGAATCTGGTACTAGTCAGCCGAAACTAAAGAAATGCGTGTGGATAAAGCGTGTGAATATTGTTGGAATTATTATTAAATTTTTGGATTTTACATATAATGCAGGTATTCAGTTTACATTATTTCCATAATTTTCTAGTTCAAACAACATGGAGGAGTTGGAAAGCCGTAAGATAGTGAGCGGGAACTAGCCCCCGGACGCGCACGCCGCCGACGGCTGAGCGCCGCGGTGACGTCACCCCACACGCGACGGACATGGTTTGACGGAACCGGCAGGTCCGATGTGCGTAAACTAACTTTATAGCATTTTATGAATTAGCACGAAGTAGTTAAACAACACCTGAAATATGAACAGTGTTACCACAAAATGGAGGAGACGTTGTAATTTGTGGTAACACCGTATTTCATGCAGTACATTTTGGATTTAGAAACTATAATTTCATACGACTATTTTAATTGGAGCAGTAGCCCAAGGATTTAAAATCTTAATAATGTGTATTTCGAAATCAATAGGTTTATAACTCCGTTATTTAATAATTTCACAGCTCACGTGCTAGTTAAGTTCGTATTTAATCAAGATCTGCATATTTTATTCATAAAAGTGTTTACTCGAACTTTTTCATTATATTGTTAGTTGGTAAGGTTCAGATAGTTTTGCCGATTATATTGGAGTATAAGAACTTGTATTTAAAATGTTAAACCGTGTCGTTCTCGAAGTGTTGGGGTTACATACCATATTAGGAGCATTTGGAAGTTAAAATCAGTTACGCTACTACAATAAAGTAAGGCGTGTGTGAGTTACACACGAGTACACTTTGTACTGCCCCTGGGTATTCAGCACGGACTGGGTATATTTGTACCTAGTTCATTAAAAGTGTCCTAATTTTTGTAGCTGAATTTGCTTTACTTGTTGGTGTTTGCAGAAGTTTCATTTATATATTAATTACATATAATTTCATATTGTCTGTTGTAAAAGTTCATACAAACATGTATGCTATTGCTTTCGTTGTTAAACATATTTAATGGTTAAGGTATTTTTTTTACATTATTTTCAATTTCGTCCTAATTATTTTAAGTTTAATTCAGTTTAATTCTCAGTTATTATCGTAAGTGCATTATTTACACTGTGATAGAAGTGTAATAAGTAGGTCTGAGCGAAGTCTTGACATGAATGTAACTTAGGAACGTGTTTAGTGTGTCTACAGCTCTAGTTCAATATTATCTGGACAGAGATCTCACGATTCCAGTTTTCTTTTTAATGCTTGAATGATTGATAAGCTAATATGATCTGCAGTTAGGTTAGGTCTGTGCTGGTGGAAGCTATATAAGGATTTGTAAAAATAATTGTATCTGTAAAATCCTTCACTCTATAGAATCTGTTGACTTGATTTTCAAAACTTACTCAAATCAGTTCTACCAACCTTCCAGAATAGAAGTGAGAAGTGGTTATCGCTCTTGGAGTGAAATTTGAAGGACATTACTAGCCAACAGTAATAGATACTGTTGGACAATCCGTGTAAAAACTAGTGCTTTTACCTTTTTTTGTCCAGCCGAACACCTTTAAAAGCTTTCAACTCTTTTGACATCATCATTATATCTCTTAATCTTGGTGACCTAGGTAGCCAAAAGCAATCAACAACTTTTTTCATGCAGCTAAAAGTTCCCTGTAAGTTCTGTAATTTCCGGCACAGCTGAATGTATATTATTGTATTTTAGATTTAGCATAATTATATGATAAAGATTGATCGCCAAGTCTTGTCTTGTGAGTGATAGGGAGGTTAGTATCTTATTGAAGACTGCAAATTTTTCACTTCTTAGCTGATGTTGCTGTGGGTGTAAAGTTAGGAGCGATAAGTTATGATTAAATGTGCATACTGTACACTGAAGTAAACGTCGCGTCGTACAAAATTATTTTATTGGTAAGGTATATATTTAAATTTATTATTAGTAGTCGAGTATTTTTAAACGAACCTATGACTATTTTTTTATGTAATTTCAGTGTACAGTAGAGTATAGAGACGGTCGAGGAAGCTTAGCTAAAGTTGACTTTGATCGATGTTGTATCTGATAGGAGTCGCTGTCTACTTCCGTATCATCATCGTGTGAAATAATGGACTACATAAGTTAAATGATTAGTGCAATAAATAGGCAAAGCCTACTTTAAATTTAAAGTTTTGTATCTTAGTACTGTAATTCTAAATTATAAACATAAATAACTTATCATATATTCACATCACAGTGAAGTGAGTGTGACGTTGTATTGTATAGGATTAGTACTTGATTCTGTCATGGTCTCTGTTCATTGGATTGTTGTACGCATCACAATTTATTTGATTATTGTCAAATAACATTAATTATAAGCAGCTTTTGTAGGTAAGTGCGTTGTACACCTATGTTGTATTTCATATTCGTATTAGCTGGTTATAAAGCTATGTAATAGGCATGCTCACAAATCTACATTACGTCTCTCGTTCCGGTACATTATCCAAATAATTACGAGGCTACTACGTTTTCATTGACAACTAACAACACATCTAGTATTAATTAAGTTGATATAACCGTCAAAATCTTACTCTTGAAAAAGTATTATAAACTTCCAAAAGAATCTCTCTCTGTATTAGAATTGTAAGCTTTCTAGTCAAAAATGGATTTCATATTGCATTTGTTTTGTTTATACGATTGGAGATCTTTCAGTATTGGAAATTCTTAACTATTTTGTTTTTTTCTTGTTTAGTCCTGTCAGTTCAGCATGTGTTGTGCGAAAATATGAGTAACTATGTGCCGTTAGATTTGATGATCTCATTGTATCAATATATTGAAATGTCGCCTAGAGATGTAACTATAATTAAGTAGTTTTTTTTTTTGGAATCTTTCCCGGAATGTACTAAACAACAAAATATGGTACTAAACAACAAAATATGGAAAAGTTTGCAGTTGCAGTAAATGTAGGTACTTCATATATGTTTTAACCAAGTTACAGTGAGCATTGCGAGGTAGATTTAAATATGATAATATGGACGACATTAATTCCTGAGAATATTCCAAACTCTAAGGCTGCGGTGCGTAGTTCACTTATATTTTAGCGAAAGGCAAGCCATAACACCCGCTGTGGTGACAGTGGCATACTGTCAGTGGCAACTTATCTCAAATGTTTTTTTATTAGATTACTCTCTCTCAATGATGGTTACTTCATACGTAATAACATATGTTTTGTATTGTATTGTAGTTTTACGGACACGTTAAATTATTCATCGTCATTATTTTTATTTGACATTTATAAAGCATTTATACTTACTTGATAATACGTACCAGTTATCTTCAATTGCGATTCGTTTGGCATCTGAATTCTGTGATAAATTTATTCAATCAAAATGTAATTTTGACATTATAATGCAATATACCAATCGGAAAATTAGTTACTATTATACATATAGATTATGTTTCTAAATTTCTTTAAGTTTATAGTGTAATTTGCAGCTGATGATCGCTTGGTATTAGACTGATTTGATTTGAAAGAACGACACCCTGAAGAAACATTGACTGTATAATGTAGTATTACTGGTATTCCCAGATGTCTTTGATTAGATTTTAGCATTCATCAGCTGTATTTATGTTATACAAAATTGGCCTTGCCATTTACATAATTTATTATTTGTATTGAAGATTTTTTTCAATGTAAAGGTGGTAATTTAGAAATGAAAAGCAGTGCTTAGAAATAAATAATGATTAAATTGATTTTTTGTTTATTTGTAACTGCTAACCCTCCTACATCACACATCCACCCTCCTACCTGCCTAGGTATGAAGAAGAATTGAACTACACTCTTATAAAATATTGCACAACCTAATCTACTAATCATAAGGGAGAACCTGTCTGGCCTGATTAATCATATGTTTATTACTAAAAATAATCTCATCTTCAACACAAAGTTTTAATATTCAGATACTAAGCTTTTCCAGAAAGAACGAAGTTGAGTGCGATTTACGCGCGTACTTTGAATTCGCGCGTGAATTGTGGACGCGATGTATTGGCGCCTAGTATTTTGATAACGTCGTAAATTCGCGCGCATTGATTCGCGGCGAATTCGCCTCTTCTGGACAAGGTCTAAATGTAGGACAAATCAGGTATGTTGCAACAACCTTTGATGATTGAATGAAACCACATGATGTCCTTAAAGTTGTCTCAGATATTAGCTTTTATTGTAGTAAGTTTGTTATAATTTAGGTTGGAGAAGGTGCGGGTGTGGAGTAATAATAAAACTACATGGTATATTAAGAATTATTCAATTTAAAAAACATCCAATTATACACAGACTTTAATTTGAATTAAGAATAAAGTGCAGTAGGTTTCTAAGTATCGAATGAACTGTAAATGAATGGAATGACAGTGCTAGGAACATAACGAAAATACTAATATAATTACGTAAATGAAAGGCAAGCTAACAATAATAAATAGAGAATAAAATATGTACATATTTAATATCTTATTACTTAACTAAAACTGATAACACATAATATAATATCTCTGGAATGTTCTATAATATTTAAGCACATTTGGCACAATCCATAATTACACATACAATATTTGGTTGTTTAATATCTAAGATATCAGAAATTACTTTTAATAATATATTGTTGAACTAGAACGTGAATAGAATAGAATAGAATTTATTTATTTGCTTGAAATATAGTAAATAACAGATCTTATAAATTAGTACAGTTCTTCATATTTCGCCTACATTTCACATACTACATACCTATTTCGTGTTAATAATACATTGATTACACCGTAGAAAAACGTACAAAACATCTAATTGTCCAACTACAGTAACTTTTCTTAGGGTCAGAATATGAGTGGCACAGAACTTGCTAAACATCTTTCGATGTCACTTATGTGCGTTCGATATCGAGGGCCTAAACAGACATTCCTAAAAATTTGGCCAAATACTTTACATTTTCACATAATATCATTCAATTTAGGGGTAAGCCAACTGTTTTGCAACCGTAGGTAAGTGGAGAACATTTAATAGTGTGGTAACGAATATCTTTGACGACCTCCGTGGTTGAGTGGGGTACACACCGGTTTTCAAGGTGTCGCGAGCTCTGAGGTCCCGGGTTCGATCCCCGGCCGGGTCAATGTAGAAAACCACTTTTCTACATTGTCTCGGGTCTGGGTGTTTGAGTTACCTTCGTTGTCTCTGAATTCCATAACACGAGTGCTTTAGCTACTTACTTTGGGTTCAGAGCAATGTATGTGATGTTGTCCACATTTATTTATTTATCTCTACCAGAACTCTAGGCGATGAGTTTTCTGCCGCGAATGGTATTGTAAATTGTTTTTATACATGTGTATCTGACAGTCTGATATGCCCAACAGATTGAAAATAAATGCTGAAGGCCAAGATATTATATTAATCTACTAAAGGATTTTTGCCGACACTGACAATGGCATGCAACTGTGATCAAAGATAGAGATTATGTTTGCTGGAAAGCCATGGAATGTCTGTTCTTCTCTTAATAAAATTACTAGATAAAAATATCATAAAACCTTAGAAATAGTTGAGTATGTAAGACCATTACAGCAATTCGATGATTTCACTACCTTATTTCCTTTATTATTTGTCTGCACGAATGACAGAATAATATTGAAGTATTATGTATAGAGTATAAAGAAATATACAAATAAGTTTTCCTATCTAACAGGTAACGAAAATGAAACTACATACTTAACGAAATTTTACAAAAGACCCATAAAGTAAGACTATAAAAATAATTTAAAGTGCCTACACTAATTGACATCACGAAATCGATAAATGCTGACGAGACAAAAATGTTGAAAGATTAATTACACGTCAATGTATTGGAATACAATCTACATATAGGAATGTAATTATGTAAGTACCTAATTTTACTTGTGGACCGGCTATTGGAGAGACCCTTGAAATTAATACTTCCTCTTAGGGAATATTCCCAAAGAGGCGATTTATAGAATGTAAATCTTGGAGTAAGTAAACTGCACCTTTGAATTATTTCCAATAACACCCACCGTACACGATAGGCACTTACTGTTCAATATAACATATTTAAATGTATAAAAATCTAATACCTTGATTGAGTTTCCAAGTCTGTGAGACCTATATACCGCGGTTTTTCCTTAAACGGTGAGCCACATTATACATACATATGAGTTTATCATCTTTTTCAGGACGTTCTATGTACTTTATATTTAAGAATAAAATGTTTCATAAAAGATATGACATTTAAAGATTGAGTAGCATACTTATTCGTTGTTGCTGTTTACTTGACGGGGTCTGCAGTTGGTTTGAACACATAGACGGAGTCGTCGAGCCAGTAGTACGCCTGTGCGAAGTCGCCTTCACAGAGGTACGGTGCTCTAGTCCAGGACACCAGCTCGAAGCCGGCCTCTTCTCGCATGAAGTTTACAAAAGAAGCGAGCTGGTCTTCGAAGAACAAGCCTTCGATCGGCAGTCGCTCCTCAGGCTTGTGGTCTGCGGTTACTGAAGATTTAAAGAAAGGATTTGTAAGTATCGGTATTGCAAATATAAATCAGGTTCAGCCTCTAGTGGTAGATGGTTTGGGACAATCGAGGTGTTTGGGAAAGCAAATTTCTAGATAAAGAAACCGACTGCGCACCATTAAAAAATAGAGAATCAGTAAAAAAATAAAGAATTACCATTAAATCGTTAATAAGTTTACCAAAATTCAAATTATTGAATGACATGAAACTGAAGTCAAACCGCAGGTAGGTCTAATGATGTGTGTCTCGTATAATGTCTTGTCATAAGAGTTCTTAATTGACACATAAGCTATAATTGATATATCACCTTCTACATAAGGCTTGTACGGGAGTACGAGCGCCAGCATGAGCACTCCTCCGGGTGCGAGCGAGTCCCGGGCCTGCCGCAGCATGGTCTTGGGCTTGCTGCAGCGATCCAGCAGGTTTAGCATGCAGACGCAGTTGAATTGGCCCTGGTGGTGCCAGGTCTCCGTGTCTAGAATCCTGTAGAGAAAATTATCAATTAGAAAACAATTATCAACTACTTTAATGATGTTGTGGAAAGACACGGCTCTCGAATACTGTAGATGACACAGTACGACAGAACAGTCGGTGTTCTCCGATTGTACCTATCTCAAATACAGTAGTTATCTGAGCAGGACAAGTTGCTGGGCGTAGAAAAAGCTTTGAGATCGAAGCTCCGAAAAACAAGAAACAAGAAAAATGGTCGCATGTTGCTAGATGAAGATGATGAAAACAGTTATTCTATATAGAATAGAAGAGCTAATTTTAGGAAACATTTTCAGTAAGTCCTTATTAATTTGTTTTTTTCAAGCACCTATGAAGTAGTTACCTTAATTTTATAGTATACTAACTTGTATCCCTTCTCAGCCAGCGACTTCCTCATGCTAGCCGATATTTCAGTGGCATAGTTCCTTGGGTAGAGGTTGGAAAAGCGGCGGCTGACCTCGCCGTCACCCGCGCCGACGTCCACCAGCGACCCCGAGCCGACGTTGTTGCTGACGGGACGCAGCAGCGCGCGCGCCTGCGCCTCAGACAGCACAAACATCGAGCCGCGACCCAACCACCTAAAATAAACGTCAAATAACTTAATGGCAAGAGAAACTTTTTTTAATATAACTCCATACTCTCTTAAAATGGTTCAGGTGAGCTGTTAAAAATCTAAACACCAGTTATTCATTTTATTGTGAACTTATATTCCTTTTTTATGACTGATATACCTACTACACGTTCTTCAACCTATGTACTAATTCCAATATAAATCGGCAAGTGCCTTCTAATCCTGATATTAAATTGGCTATAATAAATTCTTCAGTGAAATATTAACTGGCAGGAGGATACGTTAAACTAAGTACAGGATCATCGTGAAATGAATACGGGGTAAGAGAAAATTGCTTCAAAGAACAGGGTGGGGTAACATTCCACCGCCTGGAGTGAACATGCGATGTTATATTACCGCCGCGATTCAATGTAACTATTAATTTTCTTATCTAACTTAATTGTCCAAATAACAAAGTTCGTACGATGTTTGAACCTTCTAATTTAAACGTGGATAACTTCCTTGAAAATAGTCTGTGCACTAGTCTCGGCATCAAGGCAACAATAGTGCAATTATCCACTACCGTGGGTCGTGTGATGGTCTCCGGTGTATCGCGTCGGAGCGGTGCGCCGGTGTGTCGGTGCGCCGAGTCGCAATTACCAGGACCAAGTACAAAGCGCGCTGCGGGCTACGGCGCGGCGCGGCGTGCCGGCGTGGTGGCGTTGGCCGGTCGCTGGCAAATTGTGCGCCCGCGGCACCGCGACCCCGCGACGTCTTCATCGCGCCTCGGGCCCCAACACAAGTGGATAATGAGTAGTAAATCCCGCTCTCATTAGCTGAGACCGAGCGACGCTCCGATCGATACGAATTCGTCTGCGCCGGGTAAAGGGATAATCGGCGCTGGGCTCGAACTCTGTTATTAGCCGTAGTACCATATATCACGTACGGCATTATCCGCGGCCCCCGGCGTCCGCGCCGCAATTATAGTCGCCCGAACAGCGCACACCGTTCAGTCACAATGCCCTATTAGGAAAGCCTTAGAGGTAGTGTTGCCTAAGCCTGAAACTGGAGTGCCGTGCGCCGTTTCGAGATGATGCCTGCATCTCCGGATAGCGTACAACTAGAGAACACGTAGTTAAGTCGCGTTACACGACAGGTATAGTTTGATACATATGTATTGTGCTCGGACACGGCGGAGCGTCGTCGTCGCTCGCTGGCAGCTCGTTTGCGGAGGCGCGCGGTGCCGATTGATTGCTTTATTGTCTGGTCGGTGGCTGGCGCTGCGAGAGTGCGAGCGACGCGCAATACATGATACATGAAGCAGCCGCGCGCCCACAACTAATGAGCACCGGCACCGCGTAATTGTCACCGGCCGCCGCGTAAACTCGCCAGATTCCACACTCGATGTGACAACACACGATTGAGTCAACACGCAAAAAGATCGCGGGAATATGACGGCGGTTGTTACTGTGTTGTCGGCGGAATCACGTGATTGATTTATTAGGACCATAACAAGGATAAGAACCGTTGGTGAGGTGACACTTTATGTACCAGTTTACCCATCTTGGTCCGTGTAAAACGTTTTAAATTGACACTTGCCTGAGCTTCTGGTGAAAAGAATAAGTGTCATATTTGCGAGCATACAGTAGGTAGGTAGACGCATGTATCCGAGGCGATGAAGTAATAGGTAACAGAAACCTCACGGAAGAGCGCGGTCTGTCGAGTGGAGTTGAAAATTGTGCGGCAAGGGGTGACGTGTAAATCGAGTAGAGCAGTAGGTAGGTAGGTGTAGATAGGCGGGCGCGGGGTATCTATTTCAATAGAATGCGGTGGCTTGCAACAAGGAATCCGATGCGGTTATCGACGACGGAGGTGAGAGATGTGTCGCCGGCGGGGCACGGGGTGCGGGCGGGGCTCGTATCGCGATTGCATCGGAGAGCAAACAAGCGGGCGCGACACCCCGCCGGGGGCGCTCAAATCATATTACCCCCGGCCTCACACCCGCGGGCCGCTCGCCGCGCCAGCGCCACACACGTCATTTGAGTGTGCGTCGCTATGGCGACGGCCCGGGCCGTGCATGATATTAGTACGTGTGCGGCTCATCTCCGGCCGTTTAGACTTAACGCGCCACCACCACGAGCGGGAAATTAAAACCGGCTCCGGACCGGAAGGCGCAATCGACCCCGCGCTTTTACGGATCGCCCGGTCACCGCTCACACCGCTCGGCGCTGTCACACCGTACATGAACCTCTAGTCTCTACTTTTTATGCTAAGGTGCTATGATAGAAGGTAGAACATAGATGACCTGTAGCACGTTATTTTTAATGATTTATTATGTAGCCATCTAAACAAACAAGCTACTTGTCTTATGCCTTAGATCAATCAAAAAATATATTTGTACATGTTTATATAGAGAGCATAGAAGAGCCTCCAGTGACGGAGAAGCGCTATCATGAAATAATATTAAATTTACTAAGTAATTTAGTTACTAAGCCTTAGTCCTAGGTTTATACTAAGGTACCATCAACATATTTTACTATCCAGGTTTTTATGGAATAACTAATAAACACTTATTTATATACCAACGTTCAGCTCTACATTATACTCTATAACGCTCTTTGTGAACAACATAATGTTTACTTATCTATAGTAAACGTACACTAGCTACACATTAAAATAGAACGTAGAGAGGAGGCAGCCCTCCCTTATGTAGATACCTACACATTTGCTTTACTCAAAGACATTGTCGCTTTCAGGCACCTCATTAGAGCGCGTCCCATGTGAGCCTACCCACCCCCACACCCCACACACTCACACACGCGCACACTCTAGCTATTCTTTCTCTCAGCTCGCAAACTTGGACGGATAATTACACTTAGATAAGAACCCGTCCGTTGTTGTGCTTTACGATGCTAGAGTTTATTTGTGCACAATTATAATGATAATGTTCGTTGTGTGGATAGAAAAAAACATTATTTGGGAAGATAAGGTAATTTATTTGTAAACTGGTAACATTGTGCGGTGTAATTGCAACTTGATAGGGAATCGTAATATTAAAGAAGTTTCGTTGCCAGTAAATGATACGTAATGCCAGTAATACGTTTATTAGCCGGTTTATTATTGGCAGTGATTGGTCGCGGCACGCCACCGGGACGGCCTCAGTTACTACCTGCCGGGCCTACCAAATATACACATGATAATTCTAAAAGTTTCCGTCCGACATAAGGCCGCAATAAAAATCAACTTCTATGGCATACAATCGAACGTCACAGAAACGTTACGCGCGGTGTCATAACCCCGAACAGCACTCAAGCTGCAATAAACTATAAAAAGTGGATAGTAAAATGTATAAACAATGAGAGCACGGCTAAAACGTTTTAGTGTTAAGAGTGGGCCCATAAACCGTTGACACGCACCCGTAAAATATTAACGATACCTACAAGAAAAATGACGACTATCAATGTAGGTACCGATTTTCGGTCGCGAGGACGCGCTACAAATAATGGCGGTGCCGAATTTATACGCGGACCCGAATTGCCCCGATTGAATATTTTACCAGGCCACGAATGCGTCCAACGATATTTTTCTATTTCGACGCCCATTTTTACTATCAATTGCTTAGTTTCCCCTTTAATATTATTCGTGCCTGTGTTGTGTTTGATCCCAGTTGCGATTTAAATATCGCACTCAATACTGTTAGTGTTGACGTCGTAAAAAGAAATCATTGTCTAGTTACTATAATTATTATTACCTGAACTATGTTATTATTAGAAGAGCGCTTAGGTATAATTAAGGTATAAAAAAAGTAGTGTTATTTATGAAGTCCTCAACATTGGATTAATACACTTTTGTAAACGCTGTTGCATTTTGTTTACCTGAAGATGTAAATGACTGAGGCTGCTGGATGTTTATATCTTTAGCGTTTCGGAAACACAATAACCTTTATAAGGTGTAAAGGCGTGGGCTCAATTCGAGTCCCAGTCAGGGTTTAAAATAACTCCTCGGAGGCGAATGGTTTATTGCTTATTGAGTAGCTCTGACGAAACGCGCCTCCGACGATAAAACATGGCCAGAGTGGAATCTCAGTCAATATCACAATATACGCGACGACATTGAAATTATCGCTCGGTGGGAGGCGATGCCGGCCGGCGAGGTGGACCTAACTAAAACAAAATAAGAATAGTTTGAAACAATGAGCATTGTCGCGATGTCTGTGCGTGTGCGGCGCGGCGGCGCGGGCGCAGCGGGCGCGTGGCGCAGCGGGCGCGGGCGCGCGCGCGACGCGGACCTCGTTAGCGGGCCGCGCGCGATTGGCCGCCGCGCGGTGGGCGGGGCGCGCGACAAACTGCGCGCACGCAAATAGCGCACCCGCACACAAATTAAAACAATAAAATGAAAGTAATAAAACAAAGTGAACCCCGAAGAGTATCCACTATCGCGAGCCTTAATGGCCGAGCGGAGGCGGCCGCGGCGGCTTCTCCATTTATTATGTGGGTGCTTCGCCCCGTGACCTCACACTCGCCAAATTTCGTTAAATAATCGCATAAAAATGACAAGATCAGTAAAATTAATTTGGGCAGGTGTTATAAATAAATAACTAAACATTTTGTTATAAGGCGATTAAAAGCTAATTCAAATACATAATTATGTTAAAAATAAACAGCTTTCGTTTTTCGTTCATTCTATTTTGTTACTACAAAATAGAAGGCATCGGTAAACTACTTAAATTCACTGCTAATTTAGATAAAGATTTGATAAAAAAAAAAACAAGACAAAAAATCATGCTATTTTAAAGTTGCCTACAGTAGAACCAGATATGGCCAACATTTTATTAGAAATTGCATTTGTGTAAAACTCCTAACTCGCAAGGCTTTCAATGAGGAAATTCCATGGCTGCGCTCGCTCCGGTAACGAATGTCGTCTCATTTACTAATGTGTCACATGCAGCCGGCGTTGTTTCAGCAGGCGAGCGGGGGGGTGAGGCTAGGTGGCCAACGGCGCGGGCGGAGAAGGAGGGGGGAAAGGGTGACGGGGTGGGCGCGGATGACCAATGGCGTCGCACCGAGCCGCACCGACGATGCAACCTTAATTACGATCAGCTCTGCCGATCTGATAGCCCGTGTATGTAACATAAAATGTGTAGGTATTACCTACGGTATGGTACTTGGGGTGCAAAAATTGTGATTATTCTAGACACAAAACGTTAGATCCAAGGCTTGCATTTTCATTTATACCTACCTAAGTAAGTTGCATTAACAACTTTTACGATTGCTGATCCATTGCCAAGTGAATGAGAAAAATACTCTATATGTATTTTTTTTAATTGTTACGATTACGTACTTTCTGTAGGCACTCGTTTTAAAAGTTGCTATTATAAATAAGCTAAGTGTATAAGCATCCTATATCAGGTAAAATGTTACAAACTCTTCCTTGCTAAAACGACCTGACTTAAAAGGTTCTTCTATGAAAGAGAGATTCTCTCGTGATCAGTGTATAAAATATAACTTAAAATAAGCATGTGAAGCGCAAGCGTGATTATAAATAAAAGCGTGATTTCATTAGGTGTAGTTAGAGGTTCATTAGATGCTGGGGGGTTGCAGGCGCTGGGCCGTGGGGGCTCATCTCGGCGGGTGCATCGCGGCTGCGCGCGCAAACAAATTAAAACGTAAGACGCGCCCTAATCAATAGCCGACTCCGCCGCGAAGCCGAATTAACTCGCCCGAATGAAAAAAATGAACAAAATTATATTCGCGCGAGACCTCAACCCCCTGCGGCCGCCCGCCGCCCGGAGGAAATTGCTTTTCTTTCAGTGGGCGCACACACACGCCCGGCGCCGCGACGTGAGCGCGAGAGGGTTAGCACCGACACACACAATATTATAATTTACGTTTCCTCGTATATCGAGGTGTAAGTAGGTACTTTACCTGGGCGTTTCGCGCCTGCTCAGCCCTCGGCTCACGCTAAATCTGAGCTTTATACGTTCACTTGACGCGACGAGAGCAATATTAGTTTCGAGTCAACTCCTTCCCTACTACAATATTTATTAACGCCCAACAGCGCCATACGTGCCATTTTTCATATCCTATTCGTTAAAACCTGTATAGGTAATAGAATATTTTGACTAATGTTGTACATGGATAGCAAAGACTAAAATGTTAAACTAATTATGCACTTATTATTAATGCACACTACTCGAATACGGTTACGTTTCTTTACTGATCTTAAAACCTAAAATGACAGTCTAAAGACTATCGTAAAGTTAACATTAACGATTGCACGAAGTTTATGAGAAAGGTAGGTAAGTTTTACCGACGATAGAAGCTACATGTTTATAGTAACACATATGTGAGATAGTTATGTATTACGGGACCGAGAGTCCGGTTTCATTAACGGGAAACGTTGCTATAATCTGTGCGCCTTCCCGCCCAATTAACGCGTGGGCGATGAGACGTCCGCCCGCCCGTGCCTCCCGCCGGCCAATGGCGGCCGCGCGGGGATTAATTAAGTAACTTCCCGTCTACCGTACCCCTCCCCCCTCGGACCGCCACCAACCCCGTGCACCTCACCCCCCCGGAGTCTGCGGACACGCCCGGAAAACTAACCACCTAATGAGGGGAGATGACCTCATGTGACTGTGTGCTTTGTCTATTCATCGTATGTGCAAACTATGTTTATTTGTGTGGTGGTGGCCTTTGTGTTTGCTATGAAGGTAAGTGGCAGTCATCTGTTATGTCGTTACGTTACATAAAGCACGTCTCCGGGAGAGGAAATTACAACTCCATAAGCACGTAACTGTAAATGTAGAGAACCACAAAACATATCAATGCACCAAAAAATAGAAAAATATGACTAATTAAAACTAGTTCTTAAATTAGCACATATTTTTACTTTTAAATCGAAATAATTTACAGTGGATTTCGGTTGTCCAGAATCTTCGGCAAAAAAAGTTACCTACCTACCTTCAAAAGACTGCAAAAAGTATAAGTTTAGACGATAAGAAACAAACGTTTAGACAAATCGTTTACTGTAAGTCTATGTGGCATAAAAAACATGTCTGTTTATATCTGAATAGTTGTATATATTGGGAGAACTGGGAGGTCAATTAAGCAGAAGGCCGTGCGTCGGAAGCGTCTATGACAGATGGGAGGGAGCGGAGGGACCGTGTTTGCGTATCTCGTCCGCACATAGACCGGACTCTGATCGAAAACGTTATAATATACAACTACATACAAACACCACAATAATAGATCATCTATCTCTTGAAATATGACATTAGAAGGGATAAACATTTTTATTTTCGTTATGTTTGATGAAAATATAATTGGAGTAAATTTTCTTTGTGCCAGCTAGAGGTGACTGTGGCTTACAACCAGATATTGCTGACGGTTAGACAGGTGTAGGCCATTCAAAAAGGATAATTGCAAAAGCAAGGTTGGTAACGTAAGGTACGCTAAACGTTATTATGTAGAGTCACTAACAACACCTCAATGGAAGATCTTCTTCTCGTGTCAAATAACTTTCAAACTCTTTCCTCAATGTAAGATAATGCTTATGTTAACGATTCCTTAATAAAAGTTTAGATAAATATACTTTGCGTCTTTTTGTTATTCTAAGACGATAAAATTAAAAAGTCAAGAATTCTTTAGAGCCTTGCAGAATTTCAGATAAAAAAAGCTCAATATCAGAAACATTACCTCTCTAAAATTACTTTAAGGTCTTTATAATTCCATGATCGTAGAAGTATCAAAACAAATGCTGTCGGATCGAAGAACAATTTAGTAAAAGAAAAAGGAATTTTCCTTGGAACATAATTCTGGAACAATCTTTCAATTAAAATCTTGAACAAGTGCTAACATATTCAGATGGTCCTAAATAGGTATTCAGTAGTCGCGAACATTGCTACGAAGTCTGCTAACTCCCAAAGGCATGTCTATATAAGCATGAACAAGTAAATGTTAGCGTGGGAACACATATTTGTCTTCACACTCACTTGTTTTTCCTTTACCGGTTACCCGACAAACACGATGTCAACATTTGTTAGATGCAAGAAATTACCTTCTTACTCGTTAGGAAATATTGTAGCGTAGACCAAGTAACTGCAGGCTTGCTGTACCTTATGTTATGTGTAGGTATGAGATTTATTTATATAAAAATATTTTTTTATATAAACAACAAAACTCTTTTCTAAACATTGTCTATTCAGGTATGCAAATTTTTGGGCTATCAATATAAATATCTATTAGTAGTGTTACCTTTCAGGAACACAAAATTTATCCGAGCCATACGTAAAAAAGAATAAGCTTTGTCATAGTATAACGTTAAAAAAATCTCTTAGATAAAAATATAAGGTGCTCAGGTTCGTACGTTGAACGCGACCTCTACAATATTAAGAATGGCACTAAACCAGGAAGAATGTCTCAATGCGCAATATAGCAAACAATACCACATGCGTAAACGTTGAGTTAGTAAGTACAGTTGACGTAAGTACACATTTAAATATGTAGCCGACTTCATAAATAAGTTAACAGCAATGAAACTTTTATGGGCCATATTCTTTATCTTGTTTTGAATTTCATCATCTCGTCTGCAACGCGAGATTTAAGTGTTAAGCCGGCTTTTTCGTATCCCTCCCAATGTTCTAGAGACGGTTTTGCAATCTCCAGATTGGATCTAAATAACTTATCAATCGGAATTCGTATGTTGATCCGAATCGATCTCGATACATATTAAATGTGTCGCGTTCGAGCGGCAGATAGTTTGCCAATACTTAGGCACGTAGCGCTATCGGGATTTATAAAACATGGCGTATTGTTTTTGCTGAAGATGTGTTACGAACTGGAATGTTCGTTTTGTTGTAGGTACACAGTATGTTAACATTCGATCATTGGTATGTTTAGACATAATATGATGTACGTTAACCTCTGTGAAAAAACGAAATCTTGAAATTGCATCTAAAGTGTGAACCTTTTGTTGTTAATAATCAGGTAGTAACGTCATAACTTGGTATTGTTAGTGACACTAAAAGATCGTGAGAAGGTTATTCGAACTAAGCAATGATTGCTGTCTTAATCTATTTCATTCTTGAGTAGGTTTCTGGTTATTAGTCATGAAAACGATTGGAAAAAAACCAGAGAGAAATGTAGTTTTTTCGTAATAAAATGGAAAGCCTTCACATATTTCATTACTTACTTCTAGTCAGACAGCATCAACGATATGAGCAGTAAATTGAAATTAATAAGCGTGTGAGTTGTGACCTCTTAAACTACAATGTGTAGTGGTTCATAATCGAAGGAAGCGAGGGTTGTGGGGGTGCCAAAATAACTAATAGTTTTCGCGGGGGCGTGTTAGCATTTTTCTTCTGGCGGTGACGGCCGGGGAGGCGGAAGGGGGGGGGGGGGGAGTTGAGGTCGGAGGGGGGAGGCTGGAATAACTCTCTTTCAGGAATGGCTACGCGGATCATTTATACTTCATCGGCTTTGTTAATAACAGTGTTGTAAGCCCCTGACAATGAAACGAATGTTTGTTCTTTTGCAGAGCGAGGTTTTATACCTGCCAGAGGCAGAGTATTGTGTGGCTTTATTTCCTTTAAGTATTAGATAATCATAATAAATTTGTTAACTGAAGGAGTAAATTTCGTAGTCGAAGAAAGGAAGGTTGAGCTTCTGAACTAGTGATTATTTTTCTGATCTACGATGGCATAATAACAAACAGTATTATTTACTATTGAAATCTACATAGCATGTGTTAGTTTAAGACACCCTACCCCAGTCATGCATTTTTTTTCAACCATTTCAGTTCAGATTCTACACGTTTGAGTAAAACCAGTAATGTAAATCAATCAAGTTACTCTATATGCAAATATATCTAAGAAACAAGTATACATACTCAGCACAAATATTCCCTAAGTAAAGTGCGCTAGGGCCAAAACCGTGGCTCAAGCAAAAACCCAATTTCTTCCACCTACACCTGTTTTACGTCCCAATGAATCGCTGCATGCAAATAAACCTGCGTTATTGTTTCTTTGAAGGGTTCGTAAGATCTTTATTTGCTCAGTAGCTATATTAAGTTCCTGTAAACGTGAAATAAAGATAACATTTTCACTTGTGTAAAAATTTATGACAACATTCATGGTTGTTCAAAGTAAAACACAATAATAAATGAGTTTTTTTTTAGCATAGATCTTATGTATAGTATGTATAAGATAAACATTGTTATGTAAGGCATGGTGTTCCATTAGACGTTAAAACAATGTGGACAGACAAGGGTGTGTCGCCGCCACTCCTTCACGTCGGGCGGTGATTAATTACACGCCCCCGAGAACGCCCGGAAAATCACAACCCTTTCGCTTCGTCTTAATTACCACGCCTCGCTTCAGCGACGCGTCCCCATTGGCCGGTACAGCGTGCCGCTCTGTCGCCCCGGCTTTTAATTGGTCGCTGGTAATTAACGCTGCGTAATCACCAACCGCGTCGCACGAGGGGCGACGCTCCTAATTTGAATTTTTAATTACTCTCGCTCGCAAGCAGTGGAACGCCGTCCGATTGGTCGAAGCGTTTCTTGTTTACACTCAGAAACAATGCCTATTGTCTTTGCGATGTTATCTCGCTTCACACTTTATTCTAGCGGGTTGATTGTGAGAAGTATGTACTTATTTCATTGCGTTCAGCTATTACTTCTTTTGTTTTAATATTAAGTACTGCACATAAACTTGATATAAGAAACACAATATTTGCTACGCTTTGTTAGTTAGGCGATCAATGCATAGATGTCTGTGTATTGTGAGACGATTATGTATGATGCCTACAAATCTTAGAATTTCTAATCACCACCACCATTGTAGTAATGCTACGTTCTGAGTTATGAAAATGATCGTGCGGAGTGCATTCCTAGCGTTCCCGGGGCGTTG
Organism: Diachrysia chrysitis; assembly: GCA_932294365.1. Lineage (NCBI taxonomy): Eukaryota > Metazoa > Arthropoda > Insecta > Lepidoptera > Noctuidae > Diachrysia > Diachrysia chrysitis. The sequence goes on from OW028653.1 coordinate 5,405,988, forward strand.
GATCCCCTTACGTAGTAGTAGGAGCCGAGGCGAGCGCAGGCCAAATTAGCTCATTACTGAAACACGGCCCGCGCCGAGCGCCGAGCGCAGAGATTTATACCGCCCGATGCACCAATGAGACCATTAGCCAACGGATTTTCAGCACTCACAACTCTAGCCTGTTTTTAGTTTACGTCAATTTTAAATTTTTCTTGGTGTCTTTTAGAGGTATTTTTTTTATTAAATCATGTGTCACTTTATTATTATTTATATCCTAACTAATTTGTACTTTGTAAAACTAAATAGGTAACAACATTTTTAGATCATATATCTCATATATCTTTTTTGTGTAGAGTCAACTCTGTCAAATGATTCCGTAATTAATGAGCGTGAATTGAATGAATTAATTAGTGATTGCTGCCAAACATCGACGTCGATACGTCTAGCGGCGTGCACTGTGCGGTGTGTGAGTTTTCGATTAGAGCGGCGATAGAGGTGGCTAAGGAGGTGTTTATGCGGCGCGCGGCTTCGCGACTGACGTTGAGTGACGCGGCCGGCCGCAGCCTCCGCTTAATAAGGTAAATGAGATGCGGAGCCTGCGCCCGCGCACACTCGCAGCTTAAATTAGCGCCGACTCGCGAGCCCCTCGCCTAACAAACGCCTTGTTACCTAAGGGATTTATCCTAAACGAGCGGATTTTCTGCCGAGATCTCGGGTTCAGGCATGGAATTTATCGAATCCGTCGCGGAAATCGTTCACGTAACGGTCGTGTGCCGTGTTGCCATTTGCACAAAAAATACAATCGGCTACGGATCGTGTGCAATTGTGTAGAAGCACTTTAATGATGTCATACGTATGTCGTATATTCATGAATAATAGAATGGGATGGCATCCGAAGTATTTTACACAAAAACCCCAAGACGGAGCAATAACATCATTACGAAGAATAGCATCTTCATCTGCATTAAAATAGACTGCGCCGCATTGAGAAAGAACTATTCGAGTCGTTTTCGTCTGAAAAAAGCGTGGTCGGTTATATTTTTTCCCCAATTAAAAGCGGCTCGATAGTGTTTTTTGGTTGTTTTTTATTAGTTTTTGGTCTGGCACGGTTTTTACCCGGGGCACGGGTCAAGCGAGCTGAGACAAAGCGCGGCGTGGATGCGCGCGCGTCGTGCCATCCGTTTGGTTCCGCGTGCCGGCCGAGCATTCAGCGCTAATCGCTTCATTCACCGGGGAGCGAGCGCTTTTTCTCCGTGGCCGATCGGTCATGCATTCCGAACGCGGACACTGTCCACTCTGCCCGATATCGGTTTGATGTGGCAAATCAGCACGTGCGTTGCTATTACATGCCTCCTAAAAATTGAAATCTGTCTCATTTGGCTATAGGTTGCAAAATAAAATAGAGCAACAGACAAATTTCGACTTTCCTGAGTATCTGAATCTCAGGTCTCAATTCAAATATCACGATTAAACCAAATAAAGAGGATATAAAAAAGTTTCGGGTCGGATGAGACTTGCACAGGACCGGAGAGAATGGCACGTGAAAAGAGAGCACAGGCTTTCTCCAACTGATTTCAGAATTTTCTATCCTAAGCCTCTTCCCACCAATCCAACACGTAATGATTATTTAAGTGTCTGTTTTTCATCCAGATATTTGATTAAAGATTATGATAATAGATTTATATTTAACTAACTTATGCCCGAGGCTTTGCCCGCGTGGGCAAAAAGTAGCCACTGTTCTTTCTTTGGATCCAGCCTTAACCCATACTAATTTTCATTAAAATCAATTCAGCGGTTTTACCGTGAAAGCGTAACTGACAGACAGACTGAAACACAGACAGAGTTAATGTAGGACCTAGATTCTCTTCTGCTCTGGTGCTATGGTTTAAATTTTGTGTAAAAATAAGTAAGTGGAAGATGCTTATAAAAAATTAAATCATAATTGTCTGTAATTAATTATCTACCAGATTCAAGTAAGCAAATGCAGATAAAGATTTTACTAGTTATTTAGTTTTATCGCAAAATGATCTATTACTTATGGTATTCGATTACCGTCATATCTTTAAGAAATCAATACGAGAGTTCTGACGTTTGTAATCAAGGAGTTGATATTTGCAATGTAATGTCACAACAGGAGACGCAGACCACTCTTGCTGTTTGTTTACCATTAGGAATGTACAGGGTGTGCTCATACAGCTGGTTATAGTGCAGCTTTTGTTCCAAAAAACGATATATATGTATTGAGGTATTTTGGCACATTAAGGTTTACAGAAGACTTTTTTGAAATAATTGGGAAAAAGTCCTTCTTAAGTTATTTTCAAGTTTTTTTTTGGCATGATTACTCAAGTTGAACTACCATAAAAATTGATGTAATTTTAAATATTGACAGGTTTCTTATAATTTTATATTTCTCAGCTATGTTTAAACAACTACGTACTAAAAAATAAGTTAAATTCATTCGTTTACTAGATCTAAGTACGTACTTTCTCAGTTTACCACGGTTTTATAAAAATGTTTTATCATATTTTTCTTTGCCTCCCATTGTGTTGAATACCTATATTTAAATTGCTCTCCTTATTAAAAGTACACAAAGTTTGTAAAACTTTAAGTATGATTAATTTAAGCTTACAAGTTTCTGACTGATTGACTTCTGACTGAACTGATTCTTATCTTAGTTATTGACTCTGTAAATCTTATTTACAGAAAGTAAAGTAAAGCGCGCACTATATATTGTCGAACGTGGCACGCTAGTGAGCCGCTAAGCTAGCGTGAAATAAGAACCGTCCAACAATGAGTCACCGCTGTTACGTACCACTCTTAAATAATCGCTTGTTTTTCACACAACTCCTACATTTCTATGAAAGCTTCACAGTTCATTATCAACTGAAGGTTATCGAGCTTCTTAGTTTTATACGTAGAGTTGTCAGTTATAATGTAGGTGTCTGTAGGTCTATTATAATTGGTTATTTTATTTGCTTACTAGGTTTGTTGGGTAAATAAACTTAAGACACAGTTTGTAAATAAAGCTGTAAGACCATTGTAACTTTGTAACCTGTTATCGGCATTGCTCTACATTTTGAGCCTGTCATAAGAAATTATGTTCTAAATAGAGCAATTAGTGCAGTCTAGTGCACTAGGTGTAAGAAAGAGTGCAAGTGCGGGGGTCACAGCCGGAGTGCCGGACAGATACATGAGCGCGGCGGCGGTGGCAGCGGCGCGGCGTGATTAGTGTGCGCGCCCGGCAGCCTGTAACCCAAGCCGTGCGCATGCGCAGGGCGAGCACCGCGCCGCGCGCCCGCGCCATAACATAATTAAAAATGATTTAAGGCATTCGCTCCGGCTGCTTTGTTTCGCGCATTATGTTTCACTTGTTCGCGTCGCAGTCGCGCTCGCACCTCCATTTTTAACGCGCCCGCTCTTAATTCTGTCACAGTTTTTATAACCCTTTTGTATTTATTAATTCCCTTTCGGCTCCGGTAGCTCTACGCTTCTCGGAAAACGATTTTGACGTGACATTTCTTTGGGTCGCGCCGTGTCCCTGTGTTAATGAAGCGTCCGATTTCGGCGCCGCCAAAAAACAATAATATTTTGTGTAATCAAAGCGAGGTCACATTCTATTCCAGAAACTGTTAATTAGCACTTCTCAAAAGTTTTTGTTGTTGTTTTTCTCGGGCCGGGAACAATGGGATGGTTTCAATCATAATTAATTGGTTTTGGATAGGATCCATCAACGTTATGTTTTCATTGCATCGAAGTGGTGAGCGATTCACTTTGCCATAATAATACAAGTATCTACATTTGGGAACGTTCACTAAAAAGGTATAAAACGGTGGTAAAACTGGCAAACAATGGCGAGTCACGTCAGCGACAATACAGTTGCAGGGTTAAAAGTACATATTTAAAATGATTAAGTTCGACTTGTTGACGCGTCGCGGCTGGTTATCGAATTTCGGAAATCGAGCAACCGTGTCCTGGCCGGTTCCAAATAATTTTTCATGGTTGATTCATTGTTGACTTTGGTTTTGAGATTTCATGTAATTACCAAGTCCAATGTATGCGACGAATGTGTTCATTTGCAAAAATATAATTATAGGGTTAGTTTGAACATTGTAAAGTGGACTTGGTAAGTGCGTATAGACATTGAACATGAAATAAGTCCAATCTGTTTCGTCAATCTTGTTAAACTGGCTAAGAATAACAAGTGAGTAGCTGGCTACGTTACTGTTGTGTCGTGTTTGCGGTCGGCCGGCTCGCAGCCACCATTGGCGGCTGCCTCGCGATCCATCATGACGACAATCTATCACCAAGTCTGCCCGACTACGACCAACACTCGTGTCTTACACATTATATATATATAGTATAAGCACATCTACATACACTCGCATGTGGGTGTCCATATTCTAACTTTAAGTGCGCAGTAGGTAGCCATAAAAACGTTCACGATATACGATCTATACGATCATAAACCAAAGCGACAGGTTTGTATGGTAATTTGACACTGAGTATTTTCTATGCTAGGCTTAGGATCTTTCTAGTTTGGCTTCCCACTAAGTCTAAGAAGGAATGTAGTTTAAGACGCTACCAACTGGTTTCTAATTAAAGCGACGCGTCGTATGAGCTACGGAATCAAAAAAGTGATCTGGTTGAATGTCATCGTCATGGTTTCACAGTGTTTTATTTTGTTCTTGCGAATGCAACATAGTAGGCAGTGGTGGCTATCTCGTGGTCCATCTCTGTTAATTAGTTTTTTGTCGGCAGCGGCGGGGCGGGCCGGCCGACGCCATCAAATTACGATGAGTCGGCCTTTCGGCTACCGGCGCCGCGGCCAACAATAATTATACACTCGTTACTACCGTGCTGCGCCCGCGCAACCAGCTACACACACACGTGACCAATGTTCAATAAATGAAATCGAAGAAATTGATTTGGTTTGAAATTAATAAACGGAATTGAATTAAATCTTTAAATATAGAGTTGTTTGTTTTGAACTTGGTAAAGCATTAGCTCCAAAATTGTTTTCGATAAGACTAGATTTTCGGCTTATTTCATAGTAAACCTAAGTATCGATGGATCATATTAAATATTTTTTAAACGCTCATATATTATTAACGCATTGATAGGGAAGGGCGCACGCGCGAGTCGACCAGTGTCGACGATAAATTCCATCGATAAAATCGGCGGCGTCGACGGCGCGCCCGGTAATTTCTTAACGACAGCGTAACCTGGTGGCGACGCGTGCGCGTACATTTTATTTCTCTCGATCAAGAAGCCGACTCCAAAATAATCGTTCACCACTCAACTTAGATGGTAATCAAGGCGACTATTAACGACCATCTTAATGTAACTTTTTTGGGCAATGGGTTAGAAAGGTTTCGTCCAAAAGCAGTTACATGTGTAAGTCGCAAGTTAAGTAATTTTCGATGATCACGATTGGGACAAATTGTTGTTAAATTAATAAAAAAAGCTACGGTCGTCAATATATTCATAATGTGCTTCGAAAATTTTGTACGAGGTAGAGTAAGATGAATTAGTTTGCGCGGAGATGAGTCAGGTTGTTTTCTTTTTAGAAGTGGTCAGTAGTTGGAGCATTGTGTTTTTAATTGAATATAGGTAGAGGTGGAGAGACGGCTACCGGCTACATTGTTGATGCTATTCACACTGCTCGAGAGCGCTTTCTACTAATTACCGCGTATACTTGATCATCTAGGGTTGGCACTTGTCTAAAAGATAATGTTTATTGTTTAATGAGATAAAAAATGTACTTCATTTTTGACATGAAAATATGTATAAAAATCTAAGAATTTAATTGTATCGCGAAAAGTAACTACCTAAATACGTTTTATTTAAACCTTTATTTTTGTATACCTAGGTGTCCATTTTCAAAAACTGTAAGGTTTTTACAAATATTTGCAATGATCATGATCAAAGTTAAGTACGTGTTGACTCGAAATTCTTTTTCACCGTAAGTGTCGTTGTTTCAACCCTAAAACGGCGTAGTTGCGCTGCATGTACGTGCTGCTATGTAACATTATCTTTAATTAAAAACTTCCAGAGGCCATCTCTAGATTAGTCAGAGTCACAAAAAGGGTTACGAGGGATCAAGCGAAACACCTTCGTGATTCGTCACGAATCAAATTTATTTTTATTTTCTTAGAATCCTTTGTTGAAGTTAACCGAATTTGTTGTTCAATAAAAAGTGCCTAATTAAGAAATGTTCGAGCTGCTGGTACAAGATTTGTGGTCCTTTTGTTCTGGATTCTAACTTATACGATTTGTTTAGGTCTACCGTTCAAGTTTATGTCTGATAAAGTTTGTGTGGCAAGACTCGGACGATTGATAGCTTAAATTATGTAAGTATAGTTGGTGTATTTATAGCCAAAGGCATTTGAGTTGCGAATTATAGATTGAGAGCCATGTACCTACATGATCTTATTTTGAAGTCTTATTTCTCTTTTAATTTAGAAAAAGTTTTGTCGATATCATAGTAGGAGATTAATTGCGATTAGTACTGCAGCAGAGTAGACTTTACTACCTTTCTTCCACTTCTCTGTCTAAATATAAGTTAACTTGAGGAAAGCTAATACTTATCCATATATTCCTCATGTAATTTGGGCTTATATAACATGACATTTTGCATAAAGCTAAGTGCAGGCCCACAATCGGGTATCAGGCCGGTGGTCGCGTCTCGTCGGCTGCTTAGCGCAACGATAATGGCGGCCATTACGCGTCATTCCCGGCATTCCTGCGTCGCGTACGTACACAATAACAACGTTGCGTATCGACGACAAAACGCCGCTGTCGTGAACTCTGCTCAAGGGTCAAACACTACAATGAATGCTGAGATATTTATAACAGTTACTTTCACCAACAAGGCTTTGGAATTTTGGTAAGCGGTTGTACAATGTACCTACATGCACTTTGCCTGTATAAATGTAAGCTCATTTAATTGAGATGAGCGGTTAAAAGAGACAGATTGTAAAGTGATAAAGATGTCTTAGCAAGCTTTCAATATAATGATACATAATGATAAAACCAAACCTGAACCTGATCTTCCCGTCCCTTTAAGTAATGTGGCTTATGGTCTCGTTTCGCACTAAAACATAGAGCTCGTTATGACAGCGTATTAGTAAGTAGTCGAGTGATCGCAGTGGTCACATCTTTGTTCAACGAGGCAACGAGGTGCGCGAGACTGGCAGGCGCGCGATGAGAGTCGCGGCATAATTGCGCGGCCGCAGCCTAATGTGCGGTGTCGCGGAATGTAGCACTTTCCATGTTAACGAGCGTGTACACCGCCCCATCACGCATCCTACTGCCATCCCGCTGCTCCACACCTCGCCACAACGTCCGCCGTTTTATCCTCACACAAGTAACACCTATTTGTGGTAATCCTCATCCTATTTTATTACTAAATTTATGATCACCAAGATTTATATATCAGCTACTTAGTTAATAACGATGTGCCCGTCCAATAAGGCAATTTACAGAAATGAATAAACCACTGAATTTCTGTACATCAACACCGAGACGTACGCTTTCATTACGTACGGAAATAAATCAAAATAATACCAACGTAAAAGATAGCGAATGGAAAATCATCCCCTCCCTGCGCGCCCGCCGCCGCGTGATTTATGCCTGTAATTTTCCGGGCGGTTACGTAAGTAACTTGCGATTTTTCTCTCTGCACACACGTAATTAGATAATTTTCATGAATTTCTCGGACCGGCAACCCGGAAGGCTTAGCTTTAATATATTATATTCGCCTTCAACTTATTTTTTTGCAAAGTAACACGTAGAATAGATTAAGAACATAAGGCACGTTTTTATGTTTACAGTTTTCTTTCTTATAGTGCATTCGAGAAAGGTAAGTCACGCCTACAATTTTTGCTTACAACTTGGACGCACGTCACGAGATCTTAATTTATAATAAGAGGATTAATAAAGCATACAAACTGTGAATTAATAAGGTGGCGAGGACCGGTCGCCCGCGCTCCCCGGCCCGTTCCCGTATTAATTTCTGTCACAGATTTAATTGCTCACCTCTGGCTTAAGCTTTTTAATAAATTCGAGGACAGACAACGAAACGCGACGCGACCAAAAAATACACGACCGGGGCGCGGTCGACCAAAAAAAGGACGGATTTTAATTTATAAAAGACAGGACAAACGATTAATAATTTATTTGTATCCTCGGTTTCTTGCGCGAGAGGGTCGAGCGTTAAAAACAACCGTTAAAACCGGCGACTTTGTATAGCTCGCGCTTAGCCCGAAATGCCAATTGCGGGTAGACACAAGTATACAGCGAGCCGGAATGTCGCTTTAAAAAACCTCGCAAATAAATAAATCGCGTCGCACGCACCGGCCGAACAAAAAAACATCCACCATATTCGATTCTTTAATGTGATTTTAAAAAAATAGAAGTAAGCGGAGGCTGCCTCCGATTGAAAATGAATGAGGGCGAGCGCGATAGTGGAAATTAGCATTGAGGTAGGATTCAGAAGCGGCTTTTGTGCGATTATATCGAGGTGTATTCTTTGCGCTTTTTACGGCGGCGGCGCGCCCGGCGCGTCTTTTCAGTCCCTATTACGATCCTGTCGCCTTTTTGTTGCAGATAATTATTGTCACCCAACGATATCGAATCTATATATGCCTAGGGACTAACATAAGTATATTTTTTAATCAAGTTTTAAAAGCAGATTCAATCATTCAATGCCGTTAGTTAGTTATCATTGAGAATTTGAACAAAACAGGAATATAATATCACCAACAAACACATTGTTAACATTAATGCCAGAATACAGATAAAGGTACATAACTAACAAACAGAGGTCATATTGATTGTATAACATGGTCTGGCAACAATAGAGCTGGCCGAACAAACGGACCTTACGTAAACAAGCCGGCAGCCGCAAAACGTAGATTAGATCAGTGGTGACGTTGGCGCGGTCAGTGCGATTCATAAATTAGCGATTACGCATATATCCAATAATAAAGGCAACAATGGGATTGAATGCAGATGAGCGGGGCGTGCGGGAGTGCGAGGCGGGAACGTTGCTCGCCGATCGACATTTGTATGCGCTATCTAAGCGCACAATTGGATGCCGGCGCGACTCTTCGCGCTAATGGTACACTATCGAGCGATCGCACACCGCCGCTTGAAAAGTGGAGACCGCCGCGGAATACGGACCACACGCCCGTTTAGTGGCCACAATAAATAAATAAACATTCCCAATGATCTGCGAGCCACAGAAAAACAATTGTTTTGCCGCTTTCTGAAAACATGTTCGAGTTACTCAGGGAAATGGATTAATGGTTATCATAATATTTATAATGTTTGAGCAATAACACGATGGTATCGTCTCTACAATAGTGTTTACATGTACTTTGCTAAAAACGTCATTGTCAACAACCCCATTTAATCTGTTGTAGCTATAGCCATAAAGAAAACAACCTTCGTTAAATATTAAAACTTGTAATATGTTTTCAACTTAATTGATTTCAATAAGAAGGTTCCAATAAATATTCCATACTTAAAACATGTTTCATCGACACCTTATTAATATCGGTTGAAACATATAATCCAAACTTAATATGTACTTAATACAATCGAATCAATTTAACCGCGACGTAAAATATGAGATTGTATAAGGATGAATCTCATTACAATCTCAAAAAAACAAGCAATTAAGAAGAAATGTCAAAAAACTTAATAATATTTAATGGCGTCCGAAAAATAATTATGTAGCGTTTTTGTATTATTAACATGGACGATTTAAAAAGGTCGGTATAATTAACGTGTGCAATAACAATCATTTTAATGTTTAATATTAAGCCTTTATGTTAAAATTTGTATATAGCGGTGATTCTGTAACTTTATCGCGTTAATTCACAAATAATTATTGTGTAAATATGTTTCGCGGAACTACCTTCCATAATACGATCAGATACGTAGGTGGTTAACATGCCTCCCGTTACAAAATAAGGGTTAATTAGAGGTCATTTGATAAAAACTACATAGGTTGCACGGTAGAGGAAATTGTAAAAGTTTATAAACTGTTCGAACTTGAAAATGTTGACGACCTCCGTGGTTGAGGGGCGTAGACACACCGCTTTTCAAGGAGTCGCCAGCTCTGAGGTCCCGGGTTCGATCAACGGCCAGATCAATATAGAAAAAAACACTTTTCAATATTGTCTCGGGTCTGGGTGTTTGTGGTACCTACCTTCGTTCTCTGAATTCTATAACACAAGTGCTTTAGCTTTAACTTTGGGTTCAGATCAATGTAGGTGACGTTGTTCACATTTATTTATTAAAAAAAATAACAGCCATAGAAAAAGGTTCAAGGCGTTAGTCTGATATAACTCCATGAACAAAAAACTCAACAAAGTCCTATTTTTTACAGGCAAATGTGATAAAGATGAACCACCGTGTATATGTGATGTCTTACGGGACTCGTGTCCCCATTCTGAATTACTCGCCGTCTATTGACGTCTTCAGTTGACACAAATCTAATGCCACATCATTTATCAAAGTCGTTTAGGTCTGCAAGGAAATTACACAAAACCAAATGCTTATTTTGTCAGTATATTAAGCAAATGGAAACTTTTGTTTCTTTAGAACAAGGTGTTTTAGGGGTCACAAGCATAATAACATCTGTTTTACGTTTGATATGAATTTCGGGATTGATAATATAATGATGGTTGTCCAACACCGGAAGACGCAAAGAAAAGTATGTTTACTTAAACCTAATACTTGACACAATTTTAATTAATTTATGTATTTTTTGTTTGATTAAAAAACTGCATAAAATATTTTATATTATAATCTAAAATTTCAAGAGCAAGATTTAGTGGCAATGGTCTTATGAGTGGGGTATTATTGTGGTAAAAGCGAATCTCTCTTATTTTCGACACTAACCATAACTATGTATTAAAATAGTCTGAGATGTAACACAAACGCTTTAATAAAAGCCAATCTCTTTAATTTACCCATACATTAGAATAGACGTCGTCTTCAATATATAATTGACCAGAGTCCGAATATTACGATTTGCCAATTGATTTCGCCAAATGTATTGTTGTGCCAATGAGCCTGAATGCTGTTGATTGAAATGCGTTTGTATTAATAATCTTTAAACAGCTAATGTTAAGTGGAATTAAAAAGAAAAGGAGTTTCAACATGTTATTATTATTTCAGCAATGACCGTCACTGAAGGACAAAAGTCTTAGGTATTATTCTGCTCTCATTTGTTATTACCGACCTAACTAGTTCTAGTTCCATATAAATAACTGCAGACAATTAAATGTAGAAAAAAAGAAAACAATCCTTAAACAATTTCGAGTAATAAGTTAAAGATAAAAAGTAGGCATTTATCCCTGTTCTAAAGATATAAAAGGAAATCAAAACAGGTAATTTTAAGAGTTGATTCGGACCAGAGTGGTTACTTATGTATGTTTTTAAATTCTAATACAATGTCAAAGTAAAATTGTTATTCATTTAGCAGGCACACAAACAATACAGTACAAACAAATACTGTTATTGTTTTGATTACAGTTAGTTCTTGACATTGACCTTTTTTTTTTAACAAAACTGATTCACTTGTCCGCTAAGCTAATATCAATGTTGCATTGGCATTGTATTGGAATTAGGATTAATTGAAGATTAAGGGCCCATGCCCGAGATCTTCGATTTTATTAAAGAAGAAAATATTAATTCTAGACATCTATATGTCTGCCTGAAATATTCTTAGTTTATACAAACAATACTCATATCCCTTTTCCTCTTAAAAGTTGGAAATCTCATAAAGCACCTATACCTAAGCCAGTCTAAATCTTTATAAATCAAAGATATAAGGCAGAGACCTTTCATAATCTGTCTGCGCCTCTCTTGGCAGGTATTTTTTTTTAACATGAAGGTATTAACTATAACACTAAATGAAAATTAATAAAAGTCTGGAAGATCACATTTTATATACATTATTACATACTTACACTCACTTTTTCCAACGCCTGATATTTTTCACTTGTGAAATTACATTGCCGTCTGACAGTGTTTGTGTGGAAGAATTGTCAAAAATTCAAATTAATCCTTGGATAAAATTATCTGGCGTTGGAATAATCAGGCCTTCCATAAAGTTTTATATTTTACTCGTAGTTTTAATTTTCAAAAGCATAGATATTTTCTTTCATTTTAAGAGTAATGGGATAGTCGAGAGAGTATTGTGCTTGTGTTGGACTTTACAAGAAAAAAAACTTAGAGCTTTCCCTAACTAGAAGTCGTACAAACGATATCTGCATAGTATTTGTTTAAGAGAATATTCATTTCCTGTGAAGAACTTTATTTTAATAACAAGTAATCTGATTTTACAGAGATTAAAAATTATAGTTTTACTGACTGTATCACTTCATCTAGACAATCATTTAATTTCAATTCATATCAGAGTAAAATTATGTGTTTTGATACTTCCTAATTTAAACAAGAAATTGAGTTTCAATCAAGGTTCCGCATTCAACTTACTTAAGTTGAATCCTCAATCATAATTACACGTAAATCAATGGCCAGGAGCGACCAAAATGAATTAACAAGTAGCTTTCTAAAGAGGATATACACAATGTAAAACAATTGATATTCATTGGAAATAGATTCATTTAGAATGGAAAGTGAATAGGGCGGTGCGTTCTGAGTCCTCTACTAATAGCGCTATGATTAATATCCCGGATATACAACGTAAGGGGGAGCCATCGCGACACAAAACTTTCATAAAAATATTACCATTTTATAGTGAAATATAGCGTAGCATGTGTACACAGTAAGTAATGAATTACCGACGACTAAATCTGATCAATTTTGATTTAGATATTTTAGTTTGTTACTAATGACTGCCGGAAAACAGGAAGACGGACAGACAGGAGGAACTGAGAAATTATCTTTAACTTTAACTATAAATATTGTATTAATATGTAACAGAAAATATTACATATTAAAGAGATCTACAAAAAGCTTTCTCATGTCCAGTTAGGGCTGGATCTATTTTTTATGGAACCGTAAAGTTGTAAAATACTTATGGGATTATATTGCCTTGTCACCCATAGACATTTAATAGGTAAATATATAATATTATTGTAGCTAAAACATAAATAAAGTAGGTGCTACCGTTAAATTATATTTGATCGATAACTTTAGTGTAAAATCATCTTTATTCGAGATCAAATCCATTTTGTACGCACATAATTATAACCACAAACAAGATTAACAAAAAACATAAAAGTATCAAATGATGATGACTGGGATAAATGCAACAGGATAATGGAAGCCACGAAAAAGAGAGGGCAACTAACTCTTACACAGGTACAAGTAATTATAAGAAAACTTTATTATTTCTTGCTTTATTTATGATCAAAGGAACATGAGCTGTCAAATAAAATTTTAATTTCAAATTAATGAGAAGAATTTTGGCAGAAGGATTGGTACTGAGGTTCAGTACTGTTTTATTTTAATCTAATCTAATAAGCCCGTCTTGTCCCACTGCAGGGCAAAGGCCTCCCTCTCCCTTTTCACGCACTTCTGTCCTGAGCTAGGATGGGCCAGTCCTTTCGGTAGGAGTCAAGTTGGTCTCTCCACCTCTTTTTCGGTCTGTTTTATTCAGTTTGAATTTAATTTCAGGTAATTCTATGATAAAAATATTGGCGTACGTAAATAAATAATAAAAAAAATCTTTTAGGACCAAATCAAATAACGCTAAAAATTCCCTTAGCAACTCTCATAAAATAAAGCAGTAATCTTTCGACTTTGTCTCGATAGTTCAGCACCCAATACGTCGCCGGTCGACGCGTAGCAAGTGATAAATAAACGTAATTGAGAGACGGAAGCAGCCAATGAGTAAATCTCGTCCGTCAATTTATTCAAATTATTTATTAGTGGTTCGCTATAGACACCCGGCGATCAGCAGCGCCGGATGGACGCCCCTACCGATGCAATTATGGCAGATGAATACTGTTATCGATATCTAGTGATGGGTATTTAACGTAGAAAGAGTTTCTAGTACGAAAAAAAAGTTTTTTTTTTATTTAATTTTTCAAGGTACACAGCGCTCGTTTATATAATAATAGGAAGAATTAAGCAGTTTTAAGAAAGCGCCTTATTTTGATCTCAATGAGATTTACATTAGGATATCTTAAAAAGAAGAGCAGCATCATAGGTGTCGATAGAACCTCAATTATTTAGTAAACATACGGAACCATGGACTAAACGACAATAAAAGACTAAATCACATTACGATTTAGTTAATTTGCTCAGACACAACACAATGGATGAGGAACTAACACATACACATATCTACGTTTGTATGTACCGGGACATTGTAATTGGCGTAATTGGACGAATCTGGACGCACTTAATAATGCCCCATTGTCGTCATTCAAATGGCAATTCATCGTTTGTAAAAGATATGATTCATTACTTTTAAATTAAAAAGTTTGATATGCTAATTCAGATGGTAGCGTTGGTCTCTTATTTTGGATCAAAGGTTATCAATACCGTACAGAAAAACTATTCACATTAGCCATAAATCTTGGAGAGCAGATGATAGGTAAATAGGATTTTCTGGCCGGTTTAAAAGCTTATTTTCTGGTGTCAATGTTTCATGTAATCAAAATTACCTATACTGTGTTCGCAATTTATATGCCAAATATGTAAACAAACACGAGATTTAGGAAAAACAACTGTTATGCTTACATATAAGGTTAATTTTACGCTACACCTTCAGATTTTTTTATGACTTTTTCAACAGTACTAGTACAGTTCGACTCGCGACACCACCGCCGCCGCGTCAGCTTATGATTAGGGACTCCTATTGAGTCTGAAACTAGTCGGGCGATCCCGAAAATATACGTGAGTAAACCGTTTTGTTTTAAATAAATATGAGTACTAGTACAGTCTAAACTGAACTTTATGAACGATTGAATAAAGTTGACTTTTGTTCAAGCAGAAATAGCATCAATTGGCACAATTTAAATAGACTATACACCTGAAGTTACAATCATTGTATTAAACTCTTAACGTCTATTCTAGGAAATATTTCCATCGATATGCTTAGTATACTGGCTATAAGTATCACATTGCCTTGCTTTGCTTTTTTGAAGGCAGGTATATGATTTGACGAGCACTAAAACTGTAATTAGGGGAGGTAAATGTCTCCCAAAGGTTGTCCACACTCCCTTAGTCCAACAGCCCTGTAGCACCAGTTAAGGCTGGTATTAATAATCTGGTTTGTCTGCTACTCATAGAATTCTGACATAACCTATACAATTTATGTCAAATTCAGACAGCTGATAGTAAAAAGTACAAGGCAATTTAATTCCTTTAAAATAAGTTTATTATAAGTTGAAATTATGTTTATATACGATTTTTTTAGTAAATCTATATTCTAATGGAATTAATTAAGTCCGAAAAAAAAATCGTGTTGATGGTTTCTAGGCAGGAGATCTAACATTTATCATTTTCTGATATTTTTTTGCTACAAAAAGATTGTTTTTGACATTTAATATGAATAAAGGCGACTAATTAAATTTTTTGTACTATGTTATACTATGAAGAGTCCAATCACCTTCCAGCTCGTCAAAGATTGCTATAAACCGAATCATAATAATATATGTAGACATGTGTATTTGATATCTTTATTTGCCTCGGGAATCATATCCAAGTCATATCTTTGGAATGAGTATGAATTCCAAGTATATTTCTTTTAGCTAGCGCTAGGTTTTTTCACAATATATTTAATCTAACTGTAATCCGTGAAATTTTGTGATATTTACAGTTTCTTCTAATATCTTCTAAAGGCCTATATTATTTTGCATTTGTAGTCCCTTGGCAAACATTTTGCATAAAACTGTTAATAATGGCAGTAATTACTGACATAAGTTTTTGTAACTGACTTCATAATTTAAATGCAAACATGATAATAATACGGTTAAAATTCAAAGTATCTAATTTACTCGGACTCAACGGGACTGTTTTCAGTAAGTACCTATGTTGTTACCTAATTATATTATTATACCTAAAGGATTTGAGCAAAAGATACCTTAAATTTACACCAATGATTATCTAACTCACAAGAGAGTCAACACCACACAACATCAACAGATTCATTAAAAAAACCGTTTGAATTCCTATATGAAATTGTAGACGCCTAAAATTCAAAGCTGAGTAGATATAAATACTCCTTTAGAGTATATTCTGGACTTACCCATTAATATCGGTGACGGACCAAAAGTGTCGGAGCACGGCCTTGGCCAGCAGGTACCAGATCTGCGTCCAAACCCACGAGGACTTGTCGATGGAGGCCGAGAGGAACGCCTTCGTCTCCTCGTCAGGGTATAACTGCACGAACTTCTGGATGAGATCAGGAGACAGGCGCTCCTTGTTCACTCGGTACCACTGTAACAAAATGTTAGATTACGTTTGTTGCTACCTACTCAATTTGGAGTACCCAAATTCTTGTTGTTTAGTAAGGATAATAAATAAAAAAATAATGAAAATATAGAAAAATAAAAAAATTCAAACATTCACATGACTAATTGCAGAAAAAGAAAGCGATGTGAGAGGAAAGACCAACAAATTTAATAAAACTAAACGTATCGGTAGCACCTAACTGTTTTTTTTTTCTAAACAAATATTAAACGTTGTGCAGCCTTTGCAGTGGATGCAATAATATTGTGTGAGTATAATAACTTTCGTGAGGAGTATTCATTATTATTTAAAAACAAAACAACCGTTTTGTTTACGCATATTATCGGGATCCCCGACTAGTTTCAGACTCAATAGGAGTCCCTAATCATGAGCTGTCGCGGCGGTGGTGTCGCGAGTTGAACTCGCGGGCGATCCCGAGAATATGCGTGAGTAAACCGTTTTGTTTTTAAATAATATTGTGTGACTTAAAAATGTAAGATATTGTATTAAAATTCTAGTAAATTATCACCCTTTTAGAGAACTTTAACTTAGGCAATAAAGAATCGTACCGTGTATTTTAAGTATCGCCTATACCCATAGAAAGGTGGCACTACATAAAAAGTGACTGGTAAACATTTTATCTAAGTCACTAAAATTAATTAATTAATTTTGATTCATATCAATCAATCAATCTTTCAAAGCTTGTGTATGTAACAAGAAAATTATCCTACAGTCTAAGTTGCATAATTCTCTCATAAAATATACACAGTAGATCTAGATGAGACGTCTAAAGTAAGACGTGCTGCGTCTACAGCGTTACATATTAGTAATGACATGATTAAAGGCAAATCGCAATTTCTTCTTCTCGACCATTATACAAATTGATGTTTAACAACCCATTGCAGGAGTTCTTAATGAAAGCATACAAAAAAGAGTAATCGAGTGCAAATAAGAGAGTGTAGTATGAAAGGAGCGTGCATCTCGTCACCCGTTGTGTGTTTAAGTCAGCCGCAGCGGCCCTACAAAGGGCAACGCGGCGGCTGTTAATTTCACGCTGCCTCGAATTAACATTTCTTTACGCCACAGAATAATGACGAATTAAAAAACTTCTCGCCTCTACATGTAGCCGTAATGACGGCGACCGGCGAGCGAGACGGACGATGCGAACTCATCAGCCCAACTTAATTAATGCCAGATCTGTCTTTGTATTAAAATCGAACGGCGCCCGAACAAAAAAGTGGGAAGGCGGTCTGGCTGCATATTAAACAGGGTTCTCCGAATTGTTTAATTAGTGCGTGTAATTAACGCGCGTATAATTATTATACCAATATCAAAACCTAATTATATTTTTTTCTACATAATCCCATCATTTCAGTGATTACTTCGGAACATGAAACTAATTTCAGAAGAAGCATTACGTAAATATCAAAAATAACATCAAAGCTCGAAGTTAAAAATGGTTCAGTAACAATATTTGTCAAAAAATGTAAGTGTAAATGTCAGTAAAGTCTGACAAATGATAACATAAGTGACAGAATACAGCTTCAGAAGTCAACACACGGAACTCCAAATTGTCTAAAACCGGTAGTTGAAACAATCGTCACGGCAAATCGAAACGTCAGGCCGGGAGCTCGTATTCAATTTTATAGTGAGTTCGACTCGGAGCGGCGATAAATGATGGCCGCCTTTACTTTGTGTAATACAATCAATGTTTTATACTATTATTCATCCGATTAGACACTGTTTTTTTTGTTCTGCTACTAGTATTTTTAGAACTGCTTTTTATGTTTCGTTTCTTTTTAAATATTTGAGCACAGCAGGTGGAACTTGAAAAATTTCTTGAACTAGATATTAGGTAAATAAATAGCATTTACTTTATTCTTAATAGTAAACTATCAAAGTTACTACTAAAGTTAGACACTGAAGTAAATATCAACAGATGTTACAGTCCCCAATTTCATCACGAAATAGTACCATAGTTGACAGATTTATTAAGTAGCCATATGGTTTAGAAGCTAAAGTCAAATCGTAGCATAACTATCACAATATCTAAAACATTTTACGACGAACGGCAAAAAGTATCGTAAAAACGGAGGGAAATAAATATTTAGTACCGAATACTGATAGCGAATCACGTTGGTGATTATGCAATGCGCCGTCTTTACATTTAAAATAGCCTGCATCGGAACTACGGTATTCGACGTGGTATATTCTCCAGACGGAATACAAATCGTGGAAATTTTTGATTCCTGAAGTCTGAAGAACCATCAAATTTATTCAAAAACACAAACAACGGTGTCATTGTAATATCTTATAAATTTTCAGTTTAAATTGTTAATCGGTAACATGAGTATCGGAATAACGTATAATTTTCGTTCTGTTCCGAAAATGATACAAAATTATAGATTAGTGACGGCCTCGCGACCGCAACAACAATCGTTCTTAGGAAAATGTGTTAGTGTTGGTTAAGGATCAGCCACACCAACTAATAGAACAATGAAACTAGGGAAAGACAAGCTCATTGACACGATAACAGTGCTAAATATATGCAATTTTTATAAACACTGTAATAAACAAGAAGATACGCTTTTGAAAAACTGAAGTAGGTACCTAAGTACTTCCTTGTTATTCTATACCGTAGACAAGAGGCACCCGTTTGATTATTTATGAGAGTCTATGTTTAGGATTCATTTTCTGCTCGTGTAACTTAGATTTGCATGAATAACAATTACCTCATTTTAAAAATCTACCTGTTGAGGAAGACAAATTGTAAATGATTTATTCAATCCGACGACTTATCGAGGCCGAGTCCGTTTCTTATTTATTTTACTGCCTATGTGGGTTACCGATTTTCGCAGAATGGTCAACAGGTCACATGATAATAAAATGTTTTATTTTATTTTCGTTTGTGTTTCACACTTGTCATTCGACCAGTCATAGCTCTCAATGCGATCATTATACTCGGCTGACTCGTTAGCGCGCAGGTCAGCGCAGACGCATCCACGGAACGAATGGAGGGACCAGCTCCTTTATCCCCCGGTCGTTCGCCTCCAGCTAATGAATCAAAGCCCTTAGTGTGAGCATATTGTCAATACGAAGCGAAATATTAACGCTGAACGCGCTCAGCCAGCACAATGCCAGATTAATTCCCATTTAAATGTGCGAATAAATGGCGGAGCAGCGGCCATTTAAAAGCAGCCACATCGACCGGTGACGTTTTGTTTGACTTCCACACATCAATTCTCCGATACGTGAATGTTGAATAGATGACTTTGAAAAGCGCAATTCTACAATTTGTCAGGACATACGTGAAAGATAAAATTTCCGTATTTAACGTACATAATGTTAGCTGATTTATAACCGTTAGATAAGGTATGGTAGTTATGATTTTCCTCATTCGTGTTATTTAATGTATTTCAGCCAAAGTAAACCTAAATTACATGTACAAAAGACGTGCAAGCGTTCAGGGTGTGCTGGGACTGGTGGAGCAAGTATAAAACATAGTACGTTTGCGAGCTAAGTGGCGCATGGGATCCCGGTGGATTTGCCAGTAAGCGGCTCGGAAGCTTGTTTGCCGGGCGCTCCATTAAAATGGGATCAGGCGGGATGCAGATCGCTTGGACGTACTACAGCCGGGACGCATGAGACGCCGTGTTCGGGAGATATACGACGTACAATATTGATTATACCCGCCGCCGTAGCGTGTGTTCACATGATGAACCTACTTGCGACGTAATGCAGGTACTCCTAGATTTATATTACGTCAATATACGTTTTATTTCTTGTTCAGTTATACATGTACACGTTTGTCTAATTTGATTAATTAGAACATAATAACTAGAAACGAAGTAACGAGTAAAAAAAATTGTCTCACTTCTTAGAGCAATTTCAGTCAAATAAGTAAGTTATAAAGAGGTGTATCAGCAAACTGATATACATATTTCTCGTGAAATAACATAACCAAAAACTCAGATTATAATTTATTAAACTGATAATAAAATAATAATGTGGTTTTGCTTTATAAAAAGTAATTTCTGATATTTATTTGTCACCAGTCTGCTCAGATCGGTGTCAAATAAATATAAAGACTTTTACGAGCTACTTAGCTTGTAAACGTCTCCTGATCTAGCTATCATAAACGATTGATTATAATACAGAACAAGAAATAATAAAACAGATTTATATCTAAGACCTACAGCAAACATATATTGGGTAGTGAATAAACTGTATTAATAGCCCAAGGCTTAGATGTATGATAGCGATACTCTCAATTAAAACCCTATGCATGACTTATTGCGGAGAAACAATTGATTTCGATTAACACTCGACAATGCTACTAAACAATAAAGCATTCTATCAGATACGCATATATTTCAGCAGATTTATATGTTCAAGTGATCAAAGAATAGTTAAAGAACAGATAGATGACTCAAACGATTATAAAACGAATAAAGAAATGAAAAAAATAGTAGAGTTAAACTAATTTGGTAACTAACACATACCTAATTTAAGTTTTGATGGCAAAATTAATATTAATTGTACTTTTATAAGTCTGTGTTCAAATGATGAAGCTTTTTTATTATTCTACCGTCATTATTTGTATCGTTAGATTACCTTTAGGACATACAAATGTTAGCAAAAAATGTAATTAAATTAATGTTCTCCATAGTTCTACGTCCAACAGCTTCACTGATCTTTGTTCTATGGTATCACGAGCGGGCCTGGGGGCCACTGTTGCGTAATTGTTTTAAACTCGTCTTTTAATTGTTCTATCGGGGGTTGCGATTTATGGGCCGACGTGATCTCAAGCCTTAATGCCATTCACATTCATTTGTGCTATTATTTCCGCATCGCCGAACCATGGGAATGCACCGTCTACAAATTTAATCAACTTACAATTCATTGGAACATTTTGTTAGGCTATTAAATTAACATAATGTAATTATTTTGTCGCAAATCAGGTTAAATTATATTAGTAAGAAAAAATATTGATAGATTCTAAAATTAACTATTTGTTTTAATATTTGTATGAATCTTTTATTATCAATTACATTTAATTAAAGTTATGAGGATCATAATATTTTCAGACTGGCCGGTCTAATCAAAATAGTTCGGCATTACCAAAATACTTAAGTGATAAAATAAATATAAATAATTATGCACTATTATAAAAAAAACGTTTTAAATATCGTCAAAGCTTTTTGTGGACTTGTAAGTACCTACTTTATGTATATCAGTTAAGTTTAAATTCTCATTTGCGAATACGAGCACAGTAAATGGACAGAAAAAAAATGAAGTTGCATGAGACACAACGTCATCTGCAGCGTGGGCACGCGTTCAAGAGATTTACGAGTGTATTTAAACTGGTTTTACATTAAGCACCAACTTGGCCGATTTGATCGTAAAATCAGCCGTTATGTTACGAGACAATATCCTCGCTGGTTACCACCCAAGCGGTGGACGGTTAAATTAACTTCAGGTTAACTATGGGTCATTTCTTTGGCGAAGTTCATTGATTGAATCGTGGCACGCCTGTTACTGGCCCGAACCTACAGTCCACAACTGTCTACCTATGTTTAGATTTGTTGGGTTTGACTAAGCGATTCTGTGCAGCACAATGAAGTTATTTGCCGTCGAAGCTTGTTTAAATAACTAGTGTTTATTTAAGGTGTTGGAATGGAAATTACTCGTCGGTAAAGAGAGCAATTAAGCGCGCTCACGCCCGGCCGATTGTTCGGACGCGATTGTCGATGGCCCCACCCATTGTCCGCTGAAATTAACAGTGGCCGTAAAAAAGCACATTTAACGAATGAGTGAAGTCTTTTGAAGTACTGTTACAAATAAAATATAATTACTTATACTGAAAATTAAGAAACTAGACAGATTCTCACTGAAAAAAAAAAATTGATGAAATAAGGAAATCATAATGTTATTCTATCGATATGACATCTTAGGATAAGATAACTATATTGCGGAAATATGTATTTCAAATTGGTACCTACCAAAATTCTATGTAGGAATATAAAATTGCAATGTTTAATGGTTTACGTTTTAAAATGTATGACGTATGCTCGTACATAACCGGCCTTGAGGCTGCGATCCGACACCTACGGGCCCCGCATAAGTCATTTCTTATTCATTGATTTACTGATTTCACATATTAACAATGTCTGTATTTCATACAGATAAATAACGTTAGAAACGTATCTCCATTAAAACCACTTTTTAGAAAAGTTTATCATTGTACCTGTTTGCAGTAATATACCTAAGTTGTGTTTTCGTTTTTCAGTAATCATGTTTGGAGTTGAAAATAAATAATAAATACTGCACCTAATAGCGTAACTATTAAGAGTTATTCTTGCAAATTAATTACGAACACCAAAGGCAACTTAGATAATTAAAAAGGTAATTTAATTACCGTTAAATTAACCTCTACGTTATCTCTACGTAGAAAAAAAGTATATCCTATCTATCTAGTTAAAATTGTGAAATGTTACCGGCAAATAATTTAATGGCAGTGGTAACATTTTAATGATACCACACTTTTTAGTTAAGAGGCTTTTTGCGTTGTCCTAATGAAGTTCATCAGTTGTTAAAACAGAAAAATTTTAAAGAAAAAGGATTTTGGTAAGATGAAACAATCTCATGAAAGTATTTGATAACAGTAGCTGTCATTAGTTTGAGATGTCACAATATTCTTCCGTCAGAAGCCAATCGAACGGCAGCTGATTGAATTGATTGAAAAAGAAACGTAGAGGGGGGGTGTCGAGGCCGGTGCCTGGTCCACCGGTATTTTTATAGCCTGTACACGTCCCACGACGCGAGGGCGACACATTCTCGACGAGGCGACGTTTTTGCTACGCCAACTTTCATTAGACACCGCGCGCCGCGGGACCGAGGCGTTTCCTTTTAATAAATGAGTTATGCGTTTATATCCAAGATGGCTGCCCGCTTTATGCCATAGGGTGTCAAGAATGTTACGATGGCCGCGAGCTTTTTGACTTATACAGTTGCATTGTTTAAAAATATTATTGTTATGATTATTTTATTTGGATGCCGTCTGTTATTATCTCATTTTAGATCTCGCTATTAAAGACACGCGATATCTACTTAATTTGATGGCATTGGTCGAATAATTTTAGTGAAGCCATTTAAATATTTGGAATGAAGTGATGAAAGAAAGAAATGCAACTAATCCCATAGTCATGAAGTTGATGCGTAGCTGTCAGTGCGGAATTCATCAAAATTGTGCGCAGGTATTTCCACATTCGGCTGGCACGTACAATCTTTTTGTTAGCTGTAAACGTCCTCAAACTCCGCAAGGCCCGCAGTTGTCAACTTTTCGTGTATTTATTTACTCATTCATACATTTCTTGTATGTCTGTCCTTTTGTTTATTGCTTTCCATGCGTCTGCAGTCTGCAGTCTCTACTTGTAATTTCGCTTCTGATGGTCCGTATCATAAAAGTTAAAGCCATGACTTACTCTAAAGGGTAACATCCAATTTCTTCTGAAATTTCCATCTCTAAGTAGGTATTTAAACACCTATCAACAGAAAGACGTTGCCCAGACTGGTTTATTTTTTAATCGAGATTTATATTCGGAGTCTCTTAGGAAATAAAATAATCACGGCGGCGTCGATTTGCATACAATGGTAAAATAATTTTACGCGCGTTTCGCAGCGCTTAATTCTACTTTTTATTTGGCCTTCCGCGCCCTATCTACGAATCAAACGGCCTGCTCGCGCGCGCCCTTTTAAGTGTTAACATTTTTGAGAAGTCTCTCGAATACTTTTATGAATTTTAAAATCTAAATAGAAGATACATATAAGCTAAGTGAACGTCGTTCGAATATACTAGTCTGTTTTATTACCTCAAACGTAACTAATAAATAAAAAATCTTAACACCTATTTCGAACGGGGTACATAAGAGTTAGTTAATTAACATAAGTGGGATATGGGAGGCCTTCTTTAGTGTCGTTCCTATCGGCAATAAGCGGTGCAGGCGAGCGAGATGCGTCCGCGGCAGACTGCGTGGCGAGGTCGCGGCTCGCACGCCCGCGGACACCGACAGTCGTCTTGGCGCCGCGCGCCGCCCGCCGTCTACCACACAACACGCCACATACATAAACAACTTTTCCTACACGCTTCAAATACTACATTAGAAACGGACAAATGAAGAATGAAGGCACGTACTCCGAAGTATTATAGCCAAAAAGGTAACGAAAATAATTTTCTATCTGATAAAATTTACATTCAGAGCAAACATCGAAAGTCATAAATTCAGCACAAAAGTGCGAGCGACGGTCGACTAGCAACAAAAGGGCATGACTTTTCCCGCAAAAAAAGATGATCCTTAATCTGATTAAATCTCCATCGCGGCGGACGTCGGACCGTGAAAGATTAATGAATATTTGTGCGAGGATTCCCGGAGCTGGGCTGGCACGTACTGCTGTCATAATCATATTAGCTACGACCGGAGCCGGCGACCGGAGCCCAGCTAGGCACGCACGCACGCACCGCGCACTTAAACTCTGCTCTACTATTTACCTACTCACTCTTATTCTAAACTTGCTTAGCTTATTCACTTTTGGAATAGAAACTGTAATTATCTGTATATACTGTATTTAGTTCTTGCGTGTCTTATTATTTATTGAACTTTTATACAGCCATATCATAATAGGTCATATACTAATTATTGAGATACTGGCGTTCAGTAAAGCTTTATAATGGTAGAGCTTTTAGACTTAAGCTTTTGTTTTAAATCTTCTAACCATAGTCAATTTCATTTCAAGTTATTGGGTGATCAACCTTTATGGAGCAGATGACATGATCAATATCTACCTAATGAAATTTATTTTGCAATTTATTTCAAGGCAAGGTTGTCATAAATGTATACACCAAAATATTCAAAACAAATCGTGCTATAATTGCCAATTACAACTGGCAAATGGAAACACAGATACAAGTAAAATTGATGACGACATTATTTCTAAGTAAAATAAATTTGCTCAATAAAATAACGAGCTAGACTAGACGCGAGATCTATCTTGATAATTTAATATTTCGTGTTAGTGTTAGTTAATAAAAGGATCTTATTACCAGCGCTGATGTAGAAGTAAAACTCATTATAATTTTTAATACGTCTCTCTACACATAAAGTAGCGATTACAAACATGGCGTAGCGATCGATACGCAACGCGTTAGTGTAAGTGTTTTCTCAATATGAATTAAACATTGAATTGTGTCCAAGCAGAGTGTTTATCTCATAGGCGGCGGGGCATCGGACACATTATGCCATCGACTGCGCTAGATCTAGGGCCACAGCGGCCCGCGCCACATTACTGTACTAGCGCAAGTTCCTCGAGAACGATTCCCTAACAGGTTGCAATACGAATAACTTTAAACTTGCTCTTACTTAGCACAGCTTATCAGTCCCATCAGTCCCGTCTTAAGGCTGAATTACTTAATACAGTTCAAGATTATAGACCTGAATTAGTTAAGTCAGCTCTATAATCTTGATAATTGAAATTTAACAGTTGTTCAGTTTTGTATGCCATAGATATTTATACACACACCCTCACAACGTGATAGGAACACATTACAACTTATGATCTACAGTTCATTAATTTCGTTATTGCATAATATTTTCATGCCATTACAACTGTTGTAATGGCATGAAAATATTATGCAAAATATAAATCTAAATACAAAATATAAATCTATATAAAGTAACTTATACAAGACAGTTATACAGACAATAGTTACTTTATATAGATTTATATTTTGTAAAATATTTTAGAGATAGATCATCTTAAATATTTTAAATTAAAAGCAACTAATAGAAAAAGTGCAGGTAGGTCATAAAACATAATCAAAACTTAGTTTTTATTGGGTTAAAAAGCTTTATCTTGATTTTTTTTTATATTGTGCTTATTCAAATTCATTTATTATTAATTTAATAAAATCTCTAGATATTAATATCAATCACATTCTTTTTTTTTTCGGATTTTCAACGTTCGTATCGTAATCCCGTTTAAAAAGTATTTAGTTACAATATTAATAACATAATGCCCCAGAATATGTAAGTGCTTATAAGAGCTTTCCATGACGTCACACCTATCTACCTACGAACAACTTGCGATATTGAAAATCACAATTGAAATTAACGCATTTCGAGTGAGCTCAATAAACACACTCGTAAAAGAATCAATTGTTAAGACCCGAAAGAAATTAAACGTGAGAATGTATTGTTTCATACAAGCGTGAACAAAACGAAAATCGTTGTTTGCGTTAACCAGCTCTCAGGTCGTTTTCGACCTGCTTTCGTGAACATAAATCGCATTAAATAAAAGCATTATTTATGACGTCCTTACTTCGAATTGAAAAAGTAAATTTAAGTTTGAATATTCACTTTGACCCCTACATAACTATAAATATGCATTACTTCACATTCGATCATTCGATAAAGAATAAATAATTCATCATTATATAAATTAAAGTTGACTATTGCAATACCACATTTTAAAATTACTCTTTACTTAAAGTTGCACTTTTAAATTACGCATCATTGTCGTTAAGGGATCGTTTTGAGTAAATTGATTCATTATTAAAAGCATTATCTTCTCTTTTGAAGAAATAACGTTGACCAGTTTTTGTAATACGAAAAGAGTTATATTGGGCGCGTTGATACTTTACGATATACGTTCTGTACAACCCAATTGAGTGGAGCTGTCGAGGAAAAAATTGCAGATGGCCGCTATATTTAACACGACGCCGATTAAAATGTTGACATCAATGAGCTTCGAGTTTCACAATACTCGTTCCCTCGAACATATTTGGAGATGGTCACGTTAAGGGCAGCGGAGTGTTGGATTGGTAATTAATTATTAGTTATGGCTTGTGGCGGCTATAAAGGCGAGCTCATCAATGATTCAGCCGAGCAAACAAAGCGAGCGTGCACCGCGGGCATTATCCGCCATAAGACATCATAAACGGAGCACCATCATCTGGGCTTATAAAAAATTCATGCTCATCTCACATTTCGGCGCCCCTCTTAATTTCGCGTGAGCCTCTTCTTGGTTCGTGTAAAAACTTCGGGTGTCTTTTTATGACTTTTACTGCGGTATAATTGGGGTGGGGCGAGCGCTCGCGTCCCCGAGGTGACATAAATACTACCCCCTAACTCCTCGCTACCAACTACCCCCGACTTAATCTCATGTAAGGCTATACGCCACGGAAGCAGATCGCATTAAAACGTCTTGCCAAGTACAGGTTAAATTACTTTAAACCTGAACCAGTTCTGCAGAACATTTTATCATTAGTTACGGTTATTTTATGGGAATATTTTAAGTCCCTAATGAAATGGTAAACAAAAAGTAGATAGATACGTGAGACATAAGACTGTAGGTAAATGATCTTGTAAATACGCAGATGTATTTAAATGTAATGGGGCATCTCAGATCGGTGCGTCGCTAATGCATTTTGCATGTCTACCTAACCTATAGCAAGTTCATCCTACAGTTTTCAATGTTTCACTCCACAGTTCTACAACATATCCTAAACGATGTTATGAACTCGAAGTAAACATAAAACTTAATGTTTAAGAGTGGGTGTGAGCTCATTTAATTTATTTATACTTTCTTTGAGCATCAAACAAAATGATAGTGTCTGTGAGGTAGTAAATGCGATTTCAATTTTATGGAGGCAGCGGAGTGGTGCGCGAGGTGGCGGGACGCGACACAGCCTGTACTAGCGTGCATGTGTGTATTTATTTGCAAATTCCAAATAGCTTTCAATATGTAGAGACGCGGTGACTCCCGCCTGTCGATCCACTCCAATATCGCACTTCTTGTGAGACGTCACGAAGGCGACGCCATTATTCGATGCGACGATTGACTCACACGGGAGCACCGCCTCCTCGGGACGCCGCATGATAGATGAGACCCAAAAAACATATCCGTAATTGAGATTTCTATTATAGAAATTGAAAGCGATCAGTTTTTTCATGTTTGTTTACATAACGTGAGTGGCGTCGGCGACAGCGCGCTATCGCGTTTCGGAAGTGTTCGCGGACGTCAATTTGTATATTGTCATTATTAGACTTGGCGCGGAAACTTTGGGTGCGTTCATCCATCATGGTATGACGGGCGACCGGTCCGATATCGCGCCTAATACGTATTGATTTCCCACTTAGCGTTTTTCTTGGGAATCGCGGCGCTCCACCCTTCCGCCGTCCGGAGGCCTAACGAGCTGTTTGTCCTCTACTCGTGGCAACTAGGGCGGTTGTCGCTCTACACTTCGGAGTCGACTAAATTACTTTACCGTAGGTAGTTCTGATTGAGGACAAGACAACGCTAAGTCCAATTAAGTCGGTGCCAAGAAAACTAGGTACTCATTACATAAAATAATGATCTCTGTCCTCTGATGCCATTTAGTTACCTAATGATGCTCGATGAGAAATGCTTTGAATTAATTTATTTTTTTTGCGAGTTTTTAAAGCACCTCAGGAAAAAGTATTTATAAATACAAATAAGTTTTAATTTTAGTAAATTCTTGCCTACGTATTAGCACATAAATTTTACAAAATTTAAAAACATTGAATAAGTGATGCATACTGGTAGAATTGTTACTCTTTGTGTGACGGTACAAACAAATAATGTTCATTTCAGATACGATGTCGGTAACGAGGAAGCTCGTATGAGATATGATGTAAGCAAGTGAAATATTTGTGTAGGTACATTTGCCTAAATGCTGTAGAAAAAGATTTCGTCACCAAGGTCCCTGGTGGGGGTGGAGGGGGGAGGCGAGAACAATGGTTTCGGTTCTCACACGTGTGGAGGATTATTTGCATTCGGAAATAAAGAGAGGAATGATAAAAGAAAGGCGCGAGCGAGGTCCCACCGCCTCAGGGTGGGGTGTGGGAAATAGGAGACAGGGGGTAGGGGCGCGGGGTGGCACCGAGGAGGGGGTGGGGGCTCGTTACGCGAACAATGGAGAAATAATGTACAGATTGCAGTGAGCGATGCGCCCAGCGCGACTCAGGTGTCTTAGCTCTGTGTGTGGACATCACGCCTCCCATGCGCCCGCGGAGCGAGCTTTATCTATTTTTGCAATACATAAGAGTCGTATACAAGAGATGGTTATTGCTGATAATAGACTTATTCGTCAATCAATAGGTACATGTAATAAGTTTTAGTGTCTGTTTGTAATGTCATAATAATAGTTTTATTTTAAGCTTATACAGTTAGTTGCACGATACCTATGCCTAAAATCCAGTTCTTTTTTCGTCTGTTTGTTCATGAAAATATTCAAAATGGCTGGACACATTTTTATATTTTTTATTTTACGGACAGGTATATAAGAAGTGACTGACGAATTTTGTAGCCGAAAGTATTTAGGGCTTTGAGCAAAAAAACTTAATGAAATTATGGAGAAATTCCGATTTTGAAGGAATGATATCTTACGGGAATAAAATTACAACACAAATAAAGTAAAAGTTAAGTAATAATATAATACTTATCTTATAATATATTTATATTTCGAATAAAATATACCTATCGCTATAAGATAAACCTCTCGTATCTTTATTCTTAGGTGAATTTGCTATGTTATATTTCAGATTGACGCTTCGATGCGCTTAGATTCTGCTATTGTATGAATTGAAATCATTACAGAACTAGGATATATTATTCATAGATAGACTATTGCATGAATAAACAAAAAAGGA
Source organism: Diachrysia chrysitis (assembly GCA_932294365.1). Taxonomy (NCBI): domain Eukaryota; kingdom Metazoa; phylum Arthropoda; class Insecta; order Lepidoptera; family Noctuidae; genus Diachrysia; species Diachrysia chrysitis. Next base: position 5,436,134 of record OW028653.1, read on the forward strand.
AAGTAGCAACGAAGCAAAACAGTCAAGAAGAGAACTAGACAGATGATAATGACAACAAATAAATCAAGTTAAATAGACCATTTTAAAACGGATGTTATGGATGATTTGGTTAAATCGTAATTTACACAGGTTCAAATAAAAGTGGTAACAACTTCATTCGGACGTCATAAAGTACAACATCAACATAACAGTGTCCAAGCGTAAAGTGTAAAGCGACGTTTTAATGGCAGCAGTGAGCCGGGCAAGGCAAGCAGAGCGGGCAAGGCGAGGCCGTTTAATATAGGACGTGTTCATAGGAAGCGCAAGCAATCACAACACAATCACCCCATCCTCGCGTGACACCGAAAACGTCCTCGTTCATATAAGTATACCTAAATTAATCCATTTAGAGCGAGCGACCGGCACCGACGGCGACCGACGATTAACGGAAGCTTCTACTTAACTAATTTATCCTCGGGTGGTTTTAACAGAATGGATAGCAGTGATTACGGCCGATGGCGACGATCTCGTGTGACGCTCGCCTCGGCTCGGTGCGCCGCGCCGGAGATGCGCGTACGCACACATGGGTGTACCGCAATCAAATGTTATTCGTTACAATTGTTGGACGCATAACGCGATTTAACAATGATTAGGATCGATCACATGACACTCTTATGTACTTGGCCGTACTTTAAGGATATTTTGTCTTGTTTTATATGCATTGGTGTATTTTTGAGAGGAAAATTACTTCCTATTACATGACTTATCATTCTATCCTATAACTCTAGGTACCTTTAAGGTGTATCAGATATAGATAAATCTAAAAATCTTAATCTAAATGTGTTTTCGTATATATAGAATAATTCACAGTATGTTTTATTCAAATAAATGTATTTAACCCTGAAAATGAAGCGTTCAGATATTTATCAAATAAATCTAGGTACGATAATAATTCGTTGAAATTCAGTGGACATTATTATTCTGAATCGGCTTTACTATAGTCAAATGTTTGTAATCCAGCAAGCCCGCGACATTTTAATAACATTGATCAAATAGAACAAAAGTATGTGGACCGAGCACTCGACAGAGATGAAAGTTAAAAGGGTCGCGAAGGGGGTGTGGGGGTGTGGAGTAAGGGGAGGAGCGGGTTGAATGTCTTATTCCCTCCACAATTCAGAGGTATTTCGTGTTCTTCATACGCAAATATATCCTCGTTACGGAGGTACACGTGAGCCTCCGATTGCGTGTGCGTCTAGTATGAAAACCCCTGGCGAGTAAGTGCGACGTCGAACCGTGGGAATTGTCCCTGCCAGGGAAATTGGATTCAGTAATCAAACTACGAATTCGACAAACGTTCAAGACTTGGTACGATAAAGTACAAAAAGAAATAAATTAGATAACTAGATCAACAAAAATACATTATAGATTGGTACTTTTTAAATTACTGTTTATTTTATAATAATAACATTAGGTAACACATAATAACACAGGTAATATACGTAATTAGGCACTGTATTATGATGGGCATAATCCCCGAATTCGCAATAAAGCACTTCACATTTCGCTTAATGTAAGTACCATTATCAAAAGAATACTTGTTTTACAAAACCTATACAAAATTAAAATACAATTTTGTATAGATATATTAAATCGCATTTTTTTTCACCACGTGACGCCGACATTGTCATTTTATTGACATGTTGAGATGAGCAGAACTCATTTACATAGAGATCTTTACACAAAGAGAAAGGACAGGAGAGTAGGGAGGCATTTGTCCTGCACTGAAATAGAAATGGTTTTGAAAACGATCGCTCTACTGTAGATGATGGAGAACTTTTAATTTTATATAGGTTTAGTTACTGACGTCATATTGTAACTTGAAAGATATTAATGGGACAATTATACCTTAACGATATGAATTGATACCAGCTTAGATATAGCGAATAATCTAATATATCGTAATGATTAAAAAAAAAAATGCATTGTTTTTATGCGTTTATTCTCCTAAATGAATAAACATCCCTATATCATGCTTAAGATTACCCCCTGTTTGATTTAAATTGTTTTGCATTGTCATTTAGTCCGCCAGTTTTTTAGTTACAAATAATTTTCAGTAAAATTAATATGTCGAACTAATCTATAGTTATATTTTCAGACATTTACTTCCGTTCCCAGTGAAGTTAATTGTTACTTAAATTTATACGATTTAAGTAAGCTAACTCTCAGAAGTCTGTGAGTTGACCTACTAAAATCAATACTAAGGAATCCCTTAAACCGTAACCATTAACGTCTCTGAGTGCGGCAGTTAATTACGTATCTTTAGATTAATTAGCAGATTTGACTGATTTAACTAATAAAGTTTTCAGTAATTGAAGTTGCTAACTAATGTGTTTTAAAATTATTAAGAAGTTACAATAATTCTGTTTTTTTTTTTTTTTTTTTTTTTTTTTTTAAGTTTAAACAATATAATATGCAACTATAATTTGGAATGGCAAATGCTAAAATAAATAATAATGTTTCTTAGTCGGGTTTTTAATGTTTTTTAGTTTTACTAATATAACTTATTTATTGTTGTTAAATAGTTGTACACTTTTCACGTCAACTGACAACATATATTATCATACACCCTCAATAGTATGTTTAATTGTTTTCTGAGGTTCACGCGAATATTAGACATTGAAATAAAACTACTTTGAACGGATTCTATCGCGGTTTATATTTAGACTAGCTGTCCCCCGCGACTTTGTTCGCGTGTTTTAGTTTCAACGGTTTTTCATTTTTGCAACATTTTTCATTTACGCTCCGCTCCTATTGTTTGTAGCGTGATGTTATATAGCCTATAGCCTTCCTCAATAAACACTATCCAATACAAAAAGAATTTTTCAATTCGAACCAGTAGTTCCTGAGATTAGCGCGTTCAAACAAACAAACAAACAAACAAACAAACTCTTCAGCTTTATAATATTAGTATAGATTTTTGTTCCCGACGTTTCGACGCCTTTGCAGGTGTCATGATCACGGGCAGACTGAGCAGGTCCTTTGTACCGAGACCCTTTTGTGCCTCGGAAAGCACGTTAAGCCGTTGGTCCCGACTGTCATACGTTGAACTTTGGCAGTCGTTAAGTTATTCCATTTCTGACAACCTGTCTTAGGTACTATGGAACACTGTGTTACCCAGTAAAACGGGTTGTGGAGGTCAGATAGGCAGTCGCTTTATGTAAAATAGCTCAAGCCGATAAGACTGGAAGCCGAAACTAATATAGCTTGGGAAGAGACTAGGCAGAAGGCGTCTAAAATATAATAATTGCACCTACGATATTGTATTGCATCTAATGTACCTACAACTCATACAAAAATAATTACCTATGGGAAATACTATACTAACAACAAGTTGTTGTAAAATCAACCTTACTATATAGAAACTAGAGTCATTTAACGTTTTGAAAGTGCCTGAAAAGGCCTACTCGAAATAAAAATATTTTGATTTTGATTTTTGAAATACAGACCCTATCAATGTGATCCTATAGTGTTTCCACAAAAATGCATGGCCAATTAAAAATATATGATAATGTACAGCCTCTTTTAAAATAAGGTTATTATATATACATAATATCTTCACGAACATGTATGATGTATGTACAAATTGAGTGGCCTAGAGATTCAATCAACTAAATTTTGTACATGTGGTTGCAGGTTCAAACCCAGGCAAGTACCAAAGTAACTTTTCAAAGTTATATGTACTTACTTTCTTAATTACTCTAAGGTGTCTTAGACTGACAGGCACTGACAAATGCTGAAGGGAAACACTGTGAGGAAACCTGGATTAGATATAAACAAATATTAGAATCTGAAATCACCAAACGGCAATGAGCAATCATGGTGATCAATGCTCGTTCCTTCTCTACATGAGAAGAGGCCTGTGCCTAGCAGTGGGACATTAATAGCCTGGTATTATAATTTTTATGATTAGTGTACATGTGGTTATATTTCTGTGACTCATGCCTCATCTCGGACAATCTTGGTTACATTTGCAGATATTTATTGTTTTAAGTATGACATCCTGACATAATTACTGACAAAATCATTATACTGGTAAACAAGTATAATGATATTTGCTCATACATAGTTACGTACTATAAAAGGTGTTCATCATGCAGGAATAGGGGGATATTTTGGTAATGTTAGGTGTAGGTATGAGATATAACTCATCTAATCACATAATACCTCTTTTAAATAATATGTTGAAATAATCCTATAAAATATTACTGGTTTATTTATTATAGTTTCGAAATGTCATTTTTACGTTTAAAAAGCATGTTTTAAGGTGTACTAGACATATAATTAATTATTTTGATATTAACATATATTTTCTTATTGTAATCATATATGCTAAGTATGTGTACCTACACATGAATTTTATAAAATAGAATGTGTAATTTTTCCATATTATGTTAATTAAAAGTAAATATACACTAAAATATTTCTGTTGTGCAGGCATGAAGTTTTTTTTTACTGTTATAAAGGTTTAGACCAAAAGTCCATTTAATAATACCTGTCTAAATGTTATAGTTTGTATTCCTTTAGATACCTACTTTATTAAGTTTGTACTTAATCAGATTTCTATCAAATTTTAATAATGTTTGGAGACAATTGTATAATGTTCTATAGTTCAGAAAGGTGGTGTTCAGAAAAGTTCAGATTAGGTATTAAATTTGTATTAATACATTTTTAACACGTGACAATAGTGGGCTTAGCTGTCCTTTATTGTAATATTGCATATAACTTACCTCATTCTGGTCGAACTCTTGCAGGTATCTATCATTGTGCTGTTTCTCATACATGGCCCGGGCGAGAGCACTCCGAGGCCGATAGAACCCATTGACTCCTGAACCACTCGACATATCGACTACGTTACTGCCTCTAGCTTCTACACCAACTTCCAAGTATCTCCTGTCTAGTTGACTGAACCCATCTCTTGGACAGTAATGTTGACAATCCTTCATGTAATAACAATACAAATCAGATTTATATTGAGGTATAACACACAATACCTGACGTATGTAGAGTGTGTAACATATTAGTTTAAAAGTCAGGCTCATTTAAGGAATTTAGCATTGTTTTCTTTTATTTGTGCTTGAGATCTATCAGTGACACTGATTCTTCTTAAATAACCCCACTTATCTAATAATTTAACAAAATGTAGTACAGCCTAGTTCATGGACTTATCATGGGTAAACGTTTCTTATCATAATCCTAGCACTGTTTGTATAATTTATTATAAAAAAATCTATAAAAACGTCCAAAACATTTTTTTGTTCCCTAATGTCAAATTCGATTCTGTCAGTTGCCGTCAGAGGGCCGATGATTACTAGAATGTGTTTACGAAGCTTGCTTGTAACTTCAATTGCTCTGGTCAAAGCAACGTTTTTCTGATTGATATGCCTTTATTTATAGACTAAGAATGTAGTTTTATTTATTTTAAGTTGTCAGTGCATCTAGTAATCCATGTAACTCAACGATAGAAGCGACTATAATAATCATTGGATCAAAGTAATTGTCGTTCAATGCATCGTTATTCGTAAACGCAACCCTATCCAAAAAAAGGATTTTTGCTAATATTTAGGTAATTTGTGTAGGAAATTAAAATTAATTGAATAAATAAATAGAATAATGTCTTTAACATAAATTTTGTTAGGTTTGTAGAAAATAATAATTGTAAGTAAGCAACATGTAAGTAATTAACTCATGAGCGATGTAAAAGCATAACTATCATTCAAATCTATACCGACTAGTTTTACCAACTACATTAGGTGCTTTGGCAGAACTTTGATACTAACCGTGTTTTGCTTAGCTTCAACCGATGCTCTCGCAACAATTTCTCGAAGCACCAAATTCATCATGATGCTTTCACTGTTAACAGTTATTACTCGATTGTTCAATCAAACAACTTGCTACGTTAACCGTTCGTAGCTTCGCAGTTCCACTGATACTAAGTATTTGAATAAAATAATTTGAATTTAACACTTTTGTATTTGAGTATAATAAACTTCCTGGTGTTACGTTGTGAAAGGTAATTATAATGATTATTTAGTTAAATAAAAGCTGGATTTCAAAATCCTAGTTCGGCCTTGGCCGTGACCGTCCGTTCACTGTCTCACCGCTGCGCTTGACCACCTCCGATAGAGTTTAGAAGCCGTTATAAGAAGAACTATTTTTATTGTAAGTTGATAGAAAGGTTTACCTACTTCGATTGTATTACAGATATAAGTAGGTTTTTACCGGTTTTTAAACCATTGTTTTGGTACACTACTAATAAATAAATAATTACCTAAATGTTTTGGCACTCCTAAGTAACTTATAATTGACATTCTATTCTATTCTACTTACTTATCTACTACAATTAGGTACTTGCTTAAAGAGGAAAATATTAGTAACTATGGTGGGTAAACTTAATAACGCTTGTATCTTTAAAACACACTAGCTGTCCCCCGCGACTTTGTCCGCGTGTTTTAGTTTCAACGGTTTTTAATTTTTCATTTATGCTCCGCTCCTATTGGTCGTAGCGTGATGTTATATAACCTATAGCCTTCCTCAATAAATGAGCTATCCAACACTGAAAGAATTTTTCAAATCGGACCAGTAGTTCCTGAGATTAGCGCGTTCAAACAAACAAACAAACAAACAAACTCTTCAGCTTTGTAATATTAATAATAAAGTATAGATATAGATATGTGCCAGTGTTCCACTGCAGGGCTTTGCTTATGATGTTGTTATTTGTAAATACAACGGTTTGCTCACGCATATTCTCGGGAACTCTACTAGGTCGAACTAGTTCGACTAGCGACACCACCGTCGCCGCGTCAGCTCATGATTAGGGACTCCTATTGAGTCTGATACTTGTCGAGCGATCCCGATAATATGCGTGAGTAAACCTTTGTATTTTTAAATAATTATGAATAGGTACTACTCACGAAAGTTAGTATATAAAAATGTTGTCAGGAGTTAATACACCTATATAATTATAGTTAATATAAGAATGTTAGTCAGGAGTGGCTAATAAGTATGTGGCAGTCAGTAGTGGCTATAACTTTTCTAGTTAGGTACCTACCTACCTAGAAAAGGCTCGCCAACATATTGTACTAATTCATAAAGCGAAATAGCTTTTACCACTGACTTTGCGTGGACAATACAAAAATACGAAATTTCAAAATTACTATTTTATACTTTTTATTTTAGTCGGTTTATACGGCCATTCATTCTTCTATAGGTCATAGACATAAATGAACTTATTTATAAAGATATCGAGGGTTCTTAGCAAATGCTTAGCAGTTTCTAAATTCATAAACTTAAATGGCGCATAGGTACCCTCTTGTTTGCCTACCGTACTACATACTATATTAGTTACCTTTATGTTTACCATAACTTCTTATTTAAATGTACTTACATTAATTTCAACATATCGAAGTCTACTTAAGTTAATGTCAACGAAATCCAACACACCTAAACTTATTTCCTTGATTATTTTACAATATATGCTAATATACGCCTATAAACATACAAAATTGCATACAAAATTGTTTTTAATTAAAAGAAAGACTATGAAGAACCAGCCATCACGTTGTAGGTATATTACGTACCCACAACCACGCGGCCACGTGCGATAAGAACAAACCAACGCAACTTCACGATTATTATGATGTAGAGTTAATTAAACTATTACAACTACTATGAAAATAAGAATAACTTACACTGTCGTTCACCGGCGGCACTTTGAGCTCGCGAAAAACTGACATTATTAAAAAATATAGTACTTAACAACACAAACTTAAAAAATTGACGTTAATAATTACGATCGCCTTGAAGTGAGCGATCATAGATATAGGCTGTAGATAGTTATGCCTGTGCTAACCTGCGACTTTATCTACACAGTATTATAAATTGTGATAACAATGGCTGTCAACGATAAATTTTGTGCCGATAAGTATAATTTTCTTATTAAACGTATATAATCCGATATGTTGCTATAATAGAATGGAAGGGAATGTAATATCAATAAGGTTGATTTTTGAATGTTTGTGGTTGTATTGAAGCCTCCGTTGTCGCTTACCAACCGCTTGTTCGTCTATTCGAAAGTACTTACAAAATACTTAATCAGTATACATTTTCAGCTATGTTGTATAATATCGAGAATACGAGTCTAAATATAAAATTCTCTTTTACAAGTGTCGAATTCCTGATCCAAATTTTAGTAGTAGTTATTTCCTTATATAAATAATTGTATCGGTACCTATATTATATCAGCAAATATGTTAACGCAATCATAAAATTTCGCTTTGCCTTCATACTCCAGTATATTGGCAGCCAATATACTGAAGCCAATAATTGGCTCTACTAATTATAGACTAGACTATAAAAAGCAAAGCAGGTAACGTTAATGTTCTTTATATAACTATTTATATTATCTTAATAAACTGCATTAGTTATTTGTCCAGTTATAGTTAATCGTCGAGGGCAATACTTCACATGATTATTTTTGTACCAAGGAGAAAAAAAAATCAACGAAAATTGTATTTTAAAAACTACACTTTAATATGGTTGGTTGAAGTATAGAAGCAACACCATAAATTGGCCAAATGGGCTCGGCCAATTTTGGGTGTTGTTGGAATGAAATTAATTGAAAAACTACAAGCGTACGTTAAGTTTAGTGTAGGTTCAATATGGATTCTCAATCACGCGGATTGCCCGAAGCAATGCGCGGCGCTGTAAGCGGCGCATCGGCGCGGGCGCACGCGGGACATTTAAAATAATTACAAGCCATCGGAGAAACGTAACAGCCAGTGTTTTGAGACCATTACTTATTTTTTAATTCAAAAAAGTATTTTTAAAAGCACACACTTTGTGCTTTTGGTGCAATGCAGCAAATAAATGAGACCATTACGAGTTTTTGGTATAATTTTGTTGTACCAAATTTATATTATTATTGAAGCATTTTTGGTGTATAAAAACATGTTGAAGATGTGCAGTATGGGTATCTTTAAGGTTATATTAATTCTTTCAACTATAAAAGTTAAGTGAATTCATTAATATTTATTACCAATCATTTATTGTGACCTCGTTTGATTATGTATTTCAAAAAATATTTTCCAGTAAAGAGTGAAAATGCTAACTAAAAATATCGATAAGTCTGTCCAGAAATATTTAAATTAGTTAGTAGGCACAATAATCTAATCAGTTAAATTACTTTAAATTTAATAAGCAAACGAGACATATCTAATGCCTCGTTCTGAGTGATATTAAACATATCTTGTTATAATTATACATATAATTTAGTTTCAGTACTCTTAGTTTCAGTATTTATTTATAGAGAAACAACTGTTGCTGAAGTAAGACTTAATGTCGAGTCACCTTCTGACTACTGAGTAAGTTCAGGTTTAGTATTTTACTAATTAGGTACTAAAAAGGTTTAAACAGCTAATTAGTTTGCTCAGACTGTATCTGATGATTGGATATTTATGAGTTTATTGCATCCAGTAACCCTAAGCAAATCATAAAAACTATGTCAATACTAAAGAATCCTGCTTAATCTGTATAAAAACAAGGCGTAAACATAACACACATCTCATAAATTCGTTTATTTTACTTGAACCAATCATTTGTTCGTTTAAAACGCAAGGTGATCTGAAACAAAACCAAATGGTCGGTTTAATTTAAATCTGTGCACGTAGTTTTTGCACCCCCAACCGCATTCTCACAGAGCGGCCGAGACTTGATGCACTTCACTTCTGATTGGATCATTACCGAGTTCATCATACCCCGTGCGATCCTCGGGCCTAGACAGAGACAGATGTAGCCACACCAGGAACCGCAGACAGAGACGAACAAAACCCACCGAGCACATCGCTCACAAATTATTTCATATCATGATTATTGGAACTTTATTGCACTTCGTAACTAACAATTGACATTAGGAAATGCAATTTCATATTGATTTCGTAATATCGTCTCTCGTTTATTTTTATCAATGCGGCAAATCTTTCTATGATTTGCGGCTAACCATCCATGGGCATGTTGGTTGTTTTCTTGTGGCTTCACGTTCCGAGAAAATGTCATTAAAAGCTCTATAGGGGATTAAGTCGGTTTAAATTTTCACGTAGCCCGGCAGGAAATCGGTTTAGCCGTAACAAAGGGTGGGAAGATACCGAGAAATTATCTTTCGTCGGAATACAAACCGCTAAACGTGCAATTACACCGTTACAGATGGAGCATTAAGTTATCAAAAAATAATAATGTTTCACACCGGCCGGAAGGTGGCGCTGGCATCACGTCCGTCGCCACAATCACTCGCTCGTCACTAATTCTGATTTTGGAAGGAACAAACGAATATACTCATCATTCATCACGTTTCTAATAAAATTCGTCAGTCGGGAATCTGTTGTCTTGCGTAACCGCATTTATTGCCGTTAATGGCCCCTTTCTTAATGTTAATTTGTACGAGCAACCGCCACTACTGTAACTCGATTGGGTTACTCGTGCGTATCTCGACATCGCTCGTTGACCAGATATCGTGCAAACAATTTTTTTTCTCGAGCTGAAAGGGAAAACGTTACATGACTTTAATTAGTTTCTACGTTTCCGCAATGTGCCCACTACTTACAAAATATTGTAAGGTTTGTTTAGAAATCGTTAACCTTATTGTAAAGAATTCTATTGCTAACAAGAGACGTAGGTTCTTTTAATCTACCATTACTATTGTGAAAATATTCTGAAAACATAAAATGGACTTTGCTAACGTTTATTGCAAGTCTAGTGTTTATCTCAAAGATTATATAGAAATAATCGATATTGAATCGATTACCTATAGTATCTCACCGTAACATTAGGTACATAGACTGCGGGCATTACCATCGAGATGGAAATGAATTAAACATAATTCGAATAATCGAGGCTCGGCCAATACAATAAAACAAAGGGAAAAAGTACGTCTGCGGCCTGCCTTGGCGAGGGAACGAAGGATTTCAATTTGGAACGTGATGAGGCGAGTTTTCATTTACGTACAGTGATTCGATGATGTCGGTAATGACGTCGACGCACCGATGCGATCTCGCTCCTAGTCCACGTCGCTACACTCAGCGGCTATTTAGGTAGGTACACTATTTCAACTTCATTATTCATTCAGCGACAATGGCTCTGATCGTCTTAGCAGTAGCTTATAAAAAAACAAAACACATGTACTTATATCAGGTTTCACATTCATAGTAAGTACTTAAGTGGTTGATTAACGAACTCGACCAAGCAAAAAGTTTACGTCCTATAACTTGCGCAAACGCGCAGTAAATCTCTCACGTTATAAATTTACAACACATTTATTTATTTCACAGTACAAATTACAAGGAAAATAATAATGAGCTGAAGTCATATCTCATTACTTAAGTTGAAGCTCAACAGCTGTGGACAGGCTGAGGAGCTTTGGATGCCATCTATGACTTATTTAAAAAGGCTTTCATTAACATGCAGTTGCAGGAATTGCAACTTTATTTATTACAATGTAAAGTTGGCATTTGCAATAATGTAGTATAGCTTATTACGTTTTTTTGTTGAACAGGATGAACACGGAGGCGTTCGTTAGGCAGTTCCATAATTAAAAAATAAAATTGACGCTCGCTCAACGATGCGCAGAAAACTTGCAAAAGAAATGGTCGCTATGTGTAGACGCATGTTTTGTCTTACACATATAAGTTTATTACAAAGAAGCGACAAAGAGCTATGTTTTATAATTCATTTACCCAGACATTCCGCAGCATGAGTAATGTTTTACTAGTATTGGACATTGTATGGTAACATATAAATTAAGTAAAGACATAACTTATAATGTATACAGATAGCTACAGTATAATATGCACGGCCTTCCTTATACAAGGCGTCTGAAACGTGCAAGCGCGCTTTCAACACGTTTAAATCACAAAAACAAATTGCAACGCGTTCCTCAGTGGACGTCATCGTGTTGTTGACCCGCAGATAATTAAAGCGCCCACTTGTAATTACTCGTGTGTGTGGTTGAAATGCAAATGTTGTCGCCCCAAGTATCTTCAACATGTAATGTATGCGAATCGGGAACAGATAAGCACATGAGATTTACACCTCGCCGTGTCAAGACTTGAGACTTTACCGTTCGTTGACCGACACTGTTTTAGGGGTTATTTATTTTTATTATTTTAAGATGTATGTTATTAAGATTGTCTGGAAAACAAATGAGGTACAACATTAAGTTTAATGTCATTATGATATCTATATTTTGCATTCGTTTACAAATTTTGTGAGTATGAGAAATATTATATCGCAATATGCAATAATAACATGCATTCTGCATAAAGAAATAATTTCACTTTGTAATCTAGTCTAATATCTAGGAAAAAATAAACAAACATTTTTGCTCCTTTCTTTCTATTTGATTGACACGTGCAAAGAATTTATATAAACTCTGGAATAAAAAAAAAAGTAGGTACAAGCTACATTAAAATTCAAACTCAATATCCTCAAATAGCGCTGTAATTTAAAAACCGTGATTTAGCGTCAAAGTAGCAATGTTTCGTGAATTGAGTGCCAGACAATTTTCTGTAGCGTGCTAAAATAAATGCGATTGTCCACGCAAATTCATACAGGCGCAATCGCATTCTTTGCGAACCGAAGGCGTGCTGCGGTCAAATCACAGCTCAAATCGCTTAGCTTAATATTCATACATTTTTTAACTTTTGACATTACTGATGGGAACACCGTCATTTGTATTCTTTTACTTCGCAAACAATCAACAGCTTTTGAGTGACAATCAAATTTTGGGGCTGGTTTTAAATTAACAGGCATTCAATTCGAAATTGTGCTTTGTTTTTCATATATACCTAAACGTTTACTATGTAACGTTTTGTAAGTATAAAAATAATGGTAGATACGTCTATTCTTTTTCAACTCCTTGTCCATCATTCAATCTAAACGACATTCACTGAAAATATATTGAGGATAAACGACAATACGCAAAAGAAAACCACGAGAAAATCGCTACTAATAATAAAAATCCAAGAGAAACAAACACAAAACACGATTAGAAATATCTTTTTTCCATAACACAAACAAACAATATCTTATCGTTTCGCGGCGAAGGAGGAAGGCACAAGGAACCGTCGACAACAAAAGCTAACAAATCCTGTTTGTCCTGCGGGAAGCGTCCGTGATTTAATACAAATTATTATTAGACGACATAAATAACGTGGTACGGGGGTAAGGCGGCCAGAAGCTCCTTAATAAGTAATAAAGGGGTCATCGTTCATAGCGAGAGAGTGGAATTAACCTGAGCCGACATATGGCGTGGTAACGGCCACCGAGGCTTATGCTGCGAGGGCTCCGGCTTAATAAAGGGTGTTTTTCGACGCTTTGTAAGTGTTAATTGGTGTACATTAATTATTTAATGCTCATCATTGTTTTAGGGATGAGAATTATAATGCCCCCTCAAAGACCTGGGAATTTAATTAAGTTTGACAAAATACAATAGGGTACAATATAAACATTTGTGAGAATTTAAAGCTGGCCTTATGTACGAACATCCAATGACAATATTAATCAAATAATTTCATGAATATACACCCAGAAACCTTTTTAGAGTTCTGTACTTGAAGGGTGCAAACGGGACGCTATGAATAAGACCGTCCGTCTGTCTGTCAGCGAGTAGTATCTCATGAACCGTACTAGCTAGAGTCGAAATTTTTACACAGTAGGTAGTAATAACAACAAATAATTGTTAAAAAGTAAAAAACGCTTTATAAAATGGTACCCTTCATGAGCGAGTTCGACTCGCAGTTAACCGGTTTTATTTTAGTCATTAAATAAATTCTAATATTTTTATACTCAATTCTTCTTCTTCTCAATGCCCTGTTTCCGACCTTTTGAGGTCAGAAATAATTAGGCTTCATTTGTTTTTCTGTGAACATTCACGGGAAACCATTTTCTCTGCTTTCTGTACTAAAAGAACAAAGTGAACGCTGCAGCTGGCTTGTACACTTGATAGGATTATAAGAGCTCCCCGAAATGTGTGTCGTTATTGTGATAAGGTTTTCTCGGAACCATTCGTAGCTGTTAGCCATGTTTACGAGAACAGGCGACATACTGAGCTGTTATCATTGCTCAATATTATGTTATAAAGTTATGGTTCAAGGGGGTTGATTGTTGTTAGTCGCATTTCTTAGAGTAACTCTGGTTCACTCAAATGAAGTTTATACATCCATAAATTTGATGCATGGAATGTTACTTATATAAAATTACTCGAATTTAACAAATTAAGGACAATTCAAAATCGTCAAATAACTAAAATGTCATTAACACTGAAACGTCAATTAAATTAATAACGCATCATTAAATTAAATAACGTTAAATTACTATTTTTATCAATTAAAAGTTTACTTATTTCTTTGACAAGTAATAATTATTGTTTTTTAAGTTGCATATGTAGTTACTAACTAGTTTCCTCTACAAATATATTAAAGTGTAGCAATAAATGAAGTAACACGTTCGTTAATAACTTAATACCGCCGTATTAAGTTATTAACGAACGTGTTACGCCCACCCCTGCAGCCATACATTACCTTATAACCGTATAAACACCACAAAGTTAAACATTTACCTTAGATTGTCTATTATTTTGCAAAACAAATAAAATGAGTACGCCAGCGTGCGTGTATAGTATACAATTATGTGGTGTTTATACAATATTCTTTAAGTACTTTACTATAAATAAATACACGTTTAGGTGTTTAGGTATTTATGTTTTTTATACCTATTTAAAATAATTGTTTAATTGTGTCATCAACTAGAGAAAATATTTTATTAAAGACTTGTCATAGCGGATGTTTGTTAACCTATTTTTTTTTGAGAAACTGCACTTATTTCATTTCTCAGATTAGTAAATTCAAACTTACTTTAGTTCGTGCTAATTATTTTTCAACAAAGTCAGAAAGCAGTTTCCTGCAATTCAATTGTACGGGCTATAAGCATAGAGCCTTATTAAAAAAAAAACTCGACGGTGTTTAGCGACTGTTTAGCAGATTCTTCTTTAATTTTTCTACAAAGAAAGAATTTGAATTTAGAACCTGCTAAGCAATTGCTAAACACTGTCGAGATTTTTTTAAATAAGGCCCCATGTTAATTACCTGCAAAATTGTTTTAAAAATAAGGCTCATTGACGTTAAAGGTTTTATATTTGTTCATTATTTTGAGATTAACCGGTAGAAAGAGTTTCCTATATTTAAGTAATATCGATTAAGCAGGTTGATTTATAAAAATGTAACAATATCAAGATTAATTAATTTATAACTTAGAATAGAAAATACTAAACTAGCTAAGAGAAAATGACCCTCACTCATTTTCTCTAACAGATTCGACTCTAGTCGAAAACTGGCCGTCGGATCAATTCAGAACTAATAATTAGAAAAAATAAATAAATAAGTATATACCTATCTATTTAATGAAATTAAAAAAAACTTATTATAATATTTGGAAGAATAATTAAGTAAAGTCTATAAAATATTAACCAATACCCACATGGGACGTCCAGTTCATTTGACCTTGATATAATTTCCCTTATTCCAAGAAACGAGGTAATATTGTTTTGTGTAAGCACTTCATACATCGCTTTATTAGCAAAGTGCGTGCCAGGAATATCCACGCGTCATTACCGTATAGGGGTCGGCTGAACCACGGAATTATTATTTATTTGATTCAATTAACCCTTTATTGAATGATATGTTATTTAGTACGTTTGCCTATAGTTTTGTTTGTTTTTTCCTTGGAAATTATATTATTAAGGTTTTTACTAACAAACCTAGCTAGCTACTACGCTACATAATTAAATATTTCATCAGATTTTTGTGTCTTGTTTGTGAACTTTTTATGTAAATGTAAAGATAGTAGATGTGTATGTTAACTATAGAGAACGAGTCAGAAAATCAATACCTATTCGGAACTTCATATATTAGCTATTAATTTAATTTAAACTTCAAGCTTTGCCCTCAACTCAAACATGTTTTCAACGAACAGGTGCTTTAATACGTAGACAGCCACAGCCATCAGTGCGTAATATCTCACGTGAAATTTGTAATATTAAAATGTCTACGACGATATGAATTCAAGTTGTATGAAGCCCTCTCTAAAATAATTTTGATAGCTTCAAAGCTGAAAGGGTTAGCGGCCACTGAGGCTCGCAAAGCGCTGTAATTCCGTAAAGCTCGCCGCACACAAGCCCCACTAATCGGCAGAGTGCTGCCCTCTAAATATCGCTTTTACACGTCCATCGAACCATAAATAATAACTCTATGAAAACATAAATGTTCTCTTTTTTTCTATCGTTTTCCGAGTTTCGTACTTTTTTCATAGAGTCAAAAGCTTGAACAGACCACTTTCGCATTATGGAATTGCCAAAACTCCATTTGCGTTTTGTGTCCAAACAGTGTACCTTAGAAATGGCTCAAACAATTTTGAATTCTAAAACTTGAAGCAAAAGGAATGTTTTACATTGAAAATATAATAAACTTAGGTCATCTTTTCGCAGTATATCGGTAGCGAGCGTAGAAATGAGATATTTTGGCAGTATTACGCAAATTGGATA
Source organism: Diachrysia chrysitis (assembly GCA_932294365.1). Lineage (NCBI taxonomy): Eukaryota > Metazoa > Arthropoda > Insecta > Lepidoptera > Noctuidae > Diachrysia > Diachrysia chrysitis. The sequence goes on from OW028653.1 coordinate 5,452,758, forward strand.
GCTTTCAACACTCAACGGAGTAGGTTCCGAACTTTCGCCGGGAAAATTAAATTAAAAATATCATAAGACGTAAATATGTATGGGGATCGTAATGATGTTGCTCCTGCACTGAGGCCAGACGTTTCGGATTTAGATTAAATAAGTTTTATTTGAATAAGTTTCTGCAAACATTCGAGATAGGCATTTTATTATATCTAATCCCACTGGAAACTTTTATCAAGTGTTTTCATTTCGAAACCGAGAATAGTTTACGGGTTTTATTACCTTTTTTGTTTCAAAATTGACCTGTTGTTTAATCGAGTGACAAGAAATAAATTATTATCGATTGTTTATATTAGATCGATGCTTACGTCTCGCGGTGTTTTCTATTAAATAACGCTAATGTTATTTTCAAACAATGCCTGATAAGCGTTAAATATTAAACAGAAAGAATTGTGATTGACTGTTTGTCGTAAATGGAAACATGACATGAAAGAGCAAATGGATTCTACGACTGGTTTTAATTGAATGTTGTGTTGGTATTAATTATATTGATTTATGCGTTTATTTTGGGTACTTTAAAACCTATTTTGTAGCTAAATAAAATTACGTATCGAACAATTATTATGTACAAAATAAAAATATTGTTAATTAAACACGGAGAGTTATTGTAATGAATAAAAAGGAGCAATAATTGAAATGATGAAGCAGGTACGGCTAATAATTTTTTTTATAATAAACATAATTCCAATTAAAGCAAAAGTTACTTATAATAATTATTATAAATTACATTAATTATTATAAAACGATTATTATTGTGTTTAGGTATACTGGTCCCTCCTTAATCCTGTCGATGGTTGGATGGGCCACTTTAGGAGATTAATTATAATTATGATAACGGCCTCATTTCCATAGCTAATACTAAGGTGTACCGCCTTCCTAATAGAGGTATCAACATCTATCCGTATTATATGGCCATTATCTCCAGTGTGGCGAAATTTGTGTTTTCCTTAAAATGTTTTTAGGTAGAGTTATTCATTATTACTTAAATTGATTAAGCTAATTAAAGATCTCTTTGTTTATTTTTTTTACAAATACATAAAATTGCTTTAGTTTGTAATTCACATTAATGCATTCTTTTTCCTTTTTAAAATTACGGACAGTATCTAATAATTTTATTCATGTAGGAATGTTTTTAATTAAATTGTTTTAAGAAATAGAATTTGGTGGATTTTTGCAATTTTTGTATTTCTGAATCTTTATTTAAGTTTATGCTTTCAGTTGAAAACTAGATAAAAAAGAGATCATTCGTTTATTGTTTGTTTTGTGTTTCTAGCTAATGAGCACGTTAATTACAAGACGCACTCTAATATTGCTTTTTATCGCTGCCAATTCTGATTCCTTATTAGTCTCCGTATCAATACGAGGCTGTAGAAGAGTAACTTATTATTTTTTTATTCTAACATTTTCCTGTTCATACTTATTTGTCATAACCTTAGTAGTAAATAAAGGAATGATTCAGATAGAACCGTATCAATGACTCATGCAACACAGATATGTTTCTAATTTCGTAATTACCAACAAACAAAAAGTCTGAAATTATATAAAAAAAGGCCATCGGTAATTTTTGATAATTACGTGTAACCGGTCCAAAACGCGATCAAACTACTTGAGCGTGGGATGTAGACACATACCTACATAGGTATATAATTGTTTCTTATTAAAATCAACGTTAATCTTTTTTCGAAGCAGATTCCGGGCAAGGTAACATCGCATTATGTTTAAGAATCGACAGCTATAATTTCTGTTCAATCAAGATTTAATTGTTTTAATGAGGCTACATGCGTGAATGGCCGGCCCAATTATTGTTTATTTTTAATCGCCTCGAGTGGTTTTTATGTTCGCAAGGAGGCACGCATGGCGGCCTCCGGCGATCATTTTCATTATTTTAATAATGTAAACTCCCAATAATAATTTACAGTGATTTGGGGTTAAACACGTTAAGAGATATTTATGATTTACCCGAGAGCTTGGAAACATAGTTAGCTGTGTAATTTGGTCCTCGGCTTACCATGTCTGTTAAGTATTCTTTGTAGTAATCAGACGAGAAGGGAGGGGCAGAAGTTTAGCGGTGATAATTACCGCTCAGTTATGTTAATGTGCCCTGAGATTTTGTAAAACTACACTGTATTGCTGTTGCACGCTGTAATTAATTTTATGTTGCAAATAATAGGGAATTTAAATAAAACTTATTAAAAAACCGATTACCAAAAATATAATTATTCAGAATCACACTTCTTCTTCAAGCCTTTTCTTAAGCTATGCAGTAGTCTGCGTTAGTCTAATCATTTTTAAATTGATATTTATTGAATGACAAATTTATAAAATCTGCATTAAATTATGTAACAAATTCATAATGTCATTTCAAAGTGCTACCTAATTGACGTTTGTTTATAAATGGTATTTTATTTTGTTACAGGTTTGAACTTTCAAAATCTAAAAACAGGAATATTCTCTGTGTGCTTTTGATGATATTAAGTTAAAATATCAAAAGAAAACTAATGACACCAATTGGATAAAGGTTTGATTGAACTCTTGATTTCTTAATTACTTGTATATTATTATTTCAGGGTAGGTTCTGTGCGTCTCATCGCGAAGCTGACACGGTGTGGACTTGAAGTGTGGAGGAGAGCTCAGGCTCTAACTAACAAGTTAATCCAGCCGCGGGCGCATATGAAGTTTATATCACGCTTTGCATTATGCTTCATTATCTCAGCAATTTTTGCTTTGTTATGCTGCAGTCAGGGGTGTGCTTAATGAGAACAGTTTAGAAAATATAACAAATTTAAAGTAGATACAAATACTAGCTGTCCCAGCAAACGTTGTTTTTCCATACTTATAGATAAAAAACTGGAAAGTGACACCCTTATGCCACTTAGGCGTATAAAAAATAGATGTTGTCCGAATCGCAGACCTAACCGATATGCACGCAAAATTTTAAAACACCGTGTTACGAGAATTTTATATATTAGATACCTATACTTATTTTAACATTTGAAGTTAAGCTACTACTACTACAGACTTTACAGACTGCGAGTAAGTTTGATCTTGTTCCCTTGTTTAAAAAACTGCAAAGCATTCCAGTTTTAGACGTGAAAAGTAATATCTACTTGCCTTCCATTGGTCTGTATTTGGTTCCTCTTTAGATACCTAATAGTATCTAATGTATTATTCAAAATCAGCACAGCTCACTTACACAGTAAATACATGTTCACTTTTATCCATTGTTTTAGAGTATTGTTAGAAAGTTTCAATTGTTTTAACTGTTTATTATTCGTGAGCAGTGAGGAACTAAGGTTGGTAGGATCATGGATCCCTGATGACTGCTACCACCATTAGTTGGGAGTCTGTCATTTATAGGACCGTTATCTTTTAACAATTCGTTAGCACACTTAGTTAAGAGAGCTGAGGGGAATTTATAATGTGTTCTATTTGCAGCTTTGTTGATCCTAAACAGTAAAGATAAATCAAGGTATACCCAGGAAAGCTATGACCGGTTATAGACTAGAAGCGTGGAGGCTGAAAATGATAAGAAATAAATCCGAATCTAAAAGAGGCTAGGTCCTGGTATTGTTTTGTTTCTGTAAAAAAGTAAAAAATGTTATTCTGTAGGCACCTTATTTAATGGAATCATAAACAATCAGAACAATCTCATCGGAATTTAATGATTAGTTACATAATGTGGTATGCAATTACATATTTAAGTGAGTAAAAATAATTGTCTGAAATGATTAAATGAAGGAAGATTTATGTATTGTGTTTTTTTATCTCAATGCTATATACACTTAAAGATTGCAACGAAAAGCAGAGCTTCATGAATCATGTGTTATGTCAAGTCAATCTGGCAACCCTAAACTGTTGTTGCAGGTGAGACAGTGCGTCGCCTGCGGCGGTCCACCGCGTCGCTGCGCCGGTGCAACCCCCCTCCTTCACCCCCACCACCCGCTCCCTGCGCCCGTGCCCCTCCGCCGTCCGCCATAGATCGATCACTCAACTAACCGTCAATTAACTTATTGCCGGACGATCTTCACTAATCACCGTTTTTAGCCGTTGTTGCGATTTTTGCGATATTAGAAAATGATGTTCGTAAGATATAGCTTTAATTTCTCCTATGTTTCATGAAGAGAATAGCTGCAATTATCAACATTATTTATCTAAGACTACTTTTTATTGACAGTAACTATAGCATAATGTTGACTATTACAATGTTATTTTGACTTAAAGTTTCTCCATTATGACTAATGCGACAACAGTTACCTAAAAATAAGTTATTTCAAAGAAATTATAACAACAGAAATGAAAACAAACAAAGACAAGAACGAGACTATTTCACGTCATTTAACAAAACAACAGCACAAATAGCATTAAGAACGAAATTGGCCATTTTACTAAAAGCGGACAAACCTCAATTATGTGCAATTGTAATAGTGACGTTGTAGAAATGTATAAGAAGTGGCGCCATTACGAGGAGTTAATCTCGATGACGGAACACATTACGAGGACCGTAATGAGAGGAGCGTGAACCTCGCTGGCTTACAATTTACTAACTCCTAAAGGCGTTTGGGAGTGGGCTAGCCCTGCGTGACCACCGCACTCAGAGATTCATACGACATTGCGAAACTGTGTATCATACAGACCGGTATTTTGAATTAAGCCTTTTTAAGGGATTGATTGTTGTTCCACTGAAGACAAACTCAAAGGAGTTGTAAATGATGTGGGTGCCTTAAGATTTATATTTATTTGTATGGAAATGGTTATTAGGTTTTGAAATTATTTTCATTTTAGCAATATACTTATGTTAAAACCACATAAAATAGTTACTAGACTGCAAGTACAACAGGGCGATTGTTATTGTAATGTTGGAAATTACCTACTTGGCATCAGCAATAAATACTGCACTGACACCTAAATTTCAGAATCTAAAGGTCTATAAACTTCGCTGTGATCGCAATGATAGAAAATTAGCAACATCCTGGTAAGAGTTGGGGTGAGGTATGAATCGCCGCCGGCGGCGATTGCGGCGAGCGAACAATACCGGGCAAGCAGCGACAGCCAGCGCCAGCGGCCGCGGGCGCGCGCGGCCGACACGACACCAGCGCCCTCGCGCGACCGAGACACAAACGTCTTGCACTCGCGACAATATGATTTATTTCGTATAATTATCGAATAATCTGCTTTGCATCTCTCGTTATAACATTACGATAATTTTGCTCCATTACATCGGGGTCTAAGCGGTGACCGTTTGCTAGCACAACTATTGATAATAATCGCTCGCGAAGTATAATGGCGTACACCCACGGGTAATTATTGTTGTGCAGTCGTGAGTTCGTGAGCCGGTGGAATGGCGGAATGCATCTCCTTCGGGGGTTGCCCGCCGTAAACCAACACGGCTCGGTGTTCGGCCGGCCGCGTAAATAACTGATCGCTTTCCTCGCGCTAATGATAGTGCGGCCGCCTGCGCTCGCGTCCTCTTTAGTCGATCCCGATAAAATAATTACCAGTATTTATAAGTGCTCGCACTTAATCGCAGCTTTATACTAGTTATTAAGTGTGCTGCATACGTGTGCACTTAAAATTTCCTGGAGAAATCTGTGGGAACGTGTATGTCAATAATTAAACGAATAATAAATAATTGGAGCACGAAGGTTGTTGTAACAGAAGATGATAAATAACGGATTCTGAGAAAAGTCATAAAAATATCTTTAGACTATTTATTGAGGTTACAATGAAGTCATTCTTTTGTTCGCGCTCGCCGGAGGGATGAGTCCGGCGCTGCTCGGCGTAACAAACACATCGGCGCGAGGTGGATGTTGCATTGACGTTTGGTCACGGGGCATCGCCGAGCGCACTTCTCTTCCAACGTTAATGGGCCGCCGGCTCCGTTATCCCTCGTAGCTAATGATTGGCCGGCATTAAGTCCCGGCTGTTCCGTGCGATTATTGGATCTAACAGATAATTTTATATCGCATTGTCCCGGAGCGTAAAATTTTCTGTTGTTATTACGGGCTGGGCGGCACGCGCGGCGCGCAGGCCCGCGGAGACCTCTGTCGTATCGCCTCATCGCGGCAGATCGTACACAACGACCGGCCACATCACGATCCGTTTAACACAACTGTAAAACTATGCTCCATTATATGATTGTTAATGAGATATCGAGATACCCTGTCTGCTATTGCTCTATAAGTCTACCTAATGCAAGCGAAATAAAGCTTTTGCAAGTGCTTTTATTAGAGCCCATATTTTTAAATCTATCGAAATGTCCAAATATATTTCCTATAGAAATAAGTGATCATATTTGAAATGCAAATACTATTTCTGCCCATAGAAATGAACATCATTCTTCAAGGAAACCATACCAAATTCCAAAAAAAAAATTTGTCCTTACCAAGCAAAAATTATCATCATCTGATCCAAATTAGTACGGGGGGTCAATTTTTTTTGGAAAGGCCTATTACTTGGTTGGAGACAGTTGTTTATTTCTTTGGGCAAGCAGTATTTCAAATAGGACCACGAATTTCCGTAGCACCTGTGTACTAAACATAGGTACATACGATGGAGACATTAATTAATATTTCAAAACCCTATATAATTATTAGATAATAATTCATACCAATAGATACCTAATTGTATTGCTGACCATTTAGGCGTTATAAATACACTATGTTTACTATTATCCATTAGATTAGTTTTCATATCAGCCACAACCGAACAGGGACAGCATAAATTGTGTTAGCAATAAACGTTACAAACGCTGGAGCGACACTAAAGCGTTTCTATAAAGAAATTATGAATAGTACAGGGTTGTATAGCACAGTTCGCACCTTCGGTTCACGATCGCCATTCTTCCCGCGCTTGTAATGAGCCCTCTAAATCAAACAATAGCATTAAAGTGTCAATACGGCCTCGATAACACCTCGCCGTTTTCTTTTGCACACGGAATTATGGCTATAAATCTACAGCGGGCTCGTTTACACCCCACGACTGCTCTTCGATCGCAACGCTTGCCTTAAACTGTTATCAATCGCTTTAATTACTTATGTTGATGGCTAGAAACACATTAACGTTTTTCAAGTTATTTAAGACAGCCATTATTTATTTTGTAATCTAGTACGTAATTAAAAATGGGCAAGGAGGAATGTCTTGCGAATCGAATGCAATATTCTTACAGTGCTTGAAAGAGCTGCAATCCAAAAGTACTTAAATAAAAGGTTACGTATAAATATCCATGTAACATAATTATCATATATATTATGGTTTTGAATTTATGTTTATTTAACAGAAGTTAAAAATCGGCCAAGTGCGAGGAAGGGTTCCTTACCATCTTTCAAGATTTATGCCGTTAAAATCAAGCAAAAAGACTCCAAAAAACGGGGACCTCCTTTAATTTTTATTTATGTTATTATAGCGGCTATAGAAATACACAATACTTGAAAATTTCAACTGTTTACCTATTACGGTTTATGAGTTACAGCTCGCTCGCAGACGGATGGACAAACGAAGCCTAAGTAATAGGATCCCGTTGGCACCCTTTGGGAATGGTACCCTAAAAACCAGCATTTTGCAGCAGGTTATAGGAATAATGCTGGTTTTTCAAATGTACCATCATCGAGTTAGAAAACATAAGGAATAGTATAATGAATGTAATTGACAACAACATGTATTTAAACACCTGTATCACCTTTGAACTTGGTAGCCTTCGTCAAGTAGAGCATTGGAAGTTGTCAACATTCGTCACCCCTTTCATAGTAATTAACTTTGACGGAATGGATTAGATAACCAGTAAAGGTATTTTTGGATATTCATATCAACGAGTTCCATAGCTCCTTTGTTTAAGCAGCATACACTTGTCTCCAAGCATATGATTGAAAATAATAATCTTATGATCCCGATAGAGTTTAATTTTGCTACGAACTACGACTATTAAATTAAATTTAGATATCAAATTATATTTAATGCACAAATCGTGTGAGCTCGAAATTCTCCGTGATTAAACACAAAGTGTAAAATATTGGGTTTTGTTGTATTTTGGTCGTAAAGGCAGAAATCCGCCTGACATTTGGCGCTAGCCGCAAATGACTGTCTAAATTATGCAGTTAACTTGTACCGACTAGGGTTGTGTCTGCATATCTACCTTTACATTGTCGACCTTTTACCTCTAACTGCTTCGTTTTCGTGGGGATTTATCATTATTTTGGCCATTATTTCATCATTAATAGCATCTGCCACCTTTGTGTGTAGGGTTACCTTTACGTTTACCTACCTATTGCTGTGAAATTTCCATTTTCTAAAACATTGTCTATCTAAACTAAAATAATAAAGGGAAAAGATTAGTATTATTTTATGTTTGTACTCAAAAACTTGTACCAATAAAAAAAATCATTCAACATTAGAATGTTAAATTATCTCTGAGTTACATAGCAATATAGGATATATTGCTGTGCTACCCCTGCGATGGATAATTGAATAACCACTATTTTTTAATATTTGTGTTCATCATTAAATATTAAGACAATTAGTGGAGCAAAAATAAACAGTGAAAGACGTAAATTCAAAGCTAGTATCGAGTACAGATCGAACAAAATGTAACAAAGTCAATGCAATGTCGTCGCAACGAAGGGTTGAAGATAAATACGTTCAAGGGGCCGGGAGGTCGGCTATCGCAGATAAACAGGGGGCGAGCAATTTGTACTACTATACAAATGTACGACAAATGCGCAACTGTAGGTACCGGTAGAACGATAGACGGGGTGCGGCTTCGACTCTCGCTACGCTTAGGAATTTGACCGATTGTCGAGTATTTGTACTTGTTCCATTTAGAACTTCATGATCGTTTGTCATTTTGGAATGAGTAGGACTCGAAAATTTTCAAATTGTTGAGATTATTTACCTGAATGTATTTATTATGTTTATGCTATATTTTGCCTCACTTTTTTAAAGCTTACCTACCAGTTCACATTGAGGATAGTTAGTATTATCTTAATTCGCAATACAACAAGGTGCATAAGAAGAAGATCCTAGCCGGTCTCAAAGCTCGTATTTTTTTTATTTAATATATTTAAATGTTTGTAATAAGTAGTGTGTAAAATAACAAAGAACAAACACATAAGTTAATAGATTTTTCATTGGATGTTTTGATTTTGATGATTGGATGTTTCATTTAAATCTATGACGAGATAATTTATATTCATAAGTGACTAGATTACTTTTTATATTGTATGTAATCCTAAATCTGGAGATAGCTGGAGGCTACCTTAAATCAAAGCGCTCGGTGAAGCGAAGAGATTTCCATCCAACGAACTACAAACGTTTATAAAAACTATATTTTTTTTGACAGTAAAATGCATTAAAACTAAGTATTTAGGGCCTTAATTAACTCTTGACGGTGTTTAGCAAGTGTTTAGCAGATTCTTTTTAATTTTGCATCTGCTAAGCAGTTGATAAACACTGTCGAGATTGTTAAAATAAATAATAAGGTCCTTTTTGTTTAAAAATAATAGCGACAATATACATATATATTTGTATAAACACAAAAGTCGTGTTCTAGTGCTTCGCGCATGTGCTACCCAAGTTTCAAAAGAAACACGTGGCTTGAATCTGAACAAAGATACCATTTCGATGTTTTGAAATATTCACTCACACTTGGATTTGTAAAAATCACACTCACCTAATTCATACTAATTTTGTAGCAATCGAGAACGCAAAATTTGTGACATAATTAAATATAAAGCATGTGTGATTGTAGTAATATATGCTGATTCATCAAAAGAGGTTGAACTAAAGCTAGAAATTTCGTTCAGAAGTACCTAAGCAATAGGTGCCTTTGTGTCTTATCATAAATGATGATTTTTCGTTTTTTTTTTTGTTTGGAAGAGGTCTACTGCAGTTAGCCTGAGCGCAGGCTTTGACTGCTTCACCTGACTTTTGGCTTTTTTCGTTTTGTTGTATTTGTTGTATTAAAAAAAACAACTGCCGTACTAGAGAATTTAATCCATGTATCGCGAGGGGTTACTCAAACATTAAATTTACACACACAAGTAACACCCAGACTTGGAACAAACAATTGTGGATCACACAAATGCTTGTCCCATGTGGAGATCGAACTCGCAGATCGTCGCGTGCACTGTCAATTGGCGTGGTGACTTATACACTTGCTAACCCACTACTAGGCAAAGGTTTCCCCTAACTGATTCCAGTTGCATAGCCAGATATTAATCGGAGAGAAGAGTGAAAAAAGCTACAGCCTTTTAAATAACTTTGAAAATTTAACAAAAAAGTATTCGTAACCAACAAAAAATTCCAATAAAATCGTAATCGTTAGATCGCTTACTCATCAAAATGCAAGAAAATCACCTACTTGAGCATCTAAATGCCACCAAAATCCTCATCTCTTATAAACGAGTCAACGACAACGTCGCGACTCGAGAAGCGTCTAATCCTCATTGGAAATGTTCAGAATAAACAGAGGCTGCTCATTAATCACGCAGAGCCCAACTTTCTCTATTCAACTGAGACTCCACCTGACTCGGATATTTTCTTTTAACTTTTAAGCTTTGTTCAAAACTTTTGATGGACTCGGAGTTTTAAGTAAGTTGAATAGTAATATATCTTGTGCTGCTGGCGAACTCTCCTTTATTGTGTTATCAAGTGATGTTGCCAGCATTTTGTCTTGCTGTTTTTTTATGTTACAAAGATTTTTTGTGACGTAAGATCTACGGTAATATTTTCGTATTTCTATAAAAAAAAAGAACAAGCTTACCAAGCTGCGTTGTGATGTATATTTGAGTGTGTAATTTAGAAACAGATTATATTTGTTTTTTTTTCGTATTGTGCGGTGTAAATATTTGATTTAACTCTTATACATTTTACTCAGTCATTGTACGTAGAATTAGCTAAATAAATTATTATGAAATTAGAACGATAAAATAAATGGTAATTCCTAGTCTGTCGTTATTTAAAGCTAATCGAAACCACAAAACATAGGTTAGGTTTATAAAGATTCGCTTCCAGATGTGTAATCATTTTTTAATTTAGTCGTAAAACAAAAGCCTTTGGACACAGCTATTGGCATGACAGATAATTGAATAATCCATTTTCAATTTCGAACGTATAATAGAAAATTGTTTCAATTTAATAAACAATACTATTATAGATTCTTATTGTAATGAGATAATATTTTATCGGAGCGCTCCGAGAGCGGGTCACCACAGCATTAACTATGTACCTAATTCCATTAGGTAAGCGCCATTTCAATCGAACTCGGAATTAGTTCCACCTTATTGCCGACTTGAGAATTTTTATCACAGCGAAAGCAATCAGAGCGCCAATAATTTCCCTCATAATGACTCGGCGGTCGTAAAATTTGAGCATTGCGCCAAAATGGTGGCACATTAAAATTCTCTCCCCATCGTTATAACTGGAGTTAGCGGCGGGCACCGATCCGCCGACGATCGGGACAATCGGCATTTCCATCTCAATCGGCCCCCGCCCCGCCGCCGCCCCTCTGCCGTTAGTTTTCTTTTTTAAATCGCGCGTTAAGGATTTGGCGTGAACGCGTGAAGGGTTGGCTCCCACCCGCGCCTTTCCTGATCGCCGCCTCCTCATATGTCCTCGTCGATATTGCAATACGATTTAGTAGCGCCCGAGTTGCTTTCTCCTTGGATCTCACTTGGCATTTACATACAATATCATTCCAATCAACAGCCATTGTTTGTTTTTGGGGCTATTTTTCTACGACACTGAAATTCTCTAGCTTCTAAAGCATTATTATGTATTTGAGTTAGCATAAGCTTGATAAAACTGTTTTGAAAGTAATCAACAAAACTAAATCTTTAGTTCATAAGCGTCTGAATACTTGCCGAACACTCATTTCTCAAGTGTACATTCTTTTTAGCGAAACTTAGGGAAAGAATCCAGTGTAAGTTATCACAAGTAAAAATGTTGTAGTTCACCTGACGTGACCTTGCCACCTTATGGATTTTGTAACGTTAACTTTGTTGTTACAAACTTTCTAACTACGAGTTAGACATGACACTCGAGTAATACAGGCAATAAGGGCTAGGGAATTACGTCATCAATTTCTTTAGTCGCAGACCTATAAGGGTAGTCTATTAGACTGAAGTTTATACAGTTTGTTTAAGTTGTTTTATACCATAGTGTAGTTTAATGAAAATGCGTTAATTGTATAATCAGTACTATAGATAAAATGGCAATGCATGAAGTTCTCATGTACAGTTGAGTTTTTCATTACTACAGACTTGAACCTGAAGACTGAATATTAAATATTTTATAAGTAAATATTTTCTGAAATTTTAAAATATTGTACCTACATCAAGCTTTCCATTTCTTATAATAGGTACATACTACTTTAACCGACGAATTCTTACATCAAAAATCTTGAAACAAACGCGATACAATAACAGTGAAAATTACTGGCTGCAACTATGTCTCATATATGTAAAATAATGCGGCCGATATATCCTAACCCCCAACGGCAGTGGGTGGAGGGGGGTGGGGGCTAGAACCCCGCGAGCGACTTATTCCGATATAATCAATAACTTAGTGAGATCCCCTTTGCATCCAGCCGTGTGACAGTTTCTCCAATCGAAGGGGCTAAGGGTTGTTTTTTACATTTTTGTTCAAACAGCGTGATTAGAGACGAGACATGTGGCTTTTTGAACTTGACGTTGGCGTCGCTCCGAGCAGATAGTTTGCGTTCGTTATTTCGTGATTTTCTGTAATAAATGTTTACTTTCCGAATTTATTCTTTATGCAAACGTGTGTCAATATTTGGCTCGTTATTCTTCGTGGTACGTTTTTTTTGGTGTGCGTCATTACTTGTTTCTGTATTCATGATTACCTTTTAAATTATTTTCTGATTTACCTTTATCAATAAGGTAGTAATTTGTTTATATTACTGTTTAACATAAATATGAAGTACTAAAAGTATTTTGATGAGACATTAGATGAGATGAGTGGGTAGTGGGTCTTTTGTTGATTTTTATTGAGAAGCGATTTAGACAAATAAAATATACAACATTACAAATTCCAAGGCTTTTAATTGTTATTTTTTTCAAAAGATTCATGATTACATAATAATTTTTTTATGTTATTTCTGAGTCAACAACAAATTTAAGTACTTAGTTTAATGTTGGTATGTAGGATTAAAGTTCAAGATTACATCAACACTGCTAGGGTTATAAAACGATATAAAATTCAATTTTCTTTAGTTTCTCTAGTTCATTTTATGTTCTGTATTTATAACGCGGTGAAATAACATAATACGATTTAAAGTTATTGTGTAGGGATATCAGAATTAGAAATACATCAGATTATTGAACTGGACCGTAAATGCCAATCGAAGATTTATACAAACAATGATATTTAATAAAGAAAGGTTATAAAAATATACTTGGAAAAGTACGGGACATTAAAAGTGTATTTTATAAAAGTATATTGCGTGTTAGGTACCTGAGCAGAAACACGAGTATTGGCCCAGACTTGTTTTATAGAGGTCCTACTTAGTACGAACCTATTTACTTGATAGCTTACTTACTTATAGGATCGTCATCATTTTACTACATAAGTTAATTAAATAATTTGGTAATTAATCATTTTTAACGAAACGAAAATGTCATTTTTCGGATCGTTAAAAGATGTCTCAGACATTTTTCATAATGTTTTTCTGGGCTTCATGTTAAATGTAAAGATTATTTATAGGTTTTGTAAGGCCATTGTTTTGTTCATATATAAATAATACTCACTAATCGATTATGTTTTTGATTGAGTTTTTGCCATAGCTAATTTTGAATAAATAAAATTATGCTACAAGTTTTACGGATTAAATTAAATCCTCATATTTATTTAAGCTTTTTTAACCGACTTAAAAAAAATAGGTTCTTTATTCGTCGAAATCATTGTTTTTATCTGTTTCCCGATTAGTCCAAGACCAAATCGGAAAAATCTTTTTAGTTTGAAAGATTATATTTCCCAGATGGTCCCATGGTCATCAGGTCAGGATCTGGTGATGATCCCAGGGAACTCGAGGGCAACGTTTATGCAAGTATTACGTGTTTTAAGTTTTCATTGATTCACTTCTAATTTGCAATGATTTATCACTTACTTTAAAATCGTTTTTTTCTACATTTATGTGTAGGTAAGAAATTATTTTGATATATAAAAAAAACCGATAATTGTGTCTTGATATTTTTTTTTATTTGATTCTGTTAAAGATTTATGGCTACCTGCTGAGAATTTGCCTTCAAGAAACATAATTCGTCTATTTATTTTTAGCTCCAAATAGCCTGATTAACCATTGCGTCATACAAGTCTTATTTTAATTTATTCAATCTTATCAATGTGTATACAGGGTGCTACGGAAATGCGTAATTATGTTTGTAATACTGCTTCTGCCAATAATATCAACTGTATTTAAGGAAATTATAGACAAATAAAAAAAATCTTAAGGACCATACAACATGATTATCAGCTCATCAAAATGAGTACGGTCCAATTTTTTATTTAAATAAGTTGTTAATTTCTTTAAGAATAAAAATGGAAAGTAAATCTCATAAAAGATTTAGTGTTCTAACAAAACGTCATGTGTTCTACGTTTTAACTTTTCATCTGTCAGGTTATGTCTTTAGAATTCTCTTGCTTAATTAAAATTAACATTATTTAAAAAAAAATATCGAGCCTTTTATTTAAAATTTATCATTCTATCTACTAATTAGCTATTAGTATAAACTTAAATTTTAATCTTCTCTATTGTGCCGTAGTTAGTAGCCAGTAGCTTAGTAATTAGCACAATATACTGTAAGCCCATAGTATATTTTACTAGCTACTGACAACACGTATCACTAGAACCATAGAGCAACAAAATAGATTTTACATAAATACCATTTAAATAATCTAATAAACAAAAATAAAACATCTTACTGATTCCAAAAATATTGTTCTAAAAATATACTTGTAGATCACCTTTTGTTTAATAACCCATTCTGTCCTACTGCAGGGCAAAGGCCTCTCTATCCTCCTTCCATCTCTGTCTGGTTAGGGCTGTGCTGAACCAATTTTTATCGAAGAAGTCCAGTTCGACCCCATCTCCTTCTGGGCCTACCGCGATGTCTCTTGCCATTTAGAGGGACCTTGCAGATGGTCTTATTTATAAAAATCTCGACGGTGTTTACCCACAGTTTCCAGCAATTACGAGTCAGTAGCCTGTCTCTCATTGGTAGAAATTGACATATGTATCGCATCCCAGAATCGCGAACACCCTCATTGCTTAGCATTCTGAATTAAAATTTTCTATAGAAAACTTGCATTCCGAATACGCTAAACAGTTGCTAAAAACCGTTGAGATTTTTATAAATAAGGTCTTTAACATATTTATAAAACTTCGTAATAAGACCACCATTTAGGTCCTTATTTTTGATCTCACAATAAATCCTATCTAACAAGAATAGCATTAATGTCTAAGAAAGGTAGGATTGTCCCATCAATATAGTGTGGGTCAGCTTAATACATTTATACGAGCCTTAATAATAGTCACACGAGTGCTTCAATTGAACTGTCTCTTACTACAATGACAACTGCATTGACATTACAGTCCGATCAGGTTTGAATTATATTTGTATTTATGAATTATTTTATTGCATTTATTTTATGTTATTTAAGTAAGTAATGATAGTAGCTTTTACTAGCGTTTTTGTCTGCAAGAACTTTAATTTAAATTTAAAAAATATAACAAAAAAGAAGATTTTTTGTTATTTTTAGGGTCTTGTACCTAAAACACTGTCCGTCCTTCCGTCCGTCTATTTGTCAGCGGGCTGTATTTCATGAACCATAGCTAGAGTGTTGAAATTTTCACAGAGTTTGTATTTCTGTTGCCGCTATAACACAAATAATAAAAAATTAAATTAAATGGGTAAAGGAAGCTTTCCATACAAGAACCGTGTTTTTTTTTATCGATTTTAAAGGCATATTTTTTTACGATGGTACATGGCCCTTCATGCGAGAGTTAACTAGCGCTTGGCGGGTTTTATTTTTAAATTGCGTGTGTAGTTTTAATTATTATCTTATACAAACAAACTACTTTAATTCCTTGTAAAACTTTTACAGTTTTATGGACCTTAGTTTTAAATAGGTATCATTACTATATAGTAATGATTTACTATTAAATAAAAAAATAAAATAAAATAAAAATTTACTCTGCGTCGTTAAAATTTGTTTTTCTTTAATTATTGTATACTTACATTTACTTACTATATATGTCGTCACGTCTCCATAATTAGTCTCGGATCTTCAAGTGATTGGTATAATTAAAATATAAGAATCCAACAAAAAAAAAATGTTATTTTAAAATTGGTTATTTTTTTCTTTGCTGCTTTTTAATGTAGTTTATTTTACAGTTGTGTAACGCACAAATAATCATAAAATATCAAATGTACTTCTTCAGAATTGTCTCTCCTATGAAGAAGAATCCACAAAACTTCAAATTATTCTCTTGAAACACTGTATTTCAATCCTGATACTTAAACTTCACTATCAATTCGTATATTCAAGGGCGTAATTTACAGCTATTAGGCATTTCACGTTAAAAACCAATGAAATAGCGAACAAGTATTCTCATGATTAAAATTTTGTAACCAACTCAAATTATTGGTGGCTATACTGTTAAACTGTGCACTTTTCAATTCCATCTTGTTTATTATAAATGCGTACAATGTGATTATAGCGCGCAATAATCGTGATGTTTGCCTTTTTATGACATACTATGATATGCCTGCTGACTTACCTACGAAATCTTTTTATTAAACTTAATTTAAGTTGTTACCAAATAGGTTTTATTTTAGGATAGTTTTTATTGAATACTTTTCTTTCTCTTATTTAGAGAAACATTGTTTCTATCTTTACTTACATTATTTCAGCTCTGTGGAAATCTGCCTTACCACGATGATTGCGTATCTACTAATGCTTTACTTACCATTTAGGTAATAATATATCATGTAATTAGGAGAATAAAACCTCTTTCAGGAAATAAATGAAACTCCAGTATCTGATAAACTAACTTTGAGTTTATTTTTACCATTTACACTTGACAATGTATTCGTAATCTGTTGTCGGCTACGGATGGCATGCGTCGTAGACGCGTAGCACGCGCGTAGAGTGTTGGCTACGCACACGTCATGAGGGACAAACTTAAACTAATCGCTACAAAATCTATTTAGTTGACAGTTTCACATGCAACTATGTATTGCAAATTATTATAAATTATATATTAACATTAATAATAGTACAGTCAGAGAAGGTAAGTCCAATCAATAAGTCAAGTGATTTTTTATTAAGGAACAATCTGCGCACAACGTTTAACAGACATTTTGATTATATTATTAATATAGAACTTTTTCTCAACTGTACATAAAATAAATTACAGAGAAAACCTCATTTTAACATACCAACAAAAACAAAAATGAATCTTGTTTTTATTTAAAGTATACATTTAACATCTTGTTACAGATTTAAAATAGTAGGAACGGTATATTTTTCTAGTAAAGAACGTTAAAATAACTTTAGTATTACAATACAGTATTAGGAACTATGATAGACATGAATGCTACCTTTTTACGATCATAAACTAATATTCGTAACCAACATTATGTAATATCTAGAGGGTTTCAAATGTTCTACACAAATGTATCACTAACAACAGAAGTAAACGAAGTCCGTACAATGAGAGTTGTGGATACAGAACACAGGTAAAGAAACAGACAACATGGCCGTGGCGGCTCCTCTAGTAGCAGACACAACAGACTAGTCCGAATTAATCTTAAATATTAAAATTTGTATTCGGAAAGTATAGTGAAACTCTAGATGCGATAATATTGAAATATACATAGGAACCATGATTCATTCCGCGGGCTCTCGCCGCGCGGAGACACAACATCGCACTACCCACACGTCCACCTACACTAACCCAAACTTACACGTACATATATACTCCCGATTACAAACCAATCAAAATAAATATCTCAATGAACGCCAGTAACTATCAGCGAACGTCACGCGGTGGAGCTCTGAACGTAACCGAGCAACAATGAGGCCGCTATATATTAAATACTAGAAAACAAAATAATTGTGTTGTAGACGCGCGCCTTCGCGATAACATTGTCTGCGCGTCGCCTCGCGCCTCCTCCGGCCTCCAGTACCAGCCAACATGTCGTATAATAATATATATACTCCTCTTTAATGTATTCTGGTTAACTCTAATATCATATATATAGAAATCCATTCCAATCTCAAATGTAATTTTATCAATAATAACATTGACGTGCAACCCCAGACGCCGCTGGGAGTAGTAACGCTCGGAGAGGCGCGAGGCGGCGGCGGACGTCGGCACACTGCACACACACCAGTGTATATTGTATACAGATAACAAGGACCGCCGGCAACCGGTGGAATAAAACATTGCACTTTATAAAAAAACAAAATCAATGTTGTAGTAGAATCCACTCGTAGATAAAATATTGTAGTACACTCCGCTAGATAAAATGTAAATATGTAAAATATTTTTAATAACGTGATCTGTGCCATCGAAAATATTAGGGACTCCACGCACTCGGTAAAGCGGCCAAAGATGGAGGCGACGGGCGGGACGCGAGCGGCGCGGCGCTCGTCCCCTCCACCCCCCACGCCTTCGGACACTGGACTCACTTACGCCACTACTAATAATCATTACAATATCAATAAAAATTCAAGAATCACACTTAGTTCCAAAATAAACTCACTTGTTTGCGAGGTAGGCTGAGCGCTAGCGCGCAGCCCGAGTTTCGAGTTCGTTCGTTTTGGAAAAGTTTGCTACGATAATAATCATTATAATTAAGTGTTACCAATAAGCCTACGCGGTGTCGTCGCGTCTCCGCGGGCGGCTCGCGGGCGGCGCGCGGTACCGCGGTAGCCGCGCCCGCCGCGCTGCGTCTGCGCGCTGAGCACGCGCATCGGGGATGCGAGCGCGGGCGAGCGACATCCGCACAACAAATACTCGACTCGTACTTTGATTCCGTTTCAGTTGCGATTGCGTGAGTTCACGCCGTTTCCTGAGCGTGGAACCCGCGAGAGAGGACGACCGCTCTACTGCCTAACATACGTACCTAACTTCGCTTCATGTTTAAAAAAATCATAATTATACGTATATATCACTATATATATCTTCTTCATACATTTACGATGCGTCAGGAACTTCTTACGAGAACGTATCTATGCCTAAAATTAGAACGATTATATGTATGTATTACATAGCTTTAAACAATAATTAAATCGTAATTATCAATATCGATAATATTATATGCCATAAAGATAGGAACTTGCTTTCCTGGGAGTTGATGTTGAGAGTGTGGCGCGTCGCCGGCCGCGGCGCGCGCGCTGCCGCAACGATAAACGTATATAATAAAACCTGTCTAACGTATGATATGAGGTGCGGGCGCGCGGCGCGGCCGGCCGCGAGGCCGCCGCCGCCTCCCAGTGCGCGGCGACGGCGCGGGAGCGAGCCCAGCGGACATCGTAAAAACAGCCTCGACGCCCGACTCCCTATTAACCTATACTTAAACGACTACAAGCTTTAAATATAACTAGGAAAGTGCCGCTTCTGCGGCGACATTCATCAACGAAAAGAAGCGTTAAGAGCTAATAGTGAACTGCTGCGTTGTCGGACAACGGAGAGAGCGAGGGGCTCTAATAGATAGTAACTATACATTTCTTCAGAGTAGGATTAGTGGCCGGCGCTCGCCAGAGGAAGCTCGCCGGGCGGCTGGAAGCGTGGCCCGGGCGCGCAGAAGTTGGCGTTGGGATCCTTAGGTGCGGCGGATTCCTGCGCCGCGCGGGCGGCCAGCAGCGTTATCTGGTTCACCACGTCCTCCATCTCGTGCGTGAGCGTCTCGGGCTGCTGCACCAGGTGCGGCTGCGGCAACGCGTTACGCAGGTGCTGCTCGGTGTCCGCGTGGCGGCGGAACTCCAGCGCCGTGCGAAAGCGCTCGCCGGGGCAGGCGCGGCACTCCAGCGCCGGCTGCACCACTCGGATGACACCGCGCGACGCCTCGCGCCCCGCGTAACACGAGCGCGCCTGGTGCGCTTGCAGTGGTGCCGGCGACGGAAACGCTACTTTACAATGCTTGCACACATAACACAGGTCGAAATCAAGCTCGCGCGCGCCCACCGGGGCCTCGGTGGCGGGTGGCGGCAGGCGCAGCGTGGACGCGCCTGGGTCGGCCGCGATGTGCCTTATCTGCTCCAGGGTGGTGGCCGGCAGCTGCAGCACGCTGGCGCCGTTCCCAGTCTCCACTATCAAGCCTTGTGGTTGTGGTTGGAGAGCGGCGTGGTTACCAGCGTGTCCTGGAACAACAGAAGAATTGTGTTAAAGATCGTCATATTGTAATTAGAATAATGAGATACATATAAAACCTAACATTTTAGTATCTTGCATCTGTCTACGTATCATATAACTAAGGAGATTGGCAAATCGTATCACGGGGCGTCAAATATCGACGCTGTCGACACACGCTCATGTGACACTCGGGCGCGTTGTAAAGGGGTTAATCCACTTACATCGAGGGCCGAGGGTCGGCCCGCAGCCGTGAACTGACCTTTCGACCGAACCACAATTTTACACGTTTTTTCAACTCTGTCCTTGTATGTATAGAGACAAACTAGTATCGTACATATCTCGTTACTTATCGATACGTTGTCAAGCTTACCTACAGCACAGATAAAGTGAACGTCGCGAATACATTGGAGAGACGAAAAGTAAAACATGATCGGTCGATCTTGTCGTCCTGCGGCCCAAATTGGGAGTTCCATTGTTCGCAATAGGTTAGCACCAGATAAACAGTGTTTACCTTACTGCGAGGCGATTGTACATGCGTGATGCGTTTCTAACGAGCCCGGCCCGCCGCTGTAATTGATTCGGACGCTGTTTTATGCGGCTTATATTCACGAATGCATAATACATAGCTTTTGAGTCGCCATCGAGTTTTATATCAGGGGACCGAGCAGCGGAACGGCTTAAAGTGGTGCTTGACGATGGACTCGGAGAACAAAGAGCCTCCATGATAGTTATGTAGTCTACGTTATTACGTAGGCTTTTATTCAATGTTACTTTGTAGCCGTGTCCAACGTTCTGGATTTACAAGTTATTTGAAGTTCGAAAGAATGATTTTTGAGCGCAAAGTTACCACAAACAGGTCGATATTGACCTTCAAAAATATAAAATACATAAACCCTTCAGTCGTAATACTAATACTAATTAAAGACATCACAAAGGTTGTAGAGAAGAGAAAACATTTCTAACGCTACGCTCCTCATTCGATAGGCGATCTAACTCTATCCGTAACCATTCCGGTGATGCGATACCGACCTTAATCGCGGCCAGTTATCTCGAACAATCCCGTGCGAAACAGCCTAGCTTTCAATCAGCCTCTTAACAATCGTTCGGGCTGATTGGCCGGTCGTGTTTCGTGTAATGAGGCACTAGGGACTGCTCATACGTATGTCATGTTCCTTCTAATGGTAATGAACGCCGTACATGGCTCAAGTGGAATTCTATAGCTAATTGACCTGGCTTAGCATTTGTTCTAATGTAGGACAAAGTAAAAGGTCGTATTTGGTATTGATAGACATTCGTGACGGATGCATTGTTATTTATTGTTTATGCAAACCTATTTGATATAATGTATTCCACTGAGAATGTATTATTGTTAGTTATTGCAAATCAGGTTTGTTTTATAATCTGTGTAAAATAATCCTTCTTAATATTATTGTAATTCGTATTCTTATTTATCAAGCGTCGGTGGCACAAAGCCGGCTGCCACGACACGTTGGCCCTGACGTTAATTCGCAACCCTTTCTGCCAATTAGTTTCAAAATAGCCACACTATTGTGCTGCTAACACGACCACACATCGCACCTAACGATTTAAAATCGACAACCGGATTTGAACCCTAATCGCTGGTGTTAAAGTTGATTGTAAGCTGGGTTATTCAGGGTTAGGTCGTCCACTCGGTCCGGTGGGCAAGTTTAAGTCAAAGGGCTTCTTAATCCGGACTTGTAGGTCGTTACGCGTTATTATAACGGCCTGAGTCGGGTATTTCTTCGCTCATTTACATCTCATTAAGGATGCTATTATTGGACTATACAACGCATTATGCAGACTTTCGCTGGAACTGCTTGAGTTTTGAGCATTGCGTCAACTCCTTTTAAAGAGATTAAGTCTCTTTTTTATTTTATTTTTGGGTTTATATTAAAGGTATATTGTTTGAGTAATTTTTTTAAAAGGTAGGTTGTTTTATTTAAGGCTTATACTTTAATTCGGGGCCGGATGGTGGAATTAGCCGAACTAGCAGTTCAAAAAGCAGCTGTTGTATTAAGGCCATCAAACGTTTAGTAATACCGACCAACAGTAATAAGTGTAATATAAAAGTAAATGGCTACAACAAGTTGAAAGACGAACAAAGTAAGCAGTAGTAATTAAACAAGAAAATTTCTATACAAAGTAGCTTAAATTAATTAAATAACCAGCAGAATCAACAGTGTAATTATGCTTGTTATGCTCAAATATACCAGTGATTGTTATCTTTTAATTATTATAATTGAGATCTGGCAAAACATCTTGTTGACTCCTCGCGTTACCCAAGGGCTGGCTTTTACCTTGGACAAGGAATAAGCATTTCCATACAACGTAGTAATTCCGCCAGTCTTTTGGGTACACATCCAGTCGACAGCGATGTGGATTTTTGACGCAATTTTTAGAGTTTAGTATTGTTTTAATAGTATAGTAAAAGTTTATAAAATTGATACAAAATTAAAAGGTTTTTGTCGTCAACTTTTACAATTAGAACAGTTAATCTTACGTAGGAACCTGTTTTTTTGTATTAGAAATACCAGTGCTAGGAGCCCGCTCTTCATAACATATAGTAAAAGTAGTTCACTAAAAAAAAACATGAATGAAATGTGAATAAATATCATACAAGATTGAATAGGTACATAAAAAATCTTGGTTTTCGACCTTAGACGTCGAATGTTGGTTTAATTTACATAAGGTCGCTATCACCAAATCAATCTTCCCACAAAGGTAACATTATCGGGGCCGTATTCCGAGAGCGTTCCCGTCTGGGACAGTTTGGACAGACGTCCGTCCCATCACTGTCGAGAACGTCCGAGCAATTAGACTAACGGACCTTAGACTTGAACTTGGCTCCTTGTTTGTGGGGCTCAGGGAAACGTATGAGATTGATCTTGTACGGCTATCATTTAGAAAGGAATCCGTTCCCATTTGCATGGAACTCAGGAATAGATGTGTGACGTGACGCATTGAGTTCGAGATGATAAGTTTGTTTTATTGTGTGTGGTAAATGTTTATCATTTGTTTTGTAATTTTTTCTCATTTAATTTATTTAGTAGATACCTATTTTTATGACAGCAATTAGAGTGTAAATTTTGAATCACATGTTTTTTGTACAATCAGAAAATATTTCCAAATAAATTACCTGAGGATAAAAAAATAGCCTATTTAAGTAACGCTGATTATTTTGTATTTACTAGAGTTAGACATAAGTGTACCAATAAAATGATAACGTATGTATCCATATAAAGGTTATAAACCAAGCATTATAACCTACTTACACAACAAATGGGCACACTAACACCTCATAAGTCGATAGCCAGGCATGAAACCCTAGGTGTCAGTCGTTTACCTGCTTCGCTAGTACTAATGTAAATACGCGAATCGGCTTTGTTACCGCGTTAACTTGTTGTGGTAATCGAATTACCGAGTGGCGTGTGCCGACACGTTCTCTCATCACGTCTTAGACATGTTGCTGGTGTCAATTACAGCCTACTTTATTGGAAGCATTAGACTGGCAAAAAAGTACGAAGATCCAATGAAAGTTATTGCAAGTTAAATCATAACTGATATGAAGAGACCGTAAGGAGGTTTTATAGGTGCTGATCAGATCTTAAATGTTAAGTTTTTAATTTCAGATGGTTTTGATATTTCTGCATATTAAAATTAACGCCTCCTTAGTTGTGATTATGCTTCAAGTTGCAAAAGACAAACGAAGCTGATTGTATCAGAACAGGAACCAATTGAAAAACCTTATTTTTTGCTGAACAAATAAAGTGTCTCGCAATCTAACGCGATAATCGTCGGACAGGGAAGCAGGGAGCGGTCCTTCTGCCGACTGAAGTCATCAATCAGCCACCGGCCTATCTGAACGAGGATACAAAAAACATTTATTAGTTGGAACTACTTCAATGTAAACAACGATTATTTATTCAGTATTACGAAAGATAAACGACCGTTAAACAAAGATAATTTCAACGTGAAAACGCTAAAACATCATTTCACCCCCGAAGCAATCCTAAAGGCCATTAACCAATAATTTCATCGAATTTTATATCCATCATATTAACGCGCGAGCGGACCGCACCGTCCATTATCCCGCTTCCTCCAACTCCCCGCGGAAATCTCGCCACATTCAAATATTTAATTACTTTCGCTCTCGATCGTTTATAAATTCGAGCGCGAGTGGTATCATAAAACGCGCTAATGCTTTATAATTAAAATATTCTCAACAAGCCGTGGCGTAATGGCACCTCCGGCGACGGTCTCCTTCTTCGAAAAAAACGCATAAAAAATTACATTCACCCCAGAGGACTCACCCCTTGTGTCGGGAAAATCGATTAAAAAGAGGAGTCGCGGGGCGAAGTGACGCGGGCAGCGGGCGGCGGGGACTTTAATATGTACGAAAAAATGCACGGCGCTGCGGGAGCGAGGGAGAGACCCAAGGAGTGGGTCTCGAGTTGCCTTCAATTTTTATAATTACGTTCATACGTGAGCGCCGTCGCTGCCCGCGCCACCACCGCCGCCACCGTCGCTCCGAGCGCCCTCCGATTACTTATTTAGAATAGTTCTCCGCTTCATGCTCTCGCTCACGATTACTTTTTAATTATTAAAACTTTATAAAGCAATTCGCAACTTTGAAACATCGCAGTAAACTTCATACGTTTTTGCACAACAATGAAGGAGCCAACAACAAGGCAACTCGAAATAAGACGTATTGTAACTTTTTCGTTTTCAGCGACAAAATCAATTTCCATCAGTGAGAGAGCTCCAAAGTTTTCCACACACACAGCAATCAAGGAAAGATGGAGGCAATAAGAACGGGATAACCGACTAGAGGACGTTATCTCAGGAGACGGTTTGCAAATGAGCGGGCGACGCACACATGCGCACCCTTCCACTCACACATACGCTAATTCCGCGTCCACACACGCCACGTATAAGCGTGCGTACATTTTATAAATAGATATCGCTTTTTTTATCCGGGTACAAGAATAGGGGGTCGCCACCCGAGGAGGAAGGAGACCCCTGCGGGGGACGTGTTGGATTTCAGATTGCTACGAACTGCAAAAATGAGGGATGAAAGAAATATAGCTTAAAACGCAGATATTTCCCGGCGTCTTAAGGCGCAGGGGGAGCGGGCGGGGGGAGTGTGTGGAACAAAGTAGAGTGGCGATATTGAACCAAAATGAAATGGTAAACGAACCGTGCGCGTCCGATCTAATGCGAATTTATAATTTGGACATTGCCCCGGACGGCGCACTCTTTGAACTCGGGAGGGTGGCCTCCTAAGGTGAATTTACAAAGAGTGCGGATGTGATTTATAAATAGGGGAGGGCTGTGTGTGCTGACCATTCATTTTTGCTGTAGGTTATTTTTTCCATTAGCTTTGAGGTCGTTAATAAGCGCATGTCGGTCGTTTTGGCACAACGAGCGAGTGTTTAGGCGTATCCTCATTGCGCAGGTTAACGCGTGTGTCCGCCGACCTAATTGTCGTCGCGTCGCGTCTAATCGGGATATGCGCCACGCGATAATTGCGACAGATTACAGACACAATGCGCGCTCTTCCGATTACTGGAGACAACGAACAGACGCGACACACCGTATTCCTTAGCAATAACAGCATTCTTTGAGAATGCTTTAAAAATTATTCATTAAAATTTAATTTGATGGGTGACCTAGGGCCTATTTCCGAAGCTAAAGCCCACCGTAAGTGGCACTTAGCCTTGAAGTATGCTTAATAACAACAAGGATAAAAATCAGAGATATAAACGTCGTGTCTCTGAGTTTAATCTTTATTGACTTTATTACCGCTGTTAAGTGCGACAATTGCAAGTCTTGCTAATTCGTTAATGAGGTACGTAGGTGTAGCGCGGGCGAAATAAACGTTTAACGCTTACAAACGCGTATTAACGCTAACTAGACAAAAGAATGTTGTAGTCTGCATATGATGCAACTATATACGTATGGGCGGTAAGTAGAGCGGTGTACCTAATAGATTTATTGAGAGTCGGTGCGTGACGTCACTATTTCAAACAGAGAGGATCGAAACAGCGCTGTCTAAGCGGGAAAGTGAAAATTGCGTACGTGAACTGGAAGAAAAAATATTAAAAATTAATCAAGAGCCCGAGCGGGCGAGGAGGGCGAGAAGGGAGCACATGTGTCGACAAAAAAGCGTCTCCCTCCTTGGGCACGTGCGAAGAGTCGTTCAGGCCCGTTCCGCCGTCGAGTTAAAAGTTTCTTCGGACAAACAGAGGATTTGTCACAATTACGGCGGGGCGGTGCGTCCCTACTTGATTAAAACCTAAATCACGTGACGTGTTTACAGCCGCGCCGGAGGTGTTTTCAATTTGCCGACTACTGGACTCGCCATTGGCGTTCCGGACACGTTCCGATTCACCTATCTGGGGGCGGACCGGCGTTTTGAATTTGTTGCGAATTAAATTATTGACGATCTAATCGGCGAGCCGATCTCACTCGGACACCCACCCGCTGGTACCCAACGGCCGGAAGAGCGTCACGTTTCTTAATTATTTCTAAATGTCGCGCCCGAAATCCAAAGTTGATTGCAACGCCTCGGTATTTCGCCACGGTAACGTTTAATCCATAAAAAGCTACGTGGAAAAAGAAGATTAACATTTGAATTAATCGGGAGATTAAACATAATGAAAGAAAATCTCATTACGGTGGGTATAATGGCGGTGAGAAATATCGCCGGCGAACGGAAAAGAAAAACGCCACATAAAAGAAAAGGCGCGCGCGAAGAAAATTAAAAGCTCGAACGAAATTAAAAAATGTTAAAAAAATGTAATCGACGCCGGAGCGCGATTAGGGGGAAATGCAAACAGGACGCTCCAGTGTTGAGGGGTGCGGGGAGGGGACGAAGCAAAAGTTCTCAATTAAAGACCAGCTACGGAGAGACTCCTTGTAATTAGATTCTTTTTCATCTCCTTAAATCAGCGGCGTCGCGCTGACACTCAGCCTGTTTAATTTGTAATCGAGACTTGTTAGCATCCGAGTTCTTTTAATTATATTTTCTCGTTCTCGGTAATTTCCTAGCGGACCGTTTGATTGATATTAAATTACGTGTTTGCTGTGATCACTTTCAGATTTCTTTAATTTTCTTGGTACCTATCTTTTCGCTGTCTCATTGGCGTTATAAATTGCAAATACTGTAATTTATTTATTCGTTTACTTGTGTTTTCTGCGCGTTTTATTTAAGTGGAATGAACACCGCGTCTTATCTTAGGTAGATATATATTTTCATGAAGATTTTTATGTTTATGTGTATATTTTTATAGAAAAGTACATCTTCTTGAAATGTAACTCAACATAACGCTGCCACCCATGCCTTAATTCATTACGATATTAACAAAGAGGATCCTCAAAGCGTTTGACCCACAAACTAGTATTAAACAATGAGCTATTTATCCGGTGGACATCATTGCTTGTAAGTGCCGCCTCCACTCGCCGTATCCTCATTCCTCACTTATAATTAACAAACACGTGTACATTGATTATTTAGAACAATACACGAAAATATTCTCAGTTAGAAACAATATTTGTTGAGATAAAATCAAAATGTAATTACTGTAATGATACGGTTACTTCGTAAACCATAATTAATTATTAATCGCAAAAATAAATCTCTGTAATTTTAATTTCAAATTAAATCGTCGTCAAGAAAGTTTGCCTTTTCAAAGCAGCAATATCATTAAACATTTCCCCTTGTTAATTATTCATAAAAATAAAACAACTGCTTTTCTCGACTCAAATGCCTCAAACTCAAGGAAAACATTTGAAAGCAACACGAACCCTCAAGCAACACGAGTTCAACTGAGTAATTAATTTGCGGTGTCCGAGCGAGCGACCGAGCGTAATTAAACATCTCGCCTTGTAATTACTGACTCAAACTTGTCGGAAGTTGTCGGAAATTGTCGGCAGTTGTCGGCCCCTGACCGAGCTTAAGTGGTCAGGCTGAGGCCAATTAAATCCGCCCCCGACGACGCGATTAAGCAATTAACGCGGATGGGCGGGCGGACACTCGCTCATTTAAACAATCCTGGCTTTTCCTGTTAGAAAACTTTTGATTTCAGGACCTTACCGCAGATTAAGGGGAGGTTTTTTGTTTCTACCGTAGGAAGTTGCTTATGGTAATTGTGTCTTAAATATGCTTAAAAGATTATGAGGGTCCTCTTTGAAATTTTCTTTTACGTTTTTCTTTTGATGTTTGCCTCAATGTTTATAATGTTAGGATTAAATATATTTTTTTCATATTCATAACATTATACCTATTTAATTTTTACACGAAATATAAGTACAGGTTTGTCAGGAGAGAAAAATAGGAGTAATAGAGAGATGTTTAATAACATAATCCATAGCTAAGTAATTAATCTTGAATACCATTTAACCCTAAACAAACAACCGATGTTTACTCCAAGACAAATCAAAGAAGACAAAACAATTAGCCCACATTAACACCGCGCAACCCTTTACCACAATAATTAAACAACCTCAACTAATGATAGAGCCCTCAGGGCGAACTCATTAATTAATGGCAGTCAGAATCTTCCAAACAGTATCATCCCTCAACCCTTTTATTAAGTCAGCCAGTTCGTTTTAATTCAATAAAGCGGTGTAAACTGCGCAAACAACTGGCAGAGAAAGGGTTAATTTGCATGTCGGTGTTTGCAGGGTTAACCGATGGTTCGTTAGGGCAATTAGTGGAGGGGAGGAAACTCATGGGAAAGTTGCTGTAGGTCAGTGTTCTACTCGCTTGTTAATTAGGTGGCAGCTTAGCTGGCTTAGAGGGTGACTTGTAAAACAAGAAATGGTAACGAGGAAAGATGAAGTGTAAGATTGAATGTTTAAATTGTGTTCTTTATTGAGATATTTTTAAAGACGACGTAGTTTATTTCTAATTGATAAAATACATGATTGTTCTAATCGAAGAAGTTATAATCAAAATCGTTAAAAAAATGAAAAGCGGATATATGATTATCCAATTAATAATACGCGTAGAATAAAATTCAAAGCGGAAAACGCCCTTTTAAAACGACTTTCATTTAACCAAGCAGTAAGCCCTCCCACTAGGAATGTTAAATAAATACTAATTCCAAACAACTACTTATCAAGTTAGAGAAGCTATTTGTATGAACGTAAACTATAATTACAGTTCAACTTTGTAAAAATGAAAGGGAAAAAAATATTAATTCAAAATGCTTTTTACGAAAGACAAATGAAGAAATGTTTCGAACACGCTTTGTGGGCGGCGCTCATGCATTCATAATGCACTAATTTGTTGTTTGAAACGGGTAAAATTACAACCTACCAATTATATTACTATATTAATGAGAACTTCCCACTGTTTCGATTACACTTTTTTTATTGATTAATTATTTAAACGGTTCATAGTGTTTTATCATAGGCACTTTGTAGAGTCATTTGTTTGTTTGATTTTATACCTTAATTTAAAAGATGCTGGCCAAGATTTGTTCTTTGTTAATGTTTTAATCATTATTATGATTTAAGTGCTTATTAAATTATCCTAAATGTAAAAGATTTAGTTTTTTGTTCGCATTTAGGAAGACTGAATGCGATTACAAATTACCTTATTCAGGGCCGATTTCATTAAAACTTCAAAATTTAGGATAGTGTAATAAGCGCATTACTTAATTGTTTTACTTTTGGTATGTATATTAAGTATAACGATTATTTATATCGTTAGATATTTAACTAAACAGACTCCAAATCTTATTTTTAAGAACAAAATCTGTTGTAGAATCTCGTCACTGCACTAGTAAGGATCATATTCATCTTAAAACAATATTCAGTAATAAAATACTTTAACATTATGTAAAACAAATCGGTAACTGTTAAATCAATTTATGTGGTGTAACTTATGATAATTTTCTTGTGTAAACATGCTCGTTAGATCTTGATAACGCTAACATCATTTGTTTATACGGTCAACACAAAAATGCCTGTGAGTACGTCAATAAAGTGTCGTATTAAGTGTTATTAAAGTATAACATCAATTAAAATAAAAGCAACAGCAGTGTAACGGCTGTTAAAACTGATAATTACGACGGCCTGTCAGTGAGGTGTTAAAATAACGCTAGGGCTGTCATTAAAGTAAGTGGTGTGAGATACATAGTGTAATTGTTCAGTTTTTGTTAGAATTTCATGCACCGTTTGCTACTGGCTTAGCTAAATGCTTAAAGATGCGTGTTTTTTTAATAGACTTACGATTGTAATTACACGGGTTACCACGCTCCGTAGAGCCAACTATTTATTACTTTGTGAGAGGTATTTGTTCACAACTTGTAATTAATGATTATGATATTACGTTTAGGTGATTTAGTTAATGTAAGCATTTAAGGTATTGACGGTAATTTTTATTTTTTATGTCATTGTTTTTTTGTTTTGAGAATGCGATGGCATGTAATAGGTACTGAAATACCAATATCACAGGTATTTTAAAAAAATGGTGTTCAAGGCAGTAAATTAAAAAAAAGCAGAATCAAAGCGTTTATAGTTTGTTTTCAATCGCGATAAAACTGCAATTCTAGACATCCAATACCTGGTACAATATTCCTTTTATTCAATTTCAAAATATTAACTTCGAAAATTAAAATAACGAATAGCCACATAAAACTCATGCGCAAACGATCGTGGGTTGGTTGGGGCGAACGTGCGTCGAAGTCTATCAACCGATGCAATTTTGATTGATTGCATTGCTTAGTGTAGTGTAACCAATCTTATTGAAAACTGGCATTGTATGGCATCGGAAAGGCCATAGCTGCGTTGGACGCGCGGCTTGTCAAACGGTTTAAATTGAAAAAAAGAACAGGGGACAACCCTAAAACGGGGACAGTAATGGCTCTGTGACATTTTATATTTAAGGGAATTATTGTATTTTTCAAACAAATATCATCTCGACTTATTATAGTTTACCACATTTTAACGTACTTATAACAACGCATTATTCAAAGCTGTACCTACTCACGTAAGTAGTACTAAATAATTTAAATCTTTACTTTATAATAGAACTAGTACTATAGTACCTAACTACCTGAGTTCGTTATGAGGACCAATAATAAGATAGAATTCATGATCTAGTCATACAGTTACTCTATTATACAAAGCATGACTGCATACATTTGGCTTCAGAATTGAAAGGGTTAATAATTTCATTGAACGCTTATTATTGAGGAATAGAGGCATTTGTCAGGTTGTGTAAATACTGTTCAATGAACTAAACGACAGTATACAAATAGACGATGTGGACGACACAAAGCGCCAAACTTTAACGACATGTCAAACTCAACTGTCGATGTTTTTTCAATTTAAATCGATAGAAAGAGGGCGGCTTTTATGTATTACTGTAAAGAGGGCTGGGGCATCGATTTTTGCAGTTCAAACGCGATTAATTAGACTCAACTTTCCATTCGTACTTCGCAAATATTTTTGTTAAGAAATACCCACCGACTTAACGAAGTGGTATATTTTTTTGAATTACAAAAGAATGTAAACATCGTCGGAGAAACAACAATTAGAATAGCCGATATCGGCGCATCGCCGCGAGCCTGGGACCACCCCACGCCACCCTATTATTTTATCTAATCAAAAAGTTTTAAAAGGAAAAATTATGCCGTCCTTTATTATGAGTCAACTTTCCTTTGGAGGGGAACAGGGGATATATTTTTAATAACGATTCGACTAAAGAAAGTCATCGTAAGAAAGAATTCTTTTTGAAGAAATGAGAATCTCGACGTAATTCTAAGTGTGAAGTTTTTGTCAATGTTTATTATATTGTTTGTACTAAAAAAGTTGTTGAACATTATAACGCGGATTGCGAGTACAGAAGAAAAATAAAAACAATGTTGAGACACAATTAGGTATGATGTTTTGTTAAAAAAAGAAAAGAACATTGTTTTTGTTGCTATGGGACACATAATAAGACCTTCAATTTGCTCGGCTAGTGTCCGCTACTATTAAGGCGATACACAAATTTTTTAGCTATTTTCATATCGTTTTTACTTAGCAACTATAAAAGTTATTGACTTCAAATTTGGTTTCTAGATAGAAGAAGATATGATGAAAATAAATGTCGATCAGTTACACGATTAAAGAAACTTTTCTCGATAGTTTTATTTTTTGAAATCAGCTCAATAAAAATCATTTTTTTGTTTTTTTCACCAATCTATTCAACTTAATAATATTATTTTCACACTATTTGATGCATATACATATGATCAAGATTAATGTCGATTGATTTTTTTATTCCATTCGATAGATTTTGATTAATATGAGATTTTCCATTTTGTCGCTTACGTTATTATTTCTAAGGCAATCTTTCGCGACCTTGACATATGTTTAGCTCTTTTCGTCCCGTAAGCAAGCAGTTAGTATTATCTCTGTCTTGCATTTGCGGATTGGCTCTCCAGTCCGCTTGAATCCGCCTACTCGTAAACGAAATAAAAATTCGTGTAGCGCCTTGAAGCGAGATAATTATCATATTTTAGGTAGAAAACCAAGAATAAGTGACTGTTTATAATCAGATTTTAATTAGTCAATTTGCTTTCCTAGTTAAAAATTAATGTCCTGTAACAAAAAATTAAGCTCTATTCATTGAAATTAATCTCTTGAAGATCGTACCTACCTCATAAATACCTATATAAAATATTACTAACACTATGATATTAATGGAAATGCAAATTGAAATCTAAAATTTCTCCAGCGTCGTAAAGCTTGTTACGTTCAAAGGCGTCAGATGAGACCAAACATTTCTATATAAATTAAGGAAAAGATGCTCGAAAAAACCGAGGGTGCGAGTCGCGGTCCCCCAAGCTTCTTTACTCAACGTTTTCAGTAAATACGGTTTGTTTATTACGACTACACACGAAAACGTGTCTTATATACAATTGTTAGAGCACACATTCCCGTGACCTTGATTGTATGTTTGAATAATATTTTTCTGAGGCGGCGTTATTATTGCACACCTTGTATGCGTAAATCAGTGCTCGAGGCGAGCATTTTTCAGACAAAAAGATGCAATTATATGCAAAGGGCGGAGGGTAGAACACTCCAGTAATGAGGCACATTTCCAATTTTGTTTTCGGTGTCTTCGTAGAGAAATAAATTGTGTTAGGGTGTAAAATATCCTTGAATTATTTCGTCTTTGTAATGGATACTTTATTAGTTTTATTCCTTTTGAAGTTAACAAACTACCAAATAAGTACAAAGAATAAAAAAAAGTTTCCACGAAGCGCAACAGATGGCGTTGTCACATTGATAAATGTCTACACGAAAAACATAAACATTTTTGTTACCGTTATACATACAATTTAAATAAATATTATATTATATTAAAGTGGGCAACGTACGCACTGAAATAATATATAATTAAAATCCATGTCCATTAAATATCGATTTATGATCCGTTTTAAAATGTTCTGTTTGTGATATGGAACAAAATATAGACTTATAACCAATTCTAGGTCAAGGTTTGACAACCCTGTCCAACAAGACGCGATCAACAACAGGAAATGAAATAATACATACTTATTTTCAGACCTGTTTGCTTAACTGAGACTGTATTAGGTAGTTGAATTTTAAAGGATTTGTCGAAAACTGAACAAACATGTAAAGATAATAAGAGTCAAATATATTTGAGTCGGTATCTATACTTATCTATACATCTACGTCAATATTAAACATCGTAAAACAAAGTTCTGCGTCTGTCTGTCTAAACGCAATAAACTCAAAAACTACGCAACGGGTTTTCATATGGTTTTAACCAATTGATATAGTGATTCAATTGGAAGGTTAGTGTGTATTAATCATTAATGTTGTCTACCCGTGCAAAGCCGGGGCGGGTCGCTAGTATAAAAAACTAGCTGTCCCCCGCGACTTTGTTCGCGTGTTTTAGTTTCAACGGTTTTTCATTTTTGCTACATTTTTCATTTATGCTCCGCTCCTATTGGTCGTAGCGTGATGTTATATAGCCTATAGCCTTCCTCAATAAACGGACTATCCAATACAAAAAGATTTTTTCAATTCGAACCAGTAGTACCTGAGATTAGCGCGTTCAAACAAACAAATAAACAAACAAACAAACAAACAAACAAACTCTTCAGCTTTATAATATTAGTATAGATAAAGCTAAAGAGTATTTTGTTTAAAGCGCTAATCTCTGAAACTATCAGTCCGATTTGTAAAAAAATTTGCAATTAATAGACCAATTCTCAAATAAGGTTACAGGATTGAACACTTTGTTACTTGCCTTGAATAAAAGCAAGGCGAGTGAAACCGCGTGGCATAGTAGTAGGTTATAAGATTAAAAGTACAATATCGTTTTTTTATTTAATAACAGTTCCGAATTGAATAATACGACCAAATAATATCAAGGATTTCTCGATCGATCTTGCATATTTTGTTAACAAGTGTCTGTTTCAAATAACATTAATATTAAGACAAGACTATTTTTATGGGATTGCGACCGTTCCTGTCCATCATACATATGAATGGGCTGAATCAAGGACATATTATGTAGTCCCGGACTTCAATGCGTCATTACGCTAGTCTTGCATTCAAATATTGGTAACAAAACGTGCTGTATAATATCCTCACCTTTAACATTCTAAAATATTAATACATTTTGAAGCACGCTTTAGACCACTATGTTCAAATTTATTATTAATATGTCTGTACTGTTTTTAAATGTTTGATCGAAATGAAAAATTCAATCGCGTGAGTAAAATATTCCATTGTTATCTGCAATCGAATGAATGGAATATTCTTTGATTGTAAGTATAATACGCAAGATTTTTCCTAAGTGACTTCGTGATGATTTAACTAGATGTCCCGTTATTGCATGATGTGTTTATATGAATGATTTATTTTAATCAAATTTCTAGAAGTCAGAGGTAAGGTAAATGAGGGATGAGTCATTTGTACCAGATGCTGTTTTACCGAGATCAGCATTGACACGAGTCGAGCTAAGTAGCGTGTATGTTTACAGCGCGCGTCCCGGCCGCGAGTCCCGCCACACCTAAGCTCCGTAAGTAAGGAGGCCGTGTAGGGCCCCACGCAGCGCTCTTTTACGTCCAAAAAACACATTTCCGTAATCACCTTATAAAGGGATTACTATAAATAAAGAGGAAAAAAGGAAATTAACCGCATTAGAACGAGGAAAAAATACCCTCCCCTCGCAATATGTGAGCTCCCACTGATAAAACACTTTATGTACGTCTCTCGCGTAAATGAAACAATGTGTTATTATGTATTCCTGTCAGTTACAGTCTTAGATGTGGCCGTCAAGGAGAACTCGACGTTATTACAATTGACACAAGACACAAGTTGCAACAAATACCGATCATCATAAAAATAATCACGGAAGATATGAAAATGTTGATTTACAAAGTTTACGAAGTCGAAAACGGAATAGTACATGACAGATGTGATTAAAATTAAAAGAGGGCAGTCCACATGAGGAAAATCCGCGTAAAACCCATAAAATATATGCAGTTACCCCCGTAGGTTTATGCCCTGTCAGGGTGGCATGGATAGGGGATAAAAAACAAAATGAGGAGTTATGTTTTCGGTAATAAAGGACGGACGAGAGAAATCGTTTAAGACGCCGCCAAATGAGATGGAACGAATATATTTGATTATTTTTATGGCGTGGAATGGCGATACGGCGCACGCCACCGTCTCGGACCTAATGTCTATTTGTTTTACTACACTTTAATATTATATATTTCGTGTTTTAGTGGCGATCGTTTACAGGAAATCATATGGCGCGTTATACTGTTTTACAAGGTACCTTACGATCGAAAGATTGACGATATTACTGCTTATATTGAAGTGTTGTAAGTTGAATTGGTCAGAGTGGTCGAAAATGTATAGTGATCAGTGTTTAGAAAATATAGCGCGATAATAATACCTAATTGGTTACCGGCACTGATTGTAACATAGAGTCTCATTATAATCCATTCGTTACTGCATGTGTGTACAAATCTGCAAAATGTTGTCTCAACCTCCAATAATAATTTGTATGTAAATAAAATTTTTCACGCGTTTCTCTGCCATTGGTAGGTATACGCCTTAACTGCCTTTTAAAAAGCTATTACTAAGTCTCTTAACGAAATACACAGCTTTTTGTAAACAGCAATTAGAATAATACCTACAAATATACTAAACTTTAGAACCTAGTTTACGAATAAAACGAATTACATAGAAACAAAACACCCCATTACATAAAATTTGATAGTCAAACTCGATACATAAAACTGTATCGATATTATTAATCAAACTCTAGCAACTATATCGATTTATGATCGTTACAATTGGGAGAGATAGTCGTTATTTTTATGGCTTCAAAAAAATAACACGAACCGATGTGAGAAACGCAATGTGTAATATATATTCTGCTTTAATTGTTTACGAAAAAATGGCACCCATGTTCCATGTTTTGTCCCTGTTAATTTCGTTATAAATTTGATACGGTGGGGTGCTATTGATGTTCCAGTTATTATTATTGTGAATAGTTTTGCAGTATCTTAGTTTAACACATATATCTAGAGTACCTAAACTGTAACCAAATTGTTAATAAATAGTACAAATATTCTACTTAGAAAACGCTATAAAACTTTCCAACTAGAGTTTTAAATAAGACAGCGCCGACTTAAAAACCTGCTCATCAAATCTTATTTGATAAAAACCTTATAAGAAAATGCCAAGCAAAAAGTGTTATATTTTTTTAAAAACATTGTTTAAAAGTGTCGCCGTTGGCACACAGATCCATTGTCGACACGAGAGAATACGCACACATTCGCACGAACCCTCGCGACACATAATGAGGGAGGGCACCGTGATATAATGCAGTTTTTTATTGCTTACTCCTTATACCCACAAGTAAAAAAAAACTCTACTATACGCGTATTATACATTTTAACTATTAGTGTTTTTTTTTCTGCTCGGTATGGGGAAGGGTTCGGACGGGGGCTAGAGGGTTAAGCTTGATAAAAAATTTACGTCGATTCGAGTTTCGCGAGGATGTTCGTTTAGATGAGACTTTTAAGGGGTCACTAGAGTGCTTTTGTTGTTACATTCTATTTCTGAACTGCTTGGAAAACAGTAAAGATATTAAGTGGTATTAGTTAATGGTAATGTATGCCATCAAGGCAGACGCTTGGACGTCCAGTTGCTGTTGAATACACAATTGTAGCTTTAATTTAATATCAAAATCAAAAGTTTAAGGCCAGAACAAAGAGGCTCTTCGATTATTATTCTAATTTAATTCGGCTCGGGATTCGTCTGTCGCCTGTGTTTTATCGTCAGGTAGCCTCCCGTTTCTAAGAAAAAATATTTATATCTTTTTCTATTAGATATCCCATTGTTCGCGCGAGGGCACGTCAGCACGCGACAAAAGGAACATTAATTATAATATCCGATTAAAAAACGTCATTTAGCTACGCGAGAGACGCTCTTTGTTTGAGATTATTGAATTCGGAATTACCAACATTAGCCACCGTCCCGGGGGAAAGTGAGCTGCATAAAAAACATTGGGTACCCACTGTGTTTGCGTAGGCAGCGGTGCACCGGTGGGTAGCTCGCGGATTTTTTTTCCTTACAGATACATTCGTACTTTATTCCGAATGTTGGAACTATAAAGATATCACATTACACGGGAAAGTGCTGCTTCCAAGACACGGACAAAAACTATGGCCACCGAGAGACTGCCGAAATATGAGCATCCAATTCCATAAACCACATTGGTGGGAGGAAGCATACGAGTTATGTTCGTACGTGCTCGCACATAGTAATTAGATATTACGTTTCCCAACTAATCGTAACTCGCACGGGTGTTGTTTTACCGAAAAGGGGGAATAAATCACGCGCGCTCCGCGATGCTAACACCGCGACACAATGAAAAAAATATAACAAAAAAAAAAACAATATCAAAGCGCGGAACAAAAGAAATTATACCAACGAGCGGATCCATAGCGAAAAAATCATTATGATAATAAAATAAAATGGTTAAATAAAAAACGGTAATAATAGCTGCTCAGAACAATACGCCGCGTTTACGCGTTAGAAATGAATCAAATTTTATTTAACTAGGCACTAGGCCATAGATAAAGTTTTTGACGTTCCTCGCTGGGGCAGCTGTCGCGAATTTTCGGATTAAATTCGTACAGATGAAGTACTGCATTATAATGAGATATTTTTGTTTCGCCTGTCCGCTTTTTTATTAACTAGTTTTATATTCATTATTAAACTTGGGGTTGTACGTTTACAAAATAATCGAAAGCAACGATGTATGCTTGGTTTGCTACGAAGCTGTTGCAGGGCCGCACCGAGCCACATTTTTATAATAATGCCGGCCACAGATGCACTATTAATCTCGTACAAGATGCGTGGTTATTAAATCTCTGTGGAGCGGGACGATGTCGTCCGACGTATTATTAATGGAAGTGTATCACGGGAGCCATTAGATACATAATTAACATCGATCGTCGACTAAAAAAACAACATCTCGAACGAACCAAGGGAAAAGCGAGAGTAGCGTCACTCTCGCGACGAATAAAAACGTCATTAAAGATTGATCACTCCGAGGAAGTATCATTAATATTATTCAATTAATAAAACGTAATTTTGCGAGGTGAAATGCGCACCCCGAGGAGGAAAAAGCAATTAGTGGCTAGATTGCGATCCGTCAAAACAACTGCGTCGAGTGATGGTAAAAAAACGTCGAGGAGCATTCATTAAAGTAAAATTCGCGAGGGGTGAATATGTAAGGACTTTTTTGCATAAGACGGTGGCGCCCTCGATTTAAGTTTTTTTTATCCATTGAAAACAAACTATGTGGGCGCACAGTAAGCGGTTTTCGTCACACTTGCACAGTGTTAGTGTTGACGAAGTTTTTTTTTTAATTGTGCTCGTAATGACTGTTGTTATGGTTTTATGGCGCAGTAATGAGCGGACTTGCCACGACATTTGCATGTGATCGCGGGGACTTTTTTGACACTTTTGTTGGTGAAGTTTTTTTCGGCAGTTTTTTTGCTAGATTGTTTATAGCGTACGATACGGCTTTATTTGGAGTTTGTGGTTAAACATTTCAGTAGCTCCTTGTTTATGGCTGAGGGTTGTTTTATTGTTTTTTTAGAGTGTTTACTTTTAGTCGTATCATGTGAAATTAACACGACAGAAGGGGGGGAAGTTGACACTAAATAATGTTTCAAAACTTGTTTTAAGTTTCTGAGCATTTTAAAACTCATAAAGGGTGATGTTATGAAAAACGTGTTAGGATTTAAAATCAAGTTATAGGTAACGTTAGCTATAGACATTTCGGCTGAACGAACTGATAATAAATGTCGAGCGGGCTGACGTGCCGGCAGCCCCGATTTGATATTAGCAATCATTAAATTGGAAATTACGCTATATCGGCGATACACGGCTTTTCTTTTATAAATATCTCTCACGTGATGGCGGTGCCGCGTCGTGTCACGAACCTTACTGAAACGATGGTAATATTCAAATAGCGATATAAAAAAGACAAGTTAGGTAGCATTTAAAAAGCTTGTTTGTTTAGCGACGAATCGCTTTTAGTCATGACATGGTGCACGGCGCATCCAAGCCTCTGGATACGTGACAAGTTTACGATGCAGGCGTCGTAACCCTCCACACTACGTCATAAGGTACACATCGCAATCACCCGCCTATATAACTAACTGCAGTTGTTTGTACCATGAAAAATGAATGTGAATTATGAAAGGTCTCGAGGAAATGGAGAACAAAATGAGCTAACAGTTCGTTCGTGCCGCGTCGCTTTCTAACAAGATGGACTCTGATAAGAGAATTAAATAACTTGGGTTTGACCTTCGCTACAAATGGGTTATAGAGATTCTAGTAAGACTGTACGCGGCATGAATCGATGCATTTGAGTTTCATTAAAAACCTTGTGAACGTATGTAGACATATTTATAAAGTTCGCTCGATAAGTCGTTGTAACTTTTTCACAGCAAATCAACAACTTCAATGGGGCATTTTTATTACTTTTACTCTCACTAGAAACACATTTTATTATATAATATTAAATTCAATATTTTTATGAGCTGTATAATATATAAAAGTTACATGTATTGCATTAAATCAAAATTAGTATTTTCAATAACAAGGCACACGTGCACTGTGCAGTGTGCAGTACACCCGATAAAGTCACGGTGTTCAATGCCATTTTAATATATTAAATTAATGTTTTTTCCAATAAATAACGAACGCCACATATTAAAACTAAATACGTACATGAATATTCATATAAATCAATATTAAACTTTAACAATGCACATTTATCGAATAGCAATTTATTTGCTTATTTATTGAAATTTGTTACGCGTGTTAATATTTTTAGTTAGCAAATGCGTCGTCAGGCTAATTCTGTTTCTGTTCTGTTTAAGTTTTGGTGACAAGTGTGAGCGAGACGGGAGTATGGGCCCCGGGGGCAGCTCCTAATGCAACTGATTTTGTCATTCGAATGGAAATCATTGATAGGATTTTTAATGGCTTTAAAAAATGGCGACAATGGCTCGTGGAGTTGATTCGACAGGATAATTTATTGTTGCTCGTAAATTGTAGTTTAAATTAAATCGATTCTAAATCCCAGTTTCTTTTATCGATACTG
The DNA here is from genome assembly GCA_932294365.1 of Diachrysia chrysitis. Classification (NCBI taxonomy): domain Eukaryota; kingdom Metazoa; phylum Arthropoda; class Insecta; order Lepidoptera; family Noctuidae; genus Diachrysia; species Diachrysia chrysitis. The sequence continues at coordinate 5,493,872 of OW028653.1, forward strand.
TAACTATTATGTTTTTCATAATTACTATAAATCAATTTCCTTATTGTAGGCTAGGCTATTAATTATTTTTATAACTTTGTGACAGAAACCACTAAGATTTCCTAATTTAATTGTGAAACATATAAATACGTATACTCTAAATGTTTTGTACAATTCGCATTTCGTGTCCGAACAATGGCGTCTTTAAGGAAACAAAGAGGGCATCTATAAAAATCTCGGAATACACAAAAGAGTCTGAACTAAGCAACCACACTGCTCTGAGGTGCCAAAGACAATGATAATTGTTCCACGTGAAATATAGTGTTGCCACCGACAAAAGAACGTAAAAAAAATCATTTTTCATTGTAGCGCTTCGGCCATTCACTACAGGTGGGGCAATGTGGGGTGAGCACGGACAAAGCTGACTATCAATGGACGATACCAATATTTTTTTTTGCATATAAAAAGTTATAGGTATAGAGTAAAGTTTCTCCATTAATTATTTTCGAAACGATGCTTGACAGAGGCGTGACAGGCGGAGCGGGTAAAACTTAAATGATGTGTTTCATTAAATGCCGGTATTTTGTATATTTCGTAAGTATTTTAACCAAAAACTGCATTTAGTGATACCACTGGAACACAGAAAGCAAAACGTTGTACGAAACTAATAAAACGTGGTTTTATGAGGTTTGTTCCTAACTTACATAAAGAAATCAAGATAAGTGTTTCGCGAAATGTGTGCACCTACTTCAAACAGAGGGTTATCAGATGTTATTTGTTAAAATCGGCAGCTGCGATGCGCAAGCGCACCGAAGTGTAAATTTGATGCCAGTGACAACAGCCGCCCTTGATGAGTGGATAAATTAATAGCGGTTGCAAAAAATATTACAATCACAATTCCAGGTAATTTTGCAAAAAAATATCGGAGTTGATTTAAAATTAAACGCTGATTAATCAAAGTATCTAAAGTAATAAAAGAGACAGATACAGTCAAGATATTAATAGACGTAGAAAACAATAAATGAGGACTATAATAGGGCTTAAATAAAACAAAGAAATTAAAACAAAGACTTGTCGATTTAACTGACTACAGAAAAGGCTATAAAGCAGTCATTAGGATTACCGAAAGGTCAAGAGTGGCTCGTGCCACCCAACAATAACTTACTGACCATCTTTAAAAAGAATAACTTTACAAGCATTGTTTTTCGTCTCCAAATAATTTACAGCAGTCATAAACTTAAGAAAGGACAAGCACTCCAGGTCACACAGAAAGTGCACAAAGCCCTACAAAAGCGGTTTTGTTTACTGATTTAGATGAAAAAATCTTACAATAATCCGAAAAACAAAGAATTTACGTCACGGTTTTAAAATAAAAGGTGCCGTTTGTTAAGGGATTACGTCCCTCGAGATACGGGACCAGAGCTACAATAATTGAACGAAGACAATGCTTATAAGTTCAGGTAGCACAAAATTTACCAACACATCATCCTCTTGTGAATTAAATTTTCTTATTTTAACTCTTATGTCTAAGACATAAGGCCTCAAATTGTTTGTATATTATTACGATAACATTTGACGATTTGGATTCTGCGAAAATATTGTTCTGGTTAGATCTTTGCCGTTTTAATCCAACGCGAACAATATTGTGTTGAAACAGAGTTTGCTTTGTTAGCTGTGATAATCCTAATTGCAAAGTATAGAGTAAAGATGAACAAATTCTAGATAGTGAAGCAAATGCAGAACAGCAGAACATATTTGGTCCAAGAATGGTCGAGTAAAAAGTTCAGTTTCCGGGACACGTTCATAAGATGTATGAAGAGGACTATCATTGGTATAAGACAAAGCAAACAGGATGTTAGAATTAGTTTATAGTTTCAAAAATCAATACTTCCTCGAGGATGACCAAATTCCGCGAAGATATTTGAGTAAGATAACGTTTGCTCTGAAGATGTTAGTTTTACATATCTCGACCAATGGGCGTGTAAACAACGGGCAATAAGCGACCATATAAATTATAACTGAATATCGATCCTATCTCTTAAACCAGGGTAAAAATGGGAACAAACTATTGACGCGACTTCGGCAAACCGAGATAAAATAAATATTTTAGGGTGGGCTCGCCCTAAACAAACACATTCAGGATTTGCTGACCGTCGATATAGTTTCAATTTAATACGGCGAAATTTTATCACTTCGATGTTTATTCAAAAACAAGCTTTATTATAAGGTTGGAAGATTGAATATATTCGTAAAGATTTTTCTTTCGTATTAAATCTTTGTGTTGAGATTGAAGTATAGAGCATAACACTATCCGAATCGTTGTTTGTTATCATTTTTTCAAGCTCTTATTAATATGAGTTAGGTAATTTCTTCTGAACGGGCTTTAATTTTGGAAATTGCTAGTATCTTACCCGGCATCAGATAGTGGTGTGCTTAATGTGCACTAGAACGGGGTTTAACATCAGGGCGTGTAATTAATATTGAGAATCGATTGTACGCTCGGGGCGGTGCGCAGTTATCGCGCGACTTATCAAAAGCCAGCAATATTTCTTCATTAACGACGTACCACGAGGTGCGACCCATCGTCTTAACATCTGCTATAGATTTAAGATGCTGTTCTGACTTGAATATAGCAGTTTCAAGATTTTATTTATTTTTTAAAAACCTACTATACCTTTTCTTAAAGGTCGCGAAATGAATGAGAACAGAGTAGGTATGTAATTGTTTATCATAAAAATTATGTAGGTACATTAGTGTCACCAAGAGAGCTCCAAAAATAATTTATAACCGTCGTTGGTATTATTAGCTATCAGTGTCAATAATTTTACTATAACTGTTTGTTCAATACGTGCCTATACTAGTTCATTTTTAAAAGTGTTAGTAACTTTCTTACTATAATTTTTTGTGCTTGATTAGAAATGAAATTTTAACATTCAAAGAAATACGCTGGTTTTTTATATTTGTACCAATAGAAAAATGTCACAGTTGCTCGGTCGTCTGTGAATTTTATTGTTGTTAGGTATCAATATTACTTATTAAAGAAAAAGTGTAATAGTTTTCATATTGTTATTGAAAAATGGTTGATGGAATTTATCATATAATTTTATTTACATTTTTACATTAATTACTTTTTAGAGAGCCTTGCCTACTTATCGACGTCCAAGACAACTGTAAAAGTCCGGGCTGAGTTTTTATTAAACAGAAGGCCGAGTCAAAAGGCGATTTATCAAATAATATGACAGCATTCAACGAACATAATTTTAACGAAAATTGTAAAGAGTATTATGTTTCATAATTAATGAAGCAAAAGGCTTTCTCGGTAACAAAATATTCCCGATCTAAGTTTCGGATCGTCATTACGCGTCTCTTTGTGCGACATTCTTTTGCGCCCAGGTGTTCATATAATTACATTGGATACCAATAGACAAGGATAGATAGATTAAGAAGTTGATACAATAGAAAGAGACGAACGAAAGGCCCTTGCGTTGATTGATAACTGTGACAAAAACGTAGCAGATGAAAAATAATAATTATTAGATCTATTGTTAAAGGTGTATGAACTTCAATAGGGGTGACACGCTTTGAAATCTTTATGTTTAAAACAAATTGAAGAAACAAAAATCAATGCAGGTACTTTTATCAAATAATGTAACAATTAAGATTTGTTTTAAAGATAAATAGATAGGTAAATTTATCAAATTAAGCGTTTAGTTTTAACAACATATTTTTAATGTTAAATTTGATTTATTTTTATATTATTTCTACAACACCTTATTACCAATAAAAAATATGAAGAGTTCACGTTACTGATTGGTAATCGACAACCCTGTATCGATGCATTTGCCGGCTGTGCAGTTTGCATTCAGTAAAGCTAGACAATAAGCTGCGAAGCGCGCGCGCAGGTAGATATTAAAACCAAAATTAATTTTCAGTTCTAAACTGATGGAACAGCAATTTGAACTCTAATCACCACTAATAAGGTTGGTGGTTATGTTGTGTGAAATTGTAAGTGCATATTTAAGTTTGCACAGGTGTACTTATATTTTTTTTATCTTTCATTAGCTAAGTTCGCGCTTTATGGATCACGATCGAGGGTAGGACGGACGTGTCTTATTGTTTTGTCAAATACATGAGAAATTTTGTCAATAAAATCTGGGTGGTTCGAGTTTTTGTTGCGTTTTACTTAAGTTTACAATAGAAGTGCTGCCCTTTAAACGTATCGATGAGATTTTTGCCCACATTATACGTTGTTGCTTAGGTTTTAATTTTCATTTACAAAAATAGTACCTACATCATATTTAAAAATTGTATTTTGAAAGTTTTATCGTTTATTGATATTTATTGTAATAAAGAATTCGAATAGATATCCCACCAAATGTATAGGTAAATATTAATTCTAAAGTCACTGCTGACCTAAACTCTTAAATAGTTCGCAAATAAAAAACTATTCAACAAAAGTAGCATAGGTTCCCAGAATTTCTTCTGCGGGCGCTAAAAGCCTCCGAACATAATTAATACCGGGGTTCATTAAAAACTTTCCTGCCAGGTAAAGTATGCGTGCTAATTAGCAAAAACGCAAGCAACAGTCACACGGTCTGTCTCAAGCCTTATACTGCTCATTATGTACTTTCATAATTATACATTTTAAAATTATTTATTAATTTGAGAGAAATTAATTTGTCGTAACACATTATTTATCTCAGAACTTAGTAATTTTATTATAAGATTTTATAAAAATACCTAAATTAAAAAAAAAAAACAAAATATTAATTACCTATCATTTTACATTAAGTACAAATTGTTCGTTATTTACTTTTTCACAATAATATAAAAATAAAATAACTTAAATAAATTGGTAGTAAGGTAGCAAATTGAATGTTCGCATGAAACACAATATCAAATCCCTGTCGGCGTTCACAAAGGTAGCAACAGCTAGTTACGGTTTGTTTAACAGATGATTGTTAATTATACTTTGGGTAAGATGAATTTTAATCTATGAGTTTTTGCTGTCCCTCACTCAATAAGGGAATACTTGTCAGTTCTGTACAATGTATACTAAAATACAATATGTAACTGACAGGCATTCTTACCATTCTTTGGTTACGAGCATCGTTTACTAAAATTAAATCAGTGTTCGAGAGATCAATTCAACGAACTCCGATAACGGTATGAGTAATTCTTAAATCGATTAATTAGCCACATCAAAAGAGCAATCTTTATACTTTATATCGATTCCTTCCTGGAGTTTTTTTTAATACTAATGTACCGATAAGTAGGTGTTTGTTGTTGACCTATAATACCAGTACCTATAATTCAATAACGCTCAGGAAAAAATATTTTTCTAAATAGTTATTCTCAGCCTGCATCGTGTCTTTGACAGTATTATTACGTCAGTCGTAACCAATCTACTTAACATTTATCCTCTAGCAAAGAATCAATTTTAAACGTCCATTATTAGCCGAGTTTAATTACCTTTAAGTATTCGCGTTTATCTCTCTAGCCGATCTATATAAAATAAATCAATTTAATCTAATTAAAAGCATTACATGTTTTTTGTTCGCTAACGAAACAAGACGAGGTAAGAGATGGAATCGTGGAGATTACGAGGTGAGGTTGTATCAGCGGGTCACCGATCATATCTCGAGGCGTACGTCAAACCGTCCATCCACTGTCGTGTTCTATCAATTATTTATATAATCTAATTTAATTTAAGTCCCCTGACCTTTCTTTGCACTTGGTTTGGAAAATATATCTGGAAACGTTCATAAGAACTCATGTAAATTTCATAAAACTGATTGTATTACTGTTGGGAACACATTAGATTGCATTAGTAAGTGTTATGCGGACGTTTCTAGTTCGGTATTGCATATCATCGTCGACAGGACGTAATGAATTATAAATATTATTTCTAGTTGATTCCGATTTGAATTTCAATACGGTTTTGATGAAAGACGCGTCGCGGCGCGAGGCGTCGGGTTATTTGTTAGCGTGGTGGCCTTGTTTTTATGTAAAGCGTGGATTCGGTAGTGCGGAGGTGCAGTACGCGGCTAGGTGGTCGAGGGCTGGCAGGCGGGCGCTCGGCCTTGCACCGCGTCTCGCCACGCAGTCTACGACGGAAGTTTACGACCGAACGCCAGCCACTTTTATTGGCTACCTCACATCGAAGCCTCCTCGCAGCCTCCCATTCACTCCACAAGAAATATACTTTTTTATTGCTCTGTCACTCGGGTAATTTATTGACAATGAACACACGTGCATTTCTATTAATATTTTATGTCGTAAGAGTTTTTATGCGGCCGCGTCCGTCCGGGCCATTGTTGGGCCCATCGGACAGTTTGTTTTATGTCAACTCTAGGTCCACTTAATTGTTGTACGATTGGTCGTGATAGGTCGCTTCGACTGGCATTTCGTTGTTCTAGCAATTCGGATGATATTGAAAGTAATCGTCTATTTATGCAAAAGTGTTTGCGGTTTAATCTATAATAAAAAATTAAAAGGGCAAGTAATTACGCAAGTATGAATTGAAATGGAATTCAGAACGACTTGAGTAGAAAGATATATTGAGGTTATTATTAGTTTATAGCGTTTTAATATCGAGTAATAGACGGCAATGTTCAAAAGTTATTGATGTCTCGAAGTGGATTGGTTGGTGCGTTAAACACTGACAAAGAAAGCGTCTGAGCTAATTGCAGGTTTTGAATGTTAATCGAACGATCGGCTGACTGACAGTGGGTCCATAAACAATCCTGGCTGTCGCCGTAAAAGTCGTGTGCGGTTTTTCATCGTCTGACGCGCAGCCTTTTGGAATTATACCCCAAATAATGACAATTCTTATGCTGTCTGCAGGGCGCTGTTCCAATGGGAATACGTGTGTCGATAAGCAATATATGTAGCCGACAATTTGGGTGGTATTTTTAGCTTAGTCTGACAATATTACTTTTTATGTACCTATCGATGAGATGCAGAAAGAGGGTATTGAATATGATTGTTTTAAAGTTAAACAAAATATAGAAATTTAAACCGTTGACTTCGTCAGCTAATGTAAGAATAAATGATTAATTATTCATTTATTAATAGAAAAGAAAACCTTTAGTGCTTAATTACATCGACTATTACGAAACTTTACGCAGCTCTACATAATCTTAAAACCGTACAATGGACAACAACACGTTTCCTCGTAAATAATCCCGGACAAAGTACTCTCGGACGACCGCAGAATATGCGCTATATAATTAACAGTTATAGCAGAGAGGCCCTAACTCATGCGCATGCGCGGCAGAACAATGCGCGCGATGTTCGGCACCTAATGGACGCGTTGATTGAGCTCGCAATAATGTTGCGGGTTGTATATATAACGATGTATTACATAAATAATACTAAAAACATGCAGGAGTATGTATGAAACAAATATTTCATAAGATCAATAGTGTAAGTAAAAACTGATTGGGTTTAAGTCGATTAATTTTTCTTCTGATTTAAAGACGAAATGTTTATCTAATTTCAGGATTCTTTGATCCACCTGTTTCTTAAATAATTACGTTGGAAAACCTTAATCCTCTTAATTAATACTTAATAACGTCTTACAGAATTGAATAGAATTATAGGTACTTGGATATTCCAAACGTATTCAGATGCAAGACTTTTATGGTATTGTAGTCCACTCACTTAATATGGAAGTCGCTCGTACTTACCTGTAACAGAAATATGAGATTAGTATCAATTAAAATAAATCACAGTTAACAGCACGATCAAACAAATAGTAGTTAAAGTAATTGTTTGGGTTTCAGTTTATTAAGCAATAAAGTTCGAGCGGTGGAGCTGGAAATTCCCGACGCATACCAGATTTGATTGAGTCTTACTTTTAGAAGGTAAAGAAAAGTGAAAATGCGCTATCGACGGAATACAAATGGGTTGGGGGGTGGGGAGGCATGCGCAGGAGTCGCCGCGTTCCGATCCACACGTCGCGGGCGTCGCGAGAGCATTCCGACGCTTTTTCAACAAATTCCCGCACGCCGTCTCGCTCCCCTAATTGCACTTAATTTCTGCTTCGTGCCTGTTTAAATACGGCTCAGCAACGTTTAAAATTGCTATGGAGAGCACTGAAGACACGAGTAAAGTTCTGTCTTCAATGGCCTGTGAAGTTCGATCCAATCGCCGATTAATGTTCATTTTTATTTTGTTGCGGCGAAGGCGAAGAATTAGCGATTACATTGTGTTTTTTGAAATTTAGGGCTTTAAGTTTCATGATGATTCGAAGTGCTAAAAAGAGTGTTTTTTCTTTAGGTATATTTGAATTAAGGTTCGACCGCACTAAGCGTATCTGCACCTCTATAAATATTATTTTTACCGATACATATGAAAATTCTAAGGCAATAGTTAAGAGTCTCCGTATCGTTTTACTTTAGGAACGGGTGGCAAGCCCCAATCGACTTTGAAGCACTCAGTGATTGAGAGTTAATTGTAGTGGTCTCAGTAACAGACACCACAGGTCCACGAGCCACGCCGCGCGCCATACAAATGGAGATACCGCGAATCGTGATGATTGGCGTAAAGACGCTATTCAATTGTATGATTGGATTTTTTATCCCATCAGTCTCGCTGATCACAGATAGTGTTAATGACTACTGTTTTTATACGTAGCTATAGCTGTCTCATATCCAAAGGCATCGTAAATCCAATTTACTCGCGTCGTAACATAAAAGAGTTTGTTTGAAAATGTAGACAGCCAGAGAGCTTTTCCCTTTGTAAATATCAATGCAATGGTAATAATAACGCCGCGTAGACAACGAGTGCGGAGTCTTTATTACATTTGACATTGGAGCAGATAGCCTGTGTCATTTAGCTTGTTAGCGGGCGCATATCACTGATACTTAACTGCGGACTGCTATTACATAGTAGCGATGTAACTTAAATCACACCCAATTTAAAAGCAACAAGAAAAACAAATGATACGAGTAAAGAAAGCATGGGAAACATGTAACGAGGCAAACCTATTAAAGAGGCGAAGCGTAGAGAAATATCTCACGATCCTTGCTCATTACAAATTATGAGCGCATTCCTATCGGACTCTATTAAAGATGATGCTAGGAAATGACTTTTTGAAGCATGATGCGACGCAATTAATATGATATAATTTTAACAAAAACTTGTCCAGAATAAATGACAAATTACACGTTGGTAAAAAGTGGGAGTCGTATGCGCAGAGCGGGATAATGACAGCCTATTGCGCACTCGTTTCAGCCTCATGGTCATTACTGCAATATGATATTAATTAAATAGTCGAGATAACAATCTAAATGCTGCACGTTATTATCGTCCGGCGATGTTTAACGTCTTAAACTTTTTGTATAAATTGCTCTATTATTGATGTCATTACATTAAGATGATCGATACGATTATGATCGCATATTTTATAACGTCTCATTTAAATTAGTCATTTTAAGGGTCAGGTGACCATGCGACTCTGTGCAACAAGTATTTAGAACCATCGAGTTCAACGATAAATCGATTGATATCAATCGATATTGATAACAACTTGAGAAAAAAGCGATCGTTCTAGAAACGTTGAGTCAGTTGGCGCTCAGCTGACACGACGTGGCACTTCATAACAACCTTTGTACTCTCGTTACCTCCGTAACGACCACCCGATAAGAATAGAAACAGAAATTCCTCAAGCGCGCGCCGATTAAACTCCTAGGTGAAAATAAAAGAGATTGTTTATAAAGCCGGAGTAGACGACATGACAATAGACGGCGGTGATGGACCGAGACTCCTCAGTGATCGGCACACGACAATACGCATCGATCCAAATTCGTATTTACTACAAAAGATTTAGAGTTCATTAATTTAAAGACGTGACCAAAACATGTGACTTTAAGAAGATGATTAGGAAAAGTGGGGGCGTGATGTGCGAGAGAGAGCGCGGATAGCGCGAGACGGAGAGGTCCGACCGCCGAGGGTCACAGGCGTGATGTCAGGTCAGCCACTTTTGCACCTCGCCATAACAACGCGTCTCAAATTATTATGGACGTTTGATAAGTGTTGGGAGATTGCACAGTCTTGGTACTTTATGATGCTAATTAAGTGTTTACGTTACTAGCCGAGGTACATTGTTGACACTCGGCGACGGGCGCCCAGGGTTTTTGTTTGAGGAAACGTCACTCACACTCGACTGCAATGCTTTCACCAGCCAAACGTTTACAAAGAGCATTGACATCCGAGTAAAGCAATGTGTAATAAACAAGCATTCGTCTGGACGACATCTATAGATACCACTCCGACGATACGTTATCAATCTCCGAAGAATTTCATCTGAGCTACTGATAAGATAGCAACATCTTACGATTTATTTAGGCTAAGAAACAACTTCAAAATAGCTATAATAAAATAATATTAGCGTAATAACGATTTGAAGCAATAAAAGCTGTTATGACTTTGGCCAATAAAGTTGGTGGATCTCTCAGCGTTTTAAAATAACTGAAGATTAAGGGTGGCAGGCTTGAGCTGTCTGAATCTATAACGGCAGTCTCTTAATGCGTCTTAATGTGTATTTTACGATTGTTACACAAGACGCGAGCAGTTTTACATCGGTTTAAGCGATGTCTATCTGACGTTATTAAATCTTCTGATGTTCCAAAACATCAAATTATGAATGAGAAATAAATCAACAGTGGCGATCGTAAAATGCTTTATGTTTTTGTTCTGTTCGGTCGGTTCGATTACTCTACCAAATTGCCCCAGATGTGGGCACGCGCAAATCATAATGTTTTCATTCTGTCTGTATCGAAATTAAAAATAAAGTAATTGACCAAATTGATGTTCCTTTCAGCGAGCGCTTGTGATTTAGATATATTATGTAGATGTTATTGACCAGAAATTTGGACCAAATAAATAGAGACTAAATATTGATTTAAATTCAGTAGGCTAAACATAACAAGCATAAATTTTATTTGTAACAAGAAGTATCAAATAAGAAGCAAACGTCAATCGGTACAGGCTGGTTGTAAAATAAAGAAAATATTATTTGTAAAGTTTTGAATACGGAACAAATATTTTACCATCTGAATTCGAAAAACATTTGAACAGCTAAAAATAATGGAAAAATATTGTAAAGATAACGCATCAATACCTTTCGCGTATCATAAACGCATTACCACTTAATGAAACATTATGAATAGCTCACATATTAAGGGTGCAGCCGGTTATATGATAAATGCTTCGCGGATGACTGGCGGTATGTCCCGGCTTCGATTCCCGATTGGCATGACATTAAAGAAAGTATTTGCGGCCTTAGTTTACGGTCAGGGACATGCTATCAATCAATATTATATGAGTCAGGTGAACCCCTGTGTGATTTGTGGACGTAATGTAGATCAATTTGATATTGTGATTATAAAATGTTTTCTTTTCAGACTATCCTCGTTATGAGGGAAATTGAGTTATATTTCTAGGGAAACGCACACGTTATGACTTTACTTATAATATCTATTGATAAATAATTTTTCAAGATGTAGTCTGAGGTCGGGGTTCGATCTCCGGCCGGGTCAATGTAGAAAACTACTTTTCTACATTTTCTTGAGGTGTTTGTGGTACCTTCGTGTCTCTGATATTATTTACTTTGGGTTCAGAGCAATGTTACATACATGTTGTCCACATTTATTTATTATTATAAAATACCTAGTAAAGCTGCGTCTATTAGGCAAAGAGTGTTAGTAGCAAAAAGTTAAATTTTATCTTTAAACAGTCATTATAATATAAAAAAAACATGCGTGCGTACAAAGTACACATGTCAGAAGTGAAACTTCTTTTTGGCATTGCAATCTGAAAATGAAAAGTTATTTGAAATTAATATTTAATAATAAAAATAATTAAAGAGAATTATTAAAATAAATTTATTTTATATTGTTTGAAAAATAATATAGTCAAATCTCAGATGTTGAATATTAAATTAAAATTCCTCGTGATTTTTTGTAAATATTAAAAATACCTAATCCAATTTAAATATATACAAAATTTTTGTAAATTAATGATAACTCTAGAAATTCCAATTTTTAAATTAAAATTTCGTCAAAAGAATTTATGAAATATTGTTATTAGTATTTTATGCACAATGATTTATTGAAATCTCAAATGACGAATTGTAAATAAAAATGCCACGTGTTTTTTGTCAATATTAGAAATTATTAATTAAGTTTTGTTTTTGAATTCAAAATTTAGAAAAGCGAATTTATGAAATATTTTTATTTTATGGTAAATGATTTATTAAATTATCAAATGACGAGTGGCAAGTTGAAATACCACATGTTATTTGTAAATATTAAAACTACCTAACCTTCAAACCAATTATCATAAAAAATTGACTTTCGTTGCATACCGGCGTGACGTTTCATCTGTAAAAATTTTACCCTCATGCGCCTAAAGAAGTTTCACTTCAAAATTAATTTGCCTAAAGTTAACCCATAAATCACATTCCTTAATAATGTTTCCTAATAGATTTTAAATAACGTTCCGTTGTTCCAAGAAAGCAAGTTATTCCAAAATACCTATAATTTAAACGACTTCTTCTACAATGTATAAGAACTTTAATATACACAGTATCGTTTGATTTAAAATTCATCGGATTGATTAAGAGCCTCACATTACCATACCGTTGATGAAAAAAGACAACCCCGTCTCGGTTCTTTTAAACACACAAACAATTGAACGAACTTAGAAAAAAACCCGTGATCAGAACCTGAACTTATACAATGACAGCAGCATGTTGATTCAATCACAAAAAACGGGAATTCGAACAAAAAACAACAATTAAATATCGAGGCCTCTCGGCCGCCCCGAGAAATATTTAGAATACGTTGCCGAAGACACAATTTCTTTTTTTATCACCAAAAAGTCTCTACACGTGTCCAGAGATGTCGTCTTTATTGGTTTAGTCCAATTAATGGCGTCTAATGTTCCCAGAAACTGGCTCTAGGACAATAAATTACTAATTTTCGTTTATTTGTGGTTGTATTTTGAATTTGTTATTCAAATTTCTTTCCTAAAAACTCTATTACTCATAAAACGAAAATTGTGTTTCGAATTTTAAAAGTCTCGTATACAAACAAGTTAATGATAACGAAATCAGTTTAGCAGAGTTTATTGCCTACATACTGAAGAAGGTTTCAATAAAAAATAAATAGAGAATCGTTAAGATATACGAATATGACTTTTCTATGGCTATTAGGGATCTTACACAATGGCAGCGATATTATCGTGGGTTTAATTTGCAAATGCTCGATCGATATAGCTGGCTGAGTGATTGAGACTGAGCGCACAGACGCATTGACAGTGCACCGCATTCTATGTAAAATATGAAAGAGTCTCGCTCCCGGTCGCCGATGCCGGACAAATGACCCTCCAGATGGATGTGGTACTCGTGTTGAGAGCTTAACTAGGAATAGGAATGTACATCAACTATGTACGGAGCGCTCCGATGGAAATATTGGACGCTTCAAATACATTTCAAGCTGAGATTTTCTTGTGAATAGGAGAGGAGCTCTGCATTATGTTGAGCAGCTGGGCTGTGCCTATGTATTACTTATACTTCTAGTATGTAGTATGTAGTATTGCAACTACTTTTATAAAGCCAAATTTTTCCAAGTAGTTACCAGTCTCTATATTGAAATAAGAAATAGAGATACATTAAAACCGGAAAACGTCCCACATCCTATCTACAGCTACCAGATTAAATTCATAAATTTTTGTTTTCTTACAACCTTCGTATATTTTTGAAGGTATGTACCTAATCTTATTACCTTACAGGCTACAGTGCTATTGAACCAGGCTCATCCACACAACATTCTCACATCTGACACATTGGTCATTCCACACATACATAAAACAGGCGGTGACCGCGGCCGGTGCCTACCGCTGATTGAATTATGGTTGCACTACAACTGATTAATGCGACATCCACCACTGACGTACTATTGTCTGTTCCAATCTGCATCCACCAATAAGAGAGTAAAACGATCCCTCGACCGGATCCGGAATGTGTAAGTATCAGCATTTTGTCTCTGTGTGTTTCATTTTGTATTTCGCTACATTCGATGTAGGATCGAGCAGCACACATTTACAATTTTATATTTTTAGGATTCGAATATTTAAAATCAAATGTTTTTTGTTTTTTGCTTACATTAAGACCACCACTTAAAAAGCATAGCTAATCTTTAGAATGATGTTTATTTGATTTATCTAGTTATATTTTCTTATTCTTGGCAAGTAAAAACATTTTCTTTGAAGCTGAATATGCTAGGTAAATTGAATATTATATACTAAGTAAATGAGTAAAATATATTAGTAGATAATTTAAAAACAATAAATATTAATGTCTAATCTAATAACAAGTTATTGTCTACAAAAGAAGGTACACCTAATCATAGGAATCAATAAAATGACTCGAGACCAAAAACACCGCGACGGACCTTTTCCTTAAACAAACAAAAATAAATGAAAATTCAAAGGCCAAAATATAAAACGATAAGAGGATTAGGTGGAACGGAGATGACATTGGAAATTAAGGCTGTTTTCTTTTGTAATTTTCCCCCGATTCACCCTCGGGTGGCAAGGAGGTTGGGGTACGTTAAAAATGTATGTTTTCTCAAGTCCCCGGTCAACGGGGAGGCTGCGCTCGGATAATTTTCAGGACATGTCGGTGTCCACACGCTTTATGACCTGAGACAAGCGGTGAAATCTAATTTGACGATGTAATATCCTCGCTTGATTGTTGGACTTTGTCATTTATACAAATTGATGAAGTCACACACAGTATAATGCATTTGACTGACAAGCGCCGTATTTAGCTATTAAGAGCAATGCCTTCTCACGCGTCTGATTTGCAAAACGTGGTATTTACATCAACTTAATCGCCATAAACTATAATAAACGACTGTATCTTAGACTGAACGCAAAGAAGCACGACAATGGCCGGTCTACACGGCGCGTTCCGAACGCCGTAATTAAAGCGATACGCGGACAAAAACGCGCGAGCGGTACGCGCGGTGTTCGCCCGACGCGCGCGTTTTTGTCACGCCAAAAACAAGCCGCGCGAACGCTTCGACCTGCAATAAATTAGGCCGAGTGACGAAAGCCGACACCGACTCAATACCCGAAGGCGTTAAATAAAAACATTAAAGGCTGGTTGAAATAATCGACGGGAAAAAGCTATATTGGACCGATTTGGTGGCGACAAGGGCTCAGGAACGTGAGTGGATGCGCCTCGTTTCAATCTGGCGCTCGAAGAGTATTTTACGAGTATTTGTATTGGCTTTTACTTCTTTCAGTGCTCGAGGAATGATAGTGTAAATATACGATTTCAGTTTGTGAACATTGCGATATTAAGACATACCTATTCGTGTTTACGAAAACGCTCGATCTTGAGTGCCTAATCTTTACTCGTTGTAATCGTATACAAAGATGCAAACGATTTACATTCAAAGTATTTCATAACACGAAGCTTTTTTGTTTCTGCTACCGTAGATTTATCTTTATCGTTTAATGAGATCTTGAAGAAAAAACACAATGTATAACTGCGCATTTACTTAGTGAAGTTTTAAATCATAACAATAAGACAATTTATGTCGCAGCAGCATCTGATAATATCCGTGGACTCGACAACTTACCTACGTAGGTATTAAGCCCGTAAACAGAATCATTTAAAGTACCTACTGTTTATGAAGGGAGCGATGTACCAATGTTGAGACTGACGTCACGAAAAGGGCGAATGTAACAGCGGGCTCTGAGCGAGGCGTTTTAAATAATAAATTGATTTTGAAATAAGTTTGAGGAGGCAAGATATAGCTGCAACCTCAACTTTTGACAAATGAATGAAAATGGGGATAAGTTTATGTAGAAAGAGTGACTCATTAAACATTTTATATAAAAAATAAGGTTATAATATTCCTAGCTAACTTCAATTCGAAAAGGCATTTCCGATTATGTAGTACCTACAAAACAACTAAAGCTTTCAAATGAAAACCACGCAAAAAACTACCTAATAACCTTTTACTATATAACTTTTTTCTGTTTTCATAAAAAAAGATAGATTAAAAAGTTGAATTAAAAAAAAATGGTTTTATGAGGTCTCCGCTCATTTCATGGGTACACATGGTATCAACCTTCTGAGCACGTTTAGGGTGACGTAGCCAGGAAGACGTAACAGACAGCCGTGTTTACGTGAAAATGTAAATAACTTTATCGTACGTATCAGGGAAATTTGCGTTTTAAATCTAGAGCTTTCGATTTGTACCAGCACGAGATACTGGCTGGAACAGGTTCTAGCAAATTCGTCAGTATACATTATCTAATAAATGTCATTTTCAGACGAAACAATTTGCGTCGTAGTTACGCATTTGTGTTTTTCCACGTGTACCTATAAAATATTCTGTAGGATAGACATTTGTTTTGGTCTACTAGATTAGTACTCAATGCGAGTTATTTGTGAATATTTATAAAGTTATTTTCATTTATGGTTAGGACTACGTGTACCTAAAAAATTCTTAGAAAAAAAAAATATTTAGATAATTGAAAAAAGTCTTTCACCTGATCATGTTTTATTAAAATTTTATAGAAAAATTGTTAAACCTCGTGTACATATTAATTAATATAAACCCCATTCTAAGTTAAAGTTAATCTAGATTCTTTTTATAGGTACCTAGGTAGATAATAATAACCTGGAATATTCTGGCGACGAAATTGTCTACATAATTTTGATCACCGTAAATAAGAGGTATTCCAAATACAATTTACATCACAAAGTTTTTATGCGACACTATACTGTTCGTTGTGTACTTTTTTAAATTGTAGGGAATCGATCATCACAATTCAAAGTATTGCCATCACAGGTGGGCCAGCCTGCCTCCTTTCTCGGATTATTGCGCTTCCTCTCACAAGAGGGGAGGCGTTATTCATGACATATCTCAGCTTACAAGACATATTGATGTATGTGTTTGTATATTTTATAAAGAATATGTTTTCTGTTTATAGTGAAATTGTAATTTTGTGAATATTAAACTACTACTATAAAAAATTAGAAAAATCTTTACCTCAGGTATAATATGCTAATTTTTGTTTTCATTAAATTAGGAGAGGCTTGTGGCTAGGTGTAAGCCGTTGGTTTGATCTATATTAAAGGTTAAACTGCGCTCGCCGCGGGTGTTCCGTGGATGGGTGACTATTTGTGAATATACCGAGAAGAATACCACGTTAAGCCGTTGGATCTGTCTGTAATACAGTATTTCTAACAACCCCAACATTGTTGGGAAAAGGTTAGGCAGGATATTGTTTTCATTAATTTATTCTCATACAAAAAAAAATTAAAGGATATAAAAATAATGTTGACAAGACATTGACATTTCTTGTTACAGACAACATTTTTTTTTACAAAATGTTTTATGAATATAATTTGTATCCAGCCAATACTTTTTTATTTGTACGAAGATTAGTTCATAAACTTTAATTTAAACAAAAAACTATAAGTCGTCGTATGGAAGACGCAAGCGTGAGTCAGTTTAATGCGATAATATTGTGAAGTGAGCTTTTAGCTACATTCGTTGGGTTATGACTAAAGTAATGTACCAGATAGTGTTTAATAATCATGATACTGCCGCTGTAAACTGTTGCAAATGTTTTGTGTATAAATAAACGCCTCACAGTTGTTGCTCTACTTTATGAGAGCTAGTAGAAATGCAAAGGTACTCGTATATACAGTACTCTTAAATATATCCAATCTTCTCAGTGATGAGATAATTTTAATTCAATTGTTGAAAACGAATACTTTAAGAGCCTAATCATAGTCAGACATATACCTTAATTTATGAGGATTTTAAAAAAGAGTTAGATATTCGTCGGTTCACGTTAAAGATACGAAAGTAAAAACGATTTTCCGTCAACAAACCAAACATGAAAGGAACAAACATCGACATTTGAATATCCACTATATATAAAGAAGTACTATTCCTAAAAGGTTGGAAACGAAAAGGAATTAGTATTCGAAAATGCAATTTCGGTGCAACGCTGAGAGCTGTCGTATCTACATAGGGGGCGGTCCGAAAGGGGTAGGGTGGGCCTGAGTACATATCCATCTTGTTAGGTATGCGCCCGGATGCGCCAGCTTCTGCAAACACAATAAGAGCCTTGCCTTCGTACCCCACTCTCCCCCTCCGCCTCTCTTATGGAAAACTTATTAGAGCGCGGCCCGCCGGGGAATCCTTTTTCCTTCGGTAAATATTTGAGGGAGAAATTAAAATTTGACAGCGGACGTTCTTGCGAGTTACGAAGGACGATAGCGTCTATTCTATATGCTCGTACGTGATACTTGAGGCGTAAAATGAAATTTAGATTGAGTTTGGACTGTATTGCTTCGTAGCTCTTTGTGGATGGTAATACGTTTGTAGCTCGTGTAAGTGTTTACATGTTATTTATGCATGGCTTGTAATGTTTATTTATATTTAAATTGATTATTTGATTTTATAGTGTATTTAAATTTATAAATTGTGATTGAGGACGTATCCCAGCTTTCAATAAGCTATTACTCGACGATGTTTTACGACTACATTTTCTTTAGTCTGTGAATGCCTATTAAAATCTTGGGTTTTAATCTGAATATTTGATAGGTTCATACATAACCTTCTGAGAAAATGGATAACGAAGAATTTCTCTTACATTATGTAAGGCTAGTTACAAATTTTTTACTTATTTACTCAGTACTACGATAACGATATATTTTTTTTTATGGATACCAAAGATAATGTTTTTTATTTAATTTAGGTTTCTTGAATCGCCGCGATTTACATGTTTTTATGTTTATTTACTACTATGTGTAGTAACCTACACATTCCTTATTATAAATACACGTAAAAGATTGCGTCGTAGCAATCGACGTTAAAAGCCGCTCAGCATTAGCCGCCCATACCCTTTCATGGTTCATTAAGCTTTTAGCGAATTCCTGAGTTTCTTGCTACCTCTAATTCTGCCGAAACAGTAGCAATAAACAAACAGGGCGCGGTAAAAAACAATAATTCACACGCTAAACCAATGTTGTGAAAAATGAGAGAGGTGTGAAACGTGAGCCGCATAGTAACACGCTTAGTTACAAATGAGAACATTTGCCTCCGCACATATTAGATAGGTACGCCTGCCATCTTGGAATTTGTCGCTACTTAATGTATTATAGGTACGTATTCTTAGTGATATAATTATCTTAATAGATGTCATACGTATTCTGGAGAAACTTGCATGTTTTACGTGCAGTCATATTGCTTATGTATTGGTGTCTAAACAGATCAGTAATCTAAATTATAACGACTAAAAATTATTTACATTATAGAGTATTGATATTCAATTACTTGACTTTAGGTACTGAATTGTTACCCGTTCTTTCTTCTCCAGTAAGGTAAATAAAAGTAATTTAATCTTGCCTACAAGCACAATGTAAGTTCTTTGTCTTCTCAAATCACAGAAAAGATATAAGCCTTACAAATCAGAGTAGGTAAACATTGCGACACAAAACCTCATCATTTTAACCCTCGTACAATCAACTTAGAGGTTATATAAAAGCATTAAGGGGTAATGTCTTGGCAGTAATTAAAGGCCGGGGTAGGTGAGGGTGGTGGCTCGGAGGCTGCGCGGCGGGGCGTGGTCCGCGCATGCGCACAACTGTTTAATTACGGAGGAACAAACAGCTCATCGACGCCTCGCGTTCATTAAGCCCTATGTAACACGGACGATAGCGGAAGGGATGGGCGTGGAAGTAAATACACCCTTAATTAGATAGCGTTAAGATCTAACGATAGATGAGGAAATTGTGGCATTTTCTCCCTTACAGTCTTTTTGAAATGGGAAACTTTCGTGCTATGTACGTGGATTAGGTGTTAGCTCGCTTTTATGTAACAGGTTCTTTACATAGGTATGAGATAATTACTTAGAGAACAACCGTAACATGAAAGTGTTTTATTTGAAGAATGAAACATAAACTGTTCATTATTTCCTGAAGAATCCTAAAGGAAACATTGAAAAACAATTCAGAAAACAACACAACATTTATATGATTCTGAAAACCAACCCTAAGATATATGCATCAGAACATTAGAAGATACAGACGTAACTCCGTAACATTCAAATGAAATGGGCTCGAAATTGTAGATAAGGGGGCTTTATGAACGAAATAAGGGGTGGGGGAAGGGGGGGAGGGGGGAAACCTTTCATATATGCGGAGGAATGGGGCTTAATATGTGAGAGAAACGGGCGTTTTGATAATGTCGGTTTAATAAGCTGCTATTGTATGTAGAACCCAATTGTATTATACTTAAGTAGCTTTTTACTTTTATGTCAGCAAATGGTATAGCAAATAATGTTAATTAATTAACTTTTACTCTGTACTTTGTTTAAAAAGGCTCTGTAGTCCCGTGGGTGTGGAAGGTGACTTTGGTTGTAGAGTTCACGTAAGATACGTTTAGAAAGACTAAAAGAATAATAAGTTTGTTTATTATTGTCTTGCTTTTTCCCAAGCTATGTTGGGTTTAGTTTCCAGTCTTATAGTATTCAGCTGAATACTGTATTTTATATAGAGCGACTGTCTATCTTACCTCTATAAATCATTTTACTGGGTAACACAGTATCCCGTAATAAGACTATTTTAATTGTTAACGTTGCCTCTAAAGGTTTTTCTCAAGGGTTTATACTTATAAAAATATAACATGATTTACCAAACTAATTATAATACACATACATACGTAGCTACATTACATTTCCAATATTCTTGTGGGTACGTTAATAAAGCTTACAATTTGGGTAGACGGACGGCAAATTTAATATTCTGTCACATTTTTATTTGATTTTAATACAACTTTCAGTCTAGGACAAATAAGTCAAGAGTTTTTTGACCTTTGAACCCCAATACTATTTGATCAATGAAAGATCTTATTAAATAATCGTTAGCTTGCAATTAAAGCTAAACAAAGAATTGAGAAAGTGAGTTGACCTGGTGTCTTTGTGAAATATTTTGTAAAAACATCGTGATTGATGGAACAATTATCTTGACTACAGAATCTTGTCTGCAATATTCATTAAATAATCGTAAGTTGTTATCCATTTAACAGTAAATATTGTTTGTTTGTTATTTACAGTTTAATTAATGGTATACGTGATCATCTTGATTGACTAATCATTACAATTTATGCTAAAATCTGTTGACACACTATCAACTTCGTCATTGAAATTCTTGCTTTCTAAGTAGTAATAAATCAGTCAAATTAAAAGTCAATTAATTTATTTATTTATGAACTGATCGCGCTATGTTTAATTTAGTGTTACCAAATGTTTTATAGATAGGTACTTAATAATTTCTCAGTTGATTGGATTGATAGGACCTAGAAAACCTTTACATTTATACATAGGTCGAGACACCATAAAGCATTACCATTTAACATAAGGTATTACTAGCTTTTGCCCGTAACTTCGTCCGCGTTTACTTTAAAATTGGACCCAGAGAAAAATGATAGTTTATTTAGAAATAATAAATTGATTACTATAAAACAAACATAAAATACAAATATTTCATCTTAAAAAATAATTAAAATAAATACTTCTAGGATTCGAAATTGAAGCAAAATATTTAAGTATTCGTAAAATTACTAGGCGTTACAATATGACATACTTATTTCAAAAATAAGTTTATATTCCAATGACATTATAATCAGAACCTCTTTGGTTCATTCTAACATCAAAACCGTCGACATGGTTACCCTATTGTTTATGTTTAGTTAGTGTAAATTTTACGCGCCTATTTAGCTAGATTTGATAGTTCTTACCGTTCTAGCATAATTGATTAACAAACACCCATCCATCCATCTATCCATCCTTCATCCAAACTTGCGCATTTAAAATATTAGTATAGATATGACGTAACTTTCGATTCAAATACAGTTCATACCAAAAATTCTAATCTCAACATAAACAAAATCTGAAACCTGAATTTAATCCGTTTTATTCCAAAAATCTTTTTGTGTTAACTTTATGAGTCAATGTCTTTCATAACAATGCACCAAATCACGTGAGCCGCCATTCAATACCCAATGAAATACGTTTGTATTCGAAATTGTACGCCTTAAAATATACAGGTCGGTCGAAAAGTTTTAAAACGTTATTTTATTGTTGGCTGTGGTACGAAGGAGAAATGTCTTGGCATATCTAAATAGTATGATTTAAATAAAAAATGTGGGCACGCGACGAGGTGACGGTACTCATGTAAATCGTTTCAGAACCGCGTCACGTAGGGTGGAAGGGTGCATATATTTTTGATTTGTTCTACGGCAGGCAATTTTTTTTGTACATACTTCATCTATCTATGATGTGGGGCCGTAATCCAAAGAGTAATTGAAATGGTTTTTTTGCGTTGTTATAGCTTTTTTCTCGCATTTCCTTGCGTATACAATACAGCCCATGCAGAAGATTCTCTTTGAAATTTCTTGTTTTTCAGAGTTGAAAAGATTTTTTATACTTCAATGAAATATTTTAAGTAACACGTCAATCAAATAATTGGCCGACTACTTAATAACATTTGCATAGTAACTGAGCCTAGAAAAGAAAACCTGATGTCTCAACAAAGAAGCTCTTAGGCGTTTGATACATGACCATTTTAACAGAAAACAACCGTAGATTAAGAAACAGTTCTATACTCGAATCGAGGAATGATGATAATAATTTAAATAACTCAGAGAGGCTATAACCCAAAAATGCGATACGATATAAAATAAGTGTAGGTGTGCCGTTAGATATTATATAGTGTAAATAATGTGGACTTATACGTCTTATACGTTGTATTAAA
The DNA here is from genome assembly GCA_932294365.1 of Diachrysia chrysitis. Classification (NCBI taxonomy): domain Eukaryota; kingdom Metazoa; phylum Arthropoda; class Insecta; order Lepidoptera; family Noctuidae; genus Diachrysia; species Diachrysia chrysitis. The sequence continues at coordinate 5,516,712 of OW028653.1, forward strand.
AAGTTAGTTTATCTTTGGAAGCTTGAAAATTGTTTATTTTTCTTTTATAGGGTAAACAGGGGCGGTATTCCAGCGTATCAGGTTTTGGTTGGGTGCCAAGTATAGAAATAACGTAATGAGTTTTAAAATTGGCAACTATCGTTAACATCATATTTTTACTGTAATTTTGTGTTTGAAGTGTTTACTTTACATTATCTTTTAACTAATAAAAGTATTACTGATTCCATATTTTCTGTCGTTCGATTTTAATAGGATGTTTTACGTGTTAACAATCTAACTATAAATTGTATTAGCAAGCAGAGACGAAATACAGCTCTTATTATATCTAATTAAAAAACACATAAGTTACCTAAATCTTGATCAACCAAAATCAGTCTTACAAATAGTAAACAAAGCTACCCTCTATGTTAAAACAACAGCGACACATCACCCAAGGTTCGATACGGAGGGGTTGAAATGGGTAGTAGGAAGGGAGGGGGGGGAGTTGAAATACACCATCCCTGCATACATCCCTCGAGTCCTTCATTTATCTCGATGTCGCCCGACTCTGAATTACAGCCAGAGATGTTCGATTTCCACCGAGATATGTATCTGGGTTGAAATTTTTCTTAACCATGTTAGTATTCAAGGCACAAATGTGGCCACGCGATATGCCTAATGCCTTTATATTTCACTGTACGTGAGTTACTTGGCTTAGTTTGGAGGTTAAAGATAGGTAGACACAGTTATAGATCCGTTGTTGGTTTTACGTGGAGACTTGTAATTGGCTATATGTTTGTACTATGCAGTTGTTGCTTAAGGTATTGGTCTTAAATTGTAAGTAAACAAAAATGTAGGGCGATAGTTTTTAGAGTTTTACTAAGACTTTTGCACAAAGTGAAAGGTGAAAGGCTTGACGGGATTTTAAAAATATATCGAATGCAATTAAGTCCTAAATTTAAAGCTGCTGGTGTAATAATTAGAATTTTGACTGATTGTTATAAAAGAGTGGTTAAGGTTTTCATTATTACACGTGTTAGTCAGCTACGTCTATACAGTTCAAGAGTACCACACGTGTGTTTATGAATATTGATTACAAGAGAAACTAGGTCGATTAATAAATCAAATGATTTGATTTAGTCGACCTAGATTTACGTCAACGTTTTAACTGAAAGAGTTAGTAATGGATCCTTGTTGGATGTCAAGAAATAAATTTGGAACTTCAGTAATCACTGAAACCAATTTCCAAGGGTTTAACATAATAATACAGTCTTCCGTAGCAATCAAAACACGTTCAATATGATCCATACGTACCACTTACGTTGGTAAGGAAAAATCGTCGGAGGGAAAATGAAAAAACTCAATGATTGAACGTCATACCTATGGGAATAAATTTCGTATGGGGTGGACGGGAGGCACGTGTCACCCAGTTGAATTGACAATTTGATTCGTCGCAGTGCTACCAACATTATAACTCATTGTTCACGAAAACTTGCAGACTGTGTGACATTTTAAATTTGATCTGAGAGATCGAGCCATGCAGCTGACTAACATCATCTTTTTATCATCTTAATGATACCAAAGCTTAAATTGAATAATTATTAATAAAAGTGCGTCTTGTGTGGCTGAAGGTGATGATAATGATAATGACGATCACCATGTAGTTTGGCTAAGATGTCTTCTATCCTATCACTATTAGGCACTTATAAACTGACAGCACCGGTGCCACGAAAAGTGTTTTACCAAAAGCATGCAAAAACCCTTTATTTACTCAGCACCCAAAACCTTCTGAAATAGATTAAAGCGAACGTTGAATAGAAACTTTAGTTTTCCCGGACAATGCCTGGTTTTTCTCGGATCTGAAATAATTACGCTTTACAAACTATCCCCTTTATCTCTTCCCGACCGTTTCCTATGCTCGTTTGTCCCATTTATCCTCGGACCGAGCAGATCTTGCACGTATACCCTCTTGTATAGCATGTCTTTCTGTGTATGCATGTGTAGGTTTTATATTTATTTATTTTCTAAATCTGCAGAGAATTAGTTTCTAGTTTTGTTTTTTCTATTCTTTGTTTTCTTTTCTTTATGTTTTGTTTTTGTTATAGCCTACGTCTAAGTGTCTAAGTATATTATTTCGTATAAATAAACATACAATAACTGATTCGTGTTTAACCCTTCTTAAATAGAAGGGCGAATAAGCTATTGTATGTTTTTAGACCATGTTAAATTAATGTACTAGTAGGTAGGTTTTGGCAAAAAGGATTTAATTTGACTTTTTTTTTTGCATTGACAATGTTTTACTAACAAATAATTTTTGTTACTCACTATAATGAGAAAATGTAGCTTTTACTTAAAAATTATGTAGTTTTACAAAACACTAAAAACACAATATAAAGTCCATAAACTGATGTTGCAACTGGGAAACAAAATAGCCCTATTACGAAGGGCTAATCCTTATTAGTCAATTTATGAAATTTTATTGCATTCAGGTGTTTTATAAATGTGTTGGTGTTATACAACTTTTGTTACAGACTGTACATTACTCTTTCTGAAGCTTTGAAAAATGTTATACGTATGTACCTTAAGTACTTTACGGGGCCTTAATTTAATATTAATGTCAGCTTTTAAAATATCATAAATATTACGGCAAGATTATTTAATTGATTGTAAACTAGATTTGTTTATTCACATTATTTATGTTCAAATGTGTATTACCAATATAAATTAAATAGAATTTTATACGAAAACAGTAACTGAAGGATGGTTACAATAATTATATTCGAGACATTCAAACGTAAGTAGGGATACTTACCTAAGTATAATATTATTGCTAACGTTTACGACGCTGTTTTATCGCTATTTTAAGAGAAATAATTTGAATCTCCCTTTTTAAACTCTATGCATAAACATTTAATACTTTTAGTGAGAAATTGAAAATTGTTTCATAAGTCTCTTTAAAATGTAAAATGATATAGCGTGTCGTAAATGATAGAGTCTAATTTGTAAACAATATATTTCGTTGCCATTTACTTTGTATTTGTTTTTTCAACAAAACATATTGGTATCTTCAATTTAATAATAATACGTAAGAGAGGCTTGTGTTGTACCCACATACAAAATGAAAATCTAATACAGATAAACAGAAAATTACTTGAGTATTATTCGTCCCATTTTATAGGTATGTTATAAATAATTGGACTCCACGTCGCACTGGTAACAAGCACTCGTAAGTTCACCCGAGTATTTTATCTTAACATGTTTACGTTCTTTCTCATAACGAAATTAATTTCGTGTTTCCATCGGCATTATTTATGAGTTCGAATAAGCAATAAACGTATACCGATAACATGTATTTGCTTACGGTCGTTAAGACCGTGGATTTATCTAAAAAGGAGAACAAAAATGTCCCCGGTTAACCCTGCGCCCGACGTCGTAAAAGACCCAAGAAGTACTGCGGGCAGAGCGACGCAACAAAAATACTTTATTTATATGCTAATGTAATTTATATGACGCTTAATGTCTCGTGGCTGGTAACGCACGATTCTGTTCCATTTTTTCAGCGGGTATCGGTTACACGAATGCGACTGTGTCTCGTAGGCAGTAAGGTGGTGTTTAGCGTGCGCCAAGTGTCGTGTGTGTCGATGCGATTATGAATGCGCGGTAGGAGGCAGCTTCTAACCCAGCTTCCTCCTGTGGAGGGGGAGGGAGCGCTCTGGGTGAATCAATAAAAATACGCGAGAAAAGCGTTGATTATACAACGGGAATTCGGTAGGAAACTGCTCTTTCAATAATGCCCGCCTACTATGAGACGTAAATTGAAATAAAGAAACGTTTATAGGCTTACCAAAATCAAATATCGAAATGTTGAAATCTGTTTATATTAAATGTCCTCGCATCGAGCGATAGATTTGACTTTTTTACGTCTAAGCGTTCTGTCAATACGGGGGATCTACGAGTTTATATTGAGCCTATTTAATAGGAAGCAAGCCAGGCTTGTAGCCAAGCGTACAGTCGGCGACAAAACAGGTTTGGGGGCTCAAACTTCTCCGAGCAACTTTTGCTTCTGTCCGTATCTGTACGCATATCATTTGGCCATATTTGTAAATGATAAGGAGTTACGTGCATTAGACATTCAAATTAGACTAAAACAAACGATAGCGGGCGAGTGATGGACATTCCATCTGCGTATTGTATGGTATTTGCATAAAAATCTTGCGTATCCGACCGGTGGACGTTGCCGCTTGTAATGCAGATTCAGTATCGCAATGAGATAAATACGCTCGAGCAAATATAAAGTTAAAACCAAAGTATTGGTAGACTGAATAACTTGACGGTTGTGTACTGGCTTAAGATTGTGGATTAAGACTTGAATTTGGTTGTATAATTTACTTGTCGGTCGCGAATAATCAGGGAATATGATATCTGATATAAACTACAGCTAAATATATAAAATCATGATACTGAGTCATCTATAATAACGTACCTATTAATCAAATATTGGGCATTGTGTACCTTAACTTTTTAATTTAAATGTTAACGAATGGAAATAGTGATATAATTTTTACGTCTACACTTGTATAAAGCATTTGGACAGTAATTAAATGTAAAAAGATAAGCAAGTTTTTTGTTTTGAAGATAGTAATGAGTGCCTATATCTCATGCATTTATAAATGGACTAGCTGTCCCCCGCGACTTTGTTCGAGTGTTTTAGTTTCAACGGTTTTTCATTTTTACAAAATTTTTCCTTTATGCTCCGCTCCTATTGGTCGTAGCGTGATGTTATATAGCCTCTAGCCTTCCACAATAAACGGACCATCCAATACAAAAAGAATTTTTCAATTCGAACCAGTAGTTCCTCAGATTAGCGCGTTCAAACAAACAAACTCTTCAGCTTTATAATATTAGTATAGATTTATATACATTTTCTAAAACTATATATGGGTACTCTGGATACGTTATCAGTTTTATGTAACATAATTTTATTTGTATAAAAATCGTAATGCGTAATTCCGATTTAAAAAATGAATGAATTCAAATCTCTGAATCAAAAGATGGCGTCTCTCGTGCGGTGACCGTAACCCGCCCACTGCGCGTGCGCGGAGTTTCAATATACCTAACGCGATAACTACCTAATTGTAACATAAACACACTAAATAAAGACCTCACAATAACACGTCTGACACTACTTAAAAACCTTTTTTCTGAAACCTGAATCGATAAATAAATTAGATTTTTCTTGCGATAAAAGTTAAATTACGAATACCTACTTCCATTATTTTATTGATAATTACCCTAAGTTATATGTATTTATACGATAAGGTCGGATAAATATTATGAAGATTGAAGGAAAAAAACATTTAAAAGTGTTAAGAGTCTATAGAAACGTCCCGTTTTCACCTGCGGTAATTTATTGCGCACATTAATTTGTGGTATTACTCGTCCATAGTTTGCGAAAGCGGTAAAGTGTTAATTTACACGTAAAAAGGTGTGACGTGTTTATAGTTTATTTTTAAATGATTCCCTGTAATTTATTAGATAGAGGCGTTTATGTTGTGTCTCATTTAGTCATGGAGTAGCACCTATCAACAGACGGAGGCCCAAGTCTCCTTAAATGATGATATCCTTATTTGAATATTATGTATCAATCGAACTATTTTACAGTGTTTAAATTGATGACTTGACATTGTTCATGTATATGGAAGACCCATTTACTTCTAGCTTTAGTAGGTACCTATCTAATGTCACGATCTGTCGAGACTCGATTAAACTCGAAGTTACCGGAAACATTTCCATTGCTTCGTCATAAAAACACACGTGTGCTAATAATAAACATATTGATGATACATTTTTATAACAGTTCAATTACATCGCGGCCGCAACATTTTACAACCGAACTGAATGAACAAAAGCCGGGCCCACAGATATAAACGTCGCATCATACAGGCATACCTCCCAATACGACGCAACCCGAGAGAACCTTCTCATTTCCCTTCGTAAAAAGAACTTTAATATTTGCAGCACGGCGAATTTAAGGAGCTATAAATTTTTGTCATTAGGCTAATAATAACAGTCGAAGTGGTGTCGCGGGAACAGGATGTTATAATGTCTTTTGTTCGACTCTTCGTAATTCGCATACCAATGATCTCAGAGCTGAATACATACCTACATTTTTTCCGATTGCAGTATCATCCAGCGGTTTAATAAGGATTTTTTTTTTCATTACTACATAAAACAAGATACTTAGCAGCACCTGCGATACTTTTAAATTTTAAATTGTATCGTTAAATATCACGTGTGCAAACAACATATTTACCGTGATAATATTCGTCTTGTTTTATGGAAAGAGATATAAAAACGATTTTGTTGTCAATTCCAATTAAGGCTGTCCCTCTTAATGACGGTTTTATGGACAGAACTGTGCGAAGTGACGATGCAACTTGTGACATACAAAGGTATTAAAGGTTCGGTCAATGTTGTTTCATCGCTGATATTATAAAATACCCCTGCGAAGGTCGGCTTCGAGAGATTGAGTTATTTGCTATAAAGTGAAATGTGCAGTACGGTAATGGAGGTACACGTTGTATAGTTCAATGATGGCTGGTATTACGGAGGTGAGTCCACACGTTAATGCCTCACCGGGAACTTGAAACCCATCATTACATATTAGCATAACCACGCCAAACAAAAAGCTGGCAAAACGTCAGTAACGCGCCGCGTGAGTCGGCGTAGAGAATCGTAACGACACACGAGGGAAAGTCCCACAGCCACTGATTTATTGTCGCGTTTGATAACTTATTTGATCACTTTATGATGGCGAAAACTGCCAGGAAAGCTCATAAGGCACGCCGATGCAAATCGCATGTATTAAGGCGGATATAGCGGACGGCAGCTGGCTGTTACATGCGCGTGACGAAACGATGCGCTCCCGCATCTTCATAACGGAATAGAAATCTCATAACAACCGTGCATACGACAAAACATCGAATGAACTCGGTTGAAAGGTAAACGACTTTTTAACGTCTCACTTATGTATATGACAAATCAGTCGATAAGTAATGAATCGATGCCAAGTGTAAAGAACCCATTCAAAGATCCCACATGACTCATTTAAACGTAAAAATAGCATTATAAATTTTAACAGCAGTTGGACATAGGACACGTTTATAATAAGAATAAGTTTATTTAAATAAAATGTAGGAATTAGCATGCCAGTGTGTGCGCAGATCTTTCCATTGTTTTCGCTAAATGACTTCAAAGTTGTGGCGGCGATGTGTATTTAGCATGTGAAATAAAAAATGTTTGCTGTTCTAAGAATTATGTAGGAGTTAGCAGGTGTACCCGCGCCTCTCTCGCATGACTCGCCTTAGTACAACGTATTGAGCTTACTTTTCCTTTAAGAATCCGATTGGTTCCCGACGACCTGGATCCTTTAAAACTCATTTATCGTTGAGTTATAGAACGGTTATAACATAATCTTATCGAGTTATACGTATTAGGAACATTTTATTACAATGTACTGACGTTCCCTTAGAGAGAAGGTCTTAGTCATAGGTCTTAGAGTTATTCGATTAAGGATGTATTTTGTCAAACCCAAAGTGATTTGTATTATGAAGAGGAAGCAGCAAACAACTCAATGTTTTAAAGTTATCGTGTCAAATATTTAAATGCAAATATACACTACCAGTGTGTGAATGTGTGCGTAATAAATAAATAAATTATACCTACTCATACTATTAATGGCATCATGGAACAGTACATGAAACAAAAACATTAAAAATTAAGATATCATTCAAAAACACCTATATATCTAAGTATATAATATTAAACATGAAAAAAGGGCAATAATATTTTAATGAAACTTCAGAGGCTTATCCAGTAAATATACAAATACGTACATAAACATATGTGAGTCCCGGAGATATTAAAATATCAAATAAGCGAAGCTCTACAAAATTAAATGGAACTCCCATTAATCAAAAGATCCCTCCAAACATACGTAATTTTCTAACCAGAAACTCAATTATGAACACACAAAGAAGTTTTTCTATCAAGGAGTTATACCGGGTACACGTGGACGGTTATAAAAGTTCTACCAGTACATCATGCTTTGTTTACGTGATTTCGCAAGTTCGCTCCCCGATGCTATGTAGATCACAAGGACTTGTGGTAATCCAACCCATGTAGATGATGTAATTGAGCATTCTGAATTTTTCAATATACGTGAAAATTCCGTTAAAGGTGTCACGAGTCAGAACAAAAAATCGATATGAAAAACATAATATTGACGGAAAAGAGTAAAAAATCAGGGTGATATTAAAATAAACGAGACATGCGTGGCACCGGCGCGGGCGCGCTGTTTGGGTTACAGTCACGTTCGACGGTAATGACAAATTCGCGACCATTGTTGCTGTTGACTGAGGATTTTTTCAACGTTCAAGGTTTTCATTTTGAGTAACAATACGAACGTGCCAATAGCACATTTTATAGGAATTAATTATGCAAAAAAAGTCTTTATAAAGAGTTTATCGACGACAAGACGTTGTGACGAGGTCGCGGCTCTCGCGACTCAGACAATGGGTTAATTTCCAATTACATTTCTAGCTTCGGTCAGAAGAGAAATCTGTTATCACGGCGCACTCGCCCTCAAACCATGGATGCGTGTAATTGCGATAAATACGCCAATTAAATGTTTGCTCGATCCGACGGCCATTAGCTGAGAGACGTACCGAGCCCACTGTTATTAAGCGCCACTGTGGTCCTACTTTGTATATGCATTACTTCGTAACAAAACAGTTAAGGAAATAGACTGTACAAAAGCGACTTTATTAATAAGAACAAAAGTATTGTTTCCTGAAGTTTTTTTTTCTAATTTTAGGTATTAAAAAATTGTGATTCATCTCCAAGTTTGATAGCAATAATGAATAACCTGTCCCATCAACAGCTTTCTAATCCTTCATCTCTTTAGATAAATGTATAATTTGTTTACAATTTAATATAATGAGACACGATCATCCTAAGATTATCCAAATTAATTACAAGCCGCGTACATGGCACGCTCTGTACCAATTTCACATAATTGTAGAGTTAAAGCGAGTAATGGATCCTGAACGTTTCAAATTACGTAGTCAGCAATGATTTGAGACTGCGAGCATTAATTACTGCGTCACGCAGGAACATTAGCGTGCTCATTAAGTGAATAATGCTTGTGTAAACAATGTAGTGATGGGGGAATCACGCGACGCTGACTTGCACGGACCACTGTGTTCTTGGACGCTTTTGTCTGACCCATATCCGTTTTTCGAAAGTGAAAATATACCTAATGTGTGCAATTATTTTGTAATTAACAAAATTATTTTTAAATTTTATGTCTTCCGTTAATTTGTAATTTTATAAATTTTATTTTGTAATTTAAAGTTTTCAATGAGAACTCTCATTGAATAATTGAAATTCAAGAGCAAAACGAAATTAATTTTATGTTAGCTCTGATTGGGTTTACTGAAAAGCTCCAATCAAAGTCACGTTTTACGAAAGGTTTGTTCAAAAAATACCTATTGGAATTTTCAACTAACGAGTAGAGATCCGTACCAAAGGATCTATTAAAAACTTAATACTTAGGTATTAAATTTACGATATGAAATACCTTTTTGCCTTACCTTGCCCCCTCAAAAATCATTAAAATTCTGTATATCCGCTTGTTGCAGAATACAGCTACGACCCGTTAATAACAGACCGCAAATTATTGTTAATTAGAGTCCTGTACAATTACAGTGTCAACGGCTCGTATGACAGTTATTGTACGTTCTCATTGTTTACACCGTGGCAATGTTTATTTTACGCATAGCTACCTACCTACATCGAGAAAATTCTACGCGAATTTTGTGTTTATCTTTTCCACGATAGATTTCACGACGTTGCCGATCAATATACTTCGAACAACGGTTAAACAGAGCAAAATATTAATTCAAAAATAACGTAAAACTTATAAATCAATGTTATTATATTATTTTTATAGCCGTTACTGACAATAAACTCGTAGGCGAGCTTGATTCCAAGAAAATGTTTATGTTCTATTGTGTTTTTAATTTATTTAATATGTAAATGTAAATAAAATCATTGAGCGTTCAGTTTCATTTTATTAAAAATGTAAAACACTCTAGATTGTTTCGTTTACCTGTCATTTCTATTATTAAGTTTGTACAAAAACTGACGATGGTTTTGGGAGACGGGGAAATTAAACAACAGCGAAACGAATCATTCTGCAACATTGAAATATGTTTATAAACTTGTTGAGACAATAGCAAATTACTGGACACATGATTTTGCGCACTGTACCGTAAGTTACAAATTTTTGTTCTGCACATCTGATAAATATAATCAACAAACTGACAAAAAGGAAAATTCAAGACAACGATTAAAAATACCTCAAAATCTCCTCCAGTACTACCACTGACTACATAAATTAAAACTCTCAGCACAATATTTTTAAGTTCAGCATTACAATTTAGTTCGTCCGTGATCGCTAGTTAGAGTAATGAAAGGGTGGTATAATCTGCGTCGTGGGTGCGGATCGTGAGTCGGGAAACACTTGATAATTAACCAGCCTCGAAGGTGCTTACAACCTAGGCAGTACTAAGCTAGCTGCTGGGAAATTCTTGGCATGTGATTATCAGGTCGTGTGGGGTAAGAATGGATAAATTTTAAATGTTTTTCGGTTTAGAAAATGCAGATGACATCAATCCCAAATAATTAGGAACAACGAGATATACGAAACATATTTGTACGCCAGTTATTTGGCAAAGGATAGTGATACTTTATATTAACTTAAGATTAGTATTTTTACCTTTTTTATCACTTTTAGAATTGTTGATGATGTTGAAATGTTTGATTGATTGATTGAAAGCACAAAAAAAACCTTTGTACAAAAAAAAATGTTTAAGTTAGTGACTAGGTACTGTCAACATATAAATTTATCGGGATAGCAAAATTTGTAGTATTAAAGATTTAATTGTAAAGGAGTATCAATTGTACATTACAAATAGTCAAATTACTTCTATATTTTCAAGTAAAGTACCTACTAAGTTCATAGAACTGACTAAAATAAAGAATAAGGGCACTGCGTTTCTAAGAAAACTCTTTTAAGTTAATCTGCCAGATGGGATATGTATGTCGTATATTGATAGTGCATATAAGTGTGAATAACGACCAAACACAAAAAGAAGTCCGGTTAAAAGACAATAAGCCTAAATAGACCATTTTTTACAAAGTTCACACAAATGCTTCATGAAGGTACGAAATAATATTAATATCGTTAGGGTGACTTAACCACTCGAAAAGCTGACGGAACAAGGACAAAAGTGCTACAATACAAAGACAATCCCTTTAATTAAAACTAAAGTTAAGACGCATAGGGCGACATATGAAGTGGTCATGAATAAAGAAACATGCGAAGGGCTCGATCATTTGATACATTTATTGTAAAGCCCGTTGCTTTGCTAAAGAACTGGTCCTTAGTACAAAGGGCCCTTATAATGAGACCAGCATACTGTATGAAGAGTCCTCAAAATCAAGTCCGATATTTCGACAATATGCTTTTTTATAATGGGAGCGAAATTTTTGAGACTTGTTACACTTCGTTGATCGCAAGATCATATTTAACTGATATAATTTATTTCTTTGTTTGGCTCTTTTAATTTGAACACTTTGTTAGAACAGCTTCGGGTGACTTTTGGGAATGAATGGGAATGTTGTAAAATATTGATCAAAATTATTCAAACTATCTTTAAATTTTGATAACGTGACGTGCTTACAATCCTGTTATTCTTGTTATCTTTATTGATAACTATAAAAACAACGAGACTTTAGAAAATCAATTTAATGAAAATAAAATTCTTTAGATAGCAATGTTCTAGAAAGTTCACGGAATACAATTCCGTATCGATTTTACAATTCCCACACAAAGACAAAATAGATACACAAATATTTTTCCTTAATCCCAAACGATCGTAACAAAAACACTTACAGAGAAAACCGTTTCAAACCAAATCGTCGAACGACTACGAATTAGAAAAAGGAAATTGAATCTAAATCCCACAATGTCCACTTAAATTCTAAATCAGTGCCGGCGTGAACACGACACTTCGTCATTAAATAATAGACAATAATACGATTCTAATACCCAATATCCCGTGTTAGAGAACAAATGTAGACGTGGACATCCTTATTGCATTAGCGATCGGTCGTGGAATCGTTGAATCAGATAACAATCCAGTGGGGACCCAATCTGGACTATTTAGCGCGACGGAATGGGCTCAATTAGGATATGGCGGATATGCGGGCCCCTTCCTAGCGGGGCGCTTGGTGACGCTAAAATGTTACGCCTTGGTGAAGCTCTAACGAGATTTTCAATTGATTATGCTGATATTTATTTGATTAATCTACTTCTGGATTCAAGGTTTTGAAGACTGTTAACCTTTAAATTAAATATCCAAAAATGTGCTATGTTAAAGTCGATTAATTGTAAAGAAGATAAAAAATTGGCTATGTTATATGTTTAAAACCAAGCTTTCCCATTTCAGCTTACATTTAATGACAGTACAAAATCCATTATAATTTATAAACAAGTTGCCAATTAATGCAATGACAATAAAAAAGACCTTCTATTAAAATTTTTGATTATTATAAGTTTTCCCAATAATTCACGCTTAATTAATCCTAAAGAACCGAAAAGTGGGTCGTAATTCTCGTAATTGAAATTTTAATTGAACGCGGCAGCATTTTAGGCGTTCGGACACTGTAGCAGTGATTCCCGCTCCGATTAGTGTAGGAACGTTTTCGACAATCAACAACAGACAACCGTTAATACATCACTTGAGATTTTGGCTTGGATTTATTGTTATATTTTCGTATTTAACTACTCTTTTAAGTGGCATTTTATAAATTTTATTATCATATATGCTCTTTTTGGTTTGTAAGTGTTTTTTAAATTTACATTTAGTTACAATTAAAATAAGCCACCAAATTAAATGAGTGTAAAAAATCTGCATTTTCATGTTTTTTTCAGTGTACCTAAATATAAACGCTCAGTCAGCTCAACATATATTATACCCAAGCTATAATTATTCTCGTGAAAATTACCGATACAATGGTAATGTTAATCAATTTATCTATTCAGAGATTGTGTTTGTGTCGCAACGTGCCTCGTACTCACCCCAACTAATTTAATCTCGTACTGGTTTATACATGTGGAAAATTACATGTATTTGTGTAAAACTATACGATTAGTTAATAAATGGATGTTCTAGTACATTTTCTCATATTTACAAAGACGTAGTGATATGCAAAGCGAGCAGAACATGTAACTACTTGTACGAAAACTTTCCACTACGAATTAAGCAAATGCCCCGTCTTCGATGTTGGCCCGTCATAAATTCATCTCACAGTCTAATCTTAAGGTAATTTGTGACGATTTTGTAACTCATTTAATGTTCAAGGAATATAAAGTATATCTAGAGTCTGCCTGTTACAAGCTTCTTGAATTGGTGTCGAAACCGAAATTCATTCAGTTTTTAACGTTTTGTTTGTACCAGTTGAGCCCTTCTCAGCGAGTTTCTCTCGTTTACTTTTATGGATCATATTATTTGTTAATACATTTGTATTGTTTATGGTTTTCTTCAATATAAAGCGAACAGCACCCTAATTGGTAACATTGTGTATTAGAATTGCTTGATACGACGTACTGTAATAACATGTTGTGTTTAAATATTCTAATAAAATTGAAAATGGCTATCGCTGAGTTTGTATTTTGATACCATAATGTTTTGTGTTTATGTTTAAACGTGTTAGCCTGCCTAAAGATGCATTAAGGCGTACTTTGAGCTGATGTTCGACAACTTATGCTCTTGTTATTTATACTTGTTAGATATTGCGATTTGTATAACCAGAGCATTTAAAATGTGTGATATAGTTAGGGCTGTAGCCGCGAATCAAGATCATCTGACTGTCAAAGTGTGGCGGATTGGTGGCGTCGCGTCCCCGACCAGAGCTTATTCATTATTATAATATGACATACGGACGTCGACTCTCGTCCGTTTTCTCTTATTATGCACGTAACTTTGCGTTATCTATAAAATTATCATCGTCAAGTGTGTTGTTTACATAACAGATGTGACAGGCACAGTATGTTATATTAGATACGAAGGAATTGATTCACTCATTGCACGCACTTCCACTACTCTTAAACTAAACTTCTGGCCATTTGCGTAGAACTTAGCGGATGTTAATGGCTAAACTGATAGTTATGTTGTTTATTATAAAAGCTTTTAGTACGAATACAGCTTAAATGTGCTTAGAACTCAGTAGAAAACTATATCTTTCTACCTACATACGGTTCTTAAGTTACTGTTGTTTGTGAGACAAATTTCAAGCGCGACAACCACGCTAAGTTTATTCCCTGTTAACAATTTTTAACCGACTTTAAAAAGAAGAGGTTCTCAATTGAGGATCAATTTCAAAAAATACTTTTCTCATCAATAACCCATACCTATAAACCTGGTGGTCCTGGTTAAAGTCGGTTCGTTTTTGCATTAATGCGTTATCAATTATGATGTGTAGAATTTAGTACAATAACATATAGATTACGTAAATAAAATAATTTGCTTTAATGCCTAAAGATCAATGTACAGTCACCAATGCTCTACCGGTAAGGTTACATGCAAATATTTTTATTAAGCATAATTTATTATCACTTATACAATGTTGTAGTAGAACTTTCCATGTTGTTCGTTTGATAGGTTTTGATACTTGAAAGCTTAAAAGGGTTCTATAAAATTTTCCAAACATTAAGATCAAGCACTATCGAATCTCTTTCAATTCATTACAGAAATCAGAATACTGTCATTGATTTATTTTATACTGATATGAGGACGGGAAAAGTTAACTTTCTCCAACTTAGAACACATACAACAGCTCCAAAAAAATTCTGCTAATATCAAGTATTTCCAGGAACAAGGTTTAGGATTATATGGATATTTCTAAAACTCAGTCCAAAATATGCAATTTGATACAGATATCTAAAACGTAGAGCAATAAGAGTTCTATTAAATTAGGAAAACTTAAAAATATTTATTCAAACAGATTCAGATTCAATATTCAGATGGATCTAGAAATAGTTTATACATTGCTACTACAGACTACAGTGATGGTTCTGCGTAGATCCAATAAGCGACAAGTCACCGTCTGCCAAAGATTTCCCATTAAAGGCTGGCAGGAAGCAATAATTTCGCTAAATTTGTTTTCCAGCCCATAGGTAGAGAAAACTCCTTTGAGATAGTAAATTAGATTCAATGTAGGTACTCGTCTATCTGCATATAACAGCTCTGGGCACTTGATTGAAATCAGTCAAAACTCAAAAGAATTCAATTTTAAAAATTTTAATTGGCACTTAAAATGGAGTTAAGTAGAGATGGAATTTTCTATCCGAAGTATCTCATAAAGGATTTCAAATAGAGTTTTTGTTCTATAAATTAAATAATCATTGATTATGCCACCCTTGTTCAGACAATATAATTCAGTCATTTGCATAGATAAATATTGTAGAGGCGTCATTCGATCAAGACTGTTGAAACGGCGCCTATTGTGTGAACGTGACACCAATCATTAGCATCAGATCATAGCTTTTCGATCACGTTTCGATTATTTTTGCGTCGTATGTGAATAACGTGTCATGTTGTTTGTCACAGATTTTGTGAGTAGGTATGTATTATACCTACTTTACAGTCTGTTACTTATTTATATACTTATTGAGGTCATGTATGTGTTTCTTAAGAGATACGTTTTAATAAAATGTAGTACGAGTTGAATAGAAATGTTTGTGAGAATGTAAAGTAACAAAACAACCGTTTTGTTTATAGAAGTTTCTTATTTAACCCGTTGAGCGCGGTTATCGCGAAATATAATTAAGGTTGAACCTCAATAAGCGGCAATGCGAAGACTTCATTCCTAGGTATTTATAGTGGTAATGAAAATATCGGGGCGGGCCGGCACGAGCTCCGTAACCACCGCCGTGATAGAATGTACCACTAGTTACCTACCGCTTAGTACCCAGTTTTAAGTACTTATTTTTATTTAAACAGGTTTCTTCGTTATATTTTATTGTCATGTATCGTAATGCTATTCCTTGGGATCATGTGTGTAAGAATAAATGTGCTTTGCGTGTATATTGCCAGTTTTTTTCTATAGGTAATATCCAAAATTGGAATCTGAAATCGTCGACCGGCTATTGTCCTACGTAACAGGTTAAAAGAAAGACTTAATTCTGTGGGTCATTTTAAAAGTAGATAATTTTGAAAATTAGAGAAGATATGCAGTGTGTACAGAAGATTATAATATATTTCAAGCAGGTAGTAGATAGTAGTTTTTAGATTTTGAAGAACAGAAATTAGATGACATCAAAGACTCTCTGTCGTACCTAAAATATTTTGTATTCATTTAGCAATCTTACTATTTATTTTCATTAGTATCATCTCTTACAAATTTATTTATTTAGGTTATTATTTACTTTGCTGTACCTTTAACATTTTTTATATAAAAGGTGCGCTGATTTAATCAAATTATAATAACTATTTTTTTTGTCGTAATTACGATACGCTTTTGATGCCATTTAATATTCAATTAGACACAGTCTGTAACCTATTAGTGTGATTAGTTCAAGTTTGTACAAAATGATGAAACCGTTGACTAAATATTATTGACATTTATTTATACTAATATTATAAAGCTGAAGAGTTTGTTTGCTTGTTTGTTTGAACGCGCTAATCTCTAAAAAATATTTTTGTATTGGATAGTCCGTTTATTGAGGAAGGCTATAGGCTATATAACATTACGCTACGACCAATAGGAGCGGAGCATAAATGAAAAATGTTGCAAAAATGAAAAACCGTTGAAACTAAAACACGCGAACAAAGTCGCGGGGGACAGCTAGTTAAAGTATAAAACTCTCATGTTAATTAAACTTAGTTTAAAGATAACCTACTTTAGAGCCTGAGTTATCTTAGTGTTTTCATATGTTAGCTTAAGTGGAATATAATTTATGGCAGTATTTACGACACAGATCAATTATAATAGATATAGTACCCATAACATAATAGTTATGAGTACATAAAATTGAGGATATCTTTATTTTGCGAAACAACGTAACAATGTATGACAAGATAATTACTAAACCATAATTGGTTGTCATCAACAACATTTACACAATGTTTTGAAACAAGAATCTTGTTGTATAATAATAGCAAGGCATTTAATTTAAAATAATAGTTTTCAATTAGTATTACTATTACAAAAAGAATCATCATACTCGTAATTAAGTACCACTTAAAGAATATTTTTTTATACATTTAGCCTTAGTTAATTAACTTTTCTGTCATTTTATTTGTATAATAGGTCCATAAATGAAAATTTAAAAAAAAATGTAGGTAGTTTTAATTTTTATAAAGAACTAGCTGTTACCGGCGGCACCGGCCGCATGGTTATCGGTTATTGCGGGAAAAAGTAGCCTATGTCCTTTCTTAGGATCCAGACTTACCCCATACTAAGTTTCATCAAAATCGGTTAAGTAGTTTAGTAGTGATAGCACAACATATACACAGACAGAAATCCTGACAGATAGAGTTAATACTTTCGCCATTATAATATTAATATATATGTCAACAAAATTATTATCAAAAGCAAAATTACTTTAAACAAGAGTGAGAATCGAAGTCGCATAGCGGAACGAACCACCATCACGACGGTACCGCGCAGATAATTACCGCTAATCCGCAGTTGTTTCCCTTTGTTAGCCAAACGATTAAAATAATAATCACGACTTTAATACACTGAAATGAGACGTTTTCTTCCCCATTCTGTAGTCAACATAATAACCGTGTAAAAGTTGCTACATTGTGACAAACTGTCGGCTTGCTATAGCAATAAATCTGTTCCGAGTACCTATTTATGAGCTCATTTCGTAGCCCTGTTAAATATCGGGTAGATTAATTAGACATTGATTGCAGCTGTTTGCTAGTTAATTAGTTGAGTATCTTAGAAGTAACTGGTTATTTCCTTTAGTTTGTAGTAGCTTGTAATTTTATTAAAGGAAGATCGAAAATCTTTACTTCATGTTTTTCCGTTTTCTTTAGTAGCTCGGTACTTTTAATGATGATTATAGAAACTTTTTTGCAATTTATTTAGATTTTAGGCTGAATGGAAATCTAAACATTGATTATAAATTAATTAATTAATTTGGACAACATCACATAATATTTGATTGCTCTGAAACCAAAGTAAGTAGCTTAAGCACTTGCATTATGAAATCAGAGACGACGGAAGTACTACAAGCATCCAGACCCGAAGCAATGTAGAAAAGTATCTTGTTTTACATTGACCCGTCCAGGGATCGAACCCGGGATTTCAGAGCTGGCGACTCCTTGAAAACCGGTGTGTAAGTCACTCAACCATTGTAATCGTCGACAATTATAATTATTGCTTTCTTTAAGTTTTCTATTTATAGTCGGGACATCTTTGGTCAATGCAATAAAATGTTCAAAAGTGTTACAGTGACCATATAAGAGTGCTACCTTCTATTTATTTTTATAACTTCGCGAGCAAACAGTTAGATTATTTACGAGCGTGTGAATTTTGTTTTGTTGGACATTACAACAATAGCGGGGCGTGTCTTAAGTTTTTACTTACTTTTAAGTTTAAAGTTGCAAATACAACTAACTCCGAAACAGGTACAGAAGGTGGATAATATGAGGTATTTAACTTGTACTGTTGCCAGTAAACGTGGAAATGGTCATTAAGTTAACTATGTAAGGGCCATTTGCGGTAAGCAACGAGAATCTTTTAGTATGTTCCTTAGTTTTATACTTTCGAGCTGTCAAGATCACATATCTCTATTAAATTATATTGCACTATGTGTTATTATGTGAGGATAGGTTATAGAAAATATTGTAGAGCAAATGTTCTATTGGTATTTTACGATTTGAGATATTTAAAGTTTAAAGAAACGAATTTATGTATAACGAGTAAGTATGTAGATAAGTAAATTGATCTTCAGTCACTAACAACAGAAAATAATCTAAGAATGCCTTAGCCCAGCGGCAAGACAACAGGGCCTTAAAATAATAATAATATAGAGACCCATCGTTACAGATATTTATCGCAGATTAATACACCATCATTTTTTAATGTTGTGTTTAGTTGTAAAAGATATTTTTTTAAAGGTATCTCGTACCTATTTCATTCGCAAAGCTTACAATAAGGAAGAACCACTGCATTAAGAGGTCGATACGGCCATTTTTTTATTTAACATCTTTAGGCAGGTCGTCTCTGCCACCGTTTTATTTTGTAACATTTAAGCTGGTGCTGTTGCCGTGGCGTTGAATACGTGGACCCGGATTATAGTGACCGCAAATAGCTTTTGGTCAGATAATCGTTTACCAATCCTTAGTAATTTTTAATTGTTTCTTTTACTAGATACTTGAACTAGTGTTATGAGTAACAATTCTTACTTGGTAGATATATTTATTGTGTATATTTTATTACGTCGTGTATATTTTCTATTTTGGACAATGCAAAAATATTATATATTTTTTATGAATAGCATTTACTAAAATACTGTAACATGAATATAAATATAATTATTATGTCCTACAAAACCGTATGAATGGTTTGACTGTAGGAACTAGAGTTACTAACAATTTAAGTTCTAACTTCAACAGTAAGATCGTATGTGGACTTTTCTCCAAGAAAGCGACGTTTTGGAATAAGATACTTTTTTTTTATTTTTAGACCTATTCTGCTACTCGGATCGGAGATGAACCCAACTAATTGAATATCATAAAAATAGGTCCATTCGTTCTTGAATTAAAAAATAGGGTGGATAACTAACCCAACTTAGGGTTATACATAAAGAAGATTATTTTGGTATTTATTGGCTATTTAAGAAGTTTGAGTAGTATTGTTAGAACATTTAGAAAAAAATACAGTTGCAAAAGTTGTATACTTATAAATGGATGTAAATGAATGCATGTCACTAGAAATTAGTATTACGACTCAACCCAGTATGTCAACCCTAATAGGAGACATCAGATGAATTAGTATACATTCACAAATGAACCCACTTCTTACATCAATCATTTCACATAAGACTATTATTACAATGAAAAAAGCGTCATTACATATGTGTTGTTTATATACAAGCGAATAAATGAGCTCCAAATGACGTCTGATGATGAAATGACTTGACAAGAACCATCTATTGTTATCGATGCGTCGTGATGTCGTTTTGATTAGAAAACTAACTATATAATATATAAGTACCGAATGTGACCACGTCACAAATCAATTTCACAAATTGAAACATGACTGTAGATACAATGGTTTTTTATTTCAGCTGGGCCCATTGACGCCGGTGATTGAACTTCTAATTGGCAATGAGAACTGTCATCGGTCACGGTGTTTCTGGCAGTCACGATCCTGACCGTCCGTCTCTACTGACTGCGACCACATAGGTGACAGATTTGTAAGTGTACAGCTCGTGTAACTGACCGGTACGCGAACATTCAGAACTAGTTTTCCTCATGAAGCATTTTGTTTTCTATTCAAATTAGAGCGTGTAACTGTATCCTTATTTCAAAAGACGTTTCACTCAGTGATGTATTGCTGTTAAAGTTAGCTTGATTCAGACGTTGAGAGACCATAAAGTCGATGTGAAAATTATTAATGATACGCTAATAATCAAAAAAGGAATTTTCTAGAATCGACGGAACTAATTATATACCTACTTACTTACGTTTAATACTGAAGTTATTTAAGATTATGGTGAATATATAGGTAGGTAGGTACTTCTGAAGCAAGTATTAGGCCTTACAAGATAAATAGAGTGTACGGAAATGACCGATTAAACGATAATAATGTACACCTATGTAATGATTATTGTGTGTTTTCATAATGGCTTGCCTCCATATTGTCTAAGCATGCAACAGATCGTGTCGCTAACGCTCAGAACATTTCCTACGTGGTATCTTAACGGTGTTAACTCATTACCGGCTCGCGGGCCTTGTCTCAGCTATTTGAGGAGACAAAATGGCGTCCGCCGTAAATTACCATATTTTTAGTAAAATTTACACTTTGCCATTATCTACCGGTCGGGCACCGCAGTCGAGTCAACGCCCTCAAACCATCCGGATCTAATTACGTAGTGTCATTAACATTGCGGAGGCGGCACGTCGGCCTAGGAAATGGAATCGAATCATTAGTAGTTTGATTACAAAAAAGGCTTAATAGAAATATAATAACGTCCGACGGAGAAGAAATTGTAAAAAGATTGTAGAACGATCCAATAATTGGCGGTTATTTGTCGATACGGTTTGGAGCGGATAATGGGTTGGGACGCCTCGACGTGACTCCAGGCGTACTGCACGACCCGGCCCGATCCATCTCACACTCCAATGCTGCTTAGATTAGCAGAGAGCAGATCGATTTGTATGATACGAATCAATCAGATATACTAACAAGTGCTTGAACTATGCTACCGGGTATCTCTATCATGATTAGATCAGCGTTACAACTAGAACAGATCATACACAACATTATGATTGGACCACTCTTTGTTAGCTTCTAATCTCATCAATGTTTTTTTTTCAATTCTGACATATTTGACGTTGCTCGTAAATGTATTTTCGTTATTATCATTCATGTTTCATCCTTTTATTAAAGCGACATACCGAACAATGAAATACCATATTCTATTCAGTAAATCTTTACACCAAGTGAAAACACGATTTGCCGTGAAGATTTCGTGTTAACAAAGCATTTTGTGATCATTTATCGGCGGCTGCAACGGTTACTTACGAAATTCGCGTAAAACCGACGCCATTGAACGTTTACGAGTGAGGCTGAGGCCGCGAATACAGCGTGACGAGAGGTAGCGTGTAGGATATGTCCGCTTGCAGGTCGGTAGCTCACTGTTGCGTAGTCAACAAGCATTGTGGAAACACTGTTTAAGAAATTTCTTTGAGATACAGTCTTTTCTCAATATACCTAGAGTGGAAATGCATGGAAGGTAAAACAAATGAGTGTGATTTTCTTGTAATCTCATTGTGGTTGAGATCTCATACGTAGATCGTATAAAATCTTCTTATCATATAATTACCCCATGAACAAGAGTTTTGACAAATTAACGGTCAGTTTTAAGTGCTACGAGACATTATTTTAAGTAAGAGTTCTACCTAAATGGAATCTATGCCAAACGGATATAGATAATTTTAACTTTAGCAACAGATTGCTAATAACTATATAATTTATGTGTATCATTTGCATCCATTGTATTTAAGAACGATCTTTTGTTTGGCATTTGAATTTTAACATCCGCATCAAATCATTTTGGGTACCTACCGAATGTTATCCGCCCACCTGCTTAGTAATATGATATCTAAACTTCAGTTTTAAATAATCCTAAGACAGTTGTTTGTAACCTTCGGATTTCGAAGCAACATTTGGGTCGCTTGTTTTAAAGCCCGACCCGATATTTACAATGAATTTTCTATACACTATTTTTATAAATCAAGTATATAATACTCGTGCGAGCGTGACGTATCTAAAGAGTTACGTGATAACCTGATTTGTGGAGTTTTTATAAAATTATTTTGTCACGTCAAAGGCCGCGGAATATTTATTTTGTAGTGTTACTTTCTGAGAGATAATACTGAGGCTTAAAAAATATATACGTGCGTCTTTATTTGCTGATTGATTCGACCTTGTCCCATTTATCATTGTTAGATAGGATCCAAAGTGATCCAAACAACTATATTCAATGTAAGCTGTATGTGGTACCTAGATAAGTGACTACACAGGGTGTTTTGTGCATGTGATTAGATCGAGTTTGCGTTATTATAGCTAATAGCGATTTCTTGTTGCACCCCATCTTGAGACACGCCTCTAATAGATGATGTTGTCAAGTGGAATATTAATATAACACTTGACAGTTCAATAAGTGTCATAGGTAGAGCATCTGGGCGCAAAAAAGTGTGAGTAAGCTTTTTTATTAATTGTGCTACTTGACTATTTAGTTTTACATATATCTTTATTGTACCTTCTAAAACGTCATATTTAGAAAGTGCACAATGATTACATTTTTTAAATTACTATAAGATGGTACTCGTACGTTATTTGTATAGGTACAGAACCGTTGCGGAACGTTGTAAAAATGTTTATATTTAGGTACTTTAGAATTCAATAGATCGGTTTAAGACAAAATAGAAGAATGCTCATATTTCAATGAGGTCTATTCTTATAGCCTGAACATAGTACTTATCAAATTTATTTCGATGGTCTCGTTCTAAAATACCTACACGTGTCTGTGCATATTTGATATCTACTACTACCTACTTACCTTTAAACAACATAAAGAGACTATTTAAATCCTCAAAATATAGACAGTAACTGGTTAGTCGATCTCATAATTCCCAAAAAAAAATATTGTTTTCCCAATTTGTTTCGGTTCTGATATATTTTGTTATGTTAATTATACGGTATTTAAATCTTATCGCGGTTATCGCGGCATAAAGTAGCCTATGTCCTTTCTAGACTATCTGTTACCAAATTTCATTTAAATCGGTTCAGTGGTTTTGGCGTGAAAGGGCGACAAACAGACAGACAAAGTAACTTTCGCATTTATTATATTAGTAATATTTTTTGTTTTATCATTATAATATATATTATATTTTTATTATCACTCTCTTACAAGAATTTCAATGTAGAGTAAAAGTGGGATAGTTGCCACGCTTTTTAACATTGCGCTCAGTATAGAAAGAAAATCACTGTATTTGTTAAATGGGTAGGGTACCTTGGTTTATGATCTTAATCTTTAGGAAAGTACAAGTAAATCTTTATCTTTAATATAACCAGAGTATTGGCGATTTTTGCCGACCTCTAAATTCCGCGCCAACTATCTCATATAAAGGATAGATGCCAAATCCATATAAATTACGTATAGGATGGATGCTCCGCCCAGAAAATGGATATTTATACCGAAAAAACTTTGGTTGCACCTTTCCTTTCCATGCAATCGCACTGAGACAGGCAACTCGGCCAACTTAGTGGTAGTTGTAGTCTTTCGATAAATAAATGAAATGAAATAACGTGATTTAAACGCAAAACTGGAGTAATTATAATCGAGGCATCTATACCCCTGGAACAACTATCCGGGTTTTACCCTACTTTAAAATCTTTTGTTCCACAGATATTTATGTTTGAATCTAAGGTAATATAGGTAATATACCTACCTACATCTTTACGCCCAAGAAACAAAAAGATAAATGATAGCTAATATGATAGGATAGAGAGTGCTGAGTCACCTACTAGGTATAACCAGACTGTCAAAACCAACGTGTTCTCGTTTTTTTAAGTTACACTGGCGCTGATTCTCTTATATGCAAACTAATTAAAATTAAACTATTGCTTTCTTTAACTAACGTACAGCGTGAGAAAAGGGCAATAGATAATAACTAACTTAGAAATGTCAAACCAGGTATAGTCTTGAACATCGCTGTTATAAATTTGTATGACATATTTAGTCGTGCCTAAATTTAACAGCTCTAATTTTTGTGTGTCCTTTTGTAACTATGTACAAGTGAAAAGGATAGGTACTGATAGCCTAAAATAAGTTCAGTGAGTGTTTAACAGAATCGGGGACATTCTACTATCATAATCCTAGTGTTTAAGTAATATCTACTACTTAGGACTACCTAATATGCAGCACTATCTTGGAGAAATTATGTTTCACTGCGATCAAATAACTTCATTGATTGTTTTAAGTGGTTACTTATGTATTATGAACTTATTACACTATCCTGCATTTAGCATCGGTCTAAATGAAATCGGTCCTGAATTTAGGAAGGTGTCATCGCATTACCCACGCACACTAAATGCAAACAAATCAAGTGCTTTGACATTTAGGCTTCCTTATTCAGTGACTGAATTGGGAAGATATTTAGGACGTGTAGGTAATAAGTGCATTAAATAAATTGATATAGCTATGAGTGCCTCTTTTATAAAGTACCAAATCTCAGAAAACATATGAGTACCTATGTACCTACCTATTTAGCAATTCTATCTGAACTGTACCTAATTCGGATCAACAGGGTGTTCTTAAATTCATTATTGATTCAACACACATCTGCTTAAGTTTTCTATTATCGAAAAGCTTCGATGACGGGTACTTTTTGTAAATGATCACCGAAGCTTTAACACCAGAGCTTCAATGATCTGCCTACTTACCGACATGATATCGATTCCATAAAAAAACCTATTGTGTTATATAACAAAAAGCCTTATTTTCTGGTGAGCACGTTCTATATATTGTGTTTTACAATGAAATAATTAGCCAGTTCACTAACGGGAACATTTTTTATTTAATACTTTTTCTGTTGTGTTTGTAATTCAATATTTTTTTAGTGGGTGGGAGTTGTACACGCATTTTAAGTAGATCAAGGTGTAGGGATATTGTTGAGCAGAACGAGCTCGAGGATTATAATTTTATACGGTCTCTTAAAGAAAGCTGTATTTATGTACCTACCTTTTAATTTGAACTAAGTATAGAAATATAGTACGTAGGTACATACTCAAATATTCTGTGATACACCCTGAAATGCATTTCTTTCACGGTCCGTTGATGACTGACACTGCATCTAGTTAAACCGTTGAAAAAATATAATAATAAAAAAAAAACACCACATTAAAAAATATTAATAAATATATATTACTAAAATAATAAAAAATAAAACATTTATAGGTAAAGCCAATGTGTCCCTAATTTGTGTGCTTAAATTATTCGACCTTTATTTTTGTGTTTATCATTTTGAATCTGAATAAATTAGGTCTAATCTTACTGCAGGAGTATGTGTGTTTTCTGTTAGTGTTATGTTTGACGTAAAACACAGCCCCTTTTATATAAGTGTCATTAAAAATAACATGAAGCTAAGACTGTCTTATTTATTCTTAATATACAGTGAACCAAGTAGCAGTGTGCCGTTACGATCGTTTTAAGTAGATAAATTATATTTAAATTATTACTTAGAAACTGTAAACTAGCAATCTGTTTGTCTCGTTGATCATAGAGGCTTAAAAAACTAAGTGACACGTTCAAATGCCACCCAAGAAGTAGCGAAGTTTACCTTAGTTAATAAAAACTTTAGCTAACATCTTTTGAAGCAATCTATCTGTGTAGAAAAATAAAACAAAGGAGATTTCTTTGTTTTAAGGTTCAGGTATAAGGTTTACAACGCTATTGTATCTATCAGCGTGCAACACTATACATTTTTCAATTATCTCCAGTGTTCACCTGTCCCTAAATAATTCGTTAATTCTCTAAGTCTTAGCACGAGACTTTCCAACGTAAAATATTAGCTTTGTTTAAACACTCTTTGTTACCTCACATTGCATTCCACATAAATGTCGAACAAAAGAAAACAAAAAACAAACTCAGGATAAAGGAACCAAGGAAACAAAAACAAAAAAAAAAACATAATTCAATAATATAAATATTGCATTTATTTCAACGAATTCTGCAAATATAATAACTGTAGATAATAATTATAATAATACTATTCAGTTTACAAGACTTTCAATCTTTCCCTACGCGGACGATAATGATCGCCGCAATATACCAAAGAATTCTTTCACTGGCTGGCACAGGACTTTGTTTCAAATAACTATTTAGAATAACGTCATCTGAATAACAGTAAATGCAGAGCGCATAAAATTAGGTTAAACATTAAATTATACAAATTAAAATTAAATTATTGGAAGTCGTATTGGAGGCAAATTCAATATCAAGGTGTACGTCAGTCGCCTTGACGTAAATACGTTTAGGTATCTACATGACAAACAAAATAATAGTAAAACTAAAGAACAAAAATAAATACAAACATAACAAAAATAAAAAATAACAAAAAGCGATATGCAAATAAACATGCTTAACATCCAAACTAAAACCATAATGCCGTAGTATGTATTCGAGAAGTAGTAAATAATATCGTATTATGTTCTTTACGACTTACTGGGATATTTGCATTTGAAAGATCAATAGAGACGTATCAAGGTGTTTAGGAGACGGTAGCGAAAATTTCCACGTAATAAATAAGGGTATAGCGGCAGCTCCCGCGGCGCGTGCGCAGGGGCGCGGGCGCACGCCGCACGCTCGCGCGCCCTACGTACGCAACATTCAAATTTGAAGAAAATATTTGCATATCGCCTAACGCCCCAATCGAGGCCCGCTTTTATGTAAATGTCACGAAAGAATAGTAAAATCTGCAACCGGGACCCCACACGACCACGACTCATTATTATGTTAAAACCGACAACTTCTAATGTTATGTCTGTATATATTTTTGTACTTTTAGGCTCGCGCCCTTAGCCGAGACCCTTCCGAAAGATATGCGAAGTAAACTAATTAGATACATTTATATCACAAGTTCTTAAGATGCCTCTACGAAACAAATAATATATTTATATCTACCTATAGATAAGAACTATCGAAATACACAATACGAACAGCGGTCGGAGATAATTTTACAATGCACATCGTTACATCTAGTAGTATACTTTTAACTATTTACAGTGGAGCTCAAGAGAAAAAATAATTTACAAAACACTTGGATCCTACAAGGCACCTTATTTTAAATAATTATAGACTTCAGGCTTCGCTATGACTTTACATAATAACAACTAAAACATTTAAATTCTCTAAAATATATAATTTGGTTTTCATTACAATCCTACAACAATCGACATGTCGCTAATACCTAATAGGAGTTTTAAATACGAACAACTAGGAAGAATAATATTATGCAACAGATTACTAGTCTATATCTCTCCGTGGTGTTGGCTTTCAATATTTAGAGCAAATTCAATATAATAAGGTAATAAAATCAAAGAAAACAATGGACACTGATGTGTCGTTTCCGAGAAAGTCTTTTGATTGGCATCATTTAAATAATTGATTATTCATGTGGAGCGAAATGCATGTGCGCCAGATCGGTCCCATTAGATATACGACGTCCTTCACGCGTCCTAACTCCTACCATTGTTGTTCATCGTTTGCATTTGTATAGTGCTTAGAGCGGCCGCCCACCGCACCGGCCGGCCCGCCTCTCGCGCCGCGCAACACGTGCCGGCCCGGTGCCGCGGTCCAGGCCCGACCGACACCAGTACTACTCATTCAACTCCTTAAATATTACCGAACACGCGGACTAAGGAAAAAAATATCTATTTCACACTAATTTTAAATTCATATTATCATTTGAACATTGAGTAATGCTTTTTTACTGTTGCCACGCTCCGAACTAAAGGTGCTCAGTAATTATTTGAATTACGAAATAATTTCTGAGATTGAATCGGCTGCGTACGTGCCGACATTACCTTTCGCATCCAACCGACTGACTTGGCGCTTATTTAACTTAGTACTGTTTTGGTTATGTACCTTATTCATTGGAAACTGATAAACTTAGTTTTTTTTTTTTTTTTTATAAAAAGAATTTTCTTTGTATTGAAATACTAACACTACGGAGAGATAACTTTAAACTATTTCAGTTACACCTAAATTTTATTTACAAAAGGACTCACTAGTAGGAAAATAGCAACGACCGTCACGGCACGAAATGAGCTTCGCTCGAATCGCATGTAACCACTTCGTCCAGCAGCGACACAGATCAACTGACTTAAACGTCCGAGCGAAGCTCGCCGCTGCGAGGTTCTACGTAAGAAAATGCATAGTCGCCAAGTGCTGGAGAGCGCTAGGCGACTCGCTCCGCGGTCAAGTAGTACACTCACCGTTTCCGGCGAGCTGTGGTCGCAGGAACGCGTTGTGCAGGTCGCCGCCCATGCCGCTCTCGAGCCGCGCCGCCATCTGCATGAGCGCGAGCGTGCTGTCATCGCCGGCGCCCGCACCGCTCTCCAGCCGCGCGCGCACGGCCGCGATGTGACCCCGCGTGAACACGTGGTCCTGCACCGAGTACTTGTGACTATACTTAAAGTCACACACCCGGCACTCCTCCGGAGGAGGCGCGTCAGACACCTCCATCAACCCGGCGGCTAAGCGCGCCTTCTTCTCTTTGGCACGTGCGTTTTGGAACCAAACTTGCACTACGCGTTTTGGCAGCCCGATCTCTCGCCCGAGCGCCTCGCACTCGGCCATAGTGGGAGTTTTGTAGTCACCGAATAGTGATTTCATAATTTTCACTTGCAAGGATGACATTTGTGTACGGTAGCGCTTGCCAGGCGGCCGCGCCGATTGCTGGCCGGTTAGTGGCGAAGTCGGCTCGTCTTCCTCGTAGAACTCCATAGTCTCGGAAGCGGTGTCAGAACGCTCGTCAGCGTCTGATCCGGGTCGCGACAGGTCTACTGGTTTGCTGAGATCTAAAGGTATCTCCGATTTTCCATGTTCAGGGCGTCTTTCAGAAGATTCACTGTTTCCACCCCCGTTTTGTTGGGCGGCAGCGTGTGCTTGTAATTCACTTACATATCGTTTCATTGACTCCTCACTGTACTGCTTGATAAATTTCTCCATGTCTGAGTGAAAAGGTGGAAAAATAGGGGGCAACATGGGAGCCCCCGCTTGGGAAAAATTTTGCTGCCGGTCACTTTGTTGGGAGCCAAAACTTGGAGTTGATTCTGTACTTAATTCTTCATCCGGTAATGCGTCCACATTAATTTCCCCTCTCGCGCATTGATCTGCATGTTTGGTACTTAAATGACTTTCTAGCGCGCTCTTCACTTTGAACAAAGCTGGACAAAACGGACATCGTTTGTTTATCACTTGTGCATGCGCACGAAATTGTCCTTTCCTCTCACGTGCTCGTGTATTTTGGAACCAAACTTGTACCACTCTTTTTTTTAGTCCTACTTCGCGTGCGATGTTTTCAAGCATTTTTCGCGATGGATTCGATTCGATTTGGTATTTTTGGTAGAGGTAATCCAGTTGTTCGGGTAAAATAGTAGTCCTCAAGCGCTTATCTTTCGGCTGCTCCCCAGTGTCTATTTCTTCGTATTCATCAAATTTCCTCTTTGCGACTTGTTGATTCAGAGCCGCTACTAAAGGATGGCGAGCCTCGTCACTCCCAAGGGTTGCGTTTAGTTGTTGCAGCTGCGCATGCTGCTGCAAGATCCCAAAAGGGGAATCTGGTGGATAAGTGGGAAATAAGTTTGGGTTCATTATGTGAACAAGCTGATGTTCCCGCCACAAATCAAACCGTGGGAAGACTAGGTTGCATTTATCACATTGAAAATTTCCATCCTTCTCTTCACGAGGCGTATGCGATAGAGGAGTTACTGGCGTTAAAGGCGCTGGGGGTGCAGGAGATACGGGGTAGTTGGGCGCAGCCGGCGTCGGCGTGCGAGGCGGAGCGGGCGAAACTGGTACATGAGGAGTGTGATGTTCAACATTGCTTGAGTTGGAATCTTCGCTACTTAAAGTGGCTGCTACTTGAGCAGCCGCCGCCTGTGCTTGTGCTGATCTTTTAGCATCCTCTTCTTTAAAACAATGAGTCTTCTGATGTCTTATTAGTTCGTAGTACCTTTGAAATACTAACTGGCACTTTTTGCACTGATAGTTAAGACCTGGTGTGCGTTGAAATCTATTGGCATCATCTGTGGCGCTCGCAGGCGGATCTGCAGCTGGTTGATTTTCATATACTTTTCTTGCTTTTTGGCGTGCGTTTTGAAACCACACAACAATCACTCTTGGACTTAATCCCAGTAGCTTCGACAAATATTCGAGATCATCATCTTTGGGATATGCATTATTTTCGAAGAATTCTTGTAATACTTTTATTTGATAATCAGTGAATCTAGTTCTGTTGGCGCGTTTGCCAGAAGACCCCGTTGAGCTGTTGGATCCGTTCGAATTGCCCCCGGAAAGTCCGAAATCGGCCGGTCCCCTGCCAGGACTGAGGCTGCGATTCGGGGTCAGAGTTAGGACGTTCGGGGGCGCGGAGTTTGGGGACGTGAAACTTGGATTCAGTTTAGGTGGTAGCATTGACGGGTGAGGCGGCTGAGGTATACTCGTTGCCGGAATAGAATCCAACTGAGATTGAATCAGTGAATTTAGAGACATATGCGTAGGAGTCTGCGGTCGTGATTTGTTTTGTAAAAGATGATCATTGTTTTGCATTGGTGCAGGACTCTGTGGTGGTGCCAGGGGGAATATAAAACTCTTGTCTTCCTGATGACGATCATCGTAAGAATGGTATTTTTCTTCAATTGAAGGTTCATCACTGGGCTCCGATTTTACCTCCTGCTGCATAATTATATTATTATCCTCAGTTTTGGCCTTTTTTTCAGGAGGAGGCTTACCTTCATCTGAACTTGCTGATGAATCTAAAGGTGTCACCTTGGCTTCGCCTGTCTTCTCGTACTCTTCCAAGTTAAGTGTCGTGGAAGGTGGATTATTGAAGTTATAGGGCGAGTCTTTGTTTCGTTGACGTTCTTTGAAGAGGGTGTTTCTGAACCAATGTTTAATTACCTTAGTTGCTAGTCCAGATTGTTGAGCCATTTTCGCGATAGCCTCATCACTGGGCGAGTTGTTAATATCAAAGTGAGCTCGCAAAATCTTTAATTGTTCATCAGTTATGCGAGTGCGAGCTCTCTTTTGTCCAGCTGCAGCGTTAGCCTGCAAACAAAAGAAATCTTTGTTAAATCAATCTTTTAAACCAAAGAAACGAAACGAGTTTCAAGTTGTCAAAGGGTTCACTTATTTATGTATAACGATATTAAGCAGGTAAGTCCGAATACTAAGGGAAGTCGTTACTAATAATAATGGTCGGACCCTTCATACAACAATAGATTCTCTGTCGCCTTGTGCAAACAGATAGCTAACGTAAATCGTCGAGCTTATCTCACAATACGTCGTAGTTATCCTTATTGCCCACGATCGAATTTACACAGCAACTGACGAAAATAATCAATGCCAAGCCTTGTTTGTATAAGTAAATACATGTTATTTGTACCTCTCGACTGAATTTAACAGCTGAGGTAATTGAGTGTTGCTAAATGATTGCGCAGTAATATACGACTTGAAATTGATTTTTAATTATTTTAAGTTTATAAATACGTTTTGGTTGGCCTATGATTTCATAGCAAATGCATGGTAAGTAATTGTTGAATATGAAAGACGAATTATAAGAGTGAACTTCTTGTAATAAAATATGCGAAAAGTTTCCTATCATTGATTAAATACGGATATATACGGACCTATTTATCTCAATAAAATTTAAAAATTACACCAACTTTGTATCACGGATAAATGGTTATAGTAAGTATTAGATAACTATTATGCTAATATTGATCTATAATAAATAAGCTTACTCACTTAACTTTTATAAGTTGTAGTTATTATAGCAATGTAATTCTATACTGGCGTTAATGTGACATCACAATATACTTAACAATAATTTGTTTAATTCACTTTACTTAACGTTAAACAGTTGTTTATCACATCATTTATTAAAGGTCGGTACGTTTATCGTTAATTTAATTTAAGTGTCAGTGACGTACTTAGTGCTTAATAATTATATAGACTATTTAGTAGCTTTCAAACTTTTATTAAGGCACTAACCTGCTGCTGTTGCTGTAAAAGTTGTTGTTGTTTCATTTGTGCATCGTGAGCGAAGGGCATCGCGTCGAAAGGAGGTGGCGGCAGCATCAGCGGCACTAATGGCGGCTGAAGGTTCATGGCGGCCAGCGCACCAACGTTCAGACCGAGGGGCAGGCCCAGCGAGAGCATCTGCGCCACCATTGGGTGCAGCTGCCCCAACTGCTGCTGAAGCTGAATCATGTTCAACGCAGCTTGCATCTCCTGCACTTGCGCAGCTAGCAAAGCACCAGCCTGCGCATCGCCTTGCGTATTCCCATTCTCATTGAAGTTTCCATTGTTGTCACCACGCGGCGATGGTGACCTCTCACCTTGCGGCGCAGGAGACGCAGCGCGCGGTGAGTTTGGCGCTCCAGACTTCCTTTCATACTCCGATTTGAATTGTTCGGCGAATTGCTCAAGAAACTCAAGCGGTACTTTGTCCTTATGCACTTCCTCACAATGAGTTTTAAGAACGAACACACTAGAAAACTCCTTGTTGCAATGTTGACACGTTGATTTAGTCACACCATCCGGGGGCTTTTCTTCAGGAGGCGGTGGTGGCGGGCTAGGCACACGCGCCATCTCACGCTCTTCTTGCATTTTTCTTCGCTGATTTTCATTGTATTGCATGACGAGATCAAAGCCGAAAGTTTCCAACAGTTGTTTATACATTTGTGAATTCCGTTTGGGCGGGTTGCCCTTCGCGACCATCTCGTCAAGTGCCGCTGTTTCGGCTTCACCTAGCGGCGAATGCGCCCGCGCATCGCCAAACGGACATGAGGTCGCTCGATGTGCGTCGAGTAGCTCCCCGGTTGGGAATGACGCGTGACAGCGATCGCACGAGGCGCTACCTGCGCGCGGGGAACGCGGGCTACCTGGGCGCGCAGGGGGCGAGGAACGCGGGCCCCCACTGCTTGTAGACGAAGGGGATGTATTTTTTGGCGACAACACGTCTTGTAAAATTTTAGCGGGGTCGGTTCGGTCCGGCTGCTCTACCAAAGGGCGCGACAAGTCCACGTGACCTGCTGCGGCGAGTTCTTGTAACTTGCCGGCACGAGTTTGATGCAAAACTGACCTCATGTGTATGTCAAGCGTACTGCCCTGTGTATAAGCCACTTTGCAAATATTACATTTGTAACGTTTCCGGTCATCTTCCTCACTCGATGTGCTCTTAGGAGTGAGTGTCAAATTAGAAGGCGCAGAGCCCGCCCCGGGTGATACGGGCGGGTTGTTATTATTCTGTTGTTCTTGCATAGCTCGTTTCAATTTATGCAAATGACTTACGCTATTGTAGTGAACTAGTAAAATGTTCTTTTGCGTAAATGATTCTTTACATACGTCACATTTAAACGGTCTGTTTGGGTCAAGGTACTTTTCCATGGGGTAGGTCAGTTTTTCGCCTTTTCTATGTAAAAGAGTTTTATTATGTGCTGTCAAGTACGATTGGCGGGTAAATGCAACCTTGCATCGATGGCACTTGTACTTCCTGTTAGGATCATTGTAAGAATCTTCGGCCATAGCCTGCGAATTTAGGTAATCTTCCAAGAATTGCTGATCTTTGTAAATTATTGAGTCATCGGAGTTTTCAGCGTCGTTATGCCCAGACTCATCAGCGACTGTGGCGCTCGAATCGCGGTCCTCCATGTCATTTAGGTCATCATCGGGCGTTCTTAAAGCTTCTTTGCGTAAAAGCTCCGCTGTAGCAGCATCCAATGCTGTACCTTGGCTAGCTTGCAGTAAAGGGTTTGATGCCAGGCTTCGTTTAAATGCACCTAGCTCTTCTTCAGACAACTCCGGGTGTGACGTCTCAACATGCTTTTGAAGAGCTAATACAGATCTAAAGCTTCTTCCGCATAGCACACACTTTGTTGCGTCTCTTATAACGTGGTATTGTGAATGCAACTGTAGTTTTTCAATTGTCTTAAACGCAAGACTGCATTGATTGCAACGGTACTTGTACACATGTTTTTCAGAAACAGACATGTTTGCGATTGAGTTACGTGCGTGAGCTTCTCTGAAGTGATTCTGTAGAGCATGAGCAGCGTCAAAATACCGGTTGCAACCTTTTTTCCAGCAAACATATCCCGGACCTTGAGGTGTTTGTTTGAGTTCAAGATGGCCCGACTCATTTTGATGTTGACATAACTCATCAACGTTGCGGAAAGTACGGTTACAGGTTGAGCACCTTTCTGTTTCACCATCAGCACTGCCTTCTGAACGAGGCGATGAAATCTCCCTTTCGTCGTCTCCTTGTCGAGATTCGTCTCTCTGAGGTTGGGCTCCACCGTTCAGCCAGTGGCTTTGGTCTACAAGCAATAATAACCTCTGTAGCCCTTCGGAGTTGACAGAGTGGATTTGCATAACATGTCGCTCCAGGGCAGGTCGTTCTTTAAAGCCGTCTTGGCAAAGAGGGCATATGAAATGCCGAGAAGGATCGCCATGTACGGAGGTGACATGTGAGTGTAGGCGAGACTCGTTTGTGCAACTAAAGTTACAATAGGGACACGTGTGTGGTCCCGGAGTGTCTCGCTCCTCCTCCCTCTCACTAGGTCCTTGTTGAGCCTGTTGTTGTGCCTGTTGCTGTTGTTGCTGCTGTTGTTGTTGTTGTTGCTGCTGCTGGTGCTGGTGCTGCTCCAAAAATCTCATCATTTTCTGTTCTTGAGTTAACTCAGGCTTCTGATCGATTGGTTCCTTATTGTCTGTCAACAAAAACAAGCAATGAATTTGTTTGTTTACATAACGATGATTGATTAAACAAATAGTACACCACGAACCTCTCGCTATGGAATCTGCGAGCGGAATGGATACAGATCTGTATGCCGTAAATCCACAACGTCTACCTACGTCTACGTGAGATTTATCTACAAAAAAGATTATTTCTATAAATGAAGCTCACTATTGTTCGGCGCGAGCGTTTGTTACTTTTCTGAATTGAAGTTAAAAATAAAATTCTTCTCTTTTATATTATTAGTAGGACTCGTTTTGTTTGCGACGTCCCGGCAAGACAAAGGTATCGCTCTATCCATCCCTTACGCACACATTCACAAATGTATTAATGCTAACGTAACAAGTATATTGTAATTTCGCACACAAAGAAGATACAGGACGAGCAAACAATCATTGTTCATTATTACAAAAGGTTTCGAATATTTCGTTTCGCATCGGATCAAATGCATCGGGATAGTTGACGTATGACTGTGGGTGTGAGCGAGACAAACGTATGTGAGTGTGCAATTATTATTTTGACCAAGGATAAGTCCGCGGCAGCGTGTGAAAGACGCTGGGCCGCATTGTTTACGCTCAAATAAGGAAGGTGAAAGAAACGGACAAGGGGGAGCTGATTTGCTAATTTAATATAACAGTAATGGTTTATTAGATGGGCAGCGGTCCAACAATCTATTTTACTGGTCACAATTATTATAATGTAAATATTCCAATACACAACATAAAAATACATAACAGCAATCATACATTGCCATTGCAGTATAAATAATAGGATACTTGGCGCACTTTTAAATAGCTACTTTATAATACACCTTCTACACTGAAAAAGTATAATAGGCAAACCAAATAAACTTCCATAATGCAAAGCTTGAATTTTCACTTAATTAAAACTGGAATTATCTCACAGTCGAGTAGAGCTGAAACCAGTAGTTCCCCTGTGCGGGAACCCGTTCTATAGTTTTAAGCAGTAAAACCGTTACATCTAATGAAGGGGAGAGGGATAAGTAAATCCGAGTACGTAATAATAACGATACGCAACTGACCCTAATTCCAGAGTGACCAGTAAATGTAATTATTTATGATGTAAACTCGCCGTCCCACAGTCTGGTAGGAGCATAGAACAATGGCCAGGTAAAAGGACCTTGTCTGCATAAACGCGATCTCCAACGCTTTTTGTCAATGGACAAAGGGTCTTTTCTAAGGAAACACCACATCGTTATAGCGTCGTAAAGTAAGTATTGTGCAGTGTGAGTTTTGTTTTGCGAGATTTAGGTCAGGATTTTTACAATGTGGCGTCAGGGACACAATGGGAGCTGGACGTTTTACTGTCTTTGCGCACCGGTGTTGCGAGTTCGAGTTTCAAGCCGGAGCCTGCAATGTCCCAATGTATTTAACTCTTTCAAGTTGATTTTGAATACGTTAATGTGGTCGCAACTGGCCATTAGGGTACCGACTGTGTTTACAAGACTCGATTTATTATGAAGCCAGTTTATTGACATTGTTTAATTTTTTTGAATTGAAACGATTGTAAATTCGCCTTTAAACTTCTCGTAAGTTATATCTCAGACGTCTTTATTGATCTTAGCTCGTCACAGCAAAAACTACTTTTCGAACGGGGTGCTGGTCGTGTATAACGAATTAAATTATAAACCGGTTCTTATTCTGGTTTAATCATATTGGTGATAGGGACAGTAACTAATGAATCAGTAGCCGAGGGGTAAAACAGTGACAGTCTCAAAGGAAGCCATACAAATAACGTCGAGAAACATAAAGAATGATATTTTTTGTTGCTATGCGAGTATTTCGAGAGCGTGTGAATTTAAATGAATGTAATCCTCCTTTACAATGCATTCAGTTCTTCGTCGTGTTTTACAATGAACCGTAAGCAATTCGAAAACCTAAAATTTATATCAAAATCGATCGTTTAAATGGCTCTCTCAATAAGGTGAAAATAAGTAATAAGCATAAACATGAGGCGCACAATGGTGTAAGGCAGATTTCTTTCGCCTCCACATTTCTCTCGGAGTTTATCGT
This sequence comes from Diachrysia chrysitis, assembly GCA_932294365.1. Classification (NCBI taxonomy): domain Eukaryota; kingdom Metazoa; phylum Arthropoda; class Insecta; order Lepidoptera; family Noctuidae; genus Diachrysia; species Diachrysia chrysitis. The sequence continues at coordinate 5,554,120 of OW028653.1, forward strand.
ATTTCACCGTGGCCATAAACATGTGCGGGGCGATGCGGCCGGCGACATTGTGAGATGATGTAGCAGCCTCATCACAAGGGGGCAATCATCCTTAATGCGCGACCGCCACATACGTAATGCGAGTCATTGTCCCGTGTGCGGTACTTATGGAAAATTCGCGTTCTCAATTCAAATCTTCTTTCCGTCTCTCTCGCGCGCGGGGCGGAGCCGCCTCCGACCAATGACGGCATCCGACTGTGGCGACACCGTGTAAGGCGTACGTTATTAAAGAAACCTGTTCTAATGTTGCGCGCTTTAAATTAAATTTTGTTCGTGTGTAATTATCTCATTATTGTGATTACGAATTCTTCGCTAAATGCTCATCGCTTAAAATGGAGATTGCCTCTCAGATTGAACACGGAGTGACGGTCACGCGATAAACGATAATGAAGCCTGTGCTGACGAAAACGGATCGCACGATGTGCTCTCGTATCATGCTCACAATACTCACAAATTAACATCAAACAAATCGTTATGTTTGTTGACACGATCCACAGAAAGAAGTTCACTTTAAAAAACGCAGAACAAAATTGATTAAGGAACGAATCGGTTTAAATTGGAAACCGATAGTGACGTTTCGAAATCACATTCATAAGTCGACTCAGTATTACTTTATCGATACGAACGCCGGTAATGGTTTTGGTTGAATTAATTTTAATGGGATTTTTACGCTTTATAGAATAAAAATGTTACGAAATGTGTTTAGCACAGGAGTAATAAATAATAATATATTTCGTTGTGTCGCATTGGTTTATTGATTGAATAAAGGTTGTCACGAGCGACATCTAGCGCTTAGCAGAAAAACTGAACAGAATGCGCACGCGCATCTAATCGGTTTTGGATCGTGAATGCTTTTTATGTTGCCGTTAGGGAGACACTCGCAAACACCAAACAGAACACTTTTATATTGTTAGTGGAGCTCGCTTGTTATATAACTAACTAATTATCATTAAGTTGTATCTTACTGAGACAACGCCTTGAGGAAGTTAACGTGCAATAACAATAGACTAGTCACGGTTGGCAAATTATTAGCTGACAAATAAGCAATTTCCTTATTACCACTCTAGTGAACATGAAAAGACAAACAAGTACGAGTAAAAACACCAAAAATACTATTAAATTAAAATGGTTCATTATGATATAAATATAATGAAAGTGAACCATACAGTTAAATCTCATAAATATAAATAAAGGAGATAGATTCTTGGAGGTTCGTCAAATAAAAGGAATATTTTTTTATACGTACCGTTTTCTTGTTGATCGTAAGGGCTGGGCAGCTCAGTTGGTTGAGGAATAACTTGGAACAGTTCTGCCACATCTGGCGTCGGATCTTTGCCTTCGGACCTGCGTTGCAACTGATGGATCTGTTCCATCTGCAAGTGTTTGACAGATCGAACGTGCTGGAGCAAAGGTAAACGGTGAGGCGCTCCAAAACCGCATAGAGCACAGCGGTAGACACGCGGTCTCTCACGAGGTATTCTTGATGCACATTCACGAAGATGCCTTAACAATAAGGCAGCAGCTTCGTGCCTCGCACCAGCTGCGTGAAGCTGCAGCTTGTGCGCTGAATTTGTATAGTAATCACATGCGCAGCATCGAACTTGCACACCACCAACGCTAGCGCCACCAGTCCCAACTCCACCGCAAAACTTCAATTTCCATTCATTCCTTGGCCCACCTTCTTTAACGTGATTTACATGTTGCAGTCTCTGCAAATGCTTGTCAGTTTTACAATGCAGTTGGAAGTTAGCTTTCAGGTTCGTTTTATATGTGCAAAGCTTGCAAACGTAATGACCTGCCACTAATGCCAGGATTTCTTGTTCTCTGATCTTTGTGCGGTCTTGAGCCAAATGGTGACCCAACGCCTCTAAGGAGTCTGTTGAGAAACAGTTGCAGATGCAGCAGTGATAAGTTCTCTCTGGCTCAGGGTCAGCTGGCTCAGGTGGTGGTTCCATTGCCTCAGGATTTAAGCCGACGTCTAAGTGGGCGCCCAGCTCAGGTGGTGAAGGCCCTGGCCCTCCGGTCATTAGTTGTATCATCAGTGCTTGGTTGTAAGCCATGTCAGCGAGTGCAGCTTCAGGGTTTGGAGGCGGGGCATCGCCGCCATGAAAATGTAGTAAACTCTCAAGCTGTTGCTGGCTCTGTTGTCTATGATGTAAAGCTGATAAGGTTTGCATGTGCTTTACGTTTTGTTGCAATACAAGCATGTTGTGGGTATGCTTCTCAGAAGTCATGTGTATTCTCAGGTTGCGCGCAACATTTGTCTCATAATTACAGACGTCGCATCGGAAGGTAGGCTTTGGCTTTTGACCTAAGGGGGAATGATGTGGTAGAGGTGGCTTATGTGGACCTGGAGGAGTATGTTGTGGTGCAGGAGGTAAAGTTCCTTCTCCAGGGTTGCCACCGTTTTGTAACTCTTGCATGTTATTTAAATGTTTGTCAGATTGCATGTGTATACTAAGGTTACCTTTAGTCGTAGTAGAGTAATTGCACACTTCACATCTGTATGGCTTGTATCCACAAGTGTAAGTTTCACCTCGTGCAAGCCGAGGATGAGGTTGCCCGGCTATGCAATAAATGCAACTTGTCTCAGCTTCGGGATGTTTTTCTTTCATATGTATTTCTAACGTCTCTTGGTATTTGTAATGCCAGTTACATTTTGGACATTTCAAGGTTTTGCACGAATTTCGGCTGTGCATACCTGCAAGCGGGCCACCTAATCTTCCAGAGTTTAAAATTAGTTCACATTTTGGGCAGTCGGCACCAGATGGCCTTCCTCCAAGATGATCTGGACAGACACCTATCGTTGTTCCAGACAGGAAAGCAGGTGGAGTTGCTTGAAACGGTGGGGATGAATTAGGGCTGGCTCGAGGTTGTACTGAAGCATTTATCGTGTGTGGATGCGCGACAGAGATCAAGGAGTGTTGTGGCATCAAAGATTCAGCTATCGACCGTGGTGGCCTCCACGCTGTCGTTGGGCTTGGCTTCCTGTCGTCACAGGTTCCATTGAGTAACATTGAATCATTATCTCTATCGACCGACATCAAATCTTGTCGCTTCATATCCATCGATGGGCTCGGTAATTCCGTCATGTTTGAGGGGCTGCCTGAGGATGATAATCGCGGGGGCGCCGCGGATCCTACAGGTTCTAGAAATGAGACTAGCGGTTCTTTATCTTTGCCTACGCACTGGATTATAGCCGAAGCATTCTCTCTTGATAAGGCGTCTCTTTCAGAGTCCAGTAATGATAAACTATGATCTGATTGGGCATGCGCTACAAATGATTTCGCATATCCAAAACTCAATTTACATATAAAACACATAAGAATCGGTTTAACTGGCACGCTGACTGGGCACTCAGCAGGCGGAGAGTGCGGTCTAGGAGCGTCCTTTCCTCCGCGAAAACTAAATACTCGATAGCTGTGCATAACAGGCGCGTCGGGTCTCGCTCGCACCCGTTCAGCTGCCAGTCTTCCGTAAAGCGCACCATACAACGAAGGGTTTCTTGACACGTAGAACGCGCTCGCTATCTGTGGGAAATCGAGCTGTCTCTCAACGACGTTGTTGTCGCGGCTGTCGACGATACACCCGGGTTCTATTTTAGGTAGGTCGGGTATGCTAGTTTCGCCTTCTGACAGTTCGGGGTCTTCGATGATGTAGGCTGATCCATCGGGGTTGTAGACGATTTTGCCATCAAATCGTTCGACGTCAGAAGAGAGCGGCGGAGAGTCTCGGTGCGAGGTGAGATCTACAGCGTCGGGCGCAGCAGGGGGTGAGGTTGGCGCGGGCGCAGAGGAGGGCGCAGGAGTGGGCGCCGCGGGTGCCGCGGGCGCATTGCGCGGTTCTTCCTCGGGGCTCATGTTGCCGTCGTCGTCGTCGGGTTCGAGCGCGGCTGAACTCTGCGGATCGTCGCGCTTGCGGCGCCGCTTGCGCTCGGGGGGCGGGCCGCTAGCGGGGCCGCCGGCCTGCAGCGGCGTGGGCATGGCGCCGGGCGTCAAAGGCCGGCATCACATGCTCTCCTGCAACAAATTACGACACACATAAGTAAATCGAGTTTATTGTCAACTTATCTCGTAGTTACTCAAAAGCCGCAACGTTCACGAATAATACATGTTTTTCTTTCTAAAATTTGATTGCCCTACTAATGCTGCTAAACTGCACAATAGAAATAATCGAACAGAATCGGAAGTAAGTACATATAACATTAACAAATAACACGATATAGCCAAATATGTGAGGGGTACCGGACCGCTACTAAACGGTAAACTATCCGTAATCAATCACCTATTTCTCACGGACCAGTTTCACACAACTGAAGGTGACTGTTGAATACATTTGTGTCGGGCGCGCAACCGGAAGTAGGTAGGGTCGTCGTTGTGTCACTCATCTTTGTTTTCCAAAGATAGATCATTCCGTAGGTGCCTATTTAAATTACGTAAATATTTTAAATATATGGTAATTACGAGTACCTATAAGAAATTCTACAAGAAATATAAATTCGATAGATTACAATAACACTCTGTCCACATAAAGTCATACACTTATTAATACCGTCTTCACGATAACAGATAAGCAATGAGTTCCCATAGGTATCACGTATACCTACATCAAATTAAAATACATGGTAATCGTTATCTAACTGACATTTGCGCAAACAACCGCGATCAATTTATCCGTATGACAGCCTGTCAACGTTGTCAATGCTGACACTATTACAATTAAACAACCAACAAAGTTAGGTCTTGACAAGTTTAAAATTTATTGCTATAAGTACATAATCTCAGGAAAATGAACTTTATTTCCCAGACATACGATACACTAAATTATAATTTGAAGAAAAGTAATATGAACAAGCAATCTAGTGTAAAAATTCGTTAAAAGTGAGATTAAGCCGTCATCTCCGTTATCTAACGTTATCAAAGATACTTGTCCTACAAATACCTAACGAGGACTAAAATAATATATTTACTTATTTGACAGACGAGATAATCAATAAGAAACGTCACATGACTAAGAGAACAAATGATTATATTCAAACATTATGTAGGTTGTGTTTCCATTAGGAAAATTATTATCAGTCCCAAATATCTAAACAATCCTGATTCTAAGATTAATTTTGTTATTTTTTATTTTGTTTTATTTATTGTGGAAGAAAATAAACGAAAATGGATGGGTTTTTATAAAACAACATGATCTCAATAGCATATAAATTAAAAATACTTATCATGCGTACCGACGTTTAATACTCATTACCTAATCAATTTTATACAAGAACTTCTTAATAAACACCAGTTTTCAAATCAACAATTTACACTATTAAGGCAGAATTTTGTCAGTTTTCCTCAAATCCACTTATAAGATGACCTACAAAAAAGAATAGTCATTTGATATTAATCCAACTGACTAATTAGTTGTTCATAATTTCGCAACACTAATCAAGTACTGACTAACGTATGATTAAAGCAGGATGCGATAACGTTACCACATTACCACAGAATAGAATCCCAAAGCTTACACCGGATATTCACATAGATAGTCATTATTTGTATTAAAATATAACAAATTCACGAAACCAATATAAATAAGATTATTAAAAATATAAATAAGATTTTAATATTATAATAATTCTAGTTTTTAAGAATATTATTAAAAATACAAATAAGATTTTAAAAGGGCTAGTCAAGACTCCTATTTTCCCAAGTTATGTTGAGGTGGGTTTCCAGTCTCACATCGTTCAGATGAATATCTGAATTCACCTATAGCAACTGTCTGTCTGACCTCACCCACCTATTTACTGAGTGATACGGTACCAATGCGAAAAAGCAAGCAAGTGGATTCTTAGTGCAGTTGCAACACTCAGGTACCTTGTACCTTGCAACTTATTTGATGTAAACTATTTACAGATAACTCATAAAACCTATTTAGAGTTGGTAAGTGAAGGTCACGAAAATATTAATAAAGAAGCAAGCCCAACTTATTAGTTGATATTAAAAAGTAATAATATACAAAAAAAGAATGCAAAAAACAAGTGGAGAGGCATTTACGCAGATTGAAACCTGTTGAGACAGACAATAAGGGACAGTAAGAACGGCTTGAGGACATTTTCTCATATTTTTGAGGGGAATAAAAAGCTGTTGTAAATTTATTTTACTTCCTCGTCAAAGCCTTTTGGCAAGAAGTGAAACTTGCTGAAAATCTTTGTGTTTTGTAGGTTACTTATGAGCAAAATGCAGTCCCTGTAGCCAAGTGCGCCTTTCTATAAGCGTTAAATATACAAATCGCTTAAATTACATTAAATGTATCGAAATGACATAATTTTAATAAGTCACGTGAATTGTCACTTGCGTATATTTGAGCAAATCTGTCTACTAGGCTTGAGTGGCTGTTATCATTGAGAAGTTTAGTACTAGATGTTAATAAATTAATATGAAAATTATAATAAATAATCCAAACGGTTATATGACAAAAATAGACAGGCAAAACGAATATTATTCTTCATTAAAATATCTTAGCTCCACGCTTTATTATACGAATGGCATAAAATTAGTTCTATCTAGTATCTGACATTTTTATCACTGATCATTTGTCACTTGTGTGATTGATGTGTTTTGTTTAGACGAGCGAGGTATGTATTTGTATTTTAGGTAGGTACTAATATTTAGTGGTATACTTCGTAGCTTTTAAAGGCTTTATAACAGTAATCAACAAATATAGGTATCCACTCTCTTATTCTTTAGAAGTAGTTTGTGATTTAATCTGTTATAAGCAAAACCTGCCAATAAAACAGTTTTATGCAAATCATATATGTTTATGTAGACTACTTTTCTGACAATTTTTAAGTCAAAATAATAAAAGTAAAGTTGCAATTTAGAGAAATGTAAATATTGCAATCAAATAACTTTCATTTAAAGGCTTAATTTGATAAGTGCAAATATTAAAAAAGATAAATAATATGCATAAATTAAAAAGGAATTGTGTAACAATTAAATAAAAAATACATTACGTTTTTGACACCCACACGAAAAGATAGCGATATTTACAGGAAGAAACACCGCAATTGGAAATGTAACATCCTAATGTCATTCCTATCAATGTCAACAAAGTTTTATTAGTAAGACCTTGGTTTTCCTATAAATTATTATGTGGAACCACACCTCATTTGTTTGCCTTACAACGGTCGAGTGTGGCCCTCGAGATCTCATTTGATAATTGATATCAAGCTGATAATGCCAATATTTGAAGAGACGATTTAGGTTACTTTATACGCATGAAGGAATTTCCTTGTTCTGTGGGATTAAGTTCTATTTTATCGGTATTTTATAGGTACTAGGTACTTATATCATTTATCAATTTACATTTCTGTCTGATAAAATAGAACAGAATCCCACAGAACAAGGAAATTATACCTACATAATAATATATTACACACAGCAAAATAGATAGGTTTACAGGCCACAGTAACATTTTATATTACATTATATGAAGTTTGCCGTGTGTACATAAAATATTATGTAGATTTCTTTTTCAATCATCGTGTTTCGATAACAACGTATTTCACTCTAGAAATGGCCGATTAAAATTTATTTTAAATAGAAGGAAAAAAAATAAATCGGTTACAAAAATGACGTAAGAAAAAAGATTATAATTTGATTCAACATTTTCTATGAACAAGAGTCATAAATTAATTAGTAAATTACAGATTAATAAGATAATGAATAGAAATACTGAGTCATATGGCTGTTTCGTGTAGGATTCTTTGAAGTGTACTGAATACACATTATTTTTAGGTTTTTGTAATGATTACAATATCCATTAAAAATGTAATTAATTTTTTAAATAAAATAAATATGATTTAAATGTGACTTGACAGTATTGATCTGTTAGATGAAACAAGAGTCTACGAGATTATTGTAGGTAAATCTGCGTTTAGGATATATTGTAATGACAGCAAACTATGTATGTAAAGTGTAACAAAATTAATCAATCTAAATTAGTACTTATTGGCCTGAACATAAAACACAAAATTACTTTTCACTTTTTATTCTAGTTAAGAAAAGGCCAATCTAGTACAAATCTAACAGGATACTTTTAACTGTTTAGAAATGCAACACTTGTTATTATATGGAAACTATCATGTGACAAAGTAAAAAAGACTAATTACACATAATAATTATTATGGCAGTTCTCAGCAATAGCAATTTGTAGATCATTTCGCAGTGCTAATGTGTATGGAAATTATGCAAAGAGCCGGTAATTAGAGTCGAGGTGAATGGTCCATAATGCTATAATTTGCTCCTATCTTTATTTTTATATACAGACAGAACAAACTATTTGGATTAATGAGTGCAAAAATAATATTAGATTTTCAATTGAATATTTAAGCAGGCATATGTCAGAAAGCTTTGTTTACTTTTGTTTTCCGTTTAACCTGGTAAATACCTCATGGCGCGAAAGTATTATTAGCAAGTATTGAACCACCAAATCACAAGGCTCGTGTGTAAAATGCAACTATAATTTGTGTTTCGCAAGTGTTCTAGAGTGGCACTCAGTGAAGTAAATGTTTAATGTGGGCACACGTGCACAGATTCCCATCGTTACAATCAGTGGTGTTGTCAATTTCCACCGATACCCCGATGCTTGCAGCAGAACTAATTTCCGATAAACACGCACACAAACGTACTACATAGCTACGTTCGAGTGCAAATTACACGTACACATGAGTGTGTGAGCGTGAGAAAACTACGGCGGATACAATGGCGCGTGTGTGCGTGGATACTGACGCAATTTGCTCGTACGTATTTGCCATACAGTCGCACGGCGGACGCTGCGCACGCGCACCGCTACACCGCCCGCATCTGACTCTCCTACAATAGTTATCGGGCTCGTCATAATGAAGATGCGCGCCTTTCAAAACATTAATGAGGCTCCCACAATGTAATTGATAGTCACCATTCAATAAAGTTTTGTCAGTTTCCAATTTACGTACAGCAGTGTGCATGATCACCGGCTAATCTCACTTGTTTATCTAAAGAGAAAGCCAATCGAAAAGAAATTTAACGAGGAAAATTCAATGGAAGTGAAATTAACAATGATATAATACTCGGATACCATTAAATCCTATAATTAGCAGAGGCAATGGCATGAAAAGTCAATCAACACACTCATTACCGTATCCGCGGAATGGGAGTTCGTGAGCCATGTATCACTTTCGAACTACAATTTACTAGTTGGAAACTGTGACATTTGCGGTTCGTACCATATTACCTTGTCTGAGCGCCATAACAAATGTAAACTGAGCTCATTTAATTAGAGATCCATAAGCGAGTTGGAATTGCCGATTTAAAATTAGACTTAGGCGCTAGTTATAATGAGAGTGGTAAAGTTTAAACGTCGTCTGAGGCAATTATTGACGCGAATAAGCGTGAAGCGTCGAGCGTGGAGTGTAGAGTAAATAGCGTAGAGGCAGAGATGTGTCGGTAACGAGAGACGCGGTAAACTACGTCGATATTAATAATTGTGGGTTATTACGAGGGCCCTCATTAACTCGGCGGCCGCTCGCCCCACGAAACCACAGAACACTGCTAAATAATTACCCCCACACTGCTTTCTTCACGAAAACATTGTAAAAGCATTTTAAAGAACATCTACTAAGTCGGCGCGAGGAATTACAATAAATAAGGTATTAAGCCGACGTTGTCAGGCAGCGCACCAAAATATAAGTAGCTATTATTATATGCGGGTAGGGCTCAAGGTAGGACCAGCTAAGATAGAGCTGTTGGAATTTTGCATATGTAGTTGGGATACCTAGCGATTTGTAAACAGTAAAACCGGTAATAAAGTACATCCTTAATTGAAAATAATTTTGGAGTAATAATATTGATCATCTATATCTATGTTGTCAAAAACAATAGAAAAGAAAATCGATTGTCAAGTATTTATCAAAACTTTTATAAATAAAATAAGATAACAGACGAATAATTTACGTGTAGGCATTGTTTTGTTATCTCTGAACCCACAGCTTACATGGGAATACCGCGGACACTTACTCATGTAGCGCTCATGTTTATCAGTTAAACATGAATGGAATAATTAATTGCTACTTATCAGGGTAACTATACGAATGTGACTCGTGTGACAAGTATCAAATTTCAAGACCACAATAACACTTAAAAAGTAAAACATTTAACATAAGTTTTCCCAGGTTAAGACTCAGTCGTGGGAAATTTTTATGTGACTGACATAACTTGAACCCTCTAATGCTAACATTGACCTATAAGAAAGAGCTCAAGTTGTGTAAGTTTGCCACCTCTTCGACCTGCCATCATACACATTCCCCCACAACAGAAGCTCAAGTAATACTGTTTTCCAATTCTTGATCCCACATTCAAAAACATTTCTTACCAGACTGGGGTCAACTTTTACCGGTCAACGCAAACCAGAGCCCGCATACAACTAATGTCGAAAAGCTATTAATGGAAATAAAATTGAGCGGAGTCCAGAGGAACGATTTACTTAATACATTGATAATAAGTGGGGGGAATGTATGTAAAATGTTGTCCGTAATGACGGTAGTCTTGTTAGACGTGGGAAAGAAGGAGCAGACTGGCTGGTACATGGTAAGGTACGCTTCGAACAATGTCCACCGTTAGGGAAACTTTAAACCTTCATTAATGGTAATGGGCCTGAACTTGATGGGAATGCCTCTTTTTGCATCAGCAGACGTTACTGTAATGGTTGTTCGACAAGAGCTTCGGTGGTACGCAGATAGCATGGGCTTTAGGGTTTAAATCAGGTGCTTTGACAACACACTTGGCGTCGAGTCTTTTAGTGTTCATAACGAAGAATTTTAAAGGTAATGATGAAGCTAAATTTTTAATGCACTAGAGATTTAATATGAACGTGATTTGGTGTAAATTCCCTGTGTTATGTAAAACTAATAAGAACCTCGTAGTCTAATTGACATCAAGTGTAAACAGAACTTATCGTATAAGATTCTAACGTGAATTTATTAAACCTGATATGTCCGATAATGGTGATACAATACGATAATCAAATTATTTCATGAATAAAATAACCTGTTCCAAATCTCTCTTTTTTAATAAAATACATAACTTAAATAAAGCTATTCTTTTTAACGGAGATTAATATTTTTATACCTATTATACAGAGATCAGGTGTTAAATAAATATTGCTAATAGGTTTCTTATAATTTAGGTATGACGTCAACGTCTGTTTTATACAATTACAACGAGTACGGTAAAATCAAGGAGAAAGCTATTAATTAAAAACGCTCTCTCATTTCACACGATAATAAAGTGACAACGCAAATTCGTAGGAACCTCAACGTAAGTGTGTTTGTAATTACAAAGCGTTTTCGACGCGTGAAATGCGAAACTTATGATGATTAACGTACATCAAACACTTTCCCATTAATTTGTCAAGTTAATTAATCGAGAAACAATGTGAGCCTCCAAAAATATAAATACATAGAAGCGAGACGAGTATTCGAAAGCACAAAATAATCTTCGGAATGAGATCGGATCATAAAGCAGATGATTTTATGATTTATTTGCTTTCGAAGCTAATTGTGTTAGGCGCCCGCCGGCTGTCGTCATTGTGGAGCGAAGCTTTGATCGCCCCACTCAAAGGCTTGTGAGTTTGTTAGAAGTTTTCATTCAACAATGTCGATAGACGAGAACTTTGTTGTCCAATAGATATCTAGTTAAAACGATAAAACATCTATTCTTATTGTAAGAAATAGATAATAGAGAGAATTAGTATTTGTTATTTAAAGCAAAGTTTCTAGGAATGATAGACTTTAGGAATACTAATTTGGCAGATAGTTTGGGTCCGTGGAGGTCCGGCAGAGGGCGAGCATCGCGTGTGCGCTGCAGGTAACCTGGCAGGCGCCATTCGACCGATGGCTCTTACGAACCGTCAATTTGCGCCTGTAATTATTGCGGACCCTTCGATACTTATTTCTATTTTTTCCCTGGCTTAATTGTTGCAACAGATGACTTTTTTGTCGAACAAACTCAAAGAGAGCGGAAAGGCATCAAACGCAGCGTCGAATTTGGAAATAATTATACATAAATAGTCCCTTGAGCGGCCGATTAAGACAATTTCCGAGGCAAATTGCCGCAGACGAGCATAATAGCACACGCGCTCTTCTCCGTCATAAATAAATCTGGATTACGTTTCTGTACGAGATTAAGATTGATTCGATCTCGATGCTTTCTGCTATTAATGCCTACGCGGCATAATGCCTCGGTCGTGTTAAAATTTTAAATCATTATTCGTTTTTGTGAGCGCATGTGATTTGTGAGATAATTACGATCGACAAATTGCTGGCCGTCATTGTGTAGATAACGGGTGGATGCTATCGCCGTTCGTAATTAATGATCGATACATGTGAAATAATTAATTAGCGGCGAGGCTCACATCGGTTCGGAAGGTGCCGGGGGCCTCTCCACAAAAAACAATGACGTGCGGTTTTGGTGCGCCGGCGCCGCTCCCGCCACGGCGACATCCGCCGCGCTCTACGTCTATAATTTGGGAGACCTCGAATTAGTTTTAATCTCGTGGATGAGCGTGACGCTGACTTAACGTTCTCGAGAAATGTGTCATTAACGTTAATTTGAATGATTGTTACCTTTTTTGTCATAATTTCTGGAGCAATATAAACAAAGGGCCATGCCGAGCAATTTCGTACGTTCAGTAAACAAAAGGAAATAAAGTTGAGTACGTTTAACAACTTGCCACAAAGTTTCCCATCGACTCACAAGTTTAGTGTTGTCGTCGATAATTATCGATGCTGAATGGAATGTAGTGTCGAAACAATTAAGTAGCCAAGATCAAGAGCCGGGGTCACACCGCAGGCGACTAAAATTATAGCCACCACAAGTACCTATTTGTTGGTGTTTTATTAACAGACGATTTCATAAAAATTCCGATGTGATTTTTTACCTTTACCAGAACTTTAAATACCTCTGTATTCATAGTAGCCACAGTAAAACAAACAGTAGCGTCGCTACTCGCGTGCAGTGTCACCTCGGTCAAATAAGTTACAGGCCTTACGTGCAATGTGGCGGCCCGGTAATGGGTAACGAATTTACTTCAGAGGAGAGAGGGCAAACTTAATGTCCACTGGAAAATTAACTTACTTTAACTATTATTTAATGTCATTTTGGGATGGGAACGGGGTGAGTGTGACAATTGTGGGAACGAGTAAATCGTTGACAGACAAAATTTGAATAGATAATTATATCGTAAATTCACTGCTTGTCACATTTCAAGATAATGATTAAATTGCTGAACATAATAGGTGTTGCTTTTACTCGTTAGAAATTGCTTCTCAAAATATAGTATGTTAAGGTAAGATAATAATGACCATTTTAAGTAGACCTACTCATACGAATTCCAAATAAATTAACGATAATTATTTTAACTTTACTACATGTTTGTATTTGGTTATTAACTGCCAGTATTGGTCTACCTATCGCTCCAAAATCAATAATTGAGCAGAGTTCTCACGATACCCAGATACATCACGTTGGATTCAGTGAGAGACCTCTAACTTGGTATCGCGATGCGTGTGCGCAATTAAAACGAAACCCACAATCAGCCGCCATGTTTGTACACGGCCGATGTTAATAGCCTTTAGTAATTACATACCAGTATCATGCTAACGTTGCTTCTCGGAAGGCTGATCAAATTAATAGAACCTATTTTGGCTACATTATGTACCATCCAAATATTCAATGTAATTATAGAAGTCTTTATTGCATTCCGACCAGACCTATAAAACCCTGTTACAAAAAAGAAATAAAAAGTAAGCAATAATAAGCCACGCCACCGTCACCGCGTCTCGACTCGAGAATTTCATATCGCCACATTTACATATATTGTATAAGAAGAACTAGCGGTCCGACCTCCCTGTCGTTATATCCGGGAAAAGAATATCTAAATTCAATTACAAAAAGGCTTCTCTGCGAGGTGTGCCGTTGCACCCGTGCCTCCTCCGAAAAGGGTGTATAACAACTCAATTTCTCCATATTATTAAGACGGTGGGGTGTGCGGGTAGAGTAGGGGTGGCGTGGAACACAAAAAGAATGCTAATTTAAAATTCTTATTGCTGTGTTTGTATGCGCGCGCGCTTTATGTATCATTCGCGTAACAAAAGGCGGAGGAGAGAGCCGCCCGAGCGCGTAATTTCAATCTAATATTCAATTTGAGAAGTATCGCGAGCTCCACCCGCCATCTTTTATTTATTTCACTCCACGCCAAGTGTTTTACTTGGATTCACAGATCATAGACATAGCAGCGATATGTTATTATGTGACTTCTGAAAGTCGAGTCAACGCTAAACTCTGCATACAATGCTAAGTCGACAAAAATCATATATGGAAGTCTGGTGCATATTTGTTCAGGCTCAACAATAGTATCTGTTTGCATGCCTTCGTCGATTGTTAATTGACGTCTTCATAGCAGGCAATTCGATGAGCCCTATCTTGACAAAGAGCACTAAATTCGATTCGATATCTCAATCTAACGGCCGAAGATAATTGCTTCATTCCCACGACGCGAAGAAAATAAATTTCACCGGTCACAATGGGTGCTTTCCACAGACAATTCGCGGCTAAACGGGGGGCGATAGACGCGTAATGCTCGAGTCGTGATATATTAGTGTAGGAGCTAATGGTGACCCTTACCACACCTCGAGCATACACTGCCGACTGCTGACGGACGCAAGCGTTTAACGCGGTGATTGGTACACTTTCCAAACAAAATATCGAAACTGAAGCACTATTTAAAATAGCCCGAATGTCAAGGATGACAGCAGATTCCTCAATTCAAATTTGTCACGATCACGAATTCGCATAAACCGAAATAGGTTCTATAAGGTCGTAGTTCTGTTTCGCACAATCAGGAAGTCAAGGTGAGCTATTAAAAGTATTGTTTAGTAGTGGATAAAAATAAGGTTTTATTTGTACACACGCAGGCAATAAAAATGCAAGTGTTAAACGCGACCGCATGGGGGCTCTATCGAAGCACCACCATGCACCGACATAATGTAGCTACATCGATATAATTATATCGATATTCTACCAAAACTTCAAACTATGCATTTGAATTGAAATAACGTTCGAATTAAAAGTATATTTAAGTTTCAAAACGGTCGCTTAACATGAAAACATTTGTCAATATGTAAACTATAAAATGATTGGCTGTCGGTCCTAGTGACCATACAATTGGTTTAATGGAATATTAAAGATCAATGTGTGTCTTGCTCAATTACTCGGCATGTTATGTATCTAAGTATTGTTGAAGACGGCCATCGTGGACTTGTTAAGAATGATTCTTAATGTCAGTTAGTGTGTGCAGAAAGCGTGTGCAGGAATTTCCTGATAATTTGCCTGACGACGCTACAAGTGGCGGCTACTTACCGTAAAACCCCTCATTCAATGCTGTCGCGGAATAAAAATGTTATTATTGGTACAGAACAGTGAAACGATTACTGTCAAAGGCTTTTACATTCGAGGAAAACATGTTATAATGTCAGTGATAATTGTAGGGATGTATAGCAATTTAGTTTGCGAATCAGTCTAGCATTTTGTAGAGTTTTTACACAATTACGAAACAGGTTGTTACGTAATAATAACTATACAACCTACACACTATATAGGTACCTGGGACTATATGAAAAACTAAATAAAGTTTTTTCGAGTTTATCGAAATATATTTGAATTATCATAGGTAAGCAAAAATTACATTTATTACTTCTGACATTTAAATTTATTGTGTTGTTATTTTTAATCATTTAAATTTAATTGATTGATTTATTTTACACAAGAGACATTTTAAATGTGGTATTTTATTATAAATGCTTTCAATATTCTACGTAATGTAAAAATGGTTATTAATAAATAATAATAAATATAATAATTTAATAGATATATAAGCTTTACCTAATTAATTACTTTACGGTATCTTCATATTTTATACGATTTACTTTTATCTCCTCATAAACTTCCAAAACCATTAAATCATATTATGGTCCTAAGGTTTCAAGTCAGTGAGAGAAAACAATAAATTTGAAAAACACAATATCAAGATAAAACCGACATTGTCGCATGACAAACGATCAGATTTAAATTTTAAAAGCAAAACTTTACGAGAGCACCTTATAACGAACACGACGAGCTACGTTTATAATTATAATTAATATTCTCACTGTATTAGAGTGGTCGACGGTAAAAAAACAAGATTCGACGCGAGAATTAATAACAAACAAATGGGCTACCTGCGGAGTTTTTTGTGAGCCCCCACAGGTAAGCTCGCGATGATGAAAGAAACTCATATGTGTCTGTCTTACATTTTAAACAATATTGTTCGATTTTGACACGGTTGCACCTTTTTATGAGGATCGTCAGGCTTCCATTCATAGGAAGTAGCGGTAGATAGAAAAAATACAATCTGCCCGCGAATTCCGCTACTGGGCAACAGATGGCAGCTCGCACGCTGTGACAATTACCTGCAAAAGAAAAAAAACAAACATTACAATCTGCAGGTTTTTAACTCTAATAATATAAATATACAATATGGCAGTTAAAGACGAAACACGAACAACTGAACTCTACCTCTGCAGGTTTCACATTACTTTACCGCTGTGGCTGATTAAAAAAACAAGTCAAAGCTGCATTGGAAACAAGAAACCAACGAATCGAAATGTTGGACAAAAGAGGAACTCTAAACGTGATACCATAATGACAAAACAGAAATATGATTTCGATTAAACTGTGCGACGGAGACGGCTCTATAGAGCACTTGATGGGTGCAACAAGGATAGAATGCTAGTTAATAATAAAAATATTTTATTTGTATAGTGGGGTAAAACACCCCCGCTGCGGGCTGTTTGGTTGGGACAGCATCCATCATCATTATATTAACCGATTTAACACTTTTGAACAGATTCCTCGGCGGCTGGCAATGAGGGGACAAATGTTCAAATCTCGCCCGAGCTTAGTGGGAGTTAGTGCGGCGACTCTAATTTATTTGGTGTACAATTACTTACTCCTTATCGAGTGAGCGCTATGGAATTGATGATGCATCGAGTCGAGAGTGTTATCGATTGAAGTCAATCTAGGTCCGTACCTTCCATGTTAGGAGTCAGTTTCTGACCTAGCCTATAGAATTCCCTGTTTGGTCACGTCGTGAGGATTATTAATTACAGGAGCCGTGGAAACCGGGTCGAGATATTTTATCAGATTTCTAATTACGGCGCCTTCAAGTTCACTCGGCTCTTTGTCGACAAAAATTGCGTTAGTGTGACGTTTTAATACTAAGTAAACAAATTGCATATAAAACTCGTTCGCGGTGTTAGACAAAAAAATTGTTGCGCTACTTTTGGTTTGTGCCCGATTGTAACTTATAAAGCAAACCTCTAGCATTATTTTATTGCATAATTGCAAACGTTTTTACGTCAATTATTTTCCAGCGTAACATTAATTGACATGTAACATGTTCAAGTGATTATAAATATTTAACAGTCCCTAAGCAGTCTATTTAAATAAAATGTGGAGTTATCTGTCATTCTATATATTATATGGAGGAAATGCAATTAGATGAAATGATGCATGTCGATATTAAAATAGGCATTGATATGCAAAGTCGGCTGGTTACCGATGCGGGCGGTGGCCGCCGCGCCGGTCTCATGGCTTGTTCACAAATTTTTGTTCGCTAATCAATAAGATTGACCCTAATACCAATTACTATTCAGCAGTAACAATGACGATGGCTTACTATAGAGCCGGTATTGTTTATTCACTGGCTATTCTATCTAGATGTACTCGCCATAGATTACACTGATACCTAGTGCTCGTTACTCAACTTGTAAAAGTCAATAACGACAAAAAACTTCGATGTCAGTGAACTGAGTCACGGCTAACCGAAAGGGCGCGTGCGAGTGTGGTCCGAATCTTACCCAATAATTACAGGCAGTGATTAAATCTTACGATAAGACTCATTCCGCTAATTACTCCCTAAAGCTAAACACGGTTTTTGCCATCGACATAATTTAATAAGCATATTAACCGGACCGATGCCATAGATAGGTGGCAAGCCTCGAGCGTTTCTCGCTAATACCTTTATAATGTTGCTAATACTGGATATATTTTAAAGGAAAACACGCCAGACAGCGACGTCTCATCGCGGGGTCAAAGATGAATGACCATGTAAATGCGTAATGAAAGCCAGAAGACGCTCCTGACTCGAATCACAGTTGTTCACAAGTCATACACATTACAATCAATTTAAAACCGTGGATGTGTAAGAGCGCTATGACATTGCGTCTGGGCAAGTTTCCATCGCGTGTGGCGCAGCCAGCGACCGTCTGTCCAACGGTTAATTCAATAAAACGGGAAACAGTGCGCTGCTTTGATATGTCGATATTGAACTTCTAAACGAGTCAACATATTCAGATCATGAATTCTAAGGAAGTGGTGGTGGTTGGAATGCATTCTATGTATATCGACAATAAAAGTGATGTCGACCGACTGTGAGCCAGAGAAGCGATCTGACCTCGCGATGAATGACTCCCATTAGCATCTTATAGGTTTAATTAGGGATCCACGCATCAGCCGGTCGCCCACGTCAACGCGTACCGTGTGTGGGCAATCAAATTAGTGACGACCAGACAATGGGACCGAGTGGAGCGTACAACCCCACGACAAAACGTTTCCTCGCAATCTTCGATCACCGGATTAAGGGAGTCCCGTCTCGCACGTTTTATCTCCGATTGTCCGCACTTAACGCGCACTTTACGCCGAGTGCCCCTCGAGAGGAAATTGAAAGCGATCGCTTTCCTGACTATCTTATCTGTAGTGTTGTAGGTACTAATTAATCGATGTAGCGCGAAGAGGTCGTCGTTAGAGGTAAATAATGCTGGCATTGTGGCCGCCGGCTGTGATTTATCGGTGTGAATAGACAAAAGTGTCGCGGGCGGAGCGGGCCGGTACAATGGTGTGGAATGTCGTCGCGGGCCGGTCGCTCGCCGCGCTCGTGCGACGTGAATGCGGATTATTAATAACCCGCTCCGGTTCGGCACGACGCGCAACGGCTCCGCGGCCGGCTCGAGGACTCCCAGCGCACTCCTCGCCCGGAGCGCCTCCACCTGTACCATATGACCGCGCCTTCACAATATTCAAGATACTTTTTAATGACCGCATTGATGTATGCATTTCGCGTGCGATTCGCAACGCTGCCGGACGCTTCAAACCGAATAACAATGTTTGCTAATAATATTTAAGAACGATCACTCGTTTTTCGAAAATTATGAAATGATTATATTCATCAGGGACCCCTGTGTTCTCCCCTAAGTTATCATCCCCGCGACCATGGTAACAATGTATAACAATAGAGTCAACGCGGATTATAACAAATTCCCCAAATTGTGTGGGTTCATATTTGCGCTCAACAATAAGACAGAATAGTGATATTGTCACATGTGTGTAGTTTACCGCATTTGGAACTAATTGAGAATATTTCATAATGTTTCGATTATATTGTAAGTAACATCTGCCTAATGCTAAATAATCATGGGCACAGAATTCACAAATCTATGCAGCTTTTGTTTGCTTTTAATCTTTTTACAAGTCTTAGGTTATTGTTATGCAATGTCTAGGTTTTAAATATTTCGTTTGAATGGGTCCCCGTTATCGTCATATTGTTTACTCAATTTCATTTAATAACGGAATAAATTTGTTCATCACGAATGCTCTAAAATCGACCACCGAACTGACAAAAAGTAAAGCAAAAGTATAGTTCCGAAAGCTATGATACCTACTTAGTTAATTTAAAATAACGAAAAAACAAGGAGAGTGGAAAGGGCAAAGTGCTTAGAGGCGTGTTAAAATGAAAATGCACTATGAAATTACCTTTCACGTTTTGTTGATATCGGTGGAACTAAATGAGATCGTTTTTTGTCGTCAAGTACAGGCCCTGCGCGTTGCTACTGTCACGTAGCACTTCACAATATCCATTACTTCGAACGCACAAATTAATTATTTTCAAAAATTATCAATTTTTTAAAATAATTATTACGATAAAAAATCCTTAGCTGTTTAGGTATTTAGTAAAAAGAAGTGAGGAGTGGCATATAATACGTTAGAACTTGAATGATGTCATAATAATATTTATCACGTCTAATAAATTTGCGAAAATCATAATGCAATCCCATATTTGGTCCACCACCTTTTGTGTGTATCCGTTAACGTCAAATGCTAACTATAGACCGCCTAATAAACCTGGAAAATTATTATATTTACACCAAAAAAATAATTTATTGTTTCAAGCACATTGGTCTCTACATCCCATGTTACTCAAACCACACAGAAGCTAAGTCATATAAAACTTAATTACATTAATACAATAAATCATTTCTATATTTTTTAATTTATGGCGAGAACTCAGTCATAATTCAGTAGCATTATTAAAAACACTGATTGAACAATCTAAATTTAAATTGATTTCGCCATAGATGATTGTGCTAACGTCTCCATTAAAACTCTTCAGTACTTAAGAACACTGTTTGACACTAGTCCATATTATTGTTTTTTGGCATCGTTTTCTAAGATTTTGAATGTGTTGAACTCACGATTTATTTTTTGCGTCATTTTCAACGTTCACTAAGTAGCCATGTCGTGAGTGACTCGATTCGTTACCGAAACTATAATTAGTTTTACCGTTACCGAATACTTTACATTTTCAATGTATATCGAGCATCGAGCTTATTTATTGATAGCCGTTGCAACAAAGACAAGCGTGACCACTCATTGTTTATTTTCTGTGTGCCTACATCGACGAGTCTTATTGTCCACTGCTTGTCTTCCGGGTTGACGCAAAAACGTATAATTACGTACACTTAAAACACTCCAAGTGTTTTTATCGCTTCATCTGAAATGCTAACAATTTGATTAACATTGGGATTTCCAAACTCTGTCATCCATTAGTTAGATCTATGCTTACTTATTAGTTAAGTGCGTTGTACTTCTGTATTTCCATTTTTCAAATTTGTATCATTAACACGTTTAATGCTAATTGTCAGATGTGTTGCGACATGAAGTGTTCGTTTCGTGTAACACTTATTAAGTGACGTCGCCTTTTTCTCAAAATTTAATTATCGACATTAGGTTGACACCAAAAACGGTGCCGAGAAATTAGGCTTCACAGACATCGTCGCACTGAATTGTTTGCAAAACTCTTTGTCGACAAACTGAAATTTTGTTTTAATTTTTGCAGAAAGTTTACACGATAATTGTACGCAGAGCGTCTGCGGTCTGACATTAGAATGGAAATAACAATAGCCAAAGCAACGTTGAAGTGATTGATTAGATTTCACATTAATGACTGGTACGACAATAATAGTGCATGGTATCGCTAAATGGATGACATTATGTCTGAGCGTCGCCACGTCAAATATGAAGGATGATCTCCAACATTTGTCCTGCACACGTATTCTAACTGAATTCAATGGCCGCGACTCGGCCCTTTGAGACCATAACATCAGTTAATAGCGGATGTATAGTCATTTCTAACTTCATCGTTTTGACATATTATAAACAGCATTATTTACAACCAAGCTGGCTTTCATAAACCAAAAAAATATTATTAATGTGACGTAAAATATTAGATATAATAGATAAAAGTCATTGTAATAATACGTTTGAAGAAAGCCTTGAGAATTGTGTAAATATTGTTTGTAATAACTTAAATTTGGAAACATAATACATGTACACGAATCTTTAACATCATTCGTGATATTTAAACATGATGAAACCGTTAAACCTAAAAAATAAATTAGCATCAGCGTTCAAAGACAAATAATAAAAGCCAATTTACAAGTCAGCAACGAAGTAAATACTATCAAATTATAGCTACAACTATTTGAAAATGTACCACGCGTGATACTTGCATTAGCACGCCATCGACCAATAGTATCGCACTGAAAACTTAGCCTCTTCATAAACCCGCTCTAAGACAAACAGCCATCTCCCTAATATGCACTTTATTGTAGTACTATAAGATTTAAATCCGTGTGCAGACAGCAGTTAAGGCGACACTGCTAATAAGTCAAATAGCTTTTACCAGGTGTCCGACAAATGGAAAACTACTAATTAAAGTAGGTACTTGTGTGCCGAGACTTAAATGGAATAACGCACACTCAGTCGTAAGGAGTTTAATTAATCTGGCTGCTGACGCAACGTACGAATCGTTTTCTTTCTATTAGTGTCCGAAAGCAGTTTGTTCAATTGATTCGCTGTATAGCAATAAACAGGCTCAGTCTCTCTCGTGTTTGTGCTAAGAATTTGAAGAGTTAACGTTTCTAAAGATCAAAGAGACGGATGATTAGCGGATCACTAGTGGATATTGTTGTTACATAAGCGCGTACTAATAGTGCCATGTTCGTGTAAGAAGTAATTGTGATGTACGTTTTAGCACTTCTTTATATCCAAGGACTGCAAACACTAGTTGATTGCGATCGCTCCTACTGTCTACGTCATCAAAACATATTTAAAATAATTATTTCATTTGAATTCGAGACTAAAGATTAATAATAGGTACCAAAAGCTCCTAATTTACATCGTTAGAAGATAATTGCAACAAATTGTCGTAATAAAATTTGGAAGGTAGCGCCATTAAAATGTTGTCGAATGTGAGACAATGTGCCCCTAATGAATGTTGGGACAAGTCAGATAAATTATTTACGCCACACACTGCGACGACATTGCTACAAATTTGGATAGACATAAAAGATGTAGAAATCTGGGTAACGACAAAGTGAATGAACAACAGTAATTACCGTGGGCCGCGGAGACTCCGTGGTGCGTATCGTCACATCACTAATTTCCAAATTCGAGGGCACCACGCTATGTTATTTATCTGTATTGAGCTCTTCGTTTCGTTTTATACAAACTTTTTGTTCGAAAATACCTTTTTAGTATGACATTCTTATATTATTCATACAATAGATCCAGTTCAGTAAGGCTCCTATTGTAATAAAGAAGACGACATTTGGAAGACATTAAAATTCCCTGGATCGTATAATTACATATGACACATTTTAACATTAAGTCACCCACGCATGGTCTATGTTGTGGCTCTAAATTTGTATAATTTGTGTTAAAGCTGTAATATATGAGAGTTTAGAGGCTCGCGCTCGGCGTTCCATGCATTCGATCGTTAATAAAATTATCAAAATCTAAACAGGTTTTATGAGTGTCGCTCGTGCGTTCGAAAGAGTTCGTTTCGGTTCGTCTTATGAATGGAAATGGTTTTTGGTATTTTAAGTGTTTATAAAGGTCGTAAATAATTTATCGCCGCGTGATACTTCCGTCGGTCGAATTTAAATGTTTAAATCGATAAACGCGCTAACTCGTACGGCTACCGGATTTTAATTCGCATAGGTACACATAATAAACGACTAAACATTTGATTTATTCTATACTGTTTAATTACGCGAGTAATTTAGATCGTATTGATTTAATTAACAGAACCGATTCGTGATTGATATCTGTAGGTGTGTGAACGGAGTTTGGATAGTGAGATTGTTATTAGAAAGGTTTAGCGTATAATTGAAACGTTAACGAAAAAAGAACGGGTTTTATTCGATAGATACGAAACTTTGGTCTAATAAATAAGCAAGAATATTAAAATCGTTAAATTAAAATGCATCCTTTTAAAAGATTTAGTATACGCACACATGTAAATTTTATGTAAATACAGTACGTTTTGTGTTGCGTCAGTAATCGTGATTCAGCCTAAACCACTTCTGTGCTAGGCCGGTAATTATTCCGATCACACGTGGACATGGTTTACGGCCGGCCTTAAGCGTAATAATGTTCGACTATTGGGAATGTTATTACATTATACGAACATTGGTCACAAGAAATTTGTTTATTGAGACTGCTAAGATGAGAATTTTATCCTTATAGAAGACAATAAAAGTAGACTGCAGACCTCATCCTCATACCGAAAACACCTTTATTTCAACGTCCTTAGGTAGATTTTCGTATTTCTTCTAATTAGGTACCTCTTTACAAGTGCATCATATTTCTCAGAAACTCATGTAGATTTTATAAGTACTGTTTGACTAATTGTTAGTTTGAATTTGCCTTAAGTTGCTTTGAAGCAGCGTTACATAATTTGTCTAAATCAATTTACAAAAATAATTAGCGATTGGATTGTGGTTAGTCGATGTAATAAACATTAGTAATGTAAGGATGGTTGCACATGAATTGAAGAACTTTCAAGTCATTAATTCTATGTTCCAGCCATCATTAACACTTTAGATACCTAATAGAAGTTACGACTAAGTGTCAACAAATCTTCTGCCTAGTCTTTTCCCAAGCTATGTTGGGGTCGGCTTCCAGTCTTACCGGATTCAGCTGAATACAGTGTCAAGAAATAATAGCTATTTAATTATTAGATATGCGGCCTCAAATTATGATGATTAGAAAGCGTTAAATAAGACCAGATAAACAAAAGCTCATTCAGTTTTTATTATATTCTATCTCTGCCAACCATTTACAAACTTATAAGCGTGAAGAGGACATCTCGAAGTTTATGTCTTCACTGTACTCAATAAATATTTGGATGTTGCGTAACTGTTGTACGTATATCTTTAAGTGTTTGGTGGCAAAAGTCAATTGGCAATCTCATCGGATTCACTGTGCGTATGACAGATTATATGTGTGTGTTGTATCGTCAATCATGAGAATGACTGCACCGGTTTTAATGGGGTTTTCCCCATTCGAAAGTTTTTGTGTTAATTAAGGAGAAATTGAAGATTACTGTTCACTTACCTCATGATTAATCAAAATTTATATAATTGCTTGTTTTAGTAATCGTTTTTTTTTTTGCAATTATTGCTACCTCCCTTCCTGCCGGTGTAAAGCTAATAAGATCTTCAGAAGACCAGTTAGTTAAACCATCTCCAGTTAAATAGTGAAGAAATTAAAACCATTTTCCGTTGCAATAATCCTATTAACGGTGTTGCAATACGGTGAATCATATCCTTAATTATAATCAAGGCCATGCAGTTCAGATTGAGTTATGACAAATGATTTTGCCAGTACGATATAAATACCTATACGTAACAAAGGGCAAATATAATGGACCTTATTAACTTGGTTGTTGAATTTGAACTGTGTTATATAAATATTGGACCACATGAAATTGTCAAATGGTTTTTTTGTCGACAATTTGGTAATTATATCACGATTTTGAGTACATAAATAACTACCTAGTTAAATTTGAGCCAATTTCTGAAAGGTAACGCCATCTAGTGGGATTAGAGTTTATAGATTTAGTTTCCCATTTATAAACAATTACTGTTGGACAACAAGAGCATCGGATCAGTAATAAAATATCAAGATCATATACCTTAATTTAATGAAAAAAAAATATCCCAAAATAAGTAATTTATTATACTTACCTACATCAGATAAAAACTAGCATCAGTCTGTACAATTCAGTCAGTCTGTGTATCTAAATATACCCATAGGTACGGGATACTCTGCTCATCACTTCCTTCCGTTTCCTCTGATAAGTATAGTAAATCATACGATCATATATCCAAAATAAAATATTACATTAAAAAAAGGAAGTCACTGATTTCTCAAACACAGAATCCCTAAAATATAAACAAAATTCGAAAAAGATATCGGATTGCAGAAACATAAATTAATCCTGCTTGTTGGACATAAAAAATAGTGTTGTGACACCAATGCCTCACCTGTAGATAATGTTTTGGCCGTAAAACCGGTAGCAACATAACCAAAGGAGGCTACTCATGTATTGGTACAGATACAAGATCTAACCTTGGGATTGGCCACATGCTTAAAATTTTATGAATGGATTAACAGTTGAATATGAATGGACGTTGGTCAATGCCTAAACGCGAATGGAATCGAATTGAATGACGTTTTTTAGCCATTTTCAGCTTTATCTGTTGAAGTTGTAGGTTGGTTATAGTACTTGTTGATTCAATGATAAAACATCATTCACCATTTGGATTTGTCAACTGTAGAGCTTCGGGAATTCTATTTGTTTAAATACCTAGATATGGACATTTTAAGAACGTTCTAATTTTCAATAAACTGTATTCTAAATATAAATAGTTGTTTTTATTAAAATATTGCATCTTCGAGTTAGTGTTGCCTACCTAGTTGTAGATCAGTAGGTAATAATATTTTTTATTTTGTTAAATTCTCGTAAATCATTAATTTAACGACAAATTAAATTCTAAAATGTTTAGCAGGTGGGCTGCTTAGTAAAACTTATCAGTCAACAATTGTCATAATCTTAACACCCACGGACTTTTTTACGACCGGACAAGTTAATGATGTTAAGTCATCTTATGTGACGTGATAATAGGTCATAATAGACGGAATAATATTTTTAATTAAAAATACTTCTAAAAAAAACTACGAATAGGTATTAGTCAAGATGTTCAACTTTATTAAAGTCTAGAAGACATTATGTAAGGTGTTAAGATGACGTTTACTTTTTTACGCTCGTTGATTAATCGACCTATTGCTTCAGGCGAAATAATCTTAGGCAAGGAAAACGATTTCGCTTCGATGAGTACCTACCTAACATTAAAAACGGAAATATAAATCATTATCAACGGAAGTAAGTATTTTTAGATACATAAATGGAAAAACATTTTTAACAAAGTTGACAGCAATACACCAGGAAAATAAAAATACTAGAAAGAAAGACATTTATTTGGTTAATGAAGTACGGTAGCACAAACTAACAAAACAAAGTCATTACTTGGTAAAAGCTAACAAAGGAAGTTAGAAAAACAACCATCAAATCAAAGGCCAACTCTGACGATTTTCGACAAAAGCCACGGACGAGACTAGGAGCGATAATGAGTGCGCCCGCGCCGGGTAAAACCGGTAGTACACAACCATCTCTCACCGTTACCTAGCACTTTCTGCCTTATAAACGATGTGGTAACTGTGATTTCAAACGAAACCACTTTTAATTAATTTTTACTACATTATGATCATCATTCGATTCGTATATCTACCGCGTCATAATAATCCAAATGATTGACTCGATAATTATGATTGGTTAAGTTATGGAATAGTTTTACAGCGATATTTAAATTTTCACCGAATTAATAGGTATATAGGTAAATCATTTGGTGTTGATTGAATTATGTTTATGTTGCTAAATCAGGTTAGACGAGAGTTATGGGTGAAGACAGCGTGGGCATAATACATTACTTTTATAATAAAAAGAAACAATTTTGACCTTACACGCCAACAACGACGTACGCGTACAGACTAGACTATATTAATTTAGAACTTTTTACCTACTGGCTTTACAAGCGTCATTATAAGGGAGATTTATTGTCGGATCCACTTGAGAATTTAAACAAAGCTCCTATCAGGAAAACACTTGTTTTTCCTCTTAACAAATTAAGTGGTGCTTAAGTACGCAGCCTTAGGGGGCCGAATTAGCCGGATTCGTGAGTACACCATACAATAACGTACTAAGCTTCAAGTCACGTCATTGTTATCTATAAAATGTTAATTCCACTCAGATTAAGCAGGCACTTATTTCCATTCTAAACTAATTAATAAACATCTCATAATAAACCTTGAACTTTTGATTACCAAGAACTGGACAATGGATCTCGTTATATTACAAATGTCTTTACTTACACAAACGGCCCACAACAATCAGACGGACGGACGGACGCGCCTATCTAAGTAATTAATCGTAACTTATGATTGATTAAACACATTAAATGCGAGCACGATTCCTATTTAAATATTAAATCTATTACTGAGGGTGACATAATACTTAATACAATTTTAATCTGAGTTATTGCATAAAAGATACGACACATTTAAGTTTTGGAAACAATATGGGCGTCTCATCCATAATGCATGAAACGACAGTAAGTCTAATGGAAAACATATTGGGAATTTATGTTAAATAATTGGGTCATTCTTCTTTTTAACCTACATGTCCTTAAAATTTTTACTCATATTTCAAAAAAAAATCGTAACGCTTTCTAGTCAAATCTTATATGTTTTGTGATAGCTTATTGTCTATTATATCTGAAAAAGTAGTTGGCCGAGAAGTTTAAATTTTTTTGTAAGATTTTCAAGGCCTCAAAGATGAATTGAGCTAATAATTGTACACCTCCGTCACAATATCTTTTATTTTTTTGTATCTAATAGTTTAACTCAAATAACTTGCAAATTATTTATTTCAATAATAATCAAATGGTACTTTCAGAAAACTTACACAGCAATACTTCTGTATATAAAAATAAATATATATTTTTAATCTTATACCACTCTGTCACAAATGCACCTAGTTTGAAGTATATTTTTACTATAATTCAATTTTAACCACTTTTAGCATAGAAATATTAATGTCGTAGATGATATTATAGTTGTAGTATTCTAAATATATTTTCTCTGAAATTGTACTATTCAAAACAAAATATAAAAATGGCTATATACATTTTAAAACCAGGAGACATTGTCGTGACAGAGTGGTAGAGTATGTGACAGAGTTGTTATTCAATAAAATATCAGGTTGTATTTTGGAATAAAACTGGTTTTAAATGTATTTATTGAGAATCATTTATTACTTCTTTAGAATAATTAAATATTTAACAGTCTTCAGCTTTCTTAAAACCCAGATACTTACATACTAATAAAATCACATTGCAGAACCTTTGGAATGAGAGATCAGTATTATAGTATAATTAAATTATAAGACTTCTAACTTGTCTCAACTAAATAAAAATCAAAAAAACATCTAACTTGACTGAAAAATTAAGATAAAATAATAATCATCAATAACAAATTACTTTCTCCACAAGTCTTACTAGTCCCAATCAGTCTTACTTTTCGTACTCTGGCAAAGGCTCATCAAATTCAAAAAACCTTCTTCTTCCTTTTTTAACTACTTTTGGATTTGGTAGAATTTTAATCAAATCCTCATACGGAACGTCCGATAAGTCATTCTCCACTAATTTAAACAATCTTCCAGAATCATCGACTGTTTTCAGGAACATCACCAGAACATCGCCTTCTTCGTCAACGTTACTTTTTGCTACTCCAGCATATGTGTATTGAACATTCTTTTCACTTTTTACTTTAACAAGTACATGTACACCATCTTCTATATTCCTTGGATGAATGTCCTCAAGCTGAAGTGTTTCATAAGAAGTACTAGAAACGGCAGTTGGATTAGAGGAATCTTTGTTTTTATATGTGGCCAATGGCTGATCTTCATCTGATGATACATCCGGGCCATACACAGTATCATAAAATCTTTTTCGAGGCATCCCAATTTTGTTCGTTATATCAGTGAGCGACAAATCTTCCAGTTCTTGAATTGCAACGTCTTCGTTTTCGCCAGGAAACATTTGGTTCAAAATATTGTCAGTGTTGGATTCTGTATCAGGCAGAGGCCAATAAGTTTTAGGAACGTGACACGAACAGAATTGTTCACAAAAACCACTCAGAACCCTATAGTTTAATATTCCACGAGTTTCGGAGAACAGTTGGTGGGATATGCATGGTTCCTTTCAAAAAAAATTGCAGAATAAGGACGCAGTTGTGGATCTACTGGTATTGGTGATGGTGCCGGCGTGTTCAACAGCACGTTTTCAAGCATCTGTTTTTTCTCCTTTCTTTTTTTATTTGCATGTTGCCATTTTCTCTTCATCATACGATGTTCTCTCACGGTCATGTCAGCCACAAGCTTCTTACAAGTATGATATCTCTCGAGATCTTTGCGTTTCACTTTAGCTACCTTTTCTGGATCAATTTTTCGTTTCTCACGGCAACGCCGCTGTCTTTCTGCTGCTGTTAATGCCTTCTTTTTCGCCATGATAATATCTTGAAAAAGAAAATATGTAACTAAGTATTTAAACATTAGAAAAACATTAAAACGTTATATCGAAATACTTGCCATAATAAGTACTAGTCCTATTTCAACAGATTATTATATTTTATTAGATAATATAAATATTATATTCTTTGCAAGTACTTTTTACCCCTCCGTCACGTATTTTACCACTCCGTCACAATTGTTTTTGTGACGGAGTTGTAGCGTGACGGAGGGGTAAATCTTACTAACTAAATCGATAATATTTAAACGTTATCACAAAATACAAATCTAACAAATTGGCATGAAAGGTTTTCTTATTATGCAAAAGTTAAATAATAAGAAGTAACTGTAATTGATATATTTTTGTCCAATACTTACGTGACGAAGTTGTCGCCGAATAAACACACACACCTCCATTGACAGATTCCGGGCGACTTACGCGCGATCTCTCTGTCCTAGAGAGGTAATCCTAGCGGGGGGGAGGGAGCATTAAACATCCAATCGGTGGCGACCATAGCGAGCTGCATGTACGCGTCGATCGAATGAAAAAACACGTGACCGAATGTACCTACTAAAACAGTCTGTAGTGAGAGACGGGATTTTAAGAATTTTTAATTTTTTTATTCATAATGTAAAAAAATTGTAGTCACTATTAGAAAATGGTCTGTATCTTTTAGCATAAAAAATTACTTTTATATTTGCTATTGTCTTTATATTTTTCGTACCATTATGAACTATACACAGGCTCAGCTAGCGGGAGACAACTGTGATTTGTATGAAATACACCTCTGTCACGCGAATTGACGACTCTGTAACGTACTTTTTACTATATAAATATAAATTATTATTTATTTTGCACGTGTATAGCCTTTATATCTTTAGTATAGTACATATTAAAGCAGGAATAATAAAATAATATGGATAATTTTTGATTATATATTTTTTTTAACTGATGAAGACACCTTTTTGTAGGCTAAAAAGAAGAACAACCCAATTACAATAGTTTAATTGTTGAATAAAATGTTCTTCTGCACTTTAAAAGTAAGATAAATTATGCTGGTTAATATCAGATGTCAAATATTTTTTTTTTGTAAGAGAAAGGAACAAGCAGTATGAAATACCACAGAGGACTGGTTAGGTGAACCATTGAAAATATTTTGTTAGTGCAAACGAGGTAAACATGTGTATTTACTATTTATCGACAAGGTTGTCGAGTGGGCAACCCTTTACACGTTGGCACCCGCGCACAACGCAACGCTCTCGCACTTCGACAAACAAGGTCTAGTGATGCGGAACGCAAACTCTGATGTCGATATTTACTCAACCACCGCAAACACTGACACTTGATATTTGTCCAACTCCTAGCTAATGGCGGCATCTGTATTATTTACTGTTGTATAATTCACACCACGCAGCTACTGTAATGAACGACCATTGAACAGAAAAAACACGGTGAAATATTTTTACGACCCGTTTATTTAAGGTTAGAAAGATCAGAATTAATATTAACAAATTAGGTACCGGTTTACATAAACTGTAGGTACGAAACGGTCATAACTCCACCAGGATTATATTTAAAATAAAATAAAAACGTTTAAAACGAGAGAAAAAAAGGAATGTAAAGCCATAACTTCATTTTGAATTCCGTTCGGTTTGTTCCCGTCTCACTGTGAACGCGCCCAGCAGGGGGCGCTATCGTTCTCACCTCAAGACGCGAGTGGTAGCCGGTCTTTAATAAGTATCGATAAAATATGTCGATAAAATATGAATATTTATAAATATTTTCGATACACGTCCAAGTCGCCTACTTCTAAAGTTTGTTGCCTTACGAGCGAGTACTCGAATCGACCTCAGAGTAGTTGCTGTTTTTAACACATAATATGAAACTCTTATTTAAACTTGATAAATGACCATTACCTAATTTAAGTCGGACGTTACTGCTACGTATTTCTATTAGAAACTATAAATCTTGGCATCATCATTACAACATTATGGTCAAGCTGCTATTGATGTCAGTATTTACGCGAAAATGGCGATAAATCTGCATTGAATGTGTAAGCTCATGCAGTGTCAAAAACGAACGCACTACAGAAACGAGTTCTCATACATTCAATTTGTAACTGGAATTATTCGGCTTTAAATTAATAGCCGGCAAAGTGTATGGGGGACAGAACTAATTAATCTCTTGATGGTATTTCACATTAATTAAACATCTGGAATCTGTTGTTGTCAAAAATAGATCTTAAGATTAGAAGATAAAGACTATTTTCGCTTGTGTTGGCTAGTAATCAGTACACGAACGATATCGTTGAAGGCTATCATAGTGTGAGGTCTATTTTATTATTAAAAAACTTTATTTTTCTTTATAAAAGCCTACGCTTATCCATGAGAAGATTCATGAAAATTAAATGTCTCATAACAATAGGATATAGTCGTGGACACAGAGATTATAAAGCGCAGTTTACACGATACGATCTGGTGAGTCGAGGTCTTCCGTGAGAAGGATGGAATTATATTTTTTCAACACTAATTACGTAACGCCTAAATATGACCGAAAACAAAATTTAAACGTTAAGAGCATTAGTAAATAAAAACGTTTAAATTGTCGTGCACGTTTAGTATGGACGTGGCAACTGCTTTACCAGCGATTACACTCTATGAGAATAACAATAATGATAGCTTTCAAATCTTTAGCAATAAATCATACAATCTATTTTTTATGTCTAATAGTTAATCAAGCAACTGTTGCGAGTAAGTGCTGTTTTTTTTTTATTACTGAGTAATTTTTGCAAGTTCAACGCATACATATTTATGTAGCATATCTGTTGAACTGCTATAACGAAGGTGCGGAGGATTAAATAAAAAAAATCAACGACAATTATTTATAAAAATTACACCACTTATTCAAAGATGTAGGGACATGAGGTTGACTATGGTTAATCGTTATTTAGTGACAGTGTAGCCATGTCCACGTTTTTACGACCGTAATCAAAACGTGATTGTCGCGCATCCAAAAAAACTGACTTAATTGTGGCGAGCGAGTGTTGATGACATAAACAGTAATTACTTACCTCCGCATCCAAAATGTTATTAAAATCCGCTTAACGTTGTTGTAAGTATAATATGAACTACCAGGTACTCAACCAGCTACTTTTAAGGGACAACCAGGTGACAATTTCTATGAATCGCCATTACTACACGTAATGACTAACAATAAAATTATTATCGTACCACTCTTGTGCGAAGGTAATTATAATCAATGTTAAATTTATTTCTGCAATAAAATATCAATAAGAACATTTATTGTACATTATCTTAAAGATATACTGAAATAATTTTACTTTATAAATATTATATTATAAATGAACTACACTAGAACCTTTTCAGACTGCTTTTGAAACATCTCTATATCTAAACAAGGGTCTTAGAATGCAACAGAAATACATCTATCTTTTGTAATGATTTTTCGAGACATAACTGACCAATATTTTATATTTACGTATTAAGCCACACCTGTAAGTCCAAGGAGCGTTTAAGGCGGTACATTTTCTAAAATAATTATCATGAACATCTTTTGCGGCAGTCGACGCCCGGGGGTGCTATTGTTTTAAGGGATTTTTTTATTGCTTTTGGCAACCCAACAATGGGAGCGGCGGAGAGGGTAATTTCGTCCGTCCGACGCAGTTTAGCTCGTGGCGTTCCGACGACAGTGTGCACACCGCCTTATTTTGTGCCTTTTTTAGGCTTTAATATTCCATTCAATTTATAAATGTTACTGCTTTCGAGTTCAACCAGTATACTCGCTAAAGCTGTACGTGATATTTTTAGATTCATTCAAAGCTTTTACTTTTAAACAATAAAACAAAATGATAACACTAAAACGCCAACGTGTCGATATAAAATTAATTACATACCAGTTAATTGGAGGCGAAATATAAAATTGTTTTCACGGCCACTCCTTTTATTGCTAAGGATAATAGTGTGTATTAAATTTTACACCTTTCGACTCGATACGAAATAACGAGGCCTAATATTAACATGTAATTAAATCATAAACTAAGATAAAGATCGTTTAAAAACACCGCAGCGACGGACTAATCCCTTGATTTACAATTACTCGTAATTATTACTTAGTCTAATTGCGGGCAATTTTAATTATCAATAAAATTGGAATTTGGAAGTGGGTCGATTTATGGCGGCACTCACATGACAAATGAGTGCTGATTACATTTTATTATTCTCGAAATTAAACGATTGTAAATATATTTGAGAACTAGACATCACTGCGCACCTACACGGGCTCGACTTATTACGAACTAGCTGTTCCCCGCGACTTCGTCCGCGTGTTTTAGTTTCAACGGTTTTTCATTTTTGCAACATTTTTCATTTATGCTCCGCTCCTTTTGGTCGCAGCGTAATGCTATATAACTTATAGCCTTTCTCAATAAATGGGCTACCCAACACTAAAAGAATTTTTCAAATCGGACCAGTAGTTCTTGAGATTAGCGCGTTCAAATGAACAAACAATCAAACAAACAAACTCTTCAGTATTATATATTAGTATAGAGTATATATAGATGATGATATGGAATTAATGAAGGGATAAAAAAATATTGTAATAAACGTTAATTAGAGTAATTGATGTTTTAAAACAGACTTTAATCCTTATCTAGTATCTGCCTCAAAGTAAATTAATAGATTTTAAGCCAAACTCGAAAGTGATCTCAAACAAGTAATTAAGGTACCTATATCGTAATTGGTACCAAGTAATACCTACTTATTATACATTATTAAATTGATTGGTTTGTTTATTTATTACCTACCTATTATAAGTAGGTGGATAATTCGATAGGTAGGTACATTCTATTCTAAAGGCATCCGAATCAAAATCTTTTGATAGGTACTAACCCTTTGTTCAAAAAAGTGATTTCTCACATTCTTATCGAAAATGACAATCATGAGCCTGCACATTAAGGTTAATAAAACGAAAACTTAAGTATATCGTACATCCTGTTCACATTCATATAATTAATCAAAAGTTAAACCACAAATCACTTCTCAGAGTGCATATTAAGAATAATTCCGCGAAGTGTCTGCGTTAATTATCACTATTAATTACTGCTTACTCACAGATTACAACAGCATCCGCGAAAGAGTACTCTATACCAGTTTAAAATTATGCATCATAGTTATTTCTGAACTCAAAACAATGAGGGGGACCATTCATAACGAGCCTTACAAATGTCCACCACAATTGCAGGCAACACAAAACTTAATTAAAGTGACACTCCGCATGCATAATGAAATGATTCACTCGTTTATAACAACTCAGAGCAACACAGATAGTTTCTTAAACAGGGAGGCAGAAAAACAAAAAGAAATCGGTCTTTGCTCTTTTTCATTGCTTTTGTGACTATGGTAGGTACTTATTGTAGACATTTTCTGCTATTTATAACAGAATGTATATATGTATCTGCATACCTATCTACTCGTATGGAAATAGCGTCGACTTTAAAGTTAGCGCTTAATTACCTATTCGTTAAGATGCCTAACTTTATGTTAACTATAAAAATGCTAGGACGTCCCTACACATTTAAATAAGGGTACTAGCTTGCTGATTAGGAAAGCGAAAAAAAAGAATTTCGCTTAAAATAACTATTAACGTTAACTTTTTAATTAGGTTATAGATTGTAAACCTATTTACAGCAAATTCTATTAAACTGTACATTCCTACACAGTTTTATATCATGAGTAGGTAAGTACAAAGGTACCTATTCTGTAAAATGTTTTTCTTAATTATTACCAAGTAGGTAGGTAAAAATAGGTTCTTGTATCAAGAATATTAAGATGTTCCACAATTAAATACATAAGTTGGGATTAAGGAACTTTTGACAGGCAAGTCATAGCCAATGACCGTTTATCGACTGAGTGCCTATCGATTATTTAATAGCAAACATAAAAGATAACGGTTTTGGGGAGTTATCGCTAATTATTGGAAGATAACAAGGTTTATTACTGAACTGAAGTGGCCCGACAATATACTTAATCTACCTAGGTATTCATAGATATGGTGGGGTTATTCCTTTAAAATATACCAAAAACCAATGTTGTTTACTTATTCTGCCTTGTTTTTTATTTTGCTTTAAAACTTTTTATATTGCGAATTGGTTGTAAACTAATAAGATTAGCTATTAATATTGGTATTAAATTAAAGTAAATAGAGAAGTCAAGATAATTGGAAACAAAATAAAAATCGAATTTTAATGTAATAATTTAACATCAAGTTTTTTTATTTTTACTGTAATAATTAATGGCTTTTTTTTTAAACGCTTAGATATGCCTTACATTCTTTACTTTAAATAGGTAATACTACTTTATTGTAGTTAGTTCTATCAATAAAATAAACGTTATTCTCACTATCAAAGTAAATCTAATCAAAACCAAAGTAGGCCTAATTAATTACAGAAAATAACATGTAACTACATCAAGAGTCGCCCACGACTGACGAAAATTACATTAAATGTTTATATTTGATATCTACAACAGATAACAGGGCAATATACAACGGATTATTAGTTCGTTATCTAAGACAATTAGGTACATTATGTTTTAATTTTTTTAATATCGAACCGACTTTATTTTTTTTTTCTAGATAATTAGATTAGTTGCGATTAAAACTTCTGTCTTGTCTTATTAGGAATGTGAATTAGTTTTTTGTGTTTTTCATTATGAAAATAAGAGAGAATATGCGAAATTGATTCACTGAACCGAGTATAAGAATTTGATCCGAAGGTATTTTAATTGAGAATGAAGTCTTAATAGCGCAAGGAATATTGAACGAAACGTCAAAAAAGTTGTCATAGGCGTCAAAAGCACGCTGGGTCTCAACAGGAGCGGCGCAAAAGCTTCGCCGCGGGCGATTTCCAATAACTAACAATTAATCCTAAAATTGTTATACCTACCTACCTAATTATAATTGATTTATAACTAAACAGAAAATAAGTTAAAACAACTGAATTAAATTAAATTTTACGTAATCTTGTAAGCACAACTTACTCAATTAAATTACTTAATTAAAATAATTTTAGAGATAGGAATTCTTGTTCTAGGATGAATTATTGAACTTAAACATCACAATAAATTGCTACCCAAAAACATACAGGCTGTATTAAAAAAAACTGTCGTCTGAAACGCGATTCGAGTCGAGTTTCGTCGGCGCGAATAAGGACAATGGTTCGGGCAAGTTCGTCGCCTGGCCTTGGAGAAACCAGTCGGTCGCGTCCGAAACACCTCTGGGCAATTATTCAATAAAACAAAAGCATCAACCACGCCAAGTTTACGCCACAACGCCAGAAAACGTTCGCGTAAATTAATTTCGCCTTAATTAACGGTTCACCTGCCTGCAGTTAGGTTTCTGGATTTAATTACTGTTAGTAGGTACCTATGTAAGTGTAGTTTTTTTATGTACTTTTTGAATATTTATTTAAAAAACTAAGAAAAAAAAATAAAGTTAAAAAAAACGAAGAATGTAGGTAAGTATACTTTCATCCTGTTTCGTTAGTTTTAATATTTCAGTAATTAAGGTAATAAGGTATGTTATCTTGTGTAATTTAAAGGCATTATTGTACATAAACATAAGGCCTGTTTATAACACGGTATCTACTTAGTTAAGTAATAAGCCCTGCGCTATGTATCACAAGTTAAGTAGATAAAGCACACAAGAGCCGAATGTCGGTACCCATTATTCACGCACGTGCGCAACAAAATCAGCCCTATTATCGCTCAGCTAAAGAAATCCACAGCACGAGCCGCTGAAAAATATACCAAGAAATTTGATATGACACATATTTAAGTCTTTTATTGAATATATCGCCTCTCCCGAAGGCATTGTGTCCCAGTGGCGCGAGCCGAACGAAATATTTCAAATGCAAATCGTGCTAACGCTATGAATGTAATAGTTTGTCGTGCCATGCGCACGCGCCGCGTACGCCGGAAACAAATTATCATACCCATATAAGCACGTACGAAATCGACGAAAAACTTATTGATGTCACTCAACACTGATAAATTGCGATAAACGAGAAAATGGTAAGTACGAGTATGTATGGACGTAATCTGTTGTACACACAAAATATACTACCGCCCATAATGGACTCAAAAGTGCTGTTGGAATTTTTATGCGACATATTTATTCAGAGTCCACTCTTGTTACTCTAACGGTTTACAAACGTTTTTTTTTCTTTACACTGCTTATTTTTTATTAATTCGTATGTTGTAAAAATTATATTTTATAGCAAATGCAAAAAATCGACACGAATAACAAGTTGTTATTGTAATAGTGGCGCTCGAACGCAGCGTTAAAAATTCGGAAATCGATTTGTTTGACGTCGCCATGTTTGTTGACATTCGATTTAAAAGCCGAACGCGACCGATGTAGAGCGGAAATTTATAGAACACCTTTTGGGTTGAATTCGAAAAATAGAATAACGGACATTGAGCGATTGTAAATAGGTAAACGGCTCGGGTCATCTGTGAATGGGAGACACGTGCAAAATCATAACGGTCAACTTGTCGTTTTATTTTCACGGGACGAAGTAAGCCACTAGAGTATTTATAAATAACCTTTTATTAGAGATTTGGAGAAATGATCGTGTCTAGTTTCATATTGACGCTGGAATAATTTGGGTGTATTTTATCAGACAAGAGAATGTGTCTGCAAACACAACGAGGAATTAATTAATTAGGACAACAATTATTAACAATCTATATCGATAAATGTATTCGGGATTATGAGATCTCATTCTGATCAGAATAGGTCTCGTCTAAACCGTCGTTTAAATTCGAGGTTGTTTGCAAGCGTATACACATTACATATTTACTGTTAAGTAATGTAGTAGTGTTTGAGGAATGGCCTATCTGAAATCAGCTGAATGTTAAGTGTATTGTGAGTGTAACATCATGTATTTAGGTGAGATGGCGTCGTCCTCACACAGGTCTTTGACATCAAAATGATAAATTGTGTTATTTTTGTACACATGTATTTGTGTGACGTAAGAATTCTAAATCGCGTGACACGGGTAATGTGTGCAGAAATGATGAATCGAGAATTTCAAGTGTCGTTACACCCTGTATACATAATTTATTTATTTATTTAAAAGAGAGCGTTATCCCGTTTAGTCTGTTTATCTATTTTTGTTTCACAAAAACATGAATGAAATCCATGTCACAATAAAAATAGCTATCTACCTATTTTTTTTTATCTCTCATTACCTACGTAGTACCTAGATAGGTGCTTATATGTAAGAAACAGGAGAAGGGCACCTTTTTACTTCCAAACCAAAACCCTTTCCAATTAGGTATCTATCAGTAGGCGCACAAAACCCACGATACAAAACAAAATTGAAAACATTCCAGGTAGGTAGGTACTTACTTCATTACAATTCTTACAAAACCTTGAAATTCATTTTCAATAAGTTTCCATTATTTAATAGATCTTGGTTCAGAAACACGTTACGTTTGCCTATTCTATTTGAAGCGCGGCGCTCAACAGATACGAACTTCCACTACCGCCCGATAGATGGCGCTAGTAGTATGAAGTTTGTAAAACAACGATCAAATAAATTACGGGTGATATTTGGACTTTTCAGGTGTTTCTAGAAGGTTATATATTGTTAGATTTTAATTATTTGGAATAATATACCTCATTTCTAAAGGTTTTAATTACTGTTTTGTTAGGTAAATGCGTGTTATTTAACTCAGAACTTTTAGATAGGAAAATTTTTTTAAACGTGCCTAGAAGGTAGCAAATATTTGAAAACAAAATAATATTTTTTGAATGGCTGATTTTTTTATTTGGGTTTATAACTTTCCTAAATCTAATAAGTAGATACTAGGTACGTATATTACAAAGCCGCTACAGTAGATTAGTATTAGTAGTGTTCTTGAAGTAAAATGCAAAATGTTTCGTCTCCTTACTAATCAATCTCATAAATAAACAATTTAGGATAGTTCAAGTTACAATAACTATGTTGTTAGTCAGATTAGCAATTACAGTAGTATATTAACGCAATGGTGGATGTTGCTGGTCGTCCAATAAATCCGTCAGTTCCTAAAACACCCACCCACGGTAAGTTGACGGGTGTCCTGTATTCATAGTTGCAACTGAACTTTAAAGACCCACTCCAGCTATGAATACTAGGTAATATACCTACAAATAGTATGTATTAATATGTAATTAATTAGTAATATACCTATAAGAATTAAAGCACAATAATTTAAACAAGTTGAATAAAAAATTAATTTATCAAAAAATTTGAATTATTTTCACACGGAGAACTGACTTTATTTGTAAATGCAAACAACAGTGCCCATATATTTAGACCACTTTAATAGTAAAATGGCCATAGGGGGTAAAATAAGCCCGATACCAAAAAAATTGGTACAATAAAAATAACGAGTATAAGATTCGTTACTTTTAGCAAACCTCAGTTAACTATAAACTGACAATTTCCACTTCCAACCTACCGGAACACAGACTGACTGCCAGTAGGTACGAGTGTTCACCTTTAGAAATTCCCATAGACAATTCCAGCTTGATTTTATAACGAGATAAACCTACAGCTTATTATCACAGTGTTTTGAACACATTAAAATTGCAAATGCTCGTCTCGGCGACTCGACTGTTTGGTTTCAAATTACGCCGGATCGTGAATTATACATCGAATGCCTACCTACATGACATTATTTTTCGTGTAACACATAATACATAAACAATATTACTTTTTATATAGTTTTTAGCGCGTACTACAGATAATTAATACAAAGCAATCTTACAGGAATAACGTTGAGACTTGAAAACAAATTCATGACGGTTTCGAGATCATTCTAAAAACAGACAGACTGGCAAGTTATACCAATTACAATACTGAATATATAAATAAATAGATGTATCACGTGCGGGTTCGATGATGGTAATGGAATATGCGAATTTTTCTTTTTTCTAACCTGAATTATGTGAAATAAATTATGTTTTGACTTTCAAATTAATGAGCATACAGTAGGTACCCACAGTGTTTTATATTTTTACCTCTAATTAGGGAAATAATTAAAAGCTACATACGTTTTTTCACAAAAAAAAGATGGATAAAAAGTTGCCGTTGGCTTTTCAAGGGTTAGTAGACAGTAAGATGCGCGTTAGTGATGTTCAACATTTGTCAACAGTAAATTTAAATATCGATATTCTATTTTAATTTAGATTTTTATGTATTATTCCATTATTGAGACAATATAGTACCAGAACGATACTAAGGAGCTTATTGAAGATTTTTCATTTAATTGACTGGTTAATCAAATAAAAATTTTCGTTATACTGAAATCGAATCAAGTTCTACTGCCATATACCAAGCAGTTACTTATTAGATCAATAAGATTACCTACATAAACAATAATAATCGCTTGCTCTACATCTTATTAACGATATTATTATTTAAATTTTGCATATTACCAATATTCAAATCATTATTTAAGCGATCAAACCGCAAACATTGCGTATTCTTGATCAGTATTCTCATATCAAATATTTATATAATGACATTCAGGTATTAATTACAAGTTTTAAATTAATGCATTGTATAGCAATGTATGCATCTTTATACATATTTATAAGAACATGACATTTTAATTACTGGGAAATCATTAGTTTCTTTGTTGCAACTTCGCAAGGAGGAAAATGGACGGCGATGACACAACGTAAGTAATAATTATTATTAAAAACAATTTTTACTGTAGGTATTCATGTAGGCGATTAAAATTAATAATAATTGTTATCTATTTGCTTTGATCTGATGTACCTATCTATTCACTACGCCATACCATGAACATCAGTGAATGTTGTTTTTGAATAACATGTAGTTTCATGATTTTCAGGAAACAGTGTAGGTTCTTACTTGCTCAATGTTTATTTATACTAACAATAATTTTAGCGAAATATATTAGTTTGTCGATATTTTACAGAAATATCGAATGTAATATACGTCACGTACAAATACAAGTGGTTATGTAGTTAAGCACATTTTTTCAGGCTTACATTAAATTAGTGTCCTACGATAAGTATGTAATACAATATCTTTAGCTGTCTAATAGAGTGGTCGATTATTCTCGGACAAGGACTTCTATACCAAAAAGGTGGGCTCTATTCAAGTGTTATGCCTA
Organism: Diachrysia chrysitis; assembly: GCA_932294365.1. Taxonomy (NCBI): domain Eukaryota; kingdom Metazoa; phylum Arthropoda; class Insecta; order Lepidoptera; family Noctuidae; genus Diachrysia; species Diachrysia chrysitis. The sequence goes on from OW028653.1 coordinate 5,596,300, forward strand.
AAATAAGGTCCCATTACCATAACGTCTTTGGTGGCGCCATTGTCAATATAATTCGCACCAACCTTACGCGCCTACGCACAAATCAATTATAATACCAGCAATAATTTAAATACTGTTTGCGATAGATATCGATCGCTTTGATAAATGGATCTATCCCGAATGTAGGGAAATCTCGGCAAGATGGCCGCCCGTTGAGCGGGAATGCGCCAGCGCATGAGCGTTCGATATTAGATTTTTTAAATGGTTAACTGGAGTAGGTTTGTTCTGTTTGAACCCTTGTTGGTATTTTGGTACTTACCTATTTAGGTAACATAATTGTATAATTAGGCTTGTCTAGTCTACATTGCTATATCGCGTTGGTACCTAAATTGTAGGTATCTACATTATTCTATAGGTATATCTTACTACTATGTTGATGATGTATAATATAGGTAGGTACGTACTTTATTAATCTAAGAAATCTTGGTAGGTTAGATACACGATAGATAATTAACTAACTTACATAAAGAGAAAGGAAGGGAATACTTATAGACAAAAAGCCGTTTGGTACTTAATAAATTATACCTAAACAAAAAACAAAATACCTAAATAGGTACCTACCTAGTGCATTTAAATATTGTTTTAACATTTGAGTAAGTACGAACAAAATCCCCGGTTTATAAAGTACTTCGTGAAACAGTATTAAAGATCTTAATTCTTTTACACGGTATTCACATAGCGATTATCAAATGTCACGGGTTGCGTATAACGGCAATTGCAATTTGGATTTCTTAGAGGAAAATTAACTTCTTGATTAAAAAGTTCTTTTTATTGATTTCAACTAATCGAAATTAAGGCCAAATCAGTAACACGCAGTACTGTATAGACATCGCTATTTTATTTGTTCTCATTACGATAATAATGTTTTGTTGTTAGGAACCTACTTAACTACGTAGGTATCATCCTATCCTCAGAAGAAACTTTTATAATATACGTTTTTTATGTTCGAAAAAACCTACTTCGTCTTTAATAGGTAAAAAGCAATAATTTGAAAGTGTCAATAATCACAAATTATGATAAAATCTTCTTTAATAAACATATGTGTAACTCGATAGTTTATTTTATCTTCAAAGAATCTAATAAAAGGTGTCAAAGGCGACATTTTATTGGAACCTTACGTGATATTTTTTGATAAAACAATCTTATTCTTGTCAAACTAATGGCCATTATTTTACACCTACAATTTTGTATTTCTATTTGTTCGTATAACGGGCAGTAGGGTTGCCGACTTGCCGTCTATCCCTATTACTAAAATGTATACTATCGTAATTATCGATGATTTGTGAGTGAGCATTTGTTCAACCCTATCAACCCTTCAATTGTCACGGAAAATAATGATAACACTGTTCTACCTATGCTAAATTATAAACATTTTTTACTAAAAACTGGCCGTTATTTGAAATCTTATTCTGAAAACAGAACTCGGATCTTGTAAGAAAAAAAATAAAGTGCCGGTTTAATTAAGGTTCAATAAGTTAAATAAAAAGATCGTAATGAAATAATCGGAATTAGCATAACTTACTACCTAGGAATAAATGCAATGCCTAGATTAATTTTATAATCTACTTAATTCTAGAGTTAGATTGACATTTTAAGCCGGTGTGAAAGTGCAATAAAATCACATAAACTAACTGTTAAAGACGATTTCTGTCTGTTACAGAACGAATGCCATTTGAACGCGAATTATACAACATTTTTTATTTGAAACTTAATCTTTTGTAAAATTTTCGCGCGACGGAAATTTCTGCGAAACGGAAAAAGATTTTTATAGTCAAGTTGTTACTTTTGAATGGGTCTCTTATTTTAAACGTGTCAGAAAATGGTTAACGAACATTGGAAATTTAAAATGTGTTTAAATAAAATTCTAGTTTTGCTGAAAACCTAATATGTGCAGTGCAGTAGGCAGGTTTTTTTTTTTAATTAAGTTTAAGTTTCTAAGTCAGATGAATAGGTAACTAATTTTGTTAGGTACTAGACGGTAAAATTTTGATAGAAGTCAAGTAAAAGAAAGCATGAAAACCGATTTTTTTGCAATCATATTTGAGCACTTCGCGAGATTTAATTTATTTTTTGACTTCATAACATTACTTCAATTAACATGAAACATTGAGAAAATATCGAAATATACTAGTCCGACGCCTGGAAACGTTGTAATTTATTGTTTGTTTACAAAAACTCACTCAACATTTTTCGTTACTAAAGTGAATACTGAATAGGTAGGTATTAGTCCAAATGAAATAAAAAAACTGCAATTGGTCATAAAATCACAAAATTAGATCCTGGATCGAGATCCTTAGTAGTTTATTTCCGAAAGGCTGACAGAAATGACTTCGGAAAAACTTACCGAACTTCTGTTTCAAATAAATACAAAGTCACTTCCGAAACGACTAAAATTTCAAATAAAGTTCGAACCGTTCTCCAACTAGACTACGACAGAATGTTGGAGACTACACGATCTTTCCTGCAATGGGATTCCTATAAGAAAACTTAAAAAGTAAATATTAACCTGTGAGCATCGCCCGCAGAACGCAGCTAAACTGTTAATTGCGGCATAGCACGCAGTCACTTTTTAATCACTTGTCCAGTATCCAGAACTTAGAACTTGGTACACTCGAGTGCGGTCAGTCAGAACACAAGTAACTAGGATATTACACCAAAACACCCACTGTAACTGTTAATGAGGAACTAAAGTTGTGTTGTTGGTGTGAGTTTGTCGTTTCGGGGTGCGGTTAGTCGCAGCGCGCGCGACACAGCACAGTCAACGGTCGCCGGCACACTGCGCGGCCGGCGCGGCGGCCCCCCGCCCGAGCCGCGCGCCCCGTTCCCCGCAGGGGGCGGGGCCGGCGAGCGAGTCGAGGCGATGCGAGCGCTTAATTACGCTCGCCGGCCGAAGCGGGACGGCGATAGCGAGTGGGCGCGAGCTATTAGCGCGCGGAGAGCGGGACGACGCGCGTCTTAAGTATTTTGTATAAGTAATGAGGGGCGCGGGCGCGGGGCGCTGCATCTCCCGCCAATCTTTAATGTTGATTACGGCCGCCGCCGCCTCTGAGCGCCCCTCATTAACGCGAAGCCCCGCCCGCATTTAATTACACACGTTTAATTGTCGATGCTCTCGCGCGCTATTGTTTTTGCGCAGATTCCTGTGTTCGAATTTCAAACGCGTTTGTTTTGTTTCTGCTCAAGATGATTGTCTCGTCAATTTAATTGGTCAAAAAGTCGTTGGATGTGACGGCCATGCCATTGGTTGTTAATTACAGAATAATGATGATACTCACTCAAACAATATATTAACAACTGATGTCTGTATTTTGAGATATTCATACCTATTGTTAATTTACCTATTTAAATCCCATCAATGATAGAATTACTAATAAAAATTGTTAAGGAGAATATCCAATAGGTAAGTAGCCTAGGTATTAAAAGAAACAAATCTTATCAGAATACCTACATTGTTTGCCCGTTGTTCAGATACCTACCTTTAGCAAAGCCTTATATTATCTTTTTTCTTTGTAACATTTCATTTATTATTTTTAAATAATAAAGGAAATTGTATCAAAATTTTCTTCTAACCTTAAGCGGATAAAACCACATTCAGGTTTAAATTACATACCTACCTACCTTATCTTTATCCAATAGGTAGATACCTATTATCTCAAAAATAAATAGTTCTCATACTTTTATGATTAATTTAACTCGGTAGGTACCTACCATAGTTAAATTACTTAGTAAAATATCTAGGAGGTAACTACGCAATTTAAAACAATATTCAATAAAAATCAAGAGACTAAAAAATTAGCTTTTTTACTCATAAATACCTACCTAGGTCATTTAGTTATCTATGAATGACTATACTTAATTCAATGACAACTATTGTAATTATTATCTAATGTTAAAAAATCTAATTTTATAACTTTGTTTCTAAACCACGGTTCCTATTTTAAAATTAGAAAAAAAAATTGACAGCATAAATTGTCATTAGGTACCTCTGTAACTGTCAAACGTGCACTTTTTAAGCAAAGGAAATAATTTAGTCAGCCACAGTCGATCTATTTACCATCAAGTTTCGTTATAATAATAAGGTCGGTACCAATAGGTATACCTCCATCGTTTCTGAGAGCTTCGAAATATCCTACTGAGGAAAATGTTTCTTTAACCAGAATCCATTGGCTTGTCAATGATTAAATAACAACCGTTTACGGTTATCTAATAGCGCAGTGGGTAAGCGTTTGGGTTTGTGTAAACCTACATTAGGTTGGTATGATGCCGGATCAATAAGGTTTTTACCTGCGTAGATACCTACAAAAGTTGGTCCTGTACCTAAATACCTAGTAGGTAGTATTTTAAATCCATTGATTGCACGTATTTAAAAATAAGTTAGGATTTTAGATTGTTAGCTGCGGCTTGCGGCTATTTCAGTATTTATCAACAATAATAAAATTGCGTAGGAATAGCATGTTATGGGTAGAGTATTTACCTATCTACCCGATTACCTAAGTAGGTACCTACATTTTTGTTTAAAATTTGATTGCTAAGCGCTTAATTCTGTAGATAAGTACCTATGTTACGTAGGTACCTTAATATAAAATACCGCAATCAAAATGTACCTATCTACCTATTTAGTATACCGACCTAAATTTTAAAATTTATTACTTAGTTAATTATTTTTATTTGTTATTTATAATTTAGAAAGAAGAAGAAAGAAAGAAAATCATTTATGGTCACACCTAAGAGCGCGCAAAACAGCTTATTAACTAAACGTAACATGATAATTACCTTTATAAAAAAAAATAACAAATTGAATTAAGGGACATTAATTTAGTTCCATGAGATAGATATTCCATAGCTCAATTATTTCAGAAGCCAAAACCTTTACCCAATTATAATAATAAAGGTAAGGTTATTAGATCTACCTACCAAGAATAAATAGCGTAAAAGTGGCATCTTCTTAATTGTGACATCTACGTTTAATGACAAATATGCAAGCACAGGAAACTAACAGTCTGCCTTTCTACACAGTAACTGTCAAAGTCAATAGGGAATCGAAATAATTTAGTTTTATTTACACGTCCCATAGATATAAAAAAAATAACCAGGTATTTTTTCTTTTTTTAATTAAACAAACGATGAGGAATATACAGTGTTTGGAAATGTCGCGTGACGTCATTTGTAGCTACAATTTTTGCCCACAAGCGACGTCACAAGCCCCCACTCCAGAACTTTAAAGAGCTTTAACTTTGTCAATTTAAATTGATTTGTTAAAGAAAAATACAAGTATTTTTTATTTTTTTGTCTATCTGGTGGACTAAATAGATACCTATTTCCTTTTTTATACCCAGTCCGCTCCCCTATTCAAAATATTCGACTAAAATATTCAATGTATCAGCTGCTTAATCTCAATAAATAACGGACGGAAGTTGGTTATTTTACACTGGTTGTCGGACGGCAACCTAACTCTACACTCTGAACACATCCTTGAACTCAATCTATACCAAAATTATCTTTAAAATGTAATAGAGATCTTATAACAGTTCGTTTCATTTAGATGTAACCTTTTTGGGTCATCTTTTTTACGGATCCCTCAAATCCGTATCACTTTGTTTCTGATATTCTATGTCCATTTATAACAAGATGAATACTTACATCTTATATTTTTTTTATAATAATAATAATTATAAAAATATTTATTTTCTCATCATCCATCACATGACATTGACTGAAATATAAACATAGAATCTGGTGTCTTTGATAGGTAAGACCTGAGTTACAGCTTACCAGGCTACCCTCTGAAGAGACAAGAATCCATACTTACTTAACATACATAATTAAATCCATATTTCCATACTGATATTATAAATAAGAAAGGAACTCTGTCTGTCTGTTGTAGCTTGAGTCCAAAGGATTTGATACTTTTTGCCGCGATAGCCGACACCCATGCGGGCGGACCCGCGGGTAACAGCCAGTAATTTATATTTGTAGATACCAGTTAGTCAAAATATGTTTGCATTAAAATCTTTAACTCCTATAGCACTAGTCCCAAAATGATTAAAGGCCTAATTCTCTAACCTCCAACATGTTAATGCATTGTTAATAATTTCACTTTTCTCTTCTTATAATTACCGAACCAAATTATTTCAACATAGGTAGGTACTCTAGAACCTTTAGTTATATACCGTCTCTATAGGTTATCCTAAAAACCAGATTATTAAAAAAGAATATTTAATCATTGTAATTCATTTTGTATTGTATTTATTCCGACAGATGGCGGTGTGGCCATCGAGTTAAACTTCAAACAATAACAAAGCAATGTGTCTATGGTAGTTATTTTATAAAATATTCGAACCCTACTGCTTTCTTAAAAAAGTTCTTAATAGGTACTTCGTACACTACTTAGGTTATTAAGACTATATACATATACCTACTTCATCTGTCCATAAAAAAATAAGTACAAAGTCTTTAGTTTGAATAAATGTAGAGTCGTTACGGGCTCGAGCCGGATTTCAATAAAGTATTGAATAAGTACACTAAATAATACCTACTTATTATAAGAACTTACTAAAATAATTTTCGTCAATGTGTGGACCAAAGATACAAAATAATATTGTAGCTAAAGTGAAAAGAACGAACGCAAGACTTACAGGAATCAAACACGCTAAACGCAAAAATTTAATCTTTAATTAATTTTTGTGTTTTGGTGAATAAATAAAAGAGGCCAATAATGGAACACTATATAAGATTAAATAAAAGCCATATCTATAAATATCGTCCTAATAAAATCTGGTATTTACATGATAATAAATCTACTTTAAATGTCTTTCAAACATTAAATCTCCGTTTATGACACTGGAATAGTTAAAAACCCGACTGACGGAATAACTTTATTATAACTTAGAGTCTATGTTATAACACCTACTTAGACCCGATACCTATTTAAATATGTAAACATTATTGTTAAATATCTTTTAGTAAGTACTATTGAAAATTCTTCTTCTTCTTCTAGCGAAGCTCAACTCTCTCTCTCTCTCTTGAGATTAGCATTTTCTGTGTAAATAATTGTTTCGGAATTATACCTATAATTTTTTAAATAATCACCAAAAAAAAATTGCCACAACCATTATCGTTGATGGTCATTTTTATGCTTTTTGATGATATTAAACATGAATTGAAATTGATATTATTATTATTACGCGAGCATCACGTCAGTAGCCCACACTTCCGAAATTTCATCCGCTTTATCTACTTAATGATTTCTTATTGTGAAAAAACACACAAACACAATACATAACGAAAAACCTTAAAAAAATACGTGTCTAATATATTTTTTTTGCACTAACGGACTATTCCATCTTTTGTGTCGATCGGCCTTTCAAAATATGGCGGTTAATTAATAAAGGTACCAACTCGTCTTAACGTTATAAGAAAAATATATTTTGTTACTAATGTTACTCATTCTTGTTTTCCTGGTAAGTCAAAAGTAGTAGTGTTAGTTCCTATGGGCCGATGACTTGATGACCGAAAGTCACGGCCAACGACTTCAGATGTTACAATGAGAAAAAGTAAAAAATATAACGAATAGATACCTATTCTTGGACGGTTTTTTGAAGCTTATTCTATTTGTAGCACGAGTTATCCGACTGGCAACACTGAAGATGATTACCTATATTTTAATTTAAATCGTTGATAGCAATTATATTGTACTAGCTGTTTTCCGCGGCTCCGCCCGCGTGGATATCGATTGTCGCGGGAAAAAGTAAAAGCCATGTCCTTTCTCAGGCTCTAGACTACGTGTGTACCAAATTTCATTTAAATCCGTTCCTACTGAACTTTAGGCGTGAAAGCACGACAGACAGACAGCCAGACAGAGTTACTTTCGCGTTTATTATATTAGTAAGGATTTAGATATCGCATAAATAGGAGTGTTTTGTTTTAATCTACCTACCATACAGGTGTCATATTTAAAGCACTTTAAGAATATTTGATGTTATTCGGAGTGAGTTTACTAAGGATATTGACAACAGAATACATAGGGTAAAAGCCGGATAGTTATAGATGTATATAAAGCAAACTGCTTGATTTGTAAAACGGGTAGGTACTTTGGTTTATTATCTTAAAATTTTAGAAAGTATAAAACAATATCTTTGATAGATATTTTTTATTTAAAATTTTAAGTCTTTGTCGCTGGGCGACAATACTTTTTTATAAAATGCATCACATATAGGTACCTATACATACAACAAACAAAATTTAAATTCCATCAAAAACTAAAATAACTAACTACCAAACCAATAATTGATAACTTGTACAGCCTCTCCGGAGATAGAAGAGGATAAAATACTGCTCACAAAACCTATATCCGCCTTAATTGCCGATTAAAAGCCTCGTTCCGTACACACTCCTTCAAGATGTGTTGCACACCTCTAACGTACCTATTTGAGTTAAAAAGCGATTTTTTCCGACCTCCAAATTTTGGGACAACTATCCCATATAAGGGATAGTTGCTTAATCTATATAATTTACGTTTAGGATAGATGGATAGATGCCACGCCGCGAAAAAGGACATTTATCCTGCAAAAACTCTGACTGCAGCTTGCCTATCCATGCAATCGCACTGAGACATGTAACACGGCCTCGTTAGTGGTAGTTGTAGAGATTTTCGATAAATAAATTAAATTTCATTTAATTCATCCGCGAAAACAGAGTAATTGCCGAACATCGAGGCAACTATACCCATAGGGCAACTATCCTGGATTAATTCTAAAGGAAAGTTTAAAAAAAAATCCCGCACTGTAAACTAAGACTATAACTTATCTTTATAATAATTAAAATCAATAATTAACACACAAATAGATACTTTCTAAAGATTACATACAAAAGATATTAAAGAAACTCACTTCCACAAAAAATATGAGCACGCGCTCCTTAAGGAAGATCTGTCAACAACTCAACACGTCACATGAACTCACAACACTGTTGCAATAACAACGACTTATCGAAATATACTCGATTTAAAACAAAAAACGTATACCTACGTCCGATATGTCCAGTAGTGACATATTCTATAAATAAATTCCCCCGTTTACGCCACCCACGGCGCAAGCGCATGCAAAAAATATGTCCACCGCTACCTGTGACTATTTGTAGTGCTATTTTAAATTGGGGTACTGCGGTGTGTCAATAGATTGTGTGGAATAAACACAAATGGACAATTTGGTCTGTGGTCAGGTGGAAGCTCATATTTGTTGGAGCCTCTTGGTAAATCCATGGTCATGTTATTATTCTCCTATCAACGTATGAGTAGGTATTTATGTAATGTAAAAGCAAGTTTATCTAGATGGTTTTTGAGTTTATTTTCAATAGATGTCAAGGATTTGTTGACTGCTTTAATGCTTGTATGTGTGTAACTTTCTCTACATGAGAAGAGGGCTGTGCCTAACAGTGGGACATTTATAGGCCGGTATTATATAATATAGGTACTAATATCATAGCTTCCAAGCTCTTAAATTATTTAATTGTGAAAAAGCATACGACAGTTACCTAGATGTCAAAATGTGTGTAGTTATAGAATCTAAGTACCTACCTACTAGGTGTAATTTTCCATACATAGGTATGGGAAAAATTAGGGCTACCGTTAGAAATTCGCCGCAAGAGGCGCTATACGCACGTCATGTCCGAAATGTCAAACTCTATAATTTGTTGGGGGCTTTGACAGCTGACTGGTAAGCGCAATAACTGTATTTGGCTATTTCAGGTTTTTCTATGAAAACTTTAGATTTTCTTTACATAAAAACCATGAACTAATAAAGCAGACGAAACTGCACAGACTACCTATCGCGCAACATACATTTTTACTAGGTAGGAGTATTGTTAAGTAATTTGACAAAGGTTTATTAATGACAATCACAATAATAAGTACCTATTTAAGAATGATTTATTTCTAATAGTTATAAAACTAAACGGAAGACAAACTCTGTTGTAAATGTCTATTGCCATCACTATCTTGTAATGTCTATTATATAGCTATTATTTAGACAAGCCCATCTTAATATATTTAACTCAATATAGTAAAACATATAGGCAGTGTCAATATTACAAGGTATGCATAACTCAATGTTTTGTACCTAACAGGTGTTATTCTGACCTTGAATTTAAATTTTTTTTTGAGTATACGACTTTATTTTTTAGTAATTTAACGCAATATTCTTTTTAGTGCATAATAGTACCCCAAGACTGCCAGCAGAATTATTCAAAGCCATATTGTAATATCTGTAAAATTATGTTGAAGTGCGTAAAATAACATGACTGAATCTGTTAAATTATTTAAATCTGTATCTACTGTGGTGATTTTGAAATCTAGGTATATTTGGTAAATATAGAGTTAAGTCTATGAATAAATAACTTCGTGGTGGAATCTTCCATTTAACATTTGAGAAAAACGTGCTATTCTCAAACCGAACTCATTCAATATAACAGCACTTAAAATAGATTTAAAATCGAAAATTAAAAAAGAAAAAAAAAAAGTGTCATTCGATTCTATTTTGAAATCGAATTATTATTGGGAATATAGGAAAAAAGGCCGGTGTACACAATCGCAGCGTGACCTCACGCCGATTCAGCCACAAAGCGGTGCGGGCGTTGACCTGCGCGGCCAACCCCTGACCTTGGTATCGTGAACTGTGCCCAGTGACGTAACCGTGACTCTTTTCCCTCATGTGATACGCACTTGTTTACTTCTTGTTTACGTGTGTTACCGGACATTCGACAGGTTTGATACTCGTAGTTTAAGAGAGGTGGTCATTTTTCAAACATTAATCCTCAGAAGAATTATTAATTTGATCATAGATTTGGGTTGTCATATAACTAACATAATTTGCAAATTTAAAAAGATTTTTGTATTAAACTACGCACGTCTTGAAAGGGTTAATAGAGGTTTGGCATTAAACTCATTAATGACCTAAAAAATATACCTATATAACCCTAAACTCCGCATTGTAACCTAATAGTCCATCACGGTTACATTGATCTGCCGGGAATCAATCCGTAGCCCTTGCGTTCTGTTGTTGCCTTTGCAACCTTTATGTCGGTAGTTACCTAAATGTGGACAGTCTAGCGAAAACTACAATTTCTTGCTTTTAATAATTTAATGACGTATTATGAAAAATGATTGCTTTAATTAAAAAAATATTTGGCTTAAATAAATAATCTACTGGAAAAGCAAAAGCGTCGACTCAAAGTAAATAATGGTGTCACTTTTACGCTTAACCCGCGCCCAGTGGTCAGTTCCTCAACAAACACACCAACACCGCCCCCTACCCAACATATCACAAACTATAACGCCAAAGAACAACCCTACCGTTTCCCAGTTAAGGAAAAGCTGAGAAAATTCCACTTACACATGTGTGAAGCGCTAGCATCGTATGTGAAACGCTGCCTCGATACGAACCATCGCCACTTAAACACACCCTTTCAAGTCAACTAGCGCCATCTCTTAGCGGATAGGTGATACTATTTTTTATAAGGTATTTTTATGATGTGAATGCCACTAAAATAACACTGAATTGCTTTACGGTTTAGTATTGTGATTGTTAAATTCCTACAGGTTGCTTGTTGAAGTACGTTTACCTCTTAATTTTGTGGGTTTTTCCTTACGATGAATAACAAACTGGTTGCTTACCTGTAACAAAGAGGAGATAGATACATTAGAAAATTAAGTTCATATAAATATTTAACACATATTTTTCAGTGTATAAATGTTTGGATCTTTTTGTTATAAATAATTAAATCCCTGTAGGCAATTACAATTTTAAGATACTTAAATCACAAAGCTTTGCTGTTAGAGAACTCAATTTTGAGTTAAGCTCGCCGGTGGACATATAATTTATTATTTTATTATTGTTTTATGTGTTACGTGCACAAATTTTCATATGGTTTTTATAAGTACCTATGTAGTAACAATTTTAAAGAGCCATCTTAGTTCAGGCAAGTCTTTTCTTATCCTGTCAACCCTTTTTAAAATCATATTCTTACAGTTACTTTTTAAAAGACTACTAAAGATCTAAACAGTTGACTATCCTTATATTATAAATTTACATAAAAAAATATGCTAATTTTGCAATATGATCTTAAATGTATTAGGGGTAAATGTGGGCAATTTAATGCGATGATATTCTTTAATACGCGTGCCATCAGTATTGTGCTGACACTGTTAGAGACACGAGCGTGAAGAAAATTTACATACGTCTGCTGATTTTACCTACAATAGTCTGTGATATTTAAATACTGTTGGTTCATCTATTCATCCATGTTTTGTTAAAGGGTAGTTTTATGATTTATTTGAGTGTTAGTTTTTTTTTATTACGGCTCCCGCACTAAGGAGTTAAATCTTTGTATCGCGGGGTGTTTTTACAATCATTCAAATCACAAGGAAAAGGAACACCTAGACTTAGAACAAGCATTTTGTGGATCACATATATTCTTGTCCAATTCGGGGGTCGAACCCGCAGCCTGTCGCGTATAGTGGTAATTGGTGACCTATACCACTCGGCTATCCGTGCAATCGATACTGTTTTAATCTAGGGAATATAAGGACTGGACTTGTTTAGACAGGGAACAAGTAGGTAGTCATTCATATCTTAAACTTGATTGAATTTATTAAAGTAATTTTTATTACTGAACTAAAATAAATAAGATACTATACCTAAGTGTCTTCATTCAATCTATAATCAATATATTAGTAAAAAACCTAATTACTAAAAATAAAGGACAAATTGCAAAGAAACAAAGTACAGCTAAGGTGAACTTTGTAATTAAAAAACTTTTGTAATTCACTCTTTACTTAGACGACTGAATTTTCTAGGTACAGAGAAGGTACCTTTGGTGTCAGGTGTCCAGGTGAAGGTGCTCGTGTCTCTTAGCCTTCTAACACATAGAAAAAGGCACATCCAAAATACTTTTAATAGATATCTGATAACGTCAAAATCGTTGCCAAAGTGTACATTAACGTACCTACTATCTCTCCTCACCGAAGATATCGGAATACATATTACAAAGAAAACTTTAAACCCCTACGCATATTCGCTAGCGATATTCGATATCAGTCGCTTGACATTTTCGCAAAATCGATAGCGCCCCTTATTGGTACCGAAATGATTGAACATCCTACCGCGACATTTTTCTAATGGCGGCTCGTGTTTGAGACCCTTTTTCTTTGTAATGGGGTTTACACACATGTTAGTGTATTTTTTTACGGGCATAGCTATATTTTTTTGGTAGAATTAATAAGTAGGTAGGTAGGTGTATTTTGTACGTGTTAGTTACTTTTGATGATGAAATCTTTGCTCTAGACATAACATGTCTCCCATTAAAATTAATGTAGGATTTTTTTTGACTTTGTTTTTATAGAAAAAAATACTTAAGTAAGCACTAGAACCTAATTTTTAATACGTACTTTGACATAATTTTATTTACACTTACATTCATTCAATTCATCCGAAAAAAATAAAAATAATAAAAATCAAAGGAGAGAATTTTGAGTAGGTTGAGTAAAAGTGGTCAGCCACCAAAATAAAACGGCAGACACATATCATGGCTGACAACACAAAACTGAGCAATATTTTACATTGACAGTACGAAGCCCAAACTTTACACCTTACACAGGAAGCGGTTATCAAGTGTGTACGGTCAACAAGACCCCTTTTCTTTTTACATGTCGCAAGCTAACGACAATACGAAATCAATACTAACACCATCGATGCGAAAATCCTGAATAGCGAAGTGACTCACACACGCGATAATGTAGATGTGTGGGTAATAATATGCATGCGAGTGTGAAAGACGTGTGTACGGTGACTATGAAGTTTGGATAGCTAGGATAATGACGTTTTGTTTTGTTTTTATGCGGATTGTTTTCTATTTGTAGAAGCCATACCTACTACATGAGCTCCTAATTTGTCTGTCACCAAGAAACAAAATGAAAACTATGTGTCGCATAGATTTAGTTCCAACGGAATTTTTACAATGCTATGATTGCATCTGCCTATTATCTAGAGATATAAGCTTATTTGCAGAAAGCATATAATTGTATATGAGTAGGAACTTACTACACAAAAGCCTGTACCTAATTAAAAAGCAATTCATCAAAACCCGTCAAGACGTTTCTAAACCAAATGAATCCAATACAAAAAATATGCAAATTCCCCAAATCCAACAAACAATGGTCACCCGAAAAATTGGTAAAAAGAAAACGCATTAACACATATAGATGAGTAGTCACACATGCTAACCGGGGCACGCACACATGCAAACAACCCCCCTACCACCGAGCTCCTTTTAAAAACCGCCTCACACCCTTGGGAGTCTTTTCATAAGGAAATGCAGACATTTCAAGAAAGCTAAGTATCAAATAAGCATTGAGAGGCAGTAGCGGTATTTACGAAAGGATGTCATAATACGTGGGCTCATTTATAACTGTGTATATGATTTTTAGATCGCATGAGGATGGGCCTAACTTTTTTGTGCGATATTTGGGTAATATTACGACCCATTGCTGTATTAGCTAAGTTATATAAGTTTTTAAGATTGTCCGTTTTATTTTTGTACAATATAGTCCATATTACTATTCTAGGCCTTTTATATGTGATAGATGTTTAGTGTGTATAAAACTCATTCACTTTGAAGGTTAAACGGTTAATTAGCTTGGCAAAAAGCATGTGTAAGGAAAAATTATGAGTTCTTTAATTTGCTCAGTGTACCGAAATAAAAAAAAAGTATTTTGTTGAACTATTAGGTTGTAAGTCCTACATCGCCTGCATTTGACACAATAAAATAATCATCTTAATTTAATTATAAAATCAATAAATATCTTATTTTATTAAACAAACAGTAATTTAGCTAACAAAATTAGTATTGGTGTCATAGGTGCTCGTGTAAGTACCTAAGTTACGTGTTTAGACATCAGAACTAACATAAAAAGTTAGGTATAATTATATCATGAATTAAGATATCAATAAAATATATCATATCTTCTTAGTTCACACGGACAGGTATTACCTACTCTTTTATTTTCATCGTCACACCAAGTCATTTTTTCAACGAAATAAGGACGATTTTTCTTTGTAACTAAACTCTGTGCTCCAAAATAAACAACACCAATTTTGCAATGAACATAAAAACGACACATTTGCACCAAATTATCTGTTATTTAGAATAATTGAATAGCAATGAATGCTAATCGTTATTCGATTATTATCGTTATCTGATTCTAATACGACCGTCATTGCTAATTATAGCTCAAACAGACTTTAAAGCGAAGCTTCGCTCCCCCAGTTTTCAAGTGCTTTAAATTCCACTGAAAAGCTCCGTCGTTTGCCGAGATTTGCTAATAATCTCCCCTAGTAATTAAAACCCGCTTTTAATTGCTCCAAAACGACACCTGTTGCGATAGCACCGTCTCTTTCACACCATTTTCTGTCCTTTTCTCCCGGAGGCTGTGTAAATCGGCCCGTATCCGGATACCCGGGTAATATTGTCTGAAAATTCAATTTTGGAACAAGCTAATTGGGGGCAAATGAAATTGCCAGTGTCGTTCTGTCCCTTTGTTCGAGAGCTCTCGGCCGTGTTCTAATTGTTTGACGATATTATGAATTAATTTGATTTTTTTGCCCTTCGTTAATAATGTTCAGCAAACTTTTTTATGTGGTTTGTGCAATCCATATTAAATAATTACAAAGCTTTTTTTCTATACGGTGTAACTGATGAGTGGAGTTTTATATTTTATGGAACTTAAATGATTTCGAGCCACAATTGAGCCTAATTAATTTTAAATCAAAATGAAACGTGTCCATAAAAAAAAAAGCGTTATAATCACATTACAGAAACATTAAACTTTTTACTAAACATGTGTTACCTCAATTAAAGACTTTAATTCTAAAGAAATTCAACATAATCGCACCTCGTTACAAAATTAATATGATATTAAAAACGCCGCAAGTAATCCATCAGACGGACAACAATCCGTTTTCATTGTTATAATACTAGAAAGTTGCTTGGAACGTCGAAACAAAATTATCAACCTATTATCAACCCCTTTCTTTAATTACCTGCATATAATCTTTGTTTGTACTGCCCGCTATTACAATAATGACCTAAGAACGCTCAATTTTATATACAGCTACAATGATTAAGGTTGATTAACGGTAATTTTGTGTACTCGTTATAATAAGATGATTTTGTTGTTATTAAAAAAGTAATGTTTGTTATTAGTCCGCTTGTGTTTTGTTAATGGACCATTACTTGTGATTGTTTCGAGTTTTTGTTGTGTATTTAATCTAGTTACTTACTGTGGGAAGTAGAGAGAGATATGGGAGAGAATAATTTATGATGCAATATTTTATTTTGTTTTTATGTCACATCTGAGAAGGTATATTTATTATAGCAGGTAAATTTACATCTAATCTTTAAAATAGATCTCTCTAGGTACAAGATTAATAATTAACATAATATAAA
Source organism: Diachrysia chrysitis (assembly GCA_932294365.1). Taxonomy (NCBI): domain Eukaryota; kingdom Metazoa; phylum Arthropoda; class Insecta; order Lepidoptera; family Noctuidae; genus Diachrysia; species Diachrysia chrysitis. The sequence continues at coordinate 5,612,836 of OW028653.1, forward strand.
CACGAGATAAAAGACCCAAATGACAGATCAAGACACAATAATCAGAACGGGTTTGTTAATAAAAATCAACAATAAAACACAAGGAATCGAACTTTTGTGTTGACGTGAAAGTCATTGAGAACCATTTATATCCTTTTGATAAATTAATTATTTTGATAATCAGTAAAAAAATCACGTTAGACCGGTCTCACACTGCGCATCGAACCGTTTTTGGATTATTAACATAAGTATTTTAATTGCCCCCTCTAAAACACATTAATACAACATCAATATTAAATGATAATAGCTCTGATTGTGTCTCGGTCTCGACGCATATCCTTGGCAGTTTTATTACCAATTATAGCAAATAATTATTCAAATTGAGCTATAGCTGTGAGTTAGCAAGATAACAAGAACAAAGTACAATTAGGACATTAACTTGACAAATTTGTACAAAAAGATAGAGACAACCGTGCATAAAATACTGTAAGTAAAGAATTCCTGAATGTTAATAGATAATTATAATTATATATCTTGTAAAAATTAATTATTTTTGTAGTAATAGTAATCGGTATACCTAAAACTTTACAAATGTACTTTCATATTTTCCGGAGTGAACATAAATACCAATAAGAAGAACACACAACACCAACTCGGAGCAACCCAGCTCGGAACAAATATCTGTACAAATATTTGTCACCAATCGAACGCTTCACCAACACACACAGCCAAGCACTCAGCCAACACGTCAGCTAAACGGTCTCATATTACAGCGCATATTAATATTTTGTTAACTACATCCTTTTAATAACCTGGAAAACAACACTAACTATTTTAATTTACACGTAAACATGCGTTGCTTAAGTATCTAGATTGACTTAACATAATTCGTCACTGACATACTATTTGTCAACCGCGGGTTGTAAAAAATAGAGAAGCTAAGATATTATTACACTTTCTAGCATGAGAAGGCGGTAGTATGCGACATTCTTACCAGTATTAAAAAATACTTGTGATTAATATGTTCAACACATCGCAAACTATCATGGAATGAGGCGTATAACAACTGAATTTAAATCAAGAATTACGATAGAATCATCTTATAAACTAAGAATAATGGCGACAATTTGTCAATAAAATAATGCAGACAGAAGCGGGTTAACGCGTAGGTAAAATAGCGTATAGCCGATAGGCCATAGGCCTTAAGTTTAATGCCTTCGACGAAGCTAAAGCGATGCAACGCAATTACTGTTGGAGACGCTTGCGCGCAAATGGACAACCCACGACTCTATGAGACACACGGAGAGAGCCGTTGACGAATTGATTCCAGCGTAATATACTACAGTATGACAGAGATAATGTAGGAAGTAACAGCTTGCAAATGAGGTGCGAGTACTGTGAATTTCTCGTGTATTGCGAAACACAATTGCGTCGGTAAATGTTTAAAAAAAAAGAACATTCTAAATATTATTAATTCAAAATTTTAATGTCATGTTAATTTGGGTTATTCTCAAAATAATGTATTTACGGTAAAATCCTACAAACGGCTATGATGCGCTTTCCGCTCTACGCGGCTGTAGGTAAATCCTAAAATTATAAGCATCGAGCGAATACACTATTGATATTATGACTATTTTCGCATTAATTTTCATACTAGTAATGTCGTTTTTATTCTGAACCATTTTAACAAGTAAAAGCTATCTAATGACATGCTCGAATAATCATAGCGAGGGCCGAATGACACGCATGAGGCGACTTGTTACTTGTTCTTACACCATATTTAATATGGGGGAAAACGTGCGTAATTGTTGTATACTACCTTTGAAAGTCGGCGAATCCATCGTCGGCCGTGTAAGGGTTTAATAACAGAACGCGCTGTAACCTAAGCGTGACAACGATTCAACATTTTGTAATGTTTAACATCACAGTGATTTTGCGACGTATAATTTCGTGGTGGTTTTATTACATAAAGCAGTGGTGAAACACCTTAGTGTTCCTTCAATAAGTCATGCGTGTGATTTTGAGTAATATAATGTAGGTAAATGTATCACACTAAGCTAGAACGGATTCGTAACCTTGTTTTCGTTTGTCTATAAGGATGTTGCGAAGGTCAGTGACCATATACGTATAGTAATAAAAATATTATTATGCAAATCTTAACGATCTGATTTCATTGTCATTGTGACTGCTAATGATAAATTAGTATTAGTTGTTTTATTTTTGGTGAAATATTTACCATATTTGGGAAATGCACGAAAATGAGAACGAGTATTTTAATTTCGGGGCCATTAGTTTATGTTGTTAACTTTTAGCCATTATAAATTTTGCCGCATTCTTTGCCCACTCATAATATTAAGTCAGCCAATTAAGTAGGTAGGTCTGCCAATTTTGGCAAAGCTTACAAATTCCAAAATGTCGGTACCTATAGTGTTAACATAATGCAGTTTTTTCTAAACCAAAATCAATATGGAAATACTCACGAATACCATCACTTTTTGTCCATTAAAATTCTCCGCACTATTTTTAATAGGCACTTACATACCAAAGTGTGTTCATTTATTCTAAATCAAGAGCTCACGTGAATATGTAAAGGATACTTTAAAATTCTCCACGGCAGCGTCAATAATTCCGTATCTAAGGCGAATATCGATATTTATATCGACTCTTGTTATTCAATACAAATAAAATAAAGCGTTTATTAGGATTCGCGTCGTGGTTCTGTTTCGAAGACTGCCTATTGTTTCTTTGGGGCTATCAATCACCTATAGTTCGGCTGGCCGGGGCTTGGGACACGGGGGGTGAGGGGTAAGACGGCGCGGGGGGACGCGAATAACGGTTATTGAAATGAGACGAGGCCCCCGCTTTTTTCCAAATTTAAATTTTGATAAGGCATGTCCCTGTTTTGCTCTAACTGTGTCCTCGTTTGGTGAGGGTGGCTTTTTTGTTTCTGCTCCCAACGTCTTTGCGTTTTTATTTTAGTGTTTGAATTTAGTTTATTATTGGGTTTTACAAGGTTGGACTTCGGCTGGAGAATATAGCTGTAATTTTTGAAGCGTGTATCTACTTTTTTTAAATCCAGTTGTTTATAGAAACTTTTACGTAGTAGAATAACACATTAGGTGGTTACATTAGGTGGTTTGTTGGCAATTATTTTTAAACGTACAATTACGACATGTCGCTAGAGTATTTAGCAGCAACTCGATCAACCTTCTAACTAACAGCTAACGCACGACGGCCGTATGAATTATGAAATCAAATAATTCTTGCAAAAACTGATCTATACATCATGTCAATCGTGCGCAGTTGTTAATTCATTTTACACCAGTAAAAGTGCGTCGACACAATTCCAAATATTCGGTTATAGGTTTTTTGCCGAGCGAGCCGACCACGCCGGTTGAATACGTTATACGAACCAGAATAAAGCCGAATTAACATATCCCGAATCTCCACTCTCGATTCAGACTTTTTGTTATGTTAAATTTTAACTCTCCGTCCTTAAATCGCTGTTTAGAGAAATGGACGACGCATTGACACCTACATTATACAACATGAGATTTTTTCACTCAAAAGTTCTATTATTTGATACGTCTCATCGATATTCATGGGACTGAGAGTTGTAAAATGCAATAAAACACAATTTTTATATCTTGTGTTTAGACAGCGGCCGAGAGATGATAACGAAACCTGTAGACCAGTCGACATTGTAGGACCGGATATCGCCGGCCATTCACAAAAAACCGACACGCACACATGCCGCAGCGTGACGTGTTCACACGTCGTGTTGACACGCACACACACGGCCACGTTCATTCATAAGGAATAGTGCCTTTTACAGCGTCAACAAAATAGTGGTCAACCATGCGATGGAATATTTGTTAACTAGAGTTTGTCCAATCCAATGAACATTATGGCCGTTTGAAATATATTAGAAACAGTGGGAGGTAGACTTAATAGTACCGATAGTAATCATCCCTCCTTAACTTATTGTGGCGATGTTTTTTAAATGTACCTATTTTCTTATTACACAAATATTTTAAATATTGTAAAAATGAATACGGTTGGTAACTTATTTATATTTATAATAATTTTATTTAACAACCGATTTTACAAAGTTTTTTTTTTAAGTTGAAATACAATGAGATAATAAAAATATCTTTGATTTGAAAATGGACCATAGATACCGAACCCACGCCAGTCATATGGCCCAAGTGAGCAGGGTAACGTACAGCGATTGGGAAACCATTCAATTACTATAGTAATTTATCCCAATGTTGGATGATACTTAGATCTTTGCTACTTTCCAAATAAACGAAACCCATTTAGCTGCGAGAAAATTATTAAAAAATATAACATTTTACGCTTCATTCGTTTTATTCCTCAAGATAAGTTTATCACACTTAAATAGCTTTTAGTTCTGCTCACCTCTAACAGAATCGAGCGATAACATACACAAGACAACATTATTTGTACACAATCCGTAAAGGTAAACATTTTATAGAGGCGCGCCTAGCACACCCTAGCATGTCGAGATAAAATGACTCATTGGAGTTTAATCCAGTGTCATAAAAATGTCGATGTTGCCTTTATAGTTCCGTTCTCTTTTACCGGACCGTTGACATCGACTATCGACAGTCGAGAACCCGTTTAACATCACGTGCTAATTAATTCATATGTAGGCGTACCATTATCGATAGAATTATGTGGTAGCCCTATACTTTATTACGACTATACGTCTTGTCAGAAAAAAAATGATAAAGATGTTTTTTTGTGTCTCGTGCGTGATTTTATAAGGTTTCCGATTTTAATTAACATAATACGACTATTATGTGGTATCGGGAGAAATGCTTTCCAAATATTTTGGTGTGGTAGTTTATTTATGGTGGCGATGGCAACGGTCATAGTGTCCGTGTGGTGTTCATATATGAATCATTCGAGATAATAAAGGGGAATATTCATTTCGAGATGGCTATAGGATTGTTATATATTGAGTTACCTAAACAAATAATGAAAGAACTGATGGCATCCATCTTATTATATAAAAAGGTAATTATTTTATTATAAAAAATGATAATTATATGTTTGTGATATAACTTAGAGCTCCGAAGGCATCGGACGTTATTAGAAAATATCTCTTTTTCTTTAAAATTTAACATATTATAACTTCATTCACATTGTGATGATAATATACGTTGCTGTTTAGGACCCGTTTATATTACCAAATACCAAATAACTGATTGACGCATAGATTCGCATTAGCTTAAAACATGTCCATTTTGCGCAAACTCTCAAGTGTCGATACTTAAAATTGTTGTATTGAGGTTAATGGGTCGGCTTGACGTTATAGACTAGAATAGACTTCATTCATTCAAAACCACAAATAAAGCTCTTCAACTATTTATTTACGAGCTGAAGTTAGTTATTTAAAGAATCCTCACCATTTGGTCACAATTTATAATAATGGTAGGTTTGAAACTATAACTGGAGCTTTTCACTTTTAGAAATGCAAGCGAGAATATGTCTCAGAAGCCTACTTGACCAGAAAAGGTAGCCAAGTGTGAATCGGACTCGCCCATGAAGGGCTCCGTACCATTTTATGGAGCCACTTTAAATTTTACATTTGCATGTCAATTTTTCTGTATCATCTGTGAAAATTTTAAGTTTCTAGCTATAACGGTTCATGAGATACAGCTCTCTGACAGACAGACGGATGGACGGATGGACTGCGGAGGCTTAGTAATAGGCTCCTGTTAGCACCCTCCGGGTACAGACCTAAAAACTACTTGATTAGCCAATGGAATAAACTAAACATGAACTAAATTAAATATGAACTTATTGACGTACCTAGAAATTAGTTTTGACTGTCTTCTACAATAAAAAATCTAGATTATATAGGAAGGGTCAAAATGATCACTGTCCAACAATTAATTTCATACTTTATTTTCAAAATTAGATCATTCCTATATTGTCCTTTGTTCAGTCGTATACTTGGTGTTAGTACCTATTTTTAGTAACCATTTCTTTTAAAAATACGTTACCTACATTGTAGATATAGTATTAACGCCCGCATTAACTTTAGAACGACTTGTAAATATGTCTTGGTGGGGTATTAAACACATCATAAAAGGTAAAACGTTGGGTTTACTCTGAACTATAAGGATGGACTGCATCTGACTTAAGATGTCTTATGTAGCTAACATAGTTGACTGGTAACTGGCAGATTACTCCTTAAATTGTTAGAATTCTATGTAGTATAAGAAGCTTGCCATTAGATATATTTCTCTTTCACACGTTAAAGCTAATCGCATATTATTATATCATACCTACCATATTTGTTTCATCGTGCGCCACAAATTTATATAAATGTTAATATAAATGTCCCACTGCTGGGTGTAGGCCTCTTCTCATGTAGAAAAGGCCCGAGCATTGATCACCACGCCTGCTCACTTGCGGTTTGGCGATGTCCGACTCCAATTTTTGGAATTTAGGTATCCTCACGTATTTTACTTCACCGTTTGCGATGGTGTCTTAGAATAATTTAGAAAGTAGGTACCTAAATATAACTTTTAAAAAATCACATTGGTACTTAGCCCATAGTGGGTTCGAACCTGCAACATTTTTCATACAAATTTACCGCGACATAGTATGTCTATATGTTATATCAGAAGGAAATAAAATTATTTTTGCATAAAAACTACAAACTTAAAGCTAACCAAAGAGTATTGTTAGAACATTTATTTTTAAACATGTTTGCAACCAAGAACATGTAACACTCACAGCTCATTATAAATATTAATATCATAAAAACCACATCAAATGAGCTTCATTTATAAAACATGTACGAATTAAAATGAGGAACTTTGTATTTCCTCTTGCAATTATATTCCGCTTATTTGTCAATCTGTCGCAATCTTTAAAATTAAGCAATTTAAAATTTGGCATACCTAACGAAACTTGTTCCACACCCATTGAGATCGACCACATTGCCGTTGCAGGCGGGTAGGTATATCTGATATACCATATGATTTAATCCATCAACACGTTAAAAAAAAGCTATGCATTGGATTGGTCTTAGGATTATATTATCCATTGTGTTGTGAATTAAATTTTTAGTGCTAAAGATAATATGCCATCCTTTATGGTTTTTTTTTTGTGATATGACATTGCAATTAAGCTAAACAACGAACATTTAAATAAATATTCGACTTTTAAACAAAAGTTCGAGGTCTGATTGATACAAAAAATCCAGTAGTAAACACACAATACGTTGAAACAAATATTTACTCCAACATTTTTCCATTAGACAATAAATCATATCAAATAAAAAAAGATATCACCATAATATAAATCCACGTTTATTAATAATTAAAATTAATATCTTGTTCCAATTAAGGCGGCGCGATAATTTGCAGCTTCGCGCATAAACTACCGGTGATGGACTAATCCCCACTTGCCGAGGGCGCGTTGTAAATTACTCGATCGCTTGCTACGGAGACAAAGCCTTTGGTTTATTCTCAAATTAAATGTATAATTCAAGTGATAAGAATTCGATTATTATTTTGTTTTTTTTTATTACTTAAATATTTTTTCGTTTAAATAAATAGTATCTCGGTATTTTTTACTGGCTAATCTCTAATTATTAATGCTATTAAAAGTTAAATCAACGCTATTTATAACCACTAGCTCATCAGAGATTTTCACACCAGAATTAATTACAAAAATTATACAAAGATTTTAAAATACAAATTTACATATTTATAGATGTTAAACATAATGTTTTAATTGACATATTTGATGAAAGCGATTTAGTGGACGTTCAGATGTACTATGCACGCCATCTCCCCGTATCAATGACCATTACACCATAAAATATGGTCATAATAAAGCCGCTGACATCAACCGTCAAAAAATTTGTCGATTAATACTCGTTTCCGTTACCCAATGACTAATACGACATATTTACCTAAAATGCAAATAATAAGTAAGAACGAAGACAAATAAATTAGACATCAGAGAATAATTAAGTAGGCTTTAAGTTGTCATAAATAACATGAATGAAGTTTCTTTTTGAGTAAATAAACGTTGATGTTAATGGGTTAATGTCCGCAGGTGAAGAGATGACAACCTGTTGTGGACAGTTTTGATCTTTGAACTTGCACGTGTTGGGTTCACATACCTACTAATTGTAAACTACTGTTACTACCTACTATGTTTTCTACACGAATGTTAACAAACCTATTTCGGTGCCTACCTACCTACTGTTCTATTTTTGACAGTGACGTTTTAAAACGTCAAAAAGTTTGCTTTTATTGGCGGTTAAAAGCAGTCGTATTGTAGAGTTCTTTTTTCAATTTGTATTTTTAAATTAAAAGTTCCATCATTCTCCAGTAAATAAATCCTAACAAATAGTCTTTATTTTCTCGTCCTCTTTATCTTGGCACGAAGTGAAACAAGACATCAAATAGTTGCAGAATACGCCAGCCGGCTGGACATGCTCTCGCGCACTACAAATTACAATCAACATGGCCGACATGTTCGCACGTGGGGACGGCCCTATCCCTATCGATTTACAACAAACACACACCAAGATTATTTTATAGTAATTTCTCTATTACGATATCTCCTTAGGTGTTTATTCGCGAGTCCTGTTCGAGATAACAGCGATTTATATCTTCATTATATTATGTTTGTACGAAAGTTTTTTTGTTGGCTTGTTGCGCTACATTGTCTCTGAAATGTTTATGCAATGTTGTACAGGTTGTGGTGTAGAGTGACATCAGGTGGCGTTTTTTGTTTTCTTATATACATTTTATCCTGTCTTCTGACTGTAATGAATGTATAATATGTATGGAATAAGTGCAAGTAATGTAGGTACATTTTTTGTAAACACAAAAAGTTTTTACTAAAACTATACACAACCTTTATGTTAAAAAGTTTTAAGCGACCTTCTTGTTAAGTTATAAAAAAAAATACAATTAAAATATTAAACAAGTCAATAATTTTTTATTATTTCTAAATAAACACAAGCTATGTCAAACCCGTTAATAAAACCAAAAACAATCAAACATTGTGACACCTAGAAAGCCGTCAAGCCATTAGCTAAAACATGAACAATGTATGAATCAGAGGTGTTTATACTAAGACAGGGCATGTCGAAACGTCCGTCAGCTCTCGATGCGGCCTCGAGGCGAGCGATCGACAAGCAAGGGGCGGAGATATAGCGCCACAACATTACAAACAAATGACACTCGGATTTTTTATCACATTATTGTTCTAATTATTTCGAATACGCTTTGACAAGAAAGCACATTCGTGGCACGTACAACCCACGACAGATAACATTGTTTTTATTTCATGATGGCATCTAGCATCAAGGTATCTTATAAGAACATCTAAAGCCAAGAATGTAATGCTCGTATAATGTACAGGATAAAGATGTATTACCCTATAATATACTGCAGTAGGCTTTCGTGCCCCGCTCAATTCGAGGGCCCGGCCTAATAGTTTTCCAGCGAGCACTGATTTACAATCAGGATAGGACTGTCGATCTGTAGCGTTGCGCCTACGCACATTCACTATTATAGCTAGCAGCTACACGTATTATTTATGGTAAGAAGCTTTCCTAAGGATTATGGAGGCCGGGCGTCAACAATGCAACTAATAATTTTTAGGTTTCTATTGTTGCCGTTGTATCAATATTTTGTTAACTTTTATTTGGTTGTCTAAATAAATATATGTATTCTCTATTCGAATATAAATTGTGTTTGAATATTTAAATTTAAGTGTCGTAAAATGTGAACTTAGTGCGACATAAAGTGTTAGGCTGACGGTTCGCATTTCTCGTTACGTAGGCTCCGGGATCCATGAAATACGTTTACAAACAGATGGCTAAACCTTTGATTACTTTAGAATTACGAGTGGCGTGGCGTACTTGATTATAATTGCGTGGACAGCGCGGATCTGATTTGCGTGACCAATCCGGCGCAGGTAATGACGCGCGCCTACCGCCCGGCGTCGCTGCCTCACAGATTAAAGCTTCGGCATTAGTACATGAGCGAAGCGATACTCACGCCTAAAGGGATAAATGATCAATATTGATTTTTGTAGTGGACAGCAATAAGTAAAATAAATTATACATTTCTCTATTGTATACATTGTCACATCTAGGTATTACTCGTTCAGAAATATTGAGCTTTGTCATTTCGCTGTTAGATACAGTCTATATTGGTCCACTGCCGTGCAGGCAGGCATCTCGCAAATCATATTTAGACATATATTTTAGTCCTAATTCCTAAACACGTAATATACAAGTATTTTAAGTAGTGTTTGTTTGTTTGTTTGAAACCACTCACAATGCGTCAAAACCTAACATTTCCTGAACATCGCTTCATCATTTCTTATCTCCGTCTGCGCGCCCTCTGCCGGCCGCGTAGCGTCCGCCTCACTTTCGCACTTAATCGAGAAATATGGCGCGTGCTCTTATGCCTTTATTTATTACCACAGCTCTCGGATTAAGAACACCGATTTATATTGTCCTCATTAGTGCTTCTAAATTGATTAGTGTAAGCTTTCGTTACGGAGTTACCTTCGCAATATTTGAATAATACGGTCTTCGTACTTTGTGATACAATTTAAGGACTATTATTAAGCTATTGCTAGGAAAATACAATGTATTTTTACTGTTCAAAATTCGTGTTTTAAGTTTTGCATAATAGCTGTATGATGGGATTATTTGTCTGTTTGTGGTTGTAACTCATAAAGACATAATTAACGACGTCTCAGACGGTATACTGCGGGCCACAAAAAGATACCAAATATTCAGAACGGTTGCATAATTCACAGTCCAAAATAGCTGTAGGAAGCGGCGCACTTCCCGCGCCGTCACAGGCACACGCGACGAAAAACTTCGCGTGATCCACTCGTCTACTTCATTATATTAATTACCCCATGTTAGTTCTAGATTACACCGACACCACCCTACAACAATACAGGTATACTCGACAGATAAGAGAGACTCGATTTATAGCTTGCATTTCTTTTGTCAGCTTTGAAATTGTACTCGCATAAGTTAACCGAGATTAAAGTAATCGAACTTATAAATTTTGTCGCCTCACCTTTATAAGGCCAACAGCGGTGTCGACGCGAACTTTGTTCAAATTAATGGGCCGCATTATCAGATCGAGCCTGGTACATGGCGTTTATGCTGAGATAATTTTGTGTGGAGAATATTTTGTTCGTTTTTTTTTTAATTCTTTTCGCGCGTGTTCCCGTGGGTTGACTTGTGATGTAAGTGAGATCATGACTCGGCGTAGGCGCTAAGATTGTTCGGCGCGTGAAAAAACAAATAAGTATAAATTAGTGTCCTACACAAATACGATCAACTTTGGGGCAGAAACGGTCGAATTTCTCGAAATTAGTTCGGTTTTATTTAGGCCGACATTCCTTTGTAAAATAATAGATACCTTAAAAACTACAAATTAATTAAACACATAGCATAAAACAGCTTTAAAGACAAGGAACTTTGAAAATCAGAATATAATTGTATAACTCATGTGAAAGCTAAAAAGAGTACAAAAGCAGTAATTTTTCAGGCATTAATCATGAACTTGTCCCAAAGTTCTATCCCTTAACCCATCTATGTAAATGTAAGGAAATTTCTGAACCATCTTGCTTTTCGTTGAAAGCCAAATCCAACGTTATTTCATTCACCTATGTAAATTAAAAACACCTTAAGCCGACATTATCGCATCTTGTCAAAATAGTTGTACCAACTTTGTTGAATAACGGTCGTATCAATATAATACCTAATATTACAAATTTAAGCATATATTTTTTAAATACTGTCAATTTAGGTGTCAAATATTCGTCTATAATGTATGTTAAAATTGCCACTGAATGTTATTTTATTGTATTGTGAAATACCATATTTATGTATACAGATGTTTGAATATGATATTAATGTCCATGTTCTTTTATTATATTATATGTTTTATTAGTAGAGGCCATAGAGTTGTATATTCTTATGTAAATTATGAATAATTTTCTTCTTAATAACGACTTTGATTTAAAAAAGTAAGTAATTAGAATTTCGAACCAAACAAATGAACGCAGAAAACGAACTACCCATGTCTTAAAAAGAGAAAAAAATTAAAGGTAATAAAACAATGAAGCATCATAAAGAGCTCTAAAACAGTATTACTGTGGGTACTGGCAGGAAAGCCCTAATCTGAACATGTCGTGTTCCAAACGGTATGCTTGTAGGGATACTAATTAAGTAACTAAACAACGCCCAATAGCCATGAAATTCCTTATAGCGGCGGTAAACCAATTCCGTGGCACTTTAGACGCGCGCGCAGTAATTTAATTGACAAATAAAGGTAGATGTTAACTGTAGGCACCGGTGTTGACGACACTTAAGAAATATTTAGTTGTGGAGTGTTAAAATATTTGGTGCGTCAAACTTGGCTGGTTATACCTATCTCATTGATACGCACTTTATTTAGTAACAACTCTCATTAGATTTGTTTCTCAAATTTTACATAGTTTAGAAATCGTCAACTCACAGTCAATATAAATAAACGTTTTTTTATATATAGAACAGCTTATAAATATAGTTTTAAACTAGTGTCATTCAACTGTAAAACAAAAGAACATAATTTGTACCAATCGATATTCCTAAGTAATTTTATTTACGTTGATCTTGCATTATCAAATTTTAATAACACTTTCAAAAATACAGATTTTACCTTAAATAAACTGCAGGAACTGACGTCATTACCGATGATGACCTTGAGATTCTGGACAATTCTGCGGAACGCAGGAAAGAAATATTTGTCCTGCCTCCAAGTATTTGTTCCGACTTGGGGTGTAGTTGCGTGCAGGATTTGTGTCAATAAACACACGTGATACAGGGGAAAACTTATTGAAGGTTAGTGTTATGTACAATCCAATTAATTATACTTACTGATAGACATGCATCTAAGCTACAAAAGGCAGAAGTTAAGTAACTGTTTATTTATAACGTTTATTTAATTAAAGTTTAAAGCACCATAAATTTGGTAAATTCTTGTCCTCTTAGAATTAAAAGTCAAATTCAAAAATTTACGCGTCGCTTTAACACTCAGTTGACCCTTACGACAAAATTATATATTTCACTGTATAATAAACGGAGAGAAAGCTATAAAGTTCACTCAAAGAACGCATTAATTTCTTAAAAAATTACAACGAAAACGTACTCTCTTACAATGACATTACAAATCGTCACCCCATAAAATCTCGATGTCGCACTCGAAATGAATAATTAGTGGTGTTATCACCGAAACAAGGGACTTTGTCTTAATTATTGTACCATTATAAAACTCTCCCCTCGACACCAGTGATACCAAGAAATGAAACTTGAGAGGGCAAGAAAAACTTGCAAGACAAGTCGAAGTATTAATTAATTCTAGCCACCATCGGTCGGTTTATTAAACGCTTAATTTCCATTTAGTGGGCACGGACTGCAAGGAAAAATCTTGAATGACTTGGATTTTCCTTGTCTAGAAGGGGAGGGGCGGGGAATGTAAATGTTTTGTCGCGGTTTCATTTGAATTAATTAATGGATTTAATGAACGCAAACTTTTTCATCCGGCCTCCGTTTTCTGTAACAATGTTTATGGTAAATAAAACTTGTCAAGGAAATGCTTTTTTGTCCATCTGTCGGTTTTTTCTTTTTAATTCGCTCGGTTTGTTGGGGCCGCGAGTTTTGCGGCGGATTGTTTGGATTTATTCGTGTAATTAGTGAAGTTTGTTCCGTTAGGATTATTTTTGTTCTTTTTTGTGTAACAAATTGGGTGGAATTCAATTTAGAGGTGAGTTGGATTGTATAAAAAGCGCTCGATTGTTTCAAATTATGAACTTTTTAGGGACGACTAATTCTGTCGGAACAGCTAACGAAGTGAATACCAAAATAATACATAACTAAGTTGGAAAAATAACAATTTTACCTTGTTTAGTGTAATCAATTTAAACTTTCTACAAAATTTGCAGCTGTTCCGAAATCGTGACTAATAAACTACTAACCGCCCATTTCATTAAACCTACTTAAATGATTAAAACATTATATTTAATCATCAATCGCCTCCTTTTACGAAATGATTATTAAAACGTTTCCTTAAGCAAGCAAGAAGCCGGCCAGACGCCACACAATAATGATAAATCGCGTCAAACCTCCCCGCAATTATGACGGACGCCGACTAAATTAAACATAGACTAAAAATTTCAAAGTCGAGTCTCCAGTCACTAATAAATTACGCGAGCGAAGGGTTAAAGAATAAAAAATGAGATAGCGCTTGTTCTATAATAATTTAACCCGTTTAGCGCAGTCGTCGAGTAATAAAGATTAAAAAGTTTATTTTTTAACACTTTCGGTGCTAATGAGGGGGCGTTGGAAACAATTTGAGGGATTACCTTCTAAAAGCTTCCGTCAGGTTTTTAATTGAGACTTTTTTGTGGGCCGAAAGGCTTTTAGCCCCTTTGACTGAGACTCGCGCCTTGCCTTTGTGCCTTCCTCGCCGGTGATCTATTAATGAAGGAAAGTATTTCCTTTTTTATCTTTACAAATGACGTTTATTTTGATGTTTTTATAAATATTTAACGTAATTTGATAGCAGTTGTTTAATAGATTTTGATTAAGTTGCGGCCACGGATGACTGCTTCTTTATTGAAATTGATTAGATATGGTTTTAAATTTAATTTGTTATGGTATTTACGTAACGGTTTGACATAAATTATTTTTAAATATACTGCGTTTAGTTATAACATTAAATCATTTCATTTTATTTCTAAAAATGTATTTTTAATTATAGTATTTTAACTTCATTTGCTCATAGGTAGAAAGGTACCAACCGAAACTTGTTCGATGTTTTTTATCGTGAACCTATCTTACTCCGAGAACATCTAAAAAATGAACAGAACGTAAAAAAACATAACTCTAATCTCAAGTAAGACATTACGAGAATACCAATGCATGCGCGAAAAATCGATCGCGCGTTGCCGTCTTAAATTCCTCACCCTTTTCGAGGGGGCTCCCCCAAAAAAACGAAAGAATAGAAGAGGGAAAAAATCTAAATCGTCTCATATCTCCCCCCGGAGCCACCCCCGCCCCCCGGACACCTCCGACGTCAAGCACCCTCCTTATTTCGTATGCGAGCTCCTCCAGCAATCATTATAAGGATATCGATTAGGGCCACGTCTCTAACCTGCCCATATCTTTGTAGAACACTCATGTGTACATAGGATTACTTTTGGCGACTTCAATAACATTTTTATCGGTACATTAGTGCCCTTATATGTAAATTTATGCGAAAATATAATATATGTTCTTAGTTGTACTGAGTCAACCTAAAAATAGCTGATTACTAAGAACTGCAAACACACGCACAATTTCTCGCCATCACCTGCTTGCGTTAAAAACTCAAGTAAACCTTAACAAGCATCGAACCATAATTTCATACATAAAAACAAATACACCAACAAACACATATGAGTAGACGAATATAAGGTAAGACGAAGGAGACTAGTTAACAACCGAGGACGGCCCTCGCATAAGCAGATGCAAATTGTTCCCGTTAAACTATTTCGGAAGGTAAACATAGAGGGTTGAGCCCACGTGCTTGCAGATCCGGCCAACGAGATTAAAAATGCTGGATGGAGACCGCGGGGTCGAGTACGAGCCAAGAAATATTGGAGTTCACGAAGAAAGCCGCTTTGGGTATATGTAAATAGGAAACTACAAAAGTAATGTTTGAGTTCGGGACGTCGCGCGAGTGAGTGGTCGCCGGATTATTGCCGCCGATATTGTGCAAGCATATCCAATTTAAATTGAGATCGATGTTTGGTTTATGTTTGGAAATAAGGAAATTTTTTGGCTATCTTTGTACAGGTTAATGTTATATTCATGTATGTTATGTATGTACGGCTTTTTACTACTATGTTTAGTTTCCGTTTGTACTGAAGTTTGTATAAAAATTTCAAGAGTAAGTTTGAAACTATTTTTTTTTATTTGATTTCTTGTACAAAAGGTGTTTGTTCCTTTTCTTGCTGTAATAAGACCTATATATTAGGTAATATTTTATCATTCATTTTCATATTTAAAAACTTTATATCTAAGTTCAAATATATTCCTACAGTATGAACGGAAATAATAAACCGCCTAACAAATAAATTCAACTCGAATAAACCAAGTATTTCAATACAATGTTCACTAAAACTCCTATTCGTAACAGGCACTTGTAAAATCCACGCAACACAAACAGTTACATTCGACATGACAATTCAAAGAGACATCTACCCACGGCGACACAAAACTAATGACGACTTGAATTCTAACAAACACACTGGTACAAAAAAAAGTAAAACTGCTCTCGACTCGTCTCAGACTTGAATAAAGCGAAAACTAGGATCTAAGGAATCCTGCAGACGATACTTGATTGTATTCGCGCGACTGACCACTGCAGGGAAATACATAAACTTGGAAAAAACAGCCAGTACGATTTTTAAGTTACAAAAAAGTATGAATACTTAAGTACAATTATTTTCCTGTGTTCTCAAATTGAATCTTTTGCTTTTTATAATTTTGTTATTTAAATGTATTTAAGGTCTGGTTTGTTTTTAAATTTGTTCTTAGTTACCGTTATTGTATGATTAGTTTGTTTCTATCTATGTTAAGCACAACTGTATTGTGTTCTTTAACCAAATGCTAAAGCTTGTATTTTCTTGGTCGTCTTACGTCATCCATTGCAGACTTATTTAGGTACTTACGTCATTTTTACTACGTTTACATTGTCATGCAAATATGAATTAAGTTATTCCTATTTATTGATGCGGACTTAGTTGTAATGAAAAGTTAAATTAAATATTTTTGCTCACTGTGTAATTTAATTTGCACACAGAATACCTAGTATAAAACTTGATTAAGGGCAAGTATACATAGTTACAGCAATATCCACGTTTTGTAAGTGCCTAATTCCGTTTGGCTGAATCTAATAAATCCCAACCGCTGAGCGGAGAATATCTCAAAGCTGTTTCATTATTCGGCATTAGCCGGCGGTCGGCCACGCAAATCTTGGCGTCCCTCGGCCCCGGCCAAGAGCCCCCAATTTCCCTCATTACTTACCTCCCGTCCGAGACAATGGCAAGACGACGACAAGAAAAAAATAATAATAATTTCAAGTGGAATAACGCTGAAAATCTTTTCACGGAAAGAAGAATTATTGTTGTTTTGCAAGCGAGCTCTCAGAGACAAAATGCACCATCCTTATTACGCTATTGTTCGGTGTTACAGGCTTTATTCATTTTTACTTGGCTCGACTTGAATGCTTATTAATTTAAGGCCGTGATAAGCTTGGATTCTTTTGAATGTACGAAAGAAATGTCTGGCTATTGTGATGAGTTATTTTACATCCCATTAGAAGAATTCTAAGAGAACGCAAAATGTTTCGATAATGATGTTAAAACTCTAAGGGTATTAAAATTTAATCCTCTACATTTTCCATAAGTCAACATAAAAAAAAAAAGTAAACAAATATAAACATAAGAATAAAGATCAAACTTGTATAAAATAGAGTGTTTGCCTGTTAAAACGTCAGTAGACAAACTAATATTATACATAATTTAAAGTTATAATATTGTAAAATATGAACAAACTGGTTAGGCGGTTACGACTGAGCGTATAACAAGTTTCCTTAAGCAAAAGGACTTGACAATGAACCGAGATGCGCGAACAAGGAGAAAACTGTTCGCAATACTATAAGATAAGCAATGAAATTGCTCACTTTGATCATATAAATAGTACCCACAAAATATTAAACACGGCTAGATACTCACAGGTTTTCAGTTTGGCAGCTAGTCAAGGGGTTATTAAAGGTTATGTTATACACAACATAGTGAAGAAATTAATGCATGTAAGCACTGAAATAAGTACACATAATGAAACGTAAATATACATCACACGAAACGCTTTATGGTAATCGAAATATGCCGAAATATGTTGTTAGAGGGTAGAAAACTACCGGTGAACATGCAAGGGATGAACTAAGCTTTCATATTTTGCGGGTAGCCGTAACGAAGCGACTCTGAAACTTTCCTACCGTATGTCGTTCGAGTTTTTTAAGACGCCCATAAACATTCCAACAAGGCTTTTGTGCCACTATTTGAACAACGCTGCGATGTGAATCGTGGCTCGTAATAAAGTCATTTTTACAACATTCGACTTACACAAATTACTTAAAATGACACATAAACGAATTTGCGGGGACGTTCGAGTCGTTTCTGTGAAGATCTCGGGTTTAGTCCGAAGGAGAAGCGGTCGGAAGCGAGTCCTCCCCCGAGGGCCGAGTCAAGAGTGATTACGAATTTTAATTATTTTTTTAAGCCGGTGGCGGCGAGGTGATGTTTCCCCGCCGAGGCTTATGCAAACAATCGACTTGCACTCGGAATTAATCCGACTCTGAGTTTTTCCTTCGCGACAAGGAATTAACAAGCAAAGAAGTCATTAAGTCGGAAGATATTCGAGGATTTCTTTTAATTGCGGCTTCCTTGACGTCCGTTTTCTAATTGGTTTCGTGTCGGCGCGTTACTTGGAGAATTAAATTTTTTAACTTGACACTTGTTATAGAACTTTCGTTCTTAATAACATTGAGAAACACTAGGTCGAAGTTACAAGATCGGCAAGACGCCATCATACACGTATCTCAAATAGATGGAGGTACACATCATACAAATAGCTTTATCAGCAGAAGTCAATCTCTAACTGCATGACACCAATAATCGGAAAGCAACGGTAACGAATCTATTAATATTCAAACATAAATTAATCTGCCAGGTCGGGCTTACTATAGTTTGGTTAGAGCTTTCACTGTTGGCACTATCGAACGCGTCATGCAAGCAACTGTGTGTCATTACTGTGCATAACACACCCCCTATTATCCAATTATTTCTAACCTTTCAGCGTGGGCCGCTTCAGTGCAGTAATTACTCCACTTGGTAAGTTTAAACGCGGTGCATGACAGTCTAAGTGATTGTATACGGTGAAGTACGGTACCGCTAATGAATTATTTGTGGCTCGCGTGCAATCGCGACGTCTCTAATTATCCTGCTGTTAGATATTATGTTATGACGTGGCACCGCTTTTGATTCGCAAGCCTCGAGCCTTTTCTAGCTGTTTGACTTTGACAAGGTAATTGTTTTCCTTTCATGTTTTTAAAATTATAATTGGAGGAATTAGGAATGGAGGTAGGAAATGCAAACGATGTACTTGTGTGTCATTACGGAGAGGGTTTATATATAATGTCATACATGGAGCTTTTATATATAGAGCTTATGCTCCTGTCAGGGAGATATAAGGATAAAAGACAGGGGGAGAGCAAAGCATCACAGAATTTAAAAGGATGCTCTCGTTATGCAAGATGTCTCGTTAGGAGGGATATATAATATTTCTAACTGCGTATAAAAACTTTAAAATCATATTTTGATATGAATGAATACAGTTGATCAGTATTTCAATGATATAAATACTCGTAATTCAGACAATTATATCTTTATATAACAACAATATTACTCATCACAAATGCTCCAATTCCACCATGCCTACGTCTGCCCACTTAAATTTGGCACATTATCTAATACCAAAAAATATCGTAGGCAAATAATTTGGCATTCTCCAAACAAGAGAACAAATAAAAAGGCTGATTGAGCACCCCCGCTAAAATGACTCATTTATATTAACGACCAAACTCATCAATACTCATTCACTCGATTCGGATTTTTCCACGAAGATCCTCTAATTGAAATTGAAATCTGATTTCCCTCCCTCGGTGTAGCTCGGTGATTAAAAGTATAAGAAAAAAATACAAATAATCAAATTACAATATTGCTAACGACTCCTCAGAATCCTTTTATATTTTTGGGGAATAAATTAGAGGCGGAAGGGAAAGCCACGCTCCTACACACAACGGGTAACGATTTTCGTTTTTAAGCAGTTGTTGCTTCTAATAATGAACGGTTTCTGAAGAAAACATTTTGTGGAATAAAGTTGTTTTGGGCAAACAATAACGCTACCTTTACTCTGTACCGTCGATAGGTATAAATTTATAGACAGCTCGTTCATTTATATTGTAGGTTACAGAATGTTTGAATGTCTATACTGGCAACATATAATAATATAATATCTTAGGACAATTCACACACGGCCTGAGAGACTGTATTTCGGCAACCAGACAACTAATAAACACACTTATATTTCTACCTACATATATTATAGATAATTTACATCCCGACACAGAACAAATGATCATGCTTATCACACAAAGATTGGTCCTGGGTGGGAATCGAACCAACGACCTCCGGTTTAGCAGTCAGGATCATAGACAGATCATCGCAAACGCGAAAGTAAAGATCTACACTTAAGGGTAAATATATTTCTAAATGATTGACGTTTAATCATCTTACACGCCTTCCTTACCATCACGACATTTAAGTAATAATCATTTTTGAATTCGCGGTATTTTTAACAACTAATTATAATTTATAAAGAATACATTAAACTTTCGAGTGTCACTATTAAACATGAGTTTCCTAGAACAGTAGCATCGTTACTATTTAAGAGTTAAAAATGCCAAACATCAACTCCGGTTTTTGCCTCCATTGTACAACAATCCGTCAAGTAATTGGCGAGAGACTAGTTTAGTCACAAATGTCTTTTGCAAAAATTATGAAGAAATATAATACAAACAAATTATCCTACTCTAACTTGGCAATTATCAAGAGTCTAGTAAATTACCTAAAAGATATTGTACCAACTTAAGAACTTTAAATCAACCTAAAAGTATACAAACTTTAATATTTATTTATCATTAATCCTGTTAGGTAGACGTGTGTATTTTTCATTGCCATTAAGTGTATAAGGTTCGTGAAGCAGAATGAAAAATTGCCCTATTTTGAGGATGGATGGCGAGAATTAAAGAAGCAATTACTCATCGGAAAAGCACGGGGGCGGAATGTTAATAAGATGAGACTATGGGTGAGAGATATTTTTCATTTGGTCTCCTCGGACATTCACGAATTCGTAATTAAGATGTAAATGTTCAGACTCTTGTGGAATAATATTTTAAGACATGCAAAGACTTGATGAGTGGGACTTTACTTTTTGTAGAATCTGTAGGTGTTTATATTTAGGTTGTTCGAACGACTTAATACAGTTGCAGACGTATTAAACGGTGCATTAATAGCGCGTTCAACTCTAGGCTATTTTGAAATCTTATGATCAATACTTTTGTTAGGACTTTTTTCTAAAAACGTACATAAGTTTTTGTTCAAGTATCTGTCCTTGAAGGAAATTCTCTTAGCGAGAGATTAATAGCCTCTAACATAACAATCCAAGTCGTTTACCATACCCAACAGTCCAAGGTCGCTCCGAGGAGCAGACAGCGTACGTGCGACTCGCCAACGTCTGGGCGCCTCACGTTTTCACCCCATGTTAAGCTCTCGAATTTTCTCCTAACTTTTTCCGCTCCAGGCCACTTATCACCCCCCTACCCCCCACTGGTCCATCGAGCTCGACCACTAATTGCGTCCGTTAATTAGGAAACGTCATGAGTGTTTACCGAGTAGCTAAGTGTGAAGTTCGCTCCCCACTAATGCCTTGGCGTGAAATTACTTCCGCGCCAAGTTGAAACTTTTTGAGAAATAAACTTGGTAGGATTAATTAGCTGATGGGAGGTGGATTAGCCGCTGCGTCTGCGTTCTAACAAGATTATAAGAGTTCTGTTTCCACAAGTTTTCAACCTCACTTACGTTAATTCTGTTTGTTCCAATGTTTTAGTGTTAGCTTCTATGTAAACACTTGATGAAACTTCATGACATTTTCTTTCTTAGAACTAATTAGGTAGCTGGTCGACAAAGTTATTTTTTGTGCTTCCATTTATCTAGAACAATCGTAATTACAGCACTACCAATTTGTTCTATTGTCTTATTTGTATTATTATAAACCGTTCCTAAATAAGCTTCAGTAAATAGTAAAAGGAAAACAAAGATGGCAGCGGTACGTCAAAGGAAATGAATCGTGGCGAGGTGTCAGTGAGCCGGTAATTAACACGTAGCCGGCTTAATTACGGGCCGCATTGAGCTTAAGTGAAATGTGTCATCCGGCCGTTGTTGGTGGACGGACTTAAATCGTCACACGTAATACCTCATTCATTGACAGGGTTAATGAATTAATTAAGAACGATTGGTATTGATTAGTAGGACAAATGAGGAAAGGCGCAATGCTACTAGCAAATCAAGCTAAGCACCTATTGTATTTAAATCTAGAGAGTTTATTGAAGCTGACTAAATTGTCGCTTTCATTAAGTTTATATTTTTACATGATCGTAAACGTCAGATTATAACCGCGCCCGTCTTATATTTAATATGCATTGCACGCCTATTTAATTATTTAGAACCTTAAAAATTCATAGTATAAAAACGCGATGTTGCATATTACGCGAGTTCCGTATGATTTTGTTTTGTTATGACAGAGCGAGTTGGCAACGCTGGGTTCGGCGACCCCACTCCGAGTTTTAATGATAAAAAAATTCGTACAGAGGGGAGGCGAGTAAGTGCCATCGAAGGAGGGAAAAAACTACGGAGGAAAATATTTGGCGCGACAGGTTGCCTCTCCCCGCAACCGAGGGGGACCTTGATAAAAATTAAATCTTAACGACGGAAATTTAAAGATGACGCTCCAACGATCAAGAAGAGTGTACATCTGAGCCCTGGGGCGCTTTAATTGGGCCGAGTACCGACAAGACGAACCTTCTTTTATGTACTCCGTTGATTGATTGGTACATTTACGGCAGATCCCTTGTCAAACGTTTTAGGCAAGACATGTATTTGTTAATGTTTTTAATTCCAGTTTTTCGCTTCGCGTCCCTGTATTTCTTGTTATTGCGTCCAGCTCCCACCGGCTTCTGCTAAGAATTTTGCATTAACCATTTAGTGCGAAGTTTATTATCAACCATTCGACGTTTTACTATGAATTACATATTCATAGAAAATTATGAAATACGCGTTTACCTTAGGATAGCAAAACGATAGTGTGCTGAGAAATATTATCGCTTGAAATTATGATCTGTCGTAATAATTTTCTTATTGTTCTGGGCTTTACAATTTCTACGTTTGTGGGCGAACTGGTTCAAAAAGCTTAAACTATTATGTTTAATGCTGTTATTACTATCATAACAAAAATAAATTATATTTTAAAATCAAATAATACTTTAACGAACCTGAAAATATTTATATACTATTCTATATAATACGTGTAAACATTCATGCAATTTTATATGTAGATAAGTTATTGTATACTATTTAAAACCCCAGACACGAAGAAATTACATAAAAATAAAAGTAGTAACTCAAATTCGCGACCGCATTGAAATTCAAATCGGGATGCAAGGAGATTTGCATCGGACGGCATCGAATATTGATTTTCCTACGTCTTGAGGGCCACCATTGCAATCCGACTTGTTTAAACTTTTTATTTTCACTCTTCACTCGCGTTTTTTGTTTCAACCACTCGCCCCAGGCTTTCTCCCCTACGCATTCCCTCTTGCATAAAAAAGCTTCTAATCGATAATTTCTGTGGGGTGCATTAAGCATATCGCCAGTTTTGTGCCACGAATGTTTTTCTCAATGCTTTCAGATTTCACCCTCAAGGCTATTTTTGTTTTGGTGGCCATTTCCGAGATTGGTAGGAGCTTATGTTGTGTTTAATGAAATTTTATGTACCATGGCACATAAAACAGGGTCTTAGTGTACACTGATGGTTTTATGTATATAATTAAACAGGGTTTTTTTATTATATGCCTATTTTAGCATTCAAATCGCGTGTGTACTCGATCGTCGTTTTGTTATTTGCTACAAAAACTGGATTAACAAGATACACAGCAGCAATAAGCCAATTATAAAGTAGCAAACACTATTCTAATCTAAAACAAATAAAAGCATTGAAATAAGAAAACTAACGGCTTTACAATTGAAAACACCAATAACAGTAAAGGCGATGGTCGCAGCCATCGGATCTAATCGGACAGAGACGCATGGTATGGATGCTAACTGCCAATATCTGATGCACCATGAGCCCACTCGCCCATTGTATTTGTTCTTTATGTTTTTTTACGGAGGGACGCAACGATAATGTTTTTATGGCCAGAGGGTCCGCCTTAATCAGGGTATGTTGTGATTAAGCCGAACGTTGCCGATACTTTGACACTATTCCAACTACCCTTAGTTTTTTAGCAGGTGACATGAACGGTTACGAACGTCAAGGGACCGACTCAAACTTAGTACGGTATCAATGGGCCTATAAAAAAACAATTCCAAATTTAAAATAATATTGCGCAATGATTAAATAACGTATTGTATTCTAGAAGGCTACCTACTGGGTGAATTGAGTCATTTACGAGGTAATCTTTCGCTTGACACAGTCGTACAAATGATGGGTTACATTCAAGATTATCGGTCGATACTGATATTTACATATACTTCCATAAAAAAAAATTGGAAACGTGTTAAAAGTCTCAATTTACGCAATTTAAATAAAACTTGTTAAACTACTCGTAGTTGGTATAAACAGATAGATATCGAAACGTAACCCGATACAACCAAATAAAAAATAATGTTTTGTTTTTTACAACATTACTAATACAGTCTAACTGTTACAATTTAAATGCATTCGTTTCTATAATCTGATGACGTTAAAAGATCGACTAAAACGATAGTAGATTAATTTCTGTGCATGGGAAGAATTTTTATAGTTGTATAGATACATTTGAAGCCGTGTCAAACGTACTTAAAGCCATCATGTGACGAAACTAACTACTTAACTAATCTCGAACTGATTAAACTGCTTTCTTTAGATACTTACACTCACGTGTATTACGAATGAAATACGAAGAGACGCATAAAATGCTAATTTAACTCGGATCCACGGCCTACACATTCGGAATACCTCCCTTCTACGAATACCGACACACGATAATGACTCCAAAACGGCAATTCAAGGCAGAGTTTTTCATAAAACGAGGTATATGAGTCAAGAACATAGGAGTCATAAACATGAGCAAACCACCCCACGCATTCACCCCTTACTCGAAAAAGTCACCCCCGCACGTACGTAGAAACACAAAAAAGGGCACCAGAGGGATGTTACGCATCCCAAGTAAGCGAGCTCATTGCTGGCTCTGCAGATGTCTTTAATGGCTTTAAATTATATGTAGAGAGAGCTAACTGCCGCGCGCAACACTACTAGGTGATAGATCACTCTCTGCCTGTTTGCCGTCTTGAACTCTTTGTCCTTATCATAGTTTCCTCTTCCCCTACCGCGTTCGTGTCGGTTATCGCGGCAAAAAGTATCATATGTCCTTTATTGGGATCCAAGCTTACACTATACCAAGTTACATCAAAATCGGTTAAGCGGTTTAGCCGTGAATGTGTAACAAAGAAACAAAAAGACAGACTGAGTTACTTTCGCATTTATACTATTGGTATGGAAGTATTGTTACAAAAGAGATGTTCGGTCTAATGACTAAAATTTTTGTTGCACTCAATTAATGGGTTCAAATTCTAGATTTAAATATTTAATGGTTGGTATCTAAATCAGTGTAAGTTATGTGAATAAATGTCAAGGGCCATAAAGAAGAAAAGCTTCCTCAAGATACTTGAATAACCTATAAAAATACGCCGATAAATAACTGGATCCTTTAATATATTATTTATTGCTAAACTTGATACCTGCATCGATAAGATTCAACAGCTACTTCAACGAACATACATTCCGTGTTAAATTGGATGTGAATATCATAGAACAGTAAGTAGAGAGTTCGTAAATGTTATTGCGTTTTATAAGCAATAGCTGTACACGAGCGACTGAGCACGACTGCGCGATTTCATTACACAGGAAAAAAAATCGCGGAGAAATTGGAAAATAATGTCAATTACTGTACAAACTGGAAGTCGCAGCGTCTAACGATCGTCATTACGCATTGTCGTGATTGCGTAAATAGGGACGATTTCGAAGCAGTTGGGGCGGGGCGGACCCGCTAAGTTTTCCGCTTCGCTTACTCGTTCGCGCTCGTTAATGTAATCGCGGCCTTGTCTTATATTAAATGACGTGCAATTTAATTGCAAAATATCACCATAAGTATTAACTGTAAAATAGAAATGAATGTTTACAAATAAATATAGCTTTACGCTAGAACAGGAACTATTAAATAAAAATATTTACGCCAGTTGCTTTAAACGTTATGACATGGAATTAATTGAATATCGGACAATTTCCGTGTCAATTCTAGTGATTACGTTTGATAATTTTCTTTATAATAAAATAGGTACCTATTAAAAGTAAGAAAATATTATTAAACTCAAATATCAAATTTCTCAAAATCAGTTTTATTAAATATTTATCCTTATTTCCGTAAACAAACACGTCTCTTAGAGAATTCTATTTTGAGTTAAGCTCGCCTATGGACAAATAAATTATTATTATATTACTGTGTTATCTGTTACGTGTACAATAAAGAATAAAATTAAATCACTTATCTATATAAGTACTTTATAATTCAGTTACATTGGTAGCTCGTCATTTTTGTGACGCTGACATCTACGGTCTCAACTTAGGGACACTATTTTATAACCACAAATGATTAGGTCATACTTTCATTCAATCAAAATTAGGCCGAGTACACACATTGGTCCATTGAACTATATTGTTTTACGCAACACAAAGCCGCGGATGCGACCACGCTCGATCGCGTATGCACCGGCCTTTATATTTTCTATATCGATCATTTGGTTGATAGTGTAAAAACAATACCGCTTCCTGCGCGGGAGTGTGCGTGCTTACAACATCTGATTTGTGTATGGTCAATTTGACAGTTTTGTTTGTTGTTATGGGTGAAACCAGGAGAAACTACAGTTATTTACTAGATAGTTTGAAGATAGTATTAATTTAAAGTACATTTTAGGTGGCGTTTAAACATGTGTTAGGTATATTTATAAAAAATATAATTGCGATACATATTTATGAGGATTAAAACGGTAGTAACGAATTTGGGATAGTTGGAAAAAAAAACTAAAATACCTTAATTTTTTTTTCTACATAACTTAAACTTACACTTAAGTACAGCTTCTTAATATTTTATTATTGGAACTATTACTTACACGTATAAACCTATTTAACATTGTTTGGAAGCTATTGTTCATTTATTAATATAAAATACTTACAAAGTATACAATATCCATCTTCATAAACTAGTTAATTTCTTTTGTGACCCATTTCCACTCACCTTCTGTAACAAAAAAAGCAACATTTACTAAAAATATTCTCACAAAATGTATATTTTTGTAAAACTTCTCAAAGATATCCTATATTGTTCATAAAATAATAGGGCGAAATGTATACAAAGGCTATCCTATATCTATTGAAGATATTTTTAAAATATGTGTGACAATTATCAGTACACGACATTAATAGTCTACTTACGTTGTCGGAAGACGGGATAAATAAAAAAACGTCCCCTAACATAGAAAGATTTATTCGCAAATTACTTATAAATTTCACCTCTAAACTCTGACGCTTTGTTCCGAACAAAACAAATCTTTCACGCAATATCCTTCTGTGGTACATTAACTTAAAGGCGGAAATCCCTTGTACTTATCGAGTGATTGGAAATACTTATGTTGACGATCGTACTAGAACATTGGGCTCGCTTATAAAAATGTATTTAAAATGTCGCTACGGAAAATGATTTATTGTGTATAGAGTGTCATAAATTTGTCCACTTGGATTTAGAATAATGCGGGTAATAAATACTGAGCATTCCACCTCAAGGTACGGACTTTTTGCTATAGAGCTATTTCCTGGAAATAAAATGTCGAATGAATTAGGTCCTTACTTATGTAGGTCTAACTGTTTAGTGACTTAAGTGTGTTTCTTGTGACCTTAATTATGATTCTTTATGTTTTTACGTTAAGATTCAAAATTATAGCCATACATTTAAAAAATATCATATTCTTACTCTCATTATGATAAAGATAATAATGATTATTATTTAACGCTGTATCCGGTAATATTAGAAGCCAACCAATATAGCTTAGAATAAGTATACGGAATAGAATTTAACAAAAAATAATATAAACTAAAAATAAAATTATTAATATTTAGGTACATGAATTTGAGTTTGAGTTTATCTCTTGCTCCTACTCGTTTATAGGTTATTTATTATTCTAGTTATTACTAACTTAGTTCAATCAAGTTAAGAATCTATTTATATGTTTATAGTACCTTCATGGGTTCACAGGAATGTAATGTGAATGATGCTTGGAGCATGACAAATGATTTAATGCCGTAATTTCCTGTCTCGTAAAATCGTAATAATATCGCGTCTAAGGACATATACGCATTTTATCTATAGATTTTGAGTCCTGTAACTGGAAACATATGTTAGAAACTATATCATCAATTATCTTGAAGATATGTTGGTTCTTCTTAGCGTCAACGTTTCGTAAATCATCTAAAGAAAAACAAATTAAAAAAGTCTGCAGTCGACGGTCTTTAATGTTGTTTTTCAATTAAAATCGCAATCACACACATCACTCGCACAAAGAAAGACGGTGCGCAAAAAGAAATAATAGACATGGGAATATTCATGTTCTAATACAAGCGTTAATTTATGCAAGACGACACTACTTTTTATTTAAAAAAAAAGTACAAAGGCCTTCGTCAAAAATTGCGATCACTTGTGTCACCTAACACGGGAAGGGGAGAAACCCGTCACCCCAACCTGACATGTCATTGTGATTCTTATTTTTGTCACTTAAAAGATTTTTTATACGAAAGGTGAAGGAACAAAAACTGTCTAATTGTAACAGTTTTTTGTGCGCAGATTTTAAGCTCGATTATTTTTTCTTTTGTATTCTTTAAGATTAAAGAAATAACTTCTTCAGATCAATTTGAACCGTTAGGCTCATGTTTTTTTTGCAAAAAAAAAAATATTAAAAC
This sequence comes from Diachrysia chrysitis, assembly GCA_932294365.1. Lineage (NCBI taxonomy): Eukaryota > Metazoa > Arthropoda > Insecta > Lepidoptera > Noctuidae > Diachrysia > Diachrysia chrysitis. The sequence goes on from OW028653.1 coordinate 5,641,886, forward strand.
TTGCAAACAATAGTACGTATCATATTCCTAAATTGCGAATTTTAAGAACTTCACTATGGGAAAAACAGACACGGTAATTAAGAATTAAAAGATATTCACCATCGTCGTTTTTCACCTTCCGATTACAAGAAGAATATTTTAGTAATAGGTTTCCGCAATAGGGAATATATTGTTCCAAACGCGTAATTGATCAGTTTAAGAAAATATTTTAATCGATAATGACGAGCACAGCGACTAAATTAAATGTCGCTTCAATTACAAGGAAGCTGTATATTGTAGGTATAGGCCGATCTCAGCAAAAACTGAAATAATGCAACATTGCGACAGAATTAAATTTGTAATGTCATTTTAATTATGAGGGAGCTCGATCTGACATTTCTCATGCACACCTGTGGGACAGGAGGTGAAAACACGAAGCATGTTATTAAACCAATCCGATCGATTGGAAAGGGTTAAGAAACATATAATAATTGCGGACAAAAGAGATCCGCTTCGATCCCGAATTCTATTATTTATAGTTTCCGATCACAGTTTGAATACGCCTTAATTATCGGCTGTGTTGTCGCACCCTTAACGTGTTATTTCTGAACTTTCACAAGAACTTTCTTAGGGTTAATTATTTTTAACTGAATTTGTAGTTTTTGTCATTGTGTTTTGTGGTAACACCTTTTAGTTCCAATTACTTTTCCCGGTTCCACCCTTTATAATTATTTTTGTTCTTATGTTTTGTTCCTTTCTATTTCTAGTTTGAAACTTTATAAATCTCTGTTGGTTGAATTTTTTCGAATATCACAAAATAATCGTTACTGTATTCAACTTAATGTCAGAATCTTTTTTTTTTGTAAAAATACTTCTCATGAATTGTATTCCAAAATTAAATTCGGTGGCAGTTTAAAAAAGCTGCAGTTTACCCACGTATGTTTAAATAACCCATTAAAAATCTCGTCAAAAACTACTCCAAATATTGATTGAGGTATACCGTAAGGGTGATAGAAGGTTCCCCATAAGTGCCATAACGGATAAGTCAGGGCCTACCTGGGGATGGTTTTAATAAGCCAGAAATTGTTTTGAACCGTGTTCGGTAAGCGTAAAGATTTCGCTCGGATTAGTCGGTGATCGGCAACGTATTTCTTTAGTGTGGTCTTCTCAGTTTTTTTGTTCAATCTATTGTATAAAAAAAAACATCATAGAGATACCGTTTCATTCCCAACACGTTAGGTACAAATCAAGAAGAAGATACTTACAAATTAAAATGACGTAATTAATATTCAAAACACCCTGCCATTTCAAAATAGAATTCTCTATTTATTTTTGTTATTAACTATATAAAATCCATATCAAAATATATTCTATAGCAGAGTTTAATAGAATCAAAATAAAAATATAAATGTAATTATTGCATTTGTAATAATTGTAAACAAAAATACAGAAAATTCTGTCTTAGATATTTTGAGAACTGCTGCACACAATAGCATTTTGTTACCATTGATTGGTACCACAATAAGTTACAAACTTTACTCTCACATTGTAAAGTGATATATTTATACTATTTTTGCAGCCCCCTGTCGATTTTACTGACGGAACAATACGTACCTATATAATCCCTGTGTATATAGGTACATTTATGCATTTTAGGGTTGAACATATGCCTTGAGAAATGAGTCTGTATGAAAAATTACAATTTGGTTAACTTCTGTGCAAATAGTTTGAAGTTCACAGTTTATTGTATGGGAATATTAATGGTGTTTGTCTTGTACTCGACTGTTGAGAAATTAGTTGAGCGTAAAATGTGTTTTGATGGTTTGAAAAAGTGCTGTAAATAAATTGATGAATTCGCAAATAGTTTGAGCGGACTCAATTTGTAGATATACTTGACAGTTCAAGCATATTATGGAATCAGAGTAGTCATATTGATAGCTAGAGAAAGAAAGATCAGACATGTAATATCATTGATAATTAACTAGCTGTTTCCCGTAGATTCAACCGCGTTCCCGTTCCCGTAAGAGGATTCTATTTCGTCTTTTTTGAGATGCATACAAATTTGTCCATAGATATTATGCTATTTGGGAAGAGGAAAAATCAAAGATCATGAACAAGGTCATAACATTATACACTATACGACACTTTTCACAAAAGGCTACAGTACATTCTACCGTACGGTATGTACTTTGGCCAAGTGGAACGTCAGCGTATTGCTAATCCCGTTGTCAATTCTCTAAGCCCTACATCGACAAACAAAAATTCCGTTAAACAGAAAATTATATAACACGAAAAACAAACATAATAAAAATGTAACACCATAAAAAGGTCATAACACACAAGTTTACTGCTGCAATGATAACTAGTCCTTATCATTTAAAGTAAGCTGATGTATCGGGAATCCACAATGTTATGACAGTGGAATCTGTACGGTTACGTAACCATAAAATAACCATTTCTTTCGTGTTATACGAGGGTGTAAAGGTACGCAGTGTAATGTAAGGGTTAAGCTATCTTTACGGGTTAAATTCGCTATACAACTAGTAGAGTGGAAACAGTAAAATGGATTGTAATGTTTAGATGCGACAGTGGGGAATGTATGATTCAGAATTGATTTTATCAATATTTGCTGAATTATATTTATCTTAGGTGTTGAAAATGAAAGTATTATTTAATTGTATTAAAGGGAAAATTAAGCTATAATAAAAAATTAAACCAAATAGGTAATATAACAGCTTAACCCATTTTAAAATGGTTTTGTTGATTTACCTTTAAATCTTCAAAAAAAGGTTTATTTTGACACCTCAGAAAAGGACTTAAGTCATATCAGCGGGTTATCTTGATCTCATAAAGTTTCAAATATCTTCGTTAAAAAATAACACAGTTTTACCGAAATAAAACTGACCTACTGCCTCCTCTATTTTTTGCTGGCTCTGTAACCTATAAATCAGATATTCAGGTAGCGAGTGTTATAGGCATGTGAAAACTACTTGCCATAAATAAGACATTAGCACGTCGTACGAATATTCCCTTAATTGCGTGCACCCCATTGTGGCCAATACTTTATGATTTGTATTGCGCCTTAAATGCTGTGTAACGGATAAATTGTGTATCGATATTGACAATGTCATTTAACGAAGATGGGAAATAAATTATATAAAAAAAATGTGTATGTAATAAGATTATTCTTGTATCTGTTTGCTTATGACAAATAAATATAACTAAGTTTAATTTAATTCGCCTGTTTTGTAAAATTATTTTTGTATTGACTACCAACAGCAATATGACAGTATAGATTGGTTGAGAATTTTTAATCAAAACTATATAAAAAGTAACACAAAAAGGGAGCATATAAAAATAAAATATTCGAGTAAAAAAATTAAATACCGGGAGTTTACAATCAATTAACAAAACAAGACAGTTTAAAATTAACAAAAGAGTAAAACATGAAAACACATGTTATTATTATCTTTTGAATATCTATCAAATTGTCACTTGGTAGGGCGTGAAGTGTCAAAAACTCGAGTGAAGTGGTCAGTAGATGGTAGATAACGCCCCTACCTGTGAAACGGCCCTTAGGGGGCAGTTGCAGCGACACTTGTATTAACATCCACGTTTGGTTTGGAAAGAGGTCAAGAGTGATAGGTGGCACTTAAGGTTGTCTGTTTAGCACAGGATTTTGTTCATAGTTAACCCCTGGTTGCTATAATCTAACATTCACATGGTCAAAATTAAGTATAAGTTAGATTCAGAAAATATTTCAGCGCGACATAATATAAAGTATAATTAATTGTAAGCAATTATGTATTAGTACTGAAATATTACTAAAACGGTGTAACATTATAAAATACGTGACAAAAATATGGTTATTATAACTTGTAACGTTTAACGTTTAAAATAACATAGGTAGGTATACAAAATAAATACTTTTGGTTAAACAGAACACACTGCAAAACGTTATGTAACAGATAAAGCGCGTTTTAAATAGCGCTGCCATTCTCTAAAACAAATCCAATCTTTACAAACCGGTCGTTAGTCAGACCTCATTATCCTAACTTTTCATTTGCAAACCAATTTGTTTACAAAGTTAAAGGTTTTACTAGTACAGCAGTTAAGTGTCAAAAAAGCTCACGAAACAGTTAGTAGATCGAGATAAGTGCACCCTACCTGTGTTGACCACACGACTGGACATGTGTGAGTGACAAGTAAAGCACAGAGTTCATAATGTCACAGACGCTTTACTTCAAACATTGGTCTAAAATTACAAATACAAATACATAAACCTCCTTTACGCATGATCTAAGTTGACCACAGGTTAGATTCCCTTCCTTCTTTTGTTTAATTTCGTGTAAACAATTGGTATGTTTGTTTTTGTTGAATATGGAAAGTCTAGTAGGTATGTTAGGTGCGCCAGTGACCAAGTAGTCGGTATATTTGTGTGTTATATGTGTCGTGTTTGGTGTTGTAGGTGACACACACAGACGAGGCCCTCATATGGTCGCCTGTCGTTTGTTTATAGTGTCGAAAATAATTGTTGAGATTTGTATGATTTGCTACTTATGTATATTTGCTACTTATAATGAGACCGAGTGCCGTGTATACTAATTTGGTTTTATCCAACAGACACTTAACCCTAGATATTCATTGATGATAATAAAGTCAGCTAAGAACATTGGCCTGAACTTAAGATATTTGTTCTAAGTCTAGGCTTGTGTAAACTTAGACAGTTTATTTCTATTGAAAATAAACTTTTGACCTTCGTTATTAATTCATTTTATTTACATAATTAAAAAGCCAACCCCTCCAAAAATATTCATCTTACAGACTGTTTGCAAAATGGCCTTTAACTGTTCGTTAATCAATATTATTGAGCGTAGACACTGGGCCAGTCTGCTTCCGGACCTAACCGGACCGGCGGCTGACCCGTGTCAATGTAAGGCTCCTATTTAAATCATACCTCATTTTATGGACTGCATCGTTACTTTATCTTTGCTAAACGTATATACTGGATACGTTTTACAAAAATACTGTACATTATGTCTACAAGTTTTAATAACTAAGATATATTTGTGTCTCGTTGTTGTGGAATTTGTTATGAACTTGCATTATTTGCGTCCGCAAATAAGCCTTTTTAAGGAAAAGCCACGGTAAACAATTATTTTAGACAAAATATTAATTTCTATTGTCTATTATTCATATCGCTAGGTGTCGTAACTTGTGTCAATTGGACTGTGGATTATTATTCTTTAGAAATTATGTTAGCAGCTAAATGTGTTGTAATAAAGTCGTGCGCGTGCTAAGCCACAGGCGGTCCACTCAATGTTAGGTTAAAATGTATTATACGATATCATTTCAGCTAATTATAATATAACACAAAAATTATCATGTTTTCTTCTAATTTATTTCATGTAATTCCAAAATATATCGAATTGATACAATCGATATTCTTTTTGCTATGTTAAAAACCAAACACTAATTTATTTATGGCCTCACGCTGTGATGCCAAAAGATCAATTTCTAAATGACCATAAATCTATATCTAGACATATATTATTAAAATAAAGAATTGATATTGTCATGCCACTTCCGAAACGAGCGAAAACATGGAAAGAAAACCATAATTTTGGCTTAATATGTCAAATTTCCCAATTAAGATAAAATGTCCTAGTATTTTAAAACATCTGGTCATTAATGTGTAGGTATGTGAACCCACACGTGGGCACGTTGACAATAAAATCGATACGGAAATCGTACGATTTATTATAGAAAACATAATTTAATTGTTGCGATAATCTTTGTGCTATAAAATATACGCATAATTTTGAATGCGGCCATTTAAACTTTACAAAAATGAACTTTAATTTGTTGAAATAAGAGTGATGTATACCTGTGTTAACACTGGTGTAGTTGACATTACGACTTTATTTTTCTCTTTGTATTTACGTGTAAAATTTAAAGAATCCCAAATATTCTCTATGTTGTGAAGACTAATAAAATATTTGTCAAACAACAAGTCTAATAAATTATTAGTTGGATACTTTAACGATGTGTTGAAACAAACTACGTGTTAGTGAGAACTTTTAATGAGGTGTTTTTGACTAATATGGGCAAAGGTTTAAGTTTATGTTAATCGAAACTAATCTTTACATAGACTGAATACAGTAGGTATAAAATATTTAGTGTATAACAACAACATATAATATGTATATAATGTTAAAAATAAACTTGTCAATGATAAATGCCACACAATTTTACTGCCATTATAAGGCAAGTTGATAATATGTATTTAAATCGATTTCCTTTGCATATTAAAAGTAGCTGTTACTTTTAATATGCAAAGGAATTCTATATAACAAAAATGTATTTAACTACAGAAAACCCAAGTAAATATAAGGCTATACAAAAACAGTTTTACAATAAGTACGTAAAGATAATTAACAATCAAAATCTACACCTACGGCATCGATCGTAATGAATGACGCGGGGTCCGGCGTCAAACACGTCCGGCCGGACACGACCCACGTCGTTCACTGCTTTCAAACTATTCCTACAATAATAAAATAATGCCTACGTTCGCCGGACGGCACGGCACGGCTGTCGAATCCGAGTGGGCGGGTGTACAAGTTCCTTTATTGAAAATGATTCATTTTATGGTTTTTGGAAGTTACATTCAGCCTATTCTATTTTCGAAGTTAGTAATTGATTTGTCGTTGTGATTTACATATTATAGGCATGTCGTGTCATATACCTCAGTTTTATTGTCGATCTTCAGTTGGCTAAATTTTATGGGTGTCGTAAATCTAAATATGATTGTTAATTGACTTTTCAGGACGGAGGCATTTATTTGAATTAAAGTATCAGACCCGCCACGAACGTTATGCAGTCTAGCGTTCAAACAATCATGTCTAGTCGTTGTTTACTTATTAAAAACGAAGCTTTTCAGTCGATAAACAGATTTACTAACAAGAAAAATTACACTCGTAAAAATCAATAGTTCCTCGAAGCGTTTATTTCTTTGTAGTGCTAAACGCGGTATGTTTTGCTAGTTGCGAGTGGCGTGCAACAATCGATACAAGCTGATTGCATTAAGCAATTACAGTGTATTTAATTACCCGAGCCAGTTAATTAGAGAAGCCTTATGTTAGCTGCAACGGTAGGGTTTCCACGGCCTCCCTCATTTACACTTGCATTGGCGTCTGCATTTTAACATTGTACTACTTGTCTGCTAAGTTCGTTAAAGGATTAATTTCATGTAAGCCAACGTGTTCGCTTGTTATGACACGATGTGTGAAGTTTATGTTTGTACTAGATAAAACGTAAATATTCTAACAACTGCGAACAAATATTATTCCTCTTAAAAATGTACATTAATATAAAATATATTATATCAGTAAAATTATTATAGTAACGCCATAATAACAATTCTGTTCAACAGGTAAAAATAAATAGATGGCCATGATTCTGTTCCAAAAATACAACAATCTAAACTAAATAAAAAAAAACTCAAAACAAACCTTTAAAAAGAACTCTAAAATAAAAACAACGTAGAACTTATACAATAAAAACAAAGGAATACAAAAATGTGCCTGTCAAAGTTCGTTCGAAATTTAAACGTCGCTCACCACTCATAAAGTTGACAAAATTTTGGCAACCCTATTCTAAACTGGTAGTTAATCCGCGGCTTGCATTTCGCACGAAATTTTGTGCCAGTATTTAATTAAGTTCCATGAAAATATACTGCAATGGAAAAGTTTCTGTCGTGAAAACAGCCTAAAATTTGTAACTTATGGTTTGAATGCGCAGTGCAATTAATTTTGTAAATTAAGTCTTCGTAACAAGCGGTATTAGTGAACGACTTGAATATCGACCATTTCGTTTGAAGGTCCTCGGTCACGTGAGCTGTTTGCTTGAACAGTTTTTCTGCAAATGATTTTAATATGATGACCACACTTTTATAAAGTAACTTTATTTAAAATAGTTTACCGTACTTATAATCAGTGTAATTATGCATTTATTAAATACTACTATTGTTATTTTAATTACAACCAGCGCAAAATGGTCCTTTAAATATAATTATTCGTTCGGAAGCTAAGTTCCTAATAAAATAGTCATTAAATGGAATGTTCATCTTTTAGTTGACATAAACTGACACTCTCGCTGTGTGAAATGACTGATTCTGATTAAAACTGAGATTAGTTTTCAGTTATTAGCATATTAAGGGAGAAGGGTGATGTTATTAGCGATCGGCTTTTGTTATTTCTATTGTTTTGTGTTTGTTGTTATGACGTATGTTACATAATTTATAGGCTGTAGGTACATAGGAAGAGTTAGTTTTCCTAACTTGCATTATGTCTCTAACAATTTGTCTGATTTCTTAATCAATAAAAAATGCAATGTTTCGGTGATGGAGCATGAGAAAAAAATTGCAATAACAGTTTTTAATTTAACACTGGCATATTTTAGTTTACATCATTAGTTTATTTAGTTTTAACTTTTGCATTTAATTTATTAGTTTTATAATCACAGCCAAGATCGTCTTTTCTGAAGTATTTTTTTCTACGTGCTCATCAGTTCAATATAAGGGTCTCGCAAATATGCAAAATATCTATAATTTATTTGACTACCATCTAATTTGGCACGAGTGTAGCTCGTGCGAGCTTCTTCACAATATCCGCACGACCTGCATAATTTTGGAGAAGAATAATCCCGTAAGTCTACCTGTGATATTTGTCATATATTTGCATGTTAAGTTTTTGTATAAATTATAGGACTCTTTAAGTATATTGTCAATTGCATAGAATGTCCGCACGAGCTGCGGCTTTGGGATCATTCCTTTCTTTATTTATTTGCATATAGTATTGTAGGATTTGTATAGATTAACAGAACGAGCTACATAATATTGAGAGAAGATCATTTATCGTCCTTTAAGATTACCTGTCTTTGTGTACATTTGCATATAAAATTTTTGAATAAATGATAGGACTCAGAGTATATTGTCAATGTGTAGAATGTCCGCACGAGCTGCATAATTTTGGAGAAGATCCCTTATTCTATAGAATTGTTTAACATTTTCTGTTTGTGTATCTTTTTGGACGGCACTTCGGTTCAGTGTAATTTTTTAAAGAAAGTCATAGTTTTGGAGAATAATTATTTTGTGTTCATCGGTTATCTGTGATAATTGTTACTTAGGTATTTGTATAAGTTATTTATGTATGTAAATATGTTTAACTTTTGTGTAGATAGCTATATAGTTGCACAGAATTTCCGCACGAGCTGCATAATTTTGGAGAAGAATAAATAATTTGGTTTGCGTCTGTTAAATTATGTTTGATATTAGGTATACCTTAGGTATTTATTTTGTTATTTATAATTAAATACATTGCTGGGCTGTACCGTTATTTTAAGTAAGAATAAAATTTAGTAGCGCTTAGGAAGCGGTGAAGGGTGGGCGAATCGGAGTGCTGTCTGATATGCTGACTTTCAAAAAGTGCTACTTAGCCTAATTTGAAATAAATAAATTTTGATTTTTGAATTTCGAAAATTCTATTATTTAGTCTTTTCATATGTTTGGCATTTTACAATGAAGTTGCACACTTTCACTTCTGTTAAGTGCATTGAGGGTTATTGTTAAAATTATAGTAGTTGTAAGCGTTATTAATTATGTTTACATGGTAGATAGACAATCATGAGGTAGACAGGAGCCCTGCTGAGCATGTTTTAGCGAATCCGGGACTCTGGCAAAAGCAAGGACACGACCGGGGTGTTTTTAGTCGGTGCAAGTCCGACATATCCCCACCTACCGCGGCGTGGTGAAGACATTAGATTATCACTCCGTAAACAAAATAAAAAAGGAGTAAGACAGTGTTGTCTACACCAGTAGTAGCAACATTAACACATTTTTCTTGGCTATGCAAATCTAGCGGTGTCTCTTAGTATGCAAAGTTTTTATAATTTATGCACTACGGTATAAGATGACACGGGTTGGATTAGAATGTCCGCACGAGCTGCATAATTAAAGGAGTTCCGTAAGTTAAAAAACCTGCATCGAATGCATGTAAATTGTGTATGGTTTGTAAATAAATGATAGTGTTATAAAGCTAAGTGTATTTTAAAAATAAGTTATTTGGCCAGAAATCGCCAAAGGCAGGATTTTTTGGAAAAAGAAAGAGGATGTCTTTGTACTGCCGTGAGATCCTCGATTATGATTCAATTTAATTCCGGTATTTTTTTTAATGTAACATGTTTTTTTTTACAAATAATTCCAAACTATTTATAAATAAATAAAGCATTTAATAAGATTCACTTATTAAATTTGGATTTTTAATTTTAGTTTAGTTTACGATTTAAGTTACAATTTAAAAAAAAGTCGATTTTAATAAAACCTTTTCTGAAGGATGCTTTTCTAACTTTAAATTAAAAAACAACAGTTGCCAGATATTTTTTTATTCTAATTCATTTTTAAAATCACATCCCTTTGATGCTTCGTATTTGTAGTAACTTTTTATAAGATGTTTGGAGATGCAAATTGAGTGTTAGGGTGTCTTCTAATATGCAAAGTGACTTTAATTTTATGTACTATGATATAAGATGGCACGGGTATAAACTCGCACGCGTCTGAGAACAATCTCGCACGAGCTGCATATTTAAAAAAAGTGTGAGAATATTACCTGTGATATGTAGGTACTTAAATTGTGACATTATAGAAAGACAGTCTTCACTAATCATCTGATCTTAATAATAAAAGTAAATCCGTAAGAAAAATGATTTATTTATTATATATCTTTTTCTTAGCATGACAATCAATGACAATCAATGACAATTAAACTTTCCCATACCATAACACAGCCACGAAGACAGCGTAGTTTTTTCAGCTCTTAATAGGGGCCTTTTTGGACCGACACTGTTGCCTTATTGTACTCAAACTTTGGTATATACAGCATCTGCCGAGCTTTATTTAAAAACAAAATACACAGACTACATGTGTATATTTACCCACTTTTCGCTAAGTATAGTAATGAAACAAAAGCAAATAATCACAATTCTGACAATGAGAAGGCCACGTATCTCAGGGTCCCGGAACATTCCCCTGCATATAAAGAGGACAGCACGCGTCGTTTTGATCTATTTAAATATATGCAAAACACTTAGTACCTGGAAAAAGATAATGGTGCAAAAGAAATATTAAATTGTCCGATTCGTATGTTAATGTATGTGGGAAATAATCTAGATATGTGCGGTCGGCCTTAGCGCGAGCCGTCGCACACGACGACCGTCACGCGCCTTCAATTATTATAAATATTTATATTTATCTGCACCCAAATATGTCTTAGACATGTTTTCCATACCCTTTAAATTATTAGAATTGTGATTCCTCACTATGCAAATTCCCCTTTGTCATTTAGATTAAAAGCATCACAAAGTATTTATTTTGCTCTAATTTTCGTATCTAGTTATCAACTTCGTAGTTGCGGTATCTCGTCATCATTGTACAAGTAAGAACAAAAGCCTTTCAGAAATATGCGTCCGAGCGCCGACAGGAAACAGTGATGTGTGTTGAAGCAATGTTTTCACAACGAACACGTCGCAACAATTAGGTTTTCACTCACTGAGGAGGGTAGCTACAGTTTTGTACCGGACTCGCGCACAACAATAGATCCTCATTGTCTACAAAGCGAATGCAGTGAAAACTTCATTTAAAAAAGAAAATTTAAATACGATCAATAATAATAATTCCTGCTTGATGCAAATTAAATTCCATATTGCACGAAACCATTATTTAAAATCGCAAATTTCTATTGTAATTGCAAATGACGAGAACCGTAACGGATCGATCGAGTGACTCTAAACAGTGCAGATTTAAATATTTTTTCAATCAATAACTGATATATGCAAATGTTCGACAAAAGACATTATGCGTGTTGCTTTTGACAATGCAGCGACCGTTATCGCAACAATTTTACATTTCGTCAAAGGCGCGCAAGAAATAATAATTGATCGAACACCATTGTTGCGAATGATACCTACTGCGTACCCTTCGAACATTGAGAGGTTGGGAGAATCCGAAAATTAACCAATGATAGGTCTAAATTAAATTTTACGATCTGATACCTGCCCTTGACTGACAAAAGCTTCGTAATCAAATTATGCAGCCGATGCCACCATTGTCGGCTACATGCATAAATTTAAGGCATGGTATTGTAGATACATCGAAGGGTACGCAGGAAGACGCTCACAATAATAGATGAGTTGTATCGAGGTAGTTATTGAATGATAAGTTCGTGTGGGAAGAAGGGTTAAATGATACTTATCAGATAATTGTTACGAATTATTGCATCTGGAGATTAATTCGATGATTTTAAAGACGTTAGAGATTTGAACGTTAAAATATTCTCGGTATAAATTGTGAATATTTTTAAATAACATGAGACGGCAAGTCTGTCGCCTTGTTGTGGGATTGTTAAGGACAAGTAACGTTACCATCAAAGCGTCAAACGCCAATCAAACGTCTGTAACAAATCCCACCCTTAGTGGAAACAACGCGAATATCGCATTACAAAAAAAGTTCGTTATGAAAAGAAACCGTTACTATTACCAAAGGGTATGACAACGCGCGAGAGGGCGATCCAATTTTAGTGAATTTCTTATAGCAGTAATGATATGGAGCACGGGTGTTGCATACTTTAGCGAGAGAAAAGAAATTTGGGAGACGTTGCGAACATTGATATGTAGATGAGATGGCACAGGTAGCGAGGGTCTTATTGAAATTAGAGATACATATATGAAATTCGTGAATAGAAGTATTACCGATCGAAATATAGATAGTGAGAACGTAGATGTAACTCTTGCGATGGCAAAATAACGTCTTTTCCGTTACGTCACAATGCATTAGTGAAATTGTTAGGACGTAAAATTTGCCTACTTGTAATATTTTTGCGCAATTTCCCGTTCGATGGTGGGTTATGCAAGAGTTGTAGAATCACGGTAGTTGTGATAATGCAAATAAAATGTGTGAGGCTAAAGTAGAATTTCCAAGATTTCTTTACACTGATAAAAGTGACAAGTCATAATCAAAACACCTAATAGTATAGAGGTGAGCCGCTGATCAGCATAAGAAAGAGGACAAAGGAGACGCGAGCCATCATGCGCTTTGCATATGAAGAGTCCACGCGCGAATTTGCATACCCACCTCTAGTCCAAAATCTACATGTATCTATTCTGTTATTTTGGAGTTCTGTGACAGGGGCGACAGTTGAAAGAAACCTTTTTGTGTTGACAATTTGAGGCCTATATTAAAAACATAATAAACTTTTTAAAATAAATTCATCGAAATCTTTGTTTCGAGTTTCGGAAAGTAGCAATTATATCTCTGTGTAATAATTATTTACAGTGAGTTGAGAGTCAGTTTGTCACATGTAAAATTCTAAAAGTGAGTTGAGAGTCAGTTTGTCACATGTAAAATTCTAAAAGTGAGTTGAGAGTCAGTTTGTCACATGTAAAATTCTAAAATAATGTGAGAACACAAATAAAAACGATTTAAAAAAAATAGTAACTGTTTTCAAAATGTAACAAATTAACAACGCCAGAAAACTGAAAACATAAAATCTGGAGCGACATAAATTCTCTTTTCACAATATCAATACGGAACCAACACTACCGCACTTTTTACACTCTTATATTAGACTACCCTACAGCACGAGACACAAATTCATGCCTTATTTAAGAGCTATACACACGCTTTAAGTAAGGTAAACCGAATTTGCATAAAGTCAGCCACGAGCTAATATTTTTGCATAAGAAGATAACACTTCTTCGAAAACGGTTTATATTAAAGTATCAGGCAAAGGTGTTAGGTTGAATAAAATGTTGTCAGCCTCTTTGATTTGATTGTATGGTACATTATGGTAATTAATGCGTTATGTGATAGGTGGCAAGGAGGTTTAAATTGATAGCGGATTTACGAGGAATGAGGATTTCAGATAATAATGTAACTGTATGTAATATATTGACAGGAAATTTTATGTATGGAATGATTTAGGGAATTTTGTTTAAAAAAGGTTAGTAATGATAACCTATATATATTGGTAAGTGTTGGTAATAAGAATGATTCATATCCTTTGCATTATTTCCCTTTAATTTTCTTTTGTTTGACATTGACAAACTTTACGATAGCGAACTTAAATAACAACTTCGCGAAACACATGAAGACGAAACCCGCACGTGAAGTGAACCCCGCAACATAGATGCATAAATTGCAACGATTCTCATATTTAACTCAAGGAGGAACAAATAAAAATTTGTTAAAAACGGTAGCAATTTGTCAGTGCCGCTATCGGGCGAGTTCAGTCAATAATGAAAAAAAATCTTAACTTTTTTTCCATCGTTTTCGGGTAATATTCGACACGCGAAGCTTCGTGGTACACGGGCCGTTTGTATACGTTTCATTATTTACTTATGACAGAGTAAAACAACGTTGCAAAAAACTATATTAATTGCCGAAAGTTCTGTTGCGGTAGTATAATTTAATTTTTACGAATACTGCAGGAAGTTGTCTGTTTGTGTTGCGCAATTATCAGTTTCTGGCTGTTGGTAATACTTTATTTTTTGAGGCAATTTCATTAAAGCAAGTAATGCTAGAAATACATTAATAAGGAATTTATAAATACCATAGTGTCATCACAATAAATTTCTCAATTTGTATTGTAATTAAAATACAGACAATATAGGTAGATACTTACAACTATTAAAAATTATCAATTCTAATTTCATTCCAATTCCAATTCAAATCGTGTTCGAACTAAAAATTTGAAGGCAGAACTGATCATATATCAAAATACGTGGAGCTTGGAAAAATGAAAACATATTATAATAGAATTGGCATCGTGCTCGCCATTTGGAGCGATTTGCCGAGTGCTCGCGAACGACTTCCGATGGACGAATACTTCAAATACTTTCCTTATTTGGGGAAATTGCACTTTTGATTACTTCATTTTGAATTTTTCGACTCGTTTTTGTTTTTCATGTAGGTAGCACTTTAGTTTTAGTGAGGTTACTTTCATTGCGACTAAAAGCTCATTTTTTGAAATTCAATTCTAAGTATTTTTAGGTAAAAACATTCTAGGCTGTTTTTTGTATTAATGTATTTTTTTATGCTTACTGTGATTAAAGTAGCGGAATTATCCAAAAACTAAAGGTATGTTCCTTATAAACTACTTGCCTATTATGCTATTGAAATACAAAATGCGATCTGTGTGAGATTTTTCTGAACTGTAGTGACAAGATGAATCTTACTTATTAAGTGTTTTTATGATAAAAATGATATTGAAAAAGTTCTCAACGCTGTACGTAGGTCACTTACTTTCGGTCACCGACGTAGTGAATATAAAAAAAAAAAAACTTTTGTGATGTTGATTCTCATTTAGTTCCAAGCGGTACCAAGACACCCCCGCTTTTAATTCTTGGGGTTCTCCTCACCCTAAAAAACGTGGGTCACATTTACATCCATTATGAGTGTAAGAATCTTCGGTATAATCATGTATTGTCTGAGAAATCACCAATTAGCGGGTAACTGGGCCCGATGGACAGGGCGGAATATTCCAATGTTTATGGCATATCCAACTAGGCCGTCGGCTCCAGCTAGAATTAATCAAATCAAGCAGCCCCCTACCCACCACTTTCCGATATAATTAACGCATACTTGTATGTGTGTACAATATGTGAATAGAACGCGCTAGTGTGCGATAATGAACGATTATAGGAGACCTAGTTTACTTAACTACGGTACAACTTCATTTGGTGTAGAAGGGAAATAAAACCTTTTGCGGTTATAATAAGGTTGTTAATTTGTATTCATGTGTGTGTTTTGCGTCGTTATCGGTGTATTTATGTTTGTGTGAGTTGTTGTTTGTTGGTGTGCGTTGATGAGTCACATTTTTTTTTGTTTCGTGGGTAAGGCGCTGGGGTGATCGCGTGGGGTGGCTCGTACCCCTTGCTTGGCGCAACCCCATCTTATTAATCAGTGAAGTACCGGGCGTCTCTTCACATGTCTGTTTGATGCGGACCTTACTTCTTATTAGATATTTAACATGGCCATAGCACGGAAACTTGTTGGTTGTTGCAAGTGTTGTTACAATTGGAATTTACAAGAAAAGGTCAATCTAATTCAAAGCCAGTCTATTGGTATAGATTGGCAAATAATTCCTATACTTACGTCGACCTACACATGTCAATAGATGAATCGACATTTATTTAAGAATCTTGATATTCGTGCCTGCCGTATAGTTAAATATTATCACCAGGCCTGTCGAAAAACTGTAATGATGATTCAAAAGCTCATGAACTTTAAATGCCTTGTGATTGCAGTATACATTAAAATCATTTTATTTTTATTTTAATCTAACGCCATAAAAAAAATCATTCCAACCTGAAAATAAATCAAACAAAATTAAAACATTACAACGTAGCCTAACAAAACTAATCAGAAACTAAAATAACGAATTTAATTCCAACATAAGTTAGGCCAACTGTTCAAACTTGTGTTCGAAATGAATAATTACTGGAAAATTATTAACGTCGCGACGCCATTAACGTGTCAAGAAAGGTGTGCGCGTCAGTTAGCCAGTTAGCCCCTATAATTAAAGGCCGACTGAAGTATCGACAAAACAATCAATAGCCGCCTGATCTATAGAAAAAGAACACAAAAGCTTGAGTAGATAATAATCCCTCCTCGCAACCCGCACCCCCTCTCATTAATAATATCGACCCTATTC
Source organism: Diachrysia chrysitis (assembly GCA_932294365.1). Classification (NCBI taxonomy): domain Eukaryota; kingdom Metazoa; phylum Arthropoda; class Insecta; order Lepidoptera; family Noctuidae; genus Diachrysia; species Diachrysia chrysitis. Next base: position 5,658,631 of record OW028653.1, read on the forward strand.
ACTAATTATGTGTGTTGCGAATGCACACGACATTATTATCTATGTGTAGCACACACACACAAGTCCGTGTTAATGACAAGTGATAGCCCGCATTAAAAGTATTGAAGAAAAAAATCAATGTATCGGACTTAAAGGGAATTAGATATAGTCATTTCCCTCGGTATCGTGTGCCCATCGCGTGTTCTTCGACTGTTGTGATTGCTAAAATGTTAATCGGTGTCGGGACTTCTGGAGATTTTATTAACGGAGACTTAAATTTCTTCGAATCCAATCGAATATCTATCGGACAAGATTTTAGTCGATTAGAAATTGACTCTTGTTTTCTTATAGAGCTTTACTAGAAACGTAGACGCTTTTATATAGTATGTTGTTCTATTTATTTTAAATGGTCTAGTAAGAAGTTGAAATGTTACATTACTTTTCGTCTTACTGAAGGATGCGTTGTATTAGTCTAACTAGAGTCGATTAGAATGCCTGCATTGCGTTCTCCCCTCAAAAACTTCAATGAAGATCAATTTGCAAATATAAATAATATATACGAAAAAGTACCCTAAAAATGAATAAATATAAAATTGTATTACAATAAATAATATTCTTTGATATTATAATTTTACAGAACTTTCCAAATTCGAATTTAGAACGCTACATTTTTGTAAATATACACTAGGCGAAAGCTTCGACGAACGTTTACGTTTCTTACAACTTACAACCGTCTACACATTTTTTTCAATACAGAATGTTACGTAAGTACCGATTTAGTGAGGTAACAACAGTTTTCGCGTAGTGTGCAACAGCCGCTCGCGTGCGTGTGGCGCGTGTGTGAGTGCCGTTGGGCAAGGTCAGGGTTGTTCTATCTGATCAATGGTCAACTCGATTCGCGAAACGGCCAGTTACAAATCGATTTGGTTTAGTGTTCCTAAGTATGAGAATCGAAATGACTTTGCACAATGTAATTGAATGTCTAGTGTTGTTAGTAAAGTAATTGGTTAGTGCTTAATTGTAAGTATTTACTATGTTCGATTCTGTTAAGTATGCTATCGTATAATAATTATCAGTTCGACCTCGTTCTTTGGGTTTCGAACAATGTGTGTTTTTCTGTATTATTTATTTTAACTACAAGGCACATTAAACTTGCCTTCTATACAAAGGTACACAAAAAAGCGGCAACCCGTCGTGTCCTAATAGAAACTGTATAATTAATCACTTGATTAATCAGTGTGACGAATAAAAACAGTGTAATGACCCGTTTCCTTGAATCGATCGACATGACGTCATCAACATTCGAATGCAAAGTCACTGTGTGTTTATAGGGAATTCTGATTTTATCGATATAATGCATTTTGGTTATCGCTCAGCATTGATTGTTAATGTTATAAATATAAAACTTTAGGGTATGAATACAATGATAGTCATTCTATGTCGAAACAATTAAATGCGTTACAATGTTATATAGTGCTGTTGCTGTAGGTACGTATAATTATCTTGTATGTGTAATGTTTGTTTTGTTTTACTGCTACTTTATTATTTGATTATTCTATAAAAACAGTTTTTTTTTAAAACAAGCTTTTTCCAAATTATTTTCATTCAAACCTAAATAAACGCCAAAATGAACAGCAAAAAAGCTAATCAACAATTTAAGAAGGGTTGCAATACGGTTGATAAATTCAAAATCGATAAAAACTGCCGAACTCTAGCCATACGGATAGGGTGGCGTCAGCTTCTCGTGGGGCAAAAAAAAAGTGAAAAGCAATCAGTGTGGCATAATTAGTGCGTTGTAAGTATGGGGCGCGTTGCCATGGTGACGGCGTCGGTGTCGATACCCGTGGCTTACCCGCCGCGTTAATTTCTAACGGAATTAATCAAATCAAGCAATCGCTCGATATCGATTTGTGTGATTAAAAGTTTAACGACACTATCTGAGTAGGATTTGCCAACTTTTAAAACGTTAAAAGCACAAATCGTAAAAAAACATTTAAAAATAGTTAATACAATTTTGGTGCCCAGGTATTACAATTCTAGATATCTGAACATTGTAATTGTAATTTAGTTATTATAATTATTGTTATTTTGTAATGTTTGCATATTTAATTATCTCTGTTTAACATCATAAATTACAATACATTTGAAAATTAACTCAAAATTTCGACTAATATTATATTTGAATAAAACACACTTGCATTAGGTACATTAAGATTTTTAATAAAGATAATATGAGTGCAAAACATTTCACTGACTTTATGAGACTACTCAATTGGTCATACATTTATCTTGTAAGCCAGTACGAAAGTCCGATCGCATCAGGTCTTATTGTTGTGTCTACCCAAAATTAAGGAGGCCATCTTTTAACCACCTTTTGTATTCAAAATTCGATAATTTATTGCCGAAATAATATAATTACGGTCGACTGACGGGACGGATTGGCTGAGACCGGAAACACCAAATTACCGGAGAAATTAAAGCGGAAACATTTGGCTGCCGCTGGCAAGATGGCGCACAGCCGATTATCGTGTCTGTTCGATTTATGAATAATAATTATTGTCGCGACTAATTATTTGTTTACTTTTTAATAACGGATGCCCGATTAAATTCATTATCGATTGTAATTTTTGTTAATGTGAAATGAACCGACAAATTTGTAATTGTTGATTATTTTGTGAATTTAATTTGTTTAGTACTTGTAATACTTACTTTTATTTTCGACATTATGTTATGCTTGTTTTAACTTATTCATTAAACCTTATTGTATAATATTCATTCATCATTCTGTGGCATTGATTTGTTTAAGATTGGTTGTGATTTGGTTCATATTTTTTCCTGCTTTAAAATCATGTCGAGAACTGACATTTCTAAAACTAATCAACGCTTTGTCGGTGACAAAAATCTTAACCTGTTAATATCATTTAAAAGAACTAATTAGGAATACAGTTAAGATAAATCAAGCTATCATTTTTATGACGTTTAATCTCCATAACGGTGGACAAATCTTAAAATATTGTCTACGATTTTTATGATAAAGTCCGGCTTCATTATAGGGATTTACCATAAATATTACCTACTTAAAACCATTTAAGAGATAACAGAACACCGTATAATTATTATTAAAGACGTAGGTAAATAACAAAGCCAATTTTGATCCAGCAAAAAAATATGAAGTTTCATTTTTGAATTATAAAGTGCAGATGACTATGTTAGGAGCTTAGGTAAACAAAAAATAATCATACATTTAATGGGCAGGGTTTAAAACAAGTGAAGGACATAAAAAAGTCGTTCGGCCATTTTCCCTCCAATAGGTACATGAACATGTTAAAATATTGTAGATTAGTTTCTTTTAAAATAAAATGTTTGTGAATATTATGAGGGATAGATTTTGCATTTACTACTTTATCGCCAAGTAAAAGATTTTAAAATGGTTTCTTGAATTGTAAGGTATTTGCTTGCATATTGTCAAGGTCACTAGTAAATGGCTTGGCGTGGAGGTTCTTTGCAATTTACAATAATTATTCCTATAATTGAAGACCAATGAAGAAAGGAATGACGATTAATAAAGGAACTATAGGCTTTGTTATTAAACTGTCTTTATGCACTAATATGGAGGTTGAGGTGTTCTTGGTACTTAAGTACAATATTAATGTTATTCTCACATACATTTAAAATAAAAGGCCCTACGTCTAAAAAGATATCTCAAGTAGGTACCAAGTTATTCGGCGGATATGTGCAAAATAAAATAGAACACCGCGTTAAATAGACTTTCTAAAAAATCTGTCTCATAACTTCATGACTAGCGTCACATATAAAACAAGGTTCTCAAATAGTTGATAGTAATTTTTAAAACCAACTTGGTAGGTTCTAATATAATTATTCTTGCTTTCATTGGATGCCCAGTCACGAAAATTAAAAAATTTCTCCAAAAAGTAGTATCTAAATTTAGTATATAATAATAATATCTACATAATTTAATAAAAAATAAAAATCGAAGTTAGTACGGGAGGTCTACGTTTTTTTTTTGGAATAGTCTGTTACATTATCGAACTAAGTTAATTCTATGAGAGAAGCAGTATTTCAAATATGACCGGGCACTTCGGTAGAAGGATGTAGGTACAGGGGTCGATTTAAAAAAAAAAAAAAACATTTTTTCCTTGTCACTTTTAGATTCAATGTTACGAAAACATAAAATCATAAAAAAACTTTTAAATAAATATCTAGTTCCTTGAATTCTTTTGTTTAAATTCGTAAAACACATGTCATGTCCTAAAACGAGTTCGGTATACAAAAGAGTTTTTTCTCTACATAACCCTTTCAATACTACCTAAATACCTTCCAAAAAACCATGGTATAGGCCTTCAAATATCACCTACCAATTACATGTCAGGCACCCAACTACCTATACTAAATATCTAGAATTAACCATAAGCTTAAAGACACCTAGTTATTATTTCAAAGTGAAAATTTGTCACTTCCAAGTTAGATTTTAAGTATCTATGACAATTTAATTGAAGGCTTGTGTACGATGAACAGGTTCGTTGGTCAGCTCACAAGGAATATATTGAGGAATAATGGAGTTAATCTATGGGTGTTAACTGTCACCCCCAATTGCACGACTCCTGTTAGTCTATTGTCTATAGGTGTTGCAGTTGACAGTTTTAGTTGGGCTTTGTAGGTAAACGTTTTAGAGTGATAGACTAATTATTACTTAGTCTATTTAAGTATAGGGAACCTTTGCTGTTACAAACAGGAGTTTGTAACAGCAAAGGTAGGTAGGTAGGTTTGTAACAACTTTAGTGTATCGCAAGTCTGAATCATTGGTAGGGTTAAGATCAAATTATCATTGTTATCATAATATGTTTGGTTCTTCATAATTATTTTCGTAAATTCATTGTTCACTTATTTCTTAATATATAATGTGCATCTGAAGAAGTAGTAGAACACCTTAACTGAAATTAAAACTCTTGCAAATCAAAAGGAAATCTTTTGAAGCAATATTCAATTCGAAATCATGTTGAGCGCAACCTGTGTTTTACAAATAATATTTAGTAAACTACTTATACTATCAATTCAAAAATCATTCGAAAAAAGTATAAAAGTGTTGATTTTTAAGGTTTAAAAAAAGGTTGTTGTAAAATTTCGTGAATTTGTGCGCAAGCATCTCCTGAACTCTGATTCGCTTTATCTTCTTACTGTTGTCTTATTTAAAAAAAAAAACAAATAATTCGTGTCGAATATTTATTTATTCTCTAACTGACGGACTAATTAGATTTTGACTTTTCATACCCTTCATCTATCCCATTGTAAGTAGAAATACGACGGTAATTTTATATACATGAGCTTGAAAATAACTCAAATTAAAAAAAAACAGTCTATTATATTGTGACAAGATGTCTGATGGTAGAATTTATCCGTACTCTAATGAGGATATGTTGTATACCTACAGAACCCGTTTTACAACTTGTTATCCTACATTGTAGTAGTTAATGAACTAGACCATATTTGACAAAACGTCGCGATTAATGTATGACATTGTATGAAGATTAAAATGAAGTAAAATAGCTTAAGGCATCATCTGAGTATTTACATTTTAAATTCTCCTTCTATCGTTTGTCATTTATTTACATTACAATGATAAAAAAAAATAGGTTCAACAAAAATCCGTCTTTTGTTTTAAATTTCCGAAGACGTATAAATTATGCTTTAAACATAATTTAATGTAGAATGAATTAATAAGGCAAAATGATTGCCTCAATGCGTCCTGTTTATCTTAAAAATAAAGAAAATTGTTGTATTAATACATAAGTAATACTTAAGTATGATCAATAATTAATTCTATTTATGCTTGTTGCTATATTTTTATGTACACACTATTAAAGATCCCTTACCTTTAAAACAGCAGCGTTGGTACATGATATCATAGCCATGCGTTGCTTAAAAGTCTTTCTTCATAAACAAACAAATACACAATCACTTCAGTCTCTTTGATTTCGATAGGCATACGATTATTATAAGTTTCAATTATAAGGAATAGCTGTTAAAACAAATAATTAATTAAATATCGTGTCATATTATTGTAACATTATTATTACTAAAGTATTTATGAATCTATTTTAAGGTCATTGTGCAACCTTAAAATAGTGCTTTATCGTTTTCATCGATTCTCTTTCTTTCTCCGTGTATAAAAAAAAAACGGGAATAAAATAAACATTAGTTTTATACTTAGCAATAACATTTATCAATTTGTTAATAATTCGTTCAGTATTCTTGATTAAAATAAAAAGAGTAGATGCGACACAAAGCCAGCATCTCCCCGCGCAGGCAAGACACGGTGGTCGCCTTTATAAATCATACAAAAATAAATCACTCATGAGGTTAAAATGTGAAATACTTTCTCTAAACAAAAGGGCATTGTTTATGCAAAAGTGCATTCCGAGTCGAATACTTTTCGTCGCCTGCCATCCACCCCGTGTTTTTATTTTATTCGAATAAAGAACATTATACGAGCTTGGCGATTTATCGATAAATTTTATATATGAAACCGTCGTGTTGTATGATCACGATCGCCGTTTTAAACTAAGACAGAAGTGAAATATATCGATATTGATGAAAGTAGCAACGAAATGAATCGCCGTTAACAATGTGCGAGTTCAACTCGGTTCAGCCTTTTTTGTATGAAATGTTACTCGTTTGTTTTTTTTTATGAAGTGCTTGACAGTTGTTGTTCATTGTGTTGACTTCTTACAAGTAATTATTATCTTTGTTAAGACGGCAAATTTATATTTACATGTGCACTTAACAAAACTGATAAATTATGGCGTTTATTTTTAATTATGTTATGTAAAAAAATAGGTATATCTTCTCGCCATCATTGTACATTCCAAGGTCAGTTTATAATAGCATAAGAAAAAATGCATTTAGCAATAAAGATTGGCGGTATACCAAAAACAGAGGCAGTGTTATATTTTAATAGCATCCCTTATTCGTTTTGTATGGCATCGAGATTTATTCACGTTACTTTGATGGCTTGTAAATCATTTGGAGGCTAATTAAAATTGCCCTTTTCGAAATGCGCATCCTTGCAGTCGCTAACCCGCCGATATAATTTACGATATCTTGTCGCTCATTCGCACATAAACTTTCTAATTTGCAACCCAACGCCCGAACAGACTGTTGCAAATAAATTGGTCACTAATAAAAACAACACCTCAAGTTAAAACTATAAAAATATATTGCCAACTGTCAATGTTCAATTTTGTTATGGCCACACCCGAAACTCGGTTGATGAGAGCCCTTAACGTCTGTCAAAGCAGCAATTAAAAGGCATCGGTGGTGCCATAAACCGAGGATTAATTCCCACCTTTTACGATTAAAAAAAAAATAAAATTTCGCACGTAGAGTTGCGTGTCGGCGTTCATTTTGTGGATTTGTTCGTTTTGTATGAGATTAATGCTACCTTATTGGCACAAATAATTTGTTCGTGTATGTATCACTACGTTTGTGCACACAATTTCGATGTCGATTTCTTGACGCAATACGTTTTTATTTTTTTACAAGTGTAATTATTTGACGCGTGATTTATGATAGAGCTTAACTTTTTCAATAGCTGTTTTTATTTATAATGGTTTTATAATCGTCGTTGGCGACCGGAAAAGTCGCACGATTTGTTGTTATTAATTAGTTGTAATATTTTTTACTTTTGGTGTTAAGAACAAGACGTTAAGGCCGGCCACGTTAATTGCTTTAGCTAAATTATTCAATGAAGTAATTTAAACCATTTATTTACCTTCGCTGTACACTAATCAGGAATAAAATATTCACTCGCGAAGTCTTGGAAAATACGATTATCCGTCCGGGGCGAGTAATTTATTTTTAAAGCTCGTAAAATCTCACTCTTTAAGCAATAAAAGTAACATTTTAGCGAAGTTACTAACACGGCCCACGATTATGGCGTCCTTTTACGAAAAAACGTTTGCATTCAGAAATCACTCGTCAAACATTCTCGTGACACTGAGAACTAACTCTTTATTTAGGAAATGTAGATTATACCGAAAACGGGTGCATTTACATATATTAAGAATACGAGACCGCGCACGGTATGCCTCGCAAAATAAACACACACGAAAATTCGACAAAAATTGCAACTTTCAGATATCACACGCGAGCGTATTTCACATAACAACCGGTCGTTTTAACGATAACAAAACAGTGCGGAAAAAGTAAGAGAACGAGATGAGAAAAGTTACTTTAAGAATATACGGAAGTTAATTAGAAACGGAACGAAAAACAACCGTAACTGGTGGCGAAGTTGGCCGTTCTACGCGGCCAATGGTACAAGACACACACACAGGGAACCCTCACCACCGCCGCGCTAGGCATTTGCATACCGCCCGCCCAGACGCGCGCCGCCGCCCCACACGAGCGACAGGGACGAACAGACCCGACGCCGCGACAACCCGACACTCCAATATTTAAATAATCAACTTTTTAAATAAAAAAAAAAATAGAACACTTTAAATTTTCACTTCAGAACGTCACCAATTCATATTATTTTTTTTCAGCCTCATTTGTCGTGCACACGTACGCAAATGAGGTTGTATACAGCCTAGTGAAAAGGATGGGAATAAATTTATCGCCGTCGCGTCGGATGCGACACCGTTTGATAAGTTGGCAGACAATTCGTGCGATGGCTGAGAGCATGAATGAGCTTAGATGGCCGTAATCCTTTAATGAACATGTTCGCTGATCGTGTGTCGTGTCGCCATCAAAATGTATTTTATAGGATTCTATTTAGTAAGCTGTTTCAGGATTCAAAGTCCTGCAGTTAAATCGTTTCTACTTTAATTGGCGTGAATACATTTTTATGCTTAAAACTGTAATTATTGAATTAAATACTTATGAAAACAATATGTGAGTATGTAAAACGAATGTTAACTAGCCTCGCTTTTTGGTTCTCGCAATGTGTCGGCCAAGTGCAATTAGGACTTGCGCATGAAAGGGTTCCGTACCATTGATGGAGTCTCCTTTATTATTTTTATTCTTTGCTGTTATAGCGGCAAAAAAATACACACTCTGTAAAAATTTCAGCTCTTTAATAATAATAATAAATAAATAAATAAATTAAACTAATTTATTTTTACTTTAGCTGTTATAGTTCATAAAATACAGCGCGCTTATAGATAGAGACGGACGGGCGGACGGACGAACAGACGGACAAACAGTGGAGGCTCAGTAATAGGGTTCCGTTGACTACCTTTAGTTACAGAACCCCAAAAAAAAGGGGAGAGTTTGTTGCTAAGACAAAATTAAATCACTGGTGATGACTTTGATACCTATCAGGTCAAAGCTAAGGTCACAGCACCTAGAATCAGAAGATTAATTATATTTTAAAGTTCATTTTAAATTCGATTAGATACCTACGTTTAATAGAATTCTCAGAATTCTAATTAACATATTAATTATTTTATTTCATTATTCAGCTTCATTAAGATTTACTCAGCCTTTGTAAAGATACGTCAGTAAAACATTTATCAAAGTTCAAGATGTTTTATTAAAAAAAGTTTACGACATTGATTTCTGCTCGCGTAAATAAATCCGACTAAAATATCCCTTTGGCGCGTCTCATAAAAATAGGGTCAATTTAGTCAGTTGAATATTTATTTTATTCTTGTACCTTTTGGTTTACAAAATACTTGTGTGTACGTGTATTTATGAATTTAGTCATACCTAGGTAAGATATTGAATTCAAAAGTTTGGCCTCAGAAAAATTTACACAAAGATAGGTCACTCATTATTTTTCGCTTTAATATACTTGATGAAATAACTTACCAAACTACGTCTATGTGTCTCACCCTTAATGAAAACACACAACAGACAAGAACATTGTAATTACGAGGAGTAAGAGATTTATTACACGAGGATAGGAAACTAACCACACGTGACCGGACGTCGCATCAGAAACATTATATTAAACAAAATTAACACATACAAAACTGCACCTTATCATTATTGTAATTAACACCAATTTCCCGAGTTAAAGAAGAGGCTCTTTAGCTGTCTTTTTGCTTGTCGAAACCGCGTGCATATGCATTCTTGTTCCATGTGTGAATACCACGAAAGCGGAACATGTAGTAGTTAATTTTTGCGCAAAGCTTGGACGAAAGAGAGGTCCGCTCATTTACAAATAGTTTGCTTAAGTGTAAAAGAGATAGGAACAGTGGGGGTTAATTAATGAACGTGGAAGCCTGCGCTCTTTATTGCTTTCGTGGCTGGACGCTAAGACGTCGTCGGTTAAGGAGTTTTCCACCGAGAAAATACCGCTATAGTTAGATAGCGTTTGTTTTTCTTCATATAAGATATGTTGTGAAATTTTCATAGAAAGAACACTTAAACAAATAAAAAAAATAATAATTTATAATTAAACATTCTTTCTCAAGATCTATTTATAATTTTATCTTGTTCAATTCTCAGATGTAATCTAACGAAAATTTTATCAGCACTTAATTGGTCGACGAGTTAATTAAATAAAAGAAAAACGTTACCAACGTTTGCTAAGACCACGAGACACCTGTTTAATTACATAGGATATCCGAAACTCCTACGTAGAACATTTCATTAGACGTCCAACCTTCAGACGAACTCACCCGACACCCAAATAAAAAAGGTGGTGGATGCGGGACTGAGTCTCGCACCTTAGCGCTCCTCTTACTAGACAACTATTAGATTTAGCCGGGTTATCGTACAAATATAACCATAAATAGTGTACGCTTAATGTGGTGAATGTTTTCTTAATTTCATCCCGCTGCGTGCGAGTGTAGTGGTTAAGAAATTAAGAAAATGCTGTAACGTCCGCGCGCCACTTAAGTTCCCCCTACTTGACTGAGTGTATTGTCTCCGCCGTAGGTTTTTGTTCTAATAAAACCCCTTAACGTTTGTTAATGAGCGTAATAACCCTCTTCAGTTTGTTTGTTTTGTTTTAATGAAGATTTTTATAGTGTTTGTGTTTTATTAATGAGCGCAAAGATTTGTCTTTTTTAATGCACTGATTTAATTTGTTTGCGGTTTGGATGTTTTTTTCTTGAATTATGTTTGTACAAAATATATTTCAATTAAGTAACTATTCATTGTTATTTTTTTCTACAACAAATAATGTTGTTGCAGTTAAAGAGATTCTAAAAAAGTCTATAAAAAAAAACTATCTTCAAAAAATCTTTTGAGTCGTACTTTCCTGTCGCGTCCAGTTCTCCACTCTGTATTAAGTCTGTAGCTGTACGAATAAGTATATCTATAGTCCTTTATTCACGAATTTCATTTAAATATTTAGGAAATAAACGTGGCAAATAGATAGCAATCTATATTATTTCATCTAAAGTTAAATCACCGAAAAGTTTAAGGGTATGCTCTACGGCGTACGGCGCTATGGCTTAGGGTCCTCAAAGTTTCTATACCTTATAGGTACTTACATAATTAATTAATGAAATAAATTTGACAACAGCAACAAACAAAATCGAAACGCAATCTGATTTTTAAATTCGAGCGTGTAATTTTTTTTTAAATTCTGCGTTTATTTTTTCTTAAATCAACATCATAGTCTCATCGATCGTTTGTCCACTAGATAAACTCGAGAGTCATATTTTAGTGGAATGCAATTATAACCGGCCGGGGTGTCGCAAGGGGAAGCACACACTGTCACCACGTACTCGTACATTCAAATATTTGTACGTACACGCTGTCTGTGTGACTGGTACAGGGCTGTCACAAATGAGTTACTAAGAGTCCACAAAGATAAAAAAAGAAATAACAAATATATTGACAAATTAGATTTAAATTCATAAGACGTAATATTTAAATAGGTTTATTTATTAAAATTAAATTCTGCTTTATTTTCCTAAATTAAACGAGGCTATTACTTTAATTGCAATTTAGAGAGATACAAGCAAAATGAACCTTAAAAATAAATGTAAAAAAAAAACTTTTTAAATTTATTTAAAATACTATTCAATGTATAATAACCACTAAACGTTTTAAACGCCACTAAAATAATAAAAGAATAATTGTTATTTTAAATATTAAACTAACTAAAATTTTTATAACTTTATGTACCAACAACACTAAAACTCTGTCACTTTTGTCTACTATAGATTAAATCAATATTTGATCATAACAACTTAATTAACTAAACCATAATTTAATCAGCATGCTTTTGTTTATATAAATTACTGTGTATAACAAGTAAGTGACAACCCTAGCTCCACATAAATGTAACCGGACGTCACCCCTAAGGATTAGTGGCGTGGCTATGAGATTACCACATCGGCCGCTAATGAAGAATCACCGATTGCAATAAATAATTAACTTTATTAACTTACGGTATTGTGTAGCATAGAGTTTTTGAGGGTTGTCTTAAGAATTATAATTATTACCCAACTATATTATGATGCTTTATGATTATAATTATTTTAAGTGATATTTGCTTTGTTTTTTATTGGGATGAACTAGTATCCGTAGATTACACACACACTTGGGGGGTTAAAAGACCGCTTGGTATTGTTTTTTTATTTAATTAATCATTCATGTACCTACATACAAAATACAACATAGTAAAATAAATGTATAAAAGTACTGCTTCAATATATGTATTGTAAAATATGTTATAGTATGCAATTAATTTTTGAAATAAAACCTTCACTGTTTACACCAATATACACGCTACTAACATTAAGTGTTCATCATATCCTGCAAATTGCCAAGCTTTATAAACAAAAATAACATTTGCACTTGAATAAAGAAACAATACGACAATCCACGAACAGAGGATTGTCAAACAAAGTTAAACAGAGGTTCAATTTATGAAATTAACAACTGTTGGTTATGACAGCTGACAGCGCAATTTCATATAATTTTTACAAGCCACTAAACACGTATTTCATGCACAAACTAAACGGTTTAGAGCGTTAATATACCTCGATTTACGTACAAATTTGTCTCAACGATCATGAAAGTTAAACAAGTTGCATTTCGCTACTTACTCGTACAAAAACAATCCAAACGGTCGTCCGCGACACTCTGCCGCAATTAATTCAACGTATGCAAGTTCATAATTCACGTAACATACTCATCGCAGATCGTAAATAACGTCCAATGAATGCCTTGAGACGCGAACAACTTTTGTTTACATTTCAGACGCGAAACGTCACATGTATCCGACTTTTGACAGATGATCATAAACTAACACAAGCGCAGAACATTTACATACGCGGCTCGGACGCGACGAGTCTGCTTGCAACGGAACGTTCGCGTTACCTAATGTAAATACTCTTTTGATTTTGTTAGTTTTGCGTTCCGTTTTCAGCTCGTTTTTCGTGTGTCCGTCACACAGTTTGCGTTAGTACTGACCACAGCTTAGGGCGCCGGCCATGCGGCGGTGTGCGTGTGTGGAGCTTTCTGCACGCGATCACTTCGAGCTTTAACGAGTGGGGCGTGCGTCTGTGTGCGTCAAACTTTACTTGTGGAAGTATCAGACTAGACTCATTGACTGCGGCCCTTATTGTATGAATGTGGAAAAATTATAGTGTCGAGTGTTTTGCCTGAAACAGCGATGCGTATTGTTTATGTCTTTGGCTAGAGCACTTAAGTCTCCCAATTTGCGGAGGCCGTTAATGTCACAATGCTTTGTCGCGAGACGCATTATACCATACAAAGTGCTGTAATTAAAATTGTCGTATCACTGAACAATAATAATTCTTATTTTTGTGATGATTCATATAATTTGGTATTCTTTTTTAACCCAATGCTTTCCGGTGTATTATTTTAATGAAATTTATTTGACCGTACATTGTTTTCCTTTTAACATCATTACCTACTATTTAATACTGATGTACAGCTATATGCTGCAAATTGATTAGGTCGTGACGTCATAATTTCTTTAAAATTACTTTCTCAGAGTCCTTTTTTTGTTTTTATTTAAAAAAATTATAGTTAATTAAAAATGAATTCTTATTCCATTTTTAAATAATCAAACAACTAAGCAAACCCGCATGATTAGATATAAAAAAAATCAAATTAAAAAACCAAGAAAACGCGTTACAAAATAAAAAAAGAGAAATAAAACTAAATATTAATCACGTATAGTGTGAACATTTCGTAAGTGAGTATATCATGACAAGTCAAAACTTGGTGCTTGCATTCTTAAAGTTGAAATTGCACATTTATCACTGTGGACCATGCGCCCGATGGTCCATTAAGAGATTTTTCTGAATCATAAATCTCACTTCGCCTCATCTCGCTTCGATACAGATATGGAGTAAACAGGAATGCGAGCTCCTGAGATATTGTCTTAAAGTTAGTTCAATGATAATATATATGTACCTTCATTGTATTATTTTGTATCACTTATATTGGTCTATTTTTGTCCATCGAGGACGCGCGTTTTGATTTTGAGTATGTGTGTGTGAAGGCTTATTTTATAAGTATTAAATCTCATTTTGATTTTTTTTTATAACTCTTAAGTAGGTAATAAAAATACTTGATTGCGAAAAATACTTGATTGCTATTAAATTTAAAGAACACTGTTGTCATAGTTATGGTGTATTTAGTTAAGTGTGATTAATATTATGGCATGTCTTAGCTACACACATTTTTGAAGTGTATTAAGTAGTAAATCTGGTTCAAACATAGTCGACATACTTTTCCAAAAGTATTTAATGACTTGTGGGTCCTAATTAAATGTCGTAAAAAAGTTATATTACATGTAATTTGGTAGAGCAACGCGAGTCGACGGAAATAAAATTAACAATCATCATTATGAGAGATAGTCATCAAGACTTAATTAACATTAAGGCTACTTGAAGAAACGACAACGTACTAAAACATTTAAATTGACACGAATTTTAAAGGACAAGATACTAAATTTGCCCTCAATAAAATGGACAGCTGATTTGCGCGTTCGATTCCCGTGCAAGACAAAATAAAAAAGAATAAAATGTACTGAAAATAACATACGATAACAGAATTACTCTAAATATATATTTTAAAAGTACTATAAATACATGACATTCGTTAAATTATTACAAAAAAAGAAAACAATTAGGTAAGTACAGAACCAAGTTTAAAATAAAATGTATTTCGAGACACGTCCATTTCTATAACCAGTCAATATTTAATTTTGATGAATTAAAATAAGAAATTAAATGTTCGGTCCATTATGCCTGAGGATTGCGTTACAAAAATCAACCCTAAACCAGAAGGTATTAGGGTATCAATTCCATTAAACGGTGTAAATTCTATAGAAGTCTTTAAGCTATCATGTATTTAGTATTGATTATTAGTTAGGTCGTTTAATTATTGCTTACGTTTTTATACTTACGTCATCGGGCCACGCCTGTTCAGTTGAGTACGTTTGGATAAAGACTCCTTTGTTTATCGTTCTATGAGAATTGAGAACTCAATAATGAATTCATTGAGGCTTCTCGATGGAGGAAGTAATTAAATGATGTGGTTTTATTTTTATTTTTAGGTAGTAAGGGTTTTGTGTAAATGTCTAAATAACCATGCGAGGAGGGCTTACAAAAAGACTTTATTGGTCATGTCTTTATACATTTTGTGCGATAAACTTTGGCTGATAAGTAGATGATTTTAGATTTAGATGATTTTATCTTTAGACTTAATCTAAAGTTTATTTTAATGTGTATATTTCCAAATAATTAACTACCTTTATTAGGAGGTGAAACCAGTTGTAAATTTATCATAAATTTAGTAAGAAATTCCTTCATGGAGTCTTCAAGAAAGATTTAAAAAGAAGCCCCTTGATTGATTTTTATCATCTCGACTTGATCTGACTTCATTTGAGCAGCCACTCAAGTTTATTAGGTACCTTCTACATCTAAAATTACAAAACATAAAAACGACCTCTTCATAATATTAGTTAGTACTTTTTAATACATTGGCAACTAAAAAGGCGTAACACAACACATAGCAACTAAAACTTTTTTCATAGCATTCAATTTCAACACATTAACGTCCGAAATATATAATTTAAATTATTATAACGCAAACCTGTTATAATAATGTTAAAATTAAATAGCTTTGCCGGCCATATGGTATAAAGGAAGTGCGTATCGGCTGTCAGCCCTCGAATATTCTGGAACATTAAAATGATTATAATGTACTTATTTTCTTTGAAGTGACCAGTACAGTGTAGACAATGAGATAACGTCGTTTACTCATCCGGAGGGCGTTAGCGATTTCAAATTCGTTCGTTCGTTCGTTTGTCTTTTGTTTGGGACCTTTTGTATTTTTTTGGTTTAACACTCGTTTGGCTGTTTGGTCGATATATATTACATCTGTATAATCAGAATACTACTGAAAAGACTACCTAAAACAATAAAACAAAGGCATACAAATAAACTCCCACCCCTTTACTTTCAAACATTAATAATTATCGTTTGTTAAACAAGAAGCAATGACTCGAAGTAGCTGTAAAGGTATGTTCAGATGATAGATAATATATGTTATTCTTCTTAAGAATGGACGCTTTACTGCGTAACACGGACAAACGCGACGCGCAGTTTTACAACGAGGGCGGTTAAAAAGCTTCGCGTTAAGGCGAACCGCGTTTACACCGTAGCGTTATCTTTCAGGTGATGTTTAATGTGTAATATTTTTATTTATAAGCAATAAAATATTTAAATAGATAATCTCTTTGTAAATAGTTAGTATCGTAAAGTAAGAGTTTGTTATGATATAAATTTATTACATGTTAAAAAAGAATACGAATAAAAAGAAGAATTAGAAAGTTTAAAACATTTTCACATTTATTATTTTCTTACATGTTTATACAAATAAATAATAGTGAATTTTATAATATATTATTAAAATGTAATCTTCTGCCATTAATTTAAGCACCTATAATAGTTCTTTGTCACAGAAATATGTCACCTTTTTTCCACGTTAAGTTGACCATGTATATTACACAACTGTGTAAAGACGTTCCCTTTTAAAATTGAAAGTGACGTAAGTGCTATTTTAGTGCGCAATCGGCGGGCAAAAGTCGTAAATCAAAGTTTTAGTGTCGAAATGTTGGGATGCGTTGGCCACTGGGGTGGCCAGGCTTAAATATTTTTTTTAAATGGCATAAGAAATAAGAAACAATATGACATTCGGCCAGTATTCGACTATTGTTCGGAGATTGTATGATGTGTTTGAAAAAATATGCTTGATACAATGTTGTGAGTTGTGGTGAATCTAACAATATAGTATATCAAATATTTGTTATTATTGAGAAAAGCTTCCCTTTCACTCATATAAAAACACACTTTTTTGTAACTATGTTAAAATTTTTATTTGTTAGTAAAAAAGTTCTAGAATAGAATTATAAAATTACTTTAAAACATATTTTCATTTCTTAATTATATGAGTTTCGTATCATTTGCAATAACATTTTTTTATGTTGTAATAAATTAAATCTATTTCTAGTTTTATAACATTCTTGGAAAATTTTCAACTGTTTTTTATTAATTTATACTTATGTATAATTTAATTTTGATTTATGGTGTCATTAGTTATCTTAATTTATTAAATGAGTGCAAAAATAAATTGTTAATCTCATAATATTTTTGTTTACATAAAAAAATATTCATTTCGTAATGCGAGTGTGAACATGATTTTAAAGATTCCAAAATTAATTAAAAAATAAGTATTGTTTTAATATAATTTACATCCTACTTTCCATAAAATAAATTATTTTATCCAGTTCTCTCTAACTTTAAGAGGGTTTTTGTCAAATGCAACAGGTGGAAATCGAACCCAAAATCCTTCGATCACCGGTCTGACACCACCTAAATAGCCTTTAAGTAGAGGAGGTGTTTTCATCAAGCCCTTTAATTGCGCTGCTATTTACGTTAATCTAAATTAGTTAAATAAGCTAAACTTAATTTAGCTAAATTGAATAAAATAAGCTTGAATTTTAAAGTTGCTGATATACTATATCAAATGTCTGTGTTTAGGTAGCAAGGTTCACGAAAGGATTTGTATGCACTAGGTTGCAGGTTCGAACACTGCAAGCCCACTACAGGCAATTACCAATGTTACTTTTTTAAAGTTATATGTACTCTCTTCATTATTCTTAGACACAATGCACACATGCAAACGATAAAGGAAAACATCGTGAGGAAACCCGGATTCCAAAATTTGGAATCTGAAATTGCCAACCCGCAAGTGAGCTAGCGTGGTGATCAATGCTCGTTCTCTCCCTACATGAGAAGAGGCCTAAGCACAGCAGTGGGCCATTTATAGGCCGGTATTAAAAATGTAACTCGTAGCCATATACCCAAACCGATCGAAAACGAAAAGACGTCAAAACTATATCAAAGGTTCATTGACCTTTAACTGTGTAGATATTGTTAATAGTTGGATAACCAGAGCCTCTAGACAAGTGGCATTTCGACAAGCGTTAACGATGATAGAAATCGCTTAAGTGACATTAAATGTATGGAAATGACATTTCATTTCGATAAGTCACGTGACTTGGACTTGTCACTTCCATACATTTGAACGATTCGATGAGCGTTATTGCTTGTCGAAAAGTCACTTGTCTAGGGGGGCTGGTATGTAAAGAGATTGTTGCTATTTTGTACAAATTACAATTTATTTTAAGGAACGTAAAACAGACTAAATTAATCTAAATAGGTAGGCAATGTTAATCATTGTTAATTAATTAAAAACAAAAAATAAATAAATAAAAACAATTCCACAACAAAAAAACTTGAAAAAATGATGTCAGTGTTTTTAACCAGACAGCTAAGGAGGGACAAGAACATTTAATACATAGATTCGTTTCTAAAAACCAAGTGTCCTTAGGTGCTTTCAAAAAAAACTTAGTCGTTAATATATTTTCAAAATAAAGTAATTATTTATAACTATAACCTCTAACCTCTCTAACCTAAAATCGGGATCGCCCGACTAGTTATAACTAGTCGGGCGATCCCGAGAATATGCGTGAATAAACCGTTTTGTTTTAATTAATTATGAATACTCCTCACGAAAGTTATTATACAAATCAAAATAAAAGTTTATAAATGGTATACAAAAATATATGCAACATGTATGTTTAAATGTAATTTAAAATGAGAAATGTAAAAATAAATCTACTGTCGAATTTGAAACAGAAAAAAATATTAATATAATATACATGTAACTTTAATAAATAACAATTTAGGTACTAAATTAATATTTACCTATGGAGTATCGATGGCAAGATTTTGCTCTATGAGTTATTATCACAACTAACAAAGTAAACATGTGAGCTTAAACCTTGTCAATGGATAGGCGACCCAGGTGGGCGAACTATCAAATACTTACTCGTAATAATCTTGTAAGGGTCTCTTCATAATGATACCCCTTTTAAGGATCATAAGGATATTTGTACTAGTATAATAGAATACATTAGCAATATACGTTAGAAATGTTCACACTTTTGATCAAGATTATATATATATACATATTTTATTTACGGTATTATGTAAAAAACAGTCAGTTTAAGCTGAAAAGAATAAAAATAATTAATAAATAAGTAAATAAATGTGGACAACATCACATACATTGCTCTGAACACTAAGTAAATAGCTAAAGCACTTGTGTTATGGAATTCAGAGACAACGAAGGTACCACAAACATCCAGACCCGAGACAATGTAGAAAAATGGTTTTCTACATTGACCCGGCCGGAGATCGAACCCGGGACCTCAGAGCTGGCGACACCTTGAAAACTGGTGTGTACGCCACTCGACTACGGGGATCGTCATAATATAAATAATAAATTATGTACCTAATTAGTTGGCCCAAGCGAGAGCCTGAGATAGAAAGTAAAAGCTTTAGATCTATGCCGTTGTTACTTATAGGTTGAAAAACAGACCGTACAATATAATTCTTTCAAAATTATTAATTGTTTAAATTAATAATTTCAAATCATAAAATGACCTAAAGGGCTTTAATGCATCATCGTTACGGGTCGAGGGGAATCTTGGACCGGGTCCGCGGTCCCAGATTCTCCTTTTGAATTTAATATTTAGTTTTGAGTTTAATTTGGTACACAGACTAAATGTATTGTTTTTCAAAATAAATTATATCTTTTTAATTTATAAAAACATAAAACATTTGACGCCTGAAAAACTGGAGAAGTATGTAAATACATACCTATTTGAAAAATTGCCTTAACATTAGCAAAACTGTAACTAGAGATGAGGTAATTGAGATGATGTTACACATTTCTTAGTGCTTTTCTGGGAAACTGGACCGATTTTAATAGAATGTTGCAAAATCTGCTACATGGGACGTTGTATAATTCATAAAAACTTGATATCCATAAAAACAAGAGATTTCTGGTCGAGATAATGATTTAAAGAACATTTTAGTTACTATGTATAAATACCTAAGCAATTTATCATTTCTAATTTAAACTTAAATAGTTGCTTTTGGTATAGTCATCATCATCATCATACCAGCCTATAAATGTCCCACTGCTGGGCACAGACCTCTCCTCATATAGAGAAGTAACGAGCATTTATCACCAAGCTTGCTCATTGCGGGTTGGCGATTTCAGATTCCAATTGATGGAATCCAGGATCACGATGTTATCCTTCACCGTTTGTCAATGATGTCTTAGAATAATTAAGAAAGTACATATAACTTTGAAATAGTCATTTGGTACTTGCCTGTAATAGGTTCGAACATGCAACGTTGTGCACACAAAACCGTTCATTCAACCACTAGGCCACCACGAACATAACATTTAGTATAGTAGTTTTGATTAAATTAGATTTAAATACAAAGACCTCCTTATATGAGAAAACGACATGAAAGTTGACACACAAAATAACGTAGTCCAATACCGCATTTCTTCACCACCTAATTTCACGTCCACTTAACATCCCACAATGGAATGTAAAATGCAAGACAATCGTTTGCCTCCCTAATGACTGGTTGGACAAAAGGTGATAGCTGGCGATTCATTTAGTTTGCGGTTTGCGAAGCGCATGCGCGTACGTTCACATAATTAATGTCGGTTTCAGTTTTCTATTGTAAATTGTAATGTTTGTGGATTATGGGAGAGAAATCATTGGTTTTGACGTACTTGGTATAAGTGCAGATTTGGATTGCTTTTGTTTTGTTGGGTCATAATTAGTATCGTATGCTACTCTTTATAGTTTGTATCAAGTCTGATAGTAATCAAGTAATAGGATACAACATCTATTTTCAGACTAAGGGCACTGGTACAACAATTATACATACCAACTTAATCCCGTAATATAACAACAAATTTACCAACGACAAAACTACTGCTAGACAACGTGGTAAACACAAAAATATTGAATTAAACACATTTGCTCAACCATCATTGAAAAACTAAAAATAATTATATTTATCACTATTTCTTTTTGTTACCTCCTACACACTGTTGCAGGTCTGCCGGAAGAAATTTCTTTATAAAATAAGCAATACTTTTGTACTCTACTGTCTTAATTCTATGTTCTATGTTAATTCTCGTGTTTACATAAATTGTTAATGAATAAATAAATAAAATGAAATTTATTAATAATTCATGTCATTTCCTAAAATTATAGTCAAGATTCACTGTGTTTAGAATTCGTAAACTAAATCTATATATAGTACCGGCATGGTAAAGTCGTTCATTTATTTTGCGGTTGACTAGCACGTAGCAAAAGCTGATATGCAATGCGTTGTCATAATTAATAGCATTTCAGGGATCATCATTTTGGTCCAGTAATGAATGTTGATTTTATTTATGAACCAATTATTCTCTTTTCCGTATCGATTTGTAGTAATGAGAGAAATGTTTCTGATGATTGTTTACAATGATATTTTTATATTATTGTGTTTATGTCTTCCTATAAAGAGAGAATTAAAACAGCATATATTCCTTAATTATTCATTGCGTAGCCTTTTTGAGGTTATCCTTAGTAAATTGTTATTGAATTTGTAAGAGAAGGGAAGCCTATGCAAAGGGATCTAATATAGGCTTAAAAAATCACATAGTTACAATTAGTAAAATACCGAGTCTGGTTTATTTCTGTATGGTGATAGCTGATAGCAATGAATCTTATGACTTTATCTTTTGTATAAAAATAATATTTTTATGACTGATTCATTCAATGTTGAATCACATGTCTATATGTTGAAGTGCGTACGCAGTGACGTAATAGAGAAAGTCCTAATTGTGTGTTTATAACATTTCACGCAGATATAGTTGCCGACAGCGTCATCCACACCGCTTGTTGTTACAATGCATTACGCATCGCCAGAACAGTTGTGGTTATTATCTTGTTAGTATCATTATCGTATAAGAAGTAAACTTCTCAGACACGGTACAATTTTCGTCGCCGACTGCCGTAAATCACCGCGGCCACGCGTCATCTCTGATTAACTTTTATCGACGAGAGACACCGGAGTAACGACATGTCCCATACCGAGGAATCTTAAATCTGTAATCTCCACTTTTTGCATTCCCTCCCGCCTCGGGCGGCTATAACGACACAATAAACGTATTTTATACGCGCTCACACTTAACGTTTATATCGCCTTATAAGTAGATCGAGAAATAATAAAACTAAAGGAGAGCGAACATCAAGAAAGCAATAACATCATTATCATAGCGAGTCCGCCATCTCTTTCCAATAGGTTTCACCCCTCCCTTGGCCCCGCCCACCGCGTATCTCCTCTGTCACCTGTATATCTCGAAACATTACACATATGCAAAACTTTCGCGCTCGCATCTCGTCGCACACAGCGACAGCGCGCCTACACACACGGCACACGGAGCCTGCAGCTGCAAGTCTGCTGTGTGCACACTACGGTATAAATCTGCGAGATAAAAATTGTGCTATATTGGCTCACGAGTGTGTTGCCCGGACGTGCTATTCTTTTTTGTTCCGATAGCCTGTAGGCGTGACTAGTAAGTTGTTTGCACCTCGAACAGTGGTCGATATTTCAGTCTTGTCATCGACGCGACATCTTTTATAAAATATTGGACTCGCGTCCATTCTTTATGTTGTTTGAAATTGTATTTGATACCAATATTTGTGTTATGGTGTTGGTCTAAATCAGAGTTTTTGTTTGATAAGAACCCTTCATTATAACTTTGTTAAGTTTGAATGTTTTATACGTGGGAACAGTTGCTCCTACATCTCTATTAAAGGCGATAAAAAATTATGTCTATGATTTGGCTGTCATTTTCATATGTACTACATTATCCCTACTCTCTGTTCACAATAGGTAACAACATACTCTTTTTTCCTGAAACTCCATACGTACAGGGATCTTTTAGTTGTATAAGAAAATATTTTCTTTACTCCATTCAATGCCAATGACGAGCTACACGTTTAAGTGATATAATAACAAGTACAGTTTGAACTTGATGAAACTATTACGTCATTGTAATGTGCAGTTACGCAATGAATATCGTTTATGGTCGTTTGCATTATACGACATTATATGACATTATCGTAATGCAGATGGAACTGAAGAGGTTATGCTTTACTACTAAAAAATCGCTGCTTCGTAGTATTAGTAAATTGTTAACTGGTTATACAAGTCGCAGAAGAATTTTCTGCTAATCTATTTGTATTTAAGTAAACTTCCCTTACATGCAGTTTATTTTGCATAACAACTATATGATTTCAATTAACTATCTAATATTATAAATACGTTACTCTCTCTGTATGTCTGTCTGTTATGCTTTCACGGCAAAACCGCTGATCCGATCTTGGAGAAACTTGGTATAGGGTAAGCTTAAATTGGAAGAAAGGACATAGGCTACTTTAAGCCGCAATTACTCGAAACCCACTCGGCCAGATCTCCGGAAAACAGCTAGTGAGTAAATAAATGTCGTCCTGAAACTGTAATTAATTTCTTTAATCATGCTTAAGTTGTATTTTATGGCAATACAATTTAAGGTAAGTTAGACAATATTTTTTTCTTTAAATCTGTATAATATCTCTTCGTTTTGGGTAAGAAATCTTTTCTTGAAGTCATACATTGAGCAAGTAACCACGACAAACAGGTACGCGTGGTAGAAACAATATTTTTGTAAATTTTGGAATGCGTAACTTCAATCTATCAGTCAATCAACACGGTCACGTCAACAATACGATCCACAATTTTTCGATCCATACAATTTTGTTCGACTATTAAATGATGAACGTTTTCAGGGCAGCGGCGATAATTATTCGCATTGTATATGAAACAGTTAGTACTCTATAATTACCGGACAGGCTGATTCGTCGTATTGTTCAAATGATGACCGTCATGTACGAACATAAAATATTATTCGTGTCAGAGCAATTATGTTTGTAGTTATTATAAAATGTTGTGATGAATGGACGACAATTATGTGAGGTTTTACTGCGATTTTGTTTTGGTTCTACATATTCTGAAGTAATAATAAACAGTCAAAGCAACATAAAACTTAGGAACAAGTATCTGTGTTATGTTTAAACGTTGGTAGTCTAACACGTTCTTAAAATGTCTATCTCTTACTACTTTTCACCTTGATTTGACGATTTGACAAAACTGATTGAAGTTTAAGTATTCCACCACTAGCGTCACAGTTTCATCATTATTGAGGAGAAACCTCTTGAAGGAATCGGTGGATGAATTCATAATAAACATCGTCAAACAACATTGAACAATCTTGGTGATTAAGGCTTCTTCCTTGCCTGTGCTTAGCCCTGAAGCAGGACTGTTACAGGCTGGAAATCTTATACATGTTATAAAACAAAATCTTCCGCCGCGTCTGTCGGTCTGTCTGAACGCGATAAACTCAAAAACTACTGAACGGATTTTCATATAGTTTTCACTAAAAGATAGAGTAATTCAAGAGTAAGGTTTGTGTGTATATGATCATTAAGGGTTCGATCTTCGGATGGGAAAATGTAGATAACCTTTTCTGCATTGTCCCGGGTCTGTTTGTTTTTGTAGTACCTTCATTGTCTCTGATTTCATAACACATATGCTACTTAGTTATTTTTACTAAGCTTGGGTTCCGTTACCTGACCACCTACCTACACTACCTATGTATTTACCCTACCTACCAATTTTCTCATTGACTTAGGTACTTATTTTTCGTTAGATCTTTTTTTCTTTTATACAAACCTTATACAACCTTATACAAACCTTATACAAACCTTGTCATGATGAACACAAAAAAAAAGAATTGTCCAATTTGGTGCAGTCGTTCGGAAAATATGCGCGTAAATACATTTTGGCAAATCATTTATTTACATATAGATATATTTTTTTGTATCAAGTACCTAATAAAGCCTTAGATTTAACTCTACCAGTGGTACAATTACAAAACAATAGGCACAAGGAAATAAAACACTTAATGCTCATGTACAAGGTCAATAAAACTAAAAAGAACAGCCCACATAATAAAACATGATTCATTTTTTCACCCGCTAATTACACTTGTAATACATTGTGTGCGTGTGTAATTTTACGTCGTAATAATTGTAATAATTATTATGTTTTAGATGAAACTGTAGCGCACGTTTACGTCCGCTTACCGTTCCTACAATTAAACATTTTAATCATTGTAAAGAGGTTTCTATGTGACATGACGTCAGGCTTGCTTTAAATGTAGTTAAAATGTATGGTCGCTTAATGTTATGAACAATATTTAACTTCCTAAGAAACTTGAATATATAACCTTGTATTGTACCTTATTTACCCATAATAATTTACTGTTCATAAATGCTACAAGAAATTGATTTTTACTGTTATTTAATTAAAGTCTTTTTTTGCTTTAGCCTCTTTAATTTAAAGAAATCTGAATCATTAGTACCGATGTTTTCCTACACGAAAAATAACGGTGACAAATGACAATCAGTAACCAATGTGTTCCACCTAATTTGTGGTCATTTGTTAGTCATTACTTTATCAATAAATATTCGTTAACCAAAAACAACCTTCGCCTTAACATTTAAATAATGCCATCGCGTTGCTTACTTTAAATAGGCGCGTACTAATTACAACGCGTTCCTGACGACAATTTATTTCCCATTAGCCCCGGCCTTCAGATTTTGGTCGCCCATAATGACGATTATTTTAATTTTGCTAACAACACTTTAATTACTGGCTGTAAAGGTTATCTTGGCAGGTAGTTGGACTTGTGACGCGATACTGCCTCGATTACAGTTCTTGGTGTTGAATGTTTGGTTTACGGGGATAATTAAAAGTATTTTGAACCATGAAAGCCACCTTGAAGTACCGAATATTACACAATCTTATCGGAGCATGCTATGGTTCAAACTGTAAGTAGTAGCGCAGAATAATTAATAGTTGGTAGTAGGTAAACGCACGAATTGAAATGAGTAATTGCCAGGGCATTCATTTCGAAGCGTACAATTAACATCATCGAATTCCTTATCAAAACATTGGACATGATAGTAAAACAATTGACTATCTCATTATGTGATTCATGATACGAAGAACGGGTTAATAAATTAGTGATGTTTCTGTGTTGCATAAAATATATCTGAAGAATTTTCCTTATTGCAAATGTTCTGACATTCGGATTTATAGATAGTAGAGTATAGATGTAGATAGTTGTGAAACGTCAAGCGGATGTAAATAAATTTAACGTCATTAAAAACGTTTATTTTTCCATGTTTAGTTGAAACAAACAAATGTAAATTCGCCACTGTCTACAGCAAACCCAAATAAAATCCAAAAAAAAAAACTATTCTCAACTTAATAAAAAGCCAACTACTTATTTCAAATACAAATTATACACAATTGAACAGTCACCCCACCAAACATAGACAAGTCTAAAACTTCGATTTTTCTATCGGAAAGAGGTTTTATCACGAGCCAAACATCTAAAGAGGTCATCGACAGTCGGACCACCGTTTAATTACCTGTACGTTCGCGACCCTATTAATCCGCAATTACGGCATTAGGGAGGTATAACTCTTGGACCTGATAGTTCACTATTGCTAACGTTTATCTTAATTTTATTAAGGCTCCTCGTTTACTCGCAAATGTACGTACATGTTACGAATTACGTTTCGTGTTTATTAGTATTTTGTATGGTATTAACAATTAATCCTTATTAATTATGAATTATTTTAGGTTATTTTTACAAAAATATAATTTAAGCTATAGGTATCTTCATTTGTTTTTTAAGGTAGCGTGTGTTAATTTAAGCTTTGTAGGTCAAAAAGACAGTTTTACACAAAGAAAGGTGGATTTGGACGTGGCCTTGAACCAGCTAAGAGACCAATTTGCACTAATGTACCAGTAACTAAACTCTTAAAATGGTATGTGAATGTGAATTCATTTTGTGTAAATATTAATAATTAGTATCTTATTGATATCGATATTTTGGAAAAAGGTGATATCGATATTTCGGCTACATTGATGTCAACCAACCCTCTTACATTAAGGACAGTTTACACGAGCCTTTTGAACCGGGTGTCCCCTACAATCGGCTTTGTCTAACCACAGTCCGCTATTCATTGTGGCAGGAGATGAGTGGACGTCGTTTGCGACTTAGAAAGCAGCTTAGATAAGGTAAGTATAAAAGTTATCAGTGTAATCATTTATTGGAGATTTGAGGAACATAACAATACATTAGGTTTATAAAATTAAGTAGGTATATACAGCAATTTTTTAAACATGTTATTTACACAACTTTTTGATAAAATCGAATTTATAAAAATCTCGTGTCACAGCGTTTGTTATCGAACTCCTCCGAAATTACTTGATCTTTTTTTGTGAAAATTTGGTAGGTCTGAGAAGGTCATAGGCTATTTTTTATACCTCTTGATGCTAGGAGTGACTCTCTTCGGTTTTTACTTATTTTTTGAC
The DNA here is from genome assembly GCA_932294365.1 of Diachrysia chrysitis. Taxonomy (NCBI): domain Eukaryota; kingdom Metazoa; phylum Arthropoda; class Insecta; order Lepidoptera; family Noctuidae; genus Diachrysia; species Diachrysia chrysitis. The sequence continues at coordinate 5,686,494 of OW028653.1, forward strand.
AAATTTATATGGCGGAACAAAGATTCGCGGGTCAGCTAGTTAATAATATAATTTATGTTAGATTTTTCATAAACTTGCATCTTTTCTTGCATAGAATATCCATGTAAGAATTTATGAGAAATGCTTACTTTTTCTACAGTAAAAAGCACTTCTGATACTTTTAACTTTTTATCAATTTGTGGCCTATTATATTATAAAATTGTGTAATAATGTTTCTAACAAACTATATACAGTTAATCAACCTATCACACTTAACACCTGTAAGCTTTAAGCGTGACACTTTTTCCAGTCAATTTGCTCGCCATTTTGACCGGCCCATTCACCGCACAACCGTCTTTGTCTATCCGTAGTTTCAATTCGTCCGGTCATTGTGTCAGACGAGTGGATGTCGTTAGACATCGCTGAGATAAGGGCAACAAAAGAGGCAGTTGTAATCGTCGTGTGCACATTTAGGGACTTTGGTGTAGTTTGAACTGTCCTTTATATTTTATTAGAGATTTTTTATGCGTTTTTTTTTCTTTTTATGTATATGTAGAAAATGTATATAACACTCATTATGTACGTTATTTTATTTCTTATGTAGTAGGTCTAAAAATGCGTTAATTATTAAGTTAAGGTGGTCCTAGTTAATGCATGAAATAACTTACTATAATGTTCAAAATAAGCATAAATTATGTTTGTCAAAGTAACTTGATGAAACCAGTTTTTCTAAATGAGTTATCGTCGATAACACCTATGAAGTACTCGAACAGACATTAGACATTCGAGTACATCATCAATACGACAAGAAACATCGTAGTAAACAACATTTTGAACAAAATATTCCAATCAAACTAAATATATTGTACTTATAAAGCAATGAACATCAATGTTTAAGGGCGCATATGGGTAGAGTCGTGTAATCGGATACATACGATTGGTAATTGTATCTAAATCGATGGCATTAGTTCCGAGTAGTTCGACGAGGATCGACGAGACACATTCATCGATGCTATGGAGACATTCATTAGACACACATACACAGTCACACACACTAGTGCACGTTATGAGCGTAAACGATGCAGATGTCAGAACACTGTGAAAGTGACAATGATATCTAGGATAACATTTGAATAAGGAACGTTGCAAATGGCGTAGATTTACTATTGGCTTGTATTATATGGCTATCTTAGGGCCATATAAATTTAAGATTAACAATGTAATCGTATGTCATTTGTTCTTCAATTAACCCTGTCTTAGTAAAATAATGAATAAAGAAATGCAAAAAATAGTAATTTGTAAACACGGTTTGAAACATAATAAAAACCTTACTTAACTTAAACTTTTAGTATGAAATATTTAAATTTGAAGAATTCGTTTAATTCATTATTTTTAAATGAATTAGATTGCTCACTTAATATCTATACTAATATTATAAAGCAGAAGAGTTTGTTTGTTTGTTTGTTTGAACGCGCTAATCTCAGGAACTACTGGTTCGAATTAAAAAATTCTTTTTGTATTGGATAGTCCGTTTATTGAGGAAGGCTATAGGCTATATAACATCATCTTACGACCAATAGGAGCGGAGCATAAATGAAAAACCGTTGAAACTAAAACACGCGACCAAAGTCGCGGGGGACAGCTAGTATAAACACGAAGTTAATTAGGTCTTTAGAAGCCAAAACTGATTGACAAAAATGCCATGTTGCTCGTTTAAGTGTTATAAGACGTTTTCCCACCAAAAAAATGCCGTCTTTTAGTTTTGGTACATTGTTCAAAGTGTCTTCATGCGTAATTGACACATCTAGCGAGCTGCGACCTTCTTTCTGACATCCATGCTAACCATACTTCAAGCGCGTAATCAAGCAATATTCTTCTTAATCAACCCCACCCACTGCGGCGGGGGTCGATCTACCAACAAAGGAATTGATTAAGTAACTATACCGCGATATTACCCGCCTGTATTATTCCACTATAATAAAGAGGGCTCGGTAACCGTGGTACTTAATGAGAGAAAACTCGATTAGAATTCGTATTAATCTTGTAATAAGTTGGAGAAGGAAAGTTGGTTGATTAGACCCCGATAGCATCGGGACCCGAATGATACTTGACGCAAGGGTTGTTGTAACAAATCATGTTAATAACTGTATTGTGCAGAACATTTCCTCGCTAAAAACCATCTAGCATTCAAGAAATAAATATCCAAATGACATATCTGATGAAATTATTTTGCTAAACAAATCCTGGATACTAAAACGCAACTTAACTTTAAGACGTTTTTATTGTATAAAACCTTTTTTGACTTCTGGTTTTTTACATGTATTGTATGGTGTTGCATTATCCCAGTATTGGCGCGATAACATTGACTCTTTCTCTTTCTGTGATTTAGAGTCTACTTTGACAATAAAAGTTATATAAGGACACAGATAAGTTATTATAAACTCTTTCTCTTTCTGTGATTTAGAGTCTACTTTGACAATAAAAGTTATATAAGGACACAGATAAGTTATTATAAACCTCATTAAGGTAACAATTAAAGTAAAATATTAAGAAGAATATTAATACAAATAAAGCATAGAAGAAGTAGACATTATTCTCAAGAATAAAGAACTGACAATACATCTAGATCTCATTGCTTTCATGCAGAGAAAATATAAATTAGATAGAGGCGCGATTGGGTATTGTGAAGTATTTGTAGGTAGACACTGACATTTATTGCCGATAATATAGAATGCAATTAGTTTTATTTTTACGTAAGCACATCAATACTTGGTAAACGTCTGTTATTAATTAGTTTTGTCTAACGAACTATAGTGCCTACCGTTTTAATTTAATTGTGTTAGGCTATACTTGATATAGTAAAATGAAAAAAAAGCAAAGTATTTCATTGTTGCGTAGTAGTATTAAATAATTGTTTTATAAGATAGCTTTTGTTATATGCTTTGATCTAATTGTCAGCCAACTTGATAAGTCTTCATTACTTAGTGATTTTTTGGAGTTTCTAAAAATAATTACTCTAATAAATTATTGTTAAGATTTTATTATGACTATGATTGTTCTATGTCGTCTAAATACATTATTAAGTAGTCAGTTAGTCATTCAGCTGTTTTTTTTTTACATTTGTAAGTGTAATGAATAAAGAAGGAGTCTTGTGACTTTCACCTCTAATCTTTTAATAAACGTATTAAATGATTACAAACGTATTGCGACAGATGAAAAAGCGATTTTATTTCTTAATTTTTTTGTTTAATATCTTGGCCTTTAATTGTACGTACGTGTGATAATTGGTAGTTTTTAATATAAATCGATTATTTTTATGGTTACATAGTCTGTTTATTGAACAGGCATCTTTTTATTAAAGTCCAATCATCCTCTTTAGCTTGTAGAGTGAGATTGGTAATTATTATATTTACTTTAACCTGTAGGTATTATACTAAAAATAATAAATATAAAAATATGATAAATATAAAATATTATTTTTAGAAAAAAAAAACATTCGTATATTCAATACATTATTATTTTTTATTAATTACATGCACATACAACACAAATCATAAAATACATATAAATAATAACGAATACAATTTTGAAGTAAACACCAACATCAGGCTGCAAAGTTAAGAGCGACTAGGAGGCATGTTGACAGACACTCTACCACTGAGACTAATTAAATTATATTGCTAACAAACATTTTATATCAACACACAAAACAAGCTTCAAACTTCCATTCATTGTCACTCCATCTGCTGCACGATCATAAAAGTAACGGAACTTCGCTAATTAAGTTCGCAAACGATACCGTCTAAGTTTAGAAGCATTAAGAGAACGCGCTAAGTAGCCTAAGTTAGGCTAACTTAGACTGAAAGTTACGGTGTTATCTAAATGAGACCATCTTACGTTATATAAGCTAAGTTAATTAAGAGCTGGATGAGAGTGGGCGCCGCCGGGGTGGAAGCGGTGAGGTAGGTGGGGTGTACTTCAAGTTTTTGTTGTGATGTGACAAATGGATGGACAGCTGATGTAATTATATATAATATTGTAGTATTAAAGGTGAGTTAAACTATATTTTTTTGAGTAGTAAGTATTAAAAATTGTTTATTTTTGCTGACAGTAATTAATAAAGATATAAAATATTTTAATATAACAAATATTAACGTTATAGCAGGAACAAAAAAACAGTGACGGTTCAATAAAAACATTCACATATTTTTTTGTGGTATGCGATTTGTATTTTACCTTTAAAATTATTAAATCTAATTATAAATACACACATCTCTAACAGGAAATCATTGTGTAATCAATTAGGTTTTTTATGCAAAACATACTTTTGCTTACATCGCAAAAACTTAATTCATTCTTCTTAATTTATTACAATAATTTACAAATCGTTAATTAACGTAAGCTTAATATAAACGATAAAAAATAACACGTTTTACTAGGCAGTTACTTACAATGTTGCTTCATAGGACGCTAAACTAAGTGTCGACAGATATGTATGTGTGCTTAGAGTTTGTATGTGTGCGCGGGGGAAAATACGTAGATGTGTGTGTGTGTGTGCAATGGATTAGTCTTATAATAAAAGTTTTTGTAACAGATGTCAGATATTAAACAAGGCTTCATATTAATAGCCCTGAGACGCGACCGAGGAAAATATATAAAAAGTTAGCAAATTAGGTTCGTTCACAATAATTTGTTGTTGTTGGCCTTTGTGTCTCATTTGGCTTGATTTGTTTGTTCGCTAGATTTATGAAGACAAAGTATATTTTATAACTATACCTCCTGAAGTTCTATTAATATGGCAATCAAAAACTTACGATTATTTTCTAATGAAAAAAATACTAAAATTCTTCACCCCAGAATATTATTAAGACCTATTGCCGATACAATCAATAGCAAAGCAAATGACACACAACATATAAAATTAACGTTATTAACAAAACTTAATCTAATAAAAAAAAACACTCGTAATTAAAAACCCCGACATTTGCTACGCGTCGCTACGACGCTACGAGCGTAGCACGTAAGTAAATAAGGCCGGTTACACACGGAACTAATTCGTTCCGAAATCTGTCAACACACTACGACATAGCTAATTACTAATGTAAACGAGTGTCCCTCTCGTTTGGGAGCTATCGATGTCAAACAAACATAATTTGGACGACTTGAGATTATCATTGTTGACCGATGGGACTGTCAAGATGTGGCCAAGATTTATTATGAATTCGGATGTCAAGTTTTGCTCATAGATGCATTTTATGATTTTATTTTAACATCTATAACTTATGTGATAAGTCTAAATTATGTTTTACTTTATTTACAGTAACCTGAAATATATGAAATATTAACTTTAAATTAGGACATCTTAACCGTATTTTATGTGACTGAAGTTATAAAAACTAAAAGAAGTGTTAATTGTATTTTTGACTGACAAAAACTAAACACTATTTACATGAATCATTTTACAAATACATTCAACATAATAATTAAGACCATTTAAAAACAACAAAAAAAAACATTGTTATCAACTAGTAACTGAGTCAGCAACGTCTTCACCGCAGTCATAATCATCAATGACAGATGACACTAACCCACTAAAGGGGTAAGCACACTATATAATTACACAAAGGTATAATTTATACAGAATTATGTCACGTCGCACTTCCTCGAATTAAAGAAATTGGACGAGCAATTTAACCCGTTCTTACTCATCTGTTTCGGGACAACTGTCGCGGTAAACGATACGTGAAGTTAATTGATTCTAGAAAAACAAATACGAATTTAAAAAAAAAAACTGCACTTGTGATCGATATAAGATCTCTTTGGAAAGTATTCATTGAACAGAGCAGAGTTCTTATTTCAAAACATAAAGTTTGACACCCATTAAGGTATAAAACCTCTTTGGAACGTTAACATTTTTTCGATGTCTTATTTCTGTGTTCGTAAGGATCAAATTCAATTGTTTTCTACATTTTAAGTAGGTATTATTTTTATAAAGAAAAATATCAAAACAGTTTTATGCAAAGAATCTTAACCCCTATTCAATTAAATCACAAACATAGTAACACAGTAATTTGAGTCGCAACTTTTTTCAATATAACATTCTGGTTAATAGCGGTTTTTTCTTACATTTTTTATCACGACGTAATTAAAGTTGCTTGGTGTAAAAACTGGTGAAGGTAACGACATTTTAATTGTGTGAATGATTACTGGGCGTCGTCTGACTGTGGACATCATCCTGCTATTACAAATAATTGCATTACGCTTCGTTACGGAGGAAAAAAAGCAAATAAGTTTAATTGACACGTTGCTTTCTTTGTTCGCGCCTAACACTTGTTTGGTTCACACGGAATGTTTGGTGTTAGTGTTTCTAGTATGATATCTTTGAAATAATTTGATACTGCTATTGATACTACAATTGATTTTATTAAATCAAATTTAATTAAATTAATTTTGAAATTAAATAACCATTTTAATATTTTTTTTGTATTCTATCTAGGTATAAAAGTAATAACGGCTATATATAAGATATAATGGATTGGAAAATAATACTTGAAGATTTAAATAAAGTGACTCTGGGCTTAAGTAAATATATTCTCGCAGCTTTGGGTGTATGTAAAAAATGTGTTTATCAAAAATTTAAATGAGGTGTCTTCCTTATAAGATTTTTGTTTTGAACAATTAATAAGGTTTAAATAAGTTACAAGATAAACGTAATAAAATTAATATAGCCATTATTACTTCACCACCGAATAACAACGTTCTTTAAAAGTTTTATGTTTCTAAGCCCACAATGCCTCTGTTTAATCCACCCAAAAGTTTCTTAAGTCAAAAAAATGTCAAACGAAACAACATAATAGCATCCCACATACAAAATAAACGGAACACTTCGTGATTCCATTGTAAGCAAAAAAGAAATTTAATCATGAGAAACAATAATAACGACTTCTAAGAAATTAGACTGAGTAAGTACAGGAGCCACGCAACTTAAGCTTACTTGTTATTTTTTGAATACTGCCGTCCATATATACTCCAATTAAACATCAACTTTATTACTTAACTAATAAAGTTGAAATTAGTGGACCATGTGTGTGATTTCACTATTGTTAAGGCTGTATGACTATCAATTATGTCCATAGTGTGTGAGAGAGTGCATTGTGATTGAACAGTAGCTTTCATTCCGATTGAAAATTAAAGAACCGATATAATTTGAGATGAGAATAGTGATGTGTATGAGAGAATTATTTTATTATATCATCCTCTTATTGTATTTTATGTAGCATTAAAGATTAATCGATTAATTTAAATTTTGTGTGTCTTTATTACCTTAGGTCATCTTTTTCACATAATATTATCTTTAAATTTAGGTAGTCTTAGCCTATACTCTATCAGAACTGCAAAGTAAAAAAAAAATGTTTTCATTAAACCTATAATTTAGTTTGGCACCTATCACATAGAAATAAGCACAACATAAAACACAATACACATATTTTTTACAAAAAAAAAAACAAATCCACAAACCACTTCCTACTGCCATCACTAAAAATTAAACTTTACTCAATATTCGATACCCAATCGATTACTCGAATATCGTTGCTCATCACTAGCGGTCCGACATTAACACGTCACTCTAGAGATGATAATAGCTCAGGAGTTGTGCCCCAGTTAATTGCTTTAATAACTTCCTGTGTCAAAATAACAAAAGAGCGATGCGGTATTAACAAAACGGGTAATGACGTTGGCGTGGTAGACAACTCCCGGACTATGTTCATATTGTGACATGTGTACTTTAAAATGTATTAGATTTTTTTATATTAAATAGTTTTTTTTTGTTTTGTTGTTTTTTTTAACAGATTTTGAATTAAATAAATAATATGATTAATAATGGATTTTGAATTAAATGAAGCGGCAATAGCCTAATGGTTAGGGTGGCGGCCTTGTGATCGAGAGGTCGCAAGTTTAATCCACACCCATTGCACTATTGACGTGAACCTAGATACAAGCATATTTAGCTTAGTTTGAGGGGTTCACAAAATTGCTAGTAATGTGAATTCTACCCACATTGCTAGTAAACTTAAAAAAAAAACAAATAACAGGTCTTTACAGAGCTATGTGATTTTCGACCTTTGACCTTTCAATAAAATTCCATTTAGGTAATCATATTTAACTAAATTGTATGGTACTTAGTTATTAAGTTTTTAATTAAATTGGGTTTTTACTATACGGACTGTCTTTATATATATATTCTGACATTTCAGGGTCGTTGTTGTAAGTATGTATTAATTAATTACTCTACTTTTATGTAACAATTTCTTCCATACGTCGAAATCATTTGATTCATTCTAATTTATTTTAAAATTTTATTTTACAAACACCAGAAAACATTAAGCATTTTAATATTACTCTACCTCTACATCCTACCTGCTCAAATATAAAAAGGTCGGAATACGTAACCGCAGCTCCATTTAAGTCACACATATTATTAATACACAGTATTCTATTGTGAACACGGAACATCGTCTACAATTAAATTGGAATCATTACCGTGCCTAACTATTTACATGGTAACAAATAATAAATAATTGCGCACAAAATAAATATCCGTACACAAGTTATTAACTAAATCAAAGTGCGGTTTTGTAATGTTTTTTGTAACGACAGTCTTTTGTGACAGTTATGATGACTCATTTAACTTAAATTCAATGGCATCAAGTACTTATATCATATTAAAAACATTTGTATTTGTTGTTTGGACCACTGTAGTTGGTAATTGCTTTTCCGAAAAAAGCCTACTTCTATATTAATTAGGTGGAGATGGAGACACAAGAAGCGGTGGCAACAAATAGCGATCAACATAATCATGTATAAAGAGGAAATGGAGGCCTTGGGACAGTTTAGGCTTAAAATAATAAACATGTTAATATTTAAAGAAGAAACGAATAGTACATTAAACTAGTCTTAACACTATTGTTTTTGTGTACTGTATACCTATATGTCTACATTGTTAACTTGTGTGACACTTGTCATGAAATCATCTGTTGTCTGTGACCTCACAAACCTATAGAAAGGGATAAGAATTTATGTTATGAAAGTTAAATGCCAGTACAAATGGAAAATATATATAAATATTTTAATGCAAGAAATAAACTACCGCTTATACGATGCACAGGTAACAAATAATATTTTGAAATTACAAACTAAATGCACTGATCAATAATATAATTATTCCTACAACGTATACCTTGCTTTGGTTTGCTATATAATTACAATCGAATCCTACAATTATGTACAAAGGTTCAATCAAAAACAGTGACATGATCTTTACAGCCCACAGTTACAATGTTACTAATTACCAACAATCAACAAAACTAATCAACGCTAAGCAATTTGTTAACATCTTTTTGCAACAATTATAACATAATGACAAATGTTATTACAATGTTGCAATAGGCTTATCTGCTACTGAGTATAAGCACAGAGTAATTATTAATGGTACTACATACAGAAGGTTCACTTCGCAAAAAATATATATAAATATCGACTCTAGCAGCCACGCAACAAAGTGCAATTCAGCTTGCATAACTGTCTAATGCCCAACGCAATATTTACATAAACATTCGTCTCTCTCTTTTAACGTATTACTCTGTCTGGCACGGCGCGTTAGGGTTTTAGACTTGTCGCTTAAGACACGCGGCTATCTGCAATCTACTGCCATTCGCCTGCCCGGAAGGCGCGCCGGCCTAATGTACTTAAACTGCGGAGTGAAACCCCTCTACGTATTATGGCCACCAAGGCAATAATTCCTTTGGCCCAAATATCAAGCGATCAGCGATAATTATTGTTATTGTTAAATTCTCGTAAAACAGTTTCAAAGAGAAACTATCTTTGATCTGTTTTGTAAGTGTTATAGATAAAGTACATATGTTGCAATTAACACACTTTCTAGGGTTAATAAATTAGAATATAAATCAATCGAAATTTACATTAAATTCAATTTATGTGTCCTTGCAAATGTAGGATTAAATTAGACGAATAAATTATGATAGAAATACCATATTATCTACTTTAAGGAGTGACGTCGCATGTTATTTATTTATCTGTTTAGATTTATGATGTTCTATTTTTCATTTTAATGTGATGTTTATTAAAACTTGATATTTACAGTTTAAAAACAACAGTGTCATATGATTACGGGCGGTTCCTCATTATTTTAGGTGTTCATAATTTAATATGATATATTGTGGACCATGCTTATAATGATTCTTTTTCAGTTTGTGCTGTAAATTTACTGAATTAAATACCAACAATATGTCATAAGTGTTGTATATTTATTACATATATTTCATAATATTCACATGATGAAAGAAAAGTTCTTTTTATGCAATAACTTTCAACCCAAGTGATAATCATCCATAATTTCATACTACGAAAGTAACTCTGTCTGTTTGTTACGCTTTCGTTATGGCCAAACCGTTGAACTGATTTTGATGAAAGTTGGTATGGGGCAAGCAAGGATTACAAGAAGGCATAGGTTACTTAATGCCACAATAAACGACACTCATGCGGGCAGAGCCGCGAGCAACAGCTAGTAATAATATAATAAGACATTGCACTATTGTGAATTTCATGGTCTGTAATTATCTAACGGCTGGGCAACTTCGTTTACCTGTGGTGGCTTAGAATAATTAAGGAGGAAGGTATAACTTTCAAAAATAATCAGTATGTGTTCGATACTGCACTACCTTGAGCAACATTTTCAATTATGGAAACACTATGTCACCACAAAACACAATATTTAAAAAAAGATAAATGTGGAAAACCTTAATTCTTAAAATCGAATTATTATATACTAGCTGTTTCCGCGGCTCCGCCCGCGTGGATGTCGGTTATTGCGACAAAAAGCCTATGTCCTTTCTCAGGCTCTAAACTATGTGTGTACCAAATTTCGGTTAAATCGGTTCAATAGTTTTGGCGAGAAATGCGACAGACAGACAGAGTTAGGTTTCACATTTATAATTATTAGTAAGGATTGTCCGCGTCCAGCTTATGTCTTGTGTCTTTAGCCTCAAGGAACAACAATTGAGAAGGGTCCGTGTCACGGGACGATGGCTGACGCCGCAATTATAATCACTACTTCCTTTTCATTAATATAAAGACATTTCTAGATTATACCGAATGTAACGTCTTCACTTAATGCAATTAAAGATGTACCGTTTTGGAAAATGAGTGTTTCTGAGTGTTTTATTGTGTTACGTAGAAAATTATCTTTGACAGCATCAATTGTACAATGTTGGTGTATTTCTAGATACTTGAAACTTAGAATAAGGTAGTCTTATACTACGAATCATCATTGATTCTACCTGAACTGAACTAAACCATAGCCTGGCTATGGCTTATTAAGTGAAATCAAAACAAAACAAAAGTAGTTTTGATTAGTGCATATCATTTTTTTGTAAAGAACATACAATTCAATAGCTCCTGATTTATCATTCACAGTCCAATATTGAACATAAGTTCCAAAAGTACATATGGAAGTAAGGCTAACATTTATTTTTCAAACATTTTTTTTTATTAAATGATATTTTTATCAAATTTCTTGCTTACCAATTTTCTTTGAAGAAGATGGTGTAGGTATGTCTTATATTTTAAGTTTGTATGCCTATATCCTAAAGGAAGGCAACAACACATGTATCCTGGAGCGAATATCAAGAGGCTCGTCACGGGACGCCGGTCGACCTCACAATAATAATTATAAACACTACTTCCTTTTCAACTTGATAGGTACGATGATTTGCGTTAAACGTGTGTTTAAACTTATTCACTTTTTTCACGGTTGTTTTTTTTTAAAACAACTCCCGCACTAAGGAATTTAATCTTTGTGTCGAGGGGGGTTTTACAAACATTAAATGCACATATCTTTAATAATTCACATGTACAAAGAACACCCAGACTTAGTACAAGCACTTGTGGATCACACAAATGCTTGTCCGATGCGGGGATTGAACCCGCAGCACGTCGCGCACACTGGCGATTGGCGTTGTGACCTACATAATTATATCACTCGGCTATCTGTTCAGTCAAATTTATGAATCAAGAAAAGCATATCCTCGATCAAGTATTCAAGGTTATACGATTAAACACTGGTAATATTTTGAAAAATGATTCAACTATAATTTGTTTAGTTATTTTTAGCATTATTAAATTTAACAAATAATTACAAACTATTTCCAGGTACAAAAACTTAAGCTTCATTAAAATTTAATTCGAGGAATAATGTTGAACTTTTAAAAGTTCATCCATAGTAAATTGTGTCAGATGTAAATTTTATTACACAAATAAAAATGATCAGATGTTTGAAAATTTAGGCCCGTATTAGGATATCTTCGTTCAGTCTCGTAAAGTATAGGTATTGTCTGTTAAGTATTCGATTTGAAACTAATAAATTAAAATATGAATTAAGTATAACTTTGACAAAGTCATTATCGACTTAACTTAAAATTGCTTTCTATAAAGTGTAGACAGTTTCCTCCTTTACACAACAATATTTTATTCAATTGAAATAACTATTTATACTCGTAGTAATGGACAGAGGAAAGTACTCTAATTAGCCACTAATTTTCTTACGTCAATACTAAGGGACCACTAATTGCCGTAACTACGTAGTTAAGTAATTATTTTGCAGTAAGCGACCGCAAATCAATAGAAACTTGTCGCATGTCTCATGTTTTATACGGATTTATGGTTCAAGGATATGAAGTATGAATTAATACAATGGGTAGATGACTGAATATGAATAGTCAATATCTAATTATGGGTACCAGATAACTGAATATGAAAATTCAATATCTAATTAGTAATAAAAAATACAGTACATTATGTACATCTCTTGCTTTTTATAAATAAGAAAAAACTAATTAGCTGCGATTTTTTTGTGCTCAAAATGCAGGAAATTTTGACGTCATGTGACATTTTAAATCAATGTATCGTCGTAAGTTTTTGGTGATATAAAATAGGAATAAATACGTGTCTAATATTTTTAAAAGTATATATATGAGAGACATAAAGAAAAATTGACATCTACCCCATTCTAATAATGCTTTTTCTTGAAAGTTTGTCAGTATTTTTTTTTCAGGGATCTCATGACATTTTGTATTGCCAGCTTTTATGCTGTTACGAGCTATTTTTAGACCATAAAATAATTGTGTTAGTGTGTCTTCATTCTTTGACCAAGTTCTCCTTAATAAAAATAGTTGCATGAAAAGCGTATAACTATATTTTGTTATTCCTCTCCATTATTTGATTTATATTTCCTATAGTGCCAAAGAAATGAAAGGCTAAATTTATTCCTACCGATATTATTACTATTATTGTTCAAACTAGTGATGGGCCGAGTACGATTTACCGAGTAACCGAATACCGAGTATTATTCGGTTTTACTTTTATTAAACAGAATTACTTAATTCAGTAACGACACGTAATAAGTTTTGTTACCTCTACGAATGCTCGGCCAAAATTCATGCAAGGCGCACATTCAAAATAGTTATTTTTTTTAAATTGAAATATAACAATAAAATTTGCTGCTATTAAAATTAATGAATTTAACTACTTTAACTAACCTTACTACTGGTAAATACTTGTCAGTTGAACTAAGTCATTCCGCCCAGTACGAGTACTTAAAAGGCGCGGTATGTTCAGCGGTAGCGAGTAAAAAGTACTTGGCGCATCTCTAGTTTAAGCCAATTTTACGTAGTAACTACCAAAGTTCTATAAAACACGCAGTTGTCCAAATTCTTTGTCTTATTTGACCTTCCGTATTCAATAGTGTTAACACCCAAAGGAACTTGTGTTTATAGTACTTACATTTTAAAATAATTACACCTTTGTAGCTATATCCTTTTAATTCATACTTTAATATGCCATTCAACAAACATGTTCAGAAGACTCATTTTAAATATTATGATGTGTTTTGATACGTTTTTGTTTATTTTAGCAAAGACAAAGTAAAAAATTGGCTGTTTCTGATAACTGCTAAACTAAGCTGAACTTTTGATGAGGTTAACTAGAAACACCAATAAACATAAATCAAATTGAGTGTCTCTTCGTATTTTTAAAATAATAGTTATTTTTTATTTTTGTCTGTCTGTATGTATGTCTGTCTGTAATATTCAAAACGTATGGATTGATTTTGATGAGATTTCACAGGCAGGACACCTGACTATATAAGGAGTAACTTTTTTTTCGAGCCGAATATTTTAGGATTTCGACCAAAAAAATTATCGATAAAATTAGGGACAAATTGCGATTTTCGATTGGCTCAGCTAGTGTGTAATGTGTGAGTTACTATCAAAATAAAACATCTTGGTAATCTTATTCAGATCCGATACAAAAACATAAACGCTTTATTTATTTCATTCTTAATTCTGCTGAAAAGCGTCGTCTTAAAATACCAATACATTTTACATTTGTATTGTCATCAAACCAAGAGTGTTTTAGACTTGATCTTCTGTCATCGCTCTATAATACTAAAATGTTTAACCCTTCAATGAAGCACGTGCTGTGACCTCGATCTATTGAGATGAAAGCCCTTAATTACCTTTGTCTACACACGTGTTTAGCAAAGGCAACATGAATAAACATGAAGGGAATTGTTGCGTCCTTTTAATAGGTAAGTAGGTAAGATATTAAGTGCGTAGTTTTTTGTTTTGGGTTGCTATGATTGAACAAACTGTAAGTAATTAACAGTGGAACTTGTGGGAATAACCCATGCGTGATTGTTCTCTCTAGTTCCACTGTCAATTAGTCCCATGAAAATGTTGGTTATTTTTTCTCAGTGATAAATAACTGAGTAGGTAGTAGAATTAATGCATGCAACTGAAAGCATGCTGTATTATTTGTTCAATTACGTAATATGTTATTGAAATCATCATAATCAAATCTCAATATAAAGAAATAAAACTGAAGTGTCTGTTTGCAATGCCAAACTATTTTTTATTTATGCCTAAAAACCTGTGATTTTAATTTTCATCTGTCTGTCGGGATGTCTTTTCAAGCTAATCATTAAGAAGGCTGGTCAGTTTTATATTATATTTTACTGGCATGTAGCTGACTAAGTACCAACTATTTATTTTTCTGTGCTATGAGTATCGGCCTGTAATTTTTCCACTGTCTGCTTTAACAGTAAAAGTTATTTCAATTCCTATAGAGATGTCAAAAGAAATCAAGTGGTTACATGAAAACATGGATTTACTCGACTATATAATTATTTCAACTACGATAAAGACGAACAATTAATGTCTATACAATCAAGGAATGTAAACTAACAATTAACATCTACAGACCATCATAATGAAGTTCCCTAAGTAATTGTAGATTGATGACAAATGTACATTAAAAACCAAAACGCACAACACTAGTAAAACTTTGAATTTTAAAACACCTCTATTCCAAACGCATAAGGTCGATTTTCAAAATTCTATTTTGATTGTAACGTGTGGTCAAGTGTATGTATCGTATACAATACGTGCTACTTGCATATTATAAGAAAACATTGTATGGATGTTATCTACTTAAGTTTCATTATAATTTAACAGACACTTAACGCCAATTACATTAAACAAACTTATACATACTGTATATAAACTTTGTGTATGCTATTTTCAACCTTATTGCATCGGAATAAGGTGTTTGATTGGCTGTAATAGAAAGGACTGGTGTTATAAGGTGTGTTCTTAAGACACTAGAGAAAGGGGAAGGCGTTTTTCTTGATAAATTACAATAGAATTTTAATGTATCCTACTATGAGTAGGTAGTGCATTTATAATTTGTTTGTTTTATTGTCTACTTTGCATTTTATTGTATTTAATTGGAGCCATTTGTATTCTTGAACTGTTTTAGGGTTCGGTGTAAAATATCCGGGAGACTGGTGTAAAATGTTCGAGAGTATCCTTATTTTCTTTTAATTTTATTTATTTAAATTTTTCAATAATCGCCTTAATTTTTAGAGATGGCTTAGAGTCGATAAAATTATCGATATAATAAAAAAAATTTTTTTTTGTTAAATAGTAATAATAATATTTCCATCCCAGTCCACCTCTAAAAAGCGAATGTGTGGATATTACAACTGCACAATTCAGTTTATCAACCTAGATAGGTAACAGTTAACACACGGATAAATTTGCCAGTGCTCGCTCGCACACAAGTGCATTGATTCCCACTAGGCGGTCACCTACGCTAATTTTTGAGAAATTTCAAATGTTTGATCTCTAAGTAGATCTTAATTTTAAATTTTGGCTTATCATTGAAAACAAACCCTGCATATTGGTACACCAATTTTCTAATGGCAAGTTTAGTACCAATGAAGTATAAGTTAGCATGAAACTTTTGAACATAATTCCCATAGTAACCAAAGTCATCGACCCCTACTTTGTTACAAATTATATTATATATAATTTGTTATAAATTTGTTCCAAATTATATTTTATTGTATATAATTTGTAACCAACGTTATGTACGGAACCTCTTACACAAGGATCGCATTTCGTATAACAGTTTTACCAATAGCACAAGCTGCGCTAATGCATTAAAATTAAATGTAAATGCTATTGTTATACAAGAGTAATTATGTGTTATAAAGAAAACGATTCGTTTATTGGTGCTATTATCAAGACACGTGTTTAAATATAAATTAGATTAAAAATTTGATAAGATAAAAAAAAGTTAAAACTATTCAACTAAAGTACTTATGGTGCATTTACATGATTTCAATTAAAAAAAGGTAGATTTATAAAAACAAAAATTAGTATACTTTTGTATTTTAATTTTTATATGTGGGATCAACAAAATTGTAAATGCAGTGTTAAGAATATAAATAACAACTTAACCTACCAACTTAATAGAACACTTTATTTATTTATTCGACGCCACAAGATATAATAAGAACACAATAACAAAGACAATAAGACATTTAAATACCGACTTATGTATATTCATTTCCTTATTCTATGGATATCAAATCATTATCATTATAAAGAGTACCTGATTAACATTGCATAAACTCTACCGCAATGAATCACTATAATAATGACATTTACTGACAATACGCAAGGAAACGTACAGTTTATTAAAACTCACGTGTATGAAGCCTTGTCCGACCTCTCAGAGCTTAATTGAGGCTTTACATCGACTACAAAACGGCTAATTGTAGCTTGAAGTGCTTATTGTGAGAGTTTGTTGGGGTGAAGATGTAGGTAACATGGAAGCGGTAAGAGCGTTGTGAGCTTAAGGCTGAGCGTAGTTACGCTTGTGAGGGCTAAAACGGATTTTTTCAAGTGACGATACCTACTTAAATAATCTAGCAATATGCTTAGTTGGTAAAGCGACTGGCGCGTCAAGCCAGTGGTCGCAGGTTCGAGTCCTGCCTAATGTTTAAGCTTTTCCTTCTATTATTTGTATATTATTACAAAAATTCGCTCCGCATGCGTTAATGCGTAACAAATAATTAAAATAATAAATAATCTAGTTTTAAGTTTTAAACTTGAAAACATATGCAATTAAAGAAAATTGAATATACTAGACATTGTCATGCTGTTTTTGCAATACCTAATGTTTATAAAAGTAAATGACAACATTATGTTGAGGGTTTGTGTTTTGTCGTAAATCATAATGATTCCCTTTATTTATAGAGTCTTGCTGTACTTAGTCAAAACGCCATGATGTAAAACATATTTTGGTGGGCACATCTAGTCAGCTTTATCTCTTCGTCCCTCGTTGTATTGGTATCTGAGTTTGTACCTTCCGGCGAAATTGTGTGTGAGACCGCAACGAGGTATGATTGCAGCGAAAATTAACAATTTGCATTGACTCTAGTAATTAAATGGGCTTACTTTAGCCCGCAGCCTGATTTTGTACCGGTTAAAGTGGAATAAATGTTTTATATTTCTGTAATGACATGTTATTTTATAGCTTTTGGAGGCAGGTGTTAAGCTCAGGTATAATTAATAAATAGCTGCACTATCTTAGGTATACTGCGTAACGTATTTTAAATAAAAGTATGTAATTTCTAGTACTTAGATATTATAATATCCAAACATACATGATTGCACGGATAGCCGAGTGGTATAGGTCACAACGCCAATTACCACTGTGCGCGACGTGCTGCGGGTTCAATCCTCGCATGGGACCAGTATTAGTGAGATCCACAAAAATGCTTGTTCTAAGTCTGGGTTTTCTTTGTGCATGTAAATAGAATGTTTGTTAAATCCCCGCGACACAAGGATTAAATAATTAAAAAAAAAAACATCTACTTATTAGTGAAATAAATAAACTGGCAATGAAGGCTTATTGTCTTTCAGGAGGACTTAACGTCAACAACATAGAAACGTAACATAGGTACTAACAACTGTTTAATGTTTGTAGCGATGCAAGTATATCTCTGAAAATCAGCGCTGAGGCCATGCATCTAGCATGAACTTTAGCATATGTTGAGCGTTGGCCGTTTTGCACAGGTATGCCGCATATTTCCCCATAACTTTATATCCTTTCGTCTTTTTGTGTATTATTTTATGCGTTGCATTTGTGGCAAATAAATGTTTTTTTCTTTCTTACATTGCCTATATAGTTAGAAGTTTGCAGTACAGTTTTGTGGTGTAACGTTTAGCCCTCGATGTAAACCAACAACGAAATTGATTGTCTGTCTGTCTGTTAAATTAACTAACTGCAAAGTCTTACAAGAAATTATGTAGTAATTTAATGTAATATACCCACCTACCTACCTACGTTATATTTTAAAGTGTTCGATCATATCAGTTCAGCTATTCAAATAAAGCTGAAATATTATTATAATGATATAGCAAAATTTACAAAAGAGTTGTTTGTTTAACTTCATATGAATTCGAGAGTGAATCTATTTTATTATTACACCTAGGTCTTATATTTATCTTTCTAAAGATTCTGTATAATCAAAATACCTAGAATAAATATACAACTCCAAGAAAAGATTATTTTACGAAGCATTCCAGCTCAGTATATTAGGTTAAATTGTGTAGTTAGAAAATATTTTTATAATATACATTAACCAACCATGTTAATAATGTACAAAGCTTAATGTCACGATAAATTTACTTTTTAACATGTCTAAGGATAAAATTAAATTGGGTTTTAGTAAACAATAGAGTGGGATTTATACGTCAAACTGAAGATTTCTTTAGTCTGTTGCCGACGTTTCTTAGAAGTAAGAAAAATCACTAATAAATCTTTGTTTGATTTACGCACCTATTTCTATTTAGTGTTTCGTTGGCTATGACGTAGTATAAGCGATTTAATGAAGCATTATCGTTTGAGTGAAACAAACTGGGGTAGAGTGGATATCAGTAGTATCACTTTGACGTTAACAGCATCTTCATGTTAAAACAGTAGGTAGGTACCTAAGGTTGATTTTTGTGATCCGAGATATTACTGACCTGTCGCATAATCTGAAGTGATAATCAATACTCGTAAATAATATAATAATAAACCAAAAGGGTGTTTTTTGTTGAACATGCTAATCTCTGAAAATACCTGTCTGATTTGTAAAGATCTTTTTACATTTGATAGCCTAATTCTTGAGAAAGGTTGCTTGGCCTTAGGAGAAAAGTTAGGTGAGTGAGACAGCGGGTCACAGCTAGTGCAATAATATTATAGTTACGTACGTGTGAAATAGGTAATGTTCTTTCTATTGGTCAAATATTTTAAATTTATTCATTCTACAACCTACTTGGTCGAGTGGCGTACATACCGGTTTTCAAGGGGTCGCCAGCTCGTAGGACCCAAGATCCTTTGACGGGTCGAAGTAGAACACCATTTTTCTACATTGTCTCGGGTCTGGAAGTTTGTGGTACCTTCGTTATCTCTGATTCCATAATACAAATGCTTTTGCTACTTATTTTGGGTTCAGAGCAACGTGTGTGATGTTGTCAATATTAATTTAGGTATAATTAATTAATTTATTCAAGTTTCAGTTAAAGTTAAGTCCGAAACTGTTGTTTTAAGAACGTATTAAAGTCAAGGTTAGTTTAAGGTTCTAATATTATGTCCATTTTACTCTGCCATTGGTTGAATCTTAGTTCTAAAACTGCTTTGCCGCATATTCGTGGTTTCAACGATGCCTGACCATCATTAATCAGATTACGAAGAATGGAGGTAATCGTCTGAAATATTAACTTATTTATGTGCCCCGTACATACCTAATTAGGCCTTATAATAGTCAGTTAATCGCAGTCTCATTTCCAATAATTATAATTATTTGACGGAGTTTTCAGGTCAAAAGCTAAGGTACGAAACTAATATAATTATAAATATTAATAGGTGCGTTATTTTATAAAGATAGATTACTATTACTATCCCGTTTGCATTTTTATGTGCAACGGCTTCTGGTTCATTTCAGTAGTAATCCTTACTTGCCTGTCGTTTTACAAACATTAAAATTACATGGGCACATAAGATGGCCGTGATTGAACAACATTTGAGGGTACTATAGTCAGTGCGGAAATTATCTGTTGTGGCGTAAAATTGAACCAACATTATGATAATATTTAGATCATTCCATAAAACAATTATAAACACGGCATCTGAAAACATTATGTTCTTACATAATTTTATAAATATACAGATGTTTCACTCTCACTATAATGACGCAACAGTGTTTTTAACATAACAAATACTGTAATTAAACACAGCAGCGCCCTCAATCCCAAGACGCGACGGTTCTCTTTCCTCACAGACTCTATAAAGCTACTCCAGTATTTTTTCTCTCCTCACCACAATTATACGCCCTTAATTAGTAACTAAAGTATACGAGTACCAAAAAATAACAATAAATTTGAAACTCCTTTTTACAAAACCAAATTAAATATAATTACAAACAAGATAGTATTTTGGGTCTCTATAATAATTGTCAATTAACCCTTACAATACTTTGTTGAAGATAATAAGTTGTTGTTGCGGTTTTAATTGTATTTTTTAACTTTTTAATAATTAATGCGGTTTTGAACGGGTGGCGAGCTCTTTGTTGAGTGAATAATAACATGATTTTCCTTGCATTATAGAACATTTGGCAAGTATAATGTTACTGCTGATATATTTAGCTTGAGGTTAAAATTATTTACACTTGATTGACAGTTGGCTGATTATACACTTTATTATGAGAGAGAGTTTAATAATCAACCGTTTTTAAGTATAACTACTGTTTAGTAGCAACAAAATTAATAGTCTACATTGTGATATTAAGAAGGTCGTAAGGCGTGGAGTTTTAAAAAATAAGGTGTTAATTTGGAATGTTTGCTTCCTATGGTTAACAAAAAAAACTTTATCTTCTATCGACATAACCTGCAACGTAATTCAAACCATAGATAGACAACCACCACCTTCGCTCTGTTATTATACAAAATAAACTTCGCACCTCCCTATCTAACCCTAAATCGCGGAGGCGGTGCCTTAATGACCGCTAATGAGTGTTTTTATTATTTCACTGCTGTAAAATAATTTCTTATACGGCGCCTCTTTATACCTAGATAAACATCGAAACTCGCTTTACACCTCAATCTGATAATCGAATTAATGCTCTCATACCATTTCACGCTGCTTTATAGCTTTTTGTGTTGTTAATACCGCCGGTTTTGACTCGTAATTTTGGGTTATCAGTGCATTCGATTGAATTGATCTTGATTTTTTGGGCAGTTTGTTTTAAGAGATACGAATGTTGTTTATGTTATTTCGTTTAGATTTGAGGAAACTGATGGAGCGCGTAGAATAGACGTAAAGGAATAAAAAGTGCAAGTGTCATGACCTGCATTTTAATATTAGTAAAATTAGGAACGACGTACGAAATTAGGAATCTAGATATACAAAATTGTCACTGTCTTATATAGGTACACTGTAGTCATTCTTAAAAAAAGAGGTAAATATTTACCTCACGTAAAAAATTAATCAAAAACAGAAATGTTCGGCACCAAGCACCTTGCAATGCTTATTAAACATCATCAGTAACATACTATACTTAAGTATTCGTACCAGAACAAAATAATCTCAAGTGGCGATCGACAGATCCCCAAATCAGATAACCCGCCCAGGCCCAAATAACCTAAGTTTTAACCAAAATGTGCGTATAATGAGGGACTATTTAATTCGGTCTGTTTATCTTTTGTGTTATAACAGGCGAACAGTGTTGATGTACGTTAATAACATATAATTTTCATTTCTCGATTTCCGAAACCTGTTCGACATCGTCTAATAAGTCAGAAAATTTTCTGCTTCCCTGAATTTTTATGAGTATATTATGTGCGATAATAAATACTTACGGTTCCTTTGTTTTTCGTGGCTCCCAATTATTTTGGCACTTACACGTACATTAGAGGCAGGCTGAGTAATTGTTACGACATTCTTGCAATGTAAACTTAAAATATCGTCTGATGTTTTAAAAGATGTTGTTAGGTATATGGTATATGTTTGTATGGGTGCTTTAACAGATGGTTCTGTAGTAGTTAAAAGGTATTTAAGTAATAAAGTTCATATTAATTATTCAGACAATATTTCAAGAAGCATCAATCCTAGAATGAATACCTTTTTTCAAGCAACAATACGCACCTTCTAAAAGTAGAATCACCTACTCATAGTTGCGTAAACGCACCAACAACCGAATTTCCATTTCCTGCTTCAAATGGCATAAAAAATGACTATCGATTAAGAGTACGTCTGAAACTGGACCGACATTACATAATTAGCCCTCGATCCCATTTATATCTGCTACACGAGAAAACATTTGCTCGATGTCTGTATCGATTAATAAAACAAATAACAGACAAAACTATACACTCAAAACGTATTTAGGGATCTCTAAATAGATATTGATTCTGGAAACAATATTAGCATGAAGTCGGTAATATAGTTACAAAAATTAATCAAAGCTTGTCACACAAACAATAACTCACGTCAGTTTGAAGTAAGAATCTATGTTTTAGATATACAAAGGCCAATATTGTTTCAGTTGGCGATCTTAGCGCAAAAAATATCTTCGTTCGAAGTGACTCATATAATACAAGAATTAATTACCTTGTTCTACGGAACCTAGAAGTAAAGTATCTCAAGAAAATGACAGATATATAAGGCGCCGAAAAGCTGCGCGCACGCAACTCGCCGATCTAATTTTAAATAGTATTTACATCGAGCTATCGGGAGCAGGTAATTAATACAATCTTTGTTAGAGGGTAATTTGCCAGATCTAATGCCGGCGTGTGTAATCTTCAAAGGGGATTTAGAAACACGCGTTCTAATCTATTTTAGTCGTGTTCTGAAACAGAGAAATATTTACAATCTCTCTGGAACACTTCGGCGCATCCGACGGTCGTTATGCGCGAACGCATCGATACTGAGTCAGTCGCGGGGCTTGATTGAGATGAGTCGTGATTAAGATCCCTCATTAATGTCCGCTGGTACATTCCCGACACAACAATGTTATGTATAATCGACGATACTTTTCTTATGCCACAACACAATCTCACACCACATCAAATTCCCAATTTAAAATGTCCACATAAAAACCCACTGCGTTAAAATTATTGTAGTTCTAACACACATTAAAGTTGTTATTAAAAATCAAATTAGTAGATGTCATTAATTCTGTCCAGATTTTATTAGCATCGTTAGAATTACGACCACTTCTTACTGCCTCTTGCAGAATGCGTATTTTTATTGTCTAGATTTTTGTTTGCAGCGTTGGACTGTTAGAATCTTTTCATTAATTTCCTTGGCGGTTGAACATCTTTTTAAATCTATTCTTGACACTCAATTTGTCATGGGTTTACTCGGGCTTGATTATTTTAATTATTCTAAAACATAATTTTGCATGATGTGTTTTATCGTTTCCGTCATTTGTATTTATTTTATTTCGTGTATCGCTTTTATGTTTAGTAACATGAAAATTAGCATGGAACCGCGATAAATTTGGTATAAATACTGTGTTACTCAGCCGACAGTGGTCCGACTTACCAATTTGTCAATTTTACTACCGTTCCGTGGGCAGACACGGACGGTAAATCATAATCACACAATCGCAGTCATTTCAGTATTAAGAATCCTCCTAACAATATTATGTTCCCGAATTTATTTGTCACTTTGGACTTCTACCCACGCTAGAGGTAATTAAAAACGAAAATAAACAGAGCGCCTCGAATCGTAAAAAGAGTATCTATGTCGGTTATAAATGAGTACAGATGAACGAAGAAGCAATAAAACTGATTCAAGTCACAGAAATAAATCTTACGAGTGTTCGAAAGTATAGGTGAGAATATTCGGGCGTTTATTGTAATGTTCCCGTTGATACCCGTGCCAAAGCGGACCGTCCACCAGGAATGCCGTTAAAAAGATTCCGATCTAAACGCCACGTGTTATCGAATCTGGAACTACGGGTAGGCAAGTGAAACGTTCCGTTTATGATGGAACAATAAAATTTTTGGAATTTGCAATAAATAAGGCTGAGAATGATGAAGAAATAAACAACGTAGTCTGGTGCGTTAGTGCGCAGATTGGAGAGCATGATTTACTGCCGTATAATGCTTCGGCTCGCATTAAACCGTGCAATATCTAAATTGAAGTGTAACCGCTCTATTCATTTGTTTGTAGGTATCACCTTTGCTGCAGCCGACTCATTATAATTGGTAAGTCATTGTGGGGTCGTTTGTATCACTATTTCCAAAGCGTTGCAATAAAAATTGGTCCAGATTCCACATCGAAAATAAGACGTTTTTTGGTCGTCTGCCAAGTTCATTATGAGCGTTCATGAAATTTCACATTTGAATTATTTTACTGTCTGACTTATGGCCGTTACTTAAATATTTGGTAAACAGTAAAAATATAGCTCTGATCGATCAAATTTAATGTGGTGAGCTAAAATAGCACGTTAAAGTGGATCACGGCATTATATCATGAGATCGGTGAACGAATTTTATACTTTAACACAATGTTTGACATAAACACATTATTTAAAATAAATAGCAAACTACTTAAATGCATAAAAGAGGAAATTCTAGGAACTATTTTGTGTGAAACTTTGTATCAATAAATTGGTAAATCCTTTTTTGTAACCTTAACATACGAATAACGATTTAATTCTTATTATTATGAGTCATAAGTGTTCCATTGCAGGGCATAAGCTTTACTACCCTCTTTTCATTAGATTTTCCTGAGGCTTATAGAGGCGAGTTACGTACAAAGATTAAAAAATATACAAATGAGTATAATTAGGAAATTGATCTTGTGAATGTAAATCCTTTCGTAATGGTAAAGATAATGCAGGCACCAAACGTTATATAACAAAGCGATGGACATTGCATAATTTCAGTTTGCAATATGCAAGCCAACAATAGAACAGAACATTATGAATCATCTCCGCCTGATCCATTCGCCAGTCGAAGATTATCGAACTGGAACACTAACACTTGCGGGATGCATTAAAACGCACGTGAACCTAATTTACGCTTGCAAATAATCCCTTAGACGCAGCCAACTTTAACAAAGTAGTAGTTGATGCATCAAACGATATGACATTTGTGGCTAATAAGTTGTAGACATTAAAATATCTGCCGTCGCATCCGCGTGAACAAAACGCACGGCGGAATCTGATGCGCGCTAACTACGGCGCCCTTATTTATAGTGTGCCATCTGTCAGATCGTAACCGTTCCAATTTCAAATTCAAACAGTGTTCTAATTGGATTGTATTTTTGTTTAAAGTGCTTCTAATAAGGTGGCTGGAATCACGCACATTGTTACAACAATCACAAACACATGGGAGTGTGTTTACGCGTTCGCAATTAGATCGCCATTGATGTATAGGTGTTGCGCGCGCTTGTGTGCGCGCGTCCGATTGAGAAGTAACACGAGCTATGGATCTGGAACTGATTAGCGCGCGCCTGTGTTAGTTAATACGCGCTCGTGAATACATTTCTATGTGTTGTTGAGCATTAAGTATGCTTTGGATTTTATTATTTAATGATTCATCTTAGGGTTATAGAAATAGTCAGGAATGCTCGCGCCGTTCGCGATGAAAAGCCAGTAATAATAGAATATTGGCGCATCTGCCCCACGGTATATGTTTTAATGTTATTACAGTTCTGCTATACTATATGATATTTCGTTCCAGGTTTATTTTAAGAGTGTTTTATGTTTTTAATTGCGATACGCGGATTATTTTTCCGCTGTCAACTAACATTTTTACAGCTGTTTTTATTTCACCGATGTGACCGATGACAGAGTTAAGGTTGTTTATGAATATACTGGGATTGAATTAAAATTATGTGAAATAAATTAGGTTATAAGACATGATACTATCTTCATAATATTAATACGTGGGTGGGTAAATATTTGTATGTCTGTATTTTATACCCTCTAAAAGTGTCTCGGGATGTACTATAAAAATCATGCATCTCAAACCGAGACTTAATTTTATTTATTTTCACTACTTTGTAAATTAATAAATTCATTATTTTATGTCGTTTAGTATTCACTAAATTAGTGTGATAACCGTGCAGTTTATTGCTAATGTGTCCTATATATTCGTAAATGTGCGCGAATTAAAGAAAACATTCCATTAATACCGACTTACTTATTATTAGTATTTACCTACTTTGAATAAATTTTCTGTCCTTAAAAAAGCTATTAAACTGCAACAAGCTGCTCCATGAAATCGTTGTACAATTTTTTTTCGATACTAATACATAATTATGAAACTAAAAATGCCTTTGCCAGATATTTTTTTTGATCATATAATTTATATTTAAATAAAATAAAAATATTAAGTTATTAATTTATAGTGACGATAATATCCAAGTTCCACTTCAGGGTTAACCGATACAGACTTAGGTTTACCTTTGTATTTATCTATGTATTGTGTTATGCGAACTAATTCTGTTTGCCTCCGATCCAAATAATATGGAAATTGTAAATGTAAAAATACGTGAACAAACATAAATAACAAATACTCAAGCAGCACTCCACCGTATCTCGCCAGTCAGCGCTCATTTACACAATCACGGTGCACTTTATTATACTTGCCATACAATAGAATGATCGTTTCGTAACAATCACGAAACCGCCTAAATCTGAAATTAACGTGTATATAAAAACCAGTTTCCAAAGACCCTCCCCTCCCCTCTTCAAATTCTATAAATAGGTGAAATAGGGAAAAAGAGAACGGATTTAGAGATCGCACTTAACTGGCTGGTTTCTACTAGTTCGGCCTAAAGCAATGCCATTAATGTCGATCATTAAATATGAATTATAAATATAAAAGAAAGCACAAGAAAAGCAATCACGTCGTCCATTATTAGATTAAATATCTTGGTGTTCTGTACGGTCGTTGCATTACTGTCATTAATATAATGTGTACAAGTCTGTTTGAGTTGGAGCAAATATTATGAGTTATATTGATGCTTTTGTTTTATTATGACTATTTCTAAAGTGTTTACTGTCAATAGCTATATATCTATGTGTTCTTATCTCCACAGAATAAAGTATAAAATTTCATCTTGATATGATTGAGTTAAGTCTTTTTTCTTTTGTCGTTTGGTCGCGAATAAATAAAAACAACGTGAGTGCTTCCAGTTTCCAGACTTTAATTTTAAAGTCTATCAATTATCTCGTAAGTCATAAATTTTACATGTTACGCTCATTCCATTCTGTATGAATTGGATTTTTAAATTATATACGGCAAATTATATTATCTTTAAGATGTAGAAATGTGTCTCAAAATTATCGAAAGTTGTGACAGTTCTTTATTGTTTTTATTTTTATTTATTTGGCTTTATTCCACTGCCATTAAAATAAACTTACATTTATCAAAAAAACTTATATTAAACTTTGACGAAATTTCATTATTTCTTTACAAGAAAAAGTGCAGAAACATTTAATGAATAATAATCTTTATAAATTTCTAGAAGTAATAAACAATTCAAGCTCAATATAAATACCAATACAATATAAAAAAGCAATAGGTATATAAAAAACAAAAAAATGTCGTGGTTCAATGAACGGATTTGTGTGCACAAGGTTGTAGGTTCGAACCCATTACAGGCAAGTACCAATACGATTTTTAAAAGTTATATAATATATTATGTATTTTATTAATTATTATAAGACATCGTTGAATGTCGGTAAGGGGAAAAATATGATGAAACCTGGATCCCAAAAATTTTAATCTGAAATCACCAACCAATAATGAGCAAGCGTGGTGATCAATGCTCACTCCTTCTCTATATGAGAAGAGGCCTGAGCAGCAATGGGAATTTATAGGTCGGTATTGTAATAGATACCTTACCAGTTCACAAGTAGCTTCCACTATAAAGTCAGTTTACAACAGGTAAATACTGGCTTAAATAAAATATAAATAACAAAGAAATAAACAAGATGAACTTCATTCAAAAGATAAGTAGGCGGAAAGTGTTATTTTTCACAACCATAACACAAAATCAACTGACACGACTAGAAAATGTTGAGACTGTAATTAATCTTCCGTGCGAAGACAACATATTTCATTATAATGGTGAATAGAATCTTGTTTTAAATGTATGCCAATGTCAACTATATAAATAGAAAATAAAAATATATTGTGCATAAAGCAGGGGGAACTAAATTCTCAGCATTTATATGAACTTTTCTAAAAAGATTTTAACTGGAGTCATTTCAATCTTTAGACTAAAGCACTATCATCTTAAAAACTGACTGCACGGAAAGCCGAGTGGTAGGTATAGGTCACCGCGCCAATTACCACTGTGCGCGACGTGCAACGGGTTCGATCCCCGTATGGGACAAACTTTATTCATTTTATGTGATCCACAAATGTCTGTTCAAGTATGGGTGTTATTTGTGTATGTCAATTGAATGTTTGTGAAACCCCTCGCGATACAGGGATTAAATTCCAAAGAGTCTTTTGTTTTTAAAAAGTGTTGAAGAATATAATTACCTCTATTCTCACTCTCCTTACTTGTAATAACAACGAGTTTATGTGGTCACAACCTTCATAAAGGTTACATATTTGCGTAACTTACTTCACTGCACATTAATAATATAAGGAAATATCCAAAGAAACCCATAATCGCTGGGATCCAGAAATATTTGTTCTAAAGAGGGACAGTTACAGATTTTTATAACAATATCCAAAGTTTGTTACATATTGTTAGACCTAATTATTATGACGTCCACTATGATTAAGCGTTTATAAAACAATATCGATTATAGGTATTTGTTTTTAATTAATAGGTCAAAAATTAAAATCTATACACTTTTACTAATATATAAAGCTGGAGAGTTCGTTTTTTTTAACGCGGTAATCTCAGGAACTACTAGTTCGATTTGAAAAATCCTTTCAGTGTTGGATAACCCATTTATTGAGGAAGGCTATAAGCTATATAACATTACGCTGCTACCAAAAGGAGCGGAGCATAAATGAAAAATGTTGCAAAAATGAAAAACCGTTGATACTATAACACGCGGACAAAGTCGCGGGGGACAGCTAGTAAAATATGTATTGAAAAATTCTTGTTTTTTGAATCATTACTTTCCTACTGCAGGGCATAGGTCTCGGTACCCTACTTCCATCTCGAAATCTTGATTACCTTTGAAGAATAAACCATTTCTGAAAAGTACGAATAATGACCTCTTACATAACTTTCTGTGAATATTATTATGGCCTCTTGAAATAGATCTGTAAGTCTGTATTTTATGTCCTAGGCTATTATGTTCTAGCGAAATGTAAAGCACATGAAAGTCAGAATACTTTGTAGTTCCTATCATAATTGCGTCTCAAAATAAAGTTAAATTGTGTTAAGATCTGTCGCGACAGTGTTTTTACTGTACAATGATGCGCGTGTGTACTGGTCATTATCTTATGCAGCTTTTTTTTAAAGCTAATACTTTATAGACTTTATTGAGCTTTTCTCTGCGACTTTTCCCGCTTTTAATTCTTGAGGAGAGCTTACTCTTTATGAAATTTCATCGAACTCGCTTTACTTGTTTAGTGAGTAAAATATTATACTATATAATGGGGTGATACAGTTTACTAGATTTACTCTAATTTTAAAAAGAATATTGACGATTACGGCGTTGTCTCGTCATCTCACGATTAGGGACTCTTGTTGAGTCTAGAACGCGCTGGTATACGCGTGAGTAAACCGTATATTCCTAAATAATTATGAGACGAAATTAATTATACAAATACTCTCATTTTAATAATTTATTGTATCTTAATAATCGATCAATTTTTTTAATGATAGCTAAAAATAAAGGATAATACATTTTAAAAGCTTAGTAAGTTTAAAAAGTGTTTTGATAGTAGTTGTATTATACATACACAGTACTGAGCAGTATTTATTTTCTATTTAACAGCAGGAGTGCGAAGAACTAGTTGGTAAACATTACGTGTGTTTCAAAACCATGAACTTGTTTACAAGTGTGCTGACATAAATATCGTTCTTGTAACCTTATTTAGTATTTTAACTTACTAAATCTTATCACTAGAATAGCTGTGTTATTAGTTCAGATTTAAGTAGTCGCATCTAGTCTGAGAAATACGAACGCAATTGTCAAAAAAAAATGGACTCTTTGCCAAATTTTAAATTTAGTTATCTTTATGTGGGTTAGTAAATTTGCATTACAAACTAAAAATAAAAATGTTATTGTTTAAAAATTCATTACACTCATTACATTACAGTAAAATCCACAATTTATTGACGAAAATTATAACAAGGTAAAGAAAAATCTCCTACACGTTTATTAAATATACATTAAAATTGCAAATAAAACAAGTCTTTCTTCACTAGTATCGTACGCTTAACACCATTCTTCAATTAACAATTTGCTATTTAAGTGCAAACATTTTGGCGCGGCTAAAAGGACCAGTTTTACTAAGCGTTTATGGCAAAATGGATCATTTTACAATACAAATGTGTAGGCTGTAGGTTAACACAACACTCATATAAGGTAGAACAACTGTAAAATAATTCCAAATTACGCTACAACAACAAAGGACAAGTCACAACTAATAAAAAAGAAAGTAAAAAATCATTACCGTAGCTCGTATGTAACATTCGCTCCGCTCTATTAGAGGTCTCTTAGATCCAGAACATTATCAGATTCCGTCACACTTTAGGTAATTTCGTTTTGAACCCCTTAATGAGTCACAGTAACGCAATGAAGCAAGCACTCGCATTATGAGTGGTCATTACGTCCATTGGCGTTTATAAAAGTAATTACAATAAAAAGTGGATTCGTTTTGTGACGAAATTATTACAGCCAAATGACTTTTTTTAGTTATTACGTGTTTCTATTATTTATTGAGTTTTTTTAATTTTGTATAGCATTTGAGTAATTGTTTGTTCGATACAATACAACTCTACTGTCTAATTACAGTTGTTTTGATATGAAAACAGAAGGTAACGGAACCTTTGTTCGCCTATGCATTGAAACATTTAATCGGGAACATTTGAGTTCTACAATGAACACTTAATATCACATGTGATGATGGTTAACTTAATTATTCTATAGCTAAAAGTCTCCAAAGACCATATTATTCTATAGGTACCTGTAAAAAATGGAGACTCTAATGACCATATTTTTCTAATGTTTATTTGGATGATACTCATTCATTCAGAAAACAGTTGGCAGTGGACACAGGACTTTATCCTAGACTCTTTGTATAGTGCCATTCAAATTTTGTAAAAATAATATTTTAGTAGGAAAAGCTATCTAGGAATTTCGTGCGCTAATAAACAAAAGAACATCAGCCAAAATCTATATTTCTAATTAATAACAAAAGACAAAACAAGCCTATCGAAACTAATGAACGTAGAACAAACTTCATCATATACAAATCACTGTACATTTATCTTGTATCCTCCCTAAGATAAAGCCTATTCATTAAGGCAACTGTAATGTCTTATACACGTCTTCGCAATAACTCTACTGGCGATAATTTATTAATTTCTCTTTGTTTGTTGCTTATTAACAGTTCCCCTACATGATGATAAAAGTTTTGTGTCAGTTGTTCTTTTTATTCATTAACATTTTCCTAATTAATAAATATTAGTATTTAGTTAGATGCCAAAACTGAGCTAATTGACTAGGGTGTGACTTCAACCACATCTGAATTATAGGTAAATAATTTAACATTTGAACTTTACTATACTCCTTTATTTGCTGATATTTGCGTTTATTTACCTACATATCAAGAGTAAATTTAAATTTTCGTAAAAAAATATTTTTCTACTAAATTATTATAAGCTATATTGTCTTCCCCTCTCATCAATACATCCTGCTAATTTATTAATTTCGCCTACTGTTTGTTTTCCTCCCCCAAACGCAAATGATAAGACTTTTGTTCGTGATTGTACTTTGTTAATCATATTTCCTTAATTAAGGGAAAGTTGCGAGCTAATTTGGGACGATCGTGCGATAAGCACAGGTTCGATGTTTAGCTGTGCTAATGAGTTCGTAATCTCGATGTAACATTATAAGTTATTTAAAGATTTCCATTAAAAGTTCGCGTGTAAGTTTGCGTCGCTACCAGAACCTATTAGCATTTAACCCTAATAATGTTAAAAGAGCAAAATGTAATCATCTTGTTGTTTACGATTATGTAACTTAAGTACTTTGAGATTAATGTCAATGATTCGAATGTAAGTAAAAGTCTTGAACACCCAATGAATCTTTCTCAAACGTAAATTTGAATTCAATTAAGTGAGAAAAAAAGTATAACCTAAGTACCAGGAACTTTCTATTTGCTCGAACAATAAACCCAATGAACTTTCCAAGAACCCCACGTAAACACAGTTCGCGCGTATTTTTAATGAATTCATGCAACAACAGTGCACAAGGGCTAGTGTTTCACAATGCCGTCCGAATCCCGCCTAGCCGTGGGGCTATTCTCCTATCAATCTCACAGATGATAGCCCGCTATCGCTGGCTCGGGAACTCGCGATGCATAATGCTTGCCTCAGATAGCTGTCTCGTGCACGAAGCCTCCAAGCTTCGCAATTTATTGTTTCACGATCTCAAGCTAGCTCATTATTAAAACGGTTTGATACGTTCGGAGGTGTTGCTGACGCCCGAGGCTCGCCCGCGCCAATTACTCCGCGAGAGCCGTGCCCCGACGTACTTGTTTGACTTAAACAACGTTACACTTGACTTTTAGCGGCCCTTTGTCTTAGACCACATCGATATGCTTTACATTCACCTGATCATTTTATCACAACGGCGGTAGAAAGTACAATCATAACAATTCCTGCCGTAAACTCCGAGAAGTCAAATCTAAACATTATAAAATATTAATCCAATGTAAATGACACTAACCGTTTTTAATGTCAAAGATAAAAGGATAAATTATTGTTTTCTAATAAACAATAAAAGGGCACTGAGGTCAATTCAAATGACCGAGAATCCATTAGAGGCATAAAACGACGTCGATTAAACGTCGAACTAAAACAATTTTCTTCAACTTCAACAAACAAAATCGATTGGGCTTAATTGCCGTCTGATCAATAACTAATTGTGTTCACCACACGTTCGACGATAAAGAATAATTACTGGCTGCCGGCCAAATAAATCGATCCACATCAAAACGCGAGGTTAATCCATCATTTAGATATTACGGCCCGATTGAAGCTTACCGTTTTTAATTTCCAAAATTATACCGCTCGTAGGGTTGGACGAAGGCGCCTAAACACGTATACATAATTACCATGTCGTAAATTGTCGAACATGAGTGGGGGTAGGGGGTGATCGGACTTACCCGCGCACTATCGCCGACCTGTCGTGTTATTTCTGTAATCACTTTCATTTCGTAAAACGCGACATTAATTAAAATTTAGTTTCAGGCCATTAGTCGCCATCGCGTTTCTTCAAGTTTCATTTTTTCCCGGCTGTAATTATAGAGCGCGGGTGCGAGGCTAAATGGGCATGGTAATGATAAATAACATTGTATTGAATGTAGTCATGCATTTTGTATTCAAATTAGTGCGACTAATAGGTGCGAGGTGTGGATTTAAATGTGGCTTTGGTGCATTGCGCCTTTATTAATAACAGGTAATTATGCGGCACAATTAAGTTAAATAAACGTGAAAGCTGGCTGCTCATACAAAATCCATTACCGTGTGATTAGAAAACGGAGGCCGAAACTGGAAACTGGTTTGGCTCAGTTTAGACTCGTGACTTGTGAGATTTTACTGGTAATAAGGCTGTGTATACAGTGTGCGCCGAGTTATTAATTAACAGGTCGACAGCAAACAGAGCGCGGCTACCGGACTGCGCTGGGTACACAAAGGTATTTGCTCGGCGAGACTTCGTGTAGAATCTCATTACCGTGATTCTTGGAAAATTGGAAGTGAGAAACGAGCTTAAAAAGATAAAATGCTAGTGTATCGCAGCGGTGTTCTTTTTTTCAGTTATTATCACGATGTAAGCTGCTTTGACATAATGATATTTACTGGAAATATAAACATCGGTGTTTTAGTTAGGTCATTTAATTTAATATGACTCATAATTAACCCGAATACTAAAAGTTTTTATTATAATATCTCTAAGTACTAATTATCTAATCAATTAAAGAAATAATAATAGCTTGTGATAACTCACACACGCTCGTCTGATCTGAAACTAGGCAGAGTCTGTATTGTGGCAACCAGACTACTGATAAACATACTTATGTTTCTAAATAAATACATGTTCATGCTCATCACACAAAGATTTGTCCTATCCAGGAATCAAACCGTCGAACTCCGGTTTAGCAGTCAGGGTCACTTACCACTAGACTAGACCAAAAGGCCAGTTAAAACATTAAAAAGTTTTTAATACCTAATTTTATTTAATCTGACTAACGTTGCGGAGTTTATCTTTTTTATTTTTTAAGCTTTTACGTTAATTAGTCGAACCTACATAATGTTATATCTACTAATCGGGGCTAGTTATTTATGCTTCGTTACAAACTATCTGAAAACGTTACTTTGAGTAGGTATCAATCATAACTATTGGCAATGCTCAGCCCTCTAGATAAGAAGACAATCCCCGTTTGAAGAGGTATATAAAAAATTAATGCTTGTAAAAAGGTCTGGCATAACATTTACGCATTAGGTAGCTCTGTTGGGCACACGCCTCTTCTCATGTAGAGAAGCCCCGAGCAAATGCCAAATCAAAATTAAAAAGATTTTTATTTCAAGCAAGCCTTTTCAGGCACTTTTGAAACGTTAATGACTCTAGTTACGCGGTTCCAAAATGTAATTCCTATGGAAAAGGACCAGAAAGAAACTCCAAAGGTTTACTCTTTAAAAAATCTAATAGCAAGAATTGATTGCTTTTATCATTATCATTAGGTAGTTAATATAATTTCTGTAAAAATAATATAAAATCACTAATCATTTGTTTGTGACAATCAACGCGTTCCTTCTTTAAATTTATTTGTTTTATAAAAGGATATTTACTGGCAAGTTATTTATGTACCTCCCAATAAAAATTTTCACATTGATTTGTGTCTCAGTGTACATCCAGCTTAAGTAAAGTTAAAACTATTGAAGGCGTAATAATGATGAATGTTAACTGATTTCTTCGTACCGTACGTGTTTTATTTGATGTATGCCTGTACTCGAGCCATTAACTGCACTACCCGCAATAGACTGTTGGCACAGTTATCCTGTATTTACTTGTTATTATTATGATGTTTGATATGATCCATACTGATGTGTATTCATTGTGGAATAGTTTTGTAATACAGGATGTTATAGAAAGGTCATAACAATCGAAAAGAGGTGAAGAGTACTTCTGGTATTGAGTCAGTTTACAAAATTTCAGCTTAAAATGAGGTAAGTAATATTAAGATTTCTAGTTTTCAAATCATAACCAGACTGCTAAAGAGATGTATCTTTACATTTTAGCAAAAGACGTAATAAGATATCGACATTGTAGGGACACGTTTGTCATAATTTTTGTTGTCGAATAATTTATGAGAAAAATTGTATATCAATTATAATTAATTCATTTTGAGCTGAAATTTTGTAAACTGACTGTATACCAGATGTACTCTTTACCCCTTTTTGATAGATATACCCTTTCGGTAACACCCTGTATAGGTAGGTAACTGTTATTTCAATTTTAGGACTTCATTCTCTAAAAGTAATATCCTCATAGAACAGAAAATATCTGTTAATTAAGCAGTTATTCCTTTAATGTATTAATTGTTTTCACCAATACGACATAGATACATACTTATACTTATACGATATATATTAGGTTTATGGATCTTTCGCTTGCTAATTATTTGGAGTTGATTGTTACAAACAATGTGTGATAAAATACAAAAACAAAATAACCAAAGCCTTTTATTAAATTGAAAACCCGAAACTATAAAACACACTGTAATTTCGAACAATTTTCGTTAATTGTCCTAATAACCAACAGTTTGACTTCATTATATAAGTGAAGGTAATTACTATCGGTCCTTTTAATTTGGACAATGTGAAACGCTTAATGATTCAGTAGACGCCTATTAAGTCACCATACATTAGGTGTTCTAATCCATATTCAATTGTTCCTAATCATAATTAAAAATTGATTCTTTTTTATTAGATATAAACATGTCTAACATGACAAAAATATTTAGAATACCTTACTAGTGAAATCGTAGATAATTCCCCCCAAGTTATACTGAGAATTACTTTAGCTGACTAAATGAACAAAATAGCACACTAAACTCTAAACTTCCTAATTAGTAACGCATACCTCAATTCCAATGAAGACAGCACAAAAACTTCAAAATTACTAAATGAACGTGTCTCACTTATTGACAGCTCAAACATTTGTCGAGGCTGAGTTCCACTCAATGTTTACTCACACACTTGTTTTTTTGAAGAATCATCAATTACACAGTCACAACACAAGCTGGTCCTTTGTCTACTAATTTTGGTCCTTTTGATCCTTTAACTTGTTTTAGTCTTTGCGGTAGAGAAAAGGGACTTTATACTAAAGTAGCGTTGTATATCGATGTTTTTGTGATCTCGTGTTTTCGTGTTCGCGTTAGGGCGGGCGGGCACGAGGCGTGCGCGGGCGCCGGCAGCGGGACTGTATTGGCGCGCGCGCCGCCCGAATACTCGTAAAGTTAATATTTGTAATAATGTAAGTTTGTTGCAGTTTTAAAGGGTGTCTTACGTGTGGTAGTATATTCGGCAGAATCTTTTGCAAACCATTGTTAGACGTATTATTTTCAGGCCAGTTTTTCTGTAAAGAAATAATTGTGAAAATAAGGGCATTCGATTTAGTTTTTTAATCATTCTTCCCGGAATAGATTATGTAATGTAAATATCTATTTTCATGATACAATTCAGCATTGTACTTGATGAAAATGGAAACCTGTCTTGTATGTAAAAGAATGTAGGTACCTACCTAAGGTTATTGCAATATAAGGTTATTCTATAATTATAAGTTTCAATATTATTTTAATTATTTGTTACGCATTAATGCATGCGGAGCGAATATTTTTGTAATTAAATACAAATAAACCTCAGGCAGGACTCGAACCTGCGACCACTGGCTTCTGGCACTGGTGCGTCAAGCCAGTGGTCGCAGGTTCAAGTCCTGCCCAAGGTTTAAGTTTTTCCTTCTGTTATTTGTATTTAATTATAAGTTTCAATGCTATTGTTTTAACAAAAATCCTGTTAAAATTTACAAAGATTTATTTGGTTATTGTACTTAGTAACTATGAATGAAAAAAATCGAACAACAGGTATATTTAAGAATAGCTTATTGATTCAAAAGACCAAAACGTGATTCAGTTGTATGTATTTATACATAATTGACGCAAAAGAAATAGTTTAACAAAAATATACTTTAGGAAACATGAATACGAATGATATTTAATTGTCCCATCTTTTACATAAAGTGTCTTAATTATTTTAAGAGCCGCTTTTCTTGAATGGACAGAAACAGGTCACCCATTGAGGCGGTGGGCTTAATCTGTCACTGTTACGCTGTCTTCATAGTTCGTTCCACCTTCCAATTACGTGACGTCATAGGTTAATCTTTAATTATTGTGTAGCAGTAAAGAACAATACAAATAATTAGTTGAGCCCTTCATCCTCTTTGGAATTTTGTTGTACCTTATTCACTTAATGATTTTTACATTACGTCAAATTTATACTTATATTATAAAAACTAAAAAATAATTGAATATATAACTTGTAATGAAATATTGGAAAAACTTACAAACATTTTTCAAAGTCATACATTGTTTGATTTCACATCTAACAAAGAAAATGAAATGTTGAGTTTATGGTATGACAAGTTTTGAAAAAGAACCTACTAATTATACCGTCTTCCTGGGAGCGAACTTAGGCCTCGCACTACAAAAAACCCTACTGTCTAAATCAGCCCAATTTTCCTAACCCGGACTGTCTAAATCTTTCCAATTCTATATTTGACCATACAGGATACATTAATTAATAATCACACTACACAAATACAAGGTATGAGAAATAACGCGAAATAGTGAATGAACGCGGACAAATTTCGATACAGAATCATATCATTTACTCTGAAATGAGAATTGATGTTAATAAGTGTTTCCGCCTTCATGTTCCAAACATTATTGCCACACGTGTGTATTATACAACATTTTCTATAAGAATTAGAATTTAGTTTACACCTGTGAAAAGATTGATCGTCAATTTCGAAGGCAAATGCCCTATAATTTAGCTGCAGTGACTCAGGTGATCTGGTCGCGTAAGAAGGTGTGATTTCAGAGATGAAAAATGTTTTACGCAACTCTATTCAGAGCCTAGTATCAAGATTGACATCTATACTAATATTATAAAGCTGAAGAGTTTGTTTGTTTGTTTGTTTGTTTGAACGCGCTAATCTCAGGAACTACTGGTTCGAATTGAAAAATTCTTTTTGTACTGGATAGTCCGTTAATTGAGGAAGGCTATAGGCTATATAAAATCACGCTACGACCAATAGGAGCGGAGCATAAATGAAAAATGTTGCAAAAATGAAAAACCGTTGAAACTAAAACACGCGAACAAAGTCGCGGGGGACAGCTAGTAGTGTATAAAGATAGATACTATATATTTTTTGATATGTAGGTAACATATAGAAAAATGAAGTACAAGTATCTATCTTAGGTGTGTTTCGATTATTTGTTATCATGTTTGCTACGTTTTAAAATATTTTTAAAGTATTTAAATTTAAAGTATTATTATACATGTTGACAAACATACACTGCTCAGAACCTAAGTAAGTAGCTATAGCAATCGTGTTGACAACGAAGGTACCACAAACACCTAGACCCGAGACAATGTCGAAAAATGGTTTCCTACATTGACCCGTCCGGGGATAGAACCCGGGAACTCAGAGTTGGCGACACCTTGAAAACCGGTGTGTACGCCACTCAACCACGGATGTCGTCAAATTGGTACTGTAGGTTCTCTTCGGATTCTTCCTATTCCACTACATTCTAAATTAAATATATAATTGAGAATCAGTGATCATTGCGTTGAATTTTTTAAGGTTTAATTTATAAACTTTCTAATCGTACTTATTAATAAGACCAGTCGGACATAACCACGAAGCTTTATTACATATAAACTTTTAAAGTCAGTCAAAGTCATATGTAGCCGATAAATACTTAATTACGCATAAACCAAGAACATGTATAAAATACACTTAACGATTACTAAAATGTCCTGTTATCCAAATTATTTACGGCGACCTACATTCAATTAGCGAGGCGTGAACGCAGACACGGAACAACACTCGAGCAAACCACATCACTAATCTAAATCACTCAATCTCACACATAAAAAGACTAATACAAAATCTAAAGTCTTGTACACAAACTATTCCGCATAATTGTAACAGATGACTCCATTTCTATTTTTTATTCGGACGTGGAAAGTTATAATGAGTTAGTATCTATTTTGGAAACACTTCGTTTAAGAATACACTGCATGTTACGGCCGATCTTATTCGAGCGACCTTGGCAATTTAATCGAAAGTGTTGACACGCATCAAGTGATTTATATATTTCATAAAATTCGATTTTGAACGACGTAAAATCAAATATTATTATAGTATTTAATGGGTAACGTGGGCATCTTTGTTTTATTGGTCCGAAAATAAACAGTTATGCGTTTTCGACGTGAGAAATGAATTCTAAGTATCTCCGTGTACGAATGAGTGACGTTCGGGCTATGAATACCTGGGTTTAATAGGCGGTGTCATACTGTTTGTTTGGATACCATGGTTTGGTTTTACTAAAGCATTTTACAGTTCCGATGTAAATTGTTATCAGATTTAAACATGTACACGTGTGCTTTCTATAAATTTACTTTCTGAGCTATCATAAATCGATAACGTGTAATAAATTGGATCCTCTTTATTTTTGTTGATAGCGTTATGAGAAGTAAAACACGTTTTTATTAAAAATTATAAATTGTATTATGGGTGATGGTGCATAGGATTTACATTATTTAACTTTACTTAAAAACTCAGTGCCTTGCAGCATAATGACTGATATTCTCCATTTTAAATAGACGTAATGCCATTTTGTACAAAAATAAAAAGTAAAACTCACGAATGGTAATTTTAGTCGCTCTTCAGAACTATAGCAGGTAAAGTCGTCCAAACACAAAATATCGATTCGATTTCGATAACTGACAATCGAGAGACCTCACCTTCAACTGGAATCGAGATTAATTAGAGCATTCGCTAATAAAGCTGATCGTTATAATTAACCTAATTACGTCAAGTGTCACGAGAGGTCGCCGGCTTTAATTACGCCAATTCTTGGTAGGCCAAATCTGATGAGTATTAATTAGTTTATTATCGGTATTCACCATCTTTGCGATATTTGCGGTGCCTTCGTATTTTTTCTTTGATTTGGTTTAATAAGGTTGTTCTTAATAAGGCCGTTTTAATTTTTAAGACTTGGGCATTGTAATAACCAAGCGATTTACTTAAGGTTTTTTTTTAATTATATGGGACACGTATCTCTTTCTAGGAGACTAGTAGATACGATTTTGTTTGTCTACAATATTAAACATGCTATAAAGAAAAATGGCTGAAGTATATAAATTATCGGCCTATTCATTTTAGACATAAATGTACCACATAATGAATACGTAAGTTACAAATATCGGTATATTTACTACAATCATGTAAGATCAGAATACTGCTAATTTAATAAAATATACAATTAATTAAAAAATCTTAAAAGTACTATCTTTAAAAAAAAACCCATCAACAAATTCGTTTCCTTTCTTTCCAAACAATGTTAATAGCAAGACAAAGGCAGTCAATTGTGATTTACTATAGGTCAATTAGAGTTTTAATCACGACAATAATGTGCGATACAGCGCGTTAAGTACTGACAGTCGCGTCAATCGACCACAGACTTAGTGATGGTTTAGAATTGTCTGTAGGTACCGAAAGATACCAAAACATGAAGCAAAAGAAATCATTTTGTTTTGTGATGTTTTTCTGATTGGTTTAATGTTTTATTTAAGTTAAGTAGTAGGTTCTTTGATAAATTTACTGCATATTTCATCACTTAAGTATATTCGTTGATGTTATTAGTGTATTTGAGTCCTAGTTATTGAATGTAGGTACGCATGTGCTAAGCATATACATACTTACTTTTCGTTAATTCATATGCGTATTAAAGAATCCTTAACTACAAAAAACAGAGTTCCTATTAAACTACAATTTTCTATTATAAAAAAATACTCGTAAATGTACACGTAACCAAGTTCCTTTTTCTCTTGCCAGCTCTATATCTTCATAGCACTACAAAGCTTTCGAAATGCGGGCGACGACCAC
Source organism: Diachrysia chrysitis (assembly GCA_932294365.1). Taxonomy (NCBI): domain Eukaryota; kingdom Metazoa; phylum Arthropoda; class Insecta; order Lepidoptera; family Noctuidae; genus Diachrysia; species Diachrysia chrysitis. The sequence continues at coordinate 5,728,345 of OW028653.1, forward strand.
CTAATTGTTGTGAATTAATTGTTACATCCATTTAAAAACCACGAGCGAGCATTGTTCAGTACACAATTGTCGCCTTGCACACGGATTGGAGCAGTAATTCCTCTCATTGAGCCCAATGCTGTTAATTGGTCATACTGATTATATGGGCTTGAGGCCCACTTTTGACTCGCTTTGTACTTTATGTGTTTGTGTTTACATGTTTGTTTTACTTTTTTAGAACTGATATATGGCCTACTATAATAAACCTGAAACATTTTTGTTTTAATTATGTCCTGCAATTTTTTTTTCTTTTAAAAAACGACTCCCGCACTGTTGAATTTAATCCTTGTGTCGCAGGGGGTTTTTACAAACATTCAAATCACATACAAAAAGAACACCCAGACTTGGAACAAGCATTTGTGGGTCACACAAATGCTTGTCCCATGCGGGGATCGAACCCGCGGCACGTCGCGCACAGAGGTAATTGGCGTGGTGACCTACGGCTACTCTTCTATCCGTGTAGTCGAATGTGAAAATGCATATATGAGTCGAAAATGCAGAAACATTAATAGGATCACCTTTTTATTGAAACGGCTATTTTTTTATTTGCCTCAGGAGATTTCACCAATATTTAAATTGCATATAATAAACTTGAAACACATGTCTGTGGATCAAACCAATATTGTCCGTACGTCGCGCAGTGGTGGACGACGTGACCTATAATAGTTTTTTTTTTCGAAGCTGTCTTTCGCAGTTAGCTTGAGCGCAAGCTTTGACTGCTTCACCGGACTTTTTGGCGAAATCCATAAGGGCCTCAAGCCAGATCAATAGAATAACTGACCGACTGGTTATGAACAGTTTGTGCTCCGTGCAACAAATACAGTGGATTAATAAGACTTCTAGCCGTCGAAAACAAGGCTTTATGCTTTCTCTATCTTTTTTATAAAAAGACTCGCGCACTAGGAAATTTAATCCCTGTACCACGATGGGTTCCACAAACATTTAATTCACATACACAAATAACATCCAGACTTGGAACAGACATTTGTGGAATATAGGTACAAATATTTGTCCTATGCGGATATCGAATCCAAAGCACTCGCGCACTGTGTTAATTGTCGTGGTGACTATTGGTGGTCAGATAATTTTTGTACGATCAATTTCTACGTAATTCTTTGCAGCATACATGCAGGATGCTATGAAAATAGAAGTGAAAAAATAAATATGAAAACAAATTGTGGTAATGTCGTTGTTTTTAAACTTTATTCGCCCTTACGCCCCCAATCACCTAAACGTCTCGCATTAATCCTTTTCATATATGATATTCGAGTCATTTTTACGCGAGCACCCCATTAAACTAACGACGTATTTTAGCGCATAATCCAATCTAAAATAGAAAAACGAATAAATGAGTATAATCAACATCAAAAGAATATATATTCTGGTGAACTATTAACGTGTGTTAGAGTGAATAACTCATAAATAAGATTTAGAGACATCTTACGTCCTCAATTTGCGTCGGCATCAGCAATCGTTACATTTTTCAATCCTCGTTTATCATTAAAACGTTAACAACGACCTCGCAGTTTCCACCTTAGAGAAAATAACTATTTCTCGTTTATGAATATCAATAATTCGTATGTGAATATTTTTATAATCACGTGGTAGGACCTCCCACTATTTAGTGCGTCATTAATATTTGCGTCCATCTATTTTAATTAGCATATAACACAAATATTGCCTTGAATATTGTTCTAGCAACACGAGGACTTCTACTATAGAACATAGGGGACGAGGACTTTAGCAATGATCAGAAGAAACCAATTCAACAAAGTCAGATCAAAACTCATGTATATAATTTGATTTCTAGGAATATGTAATTTTATTAAAAAAAAAAAAACGCGCTTTTATAAATGTTTGAGATGAACTTTATGTAAGCTCTAAGTATCTTAATACATCACACACTTAATGACACTTAATTCATCGTTTGTATTGTGTATAGGGAAGGCTTAAATAAACATACTTTTATCTTAAAGTCAGGTTGAGATTTCTATCAAAAAATTTCTAATACATTATTTGTGATATCAACTTATAGAAGGTATATTACTGTCGATTCAATTATCACATTGGTTTTTGCGCAAAAGGGGTTCTACCCGCGTTCTTTTAGCTTACAAAGCTTTGGAAATGAACAAATTTAACAAAGTCGGAGCAAAACCTATGTAAATAGGTATAATATGATTTCTTGAAATATATAATTTAATTAAATTTTTCAGTTGTTTTTTCTTATAAATAAAATCCACAAAAAAATAACAAATAATTTTACTTAAGACAATATATTTGTCATACCTACTCAATATTTTTAAAGGCATATTTATTTTTATATGTCAAATCTTATGTTCTTAATCGTTGTATCAAAGACATTAAAAAATGATAAAAGTCGTTGTATTCCAATTATGTATTTATTTGTGAACCTGGTTATTGATGACATTTATAAGTAAGTTAGTACCTTAACTTTACAATAATTATAAGTTTCACAGTAGGTATATTGTCTAAATAGCTGTTATATATATAATAGGTAGATTAACTTTTTGGTGTTTGGGCATAAACACAGATCATTGTACCTGGCTAAGAAAAAAGCTCTCCAAATCAAAGAAAATTAAATTTTTGATATAGTAACAAATGGTTTAGTACATGTTTATTTTGTTGATTCCTGCTCGTGGATTAAATTGTGAGTACATTATAAAGCTAACAGCTGATGTTGGACACATATACAAAATCTTTTTATCCATAGAAACTTTTCTTAAGACCCAGCACCTGTTCGCAGTAATACCCACTTATCCTCCAACTCCTAAAATATGTCCACCATTACAAAATCACTACAAAAAATGTTTGATAATTCCAACAAATATTTACGCACAAATTACTCATTAAGCCGCGTTAATTGCCGACGTTCTATTTGAGAAACTTATAATTAAACATGGACGTTATCCATCAAAGCGGATTTTCTGTTTCACACGCGCGCATACTTACGTCACGCGACGGCACGGGAACTGTGAAAACGCGAAATAAAAGCAATTCTTTCTAATTAACTCTCGAGTCGTGTGTCTCGAAATAGATCGACAAACGAACACACTGATTTACACACCGCGACTGTTTTTGAACGAAACCAAATAATTAACACGCCGTGTTTATTCGATTGTTTTGATTCGAGACGATGGATGGCGCAGCAACGGAATGTTCCATAATTCGAACATCACTACATTTTAAGGCATTAAAAATGCAAATTAATGTTAACACTTGACGTTTCTTTTGTATTATTCTAATTTATCACTTCTTAGATAACCTGTTATCTGTTTTTGTCACCAGAACTTACTTAAGTATATTGACATAAATTACTAAAATTAAAATTCATACTCGTTTGATATGTTTTAGCTCACATATTTAGTAACAATAAATATTTTAATATGAAGATTTTCTCTTTGGAAATTCCTAATCTGAAATATTGGGCCACGCCTTTTTATAGTGTTGGTATATTTAACATAGCACTATTAATGAATACCGTTCGAATAGTTTATTATTATCAAATATGGTGGCGTCTGGGGCTTGCTATCCAGCGAAGGCAATGCGAACAAAAAGCGAGCAAGCGTAACTAATGAAAGATCGCGGGTTGATTAAGCAGGCGCTGTCATCGACGCTCCGGTCCCGCATTCACTGTACCAATCGCTGCCAACATCATTAATTGCCCGTTTCATTGCAGTTATGTTTCATTAATATTCGAAACTATATCGAGTTCTGATTGATTTTTTCATATTTTATTTGCAATCTTAAATGCATTCGTTTTGGTGTTGATTATAATGAAATCGCTTGGCAATGATGTATTGATAGGTTGTTAACCTCTTAATGAGTTCTAGAATAAGCAATTACATTACATGCACTTGTTTAACCGGTACTGGCTTGGCTGCTGTTATTTTGTAAAGCCTATTTTGGTTTAAAAAGGAAAAAGTATAGCTATCATAATTAACTTTATAGCTACTGACACGATACAAGACTAATACACGTTAAATTTTTTTTCAAAGCACATTCATATAAGTACATTATCCAATTTTAATATTAATTTAACATAAATAATAGGTATTAGTCTAGATTCCTTAAGTCTTTGCTCATATATATTTTTTCAACAGAACATATTTTTTATAAATTTACGACCTCATTTTTTAAACATAAACTTCAAATTTATTTGTTTGCATTTACAATAATTTTATAATAATGATAAATGTTGAGTATGTAAAAATATATTTAAATAATATCAATTTATATGGTAGCTAAAAATACTCCAACCGTGTGATTTATGTTTTAATCTAAATTCAAAAGAAAATATATTATTTTAATAAATTAGATAACACCAAATATTAGTTATTTTATTAGATGACAGATATATTTATTTAAAATGTTAATATATATTATCTGTTCTATACATGGGCTTTGTTAAAAGGCAAGATCGTGTTAAGATATCCAAATTAATCTAAGGAATAAAGATATTTATAAAAGCAGAAGATTTGAAAGAAGAAAGGTAATTTACTAGATATTTTAATAAAAAGGTTTTAATTCAGTATCCTCATCCTATAAATATAAGATCACTTGTTAAGTCCCGACTGCCAAGGAAGGAAACTATGTTTCTGTTTGTAAATTTCTTTATTACCTCACATCTTCCACACAAATGGATTCATAGATTCGACTCAAAAGCTAAGTGTCCTTAGATTGTTTTTATATATTTGCGTGGCGTATAAATTGTATACATGTAATTTCGAATGTGAAATGTTAAAATAAATAATCATTATATAAAAAGAGATCCTATCGTTTTTTAGCAGGGCAGTCGGTTTTTTTTATGTTTTTTACAATGAAAACATTAATATAATTAATACATTGCCTAACTGTTTGCTAAAAAATGGTTCAACTAGCTGGCCACGAATGACACCAAACCTCCTTGGAAATGCTGGTGATAGTAGCTTATCATGTACCATTGTGGTGACCTAATGTGCTACGTATTATGATACATAATTTAATAAACATAAACATATTATACAACAAAGTCCCCCGCCGCGTCTGTCTGTCTGAACGCGATAAACACAAAAACTACCCAACGGATTTTCAAATGGTTTTCACCAATAGATATAGTATTTGAGAAGAAGGTTTTTGTGTATAATTTATTAATGATTTGTCAACCCTTGCGAAGGTAGGCGGGTCGCTAATAATATATAAATGCATCACAAAACACAAAAACTATCTCAAATATTAAATCCAGTCAGGTTAAATTGAATGTTCCACCTGATTCTGGAAAATTTATTCTGGACCTAATTTTAGAGCTTGCAAGAATTTAGAAATAGTTATAATAGCTTTCTAAAACAATGTTTAATGCATTTGTAAAAATGAATGATTTGTACCAATATTTTACTGTTCCATTAGCTTTTAGTTTTGTGTTGGTTCTCATCACTGCCTACGCGGCCACCATTTATTTGTCGACAGACTTCGATATTTCTAATTCCAGTTTTTCTTTCTTAAATAAAATTCATTTTTCTGGAATGGTGTGATTATAATGAAGTTTCTTGTTTATTTCTTTCATTATGACATGTTTTTGGCTAATATTAAAATCCTATCGCGGATAGTGGAGTGGTATACGACAGGTTTGTTGACCACAAATTACACTTTAAGTCGTGTTGCGACTTCGATTTATGGGGCAAACATTTTTGTGTTCCACAAATGTTTGATCCAATGTTAGATGCAGTTTGAATACGCCATCTTAAAATTTCAGAAACTAACCCCTGAATACTGAAACGCAACTAAACATTTATACGTTCTTAAATGTCTATCTGTCGCATGTTTACACCTTTAAGTGACAGAGACAGCGCGAGACTTAACGGTGACTTAAAACAGATTGGACGTTACAGTATTCGGCCATTAGATAGAAGGATTACTTTTTTTGTGCAACAATACAATTTGAAAAGAAAAACAAACGTATATTTTAAGTAGGTATCTTTTTATGGTAACAAAATCCAGATACCATTATTTATTAACAACTGTCCACAAGATTTACGTTAACTTCCTTAACCTAATCTTAAATATATTTAAAGTGTTTAAAAACTTGTTTAATTAACGTTGTAAATTAACATTAAAACTGCCAAAGAACTAATAATGTGAACATTTAATACAAACCCAATAAAATAATTATCTGCCTACACCTATTAGAATACAAAACAAAATTTCATAGATATAAATTGTCCATCATGTATCAAGTTACATGAAATTTCATCCCACAAATAGCAAGTGGGTTTTTGAACAGTGAAAGGTCTTTAGCAGCCCACAGCCCACTTTATATATATTTTACTTCACACATATTGTTACATATCGATTTCATATCGGTCTAGTAGGGTCCCCATAACGCATTCGACGACACCTCATTTAACAGTGAAATATATAACATCAACGACACTTTCAAATGTTATCTTACATCGAAAAACCCTTAAAATCGTTGAACTCGGAATTCTATCACATCTCAAATTGCTAATCGAATACTAATAGCCCCCATCCCATCGGTTCATATTACTGTTAAAATCTTTTTGTCGTGTGTGGCTGCTATAAAAGTATACGATTTGCATATATCTTACATCTAATTTGGTATCATAAGTAACATATTAATCAAATAGCTTTTTCAACCTCGTCTTCTTGATCTTTTGACATTGAGTGGTTTATGATACAACTGAGCGACAGTCGTGCGATCAACGCAACGCTCCTCGAAATAGTTTTATGATTTATACGGTCTAAATGAGACTCTTAATCGGTGCAGCATTTATGGAATTTGAGAGAGTTGTGTGATACAAGTTGATGTGGTAAATAACTCTTGTAGAATTTGATGTCACACTTTATGTCAAAAGTTAATTACGATCGCGGTGGAAAATTAAGACTGAATAACAATATTCAAAAGCATTTGCCACGTTTATGACGGAGCATCATCATGTATTTTTTTTTGTGTTTGGTAATTATAATGACAAAGTATATACACGGGAATTTGCGAAAAATCCGCGGGAAATGTCGAAAATTGTCAGGCCAACGACTGTCGGGTCTTGCTAGGTATAAATAAATAAAAAAAAAATACAAGCAACCAGTCGCAGTCGTAAGTTACAAACTAAAGGCTCTTAAACAGACTTAATATAAAATTCAACGATCAATGTAGTCGATTTGCATAGAATCGTAATTAAAAGTGTGTCGGGTATCGATTGCTTTCAAAATTCTATCGATTTAATTATGGCTTTGCGAGGAATGATTTTATTGACAGCACATGCTGTTGATTTACTTAATTGTCTATTCGTTATCTTTATTGTGGTGACCAACGCCCAAAATCTTAAGTTTTTTGTTGTATTTATCAACCTAATTAACATAAAATTTGTAATCTCGAGTTATCAATTGTATTTCCCGTATTTCGTCTTTATTAATTAGATGCTAACTTAATGTTTGTTTGGTGTTCAAGATTAGAATATGGGGTTATGTTATTTATTGATTTATAATTGGTTTTGACTGAATAACACTAATAAGCTAATATAAACTTACCTAATTATTTGATTAATATTCATAAAGGCTTTTAAGGTGGTTCAAACTACTATAAATTCTATGCTTTTAAAGATAATAACAAGAAATTTCTTCTTTATGCGATTGTAAACTGAATTTTACTTTTGACATTTTGATCTCATGAATTGAAACTATGTACAATTAAGTAGAAGGTTTTATTAAAAAAAGGCCTGATTTAGACGATGCGAGAAATGACGTGCGGGTTGCAGTACATTGCGGGGCCGCACGGCTCTTGTGTAATAAGTGATCGACCATAGACGGCAATGTACCGCATCTCGCACGATATTTTCACTCCTTTTAAATAAGATTTAATAGAAGTAATCTCGTTGACAAAGTTCAATATGAAAGTAATCAATACGACATTCAGTCTGCAGATTTTCAAGAATGTATTCATTCAGATCTGCCACCACTCAACAATACGATAATGAACTCTCAGTTTGAACGATTTAAATGATTAGCTGTATACCCAGATAAGTCACTCTTAGGCCGCCCGCAGACGGATCGCTTAAAGCTGCGACAGCATGAGTGTAAGCACACAGACGCAATTCGACTGCTTTTGTTTTGACTGTTATCCAAATGCGGCGCTCAACAGCGGTTGATAGCTCGCGCAGCCCGTGTGCGTTGATCACCTACTAACTGCTTGAGCATTCCGTGTACGATCGGCCTTACAATTACCAATCTTCTCAATAATACACGAAAAAACATGAATTTCAAATTTCGATTGTACTCTTAAAACATAAAAAAGTTGATATACATTTTTTTTAACTTTGTTAATATAATATATGTTTTTTAAATAACTCTATTTACAGGTAGGTTGATGTGGATCTGATAGAAAATGATATAAGTTTTGATAAACGCTATTTTAATATCGTATACAGGAATTTGTATTGTTATATAAAGCTTGATAACTATTCCTTGTAAACAACCAAATAAATACTTATTTACTACGTAGGTATGTGTAAACAAATAGAGAGAAACTTTTGCTACCCGAAAAACTACTTAATCAACATTAAATACTTAAACATAATTTTAATATATTCAAATAGAACTTCCAACAATTAACATTGATATAAACATAATACTTGATTAGGTTCTAAGAACACGCAACTCCAAAACAAAACGAGCCTCTCTGAACGAACAATAGACGATTCTACTCGTAATTAGAGAGTTGTGCATTCCAAACGATCTTTCGGATCGATTACGGATGAATAAACAATTCCTTCTTGTTTTTTTTATTCAAATAATGTTATAAATCAAATACGCGCCGTTAACGTCCCGAAGGAGAGGTCATTTATCAGAGCGACGCGGGCGCAAGTACGACGCCATTGTATCGTACATTAATGTTTCCTTAATTGTTATTTTATCGGATTCCAATATGGCCGACACGCGCCCGTAATTAGTCTCTGTACGGATTGAAAGATTTTAGATGTTCGATTTTTAAATAATTAATGATATAGGCACCTCATGTTTCCTTCGGTGCAATCAATAACATCTTGGGTATTCTGCAGACAGTGACTAAGTCTTTACGTTAAAGGTTCAACAAAGATTATATTTTGCGATTTCATTGTAGGAATACAACTAATTTATTTTTAGTAATTAATAACTTTGATAAACAAAAGCCGAATAAGACTTTTTCTTAACTAGAGACATTCATAAATCACTAATTTATTATAACAATGTACAATAATTTAATTTGACACTAGAGCAGATTTTATAATTATGAAAATACGTGATTTTATAATTGTGATAATGTGTGTGTGTGAAGAGTCACACACCCACACACAACACATTCATCTACGTAAATTATTGTGTCCACTATTATTGGTTTTAATTTCTGCCAGTTTAATGGGGTACCTCGTTATTGGCGTAATGTTTCTAACTATTTAAATTATTATAAATATTGTCAACTGTGAAGTTACCTTGTAATAAATAAATGAATAAATACAAAAAAAAATCGTCAATAGTCAGAACACTTCATAATTACAACGCTACCTATGTCCACAGAATATTAAACATTTGTTAACTATTCGTGTTTTAGCTTCGATGTTAAGACATTACAACAACACCTACTGTTTTATTAGTTTTCAAAGACAGTTACATAATAAACACATCTTCGAAAATGCTTACTGTATAATTAAAAAGGTTATTATTAAACTTGTTTTCCCGTTATACGAAGCTGTCAAACAGAAAGCTATAAATAACACGAATAAAACAAACTTCGGTTAAAACTCAATAATTTAAGATTTTAAATTAATATAAATTAACTTTTTCGGATTGATTTATACAGCTTAACGTGAATCTCATGCCGCTAATTCTATACATACTTACTAAGAAATATTTGTTACATGACGGTCCGTGAAATTGGTCAAATTATTTACAACTAGCTGTCCCCCGCGACTTTGGTCGCGTGTTTTAGTTTCAACGGTTTTTCATTTCTGCAACATTTTTCATTTATGCTCCACTCCTATTGGTTGTAGCGTGATGTTATATAGCCTATAGCCTTCCTTAATAAACGGACTATCCAATAAAAAAAGAATTTTTCAATTCGAACCAGTAGATAGTTCCTGAGATTAGCGCGTTCAAACAAACAAACAAACAAACAAACTCTTCAGCTTTATACTATTAGTATAGATAATCAACGTTTTTTAGAAAGTGGTAATGAAATAAACATTATCAAATAATTACCCAAAAAAAAGTCTCAATTACAAAAAAAGTCATATTTAACGTAAATGGATTTTAAACTAAACCATAATTAATTGATAGTTATAATTACAATGATTAGGTAAGCTACATAGGTAGATAAATATTTATTAATGTTTAACACAAAAAAATCTTGATTCTTGAATTTAACGAGTTACGCGAACTCCCATCTTTGTTGGACTGTTTAAAAGACGCCTCCCACATTAATATTCCGTTTAATCATCGACAAAATTGACAATATATAATAAACTTAATATGCAAAGTAAAAGTTATAAGTCCTCACATTTCTAAATCCCTGGCTATCCTGTGACAACATTTTAAAAGGGGTACCGAGATCAATTTTACGACAAACATAAATGCCACATAAAAAAGGATAAAAACTTTTAATTTCCCCCGTCTTAAATGAGCCGGTGTTAATTTTAACTCTTGTAGAATTATGTATATGGTATACACTAATTCTTTGTCATTATAAGGTATTTTATGTTTCTTTTTTTCTCTGCATAGCTTTTGGCCGTAAATAATGTCCGGTTACGTTGTTGGTTTAGCTTTAACGTGTTTCATATAGATTAAATTCTAATTTATTTTATGGAATCTTTGAATTTTTGAGGCGGACTGATCATAATTTTGTTTGGGCCGAGTGAAGGTAATCTGTTACTTCGTTTCATTGTGTTTATTGATTAGGTTAAGTTTGCTGCTTGAAAATAAATAATACTTTATTATAATGCTTGGTTATTTTTTCAAATTATTTTGAGGTTTCGACATAACACAGATTCATGCAACTTTATTTGTGTTTTTGTTCTTTCTTAAGCGCGATCGTTAAAGATTTTGTTACAGATAAAATTTATGTTATTACTACAAGATTTTCAACATAATCTAGTACAAAACAAGTCTTGTGTCCAGTGTCATTCAAGCCGTGGAACAGGGACTTAGAATTTCTTGGGACCCATAAGTGGACAATGTTGTAAAGATGGAGTTTAAAGTACATTAAAACCTCTTTTTAAAATAATGCACACTTAAGAACTCCTTTGTCGGAGTCTTTTGTTTTTTTTCTTAATGTCAACTGGTGACTCCAGTCTTCTTTTGTTTTTATAATTTAAACATTACATAATAATCTATACTATATTATGTAGAGGTAAAGTTTGTGATTTTGTTTGTAGGAAGTAATCTCTGGAATTACTGAACCGATTTACAAGAAAAACTTACACCAGTAGAGAGCAAAATTATTTCTTAGCGACATTGGCTATACTGGTTATTATTCAAGCTCAGCTTATTATTTTTAATGTTATAATTTCTTAGAAAAGTTAACAGTTGCAATCGTTTTGGCCGGACCTTTATTGATGTAACGAATTTTTCATCTTTAGGTACCTGCCAAAAATAATGTATTATTCAGTGAGCTTTGAATAGTAGACCAAGTTTTGTCATATCAAATAATTAGTCAATTACTAACTTATGACTGGTTCTTATATTCGAGAAATGATTTGTTTTAATTTTGTCGATAAAATTCTACCATCCGTTGCATAAATAGTTGAGTTTGTGAAACAGACTCCAACTATTATCTTGTGTTTTTGAAATAAAGAAATACCAATGAAAAGCTAGCTGTCCTTTTACTGTTAATATTCGTGTGTATTTAAAAACCTTGTTGATATGTATAGGAACGTGGACCAAGCTTTTATGTTAACTATAGCAATCAAATTCAAACTTTACACTTTCGATATAAAGTCGAAAATACAAGACCAGATTAGGCTTGTCACACTCCAAAGTAATATTTAGAGCATTATCTCAATGTTTACGAAATAAATGACCTAATAAAGATAACTTCTAAACCTTAATTAATGACAAATTGGTCGCCTTAAAAGAAGTAAAAGAACAAAATGCATTAAGAATTCGGTATGAGTGAGGTGTTTTACTTATAATATAGATATCTACTTGATGTAGAGATCGCGTAGAAAATAATAAAAATTTAATGTTGGGTACATTTACCAGTTAACATAAATAATATTTCGATCCTTGTTTCATTTCATTCCATATTTTCTCTAATTGTTTCAAAGCAGACCTGATAGGTGTTTATTCATAAGACACTTGTAGCCGTATTTAAAAAAGATTTTTTCATTTAAGATTAAAAGGTACGAAGCATAGGTACCTGTAAGTAGAGAGGACGTAAGTTTTTGTATTCTTTTTTTAGATTTTAGTAGATTTTTCAATTTACATCAGAGTTAGCTACAGTTTACTTTTAAAATCTTTTGGAGATCATCTTAGCTGAAGTTTGTCTAAACTAGAAATAGAATCTGCTGTTTGGACAGATCGTCATTTGTTAAATAAGATGCCTTGAAATCAGTACATTCAACTCGTGTCAATACAAAATAAAATATTAAAATAAATGTATTTACGTCCATATCAGCTTTAAATACATAAAACACCGTTTATTCCAATAAATACACAGACATAATATATAAGTATTTGTACAGCGTCAAGTAAATATTCGTTCCTTTGTGTAAACTTTCACCCTTAATGAGCACTGTCGAGGTGTCACCGAAGTCATCCGATGTCACGACGTATTAGGTATATGCGTGACGATAGCCGATAGAAATTACTGGCTATCAAAAATGTAAAGGTAGATAAAGCCTTAGGCTATGCTGGTGTAAAATGATTGTTGGATTGGCTTGAAATGATGAAATGGGTAAAATTGTGCAATTTTAAAAACACCGTTGTCATTGCATCTTTATTGTGAACCAACGAAGTTCGTAACTTAAATTAGTAATTTATTTTTGTGGACACTTTTAGAAAATAGTTACTTCAATAGTCTGAATCAAGCTTTATGCGACCTTTTACTAGTATAATCAGGCTACAACACCGAACATACCTTTTACCTAATAATATTACAACAAATTATTTAATCTCAAATAAAGTGCGAATCCACAAAAACAAGCAAATATGAACTAAAAATCCATTTCTATCAATAATAGCAATTATTATTCAAAGCACACTAACACATTCCTTACAGTCCTAATTAATACCACAAAAATACAATCACAAAAAGGCAACAGCATAGCAATCGTACACGTAACAAGAGCCGGCTCGACCCGGCCGTGCTGTGCCCATATATTTACTTTATCTTGTTCAATACACTTAAATACAAATTAATACAAGCAAAGGACCTTAATGGCGAGCTCGACTGTTTATTTTACACCTCACGATGGGACAGGCCAGTTTTATTTTTTATTTATTTTTATTTCTTAGTCAGTTTTTAACATTCGGCTTTTAGCGCCTTCTAAACTTCTAGGTTTTTCTTGGAAACTGTTAATTGATATTGGGTTTAAGGGTGTTACTAATATGTTGGGTTCCTTCTATGAGAGTAAGTATAGGGAGACGGATGCTGGTCGCTTGTACGTCACCGATAACAATGCATTACAAAATTCAAAGTTTTTGTTAGTGTCAGTTTTTGCACTGATTTGTCCGTCGAAAGCATGTTCTATGTATACCTAAGTTAGACGTTAGATAAAGAAATAATTAGACAGTAGAAAAAAGAAAAAAGAAATATAAAATATAAAAATGGTAAGAAAAAAAAATATATTGCTATTAAAATAGTTTTGACATGCTTAATTCATGGAAACGATACCTAACATAAGTACGTACATTTAAAATTAGGATGACGCCACGAAATTGATGTCATTGTTCTTTGAATTAACATTTTAACTGGGTTTTGTTAGACTTTTAACAAAAACATTTTCCTTAAGCAGATGTTACGAAGTGAAATCGTTAATACCAGTGTAATTTGTAACGTACTTGACCACAACATCGCCAAAAAACAGCCTTGTTACTTAGCTTCGATATTTGTATATAAACAGAATAAAAATTATGTTAGCTATATTATAACACTTTTACAACATAAATATACAAGTTTATTCATCGAATTCTTCTCGTTATAGTCCGTATTGTAGCCAAACTTATCGTTGTATAGACTCGCGCATACATAGTATTCTTTAGTCATCATCTCAATTCCCATCTAGCGTTATCTCAAACAAAAATACTACGCTATGTAAAAAGCTGTTAAAATTGCAAATACATGCAACTCAATTAGTATAAATACATATTCGAGGCCTCCCAGCCGTTATTTAGATATACCTATTGGTTACAGATACGGTATCGACATTAATATTCGAAAAATATTGTCAAAGCGCCTCACTGGCCGATAAAAATGTCGGGCCACACGCAGCAGGTCATTAGACACCTCCCAGAGGAAAATAAATTAAAGAAAACGAGAAATCTCGACCGGCAACCTTATTCACGACGAACAACCTTCAATTTACACTATATTCCCGCTTTTGACGACATCCAATGCATTTTTTACAGCTCACAAAATTTTAAAGCGTAAACAAAAAAAGCAATGTATTTGTGTTTTGTTATTTAGTCGCGTCTCAATTTTATGAATAGGGATATAAGCTGGGGATCAATTAAATGCCATAAGATACAAGCACTATAAGTCAGTACGAAGCGAAATCCAAGAAATAATGACTAACAGTCTAGTTTATGGTGAAAAAAGTTCATGTTTCGTTTTAACTTCATCCAATCTACTTAACAGTGATTTAATTTGCTGAGACTTGTTCAACGTAATTAAATGGATTCTACTGGATACCACTTGTCACTGGTCGCTACAATCTCATTAACTCTGATATTGCTCTTGGAATTAAACATGTTCTAGAAATGTTTCCATAAATAGGGCCTTTTGCCTCGTAATCTATAATTAGTTTTTATTCAACAAGATAATTAATATTCTGAAGAGAGATAAAATGGTTTTTAGCACTTATCTAGTCGCCACCTATGAGTATTATTGTCAATATTAAATAGTGTCAATAAATGTGTGAGTTCATATTATAATATACTAGCTGTGCCCGCGGCTTCGCTCCCGTTAACTGAACACTTACCCTACCTACCCTACCTACCTACCCTACCCTACCCTACCCTACCTACCTACCCTACCTACCTACCCTACCCTACCCTACCCTACCCTACCTACCTACCCTACCCTACCTACCTACCTACCCTACCTACCTACCCTACCTACCTACCCTACCTACCTACCCTACCCTACCCTACCTACCTACCTACCGACCCTACCCTACCTATGTCCTTCTCCTGGTTCTAAGCTACTACCCCACCAATTTTCAGCCAAATCCGTTCAGCGGTTCTCGAGTTATAAATAGTGTAACTAACACGACTTTCTTTTATATATATAGATATCATATTCGTCTTTTATAATATCTATTCATATTATAGAACAAATGTCCTCGCCGCTTTTGTCTGTCTATCTGAAAGCGATAAAGTTAAAGACTACCGAACTGATTTTGATATGGTTTTCTCTAATGGATAGAGTGATTCAAGAGGAAGGTTTGTGTGTATAATTCATTAATGTTTGTCTACCCGTGCGAACCTGGGGCGGTTAGCTATTTATTTTATATTCTCCTCATATACTCCAACTGTGAATTAAAAAAATCACAACAAAAAATCCAACAATTAATATTTCCCTCGAGCCATTTCTTAAACATATTCTTTTGTCTCTAAAACAAAGCCATCAAGTGAATCAGTTAACAAGGCTTACATTTTACAACCATCACGATGTTTCCGAGAATACCAATATCCTTTCGTTATTCCAACCTTGCATGAAACAATTAAAAATCTATTCAGTATGCGCGGTGATACCTCTCTATCCGCTCAGCTTAGCTTTTGTTGCCAATAAAAACTGTTTATTGCTATAAACAAACTATTCCAATTCAAGTCAGCTTAAAAAAATATAAAACGGTCCATCTGGTAATTGTTGGATACTAAAATAAGGCATTTTATTGTTAACACGTCACTTAATTAGGGTGGAGACGTGGACGGATATGTCATAGTGTGGTGAATTGTAGTGCGATGACCCAATCAATAAATTACTGGGTTAGGAAAGGTTTATTAGTAATGGGATGGTATCCCGTCATACATTATGGGGCTGGGAATTTTATTTTAGGTACATGGTACACAGCCTTGATCGGTTAGCAACGGTAACTGAAACAACCTATTGTCACTTTTATCATGCTTTTTTTTTATCATACTGCTGCCTAGCAGTAAGTTACAAAAAAGCAAATTAAAGAAAAGTAATCAAAATGTTCTTCCTCTAAATTCAACGTCCAGGTGTTATGTCAAACTGCTATGAGCCGTTTTGTTAAACCATGGTTCAGTTTATAAGGTAGAATGAGCAAAATCTACTGTCAAGACTAATACTACCTCAGTCTGTACATGACCATGACACGGGCAAAGGCGTTGAACCGTCAGGAACTAAAATCTTAATAAACCGCGATAGAATCCGTTTAAAAAGAAATTTTATTGTAATGTCTAAAATTCGCGTAAACTCCAGAAAGCATATTTAATTATTATAACGTGTGATGCAAAAAAAAGAAACAATAATAATAATATAACTGCAGAAAGTAATCCCCTGGTCTATCCTTTCTACCAACGTGCGCTTAAAATATGTCATAAATTAAATATTAATATCGTACAGTTTAATATTAAATGTTATATGCTCATAACAATAAATGATACATAGAAATGTCAGAAGTTCTCAGACGACATAAAGCAAATAAGAACATCAAAACTAACAATATACATTGCATTTCAAAATCTCACCGACCAATTATTTTCCATTGACAAATGATATTCTACGTCAAAGCGCATAGTGGGAGCCAAGTATACTAGTTAACTCGTTAATTTACGACAGTTGGCGTGCACTACACGCGACAATAAATCAAGATGAATTACAACAATGATCGAATCTGGCGATCGACGTCTAATCCCGCATTCATTATCTTGTACAAAGTCACGCTTGGATAACGCTCCGATTGTAAAAAATCTGCTGACATTTGATGCAGCTTTATGGTCTTACCTATATTTGCTTGTTTTTTTTAAGTACTGGCATTTGACATTGTACATGTTTTTTTTACTATTTTTTATGGCAAGGGTAGCCGATTGGGATAGGGGTGAAAACGCTGGCTATCACTGCACGACTTGCTGCGGGTTCGATCCCTAGGACAAATATTTGTGTGATCAGCAATCTTTTGTCAGGGTGGGTGTTATTTGTGCATGTGATTTAAATGTTTGTTCAACCTACTATGACTCATTCTCAAATAGATTTTTTTTCTAGTGTTATAAATAATGTATGGGTTTTTGGCTTTTTTTTTTAGAAGCAGTATTAAGTACAGCGGTTATCAATAAAATGGGCTTTTAATAATAGTTAGCGCTCGTTTTATCTGGTCTCTTTGGATGAACTGTGACATTAACGATAAGGATTTTAATTTTATCGCACAAGATAGATTTAAATCATAAACCGCAATTACCTCGTATTACATACATTTTAGTTTCAAATAAATTAACATATCATTTTAGCAAGGCAATTTTATTCCTAATATGTATTTAAATAATTGACGACTTAAACAATTTATAGATTTACGTATAATTTATATATATACGAGAAACTTCCAATCAATTAGAAAACCATACTAAAACCAAAAGGTCAATAGGCTAAGAATTTGTTTAATAATTACCTTATGTTTATTAATATCAATATCGTAAGTGTTAAATTAATCGATTATTAGATAATCGTCTAATGGTGACTAAAATGAACTAATTTGTAAACAAGACTTGGCTCAATTAAACTGGTTGGGCGTATAATTATTTTGTTATGTTTCACCATTATTATTATTTGGTACTGATAAAGTTGTCAAGATTTTTTTCATTATAGATTGTCTTATTTTGGTGTTCTATAAATTAATGTTTATTATTTCTAAATATTGATTGTCTAAAAGACACGAGAAGAAACTTTATTGACTTGATGAATTATCAAAATACTAGATCAAATCTCTTGGACAACTTAAAACCAACAAAAACGTGCAAGTTATTGATTGTTTTTATTCAGAAAATAACAATTTCAATAAGTTAAAATTCTTATTGATACTCAACAACAATAAAATATATAGCCATGCTCAAATTACGATTCCATTTCTGATCCAAATAAAATTTGGAATTCGGAAATGACTCATAACATCTGCCTTTTTGTTGTATCGTAAAAAACTTAACAAACTTGTACTAAACAAATAAATAAATAAATAAATATGGACAACATCACATACATTGCTCTGAACCCAAAGTAAGTAGCTAAAGCTTATGTTATGGAATCGGAGACAACGAAGTTACCACAAACACCCAGACCCGAGACAATGTAGAAAAGTGGTTTTCTACAATATCCCGTCTGGGGATCTAATTCGGAACCTAAAAGCTGTCGACACCTTGAAAACCGGTGTGTAAGCCTCTCGACCACGGAGGTCGTCAATCGCTAAAGTTTGTACAATGTACAATTTGTACATTTTGTCATCATAATGATAGGTACTATAGGGCTAGATGTAACATACTCATTTTCCTGTCTTCGCCTTTCAGATGAATTTTTAGCGGTAGGAAAAATCTATTAAATCTATTTAACATATATTTTGAGGTTTAACTAAATTTTAAACAAAAGCCCCTCAAATTAATCCATGAGTCTCCATTCGCAATAGACGTTTCCCGTAGACAATTCATTGTAATTGTGTGTGACTAGACTGATGCTAGACATAGTCCTTGATTTCCAATAAGTCGTGAGTTTCCCCACACTTAAAAATGCATTTAATTTGTCCACAGACCACCGAAAGTGTTCATAGATTTTTTTATACAAAATCAAATAGTTATAAAAAACCGGTCACATTACGTGGTAGTGTGAGTAATTTTGTCTTAAAAATCACTAGCTTTAGCTATAAATAAAAAAAAAAAAAACGTTATCCCAAAAAACTTTGCACAGATGCATGTACGAACAATGGAAATTCTTGCATATCAGACATTAGAGTCATTTCAAATTAATATTCAAAACAAGTTCTTCAGCAGATTGACACGTCATTAATTATTTCGAAGTGTCTCCGAACAGAATAGTCTGTTACTGTAAACAACGGTCCTGATATTCTAAGAACAATACAATTGGAAACTACTAATGAATGGCAGTGGCAAGGTGTACTCGTCAATACTTAAGACTACTTGATGATTCGTTGGGCAAAGGATACTGAGTACTCATTAGGCTTACTTAATATAATGGATGACGATGTCTGGAATAATACATTTGATCTAGTCTAGAAAACGATTAAAATTATTGTGTGACTTTATGATAAGGCAAACATAAACTGCAAGTGCAAAGTTTGGGTTAAATGTATATTAAAATTTTTTCAACATCTATTATTATTTCAGTACTTAAAAAATAACTTGGAAAAATCCTAGTATACTTGTTCTTAGTTTTGATTTTTTCTCACAATAGCAGTTAACTAAATTTTTTACCAATTTTAGTTTCATGAACAAACATGTCCTTTTAAACATCCTTCAAATTTAAAACTTAAGAGTAGGACTACATAAGAAGGTTTGCTTTAAAAATTATCCCATTTGCAGTCTCATAAAAACATAAATTCCTTGAATAGCCGATAGCAATCGTAACCTAACACATCTTCAAAGTCATAGTCATAGGCCACATTCTTAGAACTTAACAGTTCTGATGACGTTATGTCAATTCAGCAGAATCGGACACCTTATTCGAATTCTATTGAGCTGTTCTCAAAGCTTTATGGTTAATGGAAGCCCAAGGACATATAACTCGTGAACAAAAGGTATCACGTAAAGTATAGAATTAGGTAAGTTCATGAAGGTCACATTGTACATGATACACAGAAAAATTGGTCAAGAGTCTGATGAAGTTAGACAAAAATGAGATATCATTGAATTTATCCAAGTCATACCAAAGGTAATATTAATCCTATAAAATAATCTAATGAAACCCACCTCAACAGAAAGTATGAGCCAACCCGCACATGCTTGCGGGTTTACGTCATCAGTACGTGTTTTACCGCTAACAAACATACATTAATATGGAAAGCTCGCCTCTGCCAATGTGCCAGCCAACGCTGCCCCCACGAAGATGGCTATTGTCTTTTCAAAACGTGACTCCAAATGTTAATTGGACTATTAAAAGCCGAATGCGGGTCATTTCGACCATTACGAACGAAGCCCTTTTGAATATGTATAATAAAATTATTAGATGAGCTGAGCTCAATTTGTGTGTTAGGTTTCTAATGAGGTTATGCGCTTTCTTGTCACAGATGGCGCTTGCGTGTTGAATGCGTAAGCGCATAGCCGGATGCGCGAAATGGATTTTGTTGTGTGCGTAACTGTGCGCATCGGATGCAGAATATTATATTAGCGCCCTTAGTGTGGGAGCTGAGATATTAATCGCTTTTATATTCATATGAAAGCCGTTAAATAGGCTAGTGGTATGTTGTAGTCATACGTGCCCATAGTTCAAATGATAAAATGTCGATTACTGATGTACTAAAAGGAATTGATGATGGGGATTAACTAATTGAAGGTCTGATGCTCTCAAACGCAGTTGCAATACAAATCTGATGCATGTTTTAATAATTTTAAACACGTTACTGAGCTATTAGGGATTGCCTTTTAGGTATGAACATAATTTTAAAACCGTGACTTCATTTGAAATGGAACAATGCGTTTCTACCGTAAATATAATGCAAATATTGTAATGTTGCATAGTTTTAAAAGCTTTTACTTGTATTACTAGTTTATGAGAAGAATATGTAGGAAGAATATTAATATATATTTATTATTGAGTATTAGGTAGATAAATTAGTATGTACGATGATGTATGAGAATGCTGAAAATATTTAACGTGGTGCACGTATTACACGTGTTGCTCATAAAAGTCTTAGCTACTGATGATAAACGTTTTAATTTAAATTTTGTTCTTTAAGAGAATATTTCTGGAATTGATGGTTGCAAGAGTTGTAATTCGTAGTGTAATTTGTAATTCAAAAGATAAATTAAGTAAAAATATTACTAATATCATAATAATGCATCTGAACTTAAAGAAAGGAATAAATTACTGTTATAGGACAGTTTATTGTCTGACTCGGAAGACAATGTTGCGCTTGTTGGAGTGCCCAAAGTGCCCAAACATCTGTACTTTGGAGGATTTTAACCTTACCAATGACGGTAAATACATCATCGACACGAAAAGAAGAAAAAGGACAGTCGACTACACGGATAGCCGAGTGGTATAGGTCACTACGCCTATTACCACTGTGCGCAACGTACTTCGGGTTCGAACTTCGCATGGGACAAGCATAAAGCATGATCCACAAATGCTTATTCAAAGTCTGGGTATATTTTGTGCATGTGAATTAAATGTTTGTAAAACTCTTAGCGACACATGGTATAAATTCATTAGTGCTGGAGTCGATTAAAAAAAAGACTGATTTCAGATAACACTTAAAAAAAAGCTAAGTAACAAATTAAAAAAAAAATATTGTTAAAAGAAATAGTGACGCTCATTGTATAAAGACCGAATTGTATTTTTTAGGTAAAACATGAAGTTAAGTACAGAAAAATGAACACGAATAAGCAGCTTATTAAATGTGCATATACGTGTCCTGTATTTCAACTGCTATAGTTTTGCTAAGCAAATTTTGCGTATTGTGTTTTGGCTCATTATCCTGTACAATTTCTTTCTGTAGAAAGCTTTCTTGGTTTACTGCCAGAACTAAACATATTCTGTTTTGAATATATTCTCTTATCGCCTACTTACTTCATAGGAATTATGTATCTATTTACCGAGTGTTTTTGTGAAAAATAAAAACGAAATGGCACGAAATGCAGCACTTGTTTTATTTTTTTGGATAAGATTTACCAATTCCTTACTAATTCCTCTTCTTTATTTATTTACTGTACGAAAAAAAGGGACAAATAAAAAATATCGTTTTATCTAGAATACCACAGGAGGCTACGAGTATATTGCACATGGCAATTTCTTCCATGTAACTTAAATCCATAAAATAGAGGAAAAGAATATACAATAACATTATGTATGTATTATACATAATTCTTAATGTGTGACGTTTCTAAATTAGTAGTTTATTTATATTAGATAATTTTTCGACCAAACAAAATTAAATTAAAAAAACAACCTAATTTACCTAAGTATGTTGTGTCATGTTTGACATACATAAGATTATTGAATTCAAGTTAATATTAGGTTAGCACGTGTAACTTTATATTCAAATACATTTTTCTCATAAAATTATTGACGAGTAGGCTACAATACTTGAAACGGCGACAAAATACTTGACTTTCTTAGCTTTACTTCCTTGAATTCGTAGCAAAAATATACACGAAATGATATAGCGCGACAAAAGGATGTTGACCCTTTAAATAAATACAGATTACAATCAAGCTTACCGAAGGAAATGAAGAATGACTAATTCCTAAAAAATCTTTTCCAAGTAAACTGCGTGACAAGACAAATAAAATAACAAAAAGCGCATTCGCTGTCAGAATTCGCAATTACACGTATTGTAGGTAGCTAAACGTATAAAAATTTCGAAAATGTACAAAAGGAGACAATAGCTTAGGTGTCATATAAATTGTGTCGTGTATGAACGACCCGAAGGTTTTAGAATACTAACTTTTTTATTGATTCCCAAAATTTAAGAAAACTTTATTAATGTGCTTTATTTTGTTTTATGGTACCTGCCTATCTGCGCAAACGTGTCCTGCAAATGTTTAATAAAGCAATATTGTACCAAATGGCTTAAAAAAATTTTTTAGCAATCAATATAACTAGGTAATTTTTGGTTACTTGAGTCCCAAATTTTCAGTTTGGACATGTGATAATATAAAAAAGAATGAAATACCAGGTCACTAATCCTTTAAGCTGCCACTGCCATAGAGTGGGCCATCTGTTAGCGCACGGGGCGTAGCATATTTTATAATTATACGGGAACATACATGGAATAGCAATTGTTCTTTGGTCCAGTCGCGCGAATGTCCTGTGAACGATGCGACTCGCATTTTGAACAACCGCGCAAACTGCCACGATCAAGATTTCTCGGTCGCGATCTACAAACAGGTGCTTGTCTGGTGTCGACGCGTGATTGATATAAGCAATTGAATTTTCATTCTATATTTAGATATTACTTGTACGACATTAATATTTTAAACAGGGATGTTTGAGAGAACGTTACAATTGCATGTAAGTTTTATGCAATCTTGACATTCCTTACATTTACCGGTTGATCAACTGCGACTCTTTGGTTCTCTTTGGATTAACTTATAATACAATTATTATCTACATAGTTAAAGTCTAATCCTCATTTATTGTAGTCTCAAAAGCCAGTAGGTATCTACAACTAAAATATAATATGAAAATAAATTTATGGTACAGAGACCATTCTAAATATTTCGATAAAATGTACATGTAATTTATTTTGAATTAATAATTAACAGGCCCAATCAATAAATTGGAAAAGTAATAATGACGTTACTGCAAGTGTCACAGTCCACAGTAGTCAATACAGTATTTTACGATACCTTTAAAGACAGGTCGCCACGAACTTACTGCAAATTGCATTAAATTAGATGCCACAACAATAAAAGTTGATTTAGACGGGATGTCAATCACGAATTCCACAAACGAAGTACAACACATCAGCACATTCTTCTGTAGAAATACAATAAATTAATCTCCTTTAGCCTCATTTAGCCTTCCAAGTTCCAACGATAGGTCTGTAGAAACAGCAAACGTAATCCATTTATGTGATACAATTTGAAATTCAAGTCAGGCATACTTCGAAGCGCTAATACATGTGCTTAGCGGTAAACTTAAAGAGGGACCCTGTGCCAAATATGTACGTAGTAACGATTTACTGCCTATATACGGAACATAAAGCACCGAATAGCCTAGCGAAAAAATCCTGACAACAGTTATGTTATATCATTGTTCAGTTCGACAAGTACGCCTATCTAAATCGTAGCATTATGCATTATTAATGCGGCATGATTTGTATCGTACGCCTACCGCGGTCATTTCTCAGTTTTTAATCTGGTTAATGAAATTAATTTAATAAATGCTTCGCCTTGTTTAGTTTCGGTTTTGTTAAGAATTTCTCAATTGTTGACCGTTGGGTTGCCAAACTGAGACAAAGCAGGTATAATAATTTTTTCTTTATATAATTTTAAGCAAGCTTCGGATTTTTTTGCGGTCTGCAATTAGGTATATAAAAAGTTCCTCATTATTAGAGCCTCACATCTTGTTGGGCAGGATTTATTAATTGTCAAGGTAAATCGTTTTTGACCGCATTTTCAAAATATTTGCATCTTTAATATTGCCAATTTCATTAAAAGTCCGTCTGCGTCTGACAGGCAATGTAAATTCTCAGAACGTTTTTATATCTTTTGAAATTCCACAATTAATGTCATGTTCTTACTGATCGTTAATTGTGTTGATCTTATCAGATTAGATTTCCTCACTCGGAATTAAAACTTGTTTTGTTTTTGCGATGTTACCTTTGACACGAGACTTGGGTGTTGAAAAAGTTCATTCGTACCAAACTGACTAGTTATAACAATCAGGTTCGTCCCGCGGCATCTCACAGTAAAGCGGTACTTTTATTCTAAGATATACATCATAAACGTGAGTGTCGTCCATAAGTACAATGTGTACATCTATGAATGTCTTTATTACCGTGTTTTAGTCATTTGTAAGATTTTCTCATAATGATTGTCTCCAAAACGAGTGTTTCTGCCGTCAAAAGCTTTTGTCTAATCGTTGTCATGACTCCGGTTCACATTTGCTCCGATATAGTCGTTAAAAATGTCGTTTGTTTTTTTTTCTACTGTCTTTTTCAAGTCATTGTTGTTGTTAATTTCACGAGTGTAATTTCATTACTCAAACTAGCTTGTTACAACTAGAAATTTTAAAATTATAATCGTAACGGTTGTTTATTTTTTATCCTCAATTGTTCGTTATTTTACTATATATTTATAACAAAGAGTTCAAGTAATGTAAGTAACAAAAAAGATTTTTTATTACTTATGCAAGATATTCAACTAAGTCATATTACGGTGCATTGACATCCAAAGAAACATCTATCCCATCATTACTGGGTGCACCCTTATCAATAGGAGGTGTTTTATCGTTCATTAATCACGATAGCCGTTGCATCTACGATACTTTTATTAATGTTTTTTGGAGAGGTGATACTATTGTTTACACTTCAGATACATAGAGCAATGTTTCCCGTTGTTTTTTTGTGATGGAGAATATGCCTTGTGCTTGTACGCATTACACTGACCCATGGTCCCTTTCACAATGAGGTTGTAAGTTAAGCAGGCTAAGTAAATAAATTATTAAATCACTGTTGAAATCTTGGCATCAAACGTAAGTATCCTTGCTTTTCTGGTCCAAGTGAATAATACTAGAAGTCTTTATAAAATAAATGAATACTGCACGTTTTGCATGCCTACTGTTGCATCAGTGAAATAGGTCGATGTAGGTTTTAAAGCGCTGATCGGTTGATAATTGTTGTGTTAGTGGATAAAGTCTGTGTATAAGGTTTTAAATCTCCAATCTGATAAAAGAGAACAATAAAACAAACCGTTGACAAATAAAAATTGTTCAAAGTAACATCAAGAAAATTCTTGGACGAGTTCCAAAAAGTACTGGCCATTAAAATGGGCGAACCATTAAACGGTTCCATAAACAGTGTAAAACAAATGTTTTATCAGATTCGTTAGTGTTCGTATCAATAATTCATAGTATAACGATGTTATGCACATCGTCAACCGTTACTTGGAAGTCTTACACTGTTCATTAGTAGTTACATCGCGACTTGCTTTGGCAAAACCGCTGTGCCACATAGCAATGGGCCAGGATAAAAAATACTGGATCAGACTAACTGTTATAATATATTTTGAAGGTTTTATTGTGCTAATTTAAAGGAAATTGGTGAAAACTCTTTTAGATTGATTTTCTATAAAGTCGCCAACGGGTTGTTTGGTGTAGGTGTGTGCCCTTACTATAAAAAAACATTTCTAAATCTACAATAAGGTATGAACGTTGATGTCATCAATTAACATTTTTAACTATGTTTTGGTTTAACTAGCTTTTGTGATTAATGTAAATACCCTATTCTTTAAGTATAATGGAGGACTTAATGCCAGCATGTTATCACAATTATTGTTATAATTATCTTCTTCTATACATTTAATATATGTAACCACGCTTGCCCCATCCATGAACTTTAGCTCCTCGCAAGTATTGGTACGCCGTTCATATACAGTTCGTGTATTGACGATTTAATTACATTTTGATCCGGCTACCAGTCGTTATTGCGATGTGGGTGTCCGATATAGGTATGCAAATGACAACTGTGCCTGGTTCAATATACTTAGGCGTCACGTCGGCACTTCTTTGGATTACCATACCAATAGTATTTATGTAATGAATAATTAATATACTGTGTTATAATTGAGAATTGATTAAATTGTATGCGTAAGAATGTTTTGGTTTATTATTGTTTTGGTCGGTGACTCATAATTCTTGGTATCGATTTAATTAAAATTTATTGCAGAAATGTTTCATATGAGTTTCAAATCATATAAGGATATAGAAATATTTGTATTTAGTTAATTGTATACTTACTTTTGTTTGATGACGACATCTTTTCTTGCAACGCCGGATTTGTAGAAACCTGTAGAAAATATTATTGTCATGAACAACATGAATAGAAAAGTCGATAAACAATAAGGTACTATATTTATATAACTGCTAATATGTTTTTATCTTATTTTCAATTAAATACGAATGAAACTGAAAGAACATTCTTATCACCTGAAGAAAATGCTTTATTATACCATCCACTCATTTTAAAATTTCAGAGAGTCTGTTCAATGTTTGCAGCGAGCTCGGCATCGGACTAACCAATGAAGGGTGTGAAGGACGAACACCACTTGTTGCACAAATATACCCTTTACAAATTTAGGCTCAATACTTAAACCAATTCAGTAATCATCGGGAATTTTATATGAAGTTATATGAATATGTTTGAATTACATTCTTGCGTAATATTAAACTAAATAGAGTATTTAGTGTAGGTAGATGAATACTTGGTACACGATAAGGATAAACATAAAAAAATAAACTCGCAGAATTAACATTAGTTCGTAGGGAATAATTTAAAATGGTAGTTGAATCACTTTAGAAAACATTAGCCAAAAATACGTCGTTTTCATTTCCGACGATAACTATGACGCGCGTTGCCACGGAATCAGATTTACCCAATGTGTGTACACGTAATCAACATATGAATTAAATATAAATCAGGTTAGGCTAAATACAGAATACACGTAAACCAATATCTAACAAAACATACACTTAACGGAACGATGAATAAATCAACCCCATAATTCTAGGGGCGGTCCATCGACATTACTATTTTCGCCATCGAAAATGCATTTTCCGCGCTGTTCATGTAACTCTGCCGCAAGGTACATTTAAGTTAATTATAGGATTACAGTGGACTGCATTTAAAGTGGTATTTTGGTAATATAATAGTCAGATGGCACGCCCGATAAGTGCCAACCCGATACTTGGAAAGCCTTGCTCATTACGAATTCGGGGCGCAGACGAAATGTACTCGGTCGCGAGGAACAAACGAATATAATAATTATGAGTCGAATGGATTAGGCCGAATTAACGGTTGCGTTGTTAGGAGATTATTTTTTCGACACGTAGCGGGCAAAGGGTTTAATCAGATTTTTAGATACGTATCAGGGTAATCGTATTATTGTTTCAATGCTAAAATAAATTGTAGAGTAATTTTTAAAACGTGGTTCCTACGTTTAGATTAACCGTTCTTGATTATATAAAAAAAATTGATAATCTGTTTACCGAAAATGCGTAACTAGTCGACGTAGCTCTTCATTTCACTTATCTAACAAGGGTTGATTCATTAACTTAAAAGACTACTACTATCAAAATAATTAATCAATTTAAATATTTAGCTAATTATAGGACTCATTTAAGTAAGTATTAAAAAACTCAGCCTTAACAGCCACCCTAACGACAGCATGAGAAATGAAAAAACAATGAAGCTGATGATCGGTCAATAATATAATAAATAATTCTTGCTTCGTCTGTTTAAGCATGTAACTCCAACGACAACTTAAATCCCACACTTGAAATTTTAACAAAATTATTCAAAATTATCCGTGAGGTGCAAGAAAAATCAACCCCAAAACGGCGAACATTAAAGACAAAGAAAAAATAACTTTAAATCAAAACAGTTAGGTCATCAATTACTTTGACAACTGTCAGTATGTAGATGCGGTCCTGTATGGGTTCTTGGAGAACAAAAAGACACCGCCACTAATGTATGTGAGAATTGTGAATCTCAAGTTTTGGATTAACATTTAAACTACATATCTTATTATCATGTGACTACTGTTTTTCAACAAAAACCAGTAGCTATTGTTTGAATGCATATAGATTGATTATTATTCTGACATTGTGGTCATTATGGATCTTATGTCGCGAAGACCGCATAATCATTGCTACACTTGGAATAAAATTATGGCATAATTCTTGTTTTTCATACCGTGTTTTTCTTAGTGTCAGTGGCCGCTTTGAGGGACATATCTACTTAATTATTGTAACTGACAACTGACTCAACTTGCTTCGGTTTGTTTGATCATAAAGTTGGGTAGAATCTAGACAAAAGAAAATATTACAAGCCACCACACAAAAAACGTTAGCGTCCATTATGTTAATAAGGATAAAATCTGCAATAGCTTTGCTCATTATTTATAAACGATACATAATTAATGGTTTCGGTTTTAAGTCCGACAATTAAATCTTTAATGCAGTCTCCACAGTTCCCACACCCTTTGCTTTGATTGTGCTATCGCCGTAAGCGCTTAAAGCCAAATCGATACATCAGAATGTTATCGAGTAATTGTATTTGATAGAAATAAATTATAGCTGAAAAACGTTGGACGCTGGATGTACGAAACTATTAATGATACCAAATAATAAAAGTACACATTTTGTGATAGTAGTGCTGTGTATGTTTTGACCACCCTATGGATATTGGTCAAATATAAGTTTAGGTTTATTCTGTCATTAGGTGCATATCATAAACTTGACAACTAACTGGTCGGAATACAAATAATTAATTAAAATATGAACTTAGAACGAACAACGTCAACTGTCAAGACGAATACCACCTCAGTCTGCCCGTGACCATGACACCTGCAAAAGCGTCGAGACGTCGGGAACAAAAATCTGAATACAAACCGTGATAAAATCCGTTCTAAGTAGTTTTATTTCATAATTTAATAAATAATTAATTGCAACTTACTTTTACGTGACTGTAGCTGATTAAACCACTAAAATGCACAAAGGATAAAAGTATATAAGCATTAACAAGTACATAATCATGAATCATACAACACTTGCATAAAGATTGATTTTATTTCAAAGCAAAGGTTTTGCACAAAGCGCTTTACGCTTGAAAATCGTTGTATAACGATTATAAGTAATTGCCTTGCAATTAGGACAATCCGTGGGCCAGCGCTGCAGCGTATACAGCTAATTATGAGTTCAACCGATAATAATTACCGCATTGGGTCGAAAACGTGGCCTAAAGGATTAGAAGGTCTATGTTTTAAGAATTGGCTAATCGATAAAGGTAGAGGGATTTTGAATTTATTTTATTAATCAATTTTGTAGCGAACTTGTGGACTAGAGATTGTTCGATAGTGCTTAAGTATAGCTAATAAAATAAATAGGTACATAATCAACATATAAACTTACTTATAAACATCTGCCAAGCTTCAAATCCATTAAAAAAAAAAACAATTACTATAAAGAATCACAAATAAATTATCCAAACATGGTTTTTTTAACTTGAGTTGAAACGTTAATGAAACCACTCACCTAAATACATACAAAAAAAGAAATAAATTACAAACGATCCTTAAATACGTAACTATAAGAAATATTGTAAGTACCCGCATACATTTAGGCATTTAGAAAGGAGTACGCAATTAAAATGCGGTTTTAAACATACAAACAGCTTAAACGGACAGCGAACAAATTGTTTTTCCTCATATACCTACTTGTATTAGTATTCTACACGCTTATGCGTCGAATAAAGAAATTTGTGACCTCAGTATTAAAGTATGAGTCATTTTAACAGCCGTTATTTGGCAATAAAACATTTTTAAGTTGCTTCTTAAACGCACTTTGCAAGCAGAACGCATCATTAGGTCCTTGCGTACTTATCGGCACATATCTAACAGTAGCGCTTATATAAAAACATTTTTTAAATTATGTTAATGTGTGACAGTTGGTTTAGGAAATTTCGGATTGTTTTCTAGGAATTTTGGCTTGATAACGTGAATCAGACACTCAAAATTCAGAGGGCAAGCAAGCTGCGGCGTAGTAATTGGAAATTTTATAAGCGTACAACAGGAATTCCTTAGTTGTAGTTCGCAATGAATGCGATTGTCGCGCACAACTGTACCGTGTTGTAAATTGCTAAATCTGAACTACTAACTTCAATGTCAGCGATTTTTTTTCTATTTCTGTCCCACTTCAGGGCAAAGGTCTCTCTATCCTCCTTTCCATCTCACTCTGGTTAGGGCTGTGCTAAACCAATCTCTATCGCAGGAGTCCAGCTCGTCTCGAAAATTTCGACATTTTACATTTAATGTACGCCGAGGCCTACCGCGATGTCTCTTGCCATATTTTAATTAAACAGCTTAAAAAAAGAAATATTTCGTCAATATTATGAATTCACTAAAATTATAAAATTTATTACCAGTTTCAACCAGATTTATCTATGTATATGACTATGTTTAGTACATATTAAAGGTTGTCCACCCAAGGCTGTAAATATCAGCGTCAATAAATTGTCAAACACGTTATACAAAAATTAAAGGAGGTTTTAGTAGGAGTGAACAACTATTTCTGTTGTAATTTAATTGTAATCGGGTAAAAAATTACCCCATTAATTGTTTTATCACTTTCTACGTAAAACTCTTGCGTTTATAAACTACATACTTCATTTCTAATGTAATTAAGCAAGCGAGGGTAAGGCTCTGCTACACAGAAGACGTAGCGTAATTTATAATGGTAAATTTTTATTACTTAACCTTAAATTTTTTATCAGGGATCTAAAAAAAGATATGAAACAAAATGAATTTATTGCCAATAAACAAATATAACATGTAATAGGCATATTTTAATTTTCCTGAACATATTTATGTAAGCTTTCATTAAGTATGTCCAAGTTTGTGAAAATTCTTGTCATTTAGTCTGTCATAATTATTGTAAATCATAATTTATTTGTTAAACTCCACCTCTTTGCAGTCAACGCTGTCATTTGTTAATTTCCCAAGATATATGAACGAGGCGATGACGGTTTGAGCGACGAACTTGATGGCTCACACGATTCAGGCTCCATAACAAAACAAAACGAAAATAAATATGAAAATAAAGAATCTCCTTACCGTGACGGCTGACTCATATAATTTCACAAAATGCGCGTGTTGAACAAAATGTTCCTTACAACGTCCGAGAACTCGGTAATTACAATAAAACACTTAATGAGATGCAAGTGGGTGGGGTCGTTTAAAAGGTAGTAAACAAAATTACTTCGACCCACGTCGGCAATTAGTTCGGCTAGAATTAAATCGAACGTTCCCTCGAAACTTTGAATTAAAACCTTGCACGCCACGTAAATGTGAATAATTACGTATTTAATAATGCTTTTGTTCTCCACTCGACGAGGAAATTCAAGTAATTCAATTGTGTTTAAGACTGTTTAATTCGGTGTAACAACGCACTGGTACGCTTTCTAGAACTGCGTTTTTGTTGTTTTTAGGGATCAGCGGAGCAGAGGCCGAAGCCAATGCCAGTTGAAAATTATGTGGGCGAATGGATGTAACGGTTATTAAGAACAAGGTGTGACTAAATAAGTGGTACATGAAAACAACAACAACAGACAATATTTATAAAGCTTAGTAAAGTTCTAAGTAGTATGACACATACCAACCAAACAGAACATAACTTTGTTACGTCAGATAGGTTCCTAAAATGACGAAAAAAAAAAAAACACTCTCCAAACAATGCAATAAAGAAACATAAATTAAGAAAACTTACTTAACAAATAATTGATGACAGATAAAAGTAAAGAAAAACCGACTACAATAAAAAAAAAAAAGCAAAAAATCCGATTCAGATGAAATTTATATAGGCTCACCTCTGAGGTATCTTCAATTAAAGAATTTTTTAAAATCGATCTTCAATTACCAGTGATATCGCATAACAAACATACAAAAAAATACTGTTGAATTAAGGTGCTCCTGTTTTTAAAGTCGGTTAATAACTTAAAAATAAGACGATTTTGTTATACTAACTTTTATTTTTGCATTTATTTTCAATTCAGAACCCTTTCATGTGTCCTACACTCACGCTTTACTTCTTCATATTATTTAGTTAACGCAAATTGCTTCTGTGTAAAGTGTTAACAGACCGCGAATTCCGGTACAATTGAACTATTATATGTAGCTATGTGTGAAGCTGAAAATTGGAAAATAACGTTCTTGTTGCGAAAAGTTTGGGTAAACGATTTACATAAACGAAATCACAGTTACAAAGCATCATTAAACAAAAAACAAATTAAGGGTTTAAAAGGAAGAATTAAAAAGAAAACTTGTTAGCAAATCAGGTTTATTACTAACTAGAGGGGGTATAGATAATCTGGGAGAGGAAATTAAACGAGGAATTACCATAATTGATACGGTTCGGGTGTATTGGTGCAGAAAACTGATCGCCTTATAAACGCCCTTTCAGCTTTAAGGCGTCTTGCGATAATACCTTTACAATTTTTTAATGAACATCCCGAATGAGATTTCTTGATAAAAGTGCCAATTTTTAGCTCTGTCTTCGCGTTTTAAAAAGTATCGTTTTCCATTCCAATTTTAAGCGTCTTTTTTTTTCTGAAAGTTAACACGCCTAAAATTATCAACACCAAAAAGGTTTCAATAAAGTACGTTTGTTATATTGGGACGCAAAAATTAAAAAGATGTTGGTTAGTGTCTTTTTTCACCGATGACATGCAATTAACTGTATTTTGCAAGTGTGGGTATTAAAAGAATTAATTATATCTACGTTCAATAACGCACTAAACACTGTAGGTACAAGAACTTTTAATGGATCTCTCAACTTTAAAAATAATAATGATCTTAAATTATTTCGATAAAATATCATTTAAATTTTACAAAAAAAAAATACTATCAAGATTTAATCATCTCACACCTACAATAAACTGCAAATTAATGACAAGAGAGGTCAAAAAAACCAACTAAGGGGTCATGACCAGCTGTTATAAGTACATGGTCCAACAGAATCATTAAAACTTCATTACAAAATTATTAATAACTTTAAAGCAACACTGATTAGTATCGCCACGCGCCACAATAAAAATACTTAGCCCTATTCTATGTATTAAAGCCTTGTTCGAATTAATCAAATCTCTCTCTGATCTTATCTTTGAAAGTGTATCTTTGAAATTAGAGCAGGAAGGAGCATCATTGTTTTCTTTCGCCCACGAGCGATGCGTGTTGTTTTTTTTCTAGTAAAGTATTATAGATAGATATAACGGATTGTAATCATCTCATTGTGTGAGCTAAGATGTATCTATGGGAGGTATGGCTGGTGGATATTCCTGGATTCTTTAGTGACCTTAGTCGATTGGTAACTACGTATTAGTCGACAAACAGATAAGATATGTTTTAAAGAGATTAGCCATTTCGTTCCAAAGAGTTGTTTCTGTAAAAGACTCAATTTCATAGCAAATACAGAAATACATTTTTACCTTGAGCTTATAAAATCATTTTTGTTTTGAGATTGAAAATTAACATCACAACTTAAAATTTTGTTTATATTTCATTAATGAAACAAGATCTAAAATAAAAAGAAACCCAAAAAATAAATTCTTCAATTTATTTTCCCTACCAACAACAACAACAACAACAGCAGCACTTACCACCAGCCGTACATCCAAAGATACGATAAAACAACATGTGTTTCTTCACCTAACGAATCTCCAACAGCATAATGAGTATGACAATGTAAAGTGGAACCGTATTTACATAATCTTACTAAGTAGGTGTAGGAGTGTCGTATGGGTACACTCAAATGTCATTAATCGAACCAAGGAATGCTATTGTTCGGGTATGTGTATTTTTTCACCGATGTCCAATGATTGTATCCGATTTTGAAAGTGTTAGGTCGGTATGTGATCGAAAAATGTAGAATTGATAATATAATCGCTCAAAAATAGGTAACTACTTAATTTTGACTAATAATAACAGTAAAGGAGCGTCCTCCCTTAAAACATTCGTTAAATTTATTGATAAATTCCCTTAAAACATTCGCTAAATTTATTGATAAATATTTTAAAGAATTTATTATTTTATTTCTAAATGTTACGTTTAGTTAATTAAGTCGCTGTGTGCGCTCTTTGGTATTATAATAAATGTCTTTTCTTTTTTCCAAAGTTAAGTAAAAAATTAGGGTAGAAACACAATGTGCACTTAAAGGCACCTTGTGAAAGAATATTTAATGACAAATAAAATAAGTAAAATAAGGTTATGAGTACGTATACATTATTACGCGTGGTGACACCAATACAATTCAATTCAATAACACTAAACAACGCCAACATAAATTAACCCTATCCCAAAAAGGACATTTAAAATTGCTAAACTTACTAAAAGTAAAATTTATAATTTGAAAAGCGAATGTCAAAGAGTAAAGAGATCGGATTCGAAATTCGAACAACAATAGCGGTGGATCGCCGGTATCGACACCCCGCGGTGCGTCCGCGCATACGCCACAAATAAGATAAAAACTTTAATAAAATCCTTATGTAAATTTAATTTGTAGGCCTTGGGTTCGAAGATATGTTTTTTATGATGACAGTCTATTTTAGTTTGGAAGCCACCAACAGCCTTTGATAACTGCCAGTATTCTATAACTATCAATTTAGGGCTTAAAATAAAGAAATGTTCATAGTTGTTCAATTTTTTTAATATAAAGTTTACAGGGGGGCGCAGAAAAACTTATTCATTTGTTTTTTTTACCAATCAAATATAGAAAAAAAAACACTCATTATCTACCTGTAATAAAATTTACCATTCCAAAAATAGAGACAGATAGGCCTATAACTGTCGCAATCGAGATCCATTCCTAAGTAGAGTTTAACGTTTATTATATTTGAATAACTATATACAGTACGTAACTATTAAAATAAATTTATGACTAACAATTATAATAACTTTCCGCAGATGTATGTGAACGTATAAATTAGTTTTACATCTTCTGTTAACTAATAAAATTGTTATTTCAATATAATAAACAAGAACAGCTGTGTTTGTTCGTTTAAACTGCAGAAAATCAATTAATTAATAGGTAGTACTCAATTTTAAATTGATATGCGTATAACACAAATGTCTTCGAGATAATGTGTGACAGATTAGCAAGATTTGTTTACTTAAATACTACTGATGTCAAATTATATTAGACAATAAAATTATATGTGATCAACGGCCTTTTCAATACCCTGAACCATCATTACCAAGAAATAATTTACTACTAGACATGTATTTAAACTAACTATAGACTAATAACACCCCGGTTCCGTCCTTGCCTTTGCGGAGTCCCGGGTTCGCTAACGCATGCTCCGCGGGGCTCCGGTGGTAAAATCGACTTACACCTCGGATATGTAGATACTTGCTTTTTGGTTTATAAAAACTGAGTGATAATAACTAATTCCAATTAATTTCTCAATTAAAATTTAATACTCCCAAACAAAAGCTACCGGTGACGCATTAACCTTGTAATTAAATAAAATCATCAACCTTTTTACTCTTAATAAATTTAATCACGCAAACGTATTGACATACAAAGTCACAGTTTTCATATTAAATTAATAAATGCAGTTATTCATACAGAATTTGGTACAAACAATAATTATAACTCGTCACAAATCAAGTTGTAATCCAACACTGTTGTATCAACAACAACTGAATAGATTTACTGACCAATAAACTATTTTAATTTATTGCCAAATGTTTGAGCCCGAATGGGTTTTGATTATAAATAATAATGTTGACACTATTTCTACATTAATGCCGTGTTTATTCTAAGTGTGTGTGAATTAAGACTTCATGTTTTAATGAGAATATAAACCAACTGGTTAATTTAAAAAAAGGATTAATGTTTTTATGTGAATATGAACCAACTGGTTAATTTATAAATTTAACATTAATTAATATCTCTTCTAAAATAAAAGATAACTGCGAAGTTTTAATTAAACTATTTTGATTCAAATTCAAAACTCATTTATTTATTCTAGGTTACAAAGCAGCAATAATACAATGGACAGCTGCTACCTGATTCGCCTAAATTTCATCGGTTGTTAATTTGAAACTTGTGTAGGTATTAATTGTTCACGTCACGTCTCTTAGGCCTTTAACAACTACTAAAGATGATTTAAGCAGCATCAGTATGTAAAGTTTTGCACTTTCGCAAATGGATAAGAAGGACAATACGAGAGCGACAGCAGCAGCCACACAAAGCTACATAAGATTCAAATTACATTAGTTTCTAAACAAAAAAAAAACAAAAGAGTTGAGTTGACATATTACGTGAAAAATAAAACAAAACAATGTAATACCTAGAAATTCCTATTTGACTATACTTTACTCGACGAAACCTATACATATTATTCTTACTCATATTATAAATGCGAAAGTAACTCTGTCTGTTTGCCGCGCTTTCACGCCAAAACTACTAAACCAATTTAAATGTAATTTGGTACACAGATAGTGTACAGCCTGAGAAAGGACAAAAGCTAACTTTTTGCCGCGATAACCGACATCCACGCGGGCGGAGCCGCGAGAAACAGCTAGTAAGTAATTTATAAAATGATACATGCAATATAAATATACGTAATTAACCAATGTCGAAGGAACATTAACAACTACATTAACAAAAAATCTTATGAATAATAAACCTTAAATTTGCGTTTTTACTAACAAATTGAGATTTTAATATGTTTCTCAATCATATTTTTAAACAAACAACTTTTGAATTATTAATTGGCTACAATAATTATTCGTAAAAATCAAAAGAATAGTCATTAGCAAACTGATTATGAAATATTTGATGTCATGATAAGCTTATTAGAAAATATATTTGGCAATAATACATTAAAAATTAACATAGGCAGTTTTGTAATAGCAATTAATAAGCAAAATGAGTTTTTAAACTAATAATGATCTATTCTGAACACAATTAAAATATAGCGATAACTTCGGACAGTATTAAGCAATACTTACTATCGATATAAAACATTCATAAAAACAGATTTCTTACCCAAAAAAGGGTACTTTTATTTCTCGTTTTCTGGATTTATCAATATTGTTTTTTATGTAAGTACAGTTAAAAATGTATATAACTCAAATAAAGCTTTTTAAGAAGTAAGGCGGAACAAAATCCATAATTATGATTAATTACCAACGAAATAGTAACAATGCTAGCCCTTAATCAATTCAAAATCTTTTGAATAGTTGCCTCACTCGACATTCATTTGTTATTTAAAACAAGTATTAGGAATTAAAACACAAGTGATGCATTATAAGCGGGACAATCGGCCGACACCTCTGTTTTGAGTCTTATTTATTGTAGCGAGTCTTTCTTCCATAAGTATTACAGACCACCGACAGAGTAGGAGACTATGTTCCACTTAACACCGTAGCTAACAAAATTAATATTAATTTTCTATTTTAAAACACAAATTAAGCCTCAATTTT
Organism: Diachrysia chrysitis; assembly: GCA_932294365.1. Classification (NCBI taxonomy): domain Eukaryota; kingdom Metazoa; phylum Arthropoda; class Insecta; order Lepidoptera; family Noctuidae; genus Diachrysia; species Diachrysia chrysitis. Next base: position 5,766,472 of record OW028653.1, read on the forward strand.
ATTACCCCAAGATTTCGTTAATTAACAAATGATTTTAACGATCGTATATAATGAAGATCGTAAATAACGTCAACGTTTTGTGTTTTGTTTTTTAATCCTGACATTTCAAGTTTACGGCAAAGATATTTAATACTTTGTGAAAATTTGCATAAAATTAACAATTAGATTAAGATTCCGCAAACTATATTGTAATAGATAGATAGGTTTGAAAAAAAATGGGTCATTAATATGCAGACCACATCAACAATGATGTGAAACGTTGATAAAGTTGTGCATTTATGTTTTAATGTTTTATTCATAGTTAAGATTTATAAATCCGAGAATCAATCCTTTAGTTTGAGCTTAAGGTAAATTACTGTGAAATAAGCTTTTGTATATTTAAGTCTTGTGTGATCATGCTGAGGAAATAATCTTATTTAATCAGATTTTCTAACTTCACTATAATAGAACACTAATACGGTCAGGCCACACATTTTGTCTTAGGTATAGGGTTTTGTAAAGTAAGAGCGTGAAGAAATTGGCTTGCAAAGAGATCTAATAGCTTTATACTATGGATGCAAAAGTAGTACCTACTCGTTTTTACAACACTCGAATTCTATTGTGTTTTGCTAACTTACTGAAATTTTGTCGACTAAGCGAAATATGAATGCTAAATTTTCCACTATAATTAATTTTACAATTTCTACGCTTTTGATTAAAATATACATAAATAGGTTAGAATTTGTGTGGAAAGAGGACCTTCTTTTACATTGTTTTTTTGGATGCCTTCTTCATAATTGTTTTATGGAATTATTTTAATGTTATTATAATGTTAGTTCCATTTTACGCCACGACGATTCTCTTTTCGCACAGGCTCTATCAATCACAACTATTAATATTTGAAACACATTTTGTATTTTATTTTTATCCAACATATTACAGTTAAATCCCGAAGGCCCAACTAGAACACATCAATATGAATGAGTCGCCCTTGGCGTCCACTTATCGGACGATTGTTTTCGATAGCGCACACATTATTACGAGCCTCTCGACTTTCGACTACCAACCTCTACATAAATAATTAATGTAGGTACGTATGATTGACGTCGGTGACAGTACACCGATAAAAATATAACAGAAATACCACACGTAGAAATCGTAGGTTAGTTTTAGTACCTGATGATACCAAAAAATATGTATTAAAAAGAATAGATTGTTCAACCTTATTACCATATTACTACTATTATTACCATACCATATATTAAGCTCATTATTCTTAATTAGGCCTAGAGGTGAAGTAGTAAAAGCTTCACTCGAGACAAAATGTAACAAAAGTCAATTTATTTAGAACAAAACAGTTTACTCACGCACATTCTTGGGATCGCCCAACTAGTTTCAGACTCAATAGGAGTCCCTGATCATAGGCTGACGCGGTGGCGGTGGTGTCGCGAGTCGAACACAAGAATATGCGTGAGTAAACCGTTTTGTTCTGAATAATTATGAATACTCCCCACGAAAGTTATTACAAAAAAGTCATTTTTTGCATGCATATAAACCTTCTTCTTTAATCACTATCTATTGCTAAAAACTGCATTAAAATCCGTTGCGTAGTTTAAAAGATCTAAGCGTACAAAAAGCTGGAGCGACTTTGGTTTATACTATGTAATAAAGACTAATCACCAAAAGTTAGTTACATTTAGGCAGACCAGCTGTGAATGGTAAAAATAGAATAATTTCTTGTGATTACTAATGCATTGAAAGTTGACTTACTGAGTACAATAATATTGTTTTATTGACACAACTTGAGACATCAATTCGGCGCCTGTCGGCCAACCTTCATTTACGCTATAAGTCACAGACTAAAAAAAAACATTTCAATAGTTCTTTGCCAGTACAGTACAACAATTATTGTTTGCTACAATTAAATTAACATGCTGAATTGCGAAAGGCGAAAATTATTTTTGGCAGTTGAGTTTTAAGTACCGATATTCATATGAATTGTGTATTTATATATGCGATAAGAAATAGAATATATCATAAACACTTTAAAATTGCTTCCATATTTCACAAGTTAACGACATGCTCCATCAATAATGCTTAACTATGTAACGTTTAGAATCGATTGCTCATTGTTATAAGTAGATAATATATTTTAAGTACTTTCCTATTTTTCCGATTTCCCTTTACAACGTACAAGATATTTTGTAAAATTCTAAAGACGCTAGTGACCTCATAAGCCAAACAAATTAGTAATAATTAAAATAAGCTTCTCAAATAAACGACGAAAAAATAACCTCTCAATAACACGTTACGCCCTAGGCGATAATTATTCAAGATGCAAAACAAAATAATGGCTACATCGAAATCATAAAATACCTACTTACATTATAAATGAACTGTTAAAAATAACAGGTTTTTATACACATCATTATGTTACTATGCTCGTGATTACAGTATGGCACGGGCTGCGCAGGCGCATCTGCCATATTTGCATAGTCGCTGATTGGGAAGCAAGATTAATTCCTATAATATTTTTTGTCTTCATCATTTAGGTGCAATCAGGCGAGCGAAGAAGAATGATCATTATCATACTTCAGCCCTTAAGCTATTTTTTCAGACGGCAAACAATGGGGTGCTTGTTTGTTATTGGGTTAGGGGCGATAATGTACCTAATGCAATTACTTTTTTTTAGAAAAAAAAATGGAAATTCATTATTTAAATCCTACAGCTGAACAAACGAGGAATACTGATTAGAGCTTACGATTTTTTAGGTAATAAAGTTTCGATCACTTTATTAGCATGTTCAACACATTTATTTATGGTTCATCCTTAATTAATAACATTTACACTGGAACAGATATGTAGGTACTGTTACGTGGTATTTTATATTCTATTGTAAATATTGTAACATAATATATTAGGCTTGTTTAAATGCATCAAATAGGCCATAACTTTACCATATCGACGCCCTTATTCCAAAGTTAGAACAATCGTTATTAATTGCGAACGAGGTTCCCACAATCCCCCAAGAACAAATAGAAATTCATACATAAACTTATCATTCCATCTCGAACAGTAACAACCCTAACTCAGGGGCATCATTAGGCAAAATAAGACCATTAGCAGTCGTTTCTCTTAGCGCAGTATGAAAGGGTTAAATCGGCCCTTCTGGCACAATAGCTTTATTCTATTACGAGTCGCTTACACGCGCGATGTAATAAATATGAATGCTGAACATCGTGGATTATGCTCCTTTGCCGAGGGTCAAAATATTTGAATATGCGTCGGTACAATTTGCAAAGGGTTAATTGACAGTTGTGAACTGCCTTTGTGAGTTTACGGTTGACTGTTAATGAAGTCGTAATACTATTTTTGATAATGTTACTGTTCCTAACCAATGGATGCAATGTTTTTGTAACCAATCGGCGTTTTTTTTTTACTTTTGAATATTTATTATAAAAGTGAATCTTATTTAATATTGGCGGTAAAAAGATCAGACCAAAGATATAACTAACGCTATTTAAAATATTGTTACTGAACAACATATTATTGTTTTATAACCAGATAGTAAGATGTCATTAATATAGCTATTTCATATCATATATATATCATAATGTAGCTATTTTATAATGAGTATTTAGGTTCGACAATAAATAAATAAATATTCAACGAATTTAGTTAAGCCATACCAAACTTAAGATCAGCAAGAAAATTATATTATTTTATTAACCAAAGACATATAGGACATATATTTATATATACATTAAGGACATATATTTATTATTTTACAATCTGTAAATAATGCACTTTAACAAGATAACCATTAGGTACATAATAACAACAGCCCATAAATGTCTCACTGCTGGGCACATGCCCTATCTCATATAGAGAAGGCACAAGCATTGATCACCACGCTTGCTCATTTCGGGTTGGCGATATCAGATTTCAATTTTTGGGATCTAGGTTTCCTCACGATGTTTTCCTTCATCGATTGTCAATGATGTCTTTGAATAATTAAGAAAGTACACAAAACTTTGAAAAAGTCGCATTGGTACTTGCTTGTAATGGGCAGTATAATAACCTGCAACCTTGTGCACAAAAATCCGTTCATTGAACCACTAGGCCACCACGACACCGAATAACCATTAATTAAAATAAATAATTATATAAATTAAACTCTAAATAAAGACAAAATTGGAGTGTTCTCAAAGTCCAACGGCAACCGGTCCATAATTACTAACAGAATCAACGTCAGCGCCAATGGCTAATTACAAAGAGCTGAATGGGGGTTAGCTAGTAAAAAGGATAAAAAAAAGCAATTATGAACGATACAGTGGCCGCGCGAGTGGCCCGGTGCGCAGTGTCGCATCTGTTCCTAACCCCGTGGATTAAAGTGATAATTATTCTGCAGTCATAATTATTGGATTTTGTTTTGTTCCCGCTTTTTGTTTGGCAGATGTCGATTTTGAGGATTTATTGTTATTAAATTGTTGGGACGGATATTTGTACGTTATAGCAAATGTGAGATAATGTTAAGTGTGAAAAATATTTTATATTTTTTTTTTTTAATTTATATAAAACATCCAAGTTCATTGAATAGGTAAATTAGGTAATTGATGTCACTTTTTTCCTTTTTCGATTTAAATGTATTTAAATATCGATTTATAAAAGTCCCTTAACTTAAAAATTAAATACTAAGTATTTCAATTTTGTTGAACATGAGATAAAATTTAGACAAGACATGCAGCGATAACCTTCCCAAAGATAAAGTTAAAACATTCAATTTAAATAAAGGAGTTACATCAAATCTTACTGCCAGCGATCTCCGGTGCCTTTAAATTCGCATAAACGGTTTTACTGTTGCCAGATTTGAACACCCTATCCTTAGTGGCATATGGCATGCCACGCGCCGAAAGGGTTAAACCCTTTGTTTCTTTTGACTGAAATAAAAAGAATTAATGCTAAAATGATGGTATCGCTTCCAATGCGATATAATTACTGTGATTCGGCTAATTGTTGCGTCGAGTGCTTTTGTTTCTGAGTGCAATCTCGCTTTGACCGTATTTTCGCATGCCATATTGAAATTGAAGTGTGCTTTGTTATGTTTGATGTATACAGACATTTTTATTGCATCTGATAAAATACCTAGCCAGACCAAATTAGACTTTATTCCCATTGATTTAAAATTTCAAATGTTTTCCTTAAATATTTTTACACGTTTTTTTTTGTAGGAATACGTTTTAACGTGGATTCGGGATTCTATGCGAACTAACAGACCATGATTTTCATCTTGTTGATGAGTGCTTTTAATAACTTGACTACCTATCTGTGTGATGTTAAAAATGTGGTTTTGCAGGGATCCATTTTATTTATTCCCTGTTCATAAGAGCATACGCGATGAAGGTACCTTTCGCGTAAAAACAACTTCGAATCATAATGAAATAGTTTTCAAACATAGAAGAAAGCTGATATTTCAGATTTGTAAGAAAAGGATAGTACCATTTTATCGTATCTCAATGTCAAATGTGGTTAAATTTCGAAAAAACTATTTATCTCTTTAATTCCTGTTGATTTCTCATATATACATCAGCTGGCAAGAGTTCTGGCCACCTTTTCACTTATACACAGTTTTTTTAGGATTTCTAAAACAAGAAGGCGCAATTTCATCTGCTCTTTGGATACGATCAAGATGTATTAGAATACAGACTTCTTCTTTTTCGTTCTTTTATTGATTATTTATTTTTTATAAATATTAAAAAAAAAAAATCTTTACAGAAGTGTTAGTTTTTACAAATGCATGTTAATCAGCGAACTTTAACAGTTTTTAAGCTAGCTCCGAGGTCTTGAGTTCGATCCCCGGAAGAATCAATGTAGAACACCAACTTTCTTTAATGTCTCGGATCTGGGCTTTTGTCTCTGATTCTATAACACTAGTGCTTTAGTTACTTACCTTAGGTCCAGAGCAATGTTTTCGATGTTTTCCACATTTATTAATTATATGTATTTATAGCAGGGTATTTAAATAGAACCTTTTACAAAGTACGAGTTTATGGAATGAGAAAATAAAATCTATATTCATAATCTTAAACAATCGATTCGTATTTTTCCTTACTTCAGACCTCCATTTATTTGCTCGTACGTGCTAATAGCATCTGTTGTTATTAAAAGTCCCTTATATTAGTCATCGACGCTTTATGTATTATCATTAACATAAAGTCTTCAAAACAAACCATATTTACCTTCACAATCACGTACACCTACATTTATTGAATGTTAAAAATATAACTGGTTGCAATTAAATGGATCGGCGTTCATTTCAAGGAATAAAACAGACTTGTTCGCAGCTAGTATTGTTGTTTTTTAATATTCATGTATATACTTTTATTTTTTAAGTGCTTACTCTCTTATTTTTATATTTCTTCTTGTAATTTTTTAGCGTCAATAATATCAGAAACTTGATTTTTGACTTGAAAGCTACAATATACAAATATATATAATAATAAATATTTTTCTTGTCTATAAAAATATCTTCTTCTATATATATATAAAATAGAAAGTAAGAGTGTATGTATGCTCACCTAAAACTGGATAAGCTTTAGTTAGCCATTAGCGTTAGCCCAATTAATAGTAAAACTTTGCACACAAATAAAGGGAAACATGACCACTCCGACGAACATAGCTACGTTAGCGAAGGATGGGTGGCGCTAGTGGCAGAGATTTTTACCTTTTGAACCATAAATCGAATTGTAGATTTATATAGGTGAATGAATGTAATATCTAATTCTTTTGTTAAAATTCATAAAACAAACTTTCATGTACTTAGGTACTTTATAAACAAACAAAAGTGTATAAAAATCTGAGCATTACCAAGCAATCATGCCATAGACATAAGAATCAAATTATACCAGCAGATTTAAAAAGGGATTCAAGTATTTAGCATTCATACCGTAGTTTAATTACACATTCATATGCAAATGAGCACGGGAACGCCGTAAAGATTCGTCCATACATACGCCATACACATTCAGAGCGACTCATTCATGCGTGCAGCAGAGCATGTTGGCACTGTAATTAGCAATCGTTTCTATACAACTTTTTATGATGAACCAAATGTATGGAATTTAAAAATAGGTAGTGTTTTGTTTTTGCTAATTTTGGGTACTGGTTTATTTGTTTTTGGTGTTTCCATCTAAGAAAATAAAAACAGTCGTTTATTTTTTGTGGAACTAAACATTTTAAAATAGACTGGTCTGTAAGTCTAGTGGCAAAGTTGAAAGTCGTGGGTTCGATTCCCACCCAGGAAAAATCTTGTGTGATGAGCATGATCATTTGTTCAGTGTCTGGGTGTAATTTATCTATAATATGTATGTATTAAAGAAATATGTAAGTTTATTGATTAGTTTTCTGGTTGCCATAATACAGGTTCGGCCTGGTTTAAGATCTGATGGCCGTGTGTGGGACGTCAAGATATTATTTTATTATATTATTGTATATTAAGTATATTTTCCTTCTTAAAAATTAGTTTAAGTAGTTACATAATAAGAGAGAATATCTAAGTATCGTAAACTTTTAAAAGAATTAGAGGCTATCTGTAAATTAACCTTAATTATGGCACTTTACTCAACTAAAATAATGAATGAATTCAAATTCCTGACACTAAAATGATAATGAAGTAAAATATAATTGAATTAATTGAAACAGTTTCCTCAATAATTTGTCCGAAATGATAAAAGGTGCTAATGCAAGTCCGTTAAAAGTCAATATGAATTTAAAACGCTTTCTTACAAGGTATAGAAATATTTAAACGAACCTAATTTCCGTTCTGTAATTTTACACCGGCATAATTGTTACGAGTTCGATTACATTTTATAAAAAACAAATTTTATGCATCGATGGCTGTAAACGTAGGCGATTGGTTTTTCATCGTCATGTAGGTACAATCCGAATCGAAGATCCAAATGCTGTGTGCTTTGAGCAATAAAATAAATCTTGTTTTAAGAGGTATACCCGATCTGGGTCCCTAAACAAGCCCCGAGCCTTCGTTACGGGCTTAATTAAAAAACAAAATCAATTTTATTAATTGGAAGTGTTAAAAACGGGCGGAAGAGGCGTTCGGGACTCGTATCTTGCTCGTATCTCTTCTTTAATCCGACAGAGAATGTGTTATTTTTACTCTCCTCAGTGGATTTCGAATAAATTTTATCGCTTGGGACTAATTTGGTTACAAATTTATTTGGTTGTGGGATCGTTAACAAGAGGAGTACATCCACATGGTTATCTGGACTGCACTCTTTAGTACCCGGCCATCGCCGTTATAACAATATATCGACACTTGGAACTTGATAAAATGAAGACGACACTTTACTTAGGATTAAATAATACGGTTTTTTTAAGAGCATGTGCTGTGACAAATAAAATTTTTATTGTTACGATACGATGCGATTACTTTGGGGTTTTTAAAATAATATAAAAGGGACGACATTGATACCCAATTGTTTATATTGTCGTTTTTTAATAACTGTGTCACGGTTCCAGGCCTGTGACGGTAATAAAACGAAATTTTCACATTGAAAATTTACATATTTGGTGATACTCTTGAATGTTTTAAAAATTAAAACGTTCATCACGATGAAATATAGTTTTGTATTTCATTTTTATTTAACAGCTGCGAAACAAAACCTAATAAATTGGATTAAAAATACATTTAATGTAAAAAGTACTTCCGCATATATACATAATTATTAAGAAGCATACAAGGAGTTATTATTCATTTTTAAATTAATAATTATTTAAATAAAATTACAATTTTACAACTGCAAATATGTTGTAAGCATAAAACGATATTAAAACTGGCAGCCAAACGAAAAAAAGAAGAAATACCGTTAAAATTCGCAATCCAAACCCTTTATTCAAATCAGTCACAACCACATTGTTTATAGCGGAGGATAAATGTCGTTGACTCGATGGCATGCGCGTTAACTCTTCATTGCATTCCTTATGCTCGTTCTATAATGCTCACTGAATTCCTAAATAAACGTTAAAATTAATAGCTGTATTTAGCTACTGTAGCGTACTGCAAAACGTTTTATAGATCGTTTTCTATAATATAAATAGATTCGCTTTGAAGATTTATTTAATGGCGCCGATTGTGGATTTATATAGGTGTAATTCATAAAATAATATTGGTGGTATTCATATCATTAGACACTAGTTTGATGTGTATGTTCTTGGCTTACTCTTAATCTAAGAAAATCAGTTTTACATATTACATTGATTTTATTTTTTAATGTCGAACCTGTTATTTCAAGACGATTCAAATACCTAATAACGACTATTGTGTGTATGCAATTTTCCGCTTTCTAAATAAACGTTAAGAAATCACATGTCATGCTACTACACACAGCGTGCAGTTCATGCTTAGGTGTTCCTTTATATTTATATAGAGTTCAGAAGAAACGAATGTTTAATTCATTTTGTAAGTCACACCCAGTAAAAATAAAAGACGATCAACGAAATAGTTTAAGGTGAAGTTATACTGATGTTCATCCCATAAACCATCACATCATTATTCAACCCTTCCCTTTATTTGACTTTTATGGCACTCACTGACTGATATCTCCTTTTATTACAAACATAACTACTTATTACACTAACATACGATCGCAAATCTGCGAAATATCTTAAGCATAAACTCTTGCGGTAAGTACTTGAATAAGAAATTAATGTTTTTCATTTATAATAATTTAAGTACATGCTTTTAATTCAGAGGTATTTTTAAATTTAAATTACAAACCAGAAAAAAGAATTCTAAGAAACATTTTACGACTACATTAAGATGAGAACTAGATTCCTAATTCCATATTTTTATACAAAATGCAATATTTAAACTTTCCACGTATTACGATCGCAATCGCCCAAATGGGACCTGTAGTAATACCGCTTGTTGCTATGTCGTTAGCAAAGATAACAAATGGTAATTTTTCTACATAACAAGAAACCGGTTCTGAAATAAGAGCGATGTAGACCAAATCTATTGTAAAGTGAACAATAGTGTGGACACATCGTAAAATGAAACAATGCGAAGATAGTTCATAGATTATCTAGATGAGGCATTTTTGTTTGCAAAATTGTTTGGATTGTTTTCTTAATCAGCTATTCTTTCTTTGCATCGTTACAACTGAAACTTTTATGAGGAAATTAGAGGAATTAATTCAAGAGACACAGAGATTGGTTGCATTTTTTGTAGTCTATAGGTTTAAAGGTTAATCTTTCTTTAATTATCTCTGCGAATTCGTTTTTTTTTTCTTATTATATTTATTAAATTGGATTCTACATTTATTTCTACATTTGAATTTTATTATATTTGATTGATTTCTACATTTATTAAATTGGATTAAATAATTGTAGAAATCAATTAACGGTGTCCCAGATTTGTTGATCCCTATCTATGTCGTTTATAAAAAAAGCTCGTTCGAAGCTTGTTCGGCTTTTGTACTTGAATGCAAAAACCTATCTATTTCAGTACCAACATTCAATCTTGGGACTAAACCTTGCCAAGTCCATAATACAGTCATAATCTACAGTTCAGTTTTCTATAGCACCTCTAGTGACAATACTTTAGTTCTTGGAGGCTCACAATAAACAGATGACGCTGTATTGGAGTGTGGGCCGCCAGTGAACACGCCGCGGCCGCACCGCCTAACTCTTTGCTCTGCTACACCAAACCAGAGAAGTATTTGGGATGTTTAGAAAAAGTGAGGATATTATTAATATATCAGGGTAATATAAGGTGTACATAAAAAGAGTTATTATAGCTAAATATAGCGCATGAAGGAACGTCTTGTCACATTTATGAACGTTAGAGGTTTTGCGTCTAGTAGGTACAGGCCCAAAAACTGACCTGAGCATATACAAAATTGTGCATATTTATCTAAATAATATAGGACTCATATTTTAGAAAATCGCGATTTTCTCTTATCAGAAAAATAATCGTATTTCCTTCTGACTACTGTAACTGTTGTCAGTTTTTGAAATTAATCCAGAACACTATATTTTTTTATCCAAATTATTCCAAAAATACGAACTAGACACTAGGTACCGTATCTTTTGATTAACCTAAAGATTATTTAATGTTCAAAACAATACAATTCACATCCAAATCCGTTCCCTACCACAGCGAAGTGCAAAACACTGTCGACGCAGGGGCAACGTGATATACTGCGCGGGGGCACTCGCCCCGTGGGCCGATGCATCTAACTATTGTGCAACCACAAATATTTGTCTGATAGATATATTTGAAGAAATTGTTTTACGCACTCGGAATATATCAGAAGTTACGTGATAACTTATAGAAATATTTTCGTTCTGAATACGATTGTCGATATTAATATTGGGTTGGTATCTTATCGTTGAGTTGTGAGGGTTATGTACGCTTGTACAGGTAGGTTATAGATAGCTTTCTGTTTTTCTTATATGTTTACAGACTACTGAATAAAGTTTTTCAAATTTCTTAAAAAAAAAACAAAAGTAAGTAAACATCGGGAATCATTTTACCTATCAGGTTATTAAACAGACAGCTTCTATAATCAAGTTGTTTCAAGACTTGTAAATAATCCATAAAATACAACTTATTTTTAGTATCGTAAATATATGAGAATACTTAACTAGAAATAGTTCCTCAAACTTGCTAATCAGCAGCGACATAAAAATAGTAATAACAAACACAAATCACTACAAACTAAAACTTTACAGCCTAATAAAATAAAGAAGCTTAAAAAGCAACAATTATCTAATCTACGTGCATCATATATCATGCAGCAGTGTCATACTCTGATGTATAAATTAACAGGCGTGTTAAATCAACGTCGAATCATTACTTTGAATGCTGGGTACTTTAGCCAAAGAGTAAGTACCCCACAGAGGTAAGGTTTCATACAACCGCGCGACAATAGGTTGACTACTACAAGTGGCGGCGTGTGCATGACCTCCCACCGATGAATTCACATTACGTTGCTTGTTGAAAAAATTGGCTCAGCTTATAGAAACTATAAAAAAAAAACACACATTAAAAAAATATAATATACACACACATAGTGGTGTCGCAGACTAAATTCACAATTTTCATATGTGTTGGTGTTGTTTCTTTTTGTATAAAGCTGTGCCGCTGTGCCTCTGTCCCTCTGTGTAGCACTTACTCTGTGCTTTTGTTATAGACGGGGATACTATCTAGTGACGTCATAAGACAGGTTTTTTATCTATGAATTCGTTTGACCCGGGGTCTCCCGCCCACGACGCTCGTTTATAGTGTTTAATATGATTACACGGTGTTAAGGTGGGAAAGATCCCTTATTGGTAGATTTTGCTATAGAAAATTATTGATTTGAAGTGTTTGTTGGTTTAGCTGATTATCAACAATCGTGTTTATAGTTTGTGAGTAGTAGCAGGAAATTACATAATTAGTAAATAAAATGAATTAAAGGAAATGTTTGTTCATTCCAAAATATTCCTATATAGACAACAACAATACTATTACACAAGATAACAAAAAAAGTGGTTCATATCCATTACATGATGAAATCTAATTTTGGTACAAGATTATTATAGACATTACTACTGAAAATAATTACTATCGAAGTATAAATCAGTAGTCATAAAGAAAAGGTGAACATTTATGCTCTCATTATATCTCGAGATACGTACAATTTACATCAATTTTAGAACAATAACATCATCATTCGATTAACATTTCAACATTCGATTCTTATGTACTTTCACAAGGCGAATCAGACTAAACATTATAAACAAACATCGAGATATAATCGCGTTAAATTATGTTTGTTAAATCACTAGTGAGTACGGTAGTTGATTGGACGCCGAAGCCGAAACCGAAGGTACGGACGGTAGATATGAGTACAGTGGTTACATTGGCATTAGATTTAATAATAAGTATAAAGTTGAACTTGACCGAAACAACAACTGGTGTTAATCGATAAAGACCCTTACGTAGCTTAATAAAATAACTGACAGAGAACTCTCTCTCTGTAGATACATTTTTGTTGTAATTGTCTTCTAATTCCGGAACATTGTTGTATATTTTTTTTTTCACTTAAAGACCTAGGAGACTTTTCTATTTGTCGTAGGAAATAAAGTTTAACATTCCGTTTAAATATATATAATACCAGCGTATAAATGTCCCACAGCTGGGCACAGGCCTCTTCTAATATAGAAAAGAAACGAGCACTGATCACCACGCTTGCTCAATGCGGGTTGGCGATTTCAGTTTCTAATTTTTGGAATCCAGGTTTCCTCACGATGTTTTCCTTCACCGATCGATGACCGATCGTTTAAATGCCGACAGGTAATTGAATTATAAGTTTTAGATTTTAGTCGAATATTAAACGGTGCTTTAGCCGAAACCAAATATTTTGCCGAAACCGAATACTATGGTCAACACTATTTTATGATATGTGCTACATTTGGATGTGACCTGGGGTCGAGCTCTCGCCCGTCGTATCATAATTACCAGTGAAATAACCTGATTGTGATCATGACACGCACACACGCACGCTTTTGTGTTTGTTGAGTCAGCGGTGCTCAATGATTTGCTTGGTTATAAAAGCTTAATCATAAAAGTTACAACTGATTCCAAGGTTTATAAAAGTCTGTGATAATTTAGGTATTTGATTTTTTTTTATTTTAATTAAATTACTAAAATTGATTAAAATCAATTTTAGTAATTTAATTAAAGTTCTACATTTTGACAACATTATTAATAAAATACCATTTTGCAACATAATATTATTTTTAGATGTTTGTTTTTTACAAAGGAGCTGTATTTATACTCTAATTTATATATTATCTTGTCTTGCTTTTATGTAACCTAAAATATATTTAAACGAATTAACATTCCACTTATAATTTGTTCACTTACGAAGAAAAGCTACTTTTTTAATTTTCATAATTTAAAAAAGCCTCTCCAAGTTTGAGAACCATGCACCATTGTCCGGTTAAGTCTGTACAAGCAGTACAGGTATGGCACCCCGACGTCTCGCATACCGACCCGACTATTTTGTCTAACCAACTGTTAAATAGCCGACTCAAGCCGTCGATACATCAATCACACAAACAAACACGAATCATTTGAGAATCATTCCTTTTTTTTCGCTTCAATTAGATCTTTTGTAGCCGCAGCACAAAAACGAACATACGTTTAAATATGAAATTAAATGCGTCGTTTGACTTTTAAAGTTTGGTATCCATTGTTGTGACTATTGTCGTATTGTTAAATGATAGCTCGGTTTTCGAGCGTTCGATTTTTTCATGTTATTATAAGGAATTGTTTGAGGTTTTCTGTTCTTTGGATGATTGGCGAACGGTTTTCGCAAACTCTACATAACGATTTTTTTTAAAACGAACTGTAGCTAATGTCTTGTGATCGTAATTGACTTAAGGTGGCATTAATAAGGAAGTACTTAAAAGCTGTGAAACATTAAAAGCTAACAGCTGAAAGCCTATGGAGGCAACCTATGGAGTTTCATGTCGATTCTTCTCCATAGGAATGACATTTCGGAACCGAGCAACCAGTAGCGCGGTTTTATTGTATTAATGACTTTAGACTCTTTAGAGCCATTAACGTTGCAAAAGTGCCTTAAAAGGATTACTTGAAATAAAAACTTTTTGATATTCATTTCAAAAGACGTTTTGTTGTAATTAAGTTTAAATGCACCTGGTAAATCAAATGAATAAATAACATACATACAACCTTTTCGATATTTTTATTTTACATTGAGCTTATTGTATAAATAAATTACCATTTTATTACAACCAGTAAACATGCATGCTCGACTCCTAAAATATGAGTATCATTCAGATTAAGACTGATGCACATTATGGTTCCCAAATCTCTTCAGTCAAACGTCGATCAACTTAATTGATCATTCAACATGGACCGCGCTAAACGGGAAATATTTAAAAATCAGACACTTAATCAATTTACTGAGATCGCAGCCACTACTCAATCATTCCATTTTTACTAAGATTAACTCACAGAACAGTCATACAGAAAGTAACTTTTATGCCTACAGGCATGTTTATGTAACCTATCAAAACATGACAACAATTTTCACTCATACTTACAAGCCAATGCAGATAAGATAATGTTTCTAAATTGTTGGCAAAAAATGCAAGAGAAAAAATAAATTCTTTATAAAAATTATAACTCATTCGTGCTCGGACCGTATTAATTTTATTCAAATACGTAAATTAAGATAAGGGCTGCCCATATAAAACCATTATAAAAAAATATGAAATTAGAAAGCTTTTAACAAAGCGTTGTTCTGTCTCATAAGATAACATAAAAACTACAAATATATTAAAATAATCTAAATGCTTATTTTGTCACGAACATTTTATAAGCGAAAGTTACGATGTCTGGGTATTTTGATGTTTGTATTTGTAACTTAATCAATAATCATGTCGAAGCCAATGAATGAAATTTGGTGGAAAATAATCATGAAGGATATTATAATCCTTAAAAAACGTCCGCTATTTAATTAACATTTGATTTTCGTAATTGGTATAAAATAAATGAAAATCATCAATCTCAAAATATTTGCAATACAATTCCGCATCACCCCGGCAGCTAATCCTTCCCGTTTGGCTGACAATTCGTCATCATTGTGATTTCGGTAAAGGGCAATCTTTAGGCGATTGGGTGCGACCTTATCTGCCTTTATGTTACGATCTTAAAAAAGATTTATGATAACGCACGGCCGGACGAGGCCCGCAAACACTTTAAAATAAATGACAAGGAGTCACTTCCAATTGTGATGGAAATGCTTTCTGCAGTAAAATTAAACTATAACCCTGTCGTTTAGAGAGATTTAAATGGCTTAGAGGCTTTTATTGGATCTGCCTACGTTTAGGTTGTGATCCTGTCCAGTTTTATACCTCCCACCTGAGTCGACACGATCTCCTTAATGTATTTATGTACGATAAATGTTTGCGATCTTTTTGTCTCGACACTTATTCGATTTTTAACGCGGACAGATTAAATTCATTATTAATTTGTTGTGAAACCGAATATTTGATCGTAAAAATTTAAGTCAGAATAAAATTAAAAGATACGGTTACATGTTAAGTACTAATGTCTAATGGTAAGTGTTTATTATTATAGTATGCAGTTTCTTCGATATATCAATATAATAACTATCAGATTATATCACATGGGACTTGATGTCTCCAGATGACGTTTATCTTTTATTTCTAAAACATTGATATTGTATTTTTTTTATTAGTAAAGTGACTAAACCGAATCTATTAGTAATGTAATAATAATACTGTTGTTATAGTTAACAAATTGTTAGCTAAACTCTTTTTAATTTATAATTAAAATTCAAAATGAAGCAACGAAATACATTCTTGCCTCTGACTGTACTTACTACTTAAGCGACAGCTAATTAAGACTGACCGTAATTGTAACAAATGATCTAATTAAAACCTCTTCTAGCTTAACAAACGTTCATATATTTCCCCCCAATCTCTTTTATGATCATAATCGCCGTACACCCGTCCTATCTACCTTCAGAGATTATCTCGAGCCAGGCACACATCGGTATTGAAATTATTTTATACTGTATTGAAAAGGTAAAGCTTCGGGTTATCATATGAAATAATAATAACATTACAATATTTTGTACATTAAGTGCATTCGGGGTGTGGTGTTTTGGATAAGTGTGGAGTCGGCTTATGCGTCGAGATACGAGGTTGTAGCCTTCGGAGTTTATAGACGCGACATCGTTTTATATGTCTTTTACTTCGCACAGATTTGTAGCCGTTAATGTGTTGAGATCTTCTTAATGCTTATTATTTCTTTACTAGCTGCATATACTTTAGAGTATACTGTGGATGATTAACTTTGTTGCATCTATTTATTTGTTTGTTCTGCGATACTTTTTATTTGTTTCTTTGTTATTACTACTTTTTATTTAGTTTGCAAACTGTTGGCTGCCGTAACCTGCCACTTCATCTATGCTTGCTGGCAGAATTTAGTTATGAAATAAGCAGTGTCTTTGTACATTTTGTTATCTTGTGCTATATTTTACTATGTATGTTTTGTGTACATAAACTTATTATAAATTAAACTATTAATATTAAATAATAAATATTATTTTAAAAGTATTCATTTGATGGTTATTGGGTATGTACTTTCATTATATTTTAGGCTTTATTTAAATTTTAAAAGATGTATATTTTTCTCTAGCATACAAAAACTATCTCTACAAATAGGATTAATTATTTATTTATCGGATATTATTGTCTTTTTTTACTTTTTTGTATTCCACTCTAACTTGATATTTTTGAGTTTTCTCTCCACAAAAACTACATTAAAAGACTATCCAACTCTAAAGGTTTTAAAGCACTAACGAAATACAAACGTAGGCGTTGCTAACGTTTTTCCAAACGTAATGTCGCCTAAGCAAGTTGTAGCATGTGAACGTGTTTTATTTATTCCCTGCCTTCTCCTGAGGACAATCCGATTTTATTAAACACTCAAACGCCACTTATTAAAATGTAGGCGGGTTTACTTAGGATTTATCAAGGTTGACACTCTTACATTAAATATTTTATGTGTATGTCATCTAGATCAATTAGTTCTGTTTAAAAAGTCATACCGGTAAAGTATTTAAAAGCACTTATTCGTATGTTTCATTGTTTTAATTATAAGGGACACTACTATACAATTATACAATACAATATTTAACACTTATTATGACTACACACAACTAAAGTAATTTAATTTTAAAACAATAAAAAAAAGTCGTTATTTCATTTTTATAATAAAATTAAAATTAGTTGATTGTGATTCGAAAGTGTCAACCCTATTTTTTATTGTGTGATATCGAATGAACAAGTGTTTATTTTCGTAAAGACTTTTAATTTTAAACAAATTGAAATAAGCTGAGATTTAATATAAATACAACGCCTAAGTACTTTTTAATGCTGGCCGCAATTATTTCGTATTTACATTAAAAGTATTGGTTTTCCGTTAATTTTGGACTGTCGTAACCCCGGCTCCACACGCTGGTGCCAGCGCTCGTACCAACGTGGGTCGAACATGTGGACGGATTATGCAGCGTTGTTGCAGATTCCTTTAATAAAACCGACGCGACGGCCAACTCCCAACATTGGCGCGAATGCAAATTTTTGCGATCCAAACGTGTGGAGCTGGCCTAAGTAATTCCATTCTTAATTCAATTTAGTTTTGTGAATGAAAATGCTCACTTTTTAAAAGCATTTACTTTAATGTTTACGACACTCAAAACTTTATAACATGACATACCAAATGGTTATTAACACAGTTACCTTCGATCAGTATTTCGGTATTGGGTAACACATTGTTTTACTAATGTGAAAAACTATAAGCGGTGTCCATAAACAAGTCTCAGCGGC
This sequence comes from Diachrysia chrysitis, assembly GCA_932294365.1. Lineage (NCBI taxonomy): Eukaryota > Metazoa > Arthropoda > Insecta > Lepidoptera > Noctuidae > Diachrysia > Diachrysia chrysitis. Next base: position 5,784,901 of record OW028653.1, read on the forward strand.
CAGTAACACCATAATAACCTATTTCACACAAACAGATAAAACATTTTCTCTCAAAGTTTCTGGCAATTAAATCTAACATTTACATAATTAACACAAACAAACGTCGTGACCCAGCGACGTATCGATAAAACATCGTTTAGAATTAAGCGGAATCGAGTTCTCGATTTGAAATACTAATCACGTCGTTAGTTGACCTCTCATTGACACGGCCGCTCCTCGGTCTCATCTCGAAACAATTAAAACAATCTACATCGATGTATCGATCAGATCCGCATTCCCATTACTGTGGCATCGACCTCACACTGCGTAGGTTTTGAGAAAGTCTCTCTTAGTGTTTTATGATTATTTTAATAAGAAAGCAACTTACAATGTAAGTGAGGTTAAGTGTACTCTCTTCGGAATCGATTGGCTTTTCCGTACGATCAAATTTATGGCAATTGGGTGCGTGTGGAATTGGAATATTTATTCTATGTTATTTATGGATAAGTATTTACTTAATTAAATACATGTTTACTGTAAGTGAGATTTAATTAATAAAAGAAGAACTGTCAACATTTAGACAGAACGACAAAGTTTATATTATTATATTTCACAATGTTTTTGAATAAGATCTTTTCTTGTAAGTGTCCAACAATTGCGGTAATAGTCTTGATAAAAAATGATAATAGTAAACCAACCATGAGTAACCTCACAAATCACATACTTTTATAAAATCCTTGTTTGGCAGAAATTAAAAGAGTCTCGAAACAAGAAAAACCATTAAAAATAAAAGATGAAATGAAGTGCATAACTTAATAACCCTTTAAGCGTTGATGGGATTAAAACAAAACGCAACGCATTGTTTTTATAAAAGCGACGTTTTGTTCGCTTGAGTGACAGGCACAGGCAGATTGGTAAAGTGACCTTTCTGAGACAGTAAAGTTCAATTTAAAATCAAGATTAAAATGTGATTATTGCTTCATTATTGCAGTCATACAATGGTTTAATGGATAAAGGGAGAGTTAATTCGTTTATTCGCACTTTGTTTTTGCAAAACTAAATTTTATACTTACCTACCCATGTAGTGCGTAGTTAGGTCTACAAAAATTGAGTGAGTTTACAAACATGTTTCATTTGAACATATCTATTTTTTTTAAATCTCTTCATTTTAGTTATCTTTTTTGGCAGATAATGGTTTAATTTAAATTAAAAACTTACTTTACTTTACCGTTTAAAGTTGTCATTCTGTATATTTCAGTACAAAATACCTATTTACAAACACTTTAATTTACCAAAATCTTTCATTAATTTATTTGAGTATTTTTTTTAAAGAAAGAGACAAATTACTGAAACTAAAAAAGTTCATCAGCAAATTTGAGAATTTGATAATCATTCGCTAATTTACGAGTAGCTTATAGATCAATTTAGTCATCTCAATGCCTCCTACATAATTATTTTATCGCCTATTACACCTACGAGTTATGGGTGGCCTATTCTGATGGACCACACGGTAATGCTCATCCTACATACATCAAGAGACACTTGGATTAAGATGTTATTATAATTCTCTCTTCGCCAGCCTACTTTACACCAATTATTGCGACATTCAATTTAATAAAAGATTGACAGTATATTATTATGTGTTACCAAAGACTGTTAGACTCAGTTAAAGGTTTGATTTTGGAACTATTGTTTATTGCGAGTCAATACTTTTTATTGAACTTGTTGTTTTTTTTTATTGAAAATAAGTTACACCTTACCGAAGAGTACGTAATACTATATTAGTTGTAAGAATATATATAACTACTTAAGTATCAGAAAATAATTAATAGGTAAAACGAATAAATATAGTCTAAAAAACATGAGATTGTGAATTTTAAATTTAATACGATAGTCATTTGTTTTTATTTTTGGAAACCAAGCATTATATTTGTTGCATTCAAGTAAATTAAGCTGAACTAAGAAAAATAAAACTATATACTATTTAGACTGCTACTACTAGATAAGAAGGAAGAAAGAACATTGCAACTATCAGAAAACTGTTTGCCAAGTTTTGAGGTTTTGTCTACCAGTGATGCCACAACTAGGACAATAGATATCGTTTCTTATGTTACACCAAGATACTTATCAAACAAAACAAATATATTATTTTTAAATTACCATAAACTAACAATGAACCAATAACCAATAATGTAAAAAGGTTGACACTAATACATATTAATATATTTCGAACTAATTTTAAAATGGAGAAATACATCTATACATTTGACAAACTTATTTTTGCGGTTAACAAAATCAAACTCTTTAATAATAAGCCTCATAGTTCCTATAATTATTGAATTGACAACGGTAAAAGTAACTTTGTAAGTGCCCAACCGGTCTCGGATTTGAGAGCGAGGTGTCAAGTCATTGGTCGTTAATCTATATTAAAATAAATCTCATTGTTTCTCTTTATTACTAAAATTCAATTAAGGATTCCTTTATGACAGTGCAAGTTACAGTCAATAGAAACGAGTTTGGAATTATGACGATGGAAATGCAAGATAAAGTATTATGTAGGTTTATATGTACTAATAATGTAATGCGAAAGTAACTCTGTCTGTCGGTCTGTCTGTTACGCTTTCACTGTTCCTGATTTCTGAATTCTGATGATCCTAAGTCAGTTATGATAAGTTTGAACCAAGAAAAGGCTATAATCGATAACCAACAATAACCGACGTCCACGAGGATGGAGCCGCGGACAACAGCTAGTTCATCAATAAATTATTTTAAGCAGAAACCTTTAATTCTTACTTTACGTCATCAAGTTCTACAATTTTAAGTTCCCTAGAATGATTTCCGTGATAGTTGTATTGTTACTCGACTAGGCTAAACGGAAAATATGGAGGATATAATATATATATTCCTATTGTTAAGATTTGGGATTTAATTTAAGTAATCGATGCAATAAATTACTTCCATCCGGAAAACATCGAAATTAAACAGAAATAAGTATTTTGGGTGATAAGATTTTGAAATTTGATTTGATGGAAGATTTTCAGTAAGTTTCCAAATTATTGTCCCCGTTGCTTAGTAAGTAGAAAAACATCTTTAGAAGCACATCGGTGCTTACTAAGTAACACTTGACGGGTTATTGAAATTCTTATGAGATGACTAAAAGGAAAATCCCCAAGAAAGAGATATAACGGTTACACCCTAATGTAATACATTGAGCAACAATTATACACTAAATGACCTATTGATTCTCCGAACACTTACTCATAGATGCACATAATTCAATATTCTAACGGGCATTGAAACAATTCACAGCAAGCTCCGAGTTAATCAGAACGCTAAAGATTGTGTCGGAAGACAAGATATAAAAAATAATAAAAAAACAATCGTAAATACAATAGCGCAAGTCATATAGTTTCCAGCGTCGTTTCTCAATAGATGGTACAGATAGTCCAGGCTGGGTGTTTGCCAGTTCAATTATCATTACTAGTCGAGATTCCGTCGAGTCACTGTGTTGTGGGTGACCCGTATTAGATCGGTTAATTCAAACTATTTATCAACTCCATTCGTTATGCATAGGATCAGATTTTGAAATTGTTTGATGATGTTATGGCGTTCGGTCTATTGTGTCACTACCCCGCCTGGCTTAGTACGATGGGAGTGTACTATGTTAATCGTTGTATCACTGATTGAATCTATTGAAGCTGTAGTTAAATAATACGCGTGCATTATGGGCCACTCTCGTTAAATTATCCTATAAGTATTTAGGATTGTGTGTATGACTGTACCCTGGTCCTCTTTTCAGTCACTGATGGGTTCTTATAATTTATGCTGAGCTATAATATAGTTTTAAACTATGCAGTTTTGTTTTGAGAAATTGTCGAATTCTGATAGGAATAGTCTAATCCTTACTAATATTATAAATTAACCTCTGTTTGTCTGTCGCGCTTTCAAGCCAAAACTAAATTACCGATTAAAATGAAATTTGGTACACAGTTAGTCTAGTGACTGAGAAAGGACATATGCAACTTTTTGCCGCGATAACCGACATCCACGTAGGCGGATCCGCCGGAAACAGCTAGTCGAATAAATATCATATCTGAACCAACCATTTTTATTAAAAAACTAATTCTATTCCAATTTAAAAACATTCGGATATCAATGAAACAAAATAGGCACCACTGTAAATACAAATAATGTAAACTATTATGCGATGATAGTACGAACATTTTACTTAACCCTGCCTTGTAAATTGCGATATTAGCTTTACATAACGGCTATCGGGAACCCGAAGAATGGCCATGAAACCTATTCCGGGGGTAAATACGGGTAAAGAGATAATGGGCCATTGGTAAGCTTTGACTGGCGATTGAAAGATTACGCTACCTACAAAACTATGGTAGTAAACTAAATGATTCTACCATTCTTTATTTTGCTAAAAATATTCGTTGTTTTATAATGGAAGAAAAGTAATATGCATAATTTTGATCTGCTGAGGCGCAATACTCACACCAGCTTTAAACACAGTTGGGTCATTACCTAAGCAGATAGGTTTTCAAATTATATATTGCTCAAATATGTCTTAATATTATGGTAATTAATATCTAGGCTAGTCATCCTTGAAGTAAATTAGAATAGTATTTTATGACCGATGAAGAAAACGTTAACCAAACAACAAATTTAGGTACATTCAGCTTCACCTCAAAATATTCAAACCAAGAATTAAAATGAGCATGCATAAAACCGAACAAAACCCAATGATTTTGAAAACTAATAGGTAAACACATTCACAATGAGGCGATTGTTCGCCGCCAATGAATGGCAACAATGCACGACTGACACAAATGAGCACCTAATTGGAACATTGCGACATCACCCAAAACCGTGCGATCGTGATACCCTGAGTTCTCACACTAGGATACAGTTTAATTTGTGGTTAAGTTACCTTGTAATGATTTTGATTAAAGGGCCGAAGGATAACCAGAAACCTTTAAAGACTATGTTCTTGACGGAATGTTTTAATTCGTCATCAGAAGAATAGCTGTGCCTCTTTTTAATTGTAAAGTTGAATCTTTTTGTAGTCATATTAACTCGTAAGTCAAGCATAAATTCTTTAATGATATATGTATTATATACTACACACTGTCTTCCCGGGACAAAATATAAAATTTTAAACGTTAGTTTTTACAAATTTGTATAAAAAAACTTAAAATTTCTCATGTGCTGGGGGTTCGATCCCCGCATAGGACAAACATATTTTTTGTGATCTACATGTCTGTTTCGAACCTAGGTGTTATTTGTGTATATAAATTGAATGTTTCTAAAACCCCCGCGATACAGGGATTAAAATTATACATAGTCCGGGAGTCGATTGTTTAGAAAAAAACACTCGAATCATCAGCTTAAGATTTGGCAAGCAAGCCAAAAAGTTTACAAAATATTAATAAGTCATACTTAAAAACAAAATTAAAATTTCCTTTTACCCAACCTCGACATACAGATTAACACAACATTACCAAGAACCTAATACCTCAAACACGTTTCTCATTCAGTTTATCTTTCGCATCGGGACCTAATTCCTCATGTGGAATTAGACAATCCTCGAAACAATGACGGTCAAAAGGGTACGCTACCGGTAGCGATCACAGATAATCCCAACGATTTGGTGACATTTTGAAGTGTGTCAGTCAGGGTTCTCGGAGCATCTTGTCGTGACGCCCGAAGTGGCGACGTCGTGATCCAAATTAATTAAAACGGAGACACAAAACTAAAGCTATCACGATTGACTAAGGCGGCAGCTTTAGAGTGGATATGACTGGCTAAGTAATTTGCTGGTTACTTCTAATAAACTGTTACTGTTGGTGCGAGATTTTGCCTTAAAAAAACTTAAGACGCCTAGAAAAATATCTCCTGATTTAGTAATTACTGGGTAACACGAAGCTTCTTTGAATAAAAATTCGTGTTTCTCATAAATGACTTCATAAAATTTTAAAACAAAATCAAATTAATAACCGTCATCATAAATTAATAATAGTCTACTGCTGAACATACCTACAAAAGAGATATGCAATGGGTCAATGAATTGCAAATCATTACATCAATAAAACTTCATGCAATTAATAAAACCTTTCTCAACATTGATAAAGAGCCTGTGAACAAGGAGATTAAAAAAGTAATTAAAACCAATAACCATTATTTCATTTATGACACGGCAAATCAAGACACGTCCACACATGGTGAGATTCATAAAAATCCGACACTGGCCCACCGCTGAGGCATGAAGCTCGCCATGCAAACCGTCACATTTCAAAATACAATATGCTAATTAACATCGTTTTTTTTCTACCCTACGAGCTCTCAGAAACGAATGCAAATTCCCTTCGGACCTTTAATTACGTTTCGAACACGACTGACGACGGTGTTAAAGATGCAGTTTTAAGAATTGTCAGTGTTTGCACTGCGCGTGCGCCGAGAGATTTAAATGGTAAGAGGATTTAGTGAGAGCATTGTGAGTGACTATGAAAATGTTTACTGCTGTTTAGGGCTGTCGCCGTTTGTATTGGATAAATTATGGCCGATACTCTGGTGTTAATAAATTTATAAGAAGGCTCAATCCGATTTTTTATTTTCTCTATGCATGGTATACCTGGGTGTTCTGCGATAATTAAACTTAAAAAAAAACACCTATTCTAAGCTTTCACCATTAGTCAAATAAATCTATGAGAAAGTTCACATTGAACCATTGATCACGGTAGCAAAAACAACCATTAAGCCCTTCTCAGAAGTCCATTTTAGGTATCATTCCCGAAATCAATGCGACACAATCAAAGTAAACGTGTCCCAAACCATTGAATGTGTCTCCAATCAACAATGAGAGGCGACATTAATTCTATCCATCATGTCGAACCCAAAAAGGGTGGAAGTTCATTAAGAGATGCATTCCTCAAGTATTATTCTTTGAAAACTGGTAATAAAAATAATAACAAGCCGGCCACCCTGCCAAGTGCTATCAGCTCCATCTGTTGTCGCTGCGGACAAACTCGCCTAATGAACGATGATAAATCATATTCGAGAGGCGGCTCGTAGCCTGTGCCGTGCTATTCTTACGACGCATCAATACACGTCAACTTTTCGTAGCACGAAATCCATTACGGTGTTTGTTCTTTAAGAACTTTTATGAGTGCTTGTAAAGCAGCGATGTGTGGTGTGTGATTTGTGATTGTGGATGCTGGTTAGATATTTAAGAGCAACTGTGAGGTGTCTCTCGGGCCGTGTCCCTGCCCGCACACCATTGTGCTTACTAATGATTTTATGCAAATGTAGCCTCTTTAGATCGAAGTCTTAGCGCGATCTCAAACCGTCAGGTACTGGGCTCATTATTAACAATTTAAAATATGACATGGGAATTTTTAACAATATTATCGTGAAATAAATTAGGTTTTATTAGTGACAAATGGAAATGGCCGGTTATTTATTTTTAGATCATACTGATACTGTGCTAACATTCTGTGTAAAGAACTATAGACGATTACGAAAACATATTTTTTATCTTGAAGTTATTTAAATTATGATGAGCGTGATAATTGGATTTCAAATATAAAAATAATGTTACACCATGGAAATATTAGAATAGAATAGAATGGAATATTAATTTATAATGTTATTACAGTTAATATTACAAACTGGTAGTGTACATGTCAGCGATCTCTGTAATATGCCCAAAAAGTTTACATTATTGGTATAGGTGTCTACAATAACATCGGATTAACTAATTAAGCATTTCTAAAATTAGCTATTTACTTAAGTTGTTTAAGTCTTAGCTTGTTTATCTGTCTGTTCTAATATTTTGTTTCTAATGAAGAAACATTAGAAACAAAATAAAAACAAAGACAGACAGAACAAAATAAAATCAAATAAGTAAACATATTTTTTAAATTAAGTATATATAAATAGTAGCTCACATTAAAACATGTTAGAACAAAAGAAATTCGTTAATAATGTAGTAACAGTTCAATACTGAAAACACTTTAAGCCTTTTTTATAGGTTGTAATTTAAATATCTTATTAGTTTTGGTATTGTAAAGTTATTTATTCGTTCTTCTAACTTTGTTTACTCTATGACTATTCCTTTGGGCATCTATCGATATTCTGTGATAGTATTTAATACTATAATTATAGCTAAGAATAAGCGGGTCAAACATTAAACTAAATTCATATGATTTAAGGTAAATCTTATATAATTTATTAGGCTAACTCCTATGATGCCTTCGTGTTATACTTATTAGATAAAATATGTTAAAAAACATAAACCGAGACTGTTAGCCAGTTAACGGTAAACAATGTAATTTTGTTATTTTAGTCATAACTAGCCTTCTTTGTCAGAAAAGAGGTTTTATATTTCTGTAGAATTTATCTGTAATAACTTAAATTTTTGTAAATATGAATCATCAACGATACTCTTTCCACACTTAATTTACAGAAAGTTACACTTAATTTACTGTCAGTTCAAATATACGTATGGGTACAAATTTAAAGAATAAGTCGTCAATCAAATGTTTGCTAACGATACCCAATAACCATCTTTGTTAGCTGACTCTCCAAAATCCATACAATGTAACAAAAGTTAACAAAATGAAATGTTTATACAAAGATCTTCATTCATCTCAAAATTCTGGGAACTGTGATTCAGAGGGACTAACACCTCAGTCCCACGTTTCCTTCTCAAAGAACAAAGCTAATCGTTGCTTAACCTTAATTGCGATAATTACCAGTCCTCTGTACCGACAAAATGATTAATTATCTCAAACGGTAGCTAAATATCTAAATAGAGTGAATCCATTAAACAGTTATAAAGTAGAAGGTTAGTTCGAAATGTTTAATGAGAACTAGCTTACTCAGATACTTTACCAATAAGATAGGTGCAAAAGTAACTTTGTCTATCTCTTGATTGGAATAACATTCTTTTCTCATATTTTTTTATTATAAACAATACTTAAATCTGACCCGCGTGATAAAAGGCGTTTGCTTTGCAGTCGAGCAATCAGATTTAAGCTAGCATTAGGTTTAATAAGTCCACCTTCTGGCTCCATTAACAGACCAGCTCGAAAGTACCATAATATATTTTTCATACTTAAAAATTTCATCACAATCGGATGTCTAAAAAAGGTTATAAATTTAGCTTAAAAGATTTGACCTAAACAAATACGTAGGTAAATTGCTAGTTATATAAAAGTTTGAAAAAGACTTTACACACAACAAAACATAAAGTATCCAGTGTTTGTTAAAGAATTTAGTAGTCAATTGATTTTAAGATTTAAACAAACTCATTTTGAAGCGTTTTACTGAGTGGAATTTCTGTATGTATTTTCCAGTGTTACATTTAGCTAATGTTCGCCTTTCGTCGTCGACCGTGGGAAAAATTTAAGTTTGCGCTTCCAAATTAATGGATGGTCATTTGTATAGAGCTGGTAATTGAACATCTAGTGTTAATGGGGAACTGTGAAACTGAAAATTGGACTCAAATTTTACTAACCAGTTAAGTTTAAGTGTTTTTTTTTTTATATTTGATGTGTGACGACCTACTCGGATAATAATTTAGATTGGAAGCTCAAAATATTAAAGTATCGATTCTCTTAAAATTTCATTGGTTATTATACAAAATTATAAAAAGCACGAACATAAAAAGATGCATAGGTACTTACCAATTTATGATCTTTCGAAGTTCCAAGTTCCAACATGATATTCAATCGTTAATGAACCAATAAGTCCATACTACACACATACAAAGCACAATCAAAATGGCAGAGACTAATTCAAAGAATCTTAATATCAATTTATGATCACGACTTATTAATTGGCGGCGCGATCGATCGCTTCGACTGTTCCTTATAGGTTATAACAAGTCATGAACATGAACAACTGTTGTAATGTTATTAGTATAAAATAATAATTACTTTTAATTATTTATTTAGTAATAAAAAAGTATTTATAGGTATTTTACTTGTTCATTTTTTTTTCGCATTAATCTATTATTTTCGATGACTGAGGGACATAAGTTTTGCTTTCATTAGAGGGTAGATTTGTTTTCATATTTCTACTCACGCATAACGCTAAAAAAGTGTAAAAAAGAAAAACAATATTTTTGTACGAGATCAATACATTTTAAAATATATACTCTGTTCTCCATGAAAATGTGTTAATAGAATAATGAACAATGAATCACTAAACAACGTGATTAATTCGTAAACGTCTGCAAATGAGCTCGTTAGATTTCACACTAGGCTCGATAATAAATTTCATTACGTACAAGTATAAATAACTCAATATATCACCGGAGTCATTACGAAATAATTCACGGGACAATAATATTAGAAAGAGAATAACAGCCGGCTAGTATGTACTTCTTAATGTTGTCTAAAGTCCAAAAAATAGTACCCTCATGAGCAAAATCAGTCTCAGAACGGAAGCAAGGCAACAAAATTAAACTCTCGTAATTATTGTTAACCAGCTTTTATTTCCTTCTCATGCGATAAAAAATCTTGAAAATTAAATTTGACTTCCCGGTTTCCGTATAAACTGAAATTTTGCATAGGGTACACGATAAGTTTCGTTGGATGACATTGCGTGTTTTTACTTTTTTTTTTTTAATATATTTTTTTAATTATGTTGCATATATAAGAAAAATTAATTCGTTGTTTTTGTGTGTATTTATTCTAGCCAGCCTATTATTTAGTATAATTTTATACTTGAAGTGCAAGAACCAAAAATAGGACCTATGGAAAATGTTAAAAATTTTAAATTTTTAACATTTTTACACGTAAGCTCAATTTATGCAATCAGGAGCTTTAATTTAATAACTCCGTTTATTTTAATTCCAGTGTTTAGTATTTATTTTTACCATGATATTTTTTTTGCGATTCTAATAATTCTAGTTCAATGATGTTTGTACGAAAATAAGAAAAACTGCTAATCACATGCGTACTTACATAACGCAGGCAGGAAGCCAGAAATATCTTTTTTTAATAAATTAATGAGTAAACCCGGTTGATTCGATGGTTGCTCGGACATTTGCGTCATCAAGAATGCGTTTTACGTCAGAACTTCTTAATATCGTTAAGAACTGATATTGTAAATCTTAAAGACTCGACGTGTGTGTTTTAATTGTAATTGAAATATTTTATGTGCTCTAGAAACATTCTTTATACAATATAATGTGTGTCTCTATATAAATATCTTTGTTGTTTTAGTTCATTTATTTTTAATTATTTTGTGTTTTTTTTGCTACACAAAACCAGTAAGAATGTTACCTAGATTAGGTATCTATGTTTTAAGAAAATATTTATTTCATACTTACTTATAATTTTTCAAATAATTTGTCTCAAAAAGGTTGCTGGGAATGTTTTCTCTTTAATTAACATTCATGATTGACACACACCGATTAATACAGATACATTTGGCGTACTTCTGAATCTTAACCCAAAGACAATTTATCCAAACAGTTCGTGCTAAATATATTACGTTTCGTTCCTTTGTACACGGCAATATTAATTGCAGTTTGCTAGATGAAGAATAATTGATGAACATCTAGGCTCACATTTAATAATAAAGACACACATGTACATTAGTTATTACCGGCTATATGAAGCGCCTAATATGCCCCCGAATACTGAAACGTAACTTAACTTTAAGACGTTCTTAAATGTCTATCCGTCGCTACTTTGCACCTTAAAGTGACAGAGACAGCATGAGACTTAACGGGCGGCGTCTTAAAACTGATTGACGTATTCGGCCAATAGTCTCTCTAACTTAAGTATCAAATTCAACCAAAAAAGAGGTCTAATATGAAATCAATACAATTACAAAAAGCAAATAAAAAAGTACTTACGCATGCCTAATTCAAAATTTCATTCGAATTTTATTGAAGTTCAAAAATAGAATGTATCAAATGCTCATTTGCCCCAGCAAATCAAAGCATCGGTCGTTGAAAGCATACGTTACTACGCCACTTGTAAGCTATGGGTTATTGACTGCCTTTTTTTTTCAGAATATAAGCAATAACAAAGTAGGTATTACTAGTTATTTTAGAACCAGTGACAATCAGATGATCTTGAGAATTTTGAGTTACAAATAATTTGCGAAGTAGGTTTTAGTCTTGTTTAGAATCTATTCTGAGCAAAAATAGGAACAGTGAAGTGGAGTTATTTGCAACCCATTACAAGGATTACTTGGCATTCAGTTAATTTATTATCAGGGCAATTTTTATTCTTTAATTAAATATATAAATTAGTACTCTTAATTTTGGGTATTATTTGAATATTACTATAGTTTCGAAAATATTAAAAAAAAAGTCGACTCTAATGTGTTTCCAAATAACTCCGTAGGTTGCAAATAGCCTCACTTTACTACCTAGCCTCACCTACTTATTTATGCAAAGACTGGTTCTTTTTAATCAAGCACATAAGCTTGACTTGTAAATCAAACAGATAAAGACAATCATTGAATATCCAACAAAAAGTAGTTCCGTCTTCATATCATTTCAATTGTTTAGCATCTATAGTATACATAGCACTTGTCTTAACGTAAGTCCCCATCCGTCATATATGACAACAAAAAATAATAATTAACAAACAATGTTTAAGCCGTAGAACAAAAAACAATTGACATTCATTTTAGGCTGTGGTCACATGGGAAACCACTTTAAGGCCGCGCGCATACGGACTGCTAATAGCAGTCAGTTGGTACACGTTTTTCTTGAAGCAATTCGACTGTTTTCAAAAACGCGCAATAACGGACAGCTCGCGCTGTCCGTGTGCCTTGACACTGTCTAACTGCTCGAGCAGTCCGTCTACAGGCAGCATAACTGTTGTAATTAATGCAGAGGAGATTCGAGCACTTCGAATATAATAAGTCTTAGTTTATTTATTTATTATTTTGTTTTTGGTTTTCTGCCATTTAGTTTCAATAAGTAGCCATGTTATGAAATTCTGAAAAACTCAACACTTCAAATCTTATATAGTTTGTCTGACCAGTGCACTTTCCCATTAATTTGTTCATTCATCCATTCCTATAAGTTTCAGTACTAACTCCAAATAATCTTCACCCATGTCTAGACTGCGTCATAAATAATTTCAGTACCCAACAATTATAATGAGTCACCTAACCGTCGCTTAAGCGGAAATAGACAGTCGTTAGTAAAGCCTGTCATATAACGTTCGATATTAGTTCGAGACAAACAGAGATTCACAATTCTAAATCTTTTAATTGGCATTAAGTATGACGACAGACGGTGACTTGCCTAATCCGACATGTGATGATATATTTATATAGAGCTAAAACTAATGAACTTATTAATTTAATTGTCATATAGTAATTATAAAAAAGTAGAAAATGCATGTTTCTTCATTCTAGGCCAAAAAGCAATAAAAAAAGGTGTTATGGAAATGTTTTTTAAGATCAATATGTTTTTATGACTCAATCCTAAGTGTCAAAGTGATTTCTTAAGAGTATTTCTTTTTATAATATTATAATTTAAGTACCTATGATAAGATAACAGATAACGTGCGCAGATGTCCTTCCCAGCTGGCACTGACCGCTTCATATCCCGAGGAATGTAGGGTTTGATGAAACACACAATAACTGAAATATATGCAGCGTTGTATCAACTCTTTACAGATCTCAGCATGGATTCCATTCTAATCTGTCACGTTTAAGGTCGAGCGGTGTAAAGTTCATCAATGCTGAATTCAATTATCGATTACACCATTGTGTTCCGCTCTTTCGATTTATATTTAAATACCAGACGTTTACTAGAAATGTATTGTGAAATTATATAAATACTTTGTTGTGTTTGACGGAAGACCGCCCGTGAGTACACTACTTAATAAATATATTGTTAAGTTGAGTTCTTTGGTACTCGCTTGACTGATTTGACTTCAATGTTTTGTTGATTTAGGCAGGTGATAAAAGGTTACGGAGGCTTCATTACATGAAGTGTTAAAATTATTACATAACATTGCGCTTACACGGCCAATTAATTACGCGATTATTAGCAATTTTGGTTGAAAATTATGTCCCGGCAACATCTAGCAATGTTACAAAAACTGACAAGAATTGTCCTATCTTAGTTGCCCTTGTAAGTGCACCTTAAGGTAAGTTATTACGGGTACATAATACAATATTTTTATCATATTTTGTAGTTGTTTTAGACTTTTAAGTAATTTCATAAATCTAAAACAATTGCAAAATAAGAGAAAATTTTAGTAACTCCGAAAACTAGATTATGATCGAATAGGTATTCGGTGCATTCCCATGGGTATGGTTATAGATCTGTTTAGTATGTATTGTATGTACCTAGGTCAGATCTACAAACAACTGCAACATATACAACAAATAGTTTTGACACGAATGTATTAGCTGCCTAAAAAACCAACGACATTTTCAGTAGATTATGTGTGACATTATGATGGCCAAGCGGTTTAACAAAAGGATTTGTATTCACATGGTTGTTGGTTCGAACCCACTGCAGGCAAGTACCAATGTAACTTTTTCAAAGTTATAATATGTACTTTCTTAATTATTCTAAGACACCGTTGGCAATCGGTGAAGGAAAACAAAGTGAGGAAACCTGAATTCCAAAAAAAAAAATTGTAATCGCGAACCCGCAAGTGAGCAAGCGTGGTGATCAATGCTCGTGCCTTCTCTACACGAGAAGAAGTCTGAGCACAGCAGTGGGAGATTTATAGGCCGGTATTTATGTGTGAGGTCTTACATACTTATATAAAGCCTACAGTTGTAGAATGTAGGTAGGCGTATTGAGTCAGTCATTCATCAATTAAATACTCGTACCGGCGTCAGATAAGATATTAGTCTCAGCTTTAATGTAACATCTAATACTTAGAGCTTTGTTGGTTTATGTTCTAGACCTACTTTAATGGAATTGTTGGAAATTTTGTGAACAAAATGTTCCAGTGGAGAGTCATCGATAGAATGAAAATGGAGACATATCACAATCAAGTCAACATAAAATTTCACCTTTATGTAATAAATACCTTAATCGATATTTTTTTTTATTTCTTCACATAATCTATATGAAGTAAAGAACCTAAGGAGGCAATAAAGAAAATAAAAACAAAAAAATATGCAAATACGAATTTCTTCGCCGTCACAATTGATCGAAGATCAGCACCTAAAATAAAAACCACAATTAAAAGCCCTCGTTCATTAAAACCGTCCAAAAATAATAATCAAGTTGGTAGCACGAAGCCCCAATTAGGGGCCCGCGTTGTCTCATAAACAAAAACGATACGTGATGGAGTGAAGCGACAAAACCACGGTGGTCTTCGAAGCAGGCCGAGGCTTGTTGTAATCTGTCATCTGAACTGTCAAATTACTAACGGCTGAGCGACCGATCGGCTACTGAACTTGTTGTAGATAACTGATGCAAGTGGACACAGATCGTAGACACAGATAGCACACCTGTTTGGTTAGTCTACTTGTTTTTTACCTACTGCTTCTGTGAGGAACGATTTCGCTAAAGATTTATCGATTTACCAAGTAGGTAAATATTAAAGGGTAATTTATTTGTAAAGCTCTTAAAATTCTTCGAACATCTCAGTGTGAGTCGACTTTATAAAATAATAAAGTACTCTTAATGTTAAAACAGCGTTAAAACAACATTAAATTTACCATATTTGCAGAACGTAATTACAGTTTATCAGCAAATGTTGTCAAGCTGCTCACATATTACCATAAAATAAATAATTTACTGTGACACTTCTGTGTCCTTCTGTATTATCTTTGTCTGTGCACAAAATAAATTGAATGAATGTAGGCGTACCTTCACGGGGACACCTGATTGGTCTTTTTTATTTTTTACCTGGAATTTTAATTAATTTTTGCTGTCAACCGTAGTCAAACAAAATATAATGATTAATTGTGTTTTTAAAACTGGGTACAAGGCTTGTGCGCAGATGCAGGAATTTATCAACGTGCCATTGTTACGGCAAAAAGTGAATTTTATAAAGATTGCGATCAAAATAACCGAGTTATTGTACTGAATACTTCGAATAACCTGGAATATAGTAGGTTCCAACCTTGATTTTAATGACATTTTATCAAAGAATAGGTATGTATTGAACATAGAACCTGGTGCTTTTTATTGACTTTTATTTCCTAAAAACGTAATGCTACGGCGTTACTGAATATATAGGAGATAACATAGTTTACACATTGTTTCCCGGTATATTTAAGCACTCTTAAGTTGTAGCCAGTAAGAGTGTAGTACACCCCTCTGCTTTTATTCGGTCTCCAAATTACCTCATAGGTGGCAAACATTGGAGCAAGCAAACAAAATATTATTAACAAGAAAAACCCAGTAAGTACGGTCTAACCTTCACTGCCACAAATTAACTGATTACGAATTCATATAATAACCTTCTTAGTCAACATTGTTGTGACAAATATAATCACTTAAAGACCGAATCCAGTCATCTCTTATCTAAAGTAATCCGTAAAATAAAATCATATAGGTATGTATTTATTTATATGAGCATACGAAACAAGCAAAATAAAAACATATTTTTATCACAACACATTTCAGTAATCTTAATGGAGGATCGATGCTCAATAATATTAATGCGACCATCAAACATTGAATGAAGAATAACTTCGATCTTCATTGCAATCAAGTGGTACGTAATGTTTGTTGTAAGTTTAAGTTATTGAAACAAATGACATGATTTTTATCACCAATATTGGCACCAATCTTTGGTGACTAACTTCGGTATTGGCGACCAATCATTGGTCAATAATGAAGAAGTACATGTCATAATCTAATTATGACTTTTATATTAAAGAGTTTGTCGTTTGTATTATTTTTTACTTATAGATGCTAAAAAAATCACAATTTAAGTTAATTTAAATTTTTTAATGATTATTCTGTAATGATATAATAATAAATAAATTAACATAAAAATGTTTTGTAGATGTGTTAACAAAGGTACTTTTTAAGCGTTTTACTAGACAGATTTTAAAGTGCGAAATTATTAGATCCAATTTTTTTGTATGTTTGTTACGCGATGTCTCCGACAATAATTGAGAATCGATTCTAAAAACACCTCAGTGGTGATTCCATAAAATATTTTATTAAAGTCGGTTCTTTTTATATTCATGTACAACTTATAATATATATTTAATTTTAAACCACAGTCCATGTTATTATAAAATAAATTGTTTGTTTAGTGTGCAATGTTAGTGCAAGCTCTGCTGCAGTGCCGGTCATCTTCTAGGCTTAAATTAAAGTTGCTCTTTAAAGCGTGTCGACCAATGGCAGTGAGAAGTTGCTTCATGAAGTTGAAGAAGCACCCAAAAATAGTTAAGCTTTGTCATCCCTTTTTAAATCTGACTTAGTAAATATGGTGTAATAAAATACAATCAAAAATATTTAATCAAAAAAGTCTCAAACTTAATTAAAACCAACCAATGGAGACATTTCTACAAAGCTAAATCTTTAAGTCACCAAAAAGGACTTAACACTACTAACAATAGCTAATTCACACAATATTACGTCAACGCTATAAATAAGCTCCTGTCGCAACGATTTTCAACGAGCAAACATATTAATTTATGCAAACGAATGCAACAATACATCAAAGTTTATAGTTTCTAATTGTGTAATGCTCTGAGCTCCATTAATTATATCTAAACTTGATAAGAAACCAGATTCATGTCCATTGTTTGAGCAAGCTTCTAAAATGTCGCTTTAATTGATTTGAGCCGTGAAATATTCGTGCTAACTAAATCTTGCCTAGGTTTATAGTTTGCCTGCGGCTCCGCCAGACTTGTAATGATCTGCGCTAGATTTTCTTTTAATTTTGTTTTTTAATTTTATGGTATTTTTACCTTTTTGCTTTGAATTGTAACCTTGCTTTATCTATATCCGTACTAATATTATATGTGCGAAAGTAACTGTCTGTCTTTCTCTCTGTATGTTTTGCTTTTAGGGCTAAACCGCTGAATGGATTTTGATGAAACTTGGAATAGGGTAAGCTTGGGTCCTGAGAGAGGACATAGGCTACTTATTGTCGCGATAGCCGACACCCACGTAAGCTGCGGGCTAGTGTTATAAAAAGAGTTATAAAAAAAGTTATAATAAGCTAGCTTATTATAACTTTTTTATGATATTTTTTTTCATTGATTTCTCTTATAGACAAAACTTTTCAAGCCTTCTATTTTTTTCTATAAGAACACTGTTAGTAATTCCAATTTTTGATGGAAGTAAAGAGTTAGAGTTAGGTCTACAGTTTACACTGACAGAGCTACACATAATTATCATACAAATTTTATTGTATTTAAAACTATTATGTATAACAGCCCAGCTACCAATATTATCAATGATGTAACATTATGGTTTCTCATTATCACATAAAATATTTTAGTCAAAACAAAAAAGTGTTCACAACGAATTCTGAACTTAATCTTACACTACATTTATCCGCCAACGAATAACAAATATCATCATCATTCACTCTATTCATTTTATATCATTCCAATAAACCAACAAACAATATTAAGATCTTTCTTTTTTAAACGCAAATGTGCAAAACTTGGACCATCGATCAAGTATATAGAAAACTATGGATAGGCAAGAGTAAGGTCAAAAGAATGTGCAACCTCATAATTCCGATGATTCTGCTTCATTATTCATCTTCAAATAATAGTTTGCACCCCATAGCTCAAGGTTTTAAGTTTATAAAGGGCAATGTATTAAATGAAGGTGGTCGTGAGCTCGCCTCTACCGTACAGTTATTAATATTAGTAATGAATTGTTTTAATGTTTGTTGCTAGAGGTTAAACAAGAGTGTATGAAGCGTTTTGACTGTGAGCGATTAGGTGAGGAAGTAAATGAATTGCAATGATTTCTTAAGTCGGCTTCTCACGGTTTTTGATGTCGCGGATCACCCCGCACATATGACGAACACGGTCAGCCACGCACCGCGCAGTGAGTGTGGAGTATCAAACCTAATTTTAAACGACTAATGGTGGATTTTTACAACACCAGATATTATTTTTTTTCCATAATTGTGACCATAATTTAAAACTTTATATTTTAAACAAATAAAGTTTCTAAATTATTAAAAAATAAATACAACTAATAAACTCCGAGGCACAAATTTAAAAAACAGAGGATGAAAATCCTTCCCATAATTGTTATCAACGATCAAAGGCAACAAAAAAAATGTTCACGTGCCAATAAGTCTGGTACTTCACAGCGAGTGGTACTTTCATTAATTATTCTCAGTTAGATAAGACACTGCATTGTTAATGATTGTCGGCCGCGGTCATTGCTCACCGCTGAGTGTGACTGTACTAGTGTTGTGTCTACCAATCTGATGGATCCCGGGATTTTGTGGTTCAATCTTGCATGATACGATCTTGCAAAACTTTGAGAATTCAAAAAATGTGTTTTTATGTAAAGTCAAAAGGGTATAATTATGGTGATTATTATGTAGGTACTACTTTTTTAAACACTTTAAAAAAAATAATGCTTGTTTACTATTTATTTTGAGTAGTATCTGGATGTATGAAGAAACATTTTTATCAGTAAAAACGATTGCATAAATGCAAAAATATATATTTTTAGGTCGCTCTTATCATATAATAATATACGTTTTAGATGAATAAAACACGTTTTTTTTATTGTTTTAGTAAAATTCGTTATTTTTTTTTTGCCAGTTCAATCCCGGTATCCTAATTTCCGGTACAGTAACAGACATCACTAGTATGACTGTACTCTCCTTTATTTGTCGAGTAGAATCATTACGCTTTGTTGTTTAAGTGGGTATAAGAACTCTACACTTAATATTGTATTGATTTGAATGTAGGCTTTTGTTTTACTTGTACTAAGTATTATTGTTTTTAGGTTTAGAGTTATATTCGCACAATAATTTATTATTTTACTAAAGTATTATACTTTTTAAGATTGTTTTTATTTTTCCACGCATCATGATTGTTTGTTATTGTTATTTTAAATAATTTTCTGGACACAATTTCAAAAGTTTTAAATTAAATTAAATGTTTTTATTAAAATTTCATTAAATGTTTGAGAAACATTATTATAAACATCATCACTTAAATACTTAATGTAATAGGTTGCCGTTGCAATATGAAATAACTTTGGAATCTCTTAAACATACTTAAGCTTTAAACTTTTTGAGCTAAAAATATTAATAAAATACGTAATTTTATATTTCGATATCATCATAAAAATATCTTGACGAATAATTGACATGTGAAATACTTATAATTTTTGCGACAAAACTCGAGACTTACAAAAACTACGACCACTAACGAAGCTTACTGATACCATGGAAGGCGTACGACAAAAAATAATAACATTAAAAGTGAAATCCTCCAGAGCTTTGATTGACCACAAATCAATATTAATGATCTAAACCAGCGGGTGTTCTTGCGCGATCGACCATCCCTTTTCATCCTCCCAAGAAGAAAGGGACGCCAAATGTTTGGACACCTCGCCCTTAAAGCGTTTTAAGTGCTAAACGAATAAAACCATTAATTACAAGCAATTCAATGTACATATTGAATTTATTCAAATAGTGATAAATGGGTGTAAGAAACAAGAGGCGTGAAAGAGTCGGATGTAGTTTTGTCTCGCTCTTATAGTTGTTTAATGTTGTTGGAATGTTTAAAGGAATGATTCAGTGTCAATGTTCACGATATCTGTGATGGGAACACAGATTGGGTGATCGAGTTCCGATTAATTTTTATTTTGACGTTTTAATGAATATTATTATTTTGAGAATATTATTTTGTGAGCTTTATTACTGTTAAATGTAAATATAGGTCTTAATAACACGAACACAGGTGTGTCTCTAAGAATTAGAATTCATCTAATTCATTCATCGCTTCTATAGTTATATATAGAAAAATAATTCTTTCGTATTTTTTTTTGTTATCTTTCTTTTAAATTAATGATTGGTGTTAATAATTTCTAAATAAACGTAATCGGTAGGTACATATATGTATATTGTAAATTCATGTTGTTTTTTTTATCTAGTTTTTATGCAAATGCTCATTCTATTAATTTAAATTGCAACACCGTTCGAGATCCTTCGTTTACCGGACAAGATTGAAAGATACCCGAATTAATTAATTAGTAAATGTTTCTTTTTGAATGTCTGCATGACATTTACTTTTGTTTTATATATTATAAGACGTCACTTCAAGTCTCAGAGACAAAAGTAAACTAGAATACTTGTTTCTTTTTATCGCAGGTGTTGAGTTTTATAGACTAAAGCTTTTACACAATCAACTTTTAATAAAGTTAGATGAAGGTACTTGGTAGGTACAACTTAAAATGTAACTCCTTTATGCACAATTTAATTCATTTAATTAATTATTTTGTTAATTTACTACAGGTACTTCCACGTCAATTATTAAGGCCCGCTTGCTCCAGTCATATGTGAATCAGAGTTAAATGCTAACATGAGGTTAAAATGTCAATAATATATGAAAAACTGTCAATCTAACCTCGCGTTAGCATAAAACTGAATTAAAAAGATATCCCGGGCCCCGTAGATAGACTAAACTGACAATGGGAAGTTCAAATAAGACTATATTATTTTTATAATCGACGACCTCCGTGGTCGAGTGGCGTACACACCGGTTTTCAAGATGTCACCAGCTCTCTGATAGTTTTAACTTATGGCAGACTTTTAATCATGCCTAAATAATATCTAAAAAAAATAACTTTAATTATAAGCAACTTGCTTAAATCGTTTAATGATTTTCAGAGTCCCATCTGGGCCTGTAATGGGTCATGCTCTTTGTAATCTTTACTAACTAATCAAATTGTTTTATTAAAAGAGAGCTATGCAGACATAGGTATGTAATATTGTCTTAATCAGTATCAGTTTTTTTATGTACCTAAGTAACAATTATTTGTTTACAGAAATTCTGAAACATTCAGTGGTTTGACACTACGAGAATACGAACCTTTATGAGTGCGCTTTATAAACTAGTAACGCCATCTATTGACAAAATATTATTTAACTCTTTATCGAGTATGCTCTCGATATTTTAAAGGGTTGCAATAATATGTAGGTATAAATGCTTAAGTAATTTTTATTATGTTTTGGTATAGATAATAATATTGGTTACTTAGTAGGTATAAATTATGTTTCTCATTAATTGGGCTCAATCAAATCGAAACCCCACATAACTGTACTGATTGTTGTTTATCAAATTGTTTTAAAACTCCATAACGCTTGTACTCAACTACCTAATTTTATTAAACTAAATAAAATAACTGGCATAAAAATAACCCAACTTTACAACCACAATTTAAAGAATCCTAGAGACAATAAAACCACAAAATCCTTTTAAAAATGAACCACGAAAGAATTAAACCTCCTCGGAGGCACTTATTAAGCACTCTTCGTTAAAGAGGTCACAAATCACAACCAGCTAGTTGTGTGACAGACATAAAAACCATAAAATTAAATTAATGCCCTCCTATCATTTCCTCTTGGGGAATAGTCGGCCGTTACGGGAAACTTAAGGATTTTCGTGAAGCTTGTAATGTTGATCTTTGTTTGCTATGATATCCTGGTACTTTTTTAATTCATATGAGGAATAATTTTAAGAAAAAAATAATAATTTTCATTTGGTAATGACAACGTACTTTTAAAGTAGCGTAGTAGTTCTTCAAAAGTACGTTGTCATTACCAAAAAATGAAAATAATTGACATTGAACATGAAAATATTGTTATTTTTACGTAAATTACCATTATTTGTAAAATTAAAACAATTCAACATGTGTATCAAATACTATTAAACAAATAAAAATTCATTCAGCGCGCCCTGAGTCTATGACAATCCTGCTACAACCCTTGCTCAGTCGATAGATCATCTCAGCACAACTAACTAAACAGCTGATTTTATATAAAAGAAGCTCATGAATGTACTTTATTCTAGTTGAGTAATTCATATTTTTTAAGCTTATTTAATATCTCATTACACAATCAAAAAGAAATTAATAATGAGCCAGTAGTTACCTATATACTCAAGTTAGATATAAGGTACTTCATGACAATTTTAAGTGCTTATTTATATTTAAAACCAATTCATATTTCCATCAAACTCATTATATAAGAATCAAGTTCATTGTTACAGAAAAAACTTGGAAATCAATATGAAAAGTTTTAAATGGAAAAGTGCGCAGCATAGAACTTTGTTCATTAAACTGAAGAGTTCTCCGCTTCGGGGAGGAAAAGAAAATAGCGTTTTCTATACATAAGTGTAATGAGAAAACTGTGCCAACAGTGTTACAAAATTAAATAATTTCATAAAATGTCCGGTGTAAGGAACGACTTGTAGCGACATCTAGCGGTGAATAGCGGAGGCGCGGTTGCGGCGATAGAAGAATACATAGGATGAAAATTTAAACTAAATTACAATACGTATATCATATATTTAAAATTATGTGATTACAAAATAAATAAATATTTTTATCTATTATGAGATTGTTTTGTACATTCAATAAATAAACGTCAAGTTATGGTCGAGGTGTACCTAAACATTATTTTATTTAAATAAAAACATAACCCGAAGCACTTGATGATTTAATAACTATATGAAATATATTTATGACAAATAAAATACCATTTTATGATGAAGTAGTGTATAAAAAATAGGCTGATATAATTTTAAGATAGGATATTAGTTAGTGCCTTTAAGTTTCTTAATATTAGCGATCATTCAAGCAAAACATTAGAAGCATTTTTAAATGTCACTTATAGCCTCTGAAAATCTTAAGTTAGGTACAAACAAGCCTATTTATCTTATCAAGGAGGGAGGGTAACGATAATGCGATAGCTTCTAATTAATTAGCCAACCTATCCCACACATTAAACTGTTTACGATCTAACCATTCAACTAGATAGCCGGCGATTGGAAAGTAGAAGCAAAGCTTAGAAAATATTTTATTAGCTTTTCACACGACGAACCATATGACATGAAGTCCTACTTACGTATTGTAAATTGTTGAAAATCATAGGAAAAGTCGTTCTTTTTATTGTTTAACTAGCTGTTGCATGCGGCTCCGCCCGCGTTCTACATCGGCTCTATCGTCAAAAAAAAGCCTATGTCCTTTCTTACTCCAGCCTAACTTTCATCGAAATCGGTTCAGCAGTTTAGACGTGAAAGCATAAAAAAAAGACAGACAGACTTTCGCTTTTATAATAATAGTAGGGAAATATGGATAATGGTCCCTACCTTTAGATGTACTTATGGAAAAAAGATTCAGGTTATTTCACTTCTCTCATTCTTCTATTTTTTCTTCATTCTTTTTTCTTTTCGCTAAAACGTACCTACTAACGACTTATTGAGATTTCCCAATGACTGACCTAGTATGAAAGTTATGAATAATTTGCAATTTTCGATTAAAATACTCAAAACATTCAAGTGACTATATAATATCGTACATATTTAGAGAACACATCAAAACACGAGATTTCCTTCCCTGATAACGTCTCCCGCCCTTTTGTTAGAGAGTCCCTTAAAAGATTCCCTACACCTCTTTACTATGAAGACATATTGCGTTTCGCGTTTTTGAACTCGCGATTCCGACGCGTATTTACGTATTCACACTCGCATTACTCCTAGTTGTACGTCGAGATGAGATGCGAGCATGTGTGAGATTTGTGTGTGTTAGTGTCAGCTTAACGATACCAGTGTGAGCTGAGCCACTGCGTCTCCCCCGCCGCTATGCAAATGAGACGGCAGCGCGGATGACGTATGCAAACAAGGAGATCCAAATCCATTTGTGATATACGACGTAGGCTTTCACATAGGTGTGTGCGTGTGTTGGTATGCCAGTCGCCTCTAGGCGCGCAATAGACGGGGGTGGGCAGCCGGAGGATGGGGTATAAAGGAAAACCATTTACATTTGAGCGATTCGTCCAATTTAAAATTCCTACAAGATAGCTTAGACACGGTTGCCATTCTTTTGAAGAGGCGATCATCATGCAAAGGACATTCGTAGCTTTATACGAGTTTGAAATAGAGTTTTAGTTTTAATGATATTTTTAACGAGCTGTCTGTTTGAGTTTCAAGTTAGATTACTTATTAACGAATCAATTTCGCGTTATTCGTCACGTATCGATAGGGCGACCTAGATATATTTCGGGTCAAAAATGTCACTGTTGGTGGAGGTATCGTTATGAATATGAATCTAGGGTGTGGGAAATCAGTCGGGGAGCGTTCCATCAAAACGTCATAGGTCGCTCTCAGGACAAATTTGCCCGCTTGCCCACGTCCCGCGTTTTACGAGCCACGCCGACGAAGATTCAGCACCCAAGGGAGACATTCCGCCTCCAAAAACTTTACCCGTTACAAATTTGTTTTTTTTTTCTGCCTTATCTGCTCCCCGCGCTTTTGGCAAACCTAATTCCGTATTCAAAAATATTTCTGCAAGTATTGTGCTCGTACGGAACGAACGTTTTATTACCGGCCATATAACGTTTTAAAAGTTAGCCAGTTTTGCCACGCGGCCGCCTTCCTTGTTATTGTATTATAGGTATTCAGTGTAGTGTTCTTGTCACTTTTAGTTCGTAATTATTATTGTAGTTTGATAACTGTCTTTATAATGTTTTTATTGCTTTTTGAAGGCACTTGTTTTTTGGAATAGTACTAAGTTTATTCCCGTAAACAAAAATAGGTGCGATGTGTATCATCGAGGACAGTTATAAAACGTTACGCAATTTTGTTTATAGTTTTATGCTCATGATATATCATAAAATACTTTTGTTGGCTATAAAAACTATTCACAACTAATATTTAGGTATCGTAAACTATTTAAAATCGGTCTTTAGTCAACACTTATACTGCAATAGGTAAATAAAAATAAGGAGATTCAAAAAGGGTTATTATTAATTAATTAAGTACTTTAATAGTGAGGGATAAGTTGAATTACGGCGTAAGGGCTTGACTTTACAAGAAAAGGTGTGTTTAAATTTTCAGTATGAAATTAGGTACATACTTAATTTAAAGCAGTAGTTAGTGTTTTTGTACTAACAAATTAAAATTATATTAGTTATCTATAGGTATTCTTTTTATAAAACGTTCTTAGATACGCTGGTTATCCTAAATCCTATAAATTTTAAGCAAGAAATCGACATACTAATATACTCCACCCAAAATACAGCTTTAAAAATGTCTCCTCAAACTCAATAAAAAGTATGACATAATCATAGAAAACACGAACAAAGACAATACATACGTTGTTAGCGGCTTATTTTGCATTCATGGAATATTCTTAAGCATTGTTCAGTAGTACCTACGAACTGGCATAAAGCTGGCATGTGGGGCCACGGTGCCATCCAATTTACCATTCATATTTCGAAGCCAATCGGTAAGGTAATTTCAGAGGCCTACGACGTATGCACTTATATATGGATACGACTGTACCGGTGGGAATCCGATTATTTTGACATTGTACGATGTTGGTGAAAGATATTTTTGAGAAATTATTAGTTGGATAAGTAAAGTTTTTATTCGGTTACATTAAATTGCAGATTTCAAGGATTTTAGGGAGAGTTATTTAAATTGCGGTTAAAAAATACCCAAAAAACAAATTGTATGGATATAAAGCCACAAATCAATATATTTTTGTAATAGTAACTGGAGTACATATTTAAATGTATATTTATTTAAATATGTTTTTTTATCATAAGTATTTTTGGGATGTAAATATCTAAACCATTATTATTACCTAGTCAAAAATCTTAGTGCAGTTCATTCACCTTTTACACAAAACTGCAATCGATCACCAACATTTCTAATATCAAGCTACATCTTCGATTTATATTATAATGCATCAAATTTAATCTGGAATCGTATTCGTAATAAAAATGTGTCGAGAATCGCATGGCTTTACCAAACGACATTCTCACCAACATATATACAGTTTCAATTTGATTTCCTGCAACCGTCGACATTTCATTTTTAAGTAGCAATCACTACATGTGATTCAAACTTTTACATATCTAGGTTCCGTATGCTAAAAGTGTAATTTTTTTTATGGTAACTTCTGTAAAGTAGTTCAGTTTAATAGGATATAGATTATTAAAAATAATTGCATAATTAAGATTTGATTTAACATTTTTTTTTTTACAAAATAGTTTACAATTTTTTAACTTTTTCGAAATAGTTGTTGTAAACAATCATATTAAATTTGTATCGAAATAAAACTGATTCTAAGTTAATGTTGAAGCTTTATCTAATTCTAATAAAAAAGAAACAAATGACAGGCTTTACCATCGAGCAAGTTCGATAGAAGTGCTAAAACCGGCCTCGCGTAAGTAATACTTAACGCATTAAAATTTGCGTCAAATAACACTTTATTGATTAAATTGAACATTTATTGTTCTAAATTACACAAACTGATATTAAGTAGCGCAATTATAAATGTTTGCACTTCTGTCTAAAACCTTTGGTCTATTAAAATCATGCAAATTGTCCGCGTAATCAAAATTGTGTACTTGAATGACAATCAATTATAATAAGCAACGCATTTGTAAGCTTAGTCTTATCTAATCCATTACCACACAGTTACAAAACATATTACTATAAGTAAATACGTAAATATTAAAAGCTAAGCGAGATTAGACAGAGATGAAGGAACACATCGAAATTCTCTATCTCTCTTTTTTAAACTATCTAAATTTATAATTCAATTCAACTAAAATATTTAAAGTGAATTTTATTGAAATTGCGACGAAAACTCATTTAGCTCAGAACAAGATAAGGTATCACCTTTATAGCGATTCGAATTTCATCTAGCTTAGACTATAAATCCTTTGGCCGAACTAGTTTGAGAAATCCTGCTTAGTTGGACTTATTTAAATAAGATGGTGCTTAGGAGGAAGCATTAATCAATAATTACATTAAAATTCACGAGAGTTTTGCTCCTGTTGTCATGGGAATACTTATGATAATGGTTGCGGTAGACAGAAGGCCTGAAGTAAATTATAATTTACTATTTGATAAAGTTATAATTTAGAATTAATACTATTCGAACACAGTCATTAATATTTTTTACAGATGGTCCTAAATAAGACAATCTCACAAATAATGAAGCAACTAAAAAGGAGACGTAGTGAACACACACTAAATGAGGCCTCATTTATTTCTTTTGTTTCTATATTCAAAAACTATTCCTTTTTAATTATTTGAAACAAACGGTTTACTCACGTATATTCACGTGGTGTCGCGTCAGCTAATGATTAGGGACTCCTATTGAGTCTGAAACTAGTCGGGCGATCCCGAGAATATACGTGAGTAAACCATTTGTTTTAAATAATTATGAATACTCCTCACGAAAGTTATTATACTATTCGTTTTGCTAACGGACCGTAGAATTTTCTAAGCAAAACGAAGAAAATTCTACCATCCGTAAGCAAAGCGAATCGTTATTTTTTTAATATAGGAACTGGCTTTTAGTGTTAATTATCACCAGATGGAAACTGCCTTACTACATATTTGACACGTACGTAAAAAGAGAAATTACTTAGCAATAGAATGGCTAATACTTGAGTCGTACCCTTTAATGCAGATAGATAGGTACTAGATTTTAGTCATTAAGGCGCTTTTAATCCAATGGTTTATTTGCCATATGTGTTACCAGCGGTGCACCGCGGTTTCGCACGCGTTAGTAGCGTTTTTTTCTGTGATTTTTTTTCGATTTTTTTATAGTTATTTTGCTATTCGGGAGATGGGATCCAACAATTCAAAGGTCATGAAAATCCGTTTATCTGGTCTTGAGTTGTAAATGGCGTAACTAACCAGAATTTATTTGATATATAGGTAGATAGTACCTAACTATGTAGATTTGCTATGTACAATTGAAGCAAAATATAATGTAAAAGACCTATTTCAAAATTTTCCCATCGCCGTCGTCGTCATTTACGAATTTCGAATCACCACGGAATTCAATCACTGCTACATTTAAGACTACATTTTTATAACCTCATCCATTCTAACTTTGCCGTAATCATTCTTAGATTAATTGAACTAGATGAGAAATTATATCCCAAGTAATGTATTTAAAAGCGGTAATAATTTTCTTACCGTTACTTTACAAGTCGTCAACGGCTTTACTTCCCGCCAGCTGATTACATTACTTACGATTTAGTTACATTTTAACATTGGCTACTTAAGCTAGGTTTGTCCGGACACTACCTATTAGTTATTCTGTGCCTAAACTCACAAAATCAGGTTTATTGTTCTAGTTAACTTTCGTTTCAAATGACTTGTTTGTTACGGGTTTGTTGACAATTGAAATAAGCTGTAAAGTATCCAATGAATTAGAATTAAAAAGGTTTAAATATTTTACTTTATAATAAAAAAATAATAGAAATAAATACAAAAATGAAATTTTTATTCTTACAGGCTTCTGACTCTTTTTTTACGTCTACATCATTACTATTATTTTAATCCTTGTATCATGACCGCACTAATATTAATAACCTGTTTTACTTTTACGAAGAAATCATTAGACGTCTTCATAAAACTACAAAAAACAGTGATCATACCCTTCATTATCCTCACAAACTTACGGTATCAACAAAAGCTTACGGACCCCTAAAGCTATGTAACCTTTCCATCAGAAATCAATCTACTGGGCTATTTCCTTATTTAAAATCCACTGGTTTTCACAAATCCAATCATCATTAGACGATATAGTCTGTGATCTAGAAGTAAATATAGACACGATTTGAACATTAATTCATTTATGCGGTAATGATCTGTACGATGTCGCATTGACATTATTTTCTTCTATCTTCTAGGTTCTGTCGTTTCAGCTTTCCTTTTGCCTGAGACCTAGACTTAGTAATGATCTCATAGTTTTGATATTCTAGTATCTGTAGTAGGTATTCTGAATTCTGTTTTTGTATACTCACAAGAAAGATGGTTAAACACCAGGAGCCGACATAAAAAGCCATGTCCATAAGACTTTTGACCTATTTATTTTCCATCAATTAAAGTACTGTATTCGTCGTAGGACATAATATCTGGACTACATGAGAAATCTTTATTTAACAAAGTCGGGATAGTTACACCATTTATAATTCAAGAAAGGGTGGACCGATTTTCATATTCTTAATTTGTTGGGTCCGTCTCCACTACGAATAGCACTATAACTATAAAAACATCGGAAAAGTATGGAAAAAGGTCTTACGGGAATTACTGACGCTGGTGAAACCGCGAGGCATAGCTAGTAAGGCAACTACAGAGATTGATTTACTTTTCATCGAAATTCAACCTCACACAAGTTGCCGAAAGTTGAGAATTTTGTGCAAGTCCTACCTAAGTAATAAGAACTTATAAAACCGATATAATCCTATCAACAATTACAAGTAATGCAACTATACTGACAATCGAACATTTACAAGATAAAAGAGCGTTTCTCTGGGCTTAGAAATTCGCCAGTTATGTCAAATTATCATTTGAATGCAAAATCAATTTGCATTTACACAGTCGTTTTGTCGACGACTACTTGATGTTGACCTACAATTTTATTACTAGCCTCTGAGTTAGTTAACTATAAATAGTATAAATTGGCCGTTATGAAAATTGTTATTTAGTGTATTACATAGTTAGATATTTGGAGTCATGGATTTGGAGATTTTCTGCTTTTGTAAAAGTTGACAGAACCTTTAAGGTTGTCGCTAAAAGAATGTTGGTCAGCCAGAAAGGTGGTTGGAAACCATACTTAAATAACATGGGTTTATTGATTCCTTTTAAACTTTATGAAGAGAGTTAATTGATGTCTTAAAAGCTTAACGCTTATTTAAAAAAACACCGGTCATATATTTCGTAGTTCCTTAAAATCTGTTATTTATCAAATAGTAACGTTTCTGCCAAGTCGTTAAGTCATTAACATTCTGAAAACTAGTCTTATAGATAATGTGATACCCAGTATAATGGGTTGTGGAGTTCAGATAGGCAGTTGCTCCATGTATAAGCTGAATCCGGTGAGACTGGAAGCCGTCCCCAATATAGGTTTTAAAAAGGCTAGGCAGAAAAAGAAAAAGAAGTAACATTTCTTCGGCCAACTGTAAATAAATTAATTCTGCGGTTGAAAAAATATTCTCTCATACATCGATGCATGACACTATTCAATTTCCAACTGTAAATTTAAGTTAACAGTTTTAGATTTTATTTACTTGTGACGTTAGACCTAGCCAAATTACGTGATTCTTGGTCGACGGGTAGGATTCTCTATATTTTGATTCCGTTAAGTATATTTTTTTCTTCAAGGATCTGTAGGCCTGTATAAAATGGTTTTAATTACAACTCGATACCTTCACGCGTTCACGTCATAGATGGTATTGACAGACGGACAAACAGACAACAAAGTGATCCTAAATGGGTTCCGTTTTTTCCTTTTGAGGTACGGTTCCCTAAAAATTACTACAAAATAATCATATTTGATTTTCTAACCGCATTAATAGGTATCCTTGTACTACGTAATAATTTAAACAAAATCTATACACTTAGTAAATCGTTACGCCGGCATGAAAGCCTATTACGCGAAATTGTCCGCAATTTCCTTAGTATCAGTTAAACGATTTGCAAATGCCGATTTTGCATACATCATAATTCTTGTGCATACAATGAAATTGCTAACTCACTGGTTAGTACAAATTTCCGTATGTTTGCTCAGTAAAACAAGACTACGTGGAAAATATTCGTAATGGAAGTTGTCTTATATATTATGAATAGAATCGCAACCTTTTGTAAGTTTGTCCAGTGCTAAATATAGTTTAAATTTGCATTTTTTTTTCGTGCGTTTAATATAAATTTACAGACACTTTGTAATATTTTAGGTAGGTAGTATATATATATACATACAATTTTAAGTATTTAAGTTTTATTTAAGATCTGCTAAACTATAACAGTAGCTTCAATTTCTTTTCTGCATGTAGTTCGAACACTACTAAAGCTAAATGCAGTTACAAAATATGAACATTTTTTTTAAACAATTTCCTGACTAGTAATAGGTTTTACAAACATTTAATTCCAATATACAAATAACACCCAGATTTGCAACGAGCATTTGTGGATCAAACAAATGGTTGTCCCATGCGGGGATCGAGTCCGCGGCGCGTCGCGCACATTGGTAATTGGCGTGGTGACCTATGCCACTCGGCTATCCGTGCAGTCAATTTTTTTTATTGACACATTGGCAACACCGCTATGTCGACAAGTAAAAATAAATTGATGATCATGTACAAGAGTTTACAGAGGATATTACAGTTTTTAACTGAAACCTACTTAGCAACACCGTCATCGACCCCAAGACAAGGTTTATTCAAGTCATTAACTTCAAACTGTACCAATCATATTTATTTAAAAGTATAAGGAAAGTCAATTTCCCATCAAGGCTAAGCATTTAGTATTCATTTAGCTACCATCGTCCCAGTTAATGTAACTTTGCTTTTTTATTGTTTTTAAATCAGACCTAGAAAGGAGATTTACCGTCGTAAAAAAGATTTATAACTGAACCGTTGAAAAATGTAGCGAAATCGAATGTTTATTTAAACCTATTACGGATAGGTATTTGATTTGCATTGTAAATGCTATTTAGATAAATATGTTTTTTTTTGCGGTAATTTTTATAATTGTAATGTGTAACCAAATTTTCCGCAAAAATATCAATCATAAATGCATGCATGCTTAAATGATAATGTTTTTAATAAAATTTACACTATATGGATTTAGTTTTTTTTTGGCCACAATTAGCTATTTAAATATTAACACTAACTTAATTTAATGTATACTAACACAATATGGGTCTAGACCCTGAAATAATTGGATATTATTATTTTTTATTAGATTACAACTTCTGCTGATGTTCAGCTTAAAAAAAACGTAAATATCCTACCATTCAAGTTTGTTTTCGTTTAAGAATAAAACTGAATTTCGAACTAAACGTCATCATAAAATTAAGTCAACCCCTTGTTTACTTTTCCACTAGAAATGTGATTAACAGTTAAGGCCGTGTCACACGGCCCATGTCCGCAACTCCCTAATAGGGCACATTAAGTAAGAGACACGAAACTCACTCCAATAAAAAAAAGTTGAAAAATCTAACGACTACGAATCACGCAGGAAACTTGGCAGAATTAAAAGTTGCCAGTAATAAACAATAAAAAATGCCGAATAGGCTGTTTTTTCATTTGATACCAGTTTTTGTAATGATCCAACTATCGTAAGGGAAGTTTGGAAGCAGTTGGTAAAGTTGATGTGTTAATACGATTGGCAGAATAGAGACCAAATAGATAGAAAACACGTACACGCATGCCAACTAATAATTATTATACGTCTAACTAAAAAACCTCATAGTTCAGGGTTTCTTTACAAATTTTAGCTCAATAATTTCAGCTCTTCGCCATTCTATACAATTCATCCCATCTTGGTTTTTCTGTAAAAAAATATGTATGAACGTAATGCAGGTTTGTTTGCTTATCACAAGACATAAAACTAGGAACAACAGCTTATCTATACTTACTAATATTATAAAGCTAAAGAGTTTGTTTGTTTGTTTGTTTGTTTGAACGCGCTAATCTCAGGAACTACTGGTTCGAATTGAAAAAATCTTTTTGTATTGGATAGTCCGTTTATTGAGGAAGGCTATAGGCTATATAACATCACGCTACGCCCAATAGGAGCGGAGCATACATGAAAAAATGTTACAAAAATGAAAAACCGTTGAAACTAAATCACGCGGACAAAGTCGCGGGGGACAGCTAGTAAATAAATAAACTTATCTGCTATCACTAAAAATGCCTATAGTATAATGCATATAGATAGACCATTTTTTTAGGCTGTGTCCGGAGCATTTACTATTGCAGTTGGGTTATTGACGGTACACATGATATGACTGATAATATTTCATCAATAGACCTCAAATAGGCTCGTGAGTAAAAGCCTTAAAAATAATAGCTACAAGTTTTGATAGACAAAGCTGTTGCGTCAGATAAAACGATAGGTACATATTTTTTATGATAACGTTTTTGTGACGCACTTTAATATGACGTGAAATTAAACATTTTTAAACGTTTTTAATCATAGCTAGCCTTGAAAAATATTATTTGTTGTTTACATTAAATTAATAATAATTCTGATACCACGTCTTACTATTGAAAACTGTGTTACCCAGTAAAATGGGTTGTGGATGTCAGATAGGCAGCCGCTTCATATCCTCCATGTCCTCATGACTCCATCCGTAAAATACGGTGTTTAGCAAAATTCGGTAAGAGTGGAAGCTGACTCCAATATAGCTTGGGAAAAGCCTAGGCAGAAAAAGACGGACACAAAATTGAACTCGCTTTAAAGTCACATAACGAGACGTGTTAGATGACAGAAAGCAAATTAGTTGATAACGACACCAATCAGGCAAACGTTTAGCCAAAATGACATCACTTAAAATAATCTTAACTTTGCATCTACGTAACTTGTAAATAAATATCTGTTAATGACTAAAATGACTTCCTTCTCACTGTAATCGTAAACCTTCAGAAAAAAAGAATTTGAATATAAAAGTAGGTACAAACCTACGTGATTTTATTTGGTGTAATATTTAAAATATTAAAAAAACAGCAAAGAACAAAGTAGGCCATCTCATCCCATCTTTCTATTACAACAACAAAATAAAGATACAGCAAAAACATCACTAAAAAACCAAGTCATTTCATAGAAATACAAAATTAAAAAGAAATTCAATATACTTTAAAAACTTGGAATTTTAATACCAACAAACAAAAAAACTGCCAACTTATACCTTATAACAAAAAACTGTTTTAGTGTTGTAACAACTAATATTTGCCGCGCATTCCGATAAGAAAAATGGTTTGCGTGTTTTCCTATCATTACGTTATTGTCATAAGGGCTAATAGTTCCATAAGAATCATACAATATGATAATAAAATGGACCTTTTAAGTCTTTAAATTGTCATTATGTCTGTACAGCTCGATTTTCTTGACAATAAGCTAATCAATGTCGTATTAAGAATTATTTCTAAAGTCGTTTGTGAATGTCTAACCAGGGTCATTACAGTCAATTTGTAATTGCTACCTACTTATTGTTTTTTTCTGTACTTAGAGACGTTAAAGTTATTTCTTAGATTGTTTGTAATTGACAAGACTTTTTCCTGTGGAAATCGTTAATGCATCAAACGTTGTTTGTTTATTTTAATGTGTTTATTACTAAACGTTTTTTAAGGTTGACAACTCAGTTTAATAGACAATAATATTTACTTTTAAATGACAGATACTGAAAGCAACATTGTTAGCTATAGTGAATTTTATTTGACAATATTGACTCAATCATCAAACAGTAATAGAAACAATGATAGCAATTTGTTCAATTGTTGTCCACCGCTGAACTATTATTATGAATCTAATTGATTTCCAATATTTAAGCTTATTTATTGTTTAAAGAAATTTTCCGTGAAAAATATTATTTAGATATCATCAGCCCGTATTAGTTCATTACTGGTCATAGGCTTCACCCGTGACATGCCATGATACGGATAGCGGCTTTTCAAGTTCTAAAGACTTCAAACACGGTTTAATAATGTTCATAACTGTTAATCAACACCTAATGAAGTCAAAGTAAATACGTAATAGAAGCAATGGCAAACAAAATTTATTGTAATTGCACAAATACTGAAGGGTGCTAGCGCCAGTTACAGTAGGCGTGGTAATATTACCCAATAAATCTTGGTAGCCTAACGACTTGGATGAAAAGACTAGGCCATAAACTAGTCGTATATTTGACTGTGTAATGATTAAGGATGACTTGTTGATTGTGCTTACTATCTGTATTGATCTGGTGGTAAATTTTAAAAGAAATATTGTTTTACAAAAGGTTTATTAGTTGGTAATGACAATGATGGTAATGACTGGGTTACGTTAAATTTGGGAAGAACTTGTTGAAGATGACTTTATATACAATCCAATACCTGCTTAGGTTACCTAATCTATGAGTCGACAACATTATTTTTTAACGCCCGTTATGAAGAATAATTTAAAATATAATACACGTGTATTTTTCTTTTTTAATTAATTATAACGCACTAAACAGTGCTCCTGAACTTGGTGAATTGAATTGGTGAATTGATTCGCCTGACGTAAAAGGAACCCTAAATTTCGATACGCTGTTTTACAAACATTTACAACATGTTTTCGAAACTGTAAGTCTTCGGTAAAATAGGTCTTTGACTTCAGTAACACGCTGTAGTGATTCTACATCGTGTTATTTGGGATTTGGATTCGCTACATCTAGGTTTTACTTATTTTTAAAAAGCAAAAATACATCTCTAGTTATTTTTTATTGTCTATCTTACGGACAAAATAGATTTTTACTTTTCATATTCAGTCAACATCCCTATTCACCTAACCCTTATTCACAAAAATGAACTTGACAGTTTTAAAATTACGTCGCGATCAATATTATATAATTACAAAATAATGATTTGATGTCGACTCTACCAACATAAAGGAAAAATTTTCTAGTCCGTGATTGTTTCTAATTCATAAGTGGTACATTAGAAGTAATGAGAAAGCCAAGTTATAATGCAAGCTAAGTAACGAGGGAGCGGAGGGGCCTCACTAATTTATTAACCAAGGCCATCGAAGGCCCGTACAAAAATTAACTTCTACCGTATTAGCTTCATTGTGCATATTAGTAAACAATGATTTATTATTTTGATACTTTGAAAAATAAATATATTGACTTAGGTACATATTTATTTTCTTTATGGCCTATTTTAGCTTTTTAGCAATTGAAGAGCTTTGATAGAGCAAGTTTTTGATATTATATTAGCTACTGATTGTAGACAGAAAAAAAAACGAACCTGTCTACTTATTAGTTTTGCATGTTTCCACCAGAATCAGAAATGAAGTACGGTTAAAGTGAAGTGTAAGAAGTCAAAGTGAATAGGAATCTGGAGCATGTACAATATCCCATACTTACCATTTAATAAATAAATAAAGCATTATTTGACGACATTTTTTTATAAATTAACGTTTTTTTTTTTGGCTACTAAAATTAATTTTGAAATAATCAAGTATCAAGACTACTCAATCCAACAAAGACGTACGCTACGGCAACTCATAATAGGCTTGAAATTTTCTTATAACAAAACTTTTACATAGATTTTCTTGGTGCGGGGGTGGTTAGAGGGCTAAGTGACTACACCAGGCGATTACCTCACTAATCTAAATTGATGGGGCGTCCAGAAACCGGGCATTTTTTCATAACATTAGTAATTTCTTCGGCGTAAAATAATATAATAAACATAAACCCCCAATTTCATTACTTAAGGCGTTGTATTGAATACCGGACGTTATGGAACGATTATCCGTCTTTATTGCATCGTATTTTGGCGAAATTAGATTTCTAGGTTTATGATTTGGGTATTTGTGACTAATTATTTTTTCATTATTTCTCTCATGAAGGTCACCACACTAAATAGAGAATAAACTAACGCTGGTATCATAGAAAAAAAAGGGACTATAGGGCCTTTTAATACCTATCTAAACTTGACTAATGTGGGACTCAACTGACAATTATAAATTGTAAGCAGTAAAGTGTACCAAAAGTATTGGCCTGCACATAAATTAAAATTCTAATCTAATCTAATAAGCCCGTCTTGTCCCACTGCAGAGCAAACGTCTCCTTCTCACTCTTCCACGCACTTCTGTCCAGAGCTAGAATAGGCCAGTCCTTTCGGTAGGAGTCAAGGTTATCCGATTAACGCAAATTAAAATTAATTACCTTTAATCGGATAATGACATATTTTTTCCAATATCATAATTTTATAGGAAATTTTTAATTGCGATTAAGGGTTCCGATATATAGGAACTCTCAGTGGTGCGCCAAAGGCATAAGAACACGAAAAACATCTTATTAAAAAAATAAATAGACACGAGGATGGCTTTTAAATTGTTAATAATATGTCAATGACCTTTTTGAATAATTATATCAAGTTCAAAGACATTAAATACCTACTTTAATATTCTAATTGTTGTGTCAATCAAACTAGTACAGACTTACGAAATTATGTTATAATTTGTTTGACGTGACCCCATCATTAGAAGAGAACCTTGAACAAGTATGCGTTAAAGAAAATTGGTAGAAAATAAATACTAGATTATTATAAAGATAATTAATCGATGTAAGCTTTAGCTAATAAGAATGAGTGCTCTACATACATTTGATATTAAAACATTTTAATAACTTGGAGCATAAATTACTATTTCAGTACGTAGGTACCTGTTTATGTTTAAAGACTAATAGTAGGTACTAAGAAATACTAATAGACTAATAATAATATCCAGACCGAATTTTGGCCTCAGCGGCCAATCTAAAGTGAGATCATCTATTTATGCAGGAGATATGAAAGTACACAAGTGTGTGCGCAAACACAGGTGCACTCTCGGGTCCTTCACTCTCATAGTCCATAGACGCCAGAGCGAATCGACTGGTGTGAGATCAGGCGCAAAACCAACGGCCTTACGTGGCATGGGGCAACCACCGCCACACTTCCTGACTCTGGGCTGAATGCACTAAGAATATACAGAAAAACCCAGTAACTATTTTGGCCTGACCCGGGATTAGAACCCGAGACCTCGTATACGGTAGTTGCGTTTGCGACTACTAGACCAAAGAGGCAGTCTAATGGTAGGAAACCAAAACAAAAATAGATAATACCATACCAAAATGTGTTAGAGATCGAAAGTTTTTGCGTCTACATCAGCTTGTGAGAGAATGTGATGTAATCCGGATGAAGAGACTAATTTAGTGGAGACATAGAAAAACATAATTTGTTTAACATCTTTATTCGTTAATTTAAATTCTGAACGGTCGTGAAATAGTTACTTCTTTCTAATAGTTGATGAAACCTTTCTCCACAATTTCCCCCTGAACCGCCATAAATCATTTCGCCATCAAATCACCTTTTCATTAGCGCGTCTAATTTGTTATTCCATTGTGTCACGTAGGTACCATCATTGACCAATCTCCCATTTACTAGTTTTGACATCAATTTCCTTTTTCATCGGCATTCATTAACACGCCACAATACATAGGTGAGTACATAAAACAGAGGTAGTCAATTGTCACAGATGACATTGCTCATTATTTGCCACAGTCATGTGAGTTAGTGGACTCATTGGCGATCAATTATCCGCAATTTGAAGCACTTGCCATGACGACCGAACGGACAATTTGTAAGCGAATACTAATTGCACAGAGTAGTCAAACTTTCACAGGCTACCATGTTGGATTTTAGCACGTACAAGATAATTAATTCGTAGCTATATTGACTTTAGAAGACATTGTCCTACATTCTTTAAGCGGCGTGTTGTTCTGCAATGACCCGAACTGTGTATTGCCTAAGTTAACATCTTGTAAGAAAAATGTGATAATTGACTATAATGATTAGTTCAAATTAATTAGGATATGTAAGGCAAAAGTAAGAAGGCTATAATATCATCAAGGAATATTATAATCTAATGAGTAGTATTCATTAAAATCATCAATAGTCAATATCTATGTTAGACAAGGCGGTTATCTGTAATAATAATTATTATAAAGAGGAAAGATTTATATGTATTTGTGTATGTATATGTAACGAATAAACTCAAAAACTACTGAACCGATTTAAAAAAATCTTTGACGTTTTGAATGCTATATTAGTCCAGATTAACATAGGCTTTAGAATATTTTGAAAAATATCTCCACCTGTGCGAAACCGGGACGGGCCGCTAGTCCTGAATACAATTACTGAGGTTGTCATACCTTAGACACGTCTAGATTGTTTGTAGGGCTGTAAGGAAAACTACCCATATTGAGTGACATAATTGTACAGTCAACCCCTCAAATGCAGCTCTGTTATTATGTCTAAATTTAAACGATACTTAGAACCCTGTGTTTGCTTCAGTAATCGTTAATGGTCATGTAGGTACACTAAATATACATAGTTGAAATATTAGTAACTTAAACTTTCATTTTAAATTGGGTAGGGCTCCTTTATTTTCAGGCATTTGAGATACCAAAATTAATTCTTAGGAAATATTTTAACTGTATAAAATATTTCCTAGGTACGAATTAATTTCGTTAGCAACGTCCTACGAATGTCTAAGGTTTCCTTAGTTACTAGTTTTACTGGTAAATTAATATTTCTACTTTAGGATAAATAATACCAACGATTAAAACAATCAAACAAAGCCCACAGTAAAGTTCATTGTGACAGTTCCCCGTTTAAAATGAATCTCTACTCTGTACAATTAGTCGAGATTGTCCATTAAAATCGGCAGAGATTCATGCAAACGACCCCAGCTACGTACGCACATACGAACGAACAATCAGCACCAATCAATAATCTATTGGCAGGCC
Source organism: Diachrysia chrysitis (assembly GCA_932294365.1). Taxonomy (NCBI): domain Eukaryota; kingdom Metazoa; phylum Arthropoda; class Insecta; order Lepidoptera; family Noctuidae; genus Diachrysia; species Diachrysia chrysitis. The sequence goes on from OW028653.1 coordinate 5,825,360, forward strand.
TAATGACTAGCCAAGGATGCCTGCCAGTTGTCACCGACAATAATTGGTATCCACTGTTAATAATTGGTATCGCTACCCGGCAATAATTGGAATAATTAAAGCCGATCTAGTGACGTTAACAATTGATTGATATATTTTTATTGATAGTTTATGACAGTGCTTCTTGATAGTGTTCGGACTTGGAGTAATGAGTCAATTATTGTAGACTAGCTGTTGCCAGCAGCTCCGCCTACATACCCAACGTGGATATCGGTTATCGAGGCAAAAATAAGCCTATGTCCTTTCTTAGAATCCAAACTAACCCCAAACCAATTTTCATTCAAATCGGTTCAACGGTTTAGCCGTGAGAACATCACAGACAGAAAGATAGACAGACAGAGCTACTTTTGAGTTTTTAATATCAGTATGGATTCAGCTTTGTATTTCTTAGTCTTTGTTTGATTGTCAGAATTATTACCTACTTTTTTGCCTGAATTTAACGCTTTAATGATTGCCCTTCTACAATAACGAATAATTGGGCTTTTCATTTATTTAGAGCACTGGCAAGTATGTCTTAGTACCTAGGATGTAAATAATATCTATCATAATTTCACACTTGCATCTTAAACTGTAAAGTTTTGTTATCATAAAAGTAGCTAAACTTAGCCAAACATACTAGCTTTCATAGTATTGTCTATAAATACCTGATACAAAATAATAGCCTATTCGTATTACAATAACATTGATAATCCCTATTTCCATGAGAAATAAAATCAACATTTTACGAGTGGCGTGTAACACTACGCGTGACAACCAAAAAACGACCAACTTCTGTACAAGCTTCATAATAATTAGTATGAAAATATTGGACCACCGAGAGGCTACGTCAATCCCACGCACCGTCTCCCGTCCAATAAACTATTGAAGTAAGGAATCCCACACTTTGCCCAGCAATTGTTGTGTCCGGTGTTAATAAAACGGCGTATATTTTAGCTATTTTGACAGTTCAGAGCTGTTCGTAATACTGTGAACATACGGTTGATATGTTTGACGAACAAAAACTACCAACAATTATATCCAAAAGTTTGTTATTTCTTGTTTAAAGAGTTAAAGAGATTTCAACTGATAAATACACACATTAAAAAAAAGGAAACATAATATACTAATATTTTAAACAAAATAAACAAAAATATAAAACGAAACACAAAAAAATATGGCAAAAACATCATTCTCCATTTAAAATTTAGAATCTTTTTATAGTGCAATACTTGTCACACATAAACTTCGTCAAGTCGTGGTTATAAGCGTGTTGATTAACTGTTACGCACTCTGCTAATAGGAGAAAATTTATGACGTTGTTAATGCATCATGCTTGATTGTTATTTATTTTGTCGTGCTTCGGCCATCATTCGTAAATATAAGAACTGAAGAATAAGTAGTAGCTCGTAGTTAAATAACTTCGCTCGGTGACAGAATATTTATGATAATAGTTATCGTTTAGAGATCACGAATGGTTGTTAACGTATTATCTTCCTCTGATTATTGTTTTTTATAACTCATAGTATAAAATCTTTTATTATATCCTCTAAATAGCAACAATAATTTGCAATAATTCTCAAAACTAGCTCGCATAAAGTATAAACACACTATTTACTATAAACATCTACAATATACGTATACAACATAGATGTTAACAGAATATGAAAGTGAGTTATAATGGAAAGGAAATCTTAAAGCAAACTGTAAAGTACCTATTTTTTGTCGAAACATGTAAAAATGTCAACCATATAGGTTATATAATGAAAGGTCCAATCTCACGGATTACCCTATCGAAGTTTTCTCGATGACTTTGCTTCATACAGACGTTCCCTATACAACCAATGCGCACAATGTACGTCTGTATAGCTCGATTTGTTTTGTCTTTGTAGTGTTTACTGGACACACTGTTAATTTTTTTCTTATAGCCTCTAATATCCATTATGTCAATGTTATGCATACCTGTTATTTGCATGGTTACTAAAATGCCGATTATTGTTTTTTTTTTTATTCGATTTGTTAGTGACTGTGCTGTTGGTGTGCATATTATTATAAATAAATAAATACTATTTAAAAAACATTAAGGCCATCAGAATGATATTGATAACTTAACTAAAACGACACACGTCTCATTAAAACCGTCAACGTCTGAATAAACCAGCCATTTTCCACGCTTCTTATCATTATTTAACCATATTCTTTAACAGCATTATAAATAGATGCTCGAGGCATTCATGACGACTATTCGGTTCGGCTTGCCATCCTACCGGTCCGTGTGTCATTAGTAATGGCTGGAAGCGACTAGTGAACCGCCTACGGTGCTCGTGAAAGCGTTCAGCTTACAACTTGATTTGTGATTTCAAAGATTATTGCTTGTACACTCCATTATTGAGTTTCTGTAATTTAGTTTTGAGGTTTCATTCCCTTGTAATGTTTGTAGATTGGACGGTGGAGGCATGTTAAGTGTGACTTTAGGTAGTACAGTTTTAATGGTAATCTAATAATTTATGCTATAAATTTTCCAGTCCCGTACATATTAAATCTTTTTACCTTCAAAGATGTAGCCTTGTATGAGTATTGCAAATATCGGTGAAATTACAAGCATAAATAATTGTATCGATAAATATCACACAAATGCAAACAATTAAAATATATGAATGCCGCTCTGTGATCTGCATTTGTTTATTTAAAACTACAAAACGCTTCCTTCATGTCAAACATAAAATAAATTGTATAATATCTCCGAAGTAAAGAAATATTGTCATAAATTCAAAATTCTCGTGATATCAAGCAGTTAATCAACCGACCAGACGCAGCCTTCAAAATAAAAATAAATCAGGCATTGTTATTTAAAACGATAATCAGAAAACATTAAAAACTTCATAGATCTTTTACTTTATACAGTAGGCAGGTAACACGTATGTCGTAAACAAAAAAAAAAACGAGTTTACGTTTTAAACTTGCTTCTAACAATGGAGTACGTTGACTTTTTTTTAAATTTCTTTTCTTACCGGCCGTGTCAGGTTTTACTTTTTTTACTCTTATTTATTTTACTTTTATGACAATTTTATTAAGACCCGTTGCCTACGCTCGTTCATTCATTAAAATGATATGCGCGGTAAAGAGGTTCGACCGCTTTTTACCAAGGTTTTACACTCTGTATGGCAGTGGGATACTATTTTTAGAATGGGATTGTAGTTGTCAGTTTATTAGATGTGTTAAATATAGGATTATTAGTTTCTTAAGTGCTAATAGTTGCGATTATTTTTTAATTAAATATCGTTAACTACCTATTTCTGTAAAAAGGTTAATGTGGTAGTTTGCGCAAAATTAAAACATCTATGTAATAAATACGATTAAATACGATTAAATACGTCATTATTTCATTAATACCTAAATGTTAAATTAAAAATAACTTTCTAAGTAGCTACATCAACTTTTTTCCTTTCGACCGTTGTTACTTTTTTCACTGTTCTAAGTAGACAAATGTTAAAACATTTCACAGTAATAATATCCATCTTACATCATATCAACACGCAGGGCCTCTTATCTGTACGATCGCTGCGCAGGCGCATCCTCACGAATTATTCCAGTACAAGCGGCCCAACACTATGTAATGGACACGTGACTAGCTATTTGCTTTTGCTGTTTATATATTTTTTTTCTTTTTTATGTACTAGAAAATAATAAACTATAAAAATAATTAATTAAATACTTAAGTCGTCTGTGAAAATACTTTGACCATAGATGTATAATTAAAGTTAAAAGTTGTTAAAAACTCTTAGGTATAATTGAAAAGTTAATTAAATTGTCCTAATTGATTATGCAGATTTAGATATATTTATATTATGCAGGTGACTTTTTTAACCTTAGGATTAAATTGGTGTGGAAATTTAACCGAAAAATACTTAAACAATTTATACGGTATTACAAGTCAGGGTTATAAAAAGGTAACAAAATCAAAATAAAATAAAAGTTGTACAGAATTAATGTAATATCGCGCTCAGTTATTATCAAGTGCAAACACGTATACCGACGGTCCGTGAAATATTACATATTACTGTAAATAAAATACTCAAGAAACGTCGGTTCAAATTTTGAATCAAAATAATGAACCTTATCACCTTGACATAAAGTTGATTTTACTGTCATAGTAACCACTGATGTGCAGCTGTCACTAAACACATTTAAAGCGAGTATTTAAGTACATAGGCATTACAACAAAGCTTATAAGTATAATAAATACAATATGATTCATTGTGTTTATACAAAATTGTATAAATCTGTTTCCAAAGAAATAGGAGTCGTACATTGTAACTGATGACAATGTTATAACGATAGGTCAAACAGCTAAAGAGGTGGTAGTGAATTATAGAAATAATTTATTTTTTATAAGATGAAAATACTTCTGCTTTTGCCCAATACCGGCACAGAAAAACAGGCAACAACACTTACAAAAACATAGGTAAATCCTCCTTCTTTTTGGAAGTTGGTTAATTACTTATCACTTTACTTCTGTAAGTACCTACCTTTGATTATTAGATATTCGACATGTATCTAACCAAGCAGTAGTTAATTTGGCGGTTCCTCTCTATAGGAATAGGTAACATTTTGGAACCGCGCAACTAGTCTAACATTTCAAAAATGCCTGAAACGGCTTACTTAAAATAAAAACTTTGATTTTGTTTGAAATAAAATATATTTATTCTTTAAAACAACGTTTTATTTTTTTGATGTCATAATAAAAACATCGCCCACTCCACACAACTAAAGTCTGAATGCAATTTAATTAATCGAAAGCTTTCGCATTTCGAACGCAAAAAAAAAAACTGAAGATCAATTAAAATTATGTACCTAATGAGCAATTTTTGTATGTTACAAGAAGTGAAAAGCATAATATTTTTTTTTTTTTTATAATTTAAATTATATTCTACTTAACCAAGTCTGACGTATAGAGTATGATTCTGCACATTTTAGTAAATTCATTAAGAATAAATAAAAAAACACCTCTTTCAACACCATCCCACTTCACACAACTTTCACCAAAACAAAAAAGAATACAAAACATATTTATTTATCTTTATAACAAGAAAACATCAGATTAACGTGTTTTAGTATACCTAATTGTGATGCTACCCACGCGGGCGCGCCTTTACCTCCACGAATGCATTAAAATATCACTGCAAGCCTTTTTTTGCAAAGGAAATATTATCGTGTGCCTAAATAATTGTTGTAGGTAACAAGATTGCAGAATTGTGATGTCATTTTGTAGGTACAAAGGGAATGTTGTTCGTGTGTTTACAGTAACGCCATCTGTTGGCGAGTAGGTGGAGAATGTTTGAATTGCAGATCGTCAATTCTGTTGTATGTAGGTAATGTATCTTAGTTTTATATTGTATGAACTTTTTATACGTGTTTTTAGAATCTGGTGATAGATATTTTTGATTTCCTATTTGTATAGTAGTTTTTAAAATTCTTTCTGTCAACATTATGTAAAAAAAACAGTTATTTTTTTTTAAACTATAGTTTATTCATTCTATTATGAAGGCGTCATTACTCGTGTTGGAGAGAGAAATACAATAATGTACCTTAATTTAATATACACAAACTGCATTATTCTCTGTGTTTACACAGTTTAAAATTACAAAACAGCCTCTTCATTCTGACGTCACACATGATCTAAACCCAGCTAAACTAATTAAAAAGTGTATCCCTCATTCTTGTTATAATTCAGCTTTACAAAGGATTCCTAACGTTTCAATTAAGGCGAGTGGTTTTGTTAATCTCAGTTTAAAGTTGTAACACATGCCACGCGCCGACCAGCCGACCAAAGGTATTGGGTGTGAAGGGACGTTTGAAGTCGCCTTTATTGGCTTATTTGTGTTTTGCTTCGGGTTTGCTTGCCTGATTAATGGAATGATTAAAAATGGGAATTTTGTAAAATATATTACCTATTTAATTATATTTTTTTTAATCATAAAATAAATATATTTAATTATATTATTTATTTATAAAATTATAAAATTATCTAAGTACCTATAGCTATCATATAGGTAGGTATCTATAGCTAAGCTAAGGTTATAAAAGCAAAGCGTAAGTATATTTTAGATCGGTTCCGGACCATATCATTAAAAATATAGGTATGTAAGTATTAATAAATTAATATTTACAAAAAATACTGCAGAATTTTAATACATCGCCACAATTTTTGTGTCTAGCTATAACTTTAAACAGAAATAAACAAACACATTGACACGACACCTTATCCTTAACCCAAAACTGCGGACATCCGTACAATACAAATCATAAGTAGAATACTCAGGTTCGTGTCACCACGGCCTAATAAACATAGAAATTAATGAGTCATGCCGCCGAAACACCGATTTTAATGCTTCGTGACGATCTGTGACAACCCATCTATTTATGTGTTATTGAAATACGATTGTTCGTGTAACTGTCGGTTGGCTACAGGCAAACCTTTGGGATACATGATGAAGTAGCAGCAGGGTTAAGTTTTTTCGGTGCAATTTGCGTAGCGTTTCGAGGTCATTGATGGTACCTTATACTGTTGCGTGTATTTTGAGTTATTTGAAAAGAATATAATGTTGAAAATAAACAATGTTCTAAAGCTATTTATTATTGTTGTCTAATTCAGCACAGTCGCTACACTTGGCAATCTGCTATTTGATTTAAAATCAGTAAAGAAATTAAATTGGTTCATGAAAGACTTCATGAACAGACATCTTCCGCTGCCGCTTAAGCCAAAGATTATGGACATATGCAACCTTCCCATCCTCACATAATAATGCACAGACATGGTCTTTGACAAAACACCAAAAATCCACGCTCGCGGGTTGCCAGCACATAGAGCGCTGGAATATACTGGGAGTCAAAAATCACGGACCGCATTCGAAATACTATACTGCGCTTCCAGACACAAATGATTACTATCCTAGGTAGAAAAGCCTCAGCCGACTGTTGGGCTAAATAACATATGACCACGCAATAGGACCAGGCGCAGATGGCGAGATAAGATCTATTCCTATAAGAAGGACTGGTCCACGTTTGTTAATTAAATAGTTTCATCATTTCTGTCTAATTTGAAAACTGTTGTCCTTTTCTTTATAGGAACCTGGAGTAGGTAGGTATCAACCCACTAATGTTCGTTATGGAATCAGTTAAACACACGTGTGGCAATTTAGGCAAAGTCTAAATTTAAATAAAACCTAACATATTCATCAAAGCACACAATCAAATAGTAAAAACAAAAGAATATTCCGTGCGCGTTTCTTATCCAAATAAGCCAAGTTAAAGAGACAGTTATTTCCATACACGATAAAGTACACATTTAACTCATCTAAACTTATACACCTCAGTAATTGGTATATAGGTACATAATTTAAAGTTTATTATATAATAATACTCCTAATCACTTCGTTAAAGACGATTTAACTTCTATCCCACGCGTCCTATGTTAATATCGCCTACCGGAGTCGTCAGGATGAATATAAAACATTATTTTTTTCGACGAAATTGAGTAACTTATTAAGCCTATCTTTACACAAAAATAGTACATAGCACTTAATATTCGCGGCGGCAAGGCGGCACGTATTCGTGCGTCATAGGCTTTGACGGGGAATTAGAAAATTTGGATGTGTTAGATTTTTCCTCATATAGATGGCAAAATTCATATTACCTATCAGTCCTGAATTTTGTTGCGAGAACTCTAAATGTGCTAGACTAGATCATAACGAAGTATTAAATATATCTACTAAAGAAAACAATTTTAGCATTTTAGCATAGGATCCAAAAGGCTTTACTAAGTATGGTTCTAGACAGCGCGTTTTAGTTCTACGAGGCTATAGTTTTAAGATCCGATATAAAAAAAGGTAGTTCGATATTGAAGTTGTGTAGTAAGTTCGATACTTACCTACAATGTAGTAAAAAATATGCATCATAGAATTTGAAATAAATTCAATTAGTTATAACGCTGCAAAAAATTATTAAAGTTTAAATCTACTTTAAGACGTTACTATGAAAAAAGGATAATAATTCTATTGAACAATTTTAATTTGTCGGTAAAGTCGTTATTTCAGGGAAAATTTTGCCATTACACTCTATAAAGCTGTACCTAAAACATTGCCTAGGACTTGATATATTTAATATCACGTCAACGCACCAATTCTGCCTTCACAGTACATATAACTCGCATTAATTTGCTTCTTAACTCCCCGTTACCGACATTATTCATGCGGCTCGCTATTTGTATTAGTTACAAATGAACGGTTACCGAAATAATTTAAATGCTAATTCAATAATTAAGTCGACCCGCCTGTAACTGAGCGTGCTTCAAAATGGCTATTGATTCGACAATGCGTTGGTACCGTGTATAGTTGGCTATAGTATTTACATACATTGTTGGTATCATGTTGATAGGTCGATTTATGTGGGAATTTAAAGGTAATACCAGTTTGTTTTATTGTTAGATCATGAATGAAGGTTCTTGCTTAAACTCTATTAGTAGTTTCAGTTTAGCGCATAAGAATGATACTGTTGTAGTTGGTAGGTACCTACCTACTTGAAATCAGAGTTACGTTATCAAGAATTGACGTGATTTTATAATACAGTATTTTGGAGTTTATAGATTAAAAATGTTCTATGTGCCTGGTTGTAGGTATGTGTAATAAATGTGTCATATAATGAAATGTGTAATAAATCTTATACTGTACCTATACTCAAATATTTGTGCGCGGGAAAATGCAGAAAATTTTTGTCACATCTCAACTGTCAAATATTCTTACAAATAAATTTATCTTGCCTTTTTAGTAAATTGATTAAGATTATTTCAATTGTTTTGTCTCTTATTGTTTATTAATTGTGTCGATTATTTTTCATAACATAGTTGTTTAAGTACGTACTATTGGTAACAAGCGCGTAGGCTTATATATTTTTTTATTAATGTATAAATTATTCTAGCCTGTATAAATAGATGTCTATGCAAGAATTATTTATCAGTGGAGACTGTGGGAGCATATTTTTCAGGGTTATTTATATTCTTGCTTTAATTAGAATAAATGATCTTTAATGTAAATATTTATTCTCATTTTATAATTAATCGATACTATATATTTTTTCACTTGGTATGGTTTAACTAACTAGTTATTCTAATCGATGCATACGAATATTATATTGGTACAACAAGACTATTGAAGAATTGCTATGCCATCTATGACTTAAATGTTATATTACACGAAAGTTTAGTTATTATCTCATTATTTATCACAGATACTCCCGAACACTGAACCGCAACTTAACTTTAAGACGTTCCTTAATGTCTATCTGTCGCTACTTTACACCTTTAAATGACAGAGACAGCATGAGACTTAACGGCTACTTAAATCTGATTGACGTTTCAATATTCGGCCATTAGACATTAACAGCGCTCTCTCTCAAATCAGTCTTTGATACTGACGTAAAACCTTTCGTATGTTGCAAAGTCTAATATAAATACCTACTTATAACGCACACGTACTCTCCTTTCACCATCAAAATAACCCTTTAACCGCATCCTTCATCCTAAACTAAAACAAAACAATGTCCAGCCTTCAGCTAACAACCCGTAAATAAATTAAGCCTAGTGCGGACAGAGTCGCGGGAGCAAATTAGTCGGCTCTTTGTGCAATCAAGCGAGCCCTTCGCGCCCTAATGAATATGAATACGGGTGAATACGCTCCGAATGGTGGAACCCGCCTGAGCACGTCGACGCAACTCATTACACTTTCTGACTGTCACACCGAGGCGTAATGCGTAGATAGATTTAGAAATTGGTAAATATATGAATTGGTTTCAGTACCGAAGTAGTGAGTCTTACCGAGTAATGAACCTAATAGCAGTGGGCCTGTGAAGGCTACTGGCCAATTTCCATGTTAGCAATTTCCTATCCTTGTCACTATTTAATTTTACTCTTGATGATAGGAACAACAAGAAGATAATAATCATATATGTATATTCACATATATTCTATAAGTATTATTTATGTTTTCCCACTGCAAAACGAAGGTTTGTATGCTATGGTTTTTTAAAGTTATCATTGTTTTTTACGACTGAAAGTGTTTTTTTGTATTTTAGAGACCTTTTGAAGTACTTTTGCTGAGTGTTCGTTTCCCTCTAAATGACACTGAACTTCGCATTATTTACTCTTATCAGATTATTTCGTTTCTTTTTCGAATTAGACGTACTCTTATCAGATTAATTCAACATTTATGGAGAATCAAGTTAAATACAAGCAAAACAGCAACATAAAATTCATATCGATGTAATACGCAGCCATCTTACAGTTATGAATACGCAAATTTAACTTCTGTTTCACAGTAGTGCCATATTCCGTGTCTGTTCATTCACAGCGGCGATTTGAACGAATTTTTAATGTTCATTTTAGTACCTCGACTTATCAATTTATAAATAAATTAATATTTTAATGACATTTTACATTCTTAGTAACCAGTGTTTGAAAAACCTGTAAGATTTATGTTTTTGTTATCTTTTGTAAAAACTAACTAGGTGTTTTTGCGCTGTACCTTGCATGTAGGTGCAACAAAAATGGTAGCTTTTTTTTTTATTAAATAAAAACGGCTCCCGCACTAATGAATTTAATCCTTGTATCGCGGGGGATTTTATAAAGATTCAAATCACATGCACATAGAACACCCAGACTTAGAACAAGCATTTGTGGATCACACAAAATATGCGTGTCCCATGCGGGGATCGAACCCGCAGCACGTCGCGCAAAATAGTAATTGGCGCGGTGACTTATACCACTCGTTTATCCGTGCAGTCAAAGGTTCCATACCTAAGTTTTCTGTTTTATAATTTTTAATCGATCTTACATAAATTAGAGATAAATAATTATGAAAATTAGCTTTTTATAATCGTAATGAGCAACAATCAATTTAATTTATTTATCATTTTAACTATCAACAATTTAACTTTCAAGTGAACAGCTGTCTACAAAAATTAGTATTGAGTGGATGCCACATAAAATCACCCCAAAAACGAATAGGTAGGTAGTACCTTAAAGCATAAATAAGTAAACTATGGAATGCACCTAACAGAGTATGAACTGTGAGCACCAGTATGAACAAGCATCGTCGTAAAATTGGTGTCAAAACAGAGCGCGCCGTTTAGTTAATATTATCTCAAAACCTAATACCTATTACCCTTATAATACCGGAACCTTCAATATTTTCGCATAAACGTCTGTAGTCAAAGTCGCTTAAATCAATAAACGAGTGTGCACTTACAGCTAAAATTTAGCTTTTGTTTACGATCGGCACAACGGGCTAGTAACCATCGGCGCGCTCTATGCTTGCTTATGTATACTCTAAGGTAGGTTTTCCTACTGTTCCTATCAAACTCTTAAATAAAGAGAGAGAGAGAGAGAATCGGTTTACGTCAATCGTGCAACAGGTCAGGCTATACTACTTGATATTACAACCTTACAGCCATTAACTGTACCTATAAACTTTATATATTATTTGTACGATATTATTCTGACCTATAAAATACGTAAATAATATGAAACAAGATTGTAATTGGTCGTTTTATGACCATAATGTTCATAAAACGACCAATCTTAACAGTAATGATTAATAATTATTATTTAACTGTTAATGATTTAAAAATATAGGTGAGATTAATAAACAGCAAAAATGTACATACTGGCCTATTGTAATGTGTAACAAGCACTAAAAATGAATAAAAATAAAAAGTAAAAAAAATAGAGTGCAACAAATAACAAACAGATATGAATCATAACTCAAAAGATACCGTTTTAAAGCTATAAAAGTCATTAAGAACATTCGTGTTAACATTAAAAATGACAATAAACACTATAATGATGATAAAACGTATGAAAAACAAAAGAGTGCGTGCTACACATTATCTCACTCATTACTGAGAAAACACGATGTCTCTACGTATTGTACCGACAAACGTCGAAAATGGCGGAACCGAGTTCCCATGAAGTCTAAGATGATATTCATGATAGTAGTCGTAACAATTAAACGAAGGATTAGGGTTGCCACGTGTGCAACTATTTCTGGAGTGAAAATTAAATAATTCAACTACTTTTTTTACTTTTGCTGTTGAAATCATTTTTTGTATTCTTTAACATATAATATCTTCATTTAAAAATGTCTCCACAATTATTACAAACGAAAGACTTTTATTAATTGAAATATAATACATAATATTATTAGCTAAGGAAACATATTTTACAATTTATTGGAATGAAACGAAAAGTTCCTGATTTATGTTTTTAATTAATAAAATTGAGTGATAGTGTAGAGTAGGCATTTTATACCTGGAATGTTTTAAAATTTAATCATTGTTTTATTTATTTATTAACATCATAGTGCACAACATTACAGTATAATTCCAATTTGTTGTACAATATTAAATTTTTCAGTTTTTATACAATTATTTATAGCTGAATTGGCTATTTGACAGGTTTAACAATAAAACATGAAATATGTGTTGTTTGCTAGTTTATAGACAAAAAAATAATTATACAATATGTCTTTTGCATTGAAATACACTGTAAATATTTTGTTTTTCAAAAAATATCCTGATTTGCGGATGATAAGATTGACAAACGCGAGCGACCATTATTGAGCATGGTGTGACGTCACAGTTAAACTCAAAATACGCACAAGAGTAAGAGCGTCTTATAGATTTGTGGGTGTTTAGACGTCACAGCCGTCAATGTAACGTGACCAATTGTTTTGACGTGTAGGTATTTAAAATCAATGGATTATAAATATTTATCCTTTTTTGAAAAACATAAAAATAATTGTGAGAAGTATAAAATAAAGCAAAGTAAGAAGTAAGTAGTAGAAATTATAATATTTTCTCGAAAACTGTCAAGTAGCCAATTGCTCACACCCCGTTGATAAATATTCTAGTAAGAGACAACCCTACAAACTAGGTATGGTTTAGAACAAAAAACGCTACTAGAACCGGTAGCGGGCGTGCCGCTAATACTAAAGAGGTCGTTACAACAGACCCCGGTTAAACTAAAACAAAGGTTTACACGTTTCGTTGTAAAATTAAAGCGATCTTTATCTATGCAGTAATAAGTCTGCTATGAGCACGTGCACTACTTTTAACGAAGTATTTTTTGGGTAAGGATGAGCCGTTGATTATGATCTTAGTTATGTTTGAACGTGGTTATGTGTTTTAAGGTGAATGTGTACCTTCTGGAATATCATATTCACTTACTTAATATGCTGTTTTAGTAAAGTTTTCGAAGAAATTTAGATTTTAATAAACTCGTTTAGCATCACTAGCACCATTAGCGCAAAGACTTAAAAAATGTGGAACTGTGTAAAAAAGAAAATGTTGCAGAATGGATGTTAGAAATAAAGAATCGGATACAAGTACTAAGTAGTAATCTGAATAACCTTAATGCCTGGTTCCTAAATTCAAAAAACGATTTGTTTTGCTTACAAACGGTAGAATTTTTCTCGTTTTACTTAGAAAATTCTACTTTCCGTCATCAAAACGAAGCGTATCTTCAATAAAGGAACCGGTCATTAGAGATTTGCAGAGTATGTTTTACATGAAGTAGCAGTTTAGTTTAGTAAGTATAAAAGTACTCAAACAATGGGGTAAATAACGAGGTAAGAAAAGCCAAAAACTAAATAGTCCATCAGTCAGATAATAAAAAAAAAAATAAGACGTATTTTTTGCTTTGCTTTTTCAAAATAAAGAAACACTAAGTCGATACAGCAAATCCAAGTTAAGGAATGGAGGCTTATGAATGCTAAATTCTGAACTCATGTGACATTTCAAATGAATGTACATCTAAGTAAGATTTTGGTAACATAAAATGAAAAAAAAATCGTGTCTAATATTTTTTTATTATCTACCTAAAGGATATTGGAAAAAATGATATCTACCCCATTATTTTACCTGAATATAATACTAATTATTGCCGTATAACTTGTAATTCTACTCTAACGTCGGAATGAAAACCTACAAATTCAAATTATAAGTTTTAGATTTCCTAAAGGATATAATTTACGTCATTTTTACGAAGACACTATTTTAAAATTTCCTAACAATAGCAAAAAGTGGTTTAAAACACATAAAGTTATTACGAAGATGTTCGTTGCACCGTATTATCTTAATTGCGGTGTGGGCAGCTTCTCAGTAGTGACATGATCTTGTCAAACATCTACCCACCTTAGAACATTATGCGCTTCACATTTCGTCTAGTTTTATATAGAGGTCACACTTCCTGTGTCTTTGTTTCTAACAAGTTGCGGATTACTTTGTACTTTTTTGTATTATTTGCATACTTACATACAACTATGAAGGAGTGTCCATTCAAGTCGTATTTGCAAAAATGGCGATTGTTTCATCAACAAGAGCATAAGAACATAGTTTAAACCTGACCTGAACAGACAATATAAGGCATGTAGTATAAAAAAAAAACTTAGTGAATAAGAGACATTAAGTGGAAATTAGGATTTAAAGAATGTTATTACACAATTATGTGTTTGTGAGTAATACGGTCTACTAATTAATCTAACAAAAGCAGTATCTCTACTAAATTGGCCAACTATAGCTTACAGATTCAGACCTATAAGAGTTAGGTAGATCTAATATTATAAACAAACAAAGATGTCAAATATATTGTGTGGGTATCTACACTTTAACTTACAATTGCTTAATTTTCCACACATCTCAATTTAACCCTAAAAAGTTGAACGCGGTGTCTCGGTACAAACTGAAACTTATTATTCGAATTGCAAATTCTTTTCCTATATGATGTCGGGTGCGACTCGATAGCCGACGGGACCCGAATGTTTTTAAGAATATTGCAAATGTCTCGCGAACCGCTGACTAGGGACGATCGATGTTAAAGGATTGCCTACGCTTTTAGATCGCGATGGGCGTGGTGGATTCAATCTTCAATTTATTTGTTTTGGTATAATGTATTAGTAAAGGGCAAGTGTCAACTGATCGCCACGTGTAAGATCGGACATAATGGAGTACATAATAAATAGGTATGTATGTGTATGAAGAGGTTTTGTTTGAGTTTGGTCGTCGTAAATAACATAAAAAAAGGAAAACGTATGCCCAGCAGTGGGTTGTACAGTGCTGAAGTAGTGATGAAATAGCTTAATACTTCCTGTGTGTTTATACAAAATTACTTCTCAAATTAATAAATGATTTCGTTACATTGAAAGCTAGTTATGTCGGAAACTAATAAGAAATTGTAAATAATTATGACATTTCAGTGTATAGGTACCTAATTAGTACCGTAACATGGTTTCACGCGCTGTTTACCAATAAGGGCGGATAAAAAATACTTTTTTCTTTAATTGGTTTGATTACAAAACCACAAATCGAATTAACGAATTCTTTAACACAATACAATCAACCCCACAACGTAGATCAAAGACAGCAAAACTTCAGTAACAAAATGGCCGTCATTCGAAATTCTATAACAATCGCAATTAATACAGCTCTGTTGCCGGAAATATCTCTCCATTCTCCATCAAACTCGAAGGATTCACAAAGGCAATCAGAAAGTACAAAAGTACCGTACTGGAAATTAAACTGCGCAATTTCAAACCCTACTCCTGCATACCGGGGATATTTGGTACAAGTGGCAAAATTACGCCCAACCCTTGCCTTTTAACCCTTCTTGTCATTTGCGAAGAACAAATTAATCATCATCATTTATATGCAGCACCAGTAGCCAGATTTGTTTCTCCGATTATGTCACCCTCGCTTGTTAGTATAGGGGCGGGTTAGAACAGATTTTGGAGGACGTGTTTTAGTATTTTACGAGTCTTAATCATTGTTGGGGATTAAGTTCTTAAGTTAGGGTTGTGTGAATATTTTTATCTGATTTATGATCTTCATTTAGAGTAATTAATATGTGAACAATAATGTTGTATGTTAAAATAAAAACAACATTTCATAATACTTTTTTAATACTTTTTTCATACATTTATAACTAAGATTTCTTATGTAGGTACCTATGAGTATCATGTTAAATTCTGAGAGTTTAAAAGTTAAATAAAAATCTGCTTAAAACAATTTCAAAATTTATTCCCATATTCACGTCCATACCAAAATAAGTTTAGACAAATCTCTACGCCATTCTGTCATCTCTCACGTCACGCAATCCAAAGGTCCCTGTTGAGTGGGCATCGTCAATTATTACGTTCATTTGGATTTAGCACAGCGGGCATTTCGGACCCACTCCGGTTGGAAAGGGTTGGGGACGCGTGACGAATGTCCATTTGCAGAATATTTGTTAGTATTTTTAATGAATTTGTTTTACATGCCTATTTGGTTATGATTGTTAGATATGAATACATTTGTTTTAGATTTATTAAGTGATTAAGTTTGTATATTTATTTATTATAAGGTTATAATGTAATAAACCAGTAAGTTGATGTTACAATATTTATCAGCCTTTTGTTAAATGCTTATAAACCTTGCAACATCAGGGTCGTTTTTAGCACAGACTATTAGTATTTTAAATAATAGACTGTGCTAAAAAATACCCTGTTACCTATGGACTTCCGTAAAAATGTATTTGTAAGTAAAACTAATAGCCTAATAAAATCTGATTGGGATCCTTAGAAGGAACTAAATTTGTCGGATCAAATAATACAAATAATAAAACTATAAATGGAGTAGATGACAATTTGTTTTTAATGTCCATCAGATAGATATTGTTTGTTAAATATGTTGGTTTAATTATTTTATAATTTTGTTTTTGTTATTGTTTTTTTTTTCATTATGATACTTTTATTGAATAAACCGCTGTGCGCTCTCTTTGGTGCGACTATAAATGTTTTTCTTTCTTTGTTCTAACCTTCTAATATACACTGACGACGATACATTGATTTGAAATGTCACCTGTCGTTACTATTTAGTGGATTTTCTAGGCAAACACGACGTCATAAGCCCCCACTCCTGACCTTTTATTGGCTTTATCACATTATTTATATTTTATATTAGTGTTCACTTATTTTGAAAAAGAAAAAAATACGTGTATAATATTTTTTTATTATCTAACTGACGGACAAACTAGATTTTGACTTTTCAAACCCAGTGATCTACCCCATTAAAGACCAAATCCCTTCTCTATACATTTAACTTTCCTAAGTGTTACGAATCCCCGTCAATATTTTTGTCAAACTTCCCATTTAAATGTTAGCAAAGATTCTAAGGTTTAAGTTTTAATTCATGAACAGCTCCAGTTGAAATGACGAAGTTTTCTTTATAAATAGCAAAAGTTTTCACCGGTTCATTAGTTTTTCCCCTCTCGCTTTAAGAGTCACTCGAAGATGTTTGCCCTGTCCTAATATCGATGGATTAAAGACACCCTAAATTAAAGGTGAAATGAAAACTTGGTTCGCGGATTAGTAGAAAAGAGTCATAAAAAAAGTAAATTTATCAATGGCCCATCGCGCCTATCAACTGAGGGACGCTGTGAAAGGGTTAAGATGAAAAGCAATCTATTTGCGCAGAAAGTAATATTTCTTTTAAGTTCTAAGACAGCTTATTTTGTAATTATTAATGGTTTGAAGTAAGTTGTAGAAATGCTGGTAGTTTTTTTTTTAATATTAATTGAAATATTTTTTTTTTTTCATATTACGTAGGTATGATGATAAATGAAACAATTTAATATAGTTAATTGAAGAAAAAATGGAAGTCTGATATCTGTCGGGGTTTTCAAAACGACTTCGGATGTAACAGTGTTTGTTAATATCAAATTTATTGCCCAAAGCAAAAATTATACGTTCCTATTGTTCCACACTAAAGACATGTGACCCGAACAATACCTTCATAATTTACTTTTCGATGCATCCCTGTTCTATACGGCAGATAAAGTCGTGATAACAAATGGTAACTAAAATAATAAAATAAAGCCGCGGCTGTGTGCACCAAGCGACATATTTCATTAATAAAGCCAAAACAAATAACAAAACATCATACGGACTCACTTCGCAGTGTCCATACGTTACTGAGATAAAACAAAAGATTCGAGACCCGTTGAATTTATGCGTTATCGAACTCAGTTTGATGCCGGGGCCCAAACAATGGACGATCGTGGCGCCCCATGCGGAGAGGGGTGGCACTACAGGACACTGGCCGCGCTGCCGCCTAGCGGCATCTATTATTGAGTAGAGGAAACTATCATCTATTGTCGCGAATGTAAGCGCGGGGTGAGAAAGGTTACGCGCAAATAAATGGAGGTATTTTATCGTTTTCTTAAGATGACATAAAGATTTAGACATATAAGCACAATAGTGTTCAAGCTCACGCAAATAATATGCTGAATTTATGTTCCTTTCATTGTCATTTTAATTCAAAGTGTGGAGAATTCAACAATACACAAAAGTTTAATTTGGAACAAAAAGTTAAACAAGAAAAATACATTGAATGGAAAAAGCAAAGTATTTTGCCAAAAATATTCATAAGCTGTCATCAGACGACTGGACCTACGCCAGATGCGGCAAACCGACGACAAAATATTTCGCTGCAAAATACTTACTCAAGCAAATCACCCCTCCGCTCTTTAAAATCACTCCGGAGAAATTGAGCGGCAATTCGTAAGAAGTTAATCTATGATATTCTCTGTGGCCAAGTAATCTGTTTAAATTCTGTTGATATTTAAATATCTACCTATCGAATGTATTAACAGCCTTCTTTAAATGAAAAGAGGCCTTGTAATGAGATAGTACGGGCTGACACTATTATTCTCATTTATAACCTGAGAAAAAGCTGCAAGAATGTAATAATTTATGTTATAATACCTAATTATTGCTTCTCTTCATGAAAATAAATTTCTTTTTTGATCAATAAATTAATTTTTAATCTTAGTATCATCCAATTACAATAAAATGTGCATCAAATCTTCTTTATTGCTTTGTAAGAAATAGTGCGCACTTCCGCATATTTTCCTAAACGCGCCATTACTTTAAGTCACTGGCTGGTTGTGCGGTTATTTATGCCTCGCATTAAAAACAAAATGATATGCCTTCGCCGCTGAAAATCTAAAAAGAATAAGCAATAAAACGATAAAACCCAAATCTGATACATACTAGGGCCCAGTCTCCCGCAGGGCGAAAGAAAGAGACGGAATTATACATCGGCGAAATGAATTCGATGCTACTGTTTCATCTCTCACCTCTATCGGTTGGCGATCTCTGAACCGTCCTAACTCATGCGTGCGCTAAGTACGACTTTCGACCATAATGCAAAAGCGTAGAGCACCACTATCGCATGCAGATTACAACAAATGGATTTGAGATTAATATAGTACGAGTGCCACCCCCGTCTCATACCACCCCATTCGGCGTTCAGCATTCAAATAGGAATCGAATGGATGACCAAAACATAATATCGTTGGAAGATTCAACCGCCATAAATCAAATGAGAAATAATCTGTTTCGGAACGAGATAGTCGCCGATGGCTTGCCACCATAAAAACGCAAAACGTTTTGTCTGATTGAAATCGTTACGGCGGCTTTTTTCGTGGTGCTATTTCCTTTTTATTTTCCTTGATGTATAATCAATGTGTTAACGGATGGCCGCCAACTGAGGGCTTTGAGAGTAGATTTGCTACACAAAAGATTCTGATATTGAGTTTGAAAGTAGTTTCTCTTTTCGTTCTTTTATGTTAATGGCACTTTCGGTGGCGCTCGGTAATGGTTTGTGCGAATAAATGTCGCACTTTAGCCCCGGACACATGGGACGCTTTACACATTTCCGTTGTTTATGACGCACGTGTGCGTTTTAATGTTTAATAATTTCATAAATAACGACGATTTTAGACTCTTTTGGTATAAATGTAAAGCGTTGGGACCATCCGGAACAAGAATGCAAAAGATCCATCATACCTCTTTTCTTGTCTTGCTGAAATCTTGCAAAACGTTCGTATAAGAAAAATACTTGCGTGAATGTAGTGGTTCAATACAGTCAGTTACAACTATTAAAACCCCAAAAAAAGTTCTAATGTTATTTACTTCACTCCAAGTATCAATAACAAACATTTAAATTTAGATGAGCTGCAAACCTAATTACAAAATCCTTTAAATTCGTTGCAAAAACATATTAAACATAACATTTTGCGAATTGAACAACCGTTGAACCATAAACTCATTTCATAAAAACGAATAACTTTAATATAAACTGAAGTACATATCAAATTCCATATTTTTAATACGTCCAATACTAAGTTACGTTAGCAGACTTGCCAGTCCAGTAAACGTAAGGCCACAAAACAAATTTCATTAAGTTAAACGATACCCGTCAAATTATAATCTAAAATGTACGATAAAATACTTAGCAGATTGCACCACATGTGGTCAACCTGTCTCATAACCACGGCACATGCCATGCTTACCTTCCACAATTATTACTGCGTAAACATAAAAAACACTTTAAAGAATTTTAAACGACGACGATCGAAATTCATCTTTAAAATTTTGAGAGTTAGAGTTCAGAATCTATTGTGTTTTTTCGACCAGGTTCCGACCATCTGTTCCGGATGATAACTATCAAAAAATTAACAATTTGTTTAATGTAAATGAAGCGAGGTCAACTCGTCGATAAATTATTAGTACGCACACCGATTCCTTTGGACTTTTATGCTCACCGAATGTCACCTTTCCTGGGCACAGTATTTGCTTATCGGTACAATCGAGGAACGAACTTTAATACGGTTTTTTTTTTTTTTATTTGTCATCATGTCCAACAGCTGCTGATTTCTAATTTTGAGAGTAAAAGTAACGTTTAATTTGTATAAGTTAGAGTAAATTGTGCAGCTCAAAAAACCGGTCAAGTGCGAGTCGGACTCACACACGAAGGGTTCCGCAGCATCGTACAATAACAGTACGTATTTACTTTTTATTATTTGCTGTTATAGTAGCAACAGTAATACCTATACAATCTGTGAAATTTTCAACTGTCTCTCCATTACGGTTCATGAGATACAGCCCGCTGACAGACCGATAGACGGACGGACGGACGGACAACGGAGGCTTAGTAATAGGGTCCCGTTGGCGCCCTTTGAATACGAAACCCTAGAAAGAAGTACTTGCCTGCCCAGTAATGAATAGCCAGAATGTAAAAGAGCGAGAAAACGTTACTGTTTCGTCCTTTGGAAACCATGAAATTAACAGCGCATCTGTACAAGAAAAATAATTGATGAACAAGAAATTATGAACAGCAAAGAAATTAACACGTTATAAAGCTTTCAAAACCCAACACTAACTCGCTACGACTGTTTAAAGTTAACAGAAGCTGTAAAATAGTTAATTTCTAAATTTATTGCACCAACTTTGTTAATATTTGTGGATTATGTTCGTGATCACTCTTCATTTAGGTGTCATTAACAAAATGATATATTACTGTAAATAAAAAAAGCAAATTAACCAACATCGAGCTCCAAATAGACAATCGCATGTTGACAAGTAATTATCAAAACCGTTTTCTTCCAAACTTTTTTTACAGTTTCGTGACTGCTTAAGTAATAAATCTTTGGCTAATGAGATATTTATGCGAGCGGAGTCTTCCTGTCAACTATTAATCCTTCGGTTGTAATAAAAAAAGTGTGCAGTTTCAATAATATCGGGACGGTTAGGTACTGCCGAGTAGATGACAAATCGTTTTAATAAAGTATCTGACTTTTATTTCTGCGACTAACAATATACCGCGACTGTACAACGGAAGATCGTAATTCTGCTTCATTAATTAAAAAATAAAATATAAAGGATTGTCGTTTGTTTTAATTAATAAAATATACAAAAAGCTTCCAATGTAACGGTTCTTAATTTTAAGTTCCGTTTTATGTAAAATAAAATATGAAAAAAAAGAATTTAAAATTCAAAACTGTAATAATTAATGAAAGTAAAAATCTTACAGTTCTGACATGTTGTTTTTTATGTGACACCTAATCTTTAACCTTATTGTAATTTAGCCCATTAATTACAAATATTATTACATCGAAAACTTAATCTGATATTTTAAATGATAATTAATGCAGTAACCGTTACCATAATATCGCTATATTTATCACTTAACACTTGTTTAAATTCATGTCATATTTAAAACTGTATACGATATTTTAATTTAAAATTATTTAAGCGTGATAATTATTCATTGATTTAAATGATACTTATAGTTAACAAGAAGCTTTAAAACATTACTGAATACAAGTTAGGGTGCATTAATTAACTTAAACCTACTCAGTTTAATTGGCGTGTAATTGCCGTTTAGTTAACTATAACTCAGTAGATAAGCATCGGCATAGATAAGTTTCATCAATGTTGTTTAAACATGATTCATTTGCATCGTTTTTTAACTTTTATAACGTTTTTGTATCGTTAATTAATTATAATTGTATGTTATTTGTTATGTAGAGACGGTAAACGCTTAATTTGACGTTTTAAGGTCCCGGTTATAAAACTCGATTTTAAAAGCGTGCCCTATTATTTATAACTATTGAGTTGTAAATTCTTTTTGGAGATTCATTTGATATAGTATATTGCCTAGATTACTACTTGAGTAAACTATAAAATATAGAGTACACTAGTAGAAAAATATGAGTTTCGTGTGCTTTTTAATGTAACAGATATTTAGTATTTAGGTAATAATATATACCTATTCTTAAAAAGATAATTTAAATTAAAAATTCATTCAGATACAACATCTGTTGTTGTAATAAAATTATATTTTCATGTTTTTGCAAATTTATGTTCATCTATAAAGTATCTAATAAAATAATTCATTAATAATTAAGTTAACTGACAGCTAATCACATAAACAGTTAAGTAATATCACATACAATGTGCAAATAAATGTTATACAATAAAACAAAATACAAATAACTAATATACCTATATAATAATAAACAATACCAACACCAACAAAGATTCCTATTTATTTTAATCCCACATCAAATATTGACTTCATACAATCAAACGCCGAACGATCAAAGCCATCGAAATTCCGTACTCATTGGAGCAAACTTCCTCAAATTAACATAAGCGTTTAACATGAACAAATAGATGTAGCGATAAGCACGATAGTCACGTAATGTTAACTATTCATTACTGCAATTAACACTTCGAACTATAAATTAAAAGTGTAGCATTCCGTAACAGGCGCGCCTTGTACGATGTGTTTTTTTATGTAATCGAGATAGTTTTTTTTTGATGTGCGATTTGTTATGTCTGGTATGACCTATGAGTAATTTTATTAATACTCATTACTGATGAAACCTAGTACCTGTCTGTATTATCTTAAGAGAGTTTTGAAAATTAGGTATTTAAAGAATCTATCGCTGTCACACGGCGTGATCCAAGTGTGATAAGGACAACTGCAGATCGGATCATTAAAAATTATAATTCGAGGTTTGACTCTCGGCTGTTTCCGCCTCCAATATTTTACCAATTTAAAAGATATTTCATATATTGAATACAAAGAATGTGACGGCGACGAGAATTAGTTTAAATTTATATTACTGCACAAAATCATTGCTATATGTTCAGAAAACAGCGAGAAAACAGGCGAGAGCGTTTGTATGGAGAAAGGACCACCCAACCTTTCCTCTTAAAGAAGTTAATATAATAATAATAAAGTGCTCTGCTCCTGTAAAATGGTTAATTTAAATAAATCATTAGTAGCGTATGTATTTAATAATATTTAATTTAAAATTGTACTTTATATAAACAGTAAAAATATATATTTATTCTATATTTTCACTAGCGTTCAAGTAGCGACATTCATTTTAATCTTCTATAAATTCAAATTATAACTTAAAAATTTATAGTACACATTGGCTTTTATAAGCTGGTCAATTGGGTACCAAACCACGGTTACGTAATTATGTAACCGTGGTTTGAAGATTATTTAGGTACTCAAGAACTTACTAAGTATTTACTCGTAAGAGTTTTATTTAATTTTATTCTAGACACATCCGAAAGTTCTGGCTAACAGCTGACGCCTTAGAACCTACTTACATATAATAATAAGAAAAAAAGGGTCATCAAGTCTTCCAAAACTTCATCAAACTTCGGAACAAAAAAGTAAATTTATTCCACGTTGACAGGAAGCAATAAACAAGTCTCGTTCTGACCACATGGTTTAAACAGACAGTTATTCTCATGCCTATTTTATCAGTCAACTAATTAATTAACATAGTAAATATTTTGAGTGTTCCTGATATTGATTTGGAAGGTAAATAATAAGGTATGCGTCGATGAACTGATAACGAAATTAGTTTCATCGAGAATGTTTTCGTGAATAATTTATGGTTGCTTCTTGATTCGTTGTATAATTTGAATATTTTTACTGAATTGATAAGTTGTTTTTAGGCCTTGAGTGAGAAGTGTGTCAAAAGTTTTTAAGTAACCCTTTGGCAAAGTAGAATACGTAATTGAAAGATGTTTTGGTTTTAGATTTTACGATTAATAGGTAAATTTCTACACTGCAGCATGAACCCTGTATATATTATGTGTACATTTCTTCACAAATTATGATTTTCATTTCAATAACCAAATCAATGCGCAGTAATCAATGTAACTTTTTTCTCAGCAACAGCCAGCCACCGACCAAACGTCAAGATCCACTGTTCCCCCCTCAACTGGTCATTTTTATTTAATATCGTTTACTGTGACAAACTCTTCTAGGAAACCTTGACAGACTTCGCATATGATGTAAATTATTAAATGATTTATAATTGTTGACGATAAATAAATTATTTTTAATTATTGATTAATAAATCAATATTTATTAGTAAATGCAACCTCATTTACAAATCAAGGACATCAACATAAACACATAGTGCCTTATTGATGATGATGGATTGCAAGATTTTTATTTTTATTTTTCTGTCCAGATTTAGAACTTGCTGAGCAGTTGCTAAACTCTGTTAAGATTATTATAAGTAAGACCCGCAGTTTTTTACAAGTAAGTAATCTATGCATACATAAGTTCTGAAATATTTTTGCCCACCTATGAATTGGGTACTTAATAATAATATATATTTTTGATAAAGTCCAATTACAAGTTTTAAATAAGTCGAAAAAAAAAGCGGCAGCCTGAGTCTTACATAATTTATATTTAATTAATATTACAGTAACCATCTGTACGAACCCTCATCAGGCTTCCGAATTACAAAAAGGCAGTTATAAATCCAAAAATAAAATCCTCTTTGGACCAAACTCAGGTAATTTATTGTGGTACTGCGAATAATCACGAAGGTGTCGTATAAATCGTGGTCCATTTGTAAAATAGGAATTACGATTCGCCATCCGAGCCATTGTCACCCCTCTCTACCCTCGATAGATAAGTACTTTAGTATATGTTACGGAAGCCGGATAGTTCGAAATGAATATAGGAATACGAGGGTGTTGTTCACATCATTTTCAAGAAATAATTTTAATTAACTACACAATAATGAGTTGTCACATACAAGTACGTGATAAACAAGGTAGGTATCTACACGATTGAATACTTATTTCATATCATTATATAAAAATTACCTTCACTTTTAACATGCTTATATATAGTGTACCTACGTATGTTTAAATATGTTATTATTATACGTATTTTATGTATGTTTATTTTATAAATAAATACATAGTTGGATAGTTCTTTCTTCCTCAACTTTTATACATCAAATCTATCTATCACTCAAAGGTTTATTGGTAGAAAACTCAATTATGAGTTAAGCTCGCCTGTGTACATCAAATGTCAAGTTATTGTTTTTGTAAAATGTGTGTGTATTTTGTAAAATAAAGAATAAAGAATAAAAAATAAATATATATTTAGTAAGTTGTACTAAAAAAAATTATGTATTGTATTTTTCTGTATCCAAACATTTCTTTAATTACTTCTGATAATTAAGGGTAATAATGTAATCTCTACCCAATATATGTTACAATGGTTTTAAATATGTAATTGCAGTAAAGTAAAGGAAAACAGACTACTGAAATGTCGTAAAAGAAAAAGGCAATAACACACGCTTGTGTAAGCAAAATAATTTGCAAATTAAGTTAAAATTATTATAAATGCGAAAGTAACGTTGTTTGTCTGTCTGTTACGCTTTCACGGTGAAACCGCTGAACCGATTATGATAAAACTTGGTATGGGGTAAGCTTGGATACTAAGAAAGGATATAGGCTACTTTTTACAGCAATAACCAACACCCACACGGGTAATTTGTGCTAAATTGATTGATTGATTTGTGCTTTAGTTTGATTTGTAAATATTCGTCTATACCTGTACTATGTTAGACTAGATTTTATCCACCTCTAAAGCTTTCAGAGTCATCAAGTATTTATAAGCTTCTTGTATTATTTTTAATTACGTTAATGTTTGAGCAATCAAGATACAAATTTGCAATACCTTCAAATCGACGTAACAATGAAAATCTTAATTTTATTGAGCACTTAGCCCTTAAAATGCGAAGCCTATATCAGTTTCGCTCAATATTCCTAACTGGCGTATACTTTTATTTTTACTAACTTGCCACTAGCTTTACACTGATACCTACTTACATAAAACCTTCACAAAATCTTGTCAGGGGAGAGGATATTTTCTAATAAACGTATCATGCACTCGACTCACGATCTACCACCGAAAATACACCACGATACGTCGGTTCTAAGGAATTTTTAATAGTTTCACCCCTTCTTTTGGCGTCACCGGCTAATGTATTTGGAATCTGTCTCGAAGCTTTATCTATTGGAAATGGCTGTTTCGAACTACTGTTGGCCTTACGAACTACTTTTAACTACGAGTAATAAATCCAGTGTAAGGCCGGCTACCGTCTCTGCAACTCTGCATAGAGGGGAGAACGGTGTGAAATAGCCAATGGTTTTCCTTATTTTTATTGTTGTTGTTTTCATGTGTCGCTAATGACTTTTCAGTTTATTTAAAATTATTATTTTTCAATAAATTAATTGTAATTTCCAGTATTTATGAACGTATATATATATAAAGTTGTCCAGTTAACAAATGCAGATTACTAAATAAAGTCAAAACATTTGCTTTGTCTTCTAATGTTACCTACTGTAAACGCGGGTCAGTTTAATTGCAATAAGACATTAATTTAGAATATAACCATCTGTTATAGTGCACTACCAGTACTAAAAACATCGTAAACTTGCCGACTAATTCTTATTTCAGCCATAACAGGAAAACTGTTTCCTCCAAGTGCTTGCATAATTAAAATTTAAACGTATTGTCCATTCTAGCCCGACTTCCTCGTAGTACTGTATTGCAGACTGGGGCTTTATACGAATCTCTCCTCTCCACGAAAATGCACATTAATATTAAATGGCTTGGAAATGCTGCGTCGTGGAGGCAAGGGGAGGTAGGGGTGAGGTGGCTGCAATAAAAAAGCAAACGGGCGTCGATGATACACCGAAGGTGGTTCGAGACTCACTTGTTTCTTATTGTTTTAACAATGATGCAGATTTTTAGTACCTACTTTTATATTAACGAACGTTTCAAAGCCAATTGTGGTATCTCATTAGCATTCATTGGAAATGAATGATATGCACATATTTCATGCATGTATTATAGCTGAAACGTAGGGACGCATGCATAGACAGGTATATATATATATTTTAATATAGCAGTTTCAAGTAGATTGCTCTACATTTTACGCATGAATTGAACTATAAATTATGTTCTTCAGATACCGGAAAAAAACCCGATATAGGCAACCATTTATCTTACATCCCCGTGTTTATATCGTTATTCTGATGTCACATACCAACAAACGATTTAACTCAGAAGCGTGCAACTATCAACTCTGAAAATGTCAACCGAGCCATTTCCCTTACAAAGCTTGCCGTACGTGTTTTCCTTATATTAACTACGTAACACTATTCCCCCTTTCTCCCTACCCCCCACTAGTTACAGCATCCAATAAGAGATGGCGCCCGAACAAAACTAGCGTCAGTGCTCTCTCTCGCGAGCAATTTACTCCTTACACTAATTAAAAGAGCGAGCGAGAGATGCCACGCCCACAACTGAGAACAAACAGAAGAGGGGATTGCACCCGCCAATAGGAAAGCTTGATTATTTGTAATTAGAACGACCCGCTCTTCCTTTCCCCAAGATGACCAATGGGATTTTGTATTAAGCGGCATTATTTTGTCGTCAAAGGAATGTCTCTTAGTAATTTAATTAAAATTTTCCACGATTGTGAAACGTTCTCATTTGCTGAGAGCAATCTGTGTTGCGAAATGGGCGTTATGTTTTTAGATTCGACCGAATTACTTTTTACGGTCCGTTTCTCCGGCGTTTTCTTTAATTGATGTCGGTACAGTCATTTACAACGGTAATTTAAAATTCTACGTTTACGATTTTTTTCCGAGATTACTTTTTTGTTTGTTTCTTAACGTATATAAGTGCCTAAATATATTTAATCTCAAAATATTGCTTAAAGTGTTGCCTTAAAACACAGTCTAGTTATTTTTACAAGCAAAAGCTTGGGAAATGGCTGTAATATTAAAACTACCAGACAATCAAAACCTAGAACTTTTCAACAAACGTTCATAATGAAACATGAAAATCAAACTTACAAAAGAAATCTAGAGCATTGTAAGTAGCTGAACAAAACTTTCTCATTCCGCAAACCATTGGAACAGCACAATCATTCAACTAGGAAGAATCAACCGGTCACAATGAACAGACCAACTTTTAGCTGCCAGTTTGCATATAGAGATAAAAGTGGGGAATATTAATGTGAATCGCCCGTCCCCCCTCTCCCCCTTTTCTTAGGGTGGTAGGGGATGGAAAGGAGGCACTTTCTTCCACGGAGGACCACGGGACAGTCGTGATTTTAATTATATTGCGACGTGAGACGGGAGTTATGGCTTCTAAGAAATTTACGAATTTCTGATGTTATTTTTATGCGACTGTGTTTTAAATTTTGCGGATTTTGATCTGGTAATTAGTAGATTGAATAAGTGTATATATAAGAATGCGTGCATAATTTTGAATAGAGATAAATAATATTTTAACTCAAATTAAGATTTAGATATCTACGAGTACCTAGCTATATAATATATACAATTTACATAAATTGTATCGATATTATTACTTAAACTGTGTACAAAAATATACAATACATTTTCATGGTTCGATAAATGTTGTGTTATGTATGTGTTATTATTATGTTTATCTATGTTATAAAAAACAAATGCTAATAAAAAAGGGAGGATAATGTATCAATTATATGTAGGTACTTTCTATTGTCTTCTTGTATTAACCTAGTTAGAAAATGTAATACCTGTACCAATCCATAACAATTTACCTTAAAAATATCGACAATGGCAACCTGAGGTAACAAGAGTACATTTTATTACTATTAAAGCATTTATGACAATGACTGTATTCGGAAAGCCATCAATCGTACACACTCAATACATCACGCGATTTATCTCATAAAATACGTAGATAAGCAACGAAAAAAAACTAGAAAAGTTACAACAATGGGGACCATAAACTTAACCCCTTATTCAACTAAACATTCAACTCACATAAATATCTTTCGACAAACTAATGTCAATGTAAGAACGCCATTACTTGAGTTAAACAAATTCCAAGATCTCACTTTGCATGTGTGCGAATGTGTAGGATCGCGTATGTGTGCCATACGATGCATATACGTCATAGTGTTGGACGTAGGGTTGACAGAAACAAATAAATAAGGATTATATTTGTGAAAATATAAAAGCCTTAAAAATAATGTGGTATTATTTAAATATAGTTATTTAATGTGACCATTTTAAGGCGTATTTTTGTTTCAGGTTCATACGCAATTACCGCTTTAAGCAGTTTGAAGTATGTATAAGGAAAATGTCGGTACTTTAAGTATCTCTTTAGATTTCCTTTGATTTTGTTTTTCTTTTGTCGTTTATTATATTAACCACTTATTTGTCAAGGTTAAGTTGATGAAATGGGATTGTTTTACTGTCATGTGATTCCACAAAAAAAACCTAAAGTTCATTGACTGATCTAAGAATGTGGTTTCAGATTGTTTAACATAGATTTTAACAACGTTAAGTATCACATGTGACCTTAAACAATCATAGATAGGTGTAAATACAATGTAAAGAATAGAAACAATAGACTACATTTTTCACCAAACATATGAAGGTTTTTGGCAACCCTAGTTATAGGGTGAATATGCATATGTGGGAGAGTATGTAAATACGTAAACGTTAAATTGTGAGGATGTGTGATGTTGAGGCTCCAGAGCGAGAGGTCTCCCTCATTATCGACCTCGGGTCACGGCGCATGCTCCAAGTTTAGTCTCAACCCTGCTAACGAACGCCTTATTGCGACAGCGGTTCATCGGCGTAATTGAGTTACGACTTTTTACGTAGCAATTTCGTTTTTCTCTTAGAACCGGGTCGCACGCTAATTGGGGCGAATTTTTTTCTTGCTTTCTTCTTGAACAAATATTGGATTAGGCGCGTAATTCGCTTCAAATAGGTTAGGCTTTGAAGGTATTTCGCTGTAATGATGAAAGTTTTATTATACATTTATTTTGTAACTACATAAATTTATTATAATGTAATGAGTTGTTCTTTTTGAATTTTATGTTAATTTACCTTTTTATGTTGCTTTTTCGTATAAAAGATTGAATAGCTAATTATGTACCGGCAGTGAATGTCAGTATCACCGTCTGGAATTTTCAGTAGATCGTTTTCGTCTTGAGAGCCTTTTTCCTTTACAATCGTTATAAGCTTTGAGTTTTCTTTGTGTATTCTCGTAAGAATAAATCAAAATAAAATTGATCATCATTCGTGTCCAACGAATGATGATCAATTTTATTTTGATTTTAATGTTTAAATTGATGTAGTATATATTATGAGGTAAGCATGTGTGAGTGTAGTTATTTTATTTTATTAATTCAATTAATCAGAGTAGGTATAGTCTTTACAAATATGTTTTGTAATGACAATAGATTTATAATAGTGAGAATTGTTGTCTCATTTCATTCAGTGTTTATTGGAAGGGAAAAATATATGTTTTTAAAATTGTTTTTATGAAATTTACCTTATAGATACCGGCTCATTAAGAATGATTGACTGCGTGATAAAGATTCGATTGTTAATTATAACAAACGATTATACAAACAGAAAAAAAAATAATGACGTTGAAAGTCGTAAAGTAGAATCCAAGATAATACAATAGGTTTCTAGCTCAGCAATTGTTTCAGGGAATTTTCCGGAACTTAGTGCGACTATCCGACTTAGGATTAGGCTTATCTATACATCCAATTGGCTATGTGGAGTCTAGACAAACCTGATATAGGTAATTGAGAAAATATTGTGATGGTGCGACAAAGTAGAGGAAAGGGAAGCTGTACCTTTGAAGGTAGAGTGAGTTCAATTTATATTTGTTATTTTGTCACAGTTTAGAATTAATGAATTAAATTCAATTAAATTATTCATTTCAGAACAATAAATTTGTCTTATATTTAACAGAAATTATGTCTAACTAATCATTTTTAATGTGGTGTGTTTTGTGAAATGTAAACAAAAGAACGTCTCAGGACCTATAATTAGACGTCAAAAAATTTAAAAGAAAAATTGATCGCTCTTATAAAAAAGCACGAATCTACACATTATATATTCAAAAAAGAAATAAAAAACAATTTGAAGTTGACGCGTCGAATTCAAATTCGGCGCCATCTTTATTATTCTGCACGTTTGTTGTGAACATTGTACAATTGATTCGAATGTGTCCGAAGGCATGCGACCAATGCAATGGGATCAAATATTCATTAAATGGCCTCTTGGCTGTGGCTCTGGCTTCATATTCAGCAGACGTAGTTGTTAATAGTTCGCCCGGCCTGCCTTATCTTCGACACTCAGACTTTAGTGCGACGGAGATGGTTTGATACTTGGTGTGGCAGGTAGGAACGATGTCGTTGTGTAAGATTTGATCATCCATTAAAACGTAAAACACTGAACCGTCTCACGGAAACAATTGTATCGAGATTAAAATGTACCCTACCTGTCGATAGCCATGTTTATAAATCAATTGAGCTGCCTACAATGTTAATGATAAAATATATTAATACTACCTACCTAGGTATATACTACCAAGTTTACAATATTTTATACCTACTGTACTGTAATTAGATAATATAGTATGAGCTGATGCTTGAGATTAAATAATTTTTATTTTATTTATTGTTTAATAGGCAAGACTATTGACTCGTTCGGAAAATTATTTCATGCTTTGATCAGACTGCTAAACATTAGTACCTCAAATTATTATTAATATTTAAATTATGAATTCAATTTATAAATAATAATATTATATATTTTAAAGTATCAAGATTGGTTGTCTGTAGTAAATTACTCCGTTCCTTACCTTATATACCTACCAAGACTGCTGCAAGGGTAGCGAGGGATGGGGTTGTTCGTTTGTTAACCAACTACGTGGTATTAACATGGACCTGACATTTTATAATACAATAACAAAAAAATCGTTTTTTTCTTGTCTTTTCAGTACAAACCTAAACTACGGTTAGATGGCTAAGGTGTTTAATGTCATTGAAACCTTTACAATAATCTTGTCATTTGTATTTTGCAATTTTACTGTACATTAATGACGTCCGATGTTTCAAAAGCATTGTTTTGCATTGCCTGATTTTTTTGTTTTTTTTTAATGCGTAAAGGAGTTTATTTAATCTAGTCTTCATGGTTTGTTTCAAATACTTGGAAAGGTTTAACAAATTATTTATAGTAGATAAATAATTGTTTAAGCTGCTGCAAGTCCTCTCTACGCTAGCGGTGTGGGAGGCTGAGCGCGGTCAGTGGGGGCGTCGAGCGCAAATTAATCTCCATACGTTGCGCTCGCGCCGCGCCGCCTAACACTCCTCACTTCTGTATTATTTCTTTTATTTCTACTATTGCAAATATATTTTGGAACTAAAATATTTAATTATAATAATTTAAATATTGACCTGGGCTGTCATGCTGGCTTCGTTTTTGGTTCTTGCGTAGACCAATGTCGTGTTATACGCTTTTCATCTTTCCTAATTCAGTCACTGAATGAGGAAGCCTAAATGTCAAAGCATTTGATTTATTGCATTCAAATACTGAAATCGATTACACCTTTCTAAATTCAGGAACGATTTCATTTGAGATCCTTAATTCAGGATAGTGTAATAAGCGTATGAATTTTAAGACTCAATTGTTTTAGGGTTTAATATAGAAATGTTACGTAAATAAAGGCGCTTTATATTGAGTTTAGAACTTAAAATCAGAGCATTTGACGTTAAAGTTTTTTTGCAGATTATTTTTTTGGGTTAATCTTCTTCTTCTGCCTAGCCTTTTCCGAAGCTTTTTTGGGGTTGGCTTCCAGTTTTACCAGATTTTTTTCGCGTGAGTATTCTCAAGTTTTTGCATGACAAACTAAAGAAGTCGACCATGCTGTAAACTTCTGAGGATAAAAGGTACCTACTTCCTTAAGTGTTTTTCTTCATCGTTATCGAAATTACTGTGTTTATTAAATAATAGCTGTCCCCCGCGACTTTGTTCGCGTGTTTTAGTTTCAACGGTTTTCCATTTTTGCAACATTTTTCATTTATGCTCCGCTCCTATTGGCCGTAGCGTGATGTAATATAGCCTAAAGCCTTCCTCAATAAACGGACTATCCAATACAAAAAGATTTTTTCAATTCGAACCAGTAGTTCCTGAGATTAGCGCGTTCAAACAAACAAACAAACAAACAAACTCTTCAGCTTTATAATATTAGTATAGATTTTTAGCTATATTGCCTACCTACCTACTAGAAAACTCTACAATCTGATTGCGTCCTTGTGTAAAAACTTAAATTGGTTCACTTTGTTACCTGTTTCAGAATGTAATGCTGTTGTAGGGCTGAAAATGTATTTGTAAACTACCTGTAATTATTTTTACGTCTTTTCTTTATAATGTGTTTATTTTCATCCTGAAGTTAAATAACTCCTATTCATGTGTAGTAGTTTACAATGGGGTAGAGGACACTTTTTTATGTCCGTCAGATAAACACGTTTTTTTTTTTCTTAACCTAAAACTTATGATGATACATTGATTTGAACGCAAGCATGACGCATATCCTGAATTTTGATTCACTTTATCTATTTGTGTTTTCTCATATTGAAAAAGCAAAAAATACGTCCTATCTATACTAATATTATAAAAAAAAATTATAAAGCTGAAGAGTTTGTTTGTTTGTTTGAACGCGCTAATCTCAGGGACTACTGGTTCGAATTCAAAAATTCTTTTTGTATTGGATAGTCCGTTTATTGAGGAAGGCTATAGGCTATATAACATCACGCTACGACCAATAAGAGCGGAACATAAATGAAAAATGTTGCAAAAATGAAAAACCGTTGAAACTAAAACACGCGAACAAAGTCGCGGGGGACAGCTAGTCCTGTATATAATGTACTATCCAATATTTTTTATTATCTAACTTACGTACTAATTACATTTTGACTTTTCATACCCTGGTACCAGGTACCTGGTACCCATTATGATCATAAGTTAGTATATTGTTTTGGTGCAAATAAAACCACATGTGTCTTGCTACAATTATTGAACAATAACATTTTCATTGAATAGTTATATTTCTATGTACAGTAACTTCAACTTTGACTAAAAATAACAAATAAACACTTATAGTTACGAAAACTAAAACACCAAATATTAACTTTCTCATACCAAAAAGAACTAACATATTTGAACAGCATAAAATACCAACTTTATAATGTCACAACATAAATACTTTTAAACACGTGTTTCTATAAAATACCGTCAACGCCCCATTAACACTTTAAAAAATAACAAATTACTGACAGCCCTACTGCTACTGTCAAAACTTAAGTCTCAAGTACCATTTATTTGAACAGTCCACTGCAATAATGTATGGAGATTAGGCGGAGGACAGACGCGCTTGCCCGTCCGTTGATCCGACATGATACATCAACGTCGCGGTGGACAGTGGACACTCCCCCTTACGTCGGATGTTTAACATCCAAAAGGATTATATGGAGAAGGCAAATGGATTTACTATTATCTGCTTGTTAGGGTTACACCATCAATTTATTGATTTTTACTGAGGATATAAGTGTTCTAACTTCGAAAAAGTTCCAGATCAAAGTAGTTTGTAACACAAACTTAATGTTGTGTTTTTTACTAAGTATGAATGATGAAACTAAATTACAGCCAGTTTGTAAGAAAAATGACGTAATATTCTTTATCATCAAAATGACACCTAAATTACTGGACTAAAGAAGAGCACAAATAGACTACCTATATGAAGTATAATAACATTATCTGCAACAATAATCCTAAGATGATCAATGAAAAAAGGATGGAGGAAGGAAAAAAAGATGATCAAAAGATCAATGAAAAAAGGTTATAAGGCCTAATGGAACAAGAAGCCACATTAACTCCAGGGTATAATATTATGAGACGGATAATAAACAATACTTTTTTCTGAGGGCTTAAAACAAGAGACGAACTGATAAAATATACACGTACGTACGTACCGAAGAATTTCCGTAAATTAACCATATCCAAAATTCGTAGCTCATTGTAAAAGACTAATAGCAAACTAGATGTTTGTATGTCAGCTTTGCATACTGTCCGGCGCTTGTTAGCCGGGGAATTAGTTAGACCTGCACGATGATTAGTGGGACTCCCACGTACCCTTTCATTATGCGAATCGTGCTGACGCGCTAAATATGACGAGACGTGTTAACACGAAGCCAGGTTTTGACATTCATGTTATTTTTGTTTTAAATATTCCATTACTTTGAGGTGTTGACTTATCGGTTGGAAGATGAGCAAATATTTACTGATAGGTATGAAATTTTAATCGCATAACTCAAGAAAAGTTGTGCTCAATTATTGTCATTATTTTCTCCTGTAACGTAGGTTGCGAATGCTTGTCAAAATGTGTTCAGATAATATGTGACTTTTTCCTACGCCTTTGGAAACCTGGCGTCTTAATCATAATAAAGAATTTGTTTCAAGACTTGGTTATAGGAGAGATTGAGGTCATCCAAAAAACCTTTTGCTTGCAAAATAGATTTCATCCTTATAATTATTTTTATTAGTACTTGTAACACAATTGTGTTCTTTGAAAATATGACTAGTATCTTTAGGCATCTCCATATACAAAGAAGGGACTTGATCACCACGTTTTCTCACATGTTGCCCGTTTCAAACCATTAAGCTAGGGTTTTTCCTCATGCAGCGAGGTTATATTTAGCTACTTTTAAGTAAACGTTACTTAATAGGTACAATATTAGTGAATAAGATTCTTTAATTCCAATTATTGCATACTTATCACATATAATAGGTGTTGAACGTCGTGTTAAACAAATTTTTAGAGTACCTTAAAATCAGTAGAAGACATAGCTATGCACATTAATGTATGTCAGACCTAGTTAATACCCTGAACTGAAATTTGTACGTAATACCTTCCGTACAAGGCTAATGCAGCATATGTTTATCAATAATACGCTGAAAACGCTCGCTGAACGCAGAGGCGCTTAAAAGCTTTTGCTGAAGAGGCGTTCAGTATAAGCTCTTTATTAATAAAAATACACCTCCAGCCTGCATGTTAGAAAATCGTGTAGAACACGAATGTAGCCCGACTAGATGTGGATGAGTCGCAACGACATCACACTTATTATACTGTTGAATCTTTAGGTCATCACTTGTACTCAAAATTTCATCTAGATCTATGATCATTGTAATGATTACTATCATTTCTGCTGTTGCAAAAAAGTTTCAAACAATTACAAAATTATTGCAAGTATCATTAGTAAGCACTGATCATGCGAATGAAATTCAGAATTGAAGGGTTTTTATTTATATTCCGGTCTTCACATAGAATCCCATATTAATGGTTTTTCTTTTTGCTTCTCATTGTAGCACAACTTTAAATGAATGAATCTTGTGAATGTTAAGAAATATCAAAAGAAGGTGTAAGAAATTGCAGACTTTTAACGTGATCCTCAGACAATCAAGACTTAAAAAAATTACCGGTCGGTTCCAGCACAGAGAGTAACGATAAGGGCATACAACAATGTTTTCGTTCGATCAGAAGCTCGTGCCTCTGAAATGAAGTTGGGTATTAGGAACGTTGCTATCTCCCGGACTATTTCCAATTTGTTTGTTAACATTTCCCCCGGTAAGCATACTACAAGTTTTGTAGGATAGTTACAACTAGTTTGCCGTTTGTGTTGCGAGTTTGATTTGGATGCAGAATTATGAATGTGATGTCAATTTGTACGTGTTGTTTGATAAAGAGTTGTTTGTATGCAATAAATTTTACAAGAGCAGTCCAAAACTTTTTGAAGGCTATTCCTACTGGATTAAATATCAAGATCTTATCATATCATTAAACTTATTTTAAATTAATTCAGTTCAGTGGTGTTTTTTCCAAACTACGTTCTACAAGTTAGTGGTTTAAAAACCTATAAAACCAATTTTTATCCCAACAACTAAAAACAACTATAATAACAACATTACTACTAAAAGCCAAGCCTGAAAAACTCAATTTTCATCACACAAAGTCATCAACACAAAGTGTCACAAATAATCGAAATTAGAATTTATTAGTGCTGCGTAGGGGTTCAATTTTGGTTCCGTGTGTAGCAATAATGCGTAAAAAACTCATCTCCGTCACCCCACCCCCTCCCTTGCCACCCTTTCTCCCCGGGCCCGGTGAAATATGATGTTTTCCCGTCCCGTGTGGACACGATTAGAAAATTCGTCGCGATGCTCTGTAGGCACTCAACACTACGCTGATAGTTTCATATACGTATGTAGTGTACAGTTTCATTTGAATATTACTTTCGTGTTTCGCCGACTTTGGATTTTGTACATGAATTACTGATATAGGTAAATTGGAATGTACTTTCAAGCGCGTGTACATTTATATGATGATTAAAGAAGACTAAATTCAGTAGAACTAGGTAATGTTCTAAACAAATTAAAAGTATAATTTTGCCACATTTCTCACAAAGTAGACATCTTGTTGCTGAAGCATTACTGGTAGACGTAATAATGATGATGTTAGCTGTTAAAATAATTTCATAATGTTTGCAACCCCATTTCCGAAAGTAGAGTACTATGTACCATGTACCAAATGGTGTCGAATATTCTCCCATCCAAACAAAGATATCAATACAATATCCAAGTAACACGACGTCACCGATTCCTTTGCATTCCACTAA
Source organism: Diachrysia chrysitis (assembly GCA_932294365.1). Classification (NCBI taxonomy): domain Eukaryota; kingdom Metazoa; phylum Arthropoda; class Insecta; order Lepidoptera; family Noctuidae; genus Diachrysia; species Diachrysia chrysitis. Next base: position 5,863,692 of record OW028653.1, read on the forward strand.
TGTAGGCATAAATCAGGGAGGGCAGCCCTGAGTCCAAGGAAGGATCAAAGCCTATATATCAAGCTAATGCTGATATGATATGTTAAATAAATATCGACGCCAGGATATTGGGTTAGGGTTCTAAATCGAAAATGAATGTGACATGTGTACAAAGTGAAATGCTTTTTGAAATATTTATTGGAAGTGAGACAATGTGGCATTTTGTAGATGAAGAAAAATTTTGAATTTATCTTAGATAGTAAGAATTCAAAGATTAAATGTGAAAAGAACAGTATTATAGAACGGGATGCCACTGCCATTAATACTGGAGATATCAAGACATTATTGGTTCATAGAGGATGGATAAAATGCTAAAAAAGATTTTCACTCAGATATTAATTAAAACAATTTTACTAGGTCATGAAAACTTTCTAATTTTTAAGTGGGAAGCTATCATTTTACCCAGTCTTAATAGCTTCGTCTTGGTATGCAGTAGTGAAACCACTCCTTGCAATAAAACTGTTCAATTCAGTCTACTCTTTCTAAACAGAATGTTATATAGTCTATCTATTCTTGTAACTTGCTTGTCACTCTTCAACCTATACCTACATCATCTACATACTCCGACCGACACACACTTTAATGGTATTATTGGAAAATTGGCTCCGCGTCCCTAGTGTTGACGAAATTTTGCTATCACTACACCGCATCAGCCAATAGGGTGTGTCGGTTCACACTATCTACAAAAGAAATTACATGTTCCTCTCTATCAGGTGGGGGTGGGGTGAGATGACGTCAGAACAGCGCCTCGAATAAATGTGATGGAAATTGGAGGATTTGTTTACCCATATTCTCACACTTTTGACACTAAAAGGTAGAGCGAGTGTTTGCCTGTGTGTGTGTTTGTATTGTTTCAGTGTGGATGTGTGCATGCGTGAATATTTCGGTGAAGTGTGTTTGGGGACTTTTATGATGGTTAGTTAGTAAGGATGCTTAGGACTGATGCACACGTTCGACTTTTCATGACCGAATAGTTTAATGATTTCAAATTTGTTTGGGGTTATGATTGAATCCATCGACTCTGACCACAGTATGCCATGAAACTGAGTGGTTTCATATCAAATATCAAACATTAATCTGAGGAACCATGTATGTACCTACTCACAGTTGAGGTTATGCGTAAATTGCGAGAAAAATCAAACAATGAAATTGAAAAGTAAAGCTACAAAAGACGTGTATTAACATGCGTCTTTAGATTACACTAAAATATACTTAAAAAAGTATATTTAGAAACGTCTCATCAAAATGGAATGTGTCGTCACAACTACCAATTTATATCAAACTAATGTAACAAATACAACTTACAAATTCAAGTCATACGTCATAAGTCTATTGTAAGTTAACACCACGACACACGGCAACCGAAGTCGTGCCCAATTCAATTTATTTAGCGATTTTCAGAACAAAAATATTATGGCGAGCTATTTATCAGAGTTTGGAGGCGTCGTACTACCAACACATTTATCCGTTCACCTCACATACAAAACTAGAGTGCGATTACGTAATATATTCCGGTGTCGTGTGCCTCCAGCCATTTTTCTATTCGTTCCCGACTTTTGAAGGCGTGCGAGAGACGTGGTATTACGATGCCTAATTCAAAGGAAATGTGGAATGAAAATTGTTATGTGTAAGAAGTAATCGGAGTAGTTTCGTCGTGTTATGAAAATGTGGATAGAAAAAACAAGGAATGTTTAACGTGGTTCGTTTTATTATGATTTGTGGGGTATACACCAATTTTGTGAAAAAATCTATGGCAAAATAAGACACTGTTAGTTCACAATTATGTTTTTATATAGCCTAGGTATATGTTGTCGAGATATAGGTAGTTAATACAAGTGATTACATTATTACGGCTAAGTATATTGACTTTTAAATTATTGATGCTTTATAGGTTACCATCACTATTTTAAGACACTAGGAAGGTTTCAAGATTGCTCCAGAGGTTTATTCCCTAAGATAATCTAGGCACACGATGCAGATAGAGTTTTTTCTGTGCAACAAATACAGGCAAACTGTCGATGGACCAAAAAGTTCATGAAATCGTTTGCATTAATAAAAAAATAGTTTCAATTGTTTTATAAGCGCTGTAATAGTAATTCCAAATAAGTGCCAAACCGTTATCATAAAAAACGTGTCACAAAAAACCATTCGAACATTCTCCTTACATCCACATATCCTTATATGTGACTATACTAACTTATGATAAGTAATAACGCCTAAAATACTGTAGTACTTCCTCATAACATACGTAATAATATCGCGTAAATTTAGTCGAAAGAAAGGACCTAATAGGAGGGCCGGGCAACAGTCCAAGCTTATCTGGGAAAGCGTAAAATTTATGTTAATGACACCCCTCACAAGGGGAAATAACATAACGTTAAAGTAAAGGAGAAGAAAGCATATCCCGATAACGTGTCCTCGTTAAATGAACGAAAGGGGAGTATTGGTGAGCCGTTCGATTTGCATTCGGTTCATTATTGTGACTATTGTATCGTCAAGGGACAGAGCTCGTCGGGTTCATTTAGAGCTTCTTGTTCATACAGTTTTGTTCTTTAAAATTAGGTAATGATGGACTTGATTGGCTTGCAAATATAGTTTAAAATTTATTTAAATTTTGAGCATATTACTTGCGGCTAGAATTTATATTTAAAAGGTTTTAACATCCATGCCCAATTTTTCTTATCGATATATGCTAACGATAGCGTGCTTGTGATGAATTGCTTTCTAAATCAGTACTTTATCAAAGATCTCCCTCCAATGTTTCTTGTTAAGAATGCATAACAAACGTTGGCATGTTAATCTTCATTTCGAACACGATTCAAACATCATGTCGACTGCCACGAAGATGGAATCCTAAAAACTACAGAAACACGCAAAAAACGTAGCTGGAAGCGGGCAATTCATTCGTTCATTCGTTCTTATATCCGGTTATCGCCGGTTTATCATACGCCCGGGGCCCAGTGTTACTCCTCCCGAGATTATTTTAAGCTTCAACCCTTAACGTTTGATTAAAGTACCATTCTTTGTTGGAACTGACCTTTTTCTGGACACTATGAAGGTTGCTGACCGAATTGTTATTGCTAATGTGCTTAACCACTATTAGGAGAGGGCAGATATAATAATATTAGTTATAGAAAATGTATAAAAAGGCATTATCCCGTCCTATTAACTGGTCCTGCATCCAGATGGATGCACAGAGGACTAGTTTTGTAGGACCAACAGAGAGTGGGAGTTAGGATAGCTTATTTTAATAAAAAAATAATATTAGGATACTAGCAATCTATTACAATCCGTATAAAATTAACATTGAATTATGTGAAAATAAAAACAAACGTCCATGGTGTGATCCATTCATTATTTTAGCTAGTTTTTTACATACGCACTGAAAATGATACTCAATAAAAAATACAGTGACCCAGACAATACAGAAAAAACATTCAAAACATTAATATGTAATCACAGTTAAAATAGGATGCGAATTGTTTTTATTTCTTTACAATTTTATTCGGTCATACAGACAGGATAAAATTAATAGCGCCTCCGTGTTTGCCCTTCAGAGAGTGCAATCACGCGGATAGAGGTTGCCTCTTTGTCCCCTATTCCCCTTTTCTTTTATAATTTGTCGCCTCCGGCAGAGTCTCGGACCGCGAAAGAAATGCAAAGTCTTAAAAGGTTTTTTACTATGTTGCAATTTTGGGCGCCGGAAAATGTGTACGGTTAAGTTAGGTATGTATATTGTATATGTTCCCCTAATATTGATGGGTTCCTTAAAATAGGTTTCTTTGAATATATTTGAGTGCTTCTGTAATGTTAACTGTTGTTTATAATGTTTAAGTATTGCGAAATTAAATTCGAATGTAAAAAAAATAGCAGTACAATTATGCCATAAAACAAAACTCATATCAAGGTTTCATAAATAAATTAACAAAAAAAATACGTCAGTAAGAGGATCTTATCATTATTTACATTTTGATAAGCCTATATTTAACCTGAACCATAAAATTTAATAGAAGATTCCTAAACACACGTACATAACATATGTAATAGTCGATCTATTACATATGTTATGTACGTGTTTCTATAACCATCTAAGTATAGATACTAATATCGAAAGGAGTATTAAAGGTCAAAAACGTATAACCCTTTTAATTATTGGCTCACATATTCCATCGTAGATATTACCTCCAAAGTAACTCACCCAACCAAGAAGATTTATTTATAAAACTAAGGTTTATTAAGGTATAATGATCCCAAATGTCCCATAAAATACAGCCATTGATTTACAGCGCCAACACATACAACTGAATCCATTTGCAATCCGCTCCCACAACTATTACAAATAAAAGGAATTCCTCGTACAAAAGGGAAACCTGGGAAAAAGAAATAAAAAATATAATAATTCAAAATGGCGTCTGGCCACTTAATAACTGGCTGACACCATTGGGAAATATAATTTAATTTTTCTTTAGCGCCGTACTGTTCGTTCCTAATTCAAATTTGTATTTGTGTCCCTGTCTGGCATTTCCTCGGTAGCGTCCCCCTCCCTCCGCCCCCTCAAACTTCCGTTTGTTCGGGCGCCCCGTGTCACCCAGTGTTCTGGACAAGAAATATTTGCGATATTGTGTATTAGATGATTTGTGTATTCGCATGTACGTGGTGGGAATTTATAGAACGTACAGTTGTGTAGAAATTGTTAGATGTTTAATAGGTACTCTCATCAAAGTTTTAACAAGCTTCATGCCCGTGTTGTCTGTTTACTCTGCTGATGTAGAACGCCATTATTATTATGAGTTTGTGTTTTACTAGGATAATTATTAATGAGCTTCTGTTTTCGCTTGTCGGTGTATAGAAAATCAACTAATAATAAAATTATTGGATACCTATCTATGATGATGACAGGTTCCTTGGTATCATGGTTACAAACGCGACTACGGAATGTCTCAGGTTCGATTTTCGGTCAAGCAAAATGTAAGTAACCGATTTCAAAGCGAAAATTAGAGAAGAAGAATATTCAAAGCAAATAATAACAATCCTGTAATATGTAATAAGTTTTGACTGCCGTTATTTCTTAAGAAATAAGCAGTACCTACCTTTGTTACATTAATTTGTTCTATTATATTGGTCTATATAATTTTGATCGTGTACTTAATAATTTTAAAAAATCAGGGTGTCTCCATGTGAGTGTAACTTGCCATTGTATCGTATGAAATAAAACTCATCTATCATTGTTATACCTACATACTTTTTGCCATTACCATAAATTACTTGTCCGAAATCAGCATGCAACGAAACCTCATGGTGGCTATAAAACTAGGCAAAAACTGTATTTACGGACAGCGTCGGGGGGACAGGTGTGAGAGTAATATTCTAATGTTGGTAGGAGCGACCCGCCATCTATAATAATATAACCCGTCGTATTGAAAAAATGAGTGAGTAAAATGTTTGGCACCCCTGCGTTACGTGAGCCTTGATCAGTGGTTACCAAAGTATAGGATTAGGTACCTAATTTACAGCTGCTGCTGGAGCCGCGGAAACCCTAAAACGGCGGAAATATAGTAGTTACTACTAGTACCTACCTAGTTACTTCATAATAGGTAATATTTGAGCCGTTTGGGATTGAAACTCTTGGGACATGGAGACCGGGGGCACGAGTTCTTTTAAAGAATCTTGCAAAAAGTTTTGGTCGACTCTACCCGTGACCAGAGAGCTGGCATATTTATTGCACAAATTATAATTAGCATAGCCAATTAATGTGTCAATGCTGCCAGCCTTTTGGAAAATTTTCCCGCTATTGGCATCACGATATTTTTTTTTTTTAAATGCTTGTTAGCTAACCATTGTTAAAGAATTTTGCTTAATAATGGTTAATAAGTCCTCTTATTTTTACTAAGTTACATAGTTTTATTAATATTATAAGTTTTATGTTTAAAAATATAGCACCTACAACATTTTGGTTTAAACCTGTTTTTATATAAACCACTTTTTGCAATAGTAAGACCGATAAGTTTTTATAAGTATAAGTATTGTAATTATGTATTTATTAAATTTAATAGAATAGAAATGAAAAGAATTTGTATAATTACACAATAAGATATGTGGCTGTGAAAATAATATCTAGATAGGTACCTACTAAGAATAGCTTTATTGATAGATTCTAAGTGTATTTTACTGTGTGAGAAACCTGAACTTGAACTGTATGATATACCTACAATTTTATTATGCATATTGTATAGGTATATAATTTTGTATGTCACGTAGGGTAAAGGAACGCAATCTATTATGTTTCAGACTTAAATCATTATTAGCGCCATCTAGTAAAACTAAGTCAAACTACAGTATAACATCAAGCAGGTAGTTCTTCAACCATCTCCTGACGGTAAGTTTACTTAATGTGTACATAAATTCAGAGATGGCGCTGTTATGTTCTGTCTACAAGTAACTTTTTACAAACCAAAAAAGTCGGTTTGTAAGTTTATTTCCTTTTATAACACGTTTTCATGTCATACAGAATACAGATGTAAATAATTATATCTTAAATGTTTTTTTTTTAGGTCATTCATACACTGCATTTTCATGATGAAGTTTAAGTTACGCATACTAGATGGCGCTTTTATAAATATTTGTTACTTTATTCGAAATGTTTATTGTACATGTTATTTGTTTAGAAATTGTTTCCGTATATAAAAGTAAGATGATTACCTATGGAATTATCTCATGAATACTAAATCGCTAAATAAATGAGTGTCACCTGAGAGTCATAAAAAATGTTCACGTTTATCAACAGTTACAGAGTACTTTATTGTCAACAGTTCCGTACCTATTGAGTTACTGTTCACACATCTCAGACATACTATTTGCTAAGGCTATTTACTATCAGATATTACGTCTGCAGGTAATTGAACGCATGACTGTGAGCTAACATTGTGAAGTACTTAATAAATGAGCATATTATATCTGTACATAATGAATATATCAGTATCAGTAGGTAGGCAGGTAGGTAGAGCCGAGGAGAGATTACTAAAATTAAGGAAGTAACTAGAGTTAAAATGGTATACTGTAAAAAGGAATTTATCACGATTCATTACGACTTTTAATGTCTTTAAATTAATTTGCCTGATTGGAACTGCAAAGTAAGTATAACAATTTATGAAATAGCTCTTACAATAACGTTTTTTAAGCCTCGGAAATCCTTATGGACTACCTCCGTCCAGAAGAAGGTGGAGGGGTATGTCATATGTGGGAACTCATTGCAAACTTATTCGCCCTCACTTGTACCTCCAAATAATTGCAAGCCTTTGCGCTACATACATTTCTCGTCAAATGCTGTTCTAAACATCACAAAGTCGTGAAAAACACAAATGTACATAAATCCGTATCAGCACACGAAGGCAAATCAAATAGCAATTAGAAAATAGACATTCACACAATTGGTGCGCAAACAGCACAGACAACACTGTACAATTCCCTCTCGTATTTACAAAAAGATTGAAGTCAAATCCACTTTTATCTTATATCTCTTATTATTGTTAGAAGAGACACGCTGATAGTAACTTGTTATTTGCAAGACGTATCTAACACTTGAAAGACGTTAATAAAATGCAGAAAGTGCGACCAACGATCCCCGTTTCTCCTATTTATTTTAATGTGGCCGAATACTGCTTGTTCGGGATTATTTTAGGTGTTATTGTAGGTATTATTATTTATTATAATGTGATTAATAGAAAGTATAACACGGTTTCCGGGTTTCTGTTTGGTGGGAAGCATATGTCGGTTATATCTATAACCTTGGCTCTCATTGCGAGGTAAGTGTCCCTTCATCCTTTTATTTTGTTATAGACGGAAGACAATTTTTAGGTGCAATACATATTTTATACGATTTATTTTTGATCAAGCAAAGTATTGACCATAAATAAAAAAGCGGTTTTAAATACTTATACATAAATAAATTGGTGCATATGAAAATATCGGGTAAGAATTAATTGAGCGTAACAAAGGACTGGTCTGAACAGATTAATAGATGGAGTGCCAAGAAAAAGACCTAATAATATCTAGGATATGATACGACCTAGGAACCTATAACGACTTAAAAAGGACCACGTAACACCCTTACCTACTTTAGGCTTGTCCCAGAAATAATTTTGAATTAAGTATTGACAGTTCTCAGTCAGTCAGTCAATGGCGCCGATTCGCTTGTACGCTAACTAAACAAAAATTAAACCATTGCTATCTTTTACTAACATACAGCGTGAGAAAAGGACGGCAACAGATAACAACTTACTTAAAAATGTCAAACTAGTTTTCGCCTTCATCACTTGGTTTTAGTACACACTATTCTGCGTGTCGGTATTCGGTCGATGTGTATGAGAATTTTAATTGAAACTAAATTTGATAGCTCTAATTTTCGTCTATCCTTTTCTGTGTACAAGTGAAAAAGATACCGATGGTTTAAAATAAGTTTAGTGTGGGTTTAATAGAATCAGGGCCAATGTTATTCCACGAATAAAAATCATCTGGCGGTTGTAAAGTCCGCCATATATCGCCACTATCATTGTTTTATCGTCAGATTTACTTTTAATGATACAAAGGACGACTGTTTAGAACTCTCTTTCTATCTGTCAGTAGGGGCTCAAAATCCAAGAAATTGTTTATTTCCAGTCATTTAACAAGCATCACTCTCCTCGGAGTACCAGTCGAGATTTACCTCAGGGGTACCCAGTACTGGGCATCGGCTCTATCGCTTATCATCGTCACCTTCCTCACAGCAGTCATATATTTACCAGGTAAATATATACTTAGAGATTTTTATGTATTAAACCATTGACATTAGGTTTTGGCAGAGTTGTAGACAACGTGGAGCTAGGCCGCGTTATACTCACCTTGAGGTTTATTGTAAATTATTGAAGGTATTGAAAGTACTATTAGTAGTTAGTACTGTAGAAAATATATAATATACCCAAAAATTATGGTATGTAAAAAATAAATAAATAGGATATTGATGATTTAATTTGGGACGAGTTCATGGCCTCGCTTCCGGATTTACGACAAGTCAGTCGGTTTGCAATGAGACTGGGGTAAATGCCTGGTCGTGCTATGCAAAGCCAGCCCATTTGGCTGTGAGGAGCGCCCACTAAGAAAGTCTTTTCCTTAAAAAACAATTATAGTATTTTTTCTGATTAATTGGGTTATTAATATTATTACCTGTTTTTACTATTAAAAATATATCTTTAATTAATACTACATATTAGAAGCTTAAATTAAACGTACGGTAAGCTGTCTATCAAATACCCGTAGATTTTACAATGTGCTCATAATTTTCATTTCAGTTTTCCATAAGTTGCAACTATCCTCGAGTTTCGAATATTTAGAAATAAGATTTTCTACGCATACGAGGACGATAGCTGCAGTTTTGTTCGTGGTCAGCAAACTGATGCTTTTGCCTATTGTGCCTTACGTGCCTCTTATGGCTTTCAGACTAGGTAAATATCCAATATTTATTTTAATTAATATACCTACACCTCTATCAAATTATTTTTTTTTTGGAAAAGAAATATACCTATTACATTTTTATTATTATAAAAAAAAACCGGCCAAGTTACAGTCGCACTCGCGAATGAAGGGTTTAATTTATTTTTATTGTTAACTAGCTGTCCCCCGCGACTTTGTTCGCGTGTTTTAGTTTCAACGGTTAACATTTTTTATTTATGCTCCGCTCCTATTGGTCGTAGCGTGATATAGTCTATAGCCTTCCTCAATAAACGGACTATCCAATACAAAAAGAATTTTTCAATTTGAACCAGTAGTTCCTGAGATTAGCGCGTTCAAACAAACAAACAAACAAACTCGTCAGCTCTATAATATTAGTATAGATTGTTGTTATAGCGGCAACAAAAATACACATTCATTGAAAATTTTCACTGACAAACAGACGGACGAACCGACAGCGGAGGCTTAGTAGGTAATAGGGTCCCATGACCCATTGATACCCTTTCGCTACAGAAGTCTAATACGTAATACCTTATTCAATTCTCATTTTGATTTTGTGAAGAAATGAATAGTTTTCCAATCAATTGTTTGTTTTTTTACATGCAAATGCAGCACACCTACATGGCTATTTTAAATAACTTTTCGTTACTTGCTAATTTACAGTAACCAATCCATTAACGGGACGTATAACTGCAGTACTATGCGTTACTTGTGCAACACTAAGTGCAATCGGAGGATTACGAGCGATAGTCTCCATAGGAATAATGACAACGTTCTTGGCCCTCGCTGGAACTGCCCTGCCAAGTGGACTAGCACTTATACCTATGGGATTCAAGAAAATGTGGGAAATTGCCAGCCATGGAGGAAGATTAGTTTTATATGAGTGAGTTTAATTGAAGAACTTCTTTTTTTTTTCATTCAATGTAATATTAAATTTCATGTGATGTTTCGTTTCATATTCAGTCATCAGCTTCTCAACATTTGCTGTTAAATCCATATCCATTTTAGGCGATAAGTACATGGTCGTTTGGTCGACTAGGCTACTACTATGAGCTGATCGTTCCCACTTGGCTATTTGTAAATAATATTTCTTCCCAACAATTTGTGATTGTAATAGGAGATTAGCCAGTGTCGTACAAAATAGACATGTTAAAGAGATAAACGCATTTGAAGATTTTATAGACGTCATTAAAAGTTCAATGAAGAGACCGGAAGCCGTTTGTTTTAAGGATTTATGCCGTGGCATAACGACTTCTTTTATTTTGCGAGATAAGCAAGTAAAAGAAACCGTACTTTTTGGATGAGGTCTACTGCAGTTAGCCTGAGCGCAGGCTTTGACTGCTTCACCGGACTTTTACAACGCTACGATTCCAGAAAAAGCTGGACATAAGTTTTTACTTACGCAAATTTCTTGGAGATCGACCCGACTAGTTTCAGACTCGAACGGAGTCCTCATTCATCAGATCATGAGATGGTACATGACCAATTATGAATAAACTAGCTGTCCCCCGCGACTTTGTTCGCGTGTTTTAGTTTCAACGGTTTTTCATTTTTGCAACATTTTTCATTTATGCCTCGCTCCTATTGGTCGTAGCGTGATGTTATATAGCCTATAGCCTTCCTCAATAAACGGACTATCCAATACAAAAAGAATTTTTTAATTCGAACCAGTAGTTCCTGAGATTAGCGCGTTCAAACAAACAAATAAACAAACAAACAAACAAACAAACTCTTCAGCTTTATAATATTAGTATAGATTCATCTCGCGAAAGTTATAATACAAAACTATACGTTGTATGTTGTTAAACTATTTTACCGTAATGTCATAAAATATTAGGTTCTAATGTACTTACCAGCTTTTGACTCGGTTGCCTCTTTTATAGAACGCCAGACTCAACGAATATTTTCTGCTGCCATAAGGATTAGAAGGAACACTCATTGTTCGAGATCTACACTAAAGACCGAATGCTTAAACGCGACTTGGTTATAAGTCGCCGTTAAATCTCGTGCTGACTTTTTACTTTATGGTGTGAAGTGGCTACAGACGGACATTTCAAAATTTCTTAACCTTAAGTCGTGTTTCAGTATTCCAAGTAACACTCATAAAGAAATCACAGATAAAGTATCCCGTCACAAATAAAAACCACTGTATACTATAGCTATTGAGAATGTTCTCAGAAACGAAATTCGCAGACAATTTCGTACAACCTTCAATTGTTTTAGAAAATTTTACGTGAAATTAAATGTGTAGGTAGGTGAGTAATTTTTATCGAACCAGATTGACCAGTAATAAAAATTATTAATAACAGGTAACAATTATATTTCGGCAGATAGCTGAAATAAAAAAAAATAAAAATGAAATAGCTTGTTACAAAAGAAGAGAATTGAAGAGAAAAAAATTGCTAATTTTCCATGTAAAATAAACTAAATTTTGTTTAAAGGATGCCAATTTTAAGTACATTGGTAAGAAGAACGTGCGAAAAAAAAAATACTTGAACAGGTAATTTTAATAAAACCTTCATTTATATTTTAGTCCAGATCCAGAACTGGCCCACCACACGTCGTTCTTTGCAGTTACGTTAGCTTTATCAACGAATTGGTTGTGGAAGATAGCACTAAGTCAGTCGACACTACAGAAGTTACTAGCAGTGCCTACAATAAGTCAGGCCAGACTATGTTTGTTAGTGTCATGTGTTGGAGTCATACTAATGAAGCTGTTGTCATGCTTCTTGGGATTGGCATTGTACGCGTGGTTCGCTGGTTGCGATCCTTTGCTTACTGGTCAGATTAAGAAACATGAACAGGTATTTTTTTTATTTTCCAGTCAATCAGTCAATCAGAATTTCCTTCAGAAATATTTTTAAATGTTGTTAATACCTGATTTTGTTGATTCTCTTTTGCAGTTAGTTCCACATTTCCTAAACAATTTATCCATGATGTTTCCTGGTATATGTGGAATCTTTATCATATCAATATTCAGCGCGACAACCGGGTGAGATCAAAATCATGATTTAATCTACAAATAATTTTATTTATGCCTACTTAAAGCTTATTTAAATTTACCGTTTAGATGTGAATTGTTACAGTTGCATAGCTTCATTGATTAACTCCATCGCTGGCGTATTATTCGAAGAATTTATCAGACCATGGATGCCTCAAAGTACCAATGAGATGGCTTGCTGTAAAATTATGAAGGTACCTATTGTTAAGTGTGAACTTAATTAGGTTCTATTAATTCTCTATTAATTAACTTGTATTTCGTAAATACATAAGTATTTTATAGTAGTCCTCAAGTCCCTCGAAATACTACAAAATGAGCCTTTTACCATTATATACATTATTTAATTTATGTGGGCTTTAACGAGATAGAAAGCAATGAACCGGTTAAATATTTGATTAAGCCATTTGGTTTACTTACCTTGATAACAGAAAAATCCTTTTAAAAAATTTATACCCATCCAAATAAAAAATGAAGTGTTCGATGTTTTTTTCTGTAATCATCTGCTTTATTGTTTTCGTTTTTAGTGTCTCTGCGTGTTGGTCGGCTTATACTGCGGATCTGTGGTGTGGTTTGCCAAAGAACTGGATCGCTTGCAGCATGTCGCTTCAGGAGTTACAGGTGTCACTGCTGGCACTCTGTTAGGCTTGTTCACACTTGGCATAGTCTTCTCAAGGGCCAATTGTTCAGTAAGTTTTTTTAATAACTGAATAAAGCGACATCTGTTGATCTTACACTGAACTTTTTGGTACAGTTTAGATTGCCCTCTTTCGAACTGAGAGGTGACTTAACAGCTCCCAACAGCGACTTAGTTCCTAAAAATTTCACAGATGGTGTATTTTCATCTGTTGCTGTTTGACACGTTTATTTAATTCCATCCCTTACGTATAGATGACTCGCCATTAAATCCAATTCCCATACAAGGAATGACATTATCCTTTACTACGTAAAAACAAAATCTTCACGATTCTATAAAATTGCACAGGTACCTGTGTTTTAATAATTCTTATTTATTTATTTACTAGCGACTCACCCTGGCTTTGTACGGATAGGCAAAAAAATCATGAGTATACTCAAAAACCTTCCTCGTGAATTACTCTATCCATTGGTGAAAACCATTTGAAAATCCATTCAGTATTTTTGAGTTTATCGTGTTCAGATAGACAGACAGAAATATAACATGAATAGAATATAGATGTAGAGAAGATGTAATCGCCCTAAAAAATTCAGAAACAATTTGCGTCCCTTTTCTTTGACTTGTCTAATTAAATAAATGTATCTAAGTAATTATTCTTGACCTTTATTTAATTTATTGTAATTTTTATTACAGGGAGCTCTCAGCGGTTGTTTATTGAGCCTTATTCTGTACGGGTGGTTGCTCATTGGCGCAGAAAATGCGCTGGCCACTGGAGCGTTGACCTTTCAGGGGAAACCACTCGCGACATCGGGGTGCGGGAAAGCTAATTTCACACATGTACTGGTCAACTTAACCACAATAGTTCCTAATGCTGCGTAAGTGTTTGTTTAATTAGTTGGTTCATTTAATTACGACACTATTACGTCAGGTAATTGCGTTGCGTATATATAAACTAAATATTAGTAGCTGATTTTGAATTAAATTTAAACCTGAAAAATTGCAACCATGTAATAGTGTTGAAACCAACGAATTTTAATGAACATATTATCAAAGTTTAACCAAATCAAATCCTTTTCCTGTGACATAAAAAATAAGTGTACACTGAGTTCTACAGAGTAGGGTGTGCTAAATTTATATAAAATAAAATAACGATTAGCTGAAATACAGCTCGTTGCTAACATTAATTTACTTACTACTAAAAACTAAAATTTCCTCCACACGTAGCTATCGCAAACTGTTACGTTCTAGAGTTTTTTTATAAACACTGCTGTAATTATATTTCCTACTAGCTGTCCCCCGCGACTTTGTTCGCGTGTTTTAGTTTCATCGGTTTTTCATTTTTGTAACATTTTTCATTTATGCTCCGCTCCTATTGGTCGTAGCGTGATGTTATATAGCCTATAGCTTTCCTCAATAAACGGACTATCCAATACAAAAAGATTTTTTCAAATCGGACCAGTAGTTTCTGAGATTAGCGCGTTCAAACAAACAAACAAACAAACAAACAAACAAACAAACAAACAAACAAACAAACTCTTCAGCTTTATAATATTAGTATAGATAATAGGTAAGAAAAATTTTATACCTACATTGATTTACAGAGATTATTAGTTTTATGTGAAATCTGCGTGGGACGCATCCGCGATCCACGCTTCAAGCTTAAGCTTGAGTTAATCGAAAAACTGTAACACCCTGTATATAGATGCAAGCGGTGGAAACTACATCCCTTATACTCTTTATCACCTCAAGGGAATGTAGCTATCTGAAAATAAAAAAAGAACAACTTAATCATAACAAAACTTTGAGTCCCAAACTCAATTAGAGGATAAAATAAAAACCATATCATTGGTTTTATGACATAGGAACATTTTTATTACACCCCCAATGAGTTCACACTCGGTTAGCGGTACAGTAAACCAATTGTCTGATGTAACACTTAGGCATTGAAAGCGTCTTTATTTTAAAGCAGTAAGGTTTAAATTCGTCGTTTGTTTTTACCACTGATTTGTGGTCAACCGTACAGCAGAAGAAGTTTTAATCTTCCTTCGTAACTTGGGTGATATCGAGCCTGGCTCACTTTTATTTCCCCCCTTATTAAAACTTTACCCATATTACTATTACTCGATTCCCGCACTTTTATGACTTTTCTTCGTCGTCTTTTTTTAAACCGCGAGTGACTTAGATTACCTATCCTATGAGCTGAAGTTCTGAAATCGTAAATTACTATGCTAATAAGGTTTTTATGGCGGTGATCGTTCCATATTCATGCTGCGATACCGGGCAGATTTGTTGAAAATTGTAAATCTACCTCATTGCATAACGGATCCTTTGAAATTGAAGCGTCTTCTCGTGTACATCAGATCTTTCAGCGTAGAAAACTTGATGCGAAAAACATAATAAGGTCATAAACAATTTTTAATCATTTGCCAATAATTTTTATATTTAGGGTTTTTTTTCATTTAGCCTAAACTGGCCCACTGCTGGGCAAAGGCCTCCCCCAAGTCCCTCCAGAATAGGGAACTATATTTACGTTTAACTATGTTTACGTTATAGATTTTAATTTTCAACTTTCATTGTACTAAATTGTTTTAAATTTCTTTACCAATTTTGTTATTTTTATTTCAGAAACCAAATACCAACAAGACCTTTACAATCACTGTTCCGGATTTCCTTCACTTACTGCCCGTTCGCTGGAGCAGTATCAGTCCTACTGATTGGAGTCTTAATGAGCTACCTCACGGGAAAATCCAAGTCGGAGTCTATGAATCCTGATGTTTTCTGTCCGTTAACACAAAGCATTCTTCACAAGTCCATGATTAGAAGTCCAACGGCATCGCTTGAACCGAGACCGCAAAATACTCAGGAAGTTTACTTTGCGTTGGATGAGGCTCTGAAACATTTGAAAGATGTTATTGATCGATAAATAAATGTTGAAAGTCAGTTTCTGTTTTAGTTTTCATAGATTTTCATGAGGTTTAAGGCTGAGAGATATATCATATTGATGGTAATGTATGTACTGGTATGTACTGCTTAACTAAAAATTAGTAGAGCCAGAATTGCCAAAGTTGGACAATAAGCGTAACGCCCAAATAGGTTACGCTTATGGGACGTTACATATACCTTGGAAGTACAGTCAACAGCAAAAGTAGATGATCAAAATTCAGACATTCAATACTAATGAACGGAGTTGACTGTTGACTGTACCTTATATAATTTCAATCAATATAAATTTCATGCATGCATAAATTTTATGCCAGTAAAGTATGAAAAAATTGTACCTAGTAAATAAGTGCAACGTAATTATAGTAATAGGTGCATAGAAATACCTATATAATGTGTAACTATAAGTGCTATTTTATTAGGTTGTTCTTGTAATGTCAAGGTACAGCGCAGGGTTAAAAAAACATTGTAGTAGTTCTGTGGTGACATCTGCTAAATGCTGAATTGTTTATCAATGTATAAACAATTCAGCGTTTATTCATATACTGAAACATATAATTTTAAACACTTGTTATTTCTATGACATTCTTCAACGCAATTTGCAAACGTATTTCCAAAAATGAAATCCAATAAATGCCAAAAATCAAGACAAGACATCGTGCAAAGGTTTAATGCCATAAATTGCTATAAAAATGTAGGATTTCGTCGAAATCTTTCGAAGGCACGTTCAATTAATGGTCGGAGTACGAATGCGATTTCACGTTTGACTGCTCCCGGCAAATTTTCGCCATCACCTTCCATTATTCACGAAGCTACGATGATATATGGAATGTCATTAAGTCAGTGCGAATTCGTCATAAATAAGTTCCTCATTTTTTTGAGATTTAGGCTGTCGTATGTTGGTAAGGCCTATAGTATAAGGTCGTAAGTTATGTTGGTTCATTTGTTGTTACTGTATGATGGGGTAGGATTAGTGATACGACCAAATCTACTATATATATATAAAATGCTTTGTCCTGAATGAACCGCTGATTGTAGAGACCTAAAACTTGGAGGGCGAGGTATTTGTATGACGTAGGCATCTGATAAGAAAGGATTTTTCGAAATTCTACCCCGGGAAGAAAAACGCGGGCAAGGTTTGTATGGGACAACGTGATTTCTTGGTCCAATCCACTTCAAATTTTGCATAAACATTCTTTAAAAGAATTGATGAAAGATTTGTTTCGTATTTTATTGAAACAGGGATAAAAAGGGGTAGAAAGTTATTTTGGGGGTGATTTGTATGAAATTTGCTTTTGATTTAAATTACATTTTATATTGACACATGTTTGAAAACTCAATTCGATTTTATTAAAAAAACAGTGAAATTACATAAAACCTTGGCGCAATGCAATACTGCAATACTCTTTAAAATGTGAATGTCAAAAACCTTTTTCGACTTCTACGCGGACGAAGTCGCGACGCGACGAAAAGCTACTAAAGTATAATTGTTAAGCTGCAAAATCATTTACGTGTCATACTAATCAACAAAAATGCCTTAAAACGCAACTTAAACATGAAGACACTATATACCCCCATCTTTTTGGTCCTGTTTCCGTATAAGCTATTTGGAACGTCACCCACAAAGCAAGTCCCGTCTCTTTACAGCCGCAGACATTGCTTTCTATGAGACAAAGGGAAAAACATGCATAGTAGAGGTGCGTGCTACGTTTTAGACACGCCACATTAATTCCTAGACCGCAACTCAGACTGAGAGCCTACTGTCTCGAGTATCCGCTCATTTACATAAGGCTTTAACTCTCACTAAATTCTTAAACACGTTTCGACTTTAAGCTATTTGAATTAAGGACTGGAATTGAATATTAAGATCTAACATTATCAGTCTCGTTTGTTGCTTTTTAGACTAGAAAATTGAGAGTGCCTTCGAGTGACTCCTAAAAGAAAACGTATGTAATGGTAATGAAGGACAATTTTTTATGTTCATCCCTTGTTCGCGATTTGTACTTACTTTTTTTTTGTTAATTAAGCGATGTTTCCCCTCCTTCCATTATACTGGGGCTAAGTATATCTTATTATAAGGTAGACGAAGTAAGTTCTTATTAGGATACACGGTAATGGCTTCTCATTAGTTAGATAGATATAATTATATTCTTAAGTATTTTCCTGGAAGATATTTTATTTAGATATTAAATTATCCTTAGGCATATCTTCTTAATAGGACGTAATTACTTTAACTTTGAATATTCTCAAAGTAAAATCCGTTTAGAGACAATCATCAAAATACTGAGGCCCGTCGTTTAAAATGCAATGAGCAATATGAAATACAATTATATAAATCAATAAAAAATCATAAAGCCTCTAAAAACACTGCCACTTTGGCTTTTTCATTAATTTGGTGAGCAAATCTGGGCTGAATTAAACGAGGAAGGTATAGCTAAATGCGTAGATAATCTTTCCATAGCAACAAGAGCCTACGTGACGATGACACCGCAATGGTATTGCGTTACGCCATTGAAGGATCGAAGTGGCTAGACGCATACGTCACTACGCTGTACCCCGGAATTAATGTCCCGTGCCATTGCAGCCCCATAAAAGGCTTACCGCACTGCTAATCGTTTGACCATTATTATTTATGGAATATTACGAATGAACACCCCATTGCGTCACTGTGTGGCAATGAAACGATAAGCTCGTGATGAGTGCTTTGTTTATGTATTGTGTGTAAATCATATGAAATCGCATACCAGGGTAAAATTGGTTTAATATTGCTCTATACTATTGGGATCTTTGCAGTAGTCTTTTCTATCTTTGTCGGCCATTTTTGGTTCTGCTCAACCTATCAGTTCAGTTCTTGTTTTGTATGGCTCCGTCGTCGGGAGGACAACGATTTTGCCAATGTCAAAGTTGGGAAAACAAGTGTTTACCGCGGAAAATAAAATTTAACAACAAAACTAAAAATTATAAAGGAAAAAAAAAACCTTTGAACACCGTCCTTATAATAAATTAAAAGAATTCTAAAATAAAATTTAAACCATATCAAAAATTACAAACAAATATTGTTAACCAAAAGGAATTTTGATAAGACATTGTAATAGGAAAAGACTGGGAGAGATAACAGGGTATTAACATTAACTGGTCGAGGGAAATCTAGAGGAAGAATATCATAAAAATGAACAGAAATTTTGGGGCAATTAAAAAATATGTGGTCCCCCGTTCTATCCTCAATTCCACATTCACAAATGGAGGAATCTCTGATATGAATCTTAGCTAAAAAAACCGGTGTACAAACATGACCTAGGCGAAGACGGATGATAGTGGACGTTACTAATTTTGATGACCTACAACCTATTCTTAATTTAATCATAATGATGCTAGTTTGAAGCTTGATATAAAGGTCAATTTTGACAAAGCTCTAAGCCAAAGAAGCAATGCACCTTGAAATAAAAACTTTTTTCATACCTTTAAAATTGACAAAGAGATGTTTTCAAACTCGGTAAAGTTAATGAACAACAATGCTCCCTGAACGAACAGTGTGAAGACACACGACGAAAATGAAAACAAAAAAAGTCGACAGAATTAGCCCCGAGTCACATCCAAGCGGAATTCTTACGTCTTTCTCATACTTACTTATTTTGATGGACAAAGCCATTACAGAATAACCTTAAAAGCAACGATTCCACGGTACTTCTAAGCGCCTAAGAGAGTAATTGAGCATATCAACCGTATAAATTCCGCACAGTATTTGCATAAAATTTTACTGCTATGAAAGCTGTGTTTGGACTATTTCGTTTATCATTCCATTAGTACGGGAAATTGAGCGTTAGCATAGTGATTTTAGGAATTAAAGTTGTTTGAGAGAAGCTGTGTTGTCATCACTATTAAAATCACAGAACAGATATAAAATGAATGAGCCGCGTGTAGTTCACAAGTAGTCTTGTAAGGAATCAATTTAGGTAACTGATAACAGGTAAAATTTTGTAGTTGATTTCAAACATCTTGCTTAAATTTTATTTATGTTGATTCTGATAAACATAATATAAACCAGTTTGTTGGTCAGTAAACTATGATGATTTTGGCTATCTTTAACAATCCAACTTTTGTGTACATACCTAACAATTGGTTATCGTGGGAAAAAGCAACCACATTTTATTGCATATCTTTAAATTTTGGAATAAAGTTATATAAACATCAAATGTTAATGTACTACTTGACATTGGAATCCAAAAGAGTATATTATGAACTCAAACTTTATATACATTTCAGGTAAATAGTATATATGGGAATAATCAATTTGATATAAAAAAAATAAATTTCAACTAAATACTTACCTACTGCAATAATTACATTAACAGAATTAATAAATAAACGTAAAAAAATAAACAATTACAAAGTGTCTACTGAGCGAAATTGGATAATTCTTTGTCTAAAAGAAATTAGATTTCCAAGGCAAACATATCGGACAGGAGCCGCTAAGATAGGAAAGCCAGAAGGACATAGCTAACTAAATCAATTACTAGAATCAATTCGATTCCTTTAGTCTCGCGAAACGAATTCCATCAGATTGGAAGCTTTTCACGGAAAATCTTTTCTAAATGTAGAACCGTACTATAGCTATGCAAGTTGTTCCTGTTTTGTGAAATATGAAATAATATTTTGTTTGTTGTTTTCATATTTCGTTTGGAGAATGAGTTTTTTAGAATACATATGTTTTTTGAAGTGAAAACTTCTTTAGCGGCGTTGTACACTTTTTTTTGTAATGGGTAAAAAATGTTAAACTCGCGTCAGGACACGTGACCCTAATCGAAAATTCGTAAGACGGATGGAGAGTAGACAGCCGGCGCGGCGTAGGAGAGGAAGTATCCCCCTCTCTCTCTACGGCGCGACGGAAATGTATGCCTGCGCCTGCTGTTTCGTTTAGGCGGCGCAGGGCGCTTGCGCGAATGTTCGTGTGTTATTATTTAATTTATAATAATAATTTTATTTTATTATTAAGATTAGGTTTCGATAGAGTCGAATATTATAATATTCAAGTTTTCACTTCTGCTGGCACTCCCGGAGTACAACCCGTCGTTTTTCTTTAAATTTGCATTTGTCTTTGGCAATACTGAACATTAAAATTTGATATGATTGTGTCTTTTCAGGCTAAATAAAGATTTCACGAATATTGTTTTCATTGCCAATAGTAGTGTCATAAAATAATACAGCCTAAAGATCCTTCCTCTTATAAATTTCCAGCTAGTATCATTAGAATGACAAAATAGATTAGGAATTCAGAATGAATTTGCTTCTATTATTTGTAGGAAGTGTATAAGTATTTTTTTTACCCATATACTGTAACAAATTCTTCCAAACATTCTAATGTCGAACAAATTGTTTTTCCTATCGTAAACGTACGTACATTATCTAGGCAATTTTCTTTGGGAAATGAAGTGGGCTGACAGTCGTATAGTTAACAAGGTTGGTTCGTGTTTAGAATTCGTGATTCCTCCATCTTCGTAGGTCTGATGTGTTTCATTAAGCGGGCTCGTGACGAGCAACACAACGATTTAGGAGACATTTTTATTCCTCTAAAGAATGTACGAGTTTTTAACGACAGTATTTAAGTAGGTCAGTTAAGGTAATTCGTGATCTACATCTTGGAATTCCGTAGGTTGAGTAAGCTGACGGAATTGTTAAGGGTCTTTTACAAATTAGTGAAGGAGAGAGTATCAATAACACGTTCACTGTTAATTACATCATGTTTTTTTTTAAGTCGATGTTGTTCTTAGTGGATGTTTAAGTACAATAATATAGGTATGTCCCTTGTAATGTTTGTAACCTTATAATGTTCTTAGTTTTATCTTGTAAATATTATATAATATAGGTAACTATGACTGCTTGAATAGCCGAGTGATATAAGACACCACGCTAACTACCACTGCTCTATAAAGGTTTATTTAAGTCTGGGTGTTCTTTATGCATGTAATTTGAATGTTTGTAAAACCCCCCTCGCGACACAAGAATGAAAATAGTATTAGGCAATTAATGCGGGAATTGTTTGAAAAAAAACTTGTAAATGTCTTCTTGATGGATTTTTGTTGTTTATGTTCATATTATTTTATAATCAAATTAATCATAATTGGAAATTAAATTAAAAATATAATGATAATGATACCCTTAAGTAAATGTAAATATCAATGTACTTCAAAAATATTAACTTATTAAATCATCTCAAATCTATATATTTTTTTATTAGGGATAAACAAACAGTTACACATTATATCCTATACAATAACATGGTTCAAAATACTATAAAAATGTGCAACTCACACCGTTATCCTCGACATACAATTACATAAACACAAACATTACAAAAAAAGCGATCAATTATTCCATTATCCATATCCGTTTGCTCTCATACTTCCGAACATCCTTTATATCTCAGCCAAAATTCCAATTCAGTAAGATTTCTTCTACCTTCATCTATTTGGATTACCTAAACTTTCTAAATTCCTTTGTCCTTAACATTCGTTACACGTCCATTCGTTCAGATCAAGGAAGTTGGTGTAAGGGTAATGCTCTGTACAAGAACACTTAGAATCTATAAAAAAAAAAAAAAAAAAAAAAAAAAAAAAAAAAAGGTTTATTTCTTCAACTTTTACAATTATTACAGTTAATCTCACATGGGGACCTCCTTTTAAGTATGAGAAATACCTGTGCTAGGAGGTCCCGCTCTTCATAACTAAAGCATGTACATGGTAAAAGTGGTGCACTAAAAAAACATTTAAAAGTACAAAATTAAGACATACAAAATAATTATCTATTTATTTATCTATTTATCTATAACCCTCATTACAGTCATCCAAACTGTAAATGGATCTTAAAACTAGTGGTATAACTAAAGAATTCTCTCAGTTAAAAATGTAAGAACTCTTTATAGCCACGATAGCTGTTAGCACTTGAGAAATTGAATTTCGTTGGCGCGGCCCGCCTGCTGATTGCTTCGAACTGAATCAGCTATATTGCTAGAACCTGACTTGTCTTATCATTGAAACTGTTCCAGAGTTGGAACACTAGCTTTATTGGGATATAAATCATATTTTGCTGTTTGGTATCTCGAGTTATGAGGATCGAAACCTCTTTCAAGCTTAAATGTTGCTTCTTTTGGATTCGTTATTAGGTGTTTTCCAAACTTACTTATTTCTTTTTTTATTATTTTATTTAAAAACTAGCTTTTGCCAGCGACTTCGTCCGCGTTTCCGTCGTTTTTCGTAAAAAAGTAGCATATGTCCTTCCTCACTGTTCAGTGGTTTTGATGTAACAGACAGATTAACTTTCGTATTTTAGTAGGGAAATATAATATATATCACGTTACACAAAAATAATCCTTATAGCATGATTCAGTATTCACACGCGACGGCGCGATGGCTTATTATCGTATTTATGTATAAGTTTGGTGTTTCTATACCGATTTCTATGATTCTTTTTTTATTGAATAGGTAATAATGTTAAATTTTTTAATTAGGGATGAGTGAGAGTATTATAAACGTAAGAGTAAACAAATATAATCAGAAAGCTCCGAACTGCTAAGCTATCGGGAGTTACACGTGTTATTGTGAGTCAACCATAAAAGATAGACATATGCTGTTGTGGGATATTTTTTAGATAATTTTATGTAGAACATTTCCGTCATACATGATCTCTATGTAGCTTTAACCATTAAGGCTGCATACGCGACGGAAGCTTAAAAAATGGAGTAACTTCTCCCGTTTTCCCAACATTTTCCTTCACTGCTCTGCTCCTATTGATTGTAGCGTTATGAAAAGTATACTATAACCTGCCCAGGAGTATGAAAAATAATTGTAATAAGTTTCGTTAAAATCCGTCAAGTAGTTTTTGTTTCTATAAGGAACATACAGACAGACAGACAGACAGACAGACAGACAGACAGACAAAAATTTTACTGATTGCATTTTTGGCATCAGTATCGATCACTAATCACCCCCTGATAGTTATTTTGAAAATATATTTGATGTACAGAATTGACCTCTCTACAGATTTATTATAAGTATAGATATAGATAACGAAAGTGCATCTATAACTTCAATAAATGAGTAATTTGGTCTTCGTGTACAATTCATCATATCGGATGTGCTACCAATTATTATCCTTAGTATATAATACTACCTATTATGTACAGTAAAATTATAAAAAGAAATAACTTTGGTTTATCACAATTATTTCCAGCTAAGATCTGTCTGAAGAAAACTTACTCCATATTTCATAGAAATAAAAAATTCGGTCTCTCTGACTTAAACTACAGAAATATTTTAGTCGGCTAAGAATATAAACAGTAGCGGCCAGAGTTTACTGCTTGATTTGTTTCTGAATATAATATCACTTGCTACCCACCCAAGCTTTGCACGGTTAAGTTTTTAACATTACAAATCTTTGAATTTTTCGACTTTTTTGTACTATTATACGCATGTATTTTATAAATAAACATTTCTCTTGAATCACTCTAACTATTGCTGAAAACTGCAATAAGTCCGTTGCGTAGTTTAAAAGATCTAAGCGTAAAGACAGGGAGAGCCATTTTGTTTAAGACTATGTAAATATCATTTTAAGCCGTAGCATACCTACAAAGATACTACTTTTGTATTCTTTTATTATTGTAGCTTATTAAAGTCAAAATAAATAAAGAAACATATCAAACTACATTTCAAATTAGAAATATCTGAAAACAATTGTTTTTATAGACAGACACGTTACATGAACTTTTAAACAGAATTTTATTTTCTCTAGACATGATAGTTTTAAATTTTTATATACTACTAGCTGTCCCCCGCGACTTTGTTCGCGTGTTTTAGTTTTAACGGTATTTAATTTTTGCGACATTTTTCATTAATGATCCGCTCCTATTGGTCGTAGCGTGATGTTATATAGTCTATAGCCTTCCTCAATAAACGGATTATCCTATACAAAAAGAATTTTTCAATTCGAACCAGTAGTTCCTGAGATTAGCGCGTTCAAACAAACAAACAAATAAACAAACAAACAAACTCTTCAGCTTTATAATATTAGTATAGATATAGGTATGTAGGTAATATAATTAGTATTTACATAGGTAAATACTTACTAGATTTTTATTTATTTATTTTATTTTGTATATCATAAATATTAAACTTATGTAAGTACCTTTTTGTCTATGTAAAACTACTCTATATTAGTTTAACTTAAAGCTGTTGTAGTATACAATATAGATTGTTATTCTATTCGAAATTCTATAAATCTGATACAACCACTTATATTTCAGACATAAATTAGAGATCAACAATGCAACAAAGTTCATTTACATTTTAACAAACAAAACAAAAACACAATATTTATTCAAAAAGCCAGAAACAAAAGATGTCTAATATAATCATAATAATAATCTGTCTAAACCCTAATGAAATTCCTTAAAATAATAAATTTTTGATGAAAGCTGATTATATTTAAAAGAGTCGCCTTTGGTCGCGTCTTATTGCGGTCGTATTTTTCATAAAGATTTTCACTCCGATATCTTAATATTTGATATTTCATCTTATTTTCTTTTGTGTTGTATAAAATTAATCACCCGTGTATTAAATAAGTTGTCAGAAACAGAGATTATGATTAAATGGGACAAAATTTAATTTATTTCAGCTCAAGATAAACCACCTAAGATTGACGAAAATATGTTTTAAGATTTTCTCGTGTTTCTCTTAAATATTTAACTAAATACCTCTTTTGTGAACTTAATTAGGGTCAACATACGACATTTATATTTAAAATAAGAGAGAGTAATTATTTTTTATCTTTATAGATATTTGTCGTAGAAATATCTATGAAGATAAAAAATAATTACTATTGACAATAGGTTCTTACATATTTATAGACTTAGGACTAAAAATAGACATTATTTGTATTAAAATTTGAAGGTTGTCTACGATTTAAGTCTAGTTTATTTTCGGAATGTAATAGGTAATCTACCTACTGGTATATTGTAGATAATGTTATTTTTTTTTGTATATTTATTTTACATAAAATATTTTTTGGAGACACTAAAGAGGTAATAATTTATTTTATTCTTAGTAATAGTAAAATTTAAGCTAAGTTACATTCATTTGTTTTATTAATTATAATAATAATAATGTCCAATATAATTTTAACCGTTCATATCTGTTCTTCCATAGAGCAGGGGTGGAGGGCCCTTGTAGATGCCCCATCCCAGTTTAGAATATAGTATAATAGAGTAAATATGGCCACTGCGTGTTGGACCTGTGTCCCCACGTAAGCCTTTCAAAGGACCGGGTATTCTTAATAGTGAGGATAGCCCGTGAAAAAAGAGAGATACAATATAATATCCAGACTGAATTTCGGCCTCGGCAGGCAATCTCAAGCGAAATCAGTTCACTCTCACAGTCCGATGATACGGCAGACTCATACGAACGGGGACCAACGGCTTTACGTGCTTTCCGAGGCACGGAGATTATTACTTAACTCTTATTGATAACTATACTTAAGTTACTGGACATATTCTAACGACTTTTGGCCATATTTATAAAAATCTCGACGATGTTAAGCGATTGCTAAGAAACTTCTAAATTCAAATTCTCTATAGAAAAAATGTTTTTTACATAAAGCCTAAAATTGTTTTTTTTTTCAATATATAGGTAAGTACCAAAATAATCAAAAAGATAAATTTTATTGATCGTTTAATATAATATATTTATATTTGATTATCTGGGCCATCATATAATTTTATATAATACGTGATAAATTAAAAAATAATCCTTTTATAACATCCTTAAAAAATATATCTACATTTACACCGTTTAAATTCAAACGAGTGAGGTGAAGGTCACGTAGATACTGTCAGTCATACAATCATAATGACAACATTCCTCAGTACACAACCATGCTCAAACAAATTACTTAGTTGATAGTTGAACATCGACGCGTGCGCACGTCCGTACAAATTGTGAGAGTAACATTTGAAAATGGAATGGTTTACCACCGAAGACGGTTAGTGCTTGATTGTTTATTAACATTTTGAATATTCTGTGAAATCCCGTTAATGTAGTGCTGTGTTTTGTTTTGTTCAATTCTGAATATAAAAAGTGATCTACCGTTAATACAGAACTAGTTTTATGAGTTCATACTTATTGCTATCGAATTATGTTCTGAACGTTGTTGATAACTTAAGTTAACACATTTTTACTAACTACTTTTTATAAAATGTCCGTAGTCAGAATTTTAGGTTCCTATTATACTGATTTGTGAGAAATCATTTATTAATCATCTGTAATTGCTGTTACTTAAGTACATTATATATTATTTAATGCTATGCTCTTCTTATAAGTCTAAAGAAGGAATGATAACAGTTAATGATAAGTATTGATTTTTGTGTTTAATTATTTGTACTCTATCAATCTGTTGAGAAAACTACACTTATTTCAAATGTCTTAACATCTTTTCGAGCTATCTTTCAGATTTATGTTAAGCAAGTAAATTTATTCTGTTGTTAAAAAAACTTTTCTTTTATTCTACTAAGAAA
The DNA here is from genome assembly GCA_932294365.1 of Diachrysia chrysitis. Classification (NCBI taxonomy): domain Eukaryota; kingdom Metazoa; phylum Arthropoda; class Insecta; order Lepidoptera; family Noctuidae; genus Diachrysia; species Diachrysia chrysitis. The sequence continues at coordinate 5,891,349 of OW028653.1, forward strand.
TAGCGTAGATGACCTTATTTTAAATGTCCCTCAGAGAATTATCAGAGTATTTTTTTCTTTTTTTACGTAACCTACACACGACGATACATTGATTTCAAATGTTATTGACCTCAAAATTTCGAGCAATTTGTACGCAAGCATGACGTCATCAGCCCCACAAGTTTGATTTGCTTTATTGTTAGTGTTTTCTTATTTTGAAAAAGCAAAAATACTTTTCTTACTTTTTTTATTTATTTATTTATACTTTTTGCACGATGTTGCACAAAGGAGGACTTAATGCCCGAAGGTATTCTCTGTCAGTCAACCTTAGGGTGATGCACAGGCAAAACGAGGTAGATGCACAAGTATGTTAATGCTATAAGGTGTATAGAATAATTCTACAGATAGTTTAACTATATTTATTATCTAACTGACAAACTAATTAGATTTTAACATTTAAAATCCAGTCATCATTGAAACCGTCAAAGTTTTAGCTTTTTTGATCAAATAGAATAAATACTTTAATGGGAACCTATTTAATTTTATAAAGGAACCCGAATCATTTGAACATAAAAATGTTTGATAAATAAAATGGCAATATTTCTTAAAGTCCTTGCATTTTCTTTTCAGGGAAATACAGAATAGAATCTCTGTCAGCTGCTACTTTCCCCGGTGCATTAAGAGTAAGTAGGTACTCGCAGTAAATACAATAAGACTATTTAGTTTCATTCCAATGTCTCTTTTAATAGAATTGTTTTAAGTGATAGTGAAGTATTGTTCCTTGTTTTGCTTTGTGTAATTAGTTAACTATAGTATAGTCTGAGAAGCAAGAAATTGATACAGTAAATTAAGACAATATTTTTCCAAGCCCTAGAGAATTTTTCGATTTATTTATTTCATAATATATTATCTGGGTGTTAACCATTTTTTTTTTATATTTTTAACTGCACGGATAGCGAAGTGGTAAAGGTCATCACCCCAATTACTACTGTGCGCGACGTGCCGCGGGTTCGATCCCCGCATGGGACAAGGCTTTGTGTGATCCACAATTACTTTTTTCAAATCTGGGTGTTCTTTGTGTTTGTGAAAACCCCAGCGATACATCAATTAAATTCCCTAGAGGGGGAGTGATTAAAAAAAATACCTCATCCTACTTCTATTAAAAGAAAATTTATTATTTGTAATTTCCATGTAAAATTATATATAATGTAAATGTATGTATGTAAATCTATCGATATACCGATTAAGCCAACTTCAAAACGATATCTAAACCCCTATTTTTGGAAGGCAGATCAACACAAGCATTTGTTAATCACCTGTGAAACCTCATGTTAAGCGCTGTGATTGGTTATTATTCTTTGGTCAACCACTCACAGTAATGATTAGTTAATTTGACAAGAGATTTAATTGATCAGCCTTTTAGAAATCGGGGGTAAGATATCCAAAAGGTTTTTTTTTTAATTCCAGGTGATTCGAGAAGATTTTTGTCAAGATGAATCTGTGTGTATCGGTACAGAGGTGAACAAGAATCCTGTAGCTGCAGAAGAACTGTTAGAACTATGCGCAGACGCAGCGCTAGACGGAGTGTCGCTTGTCGCAGTCGCTACTGGCAGCGGCGAAGTTGTTGCAGCTTCATTTAATAAATTGCAGGTGTGTAATTAAATAAAACGATTTTTTTATATATAGCCGCTGTTATAAGACAGTATCAGATGAATGGTAGCCCATTGGTATACACTGCGCGACGTAAGATGGGTTCGATCCCCGGAGCCTGTATTCCACAAATGTTTTGTCTAACTCTTCTTTGTTCAAACTCTTTTGTGATTAAACTCCAACACAACTTTATGCATATGAATTCTATGTTTGTAAAACAGCCGGCAAAGCATGGATTAAATTGCCAAGTAGGAGAGAAGAATTTTCGAATCTAAAAAGAAAAAAAAAAGAAGTCTAAAATTTATTTATTCTTAGTCTTGTTTCTAATTATTTGTTTCTAATTCGGTACAGAAGCAAACATTACATAGTTACACATTGCCTATATTTTGTGCGGTAACTTTGTAAGTCTAATTATTGGTTTTCGACTCTCATTCTACAAGTTATAAATTTACTGTCCGTTTTATAAAACTCATTTAAAACTCGTTTTATAATACTAATTATTGTAACATTATATTAAATTATCTTTTTAATAAAAGAAGTGTTTGCAAATATGTGAACTTATTAAAAAAAAAATATTTACTCAATCCTGTAGGTATGCGATTACAAAGCTGGCTGAGTAAAAGAAATTAAAAAAATATAATTCAAAGTTAGATCCTAAACAGAAGAATAAAACAAAAATGTAGGTAGGATCTTAATGTGTCAGTTTTTTTAGTTTTAAAATAGGAATAAAGCCTTTGAAAAGACAAGGGTGCATGAAAACTGCGAATTTTTATTCAATTTTGAGCATTCATTTTGAAGCGTCAGTGAAAAGCTGATAGGGCAGTGACCATGCGTCGTATCCGTTCTATGTTAATATTATTATATACCTATAGTATGAATATTTGACATTTTTTAATTCAAATATGTATATCATATATTTCAGGAGGCGACATCAGACTCATCAGAGAAGCCGTTTTTTGAAATATTTGCGGAAGAGCGCTGCACTCAATCATCGTCGCGAGCTCTAATTGAATGGATGGCCGAAGTTGATGGCAGATGCAATTTTTTTGAAAAGTAAGTTTTTTATGAGAGGTACTTTTAATAAAAATAATGGTATTTGGTACTAGAGGAAGAATCGGAATAATTATTGTATGTAGATACTCATGTAATGAATTAATGACGTTGATTATAAAGGCATAGTAGAAACAAAGTAGGTACCCACATTATTCGTTTTATGTTATGTCTGCTTCAAAAATCTTTGTAGTTTTTATTTTTATTCTGGTGTCAAATTCAAATCCAAGACCTATAACGGCCAGCTGTAAAAGAATCAAGTAATTTAAAAGCGTATCTTGTACCCAAAAATTGTTCTACATACAAGTATACTTTCACTTTATGATTAAGCAGAGCTATAAAACATGTACCTAGCTAAATTCTTCCTCATTCTGTACTCTCCATAATGCACAAGTCTCATTAATTCAAGTAATCTCGTTTGACATAATGAAACAAGGAAGATAATACGTCTTATGCATATTGTGGTTTTATGCCCCATGAACTGGGGCTTGGTTTACATTTTAGTATGTATTTACGCTAAATTGTTCGCTTATTTTGTTTATTTTCCGGAATAATTTTATCGAAAAAATTCGACAGCGCTTAAACTGTCTGTGTCGACTCAGCAAAGCCATAACTATTATTATAAATACAGAAGTAACTCTGTCTGTCAGTATGTGACGCTTTCACTGCTCAACTGCTGAATCGATTTGAAAGGAACTTGGTATTGGATAAGCTATGATTCTAAAAAATAGAGCATACTTTTTGCACCGATAAATGACACCCACGCAGAGCCGCGGGCATCAGCTAGTAGTCGATTAAAACTAATTAGTTGTTTACACTATTCTTGGAGTTATCTATTTATATTTCAAAAGGTCGTTTTTATTCTATTTTAAGATCGCGCGTTTTATTTCTTAGGTCTGGAAGCTTTGAAATAATAATACTTGTTTATCGAACTCAAGCTCCTTTAGGTATAAAATAAAAATAAATATTTTCTAACGTTTTCATAAATAAACAACTAAGTATTATTTAATTAATTAAAATATAAAATCAAATCTGCAAGTTTATACTAAAACAGGACCTGTAATAAAGTGAAAGAGTTTTTTTTGTTTGTTTAATTGCGCTAATCTCTGGAACTAACAGTACGATTGTAATGGGATTTACTGGCAGATAGCTGGGGTTATGGGGTATATCATAGGTACTACTACTATTTTTAGAAAAAACAGCAAACCATAGGCAACCAGACAACTGATAAACATACTTATATATTTCTCAATACATCTTATAGATAAATTGCACCAAGACACATAACAAATGATCGTGCTTATCACACCAAGATTTGTCCTGCGTGGGAATCGAACCCACGACCTTCGGGTTAGCAGCCAGGGTCACTAACCACTAGACCAACAGGCACGTCAACAATAAAAAGACAAGTGAATCTCAGTCTTTAGATTATTACTTGGCTAAAGCCTTGTTACTATGATGCTCTACAATATATCCATATATTGTATAACAGGCATACAAATCTAACATAATTACCCTAACATTAGCACGTCACGGTTGCCAGTCTTACTCAGTCCTCTTGACACAAGTATTACTTACTTAACACGTACTTGACCGTGCTGTTTGTTTACTATAGCTCTAGATGTACTAATGGAGTCAGACACGCTCAAGTTATTTTAATAGACTTTGAATGGAATGTACGGACTAGATTGTTTTTAGATATCGGGAATATTGTGTTAATAGATAATAATGTAGAGGTATTTTATTTCTGAATATGGTTATAATAATAATACCGGCTTATAAATGTTCCACTGCTGGGCACAGGCCACTTCTCATAATATATAAAGAAGGCACATGCTCATTGAGGGTTGGCGATTTCGGATTCAAATTTTTGGAATTCAGGTTTCCTCACGACGTTTTCTTTCACCGATTGTCAACGAATGTCTTAGAATAATTAAGAAAGTATACACTTAACCTTTAAAGGTCACATTGTCACTTTCCTGTAATGTGTTCGAACTTGCACGATTTTGCACACAAATTCGTTCATTGAAACGCTAGGCAACCACGACAACCTCGCCGAATATAGTTTCATTTTCAATAGTACCAGTTATATTTTTGGTCCATACTTTAAATTCTCTCTTAAATTATTGATAGTGCTTTCAACGATGGTAGACCGAATCGTTAACTAGTTCACTTGTCTTCGATAACAGCCAAATTGTACTTTTGAGTACAGTAAAGTTGTATAGTAAAATTCTAAGATTTTCCAATACAATACGACCAAAAATCTAACGCTATCCTTGGTAATGCTATACATTTCTTAAATTCAGAAAATGAAGTCAATCAGTTTTTTGTAAGAAAAGTAATATAGTCTGATACCTTCTTAGCGTGTATATACCCTTAACTTTATAATTTATTCTTTTGCGCTTGCCTGTATGTATTAATATATTAAAAATTGGTTTTCTTCCATTTCAGGTATATGGTTGATTGCAGTCTTGAAATAATGTTTCTCGCCACACTTCGCGAGCACAGACTAAAAAATCTTGGAACAATTCTATGCAGAGAGTCTATAAAATTAGCAAAGAAATTAAAAGACGGTCCTGTTTCACAAATGAAAGTACAAGATTTAGGCCAAGATTACGCAAATATGGCTCCAAGAAAACCAGTAAATAAAGTACCGAAAATATGCCAAGCTTTGTGGACAGCAGAGCCTACTCAAAAAATCGGGAAAATCCTAGATTTTACGGTTGGTTTACGAGTTTCTTTTGCAGATTTCTTTTACGATGGAAAATCTTACGCCGAAAGAATAGGAAGAGAAGTTTTTGCAGAAGCTGCTGCGAAAAGAATTGTTTAAATAATTTAAAATTAAAAAAATAATAATAAGTGATAAAAGAAAATGTTTTTTATTTTGTGTTTTAGTTCTTATTTTAAATTTCATGATCAATTTTAAATGTATCTATTATTTGACATTTATATACCTAGGTACTATTATTTCTTTCAAACGATAATATTACGTCAACCAATTTTATTATAGTTATAGCTTTTTATCGCAAAAATGTCAAATACCATATTGAAAGTCATCTGAGGAGCAATTTTATGAAATATTTGCCTCGAAGCGATGCACATAGCAAACGCAAACTCTAGTAAAATTCTTATTAGATTTAAGTCAAGAATTTATTTGGTCGCAAAAAACATTCGGATCATGAATGACCTCTATATGACCCAAATTAGCAAAGTGATTAGAAATATTCCATAATAATGACAGAACAGAATAAATAAATATTTTACAAAATTGTTCTTGTTGCATTTTTTTTATTAGCTTAAAAAAAGATTAAGTAGCCACGAAAAGAGAGGCGAGTAAAAATATAACTACTATAATCTATTCGAATCCATTAGAAATATGTGGAGCTATAACTATCATAATAATTATTATTGTAAGTCTATTGCTTCATTCTTAGTACACCTGCATCAGAAATCTAGTCTTAATTACTGTTTCTTCCAATAAGGTATAAGTTTTATATTGTAGTATTTACTGTTTAAGATTTTAATTTAAGATAGGTTTTTAATTTAAAACGACAAAAAGGGCTATGTTGAAACATTAACAATGGACATTTGAGATCACTGCCGGCTAAAGTCGCAAGTCGTTGTATTATTGTATCAGAAATTTCTCGCGAAACGTTAACAATAATGAGGTATTTAATACAGCTAGATAAAGATAAAAAATATTTATTTGCAATAGCGAAACTTCAATAATTATTTTCCTCTTTCCTTCAAAGACCCAAATAAAGATTTCTATCCTCGAAATCAAAGTTAAAAATCAAAAATAAAATCAAAATACTATTAAGCTTATTTTCATGGATGTTTAATGCCTTTTTTCGCGATGTTGGTGTTTTATGTAAATGCGATAATTAAAATAAAAATATATATTAATTATTCTAGGTACGGAACACCGTAACACAACAGTGTTGACTGCAGGATCGGATTAACTCGCCATCAATTCAATTTGCAAAATTGCTGGGCCAAACCACTTTGTAGCTGGCTAAGAAATTTGAGGTGATCCTTATGCGAAATTGACCGTAGAAGACATGGTCCTAAGTATTTACCTATTTATGGCAAAACTTGAAAAGGATTGTGGTCAGAAATTGGTTCCTAAAATTTCTTTAATGGGAAACAGATGAATCGGAAAAAAATGTTTTTTTTTTACTGGTCTCAAAGTAGTTTGTGCCAATGTGTTATTTACTTGTAAATCGAACTTAAACAAGACATAAATCTTATAAGATTTCATTTTTTAATTAACTGAAATATCGGGAAACCCATAGACAATGAACAAATGAAAATCATTACGGATAGTCTGTATGTCGTTAACATTGGGCCGGTCTTGGCTCGGTCCGATAGCTCGACATCTCTAATTGCATCGTCCAACTTCGCCCAAATTGGTCCTAGTTAATTGATTTGGATTCGACATTGAATTCGTCGCTTCGTGTCGCGAACCGATTAATCTATTAGTGTACTATTATAGTTGAAGCTTAGTCATTTGCATATTTAGTATTGCTATAATGGATTTTCAAGTGCTATGATAATAACTTCCATTGTACCGGTTTAAGTGATGAAGTTATACCTATTGAGCATTCGTTTTTCTTGAATGTCTGACAAAATGGTTCCCATGCTTAGGCCAATATTATCCTAAAATATATCATTGACTACGCATAAATTTAAAAAGGGACCGACTTTAATAGAAGTGTCAAAAATATATTTTTTAAATCGATCCACAATAGGGATGTTGACTGGGTATTAGACCGTCAGTAAGATAATAAAAAAATATTAGACAAGTGTTTTTTCTTTTATCAAAACAATACAAAATTATAAAGATACAGCGATTTAAAGTTCAGTAGTGGGGGCTTATGACGCCACGCCATCGTATAAATTGTCGCACGTAGTGACGTCACGCGAAATTTCCATTCACTGTATTTTGCTCATTTTTATTTGCAGGAAAACAACGTGTCCAATAAAATTCATAAATCTACCAGGAGGACATTAAAATGAAATTAGAAAATATGCCCATTGCCGGCGATTTCGCGTAACAATCGGTCACAAAAACATCCGTTAAATTGAGAACCTCCTCCTTTTAAAGTCAGTTAAAAATGTTGCTTGTTACATGTTCCAATGCTGAATAAAGAAATGAAAAACCAAGAAAGTTTTCCTTTGTAAATATATTTCTTAAAGGTATTGATAATATAAATGTACACTATAAAAATAAACCAAACACATTCGTCTATCTCGCAAGCAATCTTTGCTTGCGAGATAGACTATTACTTACAAATGAAAGTAAACTGCATGGTCGTTTGAAGACACTCTTAATATTTAAACAGACAGGACTTATTTTACACGTCAATGGTTCAGAAAATTAAGAAATAGAACCGTTCACTACTTTTACCCAACATTTGATAGAAGTACACGGTATGGAACTTTTTGTTTACTCACTCAATGTTCAGTAATTTCGGACCTGCTTGCTTTGCTACATATTGTTGTATTTGTTTAGGTCCCCTTCATGTACCTTTACTATTGTTATTCTATTCCATACGTACCTTTATTGCTTTTCTCTTTCATAAAAACCTTAAATGTGGTACTTTTGTCCGTTCCTAACAATTTTACAACTTGATGAATAGTAGTTATGTAAAAAATAACATCAGATTTTGATATTTTTAATCAAAATAGATATTTTTATAATTATAATTATTATATGTAATAAATATATTATTATTGTTATGTGTCCAAGTACAATAATAGTTATACCCAGTAATCCTTACTTAATAATATGAATGCGAAAGAAACTCTGTCTGTCTGTCATGCTTTCACACCAAAATGAACAAAAGAAATTTGGTGCCTAGAGCCTGAGAAAGGACATAGACTACTTTTTGCCGTGATAACCGACATCAACGCGGGTGGAGCCGCAGGAAACAGCTAGTGTGTAATTTAAATTTCAAAAAAGAATTCAAGTATTTCAATAACAATTCCAACGGTCACGACATTCGTAAAGTCATCTTCAAACGTTGAAGGTCGTTCTTAATTACAAAAGATCGTAAAAATATATTTAAAATGTAAACAATACTCATAATAATTAAAAAATAATATAGTTCAGTCTCATCAAGAAGATGGTTTCAAGATGTATTCTTTGTTTGTATTCGAACTGTCTGAAACGGATCCTCTTTCAATTGTTTTCGGAGTATTCTGCGACGTAATGATCAATTACAGCGAGAATTTGCATTGTAGGTAGTTTTACTTTGTATTGTTTGCAGTGTAAATTATCTTACACGTAATTAGTTGCTTTGTTTTTCTTTTTATTGTTCCTTAAGTCGTTAAGAAAAGGTACTTAAAAAAATGTTTCTCATGCCTTTCCAAAACTAAGTCGAACATCGAAAAAAAATCTCGTGAATTTGGAATTTTAAGAAAATTGTGACTGTTTCAAAGTTATATCTATACTAATATTATAAAGCTGAAGAGTTTGTTTGTTTGTTTATTTGAACGCGCTAATCTCAGGAACTACTGGTTCGGATTGAAAAAATATTTTTGTATTGGATAGTCCGTTTATTGAGGAAGGCTATTGGCTATATAACATCACGCTACGACCAAAAGGAGCGGAGCAAAATTAAAAAACCATTGAAACTAAAACACGCGAACAAAGTCGCGGGGGACAGCTAGTATTATATACTTTCTTATTTATTAATAATACTCCTTCATCATTAATTTTAGGATTTCTTAATCATTGACAATCTAAAAGAAAACATCGTGAGGTAACCTGGATTCCAAATCAATGCTCTTTCCTTCTCTATATGAGAAGAGTATGTTGTGCCTAGCAGTGGGACATTTATAGGCGGTTATTATATTTCATTATTTTATTGTGAGATATGGGTAATCATAAATGTCTATTTGGTCAAGTTTGTGAATGCTGAAAAGTGAAAATGGTAATTATACCTAATTTTATTCCAGTGTGAAAGTGTTTAGGGAAGACAGAATAAGATTAGAGAAAGAACATTTCTTTTAGGTAGCATTGTTTTATAGTGCAAACACTGACAATCATTACATACATAACCCACTGATGAATTTTTGTTTTGGCGTATAGCGTCCAAAGACAATTGACTGCACGGATAGCCGAGTGGTATAGGTCACCACGCCAATTACCTCTGTGTGCGACGTACCGCGGGTTCGATCCCCGCATGGGACAAGCATTTGTGTGACCCACAAATGCTTGTTTCAAGTCTGGGTGTTTTTGTGCATGTGATTTGGATGTTTGTGAAACCCCCCGCGACACAAGGATTAAATTACTAAGTGCGGGAGTCGTTTTAAAAAAAAAAATACTTAAGTAAGATTTGTCATTAAGTAGATACATATAGGTAAATAGTAACTAATGCGAAATGTACTAACAAAATTTTCAGGCTACCTATTTCATTGGTATCATATCTGATATTTCGTTAATGCGGTAACTTGGGGTAAGTCCAGTTTAAAGTCCAAAGTACTTCAATGACAATTGTTATTCAAGTAAGACAATAATATCGGTGTTTACTAAAGCACATTAATGCGATCTCAACGGATCCTCAGATCGGATTCGCTTTGCATAGCACTTGAAATTCAAATGGTGCAGTTCATATTGAGCTTCCCCCTGTCTAAGTGCCTACTGTTGCTATGGCAACCGTGTCTGGAACGCCCTTCACTCATCCCAGATAGAGTTACAATTGAAATTTTAACTGAATGGTGACTTTGTGCTGTGTGACGTCAGACTCACATAGCACCTTCTACATGAAACAAGCAAGCCAATGTGTTAGGTTTTTAGTATAGTAAAATCTTTATCATAATTTTGCTGACAATCTAAAAATTGTCATTTCTTTTAAAAATCAAACACTCCCCTGTGCTGGGGACTATAATCCCGGTTGCGCGAGGAGTTTTTAAATAAGCTATCAAAAAACTCAATCCTGTCGTCATTAAAGCGACGTCAAAAATATTTCGACATTTTATTAATTTAACCTATATCCTGCAATAAGCTGCAAAAAGGTTCCTAACTGGCTATATTCTATTTAAGGCCAATAAAACTACTCCGCGAGTGCTCCAAATTATCATATCCGTTTAATGAAAGAGACATAAATTTCGCAGTTAAACTAACTTTGAAATAAAAAAATATGCGCATTATGTGCGTTATATATTGAATAGTTATGTATATGTATTAAAAAAAAATGTACTTATTTATTTCGATCTGATATTTTACTACACTTTGAAAATACCAGTATTATTGTAATTTATTTGAGATTAAACTTGTTTCCTATTTCCAAACATTTTACTAAATAAAGTTTGACACAAAATAATTTGAATCTAATATAACAAGTGGAGCGTTAGTAAAAATATTGCTTTCAATCCTTCAATGTGCAGGTAAGCCTGTAAATTGTGGTTTCAATTGTTTCCCCTTATCATTGCAAGACGGCGCATTTTTCCAAACCCAAACCCTCCGATGTGTCGGGGGCCCGTAATGTGCACTTTAGAGTCGGATTAGGGTTGAGTCTGACTATTTTACAAGGCTTATAATAAATTATTTTTATATAAAATAAATATAGATGTGATAAATATAAATATTTTTAACGTAGTAGGTATGTAAAAGAAATAAGTGAATAAGAAAACAAACCTCTTTATCATCTTTACGTGACTACAACATAAATATAGGCGTATTTTTTAATTTTGTATTCAAATTATTTCTTTAACGTATTAAGTTACCTTTAATAAATAAATGAATACTCGAACAAATGTTTCCAAAACAGTATTTTAAAGAACTTAAACATTTTTCCTTACCTAAAATAAATAAGTAATCTTACAGGAAAGGAGGTTTCTATTTAGCGATTCTAAAGAATTGTTGAGACGTTTCCGTACATTCGTTTCCTTACGTGACCTAACATACTGCCATAAAATTCAGAGACACGGGGTCCGATGAAATTTGCCTTTTACGATCTCGTAAAGTAAATATCACTGATGTCGTCTAAAAAAAATATATCCGCAGCGTAAATGCGTGCTTATTAAACCATTTTATTGGCTTACTTAGGTTTTACGTCTGAATTTATTTTGTGTATCTTTTTATGGTATACACTTATGGGTAACAGTTTTATGTAATGTGGTGACATGATAAAATGTAATGCGATGGTATTTTGCGTATTTACATACGCAAGTCTTAATTTAATGTGAGCTAAACTCACTTAAAGACTCGGTATTTGATCTATTTAATTTTGACTGAATTATATAATTGTACGGGGTAGCAGTCTCTGCTTTATGCTAGTTTATTAGAGACTGATTCTTAGAAATACGAAATTTATGGCCAGTTTGCATAGTCTTAGCTTTTTTATTTATAATGATCAGTACACATTGGTAGTAACTTCTGTGACAAACTAGGATTATCATGTTTTGAATCGTGTTTTTTTTTAATCGTGAAAATTATTCTTTGTGTTCAACGAACTCAAAATGCCATACTGATCTACATATAGATTACTAGCTGTTGCCCGTGGCTTCACCAGCATGGGTGTCGGCTATCTTAAGTAGCCTTACTCCTTTTTTGGAATCCAAGCTTGCTTCATACCAAGTTTCTTAAAAATTGACTCAGCCCTTTAGCCGTGAAAGCGTAACAGACAGACAGACGAAAAGACAGAGTTACTTTAGCAATTATAATATTACTACGGATGTTAATGTTGAGCAAGAACAAACCACTTTAGATACAACCAGGCTCTCAACAAACGGTTACCACTTTCAATAAACCATCACATTTTATCTTTCCTAAAAGGTTCTCTAAACATTTTTCCTAGATCGGCATAAATTTTCCTCCGTAAACAAAAACTAACGCAGAAGAAATAAATAAACACATTTCTTTCTCGCGTCCCCGAGCTGGTTAAATAAAAGGACGAAGTTTTTTTTTCCAATACGATGTAAATAACCATCCCATCTGACAACCTAAAGGGCTTGAAAGCAATCTAGGGGCCTACTATTTTTCTTTTGAAGGCTACACAAAGCAATTGTTGGTCGCTATTGCCATCAGCAAGAAATAGGTGTAGCTATCCGCTTGAATCGCATTTTTTTCTATTCATAAACGATGATAGGGCTAAAATGTTATCGATACGGGGATGATGCGGTCGCAGTTTTGATAGGGTTACAAACCTTAAGAGTTTTTAAGCGTTACGTAATTTTCTTGCATGTGTAAAGTGTATTAATCGAATTCCAAAAACAACATTTAAAAAGAAAACTATCTCTGTACTATGCATTTCGTTTTAAATTCTATTTTAAATAAAATATCCGTATACCTATATTTTTAAATAAACTCCTAAACCAGCACATTTTCAATTTATAACTCCACTAAACCTGGGTTGGCACTACTTACCAATATACCTTCAAAATAAAATCACCCCGACTCGATACGAGCAACTAAGCGCTTTAACCCCCCGCCCGCTAATGCATGGCCGTCCATTTTTCTAGACAGCCGGTCGATGTGGCCCAAACATCAGTAAATCGCTATAAAGTACCCCACGGGTAGTTTGGTGAATATAAAGTTGGCTATTCGGTGAAAACTGTTATTTATGTATGTGGGGTCAGATGTCGGATTAGGAGATCAAGGTATGAAAATAAAAATGTGTTTATGTGGTTATTGGTTAGAAAGTGGAGATCTTTTGAAGTGCCAGTTAGGCTCAAGACAGACGGGCTGTATATAGTACATTCTGCAGTTGACGCCCTGCAGCTGGAGTGCAGTTGCAACGAATGCTGATTGATTTACAGTTTTATTGCAGTAGTAACATTTGCATAGTTTGAAAAAAAAACTGTTTTAACAACATTTCGATTTAACTGTGCATAAATTATAGAGTAAACTCCTAATAGCTCCTAACAGTTGCAAAGTAGGTAAGAAAAAAAAAATCTTTAAAAAAAACTTTTTTCCATTACACCGTATTATTCAACTGATTCGAAAACTCATAATGTATCCAAAAAAAGCCTGTAACTCCGATGTCCAATATAAGAGCAGTACTTCAAAATATTTTTATTACATTACCTAATTCACGAGCCGACCCAAACCGCTAAATTTAACACAAATCAAGAAACAGAAAACCCCTGCCAAACGCACATTGCCTAACTTTATAGAATCTTCATTCAAAATGTAACTTCGAATTCACGGAAGAAATAATAATAAATATTATGAAAAGAGAAAGCGGCTTTAACACACCGTCTGTCTTATCTTGACGAGGGTTACTTATTTACATTGAAACGGAAAATTTAGCTTTTTGTGGGTCGAAACCTGAGGAAAACATATTGTGTATATTCACAAAAACTTATACTGACTCGATTTCAATGTCATGATGGGGTAATATAGGTCAGGTTTTAAACTGACCTTATTTTATCTTTCTTTATTGTCAGGAAAGTGAATAAACGTAGGGTTAACACGACGTAGGTATAATTTATTTATATCAGTGAAAGAAAAATTTTGTAGTAACCTTGTAGTATCCCTTTGGAAAATGACCTTAAAAATACAATAATTAACCATACATACACAAACAGAGCACATTATAAGTACCAAAGTATACCATAAAGTTCATGCTCTGGTCTTAAAGCGGTTACCTAAGCCTCTTTGGTTCACCAGCAAACCAACAATTTCAAGCCACCGTACAACAGACCGACTTAACTAAAATGCTTACGCGAAATATACTCGCAGAAATAATTTTTCGTATACTCTCACAGTTCACATTAACGTTTTAAAGTAGGGCACAGTTAACAAACTTTGTCGCATAAATAAACCTTTAAAGAAAATAAAAAAGTTCATGTAAAACATTACGACGCAACTTTTAACGCCTTATTTTTGTGTCGTAACATAAATTGCTTGAGGTGGGAACGATAATTTTACCTTCCATGTCACCTTAATTACATGTTTACAGTTTTCATAATATAACTATATGTTAGAAAAGTATTTTTTAATTAAAGTAAGTGCTATTTGGTATACGTAAATGTACATGTAAAGTAAAAGTGACTGTGTTATTTTGGATTCTGTTAAATTTATGTTTTATGTCATTTTTCTTGATATAAAACTCTCAAAATAACCAGAACTTAATAGAGATGCGAAAATTCATCTAAGTGTGAACGTTGTTATTTATCTATTTTTATAATATTATTTATTTAAGATAAAATTTGAACAGCAGTTGTTAGAGTATCACTTTATTTACTGGCAGATAAATATAGAATTTTGTTGTAATATAAAAATAAATAAACCAATACAAGCAATAATTACAATAGCTATATTTATCCTAGATTCTGAGAAAAAATTGTAAATTATTTGTCAAATCTTATGATAAGCGCTGCGATTGGTTCTTAGTCTTTTGGTTAACCAATCACAGTCGTGATCAGTTGATTTCACAACAGATTAAATCGATCAGCTTTTTAGAAACCGGGGGTATGTATGTCGTGTTTGTGGTATGTAAAAGATCAACTGACAAAAACTACTCTACACATACATTTATATAGCTAGGGTAGGTACTTACCTTACTATTACAAGTAAACAAATGACAGTTCGTAGAAACCACTTAGCTCTAATAGTTAATAACCGACCATTCATATCGGTCACAATTTAACAGCAATAAAGGAAGTCCCCACGATTCCCCAAACATTCGGAGCACCCTCACGTATTTATCACATACAAATCGGCCATAAATCCCTTGAAATGAACAATAGTTCCAATCAAGATAGCTAGGTATTCAGATTGAAGTATCAACAAGCCGGCGATCATATCTCAGGTACCGTAATGCCAGCAATTTTCCCATTTCAATCAAATGTTACACTATCTAAGGAATTCTACTGATTTCACGTAGAACGTGGAACGTGGATTATTATTTTAAGTAACAGAAATATGTTTTGCCAAATAATATAAAGATTAAAAATGTATTTAATTATATGGGAAGTACGTTCAAATGACGTATTTTTCTAACCAAACAAATTGCTAATCACAAAGGATGGTACCTTAATGTTCCTTGAATAATTTGCTTATAAGTTAAAAAAAATAACTATCCTAACTAATATTATAAATGCGAAAGTAACTCTGTCTGTCTGTCACGCTTTCACGCCGAAAATGCTGAACCGATTTAAATGATATTTGGTACACAGATGGTCTACAGCCTGATAAAGGACATAGACTACTTTTCGCCGCGATAACCGACATCCACGCGGGTGGAGCCGCGGGAAACAGCAAGTAAAATATAAATTCTTATAAGTGTTTAATGTGTTTCCTCGAAAATTACTGATATCGAACATTGCAATGTCTACATTATAGACTGCGTAAATATTCAAAGTGAATGGTGTCTATGTTGAGTTGTACAAATACGTACCTACACATTGGTACATATTTATAATAGGCAAACTTTATAATTCGTTATATGAATGTTTCCGTATCTGTTACAACTTAAAAACAAGGTTTGTATAAATCACGCCCAAATTAGGAGTAAAGTTAACCCTCATAATTCAATCAATTTGTAATATTATTCATGTAACCACAGCGGAGCTGTACTGAATAAATTTAGACTGAATCGTATAAAATTCTGCTCGCATAATAATTTATGCGAAGTCACGCCACATGTCAGATACTTGTTTTTTCTTTTGCACAACCCTAAAGCTGGGTTTCACTTCCTGATCCAGTGCGTAGGGGATAATCAACCCCTTCGTCAGGGGTGTGCCGTGAATAATTCAAAATCCTATTTTAAATAGACAGTATCTGTTTGTGGATAGCCCTTTAGCGAGTTTGGATTTTGCCGAGTGTAATATTTTATTTAGGTGTTAAGGCGTTGACTTTGTTTGATGCCAGTGTTTTTTGGTTGGATTTTGTGCGTGTTTATTTGTAGCGATTATTGTGTAGAATACTACCTAGAAACAGATTATAGTACATGATTTGAATGGAATGTACATTCGCCTTATTTGCATTTATACATTAGTTACATTGTTGATAGATGTTGCCAGCAAATAAAAGATTTACTTAAATACATATATACTTCAATTAATCTTGTATCACTGGGCTTAACCTAGCTATATTTAGTTTTATTTTTATATAAAATGTACATGTAGTAAATATAACATAATTATATCAATTTCGTTGATTTTTACTATATAAAACACATCATTATCATAATTAAAATGGCAATAAAATTGTCACAAACAATCAAATGCGTCAAAAATCAAACACCCTGTCTATCTGAGTCATTAATCCCGTTCTTTTAAATATAAATTTCCAGCGAAATCTTTAACGAATTCTTGTATAAATAGCAGAGATCCTTTGATTTCTGGCTTTCATTTCAATCTATTGACTCCCCAAAATAAAGGGTGGAATTTTAATCTCAAATTCTTCGGGAATCTTTTGGTTTTATTATGAAGCTCCTTTAAGGAATTTTTAATACGTTTTCACGGTTCCAATAAACATTTGTGAATTGTATTCACATATCCACATTTGATTGTACGAATCACAAAGGAATTAATCTTCCCCTTAGTCCTACCTATCTTCATTACAAAGATGTTGGGATTATTTATCTTTTACTTATTTATTTTAAGCTTTTGTTATTCGAACTACTTTTTTTAATCCTTCTTCAACGACATGTATTACGGTTTCTTTTTTTCGATTAAATATTTAAATTTCTAACAAAAGTCCTTTTGCGAACGGACATCATTACTTAATTTCGCATTTACGATTAATTTAGTGTGTTTACGTGAGGACTTTAGATAATATCAGTATTATGTACGTACAGTTAAACGGGATCAAGGAAATCTAACTAAGAAAGTGATAAAACTTCTCGAATCTCTTGGAAAAGTTCCAATATGTAAAAAACGTAACATCTGCTCGTAACATCCTCTTATATTCCTCTACCTTACCCGCAGCACTATGAGAATAAAATCTTTTCCTGCAATCGAAATGTCTGGAACAATACTTGAACTAATTTAATATAGGAGAACTAAATGTACTTTTGATAAATGTTATCAATAACACCTTAAAAAGTCATTCCCACGATATGTGACCCATATTAGGTACGTAGTATAGACTTTTAGACCACGAGACACGACTTGTATTACATAATATACAGCACTAAACTCTGTCGGCCTGTCTGTTATACTTTCATGGCTAAACTGCCGAACTTGGTATGGGATAAGCTTGGTTCCCGAGAAAAAACAGGCTATTTTTTGCTGCGATAACCGACACTCACGAAGGCGGAGCAGCGGGCAATAACTAGTTCTTTTATAAATGTTATCAAGTGGAAAATTGTTCGAGTTATTTATTAAAATAAAACTTTTAAATATTTGCTTTACAATATTTTTTGTCACAGGTTGTCGCTTATAAATCTACTTTACCTATTATTTATACTAGCCTGTGTATGTAGTAATGTAGCGAAGTTTAAGTTAACCTATATAAATACCAAAACGTCACCAAAACTAATTTTAGTCGCCGCCGCCACAATCTGTCTTTTCAATTTGAACGAGTTGACTTCAAGCTACCACATACATCTCGCATCAACGCTGGGTCTAACCTCATTACGCCTCCCTGTTTTGCGTCAATTTTCCTAAGAGTACCCCTGAGGGCTTCTGCCGGTGCCCTCTGCGGCAATAAGTATATATTTGCATTCAACTGTGGCATGTTAATCAAGGAAGTTGTATATATTTGAGTTTACGGCCACGCGTACAATGTAGGTCGAAAATTTGTAGCAATTTCTTAATTAGCGCTCTGCTCTCGTTTGTAAGTAATAAAGATATTAACTTTGATATGTTTCTTGGGTTTATTTGAATATGTAACGTGGGTAATTGACTCCGTGTGTGACAATTTAATTTACATTCATGTTATACAGAACGCCCTAACTGTTGATAATGTGAGTAAAGATATTAAATAACTTAAAATCAGGTGTTTAAATTAAAGAGAATAAAAAAAACTTTTTTTGGAAACTTGGGCATGCCAAACTACAGTCAACTTTATCACACCCTATCTAACAAACAACCGAGTCTATTAAACGAATTCAAAATATGCAAATTCGTTAACAACCAAGGGGTCTGTGAAATTTTAACGTAGCTACCATAAAGGTTACTATGGCAAACACTATTTGCTTTATGGGATAACCATAAAGGACCGACAATGTTGGTTCACGCACCGTTTCACGTGTCCCATACGTCACAGTTAACAACGCAATGTAAACAGCGATAGAGCCAAACAGTTAATGCTTAAATTAACATAAGTTTCTGCTACCTGTGCTTTGTTGATTCTTGCTGTTCATAATTAATTAAATAACCCTACTTTGTATAACATAAGACTAAAAAAACAAAACTTTAACTTAAAATATATATTTGTTTCACATATCCTTAATCATTTATACACTTTTGTTTTAGGATTTACATTAAAAACTTTTATATGACGTGACACTAAGTTTACATAACCACATAAATAAAAGAGTAATAAAATTTCGCATTCAACAAAACTAGATCATATTTTATATCTACTAGCGTCTATTGTATAGCAACTATTTATATAGAACGTATCTACAAATATCTTACCTGGGCCGCCTTGTTTTAGGGAGACTAACCCACAATTTATTGCCTAAGTGTTGGTGTGAGAAGGGATAATCAGTATAAATAATCAAGATGTATTCAAGAAGATTCCTAGGGCCTTTGTTGCAGAGATATTTATATTCTACGTAGATTCTAAGCACTAATGAAAGTTTAAACTTATTTAAAATATATTAAAATTTATTTTCTAATAAATATTCATTAAGTATGAAGATCAATGATATCACACAAAAGATATGTTACCTTCATAGTTACCGACGTTTTATCGATTTTAAATATAATGTCAAAAAAGGTCAAGTTGCACGAAGGAAAAAATATGAGCACGTAAGTAAAAGATATAGTTATCATTGCAAACTTCATAATTCAGACGTTTTTGAGTCCTCGAAATGAAAGCGCTAATCCCTATCATAAATCTGCCTCATTTTTATATACAAATATATTATTGATGACTAGCACTCTATCTATTGCTGAAAACAATATTAAAATCCGTTTGAGAAACAGATAATTGAAGTATCTATGTATTTGGTTTTATTACTTAAAAACTTTTTTGTACAACCTACCTATCGAGGTGTCGATTCCACAAACAACACCACGCTAAATAGAATCGGAATGAAGTCATTTCCTTTTCCCTATTTCCGTTCCATTTTCAAGCCGGTCTGGAACTTCCTGTCTCACGTACCAACTTTGTTCTCGTCAGAAATTGTTTACAGGAGATATAGGAAACCTCTTTGAAATCAAACCTTTTTACTAAACGTTTCGTCCTTTGAATATTCAACAAAACAGTTTAAATATCTTCAAAGATAACATTTGTGCCGTACTAAAGTTGGGATCAGATATAGGAGCCTATCAAATCGTTTAACCCTCTCCATTGTACATCACATCGGCTATTAATACTTAATAGGCACGTAATTGCGTTTCTCCTGGGTTTTGCAAAAAGGTTTCATCAGCTTTCATCTGTAGATTAAAGGGGACAGTTAATCCTAGCTATAAACCTATCTAATTAAGATGAACGTAACTGTATTCGAGGGGGATGCGGTGATCTCTAATGCTGGTGCATTAGTCGCAAAGAGAATACTTGAGAGCTCGTCTACATTTGCATTAAAGCTCTACTTTCGGCAGACTCAATTTCTTGGTTCGATTACAACATAATAACGTCAAATTACGTCTCGACAGGTTTTGGAATTGCTACATTTCGATTCAAGATTGGTGGAAGTAGAAACTACTTAAGGCTCCGATTTCTGGTAGAGTGCAATCTCGTGTTGACAAATACCTAATAGTGAGAAGAGATACGCATATATAGAGCACCTTGAAGACTCTTGTGAGGGCGGCATTTAAGTCTAGGAATATTTTGAGTGCATGATTATTCTTTTAATTTTAGATTTAAGATTTTTACCATTGTAAAATTTTGATAATACATATTTAATATTATAAATAACTTATAAAAATAAAAATAAAAATCCTAATAAAAACGACAAAATTATTGACGATACATAGAATAATTAAACTTGCAACAATACTTTTTTCTAGCAGTCCAAAAAAAAGCATAAAATTGTAGTGGAGCCTAACAAGAGTTCAGCATGTATTATATTTCATTGTATTCTTTTACCTAGGAAAAGGCGAGCTTTGCAAAATTTAAGCGTTCTCTCAAAATACCAAAATGGGCGTCCAGATATCGGTTTCAACTTTTTGAAATACGTACAGCATCGAAGCGTATGGCCACAACATCTGTTCGTTCGAAACAAAACTAAACGAAATCATTCCGCGTTTTTTCCAACAGTTATTTTGAAATCGTCGCCGTTTTTACGCCTCCAGGGTTTTTAATTAAAGTTGTCGGCGCGATACGGGCCCCGGGACCATTTTAAAAATTCATTAAAATCCTTTACCGGAAAAATTTTGTACACAACTAATTTATTTTACGCTTTACAGCGGAAAGAGAAACGATATACGCGTTAGCACGATGTGTTGTGATGGCAAACTTGCGCATGTTAATTATGCTGTGAAAGAAAGTTTGAGCGCTTTGAAATCAATAACTTTATGAATTCTTTTGTATTTTTGTTTTGCAGTTGAATTCAATATTCCAAGTAGCGCGAATCTTAACAGAGTAGATAGTAATATTTTATTTGTCTTTCGAACTAACAAATGCTATTAGAAACGTTAAAAAATAAGTGTTTAATATTTAACTTACATTTTATTTGATTATTTCAGATAACACTATAGCTTACAAAGCAATAACATTATAATTCCTATAACATAGTAACCAGACGAAACACATGAAACATGATAAGAACATGCAACAGTCACTACATAAGACAATACTCTAAAGTCTAACGAGAACAAGCATAATTACAAGAAACCTTAGCCCTTAAGGTCCCATACAACACCCTACGAACTCTAATTTCCACATTCATTCCTGACTTGAGACGCGTTTAATTTATCCGACACCCATAAATCGATAGTCTCGTAAACGCCTGAGTTTCAAACTAAATGCGTTTTCAATAGACCAGTCGTTGGATTAACTGAGTTACTATCGTATAAACAGAAATCTTCATTTAGCTAAAACTGGATAACTCATTACCATTTAGGCCTGAAACGGGTCGAATATTAAACAGAAGTGGGATTATAGTAAAACGGGTGCGAGGTGCAAATTGAATTAGAACTCCGAGCCTGTTCGACTGAAGGGCATGTACCACGAATCGTCGTTTGTTTGTTACTCGATATAGATAAACAAAATTTTAAACTATCGCACTGCAAGTTAATAATTAAATTAATACCTGGTTTCTATATTGAAAAAACCATTTGTTTTGTTTACGGTCGGTAAAATTTTCTTCGTTCTGCTTAAAAGTTTCCACCGTCCTTAAGCAAAATAAATCGTTTCTTCTCAGGAACCAGCCATAAGTGATGGGAATTAACGCAAACATGCAAAAAATACATTTAAGGGCTTGACGTTTTGACCAGGTTGCATAAAGACACTACCTACCGCATATGCAACGAGGAGATTCTGTTCTTTGAAAGTGGTGTATTCTGAAATACTGTCAAACTTAAAGAACTAAAAAAACAATTATGTATTATTTATGGAGCAGATATCATAATTTTGCTTGATTAATTATGTCTTTCGTAACAGCCTCCTGAAATTTGACCAGAATGCAAAACGACACATTGTATAAGAAGGGTTATGGGTTAGTTCACCATTCACGTAGTAATGACGTAGTACTTACAATATAGGCATAATATATGTGGGCCTTTAATAATTATAGCAATGGTTTCAACTTTCTGGCTAGTTAATTTTTAATCTACTTACTACTCTAGTTTCAGCATGCCATTAAGAGCTGAAATAACAAGCACTGGTCTGTAATTTCAGCTCTTTACGCAGCGATGAAGCGACAGAAGGTTTTATTAGAGGACCAGATAACGATAGCACTTATTCACAATTACAACTGAGCAGTTCACACGCAGATTTTAATCCTCTCTATAATTTGAATCAGCTGAAATTGTCAGTCGTTTAATATGCAAAATCAACACAGCCACTGTTCACACAATAGAGACCCTTTGTTACGTAATTTAACTTTGATTTGTAGAAATGTTAATTGTTAATTCAATTGAAGGTATGAGTAACCGTAGAGGGTATGCCGAATATTATTTAAGTTTTCTATTAAGTTAGGCATGATGGAATTATGATTTAAATGGTTCTGCATATTTAGATAGTCTTGCGTTGTTTTAGGTATGCAAATTTCAGCATTCGCCCAGAAAATAATATTGAATATACATTATTCAATAAATGAAAATTTTAAAGCAATATTAACAAAAATAAAACGACTGTCAGGTATAAGGCTAACCTAACCTTTACCATTATCGATGTTAGATTTAAATAATTGATCACAATATTAGGAATAGAGAATCAACTAGATAAGTAATACCCAAAGACACTTTTAAAACAATATTTCCAGAATTAACATCTAGATTAAATGCTTTCGAGCATTTCACGACAAGAGAACGTAGATTAATGGAGTGCCAGAAAACAATAACGAAAACTTAATTAAACCGTCTTGCAATTAAGTAAAGCTGTTGAGTACCATTCAAGAAATGCATGAACTATTTGCAAATAAAGAAATATCCAAAAATTCTTTAGATGTAAGTTAGTTAATAACGATTCAAGGAACAATTGACAGTTACAGTTGTTTGGCATTTTCGTGGACCAGATTCATGTTGAGAGAAGTATGAAGGTTTTAAAATCTAGGTGCGTAAGGATGGGGAGTGGGTTTAAAAGCACCTTCAAAATTATTAGTGTACATTTCACTAATCATGTATCTTGTGTTTTAAATAGGCATGTTGAATAATTTATTTTTTAATTAGGTAGATTAGTAAAAAATATTAGACACGCGTTTTTTCTTTTTTTTACGTAACCACAAACTTGCGCCGCATGACGTCACAATCTCGTTCGTTTTGTCTAACATCGTTAACGTTATTAGCCCCCACTCCTGGGGGCCTAGACAAAGTAACATTACATTAGCGAAGTCGCTAATAGAAAAATTCAAAATGTATGGGAATGACATAAATCATCGAAATGTCACGTGGTGTATCTTCAACGAATAGAAAATTGGTAGACAATGTACATCGAGCGGTTCCATGGCGATTCCATCGAACGCATCGCTAGCTTTAAAGTATAGAAATGCGTAGACAAGTGGTACTTTTGACAATCGCTTCGACAAGTTGTCGATACCATTGATGGAATAACTAGCGATCGCCTAGACTACGTAGAAAACGAAAGAAAATGGAGATTTGAGTATTTTTGTACGTTCTGTCATTATTTGTGTTCGTGTTTTATTCAGATTATTTAATTTATATTATAAAATATGCACACTGAGGGCAACTCAAAATAAAAGTGCATTGTAAAGGCGATAGGGAAGGTATTCCGGCAACAATTGGAGACTGCTTGATAAACTGTCTTCTAATGTCTGTAATCTTTTGTCGCTAGCAAGATAATTTTTGTAAAATTGTGTATATCGTGTTTATTGTTTCTTGCTTTTGTATTTTGATTGAGCAATATTTTCGTAACAAAATTGTGTATTTTATGCTTATTTAGAAATGTTTTTTTATACTAATTCTATAGTTTAATGTTATATTGACTGATTCTAAATAAAAT
This sequence comes from Diachrysia chrysitis, assembly GCA_932294365.1. Lineage (NCBI taxonomy): Eukaryota > Metazoa > Arthropoda > Insecta > Lepidoptera > Noctuidae > Diachrysia > Diachrysia chrysitis. The sequence goes on from OW028653.1 coordinate 5,915,722, forward strand.
ATACTTTGCAAAGTTGTGAGTTTTCTTTATGAAATAAGTAGGTATATAGTCTAGAGACTTTTTAAGAACAAACAAAATTTATAAAATTAATTTTAATAATCATTTTAATAAATATGCAGAAGATTATACACTATTAAAACACACACACGGCGACACGCGTCGGCTGCATTTGCTGTATTCTGTTTGACCCCCACCTTGTAGGAGTAGTACGAGTAGATGTCGTGCCCTGCTCAGTTCTCACGGCAGAAGGACGGCTAGAACTGCTTAAGACTGGTGGGTGGCAAAGGCATGTTAGGCGTGATAAGCTCCAGTGACGGTACCCATGTAGACAGTGATGCAGGCCCTGTAATAATAATAAAGAAATCTTTTATTTACTACTATTTTGCTCATTTAATGTTTATCGAAGATTGCTTTTTGTCTTTTTTTTTTTCGTTTTTGGCTTCCAAACCGTCTACAATTTAAATTCATAGTAAAATAAGCAGGGTGAAAACATGTATGGCGTCTGTTGTTGTCACCATATCATTGTTTACATTGTGATATTCCTGTCCTTGAATAAAACTATGCTTGTTTGATAATTAACGTATCCTTTTAATATTAAAAAAGACATAACAGTCACTGACACCGATTCTTTATTATGAATGCATGACAGTTTTTGGAAAGTCTCCAAGACTTGTACTGAATAAGTGTATATTTTACCTTTCCATATACCCCATCAAAGCCGAAAATTGCTGCCCTCCGTCCTCATTGCTGCCCTCCGTCCTCATGCAATCTTTAAATACACAAACAAATAAGATAATATACCTTTAACACATAATTACAAACATCGTAATAATGTATACTAAGTAAAAGTTGCAGAAAAATTAAAATTTGCAAGAAAGAAAGAAACACTTACCTACTATTTTTTTTTTTTGGCTTTGATTTCTTCAACAGGTGTCTATGTAATAAATATAAACGTTTAAAACTTTAAAATATAATCCTCCGTTTTACAAATAATCTCAAATGACACTTGACAACACAGCTTGACAATATGAATTAGACGTTCTACGACAAAAAGTCATAGACAATACGCGGTTTTTAACGAACAAACGAATCGACCTAACGATCAAGAAGTGTTTGTTACATTGTCTACCAATTTATCTTCGCTATCGTCACGGCGTTAGTGATTGTAGCAATAGAATCGTTTCGGAGCGATTGCCACTTGTCTAGGCCCCCTGAACTTTAAATCGCTATATCTCCTTTGTTTTTAGTGATTTTGAAAACGTAAAAAATATGTCTAATATTTTTTTATTATCTAATTTACAGACTAAATGGATTTTACTTTTTATACCCTGTCAACATCCCTTTCACTTAATATTTAATTAAGTAAATAAATAATATTGTATTTGATACAAACTTCATTCCTGTCTATTGTTATTTTTACCATCAAATTCCCTCTATTTCGTCGCCCAAGAGTATACAAAGTCGATCATTCCCTTAGAACGGATGCAGCCTTATAACATAACAGCTTTTCAGACACATTCTTGCGACTTGTGTCACCTATACAAAATGTGACATTCAATACACGCCTCTCTTATTGTTAAACGTACCCCCTTCTATACAAAACTCTTTACAAAGAAAAAGCTTATAGAAAAATAGTGGAAACTGAATTTGAATCTTAAGTTACAAGCTTAAAGTTCATATTGTATTGAGAAGTTAAGTTATTTGCGAGACTAAAGAAAATGATTATCGATAACGCTGAAAAAATCGCCACGTGTGAAAATGCAAACAGTGTATTGGGAATAGTCCCGTTCTTAGCAAAGAAGGGTATTAGATGTTTTCAATCGATACTCTTTTTGATGAGAAAGCTTTGTAGATCCGATTCTGTTTTGTTACTATACACGCCTACAAGCACTTTGTTACCTGACTATCTTTTTGTTAAGAAACAATTTATATTCAAGTAGAACGATGTGGGTGTACAATATATTTTTTGGAGTCTTTCGTATCAAGCTTTACTTGTACAGTAAAAAGATAGTTATATATTTATATATAAAATTCTCGTGTCACAGTGTTTGGAACCAAACTCCTCCGAAGTGGCTTGCCCGATTTTTATGAAATTTTTCGTTGATATTCGGTAGGTCTGAGAATAGGTCGTAAACTGTTTTTTTTATAACCCTAAGTGATAAGCGTGGCCCTCAACAATTATTTTTTGTTTTTTTGGACAAATTTATATGGCAAAACAACGTTTGCCGGGACAGCTAGTAATATCTAAAACTCTGGTACAGTCAAGAAGGCACTTTGCAGAAAATTTATCTACTGAAACTTTGAATGATGGTGGTGTTAAGCGAAGTACAAAATATTTAACTAAGTACATCATTAATTAAGCGTAATTTTCCGACCTACTACTAATTAAAATGCCTCCTATACTAACACTGCTTATACTTAAGTAGGACCCTTTTACGTCACAAGCACGTATAGTAAACAATTTAATCTTTTTAATACCTCGTTATCTACATCTACACTAATGTTATAAATAGGAATTATTTATATTTTTGTATGTTTGTAACAAATGATCTCAAAAACTACTTAACCGATGTCAAAAATCTTTTACCCCTAGAAATTAATATCCCTGAGTAACATTAGGCTATATTTACTACTAGAAAACTGTTGTTTGAAAAATAAATGCCCACCCGTGCGAAGCCGGGACGGCTTCACACTCACACTCAAACGTCGCTCAAATTTGAGTCACCTTTAAATTTCTTCTTGTCTTGGTCACTCCCGCACTAAGGAATTTAATCTTTGTGTCGCGGGGGGTTTTACAAACATTCAAATCACATGCACAAAGAACACCCAGACTTGGAACAAGCATTTGTGGATTACACAAATGCTTGTCCCATGCGGGGATCGAACCCGCGGCACGTCGCGCACAGAGGTAATTGGCGTGGTGACCTATACCACTCGGCTTCCGTGAAGTCAAGTACAGTAACTAAGTAGATATAAGATGAATCCTGATATGCGGACTCGTTTTAAATTCTAATAATTATACCTTCGCACTTATAACACAAAAGAGAATTAATTAATCTTGTAAGATCATCTTATACAATAAGTGGATAACATAGCATTATAATTAAAATTGTCTATTGCTTCAAGGGTTTCATTAATTTATGAGAGATCAAATTTAATAACTGGCTGTCTAAGTCTATTTTTGAGTAACGTATTCTATCTTAAATTTAGTGCTCGATTTAAATGGATACAAATGAATAAGATTTAATATGATTAAAGGCGAGCTTAAAGTAGAGTAACTGTAAACATTATTATGTTTATGTAGTTTTTAGTTTGGAATTATTTACTTGTTTAAGTAAGTACCTATATAGTATAGAGTATATATGCTTGTAGCTTAGATAGGTACCTAATTTTAATGTATATAATTACATTCGTGAGGCTTTGTCGCGAGTCGAACTGACTGAGTTTGAGCTCATGATTAAGGACTACTATTGAGTCTGAAGCAAGTCGGATCCCGAGAATGCGCGTTAGTAAACTGACAATATTCCGCAATAAATACTTTTAATGACATTAAAAATGCATGTTCAAAACCTGATCAAGACTGATTCTAACAAAAATATTCAGTTTATATACATAATTTGATTTGGTACGCTAATTAAGTAAGCGTAATAATCAATGTTCTTTGGCGAGAAAACCTTTTACAAACTTTGGGTCAGTTGCAAACTGGGAATATTATCGTTAACTGGTTGCCCGCCCGGCTTCTCGCACGGGTGGTATGAGATTAAAAAAAAAATATTTAAAAAATACTTTGTTTACCTTTCCTTAAGGAATATAACAAATACAGAATAACGGTGCAGTAGTTCGGAAGTTATGGCGTGACCAAGGGAAGTCGGGATTCATTTTTATTTAAATAGAAGATAGGTATATTACAGTTCTAAAATGTACCTATGCTCTTTTATTACTTAAGATTTTAATCCATATGAAAATAAACGTGTAAATTATTTGTGGTTTAATCATCATTACATTTTTATGCAAAGTCAAAGTAAATAGGATTTACTGCGGGCTTTCAGCCTAACAAAATAAAAAAGCCTCTATTTGCCTATCGCGTAGTTTATGAGGCAGAAGATTACATTGAAGTTGCTTAGATCAAGCTTCGAGCAGACATCATTCTTAAGCTAGTATTTTTCTGAAGAAAATTTAGGATAATGCTATCTGTAAAATAAGTTCTAGATAAAAAAATAAATAAATCTTAAGTTACTTGTAATCTGGCAGCAGGGCAAATGCTTAAAATGAAAATGCCTTTTTAAATTTGAATATGGCGTGTTAACGATTTTAAAAAGACTAAGTTTGTATTTCTTTATAATTTTTATCCGACTGTTAAGGAAGGGTTATGTTTTTCGCTTTATTTTATTTATGTTTATATTTATTAATTTCTTTGTTTGTAAATTTCTTTATTACCTCGTATTTTCCAAATGGTTTGATAGATTTCGACAGTTAAGTTATCGTTTGATTCGTCTTAACAACCTAAGTGGCATTAAAAAGGTGTCTAAAAAATGGTGGTTTAGCGATCAATTTGAAAATCTAATTTGGAATTAAAAATAATAATTTAAAGCCCCGCCTTTGCAGATCTTAATGTTTATTCTCCGGTTTTTTATGTTTTTTTACTAATAAAACTTGTTTTTTTGATTTTGTTTAAAAGGAAATAAAGATCAAAATTAAGAAACCAGAAAGTTTAAGCAGGCCTTAACGATTGTTGGATTATCACGTAAACACCAAAAACTAAGGTTTACCTTTTTAAATAGTTGTTAAAATAGGTTTGTAAGTATAGGTACGCTAGAGTTGATTTTCTTACCAAACAAAGCCGCACTTTGTAATGTCCAAGATGTCCGCACTACATACAAAACTTCAATCCTCACTCTTCAGTTATTGTAGCCAACTACTGGGAACATAAAATTTAGTTACCAATTATTTGAAAAGAATAAAGTATATACTAAGTTTTGACTAGCCTTGATAATATTAAAATATTGGTTTAATGAAAAATACGTTGATTAGCGGTTGCTAAGCAAAGTCTAAATTCATATTCTCTATAGTAAAATTTGCTAACCATTTGCTCAACACCGTCGAGATTTTTTATGAATAAGACCATAGGTGTTTAATATAACATTATGTACTAGTCAGACTAAGCTAAACGTTACACCAAAACGTTAAGTAGACCGTTCCTGTAATACTTAACATAATAAGATAATAAAACTTTATGAGATCGCAAGCGTAATTGAAAATTTAATCTACGACATGTACGGTACGAAATAAATCAGCCTGTAGTTCAAAGCGAAGCTTGTTCAACAGGTCGGTATAATCGTTAAGACACAGCGACAATGATACAAATGTGTTTAGCCTCCCCCCATTCAAGATCATTTGTCTTTTGTCGCGAATTTCTCTGTTAATATTTCAGTCGAATCAAATTACGAAACTCCTAACATTACGACAACATATTGGGAGACGGATGGAGGGTCCGACGCTATGTGAAATACGAAAACGTCTTATACACTTGCTAGAGGACGTTTTCTAAGAGTTATTCGTTTACTCTTGTCCGAGAATAAGGCCGTAGTAGGCATAATTTCGAGGCACTTTAAAGGGTTCACGTATTTTAAACAATTCCTTTCTATGTATTAAGTCTACTGGTAACAGAAAAATCTTTTAAGAATAAGATCGTTGTGTTCGGTGGAGAGTTCCAATAAACTCTTAAATTGTAATGCAATTAATATTCTATCAACCAAACAATCAAAGCTGACAAAATAAGTGTACACTGTGTAGACTTTGTTAAGAAATAAACGAACAAATTTTAATGTTCTGTCATCTTTATTGGTTAACGATTTATTGAAGTTGTTCTTCAGGCAAATATTATGTTTCATTGTTTGCTGTTACTAATGACTTCTACATTTTAATTGGTATAAAATTTCTTCATTTAAATCCTCTTTTGTATTTTTGTTAAAACATTTCTACAAGTAGTTTCCTTCAATATTATTATCAAATTCTGTTAATCAATACCTACTCCATAACTCGATAATATTTTTTACTAAGACTTAAGCTGAACAAAAACATCTTTGTTCTAGAATCCTAAGTTCGTAATTTATAATGAACAAAACGAAAAACACTCTTACTCTGTTAATAATTTATTCTTCAGCCATTTGAATAGATATTTCGAGCCCATTGAATCGAAATAATTTATTCAAAATAAGATACGAATAAAAACTTTTAAATCAGTTAGGATTTGTTACTACACAGCAGCCTACTAGTGAAGGCAAATTAAAAAAGCCTTAACACCCAAAGAGATTGCGTCGTTTTGTGAAGACGTTCCTATGTACACCATCAGACTAGTCCCATAATACTACACTAATACTACTATATAATATTATAGTCACTGGATTAAAATAAGTATGTAACATTTCAGCTCAATCGGATTCTAGTATGATCTCAGATCGGATATCTTAGATCAGTACGCTCACTACTTCTCACACGATGTTCGATTCTTACCTCAATTTTGTTAGGCGTGTTATCAAATATCGCATTTTGTTTGTGTCACTCATTTGTAAACGTCATTTTGATTGTTGTTTCGACAGGCGCAGTGCAGGTGCAGCCTGGTGGAAATCCAGCAGATGTCGGGCGTCAACATCCAGATCTCAAAGATGGGCGTTCGCGCCGGGCAAGCGTAACTGCATCTTGACCATCACGGGCACGGCCGAGGCCATCAGCAACGCACAGTACCTTATCGAGCAGAAGATTCAGGATGTAGAGCTCAAGCGCACGCGCCACAACGCCATCTCCAGCCTCAGGCAGTAACCACGTTCCGTCCTAGCGTAGTATCTAGTTCTAGTTCAAAGACTGTTGGATCACACCACTCGCTACACCAGCGCAGGTTATCTGACTCTAGTTCAGAAGATTTTTTGTGTTTTATCTGACTGAAGATATAATTTATGCAGCTCCCGACACGTATCAAACCCTCCCTCAGATCTCAGATCGCTTTTTATAACAATGTTTTAAGAAAAGGCATCATTATAAATCGTTCTAAAGTTTCATAACGCAATTTCTTTAGTTTCACTATGGCAACACAATAAAACGAATTTACTAACGGACTTATTTTGAGTTTTGCTTTTAAGTTGCTCTGCTTGTAAGATGAATGGAATTTACTGCAAGATGCAAACCAATTAAATTGAATCATATGGAATTCAATTGAAAGCGTATGCATGTTTCAGTATCTACTTATGTTGTAATTACTGCTTACTTTTGCACTTTCGAGACATTTTCGTGACTGTCAAGTTGAATGCAATAGAAATTCTTGGAGAAATAAAGCTTTTAGTAATTAACTTAAGGTATCTTTTACTCAGATATAATTTTTAATAAAATATTTTTTAACACCACGTAGTCGTGGTTAGAGACGTCAGGTACGCAACTTTGTTATTCTGATTTAATTTCTTTAATTAATTTCAATTCCTATACAATTCCAACGCTTTGATATTAGTTCAGCGGACACGTGATTCAGTATTGTTGAAAAAAAAGTACTGTAAATGGAAGGAACTAATTGGAATCTAAACATTGACCGTATTTTTTGTATTGTGTTGTTCGTGTGCCTGCTAAATGAATAAAAAATTTGCATTGGTGTTGTATTAGATGGCAATATGTGAAGGAAAACATCGTGACGAAACCTGGATTCCAAAAATTAAAATCCGATATACCCGCAATGAGCAAGCGTGGTGATTAATGCTCGTGCCTTGTTTATATGAGAAGAGGCCTGTGCCCAGCAGTGGGACATTTATAGGCTGGTATTATTATTGTATTACAATTAAATTCAATCAAGAGTAACCCCACTGCTCCAGCCGTCGACCGTTCTCGCATGTGACGTGCACCTCTCGGCCGCTAGCTTTTTGTTTTTTCAACCGCTCAAAGCTTGCTCAAAGCTGATGAACTACTTCAAGGAGTTTATGTATGTGTGTACATAGAAGTCTATAGTTCACCATGCAGTCGCGGCTACCAAGCAGTCCGTATGTGGGCGGCCTAACTAGGTAACTTAGAAGTCTTGATTTCATTTAACCTGTTAATAGGGATCTTAAATCGTATTGATGACCTATAAATACAACGTTGTTTCTTTCTATTTACTAAGGCTCGTAAAAGTTCTATTAAAAGCAATCGGCCCATTGATCCAGTAATAGAAGCAGGGCTTTGGAACATTTTCTGAGGTAAAATAGCTTTAGTGGTATTAAAAAGAAAATGAAATCTGTTTAAAAGTTTGATTAGTGAAACTAAAAAAGGATTTGGCATTGAAAATTTATTTGAGACGTAATCATTTAATTACCTAATAGATAGCTTTTCTTGGATTAAGCTAGATAAAAAAATACATACCGACTTAAACTCTTAATGGGGGCAAGGCAAATGTAGAGTAAAAAATAAATAAATAATAACCAGTACCTGTACTACGAGCTCTTAAAACATGACTGTTTCTGTTGTGGAAGCGAGACAGAGTACTAAGCTGCACGTAGCAGCGTCTCGCTTCTACGCCTTTCTCGCCTACATCTACAGATTCTTGAGTAAGTACAAAATACCAAACCCCAACACACGGTACCTACTGTAGTGTCGTCACACAATCAGTAAGCTGAGCAAAACACGTTTTCCACATAATTTATACTTAGAAATGTATTTTCCTTAAATAAATCAGATTAGATTTATACTTTAACCGATTTTCGTACAAAACTGTTATAAAATTTATAATTAGACGTTTATCAGACTTTTTAAAACATAATTAGTTCTTCTGAAATATTAAAAACTGCTGTATCGTGAATGCTGGAAACAAGTACAGATATAAAAAAGTCTCTGACTAGCGATTTGAAAATAATTAAAAAACATGGATAGAACTGTATAATCATTTCTGTAGTTTAAATATATGCAATGGTTTAATTTTGTATAAAAGTGTTGTTATGAGACTTAATATATGGACCTTTTTTACCCTAATATACAGCAACGATTTTCTAAAGCCGGCTGCCCACGGTACGCGTTATTACGGATCACCCCGCACAGCCGACGACCACGGACAATCACGCACTGCACAGCGAGTGTATTGAGAATCAAACCCAATTTTAAACGGGTTCAAGGTGGATTTTGACATACCGGGTAGACGCGTTCGCGCTATCATGGACGAGAATTTTCCTACGGTCGGCGGTGCCTTGTTTACCTACCTTATATAACTTTAATTCTATTCATAATTTGTTTTATAATATACTAGCTGTCCCCCGCGACTTTGTCCGCGTGTTTTAGTTTAAACGGTTTTCCATTTTTGCAACATTTTTCATTTATTCTCCGCTCCTTTTGGTCGCAGCGTAATGTTATATAGCTTATAACCTTCCTCAATAAATGGGCTATCCAAAGCTGAAAAATTTTTTTCAAAGCGGACCAGTAGTTCCTGAGATTAGCGCGCTCAAACAAACAAACAAATTAACAAACAAACAAACAAACTCTTCAGCTTTATATATTAGTATAGATATAGATATACCCTTCGTCGTATATATATATATATACATATATACCATAAATTCATCGCATATTATACCGACCTATACTACCTAACTATACTAATCCCCGATTACTGTAACGTAAATGAACTTAAAGACGTTATAAATGTCTATCTGTCCCCACTTTACACCTTGAAGTAACAGAGACAGCATGAGACTTATCGGCTTTAAGCTGATTGACGTTTAGTATTTGACCATCATATTCTTACAATGTAGGAAACCAATCACTTTAACGTTTACCCATTGAATATTTAGTTTTTTTTTTCCACTCACCCATAATGGTTACGACTACAGCCTAATGCTACTAGGACATTTCTGGACCCTTTTAATCCTCCTTTATTATCGTGAAAGCAATCTCTATTTTGTTCCATTTTCATCGATTGGCGTGCTAAGATTAGAATTTGGGTCTACAAAGGACTATAAACAATGGTAATGGTCTTTTTAAGCCCCAGAAAGTGTAATTAAGAAGGCAATTGATGAAAAAGTAATGGAGTTTCACAAGTTTGTAAAACTGCTGTTTTTTCTTTTGAAATGTTATACTTAATTTACACATTGTGATTCAACTGTTAAGTGCGTAGTAATTAATAGCATTTGTTGAATGCCTCAACGCATAGGTACCTACATTAACAGATCTAGGGGATAACTCTTGAATGAATTTTGATTCTAATACAATGCCAATGCAAAATTGTTTTTTATTTAGGAGGAATACAAACAACAAACACTACAAAAAAAATAATGCCAATAATTTTCCTATCCTATACTATTTTCTTTATTCCTATATTTCTACTTCTTTTTCAAAAAAACTGAAACACGTGTCGGCTGAACTAATATTAATTTTGCATTGGCATTGTAAAAGGTACTTAGAAAAGCTAGAATAACAAATTGCAGTGACTCAAAAAATACTCAGTAGTATTGTACTAATAATGATCATACTACTTTTAATGTAGAAATTACAATACGTAATTTCTACTGAAACTATGTATAATGCCTATGTATGTACATACTTAGGTATGTATATCAAGAAATTACTGAGAATTTTTATCATTAAAAAAAAATATTTGTAAACTAGTAACATACTTAAGAACCCATTCCTATACTTTTTAGAGACCCGTACTCGAAGGGTGCCACCGGGATCCTATTACTAAGCCTCCGCTCCTTCCAATCCGTCCGTCTGTCACAGAAATCTGCTTCTGCTTTAACATAAATAATAAAAACGGCATAAATCTTGTACAATGCTGCAGAACCCTTCATGCGCGAGTCCGACTCGCACTTAGCCGGTTTTTATTTAACTTAACATTTCGGGACTACAGACGAGAAAAAGTAAATGTCGTTTCAAGATTGTTGCCTTTACAGAAGCTTAAAAACGCCTTTTTGACTACAATGCCGTATACTCAGGAGATCATTTTTATAGTGCCTATTCAATTTCAGTTTGGGCTCCCATTATTACGTGCTATCAAGATCAGGTGCCCTAATATTGTTTAGGGCTAGAAATAAATTTCGTATTGGGTCGTTTGGAGGACAATATGTAAACTACAATACCGCACGTCTCTTTTACTGCTTCTCTATAAAATAAATAACGTGCTTTATCTTTTCGAACACCGATGGAAATAGTGGCTATTCTATTTTATTTATGTGATATTTTTAGCTTGACAATGTGTTAGTGTTTTTTTAAAAAAATCGTAAGAATTGACACAGTACTTAAACCAATTAAGTACTGCTGTGTCAGTTTTATCAAATTCCTACAAAAAAATATAAATATGGAGAGTTCTTTACCAAGCAGTGGCAGATTTAGGGCTTATGATTATAATAATAGGCATAAGTATGATAGGTAATTACAGTACTAGCGTACCTTGTTCACTGTCTATTGATTTACATTTTATATAAGTATTGTGTGTAATATGAATACTGGTAGTAAATTCGAACAAAAAGATATAAATACTGAAAAACAATACGTTTTGTATCGAACGCATTGTACAATGTACAGTCCCTGTACTATAAGCTTTTAAAGCAGAACTTTTGCCATTGTATAAGCGAGACACCGCTACGCGCAGTGTTGTGCTCTCTCGCTTCCACGCTGGCAACAGTCCTACTTTAAAGGCTCATAGTATAGGTACAGGTCACTGGAGTAAACGCTGCCCGCATGCGGAGTTTGTAATTAATGCGTATGCTACTGTAACGCATTTTATTATTGATCTGTGAAAGCAGTTCCAAAGTACCTACTCATAAATAGCCTGCCCTCTTTTTTTTTTATAAAACTAAAGTGTAGGGTGCTGTCTTTGGTTTGTATTAATAAAGATGATCAGAAATGAAATGATCAGAAATAAATAATAAACGGCACACGCACAGCTAATCAATGGTTTTTAAATTTATAATCTTAGTTGTACAATCAGTAGGTAGATGTGAGTGATCGATAACTCCATGTTTTAAAATTTGCACATATTTTGCTAAATAGGTACGTTATTTAAATACTTTAATATAGTTATATTCAACTGAATAAATATTCTGCGCTATTTGTTAGTTACCAACTAACATTTTGAAAACATCCAAAGTCAACTAAACTAAACTCATAACATAGACGTGTACAAAATATTTGGCAACACCCTATTTCAGCTCTCAAATATGTAATGTGCAAATAATGTAGGAACACCACGTTTGAATACATATTCACGAAAACATTTAACACAATAACACGCAGTAACTAAACCGAATTCCCAGTGCCTAATTACATTGAAAAGTTCCTAATTCGACCACGTTGCAGTGAGTCCCTAGTGTTTACGAAATTCGTGTAATTCAACGTTAAGCACGGCACAATGTTATCATGCCTTTGCCACTTTTAAAACGGTACTGCCAATAGGACCTGCAAATATATTTAAAAAAAACAGGCAACATGTTTTTTTTTTTATATTTTTATTAGGCACTATGAAAATTATTCTCAATAAAACTATATACGTTTATACTTTTTTATAATATAAATCTTTTTTAAGAATATAAGCAGTTTTTTTTTATTGATAAATAATAATAATGAACATTTATTTATTCAAGCATATACGAGCTAATATAGAGGTCAGGATTTGACCTACTTTTGTAGACAAGAATCGTTTTATTACCTATAATTATAAAGAAAATATGAATATTAAAATAAAAGCCAGCAAAGATATCTATAATATTTTAATGATCACCTAACTAAAAGCATTACGTTTGTTTTATACAAAATACAATTTCGTTTTGTAATATACCATGTACTTATAAATTTATTATGCTTTGCTAATGCTGTTTAATATTTAAACTTAGTTGATGTAATAAGAAATATGACTGATATTAAGACGCATATAAAAATATTGGCACATCTTAAGCTATAACGCCAACGTACTTAGTCTTCAGCCAGCCAAATATCAGAAGTGCAATCTCCTCCGGGGTACCTAAGAAAGAGAAATAAAAAATATTTCATCAGTTTTGTTAACCCAGAAATCATTTATCGTGTAGATCGATATTCATATTCATAATATAAGCTTACAGTACATAGAAAGACAAAAAAAAAATCTTTTACGTTAAAAAAAACACTGAATAGTGTCTGGAAAATTACATAAAAAAAAGATATGTGCTTAAGTATTCTCTTGACTACAAAAATAGATATTTCTCTTATTCTTTATTTCCACTTGAAATACCTAAGTAATTTTATTGATACTTGATATTTTGAACTTAATATATTCTATATCATTCAATGTCATTCAAACTCTAATAATTGATTACAGATAAATGTACAAAAAAAAGAGGTTAAAAAAGAATAAAACAACTGAATCTATTTTAATTATTGGACCACCTCTGAGGTACCTTATCTATCATCGAAATATTTTTTAAAACTGATCCCCAAATTACCAGAGATGTCGAGTAACAAACATATAATAAAAAAACCATACCGTCGAATTTAAAATCTCCTCGTTTTGAAATTGGTTAAAAAACCAAACACACCGCATTGATACAAATTTCATACAGGTTTTAACTTTAAAAGTTCGTACCTCATTTCATGCGGTAGGGCCGGGCCGTCCGGTTCGTTCCCGAAGTGTACGAGGAAGTCCGGATCCAACTTCATGCCTCCATTCACAGTGTCCACGTCCAACTTTACTATCCACCCGCCCTAGATACAATACAAATGGATCTGAATTTTGTGGCGTCTAGTAAAAAATAATTTCGGATCCGTAATAGTATCGTGTTTTTTTTGCTATATAAAAAAATGTTGTACCTATATTCAACATTTTTTGTAAGCTGGGGTAACTTTTAACGTTTTGCTGTAAATATTTGCCCGAGTAACATATTTAGGACCTTCTTACATAATATAATAAAACTTCTTAACTTATATGTCTACAATGTACAATCAAATTAAGAATTTTGTAACCTCATTTCACCTTATAACCAAACATTTATGCAAAATTATTTATAACCGAATGTTATTCTTGCCTGTTTCATTTAATATTAATACAACAAAAAAAAGTTCGTACTGCTTGGTTTAAAATTACAACGGCTGTCAGTTATTTGTTTGACAAAATATGCGACGTAGCGCATGAATTATTCAACAACCTCAGGTGACGTATATCTCACAAGATGTACTTTAGTGAAATAACTTTGTAGAACATTACACAAAAAAAAACGAACAAAATAAGACAAGGGGCCGAAGGTTTTGATATAAGAGATAAAAGCTGTTTATTGCGGTCTGGGTTCAACGAAAGTGGACTTAACCCAATAAAATACTTTAGTCTACAACCTTCACATAATATTTGGTCGTGTGACTTTAATAAAGTCGCCGGCCGACATTTTTTCGTGTAGCTATTACTCAAAGAATTCAATAATATATTTATTTCATATAAATAGTATTACAGGGATAATAAAATTTCTTAAAGTGTCTTATCCAGACGATCGTTTACTATTCTAAGAGCATACATAATAAAGTAAATAAAAGTCAAGAACAGATACTTACGTGACACGAACGTTAAAGCTAAGCTATAATCGTATATTTATACGTTCTTTCATAAAAATCTACTTGTATTATAATATATATTTACCTCTTGAGCCATTTTGGGGTAAAACTGTTTATCCCACGGAGAAAATAAGGACGACGAGACGTAAAGACGCTTCCCATCAAGGGAAAGTTGTATCATTTGCGGTGAACCTTGTAGAGTCTTGCCTTTCACTACTACGGGCTGCGGACGCTCCTGATAAGAACAATATTCCCATTACACAAACAAATAGGATAAAAGTATTTTGACACCAAATGTTAATGACAAAATTGATAATTTAAATATAACGACGCTTTACAGAATAAAATTACAGACCTTATCAATAAACAGAATGAAAAATGATAACGCTCTTTTTATAGCCATTAAAAGAGACAGATATTAATAACATTAAAACATCAACGACAGTGAAATATCAAATGGAGAAACGTCCAAACGCAATTTAGCAAATATCGGAGGGTAAAAACTCTAAATGAAAAGAATGACAGGGCGAAAACGTAATTGTGTGAAGTCATGAGGCGTTAATTTCAACTATTACAACTCATATTTGAAAAGGAATTTCTTGCCTTCGACTCCTTGTCCGCTATAACTTGTATTTCAGGATCTGAAGCTATAATGCCTCCAAGTTGGATTTTTCCAGTCAGCTTCGGATGCTCACGATCCGTGATATCGTATTGCCTGACTTCACCATGCAGCCAAGTAGAGCCATATAAATATTTATCATCGAGCGATATAATAATATCACCCAATAAACCTAAAATAAAGATGAATATTCTTTAAATTTTGCTGAGCAGAAGTAATTGAATTGAAGCCAGTAAAGTTTCAGACTCAATGAAATTTTCATGTGTCATTTGGATCGGTTTGTATCGATGAAAAATGCTCGTGCAGCTTTAATACTTGATTTCTTATACTAAGACCGATAAAACCGTTGCCATGTTTCGTATTTTTGAGTAAATACGAAGAAAAACAACACATCTCAAAAAGTTCAGTGTTAGATAACTATAGGTTAAAGTTACCCACCGTTAATCTCGGACTCGACGCCATCTTTCGAAACTTTTTTTGCTGGTATGTCGATGACTTTATCGGCTTTCCACGCCCCGTCTGATGTTTTGTAGAACCTAAGTTAAGTTAATTGAAAGCTTTCACTAAGTTATTCCTTTTAGTAGCGAAATATTTAAAATTAAGTAGTAGGTACTTAGTCCTTGAGCTATTTGCATTTGTGCCTAAATAAAGAGTTAGTAAAATTTGTACAGCACAAATGAAAAGGTCTTAATTTGTAGCCGTAATAACTGGGCTAAGAATCTGTTTAGAAGGTTTAAGGTTTTAAAACTTAAATAGCTTAATGAAAATGTATAGGGCTAACGTTATATTTTCTGAGTTAAAGTTACATAACATAAGGCTATATAAACCGCTGAAAAGATTTCTAAGGCTGCTATAACAAGAATCCTGACAAATGTCGTACCTGTAAACGTTTGCGTTCACCGCACACCCGACAAATCCCTCCGCAGATTTGGGATCATGAAGAAATCTGATCTCGAGGGGAGCGCAGCCTTCGGATCCCAAATCTATGACTTGCTGTAACTCGCGCGTTGACCATTTATAAATATTCAACGAAGTTCCGTACAACTCCTTGTTTGGTACATCTTCCGCGTGAAATCCGCTGGGGAGACAAAGTTTTGTTATACATTCAGACACCGACCTGAATTTAGTAAACTTAAAAAGAATTTCTTTTGTTTCTTATCTTACGTTCACTTCCTTATTTGAGATATATTAGAAACTTGGTTATTCAGCCTGGTCACTGTTAACATATTAGTTAGTTGACTAATATTTACTGTACTATGTGGGTAATTGGATTAAAACTCTTATAAGTAAAATGGTGTTTTAACAGGGTACAAAACACTGATGAACATGAACAACGAACACTAAAAAAACAACATGTTTTTTTAAATAAATGAATAGGCGCTTTAGCGTAAAAGTAATCTTTATCGTTTGTATAAACAATTATGATTTTGAAAATGAATATTTGTTGCCTCTTTTGTTAGTCGAAACTCGATATCTACGATCTAAACTCTTAGCAACAGATAAGCCTCGTGGGTAAAATTTTGTACGATGGGCTACAAATATAATATTTAATTTAAAATAGAATATTTAGCAAGCCATTTTTTATGAATTTATTTGTGCTGCGCAATGCTTTAATCGAATTATTGTTTGCCTTTTAAGTCCTAGCTTCAAAGGGTAAATAATATAACTGTATAAGTAATAAAAGAGTTCAAACGAAGATAGCCTAGCGAAAGCTTGAGCTTATTATGTTTTATATATGTACTTTACATTATCCAAATTGATATAAATGTTTTAAAATTATATAACCTAAACGTTTAACTTCAAAGGGTTGCTAAAACGTATTTTTTGCCAAAGAAACGAGCTTTTAATTTTCGAGGTACCTAGGTAACAAATATTAATTCTCAAAAACGTATTATAAAGTAATTATATTTAAGTTAATGTTAGTATAAATAAAATTAAATATTCATTACTCACGTCTTAAAGTTCTTCGGTTTTCCCCATTCCGTTGCAAACATAACATCGTGGTAAGGCTGGTACCAAAAGTCGTACCCGAATTTCGCAAATTTATTCCCTTTCGTCCACGATCCTAAAAAAAACAAGTAATTTAAAAATATTTTTTATTAAATATAGCGCCTATCGAGTCATCTCTCCCCTCTGTCAAAATTGTGTAAAGGCACGTTCATAATTCACCTGTCATTTTCAAAGTCTTCGAATCGATGAGCACGAAATCCCCTTTTCCGTTTTCGTCTTTATCTCCCATCGTCGAAATCATGATTTCGCCGGTTGCCAGGCAGTGCGTCGTGTGCGGGAAACTGCAGTTGAATGACCTCATCTCGGAGCCGTCGATTACCTGGTAATGAGATTTTCGCTATGAACCCTCTATATAAGGGCTCTGAGAGAATGAGGTCTTTAGCAGTTTCCCCGATAGTAAGGGATTTACATTTAAGTTGGCTTTTTGAAGTAAACTTTTTAGGTGCAGAACCTTTGAGTGTTTGTGCTTACATTTTATGTTCTCAATTTCAGCTCTAGCATCCATTTGCTAAAATTTAAAATTATAGATAGCATCAAAACGCCTTTCATTACTTTGGTTTTTTATTTGTAAATATTATTATTATAGTTATGTTTTTTTCATAATATCGTTCCAAAATTCTCTATACAGTGTGAAGTGTGTGAAAAGGACAAGCAAAGGTCTAACAGCCAATATAACGAGTTCGCGAACTGTCTGGCTCGAGTTGGAATGTAACAAGTTTGACGACAGATTCGGGATGAGGTTCTGAAAGTGGTAGTCGTGAAAATTTCGCTATCGAACTATGTGACTCTCACTAACTCCTCAATGTGCATGCTCACAGGAATAATATAGGGAAACTGAGAATGATCGATGGAACCACTGGATCCGGCGAATTATTCTGGCGAGTAATAGTTTGGCAAATTACCGCGAACAATGGCCGCCATGAAGTTTAATCGCCGAATAGTTTCCCGCGTTATTGGCACTATTATGTAGTTGATTACGCTTGTACCGTCATAGCACAAATTCCTTTGAGTAGCGCAACTAATTCTGACTAAGACAATCCTCACAATTATATTACAGTCAATCTTGTACAATTATATTATATTTTCTAATGAGTTGCATCTGTAGCTGAGTGGCAAAATGTTGCTCATCAATTAATTAAAAAATTTACGTGAACAAAAACGTTTCTTTAATATATCAGTGTATCCTTATGTATCTCGATATTTTGTGTATCTAATAATATGTAGTTTCGGACAAAAATCCAGTCGCACCATCACCAAATAACTGAATCATAAAATATATTTTTAAATACAATTCGAAGAGCACTCAAATTATGTAACACATCGTTTTCCGACCAAAACAAATTATAAATATATATCACTTTTAATAAAAACCATATTAGGATATTTAGTTGAATATTTGATGGTCTCAAAAATCCCTTTGATCTGAATACGTTGAGCGTAATATGCAATTTATAAAGAAATTGGCATTTTATTTACAAAATGTTTACTTAAAGAAGCGTTAAAAAATAATATCAACAGAGAAACATAACGTTTCACACGTATACTACCCGCGTTCAATTGATTCACAAAATATTTCTGTTTGATGTGATTCGAAATGGAATTTAGGTTTCTATAACCGATTTTGGTCGGATACCTATTTCGTGTCAATCAAAGGTGGATATTGAAAGCAGTAGGTAGCAAATTGCAATGCAAATATAATGCTGCACGGATAGCCTAGTGGTATAGGCCACCACGCCATTAATTAGCTAATAAGCTCTCACATATTATGGCCATTGAAATATGTCTAGAAAGTATCAAATTACACTTTGTTTTTTTTAAGTAACTCATTTTAATAATAAAGTATTAAATTAGTTTTTGATAAGTTTGAAACAATGTTGAAAATAACAGAGCAAAGTTTGTTTTGTTTTAGAGACTTTCTCATTTATCACTTACCTACGTTTACTATCCTTTGGTTAATTGTCTAGTAACAATACGAAAACGATTAATTACTTTAATTAACTGCAAATTAAAGTAACTTTTAAGTAGACTTAAATACTTGCTACTATAATAGTTTACAAAACTTTCATACCAACTTTCAGTAAGCTTTTACTACAAACAAAAGATATTTCAAATACTTTGAAGTCTAGTCTTTCGAATAAAATAGCAATAGATCATGTGAAATTGAAGTTATTTTTAAAGTGAGTACAACATGTTCAATATGAGACTAAAAACATTTATCTCTGCGGTTCAATGAACGGATTTGGGTGCAAAAGGTTGCAGGTGCAAACCCATTACAGGCAAGTACCAATGTGATTTTTTATATGCATTTTCTTGATTATTCTTAGACATAATTGACAATCGATAAAGGAAAACAAAGTTAGGAAATATATTCAAAAAATTTGAATATGAAATCGCCAACACGCAATGAGCAAGCGTAGTTAGAGATCCTTTTTTACACGAGACGAGGCGTGTGCCCAGTAGTGGGACATTTATAGGCTGGTATTTATTCCTGCTTGTCAAAGGAGCTTAGTCCTTTTTCAACGAATACAAAACCGAATTTTAAATTTTACTCCGTCATTAACAAAAAATACTTTATTATCTAATCTGCCTAGCCTTGTCCCAAGCTATGTTGGGGTCGGCTTTCGGTCTTACTGGCTACTACTGAATACCGCCATTTTACATGGAGCGACTGCCTATCTGACCTACACAACCCATTTTACTAGATAACACAGTATCCCATAGTAAGACTGGTCGTTAGAATTGTCGATTGTCAAAGATCAACGTATGACAGTCGCGACCATTGGCTTAACGTGCTTTCCGAGGCACGGAGTGGTCTCGGTATGTTTACAAAAACTTTAATATTATACAATACGGTATTGTATAATACTTCTAAACTTACTATTTATTTTTCAATAAGACTTACCACCTTGTAAGTCCTAGTAATTAACTCTGGATACGAAGTAAAAACAAATGAACGCTACAAGTAACGATTCCTACATAACCCTTTAGCTGCTTACATATTCATGAATCTATAAAATGTTAACACTCATTTGCTAGTTATGCTTGTAAGCGAAAACCAATCAACACAATTGAACATCAACCTTTGTTCTCCTATTTGTTTTCATTTACAAATTGATTAGTTAATCTGCATTGAAAGTAAAATAACAATTTGTTTAGCCAAAGAACCGTTCATTTCAGTTTTACGTTAGCAATAAAGTTGTAGTTGCCTCGGAAAATCCGATACATAAAAAGCTAAGAATTAAAAAAGTTTTCCAGTTCTGTTGACATAAAAATTCAGTTTTACGACTAGCTGCC
The DNA here is from genome assembly GCA_932294365.1 of Diachrysia chrysitis. Lineage (NCBI taxonomy): Eukaryota > Metazoa > Arthropoda > Insecta > Lepidoptera > Noctuidae > Diachrysia > Diachrysia chrysitis. The sequence continues at coordinate 5,936,156 of OW028653.1, forward strand.
GACATAACTGTATCGGCACGTACCGACTTTGGAGTTTGTAGGACCGCAACTGCATTTTTAAGGACCAAAAACAAATTGTTTACTCTTCAATCTTCTACGCAGCCGCCTGGTTGGCAAGTCGATCGTAAAATTGGACCATAAATCTAACAAACAATCTAAAAAAAAAGGACAAGCTACGTGTGAGAATTTAAATTACGATCAGGAAACAACGTTAAAGAATCGTACGTAGGTAGTAGGGTGATTTATCGGAAACCTAAATAGGGCTGATGAAGCCTCACGTATTTTGTACGCTATGAAAATTAAAAGCATTTTCCGTATTTTACATACGGAAAATTTTTTTGCAGATTCGATGACAACTTTATAATTAGCCGTAGGAGTTTTTAGCAGACTTAAAAAAGAGGAGGTTTTCAATTCGTCTGTAGGTATGTTTTTCTTTGATTGTTTGTTACGCGACAACTCATGAAATAGTAAGCCGTTTTCAAAAATTATATTTTGCTTTGCCACCTCTGAAGCATACCCTATGGTTCAGAGGTGGTCTCATGTTATAAATTTCATTAAAATAGATTCAGTAGTTTTGTTGTTCAATTAAAATATATGGACCAAGTTAACAATTGCGTATATTTCCAATTTGAATTGGGAAATCATACTAACTTTGAAGTCGTTTTTTTTTAAATTTACGTGTAGTAAATTTTTGTATCTTTATATTGAAATGATTACCGATTAGATAAACATTACCTAATTCTATTTGAACTAGAATGAAAAAAAAATGAGTTACAATAGTAAATAAATAAAGACTGTTAAGTATAATGGCAGATTTTTAAAGTATACTAAATATTTCTAACTAGCTGTCCCCCGCGACTTTGTCCGCGTGTTTTAGTTTCAACGTTTTTTCATTTTTGCGACATTTTTCATTTATGCTCCGCCCCTATTGGTCGTAGCGTGATGTTATATAGCCTATAGCCTTTCTCAATAAATGAGCTATCCAACACTGAAATAATTTTTCAAATCGGACCAGTAGTTCCTGAGATTAGCGCGTTCAAACAAACAAACAAACAAACAAACTCTTCAGCTTTATAATATTATAGTATAGATATGAGTACCTTTGTACTTGAGATTTTACTTTAGTAGATTACTCTCCTAGATCAATGGAACTGAGCGCGGAACTAAATCGACTTTATTTTTCAACTCGAGCTCGTTGTGCCAAGTTCGTGTTTGCACACTCGTGTTGTTTAAATTCTTCAGTACCTTAGCACCCATTGTTAAGCTAATACTCCAAGGTATTGGATAGAAAGTTTATTTACTAGTTTGAGGGAAGATGTGTTTTATGAAACATAGTTTACAGTAGTGCAAATAAGTTTGTAGTTCTGTTATACGAGTATTTTGGGGATGAGGAATATTAACGTAACTATAAACGAATACTATATTATAATAATACCAGCCTATAAATGTCCCACTGCTGGGCACAGGCCTCTTCTCATATAGAGAAGGAACGAGCATTGATCACCACGCTTGCTCATTGCGTGTTGGCGATTTCAGATTTCAATTGTTGGAATCCAGGTTTCCTCACGATGTTATCCTTCATTGATTGTCAATGATGTCTTAGACTAATAAAAAAGAAAGTATATAAATAACTTTAAAAAAGTCACATTGGTACTTGCCTGTAATGGGTTGGAACCTGCAACCTGCACACAAATCCGTTCATTGATCCACTAGGCCCCACGACACATATAATATATTAGTAATTTTTATTTTTAATACGTTTACTTAGGGTAAATTTTTTTTTGTACTAATACCTACTAAAGCTGTTGCTGTATAGGTTTTATAATGCCCGGAGTTAGGTTTGGGGTACCAAAACAACACATCTGACAACATTATGATTGCATAATCCATTGGGATTATTTGAAAACTTTACATATCGTTAAACAATTCATTTCTATAGATATTATTATCGTTGAAAAATTAGCAAGTAGGCAGGTAAGTACTACAAAATTTATTTTCATAGCTGTGAAAACCCAGATTGCATAATACTAATCTCAAGTTCTTAGCAAACTCAGCAAAACACATTTGCTTAGCTCTTGTAAAAATATATCAAGCACTCAGGGGTTATCTTTCCGCGAAACTTGAAGTGTCTGTTGCGGCAATTAGGGTCATAACGGTGTAAGCAGTAGAGGGTTAAACAACCTAGTTGCACCTGCAATATCCCGCATTTATTAACTTTTATTACATATTCTTGGCAAGAAACTAATGTAGATAGATAAGTACTGAGTTGTAAGTTTTGACGAGTTTACATTATCTTGTTGATGCGGTTTCTGCAGTTTGGTTTTCAATACGGACAGTACTTACTTTTAATTTATTACAGACTAGGTACCCACCCCAGCTTTGTTCGTGTAACAGAGCAATATAGCCTACATTATCCCTGAGTAGCATTCTAAAGGTTTAAGATTTTTTTAAATCGGTCCAGTAGTTTTTGTGTTACAAACATACAAATCTTTTCTTTTTAATATTGGTATAGATTATTTCACGTATTTATTGTATTGAAAATTGTGGTTCTACACCTATACTACTGTTCCGTAAATAAACTACTATAAACACTTTTATCAGACATCTTAACTTTTTTGTTTAAAAAAAATATATATATATTTTACATAAAATCGTCCTTTTAAACATGCCTTTTGTTAGGTAACTATGTATTTTAGAATTGGTACCCATTGAACTTTAAAATTCGTTGCTTTATACAAATTTTCTACAAACCTTATGCATCGTTGGCTTTCGAGGGTCAGTCCCGACGTCCACAATGAAAACCTTTGCCGATTTCAATGCGGGTAGAATAAGAAGGTCTCTTTTGAGTGAAGGGTCGTCATGGCAACTGGAACAAACGTTCCACCCGCTGTGATGTAGCTCGTCCCCGACACTGCCCGTGTGGGTGCGAGCAATCACCTGTGAAAATAAACTATTTACAGTATTCTCGTGGTTACTATAGTGGCCCCGGTTTGGGCGCCAGTAGCCGTTTATTTTGCACCTAGTTATTTGAAACTACGCAAAAAAAATGGTTTAAGTATTTACCATAACTTTTCTCAAAATTTGTTTTGTTTGTTAATATTATAGTACCTATCTGATACCCAATATTATCACAATAATATATTTTATTAAATCTTGCTCAAAGATAGTTTAGAAAAATGTCTTAATAGGAAAGCAATATTCGTTATTGAGTTGAATTTAAAATAAAAACATCTCGGAATTTACAATATCACACAACAAAGGTCGCAATCCTAAACGCATTTGCCTGTCTCTCAAACGACGAAAAAAAAACTAAAAATCTAAAAGAAAATAGCTCCTATAATCCCGTAACAAATCCCTTCAACGATATATTGCATTCCTCCTGTTAATTTAGTTCCCGGCTGCTATTGCAATGGCAAAGTACACAATAATACTTCGCAGTGTATCCTGAAATCCGTAGGATTACCGGTACGTTATTGCCTTGCGACAAGGCCGGACTAAATGGTAGGATGTATCGTTTTATTTGCTAATACAAAAGTAGTGCGTAATTTTGCTCCAGTATATTACTCGTATCTCGTTCGAGGGAATCGTGGAGACAGCTTTGAGAGGTAATTACTGTCTGAATGCTTCCTTTGGACGTTGCGTTTCGTTTAATTAATTTGGTGAGTCGTATTTTTTATGGTTTTGTTACTAATAAGTATGATCAGAGATAGCTATGTCTATATAGTGTATAGCCATATAAAACAGTACAAATTGGTAGAATAACATTAGTTTAACATTTCACAACATTTCACAATAGTAACTGACGACCTCCGTGGTCGAGTGGCGTACACGCCGGTTTCGTTCCCGGGACGAGTCAATGTAGAAGACCACTTTTCTACATTATCTCGGGTCCTGCGTGTTTGTGGTACTTTCGTATAGCTACTTACTTTTGGTTCAGAGCAATAAAATATGTGATGTTGTCCACATTTATTTATTGAATAGTTACTTAGGATTTGGTTGGTCCACCATCACATATTTGCTTGTAAAAATCTGTAGTAGGTATCTAAACGAAGCAGGTGTCATATTTTTAAATAAAACTAACAAAAACCATGTAATATAATTTTATAGGTAAGTTATATTTTGTGCAATTTCCGTGCTCATATCACAAAAACGAAATAAGAAATTAAGAAGCTTCATATTAATATACCAAACGACCATTTCTTCTGTCAACATATAAAATAACCTAGATCTTACCTGACAGTACGTCGGTGAATTAGGATCCACGTCAACGGTGCCTAAATAGTCTTGCTTGGTGGAATCTGGTTGGACACACACCACATAAAGCAGTTCCTCTCGGGGGCCATTATTGAACGCGTCTAAGGGTGACGCGTAACCCGGACCACGTTTACCTAGAAAGAAACAAAAACGTTATGACATCAAATAGCAAACCTTTTTGAATTAGATTTGATATGAAAATCGTAGTTTTATAGTTAAAACAAAATATTAAAAAAGTTCACAAAAAAAATCGTATATTTACATTATGCTTCATAAAAATTGACAAGTTATACGAACCGAGTCATAAAAATCATTTCCAATATTCCCTCTCAATATTTATTTTTACGAATTTTTTCGAAAAGAACCGTCGTTTTCAATAAATCGTCGATAGGCATCAAAACGTTATTTTTTCCTGCACAAACGAGGGACAAACACCAAGGGATGCCACCCCTCGCAATTTAGGTAATCACGTCAGGTAATGCTTGCATATAAATTACTCCTTTGTTCCCTTTAATCCCATCAATAACCTATTGTTTCGGCTACAAATACTCTAACTAGTTACTGTTAACATTGTACATGCTTTATCATATACATTGTAACTAGAAATTATTATATAAAATTGTTGTGTATATATTAAAATAATTTTCACATTAATATTTAATGACGCGTTATGTAGAAGTGGAAATAAAATAATTTAGATTGACCGCGAAGTATTTAAATAATAATATTTTTATTTGCGTAAAGCTCTGTAAAATATTTAATTATTTCCAATACATTTATAACGAAATCAAAAACAATATTTTTTTGTAGTAAATAAACCGCCTTTTTGTACAATTTATTGCCTGTTGCGTAAACAAATGATCAAGTTCCGAGTCTTTTAATCAGATTAGTGTATTTTTCTTTTTAAATCTGGCAACACTATCTGTGTCACGCGATCAAAAAGTTCCCGGTTGTCTTTTAATCTACATTAGTGCTCCAGTTGATAAAGTGAAGGGCTATTACTGAGATTACGTTTCATTGATAAAAGAACGTAGTTTAAGTCGACTTAGCGCAATGCGGGTTCTCTACTTAATTTTATTATAATTCGCTTTGAATATTTAATTTTAAAAAGTCGTTAAAAAGCTTTTTATTTCATAATTTAAAACTGAGTTTGTATTATTTAATGAAATTATGTGGTTATTTAAAATAATGATATTTAAGTAATATTTCATGCTACATATGTTATACAGATTAAGTATACATAATACGATGCCTGTTAAGTTTATTATAAGGTATAATTTCACTGTGATAGTTATAAATGATAATTAACTTTGACCTATTTAATCTAATGTAAATCAGGAGAATTCTAAGAAATTATCAAAGTTAGACCAGGTTACCAAGCTAATAAGAAACTATTTCAAGGAATAGTCGATATCTATTATCCAATGCTTCACTTGAAGATGTCCTAATTAGTATAGCTTCGTATTATTTTGAATCTCGACTATTATTTCTCCATATTCTTTGCAAGAATCATTCTAAATACTTCAAACTGACATTTATAACTTAACCTACTATATCTACGCCATTGATTGATGTCAACATCAAATAAATTACAAATTTGACAGCACTAATTGCAGTGTAAAATTTTTGCTGTCAAATCCTATCGCTTGGCTTGCACAAGTTAGGTATATAATAACTCTGCCCGGCAGAGTCTGCCGGTACAATAACTATAATAAAACCATTTTTATTGCCCAGGGATGGACTTTCTGCGCACTGAAGAAGACGGAGGGGTAGGCCAGACTCTAACCACCTAAAATCACGCGAGAGCTTCTCTTTTCCCTTCTTTTTACCAGAGACAAAGTAGGAACGCATTGCCAAACAACCATGGCTCCAGACATAATAAAAACCCTATTGTAAATCAACAGTACCTATTAGGCGACCTTTTAAATGTCACAAATCAATCCCATATCGTTGGTAATATAAACAGCGACCTTATTTCAATGTAAAAAGGATGATATTTCTCTGACTTGCGGTGGACCCTACGCTTCATACACTTACTTAGACTTTGACTTAGAATTTCAATCACAATATGTTTTTAAAATAGTTTTTGCAATTTTTATGAGCTGTACAATCGACGGCTTATCAATGGTAATACTTCGTTGCCAAAAGCAACTTTATCTCAAAGCAATAAGATTAGTTATTGTAATTTGTAGTTACCAAAAACTGTGGCCTACCGTACATTTGAAGTGCTTAGAGCTAGACAGAGCTACGCATAACCATTAGTATTGATTAACCTTGATTTTAAGTGCTTTAGTCTCTACATTATAAATGTTTGAACGTCTTAATGTCTCGCTCTGTCTGTTTAATACAGTCATGATGAGCATGGAATACTAAATGTACGTATCTAATTTTAGCTGTCACCTACCTAGTACTAATACTAACTTTATACGTACTACATACGTTATCCTAGTTACTCAGTGTTGCAACATTAACTGTATTTAGTTGTGGTAACTTTAAACTAAGAATTCTATTTATTATCTTACTAATGAAATATCAAATATTCCGAGTAATATCTCTGCAATAATTATTATGTAATTTTAACATCAGGTACAAGTGTAATTGCTATTTAATTTTAAGAATACTGTAACTGAGTTTTTTTTTAATCAAGTATTCTAATATCAATTCTTTACCGTCTTTTAAGTCAAGCACTTTATTTTCACTTATTTCCGTAGCTTAAAGAAACCTTAAATCTAATGCCGCTTTTAATATTCAAAGGACTTCTTGAAATTTTTCTATCCACAAAAAGACGCGTTATCTAAACAGTGAGATTAAAATCACTAGGGTTCATTTGAGGGACCTCGTTTGAGTTCTTTGAGGGGCAGCCTCAAGGCAGGAATGATAAATTGCAACCCGCTTGATGTGCCTGACACTTTTTTTCATACTGCGACCTTTTACTGGTCTTTTATTTCGCTTATCATGTGACACGGACGAATAAGTTTGTTAAAGAACTGACAAATAGCGATATGGAAGCACCCGGGCGGAAACGGTTCGTGAAAACTCAGTATGGAATTTAAGATCTAATCTTGGCCGTCTTTTTTGAAAACACAAATACATAATTTATTTAGCTTTTTCGACAAAAAAAAATATTATATAGTTATCAATGATAGGACTTAGAGTTTTAGTATCTCAGACAATCCGAGGCATATTACATCTGAAAGAAGCATAAAGCCGATCAAAACCATGCTTGTATGAATTTGACAGGTTCTCATAATATTCAGTTTCGAAACAATTATCTCTCCGATACGCTTACACTTTTCAGTTCCAAGTATTTAGTACAGGATAAATTAATATGCATGAAGTTTGCTCGCATCCAAGGATTAACAAGAACATTGTTACACGAACTTAACTTTAGTCAAGGCTGACAAAAAATTGATTAATATTTAAGAAGTATTCAAAATAATTGGAAATTCTCAATGTCTTTATCATTAAATGTAGAGTGTGTACGAGCTACGGTAAAAAACACACAAAAAAAAAAAACAATAAAACTGACGTTTCGACTAAGGAGTTTTAGGTGTTATTATTTAGTTTCTTTTTCTAAACCGTTTCTTTATTTAGCTATTCTTTTAGAACTGACTATACTCTACCAACGAGTAGCTATCTGTATGTATAGGTACCAAGAAAGGAATCTATCCGGTATTTGCGGTCCTCGGTCAATGGTAAAAAACGTGGCCAATGGAATCCGTGCCGTAATCCTATTTCGATTACCATCTTCATATACGTCGATGTCGAAGCCGCTTGGAATCCTTTTTTCGATCGACACAGCCTCACGCAAACCAAATTTTGGTTCACTAAAATACACATTTTCGTATTTGTACTGGTGTATTGGATGTTCCAACTTGGTATTTTGATGGAAATTGTATCGTATTACACTTAATTCGATACAATTAGTCGCCCAAATTTAAATTTTTCATACATTTGTTAAAAGGGTGTTTCATCTGATTTGTATTCGTCATAGTTTTATTCTTTAATCATTTACTATATTATTAGTTGCTTACTTAGGACGGCGAATGTGATTGCGGTGTCCTTCGGGCCACACCTGAGAAACACACATCAGAAAAATTCAAAGAGCAATCGATCCGCGCTTTACTTAAAATGTAATTTATCAATATATTCTTCCTCTTAGCGATTCGATTAATGGCAGTCAAATTTTCCCAGACCAGTACTCATTCACGCAAACAGCGTTGTCCGTGGCCTTGTTTAGGTCCTCGCAAGTGCAGATGCCACACTCACAAAGCTCAGGTGTACTGTAACCCCACCACGACACCCAATGTACCAATATGTTCCGGTCCCGCAAATTCTCAAAAGTCGACATAGCTTGGTAAAAAACGTTCACCCATTGCGTACTGATGCTCTTAATACCAGACTTGACCTATGGAACCAAAACATACCACCCATCCCAATAGCCGAAAATTTACAAAACACCTAAACGCAATAAAATTTCATAATTTTTTTGCTGACTGTACCTGGTAACAGAACCTCTAGAATAAGAATATACAAAAGGTTTTTAGGTTATATATAAAAGAATAATGGTATATGTGTCCCGTGAAAAGTGGATAGGATGGCGTTGAATAATATTCACTGAAGAAGAAAATACTATTCGCCTTTTCCGTGCTAATACGTTCAGCTATCACCAATCTGATTGACAAGGGTGGGGCGTATCGCAAAACATTTTGTTTTGTTTTTATACGTTTTAGTTTTTGTAGATTTCTCCAGGGATGAGAAAACGGACGTAAATCTTGTATGCAAAACGCCTAGACTGAAACCCAGATATACCTATATTTTTTTGTTCTAAATATAGGCAAATGTGAGCTATGGTGACCGACTCATGTTTAATTTATTTTAATCACTAGTTTTTAAGATAATTATATAAGATTTAAGAATAATTATTTCGGAGAGCATACAATTGAAAATAAGGCTTCGTAAAACTGTTTTTCCGTAGTGGTGAAATATGAATCTTTAAACACAAAATTACTAATTCCACTATTCTAATTTTACATTAATATAAAGCTATTGCCACATGTATGATGGAGCATCATTTAAGAACGGTCGATTCTGATGTTTTTTTTTGTGTTTGTAATTATATGGACAAGACAAGATTTGTATTAAACTAAATTTGTATAAAAATCAGCCAAAATATTATTAGGTATAATATGAACATATTTTTTATCTTCATTTAAGCAACTATCCGTCAATTTACTTTTTGCTCAGCAGTATGTGGGTGTAAGACATATTGTTGGACAAGATTTCTTACACCCCTACGTAAAATGACAACGGCAGTTCCTTTCGGTCGAAAGGTTTTAAAATGAGGCTATGATACAAATTGATACGGCTTTAGGGCAAGGGTCTACCAGCAAATTTTTGTTTTAGCAAATTTCCGATCCCGAATTTAAAAGCAGTTTTTGCGAGTTTATTTTTTATTGTTATTGTTTTAGTTGTTGAAAATAAATGTCATAGTTTGTCTCTTTATCTTCAATTACATATAGAAATAAGAGTACTTAATATATAAAAAAAAGAGTATACTTTAAATTGTCACGTTATTTATATCCGTTATATTATGTAGTTATGCTGACAACTAGTTGTCACACAAGTTGTTCACAACAGTTGTTGGAATAACCAAACATTTGGTCACACGTGTAAGAATATAGTATACCTAATAAAGACATTTAAAATATTCAAACACATTAATATATATTCACAACAATAGCGTACTTAAGACACCTAAACAAACACAAACACAAACAACAAACCTGACCTTGATAATGAGCAATGACGTGTACATAATCCAAACGAACAATATAAACAAATGAATTCGAAGGAAAATAACACAGATAACCATTAAAAATTGAAAAAAATTAAGGACAAAATTCTATTTTTAAAGAAATACTTACAACATGTCATCTTTATGATACCGGCAACTTGCCACACTGGTAGTTGAACGACTAACAGATCACTAATAGATTTTGTATGTACGCAAACAAGCATAGCATGATGATAACAAGTTATGTCTATCCTTTTCTAACTTCTTAGGTGTTGTGAGACGGAGGTACCGGTTTGAATGGTTTACTGATTGAACAATGTTAAGCGTAAAGTTTTGTGGTTAAGTAACTTCCAAAAGTATTGTATGACAGTTATGTACGACAACTATAGGTACTAGCACAGGAAGACCAACAAAGAAATGAACGGACTAGGTATGTGAAGGATGCTATTAGAAAGAAAAAAGTAAATGCTGTGATGATGAATACTATGTATGAGTTGAATAAAAATATACAAAACTTTGAATGACCCAATCATTACAGGGCACATAAAAGAAGAACTCTCTTGAAAAGTACTATTTGGTTTTGTATATATTATTATAGTTTATGGCATAGTAAGTAACTAGGTACCATGCCATAATGATAATATTTATGATCTCAAGCTCTGTTATTATGTAGTTATATTTTTGTTAAACAATTGTAAACTAATTTATATGATGTGTATAGTATTTTTGTTTATTCAGTTTTCTTCTATTTGGTGTATTATGAAATACTCTAATTAATCTTAACGAATATTTGTACGCCTCTAATAGCAAGACAAAACGTTCAATTGTTTATTATTTCTTATCCCTTTGTACACCTAAGTTCCACAAAAAAAAACATTTAAATTTAAATATAATTAGGCCTATTGGATTTTAAATAGACAACTTTATAAAAAAATATTGAAGATTGGATGATATAAAATAATATAGAGGAGTAATGATTTTCATACTTTAGAAATCATTTTATCTACTAAATGTAAGAAACCTTATCAACGTAAGAAGGAATGATAACACGGAATATCAAACTATAAATATTTTCGTGGGAATAATAAGCTGAAAAGTGACAATTCTTAACATTATCTTATCTTTTACACGTTTTTATGCAAAAATGATATAGCATAAATTTGATATCATGCATGCAATATTGAGGCTGACCCCTGAGTTTGTTTCGACATTCCTTCTCAGGGTAGCCAGTTAGAAAATATCGAATACAGCGAGCTCAAAAAAAAATGTTTTATGTTTTGTAAAAGTGATGATTTTTTATCCTAGTTACAAAAATAAATGATTTGATTTGATTGGAATGATAAACCCACTTGCATTAATAAGCACAATATATTATGCGTGTTGAGATGACATTATAGATTTAAACCTCTAAATAATTTTCAGTAATACTTTGAAACGCTAAACTGAAGAGAATTCGTGATGGGAACATAGACCTCCTTCTTTTCGGCAGTCAGTTTTAAAGTGTTTTTTCTTGCAACAATCTAAGTTCGGACCTAGATTAAACTTTAAATTAAATATCTAGTAATTATTACAAAAGCAGAGATTATTGAATTACATCTTCATAATTCAATATTCTTTTTTCAAACAATGAGGATGAGAATGGAATATAAGAAGAAGATATTTATTAAGTATCTACTTTAATATTTAATATGTTTTATACTTACTTTAATATCTTAAACACGTGGCTCTTATACTTTGTAGTATATTCTTTATTGCTACACTCTCACAAAAATAAAAATGAAAGAATACTTATAACTTTTTTATTTTTGGAGGTTTTAACATCATAAAAGCTTTTTATAAGAAAAGTTATAAGATTTAATAGACCGGCGATAACTTGTAACAATAAAGAAATCAAAGAGCAAATATTGTAACAAAGTTGCAAGGCTTCAATAACGGGGCGAAATAAATTCCTTAAGAAAACTCCAGTTTATTACAAAAAAGGGTTTATATTAAAATAAAAATGTATGAAGACTTACAATTTGTGTAAAGAGCTTACAACGTATACCTGGCTGTAAATAATACCTACACAGAAAAAAAACATATTAATTTGATTTTAAATGTATACTAGCTGTGCCCCGCGGTTTCACCCACGTAGATAGTAGAAGTAGTTTTCGTTTCCGTAGGATATCAACTTTTTTCCTGTTTTGGTAGTTATTCTGCTATTCGGGACAGAGATAAATCCAAAAAATAAAAAAATCAGTCCACCCGTTCTTCAGTTATAAACGGTGTTCTAACCCGACTTTGTTTAATATCTAAATATTTATTATTTGTATAACGTTTTCAAGGGTTTTGATCATTGACTAGGTTTTTAAATGAGTTTTAAAATTTTTCCGTATTTAAAATAACATCCAGTAAACAGACATCAATATAAATTGCTTTTCAAATATTAATCTTCATCTGGTATCCCCTAGAAAACAGTCAAGTTGGTTTTATATCTCTGACGCAATCATTATGAACACCATTAATCAAGGTACACCAGAGCAAAACATAAGACAAAATTGAGACGTCCCCTGCTGGTAAAATGTGAGCAATAATATAATTCCGTAAGCGTAACGTCGTTAAGATCTTGCTAGGCGAAGATATAGCTCCACAATATAAAACGTTACATGAAGAAATAAGACAGACATATCGTACATACGTGCTCTGTGATACAATCGGCTTGCACTTCCCCTCCAATCGCACTTCGAAAACACTATACGACTTATAATACGCTTATTGTCAGTTCAGAATTTAAAAGTCCACGTAGCTTGTATACAAATGTCTATCAATAAACTTAGCAACTATTGATGCATTTATCTTCTACGTAGCAATAGTTTTCTTCGACCTGCCTTTCGGTTATGTGTGTGGGTATTGCTGTCCTGCATTATTCTCCTCAGACTCGCGTGCTGGTGGAACTCGTGCCGGATCGAAATATGTCTACTTATATTCTTGAACAGAATATGCCACAAAGCTTTGTCCTTGTTCTTCCACAATAAATCTGCAGTTTTCTCCTTAATCCTACGCATATTTTCCTCCAGTCTCCTAGCTTTTATTTCCATTTGTATGAGGGAACGGGTCGTATTTGTCAAAAGGCGGTACAGGTATTCTTTTCTTCGAGTTTTCGTTGGCTCCGTTGCGCTCGAATTTATCATAGACTCGTATTCAGTGCTGTCCTCGAGCTCTTGAATTTCATCCAAATCCGTGATTTGTGATTGCGAATTTTTTGTGCGGAGAAATACACCCGTAAGTAATATTGCGAGCACGAAACTTAATAGCATGAGGAGTTTGGCATGGTTGTAGAGGGGTCTGGCTATGAAATTCATGACAGTGAGTTGTAGGTTGTCGGTATCATAATAAACACGTCACGTTGCATCGGGATGCATGTTTGTTTGTGTGCGAGCGGCGGCTGTGTGTTTCGAGCAACAAGTCACGTGGCTGGCACGGAGCGCGGACGGCGCCCTCTCGCGGCGTCGGCGAAAACGGCACTGGCTGGAGTGAAAACACGGCGGTGCGTCGCACCCCACGAATTTCCCCAATGACTTTTCCTCTTGGATGTGGGAAAGGGCGTTTTATTTGGATGTGACAGCTATACTTAAACACTTTGCGACGTGGGTCGGATCGCGTAATTAAACCGCAATGTTGTATGACAACGATTAAACTGTCATTTTCGATGTAGAGTCTGGGAACTGAAGGAATGAAAATTAAATTGTTTTGGGTATTCATTATTGTTACTGTCAACAATATTGTGAACGTTTGTTTGTGAAATGTGTAATAAACGCTTTTCCGTTTTAAACTGGAGTTGTTTGGTATTCAGTTAACATAATTTTAAACGCGGTATTTATTTGGGATTGTTATCGTAAATTATTGTTTTAGTGTGAAAAGTTTTCAAACAAAGATTAGTTCTCTAGACATTTTTATTGTTAAAGTTAGAAGTTTATTCTTTCAAGACTCAATGTTATCGAGGCTTGAGGTGCGTAAGTGATGGAGGGGGGCCGGGAAGGGTCGCCTACTACAAAATGAAGCAGACATATTTTCACGTTACTATCTCACTATTGAAGGCGATTTATGTCGACCCCAAATATAATATACTTATAGACTATTCTTTTTTAAATAAACTATACAATATTGCATTAAAATAATATGAATTGTAGTACCTAAAAATAAAAACTTATTTCTTTTTCGTAAGAAAATTGCTTTATATTTGTAACTTTTTAATCATAGTATCATTATAACAAAGGAATGTTAAGTTACGTATTCTTTTATGTGTAACCATTACTATGTTTTGTTCGCAAAATCATTTATTATCCTAAGAAACGATATAAGATATTCGCCATTTCTCAAAGTGTTCATTTTTCACAGCATATAAAAACATCTCAGACACTTCGGTGCGCTGTTTGTGCAAGTGTTCATACATATATTATAATCTTATCACTACGCACTAAAGCTTGGATTTGATAGGGTTCAGATCAACGAACTGTGGTGGATATATTTAATAATAACTTATATTGGAGGACGCCAATATCAACAGATTTTAAGTATGTCTTTTGGGGTGGTTAGGATTTAGATTTATCATTATCTACTGAACTATTTCGTATGCTGCATAATATTTGATCCTATATCTCGGTACGCTTGTAGTTGTATTTTTATTATTAACATTGAAAATGCTTTGAGCAGCTGTATGACAAATAGTTACATTAAGAATTAAACAAAGTCTATAGCAAAAGTAGGTTCATACTAAAAGAGACTTATTTGAATTATTGCTGTCATTTTTTGTGGAAATTTATTATAATATAAGCGGTTTTTGTGTACAATTTTTTTAACTAAAAAGAAATATGTTCATTAATTAACTTCTTTTTAGCATTTGAGCAGAAAATCTCTCAAAAAGAGCTTACTATAGAAATGATTACCCAAAGGTCTTTGAAATTAATATCTTAAATCAAAACAAAAACGAATCATCGAAGCCAAGTCAAACGATTATAATAATACAGTTTCGCAAAGTCATTAACATTCTTCAAAGTGATGATCTCAAGAAAAACAAGGCGAAGAGACAAAAATTCGATATTAATATAACCATTGGACCCTTGGTACACTGGGCTGTTTAGCACAGCTGCCAACGAAAGATAAGGGACCCCTTCTTTTAAGTTTCTTGTCTTAAAATTGATTTTTGGTGGACAAAGCCCATAAAATATTAAACAGCATCTATTGCAGCGTCGGTTTTTGATAGACAGTATGCCCAAGACGGAAAGTTTATGTGTTTAGGGTAGAGTAAGTGTTTATAATATAGCTATTCTTCCAACAAGAATTTAATCTGGATTTTCATTCACAATTATGAGTTAAGAGCAAATGCTTCTTCAAAATAATAATTTATATGTAGTTAATTTTGCAAATTGGCTATCTAACAAATATTATGGTAATATGCTTTATATCATAATTAAATTTAGAACATTTTAGATTTTTTACTTAATATTGCTGCTATTCTACTAACAAAACATTTCGACGACCACCGTGGTCGAGTGGCGGTCCAAAGGTTTTCAAGATGTCGCTAGCTCTGAGGTCTTGGGTTCGATTCCCGGATGGATTAATGTATAAAACAACTTGTTTACATTATCTCGGGTATGGGTATTTGTGGTGCCTTCTTTGTCTCTGATTCCATAACACAAATGCTTTAAACCTAATTAATTATTTGGGTGCAGAGCCTGCAATGTTGTCTAAATTTATTATTTATTTATGTTATTTATTAAAGCAAAATAAAATCAAATTCTTAAAGCCAACTGAGCCATCCGATTTAGTATCGAAACAAGTTAATCGACACCACAAATCCAACTTTATTAAGTACCTATCAATAACAACTCACTATCGATATATTTTGCATCGTTCATTTATTCGGGTTATAGCGAACAGTTTTGTTTGCCAGTAAAGTTCTGCAACATTAGGTCGAGTGTTCACTGTATGAGTTTGCAGTCAGCTTATACAAGTTTTGTATTAAATGAAAGTTTAGCTCTGGTAGCAAAGGTCCTAAAGTGCTGTGAGTGGGTTTGAAGTCGAATAGGTTCATACAAAATTCATAGCAAGAGAATAAAGATATTGTTTGAAATGTGGTTCTGTATTCTGTAGATAACGCTAGAACTTGGCAATGCCACGGATTTAGTACCTATTACGTTATTGTATTTTTATTGAAATTTTGATTACATGGCAGTACTCCCCGGCTACTGCGTCTAAAGAATAGAAATTAAAGTCCAATAATAATTAATACCATTTTATTTTATATTATACTATCTTTTACCCACGGCTCCGCCCGCGTGGATGTTGGCTATCGCGGCAAAAAGTAGCCTATGTCCTTTCTTTACATTCAAGCTTACTGCAGACCAGGTTTTATTAAAATAAATAAAGCGGTTCAGTCATGACAGATAGACAGACAGACATTTCTTTCGCATTTATAATATTAGTAAGGATAAACAAAAAAAAAAATCATCTGAAAAGTGCTACAATTCAAAAATTAAAGTAAGAAACGTTCGACTCCTCAAAATCGATTTTCCGTTTTCGATTGGTCACGCTTTGACTGAACGTAACAAAAAACATTCGAATCACGCGGTCCCTAATTAATTTTGTTACAAAAGTCATTCCCGCAGCAATTTGTTTTCACTACCAACTTGAAGGGACGAACTGTAATCGAGTATGTTTTGTCAATTAGGGCTTCACCCTGGGAGTCCTAAATTCCCATTTGCTTCTGAGTTGTCTGTGTGATTATCCTTTTAGAAAGGGGCGGTTGGAATTTATAGTTCTCTGGTTAAGTCCATTAGGGTGGTCGAAGTAACTATATATAACTGTCTACTTCCATGGAAAGGCCATTATCGTTGTATATGTGAAAAAATTGATTAAAGGGTCACGGGTTGAAGTAGCCATGAGTTATAATATAATTGAAGACTAGTTTGACAATGTAATAAGAAATAATGGAAGGATAAGGACAGGAGTTAGTGACGTTTTCAAAGAAAGACTTAATAGGCATCGACAAGGCAGGGAGAAAAAAACAGACAAGGTAAATACTATGTAGTAGTGTAAGTATGTATGTATGTAGTAGTGTAAGTGTAGTAGTGTAATACTATGTAACTCATTTAAATTATAGTGTAGTCATGAGAGAGTACTGAAAGACTTGTTATAATAAAATTGTCCATCAACTTAAGTGCTTGAACTTTTTTAATGTTGCGTACATTCGCAGACTGTAAAATTATAAGGCTTGATACCTTGTATTAAACAGCAAATGTTTTATCTAGGCAAACACTTAAGTAGTAATTTTATTACATATTATTATGTTTAGATTTTAAGCAATTTACATTTTACCTAGTTGAGTGGTAATAGGTTAATGCCTGCCATGAATGTGAGGTACGGATTTGGTATGCAAAATGTTTTGGCGTTGGCTGATTTTGCAGCTCAATTAAATACTAATTTATTAAATTAGTGATACTAAATAGGTATTGAGATAATAGCTCTAAAAATAACTCATTGAAATTATGGGTGTCTCATGTTTTGTATAATGTTATTCTAATAGAAACAATGAGTAGTCTACGACCTATTCTTAGACTAAGAATAGGTCGTAGACAATTTTTTACACCTCAGATTTTTTTATTTGTATGGCAAAAGGACGTTTTCAAACTTACATTCATATTAATTAAACATCTGACTTTGCCAGTAGAATAGTAGAATATTATAGAGAAAAAGAGTAAAAAAAATACCAGTTTCTGAATTCAAACTTGTAAACAGAAATACTTCCTAAAGCTCAAAAGGCTTGTTTAACTGGCGACGTGGAAAACAAAAATATTTGCGAATAAAAAATAAAATACTTGTCCGGTCGGTCAATGCGCCTTGAATAATCAACTTGCACAACAAAGTGTGGAACATAATTTACGATACCCTTTCCCACAAGCAATAGCAAAGCGGTAGAGTTCAAAAGTCCCACTTGAGGCCTGAATACGAATAAATCAAATCCCACAACGCATCGGCAACACGAGAGGTCGTACTTAAGCCAGGACTCCAACACAAGCAAGTCAGTTTTGGCCAAGTTCCATTCCACTTGACTTGATAATGGGTACATTTTTGGCGAAGGATGCGGGTGAGTGAGGCAAGGCGTGAGATAGGGGTGTGTGAAAGTTTACTGCTAATGAAGTGTTTAAATATTTTTAAGAATATTTGTCTGTTTTTGAAAACAAAAAAAATGTTTTAATTTCATTTTGTTTGGTTTTTTATATTAACAGATTATGTAAAAGTAATAACCTGTTTAAAAAAAATACTGGTTTATGATTGGCTAGTCGAAGTCCGGTAAATCAATAAATTCAGAAACTTTTGGTAACAATGTTTTATGCCAAGTATGTACATTGTACATGTACATAATAATATTGTCGCTTAGCATTAAGTGGGAAGTGGGAATAAGGTAGAAACTTTTGGGGCATGAATGAATTTTTTGCTATTGATTTCCCTGCGTTTAGTTATTTACTACTTGGGTTGGCCCGAGTTCATCCATCTGTGAATTCGTTGACCAACCCTCAATTGAGTAGGCATGCCTTTTTGCATTACGTTTGATATTGCAAAAGTCAAACGAACTTTGTGGATTTATATTTTTATAAACTTGTAAGTACTACATATTTTTTTAACTTAAGTAATGTTTTATTTTTTTAATTTTGATACACTTTGTTTATCTTCCGACTTTGTAAATAATCACGTGTGTGCTTTGAGTTGCGTTTGCATTTACTTGAATAGGTAAATGATAAATAAAAAGAAATAAAATATAAATAAGCGACCTATAGAAAGAATTTAAAATAAAAATAGAAAATTGTTGAAGAACGATTATTTGCCTTAATCTTTAAAAGCAGTCTACGTAGTAAGAACAACATTTACTACACAACTCAATAACTATAACTTTGCTTCGTCATCTAATGTACTAATTAGGTCCAGCCGTTTGAAGTCACTCTTTGACTCAATTATTTCCACGTGACTTTAAAGTAAGTTTTTTGGTAAGAAAAAACCAGGGCGCTAGTAAATCGTCGTAAAGCGGCAACGACAAGAAAAACACAAAACTTCAGTCATTACCGGCGGAAAGGAAAGTCGAGAGTGCAAAGTTTCTTCTCCATCTGGGAGTGAATTGTACCCTCCCTTGACTAACTGAATCGAAAGTGTTAACATCTTCAGAAATCTCTTTGTACATTGTTAGGACTACCATTAAAACTATTTGAGTGCGTCAAGATTTTTCTAACTAAACTTCGTCCAATAAAATGTTGCAACGTGCACAGAAAAACAACTCGAAATAAATAAATTATGCAAAAAAACTTCAAAAAAGGGGTTGTTAAAATTAGTTTTTGTGTACAACATTCGAGTTGGGAACTTTCATATTACACCGCTGAATTTAGTTGGCTAACGCTGCCTCAATTTTCTGAAGACATTTTAGCGCATTTGACTCACAAAGAAAAGTTAGATTTTTTCGCTAAACTTGTTCAAACTTAGCCGTCTACTTAAAAGTCAATTTTGCGAGAGTTTTTGCTTTGACACATAACATAATCTAGTTAGTTCAGTACCAACTCATTGCAAATTATGCTGAATAATTAAGAAAGGGGACGTTGTGTTAGTATGATTTGAATTTTGAAAATAATTTTGTTTCATATAAATTTAAATTAAATAAATTTACAAAATTGTTTTTTTTTTGTTAGCAAACAAATAAATCACCTGCACCTGCAGTCTGAATGTTTATTCATAAATAAATGAATCGTTATAGGGTCACCCTGTTTGTACTAATGTGGGTCCCAAAATGGTAGCCTTGACCTATAACAGATGCCCGTTTTCCTTAATATTACGGTCGTCAAATAATGATGATTATAATGGTCTGGTCATTAAGGACGATTTATACTTCCCCAACTTGTATTACGAGCTTTCACAATTTAAAATAAATTATGAATCTGAAATTTGTTTTTCTACGTAAATTATACCAGGAAATTAAAGATACTAAAATCCCAAGTTTCATTTATCATAAGTCCTACAAGTGGGTTAAAGAGAGAAAATTTCATCTTAACAAGAAAATTTATGATTTAATTTGTATTATTTAAATTAACACGTTAACAGTGTTACTACCAAATTAGGAAGGACCCCACACGTGTAATTATGTATTTCTTTCCACTAATTTTAGAATTTAGTTTTTGAACTTTCGGCAAGTCTTAAATTTGTATGGATTCGTGAGTCATATGTAGACTAGACTCACGAATCCACGGACTAGAACGTTTCAAAAGTAACACAAATGTATTAAATTAAAACAAAAAATAAAGTATTTCAGTTGGACTCACATACCTTTGTAAATAGACAGTCAACACACACATAGCTTCATTTCCACTTTAAAGAAATATAAATAATGATTAAATGAGGTCTTCAAATCTTTGTTTTAGGAATATAAAAAGCACGCCGCGGGTAATCTAGTCAACTATTAGATAAAATATACGTCTAAAGATAAAAAGAATAATCATTTAAATATTGCTAATCTTTTATAGATTTCCAAAACGAAATATTAGCTATGCTAACTATTAACAGTTGTAACTAAATATCAAATAAACGGCAATAAGATGCACCAACGGTAGAGTGGTGTTAGAAACTTTATAATAGAGTTATAAGAGCCTTCTTTGAATGGGGCGCGAGTGGAAAGTAAACATTTCTTGTTTAGCGTTGCTTTCTTCGAAACAAAGGCTTTTAATCAAAGCGTAGAATGACTCGGGCTCGCATACAGCGGATGGAGCGAAGATTATCTTTTAATGTTCAGGTTTTTTTCCCAGATAGTTGGCGCGATATTCTCTTTTGAATCATACGTAGAAAACTTAAACGTGTTTTTTATTGGTAGGAAATTTATAATTACGATGCAAGTTTAGTTTTGTTTTCTAAAAAAATGTGTTTAATTTAAAACTGTTTTTTTTTTGTAAAAACAATTTATACTAAACTAGCTGTACCCCGCGACTTTGTTCGCGTGTTTTAGTTTCAACGGTTTTTCATTTTTGCAACATTTTTCATTTATGCTCCGCTCCTATTGGTCGTAGCGTGATGTTATATAGCCTATAGCCTTTCTCAATAAACGGACTATCCAAAACAAAAATAATTTTTCAATTCGAACCAGTACTTCCTGCGATTAGCGCGTTCTAACAAACAAACAAACAAACTCTTCAGCTTTATAATATTAGTATAGATATATAAGACTAGCTGTCCCCCGCGACTTTGTTCGCGTGTTGTAGTTTCAACGGTTTTTCATTTTTGCAACATTTTTCATTTATGCTCCGCTCCTATTGGTCGTAGCGTGATGTTATATAGCCTATAGCCTTCCTCAATAAACGGACTATCCAATACAAAACGATTTTTTCAATTCGAACCAGTAGTTCCTGAGATTAGCGCGTTCAAACAAACAAACAAACAAACTCTTCAGCTTCATAATATTAGTATAGATAAAGGTACTAAACCTGTAAATACTGGCTTATTGTATTTCCCTGCCCGACGTAATGCAATGAATAGCCGGTCTAATGAACTGCAATAAAACTACCCCAAATGAAGTCTCAAATAGGGAGCCAATTTATGGATACAGTAATTGTTTGTTAATACTAGTAAATAACTTCGTAACTGTCGTTGGCTATTTCTTTATTACGTATTTACTGCTCGAGTACGAGAAAAGATGGAGTTAAGTGTCAAATAAACGAAAAATCTATAAAACCATAGCAGGTTGTTTGGGTAAGCATAATCTAAGAGACAATTAATATTTTTAACAACAATAATTATATTCGTATTTAATTTATAATTTATTTTTAACTGTAATTTAGTAACGGAAGTTGACTCGGCGTGCATACATAGAACTTTTCACTATTCACCTATTTGATGATTTTTTTACGAGTTAGAAAAGAGAAAATACTCTTTTTATTGGGTTTATTATTGGACTTCATTATTTCTGCATTTATTCTATACCTGTTCCTGTTTTTTTGTACCACACGTGGGTTAATGTTTCACATTAAAAACCTTATAAAAATACAAATTAAAACTTACCAAGAAATGAGTGTTTCAATCATGGTACAATAAAACTTAAATTGTATTCTTGCTTCGCCGTAAAACTTTAATTTAGTTTCATCCTATTAATTTTTACAATTACAGAATAGGGCCGAAAGCAATCATGTTGAATCGAAGTTTCCTCCACTGAGGTACAGTTTCAATAGTTTCTTTGTACTTGATAGTTGTAATAACAGCTCGGGGAGTTTGAGCCAAAACGATAAATTGAGTAAAGTTAAAAGCACTTGTCCGACACTTTATCGAGTGCTTCCTTGGAATACTAAGTTCTATTAAATTTAGTTGATTACCAGCTGTTGTCAAGAAACAAGAAATGTTTTTGCTTTTCTTTTTTTAAACTAGATGGTGCTAGTGTTACTCATTTGATTCGATCCGAGAAATCACACAACATACAAAGTTAACACAAGTAAATAACAGTATTTTTCTGTAAATCACTTAAGCTATTATTTTGTTAAAAAAATCTATATAGTCAACCTAATATATTAGACACTATTTTCACTATATTATGTAAATGAATTCTTTGTTTACGGTGATAACTCAAATATGATGCATTTTCTTCAGAGTAAGTTTAAAATAAATAACGAAACTGTGTAAAGCACTGTTGGATTACATAATGCCTTCTTTTAAAAAACGACTCTTTTTCATTAAAAAACGACTCCCGCACTTATACAATATCTACTTGTGTAAGTATAATAACAATATCTTTTAAATTATTTACGACTTATTTTTCTTTCCCATTCTTAGTCTTATTCATACATAGTCGTACTCTATAATATATTATACTCTACTGTGATATTTTAAGGACCGTAACTACCTCCGTACATTTTTCGATGCAGAAAAACTATTCTTGAAACTCGGCGCCATATAAAACAATATTGCACAAAATAAATACCACAACCACTCCTATCTTTCAACGACATAATTTAACTTGAGTTATGAAGTTTTACGGCGACAAGTTATCCATAAAATACTTATTCGCAACAAGATTGCGAATTTGTTTCTGTGTCTTAATGAGAATAGGGTTTGGCTTTTTTATTTGTGTATATTATTATTTTCATTATTTGCATTTATCTGAGTTATGAGGGACATATTTTTTTGTGTCATAGTTGAAACGACGCAAGCTTAAATGACTGATTGTAATTGTGAAAGTGCGTTAGTCGAACTCAGATATATTATATAACGTGTCGTTTTGCATTCTTGTCAAATTTAAGGAGGCTGTTATGAAAGACATAAATAATCAAATAAAATAACGATATCTGCTCAATAATTGACACATACTTGTTTTTTAGTTATTAAAGTTTAACAGTTTTTCAGTATACACCCCTTTCAAAGAACATAATCGCCCCGTTGCGTATGCGGTAGGCAGTGTCTTTGTAAAAGAGCAGTTACAGTGTGGTATCACTTGGAACGCGTTTTGAAATACATGTCCCACACATGCCAATTTCTGAAAATTAGAAAAAGAAAAATAAAATACCTACTTATTTTATTATTGATTCGTGTCGAGAATTCCTTCTATAATTTGACGAGAATGCAAAACGACACATTGTATAGTTACTTATTTTTGTTAACATTGGCTACCTTTGTGGAAGAGAAAATAAATGTTTATTATTATACTTGACAAGGCCTTTCTATTTCCAGAAAATCTTTAACTTACGTAAACAACTAATTTTTCCATTAGATACCCACGCTGAAACTAAATGATTATCCAGTATTGCGTAAGACACATTTTTCCAGAATAATAATTTCCCGAAATCATGATTTTAGACTTACCATATAACATTAAATCTGAGCGCAAAAAAACTCACACTCATTTCATAAAAATATAAACATAAATTCATTATTCCCAAAGCATAAAAATTCACGCAATAAAAAGGCAGTAAAATAATGCAGTGGTAATGTTTGTGGTCGCCTATTGCGGGGACAACGACCGCTGTGGGAATCAATGAAATGCTGTACCATGTCCCCCTAAGGGTGCCGTTCACGTGTTTATGTCTACAGTAAATATACAGTGTTGTGTGTTCGTCTGTTGACAAGTCAGGATATTGTGAGCGAATGTTTGTAGTAATCTGAGTGTGTAATTTCAGAACTAACTGGCTTTGTTTGATTCAGGTGCGCTGCGCCCGTATGGATATAAAATGCGTTGTTTGTTGTCAACGATATTGTATTGTATGTCATTCATATTTGTCACACGTATCCGCAAATTCGAAACTTTTCAATTATTTATTCCTAGATATTAACTGTCATTTGTCTTTACATAAAAACTAACCTTTATTTAATATCCAACCCCTGTAGCCAAATGACATTTCTACAAGTATTATAGACGATAGAAATCGCCATTACATTAAGTGTATGGAAATGATATTTCATTTCGAAAAGTTGCGTAACTTATCCTTGTCACTTCCATACATTTGAGCGATTAGATGAGCGTTAATGCTTTTAGAAATGTCACTTGGTAGTTTAAAAATTTTCTGACAAAATTTTCTAGTTTTAAGTAAGTGTAATTTTAAATTTTAAAAAAGTTGCTTTCTTTAATATGCGTAGTTATTAATGCATGTAAATATAGCCAGTAGTAGTCCTTAGCTAAATATATTTTCTACTTATGTTTTGTTTCAATAATGTATAATTGTTATAATGCTGAGATAATTTAGACCCATATTGGGTACGTAGATGCCTCTTCCATATATATGTATCGATCCTATAACATTATTAATCTTCGAGCTTGCCCCAGTAATAGTAGATCGCCACAATCTAGATTGCCAATCTTATCACAATGAAGTTCTTACCAACAAAGTGGTTGGGATAAAAACATAAAAGAAAACATATTCGATGCTGAAATAATCAGAGGTAGATATTAGACGATTAGGTAGAATAATTTCAAAATATCTTCTGAGTATAATTATCTCGTGCTCAAATAGTGGAAGAAAAAGATTTTATAAAAAGTCTGCTTTGTTGATGTAAGAATTCTTGAGTTTTATTTGGATATTTTTTTTTTTTTTTTAATGTTCATGTTTCAAATAAAAACAAAATCCTTGTCAAAATATAAGAATTCCATAGTTATGGTGTAGTATTGAACATGTAGTGTAGATTTTCCTCATTTCCCACCTTCTAAATTATGTGCCAGGCAAGTAAATTTGACAGCCAAATTGTACCTTCAACGTTGCTTACAAAATCTTCATATTAGATACTTATGTTACGTAAACAAAACGTATACCCTATAACCCGAACAAATGAACAGCAACGTCACGAACCACCTACTTATTTGCAGTAAACAATTCGACGTCACACTTCAATCTAGACGCTCGTCATGAGCAGTCAATAGACTATAATGAAATTCCCAGCTACGTCAGGTATCACAGATTGCGTCCAATATGCCCTGTAGGGGTGCACGAAGCACACATGGATAACACAACATGACTAGTATAAACAGACCGGTATTATGAAACAAGAGGGGAAAGCGGGAGGTCTCCCGTTTTTGGTCGAATATCATAGATGTATTTCATGCAATTTCTTGCGCCTGGAGGCAACGAAATGACATGCGGGATGCTTCGTGTTATATCGATGCCAATAATGTAGCCCCCTGAGCGGGATCGTCGAATGAATATAAAGAGGCGAATGAAGTAATAACGTGAGTTGAGTTAGTTGGTAAAAACAGGGAAACTACAATAAATATCTCTTATTGCCGAGCTGCGTTCGTATGGCGTCCCGTGTAAGATTCAGCAGTTAAATAATATGATTTTGTATGGCTTGTATAGCCTTTAAACTTGACAATGAAGTTCTATTATTCTATTCTCCAAATCATTTTCATTACCAACTAAGAAAGTATGTGCCGAAGATAGATAAAATAAAATAAAAATAGCATATTTTTTAAGCACGGAAAGAAAGATCATTCTGACATGAAAAAAAACGGCCAAGTCCAAGTCGGTCTCATGCATAAAGGTTGCCGTACCATTTTATGGAGCCCGCTTTAATATTTTACTTATGTTTTTTTCCATTTATTGTTATAGCGGAAACAGAAATACCTACTCTGTGAAAATTAACAACTATCTCTCTATTATGGTTCGAAAGATTATAGCTCGCTACCAGACAGACGGACGGACGGATTGACAGCGGAGGCTTCGTAATAGGGTCCCGTTGGCACACTTTGGCTACGGAACCCTAAAAAACATGACACGTGAGCTAAGTTCAATAATTATTTAAACTAAAACAGTAAAACATTTATCTATAACTTTCTTGTAAAACAAAAATAATTCTCTTTTCGGCCAAAAAACTTTTGACCGCGAGATCACGTCCAAATAAAGTTTAAAAGTTTCGCATGAAGTTGCACAGACATTTCGACCCTCTGCGGGTCACCAAAACAAACACCAACTTAAAACTATAGTACATGACTAGGGTAGCTACTAGTAACACAAAATATATTTAAGACAGATTCAAAAAAGAGATTAATCGTACCTATAATACTTACCTACGCAGATCAGAGGCAAGACTTAGATGTTAGCAGAGCTTCTACCCTAAAATAGTAGTACATAATTATAATTTTGAAAATTGGTTATAATGTACTGTTAAAATACTTTTGAGTTAGTTTGGATGTTTTTGTTTACATATCGAGCATATCAAGGTAAACAAACCTGACATTAAACGAATAAATGACTAACTGCCGTACTTAGAGACGTTAAAGGGATTTTTCATTATAGATTTAAGTAAACCAATTCTCAGTGTTCGGAGAGTTGGCTCACTTAAATCAATTTAAGGGATTCCTTAGTATCGATTTAAGTATGCTTAATCTCAGAACTTTAAGAATGACTTGCTTAAAATCGATAATATGCAAACCCTATTATAATAACTATTAATGTCTCTGGACGGAAATTAGATATTGGTTTTTTCATTGTTTCGAAATCAAAATCTATGACATTATTTTCGCGGTTCCAAAATGTCTCTCCTGTGGAAAAGAACCGGCAAAAAATTTCATAGGATACTGTTTTAAAAAGGTAATAATTCAATGTTTAAACATAATTACTTTAATTTTAGAATATCTGACAACAAAGTAAATAGCTAAATTTCGTTTCTTCTTGTCGAAATGTAATCGTCAATTACTTGGAGATTCCATCAAACAAGACGATTAATGCATATCAAATATATTTATATTGAAATACTTCAAGTACGTCACACTTATGTTATTATAACAGCCTGCAAAATGCACCTACTGAATTGTTAATTTTTTCAGTGAACCCGTTTGAGCTTTATTGCATTTTTACAGCTTTATTATGAATATTAATTTAAGCTAAATAATATCGACATAACGAAATAGCTATCCGTGTCTGCCAATGTTCTTTCATTAAAACGGGATTTTATTCTGTATTGCATAGACCAGTAAAAGCGATAACTAGTCGGCTATTCTCACTGTTACCCCTTAAAACCATTGTGGTGTTCCTTCGCTCCGGCAATCGCCAGAGGCGTGGGGATCATTCACGCATTCACCGCACCAATTATGCGGTCTCCTAAGCGTAGCGTGAAAGGGCCTCCAGAAACAGACTCCATTAATACTCAATTATTGATGGACGAAAACAAAATACGGTTGTTTGCTTTCTGAAAATAAATCCGAAATATTGAGTTAGATTTTAAATCAATTATATTATACACAAGATATGTTATAATTTTGTAAAGTTGCAGTAATTAATAGTAGATACAAAACATACCTAATATAATTGAAAACTACCTTATTATTTTCTTTTATACGAGGTTTTCAAGTCCTCAAAAGGCGACCGCTAATAACATGTCTGCCTCATTTATATGTGCTGTGTCCGCGACTTCGCTCCCGTCTACTGATTACTTACCCTACCTTACCTGCTCTGCCTAGTTTTTAAACAACTTAGTTACTGTTCATAACACAACATTCTAAAAAAACTGTATGTTTTTTTTTACAAACCTTGTCCTCACACTAAGAAACGTCAAAAAAATAATTATTCGATTTAGTGCAGTCGTTCGGAAGTTATGCGCGTATATACATTTTGGAGATTATTTTTTATATATTACTGGCTGTTTCCCGCGGCGCCGCCCGCGTGGTTGTCGGTGGATCGCGGGGATGTTTTGGCGTGAAAGCGCGACAGACAGACAGACAGAGTTACTTTCGCATTTATAATATTAGTAACGATAATTATATAGATATCATTTTTTTTAAATCATATTTTTGTGAACGAAGTATAAACTAATATTTAGTTTTTTCTTTCGTTTCAATAGTTGCGGGGTAACACGCCGCTTTTATTTCCCAAATCAGTGATAAATACAGTAAAACACTGTAAACGTGCCCTAGGAGGTTATTGCTCTAACTTTCAATCCCCCGCGACGTGCAGAGACTATGATCTTTGTTTTATATCGGAAAGTAGAGAGCTGAATCACAATTGAATGTCGGGTATTGGAATCTACGACAATAGTTTTAGTTATTTTTTAAATGTCTTTAGTTGTTGTAAGCTCAAATTATTTAGTCTCTGATTTTTTATCGTATAAATCCATATTAATAGGACACAAAAAATGAAAAACAAACCGACTTCAATATAAAGAACAAAACTATTAAATCGATTTTGAAGAAATTTATATGGGACCACCTCTGAGGTATATATACCCTATCGATCATTAAATAATTTTTGAAATCGATCAATAGTTAACGAAGATATCGCGTAACAACCATACAAAAATAGCCGTCGAATTGTAGTTTAAAATACTGTTTGCCTTGTTACGTTCTAAGCCTAAAAACTAAAATTACTTTGATTAAATTTAATAAGGTGTGTTGATCCCTGAACAGGAAAATAAGTGACGGCGGCACAGGCGGAAACCTTTACTAGCTTTCTTTATAAACAGTAGCTAAATATGTGTATTTTCCTCTGTGACAGGTTTAGAAATCTTTTTTTTTGCTGAAGCCTAGGATTGGCTTTTTGGTAATAGTGGCAATGACAGCCTACGTACAAAACAATGGCAAAAATTCTTTCTTTCGTATTTTAAAATAATAAATGTTTTTAAATAGTTTTTCACATTTTATTTCACCGTAAAAAACAAAACAAATACAAGCATACAAAGGCTAGTGTAACAAAAAACCCGACATAAATAATGGTGTTTTGCAGCATGTGTTTACAACGGCAGTTCCTATGGGTGCTATAACTTTACATTAACCGACACCGTCGACTGTTTCTATCATAAATATACAACATTTACGGGAACTTTATCGCGTAAATAGAATTCCATTTTCGCACTATTACTGAGGTAGATACTGTTATAATAAAATTGATCGTAAAATAAATTTGGACGTTTTGTTTTTTCGTAGTAAGTGCAACAACGTGCTGCCGTATTTATTATTTGAGTTACGCATAGTAAAACTGTTGTCCAGGTTAGTAACATAGGTAATCATTAGGCACTTCTTACTTAATTCTACTCAGGTTCTTTAAAGCATGACCTTTTCCTCTTTTTCGATACTAAGTGAGTACTGGCCCAAAATCAATTGTCTCTTAAAAGTTTCGTAATTTTTTTTTGTTTATACATTCTTTATTTACAAGTAATGTATCAGAATCATTTTGACCTATTTAAGACTGAACATTAATGAGTTAAATAGACATAAATATTTTCCAATTATTAAGTTGCGTTTGAGGTCACTGTGTCAAGTAGATAGGATGAATTTCAAGAATGTTTTGCTATCATAATTATGAGTATGGTCGCTTGAGCGAGGTTTGAAATCATCTTCAAGATCTTAAGGAAAAGCTCTACCTTACACAAGACCTTAAACTCCGTTAAAATGATACAGAGGTTAAAATAACTAAGTGAAAATAATAGGACAGGGATAATGACGGAGTATGAAAAGGAAAAATCTATTTAGTCCATCAAATAATACAAAAATAATAGACAAGCATTTTTTGCTTTGTCGGAATAATAAAAATACTACTAAGATGAAGCGAAACCAAGTTAGGTTTATCTACGTCTTAACTGAGTACAAAATGCATACAGTTATGAAATCATGCACATTTCAAAACAATGTTGTTTTCCTTAATATGTTTTAACAAAGAAAAATAATACCTCTCCAACATTTGTAATCTACCATAAGGACATAATACAATAATTGGTTCATAACCAACCTTTACATTATTATTAGCCATGATCATCCCCCTTCAGGGCAAAGGCCTGCCTTACCTCCTTCCACGTGGTCCGGTTGTGCGATATTACCATCCAAGATCTTAATAATGAGTTAAGCTCGTATCGCCATCTCCTTCTTAACCTGCCACGACATCTTTTAATATTCTGTAGGGTGGACCCTACAGAATATTAAAATGTCGTTACTTTTGCCCAAAAATCATTTATCAGATGATATGGTTTTTATCAATAGATAGAGTGGTTCAAGAGGAAGGTTTGTGTGTATACTTCACTAGCTGTCCCCCGCGACTTTGTTCGCGTGTTTTAGTTTCAACGGTATTTCATTTTTGCAACATTTTTCATTTATGCTCCGCTCCTATTGGTCGCAGCGTGATGTTATATAGCCTATAGCCTTCCTCAATAAACGGACTATCCAATACAAAAAGGATTTTTCAATTCGAACCAGTAGTTTCTGAGATTAGCGCGTTCAAACAAACAAACTCTTCAGCTTTATAATATTAAGTATAGATTAATGTTTTGATTAGCGGCGGGTCGCTGGTAAATAATAATATTTATTAAACACTATTTACAACTAGAAATAGAACATAAATATAGGACAAACGAGGAAAGTACAAGGTTTAAATTGTTATCAAAATATGTTTACTACCTATATAAAGCTTGCGTACAACAATACATTGAGTTGTACTAAAATGGCAGAAATAGTTGCGAATTGATAACCCTCAACCTAATACAATTTTGATACAATTTTCCTGAATCTAATCATACCATTTGCTGAGGTCGGTAAACAACTGATAATCAATGAGAATGGAATTTAAACAAATACTTAGATATGTAATTATATTGTTATTTTCCGATAAAATAAAAACCCAAAACAGTACGTTTTAGAACCGCAAATTGTTATAATTATCTATCTAATAATAATATACCTATTTATATACCTAATTTTTGCTTATTTACTTAGGTATACAAAAATCTAGGCGGGTCAGCAGCAGGAAACGATGTCTTCCTTCAGAATTAGAAAGAAGTGGTGCAGAACCAAGACAGATGAAAATAATGGAGGGCGGCCTATACCCAGCAGTGTGATAGCACAGGCTGACTATATTACAAGAAAGTCATACGATAAAAGAAGAGACAAAGATACGATAAAAACTATGTAACAAGACAAGTCATAGCCTATTTAGTCCTGCTTGTCCTCAAAAAGAAGCATTATTGTATGGTATTTAGGGTTTAAATTTATTTATTTCTAAAGATCACAAATCACTTGTACCGGAAAATAAATACTATATTATATTACTTGATTAAATACATTTTTGTTGTCCAGGAGTAACAGGAGCTTATAGTGTGAACATTACAAATAAAAAGGTAATTGTTAAAAGTTCTGTATTGCCAACAACCGAGGCCGCCGTACGGTCACTATCTTCTTAATATATAAAACAAAGTCGGGTTTGTTCGAACACTTATAACTCGAGAACGGCTGGACCGATTTTCATGGTTTTTTTCATTCAGCTAATCTGTAACACGACATTCATTGACTGTTAGGTGGCACGAAGTTCGCAGGGTCCCCTAGTTTAGAATATAATCTATACTAATATATAAAGCTGAAGAGTTTGTTTTGTTGGACGCGCTAATCTCAGGAACTACTAGTCCAATTTGATAAATTATTGCAATGTTAGATAGCCCATTTATTGAGGAAGGCTATAAGCTATATAACATTACGCTGTGACCAAAAGGAGCGGAGCATAAATGAAAAATGTTGCAAAAATGAAAAACCGTTGAAACTAAAACACGCGGACAAAGTCGCGGGGGAAAGCTAGTATATTTATATATTTATATATATATAATAACAGCCATATTTAATAACGTAGTGCATTTAAACCTATTTGGAATTTATTTTGGGTTTCGTGTGTGCATGAGGTTTTAATATTTAATATTTCGCGGTAAGCGACCGCTTCGGGCAAAACATTTTAACATTTTAACTCTTTCAGCATCAATGTTACAGAAGGCAAACAGTTACAATTTCAACAGGCTAAAACGTTACACAGATTTAAAAATATATATATTTATCAGCTATAATATATATATCCATTGAAATTACTCCCATTTTAGATAGATTTATATATAGTTATCCAGTGATGCATTGACGCACAATCATGCCAACTGTTTTTCAAACAATTTTTGATAAGGCTTGAAAATATTAATGAATATTTTAACCCTATACCGCAATCAGATAATTCAAGAAAGAAGCAAACACAACATATTCATGGAATATTTTTTTATTAGTTGCGTACTGAATCTTATATACAATATCAAATAATCTTTGACCGTTTAATAACTATAGATACTATTTATAAACTATTAAAAAATAATAATAATAATAATATCTTGGGACATCTCACACACGGTCATCTGATCCCAAACTAGGCAGAGCCTGTGCTATGGCAACCAGACAACTGATAAACATACTTATATATTTCTAAATACATACATATTATAGATAAATTACACCCAGACACAGAACAAACGATCGTGCTCATCACACAAAGATTCGTCCTTGGTGGGAATCGAACCCACGACCTCCGGTTTAGCAGTCAGGGTCACTAACCACTAGACCAACAGGCCCGTCAAAAAAAAAAAAACACGATATGATAAAAAAGACACTTCAATCATAGTTGTTATAATTATTATTGCTATTTAATATTAATATTACGTTAATGATAAAATATATTTATTTGCAAATGTGGGTTACAGCAGTGGTTCCATAATGAAGGACGATGAACATTTTGCCAGTAGGCATCCAAAGGAATACAATGAAAACATTACTAAGTACTAATAAATGTTACTACATATCGTATCACTAATTAAATGTACAATATCTAAACATAAAAATAAATTTAGAATTTAAAATAAATTTACAATATGTACATGATTTAAATAAATTTATTTTATATATATAGTTTTCTTTTTTCAATAAAACATCAAAAACTCCGTAAAAAGCTTTGTCCGCCAAAGAGTTTCGTAATTTCTTTCTAAACATAGCCATTGTTTTATTCTTTTAAGGACTTAGGTATTTTATTAAATGTTCGGTGTCATGCAACATACACTTTTACGTATTGTATTGGCACTATGGATGTATAATTTTTTTGTCACGTCTACTGCGTGGTACTCCATCAAGTAAGTATCCCTAATTTAATCAATACACGTGATTTCAACAACGTTAATACATTATTCGTTACAAAAATGAAGATATATACATAATAGATATACATAATGATGGTTTCCCACTCTGTAATACCAAAACAGCTCAACGCATTTCAATGAATTTGAATCGGAGTAAAAACGTACACGGGATAAGCTTATAGGATTTTTCATTCCGGTAAACTAATAACTTTTAAGCGAGTAAACCCGCGGGTTCAGTATAGCTGTTTCAAGACTAGAATTTTCAAAACGTTTGTCAAGGGATTCAGTCGTATTTACTAGAGATAGAGATAAATGAACATTTTAAACATCTAATTATATCTAGTCTCGTTACCTAATTTCAACTATAAAACCTTTATAGGATTTGTTGGAAAAAACTCAGTGTAAAACTCGCCGATACTCAGTGTAAACAAAATTATACATAATTTGTGTGTGCGTGTGTGTGTGTGTATTAAAGAAGACGTGATATTGAATCTTTAGTAAATGTTTTTCATTATTGCTACGGAAAATGCAACACACCAATGTATTTAATTCAACATTAATTTATATGGGTCCTTATTTATTTCTAAGTAAAATTCGAACAAATAATTATGAGTGAAGCTATGTATCATTTCTCGTGTAATTAGCATCCTGCCAAAGCGAATGATGAGGAAAGCAAAGTAATCCATTCCACGCTAACATTGAAATTGCTACTACGTACGAGTAATTTCAATCTTACGAGGCTGTGGAAATGCTAACGTCACTGTTGATAATTAGTTCTGCCATTGTAGATGTGTAAGTTGGCTTCACATAATATTACTAATGTCTAAGTTAGAATATTCTGGTACTTGAATGTTGTTTAAATTAAATTTAAGTATTTGTGTAAGCATGAAGTGACAACTTATCCGTATATTTTGATGTTTGAAAATGTACTTAATAAGTTATAATTATATTTTAAAGTACGTAGGTATCTGTTACTTGTAGCGTAAAATTAGTTAATTTTACGTTACAGCAAAGAAAATAAATATTATATTAAAAATATTATAAATCTTATTAGACAATAAATAGACTAGGTACAATTATATAGTTTAGATGTTTTTGTATATTTCAATCACAACATTAATGAACTTAAATATCTATAATAACTGTTTTTGTACAGATTCCTTTCGATTATGATTTATTTTAATAAATTAATCATAATAAGTTAATCATAACAGAAACATTAATTCTAGATATTTTATTTTTGATATAAAAAAATTTTCATCCCTGTTTACATTAATTTTTACTTGGTAGTTAGTATAATTTAATAATACCTCATTAGGTATTTAGGTCGACATAGAGGCAGTAGAATTGTATTACGTGTTACAGGAAATGTTTATCAGACTCATTCTCAGTATATTCTAATTAAAATTATTAATTATAGTTTCTTTTAATAAGTTGTACACGGTTAACTGTCATTATTTACTAATTCTCCTCCAGCTGTCAGATATTTTCTAAAGAAATACTTTTGTAATTTTATATTATGTTGTTTCTGTATGTGTGTACCTACATAAATAATTAAATATAATAAACCGTAGTAAACGTTTCAATAATTTATTTCCTTTAAAAGAGTTTAAGTACTTTCTATTGAATACAAAAGAAAATGTTCCCAAAAAGACACGATACATGTAGGTTATAGACTTATTTTGTTGTCTATGTATCACAACGGAAGGCTTTTATGTCTAGGCCTACATTTAGGATAAAAAAAAGATAATGGCACGAGAATTGGGCGATAGCGTGTCTAACACACATTCGCTTAACATTTTTTCCTAACACATTTACAGAAAATATTTTAAGTCACAATACTCTGTAGAGCAAAAATAGATAAACTGGTTGAAACGGATCAATAGAATGACAGACAGACAGAAAAAACGTAGGAATAAAACCATGGAAAATCGGCACAACGAACGTTGCTTGAAACGGAAGGAACGAAAGCCGGACGAAAACCGGACGAACGGTAAAATGCAACAGCCGCTTGAAGCGATATGCGACCGGCCGGATATGACGAAATATGTGAAGATAGGTGTATTCATTAAAACTATTTTATTGTTCCAGATGTGTTGTAGAATGTCTTGGAAACGGATGCCGAGATGGCTTTTTGATTGTCAAACAAAAGTGTTTTCTCAGAATAGGTGTAATGCTCATATTAGACTATTTGAAATGGTAAAAGTATTCTAAAGAAGAGGATATGATGGAGTTAATGTCAAAATCGTTTATTTATCAAGTACACATGAAGTTATACATTATAAAAATTTACTACGAGGTTTTCTACTTATTCGCTTCTGAAATATGCCGCTAATTATTTTCTTTTGTCAATAAGAGGAACCCATTGGGTCGTTTCTTTGGCCAATTAATCGTCTGACACACGGCTGATAGCCAGCTTTTAGAATGCCGTCAGTGATTTTGGTGGTCGATCGGATCGCGGCAGGCCCAGACGGAGATGACGGCATGAGCTGAACTCCTCCGACAAAAACTGGCTCACCACAGCCCTGAGCAGAAAGAGAGATGGAAGCAGTGTTTAGACGCCTCTGCCCTGCAGTGTAACAGAAATGGTAAGAAAAAACATTTTTTTTCATCTCCAGCACACTTGGCTATTTCCATTCCTGGTTAGATAAGTTCCTGTAGAATATCTCAAAATACAAACTGTGAAAGTAATGGATACTTTCTATCAGCAATTTATGGAACTTAGTAAAAATCCAACGAAGTAAAGATTTTTTAAAGCTTCAAATTTTGTGGCCTCCATAAAAATTGTCAGCAACTTAATCTTCTCTTCGAGGTGTTTCCGAGGTCATTAATCTTGCTAAGCCAGAGATCGACCATTTTGCTAGAAAGTACGTAATTTATATGAAGTAGGTTTAACAGGATATTCAGTTAAAAACTAGGCGTCTAGATCAAAGCTTTTAATAATCGTAGCAGATGTAGAGTTTCATGTTACGTGCCTATTGTATACAACCTTATTTTTACTTGATACGAAACCTAAAAATAGTTTGTTGAATGGATCGATTGTAATGATTTTTACACCATGTTGTATTTTGTCGAAATGTACCTACCGCACGCTCCGTGAACATGGTTTTTCGGGGCAAGACAACAAGCTTGTAAATTTGTGAGTTTTAATGATACCTACAGGTTTTTTTTGTGTAGAGATTATTGACATAAAAATATTTTACACGTGTATCGGTTTTAGTATACAGTAAAAATAAGATTGTATAATTAGAACGAATGTAGTTTCTTTTTGTTTAGAGATTTAACGTTGTAAACAGTAAATGAAAAACACTTTTGGGGTACTGATTTTGATCTTGAGCCATATTTTTTAAAGACATTAAATTATAAACCTAAAATAACATTCAGTATCATGAAGTCTATGTGAGTAGGTACATTTCGAATCTAAAAATCAAAATAAAGAGACCTATTTTCTCATTAGGTTTCTACGTTAAAGGAAAATGTAACAAAACATTGTATACATCACCTGATTTTCCGACATATTTCCTTCACTGTTGGCCGATATAAGGCTTGTATTCACGAACGAGTTCGTGGTTCATCCATCATATGCCACAGATTATAACTACGCGGAATGAATAGAACTAATTTTCCAAGTCTCTTCCTAACGACTGGTTTTAATTTTAGCCTCATATTTTTTGTCCTGTTTCTATTTTGCATTCAAATAAAATGAACATTTAGCTTCGCATTTTCTGTAAAGTACCTACATGATGTTTAGCAGAAAATTAAAACTTATCATACCTAAAAAAAATGTAAACAATGTGTAATACGTATTCAAGGAATTTTTATAATTTGTTTTAGATAAAATTTATAACTATACCTGTTACTAATAACTCGCATCACTGGCTTTATTGTAACTGACAAACAATAAGAACTATATTCTACTTATTTCTGTATTGGTCAATGGAACATAAATCTTCAGCTGACTACCAAAACGCCTATAGTTTCAACCATATCTGGTTGACCCGCCAATCAAATCAGGGTGGACGACTAACCTAATATTAGATTTGTAACAATAACCTTATTACACGATCCCTTAGGAGTTGTATAACTTGTATATTACCGGATGTAGGGTTGCTTTCAAAAAGGTTCTTACCTGACGAATAGGATATGAGATTCCTGTGTCTCGCCTCAAGGCATATATTGGGAATATCCAATCGCAGACATAGACGCATTGGAAAACGAAATCGTGGATACTACGATTGCATTTGAATTTGATTCCACGGGCAAAAACCCGACGGATAGGTCGCGTCAGGAAAATTTTGATTTTGAAGACGTATAACTTAATCTTTTCTAACATACTTTAAATTGGAATGTCATAATAAATATGCAATAACATGTTATTGCTGTAGCATATTTTTAGGTTACATTTATTTAATTGAAGGTCTTAAGACTAAACAATATCATAATATGAACGAAATGATATAATTTCATTATCTGTTGAATTAACCTAGTTTATTATGTAATGAAATACAAATAGTAGAAAGAAAAACTTAAACCTCAGGCAGGCGCGTTCAGCCAGTACTCGCAGGTTCGAAGCCTGCCTTAGGTTTAAGATTTTCTTCTTTTCTCATTTTGTATTTAATTACAAATATTTGCTCCGCACGCGTTAATGCGTAACAAAGAATTAAAAATAATTAGTTTATAACATTATATATTCTTACTGTCTCTCTTCTTAAAATATGTTATAATTTTCTACTTCGTAAATTGGAAGAAGCATGGAATACTTGTATTGTGTGAAAATTGTCACTAAAAGTATATAAACAGGAGATATCAGAAAATCCCGCATTTATGGTAAAATACGATACTACTTTATTCAAAAAAGTCTGTTCGTGGTCACAGCTTCAGATAAAGCCGTCAACGGAGACTTTATTAAGTTAGGGCGAAGATTTATTCGGGCCCTTTTTGCTGGAGTTATCCATACCATAAATCCCATTTCGCCTCTGCTAAGCGCTTTATCGGGCGGCCATTATGCACGCAAATCAAATTAAAGGCCGATTAGACGACTCTAGTGCGATGTGTGACCTAAATACCCCGTAACAATATATGACCGGTGATGAAAATCTGTACACGTCACAAGTCAGCTATGTTTTATTTCTGACGATTTAGGTATTCCATTATCGTCGTAATATCTTATTGTAAATAACGGTTATATTGCCGTGCGTAGATTTGACAGGTTCGTTCATTGTTGCGAACTACGCAATTAATCTTAATATTTCAGCGTTCTTTGTTCTAAAATAGTTTAGGATAGATTAGGTATAACAAAGAAAAATAGTATGTAATCAAGGTATTGTTTAACAATTAAGTTATGAATTTCAGAGGCAGATACGTAATATATAACGACTATTTTATTTGATTTATTTATACCTAAAACAATAGACATTGACTTGTACACTTTTTTTTACAAAGAAAGAAGCAAATTATTAGAAACTAGCTATTGCCCGCGGCACCGCCAGCGTGAGTATCAGCTATCGCGGCAAAAATTAGCTTATGTCCTTTTCTGGGATCAAAGCTTACCCCATACCAAGTTTTATCAAAATCGCTTCAACCATTTCGCCATAAAAGCGTAACAGAGAGACAGTCAGGCAGATTTACTTTCACATTTATATTATTAGTATGGATTAAGTAAATATAAAATAATCTTGGAAAGAAAAATAAACTGAGTCCTCTTGTGACCAAGGTCAATGCAACTTAATCATAAGAAACGTTTGTTCACGTGTGCCGAAATAAAATTGATAACCCGAGCGCGTAATAGGACCCTATTATTACCTAATGGATAATGTTTATAATAATTAGTCACAAATATTATTGCTTAATAATGTTTACCAAATTTTTCTGTTTTCGACGTAGCTCATAGTGTTTTGTTATAAAACTTGAAGATTAAGATCTATTTTTTTTTAGCAATTTTGGAATGAATACCTTTAAAATTCACTTGTTTTTTTTTTTTGTGAAAGCGTTTTTTTACACTATTCGATTTGTAGGAAATCAAAATAGGAACACTATAATTGTGATCACACAAAATTAAATTGAATTCTAAATCGGACATATTACTCGCAGTCGTGGAGTAAAATTCGTTGGGTTGCACGTTTTAATGGCGCCGTATCTTCCAAAACAACAAAATATTGGACTTGCCCAAGCTGTAACGGTGGGAATAGTAGACAATAGAGAGATATTCCACCAGTTCGATTGTCACAAAGCTTAATGTACATATATATTAACCCTTAACCGATGTCGTGTCATTTAGTTAACTTGCTACTGACGTACGAATAAATTTCGTCTATATTTTTAGAGACATCTGAACCAGTCGTTAATTGTTAATAATATTTAAATTGATGTTTAGGTAATAGGACATTTCAAATCAAATAAGATGAAAAGATAAAACAAATAAAATAAGTACTCATAGGAAAACATATTTAATACCTATCATGCTTAGTGGTATAAAAAAAATACTCATTTGTTTAAAATCATGATTCATGTTTTTTTTTTATACAAAACACTTTTTTCTTTATTTTTATACTTAGCTAAAGGTTACTCCTCTTCCGATTCATTTTATTAGTAGGTATATGTAAAAAAATCACCCCTAAAATATTACAGTTACATTGTATGTTACACCACTGAATGTCGCTCGTCAAGTGATTGAATACTTCGTTTAAAACTACACCATAATTATGTTCTCAACCGTTGCGCGTGCGTCGTGGGCGGCTAGGAAACTACTAGAAAAGACGAGCACGATTAACCGCGCAAAAAAAGTTCTAAACTAATAACGGTTTCTGCGACGAATGTCATTCTTACGTCAGTGGTTAAGGGTTAAGTTTGGTATCTAAATATAATAAAAAACATGTCTTTTCCTGGGAATCGGTTAAAAAACATATGATAAAATCGGTCTAAATCGGAGCGAAGTGATTACACTCACCTAAATCGTACACAATTTAGGAAGTAGAACAGTCGCTCCTTTTCTTAACAGTAAGCATTCTTTAACCCAGTACTATCTCTTCGTATTGTTCCCATCGTTATAGCTAGGGCAAGCTCCATTTTTGTTATTTTGAGAGATAGGGCGCCATCGAAACATGCTACTCAATGTACTCTTTGTCTCTCCAATTTAGTATACAATTTAGTCTAGTGTGATTGATAGCCTTCAACTTCATAATTATAGTGTTAATATTTAGATTTCCTAAATATTGAACAGTGTAAAAAGCGCTTTATTATTACGGAAATAAACGAGTTCAATATTGAAAGGTTAAATGTTAATAGTTGTAATATTGATAGAAGACACATTTTAGTTAATTCGGTCAGTAGCACAAATAAACACGTCAAATATAGAACGAGTGTACAGTCGACCGCGCAATATGTGTTTACACTTTAGTCGTAACAGCGGCTTTATTCCAAAACCGCTAGGTTGAATTTGGCTTGCCGCTCATTTAAAGTGGACTGTACAACGTAGTTTGTCTGACTCACTGAATAAGAAATTACTATAACATAAATATTTTGTTCGCTATTGTTTTGTTATTGTAATTAAACAACTATAAAGAATTCGAGCTACTAGCTATAATAAAAATAAATAAGCCCGAGATACTGTCGTAGATTTTTTTTGAGATCCTACGTTATTTTTATAAGGGTTAATTTAATATGTACTGTTAATTTGTCATTTAAATTAATCAAAAATAAAGTTTAAATAGAAATTTAGGTTTTTGTGTAGGTTTTGGACTACTAGCTAGGTATAATAAGTATCCTGACCGTCTTCGGCCACAACGACTTTTTTTTTAATATAACTATATAAATGAGAAAATATTAATACTTAAATATATTGGTAGGTGAAACTATATGACAAACACAGTATATACAGAAAAAATATTACCCTATAGTAAAATTAAAAAGGAACAAAAATAATACAAGATGGAAGGCTAAGAAACATTTATTTCAGACAAATTGAATTTTCATTATCATTTTAAACAATTGAAAAATACAAATGTTAAGATATTCTTAAGTTTTCTCATTCCACTTTGAAGTGCGCTTCATTTCTCAAAAAGAAGTATTAAACATTTGACTTCCTCTCACAAAGTAGTCTTAAAGCTAATAAATTTGAATCACTTAGAATTAGTTTGTAAAACATTAAATATAAATTAATTTCTTTTATTACTTAATTATGTACAGAAATATAAAAAAAAAAAAACACATCACTATGTATTTAAAAAAGCACATTAGATTATGGAGGTAATAAAAAGCTATTTATAAATATCTTAAGTTTATTCATGGACGGATATATTATTAGAAAAACATATAGTGAACCTGCCACTGGAATAAAATATAGTCGTATATTTTTGAATGGAACATAAAATGTATGTACTGAAATCCCTCTCGAGACTAAATACACGAGTCGCCTGTTTCAAATAGGACGATTCCGATGTACCACTCTCTAAAAGCTCTTCACGTACATTTTCGAAGAATTATCGCCTCTGTGCAGAGCTTTTCAACTCAGCATTCAAAGGGTTAGGTCCCCTCTATACACGAGCACCGCACTTAACAGTCACATTGTCCTGATGACCCTACAGATTATGCATATAGGAAAATTTGCTCAATATAGGGTCATCGATAAAGTTCACATCGTAAATTATCGATTTTGCTGTCAGTCACGTCACTCCACGTGGACGCTCGACGATTACAAGTTAGCACTTTCGATTCGAAGAGTCTCAAGTCTCGATATATTTTCACCATGTATCTGGGCAGTATTGGATAAGTTGAGCCACTGAACAAGGATTCTCACAGCATTCGTCAGCTACCTGCCTTTTTAGGCGCTCTTTAAATAATAGTGCAGCTCTTCTGGCGCGCACTTTAGAAATTCTTTCCGACGGTAAATCACTAACTTGCAGATTCCCCGTACAAATGTGGAATATAAGCCGCGACAAAGATCTGCTGCACACATCCTTTAACATTGTATTCAAAGTAAGTGGGTTTCCCATTTTTTTCTCATTTGCTTCAACTATTTTCGTAAACAAAAATATAGCGAAAATCACGAGACCGAACTTAACGATTGTAGGGATCATTTTGAGCGCAGTTTAGGTCGTATCTTCTGACTGGCGGGGGAGAAACTGGCGCTTCCGACTAGAGTGAGATACAGACGATGTCTCTGAACAAATAGATTTGATAACCTGTGTCAACGGTGACAACAGAACATACATAAGTTCAAAACAACAAGTCGGAGGGCCCTCGGTGTCAAGACAAGTCTGTTAAGATTTGATATTTATAGAAATAAGATAGTGAGTTGTTTTTAGAAATTCGTGGGTACTATAGGCCCTTGCTTTGTTTGACTTTTGATTTTCTCGTTTATTTAACTATAAATTATGTCAAATATCGTATGAGACGGTAAATAAGTCGGACATAATATTGACTTTACTGCATTCGATGGCCGGTAAGTGTAATTAGTGCAGGTAACCTTTGCTATTGGAATTTTAGTATTTTTTTATTGCCTAACATTTTTATTTGAGGTAAAGGAGAGAAGACTCGTTAGGGCCTTTGACATTATAATCGAATATTAGATGAAGTTTAATAGAACGACTGAATTTATTTTCAAAGAAGTGATTAAGTGTTTAAAATATTTTTAAAGGTATTTCAGCAACAGACCAAAACGTTATTAAATTTACGGGTTATTTTTTTAGCTGATGCAGAATATTCTATATTTATTATAAATTCTAAAAATATCTCACATCAAACTAATTAATCAAACATTTTCAGACAACGTCTCATCATAATTATTATAAGCTTGACATACCAAGTCTAGACTTGTTTCGATAAGGAATGTATTGTTATTCAATATTGAACACGTTATAATTAGAAGTAATAATTTTATCGAAGGACATACAAGAATAGTTGACATGTTCATGTAGAATTGGGATGCACCTAGTCTGTATCTTTCCAGTAACACAGTGCACTAAACATAGAGTAATCATAGACAGGCGTAGAGCGTGCGAATCGCTAGTAGCCCCTTATGTCAAACGTAAGCACATTTTTAGCTAAATGTACTACGCTAGTTTACTGATTAATGTGATTTTCCGTACGGCGACAGAAGTTTATGCGAGAATATCGACGGTTTCAATATTATAAGGGTAATATTAGGTTTTGAGATAGTTTTTATAAAACTGTGCGCTGTGTTTTTTTTTTTTAACTATTGATTACATGTTTATACTGGTGCCAACAGTTCATATTCGATATGGCGCACTCCATACTTATTTATTTCTCTAAGGCACTACTACTAAATATAAAGACTTAAAAATATATTAACGCTTATTAAAAACAAACATTTGATTAAAGACTTTAAGATTCTGCTCGCTTAAACCTAAAAAGACTAAATATTTGACACCATTACTTAGTTGGTTTTTACTAACATCGAAAATCAGCCATCTTGTTTTTTCTGTCTTGCTAAAGCGGATCTAATGGTAGAGAAATATAGTAACCATAATCTTGTAAAAAATTCAATTAGCTAATAATTAATTCAATGTTGCTTTTGTTTACATTATGTCTCATAGTTTTCTTAATAAGTTTTCCGTATAAGTTCAACTTTAGGTCAATAAGAATCATACCGAATGTTTACGAAAATCACATTCCTAACATGCAATTATCACTCTTCCTCACAGCTCATGCAAACTTCTTTGAAAATACCCGACTTCCAAGAAAAAGGCAATTATTCATAAACTGTGTTATCATAATAAACATGAATCACTTACCTAATTAAACAAATCTCATCGAATTGTACCTATGTCCGATTTTTTTGATTTGACTGAACGGATAGCCGAGTGGTATATAGGTCACGACGTGCCGCTGGTTCGATCCCCGCATGGGACAAGCATGTGTATGATCCACAAATGCTTGTTCCAAGTCTGGGTGTTCTTATTGCATGTGATTTGAATGTTTGTACAACCTCCCGCGACACAAGGATTAAATTACTAAGTGCGAGAGTCGTTTAAAAAAAAATACTAAGTTTGAAATGTTTGTTATGAAAT
This sequence comes from Diachrysia chrysitis, assembly GCA_932294365.1. NCBI lineage: Eukaryota > Metazoa > Arthropoda > Insecta > Lepidoptera > Noctuidae > Diachrysia > Diachrysia chrysitis. The sequence continues at coordinate 5,980,625 of OW028653.1, forward strand.
ACTATGGAACGGGAATGAACGCAAATACATGAATTTCCCTATTGACTCGACGTTTTGACTGCGGGCTTATTGCGGTTGACAATTTAGGCGATAATCACTCGACAAACTATAAAAACGAAAACTTCGTATAGTTAAACGTCGGCGCCCAACTAGATTTCCACGTTTACGATCACCGACGATAGCCAATACTAAATACCTGTTCTTTTATCCAGTGTCATTGTTTGAATTGACAACTGTAGATAGCCAATAAGCCAGCAGGTTGCACCGGTTATGATCATAAAGGTTTGAATTTAAATCATCATAATTAATACAAGTATATGCTGTTTTTGGATTAATAATAAAATAATTTCACTAATCATTTACTTTTATGTGTAGATAATCATGTCTAAATAATCTATTTAATTTAATAAGTCAGTAACACATCCATGAATTTGTATAATGAAGTACTCAAATACATAATTGTTTTTCACATAACATATCGTACGATTAAATATGTCCACCAGGTACACATTTAGGTAGCTGACCTACTTCAATAGACTGATTGATTGAAAAAAAACACGCGTGACATTTATCTGCATTTACAATGGAAATTATTTATTAAAATTATTCCTTGTTTACTAAAAATAGCCAGTCGTTGCAATATTTATAGCAGAATAAAAACAATTTTTATCTTCATTGCTTATGAGTAAACAATGTGTTTTATACATTTTCCACTTTGTGAACATAAATAAAGCAACAGCTTTATGTTACATGTTTTATGTTTTAATAAAAAAAATAAACACGTACTTTTAAACCAGCCAGGCTCAAAGTATAGTTTAAGACAAATGAAACAAGCCCAAACACAATGGGATTGCGTCGTTTTGTTAAAGAGTTCCTATGGCCAACTTTCAGCGCCATCATGAGACCAGCCCTTTGTAATATAATATTTTGTTAACACCGAAATGTTATCGGTATGAACAATTATGTTTCAATTGAATATCGAAAAAAGTTAAGGCTTGCAAGACTTGACCTAAACACATCCATAACACATCCATAACACATACATAATATGCAAGTAAAAAAAAAAATCGTTGGTTGCCTGTAAAGTCGGTATACGGGCGAAAATTTTACGTGACAACGACTGTCAATGTCAATGTCTGTCTCTCTCGCTCTTAGGCGGGCTAACCATGCCCGAGTGGAAGGGACGCGTGCCTCTCACTCGCTCTCATTGTGAGCGCATAACGTGAGCGGAGTGTAACGCAGTTTCTTGAAGTGTCACCCGGCAAACCAATTTATAAGACGTTGTCACGTCAATAATCTTGTAATAAAAAGTACTAGGAATAGGTTATTACGATTTTCTGAAAAAATGATGTATGGCAAAATAAAATAATTAAAATGTAGAATGTAATCATTCAAAAAACAATGAAAACATAAAATAAATTAATTATTGATTTATGTTTTAAAGTCCAACAAATTATAATTGACTAAATAGGAATAAAAAACATATTCCTTATAGCTTGGACATACCTTTTATTGACACGCAGTTGGATATTGTTAACTTAATATGTACATACTAACACAAAAGCAATTAAATAATTAGGTTGACATAAAGCTTAATGAATATTCATTTATTAATTTAAAAATAAAGATTACTTATTAATTTAAAAACGAAGAAAATAAAAACAAAACACTTAAGTAATGACAATAATAAACAACAATGAAATAGCACAACAATGACAAATACCGGGATAACCACGGCAGACGGAGTTCAGTGCCACGTGTCATACGTTACGTTAACCTTACAATACAAAAACAATAACAATAAAAACACAATTAAATTGTAATAAACAATTATCTTGCATTGTGTAATTATCAGGTATGTATGTATGTATCCGGAATGCGGAATGAGAACTCCATTCGAACAATTAGAAGTTTGATCTCCAAAATCTAATAACGTTTACTTTTTGTTTTTTTTTATTCGATTTAGTTTTTGTTTATTTTGTTTTTTTGACATTTGATAAAAGAATGGTCGAATTTTAAGTTTTTGGAATCAACGGGATGTTTTTATATTTAGATTGATCCAAATTGAAGGATCGATTCATTGATTTGATATAAATCTCTAGTCTTTACGGAAATAATCGAGGAGATATAGATTTTATACAAAATACTTATTTAATTTATAAACCTACAATTAAAATTCCGTTTTAAATTCGCAGCTACCAACTCATATAGTCGATCTTTTTAACGACGTTTTTTTGCATAGAATCTGAAAAAAAGTCATGTTACTGAAAAAAAAACATAACACTATGACTTGCAACAACATTGCATCTCAACGCTACAACATTATTCAGGGAGCTACAGCACCTGTCGGATGTCGTTACCCCTAATGTTATTTGAGGCACCAATAAATCTCAGTTTCCCCTCTCAATTTTTGGCAGAACGGATCTTTGGAACCTGAAAATGCACTGACGTAGATAGAGGGAAATCCTCTGAGAGATTTTTGTAGAGGCAGTTAGTATTCAAACAACGTATTTATAATTTACGATTTGAGTCTAACGTAGGCAGTATACAGAAGAAGCTTATAAAAATCAGAGTAGATAATTAGAAATAGGTATATTGTTTGAGAATAAATTAATTAAAGAAATTAAAAATGTGTAAAGGGGTAATCTCAAAAGACGTCACGATCAAATTATTTTAGAATAAGGCGGGAAATAGGCATGTTGACTAAAAATTATGCAAATGTCTGTCAGGTAGATTAATGAATCTTATTTGACTCGTATTTTTACTTTTTTTCTGCAAACATAATTTGATCATTATACAGTGAATGGAAATTTCGCGTGACGTCACTTTGTGCTACAATTGTTACTACGGCGTAACGTCATAAGCCACACTCCTGAACTTTAAAGCGCTGTATCTTTGTAAATTTGTATTGTTTTGATAAAGGACAAAATACGTGTCTAATTTTTTTTTATATTAAACGATTTTTACTTTTCATACCCCGTCAACATCCCACCACACCATCAAACAATATAAACCGCTACATAAGTTAAATCTCTAGATAAATAATTGACAATCTTCTTACAGGTCATAATGTTTGAAATTATCAAAACAAAAGTGAAACAGAACACGGAACATCAGCTGTGTCGCGGATGTCGGGATTGTCGTGTGACGCCAGTGTCGTAAGTGTCACAAATGTCGTAAGCATCGCAAATGTCGTGAGTGTCGCGGATGTCGTGGATGTCGTCAGGCGTTGATATAGAGCCGCAATATATTCCCGCCGACACGCCGGTATGCACCTCCTAGATAAACGCAATACGATAGTTACGTAGACGATGAGATATAGCTGACTGTTGTGAAATGAGCAGGTAGTTGGTATGAGTTACTCTTCACAAAACTCGGTTGTATTTTCATTAAATAGGAGAAGAACGCGCTCCTGTTGAATAAAATTTATGTTGCTTTTACTGTAAAAACGGAATAATATCTGGCTTTTATATTTTAGTTTAAAAAATTAGATGGTTTAAGAATACATATTTGCCTTAATGTTATGTCTACTTAATAAAAAAACCGGCCAAGTGCGAGTCGGACTCGCGCGTGAAGGGTTCCGTACCATTGTAAAATAATGTCGTTAAAATCGAGCATAAATATAAAAACTTAAAGAAACACGTCCCCTGTAACGGTCCCGTTAATTATTCTATTATTATTTTTTTTATTATTTGTTGTTCTAGCATCAACAGAAAATACACACTGAACATGTTAACTCTATAGCGGTTATGGATCATGAGATACCCCACTGCCAGATAGATGGACGGACATTGGAGGCTTTTATTAATAGAGTACCGGTGGTACGCTTGAATATCGACATAGAGAACCTCGGAAACTAGATTGTGACTCGAAATCATGTGTGTGTAAAAGTGAAAAAAGTTTCTGTTCAGAATTATGTTTTGAAATCAATATGTATTACAGAGAGAGTAGATAAATACAGTAGGTAACGTATAGTGTAAATATCATACATTACAAATATTTTGCATACTAATGAAGTTAAATTTGAAGTTGACTTCTAAAGCTGAAAAATACTCGTGAGAAACAAATAAGAATGTGGTTTTACCTACCTCTAATGGTTAACTAAGTCCCCTGTATTGTAGTACTAGCTTATTGTATTTCACAAACTGGATAATACCACAAACAAGGCCAGGGACACGTTTAGGGACACCGCTAACGCCACGTTTCTGCTGAAACATAAATAAATCTATACTAATATATAAAGCTGAAGATTTTGTTTGTTTGTTTGAACGCGCTAATCTCAGAAACTACTGGTCTGATTTGAAAAATTCTTTCAGTGTTGGATAGCCCATTTATTGAGGAAGGCTATAAGCTATATAACATTACGCTGCGACCAAAAGGAGCGGAGCATAAATGAAAAATGTTGCAAAAATGAAAAACCGTTTAAACTAAAATACGCGGACAAAGTCGCGGGGGACAGCTAGTACCTTATAATTTAATAAACAACTGTGTCTCGGATAAAGACGAATGTTCATTAAATATAAGGTTAATAATTATAAGATTAATAGTATCTATAATTATTAACAAGTTCATGTCTGTGTAAACACTGTCTTATAAAACGACGAGACATAACTATGAAAACGGTCACGTTTGTATAATTTTATCGAACAGAGTTTTTACTACGGCTTTACTTTGTTATTTTAAAATAAAGCCTCTTGCACGAAAAACCTATCATTACGCAACACTTCGTTCCAAATCGAGGTTAAATTGACAATATCGTATGACAAATTTTCAACCTAATCTCGTGTTAGCGTTTAACTCTAGGTTAAAAAGTAAACCTGGGCTGCAAGCGGGCCTAAGAGATATAATTTCGTATATGTTTGTGAATCCAATGCGTTTTTTATAAAATATTACCCCTGGCTTCTAAAAGGCTGTTCAACACATAAGTACATTTGTTACTTACCCGGCAAACCTCATATATTATCAAGTTCTTTGATTCGTTGGAGGGGCTCATGGCTAAGAGTAGGCCGTACGGTTTGACCAATAATACAGGTTAAGCCGTGGTCGCCGCGGTAGGTCTGTAGATGGGTGACCATTTGTAAACATACCGACCCTTCCGTGCCTCGGAAAGCACGTTAAGCCGTTGGTCCCGACTGTCATAATATGTTGATCTTTGACAGTCGTTAGGTAAGTCATTACAATTCTGACAACCAGTCTTACTTTGGGATAATGATACCCAGTAAAATTGTTTGTGGTAAAATTGTCAGATAGGCAGTCGTTTCTTGTAAAATACAGTATTCAGCTGAATCTAATAAGACTAGAAGCCGACCCCAACATAGCTTGGGAAAAGGCTAGGCAGAAGACTTTGATTTTTTGTAAGATTTAGTCAATCAATCACAGTCGTGATCAGGAGATTTGACTACAGATTAAATTGACCAGCCTTGCAGAAACCGGAGATAACACATTTGAAAAAATGATATGAAAGAACTATTTTACTACACAACAGGAGCATCAACGGCTTAATCTTTTTATGTCCATCATAAAACGCTTTCGTACAGAAACCTATGATATTATCTATTCTTACCAAATATACTTATAATATGATATACAACCTCATATAAGCGAACATCTTTAGTTATGAATTGTAACTTACTCATTATACCTAATAGCTCAGTACCCTTGTACCTATATTATCTTTTGTAGGTTTCTTTTGTTTATGTGTGTGTACATAAATAATTAATAAATAAATATAATTCTTCCCCTGGATTGTAAATTTCCAAATTAAATTTGATGTGGAGGTCCGAGAAACAGTTTTTTACTTTAGCTGAATCCGATAAGTGATGAATCCGACCACAACAACTTGTAGCTTGGGAAAATGCAAATAGAAAATTGTAAGCGACAGACAGAACGTTTTATTAACTGTATATAATATTTATATCATACACGAGTGGAATCCCACTTGTTTACATTTTGATTCTTAGATTTACGACTGACTTTTGCCTTCTGATTTATAACCGATATGAAATGTAGAAAGTATAAGTTGCATATAACTATGTGTATTATATAATTACTATTCCTTTGTCTACAATTTCGATTTGTCTAAATATCTTTACGAAATTGTTAAATTACCAAGAGAATGCGAATTAGAATTATGGCCAAATATAACAAACATCAAGTAGATCTAGGATATAGACAACTAATTCGGTACATACTTACCAAAACAAAAATTAGAGATAATGATGTCAATGAAATGCTTAACTTATGGCTATTATTGGTATAAAAAATAGTGGTAGGTATATAAAGGTGCTATTTACCAAGACTTTAATAACAGAAATTGCATGGTGACAGATACGCACGTGTAAGAATGTTATTAATAGGTATCTTAGTAAAATTAATGATTGTGAGATAATTAATTCGTTCATGTTTACAAAAAAGTAGAAAATTAAAAAGTAGGCGTGAAAACTATTGACGAATTTAAGTGTCAAACGTCATGATAGGTAAAACATTATGATAATATAAAGCGTCAAAAACAATGATATTAAGGTCATAATGCTACAGATTTCAAACACATTCATAAACGCAGTTGGTAATTCATAATAAAATTATTGGTTCACTATTAGTAAAAAATACTTAATAACAATTTTTGAATTGTAACAACTATGTAAAAGATAAATAAACGTATGTCACAGTTCATTGTCACTGGATAGTTGGCCTCAGTTATTTTAAAGGGTGGTTCGACTACACAAACATTGAACAAATAATAAACATTATTAAAGTATTAAATATAATAAAATGGTGTCGTGGTGGCCTAGTGGTTCAATAAACGGATTTGTGGCACAAGATTGCAAGTTTAAACCCATTACAGGCAAGTACTAATGTGACTTTTTCAAAGTTATATGTACTTTCTTAATAAGGAATATGCAAGATTTTTCATAGGTGCTTTATCATAAGTAATTGTTTAATTATAGCGTCGTAACACTAGAAAATGGAACATCATAACAAAAAATGTGATTTTAAAAAAAATACCATTAATTCTCACATAAAAAATATAGCATTTGAAACAGGCGACATTTGCTCTGCCTCTCAGTGCGCATATTGACATCAAAATAATGTCAGAGTCGTTGTCAACAAGAGCAATAATACTAATGCAGAGTATGCCGTGGCGTCATAATATTTGCACCTACCAATGGCGTGCGTATTGAAATGTTTTAAGTCCCGCTTTAAATTGGCAATCTATTTTATTTTATTGAATTATTAAAATAAAAAACTAATCAATACATTATGGATTGGAACTGAAAAAGCATTCGACGTAAAAGTTTAAACGAAATCAGTGATCTGTGCATATTTCCTAATATCATTGACAATCGGTGAAGGAAAACATAGTGAGGAAATCTGGATTCCAAAAAATGGAATCTTAAATCGTCAACCCGCAATAAACAAGCGTGGTGATCTACGCTCGTTTCTTCTTTATATGAGATGAACCTGTGTCCAGCAGTGGGATATTTAAAGATAATATAAAGTATTACGTATAGGGTCTCTTTTTTGTGTATGTGATTAATAAAATATTTGTCATTCCCAACAAAATGCTTGGATTTAAAATACGTTATACAAAACACTACCCTTCTGGCGTAAAGCAGGATTGTCAAAAGCATTAGATAATTAGATACAGTTTTATTTGTTTACATTGTAAAAACTAATGGTTTATATTAGTATTAAGTTATTTATTTATCTTGAACAATAAATTGATTATCTAATGACTGTATTTAAATTTGTTTATCTTTTCGCTCATGCACTGGTTGCATGAAACCATTTAATAAATAAACTACAAACACGATTCAGTTTCTAGGAAAAAGAGTAAAATCAGTAGATGTCTCAGGATCACGCGAATGTGACACATAGTATTATAATACTTTTGTAAAATTTTTATTAACATGACTCGTTATTTCTAGGTACTTCGTCGATCAGTTATAGGACTACAAAAAAAAAACGAATCATCCTCCAGAAACATAAAACGTTGATAAAAATATAGTAATTATTACCGTCACTTAATTTTAAACCATGATTAAGAACTATTTATGTGGAAAATTCATTATGTTTAGAATAAATCGTTAAAGAATGTAATAGACACCCTCAAATATAAGCCAAAGTTTTAATTAGTACTGTCGATATTTTGACTGGCTTGTTGGTCTAGTGGTCAGTGACCCTTACTGCTAAACCGGAGGTCGTGGGTTCGATTCCCACCCAAGACAAATCTTTGTGTGACGAGCATGATTATTTGTTCTGTGTCTGGGTGTAATTTATCAGTAATATGTATGTATTTAGAAATATATATGTATGTTTATAAGTTGTCTGGTTTCCATAATACAGACTTTGCCTAGTTTGGGATCAGATGGCAGTGTGTGAGTTGTCCAAGATATTATGATTATATAAAACTCCCATATTAAAACTACCGAAGGTTTTTCGGTAACTGCATTAAAGTGTAAAGTTTTATAGTAGCAAGAAAATATTACACATTAAACACCAGTCGGACTTTGTCTTGCGTGATAGAAACACATCTTAAACATCTGTTAAACGAAAACAACTGATAAGACACGACTTTGTCACGTGCCACCTAAATTTTAATGTCAGTGGCATAATGTGAATAATATTTACTTGAGTTATCTCTGTTGCTAAGTAGTGTTTGTATATTAAGCACTATAATACAAGGTTATACGAACGGCTACTACAGTACTAAGTAATTTACGTGCCTCTAAGCGATAGTATAAAAAAGTTAAAGAGATTTGGTTGACCTTTGAAATTGGTCAAGTGTAAAAAAAATCTTTCTGATAAGATGTTGCATTTATTTTGACCTCTAGAATTCTCTGGAGATATTAAATTTGTTTTGGGAGCATTGAAACGATTATTTGAAGATTACTGTACTTATGTATATTTAATTGTATATTATACTTTAATATGTAAATTGTATAGCTACGAATCACATAATGCCTGGTGACGATGTTATAAGCGTCTACTGTATTACGTATTCCTTTTAATAATAATATATGTTTGCTTTGGTTATATATCACTTGTCTTTTCTTAAATCTCTTGTTCTTGTGTATATGCTGCGTGCTATAGGTATATGCCGTCTTTCTTCCTTTAATGACTCTTTTACTTAGAAACAGTTAAATAAAACCATGTTTTTGGTATCATAAGTTTCATATTAATTCACATACATCAATCGATCTTCTAAATCATGACGTCACTGTACAATTAATAATACAGTTATATTATATCGAACCATCGATATTTTCGCACAAACGTCTGTCATCGCACGGAAAATCACATAAATCAGTAAACGAGCGTGGACCTACATTTAGCTAAAAATGTGCTTACGCTAGGTTAAGGGGCTAATAGCGACGCGCACGCTCTATGCGTATGCCTATGATTACTCTAATATCACAACTGTTTAATTAACATTATTCAAGGCCCAGTCGACCGCAGCAAATAAAAACACTCCATTGACTTTTAGAAAACTCCAAAAAAAACCGTTTCTACGCTAAGTGCATTAAACGATCAATGTTTAGGTATTTTCTAAGTTTGCATTAAACTTAGATCGAGTATATTATGAGCAACAAAGCTCGGGAGACATGAGTGAAGGAGTATAAAAAGATAAAAAAATTGTCTTTGCTGTTAGCAAAAATTACATTCTATAAAATTAATGTGAGCTGGGAATTATTTTAAATTTAAAACACTATCAAAGTAAAATGAAGCGCGATTTGAGAGTGGGTTTTTTTAAATGAGTACGTTAAGGCTGGGACGTCTATAGGTTAGATTTACATTTTTTTGTTTGTATCATTTGATATCTTGGGAATAGTTTTATATTTTGTGTTAGTAGACGCATAGTTTGTTGTAGTTTCTTATTTAGACTATTTTAATTGACCTCCTTTCATAACATTTTAAAATAATTTTCAAGAGAAAAAGAGCTCACGACTTAAATCGTAAGTTCTTTTTCTTAGTAAACAAAAGTACGAACGGAAATTTATGTTTTTCTCGCTAAAAACTAAAGTCGACAAAAAATTCAAAAAACAAAAGAAATATTTATGTATTTAAATAAATTAATTAATGTCCTTACTTTTAAAATCACTAAAATTAAGCTTACTTTTAATGCTGGTTTAAAAAAATCACCCTTTATATATTTCTAAGATTTTTAAAATATCGAATTATTAAAATTACAAAATTGCTTTTTTCCTTATATATCAAACGATTTTTTATCAACAACAAGAATATACAGAGTACATTTCCTTACATCCATCTTTTGTAAATGAATATTTGAATGTGTCTATCTTGCGATACGACGGCAAGTTTCCATACAGTCCTGTCATTTGCACGTTGTCATAACAAGAAATGGTTCTACAGAATTGATTTAGTACATTGGCAGTTATGTAATAATAGTTTTGGTCTTCTTGACGTTTATTTCTTGAGTATTTTAAATAAAACTTATTTGATTTATTTACAATAAGATCTTAATCAGTTACTCGTTAAAAATACTTATTATTGGATAGTTTTACTTTTTAAGTAGGTTATGACTGATAATTTCTCACACTACGTATAAATGTTTTATCATTTTCACTAAAGATAAATATAAATTTAATAAACTAGCAATTTCTGATATTATCATCTATATTAATATAAAATGCTTTGGCCTGAATGGCTGACGGATCAACGCAAAGCCTAAACCGCTGATCGTAGAGACCTGGAACTTGGAGGGCGTGTTCTTAGTATGACGTAGGTATCCAATAAAGAAAGGATTTTTCGAAGTTTTGCCCCTAAGTGGGTGAAAAACGAGGCAAAGTTTAAATGGGACCACGTAATTCCTTAGTCTAATCTACTTCAAATTTTGCATAAACATTCTTAAACAGAATCGATAAAAGACGTGTTTCGTATTTCATTGAAACTCATCGCCTAACGGGGTTAATAGGGCTAGAAAGTGATTTTAGGGGTGATTCGAATCGAAGTTGATATCAATACTTCTTTAGGGCTTTTGATTTCAATTACATTTTCTTTTAACACATGTTTGAAAACTCTTTTAAAATCGCATAAAACTTTAAAATTCATATAGCAACAACTATTTTTTACTTCTACGTGGACGAAATCACGGGAAAAAGCTAGTTTACATTAAAATCTCAATCAGTTACTCAAAAAAATACGTATTATTGGATACTTTTAATGTACTTGTAGGTTATGATTGATAAATTCTCACACTACGTATAAAAATGTGTTATCATTTTCACTAAAGATAAACATAAATTTATTAAACTGGCAATTTCTGACACTATCATTACATATACAATAACAATGTGTTAAGACTCGTTAAGAGTTCGTGCTAATAATGTATTGTTAAAAGTAATTACGATATGAGACTCTTATTTAATAATTTAAGTGTACAAAAAACATGTCAAAGAACCTAAAACTAACATTACGAGACGTCAAAGTATTTTCGCAAATCTTGTAACTGACTTTGAAAGTTGTCTCGTTGTTTCTCTCCCATTTTGAATTTCTTACGTCAAGTCAAACAAAGAGTTCCTACAAACTTTTATTCAGGTATTATAATTTCTTAAATTGTCTTACGAAATGAATTCTAATGTTATTTAGAAGTCTTGATACTAGTTCTTGTTTTGTTTATACTGGAAATAATTTAAATAACTTTTAATTTTAATTATTGTATTTAATAATGCCCCACGGCTGGGTACACGCCTCTTATGCCTCTTCTCATGTAGAGAAGGAACGAGCATTGATCACCACGCTTGCTCTTTGCGTGTTAGCTATTTCAGATACCAATTTTTCGAATCCTAGTTATAGTCTAGAGCTAGACTTTTAGAATTAATTAAACGGAAGTAATTAAACTTTGAAAAAGTCACATTAGTCCTTGCCTTTAATGGGTTAGAACCTGTAACCTTGCGAACACAAATCCGTTCATTGAACCGCTAGGTCACCACAACATTTTAATTGATTGTATCTTATAATGTGTTATTTTTCAAACTGGAATATTTCCACAACATACTTATCTTGTAGACATACGACTTTTAAATTCTACGTCTTTTTACAAAAACAAATTTATTTTTAAGTCGTTTTTATGATTCAGTCCCTATACTTGGCATTTTAATGAGGGTTTAAAAAGGTCTCCTCCAGGGATGATTTATGGTGATCTTCGCAATCCTCTAAAAGACTTCAGTATGTACTAGCCTTATTATATTTGTGTTTAAAAAAAACATTGAATCTTTTAGACATAATTTCAAAGCTTTGCAAATTTTAAAATCTAGTTAAGAACTATTAACTTGTAGAGTTATATTATCAATGTTTCGAGACTTCTTATATAAAAAACTTGACTAATTGCTTATCCATCTATGAGTAATATTGTATATAATGTAAGGTACAGATGGATTTAATGTGCCTTATGAATCTCAAGAACCTACTTCTAATCATTCAAACACCGTGCTATTTATTAGGACGGATAGTTTTCTAAACATTTAATCATACTTCAATCAAAATGGCTACCTAATTTCGCCAATGTTACCCCACTGTTTATACGTCAAAAATACCAATTTAGGTTTGCAGTTGTATTTATCTACCTGGATGTAATAGCGTGTTTAAACATAGCTTAGTGCACTGTACGTTTTTTTGAAAATATTCTCTTAATATTTTACAGCAATCTATTAAGTATTTTTTATGCAACCTTTTACCGACAACCTGACATACGGCAACTAGCAGATAAATTTTGTCTATTACTATTTTATTATATGTATAGAACATAGATATAGATATACAGATTCATATGTTATATGTATAATATGTAATAGAACCTACATTTATCATGGAATGATAATTTTATTTTTCAATTTGACTAACTTATTGATTGAACATTAGTGTATAATGTCATAGCAAAACGTATTATACAACCCACAAATTAATAAAACCCAGCCAAAACAAGAGAACTACAACACAACAAGAATTAAAATTGTATTATATTATAGTTTACTTTAAGAAGTAAATTACCAAGCTGTGTTACTTCAAGATACTTAGAAGTAGTCTGCGTGGTTAGTTTAACGTTTATTCTTTTTATCCTAACATTAACTCTGCTCTTTGCGAGAGTCTGCTAGCCATAAAGTAATTGGCTTTGCGGTCAGAAGCAATTTTACGATAATTTGCATTATCGATGTTATAGCAAGGCTGCTACAAAAATACTTTGTTTTAGTTTTTATTGTTAATACGGCGAATCGATTAAAACTTTAGATTGTAAGAATAATGATTTTATAATTGAATTAACCGGAGAAGCAAATGTATTAAATAGATAGCGTAATTGAATACTTCAAAGTTTAAGGGTTAAAGAGACAACTAATATGAAATCTTATTTCAACTATCACTGTCTTATTTATTAGTTAACTTACTAAAGAACAGACATTTCTAAAATAAAAATAGAAAATATTTTTAGACAATAATAAAAATTGTATAAAATCATTTAAAATAAAGGAGTGCGCCATATTTCATGATACTGAAGGCGTTATAATAAAAATAATTCAGTTACAAAATTATTTAACGAAGGACATAAAAAGACAAAATAAGAAGAGTAAAAACGCTTTCAAGTTGACGTTGGAATGATCACAAAAGCCTTTTGTCGTCAATTAACTTGGAAAAATACTTTTTTTATTATGTCGGGTGCGAAAATGAAATAAAAACCTTTGTGAATTATAAAGTTATGTGAAATGGGAGCCCTAAAAACTAGAGAAAGTATTAAAAAGAAAGTAACCTTATATAATGAGGCTGTTAATTAAATAAAATTATTAAGATGGTAATTTTTGTGTAATAAATGTGCTGTCAAGACGTCCAGTGGTTGTCAAACGTGTCTTTCTTAGCTGGTTTCCATTTAATGAAAATGAAATATTCATTGTAAATTTTATGTTCAAAATTATACTAAACAATTCAAGGTATTAGGTTATATTATTAGGATTTGTGTCCTAGATATGGCAATCAGCCCGACTTCGCGACATGAGGCTTATATTGTCTGGGCATACGTACAACAGTTGGTATTATCTAGCTCATACATCTGTAATAGTGATCTTCACATAAAATTATATGTCTGCTAGTGCTGATACCCGCGGCTCCGGCCGCATGGGTGTCGGTTATCATCCGAATCTGTTCAGCAGTTTTGCCGTGAAATTGTAATAGACAGACATATAGAGTTACTGTTGCATTTATAATATTTGTATAGATTGGAACATGCTCATTCACCCTGGTTCATAACATTTTGATATTGACAGCACCTTTATATCAAAGCAGTAAAATTCATTTTTGTTGCTGACACTGACGTGTGCTCCGAGCTCTACCTAACACTAGAAAAAGTAAAAACCAAATGATAGAAGAACAAAAACCAGCAAATGAAAGCAACACAATAGTTTGTATTTTTCAAAGCTCTCCAGCAAATTAGTAGATTTTTAACTACAAAGGTTTTAAATCCTATTCTTTAGCGGACTTTGACAGGCCTTTGTGACAGAGGAAATAATTGGTATTTCTAACAAGAAAACAGAAATATTTACAATCCGACAAGCTTTGCAGTTGCATGCGACAGCTATTGGCAGCGCCGAAGCTAAAGGGAAAAGGAAACTTAAAGCCGGCATTCCACAGTGCGCTATATCGCGGATAACTCCGCACCACGCACCGTGGGAAGGTGTTCGTCCGTGATAGCGCAGACGCGTCTGCCCCGGTCCGTTGCAATCTACTGCGTGTTGAAGTATTCCCTAATGGCCGGGACCAATAAACAAAAAACGAATCATTTCCTTAACGAACTGTTAAAATATCAACGAGGCGTTAAAAAAAGCTGTTCCTATAAAAAAATGTAACTGTTCGTTTCCCAAATAACTGAAGTCTGGTTACGAACGGATGAGAGACAGCCTAGTGACGGATCGTCACGTTAACGAATAACGAATCAAAAGATATAGGATCTAGGCGTTAGTCGGTTGATTCTCAACATTCACTGCGCGATGAGTAGCTGTAAGTGGTCGCCCACCATGGGAAGCCGGCTCTATGTGTTCTGTGTATGTATTGTTTATTTATATTGTATATAAGATATATTAATTATGTTAATAATACCAATTTATTTATTTAAAAGTTTACGCAGGCAGAATTATACAAAATGGAAACAACATTTAGATAGAAAGGTACTTTATTTGGTAATTTAGTTTTATAAAGGCACGATTTAACTAATACTTAATGCTTTTTCCACGTTCCTGTCTAAAGTGTGTATTCATCAGCCTAAAGTCAACTGGTAGACAATGTCTTTTGGCATTAAATCCGCCTTTGTATCTTACAGTGTCTGAAGTAATAAATAAATAAAAAGAAACCTAGATTGTGGCATTGAGCTATTCTAGTTGTACATTGAAAGCCTGTTTAAGTTATTTATAGTTAGTTCTTAATATATTTGATATCATCACCTAAGATGGCGTTAAGTAATCCATAACCATAATTATATTATTTATGCGAAAGTAACTCTGTCTGTCTGTTATGCTTTTACGGCTAAACTGCTTAACCGATCTTTATGGGGTGTATGGGGTAAGCTTGGATCCTAAGAAAGAACATAAGCTAATATTGCTTATACCCATAACCGACACGTGAGCGGGCGGAGCCGTAACAGCTAGTCATTGATATAAGATTTAAGTCTCCAATGCGAGCTAACAGATGACTATAATCAATATAACTATAATCTCCTACAAAGTTATATCTACCGTGGCAAACTCTAGATGTCTTTAATCATCCAATACTAGCTAATTACTTATCAGCTCTTTCCTTTAATACGTTAAAATCATCTTGACATGCATTATATTATTATGATGGGACAAATTTGCAATATAATGTGATCGATAGACTGTTTGTACAATATGATAACATCATACCTATTAGGTGTTATGACTCGTCATTCGCAGTTCTCTTTTAGGATAGAAACGCTTGAACCAAACAAATGACACACGTCTTTTACCTGAAGGTTTCAAATAGAGCCATACGATATAGAGATCAGGATGTCCATTTATATTAGCTACAGAATGGATTGACATCTAATTGACCCAAATGTCAGAGTTCCACGAAACTGGAGCTACATCTTGAACTTAACAAAGGGTATCCAATAAGAGGAATGACTGGACATTTTTACCCTAATTAGAAGTGACTGGCCTTTATCGATTCATTTTGACAGACACGAACCAATAATGTACGGGTTTAAGCTAAAATTCCCGTTGAAATTGAAATTTTATCATCGGATTAACAATGTATGAGCGTTCGGTTTTAGAACGGTTAAGAACTGGTTAAAATACTGGTATTACAATGTAGGGATAGTTTCAGTTTGATAGCGTTAAAACTGTTCAATTAGGACACCGTTTTAGACTGGAATAAAACTAAATGAGAAATGAATGTTGTCTTATGTACTTTGTAAGTGTGTATTGATGTTATTTACAACAACTTTATGCAATAGATATCAAAGTTGTTACAAAATAATTATGTTAAAATAATGAAACTACGTAACGAGAATTAACGTGAAGTCAAAGAACGCACACAAGATTCTTCGCCGATCGCCATTTTTATTCGAGAAAAGTACAGAAATCTTCTGAAAAAAAAGAAAAAAAAAACATCAATTTAAATAGGTAAGACGGCTACAGATTATAATCATCGTGGTATCCATTTATTCGATTAACACATCCTCGCTTTTATGCACAGTCGGTTAGCGTTCAGAATACGGACGCGGTCAGTTTAGTGCGTAGGGTAGATGAAAAATTATCGGAGGTATGTGAAGAATTATCTACTTCCTACAAGGTGCGATGTCACCGCATCTCCAGTCTGCTTGAGACCACGGCCAGTGCAACCCAGATGAATTGTCAAGCCTTTAAATGTGAATGTGTAAGTTCGCGATACTTTTATTAGTGATGGTGTGAATTTTGAATATGTACATTTTCGATAATTCTCGACAGATTAGGTACCATGAAAAGTAAACGCCTAAAACTTTTACAATACAGGACTAAACAGGTATTGCCATTTTTACTGGTTTTTTATAATATTGCAAACGTACAAATGGAAAACTGATCGATTTTACTTAGGTCTTTAAGTACTGTGTTAGATATTCCATATTAGTTTTATATCTAATCATAAAAATAATTTCCAGTCGAAAACGATTAATTATAAATAATTACCTCACACTAATTACCACGGAACAGCGATGATAAGATCTAGTAAATTGATATTTATTTCAACTTTTCCATTGCTACATTTTATGTCGTTGCATTGTGAGGGTAGACGGACAGCACCAACTACTATAAAAAGCCCGCGCGCATGTTGTCGCCTCCATTTTGTCGGTGTCACTCGCAGCGATAACATCTTTCAAGGCCCGTAAGAATTATAAATTTACTTCTAATTTTCTACACTTTTCATTATTTATAGTAATTTATGCATGTTTTTGTTCATTAATTAAGTAAATAGTTGAGTAATAGTTATAAGTTTTTATTATATTAAGTTTAAATAAATAAGTTACGGGTTACGTGAGTTGTATTGTTTTTTTTTTAATAATTATTACTCTTCCCTCTGCATCCTAAAAGTACCTATTATTTATTGAATAATTGTTTATTTATTTCCTCCTTTTAAACATGTATAACATGTTTAAATAAAAGAAATAAATAAACAATACCATAAATTATTTATAATAAATCACACTACACAATCCTTACAATTTTATAAATATTTTTCTATTTTTGTTTATAGAAGTACAGGGCGCAAATCTTAACTAGATTTTGACAGCCAGCGTATAAAATGGTAGGATTTAAATTATTCTAAGAAAGCATTGAAAATAAAACTCTTCGCCACTTATCTTGTAAATGTTTAAAGTTTCATCAAAAAATTACAATGTTATGAGAGTCATAATATGAATTCATAAACGATTTATCATACTAACAAATAAACCGGGTAATCAGGTGATAATACAAGTACCTATTTACGTAAATTCAATGCAGTATTTTCTTGATAACAAATATCACAATACAGGTAATGTTTGATCGATACGTACGAAACTAGTACCAACATCAAAACATCATTTGATAACACTTCACGGTGAAAATGAAGTGTTTTGCGAACGCAAATGACGTGTCCATTTCGTTAATTTAAACCTAGTCGCCCATCCTAATAGCAAAATTACGCACTGACCGCTATTGTAGCAAACGCAAACAAGTACGCTCAAAACATTCATATTTTTCTGTTCTATGTATTCAATTTGCGTTGAAGGCCGACGGCCTCCATGATCGAGTGGCGTACACACCGGTTTTCAAGGTGTCGCCAGCTCTGAGGTCCCGGGTTCGATCCCCGGCCAGGTCAATGTAGAAAACCCCTTTTCTACATTGAACGGGTCTGGGTGTTTGTGGTGCCTTCGTTGTCTCTGAATTCCATAACACAAGTGCTTTAGCTACTTACTTTGGGTTCAGAGCAATGTATGTGATGTTGTCAACATTTATTTATTTATTTACGTACATTAAAACAGTAGGTACCTATGTCGTCCGATAGATAGGAGATACGCAAAAAAATTGGCAGAAATATTTAAAAAAACGGACATGTAAGCTGTCAGTCATTGTTTTAACTGAGATTTCGCTTTTTAACTGAAGTTATTTTTTAGAAATGAAAAAGAAAAGTTTTCAATAGAATCAGATTTAGATGATAAGTAAAACTATTATTTTTATACACGAAATCCAGTGTTAAAATTAATAATATGATTTAATTAAAATTAAAATACATTACTTATTCAGTTTTACATTGGGGAACGTATAATTCCCTATAGATGTGTAACTAGCCGAAGCGCAGTTGGTCAGCCGTACTCGCCACTGCGGCCCTTAGTAGCGACCTTGCCGCATAAATATAGACTTGTTCAGTGTCGCCAACAACAAGCGAGTTACCACAATCACGCTTCAGATACTACTTGTCTTATCAAAGAAAATGGCTAAACGATTGCGTTCTAATCGCTTTACACCAGTGTTCATGAATCAAAAAGTGTTTACGAAGCATAAAAGTGTATTGGACGCGAACTAGTTACGTTTGTTGTGGCTTAGAGCGTTATTTTCAGAATGTCATCCACTGCGTCGCTGGCTGGACAAAAATGTTAGTGTTATTATTAGTTTCGTACAATATCTGTGCTGTTATAAGTGTTGTTCTATTAAATTTGTATGTTATGATGATTTTTAGTGCTTTGTGTATTCAATTTGTGACGTGTTGGTACGGTAGATTTGATGCTAGTTATTAAACGTTTTACATTGGGAAATTTTGTAGGGTATTAGCAAGAGCCTGTTATAATTTATTACACGAATGGTGACCGTTAAATTATTTTGAATGTCTTTAGCATTCGTTTAAATTGTTTTCGGATTTTTTTTTAATCATTGTGTGCAAATAAAACCTTGAACTTTTGGCAGTAAACTTCAACATCTCTTTCATTCGTTTTTCTAATTTCGCCGGGATACTATTAATACTAAATTTCAAATGCAAATTTCTGTAAATTTTAAACATTTATATGTTATTTTCGAGTGCATATTTCTGTAATAGAACATTTACATGATACAGTTCATACATTTATTTAATCCTATAATAATATTTTGGTTTTCAAATTGTTATTTACATCGCCAGACTATTTTGTTTTTCAAATCGTTATTCATACAGAAATTACTGCATTTAAAATCAGACAACAATGGTTTTAATTAATAAATTCGTGTTCTTGACTCAATATCGGATTGAATCAACATGAGATTTATGAAATTTTAATTGGAGTTCCTATTTTTACCTTTAGTATTAAGTAAAGAATTTAGGTGAATGCTAACATTGTTGAAAATGCTTCGAATACTATTGAGTAAACGTTCTCTCTAATAATTCGATCAATATCTCTGAATTCTTTGTTAGCGAGGATTATAATTAGCATTACTGGCTCGCATACCGGTCGACTATTATTATATTCAATGTACTGATTGCTTATATTGGACATTATCTTATTTAACGACATTATTTTCATTATCTTTCCTTTCATCACAAATGTAATATTGTTAGGCAAAATAAATCATTATGAGACAAATATCTTGGTAATAAATATTCGTAATTTTCTGCTTGGTTACATTTATTGGAATCGATAGAAATCCATTTATGTTTATTTTTGGATCTCCAGAAACAACAATGTATCATCTCGGTTCTAGTTCTGTATAAATTATCTCGCGTCGGTTTCGAAATGATCCTTATAAAATAAATGTTTGTTCAGTATCAATGTTAACAAACACATTTAAACTAAGCTCCACAAATTCGAATGATCCCATAATAAAGGTTTATTTACTGAGAAGAATTTATTAGTATCCAATGTTTAAACTTTATTGTGACGTCGTTGGTTTTGACTAAATAAATATCGGCCTATAATTGGGTATTGGACAAGATTTTTTTTACTTCATCTAAAAACAAAAAGATTATAAACTATGTCGAGTTGTAAAAACGGCAGATTAAATACTTTCATATTGAACTCGTTACAAGCATTTTAATATTGCTAATTTGACAGAGCTATAGCATAATGTGACGTCACTATTGTTTTCTCCATACTAATTTGGGACTGCCCCGTTCAATTCGTCGTTTTGCGAAAAAGAGATAGAACATGCGTCAACTACTAACTTTTTAGCTTATAACTTTTGTGTTCGTGTATATTTTTTGATGTTATTTCTCAATTCTGCTGCAATTTAATACTATCAATAGAAATATTAATAATAAATAAATTATTCGATAGTAGACAAATGCCCAATTTTCTAACTGCTGGTCATAGGCCGCTGCACATACCTATACAGAAGTAAATAATAGTAATCAACAAGCACGTTTTCTCACTTACGGATTAGTGATTCTTGATTATTAAAAAAAAAAACTTGACCAGACCCGGACCAAAACGTAATAGACGATGTCGTATTTTAGGATATCCTAATAAACAAATAAAAAATATTACAACAAAAGAGTATAGTGGTACGGAACGCTTACGGTACGCTTAATACGCCAGTCGCCAGTGACACTAGACTAATTATTTTGATCATCATCAATTGTGAGTACTTGCACTTTAGTAAAAATTACTGCATCAGTACCTACCAAGAGCTTTACAATAACAATGAGAGACACTGTTCGCTCTAATTAACTTGTTTGTGCTAGGATTAACACCAAGCAATAATAACTTGTTGAGTTTATAGACTGCAGTGTAGCATACAATGCTGTGTCTTGTTAATTAATTGGATTGCATGCTTGATTGGATATCGCTTTCATAGTGAAAATTGCCTATATTGGTTAGAAATATTGGGGCTTTGTTGTTTAGAAACCTTGTTTGATGATAAGACTTAAAAACAATGAAGAATCGGTCAATTTACTTTGTGAATTGTAGTAAGATAGATATTGTTTCCTCTTATGAGTTTTTACATGCATAAGTTAAGTATATAAAAAAAAATATGTAGAAGATAAAAAATATACTCGAGTGAATTAAAACTATTTTCACGTACACCTAAATAAATTATCCAACACAGCTAAAAGGACAGCTATCCTACTACTGCTACTCTTAAATAAACCACTTCTATAATTCGGGTGTTTATATGGACGGCGTAGTTTTGTGAGGATGGATGGCAGATGTTTGCAACTCTTTCGCGAAACGATCAAAACACCGAACGGCTTAGAATGGCGAAAATTTGGCACACATGTAGAATATAATCTAAATATCCCGATAAGTCCACTAGAACGAGCATTACGCTTGTTATTGCGGGGCCGTTAGTTCTAAATATGGATTTCAGTAGCTCAGAAACAGAATAGGGCTAAGCAAACATAAATTTATCTATCTATATAACTTATTTTGCAGTTGTCCTAAACACGCTGCTTGAGACGGAACACTACGAGGGTCTGATCAAGGAGCTGACGTGCACCAAATGCAACACGTACATGAAGCCGCCCATCCACCTGTGCGTGGATGGCCATAGTGTGTGTGGACGATGCTATGATAAGAGCTACCAGTGTCATGTGTGCAAGGTAAGAATTTGGTATTAATATAACGAATCTGATACGGTGCTTAAATGAACGTAGGTAAACTTTAAATGAAATCAGTCGTGTCGAAAAAAAAACCGAATCTAAAACGTTGCGATCTTTAAATGATGTTAACTATACCTAAATATAAGGATACATCAAATATTTCGAGATTATTATAAGAGCCAATTTTAAGACGTCAACAATTTCAAGATTCTCAAGATTAAAATCAATAGAAGGTAGGTATACTGCTTCTCTCGTCTAGAGAATTTCATAATTATATACAAAATGAACAATTGAATGACAGAATGAATCCTGTTTTCTGATGTTCATGCGAATGTTAGATATTGAAATAAAACTAACTAATTAAAATGTGAAGGTAGAACAGGAAACATTTACCGTCAAGATGACCATGACACCTGCAAAGGCGTCGAAACTTCGGGAACTAACACCAAAATTTATTCTATAATAAGTACCTTATAGGTATACAACAAAACATACTAAAAATATTTTCTGTATCATTTAATATAATAGAAAGTATAATAACCTGCCCAACCTAGTTTGCGTGTGCCTAAATCGAGGACGAATAAGTTAGTCATAGGTTACGCGATATGAGTCAAAAATTCTATGAATATTAACACGTCTTTTTAACATACAAAGTTAAAGAAAATTAAAGAATTGATGAAGAAATGAAGTAAAAAGAATATTAAAGAATTAGTAGTAATAACGTAAAAAAAAAGCGAACGAAGAAATGAAATGGCGGTGTTGAGATAAAGAGTTACAAAATGAAAGAAAGTGACAGTGGATGTTTCTACCTACCTATCCACTGTCCTGCTCAGTCTTATATATATTCTTCCCGTTCCCTTATGATAATTTCATCAAAATCGGAAGTTGTTCCTAATTTTCAAAATTTTTGCTAAAAAATTCACTTCTTATATACTTATATAGTCAGCTACTAGTCTGTAAAATGTTATGTCTGCAAAATCAGCCCTGCCGTACAGATTAACCTGGAACAAACACACAGACCGACAGACAGAAAGACAAAAAAAAATGGTTTATAGGCATACGCATCGTGCAAATGCAACAAAACTTTTCTGTTGCCTTTGCAACCAGACACTTCAATTTTATTTATTTGTATAGATATACTTCTATGGTAGCAAATGGGTTTTGTTAAGGGGAAAAAACAGCAGTACAATAAACGGATGTTGCACAACTGCGATTGATGTACACTCATTAAAGTATTTTATTATCTATTTAATCAAAATCTCGGACTTATCACACTGCGGCATTTTATCACAAATAATCACTTATCGATAATATTACTATCGTATACGCAAGTATTTCAAATACTTTTTTTTGTATTTATAAAAGATAATGATAGGTATTTATCACGGTTCACTTAGATACAGATTTGTAAGTCGCGCCCCACTTTACTAACCGTATTTAATACATATTTCAGGTCAAATCAAGGCCAATAATGTTACTTATTCAATGTCATGAAAACACTGTTACTATTAGATACTACTGACTATTGACTTATTAGAAACGACTAATAAATTGCATTAGTATTTTTTAACAACTTAAGAGGAAAGGTGGGTGATCTTTTCCTCATACAAACGCTCTAGCCTGTTGCCAAGCTATGATAGCTTGGCAAAAGATTACATAGATACAGACTTATTCTAATATTGTTGATTGAATTATTCATAGTAACATATAATTCAAACGACGCCTGTTTCACCTATTCTTTGATTAAAACTGTACTTAACTCATCTAATAGTAAACACGTGCACTCGTCAACTTTGATAGATCATTCAGGTTTCAAACAAAGTTGGTTTAAATTCAAAGTTCTTAATCTGTTTGGGACATCATTACAAGCATTTGGTACTATGGCACCAAAACTATTATTGTACCGTCTATATAAGTTCAAAAATCAGATTTCTCGTACATTTGAAAAAGTTCTTAATCTGTTTGGGACATCATTTAAAGCATTTGGCACTATGTTACCAAATACGTAACCATTACTGTAGCGGCTATATAAGTTAAAAAATTTTCAGATTTCTCGTACATTTTCCATTTTGGGCCCAATATGAATGGTTTCATTTTCTTACTTCTTTTTGGCAGTTGTTTAAACATAGCCAACAAATGTGAACTCGGCTTTATTACATGCGAGGCGCGTGGTCCCGGGGATGTATTCCTTTTACTCTGAAATGCAATTTGTTGATATCACCCGTTTATTTATTCATACGACATGGTACAACGTGTCGTTTGGCATTCTCGTCAAATTTCAGGAGGCTGTTATAAAAGTCGTCTGCTCAATAATTACATTACATAAATACAAACTCATTTTTTTAGTTATTTAAGTTTGACAGTATTTCAGAATACACAACTTTTAAAGAAGTGTAAAAGAGCAGTTACAGTGCGGTCACGGGCCGCGATTTTTAAATGCTTGTCCCACACATGTCGATTTCCAAAAATTAGAAAAATGTAAAAAATAAATACCTATTTTATTATTGATTCCTGTCGAGAATTATAAACATACCTCCTTGAATTTGACGAGAATGCAAAACGACACGTTGTATATGCGAGTTATTGTTATATGTACATTTCTTCATGATCTAGAAAACCCTGACGTGATTGATGAGGACAGACGACTAGGAGCTAGTTAATAAATTTAATGATGTGGATGGATGTCATATCGTATTTTTTATATTTCAGACAAGAAATGAGGTAGACATAAAATACGAAATCTCTTTCATATAAACTGACAGTCCATTTACGTAAAACAATATTCAATTAAGGAAAATCCGACATACAAAAACAAGATAGAGATATCTATTACCTTCTTACTCAGATACATCCGATATTCTGAATATTCATAAGAC
This sequence comes from Diachrysia chrysitis, assembly GCA_932294365.1. Lineage (NCBI taxonomy): Eukaryota > Metazoa > Arthropoda > Insecta > Lepidoptera > Noctuidae > Diachrysia > Diachrysia chrysitis. The sequence goes on from OW028653.1 coordinate 6,005,545, forward strand.
TTTTTACAAATAGTAAAAAGATATCCAAATATTTCAACCATATTATCATGTCAAAAGCTTGAGTAATGGAGAAAGAGGTTGCTAAGCAAAATCTCATTTGAAACGCACAAACGTATACATATCTTGAAGGTACATATTTTTCTCACAACACAAAATTGTTCTGTAAAAAGATATTAAACTCCTTTTATTTTGCTGTAGTTACTTTAATATTTGTTGCCATGATCAGAATGAGGGATTTTTTTTTAAATTGGTTTCAAAGATTCTAGCGCGCTTTTGATTTTTTTTTTTAATTTGGACAACGTTGCGTACATTCTTTGAACCCAAACTAAAGCACTTATGTTATGGAATCGGAGACAACGAACGTATCACAAACACTCATATCCGAGACAATGTGCAAAAGTGATTTTCTACATTTACGATATTTAAAACCCGTCCGGGGTTCGTACCCGGGACCTCAGAGCTGGCGACTGCTTGTAAACCGGTCTGTACGCCAATCGACTACGAAAGTCGTCAAAATTCATTTTTATCACCTTTAAACCTAGTTAGAAATGTACTATACTGATGATTTTTTAATGATTCGTTTATATTTAGTATCATTATTTAATCAGTTGAAGCTAAATAGAAAACAAGCTGCAACTGTGAACTATACACAGAATAGAGCTAATTTTAAACATTCTTAATTAAACTTATTATGGCAAAAATAAGATCGAATTTACCATGTAATATGAAATAATAATATCAACTGCGTAATCTTATTATAAGAAAAAGTAATTGTTTTTCCCGTATGAGCATTATACCCAGGTATTTGTCGACACAATTTTCCCTAAACAGATAATGTGACGACCTAATTAATTGCATACATATTTTGCGGCCCCTAATAATAAGAAAACCAAGTTACAAGCAATTGTATAGCTTTTTTCCAAGAAAAATATTATTATGTATTGTACTAATCTACAGTGCAATTTAAGTAAATAATTTTTAACTATGGATGAAAAGCAGCTACCTACAAGCGAGCTAACATAAACCACGCTTAAAAATCGAATGATCAAGGTAATCCCTCCTAAAATTGTAGGGTAAAACCCGGGGAACTAGATGTACCAACATTGGAATATCTAATCCCTTTGCATCCTGCAACACGAAAACCCTGACATTCTCCTGTTCGCAAACCTACGTCGGTAAATGAATGCTCTCTACGGTACCTGCTATAATGTATATGTGTCAGATAATACTGGCGCCGATTCCCTTGTACGCTAACTAAACCAAAATTAAACCATTGCTATCTTTTACTAACATACAGCGTGAGAAAAGGACTGCAACAGATAACAACTAACTTAGAAATGTCAAACTAGTTTTCGCCTTGAACATCACTTTGTTTTAGTGCACACGTTTTTGCGTGTTGGTAGATTTGTATGAGAAATTTAATCGAAACTAAATTTGACCGCTCTAATTTTCGCCAGTCCTTTTCTAATTGTTTACAAGTAAAAAAGATACCAATGGTATAAAATAAGTTTAGTGTGGGTTTAACAGAATCGGGGCCACTATCTGCCTACCAACACTGTATTTGACAAAGTGTGTACGTACAGATTAATTTTGACTTGGAATTTCTAAACACATTGAGGTACCTACTTTGAAGAAGACTATTTTTTTGACTTTGGTACAGATACACAAAATATTCTTAATATCTACGTTCATTACAATAAAATTAAAACATTTAAAGTCAGAATTTTTAGTATCAATTAGCAAGTGATTGACAGTGTTTTTTATAGTTACTTGTCTAAAAGGTACGATTAATAGAATCTTATCGATAAAATATTTATTAACATAGAGTAATTTAGTAGATAATATTAATATGTTCCAGACAGCCACACACTATGTTTTCAATAAGTAAAAGCGACAAAGCGATTTCTCTATTTTTTTAATTGAGTTTACTTTCTTACTTCGTCTAGTAAAGTCTAGTTCCTCAGGCGTTATAAATACGCCTGAAAAACTAGACGCTTTTATATATAACAAATTAAAATTTTAAGGTAAAATAAAATAATATTTCCATACCACTATCCGTATCAGAACTAGCCTAGCATTACGAAGTTAGGTATCACAAAATATGAATAACAGTACTTAAATTACACTGTAAAGTACTTAAATAATTTATTAAATAATTATTAATAATAATTGATTGAAAATAACAATAAATTAAATTGTAATTTGACTGCACGGATACGACGCGCAATTACTATGTTCGCGACGTGCTGCGGGTTCTATCCCCGCATGGAACGAGCATATTTAAGAATAAGAATAAGAATAAGAATAAAATTTATTGTCTTAACGATGTTTTCTTAGGGCTAGATTAACAAATTACAAGTAATTATTAGATTTACATTTTTGGTAACAGTGGTCCCCAAACTAAGCCAAAGCTTGTATCTTGGGGGCCGGAGTGAGATGTAACAATACATTCATAAGTAAACACAATTGTAGCAGTATAAAAGCAAAGAATTAATGTTAAAAAAAAAGGTTTAATTATATAATAAAAAGGATAAAAATTGTGTACGTGGCCTGTGTGTGTGTGTATTATGTGGTGTGTATGTGTGAGTGTAAGTGTATGGTGTATGTATGTGTATGTATGTAGTGTGTGGTGTGGCTGTGTATGTGATGTGTCTGCGTGTATTATGAAAGAATTTCTTCTGTCTCTTCGTACGATAGTGACATCATCCAGTCTTTTATATGTTTTTTATATTTGTTTAATTTAAGGCCCAGGTTGTTGCAGTGTTTACTGACTTTGTTAAAGACGTGTATATGTGAGTATAATGGGCAACGTCTTGCTAGAAGGCTTTTAAGCTCAGGAAGGGGAATATGCAAGACACGTTTAGACATTAGGTTTTGGTAGTCTGACCTCTTTTTAAGAGCATTGTATGCGTAAAGGGTGGCATTGAGTATAAATAACTGTCTAGCACGGAGAACGGAAAGTTCTGTGTATAATAGGTCTGTTGGGTATCGGAAGGGCTTATTTAATGTTACTTTAATAACGGCTCTCTGTGCTCTTTCTAATTCTAAGAATATGGTTTTTCCAGCCGCTCCCCATACAGATATACCATATTGTAGAACTGACTGACACAAGCTAAGGTATACTATGCGCAGTGTGTCAAAGGAAGCACAATCACGCAGTTTTTTCATAACAAAGATCAGTTTTCTTATTCGGCCAGAGAGTAATTGTATATGGGGTCTAAAACTTAGGTTTTCGTCTAGTGTGATACCTAGATATTTTAGTGAGTGATTTCGGTCTATGACAAGACAGGAGCAGTTAGAGTGAGTAAGGGTGTTATTGCAGCATGTGTGAAATTTTAGACTTAAATGACGTGGTGGACTTGAAGCTGCTGTTTTATGAAAGGTTATTATTTTGGTTTTTTTAACGTTAAGCGTCAGAAGATTTTTATTAAGTACCTCTGCGACTGTAAGTAGACCGTTCTCAGCGAGAGCATATACGTCTTCCCAAGTTTTGCCATGAAAAATAACTGCCGTGTCATCAGCATAAGACACAATGTCAGCTTGAGGGACTGAGATACTTAGTATTTCATTCATGTAAAATGCAAAAAGGGTCGGACCTAATATACTGCCCTGCGGTATTCCAAAGTTGATTGGGAGCAGTCCGCTTAATTGGTCACCTACTTTAATTTGTTGTTTGCGATTTACGAGATAGGTCTTAAACCATTCGAGTACATTTCCTCTTATCCCTACTCCTTCTAACTTTTTTAGCAGCAGACTTATCGATATAGTATCAAAGGCCTTTGCTAAATCTAGAAATACCCCTATACTTTGTTCTCTATTTTCAATATGTTTGGCTACTAAATTTGTAACTGTTATCGCCGCATCCTCTGTGGACCTGCCTCTCCTAAAACCGAACTGTTTGTCTGAGATTAGATTATGTTCTTCCAAGTAGTTGACTAAGCGCTTGTTCACTATTTTTTCAAGTATTTTTGAAAGGACACAAAGCAGAGCAATAGGCCGGTAATTCTCCGGTGTGTCCATAGGACCACACTTATGTATTGGTCTTATACAAGCTACTTTCCATCGATCCGGGAATTCGCCTTTTTCCAAGCTAAGGTTGAAAATGTGAGTGAGCGGTACTAAAAGAGCAAGTCTAACTTTCTGTATAATTCGAACACTTATTCCATCGGGTCCAGTGGCACTGTCCGATTTAAATTGTAGTATGAGTTGTTCTATTTCAACTTCGTCTGTTGGATGGAAGAAAAAGGAGTGTGGAATAGTTTTACTAGTTTTATATTTATTGGCTAAGGACTCTTCTGTTTCGGATATCTTTGTTAGAATACAATCAGACAGATTCTTTCCAAGCGAGGTAAAGTAGGTGTTGCAATTATTTAGTGAGTCTTCTGGGTGTTTCTGGTTCGTTATTAACTGGGTAGAGTCGTTTCTTTGTGTATTGGGATTGTAAATAGATTTTAAAGTTTTCCAGAGCTTTTTTGGATCACTGCTGTTTTCGCAGATTTCTTGATTGTGATGAGCGGTTTTTAGTTTGTGTAACAGATTATTGCAGAAATTACGATATCTTACATAAACTAACCGTCGCATTTCGTCATGAGGATGTTTTCGCGAAACTAAATGTAATTTGTCTCGGTGTTTCATACACCGTATGAGACCAGGAGTGATCCATGGTTTTAGGGTAAACTTGTTTCTACTTATTTTCATTTTTTGTGTGAATTTCTGTATTATACTGGAAAGTGTATCAACTAGTGTGTTAACAGATGTGTTGGTGCAGGATGAAGTGAGTATTTCAGACCAGTCCGTATTCTTGAGCTCTGTTAGGACCGCTTCCTCATCAGTTTTAGATATGTTTTTAGATCTAGGTAACTTTGTTGATGTAGTTTTAATAGAAGTAGCGGCTATAACTAAGTCATGGTCTGTGATTGAGCAATTACTGATAACTCCTATAGAATTTGATTTTGATTTAATAAATACGTGATCAAGGCAGGTGTCACCTCTGGTCGGCTTGGTTATAGCAGGCAATAATCCGTGCGAAGCCATGAGACACAAATACTCGTTTATTTTGCTATTGGATGTGGTAATAATATCTAAGTTCAGGTCACCGGCAACTATTATAGCACGGTATTTTTTTATGCTGTTTAAGGCAGTGTCAAGTGATTCAATAAACCTTTCTAAGTTGTAGAAAGATGGCGATCGATAAATTCCAAGCAAGGCGATTTCCTTGTCCAAAACTAAAAGAATGCTGTCCGCGTCTACAATTATCGAATCATATGTTAAAATATTCCAAGTAGATTTTATGTAAATAACAATTCCTCCGTTTTTGTTTGTTTGTGCACTAGAGCGTAATATGGTATATCCTGATATCGGCTCGAGTATAGTCCCTTCGCTTAACCAGCACTCTGTTAATACAATAACATCGAATTCAATATTCAAGCGTTTAAAGGCCGCAATAAAGTCATCATAATTTCGCTGATAGCTTCTTATATTGAGAGTGAGTATTTTAAAGTTATAGGTATTAGGTATTTGGTTCCTACATTCTTCCAGTAAGTTAACTTTGTGACATTGTATAGTAATATTTTCGTCTAAATCTTGAATCACATTAAGTAATGCCATTTATATAACTGTAAAATAATTTATTAATTTTGTATTCATTATAATATGTCACTAGTTTTGTTACTTTAGTTGAATGTAGGAAAAAAATGTTGGTTGATACTATGTAAGCGAGCCTTAATGTTATTAAGTTAGTAATTGGTAAATGTAGTGTGGAGTGTGTATGTATTTGTATGTATATTAAATTAGTAATTATAAAATGTATTGTGGAGTGTGTGTTTTTTTGTTTATATATTAAACTACTGATTAGTAAGTGTAGTGTGGATCGTGAATGAATTTGTGAATATAATAAATTTGTAATTAATAAGTGTAGTGTGAAGTGTCTCTGTGTGTGTGTGTAATGTAAGCTTTTAGTATTAAATGTAGACACCTGAGTGTGTTCAAGTTTGTTGACAACAATTTTTAAAAAATATAACAAACAGTTCAGTAGAAAAACTATAGTAAAGTAGAATTTTAAGCATAAAATATATGAAATATATTTTATATAAAAAATAGTAAAGTTTAAAACGATAACAAAGTTTGGTACAAAAATAGTAAAATTTAGTATAAAAGTTGTGCAAACATACATTCTCTCAACCGGACGAATTACCTTACTCTGGCGAATTCGTTGTACTAGAATGTTGCGAGGCAGGAGCAGGAGGGTCCTGGAGTCGTTCCAGGTCATCGGTGTTACGGATCTGCATTGACGGGTTTCCTTCTTGTTTGCGCATAAGAATAACGCCATTTTTGTGCCAGCAGTATTTATATCCGTGTTCTTTGGCGTAAATTCTAGCTGCACGAAATAACTGCCTGTTTTCTTTTGTGAGGCGTTCATTAAAATATATGTTCTTCGAGGGCCCTGGTATCTCTAAGTCTGCCGTTGTAATTGTTCTTCTTGTTTTAGCAGCCTTAAGGAATTCTTCACGCTTCAAGCGACTGACAAAGCGGACTACTAGGGGGCGGGGTAGAGATTCGCCTGTGTCTTCAGATGTCTGGCGCTTAGGGCCCGCTCTGGTGACATAGTCTATGTCACTGTTCTCTATATTGACTCCAATTTTCTGTGCAATAACACGGACAATATGAATAGGACTTTCATTATTCGGTTCTGTCACGCCGGCGACTTCTACGTCGTTCTTAAGCGATGATTGGGCTTGTGTGTTTAGTTGCTGTCGCAAATTAAGGACAGTATTGTTAAGAGTAATAAAGTCTTCTTCACGCTTCTCCAGAGTCGATAGCCTAGTGCCGTACTCGTCGAGACGTGTATAGCACTGGGTTAGGTGTTCAGTTAGGTATTTTATGTGAGCTTTTAGGTCACCCATGTCACCTCGTAGTAGTTTAATTTCGGCTGTGAGAGCAGGTAAGCCTTCTGGGTGCGTGGGTGACACCGGTAAGTTTATTGTAGCTGTCGGGCTCGCTTCAGATGTTTGCGGAGATAAGATGTCAGTCGGTTCTGTATTCGTGTTATTCACAGTAATCATAGTGGTGTTGCTTTTATTTTTCTTAGGTATTTTGTTTTGGCATAACTGGCAAATATACGTATTTTTTTGTTCTTCGGATAATTTAGTTTTAACACATCCAATATGAAAACGCTGTTCACATGTTGTGCATTTTATGTAAGATGATCTTAAAGATTTGAGGCACACAGAGCAGTTATTAGCCATTTTAAAGTTTTTTTGCGTTAAATTTCTGTAATACGCGTATTTAAATAGGTATTAAAAAATCAAAACAACATTCCACGAGTCGCAATTCCTGGAATCGCGCACAGGTGCGCGAGCGATGTTGACGTCACACTGGGGCGATAAGGATAGATGCTTTGTGCTGCGCAAGCTGTCGCTTTCACTCGTGGAATGCGCGGGCACTAGCGAATTTTGGTTTTTGATTTATTATTTTAAATATTTTTTTATACGCTAACACTCAGATTTGTAACTTATCACTGTTGGATTAAGACTTAGTATTGTATGTCCATGATTTAAAATTATCGTATTTTATTTTTAAAATTTTGAAACTATTTTATTACACGTCTGCACTTTACCGGGCTTTCACCATCACTCATTTGTTAGTGGCTTTGTGCTTGTGATTTGAATATTTCAAAACCCCCGCGAAACAAGGATTTAATTCCTTGGTGCGGGAGTTAGTACATTTTATTACCAATTTATTTTTCATTTCCAGAAAGAGTTTTCTCTCACTCGGTCGTCGGCGCTCGAGTCGTTGGCCAACAAGGTGCTGTTTCCTTGCATAAACTCCGGCTGCCCGAAGCATGCCGCCCTGCCTCAGCTTGAGAAACACTATGCCCACTGCCAGTTCCGTATCATCAACTGCTTCATGGCTAGAGTTTATGGTAGGTATAATAAAGGTACTTAAAACAAAGTAAGCAAGATTTAAAACTGTCAAGAGTATATAAGAAAATAAAGATTTTTTTAGGTTTTTTATGGAATTATGGAAATTTAAAAAGCTAAACCCGTCGATTAATCTGCGGTCTAATGAAATGCAGATATTACATTATGCAATACTACAGAACTTATATTTGGATATACTCGTGAGGCTAATAATATAAAAAGTTAAATTTGTGAATATATATAAAAATCTCTTCAATACCTATTTGCACAACTCCATGTCCACTAGCAAAAGAAAATATGTCACCGGCTTCATCTATACTGAACAAAGGACGGTCTGCGGTCTGTAAATCGGATTTGGTGGTTCAAAATCCGATATCGTATTTCGGATACACGTAGATAGACCTGCATTCTTCATTTCGAAAAATTGTACCCATTGGGAACAAAGTGGATTTTTCTTTTACCTTTTCGTGAATATCTGTTATTCCAGGGGACTGTAAATGGGCTGGGCGTGCTGGCGACTGGATGGACCACTGTTTCATGGAACATTGTGAGAAGGTCACCGATCTTCCATTCATCACGGTGAAGAATCGTTGGGACGCGAAGAGAACCGAGCCGGTACTGAATTATTTTCTGCTGAGGTGCTACGACAGAATATTCAATGTGTACCAGATTTATGACAAAAGAGGAGGTAAGAATACAATACGGGTTTTGTTAAGACTTTCAACTTACTTTTTTTATTTTCCTTTCTGAACCGGCTCACCTTTTGTTTAGCATTTTTCTAGTATTTTGACCAGTTCTAAATGACGCTTGATTAGTATACACTTATTAAGCAATAATTTACGTGTATGTAAATTGTTTATAAAAAAAAGTGTGTGCGTGTAACCTTTACGCGCGATTGAAGTAAAACTTTATAACCTTGTTATTGAATATTATAAAATGTCGCAATTGTCAGAAAATTTATTTTTAATTTACTTATTTTAAAAGTAATAAATAAACAAGTATATTTAGAGATTTTCAAAAAATTTTGCAATTTAAAATAATGTTTTTAAAACTGTTGAATTTTTCATTCACTTTGCTATTCACAATTGATCCGTTTGACAATTTGAAAATAAATAATCCTAATTGATTATGATATTTGCCACTAGCTGGCGTATAAGTCAAGAAGCGTGTAGTATATGACATATACTTACAACCAATCAGAATTATTATTTTTAAATGGCGGAAGCGTTACTTCCGTCAGAAAAAAAATCTGAGTTACTCCCTAGTCGCGCCTAAAGAAGTTTTACTTCAAAAATTACTGTTTATTTCAAAGAATAATACATTTCAAAGTATAATAAGATGAATATCAAATTAAGATGCTAAAAATCTTTTAGATTAATAAAAAACTAATCTTTTTTAAAGCGAAGGTTTTACGGAAACTAATGAAATACACAGTGGTTATTAAATACCGGTTTTTAATTTTCGTTGAGTTTTCTCAAGAGATCTTCAGTCTTTTATGAAAAACTTATTATTTATAACCTCTTTAGGGTGATTATAAAAAGACAAAAAATAAACAATACGGATGCAAATCTTGCTAAAACAAAAGGGTAGGTAGATATTTAAAAATTAAGTTTAAGTATAGTTGTAACCTTTTTAACGTAGGGCTTCATCTGTCGACGTTAATCGTCATGGAGAAATGAGCCGTCAATAACTTAATTAACTAAAGAATGTTCTAGAATTAAATATTCTAATAAATAATAAAATACACTATTTAATTGTGTCAATCGATACGCAATAGGTAATTTGTGTTGCGAATTAACAGTGTATTTTGCGTTATCAAATCAGATTGTAAGATAAAAACATTATTAATCAAACTGGGTCGCTGCACAATCTTTTAATTATGTCAGCATTAAAATCAATACACAACCCTCGTAAAATGTTAAGTGTAACTCGTTACAAAAAAACAATCACTTAATTAATATAACATTTACAATATTATATTAATTATCTAAAATATTACCTTAATAATATCGGTACCGATTTTTTTGCATAAACGTCTCACTTAAATTAATAAACGAGCGTAGAAGTTTCAGCTTAAATTTTGCTTACGATCGGCACAATGACGAATAAATTAAAATATACAAAAACATTTCAACAGTACATTATACTGCACTGTATTTATGGAGTCTTTGATTAGTAGATGCCAATTATTTCACTTGGAAAGTCTAGACAAAGCGTTTGAAATTTCAGAACCGTTTTAAACGACTTAGTCTGTTAAGAAGCCAGACAGTCACACGCGACTTAACACAACATTATCACCGTCTAAACATTGCTGCAGCAATAGGTGCAAATTTCAGTGTATATTACACAAAAAAAAAACAATTCACCGTGTCTGTAGCGCAGTACTGAAATAAGGTAGAAAAAGGTCTAACAGATGAGAAATATTGTGTTAATACACCATTTATAACTCTATAATTAGTGGTCTGATTTTCATAACCTTGGATTTTTTGGATTCGTCTTCACTCCTCATAGCAGAATAAAATTATAAAAAAAAAGTTGATGTCTTCAGGGAACGGGGACTTACTATAGCGGTCAAAACCGCGGGGCATAGCTACTATAACTATAAAAGAGAACGCGAGATTTCCATTTTGCATTAAATAGATTTACACATATAATTTTAGTTATTATATATTATTTTTTGCCTTTGATCAGTTATGTCTTGATATTTTTATATAGAAATACTTGGATAACTTTGTAGTATGATTTTCTTAACCGTTTTATATCTTTTTCAGGTAGGATGATGTGGACTGTGCTTGTGAATGATGAGAATGCTGAGAAGTTCTATTTTGAAGTCGATATATTCCTGCCAAACTTGCCCAGCAAAAGGATTGTTTATAGGCAAGTAAAAAAAAAGAAATTATTATATTTATTACTATATTGCAGCAGAACTGAGGTGATAATCGAAAATATAAATTAAAAAATTATTTGAATTTCACTACCGCCATGGAATTGTCCGTTTTGTTACGAATTACGAAAAATTATGTTTGTACATGTTTGCTTACTACTTTTTGTCATCTTAATCGGTTTTACACCGTATTTTTATATTGCCTGTATATTTAAACATCTAGTTATCAAAACCTTTGCTCTGTAATTCATGGAGTTCATCGCCCTCAATTTTTTCCCTTTTTATTTGTTGTAAACCCATTTCTGTTGGCCATAAATAAATTGCTATTGTGTTGTGAAAACATTCTTAAAAGTTTATAAATTATCGCATTTGTTGCCTATACAATTGCGTTTTTATTCAGGTTAAATGAATTTATATTCATTTGAATTTCTCGTGTTTAGACCTGATGATAACATTCATTAATTTTAGACAAATCTTCTATGATTACTAGGATTTGCATTATATAATCTGATGTTTTATCTCATTTTATTAACAGACGTCCGTGCAAGTGCGAGAAGGATGCAGACTTTTTGGAGCACACACAGAACGTGTACATTCCCGTTGAAAATGTTTTCTCTATGTTAGATGAATCCGAATCTGTCAACTTTATTGTCAGAATTGGTAAGTTATTTGAGGTTTTGTGTGTGATTCGAGGGCATTTTACTATCCAGCTGGTCATGTAAAATATGATCGTGAAAGTGCTGCTTGATTGGCATCCCTCCATTTGATTTAAGTTGTCTGAAGTCACGACAAAGGGCGCTGTAGTATTGCCGATATAAACTCCTTTTAAAAGAGCTATAACTTGGATAGGCCTACAAACCTTAATAACATAATTATTAAGTTAACGTTATTAGTTTAAATATTCACAATATTTACTACTCTATTACCTAGTCTTTTCCAAAGCCATGCTAGGGTTAGCTTCCACTACTACCAGATTCAGCTGAATACCATATTTTACATGGAGTGACTGCCTATCTGACCTGCACAACTTATTTTACTGGGTAACAAAGTATCCTGTAGTAAGACTAGTTGTCAGAATTGTAATGACTAAACGACGGTCAAAGATCAATGTTTGTCAGTAGGCATCCCACGGCACGGTGGGGTCTCGGTGTGTTAACAAATTGTCTCCCATCCACGGACCAACCGCGGCGAGCGCAGCTTAACCTTCATTATCTGTAAAACCGTGCGGCTTACACTTAGCCACGAGCCCCTCCTTATTAGCTGCACATTATTTACTAACATATATTAAAATACAATTTTTTAGAAAGATGGTTGTTCACGTACTACGAGACGTACTAAACAAAATTATTTCGACCCTTTCAGTGAGTATAAGGTTTGTATGTTCAAAATAAAAACCTATAAACTTATAAATTATTATGGACAAGAATTTAGATAAAAAGATTTTATTTACATTTAATTTTTCACTGAATCCATAGGATCCATAATCCATCCTTCTTAGACACTAATTTGTGTTTTTACCTTTTCCAGGTGAGGTGGAAAATCTACCAATATTCGACGTTCCATCAAAAAGTGAGAGCATAATCCTTCTTAACGAAGATCGAAAAGAAAACATAGAACTTATAAACTAAGATTTACAACACATTTTACTGCATTGAAAAAAAATATACAACCTTTTCAGTAATTGTTTGCGCTTTGCAGATTTTTTACAAATTAATTACCATTCCACAGAAAAAAAACTGGCACTCCGGGAGTGCTGACAGAAGTGAAAACTTTAATAATTACAATATAACTATGTAGATACTTATATATAGAGGTGTTGGTAACAGTGCCGCGAGCTCAATTGTTTTTTTTTCCATCTCAAATGGCCAACGCGACTAAAGAAGTTTTCACTACTACGTTAAAAAACCTGCTACCTTAATAGTAATTTACTTTTGGCTTAGCAATAATAACTAAAGCTGAAACAAAATATGGGCCAGATTTGATATGATACGAGCTTATAATTGGCTACAATAGTCACCAAAGCTTAGCTATCAATAACAATAAAATAAATATCAAGTTTTCGCGATTTAAATAATATTATATTGTAGAATACGGAAAAAATTGACGAGCTAGTATTTGAATACAATTTACTAACAAACAGTTAAGATAAAAACTCTGCAGTGCACGCATTCCCTGAATTTTGTTTAATATTAACTTGCCAATTGCGGTAGAGTTATTGTAATTTCCCAAGGGTGTTTCTTACAAAGTTGAAAAACAAATAAACATATTTAGATGAAGTTTTTCATTTGTCTTTTTTACAAGACCTTTCTACAAATCTGTGTGGATAGTTGTGAATTTATGTTTATTGTATACCGACCATAAATAATACGCTTATGCTTAAACCAACTCTTTACTAACTCAATCATTTTGAACTCAAATACAACTGGTATCTACTTACCCGTATTACTATTGCTCTACGTACTGTTTTGCTAAATGTTACTGCAGTAGTTCACAATATAGATTAAATAATTTAAACATAATATAATCCTACTAGTAATCTCTTTTGTACCGTTCTATGAACTACTAAATGAGTTATTTTTAGCAGAAAAATAACACACATTTAATAAAACTAATTTAATAATTGTTTTCACTTTAATTCATTTAACTGTATAGCAGATTTTAAATTATACAGTACATGTATTAGGTATTATTGCATTAGTTCAATATATTTCTTGCAATGTTGGTAGAAACCTTAATTGATTAGGGATTAGGTTGGTCCTCAACGATACTTATGATCTCAACAATGCGGGTGAAACAATTAAAAAAAGTTATTCCAACTCGTCCTATTTTGATGTCGGTAAAAATAGTATCACAATGTTATAAACTTTACTTCTATTTTTTAATATAAATACAAACAACGTTGTATGTTGTATTTCTTGTTTCTTACCTTGATGATAACATAAACTGTAAGATAAAATAAATAAAAATATTTCATTTCCTAGGACGACTTTACTCCGCACCAGGAATTTACTGCGTCGTATGTATGTCAACATAAATCTCATATGCAAGCATCTAGACTTGGAATGAATCATCTGTGGATGGGTCATGCAAATGTTTACTCCTTTCACATGTTGGTACATTTAGATCCGTGCGCAGAGCATTTAGAATATTATTGCGCTGATTAAGTCATTAAATAACATAAATACATACACTCGAACAACTTAGGTACTACAAGTCATCGACAATATATCGATATAAAAATATAAGTATATTTTCCGGCCCCTACCCGAAAAAAGCCCAGTTTTATCGCCACCAATATTCACTTAAACACAATTTACTTAAAAGGTTACTGTACCCCATGAAACGTAAGATTTAGTTTCCCGGGCGATCGAGCGCGCGCCATGTGTGAAGTAACAATAGGAACATATCAGCCGTTCAAACTTCACCCCGCAAGTTGTTTACATTCTTTTTATGCTTTAGAGCGCGGTTGGGAGAAACGAACTGAAAATTGTGTGCAGAAATAAAAATATATTGACGCCGCAATCGATCTCTCACACAAACCATTAAACTTTAAGCGAGCGATAGAATATCGGAAATAGCAACCAGGACAAAGCGAAATATTCCTTTGAAAACTATTCTTCGCTCAAACTTCATTTGCAAAGCTTTTTGAACTTTTGGCTTGTTCCGTTTGATGACTTGTGCAGTGTTTGCATAAATATTTATTTACACTGCGGCCTCAGGCATACGAAGGGATCTTAAGCGACTCGTACGAACTCTGAACAACATTTTTATTCCTTACGTATTTGGAGCAAAACTATATGCTTCGCTTCAGTGGTCAAATGGTCGCAAGAGCTTCTAGAGAAGGTGAGTGGTTTGATTTCACGGTTTAAGTTAGCATAGAGTGTGGACGAACTGGACAATAAAAAACATTGATTGAATGACTTTCCGTATTAGTAAAGGGTATTTCTAAAACACTGTAAGTAATATGTGAGATTTATTAAAACGTGACAAACTTCTCAAAGCAAAACATCCTTATTGGAAATACACAAAATAAACAATATGTTCAAAACGATACTCGGAAAAGTCACAGTTAATTAACCTACAGTCAATTCCATACGAGTTGCAAATTACAAAATTATACAAGCAGCCATCATCATTTTAATCAATATATACATCGTCATAATTGTCTCAGTGTAATGACTTTCTGTTAAATAATGTACGCGGTATTTAATTGGCATATTGTACAAAAACGGGGTTGTGTCGTTGAAAATCAGGCAGTAAATCATGCCACAGAATTATGAGAGCGTGAAATTTATTACGTTAACGTTCGCTTGCAAATTTTCATCATACAGTAATTTCTATACACAAATACAAATTTATTCAAATCACGCGTTTTTGTTTAAATACCGAAAATTGGCTTAGGGATGACAATAAAAAGTTGCGAGGTCATGTGTGTTTGATTGTTTGTGTTTAATTAGGAGTTAATAAAAACGAGGTGTTTTCGACTGTTTGCTTAACATGAAAATGAATAGTTATTTTAAACAATTAAAGATTTAAATACCGGTTATTGTAATATTAACATGTATATAATTGTGGATGAGTAATTACAAAAAGTTTTTAAACAATATTTGTTACAATACAAATCACGGTAGAATATTAGTAGGACGACAAAAATAATTTAACGAAAGACTACATAATTACTTCAATTAACTTTTAAACTGTCCCGTTGCAGCCAATTTCACTAAACAAAAAGTTCTTGCTGACTATTCATAGCAAGTTCATAACTTCCATTAAACATAGGATACAAATTACGTTTTTACTGCGAACCCCAGGGGCTCAGACGTTTGACAACTCATTAAGGGAGACGGCACTGGAATGCGCTTCATTATTTCTTGGCTCGGAAAACGGGGACCCGCTGCTGCTGGTAAAATATTTAAAATTTGTGTACCCTTTCGATGCAGTTGAGATGCTTTTAAATAGATTTCATAATAAACATGAGGACTGATAAAGTGAACCGTGAAAAGCTTCAAATCTGATGCCAATAGTCCGGCTATTAGAGAGCAGACTTCAATTACTTCAAAATTAGGTGAATTGCAGTAATATAATTATTTTCTTATTGCTTGGACTATTTTTGATCGACTAAGATATTTTTTCGATCCGAATATGACCACATCATAGTGTTCAAAGGCAAGTCCAGTCAATTGGTTCTTAATATATAGATCAAAAACTCATTGAATATACCTGAAAAAACCAAACTACATTACCCATCCACGTACAAATGAAAGCACGACAAACAAGAAGCCCATTTCAGTTTGAATATGAAATGGGAGTCCTTGTCAACACGAGAAACATTCGTGTAACAGACAAATTGCTTTCACTGTTCGAGTTTGTAGAATGTTATGATAACTTACACAATGTAGGGTTTCATATCACGTATGTTATAGTAATGGGAGGTAAAGTTTGAACTGCCTATCTCGCGTCGGAGGTGGTACTATGTTTACGAAATTGTAAGGAACAATGTTTGCACCACGATATATGGAAAGCGGTTACTGGTTTTCTCGTTAGAGTTCTCTGTGAAGGACGAAACCTTCGGTGACGTCATGTCCATATGTGTAATTCATAATGAAAGAGCATCGCCCCTTTGAAATCATACTAACGAAGTATTTGGACCGAAACATGTTTTGATCGTAATATTTAACGTAAACCTTTTAAACGATTTTTACGTAACCTGTAAAAGTTTCTAAAATATTCATGAACGTGCTAGAACAGCCAAATGACGAAGAAGTGTTAAATTAAAAAAAAAACTACATAAATATAAATAAATGTCTACTGAACCCAAATTTTTTGTTCACACTCGGCATTACTTAAGTAACCACACGAAAATGAAAGAAAACATGATTGTGTAAATATTGGATTATACGCTGATTCTGGATCGGGCAATTTATGAAGGTCAACGGGAAAAAAGTTGCAGAAATATTTTCGGGCGATGATTCCAAGAATATAATAACAAAAAGTTTGGGGGAAGAAGTTTATTGATTCATGTGGTAGAAGCTGCAGTTAATATAAACTCAATTTATTTATTAATATGACGTATTTGGTTGAAATAAAAATAGAAATATAAGAATAGTATATCTTAACGTGGGTATGGGGTCCTCAATGGGTATCTGATGCACATAAAATAAAAGTTTGACTCGCCTCTTCAATATAGAATCAGCAACTGAAATAACTTTAAATTTAGGACTATACTAATTGGTAATTTATAATGTTTATTTCCTGTACAAGATCCACTTTTTATTTTTTTTATTTGAATAATATTCGATGAATTTTTAGCGAAAGTTAAATAAACTAAAAAGCTTTAATTGAAGTTAATCATTTAAAATACTCAAAATACTTTATTATGTTTCCGTATTTCAATTATTATGATTGACTTTATAGTATTTTATCATTCTGCCAGTAGCGTGCATACCATATGCACGCATAAAATAACGCCAATAGAAAATTTGTCAGTGCCTACCTCCTAAAATCCAACTAACTATTCTTAACTATTACAATATAAATATAATAAGTCGGTCAATTATACCCCACATACTTACAATTCAACATTCACCACATTCAACAAGTTCCCATATGTCAACAATACTTAAAAGCTAAGTCTACAGTAATCTTAATCCACAATCGTTAAATAGTTTTCACAGGAAAGTCAGTTAATTATTTTCATCTCGGTTTCATAATCTCGGGAGACACGATTGATCGTCCCTTCTCGAACTTAATTATAATGGAATCCGCGACTCCGACTTCTTGTTTTGATTTCGACCTTGAAGATTATAATTTTTTTTACAAATTGGGTGAATATATTGAATCTTAAATATGTTTATGGAAGAAACTGTCCTTAATTTTATAAACTGAAGTTTTTCAGGATGGATTTAATTTTTAAACATAACTATTGACGGTACCTACGGATAGTCGAATGGCCTCTATGCCTACTTACAATACATAAGTTGCTGCTGGTTGGATCACGACATGTAATAAACATTTGTGTGATTCACAAATACATGTGTACCAAGTCTGGGTATTCCTAGTGCATGGTAATATCACATTTTTAATGCTCCTGCGATACGGTTATGATAGCCGCATTATTCCCTAATGCGGAACGTTTTTTATACAAACAAAAATTATATTTGCACAGAGTACAATAATGTTCAATGCATAGAATAAGCACTGCCATACAACGTGGCAATGCTGCCAGTCTTTTGGGTACACTTCTAGTCGACAGCGATGTGAATTAATTTTTTGACGCAATTTTTTAGTTTTTTATGAGTTAAGAGTTTCGTTTTTTTAAGTGTATGTATAGTTTAATTTTTATATGTTTAAAATTTTTAATAATTAATTAATAGAAATATTTGTAATAATGTTAATGATGTCCACATTCAAGTACTGTATAACATTTCCCTCTAAGAGTAATATTCGATTCCATTCAATGAAGAAAGTAAATTGTATTTGTAGGATTTGCGTGGGACGTCTACTCTTGGGTTCGTTTATATAAAGGAAAATCAATAACATAAACGCGGTAGCTACAGGATTAAGCCTTTAAAAGAACACAAAGAGCTTTCCGAGTGATAAATAGACTCGGTCAAAGAATTATTTTGATAAATATCTATGGAGAAACTATTTTTTATTCAGGACTCTGACATTAATATTTAAAGGCTAGACACAAATTACATACTTTTCCAATTATTTTGAATTACCTTCTTACCTAAAATATTTCAAATTCAAACTATAAAATGAGGTTTGAAACAAGGTTTGTATCGTTATTTATTCCTCAGACCTGTCAGACAGGCGAGCAGACAGAGCTAAGTAAAATTAATCAGAATAATGTAAATTAACCGAGACTAGTTCTAAAGGAAATTCTCAAACTGTATGATTCCTTCACCTTTTCGAAATGTGTTACTGCGACTACCATGCCCCCTGATCCTACAGTCTGTCAAGGAGCTGATGAAAAGATTGTTTGGGGAAATACATATTTTGTTATATTAAATTCATGGTCATGGTCACCTTATCTGTCAAGTTGTAGTCTTGTGGAAATGAGGTGCTTTAAATGACCATAAATTTAGTGTAAAGTAGAGATACAAAAATGTATTTCCCCTAGAAATACACTTCTCATCAAAAAAATCGAAACACTACTGCAAGTTTATTCAGGCGGCATTTAAATAAAAAAAAAGGTTTAATTATATCATAAAAAAATACTCCAATATAGCTGGCAGTTTAGTCTACACAATGTTGTACCATAATTCCAAATTTGAATTTGAATTTTCGAATTTTCATCCAATAAATGAATGTGGAGCTCAATGTGGAGATTGTTTTCAATGTGTATTCCGTTGCAATCTCTGCATTTACACATTTTTTTGGCATAAATATCGTTTTTTTTAATCGTGACTGTTATCAAAGCTTTGTGATCTTCTACCAAAGAGATTTTTTCCGTATTAAATATGAATACCTCGCCCACAGAAGCCGCTCAAATTGTGGCCATGCTGAATTCAGGGCTTAGTCAACGAGTTGTGGCTGCACAGTTGCATCTTTGCATCTTAGCCTCTCTGCTGTCAATAGAGTGTATCAACGTTATCGGGAGACTGGTATGTTTACTCGCCGTCCAGGATCTGGTAGATATCGAGTCACGTCTGAACGAGATGACCGGTATATTGCATCACTTTCTCTAAGAAATCGTCAATTTACCTCTATACAACTGCAGCGGCTCCGTGAGGTTCGAGGATTGACTGTGAGCGATTCTACCATTAGAAGAAGATTGGCGGAGCGTGGCCTAAAACCTCATAAACCAGCTAATGGCCCAAAATTGACGGTAGACCACCGAAGAGCGCGCCTTAACTTTGCACGTGAGCACTTAAATTGGTCATACCTTCAATGGAGCAATATTCTCTTTTCTGACGAATGTAAAATCATGCTGTATGGTAACGACGGAAGAAAGAAGGTGTATCGAAGAAAGGGAGAGCGTTTTGCACAGTGCTGCATTGAAGAAAGAGTTAGTTACGGTGGCGGTTCATGGACGGTTTGGGGAGGCATAAGCGCCGATGGAAAAACCGAACTTGCTTTCGTATCTGGACCTGGGTTACCGTCATTAAATGCGTCACGTTACATCGAAGAGTGTCTGGAGCCTCATGTGGTACCCTACACACATTTAATTGGCGAAGAGTTCATTTTTATGCAGGACAATGCCAGGGCTCATACCGCAGGCATTGTAAATGAATACCTGAGCAAAGTCGGTATTACGGTTATGGGCTGGCCAGCAAGAAGCCCGGATATGAATCCCATAGAACACCTATGGGATGAGTTGAAGAGATCCTGCTCCGGAGACGCTTGGCCAGCTTAAAACAGCTATACAAGAAGAATGGGATAACATCCCACAACACAAGATTGTGACTATCATCCGTTCCATGAGGAACCGCATGGAAGCGGTCGTTAGAGCCCGGGGAGGAAATACGAGATACTGAATAAACTTTTTTTTAACATTTTTTTGTTTTACGTCTTTGTTTCTCACATTTTACAATTTTTTCTCACAGGGTAGAAACATACCTGTTGAACAAAACACGCTAGCTAAAGAAATTTAATTTTAATTTTAAACATCAATGTTTGTTATTCGATACCTTATAATATCCGCAATTAACTGGCACTATTTCTTTTTTTTGTTTAAGGGTAAAAAAAACATTAGACTCATTCAAAACCAAACTTCAGGGGTGTTTCGATTTTTTTGATGAAAAGTGTATTTTTCATTAGTTCCTTGACAGACTTTACCACGTTAATTCATTTACAAAACTGACTCAAGATTCGCTAACACCACAAGATGTCTAACAAAAAGCGAAACCCCTTCATTTTTATAACAGACCAAACAAAATGGAAGTTCACAACAATACAGCTGGTTTAATTTCGTCTGAGATGCTATTATTACCGTTGTGGGTAAGTAATAAGAACAAACTGTTACCTATAAAGTGGTGAAGGTGTACTCCAAATTAATTCTGGTGGAATTAATTCTAGCCGAATGACGTCACGCCGAGCCGTGCCATCTGCAGGTGTCGGCATTTCGGACGCCATAATTTTATACAATGTTGTTGGTGACGTTGTTATGTTATAAATTACTTGATGAGTCGTGTAGAAGGGTTATGGGACGAATTTGTTGAGGAAGATATTTATTATTTTAATTATTTGTTGCATATTATCGCAGGCAGAGCAAATATTAGGTTTAATTAGGTATTAATACTTGTATTTAATTAGTAAGATATTGTTTACAAATTATTGTTTCACAATTTTAGAAGCTTGCTTCCCTTGAATACTGGAACGCAACTTAACTTTAAGACGTTCTTAAACATCTAACTGTTGATACCGATACAGTATGAGACTTTACGGCGACTTAAAACTGATTGATTGTTTCAGTATTAGGCCATATTATTTCCATCAATTTTGGAAGGAATTTTGACAGATAAGATTTTGATGTAGGCACGTAAATGGTACGTCAACTCAATTATTATAGCTTTTAAAACCTAAGTCAAGGGTTAAATTCAAAAGATTGACGTCTTGTGTTGATGAAAAATTAACCTTAAGAGGTATTTAAAAGTAGATGTACAGTTGCGCTTTAATGCTGCTAAACCAAAACATTGGCTTAACGAGGTGATAACTGTGTTTCATTACAATTTTATTCTTTAGGGCTCCTAAAAACAATGCTTGCCCCCATTCACCATTTAATAAATAGTATACTAAGTAACAGTAGATAATTAACTAAAAAAAACTTGATAATAGTTATAGGGTAAAGGCGGGATAGATGCCCCACTTTTTGAAATATCCTCCTAATTTAAAAAATAACAATTTTATATAAATAATATCTATGAATTTAGGTAGTTTAATCCTTTATGTTTAACTGTGATTTGTATTTTTGGCCCTACATATCACAGATTCTGCAAATTTTTGGTTTTTGTGGAACTCCTTTTTTGGGGATAGATGCCTACACGTAGGGATAGTTGCCCCACCATGAAAATACTAAGAAGGATAGATGCCTGCCGTGCGGGATAGATGCCCTTTATACTTTATAAACGAAAAACTCAATCAAACTCTGAGGTTTTGAGGACAATTGGTGTTTTAGCAGTAGAAAGCTACTCCTAAAACCGAAATTGTTTCCAAGAAACATGGGCCTAATAATTAAAAGCATTTTGCAGTTTTTATTTTTCTTTTAATCGTCATCGTTAGCATATAATTCAACATAATTTGAGATCAAATAAAATAACCATACTTAAATTCTACAAACATTTGTTGAACAAAAATAAAAATTATAAATTCTTCTTATAAAATATTAATTATTATAGGTAGACCGCTCCCCCGTGCCCCGCAGGCGAAGTCTCAATGCAGCGGTTTACCTATAAGTTTCAACATGCATCATCATAAAAGTCATTATTATAAAAAAAAATAACACAATAAAGATCTTCATTTTGTAATCCTACTTAAGTAGTGCTTTCAGCTTTCCAGATCTTGACCAATGATTTTTGAAAAGTGTACAGGTTTCATGTAGCCAGTTCTGATACTTAATACATTGAATCTAGACGGATTTAGACTTCGTTTGTTTATAGTTTTCAAAACATTCTATGTAGTTATCTTTATTTGTATCTTTAGACTTATCCTGTCCATCTCTCTTATTGCTCTTTACCGGCAAACCTTTAGTTTTCTTTCCCTTAATTTTATAGTGAGGTGAATTGTCTTCATCTTCACTGTTTGAACTGTAAATAATTCGCCGTTTCTGTGTACATACATATATATGTAAACACATAAAAAATATAACAGAACACAAAAATATGGTCAAAATATACCCTAAAACCACATATGGATATACATGGTGTATGGAGGGATAGATGCCCCTAGGGGCATCTATACCTCGAAAAATCAGGGCAACTATCCTTTTTGATAGGGATAGATGATTAAGTATTTTTTAAATAAATAATAAAGAAAAGGGAAACTATTTACATATAGATGCATACTTTATGAATCAGTTTATTGACATAATAAATAATATAACGGAATTAATGACAACTTATAAAGTTATACAACAGCAAATACTAACCTTTAAAACTTTTACGTGTTTTTTAAGTCCGCCGCGGAGATGAATGCACATACGAGCGAAACAAGTCCTCACCGCACGACGACCCGTGGCTAAATTAGGTGCATGGTGTCTGCGGCTCTTAGTTAAACTATTATTTTTTAGTCGCGAATTTGGGAAGTTAGGTTTTTTGAAAATGAGGCAACTATCCCACTGGGGCTTCTATCCCGCCTTTACCCTATCTTATATCCGACACTTCGTTTTCATTGGTTTTATGTGCGACAAGATTATAATCTATACTAATATTATAAAGCTGAAGAGTTTGTTTGTTTGTTTGTTTGTTTGAACGCGCTAATCTCAGGAACTAGTGGTTAGAATTGAAAAATTCTTTTTGTATTGGATAATCCGTTTATTGAGGAAGGCTATAGGCTATATAACATCACGCTACGACCAATAGGAGCGGAGCATAAATGAAAAATTTTGCAAAAATGTAAAACTGTTGAAACTAAAACACGCGAACAAAGTCGCGGGGGACAGCTAGTATTAAAATAAGTGTTTTTGAAGTGAAAACTTCTTTAGTCGCGCTGGGCACTTTTTGGTAATGGAAAATCTTATGGGTTCGCATCACCGACATGCTCACGAAAGTTTTCACTTCTATCGGTAGTCCCTATAACTGCCAATTCTTTCAATCAATATATCTAACTTCATATAAATAATTAACTACAAACGTTAATATGATCTTTTATATAAAATAGTCACCTCGACTTCTTTAAATATTAATCAATAAATCTCAGTCTAATCCCGTAATGAAAAACAACATTTTGGTGATAAACTCATTTAAATTTTTCGGTAAGGCAGTTTGCGTGACGAGAATACTTCAGAGTGAGAATTTAAAAATATTCATCTTTTCTATACTTGATTTATGATGGAGTGAAAATGAAGTATTTTATTTTTTAAGTGCTTAATCAAAATGAACCTTTAAAAATAAAATGAAGAGTAATTTATCATTTGTTTTAAGAACTCGTTCATTATTTAATTTACTGCACGGATAGCCGAGTGGTATAGGTCACCACGCCAATTACCACTATGCGCGACGTGCTTGACGAGACTCGGGTTCGATCCCCGCATGGGACAAGCATTTGTGTGATTTACAAATATGTTCTAAGTCTGGCTGTTCTTTGTGTTTTTGATTTGTAATTTTGTAAAACCTCCCGCAACACAAGGATTAAATGCCTTAGTGCGGGAGACTCATTTATTAAAAAAAGGAGGAATCTAGAGAAAAAAAAATATGACGGTAGATTTGTTTTACTATGCCTATAAATACTAAGCGAGCAGTTGTGATCGGTCACTTTCTATTGAGTTATCGAGCGGAGCAAACGTGCTACCTGATTACTGTGAGTAGTATAAATAATTTACTTGTCTTGTAATAATTAATGTCCTGATGAATGTATCCTGAAATGTTAAATCTCAAGTTGTGGTAATAAAATGCTGGTTCTAAAATCTATCATGTGTCATTTTTGGAGTTAGTATTTGTAAAGTTACGCTACAACTTATAGAAGAAAATGTTCGTTGTGTTACTAATTAAAGTACATACCTACCTACTTTTTATTTATATATAGACAATATATAAATATACAACCTAAAATAAAGCCGATATCACAAGCGCGCAGCCTTTTGCCTGACTAAGCCTCTAAGTGCTAATAATACGCAACAACTCATTAGTGCGCGCACGACCTATAAAGCTAGCGTTGCGGTTAGGATAAATTTAGCCCACTCAACTGCACTTTAAAGCTATGAATATAGTGTACAAAACCAAATAAAAAATCTCTTAATAATATAATTAGTCGTACATTTGAGAGCACACTAGTAGTAGCACTTATTTTTGACAACGACTTTATTTGGAGGTATTAAGGTTCATTTTAGAAATTCGTTAATACCACTGATGACCATTTCAACGTAGGTATATTATGCAAATAGTCACGTTCACAAGTTCATGCTAATGCAGAGTACTTATTAACTAATTAGGCTGTTAAAGCTATTAACCGACTTCAATAGGAGAAGGTTCTCAATTCGACTGTTTATTTTTTGTATGTTTGTTATGCGATATCACTGGCAATTATGGATAGTTTTCTTTTACTCAATTGATCTAGCCAAATGCCTCGTTGACACTTCGCGCGACCCAAGGCTGGCTTTTACCTTGGACAGATAAGCATTGCCATACAACGTGGCAATGCCGCCAGCCTTTTGGGAACACTCCCAGTGGACAGCGATGTGGACGAATTTTTCGATTTCATATTTTAGGTTTATGTTTAATTAGATTAGTTTATTTTATTATTCCTTTTGTATATATATGTATATAGTTAAGTTTATTTGAAATTAAATTAGTTCAAGAGTTTAATTATTTCAAACGTATTGTTACTGCCAAACCTGCTTGTAGAATTAACCTAGAGACATTTTATATGCTGCAAGAGTCTAATAAATTAAATAAAAGTAAATAGAATTTCCTTACATGTATTGATTGGATAATCACATTGGCCCCAGACAAAATAGTTTTTTATTTATTGAATTTAGTTTGGCCAGTGAAATATACCTACCTAATTACTTAGTCTGTGGTACGTACTTTGAAATAAAAATAATAGAAGCGTTCAAATTTCGAATCTGTCACTCACAGAGGTTTGAGTGACAGATTCTATTTTCGTAGATTCGTGTTAACGCCATATTTTAAGTTAATCCTACCGTTTTCGTTTAAAAGATAGTTTTTATTAAGCACACTATTAGTTTGTTCTATAAGTCCCTGAATTTAAAACCTAATTAAAAACAATGAATGCCCAACAATCAGACACAATTTATTTTTGTGTGGTCACCGGTTTTTTACGCGCTCTTAAATTACTAACCCTCAGTTTCTGCAAGGCTGGTCAACTTAATCTGTTGTCAAATCAACTGATAACGACTGTGGTTGGTTGCCCAAAGTACTAACAACCAATCACAGCGCTTAGCATGAGGTTTGACAGGTGATTACCTAATTTTTCGGGGGTTAAATTTCATTTCAAAACACACATTATTCCCAAACGCAAATTAAAAATAAATAACAAAGCTTATTTCAAGATATCCATAGAGGATATCTGAATTGTCAATCTAGCGTTATGTATGTGCTATAATACACATCCTTCCTTATCCCGCCTCGCTATTCAACTTATCCACGAGAATCTACGCTATGACCTGGTTTAGCCTAGATAATTATGACGTCTATAAATTAAGTGTCAAGCGCTCACCACGATAAGTGATATTTGATGTGTAGGTACAACGTAATTATATCATGTTACGCTAACAATATATGTGTACATTGTACATGAGAATTGCTTTGTATTGATTATCATAATAATCTATGATAATGCGATACTTCTTAACAAGGCTAGAAGATATTTCAATGTTTGAGGCTTTGCAGAAAAGCGCGAGTTATACTACCACGCAAAGTTTGACAAACTACTATTATTTATCCAACTGCGAGTAAGAGTAAATTATTTTATTTATGATTAATCATGCAAACATAAATCTTATTAAATTACTGCACATATAAGTTAATCTCTTTTGATCATAAAGACACTATTTTAAAAGCTTATCTATATTTACTTTTTTTACTGTGTATGCCTACCTCTATACCGTGATAGAACCTTTAAATACCAAGTCTACAAACGTGGTGTTTACTTATTTGACCAAATATAACAGGGTAACGTGAAATTAATGTAGGGTGTGTGTTAGAACTATAAAAATAAAGTAACTGTTAAAGTCAGAATATTTTTATTATACTAATTTATTTTGTTTTAAAATACAATGAATAAAATATAAAAATAATATTATTAAAATAAATAATAACATTAACACTAATATCATAAACATAAATTATCGCTTTAATTTAGTTTATTTTAAAACGAAAATAGTGAATGAAATATATTTCTTACAAGAGTTGCTCCCATTTTCTATGTTTACTTTTATAGTTTTAACACACACACCCCACATTAAAACCACGTTTCCCAGTTATATCTCAGATACGGGGTGTAGTATATTGCGTGTCCCAGCTAGCGACAGTAACTGCAAATTAAGCTACATTCGTTGCATACAATTAGATATCGCATGGCCGATTGTTTATACAATAAACATTGTGGCTTTGTGACACGCGCGAACTGTAAATTATGAAATATTTCTCAGAACTACATGTAGGACTACTTTATGGTAAGTCAACAAAGGTTTATTATTCTTATCACATAATACATAGCAGTAACATAATTATTAGTAAGCTAACAGGTTGATAATTGTTTCAGATGTAAGTTTGGCCTGAGTGGAGCGGCGATCTGCTTAGGTATCTCGCCGAAAGAGTAGTGTATGTATCAATGATAAGACTCGATAGTGTGTTATTGAGAAAACTACCTATATGTTTATTAAGTTATTATTTATGTACACGCACAAAAAAGCATGCTTATTTCTTAAGAAATCTCTGCCTCTGAAGTGGTTAATATTGACAGTATACGACTTATTGAAAAAATACAAATTATAATAATATGAAAACAGAATTTATAATATACTTATCTAACCTACCTATTTACCCTAACACCTAGGTATTCTATCATTTAAAATTTATATCGCACGCTTTCAAACAAATTTGTAGGCACCATTTAAAAGCGCGCAACTTTACATTTAGATTGTTGTAATAAGAAGAAAGTATTGAAATCGAATCATTTTTCAAACCCATCCATTCTAAAACAAAATTACAAAAAATCTAGTAAAGTTCTCAATCACTAATGTATTTTAAATCTTGGTCGCTCCTTCTATCGTATTAATCAAACGACAGCTTTTTCAAATTGAAATGATTTGCATATTTTATCAACTAAGTGGATTAATTGATTAACACTGAATCGCATTTACGTGATCTGATACCGTTTCTGTCAATAATCGTATTAGGTTTGGAAATAATTCAATTTGATGCTATGTATAATTTTGCGAATATTTAGTTCTGAATCATTCATTTGTTCGGTAGTTCTACAGACATTTATAGAGTAAATCGATAAAATAATAGTAAGTCTTTAAGTACATAGCCATTTTAATGTTCTGTTCTCGATAACACGATGGGCTCTGACAATGCGAAAAAATCACGTGCGTGTCCAACCCGCATTAACAGTTGGTGAGGACAGCCTTTTTGTGGACCCGATAATCGTCCACCAGCGGACGATTAAAACTAGGTACGTACTTTCATTTGTCTTTTTATACTTCTTTGCAAAAGTTTGTAGGGCACCCGTTGGGTAAAATAAAACTGTTTAGAATTTTTGGAAGCCCATTCGAAGACCAAATATTGGACAGCGAAACAAGATTTTAATATAAGATTTGAATATCTATATTTGAATACTCCTAAAATAATAATAAATATGCTCTATTATATAACTACCAATTGCAAGTTATAACTATACCATTCTATTTCAAAGTTTAATAATACAAACAAACAATAAAATAAAGATGTTAGTAGAAAATGGTTCTCATTTAATTGAAAATCCACTCTAACATAATGATACCTCAATTATTATGCTATTGTAAAATGATTACTGAATTTAAATCATGTAATCCATATTCATGAGCTTTAATTTCAGCCCGGTTCTATTACATTTGGAAGTATTATCATCAAAAGACGACCTACGTGGTCGAGTAGCGTACACACCGGTTTTCAAGGTGTCGCTAGCTCTAAGATCCCGGGTTCGATCCCCGGCCGGGTCAATGTAGGAAACCACTTTTCTACATTGTCTCGGGTCTGGGTGTTTGTGATACCTTCGTTGTCTCTGAAATACATAACACAAGTGCTTTAGCTACTTACTTTGGGTTCAGAGCAATGTATGTAATGTTGTCCACATTTATTCATTTATTTAAAAGAGCAAGATAGGAAGTAAAAAATGAATTATGATATCAAGATAAAAAATGTTAAACAACTTTTTTAATTTTAATAATAATTTAATCCATCGGGACGCAGCTAAAAAACAAAAGAAAAATTAATATATTAGTTACGATTTATGACAGTTGTTAAGTACCTAATAATATATTAACATAAAACAAATTTTATAGGTACCAAACATGACTTTGTGTAAGATTCCTTGACCGCGGTGGTTGAACCTTCAAAAATTACTCGCTATTTTACGATTCATAAACCCCGTTTTTCCCTAGAATAAATTATGGGTGTCAAATATTTTACCTGCTTTCCGTTAGTACAGGTCAATGTATATGTAACACGAGTTTTATCCGTCGTAGCGATCTTCATGTCGCATTGTTGTATATTCAGCAAATGTTAAATGATATTCAACAAATGTTCGGCCCACTGTACGCTGTTAAAACAGGTAACATGTCCGTAGATAAACATTGTGAACGCTTGTATTGTTTATATTCGTGTCATTTTTGCACGAATGTATTGGGTTTTCATAGTGGTCGGTCCGGCTAGTAATGAAGGTTTTTAAAGATAAAGATAAACTTATTTTTAAGAATACGGTACAGTTAAGATGTGACAAAAATTAGATAGTTTTATACTTAGATTTTTTTTTGGTTTTCAGCTTTTAGGGTTTTGTATCTTATAAGCAATAAAGGAACCCTTATCGAACCACTTGGTAGTCCGTCAATTTTTTTTTTACGGAACTCGTGGTTATGTTTGTTGGAATTGATGTAATAAACAATTAAAGCTTTGATGCAATATTTCAATATCATTGGAATTCAAATATCGCTGACATAGAATGTCAACGATATTTAAAAATACAGCCATTTATGTAGTTTTTCCTATACATTTGCGAGTAAACTCGCAACCTATAGGTACGTCCCGACGACGCGGAATCACGAAATTCGGCATGATGCTAGGACTAACATCACAAGTATCCGAAATCTAAAAATTGTTTAGCTTTGTAAAATAAAAAACAGGTTTTTGCGAATCCAAATATATGTACATTTGGAAATTTGAGAGTTTAGTTTGGATTTGGAGATTGAACCGTAACGATCAGCAAAATTTGTTCGGTATCCTCGATGTGCGAGTCAGACTCGCACTGGTCTGGTTATTTTTTATTATTTTGAGCATTAACTGTCTTGTTATAATTTCCGTTCTTATTTGATTGCATATTTTGTAAATTAGAGGTCAAAAATTATATTTATTTTCAAAAATGATCTAATTATGCATATTATAATTTGTACCTCATATTCAATCAAATTTGCCATCACTCGCAACGTAATATACGTAAACCGCAAATTTCACATCCGCAATCGAACATCGATCTAACTCAACCGCAACTACAATCAGTCTAATTCTGTCCTATAGACACTAGTGTATAGAGCAACAATAATCATAAGTCATGGAGATCTAAACCCATGTTACATGCCCGCCGCATGTGACATTGGCATATCAGCGACAGCCGTTTACATACATCAGACGATCAACCCTTCAACATAGGTAAATTTGTCACGTCACTACCAGATGATTGATAAAGGAAATATATGATACTAGCTTTTGCCCTCAGCTTCGCCCGCTTGGGGTAAGGTTATCGCGGCAAAAAGTAGCCAATGTTCTGTCTTGGTATCAAGCTTATACCATACCAAGTTTCATTAAAATCAGTTCCGCAGTTTAGCCGTGAAACCGTAACAGACACACAGACTGAGACAGATACTTACTTTCGCATTTATGATATTAGTATGGACTAGCTGTTGCCCGCGGCTCTGCCCGCGTGGGTGGCGGTTATCGCGCAAAAGGTAGCCTATGTTGTTTCATAGGTTCCAAGCTTACCCCATAACAAGTTTTATCAAAATCGGTTAAACGGTTTAGCCGTGGAAGTATTACAGACAGACGGACAGTTACTTTCGCATTTATAATATAAGTATGGATTCCGACTGTAAGTGGCAGTGCAGTGAGGAGTAAACGGATAATTACTTACGTTCAAAACTAGTTGGATGATTCAAAAGCTAATCTATACCCCTCGAGTGAGGACAAAGGATTACTATCATTGTTTACTCGTGTATACGTCAGTCTGTATTTTCGGGGAATTTTCGACTGAATAAACAGGTCTACAAACAAATTAGCTCGAAAGTCTTGAAACCTAATTCGAATACAAAATTGATTTTGTTATTGTTGAGTTATGAAGGTGCGCTTACACGGGCAACTAAATTGGGCAATCCTTGACAATTTCTATACAATTTTTAGACCATTAATTACGAGCAGGTTAGGATTTGGGTATTTTTCTTTGCCCTGGACTTCTCGGCATAGAGAAATTACAATTTATGTGTTTGTCCTGGTCATAAAATTTAATTTTAATTGGTTTAATCTTCCATCTTTACAAACTTTCGGATTCACAATATAAATTAAAAAGATATTGCAAAATAATTCAGAATATAAATAAATAATTGTTATGTAATTCAGAGACAACGAAGGTACCCCAAACACCCAGACCCGAAACAATGTAGAAAAGGGGTTTTCTACATTAACCCGGCCGGTGATCGAACCCGGGACCTCAGTCAGAGCTGGCAACACCTTGAACACCGGTGTGTACGCCACTCGACCACGGAGGTCGTCGAAATATTTAGGTAAATCCTTTTAATTTATCCATAAGATTCTATCATTTTATCGGTAATTCTTATTCCCTGTACCCCTATCATTTCACGTCCTTTTTGGGCTCGAGCCTCATCTATTGCTGTCCTCAAAAAGGTGTTACGTCATCATTCGTTCATTGTCATGCGTCTTGGACACCTTCACCATCATACGTCCCGGCTCTCGGAATATGGGTCACATAAATGTGGGAACATTATGCCATTTATTATTTGAAAAAAAAATGTGTAAAAATAAAGTTTAAATTTGTATTTTTTTAGTTTAAGATTTGGTTGGCTACATTTTGGTTTGAAATTTATAGATTATAAAATTTCGTATTTTCCTCAATAGCTTAATCTTTGATCTACGACTAATTGTTCAACTGTGTCTCTCATAAATCATCTTTTTATTCGCGAATATCATATCTGATTTTTAATTCAAACTTTACGTCAACAGGAACCAATAAAATACGATAAATTGAAATGCTATAAACACTTCATTAATTAATATTGAGTATAATAACTCAAACTTTGAGACGAGAAATTATGTAAAGTTGTAGTTTAAAATTGTCAGCAGTTAGTTGAGGTAACGGATGAAGAAAACCTGATACTGTGAGGAGCTAAAGTTTGTTCCATTGTTTGCCAGTCTCGGCAACTGTTATAATTGATTTCAAAATTTTAAACAGTTGTGTTGAATGTTTTGAACACAATAAAGCAGCGGTTAGTAAAACTTCTAAACATAATTTTTTTACTACTAATAATTAAATATATGTTTTTAGGAGTTATATAATCGGCATAATACTTTTTTGTACAGTAACACGCTACTTAAAATGTGACCTAGTAATATAATGTACTTGTTTTGTCCTTGTGGTTAATTCTCATGTAGTCATGGTCTTTTTCCGCTCTGGGGAAAACGGATAGGCATGAAGGACTACTACCGAGGAACAAACATGGCTATATATGCAATTTATCTCGATTTATTTAACATTAAGTACATCAACTTTCCCGCCGGAGTCAGGCAGTGAATGCGCTAGCAATCTTGCGACCCCGGCCTAGGCAGAGGAATGGGACCAAGGTGTTTTTAGTATGTGCAAGTCCGACATATCGGCGTTGGATAAAGGCATTAGCTTTTCACCCTGAAATAAAAAATATACCTCAACCTAACACGTAAGCAATTGAGTTTTTATTTTATCATTCAGGCATTTACAGTTTAATTTTTCATTTGAAACGTTGTTTTGCCTTCCTAGAAGGAATGGTAATCGCTGTGGCATAGATTTAACTGTTACTTATAGTGCCACATAAATTACGACCATGTTTTGTGTTGTTATTAATAATAACTATACATCTAACGTAAGTACTGTTACATACGCACATGTATACTCTTATCGTTGAATGTAAATTCAATAATAAATTATTTGCGATACACCGCATTGCATTCTGAAATGCGCAATTTATACAATACAGTTCTCTCGCTCCAACCATGAAAATTATTCACAAAACCCACTACTTATTCAAAACTTTAAATTGGCCGTATTTCCAATAGAAGATGCAATATTTCAATACTGAACGTAAACATGGAGGAATAAACTTCGTCCGGAACAAGTGAGATGCATCTTTTGAATAATTCCAAATGCAATAGCTAGAAAGCGGGTACCTGAGCGAGCTGGACTTACATTTTGTATTGTGAGTACCGGAGGCTAAAGAGGACGTTTCAGAGAATCATATTTACGATTTAATTACAATTATTGACATTTAGGAGTTCATCTCTTTGATAGATTTCCATGTATTATTGTTAACAAAATGGAACATTTCTACCAAAAACTTACGACAATACATTTTTTTTGAAATGTCGCATGACCTCACGATGTCGTACGTTTTGTCTAACATCGTGACGTACCTAATTAGTCCCCACTCTAGAACTTTGATTCGCTCTATCACCTTGGTTTATAGTTATTTTAAAAAGAAATAAAATACGTGTCTAAATTTTTTATATTATCTAATATACAGACTAAATAGATTTTTACTTTTCATACCCAGTCAACCTTCTTATTAGGGTGTTTTTTTTAATTTCATACACCAAAAAATAACTGATGTATTCAATGTTATGAATTAGATTTTTCTTTACGATACGAAGGAAATTTAACCGCCATTTCTGTTATTCTAGCAATTTTTATCAACGTTTGACTATTATAGTACAAAAGTCACTCGGCTTGCCAATTCATACTATGATTCTACGAAAGGATCACTTTAGGCCACCTAATAGCAACAAGTATCCGCACGGCTTGCAACTGTTTGTATGCTACAATGGACATAACCGTCTCAGTGGTGCTATATTTAAAGCAAAAATGTTTGCTTATTTATTACTTACTATTTTTTCCTGAAAAAATGCATCGTAAGGCATCGTCGAAGCCATTTGTATGAGCTTTTATGGCGAACATGATCACCCAAAATGTTTCTTTTGTTATACTCGTAACATTCTGTTACTTAATAGTATGTATTCCAAGTATAGAAATTTTCTATATTTTCTTTTTTTATATGAAATGTAAAAATTTATTTCCACTCATTCCCTATAGTTGCATCTACGCACTTCGCAATATAACAATGTATTTATATTTATTT
The DNA here is from genome assembly GCA_932294365.1 of Diachrysia chrysitis. Lineage (NCBI taxonomy): Eukaryota > Metazoa > Arthropoda > Insecta > Lepidoptera > Noctuidae > Diachrysia > Diachrysia chrysitis. The sequence continues at coordinate 6,039,620 of OW028653.1, forward strand.
AATCTATATCAAAATTAACAAATGTATCATTCCCATTCATTCCAACGCTTACTACTCAACAGCAATAAAAAAGCTTAATTAATAAATTATTCACTTTTTCTTATATTTTAATTAAGGTCTTTAATCATTTTAAAAATCTTCGCAGCCTTAATATCTTCTTTAGGTGCTGGGCTATTCATTGACAACGATGGGTTCTACACCCTTCTTTAAAAACAAGCTTTTGTTCTTATACTCATAAAACATCTTTACAATGATACAGATGGTGAATAAATTGTTACGTTTTTCTATTAGGTCACGAACGGCTCATTATTTTTCAAGAGTTTAACGCTTTTTATATTTTTTTGCAAAAAATTTTGTGCAGGAAATATTTCACATTGTACGGATGTGATTATAATTATTTAATGTCGGTATTTTATATAATGAAAAGATATAAGACACGTATTTTTTCCAATATCAAAATAATAAAAAATGACAAAAATCTTATATAAAGTGAAGAGTGGGGGCTTTGGGCAAAACTTTAGTGTAACAGTGACCTACAAGTTTCCATTAACTATATCTTCGTAATATTGTGTTTACAAGACTAAAGAATAAATACGTAATTTTTTCATTATCAAAAGGACATTAAAAAAAACAAACAGTCTACATCCCTAAAAACAGTGATAATTCATTTTAATAGTTCCAATTAATAAATTATTATATGGCAAAGAAGACTGGTTAGTTTATAAGTCTATGGAAACCTCCATGAATAAATATACCTAGAAAATTAATCTTCGGTATTATTTTGGTAGATGTAGAAAGGCGTAAGTAAGCTTATCACGTGAGGCCAAGTGATACTGACAAAATGAACTGTTCTCATTCCGATGCTGTACCGTCGTTTACATCACTCAAAACAGTCACGTTTGCCAAAGATGACACATGCGTAACCCTAACGAATGTTGACTTTGACTCCGAATAGGCCTTTATGCGTCTGGCCTATATGTATCCATTTGAATATTTTCGCTGCCTCTGAGTTAACATGGATAGAATATTCATCGTATTAGAGCGGGAATTAGGTGGCCCTGATTACATAAGTCTGCTTCTTCAGCTTTGTTTTACGGGTTTGAGATTTGGTTAGAATATTTTTTATGTGCAGTGAATGTTAAGTAGACTTTAATGCGAGAAGCGGAGAGTTTTTGCGTTCACATGTTGGTTATTGAGTTTTGAGGTGAAATGTGAGATGATAAATAAGTTTATATTTTTATTAGTTTTTATTAAGTAGTTGTTCGCTAGTCTATTTAATTATGAAGATGAATGTAGTTACATATCACGAAATTGTTTTCTAATTAAGCTTTATAATGTTTCCAGTCCCAAGAGTACCGAGTTATAGGTGTTTTATGAGAATCGTGGTTACTACCAAATTGACTGTCTCTCGGTTTATCTTAACGCGATAAACCCAAAAACTACTGAATGGGTTTTCGAATGTATTTGGTGAAATACAATCTTTCTCTTAAATTGACTCTATCCATTGGTGAATGGATAGTCAATTTAAGAGAAAGATTTTTGAGAATAATTCATTAATATTGTGTCTACGCGTGCAAAGCAGGGGCGGGTCGCTAGTTTTACATATAAGTTGCTCATTCTAAGTAGAAATGAAAATTACAGTCATTCGCTTCCAACAACAATTATTCCTGGATCAGTTAGCAATATTGATCGTAAGCTAACCAAACTGTTTATTATGTAGCATAATATCAGCACACATCGCATTATGTACCTACAATGACAATGTCGGGATTACGCGGCAATACATAAAGTAGATGTTCATTTTAGCCACAAGAGAATGGGAAACGGAACTAGATTGGATACCCGCTTTGTGGCTATTGAACTAGTGACAATTAAAAGAGAGATTAATATATCTTACCTTGACTGTACGGATAAATGAGTGGTATAGGTCATGCCCCTTACCCACGCGACGTGCTGCGGGTTCGATCCTCGCATCGGACAAGCATTTGTGAGATACACAAATGGTTATTCGAAGTCTGAATATTTTTGTGCATATGATTAGAATGTCTGTAATCCCCGCGACACAAGGATTAATATATATTTATGTTAAAAATAATTTCATTGCCGATAGCAACCGGTATTGTCAAAATGTATTATGTACCTAACAGTAGTGTATATTTACCTACCAGGAATTATCATTTATTCTACTTTTTTGCCCTGTTCATCCCCCAATACCACATGTCAATAGATACACATTTATTTCATTAAATTAAATGCTATCTTACAAATTGTTGTTTATTATTATGTAAAGAATGAGTTAAGGACACAGCTACATAAACTTGTTAGAAAATCCCTTACACATGTTTCGTTCGCTTGAAATGTGTGACAAAATAAGATGAGAATGTCGGACCATTTTTTTCTTAGGACTTGGCCCTTAGCGGCCATTACTTAACGATAATCTGCTTTCCTCACTTATGAATTATGAATCGGTTCTGACCTTTAGCGTACGAAGTCTCTTGACTGTGGTCCTTACATATACGGTAAACTAAACATGATTGACCTTTAAGAACATTGATGATAGTACCTACGCCAATTAATTTCGATTAATGGTATAAGTTAAAATTTGCGGCTTCTACTTCTCTAAAATACGCTCCCACGTGTATTAAATATGTATCTATGTTTATTATTGTAATTATTTGTTTGCATTAACGCATGCGGAGCGAATATTTGTAATTAAATACAAATAGTAGAAAGAAAAGCTTAAACCTCAGGACTCGAACCTGCGACTACTGGCTTAACGCGCCAGTCGCAGGTTCGAATGTTGATGTACGACTACACATCATTGCCAATTCATGCTCATTGTAGAAGGATCGCGTTTTCGATTCCAATAAGAACCACACATAGCTTGATGTCTGTAATGTCAATCGATTCTTTTTGCAGCACAAAATGGCAAAAGAAGTTTTTTGTCCATTTAATTTCTCAAAATTGTTGTACAGTTGTATAAAAAAATCAACAACATGCAATTCCATATGGAATAGAACATGGTTTTAGTTCTAGTTTGTTTTTCGTACAAATATGCAAATATATTTCACAAAGTAAACACATGAGTGTTGCAGCTATTACGCGTCTGTAAAATTATGTTTTATTTATTTATTTATTATGGGTTTTCTTAATTGCACTCAAACAAGTTAAGAAAATATATGATGTGGTATAGAGAAGTACCTATTATCTACAAAAGGTGGCATTATCGCACAGGGCAATATCTTCCAGGCAACGATTTGCCAATGAAAAGGTATACTAGTTAAAAACATAAATAAAATAAGAAATATTTAACTTAAGTGTACAAAACATTAAAGATAAACTCAATTTTAATATTTGTGTTACTACAGAAATATCAGCTGATAATTATTTAGAACTAGTTGCGGTCTGCGGTTTCACTCACGTGCTTATGAAAAATGGTGATAATGATGATGATGAAAAGTAGCCTAGGTATGCGCTATTCCAGGAATTAAATTATCTACGTACCAAATTCCATTTATATCCGTTCAGCCGTTTTGTCGTGATTGAGTAACAAACATCCAGCCAACCATCCAAACTTTCGCATTTATAATATTTATTTATTTAGTACTTCATGCACAGTGTACATAGGCGAACTTAATGCCAGAAGGTATTCTCTACCAGTCAACCTTTAGGTGATGCAGAAACAAACTTGGTATGGTAGATGCACTGAAAATATTAGTTGAATACATTACAAATACACATAATTACTATAGAAAATTATTTATATTAGGTACCTACCTACAGTGCATGCTTATTTGTATGAATTTATGTAACATAATTATGATTAGTTTCAGTATGTAGGGTTCGTTTTATATACCTAAATACAAATCCATTTTATGTTCTACAAAGTAGCCAGCTTTCAGAAAAGCGAACTATTGTAACATCAAAGAAACCAAGACCTGGTTTTGACAGACATTTTAATCTATAAACGTTTTTGCTGAGAATACTGGCTACCTACTAGACTAATAGACAGACATTTTTTATCTTTGTAATATCAAATAATCTTTACTTCTAACCTAACCTAACTTTTAAAACCTTTTATTGTAATTAAATTGGATGATCGTCTGTAGCGTTTCAAAAAATCTGTTTTCAACGTTGGAAAATGGCTAAAACTTGAGCAAAAAGCGATCCCCGGCCGGGTCAATGTAGAAAATCTCTTTTCTACATTGTCTCGAGTCTGGGTGTTTGTGGTACCTTCGTTGTCACTGAATTTCATAACACAGGTGCTTTAGCTACTTACTTTGGGTTCAGAGCAATGTATGTGATGTTGTCCACATTTATTATTATTATTATTTATATTATTTTAATACTGCTAATTAGACAGAAAGAGCTATACTATCAGTTGACGTCACTTTGGTGATTCTCTATACGAATCTCGTACAAGTCGTCGTTTTACGAAAAATAGATAAAGCATGCATCATTTACTATCTTTAAAAGCTTGTAACTTTTGTATTCGAGTTTATTTATGTTATTTCGCAGTTTTGCTTCAACTAAATAGTATTATTAGAAATACTTGTAATAATTAAATAATTCGATAGTAGTCAAATACCTTATTAATTTATCAGTTAAAACTTCAATGAGTTTCTAAAATCTATGTTATTACTGTTATAAATTTGAAATAGCTGGGCTTGAAACAATAAGCCTAAAGAGAATACATTAATACATTATTATTGGTGTTCTATTTGAAATATAAGTTAATGGTACCAGTAATTATTTTATCGATGTAATCCTTACTAATATTATAAATGCAAAAGTAAGTGCGTCTGTCTGTCGCGCTTTCACGCCAAAACTACTGAACCAATTTAAATGAAATTTGGTAAGATAGTCAAGAGCCTGAGAAAGGACATAGGACATACGGTCGTGTTTCTGTTAAGTGGTTCTTTTGGCCACCTTTCGGCTCCATCATCAAACCAGTACTACATAGTATCATAATAATTGCATTGTGACCCAATTTGTAATATAATATATGTACCCATGTGTATAATTTTTAGCTCAATCGAACTCCGGAATTTAGGTCAATTTTACTTGCAAGATTTGACCAATTTGACCATAAATAACGGGGCCAAATAAATATAAGTTTTCATCGAACATCCATAGTCGAATCTAGGCTCAGCACGTATTTATTTTTATAAGTTTTTTTTTCTATCTAACAAACAATTTAGGTATTAAACCCGGTCTTCAGCGACACTTTTTGAACAAAATGTTGTAAGAAAACATAAATTAGGAGTGATATGGACATAAATGAATGTTGATATTGAATGTTCGGATATGTTTGAATATATTTATTCAGGTACAACTTACCTGAAATCAATATTTCAGGTACAAAAAGAAAAGAAAGAAAAAAGGTGAGTCACTGATTATTTCAAATTCTTTATTAGCATTTTAATAATACTAATATCTATCTCGGATAAACAAAACATTCCTGTAGATATAAGATATCAGTATCTTCATATAAATTGTCAAGTATAACACGTATAACTATTTATATAGAAACTCTATTTTCCTTGCTCATCGTATCACGCGTGAACGGATGTTAAAATTACGAAAATTATTTTCTTTGTGTTAATTATTGTCTGGAGAAGGTTTTTATTAAAGAAAAAAAAAAATGTTTTTTAAATATCGCATCACCCGTGCGAAGCAGGGACGAGCAGCTTGTTTCTAATAAATCTTAGTATCAATGCTTGCCTACAAGACGTTTACTAATAATGTATCTCCGGGAAAATGATATAGGTACGTAAGAAAGTTAATAAAATGTGTCAGCTGTGAGAATAGATATGTTTTATGAGCAGTAGAAATTGTGATATTGACAGAGCAAGTGGCTATATAAAGTGGTAGTAGTTATATGACAGTAACAAAAATTATCAACATGGAAAAATCACTATGGAGATGTAAATAATATAATATGGGTGTGTTGTATGTATATGGGGTTATGTAGCAAGAGAGAATGCGATATATATTTACATAATACAAATAAGTAAACAGGCTTAAGGGTGGTTTAATCTCGTGCTATGAGTACCTACAGTGTGACAATGTTTCTATCATTATTATTTATCTTCATGGCGAGTTCAGTACCAGCTATATAATATACCTACACACTTACTTAGATAACTTATATCGTATTCTGACAGGCGACTAGTACAATACGAATATATTACATTATTTGTATTAGTATTTTTGAACATAAATGGGCTAAGTATTACAACATGTCTGCGCATAAAAACAGAAGAAAACCAAACAGAATTAAAAAACAGTGTACGGAACAGCAAAGAAAAACAGCAAATCCAGTGGCGTCGAAAAAGCTTGCTTCGTCCTCACCAGGCTAAATATGACCAAGTCCGTAAAGTCCTAGACACTATAACCGGACATAACCCGACACTGTCCCATGAACAAACACCTATTCACCATAAGTGTTACAGATAGCTCTCTATCCAAAGGCTGCATGGAAGTGGAAGAAACGCCCTCAACACGGGCTAATAGCATGCAGAAGCGTAGCAGATCAATGGGTACAGATTCTCCAGTCTCCAGCATCATTACCTGAAGTCCCTAGCAGCCTGAAAAGGCTGCTAACCTTCTGGGATGATCTGGAATTGCTGGATTAAAGAATAAATAAAAAAATACGTACAATGGCCTAATCAAGAGGGTATTAAAGTGTTACTGTATTATAGTTAGTAGTAGTATTAGTGGTTATTAAAAATCCTAAATAACTAAGTATACCGTCTTGACATTTAAATAAAAGCCAATATATTTCCAAAGCAGTTTAAATGTTCAGATAAAAACATTTTAAAAACATTATTTAATCAAAATAAAAGCGCCTTAACTACATCAAAGATAGGATAATGTCTTTATCCAACATGCCAGTTTAAATTAGGTAATAAGTACCTAATTAAAACAAAAGACAGAAGCTTAAAACACAAGCTTTAATCTTTCAATGGATGATGTGAAATAATCTGTTAGATTACAAATCTCTTGTGTCCATAAGTTTGGCCTTATATAGGTGGTCGTGACGACCGTTGTCCCACATCTCCAATATTCCGACCCTTTGCGTAACCAATGGTAACAGTTACTAGGTTTATAAGTAGCTATAGTTTTCATTATGAGGAAAGGCTATCTAAACGCTTTGTAAGGCTCACGTTACAGTGTGTATTGTTTAAAATAGTAATGGGTTACTGTTTCTGATTGAAATATTGGGAATATGAAACTTAGAACAATTATCTATTGTGTTGGAATGTCTTAATTATACTGCATATAATCAAACTTTAGACATGCTCATTTAAAAAAATATATGTAAATCCCATTTCGTAATGAATAGAGTACCTATAAACTAAAAACATTGAGTTTATAACTTCAAAAAAGGAGGAGCTTATTTTATGTATGTTATTCATTCATTCATTTCGACGGGCCTGTTGGTCTAGTGGTTAGTGACCCTGACTGCTAAACCGGAGGTCGTGGGTTCGATTCCCACCCAGGACGAATCTTTGTGTGATGAGCACGATCATTTGTTCTGTGTCTGGGTGTAATTTATCTATAATATGTATGTATTTAGAAATATATAAGTATGTTTATCAGTTGTCTGGTTGCCATAGCACAGGCTCTGCCTAGTTTGGGATCAGATGACCGTGTGTGAAATGTCCCAAGATATTTATTATATTTATTTATTATTTAAAATTTAGCATTCTAATGACAAAAGAAGTATTGAAATCGGTACAGCATTTTTTGAGTTTAATCGTTACAATCATACAAATCATTCCTCTCTATAATATTAGTATAGAAATGTATGGTAAGATGGTGTATTTCAGTGCTTCTTTCTTTCATACAATAAAATCTATTTTAATTAAAACGTATATCGTCCGTAAAATATTTCTGCGCTTTGCATTTTTAAACCAGCTTTATTCAAGACGAAATGTAGAAGTTCGCCCACACGTGTGCAATTTGTATTCTAAGTTAGCAGTTAGTATTACACATCAGCTGTTGGAATTGCTTGCAATTTAAATGTCTTGAATTAAATAGTTATGTTATATATTCTCTGGAAGATAATCAGGAAAATATATTTCAATATATGATTATCTTAAAATAACTTTTAATAAAATTATGATTAGATATAAGAAAATAAAATGTATTTCTCCATATACTACATAGGTACATGTGATGAAGCTAGGAGTTTAACACACTGTCGGAAAACGCTATGGTAAAGATTATTAATTTTATATGTATTCTTGAATACAGGTCTTGAGAGAATAATATTAATTTAGTAAACCACAACTACATTTTCGTAAATTCAATGTTTAGTAGCATTGAATTTGTAACTACAGACTCTAGTACGATAACATTGTACGTGTATTCAAAATGTATTCTATGGTAGACTGGTCACTAAAGCAAGCCCCTACTTGTGCTCATTCTGAAGCCGTGCTCAACACACTGGATGTACTGTACAATACAAATTTCTCTTTGTAAAATGTACTAAAATTACCTATTCTATATTCGGGTACTTACACTACTGTTGGTACAGTCCACAGGTCTTGTTCCACGGACTCTTGACTATGCTCATAATATGGGATTTTGAATTCAACAGACAACTAGTGCTTGAAGAGACGTTGGTATTATTTGTATTTCTCTACATAATTAGGGCTCGTAGCTTACTGTAAGCCGCTCTTTTGGTCCCAAAATAGCTTGGGGAAAAAGCAACGCAAAATAATAGTTTTTTTGCAATATGTACTCATGTTGCTTTCTGAGGTTTACGCGAATATTAGACATTGAAATAAAACTAGTTTGAACGGATTCTATCGCGGTTTGACTGCCCGTGACCATGACACCTGCAAAGGCGTCGAAACGTCGGGAACAAAAATCTAAAATAAACCGCGATAGAATCCGTTCAAACTAGTTTTATTTCAATATGTACTCATTTATGTTAAAATTTTTAAAATCGTCTCAGAAAACTTATGACATTGCCTGTTGACAGACCTTACAGCAAGTATTAGTACTAAGACTACTAATATTTTTTTCAAATACAGTGTAAACTCCATGTAACGTCACTCGATTTAACGACAAACTCCCTAAAGCGTCGAAATCAATTGGCTTTGGTTGGTTTAGCTTGTTTTCCATACAATGATACACTCTACATAGCATTACACCCACTCTCATTAACGACTACAATTGAGTAATAAAAAGTAGTTTAAGTTGCTAAACTTAGTAAAAACTGCGCAGCTGTGTACGTTCTTTTGTCGCTTTATCATCCTAGCCCGCAAGAAACTCGATGTCGGCATCATGCATACCGAACTTTCTAAGAAATTCGCCCTTTTGTTTACAAATTGGGATTGCTTGCATGTGTAGACTGTTGTTCAGTTGTTGACCATGATTAATAAGTAGGAGTTATGGATTATCTATTCTGAGTTATGGATTATCTATTCTAAATCTTCAAACCTACATCGAAGTAGACGACTGCCTGCTTACAACGGCTTCACTCACAGACAAAGACATTTTGGATTCAGTAAGAAAAACTGAGGATCAGGAACAAGACAATGAAACAACGGATGAGCCTGAGCCTCCGCCGAGCATTAAAGAAGTTCTGGAAAATTATTTCCTTCATAACCAAGATGCCTCAATATCACCATATATGAATAAAATAAGTAAAAAATACAACAAAATTATTGGTGCAGCACAAGACGTCAGACAATAACGTCTGAAATAAACTTTTTCTTTTTCTAATTCTGATTTTTCTTCCCTCCATTTAACGACAACTCTCTATAACGCCATAAAATGCACAGTCCCTTCAGTGTCGTTATATAGAGTTTACACTGTATTTTGTTAGGTAGGTACAGACTTCATAAACTTATATTAAATTCTATTAAAAACTTTGTTTATTGAATTAAATTTTATTTGTATTACCTTTTTAATCATGTTATTATATAAGCTAACTGTGAAAGTATAAAAGTATTTAGTATTTACCTCGTATACTTGTTTTACACCAGCAAACTGTACGCGCGTAAACTGTAAATAAGTATTCACCGTCTACACAACATAATGTCCTTCGCAATGATAAAGATTAATTTAAAATAAAAACTCCACAACGTTTGCCGTGGAGGGTTTTGATTTATTAATTTTACGCGATCAAAGACGCTGGCCGGTCGCCAGTGGCTCATGATTTATAAGGTGACTTACAAGCACTGCAGCGCAACTTTATTTATATTTATTTTATTTCAGCAACTTTACTTCAGCCCTCTTAAACTAAGCTGAATAACTAATTCCCTTTTAAAACATGTCATACATAACTTTTGATATGCAATAGTCAAACTCGCCGGGTGTTTAAAAGGTAAAATATTTTTATTACAAGTAAATTGTAAAAATATAGAATCTATTTTTGATACATTTTCAGAAATACTAGACTTTATTTCAGTCAATGTATTTTAGAAAGTTTTATTTTTGTTTTAGTACAAGCGCGTACTGCTTTGCGGTGAACGCGGTATGTTTATTCAAGATTCACGAAAAAATTTCAGGCTGGCCTCTTGGGTCTAGTGGTAAGTGACCCTGACTGCTAAACCAGAGGTCGTGAGCTCGATTCCCGCCTAGAACAAATCTTTGTGTGATGATCATGATTATTCGTTCTGTGTCTGGTTGTATTTTATCTATAAGATGTATGTATTTAGGATAAGTATGTTTAGCAGCTGTCTGGTTGCCATAATACGGGCTCTGCCTAGTTTGGGGTCAGATAGTGGGTGAGTTGTCCCAAGATATTATTATATTATTATATTATTGTTATTACATTTAACAGAGAGTCTCTCGGTAACGTGGAATCGGCATATCGTCGTAATGTACGTATATTTAAATTTGAACACAAGTTAAAACTGATTTCTTTTCCGAATATCAATTAATTAGTTTTACGAAATTTTCAATGTAGCGAATTAAAATTTTAAATTAATGTAGTCAAAACAAATCTTTATAACACAAGCAATATTTTAAAACTAAACAAATCAAATGGTTTCCAATTCGATTCGATTCGATTTTGTTTTTAACTTCCTAATATCCAAATTGACCCTTTAGTTTAATTTTGATCTACATTAATCAAAAATTAAAAGTTAATGATTTTCACTATAAGAAAAACAAATAAAATGTAATTAGAACAAAAATGCAGGTACAGTAACAAAAAAGGACAACATTTTAGATACAAATAAATTAAAAAGTTTAGTATTTTCTTTATTCTTGACGTCACAAATTGTCACTGTATATTATTCGTACCGCTATTATCATGGCACCAAACTTTGCTTTTAACCCGTTCATTTATGAGAAATGTTTGAGCAGTTTCAGTTTGTGGTCAAAATGACCGCTGACCTAATCATACAGTATCGATCGCTATTAGCAGGTTCCATTTGAAACGACGAAACGTGTAATTTTGTGGACACCGATCATTTGAAGCTCACCACGAACTTCACTGTTCAATCAAAGGTGGAGTTTTAGTCATTTGAATATTTAGAATTAGGTTTTAACAAAAACCTGCGCAGATATTCCGATGAACAGGTACTCCATTAATTGGCTTAAAATCATCACACGGTATATGTTACAATGTAATATAATATTTTCCATATTCAGAATATACCTGTTTTTTCCTTTTTAGCGTGTCCTGTGTCGTAATTTTTTTTCTAGTACCTGTACTCATCCATGATCTTTTAATGAGGTGCCCATCGTATCCTACCAGCTACACAGCCGAGGACCAGTGCCCTTACTTTAATTAAAAATTTTGCATTGACATTGTATTAGAATTAAAATTAAATGGGTGAGTAAGGGCACTGTACAAGGCCACGGACAATGCCGTTTGCGTGACTGAGTATACCTATTTGACTGTTATAACGTCAAAATTAAATCAAATAAAGTCATTTATTCGTCTGTCAAAAATGGTTAAAGTGTTTATTCGTCAGCCCTAGTACTGGTATTGGGCAAAGACTACCATTAAATAACTCATTTATTCATTATTTTCTCTTATTAAAAGCAAAGCTACTGATTATAACAAATCTGATTGTTCTGATAAGCAGTAAATGACAGGATTACATTGCTGCCAATGTTCTTCGCGATAAGTATCGATAGTCTTTTATCTAAAGGCTGATGTCCAATCGATTCTATCCAATAGGTTGTCTGGCGTGTTCTAGATACAAGATAAGGCTCTGGCCACTATCCAACTATGAATGCTAATTCTAGCACGCAATCAACCTTTACTATAATTAGCAAATGACCAGCGTAATAGAGTTCCCTAATTGTATAAGCGATAACATCAAATTAAACCCACGCGTATCTAAAAATACATGTCGCTTTAATCTTCTGTAATGAAATTAGTATGATATTTTTATATTGACGTAGGTCGTAAGTTCTATAAAAGCGTATATTTACAAATAATTAGATTAGTTCAGTACATGCGTGGGTCAACTTTACTGACAGGATTGTCATAAGTATTCTTGCGATGTATTTAAAAATAGCCTCATTGTCAGAATTGCGTATAAGACTATATTTTTTTTATTTTATAGTAAACAAATATTACTATATAACCGATACCTCTCAAGGTGTAAAATGACATAGTAATTACTTTGATATTTAGCTAGTTACAAGCATTTGTAATTAGCTAATACTAATTGAAAGAGAGAGATGTATCCACATGTCGACGTCAATTCTCAAATCTCCACTCTAATCTGCAGCTGCCTCGTAAAGTAAAGTATTGAAAGAAAAATAGAAGAATTAGATATAGAACATGCATCATCTACGCACTTATTTTTATCTGTTATTTCGTAGTTTTGCTTAAATTTACGACTGTTGTTAGAAATATTTGTTTTTATCTAAACATTTACCTAATATGTACTCAAATGCCTCAATAATGAAATAGGAAGCTATTTAAAAATAGTCTTAATTAATAGTCGGAATTAATTGAAAGCGAACTAAAGTATCGTAGCAAAATAAAAGAAAATGGTGATTTTCCAATTCAAAGATGCTTTTGTGCTATTTCGAAAGCTAAGTATAAATACAGTAAAGAATGGCTTACAACCCACGGGTTATTTAAAATTCAGTCAATATCTTGTAAAGGCAAAATTTATTTTCAAAATAGAGTAATATATGCTTATAGTAGGTAATGTAACACAGTTAACTTAAAATTACTGTGTTTTAACCGTATTTTTTAAGTTATTTAGTAAAAAGTCGACACTTATTGTCTCCAAATAACCCCACTTTACTGTTCTATATTCCATCGGGAACCAAGGATATTTTTTTTTCAATAATGAGCGACTGTTTAAAATCAAAAGAAATCTAATTCTATTTAAACCTTAGAGCAATAAGTAAAATTGCAACATAGAATGCGTTCGAAATAAAATCGCAGTATTTATTGTTTAAAACAAAGCAACTCAAACGGATTTTTTTTTCTTAGTTGTTTTGTTCTGTCAGTCTTAAGAAAATAGGTCGATAGCTTCCGTTGACAGCAACAGAAGAATTGCAAACATTCGTTAGCTATTCCTTTGTATCGTACTTCAGGTAGTCTAGTGTAAAACTTTAGTCGAAATGGTACAAATGGACTTCAACAGTGTTGCTCCAAACAATTTTTCTGTCTACACAAAGGCATGTATAATATCTTACGTTAATGTTTTTAAATCACATAAATAGGCATGTTTCCTAATGTTTTTTTTTAATATCCGCCCGGTAGATTAGTGAATTTTATTGGATACGTATTTTTTCTTTTTTCCTACAAACAAAAAAATATCAAAATACAGAGAACGGAAATATCCCGTGACGTCACTTCTTGCTACAATTTTTACCACGGCGAGGTGTCATACCAGTCAACATCCCTATTCTCATTTTTTTAACCGTAATTTTCATACCATTTTGTATTCATATACCAATACTGCCACAAAGCGATTAATTTACCGTCCTACGTTAAAACAGATCCAAGGTTTGAATTATTGAAGAGGATAAACGTCGTCAAACGATGTCTCAGTATCCTCTACATCGCTACCACATACCAATATCAGCGTCTTATGGCCATTGCGGGCACAGTTGCCATGGTAACGACTAAGTACAAATTCACAACCAACGACGAGTACGCATACAATGCAAATCCTTTGTAATGACTTGAATGAAATTGAAGACCCAATTAGTAGGTATAGGTTTGTACCACATAGCTTATGGGTGGAAAATGTTTGACTCGTATCAATAAGGAAATATTTTTATTTGCTCATAACAAACTTATTAGCGTATTAGATTGAACATTTGCCTATGAGAAAATGAAGTATTATAAAATAATGTTAGATTTTTTCTTTATTGGTTTTACTTTCATCTCCTCGTTCATGTCGTGGTGGCCTAGCTAGCCTAGGTTCAAACCCAACAGGCAAGTACATTTGCGACTTTTTAAAAATTTGTATGTAGTTCCTTTCTGAATTATTCTAAAACATCATTGACAATCGGTGAAAGAAAACATCGCGAGGAAACCTGAATTCCAAAAAAAATAATCTTAAATCGACAAGCAGCAAGTAAGCAAGCGGAATGTTCAATGCTCGTTCCTTCTCATGAGAAGAAGACTGTGCCCAGCAGTGGTAAATTTATAGTCCGGTAATATTTTATAATACTCGTGCCCATAACCAGATTGTTCTCAATGCATGATTAATTAGTTGGACATAATAATTACAAGACGTAAAATTATTTCATATTTGGATTACAATTAACTGTGAATTGAAAATCAAGTTATATTTTAGCTTTTAAATATAGGTAAGTGCTATTTTACTACACCTTTCAGTATTTAATATTTAACTTAGTGCATGGCTGCATGTTTTACATTATGTATAGGTAATCTTAACGCGAGTAAAGCCAAAGTAAGTTTTGTATTTAATACACAGATTCAAGAGATTGTTTAGCCAAGTTTCCCGGAATAACTATTCGTAGTAACATCATGTTCAAACCGATCGACACATTGGCTACCATCGACACCGATGACACGAATGATTTTGGTATATTCAGAAGCTACAGTAGTTGCGTCCTTTGTTCCAAAAATAAGTAGAAATATAATTTATTAGGATGAAAATAGAAAGACCAACTAGATAGACTCCTTCCTAAAATACTGGCCTGTCCTGGCACAGAATAGTAGTAGACACGTGGAAAAGAAAAATCTGCAATGAGACAATACAGAGCTAGATCAGTTTAGATCAGTATAACTTAAAATGTTAGTTTATTTTATTATAATACTGGTGCCCGCTGACTCGCCAACGTGTCGTTCGCCAACGTGTCGACGTGTCGTGTGTTATCGCGCCAAAAAGTAGCCTAAGCTTGGATCCCAAAAAAGGACATATCCTATTTTGGGATCTAAGCCTACCATACCAAATTTAGCCCAGTAAACGTAAGCATAACAGGCAGATAGACAGACAGACGCATTTATAACATTTGAATGGAAGTATGGATTAGTATAGGTACCTACTACATGAAGGTCTAAACTACTATTTTGAATGCAGCTCCTTTGATCTGCATGCAACAAGGCTAGCAGATTACAGGCAAGCTGATTGATACCTGATTCTGTTTCCGAGGTACAATTCGCAATGTTCCGATTTCCACCTTTGATACGATTTTGTACCCGAATTGTTTGGAGCTGAAAATCACTACCAATGTTTACGTGTTACAATTGTTTTGGTTATTTTCCTTTCGCATAGTCTATTTTTCTTGTAGTAAAAAAATATGGGAGAAAACCAAACAAAACAGCTTTTTATAACTTTTCTAAACATTTTATAATACCTACCCACGAAACAAAATCTTATTGAACTGAATATAAAGCAAACCAAAACAGGTTGTGACAATCAAAAGCACAATCTCTGAAAAATAAGGATTATGAAATAAGGAATATAAAGAATGCTATACATATTTCTTAAGAAGATCCGGTCCAAACAAGATAATACTCATACGAGTGATGTACGTGACAATATAATATGTAGTAGGTAAACAAATCTACGAAATATAATGTTTGAAGTCAGAAGGTGCATGCTTAGGTGGAAGAGAAACGCGAACAGAATTTCTAAAATCACGTTGCAGCTACACTCGTATTGCGGAGTTATTCAATGTGCTCAGTTACCGATTCAATGGTAACACCTTGTTGAGATTTTGCGCCAAATCCATAAATGTATATTAGAATTGTCAAATATTGAATGTTTGTTAGTCAAGGCCACGTATTTTGTGCGTGAATATAAAAAATATTGTCAACGATAATATGGTATTAAGGTATTTATGAATGCTCTGTTTTATCACAAGCTAATTTTGTGATGTACCTGTCATGAATACCCATTTTCTTATATGTATGTATTTAAGTCAAAACAAAATTAATATTTATTCAATCAGTCTTAAAAACTTGACAAGAAATTCAATTTAAATTTTGGCTTCATCTAAAAATACGATCAAATTTCCTGCTTAACTTCGATGGATTTATCTCTTCTCAAACCGTACATCTAAATCTGGTTAAACCCGATTACTGATCGGCTCAACTAAGTCAATAATATTCCTAATAATCCTTATTATGTTATTCACGTAATCAAAGCAGGAAGTTGTACTCGTAAGAAGTTGTTACTCGTCTGCAGTAGGGTAGGGTAAATATTCGTTAACTATTCCTTTGTCGCGTCTTGTTTGTGATGAGCATGTCAAAGCAACGTTTCGCTATAACGACGGTGGCTGAAATTCTAAATATTCCGGTAACCCAAGGTAATATACGCCACCGCTGTTTTAACCTATTTTTAGTGTGATACTTTTATATTTGGGATAGTTTTTTTTAATATGAAACTGGTCGGAAGAGTGCTCGTTTGAAATACCTATGTTAAAAAGGCGTACGAAGGTAGGTCAATTAATTATATTACTTTGAGTCAAATATTTAAGAATAAATAAGAAACATAACTTAGCCAAAACTCATTTCTATTTTTCTGTCCAATCCAAACCATGTTGGTCTTTTTCTTAATCGGTATCTTGATTGCTGAAGGTCGTGTCTAGCTTGAAATGTTGATCACTCGATGCACTATGCTTCTCCACTTATTCCTTTCCTCGGCGGTATTTATAGCCTTAGTTATTGTAAGGCCAGTAAGCATCTTTCCTGGGTCTGCCCAGCTGCCGCGTGATCTTCTCCCACGATGTTGGTACCTACCTAACTAAAACCCAGCTAATAATATCTTAGATGCTTAATCTTTGTAGACATCGGTTTTCAGACTTTAAGTAGATGTACTACTTTAAACATACATATAATTATTTTTAGTATTAAACATGTAAGTAATAACAAACAAACAAATGAAATATCATTTTCCATTTCCATAATATTTGAAACCAGCTCATATAATATCCCTCTATTCCAATAAACTTCAAATAGTGCTTTGTAACAAACACATTCATCGCTTTCTGTCTGATATATTTATGTGTCTATAAATTGGTCCAGCTTCCCGAGGCTTTGCTAATGTCCTCATAGATCCATCTGCTTCTAACGTAACATTGCAAAATATCGCTCAATATGTTCACTTTGTGTTTTGTTCTTGCACAATAGATCCCTTTTCATCTACACACTTTTGTAAAAGGGTGTATTTCATACATAATGTGTTAGGCAATATTGTATTTTTATTTAAATTAATGGCGTCTAGGGCTTTCATTTACGGCGATGTTAAGTTAACATTTACATCGTTGATTTTGAAACCTATCTGTCTGATTCACACACAACTTTAAAATATTTTCTTTAATTTGAAATAACGTTACTTGTAATACTATCTTACAAAAAAGAATCATAAAATCCGTGGTAAAAAGTATCTTTGTTGTTTATGACTCCCAAAAGACCCTATCAAAACAACCAACAAAAACAATGAAAAATACCTTTAACATGAAAAACTATTTTGTTTTTTAAAAAACAACATTTTCTCACGAAAACGTCTTGATCTTTTGTAAAGAATCAATCGCAGACTTGTAATAATGGACTTTATTTGAATAAAAGATCAAATCTGATTTGTTTAGTCAAAGTATTGATACTTTTAGTTTGTCCCAGGGAACTTATAAATAAGCAATACAGAATACAATGATTGTAGTAGCCATAAGAACTATGTTTTGATTGTAAAAAGATGAAATTGAACTTTAGAAGATTTTTTTTAAACAGAATTACAATTTGGACATTAAATATCTCTTTATTAGTTGGTTTTAAGGTTATCCTAATTAAGGTGACTTTAATGTATCTACATTAAAGGTGGTAGGTAACCTTGATAGGTATCGTCTTAATCCATTGATTAAAATAATAAAAAAATAGTGTCTCGTGGCTAGTGTCAGTATTCTGTATTTACTGCGGCTTTCAGATTATTTTAATCTATATTTATTATTATAAAGAGGATATTGTTTGTGAGTTTGTTTGTAGGAAGTACCTAATGTCTCGAACTACTGAAACGATTTTGAAAATTCCTTTACCAGTAGAAAGCTGTATTACCTACTCACGAGTGTTATATGCGCGAAGAATGCGGGTGAAATTGCTGGCTCAGCTAGTGTTATATAAATATGAAGTAGGTACCTAATATTACTAAAATAATTTCTAACAAATTGTATGGTTACAAGTATAGTCAGAAACTACTGAGCACTTACAATTTAGGAAGACACACACGTCGACTCGAACACAAGCAGCTATGGTGGATTTTTTTTAATTGTAATTACGGAAATCAGCGCTGTAGTAAGACAAAAACCAAAAAATAACTTGAGTTTGATAAAGCATCTTTAAAAAAATTTATTTTCATAAATGTAAAAAAATATTGCTTCTAAAATGAAACAATACCAAACGAACTAGTAATAGGGACTATTACGCGTGTAAACGCAAACGGACTGCCGACTCATTCCTCAAGATTCTTATCCCGCGCCTACCATGCCAATACGTCCCAAATTCCAATACAATTAGAAACCAATCTCCTGCACAGCCGTAGATCACAAATCTGCTCGACCAGCACCCACATTTCTCCCGTGTCGTGTTCATCACATAAATAACTATCTTAACAGGAACGTAACAAAGGCACATTGTTTATATGAAGCCGAAGAGCCCCAATAGTCTAATAAAAGAGCCTGTTTGAGCCACAATACCCTATGTCCCAATAGTGGTAAATACCTTGCCTGAGTTGTTGTTACATTCAATGGATATTTATGTATCAGTCTGGATCGTTACAAGGCGGTAGGAGATGGTACTTCTATTTTATAAGAAAATAAATTGGATAGTAACATTTATTTTGTAACGCAAATATGCAATTAAAAATGAACATACATGATAAGACCTCTCCTCTGGCTGAGGATGAAACTAGTTGAGCAATACCGAAAAAATGTATGATAATTTTATGAAAAAAATTATCTCAAGGCCGAAATTTGACGGTTGTAGCATGAAAGAAAAAAATCGTGTTGTTGTGTAAAATATTGAATAAGTAAAATATTGGGAAGCTAAAAAAAAAGTAGCGTGGGCTTTAGACGCAATAACAATAAAAGTTATCAATAGGGATGTTGACTGGGTATGAAAAGTTAAAATCTATTTAGTCTGTCAGTTAGATAATAAAAAAATATTAGACACGTATTTTTTCTTTTATCAAAACAATAAAAAAATACAAAGATACAGCGCTTTAAAGTTTCGGAGTGGGGGCTAATGACGCCACGCCTTGGTAAAAATTGTAGCGAGGAGTGACGTCACGCGTAATTTCAGTTCTCTGTATTTTGATCATTTTTTGTTTGCAGGAAAAAAGAAAAAATACGTGTCCAATAAAATTCATTAATCTACCAGGCGGACATTAAAAGAAAAATTAGCTTCTTTTATAAAGATTTGTTTCGTAGGCTCAAACAATTTTCTTGGTGAGTTTAGCGACATAACCATTTCGCTACTATTGACTTTGTTGCAAGGCAGAAAGAACACAGGAAACTCTTAATGACGAACTTTTCACCGGTATCTAATTACATTAAACATCGGGAATAAATTGATCTCTGAAATAAATCGAAGTTTCAAAAGAAGGGCTTAATTATACCTGTGAACAAAGATTAATTAATATTTAATAATCCATCCACAAATAAGTCTCCATCTTAACAACTATCTTATATTTCTACTATTTTGATTGCACGGATAGGAGTGGTATAGGTCACCACGCCAATTACCACAGTGCGCGACGTGCTGCAGGTTCGATCCCCGCTTGGGACAAGCATTTGTGTGATCCACAAATGTGTGTTCTAAGTCTGTGTGTTCTTTGTGCATGTGATTTGAATGTTTGTGAAACAAGAATTAAATAAAGTAGTGAGGGAGTCTTTTTAAAAAAAAATACTTATTTAACTATTGTATATGTAGGTATAATATTAGAACAATGTGTAATTGAATATTTATTGGCGGAACTTGTAATTAAAGCTATACAATACCTGCTTGGGGTTACTGGCGGTCGCAAGGGAATCAATTCGATGGAATGATCGAACATTATAGTACAGTCTCTCAATTATGTAAAGGCTTGATCAAGCCGCGATTTAAATTCTTAATGACATGTATTGTGGTACGAATAAAGTTCTTATTATCCTGTTCAATTAATTCATGTATTTATTTAATTGTAATAATTATTTAGTATTTTCATTATATTTTTAACCGTTTTTAAAAGGAGGTTCTCAATTCGACTGGTTTTTGTTTTTTTTGCATATTTCTTACGCGATTTCTCCGGCTATTGTAAACGGATTTCAAAAACTCTTATTTTGTTGATAGGGTATTTATCTCATAGTGTGGGTCCATATTAATTTTATTGAATTCGGTTTCTTTTTACATTTATGTGTAGGTACCTAATCAATTATGTCTTACTCTGAAAGAGTAATAATATTAATAATATCTTACTATATCTTTCGTCTGATAGAAGGATACCTCTATCAGACAAAAGATATCTATACATATAATAAATCTGTAGAAGTGAAAATTCTGTACATTGAAAATATTAAAAAAATAAATAGCAGGGGGTGTTACTAGAACGAGACCGAACCCAAAAATGTGATTAAAAAAATTTTTGTCTGTGTGTCTGTCTGTCTGTTTGTTTAGGCATCACGCAAAAACTACCGGTTCGATTACCATGAAAGTTGGTATACTTATTCTTTAATATTCTGGGCACCACACTGGGTACTTTTTATCCCGGAAAAGTATATACAATATAAAACAAACTTAATTTTGCGGTTCGATCCCTAGACCCGATTACTGTACCAACCGCAAATAATAAGTTTGTCGTAGGTCACGTCGCCCGGCCGCAGTGGAGTTCAGTTGGCGCTGCGCCCCAATTTATGCTGTAAATTAAGTGCCGAATTAAAGTCCGGTGAAGCAGTCAAAGCCTGCGCTCAGGCTAACTGCGTAAATCTCTTCCAAAAAAAAAAAAAAAGTAGTGCCGTAGGTTGAATTTTGCTTGCATCGTTCGCAACACACGCGTGGCGCGCGGCGGCCATGGATCGCTACCGTATATAAGAACGGCCTCTGAGCGCGCGTGCATTAAAAGTCCGGTGAAGCAGTCAAAGCCTGTGCTCAGGCTAACTGCAGTAGACGTTTTGCAAAAAAAACGCCTGCATCATAAAAGTCCGGTGAAGCAGTCAAAGCCTGCGCTCAGGCTAACTGCAGTAGACCGCTTCCAAAAACGCGCGTGCATCATAAATTTTTTGAACTTTGATTTGAACGGACGTGTCGAGTGGCGAGCGTTCGGTCTTATTAGCATTCTATAAATTGTATGTTTTAAATACTTGCAACTCTAAACCGTGCTTTTCAGCGCGACCTTTTTATTCCTTTTAGTTTTTATTAAGTACAGTTTAAGTTAGAGTTATTTAGGTTTATTTTTATAAGTCGTAGGCATAGATTTTAATTTTAAAGTATATATATGTAGTATATTTGATAGTGTACGTTATTTTATGTGTGACTGTAGGTTATTTTATAATACTGTTAGGTAAGATTAGTCATTACAGATATAAGTTTTTAGGGATTTTGCTTATTTATTGGGTTTAGATTTGTTATCGGTAGGTGTTTTATTTTCTGTTATTGAGTTTTTTTTAACTAGGTAAGTACTTAGGTTTTTTAATAAGGCGTAGACCGTATAGATTTTAAGTATAGGTAGTAGTAGTGTGTAACGTAGGTTATTTTTAGTACTTACTCTTAGGTAGTAGGACTCTGAGAGACATCAGGCTCATTGACCAACCCATGGGTGGTATTACAGTGGTTTTTTGTGGTGATTTTAGGCAAATTTTGCCAGTTATACCACGGGGAACACGAGCTGACGAAATCAGAGCTTGCCTAAAAAGGTCAAGTTTATGGCCTAATATTGTATCCATGCATTTAACAAAATATATGCGGGTGAGACTTGGAGATGACCCACATGCACAGCATTTTTCTGATTTATTATTAAAAATAGGCGACGGAACTTATCCAAATGATGAAGGAAAATTGCTTTTAAATGATAGATTATGTTGTACGGTTTCGTCCGTGCAGGAGCTAATATTTTCAGTGTACGGCGACATAAGTAATATAACACATCAGCACAATACTTGGTGATGTAAAAGGTCTATTTTAACTCCTCGAAATGATCAAGCATGTGCAATAAATAATGAAATACTGTCGCTTATTCAAGGAGAAAGTCGAGAGTATATCTCTATCAACAGAATGATTGATCAAGAAGAATCCACTAATTTATCCAATAGAATTTTTGAATTCATTAAATGTTCCTGGACTTCCCTAACATACAATTAAGTTAAAAATCGGTGTTCCTATAATTCTTCTTCGTAATTTAAGTCCTCCTAAACTGTGCAATGGTACTCGATTAAAAGTCGTAAATCTACAACCTAACATAATTGAGGCAGAAATTTTAAACAGTTGTGGTGCCGGGGAAAGTGTTTTGCTTCCTAGAATTCCTTTGATTCCGAAAATTTTTCCATTCCAGTTTAAGAGAGTACAGTTTCCAAAAGGTTTATGTTACGCCATGACAATAAATAAGGCACAGGGTCAGACTCTAGGCGTTGCTGGCGTCGATCTTACCGTGAGTTGTTTTTCACATCAGCTCAGCTTTACGTCGCTCTGTCCCGTGTGAGCAGTCCAAGAAACCTTTATGTTCATATTCCGGACGGGCTCACTGACAATGTCGTGTATACTGAAGCTCTCAATTAATGTCGTACGGTGACTATCTGTCGTTACTATTATCTTTGTGAGCATTCGTTGTAATGAACGTCAGCTTCGCTATTGGATATCCTGCTAAAAAGGCACCAAAGTAGAAATCTACAGAACGCGAGCGATGCTTCGAGCAAAGATATCATTTACCCTCTTAATCACCGCTAATAAGACACAATTGGTTTTCTATTGTAATAAGCCACAAGAGAAGGCCCAAAAGTATTAATACCGGTATGCTCCATAACGTTCTACACAAATAGCACTTTACACAAAAAACTCATTGATAAGTTTCGACATCCACGCGAACGAAGTCGCGGGCACAGCTAGTAGTTAAATATTTTTGTCAAATGCCTCTTCGTATTCCTCTTTTAAAATACCCAAGAATTTTTTTTGGTACGCTAAGATTTTTTAAATTTTCATGTGTTAGTAAGTTTGGGTCAGCTTCTGTTTTGATTCTGATTTGATTTGATTGTACCTAAAATAAAATACAACAACATACGTGACTGACCAATGAAATGTAACTTTGCTAAGAAAACTTAGTACAACACGAATGCGTATTGGCAAACTTTTTGGGTAACTTAAACCAATCTCCCGTGAGGTCAAACATCAACGATATAACAAATCGACATAAATCGGATTTATTCAGTTTTTTAGAACAAACTTAGCATTTGGAAGCAATAACATAAAAGGTTAGAGAAAAAATTAAGTTAACTAAAGAGTGCGCCAAACTAGTATGAACTGTAGGAGCTAGTTTGAACAAGTAAAATCCAGAGTGCGACAGTTTTATTAAAACTGTCTCAAAACCTAATATTACCGTAACGTAACGTAAGCAAATAATTGGCTAACGCTCGGCACGAGGGTCTATTAGCGCGCGCTCTATACTTATCTATGTTTACTTTAAGCTTATATATTATTAATAAATATTGAAAGCAAATTGTTTTTAGGTAACATTTAAAATAAAATAAGCGTGAATAACAAAACACAATCTTTATTTCGGTTCGAAGCTCCAATTTTCCATTGACCTACATAGATAGGATCCATTGAGCAAACACTTTACTGAAATGAAAACTGAACGCTTAGAACACGGTAAACACTACAAAGGTAGGCACTGAGCGAACAAGAAATAACAATATCCTTTATATCAACGAACGCCATACACAAAAGATTCGCGCTAAACAACCGCTTCGAACGATTTTTGAAACTGTCAATGTAGCCATGTAAACAGTTATTCAAGAAGTATATAAACGCACGTAAATTGCTTTTTGTTGAATAATTTAGTTTTCTCAAAGCTCTGTGTGTTTGGTAGAACTTGTGAAGAAACGCTTAAGTGCCTTGATAAGTTTATATGTGTAAGGCGTGAACTGAACGGTCTTATTCATTACGAAAACGCGAGCAGGTTTATCCTTAAAACAGTTAAAGTGATATCAATTTGTATGTTCTTAGGTGTAAGATTTTGTGTGCTCTGAATTTTGATGTTACCTAATTAGGCATTTTGTGATACAAACTTCTTGTTTAAATGAATATAAATGTCTAAATGCTTAGGTTGCATATATGGTGAATAAAATGGTAAACAAATGAATCAACATTGATTCTCCACAGTCTTAGTATACATCTACTGTTTAATATTATGTAGAAGTATTCTTTCTAGATCTAGATTCTAGCCCAACTCAACAAGATCAGAACAAACATTACCCAGACACTGAAAGTCTTTATTCATAATGCTTCAAACAGTTTCAATATCCTCATTAATCATTTTAGTCTGTATTACGCAAGCAAAATCAAAACTAAACACTAAAACTGCGACTAACAAATATTACGAGCTCCAATATTATATCAACAGACAAACTTTAGCAACGTCTTGTATAAGCGAAACTTTGCCTTGAAATAGTAAATGGTTAAATACAATTTTCTTCCCTTTTGCTGAGTATCACAAACGTTGATTTCAGAGCTAATATTGAGATAAAACTTTAATATTCTAATAAGACTAATGAGAAACATAAACATTAACAATTTACTAATAATGACTAACGATAAGATAACATTCGGTAAATAGTTGATTAACAAAAACATCACCTATTTAATAATAAAAAACAAAATATATTAATACGTATATGTGCTATAACTTAATGCTAACTTATTCATAAAAAAATCGTGTCAGTGTTTGTTATCGAACTCTTCCGACACGGGTTGTCCGATTTTTATTAGTTTTTTCTGCGTATGTCAACCACCAGGTTGAAACACTAGGGACCAGTAGGTAATGCTGCGGTCGGTATGTCACTGATCTTCTCCTTAACAGCAGGGGCGACTTTTTTTTACAAACTTTACAAAAAACTCTTTTTGCCTGACTGTACTTAAATCATGACAAGAAAATATGTCACGGAGCTCTTTGCAATCAAGAGCTGTATACCGCGATTACCGTACGTGACCACTCCTTGTAGAGTTTATAGGCTATTCGACATTATTGGCGCTAATAGGCTAGAGAGAGTTAGATAATATTATAGTTCATAAGACTTTGCCTTTTCTTAAAATACTACCAAAGAATGAAATAACAAATTTACAAAAAAGCTACCGACCGGGTTTGCGCCAATTAGCTCATCCAACACAAACAAAGAAACATACTATCCCTTCCTCAATAACCATCTTGAATACAAACACGCTAATCTAACACGTTGTATCTATAGCAACGAATCCACGTAATATGCTAGTACTGCGAGCAGAGTAGCTAAAGTGGTATTTTTGCTGAATCATAATTATGAAAACAGTGTATGGATTGTCATAATATAATATCTTAATAATAATATCTTGGGACATCTCACACACGGTCATCTGATCCCAAACTAGGCAGAGCCTGTGCTATGGCAACCAGACATTTGATAAACATACTTATATATTTCTAAATACATACATATTATAGATAAATTACACCCAGACACAGAACAAATGATCGTGCTCATCACACAAAGATTCATCCTGGGTGGGAATCGAACCCTCGAACGACCTCCGGTTTAGCAGTCAGGGCCACTAACCACTAGACCAACAAGCCCGTCAAATATATTTTGACAATTCATATTTTTGACTTGATTACAAAATTGAACGTTCACAAATGTATCTCTTTGACTTGTACTAAGGAGGATCGTATATAAACCGTGACATTTACACGAATTTAGAACAGATCGGTTGGGAATTAGGAAATGAAATCATATTATGATTCTACCAAACGATCACTTTAGGTACCCAGTACGTCAGTTACTTGCCAGCACGTCAGACCTGTGTCAAGCCGTAATTACGATTTACCACCTCGATTGGACAACAAAGAAACAAATCAACGTCAACCTTCTATGAACGGTGGAAAATCAGCTGATGAGTATCAGCTTTCCTTTTAGGTGATTGTTTTTTGTTTTTGTCGAATTGTGTTTGATTTATCGATATCATCTCTTTTGCTTCGTAACTATTTTAGGTATGAGTCTTCGGTACAACCTTACTTAATCTGTTGGTTTTTTGGCTGCCTTACTTTTGATTATAAAATAAAATAAAATAAAAATATCTGTTGAGGAGCCCTAGACCTTACACTAGGATTCCCTGTGCGTAGGGTCTATTCTCTTACAATCCTATAAGTTTCTAAAGATATGTTTTTATACTGCTACCAAGAAAAAAAAGAAAACAAGAATCCAAAATCCGAAATACTAGGATCAATATTCCTATGGCAATAGTCAGGTGTATCTGTAGTGCTTGTGGGAGTGAGAGGGTGAGAATATGTGTGTGGTGTATAAGAGGGTGTTAGTGTGTGTGGGTATGTGTATAGGGGATGGTACGTGTGTTTGAGGTGGGGGTGTGTGTGTGAGATTGTATTTAATAAAAGAAGGTAAGTATAAAGTTTAAAGAAACTAAAGTATAGACATAGATACGTGGAGTAACGTCACAATAATATAACAATACCAGTCATCATATATATTGTATAGAATGTACTTCATAATGAAAGGGTATGTCACATACAGTTTAGGGCTTCTATGTCGTATAGTATACAGTGTATTGTGATTACTTTATGGCACTTTCATGGTTATTGAATGGGTGCAATTTTACCCTTAATTGATGTCCAATCTACTATGTAGTTTAAGTAAATTTATCAGCCCGTGACTCGATACCATATCCACCTCGTAGTTTTCATTTGTTAATTAAATATTAGATGATGTTAAATCTGTAAAGTGCCAAAAAATACTATTTAATTTAACCTAAGAAAAAAACATGAAAATCAACTATAAGCCTAAGTCGTCTGAAAGCACTTTAGAACATCTCACGGCTAATTAGCTTCTAGCTTAATTCAAATTAGAGTAAAAAATATTTTAGAGTCACATTTTTAAACAATTATCATTTAACCCAAGCGTGGAAGGCTGACACTAACGTTGAAATATTTTAATGTCTGCCCGAGACTTATTAAATCTACTCGCTACAGCGACATTTTTACACGTAAAAAATATAATTATATGCATAACTTTGCCGTGGAAATTGCACTCTCTTGTTATTTCAAAAAGTATACAATTACCAACTTAAGGACGCCTTAAAGGATATTTATTATACTATTTCGTGTTGGTAGGGTAACGAGAAAACTGGGGCCGAATTTTAATAGGTGTTTCGTTACTTCGTTAATTTAAATATTTGGCTTAAATAAAAATTTAAAGCGTCTTTATTAAGCCCAGAATACGACTGATGTCATAACCATCACGTGGCGCTTCCGGTAGAAAGTGTAATGCTTACGTAATTAATAAAATTACTGCTGAAGATAAAGCACATTTTCATAAATTAAACTTACACAGAGGTGTTATTATCACACTATAATGTCAATTTACACGTCGCAGCCCATCATTTGTAGCCTACATTAATCATTAGATAATTACCTAACTTGTTGTCATAGTACGATAGAACACGCGTAAGGGGTGGCAACACTGGCAACAAAGTACAAAAAATTATTAAAACTTAGGACTACAAAATTGAATTAGTATTTGCTTGAAGAGAAACGGTATTCCATTGTTAGGGTTCCGAATCTGTCGGGTGCCAATTTCAAAGGCTCCGCTTTCCGTCCGTCCTTGCGTCTGTCTGTCAGCAAGCTGTATGTCATAAAAAATAATACAGAGTTGAATTTTTTTAACGGAGTGTGTATTTCTGTTGCTGCTATAACAACAAAAAATAAAAGGTAAATACTGTTATTATTATCTTGTGCAATGGTACACAAAGATTTTTTCTGCTTAACTTCATAAATTTTTATTAACTTGCCCAAGATTATTATTTTTTTAATTCGATTTCCTTGGGTTACTTTTCCGTCAACATTTCTTATATAACAAACTAATCGGTAATCCCCGCATAGGAAACGAATTTAAAAAAATCATTTATTATAGGTAAAATAATTGTTTTTAAAAATGTCATACTACCAAATGCCTAAACTTTAGGAATAATTAACAATCTAAATACATACGCGATACATTATTATTTGTGCACATATTGTAGTTTATAAGTAAGTGCCTTATAATTAGTGTCGCAAGAAAGTACAAACATGAGTAAAACAATATGCGCACTTAAACTAGGAAATTGGATATTTACTTGTTTATATGTTGCAGACCCTTTAGGGCTTCTTGCAATCAAGTTACTGTAGCTTAGTGCAATATCCCCGTGAGCGTTACGGAACAATCTTATTTAATCGTATTTCATTTATTCCTACATTTCTATCAAAACAAAAATAAGACTTAATGTTTTATTAAATTTTAGTTTTGTGAAATTTTGACAAACAAGCTTGTTTACCAAGTGATTAGTAAATTGGTCAGATTCGCTCTATAGATCTGATCTCGCCGTCTCAAGTCTAACGCCTACACAACCATACCTACCTACCTACCTACCAACACTCACATATATAATATACATTGTTATCTTAACACTAAAATGAAGGTGATGCTAAAAAGCGGTTAGATAAAGAAAGTTTTGTAAAATGTGGAAATCACATGCAATGGTTAACTATACACAACCCATTTGAAATGGGTTAACTGTCCAAAATAAAAGAAAAGCTACTGGTCAGGTTTTTGTTATGGCACTAAAAATGTAATGTCTTTGAATGGTTTGATAGTACCAAAAACAAGGGTAAGCTATGCTCGAAGTTTGTGGATTAATGTTTTACATTTTATCAGGTCGTCAAAAAGACTTAACAAGTTGACCCAAATGCAGTGTTTTAACAGCGAAAAGTGAAATTCTCTTAAACAAAACACAGTAAAAACTAAAAAAATCGGTCAAGTACGAGTCGGACTCACACACTGAGAATTTCGTACCATCGTACAAGATAAATAACAGAACGTAATTTTTACTTGACGCCAAGAAAGGGGTATGATTTTATTATTTATTGTTGTTGTTATAATAATAACAGAAATACACAATCTTTGCAAATTTGAACTGTCTACCTGTTACGGTTCATGATAAAGGTAAGGAAAGAAGGTTGGTAAGGAATCCTAAGAGTTATGACGAATCTGTACGGTATATTTACCAAAAAAAAATCAGTTTCCTTTAATTTTGTTTACAAGTATCAAATAACAGTTTATCTTGGTAATTATTAATATTTCTCGCAAAAAGAGTGGGAGTTTGTTTGCTTTATTAAATTATACTCAATACAGTAGGTACTCAGTACAGATCGGAGTCAGGTAGTTGGGCGGTGTTTACACCCCCGTGCCTCGGAAAGCACGTAAAGCCTTTGGTCCAGCGCATGAATTTTCTCCAGTCGTGTCAGATTGCTGTCCCATCAGACTATTCCAATTCCAAGTCCTCAGTTCGCGTACACATTGGCGTACTTAAATATGTCCCACACATATGAGTAATCTCTATTGAGTAAAGCCGCCATGACCGAAATTCGGACAGGAAGAGATATTTATTATTGTTAGGGTAGGTACTATACCTAAATCAATATTAAAATGGGTAAGCCTATATACCTACTGATTCCCCAGAAGAATTATCATAACACTTACATAGGACTAGGATGGTAAAATAGCCGTTTTGCTGAATCATTATTCATAATAATTGTATAATTATTTCATAATTTTATTTTGATTACAGTTTACGTTTAGTTGTTTATCACTAGAGTTTATAATTTTGAAAGATAAATGTTTACAAGATCTGTTGTGAATTCAGAAAATTAATTAACAGTAGGTACCTACATAATATATTCAATCTCTTGCGTCATTATAACATCTAACAGTTTCAACATCTTAAAGGGAAATTGTAGAGTATTGTTATTTATTACAAATGCCTACACAAGACAAATAACACTCTCAACGTATCAATTTGATTCTATTATTACCTTTATTGATAGGTAACGTAAGGAGTTTCCTGGGTAACAGTTATTTTCGTCCTCAATACCTACGTATAAATATCTAAATGCCAGGAATACACATCCCACGCGTCCTTAAACCTCTAATGCTACGTTTACACTCCGCTACTATACTAAGGCCGCTTGCTGATTTGTCGGTGCGGCAGCAATGCGGGATCGGTACACACATAACAGGATCGCGCACAACGAACCGATCAGTGCCCTCACTCTCCTAATTAATTTTAATTCCAATAAAATGCTAATGCCAACATTGTTATTCATTTAGCAGGCACACAAACAACATACAGTACAAAAAATATATTATGTAATAAATGTATTGAGTGTAGAACATTATATAAAGATACACGGACATTATTTACTCGAAGAAATTGTTGTGGTTTATACAGTCAAGAAATTTGCGTGCGAGATAATTTGTGTCGCAGTGTAACCGTTGCTTAATAGGACGACATGTAGATAGATCATGAATAACAGATAATTCTGTGGTAAATGACATGCTTACATTGGATGATATTACCAAAGGATTAAGTCTACATCAGTATATGAAGGGGCGCATCCATCAGCTAGTGACGTATTCCATTTATCACCATCGAAAGGGTTGATTGAATATGGAACGATCCCAAGTGATGGTCTGTCGCTTAGATGTAAACGTCGTAAACATTTTTGCGCAATTACTTTATTTATTTGCGTTAAGATGTTTGGGGGTTGCCCGTCTTTATGTTTTAAAAGGCAACAGCAATTACCTTTTTTTTTTTCTTAAAAACTCTCTCTATTTAAAGATACGTTATCTACGATACATACCTTTAAAAGCTATATATGAAAATTGCTACCAAAATACCTCTTTAGCTATTTAGCGTTCGTGAAATCTGATAAATATTTTAATTAATAAATTATTATTGGGCTTTCATAAACATTGCCTTTTTATTTTTCACGGGATATTTTTAAAGACATCGATGAACCGATATAATAGCACCGAGATAACTTTATAAAGGCAATCTTGTCAAAAGATTTGCGAAACCTTTGATGAAAGGTAAATTGATTTGACGAAAGTCGATTCAATCACTATGTTTTTACGAACAGATTGCTTTCAATATTTTTTTTTATAATGTAATGAAATACACCCTCAGTGGAGCTATAAAGAAAGTCATTATAGGTACTTATTTATTTACGCAAAGTGAAAAGATTGAAGCAATTTGTAAAACAGCGTCATTTATCGAAGTACCGTTTAAGTAGACGGCATATTTTAACATGTGTTGGGAAAATAAATATTTCAAACTGGTAATACTGTATGCTATTAGGTAAAGGTACTGTTAAAAAGAAGTGTTAAGTTTAAAATAAGAAAGAATAGGAAAAAGTATACTAATTATGAGTGCAGAACAATATGGTGCAGAAAGTTCGGAAAATTATTTATTAAATTATTATTTTCTTTTGATATTTTCAGAAGCAAGCAGATAAACAATGGCATAGAATAACTTTTAATTCGAAAACTCTTATATTTAAAAACCACACAAAATCTCGAAAAGAAGAATATGAATCCTCAAACTCACATTAAACAATTTTTCTTTATCACGTTCACTTGCCCCTTCTCAGAAGTGCCAGTATACATCAATCTTTGTGTCATTTTCTGGCAGTGGACTTAGGAAAAATGGCTTCATCGACTTTACATCCTCAGAGAAATTCCAAAGTCATTAATCTTCGGCATGCCAAGCGGATAATTTATACTTACTGAGAGACCGCTCATTTTTCAATATTCCATATGAAAAGCTACGTCGCATTCAGATACGTCGAGTGATACAAAATCAATAGGCAAAAGAGAAATGAAATCAGGTCTGAAGTATTTCCTGGCTTCTACACTTACAGATTTAAGTGATGCTGAGTTCGAGAAAATGTCTACGATATGGATTTAGGAGTACCTTTAAACGATGTTGGTACACACAGCAAACTAGATAGGTTTGCAGGTCACACTAACATTTTATATTATGTTATACACTAATATTTTTCTAAATATTATATTCAGCTTGTAAGTGTATAATATGAGTTTTTAGTATATAATATAAAATGTAAGTGTGGCCTGCAAACCTATCTAGTTTGCTGCATGTGCATGGATACCTACATCGTTTAAAGGCTATTTAGACAATTTGTAAAATGTACACCCTTTTGAATGTCTTGGAAAAACCCTCTTTAGGAACTATATTAAATTATCTATATTAAAACAAAAAAGTAGAAATATCGTAGTTTCAACACTGAATCCATTAAACATAATGAATCATGCCAAAACCTTTACACGTCACTATAAAACTACCAAACAGCTCCAAAATATTATTCTGAATATGCAAAGCTAAATGAATTTATTTCCTCCTGAATGTAAAATTGCACACAAATGAAATTTCCCAACGATTGTCGAAATTAGCGCGGCTTAACGCGCCAATGGCGTAAATCCGATTTGTGGGTGATCAACTGCATTCATTGGATAAAGATATGAACGCACAAATGCATTAAAGGGAGTGTGTTCGCCCAGTCATCTCTTTACAAATTCAGTGTGACGACCGTATTAATTATCAGTCGAAAGTATGTAAACGTTTTGACAAGTTAAAAGTATTTTTTTTGATAGCCATACGCCCGAATACTAAAAAGCAACTTAACTTTAATACGTTCTTAAATATCTATCTGTCGTTACTTTACACCTTAAACGGACAGAGACAGCATGAGACTTAACGGCGACTTTAACCTGATTAACGTTTCAGTATTCAGCCCATAGTCACACACATTTCAAATAATATTATTAGAATCAAACAACGCCTAATTAATAAAAATAGTGGTCGTTTTTATGCCACCAAAATATCTAGACGCTGATTTATAAACATTCTCTACAAATGCAATGCAAGTTATATAATTTTCCGCTTTAGCAGACCGATGCTAGATTTTTCCTTAATGCTAGCCTCACTTGAACTCGGTTGAATAAAAGATGTAAGCTGAAACAAATTCTACAACAGAAATAACACAACACAAAATATTAAAGTGTAACAAAAATTCAGTCCAGAATATAAACAAAAATATGTTTTATGCAGCAAAATGTTTTATGTGTTTTAAATTGTTGTATTAGCTTTATTTTTACTACAGTTTTATATTTTGTTAACAAGTTACGTACCTACGTGCCTGTATAAACAGAATTTTTGTTTGTTTTTAATGTTTTTAACAAAAATTTAATGAGTACTGATTCTCCTATTTTACATTTTATAAATAGTTTAGTTATTCGCAAGTAAACGTGTATATGGCCATATTTATGGATACAACAAATATCATAAATATTCCAAACAATTTTGTGTCTATCCATAGACACAAAATTGTTTGTGTTTATAAACTTAAAATTAAAAATAAAATGAAACTAGATTTCCAAAAAGGTTTAAAAAAAGTTGTGTAACTTTAATCCACAAATTAGAAATTAAGATATTCTAGAAAAATCGAAATTAAAATTCATCGTCAATTTTTATTAATACACATCTAATATCATTTCCATTGCATCTATGATTACTATCAACTAATTATCTATTTATACATCAAAGGCAGATGATACTAAATAGCGTCGTTTTTATATCACATGAAAAATTCTCATTAAATATTAATTATCCCACATATAATCTAAGCCATATAATATTCGTGAGGTATTCCTTTGGGCACACAATTACTGCCTCTCGCTATACAAAATTAAAGAGTACCTTACTAAAATAATGGGTTATTATTGTGTACATCGCGTTAATGAACACATAAATTGTAGGCCCACACGAAACAACTTCAAGGCTTATCACGAACAGTACTTTGAATTACGATAACCAAGGCTTTATGTATTAAATTTCATACATTCTACGAGTTTACGAACCAAGCACCTAACGCACAATCCTTACCAATATTATAAACGCGCTTTCACGCCAAAAATACTGACCGATTTAAATGAAATTTGGTACACAGATAGTATAGAGCCTGAGAAAGGACATAGACTTATTAGATACTTTTTGCCGCGATAACGGACATCTACGCGGGCGTCTAGTAACGTATATACCAAATGCAAAACTATTCCTACATAAAATTTAAAATTGTTTACAAGTTTTGCAGTATTGCCGAATCGTTTAAAAGGAGGCGAGTTAAAGTTATGAGAATAAATAAAATCTATAACTCAAAGCTATTCTGAACTGCCATCATTGTGAGATCAATAGTTCATTAATTTATGGTATTGTAATATAGCGTCAGATAATAATTCACGTATAAAACTGCGTGGTAGAATTAATGGATTTATATGATTATAATTAAAACAGTTATTTTATTCGACGTGTAAAAACAAATGTCCTCAATTATTACTGACAAAAACAAAAAAAAACTAAGACCAATACAATAACAATAAAGTAATTTCACGTCCACTCTCATCGAAATTCATTTCGGAATGGCCACTGTAAATATTGTACCTACATTCGCAGAGACCATCGCAACAGTGTTTTACCGCTATTGCATTCTTTACAATCCATTGAATCTTTAGTGAACAACAAATAAAAGCTGTTTCATAGATGTGCTGGTATAAAACGCAATATTCCGTGTACTGAATGCACGCTATGCAGTTATGCGGAATGCGTGAGTCACTGTTATGTGTATAATAGGTACGCATTGGCAAAAAAAGTAACATTGCCTTTTTTTCCTCTTCCACGAGGCGTGCATCGAGTACAATTGGCATAAGGCTTATGAACTGATAATTATGTCCTTTAAGATAATGATAAATAATTATCGTATCCTCGTTATAATCACTTAGGCTATACAATAGGTACCTATATTGATATACTTACAACTAAAGATTTGTAGGTATTTCAATGCCCTATTGTATATGTGAGTGATCAATTAACTTTACATCAAATACTTTTTATACATTTTTTTACGTACGTTTAAGTACGTCATAAAGTTTGGCTCATTAAATATGGTATGCAAATATAGATATTTGCATATTTATGTATTTGATGTAAAGTTAATTGATCACTTCTGACAAATTGTTTTAACACAATAATTATAATATACGTAAGACACTTATTTTTTTGTAGACAATTCCAATCTTCTTAGTTACATTGTAATAGCATTAGGAAACATTTATACCAATCTATAAACCAATTAAATCTCTTTGTTAGAAACACATCCCCCAAAATTAGGTAAAGTATTAAACATCACCAAACCTCTTTAAGTAATATTAAGTACCTTTACTGCCATAAGTCCCTATTAACATAATACAGAATATTGTTTTCAAAGATCGTTATTCTGATGGTACTATTAACTCGTGTTTCAAAGTCGCCTTGTTAGCTTGCCGGCGACTTCAAACGAACGTTTATTCAAAATATAAATATCAAAGTGAAAGAGTATCTCATTTTCTATTTTTCTCAATGACAGAAGTTGCACGACAGACGGTAGTTAGGTCAAGACTGGTTTTTCTTTTTGAGATTACGTAATGTTGGAATAAGATCGAAGTAGTTCTAAACTGTTTCCCGCGGCTCCGCCTGCGTGGAGCTCGGTTGTTGATGCAAAAAGTAGCCTATGTCCTTTCTCAGGCTCTAGACTATCTGTGTACCAAATTTCGTTCAAATCAGTTCAGTAGTTTCGGCGTAAAAGCGCGACCGACAGAGCTACTATTGCATTTATAATATTTTTAAGAATTATTTTCCTTATTTGTATAAAGATTTGGAGTCTTTACATATTATTTTTTGGTAAACTATGTGCAAGATTCTGTGTTAGTCTGATAGAAAAAAACAAATACAGACTTATGAAGAAATGTATCCCGAGACCGTTACCTAAATATGGCTGTGGCTGTCATTGTGGGGGGAACCCATTGGTAGGTAAAAAAAGTAGTGAATTTCATGTTCTTTTAGAAATAAATACGTTTTAATTTACGTTTTCTTTGGTACGTGTTATTTGACCTTTAAATAATACAGGAGTATGTGATTATTTGTGCGTCGCCCTAATTACTAATTAATACATAATTTACTTTTAAATATCTTTCATTTTTCACTATACATACGAGCCATTATAAAGTAAAAGTACGTCACTAGTTTTATTAGAGCTACGTATTTACAAAATGTTCATTTTCGACTACACGTGTAATATTTGTCTACTTTACAAGTTATACAAAGCTTATTATAGACGCTCCTGTGCCATCCTAAGGGTTCACGCGGCTTGTATACTCCATCACTAAGAGTACAAGTTCATTATTTGTACTAAATCAATACAAAGTGAGCGTAATAAGTGTGTAGAAGACATATCGGTCCAGTAAACTCCAATTTCCTCCCCCATTTTTTTATTCCCAAGGCGTATTTCACATATATTTAGGTGCGTACCTGTGGCTAATAATTTAGGGGTGGGAATAACTATTTGGCGGCAAACAGTGGGGTGTTAGAAGTAATAGCTGCAATCTGGGGCGACGCACCGACGACTGCGCGTCTCACGAATTTCCCAAGAGGATGTCACGATTCGTACTATTGGTTCTCGATATCGAAGCGTTTGGGTTGCGGTTAGATCTATATATTAAATTCTTGAATACAGTATCCCTGATAAAATTAAGAAATAATTTGAATGTGTGTGATAGAGTTATAGTATGTTAGCACATATGTTTTTTAAACTTAAGTGAGTTACTTATGTAAAATCTAATAATAACATGAGATTATCGTTATGTAGCAACTATGTTGCGCTTTGCATGTATTGTCGATAATTCTTAAGTTTCATAAAATATATTAGTTTTATTACAGCAGTTTCGCAGAACTGGGTTTTACAAAGCCTACATGACGAGTATGTATTTTTTAAGTAAGAAAGTTTCAATTTTTCTGAAACAAATAGTAGTTAACTTCAGAAAACGGGGGTTTAATTTCACCTTTTGGGAATTATAAATTCATTTCAGTCGAGGTGTGGGGAATATCTATTTATTTTGAGACTGCATTCTGGTTGTTTCGTGCAAAATTATAAATAGAAATGGATTTCACATGTCTTACTCAATCCGGAATGAAATAGTGAAATGTTGAACGTTTAGGAAATGCAAAACAAGAAATGGTATTTACTAACGAAATACAAGATTTTAATAGAATTTTGTAGATTTGGTATTATTTACCTTATTTACTTAATTCATTCGACTCTAAATAATTTTTAGGCAAGGTTTTAGATTTTTTTTAAAAGAATGTGTATAATATATAGTGATAAATATTGGAATACAATAATTGTGTTCGTAAGGTAATTAAAGTTTGTACGGAGTTTCTTGTCGGTTATTCTCCATAGGAATGAAGTTTTGAAACCGCACAACTAGAGTCAATAACGTTTCAAAATTGCCCAAAAAGACTTACTTGAAATAAAACCATTAGATTTTGAGTGATTTTTGTTTGTTTTATATCAGCCCTTAAAAATGGACTTACCTACACATAAATAAAACGTTAAAGTAATTAGCAGTTAATAATAAATAATCTTTATTGGTGTAATATTTCAAAGAATGCGAGTCTCTACTTAACTTTAAAATTAAATTCTCTTAGCATAAAACAAAATATTTTCGAGGTATTATTTTATTTCCAAGGGTATAATAGAACACTAATGATATCATAACTTCTGTTTTAAGGCTATATAATCGTAAAAAGCAACAGCTTTTGTTGTACGACTTTCGAACGAAAGTCTGTTTTCCATAAAAACTGCGACATCTTACATTTTTTATGATTTAACGAGTGTAATATTTCACAAATTCATGACTGTTAAAGCTGGGTTTTATTAAAATTAGCGGCTTCTCATCATTAGGAATGGTTTAATTTGTTTGTTTACTGTATTATAAGGCTATTTTGCAATGTAATAAAGGTGGACTCACAATATATTTTGTATAATGGCTGTTAGTCACATTGGTAAAAAGACTACAACTACACAAAAAATGTTATTATTTACCATGTTATTAAATATTTCAACAATTAAATCATTAATAAACAAATATGGACAACATGATATAGGTATATTGCTCTAAACCCAAAGTAAGTAGCTAAAGCAACGGTGTTATGAAATCAGAAGCAACGACTGTACCAATCACCCCAGACAAAGAAGAAAAGGGCATTTCTACATAGACCCGTCCAGGGATCGAATCCAGGACCTCAGAGATAGCGACACCTTGAAAACCGGTGTGTACGTCACTCGACCACGGAGATGTCGTCATCCATTATTTGAATTTGTCTTCGGTCTCGTATTTTATTGTTAATTTTAACGAAATGGCACTAACAGTATAAAATGTATTCCATTCAGGTATAATTTCCTTTGTAAAATATTTTATCCAACTCTGAAAAGGCGTGATTAATTATTAATAGCCATGCAAATTCACAAACTTCTAAGCTTTCATATTTATGTTACTGTTACTTAGCACTTGCTAAGTGCCCGAGTTCAAGACTAAGTAGTACCTAGTACATTGTTTCTAAACACGGGTTTCCCACGATATTGGGGTGTGTTGCAACTGTTGCCAGACCTCGTGCGATGTTGCCATGAATGATTAATGTAAATTTTGAACGTAAGATGTTACGTATTTTGTGACGTCTGTTGTAGTGTTACGATACAAGTTGCTCTGCTGATTATAAAGATCAATAATCACGTAAACAATCTAGCTATTATCTACGTAAGCAATATATAAACGATGCAGGGGAAATCAAATAGCGGCGAAATATACCTTATGCCTCATTTAAAAATAGAACTCAAGGATCCATTTTCCAACCCAATATGTTAAAAGCTTCTGAAGAAATGACGTCACACAATAAATTGTCACTGAAGAAATCCACCGCAATATCGGAACGTCCAAATGAAAACGACGGTAATGTATAATTAGAGGTTGATAAGGGTCTGACAGTCGTATTTGGGACAGGAAGGCAGAAGGAGCTCACTAGCAATTTGGAAAGGTGCACCTGACGTACAGATAACAAATTTAACGTTCCCACTAAAATAATAGACAAACATTTCGGTTGGTAAACGTTGTTTTGAAATATGGATAGCTTGTTAATGGACCGACAATTTGATGGTTGTTGAAACAGTTTAAACGCTATATTTTGTCAGTCTTTTATTCTGTTTTGTTCTTTTTTTAATTACTTTATTTGAAAAACAAAGTCGGATTAGTTAGGCTATTTATAACTCAAGAACGGGTGGACCGATTTTTATGATCTTTAATTTGTTGGATTTGTGTCCGTCCCGAATAGTTAAATTACTATAAAAACATGTTGCGGGAACTAATGCGGGTGAAACCGCGCGGCAAAGCTAGTAACTTATATCAGGATGGTTGAAACCTTCTATTAAACCTAATACCATCTTTCAATCTTTAATTTTCTTAGTTTTTCTTTTATACCGACCTGTTTATTCAAAACATCAAACATTTTTATTAAGTACATTCTAGTTACAAAAGAAATTTATCTACAAAATAATAGTGTCAAACTTGGATCACACATTTAACTTTTACGTACACACACAAACATGTCACTTACCAAAATAAGTAACAAACAATGGGACACACGTTTGTAATTAGTCAGTTTTGTTTGTGCACCTAACTTTTGTAAGGCGACTTTTCAAAGCTCTACGTGCTACGGTTTTAAATACATTTTAATGCCACAAACTGTATTGTTTGTCAGGTAATTTTGAGTATCCAATTAAATAATAATATTATAGAGACACGTGTCCGTGAATCGACATTTTGTAAAACCAACATATTCGACTCATCGCAGCAGTCGCGATCGCGCCAAGTTTCATGTATGTAATGCAATGTAGAAAATTCTTGTAATGTTATGGCGATATAGTCATTTCATCGCTCTAACAGTTAGTATTTAGTTACATGTGGCACAACCAGTCAGGTAGTCTTGTCCTGTCTTCACGATGTTTATTAAATAAACTAGAATTAAGAAAAAGAATTCGCTACATCTTTCAAACATTTTCTACTTAAAAAAAATCTTGTAAGCCCACTTTTGTTTTTCCATCTATTGAATTTTTAAATAGTAACTTCTAAGTAACTTTATAATTTAAACTTTTACATTATAAAATCTTTGTTTAGTTAAAAAAGAATGCAAGAAAATAATGAGTCAAGTTCCTAAAAAAGAAAATATTCTGGCTGGTAGGTTGTTTTTCATTGTTCAATACCTATCGTACCTGCCACTTCGGTTGGGTAAAATTCCCTAAGGGTTCGTTCGATTTCCTGTGTTAAATAGAATACCTTTTGAGTTAGACATAACAGGATCTATACCGTCGGTTTGTAACGATCAAAGCTATTTATTTGATAACCATAATTTTTCCATTTTAATGCGATAACAATAAATTTATAATAAATTTAATTTATTAATCTTGATTTGAATGTTGTCAAATACACGCATTGAATTGGTCAATGTGGTATGATTTTGTTGAATGAATGAAGACTTCTGGCCTCAGGGTTTGGTGTTCCGCCGCTTCCGCGGACAAGTACCTCCGGAACACACTAAGACATAGTGCAAAGTAGTTTTACTAGCATAATTTTAAGCTTTATAAACTAAAGACTTTTTTAATATTTTATAATAATATATATATGTTTATTTGTTGGGTATATATTATCTATGTGCCATAGCTGCCTGAAAATAAATGATTTATTATTATTTAAGTCTTTTTTCTGTCTTTCATCAATTTCGTTGGTCCATCAGTCAATTTTATTTGAAGGTTTGTTATCACCAGTCCAAACGCCCCATCACCCTCACGTACCTACTATTATTATGTGATAGTCTTTTGTTAACAAGCGAACCCCATTACCTCCCCCCTCTCCCCCTCCTCGTCCACTTACGCGTTTCTCACTTACAACTTGCAACAATTTTGACATTTCCAAGTCACGCAGTAACTCCACTTTATCCTTGTCGAATAGGTGGCGCGTTTAAACGGCACTTCATTTACTTTTTAATATAGCAAGCAATCAATCATAACCTTGACAGGTGCCCAACTGAATGGAATGTCGATATCGCGAGTCAACGCGCTATTTTTATACGCTTTTAGATCTTTTTAAGATAAGGAAAATGGAAATTGATGACTTATTACGGAATTTCAGTGGAGTAAGGTGTTTTAGGGTAAAAATAAGTAATGTATGTTAGTTATTTTTTTTTTTTTATCGGCTTAATTAAATGTTAATTTTAGATTTGGATTCAATTAAAACTCGCTGTAAATTTGAAACCTTACTTTTTAAATAAAATGTATTGTTTCTGAAATAAATTATGTTTAACTTAAATAATAATGTCTGTATTGTACCTACACTTGTGACCTACATCTCACATTGTAAAAGTAATTTCACAACATTTTAGAACTCTGTTAAACACAATACTATTATGGTATAAACTCTTCTTAACCTGCAAATAAAAATAGTTTGCCTTTAAACAAGATTCTTAATTTTAATACAAAACAGTTGCCGTTCATAAAAAAAACACAGCAGCATCAATACGTAAGAATTTGGATAAAATATATATCAAAATTGTTTATATTTTAACAGAGCAAAAAAAAAATATAAAAAAATTATAATCTAGTATAAAAGCTGCAACCACAGCGTAGAATATTGAGACGGCGCTTAAATTATATTTACATGTAAATCTGGTTCAGTGTAAACAACTCGAAATAGTAACGGCCATGTTGACTACAAACTATTTGCGAGCTTTGTGACTCCGGATTAAACGGCTGCTGCACGAAATGTATACTTCTACGTTTTAAGAGATGTACTCAAACACTGGATGGAAAGGTTATTAATATTCTTTTTAGTAAAAAAACCTAAGTGTTGTCATTTTTGTTGATTACTTTCGTAACTAAACATTTTTGTCATGTGTTGTGGAGAATAGTCGTTGATTTTGGACATATATTTTAACTTTTTTATTTTCATTCAATACGACCTTTTTTTCTATTAGCCTTTTCATCAGACGAAGAAATAAAATTTATTATTTTTAGTGTCTTAATTTTCTTACACTAAAGATATTTTATATTTTACTAAATTGTATTTTACCACTTTCTCTCAAAACGCTATTAAATTTTTAAATAGCTAATCAAAAACAAAATGACAAAATGCAACCATGTTCTAAAAATTAAATTCTAAACGTAACGTTATTGTGTTTGATAAGGTACTGACAAAAAGGTTTTGATCAGTAATTCGATTTCAGTTTTGGCCGAACGTATTTTTTAAATAAAAACACATGTATCAGAATAGATGCATTCGGAATACCAACAAGCAAAATTGTGTAAACATTCGTCTGAATCCTACGTGAGTCGACTAAAATAATACGATTGATTATAATAGAACTGTCAGCACGTATTAAAACTAACTTATTTTATCATACAATCGTATCGAAATAGGTATAAGCATATTAAAACAAACTCTAATACAAAATATACCTGATAATGTATACAGTATGAGGTCGCGGGCAATTTTAATAGCCCTAGGTGATAAGGGTGGGTATAAACGTTTTTCGGGTCAATTAGCAATATATTTATTAAACGTCTGACATTGTTGATTAAACATAACTTTATTAAAACAAGATGCGTTTGCTCAATCTGTGGAGCAATATAGCTTTGTTAACTAAGACCGCGTCTCGGCAAACGTATTGTAGGACGACCGGGGCTAGAGGGAGCGACGACATTCGCAAAGTAGTTGGCAGTGGTTGGAGACGAAGAGCTGAAGATCGAGCTCAGTGGCGTGCCATAGGAGAGGCCTATGTCCAGCAGTGGACGAAGATAGGCTGATGATAATGATTAATTAGGTACCTATTTCTTTCTACACAAATTAATTGTCATTCACCCTTGTCTTCATTACCATCTTATTTGTTATTTTTAACAGACGATTAAAGCTATATTTTAGTACAATACAAGTGAAGTCATTCACCTCGTCGACTGCGGCAGCTGCAATACACTTTACCGAGGCGACAGCTGGCATTGCACAGTAAAAAAAAGTAAACACTTTAATTAGACCTATACTTTTAGCATCTAAATGGTTTTGTTCACTGTATTTTTACGCGTTCTTATATTAAATAAATAAGATTTTTAAAGTATTGCTTAAAGAAATATGGTGTATATTAGCAGCAAAAAAAAATTGTAGATCAAAATCCTTTGAAACCCTTACACACGTTTAACTGAGATATTTATGTTGACTGAAGTTGTTGTGTTTAACTCTATCAGTAATTAAAATTTTAGTGCTGTATGAAATAAATAATGTGAATAGAAAATCACTATTTCGTGCCCTACTGTAACCATAGTAACCCCATAAACACTGCATCATCATTACTTTACATAAGAGTCCACAGAACTCGATGTATAATAAAATGCCATCACATCGGTATCAATCAATATCTGTCACGTCATAATGGCTATTAATCCATTATGTATTCAATTATATTTGTTATTCCTGACGCACACGCAACTGTCTCGTTATATAGCTAAACACATTTATACAAACT
Source organism: Diachrysia chrysitis (assembly GCA_932294365.1). Lineage (NCBI taxonomy): Eukaryota > Metazoa > Arthropoda > Insecta > Lepidoptera > Noctuidae > Diachrysia > Diachrysia chrysitis. The sequence goes on from OW028653.1 coordinate 6,083,583, forward strand.
ATTTCTAATCAGAAAAATAAATAAAATAATTAATATAAGTAAAAAAGTTATAAACCTCCTGCCACTAAGTTGCTTTTGCGTGGCAGAGTACCTACAGCAGGGCAACTCTTGAATTAATTTCAATTCCCAATACAAGTCCAATACAAAATTAAAATTAATTTAGCAGACCATCATGAGTACACTTGAATTTTTAAATGTTTTTATTCCAGGTAGTTCTTTCCAATAGACGCAAAATATAGAAACAATTTGGCGCTAGCGTTCAAGTTCAAGACAACGAAACGTCATAATTGAAACGACAATTGGTCGGTATTGAATTCAAGAGAGGTTTCTCTTCAGGGGGGTTCCCTGCTCTGGAAAAATAGAATGCCATTGATCGACTCGCAAAGAATAAAACCTCTGAACAACTTTTTCACTCAAAAACCACGTGACTAAGAGAAACATGACAAAAAGATTATTTACTTAAAGATAATATTTAACCAACACAGTAAAGTGCTTTACTATCTCGATATTGTAGCAGCCAACCACAGTGTTGACCATGAACACTTATTTGACCTATTTACACCACCTTAAGGTCGGCTTTCCTCCTACACATATTATGTCATAAAGGCCTACATGTACTTTCTATTCACCTTTTAAAACCGTGAGTTTCGCTTACCATAATTTTTTTATGTACCGCATTATTTTTTCCGTATGGTAAAAGTTACGCATTTAGTATTTTTATTTACCTGAAGAAATAAAGTCATACCAGGAAACTTGTCATACTCGTCGTACTATAAAAAATATTGTCAAAGTTTATTAATATGTTAGGGCAAAAACATTTAGCATTTAACTCATACGTACGAAAATACAACCGTGAAAATGATACCGGATTGCAGTCCCTAAAACTGACTGAACTCAACTGAGAATTTCTCACTAAGAGGCAAAATGTTTTATCAACAACGCAGTAGTAACAGCTCGTTAAAAAACTTTGCAGCGCAAACAGATCGCGTCTGACGTGAGTCATCGCTGTTATTAAATTAATGTTACGTGTAACTTCCCATTAAATGTAGAAGAAATATCGTCTGTTGGTGTATTTGGAACTATACTTACCGTAAAATTTAAAGTAATTTAGATGAATATTTTATTTAGATGCAAATAAAAAAAATATTTTTAGCCTTAATATATTATTTTAACGCAACTCTGTAGATTCTTCGTCTACGACACCATCAACCAGAGCATCATTAAATTTACCATTCTTAATTATTTGTTAGCGTGTAATACGATATCACTAGTAAAATGTTTCTGTTTCTAGACGTTTCGCAAGAATACTCGGCGGTAGACTGTGACAGTCTGTGTATTTTAAAATGATTATAAATTGCGAAACTTTAAAAACATTTATAAATGTTTTGTTCAGCTTTCGCGCCACGCTTGCCACGCCAGTCATAGGAGTCAACTGCGGGAAATGGATATTGTGATCGTAGTTGGCTGGCGTTCTGCCACTAGTGGCGCACAAATATTGAGTATAAATCCAACATGTTACTGTTATACTGTGAGTTTAATGTGCGTCATGTTATTGATGACATAGAAACTAATACTCTATTTAACTTATATACTCAATGAACCATTTTTCATCTTATTAACGACGAGCAAATTTTAACAACTCATTCTGTAGTATGAGGTTTGAGCAAGCGAAAACGATGGTAGTTAGGTAGATTTCTCCGGGTACTTCCGGGCGTACGTACTAGGCATCATCACTCGAGAAAGCTCTCAACTTGTTCTTAATTATTCATGTAACCTTTTTACTTAGAAAAAGACATTACTTAATAAGAAGTACGATTTCTCGAAAATCTGTGCTGGTGTGAGGCACGTGTTTTATCCACGTGCCAACAAAGCGTTTAGATAACAAATTTCGTCGGCCATCTTTGTTACACACGCGAGCATTCAAACTGCCTTTAAAAACTCGTTTACGATTATTGTATAGAAATCGTTCCCAAGTATAGGCTAATGACATCGAAAATTTTTAAACGTACTTTTATAAAAGGCACCTTACCCACCAATGAAATAGGTAACTACCAGCTTTCAAGTATAAGTACTATCGATTGCGGGATTGAGTCTCCAATTATGCGTTCTCCTAAAGCAATGTAAGAGCATAAAACCCACTTCAATTCTATATTTGCATACGATTATAATTGGGACCAGAATTGAATCACAACTGAACAGTCGGGGATTAGTTAGCCTTTTGAATAAATAGGTCGATATGCATATGAGATTTTGAATTGACCTCATTTTTAATTGGAACGCAAAAATAATCCAATTAAAGTTGTCCACTTACAAATAGGTAGATCAAAATAAATTGTAATGTTATTAATTTAATTTAACAAATAGGAATTCATTTATTTATTTATTTATTTATACCACAGGTTATTCGATTGTTTAAATATTGCATGAATGTAATATAGAAAACAATTAAAAGTCTGACAATAGCGATCATGTTTTTTTTTCCTAAATTAGTATGCGTGATAATTTTCATTTTATGTAAGTACGATTCTGGTATATTTTTTTAGCAGAACCAGGTTTAGTAAATATTCACGAAGTTTATAATAGGTACCTACATCTTAGTCAAATATTATAGCAACCAAAATATGTTTTTATACGGTCCATTTGAAGAGTAAATAATGAGATGAGCTCATTATAATGAAAACAAATGTCTGTAGATATAAACGTACACAGTATTATCTTAACCGATCAGTCATTTTTTCTTACTTATGTGAGTACTTGAGATTTTCTCTAATTTACCTATATTTTATGGTTCGATATTTTTGTAACTATTTCTTCTACTTTATGACGTATTAAATCTCCATTAAATATGGCGTGAGCTCCTGCCTGGCTGCACACGTGTGGATGTCGGTATCGCTGTAAAAAGTATGTCCTCTCTAGAATTTCAAGCTAATTTCATACTACTTTTATTAAAATCGGTGGTGTTTTTAGCCTTAAAACTGTAATAGACAGTCAGACACTAGACCAAAGTTACCTAGAGTTATCTTTGCATTTATAATATAAGTATGACGTATGTATTGGTATGGTTAAAATATAAATGTTGTTGTTTACGTCATTTCATTATGGAATTTTCCTGACATGACAATGAAATATCTTATACATATAAAGCCTACGCAAATACCCACATATTTTTAGATTTACGACAAACATGACTAAAGAGTTTTTATCCAAAAATATTTACCCACTTTTGCACGAGCATATACTTCCGCATCACTGCCTGTACTATGAGCTCATAAAACAGGATTTTTTCCATTGTGGAAGCGAGATAGCGCACTACAGGGCGCGTAGCGGCATCCCTTTTACAACGCCAACAGTCCTGCTTTAGAAGTTCATGGTAAACGCGCAGCTATGAGTATGCACAGTATGATATGAATCTTATATTTCCTTCAGAAAGCTTAGAGCTATAACAATCTTCCGGAGAATTCGGTCCCTGGCTACGAGAATATCACCATTTCCTTAGTATAATCTATTTTAGGGGTTAATGTGCGCTCCGATATAGCAACGGTTAAGAATGTCGTAGTAGGCGCCCTGTATCGCGCTATAAAAATATATGGGTGTACATAACGCTGTAATATGTTTTTCTATATTGGAAGCGTGTCTGAGGTAATGTACATGTAAGTAACATTATAGTTATAAAGGTAGAGAACTGCGTTTTGAGTATATAATAAAAGGAAACTACAAACTTAGATGATACTGTTTTTTACGGTTCGGTACTTGTAAGGTCTAACGGCAGTCCTATTACTAACCCTCAGCTGTCCGTCGTCCATCCGTCCGAACAACTGTATCTTATAGCCGTAATAGCTCGACAGATGAAATTTTCACAAAATGTGTATGTCTGCTGACGCTACAATATTAAAAATAAGTAAAAGTTAAAGGAGGCTCCGTAAATGCTACGGAATCCTTATTGCGTGAGTCCGACTCTCACTTGGCCGTCATTTTTTGCCTAATTTTTAGTTTTACATCTAAGTAAGGTACAAATGTTAAGTTGTTAATTGCCACCAATTGATAACTTTTGATAGGTCTTAGTGAAAGTAAGGCCATTTCAAGGAATACATTTATGCGGGTTTAACTGTATTAGTTAATTTGTTCTTGCACCAACTCCCTATTTATTTTCTTTTTTATGTCACGTACTCTTTGGGATCAAATTACAAAAATCAGCGAGCATTCTTCAATAAATATTAATATATCGATTATGTTTGGTTACAAGCAAACTGTATTTTGGCTTCAGTAGTCTGCGGTTCAGCTGTAAAAAGATCTTCATTTTTCTCGATAAGAAAAACCCTCCGTGCTTATCTAGAATCCGATCAACCGTTATCACGATATTATCGGGCTACCAACATCTGAATGACCATATAATATTATTACAAAATTTACTATTTATGCGCAATAACACGTTTTGCGTCTTACTTTTGGGGAAGATCAAACCTGAATGACTTTAACCTTTTCTATCTTGCGTTATGTTATACAACAGACCACACTCACACACAATGCGTACCCACACACCCACGTCAAACCCACACACACTCCCACACCCACACAGACTCATACACACGCACATTATATTATTATCTTCATTAGAATATGCCTTCAGTTTTAAAGTGTAAGTACCCGTGTTTCAAATCATAAAAGAAACCTGCAACAAAATAAGACATTCTCCTATTAATTTCAGTTATTTCCTCATGTCCTGTAGTATTACTTTGAATAGAGCTGCCCGTGGCTGTCCCATATAATTGTGTGACCTAACAGCTGAACCTTTCAAGTTCCTATCATTTTTATCCTTAATAACACATGTTCGCACTTACAGAGAAATAATTTAAATACACTCGTATTAAGGCCGGTGGTACACTGTAGAAGTTATTTGTAATTTTCACAGATGGTTCAAAGAAAAAAAAATGTGTACCTTTCTAGCTATGTATAATTGAAGTAAATATATGTCAAGACTTATGATTAAGCATTTTTTTTAGATTTGGAGATAATACCTTAAGGGCATAATGATGCGTGTATGTTGAAATGAGAAATATATCTAATTTTATTTAGGGATCCCAAAGTTAGTATACATATCTCAACTGGTATCAAAGAAACCATTATGAAAAAAGTGCACATAGCGTACGTTCTTTATTGTACACCATGAGATTTACATAATTAAATAATACATAACCCTTTTTTTTTTTTTTAGGCGGGGGAATCCTCATGGACACCCGCTCACTCGGGGGAGCGAACGGGTAGTGTCAGACTCTTACTGACTAAACCTGAACCGCCGTGCTAGGTCATCCGCGTGTTGTGTTGGTGCGTGGCAATGCATTGCAATTCATCAAAATAATACATAACCCTGCTTTCTGATTTTTCGTTGCGGCAGCAATGCGGAATCGGTATTCTCGGTAAGCTTTCGATACCGCGTTTACCGGCTCCGCACCGTTGCCGTACCGACAAATCAGAAAACAGTCCACAGTCAAATTATATAATAGCGGTCTTATCGCTTATAGCGATATCTTCCAGACAACCTTAACACAGCTTTAATAACTTGTGGGTAGAACAAGTGAAGTGACATGTTGTTTACTTGACCTTCAGTTGCCTCAAAATAAGTCTTGTTTTTATTTAGCTTAGCAATCAATATATTAATATAATATGACGTAATACTGTATGCTGAAAACACTTGCCAAAGCTTTCAAGTTAAACAATAGAATTAATGATCCTTGAATTTAACCGAAAAATGTAATGACTATGAATATATTAATTTAAATAAGTTTCATAAATATATTATCAAAAACTTTTTACAAAATGTTTGTTTTTCGAGTTTTTTTTTCTCTTCTTTGCAGAAATGATTTTATAATAAATCTATCAAAGGATAGATTTATTATAAAATCATTTCTCGAAACAAATGTTATCGTCATTTTTTTGGTGTGTGTAGGTATATAATATTTATATCAATTATTCTTGTTGATTTTTAAATAAAAGAGTTAGTATACAAAAAACATTTTATTCATACTTTTAACATGAAATGTCAAAGTACGACGCAAATCAATTATTCAATGTTATCCATACAACATACATCATAACTTATTACAGGTTCTGTATTTTACTGCTTTATTATACTTGTATTAAAATTTAAGCTTAAGGACAATAAACACCAAGATCTTAGGCCGTAGGTATATTTAACGGATTTAATGTTTTTATTTTAATGTGAATAAAAAGAACGAATTAAACAGATAAAAGCTATATATAAATAAATAAAAATGTTCTTCAGTTACAATCAAAAATAATTAGTAAGATAATTATTAATCCAAATAATATAATTAAATTATTTTGAGTAGGTTACCTATTAACGGAAAAAAGAAATGCAATAATTTAATATAATTAAAAATTAAATTAACATACTTATAAGAAGAATAAGTATTATTTATTCGTACAAGTATTGTGGCTGATTCTACGTCTTAAGGATTTAATTATTTTACAACGAATATAACACAAACTTTTCATTAATATACTTGTTTAAAATGTATTATGAATATATGCATTACCTACGCCAAATATTTATTAACAGTAAACAAAAACTTATAGATTTCGACATTTATCCAAATATTGTCTGAAGTCAACAAACATTATTATAACTGTTTAATTGTGCCATATCGTATGTACACATTTAAAATACGCAATACATATTTACACATTGAATACAGTCATTTACATTATATGAACGTACAAAATATTTACAACAAATCTTTTTCACTTAGCACTACCGAAATTGCATCGGATTTACACGAACTGTTAATTTAATATGCAATTTAGCGGTATTGCAACGTCCGGTGCATTTGTTTATTTTTGGATTTTGTTTCGTTGGTTATGCAGCTCAGTACCCACGAAACATTATTATTCTACGTCATTTATTTGATGTAGGGCAGGTTTGGAAGCACGTCTGGTCTCCGACGGTGGTGAGCCCCGTGATGCCTCAAATGAATCAATGCTTCTCTCATTTTTTGTTCCCTCAGCGATCGTATATAATTCTCATCTATCGGCTGCCTACTCTTCCCTCCTCGTGAACGCTTCTCCATCCTCTCATTCTCTTTGAACAAAACACACCACAGAGACTTGTCCTTATTATCCCACAACAACGACTTTGTATACTCTTTTAATCTTCTACTATTTTCCTCGACCCGCCGCATTGCTATCTCTATTTTAATCAAGTCTTTATAATGGTCTGTTACAGGCAGCGTCGTTGAAACGTTGTTACCGTCGCTTTTAACAGCGCTTATATTAATTCTCGACAAGTAATAATTCTCATATTGGCCTGCGGTGCCACTCGTTCGTAATAACCACACTACACTAGCGACGAATGTACACGACACTATAAAAGTTAATATGAGGAGAGTTAGTCGGAATACTAGGGTCGGGGACGCACAACTCATATCACTATTTGTTTATGTTTGCGGACGCACTGTGCTGGTTCGTACATACCGCGCCGGCGTAGTCACTAGCTACGACGTGCTACGGGCGTCCGCTCGCTACGTGGTGCCGCTACGAACTGGCGTAGACGTAGCGGCGGCGTCGCGTCGCGACTCGGCGCATAGCCACTGTTTATCTCTGTTGTAATTTGCAGTGCAAAGCTGTATCCAAGCTGCAGATGCTTTCAAATCTCTTTGTGCGAGCTTTCTTTGCACTTTTGTGCAGTCATTGTACTGGAACTTTTAAATTTGTAACTACGGCGTAGTCATAATTGCTCACAACATTTTATAAAACTGTATCCTTTGAAATTGCTACAGAAACATGCATAGATACGTTTAACAAACTAAAAGAATAAATTTATATGTTAAGTGTTAAAAGAAGTAGGTCAAAATTTCGAAGCTTAACTTCATAATTTAGCTGTAAAGGCGTCAACGATAACGATCTCGTCGCCGCTGCAATTATTGGGCGGGCTTTGTGTCAAAAATCTATAGTTAACCGAAATTACTGAGTAAATACGTATGTGATATTAGAAGGTTCAATTTTGTAGCAATTATCGTGAAATAAAATACGGTACAGGTGCGTTTTGAACATTAACCTTTTTCGTTGGCCTTTGTGAGGGTTAGGGAGTTATAATCGCTTTATTACTTCGTATAAAAATTACACTTCGTAATTTATTCGTACCAATGTCAATTTGGCAGCAGGTTTTTATCCCCAGTTCACCAAATTCCCCCTCCTCTTCATAGCGATAATATCAGGGGGAAATACAAAATTACGTCATTAGAAGGGTGACGAAGCAATCCTCGGATTATTTCAATCACCTTATTGTCTGCTGCGTATGGCAGACAATGTACCCCTAGGTATCAATGACTGCTTCAATAGGCCCCATTTTCTTTTTCGCAATAGCAAATAATATATATTTTTTGCCTCCATTCATAAACTTAATAGCGCAATTTTACGTCTCAGTTTTAGTTTTTATTACATCCAAACAGGTTAAAAAAAACAAAGCAGAAAAGAGAATACTCACGCCAAACACAACCTCTTTTTAAATCCTCTTTTAGCTGGTTACAATTAAAGCCTTTTATCTTAATATCAACTCAATTAACTACGAGCAAAATAATTAAAATTATTCTTTGTGTATGTAACAGCGGAACACGACAAAGCTATTAAAATACACAAACACACGGTAAGTACACGAAAATTACAACGTCAGAAAAGAATAATACACAACTCGGTGCTGTGAGGAAACGTTGTAATTTCATGTTATTATCATGCGTTACCTCAGCATTAATGCTATGTTTAATTTAAAAAATAATTTCCTTCGCGTAATTAACGCGGAACTTAGCTGCTATGCTGCCGTGCGTAATTATTTATAAGGACTTCTTTATATTCAAGTATTGTGTCTATAAGAATCAGCATAAAATATTAAATTTCATTATAATTGTACTACATTCCGACTGCCTAGCCTTTTCCAAGCTTTGTTTGGGTCGGCTTCCAGTCTTATCGAATTCAGCTAAATCAGCTCAACGTATGACAGTTGGGACCAACGGTTTAACGCGCTTTCCGATGCACGGAGGGGTCTCGGTATGTTTTACAATTGGTCACCCATCCACGTACTAAACGCGGCGAGCGCGGCTTAACCTGTATTATCAGTCAAACCGTACACGTAGTCACGAGCCCCTCAACGATTGTACTATATATATAAATATATAAATGGAAGTGATTTTATAAAACTATTTTTTTTATATTAATTCTTTTTTATCTTTATTCATAATGTGTTAGTCATATTGGCTATGCGTAATTTAAACAATTTACTATTCATTTGCTCATAAAACTTATATGTCTCTTTTTCCATAGTTAATGTTTTCGTAATACAATTATTTGGAATAGTAATTTTTTACCACAATAAAACATCATAAATATAAATTTACTTTTACAAAGTAAAGGTAAATATTTTCTGTTTACATTTACAAAGAGAACTCGATAATATTCCACACAAGAATGACCTAATTAAATCTCAAGCTGTTTATGTTTACCCACGTGAGTGAAACTAGATTATGTACTAACTGATTGTTCAAACATTGCCAGCGTAACCGACGATCAGTCGCGAGATATAAATTGCTAGCTATACGTCGGGCCATGCAACTTTATTGCGTCACATTTGAGAGTACAATGCTTCCGTTTCATCTACATATCAATAAACGTAGATGAATCCGGAACATAAAACACCGGCATACAAAGTAGTTAATATAGGTTAAAAGATTTACAATTGCATATATAGGTATTTATTTACATTGTAATTTCATTTTTTTTTCAAATATAGACAGTTTATATCAAACATCATACAAGGTTATGATTGTACCCATAATATTGCCAATATTAGCTTACTGCGCATAACAAATACCTCTTCTCAATATGATATCAGCTTATAAGCATATATAGATACTGCGCCAACATTATATAAATAGCCTACATTTAACATTATGTCAAATATTTTTTTAAATACCTTAGTATGTTATTTTTACAATACCTACATAGATAGTTCCTTCACCGCTTTTCGCTCGCCTTTTCTATAATCTTAAACTGGGGGGTAAAAAGGCGTAATAGGGAGGGAACTACTTAACAGTGGGTAGATACGGGCTTAATAGATATAAAGAGACTCCATTCTCGTGTTATGATCGCTGAATAGTATTACTATCCGCGATTTTACTGAACTTATCAGCAGTGATAATGTTTTATATTCTATGTTCACGGGATAAAGTTTCGCTTAGGGTAGATCAAAAATACGTTCACAAATAATAAAAGTAACAGAAAATTCGAGATTTTTTAATACAGTAGGTACAAGGTTATATAAACGATGTACAATTTTTTTGTTAGTTCCTTCACTGAAAAATTAAAGGTTAGGTTTAGATTGATAACCAAAAATGCTTCTCCTAAATCTGTGTTTTCATTGTGTATGACTTGTGATTTGAATGTTTGTGAAACCCTCGCTACACAAAGATTAAATTTATTAGAGCGGGGAACGTTTAAAAAATAACAATAAGATAAAATTATACAGATAAAATAAACTATGTATAATAATATTTATGTTAATTGACATAATAGCATAATTTTCATTCGTAAGATAATGTTTTCTCCCCTTCACGCATTCCCTGAAAAAATCTAATAATCTAATAATAAAACCTGGTCATTAAAATTTGTGATTAACTAAACGTATCATATTTTTCCACGATACATTACTTTTATTCATCATCTAAGCATTTAAGGGAGTTAAAAGATCTATGTATTTCTTAATAGTATTAAATAACGTCAAGAAACTTGCCACGTTTTGGGCATGATGAGTGTCTAGGGGCATGGTAAGACCCGACAAGTAGGTAGCTTATAATTTACAGTAGATCAACCTGTTTACCAATACCTTAATGTAATCCGCTTAGCGTCTGGCGTCTACACAATTTACCGAAACCTGCCAAAATTTATCGTTAGAATATTCTACTAATGATATTACTGCGCTATAGCTATTTTGTGAAATTTCTTTGACATTAATCGGTGTGAAAGTATTCATATTCTAAACATATTGTTGTCCTTCATAGTACTCTTGAGAAATTCTACAGTAAAAAGAAATACATACCGTCTTTAATAGTGTTTTTGATCCTATTGAATCATAGTTTATTTTTTTATTTATGTCACAGTTTTGTAGATTTCACACAAATATATAGTAAAATGATAGGCAAAATACAAAATTCATATTTTCGAGTCCTCCACAAATTTTCATAATTTAAATATTTATAACCTGCAAATACAAACGCAATAGATTCTTCCATTTGCAGTTCACATCATACTTTATAAAATCAGAGGCAAGTAGCAAACATATAATTAATTTCCACTAACTAAATTGGCAGTTGTGTCAGCTTAGAACTCTCGGACAGACGTATCTAAATTTAACTTGCAAATGCTTTTCAAATGTGTATTAGCCGAGATAACTGCTGTCAATATGTCTCATAGCCGGTGAGGCCGACTGCCGCATTAAATATTCAAGCACCGGTGGACTGAGTCTATTCGTCTGACCCAACTATCCACTGAGTTTTATTTTATTCATTTGCCTCTGCACAGGACCGATGCGTAAGTTCATACGAAAAAAGAAATAAAAAAATATATGTAGGTTCTGACACGTTTCGGAGTGTTAAAAAGTAGGAACGTTATGTTTTAAAAACACCTTTGATATTTTTACCTTAATACTATTGATAAAAAAACAAAGATAGTATTTCGTTTGATGTAGCTATGTAAAAGTCGAAATTATATTGATAAAAACTTCAAAATAATAAGCAGATCCTTTTCATGAATATACTTTGACTCTATATCAAATAAACATAGATACTATTTACAAAGCCCACAAAACTAAAACCCTTTGTAATTTATACACCTACGTCATAATTGTAATAAATACATTAGTTAAATGCGTCCCATTTATTAAAGTTAAGTAATAAAAAGGTAGGCACATAAAGATAAAACCATCCTTTGCACGACTGAACTTTTTACTCAAAAAGCTATAAAACCTTTTTACGCATATGCTGTGGACACGGAAAAAAACCGTAGCATGCACTCTATGACATAAAATTTTAAAAACAGATACAAGTTTTACCCGGACGAATAGTTCCGGCATAGCTGGAAAAAGTTTTGCTGCATTTGAACCAGTCAAAAGCTTTTTGGATAGTGGTTCAAACGTTTAGAAGAATGTTTCACTGGTCTACAAGTTATTTGTTAGGTTATGTGCTTTGATTCAATTACAGGAAAGCATTTACTAGTGAACTTATTTGAATGTGGACTTTATTGAAATATTTTTTTAAATGTGGACAACATCACATACATTGCTCTGAACCCAAAGTGAGTAGCTAAAGCACGTTTATTATGTGATCAGGGACAACAAAGGTGCTACAAAAACCCAGACCCGAGACAATGTAGAAAACTAGTTTACGACATTGACCCGTCCGGGTATCCAACCCGGGGCCTTAGAGCTGGTGACACCTTGGAAAACGGTGTGTACGCGTCTCAACAACGGAGGTCTTCTTATTTGTTGATTTTTATTTTAATACGTAAATGTAAGCTATTCCATAAGATTATGTTTTCTTCACTATGACGTAAAACACACAAAACTATACTATATATGAATGTCACATTCTACAAGTATTTATGTAATCAAAAATAACAAAAAAGAACTAAACCAGAACAGCAATTTGTATTTATGTAATTCACCTAAAATAAACAGGATAAAAAACACCAAAATAAACGAGCAAGATTGGTCCTTAATTTAGAGTAAATGTATACAAAAATAGAACGGAAATATACAATGAAATTAATAAGGAATTTAGAAGGCATTCCATTACAATTTACGTCAGCTTCATGCGTCGACCCACTTTGTGCAAAACGCAAATAAAGAAAGACCCGCATCACATCTTTCTAACTTATGCCAGCCATTTGTCATATGACATAACAAAGGTATGTCCTTGCGAGGACGTTTTTAAATGCAACGTATAACGTATAATTATGGAGGAGAGATTAGGTCTAATACGAGACTGTAGCATAAAATTTTATTAAAAAAGATGATTAGGAAAATTAAGTTTGTAAGAATTACATTTTTTTTATCATAATAGATGTCTGAAACCTACGCGATCTTTTAAGGCTAATTGTAATTCAAATTGTTTTTTTTTTTTATTGTAATAACTATTTTACACAGATTTTTACAATCTACTAACATACATTCTTGCTTTAGTTGGCAATTTCAAATTATTTTACCTTCAATTTCATTAAAACTAGTACAAAATTAGTTTCCTTAAAACTAGGGCAAAAGACGAATATCAAAAAAGAACAGCATTTAACAGTAGGAGAATTAGAGTAGGTATATACCTTTTATTCTCAAAATATAACTGTTTACCGCTTTCAAATACTGTGTAGTAAATGAATTCTAGAAAGTCTAGTTTACTTTTGCCCTTTCTCTAAAAATACCTTGAAAGCAATCTCAATTCGACCTACATTCAATTAGCGAGAATACCAGCTATTTTCATATAAGATTAAAACGACCTGTTTATTTTTAGAATCATAATATATTAATAATCGTATTATTACTTTTAAACTTAAACTTAAACATATAATATTCACAAAAACAGTAGTGACGCAGTTTAAAGTATCATTAACCAACAAAAAATAATGTGTAATCATTAGACCAACCGTAATTACGAAAAAGATAATTTATATAATGACAGATTTTCCATTGTAATTGTAGTTTTTTTTGAACCCGGTATTAAAAGTCAGTAATTAATGTTTAATTATTGTAATCTTTGTGACGATCGATCAAATTGCGTGACTGAAATTCATTAAACTGTCTCCTAATTATAGTAAAAGTTATAATTATATATCTCTGATACCTTTTGATGAAACCAGATCGGTTTCTATAAAAAATGTTTTCCGAAATAAGCTTTTGTTTCATTCTAAAAATAACCAAACTTGTGTTGTCAGCTTTGTTGCTACATGAATAGCATTTGCTCATTATTTTCCAAAATAAACATACTATATAAATTTTAGAAACCTTTATTTTTTTAATCCGTTATTTAAAAAATATAGGTATATAAAATTTATCAAACCAGCATTCACCAGAAGCGGTCAAGGGAAGATGGCCTTGCTTCGTACTGGAAACTTGTTACCTAGTAAACGGCAATTTTCCTGAAATGGTGGTGAAATCACCAGTTCATAGAAATTTATTTCAGTGACATATTACATTTTTCTAAGTATAATACAAGTGCAATTTTATGAGGTTACTTTTGGATAGGTGTTACCTAATAAACTCTTCAAAATGTTAATTCATTTAAACTGTCATGTAGGTAAATTTATTAAGCCATTAAACACATTGATTTTTGATCTCAAAGAGAATACTCAAACAAATAGCGACACATAAATGCCAACACTGTATAAACAAAGATTGGAGAATTATTCATGTGAAAAGTGACAAATGAACCAAAATCAACTCGCTGAGTGAAAACCGCCAATGAAAATTAAATTAATAGCCGATGAATATGCAAAACTGGACATTGTTCCTCGCAGCACTGTTTGTTCGATTAAGCCCACTTTGTTTTCCGTCTCTGATTATTGTTCGATATTTCGAATCGGGGAACCGGACGTCCTATTGTGCCGCCACAAGAGATCTTCCTTATCTGATCATGCTTGACGGTAATTGGTATGAACGTCGAATCAATTCTTCTTTCGAAATCAATTGAGTTATTTTGAACAGAAAATTCTTCCATAAAGAAAATTGAAAGCAAACACGTTCCAACGAAATGTGGCCTAAACGCAATTAATTCCGTTACCTTGATTATTATAGAAGGCAAAATTTGTTATTCATTTTTCGATTTACTCAAACGCAAAACACAATTTGCGGATCGGGGGATGAAATTGAAAAAGTTTTCAGTTATTTATTTGGAACGTTTTGCGATGTTGGTGGCGTAAGCATTAAATTTATTTTTGAACTTGCCCCAAACAGTTTCTCAGTTTCTTTGGAAGATATTTAAAGGAGTGTAAAGGTTTCTTGATGTGCTTAGAAATTGTATTCAAAACCTTCGTATGTGGAACGAGCCAAACAAAACCCGGAGGCGACTTATTGTTAAGCAGGGCCCTTGCACCCCCCTACTCATTTCTATAAACATACATAAATGCTTTGTAAGATATTATGTTAATTTTTATTTTTATTTGAATTAGGATTATTTTTTGAAAACATTGTATTTCTAATTAAGTTTATTACTTTATAACAAAATTGCATTATGTATTGTTTAGAAGATACGGTACCTTTTTTTCCTCATGTACCTACCAAATATTTTTAGGCCAAACCATATTCTTTTAGCATACACGGATTTCATCCGACGCTAAAAGCCTGAGTGTTAAAGTTAAGCGCCTAGCCATTGTTTCGCCACCAGTACAAAAGAAACCTTTTCCTTAAATGGGTTTTAGTGCAGCGATGGATGCTTATAGCTTAGCCTTAAATAAGCAGCTGAAACATTTGCTTTATATTTTTTCCTAATTATTATCCCTTATATGGATTTTGGTGTAATACGATATTTAGCTAAAACAGGTATATCCGATCTCAACATAGCTTGGGAAAAGGCAAGGCAAAAGAAAAAGATTATGGAGTTTGTAAGTGCTTAAATAAGAGTAGATAGTATAAAGGTATATAGTAGATCATTTATCCTCTATCCTGTAGATTGAAGATATAGAATAAATAGCCTATACTGTGGAAATAGATTATCTGTTCTGCTGGTCGGACAAACCACCCATGGCGAGACGAATCATTGCTCGTCACACCTTGAAAATAACGACCCATTTGTAATATTTCAGTTTGGTCTAAGTAGGTCGGTAGCCCAAAAAGTTACAAACAAAATTGTATGTGCAGAAAATTAGCAATGTGTAAGTTTTTGATTTCATACATTTTAAAGATGTATTTTTTTAAGCGCACTATTAATTTATTTATTTATTTAATTTACCCAATACGCTATCATTACAAGTACGTGTACAACCTAATACAATTTTATACTTTTATAAATGGATACAAATGGGTTTATTCTACATAGTAATAATGCTTGCAGACCTTAACTAAAAATAAGTAAACTATAGACTGCGCCTAACAAGTATGAACTTTGAGCACCAGTATGAAAAAGTAAAATCGTATAATGTGTGTCAAAATAAAGCGCGCTGTTTTATTTATATTATCTCAGAACCTACTTTTTATCCATTACCCTAATAATATCGGAACCAATCGATATTTTCGCATAAACGTCTGTATTCGCACGGAAAATCACTTAAATCAGAAACTAGCGTAATACTTACAGCTAAAAATTTGCTTATGCTCTTCACAAAGACTACTAGCGATGTGCGCTCGAAGGTTCTGACAGTACAAAAAGTGATGTGCAATAATATACCTCTATCTACCCATTTGAGCTATACCGACTTGATGGTATAATACAATGTACAATAGTTAAATAATACTCCTCTTCAATGCAACACTTTAGGTATTTAATTGGTTTCGAGACCATTTTACCCACGTCTGTATTTGAATTTCAAATTTATCAATTCTAGTAACAAGGAAACGCCTATTCAGAGTATCAGCAGTTGTAATACAGGTCTGTTTAATCAACGAATTTATTAAACAACACATTTACATATTCGTCCACAATAGTACGTGTTAGCAAATTGTATTATGTTGGTTGTGTAATTTAACAAATTTGATTGAATTAGTTTATACCGTTACGATCCAGAATTTGTTGTTAAAAGTAAAAAGTAAAGGCATCTTCAAGGAGGTTAGTAGAGTTCCTTAGATTTTCATGCATGCTAACTATCTGTTTTAAATTGCATGAAACACCGACAACATTAAAAGTTTTGTGATACTTCTGTTATATTTTCAGGTTTACCAAGAAATATAATTTTAATGCTGTAAATAGGTACATCATTGTCCAACTTATCTTCTCCCTCAACCTTCGTAATTTAAAACTTTATTTTAAAATACCAACAACTTTTCATCGGAAAGCGACGAAAAACCATTCGTCATAATATATTTACTTCGTGCCTTCTCGTCTATCTCCGACCGCGAACCGAAATCATTCACTCGAAAGTTCTGCAAACAATATCAATGTGATACTTCATCAATCTCACGTTTAATCAAGGTCTATAAGACTATAATCAACTAACTTATAACTTGCATAGTTCGAACTTAGTCTGTAACTGTTGGAAGTTAGAATTAAGTGTGTAGCGGGAAATGGATAAAGTCTTCAAGTAAACACATCAATGTAATGAAGTCTGTAATCACTAGAAAATTAACTTGAATGACTTTGCAGAGAGTTTTACGTAATAGTCACACGAAAATTACACGTGCTAATTATAGATGTGCGATTATTAGATTAGAGCCATGCCGAAATAAAGGAATCACGCACGTCTGTGTGAGAATGTGAGCCTACGTGACCTTTATAAGTGATTTGCATAAAAAAGAGGTCATCAGATACAAGGAAACAATTTTTGGCCATTATTATGGGACTTTTGTTTAATTTATTAGAATTTACGAATGGCTGACGTGAGGCAGCCCTGAAATTCGTGGTTTAATTATGGTTTATAGGTTAATACACGTCATAAAAACTTCACTATATATACACGTAAATGATTGAAACCTTGAAATATGCATCAAAAAATTCACCCACATCGCTGTCGACTGGAAGTGTGCCTAAAAGGCTGGCGACATCGGCATTGCCACGTTGTATTGCAATGCTTATAATCTGTCCAAGGTAAAAGCCAACCCTTGGGTCACGCGAAGAGTCTACAAGGCGTTTGGTCAGGTCTTTAAAAAGCATGTGTGCACTCGGACCCCACGGGCCAAGGGTTTCAACCCCGATCGGCTCGAATATATAACTTCCAACAATGTTGTTATATATATATATATTATAAATTAATCAGTTTCTTAAGAAATACAATTTATTTTTATTAATAAAACGGACACGTTTCACAAAGCTTCTGAAAATTGCATCATTATCCAAAGAAGCCATTTAAAACATCTCATAAAAAAATTAATTAACTTATGTTTTGATAAGGCCTGGTTATTATTTTTAACGGATCAGTAAACTTGGAAACTAATTTTATTTTGCGCCCGTAAATAGCTTTCAATATTTTTGTTTGTATCAAGCTTTTTTAAGGTGTAAGATTTGTTGAAGATCAAATGTTTTTTTTTAAATAATTGATCTTCAGATCTACAGAAACTTTCTTCTAATAATTAACATAGACGGACGTAATAGAGCAGTAGTTACGTACTGGTTATCTATACTTAATATTAGAAAGCTGAAGAGTTGGTTTGTTTGTTTGAACGCGCTAATCTCAGGAACTACTGGTTCGAATTAAAAAAAAACTTTTTGGATTGGATAGTCCGTTTATTGAGGAAGGTTATAGGCAATATAACATCACGCTACGACCAATAGGAGCGGATCATAAATGAAAAATCTTGCAAAAATTAAAAACCGTTGAAACTAAAACACGCGAACAAAGTCGCGGGGGACAGCTAGTTGTGATAATAAACGCGTGATCTAGAATGTTGGTCTTAAAGCAATAAAATTTTAGTTACAAATGTTTTTACTTGGACCTTTCTATTATGATAGTAGATGACTTATTGTTATTTAAATTAGTAGTGATACGATGAATGTTTAAATTTATTAGTTTAGTTATTTCTATGTTGCTTACAAATAGAATTGCGTGAATAACTAAATGTTTAATGTCCGTTAGATAGAATATTAACAAATTTAGACACGATTTTTCCTTATTTTACGTAACCAACATTTCACGACGGTACATTGTTTTGAAATTTTGCCTGACGTCTCAATTTGGTGCGTTTAGTACGCAAGCATGACGTCATAGCCCCCACTCCTGAACTTTAATTCGCTTTATCTACTATTTTCGTATTTTGAAAAAGCAAAAAAAAATATCAATATTTTTTTATTATCGAAGTGACGGTCTAATTCAATTTTGTCTCAGATTATGTTCTGTCATCTACCCCATTCAAAATTCCTTAGTAGTAAAACCTTTATTCAATGCGTACATTTACATTTATCGTCGATATTTTCCTAGAAGTCTAAACATAGACTTCTTTGAAATAATCCCGCAATACCTCTTTCGCTCGATTCGCTAAGATCACATTCTTGTTGGCACAGTGAGGAAAAAAAACTAGTATTTTGAAGAAAGGTAAGGTCAAGAGTATCTTAGGTCAGGTACTCTTTTAACCTTTCTTTTGATAACATTCAATTTTACCGAACATATTTGCTAAAGTATGAGTATTTTTGTTCCAGGTATAGACAAAATCGATAGCAGCAAAGTAAAAACGGTTAGGTATCTACAAATTCACTATTTTACAGGAGAGTATTTTTAACTGAAATTTGTTTCTTATTTGTAGTACTTAATGATAAAGGCGTAACTGAAGAAAAGAAAAAGTAAAAATTTGTGCCATTAATATTAATTATTTTATGAATAACTGCAGATATGTTTAGATACTTTCTTTGTAAAAATATGTGAAATGAGTCAACTACCACATATCCGTTGTGTCCTTTTTTTTGCAAATTATTTTTTTTCTGGAAAAAGTAGCTGTTAATTTCACGTGCCAAGACTACAATTGAAATGAAAACAATACAGTTCACATTGTTGCGACCCAACTTTAAATTACATTACGGATTTGTTCTCCTGCTGTGTGTATTCGGTCCTGGTTCACACGCTTGTTTTAAAATACTTTGAACTAGTAAATGTAACAAGATGTGGGACACTGTTGTAGGGAATATAGGTCGGAAACTATACTTTGTTGATTATAAATACAATGTAATGACGGTCACTTACATTCGCATGAATAGGCAAACCCACCAGTGTAGGACGACATTTGCAAATGATTTATTTTCCAAGCGGTGTCGGGTTTTTACAGACATCAAAGCGCGCGAACCTTGTTCAAATGTTTGCGCGCATATTTCTGACCGGAAAATAATAGGTAATATATTTTATTTATATAAAAACTATCTGACCCGACAGTCGTTGCCCTGACAATCTATTCAAATATTTCGCAAATATTCGTTCATTCAAAACTTGTACTTACAAAAAATTGTCATTACAAACACACCATAAAAAATAGCAAAATTTGTCAAGCCGTATTTTCATTAATATGTATATATAGGACAAAGATAAAATCGTAGTTGTTGCGCCATATTATAGACTAGCTGTCCCCCGCGACTTTGTCCGCGTGTTTTAATATAAACGGTTTTTCATTTTTGCAACTTTTTCATTTATGCTTCGCTCGTTTTGGTCGCAGCGTGATGTTATATAGCTTAAAGTCTTCCTCAATAAATGGGCTATTCAACACTGAAAGAATTTTTCAAATCGGACCAGTAGGTTCTGAGATTAGCGCGTTCAAACAAACAAACAAACAAACTTTTCAGCTTTATATATTAGTATAGATAAAAAGTTACGTAATAAGGTCGGTGACTGTTCATAATCCGTGCATTGTTTGAAAACCTTTACTTACGTCATATGAGTAAGATTACCTTAAACCTCAAAAAACACAAAGGTTCTAACAACCAGTCTAACTATTGCGGTTTTAAAATCCCTCAGTAATTGGGGAGCGAATGCCAGCCGCCCGTCGTATCTAAAAACATGTGTTTTTTAAATAACGCCAAAAATCTTTTGTACATTTTGTGTGGATTCAGAAAAATGAATCCCGCTAAAAAGTCTCACGATAGTATAGTAAGTCGAATTGATCAAAATTGTAATTTTAAATTTACAAATATTATAAATGCCAAAGTAACTCTGTATGTCTGTCTGTCGCGTTTTCACGCCAAAACTACTGAACCGATTTAAATGAAATTTGGTACACAATTAGTCTAGAGCCTGAAAAAAACATAGGCTACTTTTCGCTGCGATATCCGACATGCACGCGGGCGGATTTTATATTCCAAAACAAAGTTGTATTGAACTGTAAATGTCTTTCTCAATTAAATAATTTTAAATCCGGCCTGGGACTCAAATTGTATCCGGGGATCAAAACTCAAGTCGAAACAATTTCGCTAACTCTTTTAGCCTTATTTATCTCGATAGGTTCCAAAATTGCTTGCTTAATAATTTAAAATCAAACCCTTGTCGTTTTTAACGCTGACGTTTTTAACGATAACACCAAGTTTCACTCACGGCTCATAAATAATCCGAGGCGGTATATTCGTGTGGGTCACAGTTTATAAGCTCTACAAAATTAATTAATACTAATGAATGTACTTAGTGCAGGTCCGTAGACTCCCTTAGCGGGATTATCCCCGGGGTACAGTTTAATTTCTTCTCACTGAATATAGCGGGCATTATGTTAAATAGTAGCTTGTACGCTACGAATGGAGATTGTTATGAAAACGCTATTACGTTTTCTTTGCCGCCCTTTGTACGTTGTTTGCGGATTTTAATTTCTTTTGTGTGAAAAATATTGTGTTCATACTACTCCGAGCTGTTAATCGTAGAATAAACAAGAGTTTTTCTTCGTATTCTTATTTTATATGCCTTTGTGATAATGTGCATTAAAATACCCACCACTTATACAACAACTACTGGTGTTTTGTGTATTATAAAGCTTAGGATAAATATTTCTGTAGATATTTTGTTTCTTTCAAAATTCTCAGTTGGCCTTACATTTTATGGACGATAAATGTCAATAGGCTCGCCGATCTGTCTTTGTACAGTTTTTGGTGAACCGTGGGTGTACAATACGTCTTTGTCAACCTTTCAGGGCGTACAGGCGTAATGATGTATCAGTCCCCGAATGTGGATATGACAATATACCAGTATATGCAACCTGTTTGCTTAGCTTTGTGCTTATTCCCTTATGATTGGTTATTGTTGTTAGGAGCCTCAAAGGCATGACCAACATTTGATCTTAAATAGGTTATGAGGTAATAGCGGGGATACACTGTCATATCGAACCAAAACAAGCAAAATATTTATAGTAATATGAATAGACTTAGATATAAAATATATTATGTGAACTCCTAAAAACCGAGAGAGCAATTCAGGTAAATAAAAGAATTCAAATTTAAAAATTCCATTAAATTGAATCCTGTTTCCATTAAGAAATTGGACACGGGGAGAAGAGCCTTAAAGAATTCTGGTAGGAGGAGTGCCTTTTTCACTTTACGTATTTCTTACAACCCTTTAAGCTCAATTTGGTTCATAGGAATCGAAACGCGAGAAATCAAATACTTGTTCAACTTAAAAACTTTGGGCGACTTAAACGGAAAGCACATTAATCAAAATCCTTATTTTTTATTCTAATCTAATGTAAATAAAGCTAATCAGATAGTTAATAAACATGGCTACTCATGTTTAGATACTTCTATGCAAAAAAAGCTAGGTATATTTGCGAATTTAAATCTGAAAATCACAATCTCGTAATGTACTTTTTGTTATTCATTTATTCATTTCAATTCCAATATTCACGAAAAATAAATACATATACCTATTGGTGGTATACATGGTAATAGCGACATCCAAATACCTTTAAACATCTCTATATCGTAAAATACTTATAAATTGTATTATTCACCTATAACTCGGACCAAAGGCTAATATTTCAGAGTACGGCTACCGTCGAAAGCCGACCTGCCTAATCGATTTACAGCTTCCTTTTTCTTGCAAAAATATATATTTATTAAACCAAAACATACTTATTTTTCTTTCCATAAAATAAATGCAATTTCATAGGTAGAGGCGCTGAAAACAATGAAACATCATGCTAAGCCTGAAAAAGATATTTTCATTTTCCTTTTTCAATTATGCTGAGCTCGAATATAAAATATTCCAGCTTGGACTAGGATTGTATAAATATAAATTGTGAATGCTATTTCTACTTGAGTAGTTGTCTTCCGTTGGTTCATGTTTTTGTTTATATTTATACAGCAAATGTTGATACGTTATAAAACTAAAGCGCTACTCGTTCTGGGCACGTTGTAGGTACATATTAAGCGCATTACTTATTTTATTTTTTTTTTTTTGTTTAGGCGGGGTAATCCTCATGGACACCCACCCGCTCACTCGGGGGAGCGAACGGGTAGTGTCAGACTCTTACTGACTAAACCTGAACCGCCGTGCTACGTCATCCGCGTGTTGTGTTGGTGCGTGGCAATGCATTGCAATTCATCACGCACCACCTATTGTTTTTTTTTTTTTTTGTTTATGCGGGGCATCCTCATGGACAACCCGCTCACTCGGGGGAGCGAACGGGTAGTGTCAGACTCTTACTGACTAAACCTGAACCGCCGTGCTACGTCATCCGCGTGTTGTGTTGGTGCGTGGCAATGCATTGCAATTCATCACGCACACCTATTGCGATGCCTGGTTTTAATATGTATTGACAAATGAAATCGATTAACCCTTTTTGTAATTGCAGTCATTATTTAAGTTTTGATATTTAATTAAACTAATGTCTATGTATAACCGGGTGCTTATGTAAAAATCTGTAAGGCATTACCTTATAATTTAGTGTTGAAGCATAACTTAAATCAGCATATTTTATATAATACAATAAAATAACTACTGAAATAGTACTGCAGTATCATTGCCATTTATGATACGAAGATATAATTATAGTACCATGTTCTTAGTAAACAGAGATGGGTATTGGATTTACAGCCCCAAGTGACGGATTATTATCTAAGACAAGACAATACCTTAAGAAAGATAAACAAACTTCAGTCTAGTGATACGTATAAACGTCCTCATACCCATTTTAATGACAATTTATTAAATTTCATTAAATTTAATTCACTTAAGTTACAATTAACTCAAGTTGAAAGATGCCCATAAAACAACATACACCTATTTACGCTTATGAAACATACATACATTTATCTTGTGCAAATTTAAAAACATCTATAAGTTTTGACAGACTTTGTGAAAAAGGAGGACCATTACATTAAAATTACTTTGAAAAAATCTAACAAAACTCGGTATAACGATTTCTTCTGTAATACTTTTTTTTGTTTTAATCGCCGGGCCAGTATTTCTATCATTTCTATATACTGCCTCCTGTCAAACTTAGCGTATGTAACGGTGAATAATTCAAACGGGTCTCTCGTACACTAGAGTATACGTATCTACATATATTATGTTTGACTACAGCTATGCACCTAAACACACACACAAATCTATAAATAGTAATAGCGGGAGCACGATCCAGCTTTTAGTGAGGGCAAACATTACTTAAACGTCATCCGGTGTGTTGACTCCGCCATTGAACACATTAGTGCCAATCCAATATCAACAAAATTACCTACCCATATCATCCTTGTATAGACTACATAAAAGCAGGCCATCAATAAATCTAAAAACGTATTTATTTATAAATTACTCGAAAGAATTTTTTTTTTAATGTCTAATTGATATGAAATAAAATCTTTGACTTTTTCATATGAATTACATCCTGATTCTTTTTTGTATTATGATGATAAATAGTTCAATAATATGTACCTAAAAAAATGACCTTTTAATCCAGGTAATAATAAAACAATATATTAGGATTTGTATTATATATTATAATCTTTTTTGTATCAAATTATCATTTCCTAGGTTTAGAAATAGTAGTGGAGTAGGACTTACATAGACTTACGGTCGAATACTGAAACGCTGCTTAAAAATTTAACAGCCTTTTAAACATTTGAGCAGCCTTTAAGTTCATTTTTCGTATACTCAAAGTTAAAAGTGACGTAGCTACATAACTTAAATGGTCTCAAAATAAGCAACCCTCAAATCTTCAGACAATTTTAAATTCGTTTACTGTAACACCACTTTGTATAATAGTACAGGCTTACAGCCAAGATAACCTTTGCAGATAAAAACCTTAAAAAACTCCACCAATGATAGCATGGTTCTTAAAATGGTTGGTAAATAAAAAAAAAACACCACAAAAAAAAAGCTTATCGTTTAATAGAAATTTAAGAATTCCATTGTATGCTTCGGCTCATACTGAAACTCCCCGAATAATTTAATTAATACATAATAAAATCGTGTACCAATATATTTTACTATATTAAATGTATGTAGCCATGTATGTTCACAATTTTGATAAAATAAAATATGTGTTTAAAACGCAAAATCGATTATTTATAACATTCTTGAATAAAAGTACATATATCTTCTAATATATACAATTCTCGTGTCACGGTGTTTGTTATCGAAAACCTGCGAGAGGGCTTGACCAATTTTTTATAAAATAAAAAAATGTGTATTTGATAGGTCTGAGATTAGATCGTAGGCTATTCATTATACTCCTAGGTGATAGGTGGCCCTGGCAAAACCACGTTTTCCGGTTCAGCTAGTAATATAATAAATTACAATTTATCACGGTAGACACAGTAAAAAGAACATCGCGCCTAAGAATTAAAGATAAATCATCAGTCAGTAACCTGTATAGCTTAGTTAGTAAAGCAATTGCTGGTGCGTTAACCAGTAGGTAGTCGCGGGTTTCAGTACAGCCTGAGGTTTTTTTTTTCCATTCTATTTAATTGGTATTTTGGATATGGTGGATTGGTATTTAATTTATAATCATATTTAAAAAACAGTAAATTAATAATTATGTTATATATCCTGTGTGTGTGTGTGTGTGTGTGTGGGTGTGTGGGTGTGTGTTTGTGTGTGTGTTGGTGTGTTTTTGTGTGTGCGTGGGTGTGTGTTTGAGTGTGTGGGTGTGTGTGATATTATTAAAATAGTACGTACTCTGTCTCTTCTTACTATAGGGAGACAAGCCATCGTTTGGCAGAAACACTAGAAGGCTCTTTAATTCCGGAAGGGGAATATTTACTACTTATTTCGACATCACACATTAGACTGGTCTCTTTTTGAAAAGTTAAGTAGGTATATATAGCTGTCTGAAACGAATAAACAGGAAATTCATTAAAATTAAATCTGTTAAGTATTTGATTTTTTTTAAGCACTACCTAAGTCATAGCTCTCTCTCTAATTCTATAAATATGTATTTTCCTGCTGCGCGCCATAAAGAACGTCCCAAAAAAAGTTACTGTTTACTAGTAGGATTGTAGTAAAATAAATATCGTTTCTTTTATCCGCATGCTCGGCTAAATTCAATAAGTTAGTGAAGTTGCACCGAGGCGAGTCTCATCCCTATACCGAAGTCACCACAACGATTGTTCGATTTTGTTCACGGATGTATTGTTGTAGCAATATAACAGTAGCCGTAACACGTACGGAGCCCTTCTCGTCATCCCTTCAACGCCAAATTGAGTTACCCAACAGAGTTAATAAAGAGGTCTGATCGTGCCTCGAATCACAAAAGTACAGTAACAGCCAGGACTTTAATATAAAGCAACTTGAAATTAGAAAAAACGCCGTACGGCACAACAGACGCTGGCTTTGTTCGATAGAAATTGCTCCCTTGATGGTTATTAAATCCGGGATTTATAGGATCCCCAATCACGAGTCGTGGGCTATTAGAGAATTAGCAAGGTTTAAAGCTTAGATAAGGTGACAGGGCTTTAACTATGCATGTTTATAGGCAATCTTAATTAATGGAAGAGACAGTGGCGCACTGCCTGATTTGTTATGTTAAATTTAGAAATGTTCAGAAAGTTTTAAAGTATCGTATTTTTTGCTGTTAAATAATTTATCATTTTCAGGTTTAGAATTATGAATGGGACATGTTATAGCTAATTTTGTATATCTTTCAATATTAATGGAATCTTCAAATATCTGTCTATTTTATCTATAAATAAAAAAACCGTACATACAAAACTCAATAAAATTATATTACCTGTTCCAAGAGAATAAAACAGTAACAATATTGGCGTCTAGCATCGAACTCGACAGTCTGATACCTAAATCCCTTATCGTCAATATTCGTAAACTGTTAGCACAAACATTGCAAGTCCCGGCACGAAGCATTACGCTACGCGATAACATCGCACGAGCAGCTTACAAAGTACCAACACCTTAGGCGAGCCGTACTGAGAAATACCTAAGCACCAATACAGTTAAACTTCGTCTTTAGTTCTACAAAATATAATCGCTCGCCTCTTCGTTTAGTATGATTAGGTAAATTACTTCACTCGCAGATAGCAAGTAGTTATTTCACAACTGCAAGGGAATTAAGTTGTAGAAACCATGACCGTTCTCACTCGACTACTTACTGTTTATACAAAGATAGGGTTGCAAACTAAGGGACGAGACTATAACGTGCGGAATAATTGGTTACCGAAACGGTACGGTACGGTCATTTTAATGGTTAGATAATATTCTGCCTATCTAAGGGCTAAATGCTGACAATCGATAAGAGCTCATATTTCTATTGTCTTGTACTTGATTTTCTACAGCACAAATCATTTTCCATCAACAAGAATTAGAACGTCAAATATTTATTTTTTAAAACAATGAAGTAGCAACGGCATTGTCTAAATTAAAAGCGTTTATTTAATCCAACAGGTCAATGAACCTACCCCTAAATAATGAAGTTATCACTTCAACTGGATAACAAATATACACGCACTTAAGTATTGTACCGCAAACAGCTGAAATAGGTGCCGTAATCAAAATTAAATTAGTTATCCGTCTGACGCAACTGCCTTCAATTTTCACCGCGTCGAGTATATAACCCGCACCAATTTATTAAACGAAGCCTTTCAGTAAACTTACTTCGATGCGAACCCCGCCTAATAATGAGACACCGGAGAGTTTGCCAAATTAATTTAAACCAGTGCATCTCACAAGCGAGAAAACTGAGAACTTAGCTTCTTCAAATATAATACAATGTTAATTAACTTTTTGATGGTATACCATCTCGCAAATAATTCGAATATATGTTTTATAAATCTTATAAAGTAAAATATATTATAATTATCTCTTATTTATCTAATATATCTCTACTCATTACTTAATTAACTTTATTCATTACTTTTTACTTAATTATTCAAGTAACGCATATAAGTAACATCTTCTAATAGCGATCATCATAGTTAGTAAATGTTAGATCATAGATTTAGATGGAGTATCGAATATGTGTAACATAAACCACGTTAATAAATGTGCACGTTTATAGAAGGTTTGACTGTACATAACCGAATGGTATGTACAGTCAAACAGGTCACTACGCTAATTATCATTCCCCGACGCGCTGTGGGTTCGA
Organism: Diachrysia chrysitis; assembly: GCA_932294365.1. Lineage (NCBI taxonomy): Eukaryota > Metazoa > Arthropoda > Insecta > Lepidoptera > Noctuidae > Diachrysia > Diachrysia chrysitis. Next base: position 6,111,766 of record OW028653.1, read on the forward strand.
TCCCCGCAAGGACAAAGCATGGACTTGGCTGTTATAAACATCTTTGTTAAAAATCTGAGTATCCTATATAACTAACTTGTGATTTGTGAAAGTTTTGTAAAACCCCCCGCGACACTAGAATTTTTTTAATAGAAAAATAAAATAAACAAATTAATTTCAAACAATTGTCCAGACAAATGAGGTTGCACTTATCTGTACGTTTCTTATAATACTATATACGTTGTACCTACTTTACCAAATCTTTCGACTTTTTCAACCGCAAAACGCGGATGACTTTAATCAAGGCAGAATGAAGGCCCAAAAACAGGCGAAAAGTTACATAAATTTCTGTAGGGAGTTTGTTAAATTGTATTTTTCCTTTGACTGAACTTCCCATCCGGAGTAAGGGGACTCAAAGTAAAATAAATAAGTTTCCACGAGAAATCAGTGTTCATCTCGGCAAAAACGAAAATCTGACTTATACTCTTAATTCAGAAGTTTTTCCGTATGAATACTTAGAAATGTAAGGGCTTTAATAAAAGTTGAGTAAGTAAAACATATAGTACAATATAGCACGAGTCCTTTTTATGAGAACCTTGACTAGTTTTTCTATAAGACCGATGACTTAACTTCTCCTTTCATTTTATTTCTACGACACCTTTTTTTAAAAGTCTTTGATTATCTTTTATTCCCTTGCAGTGTTTATTTACTGACAGATTTTTTTATCACATCTTACAACAGCAGCGTTATTAACTTGGAAATGATTAAGTTTCAAAAACTATCAAATAGTAGTAGTCATGCATTCCTATAATTATACTAAAACGGATGCGATTTTTATCTTAACCAATCTCTTAATTTTCAAGCATCATTTATAGAAAGTGTATATTGTAATACGCCACTAAAATCGTAGAACAAATTAGCAAGTTATGATGTTAAATCAAATATGAGTATGTGTAGCTCAAAGTTATTTGCTTTGTTAAAACCAAAAGTCATAAAACGTTACATACTTCAATAACACGTAAAAAATATCTCATCGGAATACTAGGTTTTTACATTTTTATTACCTAAACCATAGTGGGATCTATATAACCGTCTATAATCCTGACTAATATTATAAATGCGAAAGTATCTCTGTCTGTCTGTCGCGCTTTCACACCAAAACTACTGAACCGATTTAAATGAAATTTGGTACACAGATAGTCTAGAGCCTGAAAAAGGACAAAGGCTACTTTTTACCGCGATAACCGACATCCACGCGGGTGGACCCGCGGGAAACAGTTAGTATATACTTTTTCATGTATGTAGGTAGCCGTTAACGTAGTGAAAACTATCAAGAACGGGTATCTCTATACAGTTAGGTAGCAGAGCGGGTGGATTTCAAACGACGGCCGCCGTCGTATCGGCTCGGATTTCCGTAGGGGAGTACCTCCGAAAATTTTAACAGCCGGAGATAAGTGGTTCAATAGAAAACTTTCAATTTAAAATACTTTTGTAGAAGTTCTAGACTTTATTTGAGGTATTTTTGCTTTAGAACATTAATGAAGTGAGAACTATTAAATGTGTTTAATCACGTAGAATAAAAAAAAATACTATCACACAAGTAAAATACGAGAAAAAGAATCTAATAACATAGTTATCAAATTATGGCCAGTTGAGGCAATTTAACAAATCATAATAAAATGAAACACTGTATATAAACATACATAACACTAACCATAATCATTGCTGATTAAAGATTAAAGTTATGAGTATAAGACATGGATTTAAAACTTGAAACCCTATTAAAGTCTAATGTAATTATTTTTTGATTTCATTTGTTTCAATTATTTTTAAACATGAGTACTATAAAACAGGCAAAAATATGTATACTCTTGTTTCCCGTCCATTTTGTCCAGGTCAAAAGAATCCGCCGCATAAAATAAATTTATTGGTTTTATTCAAGCTCTGGCGAATTAGGTCCTAGAAGATTGTAAATACAAATCTAAATAAGTAATCGTATAGGTGAATAAATTCCTTAAAAGCAAGATTCTTACTTTGGTCTAAACCCAACAAAATTAGTTCACTTCAAACACCTTTCCAGCGACGTATTCTATATATATCTTTTTGGACAACTCACACACGCTCATCGGATCGCAAACTAGGCTGAACCTGTATTATGGCAATCAGACAACTGATGAACATACTTATTATATTTCTAAATACATACATTATATATTATAGGTAAATTACACGCAGACACAAAAAAAAATATCATACTCATCACACAAAGATTTGTCCTGGGGGGGAATCGAACCCAAAACTAGACCGAGATATTTTTTTTCAACCTGATTATAAGTGATTAACTAAACGTATCATATTTTTCCCCGATACACTTTACTTTTATTAATTTTCTACTTTTATTCTCCTTCCTTTTTTATAAGATCTATGTGTTTCTTCATAGTATTAAATAACATTATTGTAGTGTGGAACCAAAATTCATATAAATCTGGGCATCGTCCTGTCTGATAGTTAAATTTGTATCTAAATATGTTTTTTTAGTTTAACAGAATTCAAAACGTTTGAATATCATATATATTACGTTTACATGTCACTTTAGATATATTAAGATGACTAAAGTTTTGCGCTTTTTGCATTATATCATAAAAAAATGACAATATCATTTTGCCTTCAATGAATTGTAGTCTCGAGTCGAACCCCCGAAAGCTGGAACGCAAATTAACTTTAAGACGTTTTAAATAGTCTATCTGACGCTACTTTTCACCTTAAAGTGACAGAGACAGCATTAGACTTAACGGCGGCTTCAAACTGAATGACGTTCCAGTATTCGGCCAATAGCCACGTAAACGCCTGTGTTGATAAAATATCAACACAGGCGTTTACTTTGTTCACGAATAAGTTTAAAGTATTAGAATATGTTTAATACATTAAAACACATTTCCTTTCCTAGACAAGTGAGATTTCTAACAGGCGTTAACGCTAATCGAATCGCTCAAATGTATGGAAGTGATGTCTTCTATTTTTTTTAAAAACAAATATTTTTGGTGATCTTTAAAAGAAAATAAGTTATTAGTTACATGTAAAGTTTATTTATGAGTTATTTGAGTCTGTTACGAATAACAAAAAAGGTTTTTATGAATTTTAAAAATGAATTTATTTACCACTTGCCTAATTACAATTTAGTATCAGATGTGCGACTATCAACTCTTGTACCACAGTAATACACAATAATAAAAAATCTAAATAGGAGTCTGGTGATCAGGAGAACAAATTCACATTATCGTTTATAGTTTTTACATTGATAAATTTACATTCATCAAAATAATTAAAATTGATTTTAAAAGAGTATCAAGGGTTTTTGTTTTTAGCCGTATACAACAGGGTAGCCAGGATAGCCGTAGCCACCGTAGCCGTAGGCACCAGCAGCAGCGCCGGCGCCTGCAGAGAGACCAGCGGACAGACCAGCGTTGATACCAATGCCAGCATTAATCCCAGCATTAGCCCCAGCTCCCGCGTACCCACCACCACCAACCCCATAAGCCGGATAAGCAGGGAAGAATCTACGATGAGCTTGCAATTGTTCTACCTCTCCTTCTCTGCCAATTTTAGGAAAGTCTACATTTTGAAGTTGTTGGTGGTGATAGTGATGATCATGATGACGCCGATGTTCTTGCTCCAGGCTATTGTGATCGGCTTGACACGAGACTACAGCGAAGAAACAGAACTGTAACACAACATGCAAGACAAAGTAATACATTAATTTCTATTAAAATACTAAAGGTAGGTAAACTTATGTGATTACATTTTCAATTTCACAATACGGCGATTGGTTTTAAAATTAAAACTTGTGTTATAAAATCAACAGCGGAAAAACAGCGATTATTATGCGTCTCAATTTCACAGCTTATTATTAATTTCGTGTCGGTTCTGAAATTGATTTGTTAAGGTTTAATATTTGAAAATAACAGCTTAAATTGGATTTAGAATAACCATAGGTATGATCCCTCATATATATTTATTTACGTTTTACTTACCAAAATAAAGGCTTTCATTTTTGTTTCTTACGCTGTCGTTCTGAGTTATTTCCACAAATGATGCTGGCGACCAAGGCTAACGACTATATAAAGGCTGTGTTATAACGCTAGAAATAAATCGCCATTAGTTACGGTTTCCTAAACAAATTATTTTCTAGTGTAAACGAAATAAGAACCGATTATTTAAATGTTATCATTAAACAATTTCTAAAACACAGTTCTATTATAATCAAAGTCCAAATCTTGATTGTCTGCGTAGATGTCGGTGAACAACGGCATCGGGTAGACATTACATCACATATTATGTGACTAACCAATTATACGACGGTAATGTAACCTACACGACTGGGTTATTAATTTAACACTAATTAAATATGGTTTCATTTTAACTCGATCTAGTGAGCACTGTGACAAGACTGCGGCGTATACCTACATGTCTCTAGGTTCATTCTCATGCATTGCATTAGACCAGTAGGTACTAGCAATTTTGGAGAGGCCTATGTTCAATTTCAATATGTTGTTGTAATTATGTTCCGATTTTCTTGACCATGCACTTGTAACTGCTAAGTGAAATTAGTACATCTTGGACGAAACGATTGACTTCTTTGCATATGCTGTGCTTGATCTTAATTGCATCTTTTATTACCAAATTCAAAATTTGTGGTACCTACTTAATTTCAGGAATCACTGCAGTTTAATGAGGAGTCATTTTAAAATCTTAACCAATAATTAACTAATAATCACTAATACGAGCATCATGTTTAAGCATTCACCGCTCATGGCATCTCGCCAAACCTTTGCAAATGTTGCGATTCAAACCAAGAAACCAAGTAAATCTCTACTAAGTGCATTATTTTCTGGAATCCCTTCTTTTCACATAATGTTTTTGTCTTAATATACTTTGACATAACGTTTTTGCCTTTTTTTTTCATATAAATCTTTGCCCTAATTATTTTCTGGCATTAAATTTATATTGACATAATAACCTTTTTAGCAAATTGGTTTTGGCATAATTTTAATACGCTTAATGTTAAGCCTAATCTAACCAACTATGGTACTGATACACGATCACAGGACGAAACCGATACGAATTCTCAGAGGGGTGAGACAGGGAGATGTAATATCCCCGAAACTGTTTACAAACACACTGGAGGACGTCTTCAAGACACTGGACTGGACTGGACAGGGCATCAAACATAAACGCGAGAACATCTCACATCTTTGTTTTGTCGATGACAGCGTTGTGATGGCGGAGTCTTTGAGAATTAGGCTAAATGCAGATTGGCCTAACCAGGGCTTCCCGTATTGTCAGTCTTGGTATGCATTTAGACAAAACGAAGTTCATGTTTTACGAGAATTTCGTATCGAGGCCGTTAGACGTTGCAGAAAAAGAGTATATCTACCAAAGATTTGTTATATAGGTTGGTAGCCACAACTTCGATAAAGAACCGACCGAAGGATCCGTTTGGTTTGGGTAACATTTGGCTAACTACGTCGAGTGTTCTTGTCGCCAATACCGCAGTGTTTAAAGACAAAAGTCCTCAATCACCTTGACTTAATGTGCCGAAACGTGGACATTAACAGTATGGCTAACACATAAAGTTGCTAAGCAAGCTATGGAGCGACCTAGGCTTGGACAAGATAACAAGATAATAAGGATAAGATCAGAAACGAGATTATCCGAAGAAAATCTGGAGTGACCGACTAAGCTTGCAAAGTTAGTAAGCTTTAGTGTCAGTCGGCCATCGGTTCTTCGACAGACATGACCAGCCCGGTCATGTCTGTCGAAGAACCGATGGCCGTTGGAGCACATGGGTCCTTGAGTGGGGACCGCGAATCCGACGCCCCCCACCCCGATGGACCGATGACCTGAAAAAGTTACTTGAGTCGGACGAAATGTGGAAGGCGGAGGTATTGTGGCGCAACTTTGTAAAGACCTCTGTTCAGCAGTGGTCCGTGATTTCCTGAGTTGATTGAACTAACGATGAATAAATGACATCCACGCAAAACTTAAATAGTCAGTTAGATCACTTAATTAAATTTCTGCTTTAGAACGTTTTGCTTAATATTGTCTTGATTTTAATGCTTAAAAACATATGCGGAAGCGTAAATAATTTAATGCATGAATAATGAATATAGAATAAAATATTCTTTATTGTACATCATAAGAGTTACAGTATTAATATGGGTATAATATACAACAGTAAAAGGGTACAATGGCGGTCTTATCGCTTCTTTTTCTCATATCTTCCAGACAACCTTTGAATGAATAGGAAAGATATAAGAAACAGATTTAGAAAGGGGTAACAGGGTGTATTTTTAAAAATTTTACACAAAAATTATCTTGATAAATTACATAATTATATACTTATAAATATCTTACATATGTAACCTGTTACATACATACATATTAAAAATACATACTGCATAATCAATAAGGAAGTTAGTGCAGCAACAAGAAATGTTCTTTTGCCTATTTTTGAAGGCATTCGGTGTCTGTGCCAGTCTTATTGATACAGGAAGCTTATTCCACAAACGCACACCTTGAAAAGATATGTCAAAGAACCCTGTGGAGTGTGGTGTATGTTCAGTCTCAAATTTAAGATAAACAAAAGTATTCCATGTTATATTATGTCTAAAAAAGTTATGTAAATGAATAGAGAACCATCATCTGATAAGCTTACCTTTGAAGGTTCTATACCTGAAATTACTTGCATAAATTTGGTGTTGCCGTTATTATCAGTGATATAAATCTAGTAGTCATAAGGTGTAGTGGTCATAAATTATTTTGTACTAGCGGTCCCCCCCCGAATTTGTCCGCGTGTTTTAGTTTCAACGGTTTTTCATTTATGCTTCGGTCCTTTTGGTCGCAGCTAATAATAAATAAATCAAATCGGACCAGTAGTTCCTGAGATTAGCGAGTTCAAACAAACAAACAAACTCTTCAGCTTTATATATTAGTAAGTATAGATGAACCGTCGGCATTAATCACCAGGGCAAAACTTCTTGATAAACTGTTTTTTTTACAAATAATTCCTATGCGCCAGTATAAATATTATAACTTTAACTATAATCCATATGTAATATAATAAACTGTAAACCCTTATTAGTATTAAAGAGAAGTACAAAAATTATGTCTATCATTTTTATTTTCAGTAGTCATGTTATTTATTTATGTTTTTGAAGATACATAGTAAACTTATGAACTAAACAGTGTCTCACAAAACAGTACAGACTGTTTGATTGTGAGATCAATGTTACATACATATATCCTCGTAAGGCCTAATCTAAATCTAGGACAATATAAATAACGGTCCAATGTACTAAAAATAGGCACTAGTCGTTGCGGCCCAGGACTAAATTAGTAAAAAATTGTCCAGTTAAAATGTTTTCATCTTAATTAATTAAACATTATATACCTAATACATTGGTTCTAAAATGTCAAATTGATAATAATCAACCTTGACAAAAATACGTTGAGTTTAATAACTTTCGATGGCAGATTTTAATTAGTGGGTATATTTAACTCAAATAATTAACATTATGTCCTAATTTTAGGTAGCAGAGATGGTATTTAATGATTTTAACAACTTTCTGGGGCCGCAATGACTTCTTTTTGTATTCCTTAAACTAGGTATTTGGGCCTTACGAGAATATATTACATTCTAATATTACATACACATAGATAACATAAAGGTACTGAAATTGATTACATAACTTATTCTAAAGAGCGCTTCTAATTTGTCGTAGGTGATATTTATAGTGGGGTGTTTATTTGTTGTAAATGTATGGCCTACAAGTTTGGTATTTTATTATCTATTGTTCCTTTAAAACATTTATTACATATAGTCAAATTTAATTATAACCATCGACACAACAAGGAGAAGAAGAAGAAGTGTAGTTTATTGTGTCTGTAAATAATAATGTAAACAAAGCAGGTTCCAAGACCTTTAAAAAAAAACAATACCATTAAATCAATAGCTAATTTATTGTCCCGTTCCAAATTTTTCATATTTTTTTTCTGGTTATTCCTTCAGTCAAACTTTGTTTGTAGCATGCAATAATTACGAACTCAATACATTAATACTAGGTAGCCTCGTTTATTTTTAGTACTGAATAGGATAACCAGGGTAATAACCTGCATTAATACCAGCTGCAGCGTTGACTGCAGCGTTGGCAGCAGCATTAGCTCCAATATGTCCTCTAAAATGTCCTCCGATATGACCTCCGACATGACCTCCGATATATCCATTCACGCCAAATCGGCTTTCCAAATCATCATCAGGATTAGGTTCACTAGGAGGTACTATAACATGGTTTACATATGGTTCGTTCCTACGAAACCCCAGACCCCCACCTATACCACCACTAAGATCAAAGCCAGCGTCAAATCCGGCGTCAATACCAGCGTCGATACCAGCGTTGATACCAGCATTAGCTGCAGCGCTAGCTGCAGCGTTAGCAGAGATAGGGCCATAGGGATTATAGTTTTGCGCATACATTGGATAAACAGGATACCCTTGCCTGGCAACTCGAGTTTCATCGACAAATTCTCTTCTATGGTGCTGATGATGATCATTTAAGTCGCTGGCCAACAGCAGGTTATCATGGTAGTGGTGTGGCACCGCATCAACCCGAAATGTGTTGAATACGGCAAAAATAAATACCTGCAAAAGAAACGAGTACAAATCTTGGTTTACTTTCTTATTTTCTATATTTGCTACTTGTATTTCTAACATTTCGCAAAAATTAATAAACATAGTTATGATCCTAAGGTGTCTAACTGAAGCCATTTATTTAAATTAATTTGCCCGATGCATAGGTATTTTCATTAGGCTAATCCAAAAAAAAAAACCAATATTGAATAAAACGTGGCTAAAGTTCATAGTCAAGCTTCTATACTTGTTTTTTGACCAAAACGAAACCTCGTTCTTAGCAGTAAAACTTCTTTACTGATTCGAACCGACTAAAGTCCCCAATAATATTCTGTACTTTTATGGCATCAATCGATAGGGTCAATTATATGGAACGATTTTTTTTAATAAACATGGCAAAACCATGAAATCCAAGTTTCCAAATTCAATGGGTCTTGATAAAGCTTTAGACGTAATCTGACTGACCCTATCGATTAAACCCATTAAAATACACTGTTTATTTTTCGGATTTTAGGTGTTTCGATTCCCGGGAGTAGCAACTGAATATTCAAAAATATGAATGCCTTTTTTTCATTTTAAAAAACAAAAATACTTTTCTTTTCAGTATAATTTGCTAACTCCAGTATTTAGGATATTTTACCTTCAGGTGGCTTTGAAATATTCCACCCTGTATAGATTGCGTGTCAACTATTAAAAAGTCCTTCTAAAAAGAAGCTTAAGTTAGTAAATGACACATGTGTTTTAATATGGGCAAAAAGATTTGACATTTTCGGTTTGACATTTGTCAGTTGTTAACTCGATCACGGGACTTAGTTCCTAGGAAATGATGGAAACGGGCTTAAGGATCTAGATAAATGAAACCTGATCAATTCCATTCGTTTTGCGCGACAGTCCAAAAAGGTTCTACCAGAACTTGGGCTGTTTAATGTTGAAGATATAACTTAGTACACCACTTACCAGTACGTAAGAATTCATGTCAGAAAGTACCAAAGCGAATAGCGTGGGATCAAAACGGCGACGTATTACCATAAACCATCAGGACTGACCGCGTTAATAACTTGATATTATAATAGTATTCAATGCTAGAACTAAATCGCTATTCGACACGACTACTCAAACCAATTTAATAATAATAACATATTTAGTTTACAAGTTATAGCATATTATTATTGAATTGTTCTTACTATCATCTTATTTATTTATTATGTACTAGGTTTTGCTCGCGGATTTAAATGTCCTACAATTAATTTCAATATGTATTGAAAATGTTAATATTAATGCCATGACATATCAGTCTCATCACCTACATAATTTATATTGTAAAAATTTCTATGAATTACTTCTAATCTAAAGTATTCATGCCTACATACCAAATATTATAAAATCTGTAGTAACATTTTACAATGAATCTATAAAATCCCTTATATAAGTATTTCACGAGTATAAACAAACATACATAAATAATTTACAAAAAGGTAGGTATATATATACATTTTAGTTGCATCTTACATGTGTTTCTTTAATATGTTTAGATACGAAAAAACCATGTTTTGGAGCAATTACTCCTATTAAGCCATAGTAACATACCTACCTATTAAATAACAAAACTGAACAATATTCTTGATATAGGTATGAGGTAAGCCAGTTTATTAACGCAGTTCAATCCTCTAGCATTTGCCCAAGCTGTTGGGTTTGGCTTCCAGCCTCACAGGATTCCGCTTAATACCGTATTTTACATGTAATTTATGCTACATTTATTTTAGTAAGTAATAGTATTCCTTGGGTTTTACAAAGGGACTCTGTCTTCTGAAGTCTTCTGCAGACTAGCTGTCACATTTCAAATGACTTGACGACTGTCAAAGATCACGTATGACAGTCGCGACTAACGGGCTCATTACTTTACATATTACTGTACTCTGTGCACAGGGGTGCAAACATCGGTAAACTTACTGAATCCAAACCCTACTGAGTAATAATAATAATAAAACACCCCTAATACCTGAGGGTATATTAACTTGCTTTTTACAACCTTTAGATATAAATAAAAAAATGTATTTGAAGGACTTTTTAGGAGCATACATATGCAGGGCAGCTTGTGGCGGACTGTTTGTGAGTAGCGACACATCGGACCTGAGTGTCCTAGGGAGTCACTACTTTACAGGGCTCCCAGCTCTTTCTTGCCCTAACTGGCTGGCTAGAGGGGTATGCTAGAGCTATATTTTTTTTTTTTCTTCTATATGCTCGGGGTTGGCATTGTCTAATACGTAATAGCGAGGAAACCCGCTCCGGCCGCAGTGATCCGGAGCTACTTCGGAGATACTTCTAAAAACCAGGAAGTATCTACCTACTATAAAATGAGTATTAATGTAGCAATTAATATACATACAAAAGTAGATACATTCATATACTTACTTATATATATTAGCAATACAATTAATATATATAAACGTACATAAACATATTGACCTTATACAAATGATGAAGATCCCTAGACCTTAAATCCGCCGATCTAGATGTGATAGATTATTTTCCTTTTGAACAGTTGTAGTGTTTGGGTTTGACGTAGGCAACGCATTACAGAGATGAGCGGCATCAACGGAAAAACAATTGTCTAGAAAGTTTTGTAGAATGCACAGATATTGCCAATTTGAAAGTAACTGTTTTAAATAAGAAGGAGTACATGAAAAAAATAGTAAAGTATATAAGAGTGATAGAAGTATTTCTTATTAACAGAAAAACTAAGTAACTGTTTTTGGCCCGACCTGGGATACGTAATCGAGACCTTGCGCACGGCAGTTTAAGTTAAATTAGTGACAGAGTTTTATGTTCAAATTTTAATTAAAAAAGCTACTTAAATACAAAATTATTTTTCCAAAATCGTGGTCATTGACAATCGGACGTAGTCGTACATATAAAGCGTGGAACATTCACTGCAGATGATTACGGGAAGATTGTGTGACACTTTGTGTTTTTCCTAACTATGACGTATGGTCGAACAAATTTTTACTACAAACTTTTTAAATTACACTACAAACTTTTATAAAGTCTAAAATGTAAAGTTTTGGGATGGTCGAAGGAAGTTACGTTTATCTTATAGATATAAGAATGAGTATACAACAACAACACACGAGATGCAGAGATGACTGCCAACCTTCTCTAGTCGCAAACCTAAATTAAGAAGAGAATATACAAGGCATATAAAACTGATGAAAATGTTGTCCCTTGATCAGATACAAATATAAATATGCTCACTGATTTCATTATCTTAATATTAATTAACTGTAAAAGCCTCGCTAGTTATGCTATGTTTAATCCAAAGACAACTAACAGAATAACTTTCGAGGACTATTCATAATTAATTAGGAATATTGACGGTTTACTCGAACCGCGGCGTCGTCGCGTGCGGCCTCCGCGTCAGCTCATGATTAGGGACTCCTATTGAGTCTGAAACTAGTCGGGCGATCCCGAAAATGTGCGCGAGTAAACTTTCAATATTCTTTAATAACAATTAATAGACAAGTTTTGCGATTAGAAAACACTACGATATCGTTTTCTCGATAAATATATTTTATTTACAGTTTTTAGTTAATTTGTTTATCTTCTATTTACTTAATTAAGTATATTATATTTTCTCTCTAAATATTTTAGTTAATATACCGAATAATCAAATGCTACCAGATTTTGAAATACGATGTACTTACTCAATATGCTTGTTTGTTCGTTCTTCGCGGGACTCTTATCAAAACCATTTCAAATGGCTAATAGTAGAAAATTAACATTTCAGTACAGAACTATAAATGAGCGTGAAACATCAGAACCTTTAATTCAATTTAATATACAAGTTCCAAAATTCAATGTAATTAATAACTGTACATCAATTTATTATTTTTCGGACCTGTTGTTTCTATTAACATTAGGTGTATGTACACAGTTGTATGATTACTGTATTACCACAAACCGGTAGTTCGTATTACCCAACAGTTAATTCTGTTTTTTGTCTAATTTAAATCTCCTCCTGGAACTTGTTTACTAGAATAAACATTGATAAGACTTGCAATTTACTAAACAAAAGACGACTCTATAGGTCATTTAAAGACAACGTTTCAAACCTGGTTTTAAACTGGTTTAACTTATAACAAATACTTATAACATCAATATGAAAAATATAATATATATATATAATAAAGTAAATAAAGCCCTCTCATATACTCAAAATTGTTGTAGTTTAGATACTTGATTGTAACACGCTTGGCTAATTACAGAAAGTAACTAATTAGGCCCTTATTGAAAGTAACAAAACTTATCAACGTTTTGTTCCTGGTAACGACGTTATTAAAACAAAAACCAAAAACCTCTTGAGAATTTCCAACAAGTTGTACTAGTAAAAATATAAAAAACCCGCGACTGTCGTGATAAGAAAAGGCAGAGCTTTTTTATTATAATTATTTATTTTAGCATTTCTCATGGCAAATTACATTTAAAACTATTTATAAAACCTTAGATTTTGATACCTTATTCGATAGGTTCACTTTGATTAATTACAATATATTGCCAAAATTCTGCAATTTGTTTCTTAAAATATGTCTAAAGACTAACTATGGATATCCAACCAGCTTATAATAAAAAAATATGAACACATAACGAAAAACATATAATCCTTCCTAGGCAGTCGGGTAAAAAACAAAAAACAATCAAAACAGAGCATTTATATTATGTCTACAGTATTTTGTTTGTACCATATATTATAGCTAATAGTTTAAGTGACTGTAGAGCAAAGTGCCACATTTTTAAAGACCGAATTAGACGCCTTGCACGTAAGGTACCTGAAATACTGGTGGAATATGTAAGGTGGCTCATAAGTTCCTGAATGCAGTCAAATGTACCCATGAATCGTTATAATTAAAGTTTAACCTTTAATCCATTATTGGGTAACAAAAATAGACATAATCATCATTGTCTAAACCTCGAAACTAAGTCTCAACTAACATGATGTTTTAATATTTATTAGACCAGATTAAATAGGCTAAAAATGTTCCACTAAATAGTTGCATGTTGAGAACTTAAGTAGCATAAAGATAACTACTCTACGCATGGAATAGGTTTATTAGTTTAAAAACTATTTCAAACATTTTAGGTAAGAATATTCGCCAAAAATATGTTTACTGTCCTATGTCTATTTTACAGTTGCTAGTTCAAGAAGAATATTACATCAGTCACTGTATGACAAAGTTTATAGAGGATCAGACAGGAATTAAAACATAACAATAACCAGCAGGATCAGATCAGGAGATCCGACCGAAACTCATTCGTTTATTATACTAGCTGCGCCTTGCGGCTTCTTCCATGTAATTCCCGTCTCTGTCGGATAACAGCGTTAAAAACAACAACTGCCCTCAGAACATGACCTGCAGTGGCCCATTTGGAAATCTCTTAACCGTTTACGGATCCAAGTGGGTCGCTGCAAAGTAAACCTGAGCAAGTGAGGCATCATCGATCCTTCACATATCCAATATGGTGCCCTGGCGCATCTTCTGTCCTGCCTGTCCTGCACCCTCCAAGACGCTTTATTTATGTGGCAACCTTTTAGTCGCTTAGAGTTTGAGAGTCATTTGACACGAGAAGAAGAAGAAGAAGCGTACATAAACAATAGACAGCGGTACAAGGATACTAGTAGTGACACAAAATAAAAAGATTTAGTTTAGCCATTAGTAGAAGCAAGAAGTACATTAATTATTCTGTGGTAGAAATCAGGTCCATCTCCGATATACACGGTACATACTGATACACAACTATAAAGTTTTAGGATATAAGCCACAGGAGGTTTGCGCCTTCGTCGAGCACTCAGCTTTACTGGTAAAAAAATATTCTTTATAGATCCATGTTATATATTTTTAATCCATCAAAACAAACATCTATCTATCTATCCTTACAAAATGTTAGGTACCTTCGGGTTGAAAGCTAATGGCTTCAACTCACGCCTAGGACACAACCTAGGGATATGTTGGACTTTCATCGACCAAAATAGCGAGTTGCGGGATCACTCGCGCATTCTTCAACCTGCTTAATAATGTCTTTTTAAATTACGTTCCCTAAACAAACAAATATGAAATCCGTTTATTCATTAAGTAGTAAACGTCCAAGTATTTTAATATACGCCTTAAGATTAAGCGTTAAGATTAATCGATTAAGAAAATTAAGCGTTAATTAACTTGTTTAAATTGTTCTACTTTGTCTTAAAACAATTAGCTGCATCATGACTATATATAATAATAATAATAATATTTTGGGACATCTCACACACGGTCATCTGATCCCAAACTAGGCAGAGCCTGTGCTATGGCAACCAGACAACTGATAAACATACTTATATATTTCTAAATACATACATATTATAGATAAATTACACCCAGACACAGAACAAATGATCGTGCTCATCACACAAAGATTCGTCCTGGGTGGGAATCGAACCCACGACCTCCGGTTTAGCAGTCAGGTTCACTAACCACTAGACAAACAGGCCCGTCAAAAACTCAAAAAATTATCGTCTCGTCAAAAAATTATATAAAAATATAACCATCTAAATATATAAATACAGTTATAAATATATAGTTTGATTCTTTATTTTAATGTTACTTATTATTTTTATTACTGTCTTATAATGTACAATAACATCAGTATGTTTTGTAGCTCGATCCACACTTAAACTAATTAAATAAGACTAACTTTTGAGAGCCATTTCATTTGTATTGACCTAATAATTTCACCTAACTCAACGAGTAAACAGTTTAAGCAAAAACTCCAACTAGACTACGGAAAATAACTAAATGTTAAATAATGCATATATTGCTGGAACTCTCTTTTATCTTTTATAAATTAGTAGTATAATATACTTATGTATAACATTTTTACTCGTTAGATAGGAAAAAACATTGATAGCTCCCAATTTTTCGGATGGATCTCATTTTGCTAATTGGTCATATTCATTTTGTTCTTAATTAGTGTAGGAATATTTAATATCCATTGAATCCTTATCCATCATAATGTAAATCATAACTAGCTTTAGCTAGATTTTTCCAAAGCCAGATAGTTTTATCCGAGGAATAATTTAGAATTTTTGACAGTTCTTACATACAAAATATGTTAGACGTCAATTTTATGCCACGAATTAAGTTTATCTGGCGTTGAAAAAATCAGCCCATAGTGGTCTAAAGCAATATTGGGACGAACAATAAATAATACATACACAGACTGCTTAAACTATTATAACTCTTCTTTTTTAATGTCGAGTAATAATATAAAATGTATTTATTTTATACTTATTTTAAAAAGCTTGTTTATATTTGTTATTGTGTGGCTTGGTTCCTTGGATATTGATTAAAAAAGGATATTCACAGTTTTATATTTTAAAGTAAGCAGGTATAATTTCTACTTTTGATTATTAACCACATAAGTGCCAATCTCGCCGCCATAATTGCCACCATATTGAAAGCCAGGATTATGCGGCACTGGGGCTGCGTTATTGCCCCGATTATTTGAATTGCCGCGGAAGGTTGCTTCTAAGCGTCTTGCGGCAGCAGCACCTAAGTAGGCTCCAGCGGCGGCACCTAGCTTAGCCCCTAGCGAGCCAGCAAGTCGACCACCTAGGAAGCCGCCTGCGCCAGCACCAATCTTAGCACCCAGGCCAGCAAACCCTCCGGTTGCGAGTACACCAAATCGATTTTCATCAACCGGGAATACTTCACTTTCCTCGTATTCAAGAAGTAAAGACTTTCTTTCAGCCGGTGTTAGTTCATTCACCAAAAGTTGACGATCCTCTTCACTGAGCATACTAAGTGCTTCTTTGTCGATTTCATCCAGTTCAGCCTGTCGACTAGCTAAATCATCAGGTAGTGGTGGGGCTATTACGGGAACCACGTTTCGTCGCAACAAAAGTGGTGAGTGTAATAAATCTTTATCTGAAGCTTTTGATTGTTGGTTCCCCGGCTTGTGCAAATTTAAGGATAAAGGCTTTTGACTATTTGTCAAATTTGGTTGATCTAGATCACCTTCTCTTCCAACCAGGTAATAATGTGCCGGCAACCATGGACACGCTCGACTTATGTTGACTACGACAACAAGGAACAACTGAAAAAATATACAATTTTATTTATTACTTTAACCATCCGATTTTAATTTAATTTGTCCTTACCGTGGTGCTATTTTACAGATAAAAGTTATACACATGTATACTATTGTCAAACAATAGCTAGTTGACCTTCTAATTAGGTTTTTTGTTTTTATACCTGAATGAAATAATTATATAATTACTATAACCCGCTTATATTCAACATAAATTTAATGTCTTAATTTGACGTATAATTGATTAGTTAACAGACACTCAAATCCATTACATACCACAATAAAATCTTTCATTATTGTTTTGTTTCACTTGTATGTCCAGTGCAAACAATCAACACTGACGGAATATATTCAACCAGCATTATAACAGGTTTCATCTAGAGGGCTATAACTCCATTAGTAATGGTTTTCAAAACAAATTATTACGTAGTTTACATGTGATAAGAACTGATTATTCAAATGTTTTCACTCAAGCATATTTGGAAAAACAATGAAATACTTGTATGCTAACCGACTAATCTAAGCTCACGGATTTGGGTGTTTATTACCGGTACTGTTAATAATTCGGCTTGTAAATCATTTTAATTATACGAAGTACTTGAAGAAGCAAATTTAAATAGGCGTTAATAGTATTGTCAAAACGGATTTATCGATAAACGCTTTTCTTATCGAGCGTATTTTCAATTGTAACTGAAGGCGCTGTGTGCCGTAAATATTTGAGGAGAGTCTGTTTTAACAACCTCTAAAGTCATAAATCAAGAATCATTTTAAGTTACCAAATAATACATTGAGATATACTATTTTATACGGATTTAATTGCATTTTAATAGTTAGACAAGTAATTGTAATCATAGCCTCGGGTAGATTATGGTCGTGGGTGTATTGTGACTGCCTTTTTTGTGTAATTAATCAATCATTCGCTATTTAAAAACTCTCTTTATAAGAATTATATTTTAATTATTGCTTTTGTATACTGTCAGCTCGCAAGGTCCCTAGTGCAACAAACCTACTGCAATGACTGTAGGCATTAACCTACATCTTTCTACATTTATCATTACCCAAACACAATGGAACATTTTGACCTTCTTTCCCTTACTGCACTGCAGTGCACAACAGAAATCTGGGCCTGGCGACACGAAAGAAAAACGAATAAAGTTAAGATTCATATAATTACATAAAAGCTTTAAGAATCTTTTGTATACCGTATCTATAAACTGGTTTAAATTGGTCAACGATACTTTAAAAAAGAAAACCCCATTTATCATATCCGAGTAATGGCGGATTTACCCGACGCCAGGTAATTTTTATTCTTGTTTTAAAATTGAAGTTTGACAGATTGTGTACGAATGAACTGTCAAATTCAAAATGATAAGTCGGATAAAATTATCTGGCTTTAAAAAAGTCCGTGCTGAACAGTCAAGGCCTATAGTAATTCTTATATTATATAGCTATAATAAATTATAAATAACATACAATATTATGCAGCAATACAATATAACTTTCTTATCAAAATTATTGCATTTTATATTAAACATAAATACTACGAATACTTTAGTAGGACTTACAAGAATATCATAATAAATATTTATATCCTTTTAAAATACAACAAACAATTTTAGTTGTTACATACTTACATCAGCTATTTAGAACCGTGTAACGGTAGCCATTTTTCTGTAAACTTATTACTTGTAATAAATTCATTTTAATTTGATATTGACTTTGCAGTAGGTAGTCTTAAGGTACTGTCTGGTACTGACTGATGAACGCCCAATGTCATGGCCAGTGCATGCTAACTTTGGCATTTTTCACAAAGGCCGGTACATTTATTCGCATACTCCGCATATGCGACGACCTAAGAAAAAATACTAATACCACGAAATTCACACTAATAATTTTTTAATGTCCACTAGTATTGGTTTCGTTTATTCGTCCGATTGTGAGAGATCGGCAATAGTCGCGTGAATTTTCCGCGGAGTACGTGACAGACTTGTACAAAATGGCCGCTGATATTAAAACCCGCTAATACCGACATGACATGACCGTGCTTGACTTTCAGTTTACCAAATTAAATTAAACCATAATTTAAAGCTCAGTTGTTACGCATTTTTTTTTTATTTTTTACATTTACAGCTTTATTATAAAAAATTGCCTTAGTCGAGTACACACGGCAAACTAGATAGGTTTGCAGGCCATAGTAACGTTTTATATATTATATTATTTACTACTATACACTAAATTTTTTATTACATATTATATTCAGATCGTAAGTAGTATTGTACAACCATTTCACTTTATTAAGTAGCACCGTAGTAGTACCGTTTTAAAATTACGAAATTTTTAAAAGAACGGTTTACGGATATCTACAAAAGTTTTTTAGTCTGTTTGTCTGTAAAGATTAATTTAAGCCGTTGAAGTACTTAGTCCTCATCGCTACCTAAACAAGATGTTTTGTTGATTTTTGTGATTGCTTCATATCAATTATTTTCGGTCCTCGTTTTCAACTGTACTATCGGACATGTTAATAATAAAGAATTTAGGCTATTTCAATACTTCATTGTCTTCATTCAAATGCAACATTATATAATATTGCATAATTTGAATTTTAATGCAGCATTTGAATGAAGTGTGCAGTGCTTTCATACATTATTGTAATTTAATAGAGATATACACAAATATTTAAGTTTTAACCGCAAATAACAAACTGCCTATTACTAAAATTACTTTGGTAGGTAGGTATTACATCAATGAAATTTGAACTGAGTAAATACAGACCTTTAAGTAAACATCAGTTTAAACAATAGTTCTATACACACTTGTTTCTATTTCTTTCATGTCCTGAAAAACATAAATGAAAATGCAACTTGAATTCCATAAATAAATTTATTAACTTATACACCAAACAGAATTTTGTTAACGCCAAAATAAACAACTAAATAAAAATACTATAAAAGAGAGTCCAAGCGGATACATACAACTATTACGCCAATCGAGTTCAATTTAAGAATATATAATGCATTTAAGATAATTTTGAAGATACAAATGCTAATGTTTAGCCGAGGTACCCGCCACCATATCCGCCGCCGTAGCCGCCGCCGTACGCGCCAGCGTTGGCAGCGGCGGCCGCGTTCGCGTGTGCACCGACGTGGCCCCCGACGTGGCCCCCTAGGTGACCCCCGATGTGGCCCCCCAAGTGGCCTCCGACGTGACCGTTAGCGTAGCCGCCGGCGTGCGCGTTAGCGTGGGCGTTGGCGTTGGCCATAGCCCCAGCGTATCCGCCGCCGTAGCCTCCGAAACGACCTTCAGTCTCCGGCAATTCGGTCTGTCCAAGCCCGTAAGGCTTTTGATAAGGCGCTGGATAGTCTTCTGGTACGTTATTTCTCGCTATCGAATGTTGATTTCTGTTTACATTATTCGCTTTGCATAGGGCGATTAGCGCGAAAACGAACAGCTGAAAAGTAAAAGAAGGTACAGAAATTTTAATAATAAGCTATGAGAAATTGCAAGACTATCCTGGACATCTTGATAGTCACAGTTTTTTATGAGTTACTTTGGTCTATCATATAAGAATGAGATTATTAAACTTGTAAGCTAAGAAGAAATGATGGCTCAGCTTTAACTGCTTGTGAACAGCGGCTTTGTACAATAAAAGCACGTGCCGAGCTGCAGGTAGAATTACTTACCGTACTTATGGCATTCTCTGGGCAAATAGTAATGTGGCAGGTTGTATGATCAAGTTAAATATAAAATAAAATGATCAAAATTATTTTCTATTGTTCCAAAAACTTCAAATACGGCTTTTGTCAGTATATATACTTTTGATTTCATTAACAAAAGCAGGAAGCTTCTCTAAATATGTTGTCTACTGTCAGCTATAAACCTGATTACCATTCTTTTGATCGATCGATCTCTATTAAATAAAATTAAAAACAAACGAAAAAGATAAATTAGACCACATAAAATAAAATAAAACTGTCAAATGTCAAAAAAGTTATCTTTTGTTTATAAAACAACTGAAACCCCTAAAACAATATGAATAGTTATATGATTGCAGATTCTTTAATTTTTACATCTAAACTAAATATCAGGAAGGAAATCAAGGAAAGGAAAATATAATATGAGTTGACTCACCAGAGCGGATGCTTTCATCATGGTTGTTTCGGATTTCCTGGCGGACTTCAATGCTCCACGTTAGTTCGGTGTGGATGACGAAGACTGATCGTCTATAATAAATCAGCATTACATATAGCAGATTTTAATGTAAGAACAAAATTGCCATTTGTCACGGTCTCCTAAACAAATTATTACTTAGTTTACAAGTGATTAGATTGTCAAATACTGATTAGCCAAATGTTATTTCTTTAACCATTTTGAACATACATTACAATGCTATAAATCTGTAACTACTGGCTTAACCCTTCAGGTTCTCTTGATTTGGAATTTACAAACCTTAAATAAAATAATCTACCTACAGGAGACTATGCAAGCCTATACAATCATTATAATATCTATGGTCGAACTAGATAATCTACCGTCGGACCAGGATATACCTAATAATTCCACCTAATATTAATCCAACTTTTGTCATACAATTATACACTATGCTTAAATAACAGTTTTAAAATGCATGATAAAAGGGCTATTGATGAGAGTCAAAAAAGGTAACACATTGATTTCAAATCAAGAATAAACTAGATCACTTTGTTTTGTTTGCCCTATTCTTAAAATATTTGAGGCCAAAGTGATGTGTATTTTCTCCTATTCATTCTTAATTCTATAAATAAATAAGAAACTAATTATCTTCCTAATGTTGAAACAATTTACCTTGAAATAACACGATCTAGCGCCAATTTCAATGCATATAGTTAGTTTTGTTATTACATTTAACGTCATATATTATAACATTAAAAAGTAGTTAATAATAATTTCATTTCTAAATAACGTCATAGGCAGATTGTTTTTAACGACTCCCGCGCTAAATAAAATCCCAGTATCGCGGGGGGTTTCACAAACATTCAAATAACATGCACAAAAACACCCAGACCTGGAACAAGCATTTGTGGATCTCACAAAATCTTGTCCCATGCGGGGATCGAACCCACGGAACGTCGCTTACATTGGTAATTGGCGTGGTGACATATACCACTCGACTATCAGTGCAGACAAATTAAGATTAATGTAATTAAGTTAACAAAGGTAAACAACATGAAACATGAGTTTTTCATTCTTTTCATCTTGACGGCATGACTACAACAAAACCTAATTGTAATATTTCACGGGCAATTACAAGATCGTATTGCATGCAGTCATATAAAAAAACATGAAATTAAATTTTAAAACAATAACCGTTAATAACTACTAAATACTTTACAATTAATAGCTAATCGAACAACTGAATTAGTTGGTTAGTTTCTGATACGGACATGAGTCTGTATGAAACCTACCTATATATAATTATTCAGCTAATAATGTTGCTAGGTTTGTATTGTCAAACCCCTTCAATTGATCAGAAGTTGCCATATTCAAAAATTTTGTTACTTTGGTGGACGAAATAAAAAAAAATGTTATTTCTTTTTTTAAAACTCCTTTTGTATTAGACCAGTTAATATTGAATTGTATTTAGTTGTATTATTGATTGAGCATTTTATTACTTTTCTTTAAATTTAATTAAAATATTTAATCTTAAAATAATTATATATTAAATTTTATATTTATTTTAGTTGAGACCTTTTAATTTAAATAAGATACATAAATCATAAATTTAAAAGTAAAGATACCATTAAAATTCATTTAGATAACGTTAATATTACGCAGCTAATATTTAAATCTAATCAATAAATATTTTTGTATTTAGCCTGGTAACACCCAAATTTTGACCAAAGATTCCTTCTAAAGTTACCATTTTTCTTTTCTTAAAAATCTATATCTCTACATACTTATTCTTTTTTAATTAATTTTACCTTATATACCCTACAAATTACTCAAAATTAAACTAAATTTGCTGATTTTTTGCACTTTAAAAATATTTTTTTGCTATTGTTAATTAAAATAACGTAGCAAAATAATCATAAATACGTGTTACTTAAAACGAAAATTATTATAACTAATAATAAAAGGCTGTACAAATAATTTATTATAAATAATATATAATAGATTTTTTTGCATTCATTGCATTTTCAGAATGTGTGCTTTTGTGTTTTTAGGAGTAATTAGGTAGTTCAAATGATATACTAAAATAACCCTTCGATAACATTTTGTATATCTTTTTAGGGTTTAGTTCCTCAAAAAGAAAGAAAAAGGAACCCTTATTATATAGGATCACTCGGTTGACCTTCTCAATTTTTTTTTATTTCTGGAACGCGTGGTTGTCTCGTATTGAAACTAATATCAAATATTGATGTCTACAGTCCTTTGAAGCCATAAAAAATTCAAACTTCTTTGTCAACGCAATTAAAAAATACAGCCTGATATATATATATCGTTTTTACCATACATTTAAAAGTAACTTAAAACCTACTTTGACGGGCCTGTTGGTCTAGTGGTTAGTGCCCTGACTGCTAAACCGGAGGTCGTGGGTTCGATTCCCACCCAGGACGAATCTTTGTGTGATGAGCACGATCATTTGTTCTGTGTCTGGGTGTAATTTATCTATAATATGTATGTATTTAGAAATATATAAGTATGTTTATCAGTTGTCTGGTTGCCATAGCACAGGCTCTGACTAGTTTGGGATCAAATGACCGTGTGTGAGATGTCCCAAGATTATTATATTAGATATTACTTTTTGTTGCCCCACAATAACAAAATTTTACATGATGGTCTAACGTCACAAATTTAGAAAGATAATTGTTAATTTGTAGTTTTGTAAAATAAAAATACGGTTTTGCGATTACATTTTTTTACAGTAAAATAATATTTACAGTTGGAATTTTGACTGTAACATACATCGATGTATGAGATAGCATTTTTACAATCGCACAGTTAAGTTTGTTTTTAAAGAATTTACCGTGATGATCAGCAAAAATTGTACGGAACCCCCGCTGCGCGAGATAGACGCACCGTCTTGTTTGGTTTTTTGTAGATATTATTACTTAGGTATTTCTTGACTATTTAACACACAATAATTATCATGTTGAATATAATTTTTTTGAAGGAATTATAATAATTTTATAGTAAAACTCCACATAATTCTCAGACCATCGTTTAAATTAATTAAATTTAATATAATAGGGAATATGCACAAATCACCGATTTGGTTTAAACTTTAACATCAAATTTTATTTCAGTTCTAATTCATAAGGTAATGATTATATTTTTATTTCATTAATTTCATAAAAACAAAAAAAAATAGATCGGGATATAAGCGGGATTTAGAAATTATCAAACCGCAACGCCATTGGTCCAATTTATTTATGACTTCAAATGCCTGCATCAGTGTTATTGCATCCGTTGACATTGGCTTGGATGTTGTTTTGACGTCAAACGCCGTAATAAAAAGCAGAGAAGATGAAGATTTCAAATGCTTCTTAAAATTCTTATGTAAGAATTGATGGTTATTTGACATCGTACATCACATTTTTTAACTATTTGTGTAATAACTCTCGTGAGGCATACTCATAATTATTTAGAAATGGTAATATTGTAATCCGGTAATAAGGTTTTGCGCGCATTCTCGTTCGATCCCGAGAATGCACGTGCGTGAACTGTCAATTACCCTTTTTTTTCCGTGTTAAGTCAGTGTAACTTAACAAAATAAGCAAGTAAAAAAATCATGATGTTCCCTATTAGTCAGAAGAGCCCAAATTCGAGGTGTATTCGTTGTTCCAATTTGGAGTAACGAATCGTATCCTATGGCTACATTCCGCCTCCATTATCAAACCAGATCTATGACATACAAGTATTTTCCATTGACTTCTAATGTTACATATGCGGGGGATTTCAACTTACCCAAACATCGGTAATTGTATCTTTTAAGTAATATTTCATCCATTCAAACATAGATTCTAACTAAACTTGTTTTAAAAAAGGTTGTAAAATGCTGTATTAGTTACAACACGTATTTTTTTAAATACTTCTTTCACTCTAAAGTAAATAGGCTAAGATAATGCCAGAAAACATTCTCTACCAGTCAAGAATTATATAAAAATATTTAATTATAGTTAGTATTTTTTTTACTTGTGCAAACACACATGTCGCGCTCGTTTTTAATTTATGTTACTAACGGTGGATTTCTCCGGTCCGTATGAACACGATCAGAGAAAGATCAAAATTGATTTCTATGCTCCACTGAGTAGAAAGATTGGATATAAAAAATGATTGAGAGGAAATTTACCAATATTTCGCCAGCATCATTACCTATACTCAGGCTAGCCACTCAGGATGCGTTTTATTTGAGGTCATAGATATACCGCGACCGTGGCGTCGAGAGTTCCCTCGACTTAGGCATTCAACTGAATTCAGAAAAGACAATACTTGGACATGCTGCCGTGCATCGTGACGCTTGGAGTAGGGCTCTTTAGTTTTTTTGGTATTTTCACGGTAACACAACGGGGTGGTTTTAGGGTGCCAGAATCCTACACTTGCCGTTCTTATAAACCGTTTCTTCAATAAGACCGGTTGCCTTTTGGAGGTATTTATTTTTTTATTATTTACTACCAATAGCTTGACATATATAACTTATTTTTTTTATTTTTAAATAAAAAAAAGTAAAGCAGTAGTGGATTAAGGTCTACCTCCGTCTAAGGGCTGATTTTATGAATCCCTAGGAATGCGATCAGTTGAAGCTAATCTAAGCATTTCGCGGTTGACCGAGTTCAATTAAGATCAATTTATTTACTTAAGCATGAGTAAAAATAAGGCTTAAATTCTGTATCGACAGTGTTACTCGATCAACGAGTACTTAGTTCATCATAACTCAGTTTTTAATGTAAATGGTGAAATCAACCATAAAAAGTCTAGTTGCAATTCTCAGACCCTCTAGTCAAGTGACATTTCTACTTGCGTTAAAGCTGATCGAATCGCTACATGTGTATGCTGCCCCAAAGACAACCATATTAACTCAGTCATAAAAGTATATCCTGTAAGTAACCAGTAAAGTCCCAAAAGTGTATCCTCAATCAAGTAATATTACAGTTGTCCGAACGGGAATTCCATCAATTAAATATGAACATTTAAGTAGTTCATTATAGGTAGCGATATAATATTGTTGTAACGTCAGCAGCATGAACATTGATTGCTAAGTAAAAATCGATTCACTGCTGTGGGTCGCGATAGTCTGCAAAAGCGTTCCCGCCTGGTTTCCTGCTAAAGGTAAGAAAATAGCACTCCGGTGGTTTTAGCCGGTACGACTCCATGCCACTTGATCCTTTCGTTTTCCCCAGAGCAGAAGGAGTCAAAAATATGCCTTTGTAAAGCAGTTGTATAATATATCTGTATATAGTCTAGGAAAAACAAATCGTTCTGGAGAGAAAATTACATATTCTGAAGAATAATTACATATTCAAATACCATAGATGAATTCAGGACAGTAAGTGCTTAACTTCTTAAGAAAATAAATAGTTCTTAACAGTTACTACAAACACCTCCATCGAAATGTATACCATTTAATGGATTTGGGTGAAAAGATCTCATAAGAAAATGCTAAAATAACAAATAGGTTCTTGCTAAAATTAAACCATATTTTATCATATATATTATACTTTTATTTATTACCATTTAGGTACAATACAAATATTATCATATTATTTTAAGATGATTTCCATAATTCATAAATCAAACTGCACAGTATACAGAGTTTTCTATCGATATTTCAGATCATTTCAACCAACTACAAAAAGGAGTAGGTTCTCTATTGAGTATATATATATTACGTGATGTGGTCGCTTTTTTTAAACTGATCTCAATGTCAATATCTTTATTTATCAGTTAAACTTTAAAAAAAAAATAACATATGAAAAACTATTTTAGTAACTTGAAAGTTAAACTTTTTTTGTAAGTATTATATAATACATATTGTTATTAGGACAGAAATGCTAATGATTAAGTATATTGGTCATTAAATGATCAACTATGTTTTCTTTGTCTGTTTTGGCTTTAATTTCGTAATGTTGTTTTATATCATAATAAATTTCGACTTCAATCAAAATAAACCAATTTGCAAATAAAAAACCAAACTAGACAGCTTAACAACAGAAATATACAACTGAATTACTTGTACAATTACAAGTACCAGTTATGAAATTTTACAAGTATAATGAGTATAATAATGAAACATAACAGCATACAATTCTGTAAGATCAGCGTTGTATTTAATAAATACTTTTACTCAATGTCAATTATAATTTTTTAATAGTGTTAGACATCACAATTAAGTAGAATAGACTCGTATGACATACATTTATTTAAAACCACATCCTTCGGTCGTGCGCTCGGTATTTTCCTTTTTTTATCAGTTAGGCACTACTAATGAGAAGATGATTATAAGGTCCGGATAAGGTGGCCGTTGCTGGATGAATTAGTGTAGACTTTACAGGACCAACTACATACCCGCCATATCTGTTGTAAGTGGCACTTGACGCACCGTAAGCGCCGGATTTGTGACTAGGATAGCAACGGCTACAGTGACCAGGGAGTGGGATATTTGAAGCAAGGATATACTCTACATTGTCCAAATTATCAGTGTAGCTCTGAGCTACTGCGTGACTTTTGCTCTTACCCCATCCGTGCACACTGGCATCAGCTTCAGCGTGACTTTTGCTTTTGCCCCAACCATTCGCGATGGCATCAGCTGCAGCGTGACTTTTGCTTTTGCCCCACCCATTTGCGATGGCATTAGCTTCTGCGTGGCTTTTGCTATTGCCCCACCCATTTGCGATGGCATTAGCTTCTGCGTGGCTTTTGCTATTGCCCCACCCCTGTGTGATGGCATCAGCATCTGCGTAACTGTAACCTTCTCCGTGTCTGTCAGAACTATAAGCATCGCTCTTTGCATCTGCATGACTGCTGGTTTTACCCCATATATTTGCGTTGGTATGAGCATCTGCGTGACTGCTGCCACTATTCCAACCATTTACTTGACTATTAGCATTTGCGTGACTGCTGCCAGCATTCCAACCATTGACTTGACTATTAGCATTTGCGTGACTGTTACCAGCATTCCAACCATTTACTTGGCTATTAGCATCTGCGTAACTGCTGCCAGCATTCCAACGATTGACTTGACTATTAGCATCTGCTTGACTGCTGCCAGCATTCCAACCATTGACTTGACTATTAGCATTTGCGTGACTGCTACCAGCATTCCAACCATTTACTTGGCTTTTAGCATCTGCGTGACTGCTTCCAGCGTTCCAACCATTGACTTGACTATTAGCATTTGCGTGACTGTTACCAGCATTCCAACCATTTACTTGGCTGTTAGCATCTGCGTAACTGCTGCCAGCATTCCAACGATTGACTTGACTATTAGCATCTGCTTGACTGCTGCCAGCATTCCAACCATTGACTTGACTATTAGCATTTGCGTGACTGCTACCAGCATTCCAACCATTTACTTGGCTTTTAGCATCTGCGTGACTGCTTCCAGCGTTCCAACCATTGACTTGACTATTAGCATCTGCGTGACTGCTGCCAGCGTTCCAACCATTGACTTGACTATTGGCATCTGCGTGACTGCTGCCAGCGTTCCAACCATTGACTTGACTATTAGCATCTGCGTGACTGCTGCCAGCGTTCCAACCATTGACTTGACTATTGGCATCTGCGTGACTGCTGCCAGCGTTCCAACCATTGACTTGAGTATGAGCATCTGCGTGACTGCTGCCAGCATTCCAACCATTGACTTGACTATTAGCATCTGCGTGACTGCTGCCAGAATTCCAACCATTGACTTGACTATTAGCATCTGCGTGACTGCTACCAGCATTCCAACCATTGACTTGACTATTAGCATCCGCGTGACTGCTGCCAGTATTCCAACCATTGACCTGACTATTAGCATTTGCATGACTGTTGCCACTATTCCAACCATTTACTTGGCTAATAGCATTTGCTTCACTGCTGGCGTCACTCCAGCCATTCGCGTGACTATGAGCTTTTGCATGACTGTTGCCACTATTCCAACCATTTACATGGCTAATAGCATTTGCTTCACTGCTGGCGTCATTCCAGCCATTTGCGTGACTATTAGCATTTGCATGACTGTTGCCACTATTCCAACCATTTACGTAGCTATTAGCATTTGCTTCACTGCTGGCGTCATTCCAGCCATTCGCGTGACTATGAGCTTTTGCATGACTGTTGCCACTATTCCAACCATTTACTTGGCTTATAGCATTTGCTTCACTGCTGGCGTCACTCCAGCCATTCGCGTGACTATGAGCTTTTGCATGACTGTTGCCACTATTCCAACCATTTACTTGGCTAATAGCATTTGCTTCACTGCTGGCGTCATTCCAGCCATTCGCGTGACTATGAGCTTTTGCATGACTGTTGCCACTATTCCAACCATTTACTTGGCTAATAGCATTTGCTTCACTGCTGGCGTCATTCCAGCCATTCGCGTGACTATGAGCTTTTGCATGACTGTTGCCACTATTCCAACCATTTACTTGGCTAATAGCATTTGCTTCACTGCTGGCGTCACTCCAGCCATTCGCGTGACTATGAGCTTTTGCATGACTGTTGCCACTATTCCAACCATTTACTTGGCTAATAGCATTTGCTTCACTGCTGGCGTCATTCCAACCATTTGCGTGACTATGAGCTTTTGCATGACTGGTGCCACTATTCCAACCATTTACGTAGCTATTAGCATTTGCTTCACTGTTACCACCATTCCAACCACTTACATGGCTATTAGCATTTGCGTGACTGCTTCCACCATTCCAACCATTTACTTGGCTATTAGCATTTGCGTGACTGCTACCACCATTCCAACCATTTACTTGGCTGTTAGCATTTGCATGACTGCTACCACCATTCCAACCATTTACTTGGCTATTAGCATTTGCGTGACTGCTGCCACCATTCCAGCTATTAACGTTGCTATTAGCACTTGCACTGCTAATAAGCCCACGACTGATAATTTCTTTGTCATCAGTTGTTGATGTTTGCGGATGTACAGCAAAAAATCCTACACCATTGGTATTACCACTTGCACCTCCAAGCAAAGCGTACCCACCAGCGCTTCCATTGCCATCAGTAAAGCCGAATGTCGTTGTACCACCTCCTACATAACCACCAGAACTACTGCCACTTTCTGTATGGGAAACATTGAAAGTGGTGGCCCCTCCACTACCTACAACAAAACTGGTCAGGTCACTGCCACCTTGTACAAAGCTTCCAGAATTTCCAGCAGCTCCAATAAAACCTCCAGCAGTTCCGCCACCTTGCACGTAGCCGTTAGCACTGCCTCCACCTTGTACGTACCCACTGGCACTACCGCCACCACTGACGTGGCCGCTAGTACTTCCTCCACCTTGTACATAGCTACCAGTACTTCCACCACCTTGAACGTAGCCACTAGCACTGCCTCCACCTTGTACGTAGCCGTTTGCGCTGCCTCCACCTTGTATATGGCCGCTGGCACTGCTTTCGCCTTGCACATAACCTTCTACAGTTTCACCACCTTGTATATAGCCGCTGGTACTACCTCCACTTTGTATATACCCACTGGCACTGCCGCCACCATTGACATATCCGCTAGTACTTCCTCCACCTTGTACATAGCTGCCAGCATTTCCACCACCTTGTGTATAACCACTAGCACTGCCTCCACCTTGCACATAGCCGTTAGCACTACCTTCACCTTGCACGTAGCCGTTAGCACTGCCACCACCTTGTACATACCCACTGGCACTGCCGCCACCATTGATGTAGTCACTAGTACTTCCTCCGCCTTGTACATAGCTGCCAGTATTTCCACCACCTTGTACGTAACCACTGGCACTGCCTCCACCTTGTACGTAGCCGTTGGCGCTGCCGCCACCTTGTATATAGCCACTGGCACTGCCGTCGCCTTGCACATAACCTTCTATAGTTTCACCACCTTGTATATAGCCGTTAACACCGCCGCCGCCTTGTAGATAGCCATTAACACCGCCTCCACCTTGTGCATAGTTGTTAACACCGCCTCCACCTTGTACATAGCCGTTAACACCACCTCCGCCTTGTACATAGCCGTTAGCACTGCCACCACCTTGTACATAGCCGTTAACACCGCCACCACCTTGAACGCTAGCACCGCCATTAATGCCACCATGTAGAAGACTACCTATACCTCCACTTATACCACCATCCAATTCTGCGCCAATACCACCATGAAGAAGACCACTTGCTCCACCGTTTATTTGACCTCCCGCATTACCACTTACTCCACCGCTTATGAGACCACCTATAGCTCCATTTACGAGGCCACCGATACCACCATTAACGCCACCGCCAATGCCAGCATCGATGCCACCGCTTACCCCTCCGCCTATACCACCACCTATACCTCCAGTTACACCACCGCCTATACCAGCACCTATACCTCCAGTTACACCTCCGCCTATGCCAGCACCTATACCTCCACTTACACCGCCGCCTATGCCAGCACCTATACCTCCACTAACACCACCGCCTATGCCAGCACCTATACCTCCACTTACACCACCGCCTATGCCAGCACCTATACCTCCACTTACACCTCCGCCTATGCCACCTTCAAGATGAGCACTACCGCCAATTTCTAAACCAGCACCACCCCCTATACGTGCGTGATGGATTCTTGAAACGGTATCTATGTCGTTATAATATGGATGAAGATAATCGTTACGTCGGCCATTAAGGCTGTAATCGCGATGGTTAACTTGAAGGCTATTCTCAGCATGATGTTCATTTTGATGTTCTATACTGTGACATGTTGTAATAGCTACGCCAAAAAGCAGCACCTGAAAAAAAAATTTTTTTCATTCATAACTAAATTTGACGCAAGTTTCTTAACAGATAAAATAATATAAGCAACCAAATACAAATAGAGCTAAATATTTTCATGTCCACTAATTATTGACTCATGCTTCAAAAATAGTTGGTAAATGCTGATTTCAATTCTGTTAAGACTAATAAAAGGACCGAAAGTGTTAGCCCTAAAATTAGTTTAGTGAACGTAAACATATAAAAAGAATATAGGGAGATAAAAATCCCTTTGAAAACATATGAAAGTAAGCATTGTATATCAAATTATCAATACAAAATAAAAAAAACGTTAACATATTATTGTAGTAAAGAATCGACTACAAACCACCTATAGCTCCATTATGTTTAAATATTACTTAGACATTTTCATTGTAAATTAAAATAAGATCGTATTATTATTAAATGAATTTCATGAGAAACCCGAAAGCACAGCTTTTCAGTCTGTTGGGGTACTGTTGGGTATTTTTCTCGCATTTATAGACCTGACAGCTTTCACAGTCACATTCTTTCTAAACCATTGACATTCCTCCAACACAAAGCACGTTTTACTCACCAGAAAGTATGTTCTCATTTTACTCTGTTCCAATATCATGTCCGGCTTAAACATTTCTAGGTATGACTGGCGACCAAATCAGACTGGCTCTAGTAAGGTAGCATTATGGTAGATTTAAACGCTAGAAATAAATCGCCATTTTTCACGGTCTCCCAAACATGAGGCTGCCTAATTTATATGTCGATAAGCGCTGATTATCCCAATGTTTTACTTAAATATTTTATTATAATCAATACAATATATGTTATACTATAAAGTTGCTGGTTTGTAACTACTTCTTGCTTCCACTTTTAACAGTTTTAAGAAATATATACCAAAATAATATGGAAAAAGAATGTCATTTAGCTTGGCACCTCTAAACCACTCTAGGTCCAATCGTGTAATCGATTTTTCTTTTCCTTCCCCTTATCTAATCGATTTAAAATGCACGCAGTTTACTTTTATGACAACAGTTTTGTAACTCTTCATCTAAAAGGTTGTCGA
Organism: Diachrysia chrysitis; assembly: GCA_932294365.1. Lineage (NCBI taxonomy): Eukaryota > Metazoa > Arthropoda > Insecta > Lepidoptera > Noctuidae > Diachrysia > Diachrysia chrysitis. The sequence goes on from OW028653.1 coordinate 6,144,537, forward strand.
AACATCACTTATTATGACATGATCTTCTTTTTATATCATTAACTAGCTTTCCCACGCGACTTTGTCAGCGTGTTTTAGTTTAAGCGGTTTTTCATTTTTGTAACATTTTTCATTTATGCTCAGCTCCTTTTGGTCGCAGCTTAATGTTATATAGCTTATAGCCTTCCTCAATAAATAGGCTATCCAACACTGAAATATTTTTTCAAATCGGACCAGTAGTTCCTGAGATTAACGCGTTCAAACAAACAAACTCTTCAGCTTTATATATTAGTAAGTATAAAGTATAATATATACATAGATTGATGACAAACATTTTTTGTTTACTTATTAACAACCCAAGACGACGTGGACGTTTCTGTTTCATCATCTTCTATTTGTTTACTTGTAGGTCCACAAAGAGACAAAATAGACAGTTAAGATACGCCATTAGTAAAACCACTACCTAATATTTTTTTTATTTTTATTGTATAAGACTTAGATTAATTAGATTAGAATATTCTTTATTGTGAGCTATGAGAGTAACAGCATTCAATAATACAAAACAGAGTATTGGGCTTAGGTTTCTAAAAGGAGAAACTACTTATTGCGATTTATTAGATTTAGGTTTAACATACAATTGGCTTTAATTTATACAAAGCAGGCAAGAATAGCATGAAAAGAGAAGGTACATGCGTTGATTTAAAAAAGTCTTGAACAGATTAAAAAGTGCAGGAAATTAGCACACTTCGTCACCTTCCATTGTTTTCGAGTCAGTATATTATGACTTCTTAGCTCGCAGTCCCAATAAAAACGATTAATAAATGTGATTGCTACTTATGAAATAAACAAATAATCTAAGCATATTTTTAAGAAAACTTGTCATTAACAAGCAATAAAACAATAATCAAGTGTTAAATTATACATGCTTGCTTGTAACGTATCAAAATTTACAAACTATGATACTTTTTATAGCTAATTATAACTATATTATGAGAAACAAATCGTTAAACGTTCGCCATTATTTCAGGCACAGTTAAATAATTATTTTTATCCATATAATATAAACTGTGTATCTAAATATACTGTAGCTACCGTTAATTTTTGTGTTTCCGTTTGCATAATGGAGTGCAAAGTGCAACTTCATAAGTTTAAAATTATGATTTAGTAGATGTAGATTCAGCAATAATGGTTCACTTATATCGAAAAAAAAATAGTTTAATCTGTTCAAAATCCTATTATTAATAAAATTTGATTCTTAATAACATACTGTGAAAATTATATCTTGTGATAAACCATAAAAAATGGCCTGTTCCTATTTAGTTTTTTTATAAGCGTTACCAACCTGTTTCATTTAGTCAGGTTTAGAGTTTCAACATCCCTTGTAAAAATAAACTTAGTACAAAACGATTTGATCTTAAAAGTTTCATGGAGTACCTAAGTAACGTAGATGAAATACAAGGTATATAATATAAGCGGCAATAGCCTTATGGTTAAGGTGTTAAGGAATCGAAAGGTCGCAGGTTCGAACCCCGCCCATTGTACTATTGACGTGAACCTACTCCAAACACAAGCATATTTAGCTTGGTTGCAGGGGTTAACAAGATTGCTAGTAATGTGAATTCCACCAATATTGCTTGTTCATTTTCTATAAATAATAATAATCAAATGTTTCATATCTGATCATTTCATATCTATCATCGAGAGTACAAAGATTTCAGTTCCAACATTCCGTCATTCACTAGTCGCAATATTTTTTGGAAAAACTGTATTTTTCTGAAATAGAACCTTAAAAAAACATCTGCCAAATTTCCTACGGGATACAGATGACAAGGATTCAAATAATAGATCAGGTTTACATCACACTGTCATGCTGTCGGAGTTAGCCAAAACAAATCATGAAATTGATTTTGATCATTTTTCTGATATCACGAATTATAATAACCTTGTATCTGGTTGCTAGAACATTGGCGGTCAAATAAAATACACCAAAATGTTGCTGCAATTATCCAGTAACATTTTCGGCTTAATTTACAACCTTGTTTTCGATATTACACAAAATCAAATTTATTTTCTACACTTGACCAAAGAAAACATTCATGATATCAACCAAAACAAATGAAAAAATGTTTTACATGATTAAAGTGACGTTACTTTTACTTTCAGATGTAATCTGAAAAAGAAAAACTGGGAAATTTCTTCTTTCGTAAAAGTGCTAATTAAGTCTTCTCAAATCTTATTTTATTCTGATAGTTGAATGAAATATATAAAAATACTAAGTCCTAAAGAGATTTTTCTTAGATACATCTACCTGACAAAAAAGGTTGCAGCAACAAATTCAGCATTCATCGTTGTAATAATAACTTAACTTACATTCCTAACACTACCTAACCACTGCAGTCTATTTACGTGTATGGAAAATCAATTAATCGTTTTGCCTATTGGTTCATTCAATATTCCAGTTTTAAGGAACAAACTGTAAATTTCAGAAAGATAAATACAGATTTACAAGGACATTAAAGATGGGTATGCAATAAATAAATAACATTTTAAACCTATACCTTCTACTTTTATTGGTGCTGTGCTAACTTATGGATAAATAATATACGTAATAATTTTGAACCAAATCAATTTGAATAAGCAATTTATTAAACAGTTCTGATTAGTGGAAAACAATCTCAAATTATCTCTTACTAGATCGAAATTTAACCTTACACATAACCACCCATATCTGCGTAACCAGCTGCACCAGCACCAGCGTAACCAGCTGCGCCAGCCCCAGCATAACCAGCTGCTCCAGCGCCAGCGTAACCACCTGCACCTGCGCCCGCGTAACCGGCAGCACCAGCACCAGCATATCCACCAATCCCAATACCAGCATAACCACTTGCATCAGCACCAGCGTAACCACCTGCACCTGCGCCGGCGTAACCAGCAGCACCGGCACCGGCATAGCCACCAGCACCAGCACCAGCGTAACCAGCGGCGCCTGCACCAGCGTAACCAGCTGCGCCAGCGCCGGCGTAACCACCGGCGTAACCGCCTGCGCCAGCGCCAGCATACCCTGCGGCGCCAGCACCAGCATAACCAGCTGCACCTGCACCCGCGTAACCGGCTGCTCCAGCACCAGCATACCCTGCGGCGCCAGCGCCAGCATATCCTGCAGCGCCAGCACCAGCGTACCCTGCGGCACCAGCTCCAGCATAACCAGCTGCACCAGCACCAGCATAACCTGCAGCGCCCGCACCAGCATAACCTGCAGCTCCTGCACCAGCATAACCAGCGGCACCAGCACCGGCATAACCTCCAGCATAACCTCCAGCATAACCACCCACATCAGCCCCTGCGTAACCAGCGGCTCCTGCACCAGCGTAACCCCCACTTAGGGCACCAGCGTAGCCACTAGCATCTGCGCCTGCATAACCGGCTGCACCAGCACCGGCATATCCACCCGCGTAACCACCGACATCAGCCCCTGCGTAACCAGCTGCTCCTGCACCAGCGTAACCCCCACTTAGGGCACCAGCGTAACCACTAGCATCTGCGCCTGCATAACCGGCTGCACCAGCACCGGCATATCCACCAGCGTAACCACCAACATCAGCACCAGCGTAACCAGCTGCACCAGCACCGGCGTATCCACCAGCGTAACCACCAGCATCAACACCTGCATAGCCAGCGGCGCCGGCACCAGCGTAACCAGCAGCACCTGCTCCCGCGTAACCAGCTGCGCCTGCTCCAGCGTAACCAGCCGCGCCAGCTCCAGCATAACCGCCAGCGATCCCTCCAGCGTAACCACCAGCGGCGGCACCTGCGGCAGCACTAGCACCGGCACCAGCCCATCCTTCGGCAGCCCCGCCCGCGTAGCCACCAGCAGCCCCCCCAGCATAACCACCAGCCACTCCTCCGGCATAGCCACCCGCGTAGCTTGCAGCATTTGCAGCTGCCGCAGCTTCACTGCTTACGTAACCACCCGCCTCGCCTCCGGCAAAACCACCTATGCCAGTTCTGGCAACATTGGCTGCCTCGCCTAAGTTATCTGCATCTAGGCGCCTATTTTCTGACACCACACCAGCTCGACATGTGATGACCAGCGCGAAGAATACCAACTGTAAAACGAAAAACACTAATGACCATAAACAACCAAAAACAAAATTTAAACCTGATTATTTTGTTACCAAGAATGTGGTATGATCAATAGCATTTATTTGACAATATGTACATACGTTTATTTACGTTTCTTAATTAGAATGATGGCATAGGTATTTTAAATATTTAAATAATACATGGAATTTTACGTAAACATCAATTCTTAAACTGTTTATTTATGAAAGCAAAAAGGAACACACTTCACCGTCAACTTATTAGGTTTGTTTTGCTTTATTCGCATCATCAGCATTCTAGCCTAGAATCACCCACTGATGATTACACCTGCCCTTTTTCCTGCCATTGTTTACTGTCCGAAACGTCCCTCATTCAGGTGCTGCCCCTAATATATTATGTTTCATATTCCTTATTTCCTTCTATATTTATTTGCATATTTTAAAATATAATAATACCTTAACCTGTACTTTAGAAACTGTGAAATGTTAAACTCACCAAAATGTATGTGTTCATTGTTGTGTGGTCCAGTGTTGTTCCAAGCTGTACGGCGTATGGTGAGGCCAACCGAAACTGCCTTGTTTTATGACGGCATTAGCAAATATAAATGCTAGAAATTAATTGCTATTTGTTACAGCCTTTCGATAAAATTATTACTTAATTTACAAGTGATAAGAGCTGATTAGTTTTGATTACAATAATTTATTTTGTGTTTTACGCAAACAATTTCGAAATTACAATACCGAGTTTGTTCTAACTAGTTTTTGGGCGTGACTTCTCTCTCGCAAAACATATTTAACCTGATTCACATGCATACTCGAGTTTCGACTCAAAAAACGTTCAGTTGTAGTACATGTATTTACACAGGTATTTTGTGATCAGTAGAAAATTATTTTCATCAAAGCATTTTTGGTGTGTAGTGTGGTTCTTAACATTAAATAAAAAAAAAAACCTGTTTTATCAACTCAATAGTGACACAAAACATGAAAGTGACTACAGTTCGAAGCGAGAACACATCATGACACGCCAAGTAAAAAAAAATGTCATTCTATTGAAGAAAAAGAAACATTCCAGCCGTTATCTATGGATGCTTCTAAGTTGTCATAGGTAAAGGGAATGGCTAAATAATTTTGCAATTTTTCCTCTATCAAACAAACGAACAACCGTCACAATTGTTTTGAAGAATTGCACGCTATCGATAAAATTGTCTGAATCAAATGATGTTATGGCAGTAAGTGTTGCATTGGACAACGTAATTAAAATGTGTGATTTGTGTTCTCTTTTGACTTTTATTGCTCGATAACCTTCAGACCCCTTCATGAACAAGGTTACATTTTTAACTAATTTAAGAATGATTTAACGACATCCACATTTTTCGGCAGCTTCAGTGGCGGCTATGGAATAAAATAAAGAATAGATATTGGCTAGAATGGACTGATTATAGACATCTGTAAGTAACAATACTGTCAGTCTGTTTTCTTTCAAAAAATATTGTGTTCTGATATAATTATACTGTTCAAGTCTAAATTTAACGTGTGGTACCTCGATGATGGAACCCTTGGAGGCGATGTAGACACGGTTATTAACTATCTGGTATTTTTTTAAACTAATTTTCATTCCATAGGACTTGAACTTAACTCATCAAAATGCGAATTATTCTTTTTGGACAGTACTGACAAACAAATGGCAATTTCAAAATTTAACACAATAGCCCCTGAAATCAAAAACATAAACAAAAGCTCTCTTCGTCTCCTTGGGTCTCCACTCTTTGACGATTCCTTTTCAAATTTTATTAATGAAAAAATTCAAAATTTCAATGACGTTTCGGAAAGACTGTTACAAAGTAACATGCATTCGGCCATTACCCTAATTCGTTTTTGCTGTTTTGGCCCTAAATTAATCTATTTTCTCCGAGCTTCCCATTTATGGAAGCACCCTCAACTCTTAGAAAAAATGGACAAAATTATAAAACATACTCTCACCTTGATTTTAAATGTGGCCATGGACGACCGAGCTTGGGCTCAAGCCACACTTCCCATCCGTATTCGAGGGCTCGGCGTCCGCAAAATTAGAAGTATAAGTTTACCAGCCTTTATATCCTCGGTACACGGCACTGAAAAATTAATCAGGAATATCCTAGCTTCTACACTGGTTAATTTTGATTTGCCGTGCTTTTCCGAGGCTGTAGATGCCTAGAGACGCGCCTGCCCAAATTTAAATCCTCCTCCTGACTTCTCGTCATCCCAGAGACGGTGGGATGAGCCACTCTGCAGAGTAGTTAAGCAGAACTTAATTTCCACGTCTGCTAGTACTGCAGAACGCGCGCGCCTGCTGGCTGTGGGTGAGTGGGAGTCAGGACTTTGGCTTCATGCACTACCGTCGTCAAACATAGGCACCTTGTTTGACGATACTACTTTCCGCCTCGCCGCTTCCTTACGCTTAGGCGCTGCGTGTTGTTCCCCGCATCGCTGCCACTGTGGCGAGCTTGTCAACAGACTTGGACACGACGGGCTGTCATGTAGCCGTAGCGCAGGTCGCTTGGCACGGCACGCGAATATCAACGACATCATCCGACGAGCTCTTGTTGCCGTCGGCATTCCGGCTGTACTCGAACCTAATGGCCTGGCACGCGACGACGGCAAGAGACCGGACGGCATGTCTTCGTTCCCTTGGAAGATGGGTAGGCCTTTAGTGTGGGACGCTACTTGTGTCGATACTCTTGCGCCATCTAATATTCCTAGTTCATCGTGCTGTGCTGGCGCTGCTGCTGCGGCTGCTGAGCTGACATCAAACGGCGGAAATATAACAACCTTATTGGAAGTTATACATTCCAGCCGTCTGGGGTTGAAACACTTGGACGGTGGGGTCCGAGTGCACACATATTTATAAAGATCTGGCGAAACGCCTTGTTGACTCCTCGCGTGACCCAAGGACTAGCTTTTACCTTGGACAGAGAATAAGCATTGCCATTCAACGTGGCAATGCCGCCAGTCTTTTGGGTACACTTGCAGTCGACAGCGATGTGGATGAATGTTTTGACGCTATTTTTTATTAGTTAAGAGTTTAATTTTGTTTTAAGTGTATATATAGTTAAGTTTGTATATATTTAAAATTGGAATAATAGTTAATAAATAAAGTCATTATACTGCGGTTTTTAGGACTCCTTTATGTTACGTGCCATCACTAGATAAGTCCGCAATGGATTTTTTTTATTTAAACGTCTATGTAAACGTCTTTTATTCCACATCTTACCGGAAGTCATATTTTAAATAAAGCTGAGACAGTGAATCAAAAATATGAATGCGTGCAGTTGGTAAGATGACAAAATATGCAACAGCTTTCCAGATACGTGAAAATATTAAAACAGATTTTTTTTAGACTTTACTTAAAGTACAAAAAGCACCTCCCGGCCAAAACCGTATGCCTAAGTCTTTAAACGTAGAAAATTGTAATATGCTATTTTTTTTACCAGGATCATGCTTAAAGCATTTTTTAAGTAATAATATTTTTACTACATATGATACAAATATCTTAATTTTTCCTTTGGATTCTAAATGAGTCTTGGTGCCACAGCATATAATGCCAACAGCTAATATGATCATATTGGTAGGCATATTGGTAGCATATTGGTAGGTATATCCAGCACATTATTATTAAGACTTTCACTGAAGTTCAAATGAAAAGGCGGTCTCAGATTGGACTTTGAATAAATATTTTTTTTAATCCCATATGTTGAATGTGGCCAACGATACAGTTTTTTTTATTCCTAAATTAGTTTCGGCATACTCAGTCCATAGTTTCAGCAGCTCCTGTAATAACGAACTATACTTATATAGTAACTATTTACGTTGCAAGCTGAGTCTAATATAGCGATTATTTTGACTTCCACTAAAATTTAAATGAAAAGGTGATCATCCCCACCATACCATTCTTCGTGTGAATGCAACTTTTAGTGAATGCAACTTTTATGATAAGTGTTTGAACTTGGCAATTAATAACGAAACGTGATTTCTACTTTGCAGATTGAATATACGGACAGTTTTGATTGTGTGGTTTAAGGGAGCGTACGCTACCAGTGATATTATAATAACATTTCTGAATCTAGTAAGCTTTAATAAGTGTCAACAAAATTATAAATTAGTGTGACTGATTTTCACATCTCATTAAACTACACATATTGCACCTGCATAACCACCTGCTGATACGAGTTAAAAAATGCCAGTGTTGGATTATTATTATTTTTTTAATCCTACAAATATAAATGGAGTTCTTCATAGTTTGATTTGTGTTATATTACCCAATCGTCTATTATTCTGTCACATATATGTTACTTCGTGTGGGATTGTCCTTATTCGGCTAAATATTTTTGGCAGCGAACCAAAACGATGTGAATCTTTTAAGGTTTACGAAGTTGTATAATTATTATATTGTACAAGATCATAATGTAAGTATATACTTAGAACGTAATTGTATGAAATTGAAGTAATTATAAATATTATTGTATTACAACATTTACAATAAATAAATGTACAAACAATTGAGTTACCTAATCTCTAGCGTAAGCCAATTTCAAACGACGGTATTTTTTGCAAATACAATGAGATTTTATTTAAGTTCTGTCTCGTGACTTTGTGTCCAAATAAAACAATTTTTTCCTCTTTCTTTCTTTCTGGATACATTACTTAATACTTAACCAAAGATCCTGTGGTATTTTATGTAAGTATCTATCATTTTGAACGCGCAGATCTACCGAATTAAATATCATAAAGGTGGTAAGTTTGATAGACTAAAAGCAGCCACAAATCTTCCAGTGGATTTGATTTCTGTGTTTTCAATAAGTGTCAAGTCTCAGCTATTAATCTTCTTTTTCGTGTTTTCCTTAGTATTTTCTAAACCATTTTGGAATTGGCTTATAATAATACATATTTTTAATCTAATTTTTATTAAACACCTTACATAATATGAAGCCGAAGTATTCAATGGAAGTTGTAATCAGGGTGACTTTTCCCGACAGTAACTTCAACATAGTAAAAATACCTTTCTTTTTGTAAATATTTTTTAATTTAACAAATATTTTAGGTCTTATATCTATACAACTTGTCTAAGGTCTTATTTATTTGAGTAAAAGTGCCAAATATTATATTACAGTTGTTTATGTAAATCAGTTTCTTAAATACTTTGACTGTTAGCTTTGCCAATTAGATACCGTACAAAATAGTGTTTCTACGAAAAAAAAAATCTGATTGCACGTTTTCGGATTGAAATAAAAAAAAACAAACAATTATAGTTATTTAATGTTCTTTTATGTTTTCTTACGCGTAGAACAAAAATATTTTTTATCCTATCTGATAATCTTATTCGGTATTGTTTTTCATTTACATCATTTATATTGCATTTTTTTTAACTTTCTATACATTTCAACATTACCAGTTTTTAAGGTTAAATTTTTATTTACAATAAATCTGGTTAAATCGAAAGTTTTAACTATCTTTTACTTAACACAGCGTTTCTTTAACAATTGAGATGCAAAAACCACGGTACTCGTTTTACTTGTACCCATGCGTGTAAGTGAAAGCATTAGCGCTACTTGCAGCACTACTTCCAAGGCCATCACCGCTAATACCACTCGTAAGTGCGTCTGCTAGCTCACTAACTATCACAGCTCCAATACCACCTCCAATACCACCTCCAATACCACCTCCAATACTACCTCCTACGACACCACCTGCACTAGCACCACCATATACGCCCACGGAGCCACCACCGTACACGCCAGCGGAAGCACCACCAGACACACCAGCAGAACCGCCACCATAAACACCAGCAGAACCGCCACCAGAAGCGGCAGCCGATATTCCACCATAAATGCCTGCAGAACCTCCGCCATAAATACCTGCAGAACCACCACCAGACACACCGGCAGATCCACCACCATATACGCCGGCAGATGCGCCACCCGATATACCAGCCGAAATTCCACCATAAATGCCCGCAGATCCGCCAGCATAAACTCCTGCAGAGCCACCACCAGAAACGACAGCATTGCCACCACCATGCACACCGGCAAAACCACCACCATGAACACCGGCAGAACCACCACCCTGCACAATGGCAGAACCACCACCATGTATACCGGCAAAACCACCACCCTGAATACCGGCAGAACCGCCAGCATGTACTATGGCGGAACCACCACTATGCGCTATGGCGGAACCACCACCATGCATACCAGCAGAAACACCACCATGCATACCAGCAAAACCACCACCATTCACACCAGCAAAACCACCACCGTGAATACCGGCAGAACTGCCACCATGCACTATGGCCGAACCACCACCTTGCACTCCCGCAGAACCACCTCCATGCACACCAGCGGAACCGCCACCATGCACAACGATGGCACCACCACCATGCACTCCAGCTGAAACACCACCATGCAAACCGGCAAAACCACCGCCATGTACACCAGCAGAACCACCACCTTGCACAACAATTGAACCACTACCATGCACGTTGGCGGAACCACCACCATGCACACCAGCAAATCCACCACCATTAACACCAGCAAAACCACCACCATTCACACCAGCAAAACCACCACCGTGCACACCAGCAGAAGCACCACCTTGCACAACAATAGAACCTCCACCATGCACACTGGCGGAACCACCTGCTTGTATACCAGCAAAACCACCACCATGCACTCCCGCAGAACCGCCTCCATGCACTGCTGCAGAACCACCACCATGAAGAAGGATGGCACCACTACCATGCACTCCGGCAAAACCACCGCCATGTACACCAGCAGAGCCACCACCGTGCACACTAGCAGAACCACCACCATGTATACCAGCAAAACCACCACCATGCACTCCTGCAGAACCGCCACCATGTACACCGGCAAATCCACCTCCATTGACCCCAGCAAAACCACCACCATGCACACCACCAAAAATACCTGCCGAGGCGCTACTAGACACGTCAGCCGTAACTCCACTATACACGCCAGCTTCTCCACCAATATAACCAGCAGCTGAACCCTCAGCATGTACACCAGCACCACCGATAGCGTAACTACCAGCGCTACCACCGGCTTCAATGCCAAAATTTCCCCCTGCTTCAATTCCTCCGCCTATGCCACCTTCAATTCCAGCTTCCAATCCACCATCAAAACCACCGCCTATATTACTTTCGAAGAGTCCACCAAGAGCACTAGATATAAGACCACTAATATCTGCACCAGCATTGAGACCAGCACTACCTTCTATTCCAGCTTCAATCCCACCATGAAATCCAGCTTCAATGCCTCCTTCGATGCCAGCTTCAAAGTCACCATTAAAACCAGCACCAGCTGCAGCGGCAGCTCCAGCGTTAGCGCTACTAATATAGCCGTATCTTAAGGCATTTTGATCAATTACTTCATCGGAATCATTGGTGGCGTTCGGCAAGTCTCCGTAGGTTTTAAGCAAATATCGTCGGTATGCGGGCTGGTCATCACTTCGACACCTGATGACTAAAGCGAAGAGGAACAACTGAAATGATAAGAAATAATCGTTAATACACATCAACCTTAGCATAAATTAGCTGAAGCCGTATCTCTCATTCCACACTTACCAGAGAAACTTTCTTTCTCGCTTGTTCCGCCATCTTGCGAGCTTCAATGCTCGTTCGTAAGGTGAGGAAAATCAAGACTGATTGACTTTAAAGGCGGCATTATAGCAAATTTCAACGGTAGAACTAAATCGCGTTTTGTCACGGTCCCTCAAGCAAATTATTACTTAAGTTATAAGTAGTAACAGCCGATTAAATAAATGTATAAATAATAACAAGCGTTAACCTGCGGGTTTGCTTTACTGTATTCATATTTTATAGCTGAAAGTAATTTTATGCCAAGTTAGGATTAAATAAATAGCAGTCGAATGATTATATTCGACTTTTCTCATCTTTTTACATTTATTTAAGGCATCTACAATGAACCTATTATATTAGACAATCATAATAAATCAAGGATATAAACATAGGTATCTTCCAGTAATTTTCATGGTGTAACTCAGAGACATAAAAGGAAAGACTGAAATATAGACTGATGGGAATGTATATCCTTGAACTTTTTTGATAATTGGACGACTTGTCAGCTATTGAGCAACTTGTCAAAGAATATTAATTATGAATAATGATGATTGAAACTCGATATCAAAGATTTACCGGCAGTATGAACATTGTTCTACAGAAGTACGTAGATACATAAACCTCTGTAGGCCTCGGCCGGCATATTGTGACTCAGTAAAAATACACATTTTAGTAAGAGGTAGACCAGACTCTCAGAGTTAAACTTTAACCCGCGCGAATCGACAAAAAAAATAAATAATCACAACAAATAAAAAAAAGTCTTAGGTAATGTCAGATAATTCAGCTATATAAAAAAAAAACTGCTCTGTTCTATTCCTGAAAAAAAATAATAAGTTGTTTGCATTCTGCAGCCTCATTCTATTTATGCGAGAATAAACCGTCCGTCATAATGCAAATCTGAATCTCTATAAAGCTACGAGGCATTAATTACACTTTTATAGCCAATATAATCATTGTTACTGTTGTACGAAACCTGTTTCTTTTAAATTAAATGTCACTTGTTCGAGTAATTTGTAAAAGCAAAACTAGCGGGTGTTCACAATGTAAATTGTAATACCCATTTTGTAACTGTTGTTCGTTACCTGATTTTAGACGATTGTATGCTTGTAAATAAAATGTAGGTACACAAATTTATTAATGTGATTTATAAAAGTAGTTTTACCGATATTACTTCAGTTTTGAATAGGAATTATTTTATTAAGCTAAATTTATTTTCAATACTTTACAATGTCAATTTACAATTTAAAAAAAAAGTGTCCCTTTTCCAAAGAAACAAGGTGTTTCCAAAAGGGGTGAAGAGCATAAAATTAATAGTAACACAAAATAAAACAAAAATCATATTAAAGTGCTAATATTTTACGCTAATTTAATTGTTTCATTCGTTCTTTATTTGCCAAAATTTCGACAGTGATAAAAGAAATATTATTAATTATTTAAAACAAAACGGTTGACTCACGCATATTCTCGAGATCGCCCGACTAGTTTCAGACTCAATAGGAGTCCCTTATCATGAGATGACGCGGCGGCGGCGGTAGTGTCGCGTTCGACTCGCGACACGTGTATGCGTGAGTAAACCGTTTTGTTTTAAATAATTATATGAATACTCCTCACGAAAGTTATTATACAGAAATATTATTGTTTTGCTGTGGTAGTCTTCCGCCCATTGATGACTTATTTTTCGCCAATCGCCCTGTCTCGTAGCAAAGTTCGATCGGGATCGTAACAGCAGTCTGGTGGAGTAAAAAAAGTTCATTCATTAAGACAACCAAGTAACCTTTATTTTTTATAAAAAGTTACGGCAAAATAATTATTAAAAGATTTTGCAATAAATAAATAATTTAACCAAATACAATTTATACCTACGAACTGTATAATCTATGACACAAATTAGGTTATTTATTAAAGTAAAGAATTATATTCTATTTCATTTAATTTTTTATGAGGATGATCCTCTTTACGTTTAATAAAGAATTTTGAATTATTAAAATAATAAAACAACTATTTAGTGCATTTTAATTTTAATTTTCTGGTTTTATAAGGTATAATTTAATATTCTCCTCATAAAGTATCCCAACTACCAGGACCTCATAAATAGCTGAAGTTGACAAGAATCTACATAAAGTTCGGTGTCTGCCCTGCACATAAGTGCTGCTGGTCAACGCTCTACTAGTTTCGCTGGCTCTGGCTATGTCAGCGGTTTTGTTAGTTTCAAGTTTGTAATAGGTACTAAATCTAATAAAAAGATTGCATTATACAAGCTAGCTGAGTGGTATAACTGACCGCGCCAGTTACCACTGTGCGCAACGTGCTGCGGGTTCGATCCCCGCATGGAAGATAGCATTTGTGTGATTAACAAATGGTTTTCCAAGTCTGGGTGCTTCGTGTATGTGAATTACATATTTGTAAAAGCACAGGGATTAACATTACTAGTACAAGAGTAGTTTTTTTTAAAGCTTTCTATGCCTTTCATTTTCACACTTTAAAATACTTCTCTTTTCACTATATTTTATTCTGATTAGAGGCCAGGCCCATCAATGGGATATCCAAGGCGTTCATCGAACTAATTTATGATGGTAATCACCAAGACAGTATCCGTCGTATTAATAATCTAAATTTTGGGGAAATAATACTTTATAATATCTTGGGACACCTCACGGCCATCTGATCCAAAACTAGGCAGAGCCTACAGCTACCAGACAACTGATAAACATACTTATATATTTCTAAATACATACCTACATATTATATATAAATTACACCCAGACACAGAACCAATGATCGTGCTCATCAAACAAATATTTGTCCTGGGTGGGAATCGAACTCACATCCTCCGGTTTAGCAGTCAGGGTCACTGATCACTAGACCAACAGTCAAGTATCTAGTATAGGCCATTGTAATTTGTTTAAATACCACCGGACAGAATACAAAACCGGCAAGTGCGACTCTGACTCGCGCATCGAAGGTCCCGTACAAATTTTGCATTCTCCAAAAACCAACTTAACTGTGTTGTTGAAAATAACGTTGTATGAAACTATCAAACAATCGGAACGGTTTGGGAAATAAATAAAAAAAAAATTATAGCATCAAGATCGTAGACATATTTGGTATTAATTTCAACATGATAAAACCACGCACCTGATAGGTACGAAGTTTAACAATATCAGTAGCATCAGATAACTATGGTACGATTACTGTACCTACTCATAATATATTAACAAAAAATATATTTCAAGGCTCACAAAAAGCTCATGTCGACCAAGCGACAATAAACTTGAGTCTCACTTTAACTGCAGCACAGTAGGTACATAAAGCCGTATCCGGAGCATAAAACGGGTACGTTATGAAAGGCCCGGGACAAAAACGCCCGGGCATTTTTAACCTACGCCCGCGATGCGTCAATGATGTTTACTCTCCCTAAAAGCCTTTACGTCGAACGAGTTTATACAGCGTACTACCATATGCGTAAAGTAGAAAGGTTTTTAATATAAAAGTCAGATGGGATCAATCGGTATGAATGCGCAAATTTGAATGTAGAGGTGGGCCGTATGTACGCAAACAATGCCTCGGGCAATTAGTTGGAAATTCACAGGACGGTGCTCGTTACTCCCCATGGAATACGGACAAAAGTCGTGAATTGATTGCGTGGTGCACGTGAATGTGTAACAAAAAGGATTGCCTGTAAACAATTACACAATTCCACCGAGATTAATAAGAAAGGGATCAGTTTTTTAGTTTAGGTAAATGAAATTATGTAAGTAGGTTCTCTAATCATCGAAATTATTTATCAAATCAAATCAAACTTTATTTGTCAAACATAGGTTTTGGTTACAGCTGTCTTAATTAAAAAAAGTTGTACTCTATGTATCACCACGTAGGTATACTAAATAACTGCAGTTACAGTTGCTACATACGTACATGGATGAATAGAGATCTCTATTACTAACTAGGTACATACAGCGATATTAAATTATCTATATTGAAAATCTTGGTTTATAATGAAAAATGTAAGAATAGATTTTTAACCATTTCATTTCTAGTAGGTACACTAATTGCATTTTGGAATTCATAATAAAATGTTTTAAATCCAAAGTCAAAATAAAGGCAAGAAACTTCAATTTACTGTATAAGATTGTTTTTATTGAGTTACCACGGTCAACGTTCCAACAAAACCTTTCCAAATCCATCTACAAACGAGGAAAATACATCCTCAAAGTTACGAACTAAATCCACGAAAACCCAGTGTGCAGTCATCTGTTATCATTACAAGGACATAGTACCGCGTAGTTTATCAAACTCAAATAAAATTACACGGCTTGCTTTTACATATGTTATACCACTCAATAACAAGAATCTTAAATTGAGGAACTTCCCCTTTGTCGAAAGTTGGTTGGTTGAAAGCGTCTCAAAGCGCTAATAGTGACAGTACACGCGGGGCGAAAGTTTCCATCGTATTCTAACACACGACCAGACTTGTTTAGTACACGTAAACTTGTAACTGAGACGAGTTCCGAACTTGGTGTTTACTTAAACTGTTAAAACTCCGCGCTATGAACTTTATAAGTGAAATAAAGTACATAGTTCAAGGCAGATTTATCAAGATATAATAATGATATTATAATAACAAAATGAGTCGGATATGTTATTAGTGCACGCATTTTGAGGTCTCAGAAACATCCTATTTAAGACGTTATCAAATGATAGATATTTTTCAGATGATTATATTCTTTTTATTCACTTGCTTATCACGTGCTATCCTTTCTTTTGTAGGTACTATTCATTACTGAAAATTTACAACATTTTGACATATACCAGAGCGATCGGATTGTGGGTAACTATGAAGGTAACTTATCTTTTGTATAATATCATTGTCAACATACGTTTACACGCACATTATGTGTACAAAGCATTAAGAATTTGGCTTAAGCTCTTAAAATATTGTTAACTAGCTTTTGCCAGCGATTCGTCCGCGTTTCCGTCGTTTTTCGTAAAAAAGTAGCATATGTCCTTCCTCACTGTTCAGTGGTTTTGATGTAACAGACAGATTAACTTTCGTATTTTAGTAGGGAAATATAATATATCACGTTACACAAAAATAATCCTTATAGCATGATTCAGTATTCACACGCGACGGCGCGATGGCTTATTATCGTATTTCATGTATAAGTTTAGTGTTTCTATACCGATTTCTATGATTCTTTTTTTATTGAATAGGTAATAATGTAAACTTTTTTTAATTAGGGATAAGTGAGAGTATAATAAACGTAAGAGTAAACAAATATAATCAGAAATCTCCGAACTGCTAAGCTATCGGGAGTTACACGTGTTATTGTGAGTCAACCATAAAAGATAGACATATGCTGTTGTGGGATATTTTTTAGATAATTTTATGTAGAACATTTCCGTCATACATGATTTCTATGTAGCTTTAACCATTAAGGCTGCATACGCGACGGAAGCTTAAAAAATACCGTTTTCCCAACATTTCCCTTCACTGCTCTGCTCCTATTGATTGTAGCGTGATGAAAAGTATACTATAACCTGCCCAGGAGTATGAAGAATAAATGTACCAAGTTTCGTTAAAATCCGTCCAGTAGTTTTCGTTTCTATAAGGAACATACAGACAGACAGACAGACAGACAGACAGACAGACAGACAAAAATTTTACTGATTGCATTTTTGGCATCAGTATCGATCACTAATCACCCCCTGATAGTTATTTTGAAAATATATTTGATGTACAGAATTGACCTCTCTACAGATTTATTATAAGTATATAGATTATTATAAAGATTGTCTCCAACGTAATATAACAAAGTATGCTAACTGTTATAATGTTGCAACTTGGACAACTAAAACTGCTTAATGGGGCCTAAACAACAGTTTCGTGCTAAATTCCTGAATTTAAACTAACTTTATACATTTACAGTTTAAGTAAATGGTTAGACATAATATATTTTATGTTCTTTACTGACTAAGAAACATTTTTGCTCACTTTGCCTTTGCTTTAATGTGTCAGAATACTTTTAGATTATATATTATTAAAGGATAAAGAAAAAAATATTTTAGCTGTAAAACATGTGAAGGTACTAAAAAACCAGCAGTAATGTAAGATGACAAAATATAATAAAAGGGTTCTACGTGTGTAAAGAAGATGGCGTACACAATTATTGTAATAGTTCTATTTTAAACAATTTAATTTGTAATCAACATTGATTTAATTAATAAATTTATCGCAGCACTACTAACTTTACCAAAAATAATTTTACTCTCAACATCTGGCGCAATCCTATAGGACAAAAAAAAAATATCACCCACCATAAAATTATTTGAACAAATCGCTAAAACATGAACGGAACAGTAAAAGCTATTTCAAACTTCATTTAACATCTGCGTAGTGAAACTTCACTTCATGCTTTTCAGGCAACGTTAAACATTCAATAAAAAGCGGCAACAAAAATTCCATTGAAATAGTTCTTCGTAAAATTACTCAGTTTATATCTATTGAATTGGAACTGCTGTGTCTGCAGCCGACAGGGAACCATTTTAAACGCAGGCCTGACGTTAAACCGCTTAGATACTTTCATTGTTACCAGTGATCTATTCTTATTCTATCATACAAAAATCCTCTTTGAACAATGAAAGTACTGAGTTTAAAAGTTACTAGCAAAACATTTTATTCAGACCAAAAGTCTTATGTCTAGAAGCGTTGCCACAAAGTTCCATAACTTTAAAATTTTACTCACAACTAACAAGCTGCCATAAATCTGTAAATGTATGCACTATCAGAATAACGTGTTATTCATCTTGGAGCACTGCCATGTTGTTTTGAAAAATTAGAGAGGCCAACGAGGAAGCAATGCGCGACAGGCAAGGCTTGGTTCGGCGCCAAGAACCACGTTACAGCTATGCCCTGTGACAGCAGCCCGATAAAGGCTACCCCGCAGTTTGAAATATCTGCTACCAGCTTCTAATTTATATGAAAGGAAATTGGCTTTATACTATGTGCTAGTTCGTTAACTCGATATAAAACGTGCAAGAAGCCGAACTATTGAGAGTTCCGAAGATTAACTTCGCATAATTCAAGGGAAGTACTGGATAAAGCGGAATACAGACAAATTTAAATTAAAAGTCAAATCTAGTTATTATGTTTTACAGATAATAGTGAAATTAAACTTAATTATGCTTGTTCTGTTTACGCTTGGTTAGTAACTCTTGAACTGGTTTAGCTTTAAGGATTAGAAAAGATTGGTAAAAAGGCTTATATTAATTTAATCATAAACGATTTGCCAGGCAAATAATATTTAAATATACAATTTTACTATAGTTATTATATAGAATATGTAGAAACAACTGCATTATTTTCAAGTGTAAAGACGTAAATAAAATATAAGATTGTAAGTGTAGATAATCGCATATAAAAAACTACTTATAGAATTGAAAGAAGAATTATTCTTGCCTATTTTTTTATTTGCCCACAGAAACGAACCTTTTACGAAATATCCGGCAGAGTAAAAGCAATAAAAGTCGAATTACTGTTCGAGTCATGCATCACGAAAGTTTTGGGTTCGAGAGTTACAAATTGAATAAAATTAAGGTCAGTATTTCGCCTTGTGTCGGTGCGCGGTGTGTGCTGATTTCAAACGAAACTATCCGAACGAAGGTTAACTTTTTAAACAGGTTTTACATGAAAATACTCCGCGATTTTTCCGCAACGAAGGTATTTAATCGAAGCTATGAATGCAGCGTTATTGTTTGGCTCTATACGCAGTTATCTAGAGCACTTGGATAATTTTTTACGAACCTGTAATTTTTAAACTATGAGTATTTTTTAGTTACCGTGTGGCCAAGACTTGTCAAAATGTTACTGTTGCTGTGGTATTTAATATAGTTAGTATCTGTAACTATTTTATTCTTGTGAGTCAAAAGTTCGTTTTAAAAAAGTAATTAAATGATGATAACGTAAGAGAAAAAACAAAACGTGACGAAAAATAAACCGGTCAATTACAAGTCAGACTCGGGCATGAAGGGTAAAGAAAAGAAAAAATAAAGGGGGCTCCTTTATTTTTTTATTAGTCTTATAGCGGCCACAGAAATACACACTGGGAATATATCAATTATCTAGCGGTAAAGTACGGTTCATGAGATTCAGCCCGCTGAAAGACAGACGGACGGACGGACGCACAGCGGTGGCTTAGTAATACGGTCCCGCTGGCTCCTTTCAGGTACGAAACCCTAAAAAGAGAGAGAGCCCAAATTAACACTATCCAAATCAAAACTAAATAAATGACAAAATACAAACGATGCAAGCTAGGCATTTCACCAAACATGTTAGCCAGAGACATGTCGCGTTAATTCCTGTCGCGTTAAAACATGAACGTAGCCTCACTATGACATTCTCACTGCATTTATTTTACAAAACCACATTATTCATTATAAATATTTCCGACCATTCTCCTGTATTACAAAATGCTAGCTCACAAAGACTACTATAAAGACTTAAACCTCACTTATACAGTTCCATACTCGTATTCAAGTAAGCGGTAAATCTGCTTACTTCACCTGTGACCGTCAGAATCCGCTCAGCACCGCATCTGCACCAGATTACGCTGAAATTTCACGGCATTGAAATACTCTGAAAATACATGACTTTTGTTAGGAACTGTACTCATAACGGATTAGGCTGGTATACATAAAGCTTACAGGTATTTTGTTTGTTTTAAGTTACACTAGCTTTTTCTCGCGGCTTCGCCCGAGTCGATCGTATCGCTGATATCTATCCTAAATTTTCTACGGTCATTTTA
Source organism: Diachrysia chrysitis (assembly GCA_932294365.1). Classification (NCBI taxonomy): domain Eukaryota; kingdom Metazoa; phylum Arthropoda; class Insecta; order Lepidoptera; family Noctuidae; genus Diachrysia; species Diachrysia chrysitis. The sequence continues at coordinate 6,165,047 of OW028653.1, forward strand.
TGGATTCAAGCTTACTCTGCCATAATATATATTAATGACAGATACGTATCTGTCTTTTATATATATTGTGGCCAATTTTACACTACTGTTTACAAAAAAAATAGTGTTAAATTAGTCCACTCAAAAACTCTGTTCAAGAATATTATAATGATTTATTATTATTGTTCAGTGTATTTATTTCTGACGTTAGTATTTATAACTGACGCACCATTTTCAATTACTCGGAAACTTGTATTAAGTACAGTTATGACGTCCGGAGCTCTTACCTGTACGTCATAGAAGTAACTTTTAAAGCAAAGGTACAAGAGTTTATATAAGAGGCTTGCTATTACTAACTACAGTTGTAACATTTATACAAAATTAGCCTCTGCCCAAGCTTTGCACGGGTAGTTTTCAAAACTTTTCCATACGTTTTTTTTTATTTTCTTTTATAAAATCCTTGTCCTTTGTTGCAATAAGGACAATAAAAAAAACAATTGTCCGATTTAGTGTGCTTAAAAAAAATAGAAAATTAATGTGAATTTTTGATGATATATATATAAGTGAAGCTTCTACTTATCCAAAGGCACTACTGACTAACGGTAAATGAAAACAACGCCTCCTGCAGTGATTACGCCTGGTAATCAATGCTCGTTCATTCTTTGTGTGGGATAAGAACTTTCTGCTGCTGAGGAACAGTTATTGACTCATATTAATATTTCATGAACAAGTAAAGTAGTTAAACATGGTAATCAAATTAAACGCCCATCTACATGAGAAAGATTTAACTGAAACTACAAAGTTATAATACACACCTCACCATAATTACAATATAACCGACCTTGAGCCTAAGATCCACAGTGCCTAAGTTTCTGAGAACCAATTTCCATCAAAACTTGAGGATCACTTAAATTTAGATCGACTTTACAAAGTTGTAACTTAAATGAAAACCTTATATTTGTATTTGATTCTTGTCCAATGAGATTAAAAACATTTGTAAATTTAAAAGAGATTTAATAATTAATTACTTATTTAATGACTCGATTCGAATTGATTTATGATTTATGAGATAATATAAAACAAATCCGTGTTGGTTACACCTTTTATAAGAACGTGTAGACCGAATTTCATGATGTTTGATTTGTTGGATTGGTCTCTACCCCAAATAGCAGAATAACTATAAATAATCGGAAAAACTAATTAAAATATTTCTTACGGAAAAAGGGAATAGGTACGTAGGCGGGCGAAACTGGTTTATGATATATTTTCAGACACTTCATTGTATTTGTATGAACGATTATAAAACTGTCTAACGTGACATATGGTTTTGTTAAGTTGAAGTTAGAAGTGGTATGAAAATTATACTGAGCTTAAATGTTTACCTACATATTACATGATTGCACGGATAGCCGAGTGGTGTAGGTTCGAGCCGCGGGTTCGATCCCCGCATGGGATAAGCATTAATTTGTGTGATCTACAAATGCTTGTTCCAAGTCTGGGTGTGCTTAGTTCATGTGATTTGAATTAAATTACACAAGGATTAAATTCCTTAGTGCTGTAGTCGTATATACCTAATAAAAAAAAAAAAAAAAAAAAAAAACAATATATAAAATGTAAATATATTTGTATATGCTCTAACGCTATCACGCAACTAATAAGCCTACTAAATTACAAAAACATTTTCTCCCTGTCTACCACAAAAGCAAAAAAACATTTCTCTTTCATATTGTGAGAAAAGGGATGTAAATAACGGAGTGGAGCGAAATTGCCTTATACAAAAATATTACAGGGGCCACCTTATTATTGCACTGTATCTGTATGCCTTCATAATTTGTACCACGTATCTTTTTGCAGGTATCACTTACAACAGAAGTTTAATTTTTTCTAAGAGTATGTTCACCCTTATCTGAATGTAAATCGTTTTAGCTGCATGCAAATTGTTCGTTTATTAAAATCAGCAAGCCATTAGAGTTTCGCGCAAAAAGTTTACGATACAAGAGCGTCAGCGATAAGAGTTTGTATTAAAATACAGTGAACGTTTACAGCGTCGGTACAAAGCTGCAAATGTCTGACTCAGATAAAGGTATTAATTTAATAATGTTTTTCATTGCAAATTGAAGTAATTACGCTTTATAGTTATAGATATTGTAAGGGAGAATATCTGTTGTTTTGTTATTCAAATTGGGATCTGAAAAGTCGTCTTTGAAATAATTATGCTGAACCCTATGGCTGGCGCGACGTTTATGATTACTTGATTCGAGGTTTTTCATGAGAACCTCGAACATAATATTTTATACACAATAATAAAACAATATAATATATTATGTACATACTTATGAAAGCTCAAATACTTACTTACCAAAAGAAAATACGTAAAATATTCACACTTACATTCGCACAATCAAAATTTAATAATAAACAATGACGCGGTCATTTAATTACTTACATAATGAAACAATTTCAAAACGTATGTCATCAAATTATATTTATTAATTTACATTTTAATAATTTCCACACAGAACTCGACAAATAGCTTGAATAAATTAGCAAACGCATGAAATAATGAATTTTCGGGACCGCTTCGACCGCACTCAAATAACCGGTGGTAATATGATCAGAAATTTCCTGCAGTAGGCAGAACGAAACGGATTGTATTTTGCACAGAAATTATGTTCCATATTATTATTAAAGTGAATTAAAATGTACAAAAAACAATCGTAAATAAATATTAAGGTATTAAGTTTAATAACTTAAATAAAACATCTGTTGTTTTTTATGGAAACGAAATGTATAGAAAAATCTGGAAATTGTAAGCTTCGTATTTATTTTTGTAATAATTTAACGGAACATAAAAAAAGATAATATCTCGTTCATCCGTAAAACAATTTAAAGAATGTAGAGAAACGTTATTATTAAATTTATTTCAAAGTACAAAGTGTACTGGACGTAGTTTTATTTAGCAAAATACCGCGATCCAAGCTTTTATATTAAAAATTTAATAAGCAAAGCAGATTCAAATTTATTGGTGAACAAAATTGTATATAAACCGTAAGGATTTGAGTAATATCCATTCAAGTAATAAAATGCATGCCCATAGATCGATCGCTATGTTTTTATTAATAAAATATCTACTTTAGTGCATGTAATCCTGTCTTCTAACATAATATAAAATACGTGATTAATCATCCTTACAAATATAATTGCGTACACATAAATGCAAAAAAAGTTGAAACACGTAATACGTTTCCATAAAAATTGTGTCGTTGCCCTTGAATTCCCTGGAATCCCATCATCAGATCCTGACGTGATGACCATGGGGCAACCTGGGAAGTATAGCCGTATACTATAGCTGTATACACATATAAAATAAAAATCACAGCAATTCCGACTATTGAGAATCTTGTTTTTTTTAAGGACGTTAAAAATGTTATCTAGAATCATACATCAAGTTAAAGAGAACATAATATTATGTAATTTAAGTTAATAACACAATAAATGTAACCTTTTAACTACAAAATGATTTTTCGTCCCGTATAAAATAACATGAAATGTGGTTACGTAATTATAACCATAAATAATGTCTCGCGGACTCAACCCGCTTCATGCATTCACAATGTGATTTAAAGCGGAATGAATATCGTGAGGAAAAAATTAAATTATAATTTCATGAGAAGACTTACTTTTAATCTGAATGCCTCAGGGGGCGAACTTTGTCGATATGCATATGAATTTCCATTATCTCAATACGAGGGAAACGTTTCAAGTAAAATACCCGGGATCATGCTATTTCTTTCGCTGCAAACATTTGTAGAATCCACCGTACTTAATCTACGTAGGTAGTTAAGGTTCTCGAGTTTCAGAAAAACGTTGTACTCTTTGTTCTAAATGAAAACTACTTCCTAAAAACTAGCACCTGTAAATAAACTGAATGTCTTTTTCTTTTTTTTTTGGAAGAGGTTTACGCTGTTAGAATGAGCGCAGGCTTTGACTGCTCCTCCGGCCTTGAACTGAATGTCGATATTTTTATAGTGCAGGTTGAGAATTATTTAGTACTAGCTGTTTCCTGCGGCTCTGCCCGCGTGGATGTCGGTTATCAGTTATCGGTTAAAAAGTAGTGTACCAAATTTCATTTAAATCGGTTCAGTAGTTTTAGCGTGACTGCGCGACAGACAGACAGAATTACTTTCGCATTTATAATATTAGTAAGGATTATAAAAATAGTCCACGACCCTGTCGGTTTCAGGATTTTAACCACAACTCTAGACGCAATTTACAGTTCTTGGTGAATCCGTCGATAGAAACTAAATTCGGGTATATTTAAAAAAGTTTCAATAAAGCGTTGTTGCTTTTTTTATGGTTCTCAGTTGGGCTATTGTTCATTTTCCAAGCGATATAGTGGAAATCGAAGTCTACTGGAGGTATAATTACGCCAAAACACGTCACACACTTGAGTTTAATTACCGTTACATAATTCACACATTTTACATAGAATTTGACGGAACACCCGGTCTCGGTTCAGTAAATGCTTCCGCTCACAATTGTTCATTGTCTGCCCTTCTTATGTCCCACTGAGCTACCGAATGTACCGAATCTGAAAGAGACGCACTCATGTGCATGTAGTCCCGCTCGTTTTATACGTACACTGCCAATATGCAGGGACGACAGAAGTAAAATACCAATTATATAATATCATCAGGCCGAAACATATGACTATTTCTGAGAAAAAAATTATTAGATTTCTTTGCAGATGCCACGAATTTCTTTACAAAGAATGGCAAAAATATCAAAATAGATTATTGTTTAAAGTAGTTTTTATTCACTACGAATAATTGCATAAATTAAATAGGTATAGCATGGTTTTACTCGGTTTTTTCATTATAAAGTTTGCAATAAATTGATAAGGATTACAAAACTTTCGTGAATGTTTAAAACAAAAATTAAACGTATTTTCGCCATAATCATAACATCAGAAAAGTTGTATTTGAAGCATCAGAAAAGTCGTTGAAGTTTTATTTGGAAAAATAAACGTTAAAAATTTAGAAAACATAATTAAAGTGGACGGTGTTCATTTTCAAATATTTTAAAAGATATTAATATAAACATTTATAAGTTTCTATTTACGAAACGCAATAAAATTAATCTAAACGGAATCTATCGCAAATGTAAATGTTACAAGATGCCTGTAAAATAAATGAAAATGAATAATAAAATCCCGTTTAAAGAGTTTAATTCAAATATGCTCCTTCTGTATTGACGCTGTAATATGACCGATGTAACAACCCGGGAACAATGGTGGTAATAATTGTGGCGCACATTTTCCACTGCGCTGGGCCCAAATCACCACGAACTGCTGCAACTTGCTTAATTGTTATTGCAGTCTTGAATATTTGTATATTTTCACTTCATATATGACAGTGCAGAGAACACAAAGGATGTCTCTTATCGTTCAGGTAAACTAACTTCGATTGTTTTGGTTTGAACTCCGCTGCAGCAGTGGTCGTAAGTTCAAAGCAAATTACTTTACTAAACATATGGTATATAGTTTCTGCGGGTGTTATCCACGATTATATAATTTCTAGCAGACCCAGCAAACACTATTTTGCTATGTAAATATTTGCGAAAAATAAAAATTGTGGAGAAGGCCAGCCTTATCAGCTAGAAATATAAATATTAGTCTACGACCTATTCTCAGACTAAAAAATATACACAAAAAACGTAAAAATCGGTCAAGCCGTTTCGGAGATGTTCGATAACAAACACTGTGACACAAGATTTGTATATATTTAATTTTGGTACCTAAATCGCTTATTAATAAAATGTGTGCAGAAAATTATCCAAAACCTTACTTTTTACTACACAGCTTTCCTGTGTTGTTCTTGATCTAATTTTGCCACAGAACCATTTTTTCTTACCATTTTACTGCACCCAATGGAGTCTAAAATATAACATCTAGTTTATCGAGCCTCAAATTCCAAATGTCCACACTAATCTTATTTACGACGCAATTTAATTTATTAAAATATGTTACATTAATTTCATTTATTTTTATTTCCTTTAACGAGCAATGCTTTTCAGCACGCTTTATTTTTACATTCCCTTCCAATTAATTGCATAAAAGCAATTACCGAGTTTCCCTCAACGACATTTAAAGTAACCTTTTACTACTTAATTACTGAGTGAGTACACAAAAGAGGAAACGAAAGACGCATAATAATTAAAATCGTAAACCTTGCTAAGTACGAATTACGAATAGTTTTGTACAGGTTGTATAGGGCAGGGGACGCGTAGCGTGAAACCACCGCAGAACAGCAGTACGCCACCGAACCAATCTAATTAGCGACAACGTAGTTTCAAACAACTTCATCTAAATAGTTAGGAGAGGATTGAGTATTACCACCTCTCTCAGTGACGCGTCAATTTTTAATTACCAGCCTACTCTGACTTGCTTTTATTTTGGTGTAAAATTTTGTTTTGTTTGTTATTATAATGAATTATAAACGACATGGTATTGAATAGCACATTGTGCCGGTAAATTAATGAATGTTATTACAATTTTATAATACCGTAAACATATATTTGTAAAAACACAGATGTTAAAAAAATATTTATTAGTTCGCTGTAGATGGGACATTAGGTTACTACAACGTTAATGTACAACGAGATAATCTAAGACATTTTACTTATATTAATCTATATATTTATATATATATAAATGAATCGCCGAAATGTATGTACACGCATAACTTGCGAACAACTGTACCAAATTCAATCATTCTTTTTTTGTTATGTTCTTTAGGGTAAGGACAATTTTTCATTTTATGAAACGTGAATGTCTTGATAATAAAATAGGTAGGGTAGATAGGTAGGTAGGTAAGTAGGATAGGTAGGTAACTTACATTAAATGTGTTTATTTGTACACATAATAACAAAAAATATGCCACAACAGTCGTCCTACCAAAACACCTACATAAGTCATATTCATTGACTGAAACCAAACGGTGTAATCTAAGGAAATGTAGTCAATATCATAAATACTAACTGTTTAATGCTCTAAATGGGCGATTGGTAGTGCCAGCCGTCATTAAAGGAGAATTACTGCGGTGTGGCAACATTTACTACGGTGACTTGCATTCTAATGAGCCTGTCTACTCAACCTCAGAATAATTTACACCCAAACGTTTCCACGAATCTAGTTATCCGTTAAGGAAATTGACGGTCGACGAGAGAGACACCAGTTTGTTTACATTCATTACTTAAGAAGCATTTTCAAATTTTACTTATTTTTGAAGTGAAACTTCTTTAGGCGCATGAGGGTAAAATTTTTACAGATGAAACGTCACGCCGGTTTGCAACGGAAGTCAATTTTTTATGATAATTGGTTTGAAGGTTAGGTAGTTTTAATATTTACAAATAACATGTGGTATTTCAACTTGCCACTCGTCATTTGATAATTTAATAAATCATTTACCATAAAATAAAAATATTTCATAAATTCGCTTTTCTAAATTTTGAATTCAAAAACAAAACTTAATTAATAATTTCTAATATTGACAAAAAACACGTGGCATTTTTATTTACAATTCGTCATTTGAGATTTCAATAAATCATTGTGCATAAAATACTAATAACAATATTTCATAAATTCTTTTGACGAAATTTTAATTTAAAAATTGGAATTTCTAGAGTTATCATTAATTTACAAAAATTTTGTATATATTTAAATTGGATTAGGTATTTTTAATATTTACAAAAAATCACGAGGAATTTTAATTTAATATTAAATATAATTTCAAAATACTTCAACTGCCTGTCAAGAAATCAGTCAAGGTATGATCTATAACATGATTTACTTACTTACTATGAATAAACTATACCAATGTAATTTGAGAGGCAATTATAGGTTATACATTAGATAAGCATTTATTTCTTAGTATTTATATGGCACATTGAAGTCTTACATTAGAATAAACAGTGATTCAAATATATAACTATTACCATAGCTGCTGAAGAAATATTGAATAAACTATACATGCAAATGATAAGAACATTCAAAATTAAATTATATACTTAGATAAATAATTTAGTTTAACACATTTATGGATATAGATTCAAATATACAATGAATATGCATTTAATATAGGTTTGGATTAGTTAGTTTTAAGTGTAAATATAGTAAAGTTTGTTATTTAAAGATATTTACAACACAATATAAAGAATAAAATATATGAATAATAGTTGGTATTTAATATTAACAGTGTATTTTATATTCTTAATGTATACATTTGTTTTACAAGTTTAAAAAAATGTATAATAATAATATTATTCTAACCATAATATTTCTACACCGGATAGGGTAGTATATGTGAACCATTATATAATTATTGTAACATCTGCAATTATCATGAACTAAGAAATAAATAATATTCTATTCTATAATAGTAAAATATAATATAGACCTATAAATGTACCACTACTGGGCACTGGCCTCTCCTAAGGTTGAAAAGGAATGAGCATTGATTACCACTCAGCAACTGAATTAATTACAATATAAAAAAGTGTCCATATTAATAATTCTTACCTTATAGGATTGATTAATTATCAAATACTTTTTTTATTTTACAGATATGTGATGACCAATATAGAATGAAATATTTAAACCCTTTGGAGGTGCAAATTATGGTTCATTTATATGGGAAAAAGTGACAAACCAAAAATAGAAAGATAGTAGTAAACACGATGCAAGCAAATTACAACAATAAGCATTGTTCTTCATTTTACCACCTTTATATTGTAAACATTTGTAACATTAATAAAATTTATATTCCATTTTACTGTTAATTTGTTAGAATGAGTGATTTTTGTCATTTATTTTCATTGAATAAATTAAGTCTATTAGTATATTAACTGCACTATATAAATATATATATCTAATTGCAAAGCACATTAATTGTGTGAGTAGGTACCTACTATGTTTGTTTGTACTAGGAAGTTACAATTTCTAGATGTTATTATGTATCTTGCCGATGGTGACTTTATTTTATAAATTAGAATTCTATTTATAGCATTGTAATAAGTGACTTATTGGTCTAGAATAAAATTATATTTGTCAACAACATTATTATGTTTTCCTAACCTAAAGACTTACCCAACTTTGTAGCATTACCAATAGGTACTAGGTAGTATATTACTTTGCCAGTGTAACATTTCATAATAGCTAATTGTTGCTATTAAAATAATTAATAATCATAATACCTAGTAAGTTCATAATAAGAAGTGTTAAGTTACTATAATATATTATATTAGAGGAATAGTACCTAGTATTAAAAGTCCAAATACCAAGATTGCAATACTTTTATTTTTAATATAATAGGTACAGTAAATCTCTGCCAGGGAAGACAATGTGTATAATATAACCTATAATTATGACGAATCTTAACAATATTAATAGAAGGTAAATGGTCGACTGTGGCTGTCTTTACTCTGCATGTTTCTGTGACGGGGCCGTGGAATGTGGACATCCGAGGGCCGAAGCGGGATTCGAGGCGACCGTCAACGGCGCCCGAGCTGTTGGCGCGAAATATACCACACGCGCACCCAACGAAGGCGCGTAGCCATAGCGGGCATAGCCAATCAAATTCTAATGCACTGCGGTCGAATACGATGCACGACACTCAAAGTCAAAGATTTATTGCACTTGAAGCCTTTCATAACAATTCTGTGGAACTTCATAACTTAGTAGGTAGCCTTATGTACGCATAACAATACTCATATTAATAATATTGTTGTACAAACATCCAACTTTCACATGTAGTATTTTCCTAATCAATGCATAAAGAGTTTGGTATATTGTGTGCATGCATGATACATTTAGCTCGCGTTAAGGTTATTGGTCCTCGGTTTACTAAACATCTTAGAAGTTTTATATAATAAATCACATTATCACAATGTAAACAAACTTCTAAACAAAATAAACTTTTCTTTCAAACTTGAAGTATAACCACCACTATTTAAATAGGCAGCCGCTCACATTAAGTACGATAGATACAAATTTCAATCTATTTTGGTCGGTTTATCAACATTTGCTCGTCCGTTCCACAGATTACATATAGTAGAGTCTAGTCCGTGCGTTTCGTTCGTTCTCATTCCTCACGTCTTACGGTGAGCAAACGCACACTTTATAGTTAGAGTAAGAACAACTTGCACTCGCAAGTTTACTGTCGTCGATGCGTTAGACGTAAACTCGATTTACGTGATAGTAAAGTATTTCAATTGACAGTTGGTGACTCGCACTAAGCATACAGATGTTGAATATCCTTCCTCTTAATCTTGGAAATTTAAAGTTTTAGATTTGTATAAATATAAACAACATTTATAAATTAGTTCGCCAAAGAAGTTTCACTTCTGACATGTGTACTTTGTACGCACGCATGTTTTTTTTTTTGTACTTTCATTTATTTATTAATAAGGTAATCTCATTTATTTACATGTTAATTCAGTTTTTATAAAGGTACGTACCTACCGGGGAATGGATTATATTTGTGTTTGCCGAGTACAATTTTAATTAATCGAGGATAATAGTGTTAATGTGGGCTACAAATATAAATTTGCAATGCGTCATCATAGATTTTGTATTTGTTTGTACTAAATATGGACGGCTATTTTTAAATCCTGTCTTATTATTTTTCTATTACAATAACATGTACAATTTGGTGGTCGATAAGTCACTAAAATCAGTCTTACCATAGGATACTGTATTACCCAGTAAAATAGGTTGTAGAGGTCAGATAAGCAGTCGCTCCATGTAAAATACGGTATTCAACTGAATCCGGTGAGATTGGTAGCCGTCTCCAACATAGCCGGGGAAAAGGTTAGGCAGAAGAATAACGTCTGGTATATACATTGTAAATGTATCTTCATGAATACTGTAATATATAATATATGTATTATATATACGATCAAGTATTGATCTCGTTTATTAACTACTTAAAATAACTAATGCATGTTACCTACATAAAGTCACATGTAAGTACTCATAAAATTAGAACAATAAACTTTGCCCGTTAAACAAATACTTCTAAAATTAATTATTTTAAAATCCGAGAAAGTTATTGTTAGTTCAGAGAAAATAATGGCATTATTCAAACACTACCAATTCGCAGCTGACATGCGATAATTTGTAGGCAGGGTGGTCACGCGACTGTACCGCCGACATGGTCACTACATTCCAAAGCACATTTTATTGCTTTTCAACCTATAGAAAATGTAGAATTGAGTTTTTCCACTAAAATATTATTGAATTTCGGATTATTATTTTGATCAATATACATTTTTTTTAAGAAAAACAATATACCTATAGGTAAAACTAACCACCTCCTAATCATTCCGCCCTTTATATGTATCCTATACCTAATAGTCCTCCTCAATCGTAATTAAATACTTTCTGGTTACAAAAACAATACATAAAACCTTCTTTTTTGAAGCTATTATGAAAAAAAAAACATTTTATAAGTAAATTAATTAATTAATCGGAAACTTCGATTTTAAATCTCAAGATACGTAGTTAGGTTAAATACATTATGCGTTCCCATAAGCTCACATGTTTACATAGAATTAAGATGATTGTCTGCATAGTTTACGCCGAAAGTTCTCTGCGATTTTCCTCACGGATGATTTATTGTTAAAGTTAGTTCAGACTTCAAGTTTGTTCAGTTTACATTTCGCATGGCGAATACTAAAATGCGGTCGTTCAAAACTTCGCAAATTAAGGAATCGTTGTGAAAAAACTAGAGGAACTCCAATTTTAAAGTCCCATCGAGTTCAACGTTGGAATGAATAAAGAGAAGAAGGTAATTAACTCGTTGGTTCGCGATCTTTATTTGTAGGTTTCCGAAATCTTCAAAATATAATTTTTATTTTCTTACTATTTAGTTATGCTACACGATATTCGTCAGAGTGGCTTTTTAGGTGGTTCAATTATTTTTACAAGCAATGATCGTGGTCAAAAGTAATAGGTACCAACACATAATATTATTTGCAGTTGTAGTGTGAAATTAAAATTAAGTTAAATTATATTGTATTTGTTCAAGAATGTACAATTTTATTTTACAGAAACATGATTATGTGATTATAATTCATACATAAATTGTTTAATAAACAAATGAATAACCAACTTCCATGCACCTCAATCTTAAGCATCGATAAATTTTTCGATTACTGGAAATCGAATATTTTTAGGAATTAACCAAATTAAATATCTAAATGATACTATCACCCAGTTTACATTTCAGTTATAATTAATTTGAATAGAACAATAATAAATTAAATAGTGAAAGTAATAAAATTCCTCCGTTCCTTCAATTATTTATGCAAATTGTATACTTTAAGTTCAACAGAATTTAATATTCGTAAGAGGTAAAATCATTGTCTTGTCATAGACATTAATTAGCTTAAGTCTAGACCTAAAATTAATCTGATATTCGAAGTATTTAATTTATGTATATTGATTTTCGTTTGATATGACAAATAACCTATGACCTGTTGTAATCTCCATAATAATGCCTATTAATATCAAGTGCACCTCCAAATGACGAAATGTGTTTGACAAAAAGTTTCGAGCGCAATAAATAATCCCTTTTCAATTTACATATTTCACACTTAGTTAATTGACTTTGCTGCGACGCATCCAGACTGGCACGCCGGACATCCGCGTTAACAACCGTCCAAATTGCCTTAAACCACAACGCAAGCAAAAGTAAACCTAAACAGGGAACAGATAAAGTTCGAAATAGAGTGTATGGGTAATTGACATGAGCACTTTTGTTTCAATTACAATACGGAGATCCAGTTTGTTTTTTCTTTCTCCAGTTACTAGTGGATTTGCATGTTATTTGTACTGTTGCATGCATATCCTTTGATTAATTTCTACGAAGGGTTTTTTCAGTGACTTTATTATGAGAGTATTAAGCGGCAATTGAACGCTTGTTCAAAGTTCTGTGTTCAACCCTATTAGTAACGGAAATTAAACATCTATGTTCGCAGGATACAGCGCGAATCGCAAATTCTAACGCATTCTAAATTAAATTCATCCTCGATACTCAATTATGTGTTATTTTTATATCCAAATACGTGTTATTTATTTGTACTTTCCTTCTGAATTCAATAACGAATGAGATTGAATGACGAAAAAAGGCGACAAATAATTGTTTTTTGACCATGTTTTTTTGGTAAACTACAAGATATTTTCACGCACTCCAAAATTTTACAGCTGAATATTGTCTAATAGGTTATCAACTTAAAAACATTGGCTCACTTCTAAACCTATATTTTGTGTTTTATCTGACAACACCTTAGAGCCTTAAAGATAATAAGACCACGGATATGACAACGAAGCGGTATTATAAAATATGTAAAATATACTATGTGTCGTAAAAAATTAAAGAGACAATAAAAACCTGAATTAAGCATTAAATAATACTGGTGCACATTTTTTAAACGATTTATCTTTCAATCCCTAAACACGAGAAAGAACGAATTCAAAACTTTAACTAATTTATGAATAACCCACAATAATATAAAAGATACATGAAATTCCGTGTTCTCAATTCCATTTACAGTTTGGCACGGCACTGCCAGGTTTACTAGTAAGCCAACAAAACAAAAGACTACACAATACGCAACACTGCGCTTTGAACACAGATCAGTGACGTCACGAAAAAGTTCATACCTTTATGTCGACGACACCCGTGTATCGTATATATTGTTATGTCACCGAAGCATTGTGAAAATCTGTAGTTTATAATTATTTTCGACATATGATAAACTGACGATTAAGTATAAGTGATGAATTAGTTTTGAGCTAATGCATCGATAATATTTATAATAACGCGAGAATTATCAAGTTTTGAAATAACGAGGTCACAAGATCACAGAGGCATTTATGCATGCCACAAAATGTTTGTTTGTAACATTATGAACCCACACAGACAGTAAATAAAGCAAAAACTTCGAGGGTGTGTCTAAAAACACGAAATGCTAATATAATATGACGTCAAACAGGAAAACTGAATACTAATGTCTCGGAAACATACTGCATTCTCGTATACAACACTAGTAGAACACCAGTGATTTATTGTTTCATAATATACATTTATTCTGTTATCCTACACGCCATAAACAAATATCCGACAGCAGCAAACCTCGAATAAATCTTAAATAAAAGTAAGCGAAAGGAAATAAGGAAACTGGCATCAAGTTTTACGCGTGATAAATGTGTTATTGCGATTCACAGCGGCCATATATCTTACTACTTAATAATATATTAATGAGGGATAAAATATTGTCAGTTTTGAACATAACGCTCTTAAGGGGCTGTGTATTCGAGACATAGTGTAATAGAATGTGAAAGTTACACCACCTGTTTAGACGTGTAGTACCAAGTTGACGTGTCGTGTCGTGATGCCTCAGAACGGGATCACTTCATACATTTAATATGGTAAAGTTTATACCTACTAGTGTGTTGTGTCGTGTCGTGATCGCTTCTGATATGACGCATCAGAAGCAAGTGGCGGGTTTAAGGGGCATGTAAACTGGCGCCATCATGACACCTCGGATGAATGTGCACGCGCCAGTGCGGTGCTCTGACGCGTCAGGGTTGCGGCTGCGGCTATATCTATATTATTAAAAAGACCTTTATATATATATATAACATATCATCCAAATGCGTTAAGACTGGACAGATTTATGTGAACGACACGACACTTGTCGTAATTTCAGACAATGCGTCAGTATATACTTTTGGAATTTTAATATTTTGACTATTTTATTTATTAATCCAACCCCAAACCACCGAAAGTCTCTTTTTATCAACACTAGTACCTTTTAAAAAATCTATAAAATAAAACTTACCTCAGAATAATTCAAAATTTATTTGTCACTTAAAAGAACCCAGTAGTACATAATAAATTCAGTGACTTACGCAGGTACCCTAATAAGAGGCGTCATTTTTATACCAGCAAGTAATGGTAAAACATTAGGGACCTTTTATTACAAAGTTAGTCCGGTCCACGGCCCTTTGGGGTTCCCTGTGATGTCTCTACACAGAATTTTATTGAATTAGGATAATTTACTGTTTGTTTGATGTCCCAACGCTTTTTTCAACTCTCAGGTTGAATTTAAAGCGGCACACGATAACGAATATTTTATTTTAGAACGTGGTACGGAAAGATTATTTGCTAAAGTGGGTGGGTTCGTCAGTAGGTGGGGATGCAATTACTGCGTTATGAGTGACGGCTGAAGGACGGGTTCAATGGGGTAGATGTTTTTTTCAATGTCCGTCAGGTACATTATTAAAAAATATTAGGCAAATATATTAAAAATATAATATAATGAATATATATATAAATAAATTTTACGTAACCAAAACTCATGACGATATGATTTAAAATGTCTCCTGACGTCATAATTTCGTGTTTTTTGTACGCCAGTATGATGTCATTACCCACTTCTGAACTTTGACTACTTAGAGGTTTCTTACTTTGAGAAAAAATAAAATACGTGTCTAATATTTTTTTCTTATCCAACTGACGGACTAATTCGATTTTGACTTTTCATACCCTTTATCTATCCCATTTTCAAATCAAGAATTACTTTATTCCAATAATTAATAATTTAAGCGAGGTCCGAGTATATATCAAATTTCTACCCATAACTTGTTCAACTATTTGCACTTTTGACCGTCTTCTTTAATTAAAACTAATTTTGTCTGACTTCCAAAGTCGAAATTAGTTTTGAGCAGGCGTTCTAACTGGGTCTCATTCATAATATCAAAGTTCGCAACATCAATAGTCATGGTACTAGAAACTGTACATGGACTGGTCATTTAAAGGCCTGGTTTTCAAAGATATGTAATTACAGAAACCCTAAAACTAGTTTGCTTAGAACTAAGCAAGAATCAGTTTTGCTTATCCAAAGTAATTTTGACTAGAATATTTGTCAAGTTTTGATTATTATTGAGTTCTACTTCTAAATTAGTTACTAATAATAATAATATATTCTAAATGATCAAATATTAACTTGTATGCTTATTGCTGCTAACATATGCAGAAATCGATTGTGAGACGGTATTTTAAAGGTCAAGTCACACAGTGCATTAATTTCAAAATATTTGTTTTCTATCGAAAGTTTTTTAAAGAGGCTAAATATAAGTAAATATATTTTTTAAACATAAAACATCACATACATTGCTCTGAACCTAAAGTAAGTAGCTAAAGCACTTGTATTTTGGAATTCAGAGACAACGAAGGTACCACAAACACCCAGACCAAAGACAATGTAGAAAACTGGTTTTCTACATTGACCAGTCCGGGGATCGAACCCGGGACCTCAGAGCTGGCGACACCTTGAAAACCGGTGTGTACGCCACTCGACCACGGAGGTCGTCATATTCATCTTTAAACTCTGTTATTCAAATGCGGTAATCACATTTGTGCTACCCAAGGGCAATAAATGTTGTTGTAAGACAGTTTTCCTCAAAACCACTTATATTTTCTGAAAATGAGTCCACAGACGGACAAAACTCAACCTTAGGTTAAAATGCTTTTCTAGTCAATTGCTTGGAAGTTATCCTACTGGGGATTCTAAGAAAACAGCATATCTAATACGTAGATTACATACGCTTTATATGTTCTAGAGAAAAAAAATGTAATAATATTATTTGTAATTTTCTTTAAGAGTTTAAAATTTCTTTAGCCGCGTTGGGCACTTTTTGGTAAGGGAAAATCTTATGGGTTCGCGTCACCGACATGCTCAAGACTGTTAAATTTTAGAATCATTGTGCTGTACAATAGTGAGTACTAAATAAAAATACTAATATTTTTAAGATAAAAATTATTTTAAATCCTTGTATTTATTTAGGAAAAAAAAAACAAATTTTAATCCTAAGAGTTTTAAGTTTTCACTACTATCGGCAGTCCCTGTCCTCCTTAACTCCTCTATAACTGCCAATTTTTTTTTTTTTTTTCTATCGGCTAGTGAATGATACACAAGTATAATAGAGCTAGTGTTACCTTCTGTCAGTGCCAAACCAGCTTAAACATTTCTTGGCAGACTTGCTTCTGTCGATTCACACTAAGCCTTCACGGATTATAGCTTAGAGGTATGTAGTTTGCATAAACGTATCACAAAACATAAAAACGTGTATTAAATTTATTGGTAACTAGCTGTCCCCCGCGACTTTGTCCGCGTGTTTTAGTTTCAACGGCTTTTCATTTTCGCAACATTTTTCATTTATGCTCCGCTCCTTTTGGTCGCAGCGTAATGTTTTATAGCTTATAGCCTTCCTCAATTAATGGGCTATCCAACACTAAAGAACTGACTGACTGAATTTTTCAAATCGGACCAGTAGTTCCTGAGATTAGCGCGTTCAAACAAACATACAAACAAACTCTTCAGCTTTATATATTAGTATATAGATAAAGAATAAACAACTCTTAAAAATTGATCTTGCTACTTATTTATATACGTTATAGCCAAACCAACTTCACTATCTTGGAATTATTTTACGACCTTTAAAAATAAATGTTTAACTAAAGCTAGACTAAGTTGAATAAGTGTCTTGAAATAACAAAATTATTGTAGTGGCCATACTTTCTAACTACGAAGGTGAATATTTTTATAGGCACAGTATAGCAACGTATTTTTATCAGATTGTGGAGTCCCTTTGACACATTTATCCCAAATTATAGAGGGCAATACGGGTCGATGTTATCTCGTAATTGATTAGGCCTTTAAGTTGTATCTACTGTTGGGATCTCATAATGCCAAGCTGTATTAAAATATTCAAGTAGGTAATGTCTATTTTAGGTTGGCTATTTTTCAAAGCTTTTATGTAACTTATAATAAATATTATTTTATATTATTAAGACTGATTCTGCTGAAAAAGTTAATAAAATGTGGTTGTTATATTATTTATATTCATTTTACCTACACCCAAAACGGTAATTTGTTATTATTTCCAACTAATAAAGCTATTAAATGGAATAACATGCGTATTGTGTGTACCTAATTCACATCAATAAAAGTGAGGTTTAATATAAAGAAAAACATTATGTTTGTATATTATTTTTTCTTATTTATTTGATAACATTTTTGGTACGTAATTTTTTACCTAATTTTGTATATTACCTATCTAGGTACCTATCTCATTCAAATATTCCATTATACTAACTGAGGTACTCACTGCTTCGTAACAGATTATGATAATATTAATGCGATAACACGAATGATATATTGAATAGTTTAATATGTACAAAGCATTATGCGTAATGGCGGGAAACATGTTTAAGTTACGAATATCTTCCGAGATCGGTCCTGTCTTTTATAGGTAGACAAAAAAATCTTTTAACGTCAGGTAGCCTGTACTATCTGATGTATGATTTTAGTGTAAAAGACTAACAGTTGATATAGACCACAATAAATTGTTATTTTAAGTATGTAATCTAAACCCGTAAGTAAAGGTTAAAAAATTCTTTACTTATCATTATAACTTAAACAGATTACTAACAAATTCTTTGCGGCTTGCAAACCTGGACTATATAAAACAGTTTAACACTTTTGAATAATGATAATTTCCTGAATAATGATAATTTCCGTCGCGTCTCAAACTTAAGGCTATCAATGAGTCTCTTTCAAAGTGATTGGCTAATCCTTTACCACAATGACAAGTTGAAGTTCTGACTAACGAGTCTATTGGGCATCATTTTACTGAAATTATCGCGACACGGAGTTGACAGACAAGGGTTTGAGGAAGGTTTAAAAGCAATTTCTACCTACCGAACTATTTATACATAGCAAGTACTCCACTCTAGGTGCTTTTCAAATCGAAGGTGCAAATATCATATTCATAACCAGGTGAATTTGTACCTACGGTCAATTTTATTTTTTTGCATGCTTAACTAAGTTGTATAATATTATTATCTATAATTTCGTGCATAGAACATTATTTGTAGGGAATGTCCGTTATATTATAATTAAAGTTATAGCTCATTCGTGAAACGTGACCAAAAGTATTTCCATTAAAATGATTGGTTGGGTTTTTTCTATCGTTAAATCTTTCTTCTGGCCTTGTAAAATGTCATACACAGGTCAGTCGTTTTATTTTTAAAGATATAAACATAATAACCTGTGGGAAGTAGATTATCGTTAATTCTCTAACTGAAACATATATAACACGATAAGGTTAAAGCTCTTGATATACTTTGAAGTCATTATTCAGCTGACTCGTTCGTACAATAAACTTCCCGTCTATATTGTATTCAGAGAAGGAAAATTTATAGAGACAAAAGAATATATCTAAAACAGACCGACAATAAGTTATGGGTGTTCGCTTGAGCCGATGAGTTAAAGCCGGGTCCGTAAGAATAAAACATGCTGGATTTGTCTCTCTGATGGTAAAGATTCCGCACACGCTCAAGTTATTGAAACCAAGGTTGAACGTTCATTTGCATTGGATGGTCCATGAGAAGAGCTACTTGTGATTCAGTGTGGAATTTCCAAGTGATCGAGCGGGACACCTTCAGAAATTATAACAAAGCTTACATGTAAATTTTGAAGTGCTGTTCAAGGCGTTAATTTTGAACACATACAAACAGTAAATAAGCCTTTTTTTGTCGACAGCTGATAGATACCGGTAACTGGACGTATGGCTGTTACATGAACTGCAAAAAATAGCGGTCTTGAGTAGAACATAAGTTGGTAGTGTATATTACAGTAATTAATAGACAATTTATCACTTTTTCTCCGGAGGACGTCTGGAGTCATCGTTTGGCGTAACCTAGCTTACATGTTTTAATATAATCTAAAACCTTTTTTTGCGGTACCAACTTTCTAACCGTAGTTGAACTAATCTAAAAACAAATCTGTGATAGACTGCAGTCATAAAAGACAGTTTATACTACCACGGTAAAGCTATCCGAAAAACGCGTACGCAAGTACCTACAAACCCATTTCCGTAGTATGCGATGGGAACTCAGACTAAAGTGAACATACTAAACATGCAAATGGCCGTGGGTGAAATCCGCCGATATCGCTACATGATCTTGAAACATGTTGAGCAAGTATTTGCGTCTAGGAGGCTCTTACAGGGATTTATAAAAGTAGGGGCTTCCATCGAATCTGAGGATAATGATCACAATCCGGCCGAAAATCCCCGAAAATCCGGCCGGTCGGTTGTACTCGTGTTACCAAAGGAGGTTACAATATGTCTGGCAGATATCCGTTCGCGTTAAAATGGGACGCTATGAATGAAGTAATTAAGGTTTTTAATTTGGCTTTTGTGTCGAAGGGTTGGATGATTAGTGATGTTGAACAAAGTCTCAAAGTAGAGACTTAATGGTTTTATTTGTGTTATATTAGTAGTACCTCGTGTAACATATCATAGGTATACGTGGATAATGTGGGTATGTAACACATTCCACATTCTATTGTCCATCAGATAAATTAATATGAAAAATTAAAATAAATATAAATATGATTTTTCTTATTTTACTTTTTTTTTAATTATTTATTAACTTAAAACTACCATAACTAAAAACTCCCGATGATACTATGATTTTTAATGTCCCATAACGTTACAATTTCGAGCATTTTGTACAAAAATCATTAAGACTCAATCATTTATCATTAAGCGCCCACTGTTGAACGCTGATTTGCTTCGAAAAGCAAAAAAATGTGTAATATTTTTATGAACTAAATAACTGACTAATTAGTTTTTGACATCTGTTACATTCCAGGTTTAGTTATTTTTTTAAACATGAACTGTCAAATATTAACGATTATAATATGTGAGAGATATCGGTCCCATTCAGTTTAGTTTCATATAGCTGAAGATCCATAAAACCATAAAACTTGAGCGTATGTTTTTTTTGTTTGATAGCCACATCCTATCTTTCGTCGTTGCAGTCTATTAGGAGGCACGTGTTCAGTGGTGGACGTTAACGGGCTGAATGATAGAAACGTATGTTCGTTTTTCTTTCCTCCCTTTTCCTCTACCTGCCAGTTTCTGTTAAACATTTTTTATATCTTTTTGCACAGCATTGTAAAAGAATATTGAAGGTACGAGTATAAAGGTCGCTGCGTTTTACTGTCAACCACACAGTTAGAAGACTTTAATATAATAATGTAAATCTTATGTGATTTTAATAGTAGCCTAAATTACCTAAACTTTAGCATAACCCACCCTATCTCATTTCCAAAGTTCCAAAATAACGTAGCTAAACTAAGTGTTAACGTTTCGATATTAGTTTAATTATTTTAAAGTACCCAAAGCGATTTCTAAAACCACCCCATTAAATTTTAAACGTGTACCCAACAGAAATAGTTACAGTTAGTTACTATTTGACTAGTCACTAAAAGGGTTCAACGCATTAGAACCGGAAAATAAACGTCCAAATTGAAAATGAAATAACTTTGTTAACGACTTTTGAATATTAATTAACTTCGTATTTCTAAATAAATGTTTGAGCGAACCTTAGAGTAAACATAGACAAGCATAGAGCGTGCGCATCGCTAGTAGCCCCTTATGCCAAGCGTAAGCAATTTTTTAGCTAAATTTACTACGCTCGTTAACTGATTTATATGATTTTCCGTGCGACGACAGACGTTTATGCGAAAATATCGACGGTTTCGATATTATTAGGGTAATATTAAGTTAAAGGATATTTTTAATAAAATGGTGCGCTTTGTTTTAATACTAATTCTACGACTTTACATGTTCATACTGGTGCTAACAGTTCATACTCGACACGCGCGCTCTATAGTTTACTTATTAATTCCTCTAAAGAGAGAACTTATAGATAGATTTAATTTACTTAATTGAATATTTGTTTTTCACTCTGAGTAAATGAAAATTGTTTTACAAATATGACACTTTTACTTACATATTATATTAATTTATTATGTACTTTATTATTAACTGGAGATTTGCGAATAACAGTGACATTCGATTTTATGTACAAAGGCAAACTAAACTCGATTAAGTTTGCTTTTTATAAAAATCTCTAATTACTCCTAATAGAATATTCAGACTACAATAGCGATAAATCTATAGGTATGTTATCAACATTTTTTGTTCTTTAAGCCATAATTTTAATTTATTTGTTTAGATTTTCTGTGAGTTACGTAGAGGATAATATTTAATAGTAATTTAGTTGTATTTTGATAAGTTTGCTCTGTCAAGTCTGTCGACATGTTTTCGTTGTTTACGAAAAGATAACTTTTTGTATAGCAATAAATCTTGAGGTACAAAGTTGTACGCAATAGTTTGTGGAAATTTCTTTTGTTGTGACTTTACAATTTAATTATTATTTTAATTATTTGTTACGCATTAACGCATGCGGAGCGAATATTTGTAATTAAATACAAATAATAGAAGGAAAAACTGCGACCACTGGCGCGTCAAGCCAGTGGTCGCAGGTTCGAGTCCTGCCTGAGGTTTAAGTTTTTCCTTCTATTATTTGTATTTAATTACAATTTAATTGTTAAGTATTTCTAAATTTATTAATTTATTAAGGCAAATCAACTAAATACACACTAATACATATATCATTATCAAATTCAATATTAAATTGTATGCATCTTATTCAATAATAATTAATTACAAAGATTGGTAATTCATATCGTGTAATTCAAAATTGAATTAAATGCTATAACAGGTAATAAAAATTAAATATGGTTGAATTGAAATATAAATAATATATATATACTTACATATATAAAACAATAAATAACTTTACAGTGGGATTTACGCTGTTTATGATCAATTAAAAGGCTCAATTAGACCTCTTGTCCAAGCAATTATTTTAATACAATACCAAAATACACTACTACCCTTGCCGCCAGCAACAATCTAGGTCATTTTACTTAATTCACAATTTTGTTAATTATACAAAGTATTTTCCCCAAAACGTATACGTGCCGAAACCAAGGCTTTTTGTTAAAAGATCATCCGACCCTTTACAGAGTTTTACCTTTTTTACGAGTCTCATTTCTATGTAGACGTGAAGCTCGGAGACAATATGCTAAATTAAACCTCGGCACCAAATTGTCAAGCCCATTAATTACATGCTAACGAAGTTTACTCCGTTCCCACTGCATAATTGGACTCATGCATTGAATACATTAGTGACAACGCAAAAATTGTCTATGAAATGTACTACAGAACTAATCTATACTAATATTATAAAGCTGAAGAGTTTGTTTGTATGTTTGTTTGTTTGTTTGTTTGTTTGTTTGAACGCGCTAATCTCAGGAACTACTGGATCGAATTGAAAAATTATTTTTGTATTGGATAGTCCGTTTATTGAGGAAGGCTATAGGCTATATAACATCACGCTACGACCAATAGGAGCAGAGCATAAAGGAAAAATGTTCCAAAAATAAAAAACCGTTGAAACTAAAACACGCGAACAAAGTCGCGGGGGACAGCTAGTTTAGAATATAAAATTCAGAGTCCGCTCCCCGTAACTGGATTATGAATTTGGTTGGCATGTTCATTTGGTATTCGCAGCGTGAAAAGATTTGTTATTGTTAAAATGCACTCGTGATTTTTGAAAACGTTAAAGTTTTTCACGTTAAACATTTCATTTTTTTGTTAAACATAGAGTTAGGTGACATAAAATTGTAAAAAAATGCTTCGTAAAATCTTCATAAAGAGGTTTATAGAATAGCAGATGGTGGCGAGGTTTATATTACAAAAGGATTAACCTATAACTTGTATGCGTATTATAACGCTGTTAGTAAAAGTTTTTTACTAAATAAATTAATAAAATTATAAAGAACAAAGGTATGTAATATCTATAAACATAAACATATATATAAAACAAAGTCGGGTAGACCGATTTACGTCATCTTTAACTTGTTGAGTTCGTCTCCTCCCCGAATAGCAGAATAACTATTAAAAGATCGGAAAAAGATTGTCTTTTGGGAAAGGGACTACTTACACAAGTAAAACCTCGAAGGTACCTAGTTAGTTAGAAATATAATACACAAAGCATAAGAAGGTAGCTAAATCGTTGACATTTAGTTTTCCCCACCAGCCCCTCAAGAGACTCGTTATTATGATAAGTGAGTAAAGTTGTAATTAGTAGCAACACTTCGCCGCCCCCCAGGCCATCCCTTATTGCGCTGAAACAGGCTATGTGAAGGGTGCCATATTCAAAACTGACTTAATTTGGCAATATTTAACATGAAACTTCATTTTTGAGTACCTAAGTAATGTTCATGTCAAAGATTTTGTAGGTACTTACTTATTACTTGTAAAAACATAGAGTAGTACCTAGCTAATGATTAAACGGAAATTAAAAATGTATGAAACTAGTAGCATATTACACTCTTAGCTTTTGTTTAAATTATAAAAAAATATAAATAATAAATATATAAATTAATATAAATTATTGTTATTTACCAACAGGCCTAAGTCTTACCATGGAATACTGTGTAACCCAGTAATAAGGTTTGTGGAGGTCAGATAGCCAGTCGCTCCATGTAAAATACAGTATTTAGTTAAATCCGGTAAGACTGGGAGCCGACCCTAAAATAGCTTTGAGTTGGGATAAGAATAGACAGAAAAAAATAAGCCTAATGACACCTTTTCACTTAGGCAAACAGATCAGACAGATCATAGTATTTGATTTAAAATAATTATTTATAGTAATTTTCAATCTTAAAAAAATTAAAAAACCACTTCAAACTTCAGCAATTGTAGGTCTATCTCATAACTTAACAATCCCTTAACCAAAACGTTTTACAGTCTGTTTTTATTACTTTACTCTAAATATTTAACTGGTTCAATCCTAAGTACTGAAACGATTTCTTTATTTTTAACGAGGGCGAAGTAAGCGTTTTCATTAAAAAGAAAGGAAAATAAATCACGAAGTCACGGAGTAATCTGCATACAAATGCGTCGAATATCAAAAGAAAAAATAAAACACATTATCTCGAACGTGCATTTCTAAATATTCATTTGGTTATAAGTTTATTTTTAGCAAAGCGTTATGAAATTAAAGCTCAGATTTAATTTATAATCAAATATTGTATTAGTTTTAAGAATAGTACTTTTAGAGGTTAATTAAATAAATAGGTACATAACAATATTGGTAACATAGACGCAGACGTAATGTTTTTATTTACTAGTGACCCGGGAAACCTTGCTTTGTCACATAAATTTGTCCATAAAAATAGAGAAGACCACCCTTATCACCTAGGAGTATAAAAAATAGCCTACGACCGATTCAGAACTACCAAATATACACCAAAAAATCATAAAAATTGTCAAGCCGTTTCGGAGGAGCTCGATAACAAACACTGTGAAACGAGATTTTATATCTTAGACATTGACGTAATAAACTATTACGTAGCCATTTAAATGGACAACACTTAACAGACAACCCATCTCGCACTCTATAAAGGCATATCATCAATAGAGTACTAATTTGATAAAATATTTATTATTCTTACAACAATTTTTACTGAATGGACAATTTTAATTCACATAATAAAAAGTAGTTTGTATTAATGTGTATTCTCGTCCACTATTTGTATGCCTTACTGAGAAAACATAGTGCTCCTACATTAATTTAATATCCCATAATTATGTATTTCATACATTTTATGCTTAACAATTAATAATTGTATCTTTTTTGTTAAAAGCATAAGCTCGCGTTAATTCCCCTTACGTAATTTTATTATAAATAAATGATTTGATTTGATAACATAAATACGTACAGCAAATTAAACGACCAATTTAATTTAAACTTGCTTCAACATAATCCGGCATCCGTTTGAATGGCGTAGGTGTCCGTCCAATGCCACTGACGCCGGCTTTGGCCCACACATTACTATCATCAATCAAACCGACTTATCGCGTCCAGTCCCTACCCTCACGTATAGAGACGGCAAAAACCGATTCCTTTTCCATTTTTCGTGTCATAGTCTGAAATCGAAGTAGATAATTGCATAACACGATTTTGTGAAGGTTTTTTGGAGCTAATGACAGTTTTTGGAATATTATGCTGTGATGATGATGATTTCATATTTTTTAATTAAGTATATGATTTTATAGTTAGGTAATGTATAATGTCCTTGTTAATAGGGTCATGCCTTAATGCTCTAAGATAAAACCTGTGTAAGTTTATTATACACTAGTGTAATATTAGAATTAAAATCTTCCGACTGGAGAAAGATATTTATAAACTTCATTGTCGTTCCCTCTAACATATACTAAAACAAATAAACTGAATTAACACAAAACTATAAATAAATAAATAAATGTGGACAACATCACATACATTGCTCTGAACTCAAAGTAAGTAGCTAAAGCACTTGTGTTATGGAATTCAGAGACAACGAAGGTACCACAAACACCCAGACCCGAGACAATGTAGAAAAGGGGTTTTCTACATTGACCCGGCCGGGGATCGAACTCGGGACCTCAGAGCTGGCGACACCTTGAAAACCGGTGTGTTAGCCACTCGACCACGGAGGTCGTCATACATATAGGTGGTAGAAATCTCCAAGCTCATAATGACTATTGCGCTTATTATGTACACTGGCCTTATTTTAGTTTCTTAATTCAGAAACCTAAATGTCACATGTCTTTATAAAGTGCGCAATCAGAAAGACTGGATACGATTTAAACTTGCCTAAATTTAACGACTGAATTAAGACGACGAAATTTGGGCAAGTGTAATAAGCGCTCATGAAGACTGAAAAATCACAAACAATTTATTGGAATTAGAAAGTAGTCTATACCTCAATTACAATTTTAAGAAATGACAAACTGATTTTCTAATTGCTTTCGTAAAAAAGTCTTACGAAAAGGCATTCTTAAGGTATCATTTTGAGACAGCATCGCATCAGACCGCATAATACAAAATATGAGAACAACAGAAACTTTTCCAATCTTCCATTGCATCTCGGGCCAGTATTTTATATTGTGTCGTATCACTACCATGAAATGCTACTTTGGAGCTTGTGTTTTGAAACGTCCTCATTTAAGTGCCGCGTTTCTATTTGCTCAGTTCATTGTCTACGGGAGCGCTGTTGGCAAATAATTTAAGTCTTGTTTCAGGAAATGAATTCGAAGTTCGAGTTGTAGTTTTATGAGGACGGTAGATAGTAAAATATTTGATTAAATTTTGAATTTTGTTGTATTTAATATTATTTTAAGTAAATATGTTCACTTGTTTTCTGTGAAATCCATAAATTCCAGTTTTATTCGAATCATATTTATTGAAAATTTCAGGCATTCATTTTGCATTGAACGAATAACCGTTACTAAAAACATAAAGCTTTTTTTTTCTAGCAAAAATATTAATTTTATAAATAATAACTTTTCTAGGGAAAAATCTATAAATCCGCCAACACAAGCAAGCAAAACAAATTTAATACGAGTTCTAAGAAATATACAAATACAAAATTGGCGCGAAATCTGTTAGGAACTTTTTTTTTCCTGATACTGTTTTATATTAAGTAGAAAATGTAATAACATTATCATTGCCTTTACTTTGCTCATTTAACTAACTTTAAATTTACACATATATCTTCTCTTCTGTGATATTAATAACTAAGCATTTAGAATTCGTGAATGTACATATTGAAACACTGAAAGCGGTGCAGGCGTCTTACTCCCAATCCAATTTCAACGGACCAAGTACATCCCTATCGAGACCGTTTACGTAGTGCAATGTAAATCTTTGAACTGTTATTGCCTACTTCTAGAAAATCCTTAGCAGGACTTACAGTTACTTACCTTAAATATGCGGTTACAAGAAAACGCCTTCATCAATGTATTGAATTAGATTACGTCGTGTCAAAGAACGGACTAGAGATGTGTTTTTATAACATTTATGTTACGGTATAAAACAATTATGTATAAGTTTCAATTGCTAAAACATCCATACTTACCGAAATTCACTTTATATTAAGGATACAATAAAATAATAATTTTAAACATTAACCCTTGGTTAAGTAATATCGCCCAATTATTATGCCCTAAAATGCTTTAGAAATTCCCTAAAGTCCTGCCTAAGCTGAGCGGTATAATGGCCAAAATGTCAAAGATACTAAACGCAGACAAGCAGACTTCGTACACACATCAATTAATTATGAGATCGTAAACGTTTATCGGTAGGCTTCATGATATCCTAAATAATTACTGCCATTTACTTCGCTTAATTTCCTGGTTGCGTAATGGAAACAACTAAACACCATATAATACACAAAATAAACCGTCTAAAGAGGATAAAAGGGAGCGAGGGAGACGATAAACATCTCACATCCTTTTCAAGCTTAAATGATAGAATGATTATATTTTTGCGCCCTTTGAAGTTCCTCAAAAACAATTCCGAACGATAAGCACTCGTACAAATAATAATACAACCAATTATTCTGAACAGCTTTGTTTGATTTTCTTTTGGCGGTTTATGAAAACCACTCGGAATTGAATTGAAGAATGAGAACAAAAAGTTTTAGCAAATTTCGAGGCTGTCAACGAAAGTGGGCCTTAACAATTATTATGGTCAATTACCACTTCATTTTCGACTCCAGAAAGAGGTTCTTAAAGGAATAAAAGTTTTTAACTGAATATTTAGCGTTCATTTTCAACGTTGAGCTGGGCTCAAAACAATACGAGTGAGTAGCACAAAAGCGGGCGTGATTGCAAGTCTCATTTGCATGTTTCATTGACCGACAATTTAATTTTCACAGGCCCTCTCCCGGGGCGTTAATTTTCGTTCATTTGTCCTCCGACACATTTTCATAAAAGTATTATTTTGTACGTTTCGATTCATAATTGCCGCCTAATGAACTGTTTTATGTTATTGTAATGTATTCAGCATCGCTGTTGTTGTACTTATGATTTTGATTATATTGTTACCTACCTTCAATATATTGATTACATATGCCGATAAATGGTAATATTTGTTTTCTAATATAGATGGTTATGTCGATGAATAAGGTATCTACAGATAACTTAAGTGTGTATACAGCGCTCGCTAATGGAATCTTCGAATGGAATTACGAAGGAAATCCGTTAATTTCCTTTACGTGCGGTTTCCAACGTTGAATTATGAAGATTATCATTTATTCCTGAGCCAATTCTCTGAATTATTTTTGGACATAAAATCTTATTATGAAACTTATTATCTCGATAGAAAAGAAAGGCATAATCTTTATACGTATCGTTTATTTGTATTATCAATCGTGCACAGTCGTAGTTTTTTCTTGTCGTATATTCGTTTGAGTGGAACTGAGTGTAATGGTCAAGATAATATGTTTCGTTCTTCTAGTGTAGCGGGAACATTAATATTTGTCAAAACGTCGTCGCTCGGGAGCGTCGTACGACAAAACAACAAATATAACTAGTGTTTTTCTGGAATTTATTCTTCGTCTTGGTTATTATTTCTTGTTTTATACTGACATATTAATGCCATCCATATTTATCACTATATGGTGCAAATGTGAAATGTTAAAACACCTATAGATCCTACATTCATTATACTTATCTAAAATTATAAATGCGGAAATAACTTTAAACTGCACAATGACAAAAATATAAATAAATAAAATATAAAGTAAATAAAAAATTGGTGGTACATTTATTTTGTGTCTTGCTTCATAAATAAATGGTATTGGAAAGTTTGATTATTTAAGCATAAATAAAAAGTGACTGCCATATGAAAGCATCTTTACCTAAAACCACATCGTCAGTAAAACAAATACCAATTAATTTTCTTCTATAACTCCGAAACAGACTCAATTAATTACTTCGCAGAAAGGCAGGCTCGTCGCCGCAGCATCTTATTTAAATATACCTCCTTATTAATTTATTTGATCGAATTTTCTGGATACACAAACCTTATTACTTGTTTCAGTCTCTGTTATTTACTTAAATGCCGGCCATAAACATAACGATCGAGACTAGAGCAACTCTGACGTATTACGTATCTAGCAAAAGCATTAGACCGCAAACTTTGTGCATTTATGGCTGGCTCCGTGGTAGAGTGGCGCGGCCGTGAGGCCTCGTGGTTCGATCCCGGGACGGGTCAATGTAGAATACCACTTTTCTACGTTGTCTCGGGTCTGGGTGTTTGTGTTACTTTCATTGTCTCTGATTCCATAACATAAGTGCTATTTACTTTAGGTTCAAAGCAATTTATGTGATGTTGCCTACATTTAATTATTTATTAATTAGTAATTTGACAATTGCATATGTTTTTGCAATATAAGTAAATGCTGCGCCCTGCGGTTTCACCCGAGTAAGTAGTTCCCATTCCCGTGAGACATGTTTTGATAGGTTTTCTGCTATTTGGACCAAAAACAAATCTAACAAACAAAAGATCATGAAAATCTGTCCACACCCATTCTTAAGTTGTAAATGGTGTAAAAAAACCCGTTTTTAATATATAGATACCACAATCTTGCGCAACTATGTATATCGTTACGTGTGTGTCTGGTATAAGGAATTTGTATTTAACCCTCCTTGGACATTAATATAAGGCAATTCAGAGCTATCACGAACAGTGCGACCCGCATAATGCGACACAGCTTGGCAGTCGCTATCTCCTGTTTTGTGCCTCTGAATTCCGCTTTTAGATAACGTAAGGTCAAGTGGTCGCGAAATTAAATAAAATTAATCTTCTATTTTGGGGTTTACGGTTGGATGAATAGATTGCGATTGCGAATGAAAGTGAGTGATCTGAGTATGTGAGTAGGCGCTGTTTCTTCGAAGTTCAGATCTATTATTACTAGATGTTGTTTGTTCAATAAAAGTGAAATGTTGTCTGAATATTCAATAAGTCATTTCAAAGCAGTGAAAAGAGAATATCTCTTTCTTAATTATAGTATTTTTGTAAACTTCCTTCCCTTCCTTATGGAACCCAAAATCCAAGTAGGTTTTTTTTTTTTAATTCAACTAATGTTTAACTGAACTGTTCTTGGAAAATTTAACTTTTAGATTTTTGTGATAACTCTTTAGATTATAGTATATATAGAAAATAATAATATCTGTTTAAAATTTAACGAAACTGATACAAGCAAACACGGCAACTAAAACTACGTT
This sequence comes from Diachrysia chrysitis, assembly GCA_932294365.1. NCBI lineage: Eukaryota > Metazoa > Arthropoda > Insecta > Lepidoptera > Noctuidae > Diachrysia > Diachrysia chrysitis. The sequence goes on from OW028653.1 coordinate 6,196,137, forward strand.
TAGACTGAAGAAAGTGTTGAATAAAATCACCTTTTTATATGAACTGCATTTTGCATCTTAAACTCTTGTATAGAAATTACTATTTTTGTCATTTGTCACAGGAATCGAAATCCATCTGGTAACTGTTGGAGAAGTACGTACAAAATGGCAGGACAGTTTGATAATATTTCTTTAACTAACGATTTTTTTTACTGACTATTAGTAACCCAGTCTTATAATTAAATATAAACTATAATAAGATAAATTATCAAGAAAATTGTAACAAATCACAAAAACCATTCTGTACATATAAACTAAAATAAAATAGTAAGGATTTTTAAAAACATGCTAAAATTTTAAGAACAGTACAAATAATAAATCGTTTGGTCTTTCTTAACTATTCTAAGACTTCAATGACAATCGGTGAAGGCAAACATCATGAAGAAACCTGGATTCCAAAAATTGGAACCTGAAATCGCTAACCCGCAATGAGCAAGCGTTGTGATCAATGCTCGTTCCTTCTCTATATGAGAAGAGGCCTGTGCCCATCAGTGGGACATTTATAGGCTGGTATTATTATCATTATTATTGGTTTTTTGAGGAACATAAACCATGTGCAAAAAGAAAACAATTCACACACCGTTTCCATTTTATAGTTATCTTACCAAAAAAAACACAAGAAATCCATTTAATAAATTAAACTTCTTTGTCACCTCACAGGATTGTCAAAATAGTAGCACTAATGAAATTATTGCACTCATCAGTCATCAGTGGCTTCGCTACAGCTCACTAGTTTCGAAAAAAGCCTACTATGTCATATTGTCCGCATTTAATAAGTAATTTTTGACGTATTTCCCTTATACAAAAGAGTTTAGTAAAGTAGTATTGTTAGGATTTAATACCAAAGCTTAAAAAAATGTAACAAATACGGAAATCAATAATGAACACGGTAAGAAATCAAACAACACTAGTCTTATCATATATTATCCAAATGCGTTTTTAAATTACGAACCCATATTAATTAATAAAATACACAAGAAAGCTTTAGAAAAATAAAAAAAAATAACTTCTTTTGATGCTAAAAAGAGGTTTATTATGTACTCGGTATCCGTGATACTCAGCAGAAAGCAAGCTTTACTGGTTGAAATGTAAATTCACCGCGGACGAGACACAGTATTTATGCCTCGCCTCTTCCGTGCGATCCCTGAAGTATCAACATTGAATTAATACCCGTCCATGTTATTTAACGTTTTTGTCCAATTTAAAAGGGATTTCCTTTGAAAATCAATTACGGCAAATCTTATTAGGGCTCTTATTATATGACATGAATAAGATCGGGCTTGCGGACCGACAATACCATCCAATTACATTCATTGTGTATTGGGGGAGTTTACGTACTCTTGAAGAAGATTATGTGATCTCAGAAGACGAGTAGTTTAATGGGACTTTGTGTAAATAGGATTCCGATAATTATTAAAGCAACGTCGCTAAATATTACGACGTAAATAACCGATGTCTTTTATTTGGACAGTTTGGGTTTGTCTATGTAAATGATCGATTTATTAAATACATAACAAAAGTTAAGTCATAGGACCCAACATACATATTAATATAATAAAATGTTTACCTAAACGAAAATAGTTCATTTTTGCATAAGTACTCAAGGTTGGTTACCTACTATATTTATATGCTCTGTGTACCTACCTAATTATGTATACCTATCACTTACGCAAATGTAAGAGTCACGGTCACTCCACTTTAAATAAAAATTAAGCGTATTCGAATCCGAACGACAATTGAAAGCGAAAAAAAAAATCGGGAACCATTTTCTCTACAGCTTGCTAAACCGTTTTTCCGACGCTATTTTCTTCTTTATGATATCTAAATTGTTTATTCTCGTTGATAAAACGTAGGTAACCCTAAAACTGCATAGCCTCAGCTCGTAGTCCATTCCGCTGGTGAGACCGGCGGCGGCGGATCATTTACATTTTACTCGATACATTTACATATATTTTTGCGTCTCCCTCAGGGGTACACAGTCGTAAAATGCAGGAACAACACTACGATCGCTGTTGCATAATTGACGCTCTGTATTGTGTTAGTGTTAACAATTTGTGTAGAGTACTGAGAGCACTGGTATACAGATGTCTGGTAATACAGTCTTGTTAGTGGTTTGTTTATCAGTAGTTAAACCTAGTAGTAACCGTCAAATATTTTCGTTATGGAAACAAATTTAAACTAGTTATGCCGTGTTAGAGATAAACCAGTCAAGTGTCGTTATTCGGAGAGAACACCTACTTACACACTATACAGAGTAAATAAGGCTCAAACATGCAGTACAAACATTGAATTATTTATTGTGATCATTAATCCAAAAAACCAAATAGGATTCATCAATAAAAACATAGGAAAACAAAATCCAGTCATCGAATATATAAGTTCATTGAGCTGACAAAGCCGGTCGCATTTAAAAATTGTCACATTACACTTTTATTGGTATAAAGCTATCAACACACTGTTGACACAACAGCCACACAATCAATGTCTGGATTCGGGCATGCCGTGTTTGCGTTTCACACGATCGCGGATTATTTCGGCTCCCGGCCTATTTTTGCGCAGACTACATGATCTGTTTTAAAAAGGATTAAGGGCTTTGTTTCATTGTTGGCGCTATCCCACAGCTGCCTTTATCATATTATTTGTTCATTCGGATACGTAAGTAATTAGATTATAAGAGCTACTTAAATTTTGGCCGGAGTTTGTAGTATCTGAGCCGAATAATAATTAGGTAGTTGATATCAAAAACAAGATTCAAGGTTCTTTGGTTCCTTCAGTTTCGACAAACGCCTAAGAAATCTATGTAGATAGGTACCTACCTATTCTGAATTTGTACTCGTATTTCAAATTAATAACAGGTTCTCGCTACACTCGGCTTAGTTAGATTAAACTCTTCAATTAGGACTAGAAGGCAATGTTTAGACCAAAACATAACAACTTTCGTCATGAATTGCTTTTGTTTTTAGTGGATTTTACATATATCTAGTACTTTAATACCAGAGTCTGACTTACTGAAGTTCAGTATTTCTTATCTTTCATAGATTTATGAAATACTTTGTTACCTCAAGTCGGTCTCTATAGAAACCGTTCATTAATCTATTGCTGATAGATACACCTATCAAAATCCAGCAAAAGGTGTTTTCACTTTACAAAATGATTGATTGAAATGTAAAAAACCGACGAAACCATTTTGATAAAATTTATATAGGACAATCTAGGAGGATACCCTAGTGATCAATAAAAATATATTATTAAATCAGTCCATAATAATAGGATATATCGCGTAAAAACTAAAAAAACCGACAATTTGAGAACCTCCTTCAAGTCGGTTTCAGTGTCGGTTTCAGTCAGACAGTCACAGATTAAAAACAAGTCCGCTTTGTAAGAACAGTAGGTAGGTATTATTAATCAATTTAATATCACATCTTGTACATATTATTTATTTCTAGCTATTGGCCGCGGCTCCGCCCTCGTGGGTGTCTGTTTCTATAAGTAGTCTATAATCCTTGCTTAGGGTTCACATATCCATAACAAGTTTAATCAAAATCGGTTCAGTAGGGTAGCCGTGAAAGCATATTAGACAAACAGACAGACAGAGTTACTTTCGCAGTATGAACTAGTATGGATTAGATCTCCCTTTTTGTTACGCACGCGGTTCGCGGTATACAACTCTTACAGCAGTCGATAAGAAATACTACATTTATAATCAGTCAGTCTGTGTTTTTATTTTCAAACAACAACTATTAATTTGTTTACCGGTATGCAATTACACGACAAGGAACTTTCCGTGAAAAAAGGAATGCTGTTTTATCATTTTTTGTTAAGTATGCTATTGTGACGTATTCGGGTTCTTCATGGATGTATTAATTAAATGTAGTTCTTGATAAATATGAATATTATATTTTGGGTTACACAATACTTTGTTATAATTAAACTATATATACGTTGAGGCAGGGCGGTGTACTGTAGGCGACTGGCGAGCCGTCCGCTCGCACTCTATTTATTCGACAAAAATGCAACTCTGCAAATTGTATAACTAAGTCGCTACATCACACCCCCCCTTTCTCAAAAAAAATTGTTACAAAAAAAAAATTTTTTTAAACTCTAAACTATTTGTCATTAAAACTACATACTCTATAATTATAATACATGCAAGTCCCTAAGCTTACACCGTTGCTTACGATAACAATTTGTCCTATCAGCATTCCAACAACTGAATGCTGCCTATACGATAATAATTTGTCCTATCAGCATTCCAACAACTGAACGCTGCCTATTGTTGAACTTGCGAACTAACAGATTTTATTAACAGCTAACAGATTTTATTAATACATATTACTTACTGACTATCTTATTAATACATATAACTAACAGATTTTATTAATACATATTATTACTTACTGACTATAACTTTTGCACATTTCACACATAACGCGTTGTTAAACGTATCCCGTGTAGGTTGCGGTAGGTGTTAGGTTACCTGTTGACGTATTGTATGTCGCTCGTAAATTCGCTGATATACAATAACTGCCTTGTGCGCCGCGATGTTTCTCGATCGGTACCTGCTAAACCATAGGTGAAGTCCTGCAGTCTTGGGATCCTGTACCTGTCCGGCTTCGTGATCGCATTGAGTGCACGATAGTCACCACAGGGTCTGATTTGCCCGTCCATCTTGGGCACCACGTGCAACGCACGTGCCCAAGGACCATTTGACGGCCTGCAAATTCCCAAAACCTGCACTTCCCTTAGTTCTTCCTGCACCATATCGTAGTTATGTGTATCCCCTCGCTTCCGTGGTGCCATAATCGCCTCGAGCTGGGAAAACCACGAGCTCGGCAACTCCTTCCAAAAATCCGGGACTCTCATCTGCACTGTAACCATTGCCATGTCCGCGGCTGTAGCTGGAGCTGCCCCTGGAGCACCGGTTCCCACTTGCGAATTCCTTTCGTAACCGCACGTGAGGTTATATAACCTAACCCTAACACGTGCGTTACCTTGCACCACGCGGTCTTATTACGCACCTGCCTCAATTACCGGATGAGTCGCCTACTTGGAAGTCTGGGTTCGTCGGGGTACGTCGGGTTCTTCATGAAGATTGAAATTAGGATCTTCTTGATAAATATGAATATTATATTTTGGGTTACACAATACTTTGTTATAATTAAACTATATATACGTTGAGGCAGGGCGGTGTACTGTAGGCGACTGGCGAGCCGTCCGCTCGCACTCTATTTATTCGACAAAAATGCAACTCTGCAAATTGTATAACTAAGTCGCTACAATGCCAATGTTTTTAAACATAACTAGAGAAAGCATTGAGCAAGTTACTTTATTGTCTGTGCAGATAGTGATAACAAAACTTTTTCTTCTAGCATCAAGGACACTACAGCTCTGAAGCACCGTTAACTATAGCCTAAGGGCCTTTGCATTCCTGTCCATCATTATTTAAAAGGATACCAACATAATCTTAAAGATCCATTTAAAGCCGACTTTGTGACGCTACCGTAGAGTATACATAGACAAGTATAGAGTGCGAGTTGCAAAGTTAGTAGCGTTGTGCCGAGCGTAAGATTTTCTTTGTTGTACCGTTAAGTGTACAATATAACATAGTACTGATAAGTGATATTCCGTGCGACGACAGACGTTTATGCGAAAATTTTTATGGTTCACATATTATTCCAGTAATATTGCGGTTTTGAGATAGTTTTAATAAAACGGCGATTTAAACTCTGTTTTGACAATAATTTTACAATTTTACTTGTTCATACTAGTGCCTTCAATTCATACTCGATATGCGCACTCTATAGTGTACTCCTTTTTACTCTAAGGCCGCTACTTAAAGGAAAATAAATGAATGCTCTATTTCCAGGCATTACAAACAAATTCGCAACCTGTCCGGAATTTTAAATTCTAACTAAATTCTGAATTTCGCAACACCATTTGATTATCAAATTGCGAGGCATTAAAACACGTACTCATTTGAACTCATTGGCACGCAATGTAAACATTTTCCGATTATACCTACCTACCAACTGAACGAATTAAAACGATGTGGGTAAGCCGAAGACAAAAGACTCAGTAACGATGGCTTCGCGTGGAGGTTTTTATCTTCGATGAATGCAAACTGTATGCTTGAGTAAAGTGCCTCACAAGAATATTTAAGACCATAAGTAGGGTATTAGCTACTGTTTAAGCGGCGGAAATCCTTTAAGTATTCTTTTCGAAGTAATTGGTAATTAACTACAGAAAAACAGAAATAAGCTTCTAGGTCAATGGGAATGATGCAGGTAACTTAGGATAAAGCTTTGTCCAGCCTGTTGGGATAGTGGTTTATCCCTGACTGCTTAACCGGAGGTCATGAGTTCGGTGTCCACCCAAGACATACCTATCTTTGTGTGATCAGTTCATTCTGTTCTGTGCCTGGGTTTAATTTAAGTATGTAGGTATGTATTGAATATAATACTTAAGTGTGTTTATCAGTTGTCTGGTTGCCAAAATACAGGTTCTGCCTACTTCGTTTGGGATCAGAGGGCCGTGTGTGAGTTGTCCCAATATATATTATTATAGGTATTATATAATATTACCTATATACACACACATTATATATTTTATATATATAATTGGTACTAACATGACTCAGTGCCTCAGTCAAAAATACGTAAGTCGTCTGTTTCATAAATTCATATTGGTAAGTAAGTCAACATTAAAAATACTACATGTACCTACCTACTTAAACTGCCTAGAATTCCAGATGCGCTCCAGCAACCCTAAATAATTAAGTTGTAGTTAGTAAAGTTTTAGAAAGTTAACTAACTATTTATCTCTCTAATAATTTACTACATAATTATATATAACATACAACTACATTTACAGTTATGAAGCCATTATTATAACCCAATACAATAGTGTAGTAAAACTACTAAGGTTTTTTAAAGAATAAAATTTTGATTTTATTTAAGTGTTATTTCTATGCTAGCACTTAGTTAGATTATAATTAATATGACATATTTATAATCTAATTGCAGCATTAAGAATCGCAGCTTAACGAACGTCTGCTATCCGCTAGGTATCACGGATGGTTGAACTTATTTCATTTCGATATTTCCGATGTAACTGCTGCGCGCAGAGTTATGACACGAGAAAGCTTTTATCTCGGACCATGCACAAAGATATTGCCAACTTATAGATAGCCCACTGTTCTTATGAATGTATACTTTTGTGACGTGAGCGTAATGTAACGTGCGTAAGCAAAAACAATATTATTCTGAAAATCACTTATAATTTCGACCAGCATTTTGTAGGATTAAGAAAACAACGTAGATGTCAATGTTTCGTATTTATTTTTACTTATTTTCTGTAGTATCTACAAATAGTATTTTTTACATTTAAATAAAAAAAAGAAAATAAATAGCCATTTATAACGCAAACCATTTTCAAAACGAAACTTATTTAATTCGCAGTACAAAACCGCCATCTACATTTACATCTGGTTACTTCATTTGTTTATGAACGCCATCTGTGTAACAATTGTGAAACTTCAACCACCTTACTGATATTAACGTTTTAAATAGTTTTGATTAATAATACAAGATGGTGCTGTCATTGGAATGCAGTAGATATTCCAAAAGATGGCGGTGGTATAAATGGACAATGTAATAATAAAGACATATTTTATTTTTATGTAGAGTTTTTGATGTTACTGTAGTATTGACTTGTTTAAAATATGTTTTAGATACTTATTGAACCAGTCTTAACATATTATTATGCAGAGACGGCATAAAATTATAATAGGTACTAGATGAATTTAAATAATAATACCTTATTAAGATTTTATTTGTTATGTTATAAAAGGAACATACTGACGTTTTAATACATAAATGAATATTTCAATTTCGTTTCGTCTAATTGTTTCAGAAACCATTGCGTCACTTTCTAATAACATCGAGCTAATTCCATTTCAGTCAGCTATCGACAGGGGTTAATTGGTTCTCAGCTATGGAATGTCAATCAAAATTTATTGAAACACAAAACGGGACCAAACGCTATAAAAACATTCTAATTTGTAGAAGCCACGTCAAACGGTCACCATTCTGACGTGAAATATGGCTTCCATTGGATTACCCATAATTAAGAATGTCCTTGACCCTCGTTCAATTACTTAATACGGATGTCTTGTACACATTTACGTGTAAAATGTATAGGTGTGCTCATTCCCACAACACAGAGAATCTTGCGGTCATGTTGAAATGGAAAACATTAGCTAACGATACAATGGGGGTCCATAAAGACTAATTACTTTTGTATTACACACTGTAAGAAATACCAGTCAAATTACTCACTTACATTGTTAAAGGTTTTACTTCATTTGTTCATTATGAAAAGGTTGCTCTACTGAATCTTTTGGCACAGTTCTTCACTGAGCTCTTAATGGGATGAGCAGAGATTATTTGTATTTGCTAGGTTTGTGTAAGATTCTTGATCCACCGGAGCTCTGCCGAGCATACTCACTGGAGCCCCACCGAGCATGCTTTAGCGAAACCGGGACTCCGGCAAAGGCAAGGATGGGACCGGGGTGTTTTTAGTCGGCGCAAGTCCGACATATCCCCACGTCGCGTCGTGCCCTCGACGTCGGTTGAAGTCATAAGATTTTCACCCCGTAACAAAAAAAAAGGTTTGTGTGAGATTCTGGATGCTTTAGATTCACAACTGAACCTGGTAGAAAGCGCTACTGTCGTGTTAAAGGGTGATTTTATATCTTGGCAGAACGTCTGTCGGAGAAGGTATGTTCTTTAAGTACGTACAACGTAATTAATTCTTTATGTACTATTTTGATACCAATCCTAATAATTTAATATAAATTATGTAACATACCTATTACTTACATAGGTAACAAGACTTATGAAAATCATCAACAAATAATATATGTACCTACCTAACCACCACAAGACGGTAATGGTTACTTAAGGCATCTTGTTTATCGATTTAAGTAAGCCAACTCTCAAATATGTGAGAGTTGGCAAACTTAAATCTATAATAAGTAACCATTAACGTTTCTGAGTTCGACAGTAAATAACGAAAATCACCCAAATTTACCCACCCTTCGTTTCCCAGTGGTCTTGCTAGAAAAGGCGCAACAAACTCGCCAGCCTGACTCTTTTTACAGAGCGGCGTTTAGACGATATTCATTCACACATTAAAACAACCACAACATTGCTATCTATTACTAATGTACTTGCACACCAACATATAGACGGTACCATCACGAGTACTGTTGCGGTTAACCATAAACTACATATTACCTACCAACAAAGAGAAAACAAAATAAATGTAGTTATTCTTCTCATATTATAGAGCTAGAGGTTAACTTTGTGCTTTTAAAAGATGTTTTGTTTTGTATAGGTACCTACTTAGCCAGCATTGTCAAAACACTGTGGTATTATGAAGGTCAAAGAGCATGAAACACGAAATAAAGACAAGTAATGTAAGTTAAAAATGTTTTTATTTAGCCTAGAATTAAAATCGCAGTTCAAAGAATGAATACGGTTGTGAAACTACTGCTATCGTTCAGTGCTACCTGTATCAGTAAAACATATTTTGGGTCTACTGGTTGAAGTCAAATAACGCTTTCTATTCACTAAACCCATATCTACCTTTCATTCATTTCCCAAACCCACCTTTATGTGAACAAAGTCATTGCTGTTAACGAACAATAAATTGTACTCTATTGTTCAAAGCTTAAGGTTGATTGTTTTACAACTGGGTTTATACTTATCTTTGTATTTGGTACTTTAGATAGGGCTGTATTCATGGCACGTATCGACGCTGGGTGGGTCATGCAACTTCAGGAACATTTCGGACAAAGCGTACTTGTTCAGAGATCGAATCAAAGGAAAAAGATTTTCCACGAGACAGGACATTCGAATTCGGTCAGCAAAGTATTTTATAAATTGGCTTTTAGTATAAACCACATGTCGGGGGCCTTTCTTTTGTAAAACAGGTAGTGTCTAAAAGGTGCTTATTTTGTTTATTCACATACTGGCAGATCGGCAAACACTATTAACTTACATCTTATTTTTAAGAATGAATAAAACTATAGCTATTTTCTATTCAATTCTCTAAAATCGGCCGTCAATATCTTGTTCTTCAAAAATACCTATATTTACTCATGGAATCCATTTACATACCTATCGTAAAGTAGGTACTTACATCAGCATTGTTCAATAAATCGTTGTGTTACAAAACATCGAGAACACATAAAAGATTTAACTTTATTCTAACGATTTAAAACTCAATTACCCGGTAAACCATCCCAGCTCTATAGCTTTTAATAAACAACTTAAAACTGATTAATTGAGGCTAGAATCGCGTCGTCCGTCACTTCAAAGGCTCAGCGGGTTAAACCTTAAAATTATCGCTCGGTAACTTTTAAGTAGCGAATAATTAAAGCTGAATTTATTATAAAAATGTCACAAAAGAGAAAGTATAAAACACTGATATCGCTGACAATCTAAATGGGCAATAATAAGGAAATTTTAATATTGAAATTATTTTTTTATGATAGCTTTCTTTTTTTTACTTTTAACTTAACTATTTACACTGGTGACTTTAGATGAAATATGAATTTTATCACCAACTAGCTGTCCCTCGCGACTTTGTTCGCGTGTTTTATTTTCAACGGTTTTTCATTTTTGCAACATTTTTCATTTATGCTTCGCTCCTATTGGTCGTAGCGTGATGTTATATCGTTATTATAGCCTATAGCCTTCCTTAATAAACGGACTATCCAATACAAAAAGAATTATTCAATTCGAACCAGTAGTTCCTGAGATTAGCGCGTTCAAACAAACAAACAAACTCTTCAGCTTTATAATATTAGTAAGTATAGATGTGCCGCATAAGTGTTATTACACTCATACGGCACGCTATTACTTAGACTCCGTTGTCCGTCCGTCTGTCTGGCACGAGCATTGATCGCAACGCTTGCTCACTTGCCGGTTGGTGATTTCAGATTCCAATTTTTAGATTGAGGTTCATCGTGATGTCTTCCTTCATCGTTTGCCAACGGTGACTTTGAATAATTAAAAAAGTACATAATATTTTTTTAAAGTCTGATTTTTATTTAGTGGTTTCGAACCAGCTTCCTTGTGCATACAAATCCGTTCGTTGAACCACTAGGTCACTACGTCATTTTCACCTAAGTAGCTATAAGTAGGTATATTAATCTTTATATTCTTTCTGTTGAGAACGTGACTACATCTTACTGTTGTAGAGTTATGCGAGAAACGATACAAAGTTAAAGGAATGGTTGCAATGCAAAGTTGAAGGAAAAAGTTCATCGTCCTTCATTTTCCTTGATTGTATCAATTGAGGAAATTCGATGATCGCTCTTTAAACTAACACCCACGCGGTATTCCCAGACGTTAGACTGTCATTTGTTATTTGGTAAAACACATCGTGTGGGACCATCTTTATCAACGAATTAAATAATCCGTGTATAGAAATTGAATTAGCCAATTTTATTTATTTATTTGTCAGTGAAATGCTTAAAAAAATCAGAAATTAATATTATATTCTTATTATAAATTATTATTTTTTTAAGTTTACTGGCAATGTGGGTTGAATTTACATTACTAGCAATCTTGTTAACCCCTCCAACTAAGCTAAATATGCTTGTGTCTAACGTTCGAACCTGCGACCTCTCGTAATTATCTTTCATAATTTCTTTTTTACAGTACAATACTTCTGATTAAATTCAGTAAACAAAAAAAAGCCAGTCTGTCAAGTAAGGTTAAACCCACATTGTATAAATAAAGAAAAACAACAGCCCGTTTCTGTCACCTGGACCCTTAATACAGCCCGGGCTACGTTATCCTTCCAAGGGACTATATAAATTAATTATTTTCTTGTAAACCAGACTTAATTAGATGTAACAAGTGACGGTAGCGTTAATAAATTACTTTGTTTTATGAGTAGACGGCTTGATTAACCTCGTGTGTGCCTATCGCTAGGGAATTAAACGAAAACCCATAGCGTACCACAGAAAACACATACTAAGAACCAGCATACAGCTTCTATTACACATACTTAAGCATTTATAGTTTCGTTCCTGCTACTCGTACTGACTATTATTAAGTAATAGGGAATATAATCCAAAGGTTGACTGGTAGAGAATGCCATATGGCATTAAGTCCGCCTTATGTATATCTTTTTTAGTGTGCCTTGAAGTATAAATAAATAAATATAACAGAGAAAAGAATGTTGGGAGACTGGCATACAGTCGACGAGCTGTTGGGCCCCTGTAGCCAAGTGTCATATTTACAAGCGTTAACGATGATAAAAACCGCTTAAATGTATAGAAATGACATTTCATTTTGATAAGTCACGTGACTTAGACATGTCACTTCCATACATTTGAACGATTTGCTTGTAGAAATGTCTCTAGGCTAGAGAGGCCGGTTAGCCGTAGACATAGAAATGTTCAAAAAGTTGTACTGTCAACCTTTAGTAATAGAGGTAACTGAAGATTGTGAAACATTTCAAAGGCATGCAGAAGCTATAGTACATAGTAAATACCTAAAACTACAACATGATTGAAAAAATACTTGTTTTTTAAGTTATTTACAATAAACGTAAAATGAAAATATCAAACAGAACATACCTACAGTGTCAGAACTCAGACTGTATTTGCATAAACATACCGTTTATGCGACCAAACAAACGCGCGATACAGGAGAAATGCATACATCATTTGAAGCGCGTCGTTCATGCATAGTATAGGACGCCTGCATCGGAGCCTTCAAAGGGAATATATTGATTGTATAAAGAGAACAGCGCCAACGTTTATAAATAGATGCACTACGAGAAGATATTTATTTTTTACTAGCTGTGCTCGCGACTTCGTCCGCGTGGAATGTAAAAAAAAAGTTTTTAGTTTTTTTTTTTTCATTTTCGAAGTAGCCTACTCTACTATTACTACTAGTACTCCTTATTACATCAGCTATCTGCTAGTGAAAGTCCCGTCAAAATTGCTCCAGTCGTTCCAGAGATTAGCCGACAGGAACAAACAGACAAAAATTGAGAAAAAAAATATTTTAGTACCGTATATACATTTATATGCATGTAGTAAAAAGCGGTTATTTTAATATTACAAACAGATATTTTAATTTTATTTTAATGTATGTATGTATAGTTTTCGTGGTTAACGTTCTCGAAAACAATACTGTAGAAACAAATGCAAGCCGATTTCTTACGTACCTCATTCTTATTTTTTATCGTATCGTCATCATATACACTATAAGGTATTTTTTCCTATCACACATAATTTAATCTGTATACCTAAATACTTTGCATTTCATAAACGTTTCATTCGCAATATCCAAGCTGCAGCCACAGAAATACAACATCCATATTCTCACAAAGTTCTAAAAATATATCCACAATTTGTACATTTTATTTTGAGACGAACTTGATCTCTCGAATAATTAAAACTAATCAATATTTTGCTAACAATCGTTCGAATCTGGGTCGAACAATTAAAAACTGTTAAATTACTTAACTGTACAACGCCTGCGCTTCGTCAGCTAACGGTTTCTATAATTATTTTATAACAATCTATTATAATGTTCGACACCCAAAACAATTAATTTTATTTAGTGGAAACGGTAATGATCAGTTCTCAGCACCAATCCATCATAATCAGCAACGAAAGAAACGAGTCATGATTGTCTGTTCATGCGAGATAAACATCTTGTCTGCACATGTCAAAAGAATATTTATATTTATGTATAAGTAGGAAATAAGGTCAAGTAGTGTTACTAGTTTTCAGTTTCTCTAACAGGCACTTTTGTTATGTTGTATTATGATTATTTGATATTAGCTGTCCCCTGCGACTTTGTCCGCGTGTTTTATTTCAATGGTTTCTCATTAATGACCCGCTCCTTTTGGTCGCAGCGTAATATTATATAGCTTGGGCCTGGTTATATATATCTCCAACACTGAAAGAATTTTTCAAATCGGACCAGTAGTTCCTGAGATTAACGCGTTCAAACAATCAAACAAACTCTTCAGCTTTATATATTAAGTCTTATTAAGTATAGATTAATATTCCTTGTTTTATGTGAAATTACGTGACACGTAATAAATTGATGAAAGTAGGTATTTATATCATCAGTACACGGACTTCAGTTAGTCAGTGATTGACGCACTCGGACCACCGAGTAGGTACTTTTATATATACGGAAAACTCGGACTGCGCGAGATGTCACGTGCGCGTCCCACCCTTTCCTTTTTGAAAACAATCAAAGCAATAGCAGTCGAATTGCTTCAAGAAGTCCGTGTGCGCGTGGCCTACTCTTCAAATAATTTTAAATCCAGTACAATTCAATGATACAATGAAATTCTATATTTGACGACCTCCGTAGTCGAGTGGCGTACACACCGGTTTTCAAGGTGTCACCAGCTCTGAGGACCCGGGTTCTATCCCCGGCCGGGTCAATTTAGAAAACCTAAGTCTCAACCTCAGTCTAAGTCTGGGTGTTTGTGGTACCTTCGTTGTCTATGAATTCCATAAAACAAGTGCTTTAACTACTTACTTTGGGTTCAGAGCAATGTATGTGATGTTGTCCGCATTTATTTTATTTTATTTTAAATTCTAATTAGTACAGGTGTTATTGTTACCCTTTTTCTGCTCTGTACTTTTTCTGAAAGTAAACTTATTATTATTAATTCCAACGCAAAATTGATGTTAGTTTAGCATTCACGTTACTCAGTTTTCTTGAAAGAAAATACTGTATATGAAAGGAACTAACTGGAATCTAAATATTATTAGTATTTTTTATAACCGTGTGTTGTTTGTGTGTCTGCTAAATGAACAACAATTTTGCATTTTCCTTATAATAGAATTGGAATTCATTCAAGAGTCCAGGCTTTATTTTTACAACCGTCGTAATATCGAATTCATAACTGCACTACCTATGCTTTATAATATATAGCTGTGCCCCGCGGTTTCACCACTTTTTTTTTATTTGGAAGAGATTTACGCAGTTAGCCTGAGCGCAGGCTTTGACTGCTTCACCGGACTTTGCGGTTCACCCGCGTAAGTAGTTTCGTTCCCGTAAAACATGTTTTGATAGTTATTCTGCTATTGGGGACGGAGACAATACAACAAATCAAAAATAATGAAAATCGGTTCACCCGTTCTTGAGTTATAAATAGTGTAACTAACCCGGCTTTGTTTTACAAATGCCATGGCATTTTTTTTATGAAGACATATGCATAATATTTATTACTTTTTTTTAATTGTTGTATAATGCACCACCGTTACAATTATTTCTTGTGAGAACGATCATTATTTTACCATCACTCGCTTCTATCGATTATCGCTTCTATAATCCGAATACTACCGATAAAGTAATTATAATGAATTTGGTTTTTGTTGCACACATCTGTCACGATACCATATAGAGCACGCGAGCAACCGGTGCGGTGCTCACATTAGAGCAACTTGCGCACGCGCTGTTGTAACTCCAACCAACAACGTATTAAAAAGGTCCACACTTAAAAACAACCAAAGTTACACTCTTACCTATTTCTTCAAAAAAAATCTCTATAATTTTGAGAGTTAATTACATTATATATAATAATAATATCTTGGGACATCTCACACATGGTCATCTGATCCCAAACTAGGCATAGCCTGTGCTATGGCAACCAGACAACTGATAAACATACTTATATATTTCTAAATACATACATATTATAGATAAAATACACCCAGACACAGAACAAATAATCGTGCTCATCAAACAAAGATTCGTCCTGGGTGGGAATCGAACCCACGACCTCCGGTTTAGCATTCAGGGTCACTAACCACTAGACCAACAGGCCCGTCAAATATAGGATATAGTACTAAAATATATAAATGTAGTATACCTTGTTACACAGTATAGGTTACTTTAAATGCCGAGTTTAATAATATATTTTAACGACAAAGGCTTTGAAACAGGAAGCCTTAACCAATTTTGTTTGTAATAAAGCCCGGTTTCCACCGCGAGCGGAACGGACCCATTAATGACTTCGTTAAACTCGCAAACGCAAACTGCATACTTGTATTTCCACCAACAAATAGTCGGACGGAAAGAGCCGAGCGTGTAGAAAGAGTAGAAATGAGCTCGCTCAGTTCTAGGGAGCGGAGCGGAGTACTTACGGACTGTGCTCAACTCGTAATTACAATTTATATAGTAGCGTTTCCACACAGAAAGTGGTGAGCGGGGCGGATTGAGCGAGTAAAAAGAAATTGAAAAGAGTCAATGACCAACTCTTTGTTGGTGGAAACGCAAACCTATTTCATTAAAAAGGAGTCCGTTCCGCCTAACCATTTTCCGCACATTACCCTTTCGCAGTGGAAACCGGGCTTAACTAATATTATAAGCTATGTTTTATTAGATTTTTTTGCAACACCCCATAATTTTGAATTACAAAAATGACCGTGTTTCAAGCAAAGGCTGTCTAGTGACGGATAGGTCTAAGAATAAATTAGTAATTAACTTACAAAATACTTTACAAAAGTCATAAAAAAACCGTTTTTGAACTTCTGATATTGTTTTGTATAACTCACACACCGGCTGTACTGTGTAGATACTGTTAATTATCAAATTACACCAGTGTAACATCTTAGAGAATTTTAATCGCTCGTCTCATGGAGTCAACAGTTGAATTGCAGACAGATGTATCCAATTATGTAAGTTAATGTTTTTTTAAATTGTTTATGGAATGTAATTAACATGTTTTATTAATTGTTGTTTTAACTACACGAGAAAATTCCGAGTATTAAGTCAGTAAGGCACCTTGTAACTTGGGATAACAAAACCTAACCTGGGAATATACAAACTTACAGTTTCTTCAATGTTTCTTCATAATTAAAGCTTTAAACGCAACGTCACCGGTGACCGACAAGAAATACTTTTATCACTGAGTTTGCTACTTAACCCCTCAAAGTATTTAAAGTCGGTATAAAAATTGTTCGAAGATAAGACGTTGACCCTTTTGGAATCAAAATAACAGCTCCTAAATGAATTTTTAGGATCCATTCATGTTAATATTTTATCCGTGGTGCTTGGCAACTGGCCTATTTTTTCTTTTTGTCTCCCGCTTGCAATGGAGAGAAGTGGAATCAATTTTTTCCTACTCCTCCTATTTACTACTTCTGATTAATTTCGTTGCGGGTTCCAAGACAGTCAATCGTTTCCCTGGGACACACCGAGCTTAACTGTTTCGGTGGTATTCATAGGTTATCATTGTAGATCCTGGCTTACAGGAGTTGCAATGACGGGCATGTATGGTGCGATAGTCCCTATAAAATATAAAAAAAAAAAAAGATACGTTGACCCTACTTACTTTTGGGACTATCCGAGCTTGAGCTAATATACCTACCACTTACGGATTATATACAATGACTCGTCGAATATACACAGCATTACGGAAATGGTGCGATGTTTACTAAGAGAATAACACCATGATTTTTTGGAATACCGTTATTTTCATAGATTTCCTTTTCGCCTCGGAATCACATCGCTATGGTATCTAACAAGTAATAACAAAATCAAATATTGGTTGAATCAGTTTCTAAATCAAGGTGCGAAGTGGAAGGTGTGCACCTACACTAGTAAATGCAATACAACCTGTTTTCTTTTCTTCTTATGTCCAAAGTTATATTACTTAATACGGAATAAATGTTTAGATACATTGGCAATAAATACGAAAGTTTGAATGCTTAATATTCAGGTTTTTTTTATTGCACATATTTTATGTATAGATGCAACTTAGAACAATATACAGTATATATACTGTAGTAAACCACTTATAACTATATGTTTTAAATTAAACGTAGATTATTGCTATAGAGACGCATACTACGAAATCGGGTACAGGGCACCTTAAAATCCTACCTCACCTAAGTAAGGTATACTCTGACAAATAAAACTGATCCAACAAAAAACTATTTAAACTTTACTAGGTAAGTTTTGAAGTAATTTCGCTTCTAAAATATCGTATGACAAGACTTCGATACTCGTTGTTTGACCAGTCCCCCTAGACAAGTGACATTTCGACAAGCGATAACGCTCATCGAATTGCTCAAATGTATGGAAGTGACAAGTCCAAGTCACGTGACTTATCGAAACGAAATGTCATTTCCATACATTTAATGTCATTTAAGTGATTTCTATCATCGTTTACGCATGAAACAACATACATCAGCTGAAACGACGACGGATCAAAATCTAAATTAAACGAAGCTTTGACCCACATCACTCTTACTTTTAAATTTTGAGGGATTGTCGGTTTTCATTAAAGACATAATTTGTAAATGAAAACCATACCTAATTGTAATTTAAATTGTACTAAAGTTGGTAATGAGTCCGTTAACTCTTGTTAAATATAAACAAAATAATAAGCTAGGTACACATGTAGGGATGTGTAATGCGTGAAGTTTGATTTTTGTCTAAGCCTTAGGCATTTACCAACCTCACGAGTAATCGTTGGGACGACTTGCAGAATAAAAATATTATTTATTTTGATTTTTTGCAAGTCGTCCTAAATGGGCCGTACATATTGAGGAAATACTCAAGCTAACGTGGCATCATAAAACTCTCATAAACTAAGTATCGATTAGTCCAACCAACCGGTATATCTCTACCTAGCCAAGTTATACGTATATTATGGTAAGTCACAATACAGCAGGTGCTGGTTAAAAATAAGCACCAACTGTTGGCAATTTGATACCAGACAGCTTTGATGTAACAGGCAACCGGTCGCTTTGGACATGAAATTGTCCGCGACAATTTAATTCGGTTGGCTTTAAGCGAATGTTTATTTATTTATACGTAGGTATGATGAAAGACTTATTTATTTCGGTGAAAACTTTTTGTATAAATTTTTCCAAATGAATTATTATTCAATTGGTATTATAAGAACGCTTAAGACAGTAATCTTCTTTCAATCATCTAGAAAGGAATATCTTTTTTAGGAAAAATCAGTTTTAAGCAAATGTGCCTTTGTTTATTATTATTATGTAAATTACAAATATTTCAAGAAAAGCCGTTTAAAACCTTCGAAACGACTCCCTTTAAATGCTTTTACGAAAACAAGTAACTATCATGGTATACAAAATTGTTTATAATAAAATAACCATCCCCAAAAAATGGTGTCACGAGGCAAATTATTTATTTGTCTGACATTTTGTTTGACCTCAAACAGTAGAATAAACCTATCGTACTAATTTCCGTTTACTGGGTCAAACGTAAAAATATATTCAGACTTTTATGTACGAAACATAAAACGAGGCAGTAAATGTAAATGCTAGATAATAACTCACGGGACAATATAACAGCTTCTCAAGGCAGACTGGACACCATTCAATACATGTAGATAGTGCTATGACGATGTCAAAAGATCTCATCATCGGTGTTTATTGTTGTCCTACCTCGCCTGTGCTCATTTGATATGGTAGTTTCATGACTTGTATAGATACAAGGTATTCTGAATCTACTTGAAAATAGAGAACGATAAATTTTAAAGAAAAATTTTTTTGGTTTTTAATCTTTTTGGGTTCCTAATGTAGGTACATCAGTAAAATATTTAATAATATATACATAGGTATATAATAATTATGATGGCCATTATCCTTCCTTGTCCTCAGATCAATTAAAGTCAAAATCCCAATCACCAAGGTGTTTCACTAAGAGCAACACAAGGAGTTTTGGCCACATTTCACTAGCAAGACTCAATCCGCCCGTCTTCAGAGCCATTTTCACAAACCTAGCACCTTGTGCAATATTTTCCGCAAACATCTCGCAATATGGATTAGTTTGAAACGTGTGTAAAGCACTTGATACCTTTTAGAATTCTTGCAAGCGAAGTCCACTTTCACACAATTCCGATGATATTTTAAATTTAAGACAAAAAAAATATTGCTTTTCGTTTAAAAAGAACTTACCGTTTATTCTGAGTAAATGTATTGTTTTTTAAATAATTGTAACGGTAAATAAAAAGTGGACATAACGGTGCCAATGTTTATTTTTTTGCCCATAAATAAAACAAAATTCCTTTATTTTTAATAATAGAGTTACTTAAAAGTCTATTTGATCATTACATATTATGCACACATTCTATACATTAAAAAGTTACTGTGTTTTTACAAAGTTTTGACAAATTTTATCCGTGGAGTTATGGCACAGAAGTAATACCAGGCATGTGTAGTATAAAAAACTTTTTTAATTTGTATTTTTTTCATCCTTCAGGCGACATGTCGTCTCATGAGACGGATCCTTGTTTTGTGTTCAGAGTTTGTAGTCGCTACAGTTTTTAAATGTTATCTGGCTTTTGGTTTAAGTTTAAGAAGAGTTTTAAAACATATTATAAGTACCTACCCTCATGAGAAAAGGTGGATGCAAACTGCAGCTTACTTTGGTGGAGCAACACTGTACAACACTGTAACTTTTGTGGCTACTTGTAACTATTTCTTGACTGTTGCTCATCGCGTGCATAGCGTTAATAATGTAAATTGACCTTTTTTTAAAAGTTAGGAAACATTACTTGACATACATATAACAACACAGCAACATATACTAACAATAAATAACTTTTTTCTATCAAATGTTGCTCAGTAGCACTTGGAAATGTTGTTCTACAAAAAGTAAGTGCAATGTGGATGCACCTGAAAGCAATATTGATATGTATCCACAGGGGCAAACGTCTTATTCACGACACACGGCGCACCCCAATAACACACAAAGTGGTAGCTATACAATACTTTGTAGGTATCCTACTTTCAAGTTGTACCATTCAAAGTACATGTTTGGTTCCCACGAGATAACAACTAACGAGTGTATAGGTACTCAAAAACATGTAAATTCGAGGTTTTCTATACCTATATAAATATCTATTTACATAGCCGACATTTACTCGTGATTGTTTCTACTACGATCCATAAACTAACATGAAGGGAACCCAAAAACGTCAACTTAAATCAAAATTTTGTTGAAGCTTTTAACCTTTAAACCTAAATACGCCTGTACATTTTTACATTGTCAGTAATTAAAAATAAAGATATTATTTTCAAACCTTGTTCCAACTGATTTAGATGACTTCTTAATCATATATATTTGGAGGATTTGTCTACCTAACCTGATACATCTCCTTCCAGATATTAAATTGTCATGATACATGACTTAAATAATTTAACGAAAATTTCACTTTTTGCAGTTTAATCAACCTTAAACCTTATTTAGTTTACCACTAAGCAAATGCAATTCCGATTAGTTTATCCACGCACGATTAGGTCACAAACATTCTAGCATCCAAACATCGTAACTTTTCTAATCTAAATATTAGTGATATTGGAATAAATTCGTTAACTAGTCTACCACGAATGACGGCCGTCTGCGCCCTTAACCTTTCACCCTTCGCCCTTACATGAAAAGTGCGATGCACTATTACAAGACCTATCAAAAGTGCCCTACAGAATTCAAATCTATTGTGGTACAAATTACATTAGTTTAACGAAGTGGACTGGTCAACATTGTCCTAATTAAACCAGTAAATAAGATTGTTGAATTGAAGGTTAAGTATGGGTCTTGTTTATTGAATTGAAGACGTAACTAAATCTTCACATAATGAAAAGCAATTTAATGTAACGTTTTTATTTTAATTTTCTACAAAAAAAAATAAAACGAATAATTTTCATTACATACATGACAATCAAGGAAGCTCGCTATTCAAAAGAAATGTTCGCAACTGGAGAAAAGTCCTTTAGTAAAAGTCATTAAAAAAAATACTTTTGTTTTTCATACTGGCTATTCTGTAACGTAGTACAAATCCCTAACAATATTTCCATCCTTTATAAAAAAAACACGGAACGGCAAGGCTTCCATTACAGTAACGTGCGGGTTAGTTAACCACGATAAACTTTCATAGAAAGGCGTTGGCTAAGCAGCTACCGCGCCGGTCGTAAATCTGTAAGGTACCGCTAGTAGCAGACACCTCATAGTTGGGTGTCTGTATTTCACACCTCTATACCACATAATACTATAACCAGCACGCTTACAATGAGCAAAGCGGACTGTTGCCGTTGTGGAAGCGAAACGCCGCTAAGCGCATGTAGTGCGCCGTCTCGCTTCCACAATTTTAGTTTACGAAGGATCGGAGTAATATCTGTAGTTTTTAGCATTTAAAACTCTGCGATATATGTTTATTTTACCATCAAATAAAAAAAGTACTAACGGTAAATCGCGAGCCTGTAGTTTGATATGGTCGTATCATATTAAGTACTTGAATTATATGGCTTAAGTAGGGGTATGCTATATTTCAATTCCACATTTCGTCAGACTGTATTATTCACTGTAATATGTGACGAGCCTACCTCTACTTAACCTACACTTTAAATTAGCATTATATTAGATATGTTTTCGAAAACTGATACAATATAGTATAAATTTGAAAGCGCTACATTATTATAAGGTTTGACGCTTCTGAAAACTAAGTTACTTTGACCGTGATCGTGTAAAAATATTGGCAAAATTTATTAGAGTTTAAAACTCGTTGCGTTGCAATTTTCCGACAGCATCGGGTCGATACGAAAGTTTCGGGATCCATGATTTCCAAATTGTGTGTCAGAGTCATAAAGTTTTAAATTGAAGTTAACTCGAAAGAGGGTTGGCGAGAAGATCGGAAATCTATTTGGGTTTGCTTTTTTGTACAATTTTCGCGTCCGTAGTTTTTTTCCATTTAAATATACTTAGGGTAATAAACAAAATGAAAATAAAGTAAATGCTCATTTATAAACATCATTAAAAAAAAACAGGTCTTGGCCTAAGTTTAAAATTATAAAATAATACTGAACTATTAATGTCCCGCTGGGCACAGGCCTCTTCCCATGTAGAGAGGGAACTAGCATGCTCATTGCAACTTGGCGATTTCAAATTACAGTTATTGGAATCCAGGTTTCCTCACGGTGTTTTTCTTTACCGATCGTCAATGATGTCTTAAAATAATTTAGTTCATATTCTTATAGCTTTGAAAAAGTCACATTGGTACTTGCCTGTAATTGGTTTGAACCAGCAAACATGTTTACAAAAATCCGGAAGAAAGGAAGTTTAAATTACTTTTCAGTTAAGTTAAAAGATCAGTATTTCGTTAAGTATAGCTGAAATCTTCAGGCAAATGTTGAACTCGTTGAACATCGTATCGCATATATATACTTAGTGTGTTTCCCTTTGAGTAAAAACAGCACATTAAACCAAACTAATGAACTCGGTATTAAACCTAAAGCTTTAAGGAGGTTTGGAGATCTTTTATAGCCGCTATAAACAAAATGTAAGCAATTTGATGCACTCAACTGTGAGGAACCGGGTTCAAAACTTGCGTTCCAAAGTCTCAACATCTCGAGTAAATGGGAAATGGAATTCTTAATTATGTCTAGCTACTGTTGTATTTCGAAACTTGAAGGGGATAATTGTATGGTGAAGTATAAAACGTAATTGCCTCCTTGGTATCGAAGTCTGTAACTCCCACGTTTGGCTTAGCTGCTTATATTTAATTGTAAGTTTAACTGGCTGTTAAGGTTTTATGGAAAGATCTGTAATTTATTTTTTTAGAGTTCCGTACCTTAAAAGGAAATTATTAGTAGTCCGTCTATCTGTTAAGATTTATTATTCTCGGAAACGCGTCGTCGTATCATGTTAAAATAATATCAAATACACAGGTCTTCTAACAGTCTTGATGCAATAAAAAACTTAAACTTTTATCTCAATGCAATTGAAAAATACACCCATTTGTGTTGTTTTTCCCATATACTTCCGAAAAACTCAAAACCTATAGGGTACATCCCGTTGACCCAGAATCACGAAATAAGGCTCGATGCTTGCTGCGTCACAAGTAAAAGATAAATGTCAGAATGTAAAAGAAAATTTGTAGATTTTTTACGTAAAAAATGTTTTTGCGATTACAAACTTGTATTTACAGTTGGAAATTTAAAAATTCCATACATCGATGTATGAGAGAGCACTTTTTCAACCGCACAGTTAAGGTTGTTTTTGACGAATTAACTGTTCCTATCAGCAAAATTTGTAAGGAACCCGCAAGTCAGGATCGCACTTGTCCGGTTACTTGTTGTTACTTTTTTTTAAGTGAACTTCAGTAGTAAAATTAAGTTACAAAAGAAAACTGTCTACAAAAAAAAACGTGCTAAGCTCGTTATTGTTTTTTACTAATTTCTATGTAAAATTTTAACCCTGTACAGTGTACTTATACCAATTTCCAATTAAGATCAAAATGTACTGCTAGCTATTATCCTCATCATTATTCCGTTTAATAGAAGCCAAAATACGTTGGAGGAAAATTGTATCATGTGCACAACCTGTGAAGAATTTTCCGCTGTTTCCTCCCTGTAGAAAAAAAGGTTGTATTTTTTTCCCTTTTCCTTTGCTTATAAAGATAATAACAACTTTAACGTACAACAATCATGACTTTGTTTATTATTTAACGTAATACGAAGTATACTTAGTATAGGTATCGAAACATTTATGTGTTATCTAGATAGGTACGTGAACCCTGAAATAAATTAAATTCATGTTCGCAGTGGAATATTTCCAGTAGGGTTTCTAGTAGGTACACTTCGCTTCGTTCCAAACAGAATTTACCATTTATACAGTAAATTTCCATTTTCCTTTATGCTAAATTTAGAAACGCTTTCGGAGGCCGTACTTCATACTCTTTAGGTACTCCAATTACTTAGTATTTTCATGAAAAATGGAACTCGATCTTCACATATAGCTCTCATATTTTTTTCTAACGACTCAATTCTTTTATAGCTGCATGTTAAGTTATTGGAGCTCTAGACGTGACCTATTTCCTTACCACATTGCGTTCAGAAAACCAGGTTACCAGTCGGCCTCTGTGATTAACAACGGTATAAACTTTTCCCTCTGAAAAAGGTAAAAAACTCTCTGTTAAAAATTCATATCGTTGATATATTTTCCAATCTGCCAAAATTCATCCGGACGTATTTCAAAAGGATGAATTTCATTTATTTTATATCTGGTCACGTTTTAGAAATGTGTATGTACTGCATTACATATGCTTTCTCTACTTCGGCAGTAAGCAGTACACAAATGTATTATTAATGTATTTATTGCTATATAATGTAGGTATATGCACGGCATGCGAGCTCACCCCATTCAGTTTAAAAATTAATATTGACAGCTTGTTATTCCCCTGCTGACGGCGTAGATTTATTTAACAGTTCATAGAACGAACTTTCCCAAAAATATTTACAAAATGCTTAACTTAATTACTTTTACTTCAACCCTTTGACTTTAAAAGTCCTATTGATAACCAGAGATTCAATTCTCCAACTCTGGAAGTTATTTAATACAAAGGACTGAGAGCTTTTGGATTCCAAATTTTCTAAATTACTTTCCAACACTTCTTGAACTACAAGTTGTAGGATTTTGTATTGGAATTCTGTAATTTGCTAGCAAAGATATACGAATGGGTGATTCGCCTAAAATTAAACCTTATTTAGAACTTTTAACATTATCTGGTAATAAGCTTTAGTATTCTATATAAAGAACTTAATTCTTAATATAGAACTACTTACATGAAGTGTAGTGCTTTTTTAATCACTTATATATGTATTTTAAAACTAATTAAAGTTCTGAACATCCCACTCATAACATATGTTAAAAATTTCCTCCAATTATAATCGTTTTTCTGTCTAAAATAGGCTTGCTTATACAAATAAATGATGCGTATTCTAGTACATTATTAAAGAAGTTTTGAGATTTTCCGCTAAGGTAATACAATTCTTTTACGTTTTCTCGAAACCAGTCTAAGCAAGAATTTATTCGTTCGTTGTTTAGTCTCGTATTTATCGTAAACAAAATCGTTCCCAGTAATGTGTCTGGGATTTGGAGCAAAATAATGGGGATAGGTCAAGGTCGTGTCTCATGTACTGCGCTGTTTTGTCTTTGATTTGGTTTATAAGTAATTGTGCTTTTGATTTTATGCGTTCATGTTATATATTATAGTAATCTAGAGCACAAATACTAGTGAGAACTTAGGATTTATAGAATCTTATCAGTACGAACAAAGTATTGCTTATTAAGGTAACATACTTTACTATGCAAATATATTTTTTTAAATTAGTCTTATAAAAATTTAGTCTTCAAAAAATTTATTTATTTGAACTTATAGGTAGAGCTAGCAAATAATAATTTCATTTATATTTTTTTATTACACTTGTGTTTTTTGTTTTAAATGCGTATTTTCATTTGACCTCGATGTTTTGTAACACAAAACTAAATGCATGTCAGCAAATAGGCCATATTTCTAACCATCTACTATTTCAAATAGCTCTTGATATTCATGACATGCGTGTAATTAGAGTAACGTACAATTTCTAGCTCTCAAACAACTGACATTTGACATCACTGGTGTAGGTAGACCACCCACTATGGATCACTAGAGTGACCATGTAGCCTCAGGCAGTTTGGTTACAACGGACTAGATGAAGATAGTTCTCATTAGTACCTACCGCAGACCACCTTTAATCCCTCTTAGTACCTAACTACTATAATGAACCCCATGTGAACAACGGTGTCTATGTCGCCAGACTTTTGGGTACACTCGACAGTCTGTTGTGTGATACATTTTTGGACGCATTTTTAGGACTTTTTATTAGTTAAGAGTTTAGTTTTGTTTTAACTACAAAAATTTAAAATTGTTACCTAAAAAAAAACTAAAAACAACGAAATGGCTTTCTTATTTACTAAATTTGGCCTAAATATTGCGAAAGTCGCTACGAGTTCTCGACAAACAAATACTTCTCCTTTTTCTATTATATTTTTAACATCTTAACTGTTCGTAGGAGACGCAATAGTTTAACAATGGAAATATTCATATGTGACTCACGGGACAGGGAACGGCAAAATTTACCTTTATTAATGAAAGCTTGTTAAATAAACTATTCATCTCTAGTGAAAATGTCTTTCTCTTATGGCTGATTTTACCAGCGCCAGATAATTTTTATTCGTGGCATAAAATACTTAGATGTCTGACAAATTTTGTATGGAAGAACTGTCAAAAATTCAAAATAATTCCTCGGATAAAACTATCTGGCATTGGTAAAATCAATTCGTAGTGTGTGAGTTTTAATATTTTTATTTTATTCCAATTTATATTATTTTATAAAATAATATAAATTGGAATTTCTTTTTACTTAATTATGTTTCAATGATTTGTTGTCCCATTATAATTGTTAAATAAATAAATTTACATATTTTGTGGTCCCTCTACAATGATTTGGATTTGTAACACACCTTCCGCCGATTACTCTACTCACGCTCACGCAGGAAACAGATTTGTCTACTCATCATGTTTTTTTATTAATAACACAATGAGTAAATATTTCACATCCGTAAGCAACACTTTGATTTCAATTACATTTTCATTACTTTAATGTAAAATAAATGCAATCTGTTTATTATCTTTTTGTATATTTTATAAAAAAATATAATATAAGAAAACATCCCGAAAGGATAGCTGAAAAAGTAAAAAGAAGAATACATATTACGCTGAACTTAGTGAAATGGGTTGATTTGAAAACTATTTAATTATATGTATGTCATATTATGTACAAAATATCATACACAAAGTCTATATATAAATATTGCTAACAATACTAGCTATCATATAAAATTTTATCTTCTTACACATGGGTAGGTACTCATTCAACTACCTACCTAGGTCACTGCACCTAGGTCTTATATTACATAAGTCGTATCGACCTAACCGTTCGGGCTCGCTTAGCGTCAGCAAAATTGAAGAGACGACAGGTGGCGCTAGTGGGCACAGAATGCCTAGTCATCATATTCAGAATACCCTGTTAGATGAGATAAGCGGGGTACACGTACCAGGTTTAAGTATTTGGGTATGATTTAATAGCTTTATGTGACGCGATTAGATATTGTGTGTATCCCTTTTGTAATTCGATTCGTAGTCGATTGTCTTCGCTTCAAAATAAAGACAGAAACCAGTTGTGAATTTTGATGTAGGTACAATTAGGGATTTTTATCGAATAGTAGTATTGTTTCTTTTTTTTATAATGGAATTATAAATAATTTAATAAAAGCAATAAGCAGTAAAAGTTTTCTAGAAACGACTTAAAGTAAATAAACACAAATAGTGCATTAATCAGAAGTCAAAATTTACTTATCATGCAAGTCTATATACGGTTCCCTCTTGAACGTAACTCACATACCCCTATAATTACCTTGCTACAAAAATATAGCACAAAATTTTCCAACCATATGAATAAATCTAATTACCGAAACATAGCACTAGTAGTTACCACTAATCTTAAATTAAAAGGGGGTTCTTTCAGGTTGCTATGGCAACGAATTCAATAACAAAGGGGTGTTACCCCAGTAACACAATATTCATAGAACGCCCCCTTTTCCACTATCGGTCTAGAATGTCTTCGAATTCTAGGTAGGTTAGTAATTTGCATAAACATCGGCCAAAGTGCAAATAGAAATACTGTGCTTTTGCGAGGTATATTTCCTTTGCAATTATTTATTGATTCGAATCTTGGAGGCCTTGACTGGTTTGCGAACAGCTACAAGATAATAATTGCCTACTTCCAGTGCCCGTCGGTGTGTACCGTGTACTAAGCAATCATTGTATCAATTATTCCTCAAACGATAAAGTTGTTTGGCGGACGTATGTTGGGAGTTAGGGCCCTCTCTTTTAAATAATACATTCAGTATCCCTATTACCAGTTAACTAATTCATGCTATAGCAGCGTTTTCGCATTTTGTACCTATCATATTTCGTGAACTTATACTAATTTGTTGAGTTGCTATTTCTAATTTTCCAGCCTGTTCAGCTAAAAATAATCTTTTTGAATGACATATAGGTAGTAAATGTGGTAGATCAGGTTTGCACTAAAAAAGATGATTAGCTCATCATGGGGTATACCGGTGTGATAAAAGATAAAATTATGGGCAACATTAGACTTGGAGAAATAACCATAAAAAATACTTAGCTGTTATTTTCACCATGATGGACAAAACCAAGTTTTCTTGGTTCTTCAAAAACCGCCAATCAATCTAGGTATATTTCGAATCTTCAAGTACATAATAAGGTTTCTTTAAAAGTACAGAGAGACACTCCCTTAGGTGTCAATATCAAAGCAGAGCGTATAAAATAGACTTCTTGCCAAAAGCACTATCGTCTGTCCGACGCGCGACGTGTAACTCGAATAAGACTCTAACAGGCAGGGTTGGCAAATTAGGAAAATTTATTACCTACTACTTAATTTTATATGACGTGTATTCTATGTCATTGATAAGGACGTTAAATAAATTTATTTAAGAGGTATTCTCTTATGTATAATAACGGTGTAAAGCATAACAGAATAAATAGACTTAAAATACTAAACATTGAAGACTTGTCTATCAAGTCATGGAACAAAAAGAGGTAGCCTATGAGAATAGTATGTATTATGACGTTGCATGTCAAACAATATTGAGAAACAAGACTCATTTAAAAATTAAACGGCCCTCCCATCTGATGTGTCTTGTACGACCGTATTGGAGATCTGAATATCTTAGGCAACCGGTACTGAACACTTGGCAACCCTAATAACTACAAAGCCATTCTTCATCCTAGCGACTTTCCGTGCCAGGGTCTGCTCAGCTCGGGGCGCTTACACTTGCTTATTAGTGCATAGTAAGTCTGTCGTGCACTAATTATCAAGGTCTTGTCCAGCAGTACCTAATGCCTATTTGATCAAGTTATTAGATGGATGGAGATTTAGATGGTGACAAACTGATGGACTTTTGCTACCCATCTACTTCTATGTTAATTGCCATATCTACTTCAGAGAAAATGGACGGCTCTGTCTCTTAGGTTACCTGAGGTTTTTCTTCTTTGCTTCTGTGTTCGTCAGGAACAGCCCATCAAAAATAAAACCAGACACCAGAGACAATTTGTTTGTAATCTTGTTTCTATTAAGTAAAGACTTTTAGTGGACTTACGTGATAAACGGTAAGACGTGAATGCAAAAGGATGAACACAAAATTTTGAGGTTTTGGATTATAACCATAGTTTGGGAAATAAAGATCTTAATAAGTTAAGTAAAGTTGGAAGCGAAAACTAACTTACACTTTTTATAATCTACCTAGCAATAAGAAATGTGTTTAACATATAGGTACAAATACAAACAGCTATTTATAATTCAGCGCATAGGTAGCTACTGTTTATGCATGATTGCATCGATTTCAATCGAGTTTGCACCCATCGCAACTGTCATTCAATCATTAGAACCGGGGATTTCTTTCGCTAAAGAACTAGTTTGTACAGAGTCGCGGATATCCGGTGCAATCGCACGCTTCTAAGTATCGATTTCCTTTTACTTTTATGTTTTAGTTTGAACATCTTTCAACATGTCTTTTTTGTAACTAATTCTATTGGCATGAACACAATTGAGTGCTACTTAATAAGTCTTGTTATGTTTTAATATAATACAGGTAATTTCTACTTTAGGCAGAAGAAACCTTTTCCCAAGCTATGTTGAGGTTGGCTTCCAGTCTTACTGGAATCAGCTAATCAATAATATAATGTAAAGCTTAATACATAATGTCATTACAATAATTAAAATTCTATAGGTACACTGTAAAGTTTTGAGTAGGTAACCTGAGTTTGATGGACATATTACTAAAACACAATTATTAGCTAATGTAGATGGTGGTTATAAGAAACACACTTTATAGCAAGTTTACTAATTCTTCAATTACTAATATACCTACTAATGTTTAATTGTTTCCTTAAGGCATAAGGAAATTATAAGCATCAATAAACCACGTCATATGACTTACATCAGACTTTAGTACCAGGTAAGAACATTTTAAAACAGTTTATAAATGCAAACTGACGCATTACTTTCATACCTTTCGTTTTGTTTTGAAATAAAGGTATCATTATCTTTTATCAACATTTATGAGTTGACGTTTTGACATGTGTATTTTATTACCTCGGAAAACAAACGTTTTAATGAAACATTACTCTTATCGATTTCAGACTTCCCCTAATACAAATTGCTGTAGCCTACCTGTTAAATTATTATTGACAAATTGCCTCGCCTCCCCTTTCAATGCATTTGCACAGGTGTTTTAGTAATTTCTACGAAATATTCGCTTTACAAAATGAATAGTTGTAATTACAGAGTAGAATTTAATCAACTTTGACTGCAAATTTAATGAAGCTGTTTAACCAAACTATTCTGATATTGTTTCTTAGAATATTTACGTCATCGTTCTTTAAAATACAAATGTAAAGACAACTAATGATTTTAAAATTAAAACGAGTTAATTTATTTATTTATTTATCTATGGATCTCCAACGAAGAATACACAAATTACATTTTTAGAGAAAAGTAGAGTATACATTTGAGTTGTGCTCCCTCAATTAAAGGAGATCACAGCATTTACATTTAGACACACAGGTGAACAAACTTACATACTATGTGAGAAATTTAAGTTTTGAAACAGAACGTAAAACATATATAAACTAAAGTTTAAGTTATACACTTAAAAAAGTAATTCAGAGTAAAGAATTAAATTAATATTACTTCATACAAAACAAACATTTTAAGAATTACTTTTGCTTTAAGTTACTTAGATATTTAGAGTGCTACTTTATTCACCCTCTATCAAACAAATGAAGCCACAAAAGGAGCACATTTGCGAAAACACTTCATTAAATATAAATAAAAGCCTTATATGTACCTACTATTGCTACGTAAATCATTTATGTGCGTGTTATCTACGAAATATAGCCACTTGTGATAGATAATTATGAAACGTGAGGATCTATAAATAAAAGCTAATAATTTACAATCAATGCATTATTATTGTCTCCATGCCCTGTTCCAAATGTTTTTTATTGGAAATTTACAATTTTGCCGATGGCCTTAATCTGTACTGTGTTAAGAATCATATTAGTTCAGTACTTAAATCTGAATTATTCTTTAAGTTTTCTAGCAGCTTTTTAGTATTTAGATATAGAATTACAATCAAAATATACTACTCCTTAAGCACGTCCTCCACACAAAAATAATATATTACATTAGAATCAACTTATTTATCAGAAATGTTATCGGAAATTCAGACTTCACTGCCTTGCTCAATCTGGCATATATTTATTTCGCCAACAACTCAACCACAATCTCGAAACGCATAAATATTATTCAGCATTCTCGTTCCTTCTTATTATTTAAAGTTATGAGAAGATATCATTCTGTAAAAACAAGCTATCGTGGTGTGTTGAACCAGTAGTCGCAAGTTCGAGTCCTGCTTGAGATATATTTTTTCTTTCTACTACTTGTATTTAATTACAAGCTATCATTAGAGCTAGAGAGAAAGAGCTCTGAGAATCAACATAAGTCTACTTCAGCAAAACTATATTTAAAAAAGGAAAAATTATAAAATTAACATTTTACTTCATATTTCTATTACTTTTTTTTTTTCAGAAAGCGAAGGTATTATAAGCATTCGCGAAAAAAAACAAGACGGATGTCTTTTCGTGCCAACTCGAGTGCAAACGACAACTGCGAGCTGACGAATGCCCTCGCCCCGAGGGACTTGCCATATTTTAGTATTAATACATTAAGCAAGTACTGAAGCAATAATACTTTCCTGTATTATCTACTCTGAAAGCAAAATGGCACAGCGTATCCTTGACGCTGCATAGCTGAGCTTGAAAAGGGTACTCAAGATTTTCTTTCTTATTTCTTTATTTGTATATGAATGTCAGACATGTAACTGGTATAGAATAATATTGCGAGTAGACATTAGGATGCTACATAATTACCTTTCTTCTATCTTCTATTAATTTACTGATATATAACCTTTAATTAATTGACATTTACCATTGGTCAATTTTACATCTAATAGGTACTCTTTTTTAAGTAAATTTACACACGTACTTAACTACATATACACTTAACTAATTAAAATCTAATACCTAAAATATAGCGTAAAAAAATAAAATAAGTAGATATAAATCTATATTAATATCCTAATACCTATAGACTCTTTATTTCATGTAGGTGCAAACATACTAAATTTTAATTATTACTATACTACCAAGTACAGATTTGGTAGTATAGTAATAATTAACCCATTTAATTTAATTAATTTTCCAATCAATTATTTTGTTATTTGTAACAAAATTATCATAACAATAACAAACATTAATATACAACTGCGATTAAAACAATAACGTTTATCTAATAAAAACCAATTTAGTACAATCAGAGCCATTAAGCCATACGTTCACTGAACATAATATTGTCGAGTGATACGCTATTGAAAGGTCAAGTTAAAGGATAGCTGGGAACAGATCATAAGAACTTTCTCAGGACACGATCACTGATGTCATTGTACTTTTTTTCTTCTTAATTTTAATGTAATGGCTGGTATCATTCATAAAAAGAGTGATACTGGACTCTATATTTAAACAATTATAGACTTATTTATGTGTTTAAGCATTTGCAAAGAAACTTCTAAATTCAAATTCTCTATAGAAAAATTGAAATAAGAATCTGCTAATCAATTGCTAACCATCGTCGAGGTTTTTTATAAATAAGGTCATTAACTACACGGAGTCGTCGAGATTTTAAACTTGGGGTATTCCAAAAAGGTTAGACATCTCAATATGGCCAAGATTAACAAAGAACCTTGCCAATTTTGATGGTAGATGTTAAATAGAAATGGGAACCATCCGTGATTTGTTTACAGAAATCCGTACTAATATAATTAATGCGAAAGTAACTCTTTCGGTTATGCTTTTACGGCTAAACCGCTGAACTGATTTTGATGAAACTCGGTATGAAGTAAGCTTAAAGCCCAAGAAAGAAAATAGGGTAGGTACTTATTGCGGCTTTTGCTTCGCGTGAGCAGAGCCGCAAGGAGCAAAAGATAGTTAATTATAATTTCTAAATGAGATACTCTTTTAAGAACTCGGGTTCAGTGGACTTTAATATATAAGTAAAATAGACAATTAATTTAAATAAAAGAACATTAAAACAAACGAAAGACAACAATATTTGAGTTGCTTAAACACTGTTTTCTTTTCTATCCAGTACTTATACACAATTATAGTTGTCCTTTTAATGTCATGTCAAAGAAAAAAAAACTGGTGTAATATTCCGTACCTACTGGCCTCCTGATCGCGTGGTCTTTGTAAAGTAGTCACTAGGAGCGAAGTAAAGTACCAGCAAAATTACAAACTAATGTTTCATTGACCTAGCCCTGCATCCCATTATTTAAGCCTTTTGAAATGAATGTATAGGTCTATCAAGGTTCTAATAACTTGGTTTTAAGGATTTGTAGCCTTTAATTACGGGTTGCTCGACCACCCAGGTAGGCGCGTCTTAACGTTTACTCTACCCCGTGTGCCCTCACTAATGCCCAATTAACAATATTACGGCCATTAGAAAAGAATACGGCCGCTGTAGGCGTTTTCTACGTTTGTGAAATGTCATAGTAATGGCTGGTAATGAAGGGTTTATAGAGTAAAGAAAACAGAGATAATGCTGTAGATGATACTGTTATTAGCTTACGCTTATAACTCTGTGAGTTTAACTGCGTTATTAAGAACGTATTATTTGTTGGTTTTCTTTGTTATGTTTATTTAATGCACATGTATTATGTATGGATACTTCTTGGAGAGTTAAACTTCGACTTAATTTCTTGGTAGAACTTATTTTTTCTTGTTAAAAATATACTTATTAAAATTTTGTAATATAAAGTCCAATAAATATTACTATAAGGGCCCCCTATCACATATATCTTATTATATCGAGTCATCCGCATTCATCAATCGCATAAATGCAATATCATCAAACTTTCTAATAAACATTATCTACTTTATAGAATAATGTTAATAAATTACGTAAGCAATAGCTTTCGAAGATACGTCAAAGTCATTGACATCACAATGATAAGAAAATAACTATTTGTAAACAACTTATCTAAGTTTCCGGAGATAGATGTTTTACCGAAATAGTGAGACTTATGGGAAAGTGAGAGGGGAGAATCGCCCTAACGCGATTACATAACCATAATAGTGGGATATCTCACTATCCCCTTAACGGATATTACCCTAAAATGAATATTATACACACGGAAAAACATGAAGACCATGTTTTTCCGTGTGTATAATAATATCTATTGTTAATGAAGTGGGGAGAAAGTTTCGTTAAAACATTTCCTGGCGGATGAAATATTTAGTGATGTGCGTCATCACGGGGGATATAATGTGTGGTTTCGTTGTTGAATTAGTTTATAACTGTACATGATATATGGTACAGTCAACGTCAAAACTAGGCGGTGAAGGAATATTTTGAATTCATAGTGTAGAGACAAGCTTTTGGCTACCTGTCAGGCTAATCCGTAGAATTGTTTTTTTTTTCGCAATAAAATTGTTAAAAGCAAAATTATTAGTTAAATTTTATTAATTTCATATTAAGTAACGTTAATTTAAAAATATTCTTCTCTTAAACTCGTACATTAGTAAAAAGTTTTACAGTTTCCCAAAATCAGACATGTCGTATAATGTAACAATGTCGCTAACAAGTTTCCGCATTAGGAACTAAAAATATCAAATGTTACAATTCGAAATATGACAAGAATGTACATCACTCCCGATGTGTCCCGTTTAAACATATCGTAATCCCCAAAGAGTGTAATACATCACTGTCAGTGACGCGTCTCTTTTCCCATGGAGCATAAATAGGCCCCTTTAGCTATGCCTATTTTGAGCTTGAATCATTGCACGATTGAACGACATTTCGATTGTATGGCTGAATGTGATAAATATTATATAAATTACGGATATAACTCACGTAGGTACCGTTCACATAGTAACTAAAATGGATGACATGTAGGTACCTAGATATACTAACAAGAATGTATATAGAAATACCATTACTATATTTTACTAAGTTAGTTCTTAAGTGCCTGTGTATTACTAACACTCTATGGACTATGTTGGTCTGAAATAAACTATTATTATTAGGAAATGTTGAGTTTGATTCATAATGCCATCTATCTTGAAAGCATTTTCTTTTTCAAATTTTAGTTCCTAATTAGATAATTTTACCACATGGCTTATTAATTTATTATTAATCACAAACTTTACTCTTTACATTTTACTCTATCTTTATCGAAACCGTTTGCTAAGAGTTAGCTTAAATCAATAACTTATCTGCCTGTGATTTCCCTTCTATAGACAGATTTTCGACATACTTAAACGCTGTAAAATTCAACAAAGAATAAAAAGAACAAAGACAGGAGTTCCATAATTCCTATCATTGGTACAGAAAAATCACACATGGATTTAGCGTAAAATATGTAAGACAAAAGTCCGGTCTGATCAGATTGGACAATGCCTCGAGCTGACACCGTCACAATAGTAACAAATTGCGAGATGTAAATCGTATCTATTACAAAAAAAAAGCAACGGCTTATACCTCGTATCTTGGTGGAACAACCCCTCGGGCTTGCGACTCGCCCCTTCCCGACGATGGCTTTAATCGCAATGAAAACTATCTCGAACTAACAGCATTACGTGGTATCGTCAGTTAGTCTGCCCTTTCTGCCGCAGGCTGAATTAAATGCAAGGATAATTTGACGATCTGAACGATGCCAATTGCACGAAATGAAATGCTTGCTCGCTTATTTAATTCAGATATGTATTTAGAATTTTCGGGCATCAGAATTTTACATGATGAGGTATGGAGGTATGGTATATACCAGAACGTTTCAAACATAATTTCTATCATTAGAAATGCGAATATAACAATCGTCTCTAGTATCAAGATTCAGAGTGCTTTAATATTCTCATAACTGACAAAAAAAATAACTAACCGAACAAAACATTTTATCACATACCGCTTGAAAGTTAAACAGCCTCTAAATATAATTGAAATGCAAATGAAATGGTATGCTGGTATGCGTCGTTTATATGTAGAGTCCCGTTAAGAGAAAGGTCGAGGACGAATGTCGAGAAACAATATATAAAACCTACATAGCACCCTAGCATGCAAGGCGACGGACGGTGCCAATAATGTCGTGCCTGTCAGCTGTTTACAACAAAAAATTATGTTCTGTTTCATCACGATAAAACGTACCAATTACGTTAATAATCTATTTTATTTGTAGCCATAAGGTTTCTTACTCTATTTTTTTAGGAGCATGTTCTTTAAATGAAGTCTGAGAATGAAGATCTAAATATCTTGAGATATTGGGACTTACTTTAAATGGAAAAAGAGTGATTTTCTACATTGGTCCTGAGATCGAACCCGGAACGTCAGAGCTGGCGACACTTTGAAAACCGGTGTGTACGACACTCGACCACGGAGGTCGTCAAATGAAAAAGCCCAGAATGCTTACCTTGCATATCACAGGTCATAACTTACACAATCAGCCACATTGTGTAAGATTGATTCGTCCAGAACTCCGATCAAAATTAGAAAAAATATTTATAAGCGACTTTCATTTTCGTCTTAATTATTTATTAATTAAATCAAAGTTATAATTGAAAAAATGATAATAGGTACAATTTCAAAAAGGGCTGTTGTAAATGGGACCACAGAATGTCTTCAAGTACAACAAAAAAAAAAACAACAAAACGTTGGAGTTGGTGCAAAACATTTTCACTAGAAAATGGTTTTATATTTTTCTTTTCCTCTGTTTACTATTTTTGCTTGTTATCTGTTGGCTTGTTAGATCCGTAATGATGTTGAACCTTATGTTAGACTTAAAAAATAACTGAAAATAAAAAACAAAACATCACAGTCTCCATTGTCCCTTAAAAACCTCAATTCAAATTAATTTTACTCGCAGATTTATACAGCGCTGTTTCAAGGTATTAGAAATGAATTTTACCTAAAGATAATTAAGGTTTCGAAAAGACTGTTTTCAAAGTAAATGTAAATGGCAGTGGAATTTATTCGGGTAGAGTGCTGATTTAGGTTTTTTAGCTAGCTATAGATTTTACATAGATTTAGATGAGCAGTTAGTAATAAATTCCTTATTACTCCTAAACATTTGATGTTTACATTTTCACATATTTATTTAAATTAAACCTAGTTGATTTCATCATCATCATCATCATTTCAGCCCGTAATCACCCACTGCTGAGTATAGGCCTCCCCTTTTTTCTGCCATTCTTGTCTGTCTTGCGCGTCTCACATCCAAGTGGTTCCTATTACTTTAACTATGTCATCAACCCAACGTGCTTTCGGTCGTCCCTGACTCCTTCGACCTGTCCTTGGCCACCATTCAGTAGCAGTGCGACTCCATCGGCCGTCTGTACGTCTAGCTAAGTGTCCTGCCCAGCTCCAGTTGATTTTTTATACACTAATTTACCTTCCTTGTTATTATTGATTGTATTGATGTAATTGAATTACAGTTATTGTTTTGTTTACCAATTTTGTTAATAAATACCTTTTGTTTTACGTACCTACATAGTTTATGAAAATGCACTACATTTGTAAATAAAAACTAATTGAAAGGATATTTTTTAAACAAGGCGGCGTATTGTTTTGTCTTTTATTTCTATCGTTTTATTCCTCGTTCAGATTGTTTCAACAAACTTAGAATAAAGTGGAATGTAGGTACCTACAATTTTTTAAGGCCATTTTGTCAATAACCATTTTTAACTGTATTCTAATTGCTATGTCGCCAAAGGCATGGATGGCAGACGGCGACAGTCGGACGGTCGTCAAAGATAAGATCCTTTGGGCACACGTAAGTAGAACTAGAAATGCCACTTTATAATCGAAACCGGTGAATCTTATACCTACAGGTCCAGATAATTTGAATCATACTAGCTTACTCGTGCAGTAATTATTTACAGAAAACTGAAAACCTACTCATAAAAGCGGCAATTTTTCTTGATCTAAATAAATGAAGTTTTCGTTTGCGACTAAAGTATTATACTGCCTCGTTGGTCTAGTGATCGCAAGCGCGGCTGCCGGGCACGAGGTCTCGGGTTCGAATACCGAGTCTGGCCAAAAATAGTTGCTGGGTATTTTCTGTTTAAATATGCTCAGTACAGCAGAGTCAGAAGTTTAGGCGGTGTTTACACCCCTGGGCCTCAGACGTAAAGCCGTTAGTCCTGCGCCTGATCTCTCTCCGGTCGAGACGGATTGCCATCCCATCGGACTTTGAGAGTAGAGGAATAGAGAGTGCAACTGTGTTCGGTTTGCGCACTCACCGGTGCACTAAACCAAAAATGTCCCGCTCAGATGGCTTATCTCTGTTGAGAGAAGCCACCGTGACCGAAATTTGGTCAGGAGGACATTATTATTTATTATTATAATTATACTTTAACTCAACGTTTTCTTATTAATTTCGAAAAACATATAAATTATTTATACCTATTTGTGAAATAAATTTACGGCAGTTAATTAAATAATAGAGGCAGGAACTTTGGTTGGAACTAAGTATATAATCCTACTTTCGGCTGATGTGATGTTTTTCACTTACCTACAAGCTATTTTATGCAAATTTGCTGATTTGAGCAAGATTATTTTGTCCCAGTAAGCATGG
Source organism: Diachrysia chrysitis (assembly GCA_932294365.1). Lineage (NCBI taxonomy): Eukaryota > Metazoa > Arthropoda > Insecta > Lepidoptera > Noctuidae > Diachrysia > Diachrysia chrysitis. Next base: position 6,235,850 of record OW028653.1, read on the forward strand.
CATCGATATAAACCTTCACGAGTAATATTTTGACGTTTCTTTCATTGCATCTAGGTCAGTAGGTCGAATAGGTAGCGTGTAGGTCAAGTCATTTTGCCTTTGAAATCAGTGCACTTGACACGAAATAAATTATTTTTAGAAGTCTGCATATAATACGTTCTATTACAGATTCTAGTCTATATCTACTCATAACTTAGCATCACTTTGCTAAGTTTTGTTTTCAATGGTTTATAGATAGGTACCTGTTTTACATAACCATGCAAAATTGTATACTTATATAAAATACCTTCTTGGGGTTCCTTGATTTATACAAATGTAAATAACAATGAGCTAAATTAGTATTTTGATTAAATCTACCTATTATTATTTATCGTTTCTTAATTTCACAGCTTTGTCCATGAACTTTGTTATATGTATGACTAGCAGAAAATAGTATTTATTTGAAATGTTAATACCAGCCTATACATGTCCCACTGCTAGGCACAGGCTCTTCTCATATAGAGAAGCAACGAGTATTGATCACCACGTTTGCTCATTGCGGGTTGGCGATTTCGATTTTGATTTCGATTTGAAATGTAGCCAGCATGAAAGGTGGCTATATAAAAAAAAATCTTTTGAAGAAAAAACTATTTAAATGAGAGCGTACAGAGCATGTACCTTAGTACAAACGATACCAGATACCTGTAGTATCCAAGGTAAATTACACTAACAACGACTACCTAAAACAATTTATCTAAATAAATTACACACCATTAAGCATTATAAATATGTAGGTATTATGTTAAACACAATCTGTAATTTTTCAATTTATCCGCAGTAACAAATAATAAAGACACAACATGTGAATGACCCTCACTCCGTCCGTTTGCCTGGCGCCACAACCAACTTACAAATTACTGTATATTAAAATTCAGTAGGTAGGTATTGCATCTTTAGTATGTTTCCTGCGTCCATTTTAATTAACAATAGGTAACTACTTTCTTTGTTACGAGACAAGTTCAACACTCATCGTAATTTTCTGAATTTTCTGTACTCTCAATGATTGTTTTTTAATCCTGAACACCTCTGAAGCACAAGAGCTACATAGTTTTCGCAGCACAAATAAATGTTGTTTTTTTCGTATTTTTCCTCCTTTCGTCTTTTCGGTAAACACTCTTTGTGTATGTTTTTTAAATTGCCCTTAGTTAAAGACTTTGCATACCTACTTTTGACACGCTTTTATAGATTCACCTGTAGGTAAATATGAAAAAAAACTTGAAAGTTTTTGACGCACTTTCCGGTTTCCGATTAAGTAGAAATATTATTTATATACCTACATTTAGTTTGAATGACAATGCATGGTTACGTAACTATTATTAATTTTCTATCTGATTGATTTTAAACTACCTATTTAAATTTATTTCTATTCTTGGCTCTTTGAAAATCTTCAGAAACGTTAACGTCGTATTTCGGAAATCTAAGAACGATAAAATTAGTCTTTAAATTTTTCTACACATTTTATAGATATGTGAAAAAGTACATAACAGCGCTTGTCACATAAAAACAAACGGCCATAAAGACCTTGAGCGAAATGCCATTTATTATTTCAAGTGCCACTTCGTCATGTAAATATTTGCAATGAAACTTGTCATTATTCTAGTCATCGTCACCGAGCCCTTTGTTTTCTAATGTTAGTTAAGTTTAACGGACCCGACAGCACAGAGCACCATTACATACACAACAACAACGAACGACACAAATATTAATTCCTAGTGAAATAGCTAGGCAAACTACCTAGACAAACAATGATCACGAAAAAGTAAACATCATAATATTTGTAAAACTATCTATAACACTCTAAAATAGACGCATAACTACATATATACAGGTGCCAATTCGAACTGTATGATGTGAAATTATCGCTTGTAAATTAATCATTGTCATACAGATAGGATGTCTAGACAGCGATGCAATACGACATACGAGTAAATATACCGCACGCGTGGAAATGATATGCAGTGGTTTCAAAATAAAAACATCCATCGAGTTACCTTGGTCCGCCGACCGCCGCCGCACGGCTCGAGCAGAGCATCCGAACGCAGTGAGTGCCGTGCGACGAACGCACCCGAACGCGATCTTTATTCAACGCGATCGCGCCTTCAGTCCGGAGGTGACCGCGGGCGGGGCGGCACGTGCTGTGCACGCCTCGCGACATTACATTGTGTTTATGTACGCCATTGTTTTAATTCAATCCGTCTACAATCAATACGATATTGGAGTGAAAACACGACCTATTTGCTGCATTCACTAGAATCTAGTGCGAGATCAGTGACAGTAAAAGTGGGCTGTATGCAGAATATATGGAAAGACAGTATTGACAAGTGAAACCCTATCGTACAATTCATCTTTAGGAGAATTTTGTTTGTGACATTATTATCCGACTATAAAGTGTAGTGATCTTTGTTGTATAGGAAAGCATGCTAATCAATAATCAAGTGGATGCCCAGCTGTGAGTACCCGAGGGCTCTTACGGTGCGGTTTATTATACGGTTGCATATTGATTGGTACAGTACTGGGATCACTGGAACTTGACATCCAATTAACGGTGGGTAACGTTACATCCAAATGTTTGAATTGCATACACTGACATATTGCTTTACAGACGGTCAAGGACAGCGAGAAGAAATTGTCAAGCATTTCTAAAAGTAATCTCACTTCACTCAGTACTCATTTTTGTTTACTAATATCAGATGATGTTTGATGCAAACTTTTTGCTTAAGCTTACCTTAAACATCGATAACTGTATATTTTATGTATAGTTAGTTCTTACAATTGTGACTAAAATGTGCAAACCTGTAATTTAGAAGAAAATTATCCCCATTGATAAGAAGTAGAGTCAGAAAGCAATGGAACCTGTTAAATTTTAATTCCAGTTAAAAAAATATTGAATTATTTTCTATTAAAATCCTGTTTTACCTTAATCACTTAAGTGGTTTCCAAGAATTACCGAGTATTAATAAAACAAACGTTTAAGCGATGACACAAACCTTCAAGTTTTATAAGTTATATTGCTTGTTTGGTCGGTAATTCCGAGAAGGGATCAAAAATGTTTGTATTTATGCATGCAAACAGTGCTGAGAGCGACTTAGATCAAACTCATCTGAGGCAATTAAAACATGATATTTAAACGATGTGGTTATTAGTGGTTAGAATCCCATTAGAATATACCTATAAGTTGATGGACCGTCGACTTAACTCTTAAACCTTTCGATTAAAGTCGACAAAATAATAAAACTAGCTCTACATATGATATGGACTTACTCCTTACGTGATGAATGAATTTTAACACCTACACAATGTTGGCGCCTGAATCCGAATGTTTAATCTCTATTGTTCATTGTATTACGTCCACGTCCTACATTAATGCCCATATTGTACGTAAATAAATGGCCTATTGATTTGGGTATGGTATTTACAAATCTAATACGATTTTCATGTCTGTCTTTTTTTTTAATCCTTTTGATTAAGGGCGTACCTACTACCTGCTCGGTCTGACGTCTTAGGGTCAGTTACATCTCTAACAATGGTACTGGAAACGAAAATCCGAATACAAAACGCAGGTAGCGCAATATTGCACGCCTGTGCAGGTATTTTATAACCGCATTAATTTTTAGGACTGTATCAAATGACAATTTTATATTGCCGTTTAGTTCCAACAATTTGTTTAGTTAGTTTACTAGAACGAGCTCTGAAAAGATATTTACTAAACGTATTTATTACATTCGTAATAAAATGTATACTATACTAATGTAGTATTCATAGGAGACGTAGGTACTATTAGTAGGTAAAGATAAAGTCATAGTAAAGGAATTCTATAAATTCTATAGCACACACCTGATGGCAAGGCGAAGGGAAGACAACCAGTTTCGCCACCTGGCCACAGCGCACACATTACCAAATCGCAGCTTGCCTGTGCCGAGCCGTTTCATCATTGTGCGACCCGGCCACTTACTTCTCATACTTTTTAATTTCAAAGAAACATGTTTTTCAAAGGACGCAGATGTCCCTGAAAATAATAATATTTGCCATGTGTATGAAAAGAAAGCGTGCTTGTTTAGCAATCGCCGACGGCGTGATGCCTCATACTTTCTGCTAGATTAATTCCTTTACTCTGCAATTACTAAGCAACTCTCCAATGATGCGCTATTGTCTTTTTATTACTCAATTCTCGACATGCACTTTCTATGACTGAACAAAACACGTGAGCAGTTGTATAGTGATCCAATATCAATTCTGTTATTTCGAAAGCGTTGGCATTTATTCTCTTCATAGTATATATTTTAGTTTTTTATTTATGTTGTCTTTGATACAAGAAACCAGTCGTTACTTTACCTATGTCCTATTATTTTTTCATCACGCCTTTGTATGTTTCATCCTGATTCACCCCATTGGAATCTCAAAGGGATGAGCTGTGGTCAAAAATTCCAAAGTATCGTGTCGTGACTCACTAAGGCATCTCATTTGAGACAGAAGAAGTTAGCTTAAGAACATTTCTGCTTATATAGAACCCAAACTTTGAGGAATTTGCATCGTTTATGCTCATTAATTCTGTTGGTTAGCGTGAGGTTTGCTTTATCCGTAGCCTTAATCTGAAATAACCCAGATTTACTGAAACAAAATTTTCAACTACAGTTAAGATCATGAAAAGGGATTTTGTAGACTAAATGGTCTGAATTTATAATTAAGTGACTTAGTTTAAAACACAGGCAATAGAAGTAGTGAGAACAATTGATGGCAGACAAATAATATTGTAAACTGCGATAACGACGAGCAATTAGATGATATAGCAGATTGTTCCCATTTAGTTAGAAATCGTACATCATTTTAGAAAGCGAAATTGACATTCAAATACACGTCATGTTTCAAGCCTTTGTTGAAATTTATTACATCGACTAGTGAGAAACTGTAATTAACGTAACGAGAGACGTTGTAAATTCTATCACAAGCTATAATATTATTCTCATGTACCGAGTATTGGAGAAGATACACCGATTTAAATAAATTACCGTTACTAAAAACAATACGGTTACAAATATTCTGTAAATTTTAAACGGAATGTCTTGTTTTGAGTTTATTACAGTGGTGCTATACTAACGGGTCTCCTCGTCAGGAATCTGTGCATCACTAACAATAAATTAGTCAACGAAAATCAAGACATTTTCAAACCTAATTAAACTTATTATTAAATAACCGCTTAATCTGTATTTAAATGTCAAGCGATCCCAAAGATAATTGACATTAATGCCGATGGGATTTGTGTCACTTTTTCACTTCGAATTTTGCAATCATTAGCTGCTCATCGGTTGACATTGAAATTGACTCTCAAAATCCCTAACATTCATAAGTCATTTTCATATTCCATACTTGCAAATCTTTTATACACATTTTCCATCCATTTCAATATCTGTTTATTAGACCTAGATTTACTAGCTGCTATACAAAATTGACATTGTATATTGCGTTTTGTGTACAAAACCATCGCTACCATTTGAGCCAATATAAAAGAATGACCCTAATCAATTTAAGCATCTATGCTAAGTCCAAAAGGGTTAACTGTTACTATGTCAGCAACAAACTAATTACCAGTCATATGTATTTATTGACACTAGCCGGATACAATGCCGCAATTGGGCTGTTTTCCCACGCAACAATGCTGTCGACCCACGCTACAGCTTGCATTAGACCATCAATGCTAAATGACACATTAATCTGCAGCGTCAAATTATTCACTGACAATGAACTGTGTTCAATTAGACGAAGTAAACGAGTAAACAACTTGATAGTGACCGGAGTGTGTTATTAACCAAAAACAAATGACAAATAGAGTCGGTACAGCTCATGATTAAAGTGTAGGAAGATATACTGGGTACTAGATCTCCTTGAGACAGTTCTGTCGCCAAATAGGTTAACAAAGTCGCTGTTTTTTAAAGTCTTAAAATTAATTGGTATTTTTTTCGAGCGTGACCGGCAGTCGACAAATGAAGAAATAACCATATCAGAAGTTATAAATACAAATGGGTAAGATATGCCATTGTCAAATAAATTCAAATTTATTTTGTAGGCTTTAATTTAATTTGACACAGATAGGAGAATGTAATTCATTCACAAGTAGATAACGCAATAGAGGAACAATATTGATTCAATTGGTCACGTAACACAATGGTGGGGTGTTGAGCAACGAAATCGGCTCGACTGATGCTAGCTACGGACTCTTTTTTACGAACAAAAAGAACCGAATCCTCGACAAACTTTTTGCATAAATGAGCCAAAGATATTTTTCAAGAATGTTTTTGCACTGAATAATTGAATACTCACTTTTATTTTACGTTATATTTAGCGAGATGCTAGTTTTATTAATAAAAGTAACTAGATCACTCTCTGTAGTTGATAAGTTCGTGCGAACTAGGACGGTGGCATAGAAGGGTCCTTTCAGAGGTCCTTGACGTTTGCCCTACAAATATTTGAGTGACACCCAAGCCGTCGGGATCCGGGGGACTAATAAAAATAGTTTTATTGAATGTACTGTTATTTTGAAAGGAACTTACAAGGACCGTCCATAAATTTTGATACACCTAAACTGTTGACATAGGAACCTGAGTTGAGTAGAATATGATTATTAAATTTAGTATTATTTTCAAAATATTCGGCATTTACCAAACATTTACATTAATTTAGAATTTTTATTTATTAAGCAACATATTGTATTACTGTGCTAACTGTAATGATTATTTCCGTTCTTAATTGCAGTCACTACAAAAAAACAAATGAGTTTTGTCAGCGTCTGTTGTAATAAATTTAAATAAGAATGATTCATAGTCTACAGGTCGAACAAGTCTTTGAGTAGACATTAATATTAAGAATACCTTGAATTGTCTATCACGTAATGCACTTATCAATCAACGAATGTGTATGCAAATGTATTGGTAATTTAAACAAAAGATAGACATGACGAAATGGGCAAGTTATAGTTATAGAGATAAGCCCAGTAACAGTAAAATGTTCAAGTAGGTACTTCAATCAAAACAATGGAAGTCAATTTGTACTAGAACTGCTATACCGACAACAATGGATGTTCTAAGTGTTCTTAATCCAATAATGTAGTATGCAACGTTCATATCTTGGCGCAATAATCCTTATGTCATGAGTCTTTCGCGACGCTGTAAGTTAAACTTTGTAATATGTAATAGAATGTTATGCAAAACTTTCTCCTCATTTATTTATCATCCCAAAATCTGCGAGTCATAAATGTAGAGAAAGAACTAAGTTTGTAAAGAGCGATTTCACCAGTTTCGTTAAAAACTGCCTTCACAGGAACTAAGTTCTCCATGATCGAGTTTAAGAAAACTCAAATGTTAAACTATAAAAAATGCCAAAATGTATGAATCTTGTATTTATCTCTTAGGTTTGAAGATAGATTTCATGTTTTGAGTAAAAAGCATTCTATAGCCATTCTACCTTATAAAATTATGGAAAAAATTTCTACTTAGACTGCGTTTAGATTATGGTGGTGAAATGCATATTGGAGCATTGAAATCAAAACGCGAGAACTGAGATTAGCTTAACTGATCGCGTTCATATGCAACCGGTGAAACCCGCCCTTAGTTGTTAAATAAACCGAGTTTGGTCACATTTAACGAAACGTTCAAAGATATGGTCATTAGTAGGCGGCTGTTTAAATTCAACTTTGATATTGACCGAAGCAAGTTCGTTCCCCTCGTTACGTTGACTTCGAATGATGCAATGCTATATATAAACTTATTTTATTAAATTATGTTCTAAAATTAGCTTAAATTATAAAATAAAACAATGTTTATGAATTAATTTACATTAATTTAATCTAATAACTTTTATAATTTATTTATTTTTGTACTTCTAAACTGTTTTCTCGGTAAAATTTTTAAGATAAACAATTTGCAATAGTTATCTTTCAAATTTCGCAAACAAATAATATCCACAATGCAGTACAAAGTGTTGCAGTAACGCGAAAACGTTTTATTACCTCATAAAAGCCTCATTCTTTCACCTTTGTTCAGTAAATGTTTGCACAGTCACCTTCTATTCTTAGTCGTGTCTGGTTAACTTCACCAAATTGGATCATGGTATAATCTTAGATAATATTTACGTAATTACAGTTTTATGCCAAGGATTATCTTAAACAGTGAATCTTTAGTGTTCTTAAATTCGTTGAGTAAACTCTTCAAAGATTCGCTTGTACTAAAATATTCTTGTTAATCTAAACAGCGTTATAAGTTATCGTGTTTGTTCACTTAACGGCCCTTGCCCATTGTTCCAATTGGAAGAAATTCTACTTTATTAAGGTTGAGCATGCAGACGGCGTTTTTTTAATTAATGAGCGAACCCACATATGTGGACGGTCCATATTTAGTTCGAATCGGATAAATTGCCGCTGCCAGTCACGTACGTAAACGAAATCTGTTAGATATAATTAAAAAGCTAAGACCGTGTGGGACTCGGTCGTTAACTTGCATAGGCACTATTGAATAATTTAAAAAAAGTGTACTTAACTACATTTAAAAGACGAACACATAATATATTGATAGATTTCAAGCTGATGTTTTTCTATTACAATTTTCATTTGGATATCTACGTATAAAAAAATACATAATGTTTACAAGAGTTAAGACAACGTTTTAGCAAAACATCACAAATATAAGGTGATCACTACTACACTAGCAGCCATCATGCTTTTAATATCACGTCTAATTCTCAATTCAAACGACAAATGAATTATTTAAAGCATCTTTAAGCCACAAACGTGGCTTATCTAAATAGGTTAAATAACGACGTCATAACAGTAACTTTCTTAATTACCATCAAATATAGGTTACATGGAACCGGCCATTCCAAAAGACCCAATTGGTCAAAGTACCTATACTCGATAGAAATAGTAAATGTTAGTTTATATTCAGCCAGTATCATACGCCGGCAGTCACGTCCCTTCTATGTGGACAACGCGACTTGACTTTAATAACGTTAACCCATTCATAAGTGCCCAATAAATTTAATGGCGACTGACCTTATTCGTATGAACAAAAAATGAAGGAAACTTCTCACGCAAAATCTTCGTTAACGTTGCGTGATTCGTCCCTTAAGTGATCTTTAAAGAATTTCATAACATAAATGTCCTTGTCGTTGTCTTGTGTTCTTTCCTCCCAGTACGAATGTTTTCTAATTGAATTTGTCCCCTGCCCGTCTCAAGTCGGGTTCAGGTTCGTCCAAAATAATTGCTCCAACCATTAACATTCCGGCATGTACCACTAACGTAACTTTCTCGAGTGGGTGGGTCGACTATAATCCAACATTACATTAGGAGTCACGAATTTCGTGTGTTTGAGGATAAAATTAAACCGCGGCTGGAGCGGATTTTTAGCTACTTACATACAAATGTGGAAATTTAGAAGATGCGACACTTCTCTTGCTAATGGACTTAACCTCTATACGTAGTTAAGTAAACAATACACATACGTCTGCATGACCTCTTGCGAACCGCATCTCTCGCGCATAATACCATTGTTACAATAACGCCGACAATGGTCTCCATGAGGGAAACTGATGCTTCATTCTCTATTCATGTGTCAACGGCTCGCACCCGAACAAGGGGTTATTGATCTGGAAATATAAAAGGTTCTCTTTGGCCATTGTCTTAAACGACGACGTTTCTAGGATGAAACAGGCTAAACGTGCCCAAGTGGCCGTTTCGTTCATGTATAGAGTTAATAGCTGCACTCGGCCATTCCACTCCAATGTATTTTTAAACTGATATTGCTTTCGTTTCACAATTCAAATCATATTATTTGCGGCTCTCCTTTGATGTATGCATGCATTTAGATACATTGATATTGATAGATATATCGGGAATGACTAACGCATGTTTGAGCCTATTCCTATTTTTACAACAAAAAGTTTTTTTATTTGTTTATTTACAATGTTCAGTTAAAAATATTAGAAACCTGAGAAATTGATGAACAGGCAGGCCGTTTAAAAAAAAAGTGATTTTGTACATTTTTTCAATTTAGTTTTCAATCTGAACAGTCCCCGAAAAGTATTTTTTACGAAAGCTCATTTATTTACGAGACTATGTATTTTAGGGACTAACCTACCTACTATACAAAAATACAGTGAAGAATGAAGCGGTGACATTGAGCTCCACTAAATCGGATGGCCGAGGGTAGTTATTTATAATTTGACGCCCACTTCACACCGCTATGCCATTCGTCGTCACGAAACAAGAATTTTCTATTTGGGAACTTTATGAGTGGCAAGTTATTCAAGAATTTCAAGATTTTGTCGCATCGCCAATTTCATATTCGCATTTAGTATGAGCGTACAAAATGTGTATGCTTATGAATTTCATATTAAATTTTTCGCTTTTCATTTAATGAAAATCGGACGCTATTGTCCTTAGTCATCATTAGAATGCTTTATCTTCAATATTGTTATAAAATATTGGTATAAAACAATTTGTCAAATGTCCACGGTCATTTCCCACGGTCTCTCTTCTACTATCGTAGTTAGTAATCACGAAAGTAACCACAATAATAATGATTATGTCTGGTCTGACCCATCTATCATACTTATTACGCTTGCATGTGAGCTATGGATTCAAATAATGACATCTTGAAAGCCGTTTTCCTTTGGATTAATATAATAAATAACTTTTGTTTTATTACGATAAATAAATAAACGACTAGGTTCTTCTAACCTTACAGTAAAAAAGTAAACTATAGAGCGCCTAACACGTATGAACTGTTGGCACTAGTATTAGTACTCGGTACAATGGGCTCCTATCGATGCACGCACTCTATGCTTGACTATGTTTACTCTAAGCTTCTATCTTACTCTTTATTCATCCATGTTAATAAAATAATCGCTAGTACATGAGTTTGCTTAAGACACGATAAATTTTACACAAAAATTCTTACATTTATCGTTTGAAAAAAGCAACAATATAATTGATCCGTCAAACGCTATTCGAGCGTTACATAATTACCAAAATTTCCCGAACAAACCTAAAGACATATTGAAATAAGATTGTCAAACATGATAAAACAGACTTGGCAAGCAAAGTTATACAATTGACGACAACTTGTAATGAGGGTTTTACAAGTATCGATACTCATGAAATTACAATTCTGCTTTATTCGAACCATCTCTAATTACATAGGAATCGATACTCAAAGGGAACACCAATACAAAGTCAAACCGTTGTATTATCCAGAAAATAGGTCGACGAGGGATAAAATCGTTTATCCCGACGATTTTACTGCGTGGGCAGATAACTGAAATATTGCCTCGATGCCCTCCGCGTTTATTTTACCAACAAGTATTGTATAAATAGAAGTGACTCTTCATGTTCAATCTAAACTAGACGGTGACAATTTCAACCAAGCGGATTTCTTTAATGAATTTTAATTCTCATACAATGTCAATGCAAAATTCATGATTCAGTCAGTGGACACATAATTCAGTTTTCTTTAAAAAAATACAAGTGCCTATGAAAGGAACTAACTGGAATCTAAACATTGACAGTATTTTTTTTGTATCTTGAGTTGCTTGTTTGTCTGCTAAATGAATAACAATTTGCCATTGGCATTGTATTAGAAATAAAATTCATTCAAAAGTAACCCACTAGATCAGTTCATCAGTTCAGAATTATAAATTTCACGGTTCATCATGTCTTGTCTCCTACAGTAACGTTCAAATGGATTTAAAAACAGTAGAGTTCGCACTGTAGGCAGTAAATCTCTATTTCATTTCCGTTAGAATTTAATTAATCAAAGCCGCTTTTGCTTTTCTTATTAACTTAGATTTAGTTTTTGTAAAAAATATTACCTAAATCTTTAAAATACAATCGTTTGAGTGTTCCATTGGGGCTTGTGTTGTTATAGTCAAAGACTATTGCTGCCATATAAAGAAGTAACCCTAAGCTTAGATAAGCCGGGGAATAAAATTGTTCCAGAGACACATTTTATTGCCTTTCGAGTGGAAATAGCCTTTTTACGAGTTGCGTGAAACAGGCTTAGGTGCTTAAAAATAGACCTAGCTTGGTAAGAATAAACTAACATCCAGGTGATTCGTTCGCACGAAGCTAGGCTAGCTTCGTGCGAACGAATCACCTGGATGTTAGTTTATTCTTACCAAAAGGTATATTTAAATTTAAACAGACTTACGTAAAGAGCTTCTAAACCAAAAACCTAGTTTCTGTTACCAGAATAAATCCCCAAAATAACAAACAAGTAATATAAAATGCTTTTCTGAATTATTTTCAGCCGGGTACTTATTCTTGAAGGTAGCGGAAAAGATTTAGCAAAGTAAACAGGTTTATTACATAATAAATGAATTCAGGATTTAGAATTGTACAATTTCGAGGCGAGTATGCCGCAGGATTACCACAAATTCCCTCTTCTGTACACGGTCCTAACAATATTACACTAAACGCAGAATTAGGCCGAGGATTCGCAGTGGTCAACGTCGGTTGTTCACCTAGTTAATGAATTAGTTAACTTTGTTTGCAGAATAAAGCAATAACCCCTCGCAAATAATCTACTTAGTAATTTCAGAGTTCTGTTGATTATCTAAATTAATGCAGGGCCAGATTTTTGTATATAAATGTTAAAACAGTGGAAATCAGTGTGGATAATGAAGCATGAATGAATTGTAAATATACACAAACTAGTTTTACACGAAGACCAAAATCGAAATCATAATTTTTTATATTATAATTTTATACTATACGATACTATATTGTGCAATATCGGTAAGGAATATTTTGTTTGCTGCACTAAGGTTTAACAGTTGAAGAGAAGATAAGTAAATTCCTCATATTTTACAGTTCCTTTGTGGGTAATAATGAAGTTATTCTTGATATCACCTGTCACTATGCCAGATGTTCTTGCTAACGTCTTACTCCATAACGTAATCTGCTTGATGGAATGTTTCCACAGTCGAGACGTAATCTCGAAGCATTACGCGATGCCACGCTAAAATACAATGTTATGTAGTAATATTTCCTTATTATCCACGTGATGGTGTGAAATTGCAATTTAATGAGCCAGGTAATGTTGGGATTGTGTCTTCAATAACGATGCATTAGCGCGTGTAGCTGTCGGTACCCTTATTTACAAAGAGCGTGAATTATGATAGTTCACTGGACACCGTTTTAAGTTAAATATTTTTCTAAGACTATGAATATTAGTTTTTATAATATAAAGAATATGTCATGCTATTATCGTAATACAGTTTCTTAGAATAAGTAAGCTATTAATATTTATCAATATTCTCAAACGTGTCACAAAAGTTTTCTCATTGCAGAACAATATAACTAACATCACTTGGTATACAAAGTCGATGAGCCAATAAAAGTTCTAAAAACAATTGAAAATATCTTTGCTACGAACGAGACATAGGTACCTTGGGGATTCAGAAATGTAGTCTACGTATATTTGTTATAAAAATAAAATTACCAACTTTTAGTACCTACAGGTAAGTTATAGCTTTCGATCTTGTATCAAATTGTAGAGTTCTAAGTGAATCGAGATAAAGAGAAAACTTTTCAATTTACCTTTTCTAACTTAAGTTAAAAATACTCTTCCACATTGTCGGTGAAAGTATTTATATCCGAAAACAACGTAGGCGTATGTTGATGAGACAAAATGTAGCGTTTTATCCTCAAATCTAATCAGTTGGAATCGATCATAAATTATTTATGTTTTCTTGATATCGTCACTCGCTATCATCGTTTTATTAACACGTTGGGGCACGTTTTACTGTCCTTCAATTACATAAGTTGCATATTGATTGTATCAATATCATTTTGGTATTATTCATTCGTACCTGATATCCTATCTCCATTTATCTAAATATTTAATTGGATTCCCTTTCACATTTCGAAAGTTGTTTTTGTTTTTATATAATTACTAGCTGTCCCCCGCGACTTTGTTCGCGTGTTTTAGTTTTAACGGTTTTTCATTTTTGCAACATTATTCACTTATGCTCCGCTCCTATTGGTCTTAGCGTGATGTTATATAGCCTATAGCCTTCCTCAATAAACGGACTATCCAATACAAAAAGAATTTTTCAATTCGAACCAGTAGTTCCTGAGATTAGCGCGTTCAAACAAACAAACAAACAAACAAACAAACAAACAAACAAACAAACTCTTCAGCTTTATAATATTAAGTATAGATATCAACTTTTAAAAATCTATCTACGTCAAAGCATACATAGCCTTGGATATATTTTTGTCAGTTTATAGACGATTGTCATACAGAACGTTTGCGTTATATTGCGGTACTTGGAACGGATATTTTGCTGCTGCGTGTCTCAAGTGATGTATTCGCTGGAACCGCTGCAAGTTTTTATCTATCTCGAAGTTCACGAATAATAAGAAGATAATAGCATGCCAGCGCTTTTTAAACAACCGCGCCCCGTTTAAACAAGGCTACATTTTCAGGAATCAAATTGTTATTGTTTATCAGTTCAAGAAAGTCGTTGTGCATCCGTTCTTGCGTTTCGCGATAACCACGATTTCGTTTCGTCAGACATTACTTCGTTTATTTAGGAAAGGAAATAAAACGAAGCGCATTACCATAACAAACAATACGGAGTGAACAATGCGCCCGGAACGACGCTCCAATTATCGCGCATACTGGCAACACTGGCCAGCCCACATGGAGCGGTCAGTATCTAAACTAACCGCACCGTAAAATTGTTGCCAGAGTAAAATAAATAATTCTAACAGGAATAGTAACTGTTTGGTTTATGTAGACGTGCTTGATTATACCAGCTACCAATGTTAGTAGATCGTTATAAAACTAACTGAATGGATTATTTTTAGATGTTTGTTTGACTTTTCCATCGGCTTCGATTCAATTAATGTCAGGATCGTAATTATCGTGACTTTGTATAAAACATATTTCACCGTGAAAACTTTTAGACAGTTACTCTTGCCAGTCATGGTGAAATAACAAAAGCCATTTAATTAACTTATAAAGACTTTTCATGTACCTAATAGCCAGAATTTTAACTTTAATAAACTTTAAATTTAATTTTAATAAACCAATACCTTGATTAAATAATAAGAAACAAAACAGGATCAAAGTACTTAAGATCAACAATGTAGAACTATTATAGAAACTAGTGCAGCGTTCGTTTCCATGGAAACCGCTTCCAAACTTAACAAATTTATTGCACTATTACGGTACATACAAATGAGTCCTAAACACTGAAAAGAAAAAATACGAAGAAACAAAACAGGATCAAAGTACTTAATATCAACAATGTAAAACGATTATAGAAACTAGTGCAGCGTTCGTTTCCATGGAAACCGCTTTCAAACTTAGCAATATTACGGTACATGCAAATGAGTACTAAACACTTCAAAATAAACCTCTGTATGCAGTACCGTATCCACACTTTATAAGGCATCATAAGTAGATAGTTACTATACTGAGTTAGTTTTAGATGGTATCAAAAGTTTCCGGTCCGTCGACAATAAACGAACGGAAGTTTCGGCGCGTGCGCAAGCCATGCAAGCCGACAATAATGACCCAAGCTTTTATAGCGGATTCAAGGCTATTAAAATATGGTATATTTATAATGGTATAGCACGGTATGACCACGATTTAACAAATAAGGTACCTACGCTCTTGTCTAATTTGGTTGGTCATTTCGATTACAATACATTGTATTAATTATATATCGATTCAGAAATTCTATCGCTGCACCTACGATGTTAAATATATTTCAATTAATTCATACATTTGACGTATTATGATGAAACTATTTTTGCGACTACCTAAATTATTACAAGGATTTTGGACCACACATCACTTAAGTACATCTTTAAGCAAATTAGTAGAATTATTGAAGTTTACGCATTGCGTTAAATCTCTTCCAATAGGTACATAGGTACGTGTTAAACAGCAATCCATTGTCTATAATTTGCCAGTATGTCTATATTAATATGAGGCCATGTTTCTACATTGTCGGAACACACGTGAATGTTCCAGTCGCTGGTCGCGGTGAATGTTTCATTGTTGAACATTGCCATTGAAAGATATGCTCAAATGGGTGATTTACTGTGCGTGTATGTAGGTAGATACCTACGTGTTAGTCGTGATAGAACTTTCATAAACAATATATAATTAAAGGTAGAGTATCTAATCTAGATACGTACAGAGTAGATTATTATATTGGATAGTTATATTCAGGAGTTGCATTGACGTAAATAATTCAAAACATCATTCTAGATATCTATAAGAATTAATTACTCTAAAACACTATTATTTTTGTTAATAGGTACATTGTTATTTTCAGAGCAACTACTTTCAAACAGAACATACGTTATCGCAGTAAAAATAGTTTGCTATTGGTTTATTTTAGGTAAACACTGAAATAAAAGTAGGTAAAACAATGATAAAAAAAGTACCAAATAGGTATATATATTTCTGAATGAATAAAACTTACTCATGAATGCTATGGAACATCAAAAATACGGTATTGATTTCTTCTGCGAGTCCTCTACAAACAAACCATTGTCCCACAAGATGGTTACGTAAGCTATCCTGGTCGTTCCATCCCACGCCTAAACCAGACCCCAATCTCAATATAGACTCATAAAGAATCATATTAGAAGCAATAAAAGTGGCAACTCTAAAACAATTGAATATAGTCTGGGAACAAAAACTGTAACAAACAAAAAGTTACTAAGCAAAACATATTTAGTTTCATTGCGTATAATGTCACATACGTTTTATTGTATGAAAGTAAAATTTAATAAAAGCATTCTTTAAAAATAAAAGAACAATATAGGTAGTTAATTAAAGACAATTTACGATGTGAAATCGATTATCTACAATGACATCAAAACTTGTTCAACTGATAAATCCGTTCTGTGTGAGTAATTGTTAAAAAGTATCGTACCGTTTAATCAAACCGCAGAAAAATATACCATAAAAAGTCAATGAAATAATGTTCGTGAGAATGTACGCAAACAGGGCTGGTGTGACCTTTATTACACGTATTGAAGTCCATATTTTATTGCGTGCAACATTAAAACTATTACGTAACATAAAACCTATGCGTTGCGAAAGTTGTAACAAATTATTTAACAACAACGCTGTTTATCTTATCTTAATAGCGTTACTTAACAAAAAGCATTATTTTTAATTTTCTTTCATTTAAAAGTAAAACGCGCATTTAACGGTCTGTGGTATACAAAAAAAAAACTACTATTGTATCAGTACACGAGTTGACTGTAAGAGCGTACCGAATTCTAGTACTGTTACACCGGCTTCTGTATAGCTCTATAAATCTACCTTCTAAGTATTTACAAGACACATGGAGACGTTAAAAAACTCTCTACATCTTCCTGCTTTGACGTCTTCGCATGCGGTTTTGATTGATCTTTTTACACGCGGCTGACTGATGATTAAATCCTTTAACGATTATGGGATTTTCTAAATTTGTCGCGGCATAAAACGAGCCGTTAAACCGTAAATTTTACCTAAACAGATGCCGTGTGTTTGTAATTATACGCTTTTTATCTGTTTAATAAAACTCACTTAAAATAATTGTTCTTAAAAACGTTGACCCGCAGCCACATTAGAAATTTTCCCTGAGTATCTTTTGGTAGTTTGACACATCCGAAACAATCATATAAGATAAGAAGGTAACTTATTGATTTTCGTCTCCTTAAAACCCAAAGTATGTAGCCTTAAATTTCAGTGAAAACGAAATTTCTCAGGTCACCGCCAGTTAAACAAGAATTAATTTCTTGAACACTCTTAAAGGTAATTTACTTTACATAAATACTGAGACAACTGACAAGATAACGCGACAGTCAGTCATTACAGCCCATTTTACATTTAAATATTTGTTAAGGCTACTTCAGAAAGCTACTTTGAAGACAATATAAATGACGCAACTTTTGCGGCGTACTACATTATTTATTTATGACGTAACGATTTACATTTTCTTCGTAGACGCTTTACATACAGGGTGAAAATAATATGATGATATATTATCATTTTACGGACACTTTTTGTAACGAAGTGAAAATGGGTATATCTTTAACATATTATGTGGAGACACGACCGAGTCATTTTTCATTGTCTTTTTATTCCGAACATCCTCTACGCATCAGCTTAATGAAAGCTGGCGTCCCTAAATACTGCTGTAGGAAGTAATTGAACACAAGCGCATGGTAACTAGCACTTATCTAATTTAGACGGAGACAGATGCGCGCACGTATCCCTACGGCGCTTTATATAGTGGCTATAACTTCTATATCTAGTGAAGTCTGCAATTTGCTTCTACATTTAGAAGTGACAACGTCTACACTCCGTATACAGAGATCCAGACAAATGATAGTCGACTGCGCAGCTAAATTAAGTTTTGCTCACGATTTTCTCAGTACAATTTGTAAATAGGAAGCTGTAATTAACAGTGAGGAGATAATTAATTTTTACTCGTCGGTGTTGAACAATGGTTATAGGTTTTTAAACTTTGATATCTATGTATTACAGACTACAGGCTATAAGAGAATTCTCTTTAACAAAATACTAAAAGTATCAAAATACTTCAAGCGTTACTGTGAACGAAACTATTAAAATATTTTAATCAAAGCTAATTAAAATATTTAAATCAATTTTACGAATATCAAAAATACCTTATTTTACTTTGTTATGTTTAAAACAAAGTTTATAAATACACCTTGTCTCGAAGTGAAGTAAGCCAAGCTTCTTGGATTATTTGCATAATCATTTTAATTTCTTCTAAGCAACACCTGTACACGACGCAAAATCTTTTCATTGTACCACACGTTATTTCAATACGCGGATTACACAAAAGACATACCTATAACACTTTCGAATACTGTTTTATTTGGACATACCAAGCTTTATTGCCCATAACGAAACATAAATGATTGCAAAGTGCAATATTGTTACTAAACTCGTTCTAAAGATTCAATTTACCACAATAAAATTGCATTTTAATTATTATGAGACAAATTATGTCCGAATCATGATTTATTGTTTTTTAGTTACTGGTGAAATATTACGATATTACCAAATTATTTTAATAATAAAAGTATTGACGGATTATCCAAATAATTTGATATTCCAATGTAAATGTTAGCATCATTTTATTTAATTTACACTTTTTGCGGCGAAACAATGTTTTGTAACATTTTTTGCACTCTGACATTGGTAGATTGTTTTTGTGGTTCCCAAAAAAGTACGAGCGAAATCGTCCGTCCGTCCCATTTGCACCGCAAAAAAAAACCTTTTTATTTGTGAATATGCTGAGCGTTGGATTTTAAAAGGAAGATACAATTTCGATACAGACCTTTTAAACCCAAGAGTGCTTTGTGCTTCTGAGTAGTTCTGTGTTAATTTAAAACATAAAAAGGAAGTAAAATACGTAAGGAAATATAGTTCCTAACAATTTCTGATGTATCCTAGCTACGTAATTATTAAACTTTGCCGGCAGTTTTGCTCACCGAAGCACGCTGCTTATAAAATGGCGTCCTTGTTCAAGTACGGTGTAAAAAGTTCTTCGTTAATTTGAATATGAGCCTGAAATTAAATATTATTGTGTTGGTTTTTGCACAAAAAAGTGAATTGGAAGTTGTATATGAAATGTTTTCTCAAAACATTTTATCATTTGTTGTGTTGCATTGCTATAAAACTTCAAACAAATATAATGCATGCGTTAAATTTAATAATCTTTAAATCTAGTAAACATAAAATAAAGTATGAAACGGATTGACGAGCCCATAATTGTTTTCCACTACGTTTACAAACATGCAAAAATATCTCACAAGCATTAGAAAGAACACACTCGTAAGTCATGGCTTATTTGCTGTGAAAACAAGTAGAATCAATTTTAGACGCTAAAGAGTAAAAGGTCACTGACATAACAAGAAGGATTTATAATCTGTGGTGGCTTTGACCTGTCACGGTCCTGCAAATTTCGTTAGTAGAAGCAAACGACGTGATTTCATCGGCAGGTGGATTGAGGAAAACAGCTGTGTTTAGAAGCGTGTCAAAATACATTAAAAACTTTTTACTGACCGGATTGTAGTATCAGCGGCTAAATGCATTTTAATGGTTCTTTTTCCATCTGTTTTATGTTTTACTCATCTCGAAAAACAAATCTTAAAATTTCACGTCTTTAATCATTCTCGACACGAGATGATGTTAGATTATTTTATTTAATCTAATTTGTGATGAACCAATGAAACAGACTAATTTTCTGCTTCCTCTGTACTGAGGGTCACTTACAAGAGAACAAGCACGTCCTTTTAATAACAAGCAGCCAACCGCAACGGTGACTGCCTATATAGGTTTATCAATTTAGGCCTAGGTTTTATTCTGATGTATAAGCTATAATACTGTAGAGTTTGACAAAAAACTGTGCAATCGTTTTTGCGTAATCGAGTAAACATACAAACTTATTTTTTATATAAGTAGGAAGTAAACGCAAGAGAAATAAAATTGCATCTTTAAAAATTCAACACTGTTACAAAAAAAAACGTAATAACTACCTTAACATTTGCTGAGAACGCTTCAATGATTTTGTGCGTATTAATATTTACATTAACCAAAGTATAGACTAGAATCACGCTGTAATTTAAATCGACATTAATTAACACATAATTGAATATGTTTGAAAGTGTGGTTTTGTTTTAAGAAATAATTAGTGTGTGCCTGGCACGGTAGTTTCCATATAATTTGTTAATTAATTTGTAATATAGAGTTATGGAGAAATTGTATATCGTGTACTAGATACCTAGGTATATATTATAGCCACAGCCTTTATGTGAACTATCGATTGAAGTCTATTTATAACTGACTCTACTCTGTTTCAGATTAAACCGTTCGGAGTTGATAGCATTGGTACGTATAAGTTTTGTTATGGTTAATCCACAATAATAAACAACAACGTATTAACAACTGAATATGGCAACAATTATTGGCATATAACAAAAACATTTAAATATAGGTAGACCAAATATTCGTACACAGTAGTTAACAGAAAAAAGTACATGATTGCTAATGAACTCACGTACTAATTAATTTTTAGTACTTAAGGCGCTACTTTTCCCATCAACGCATTTCAATAAAAAATAAATTAAATAGTAGAAATGTAAATAGACCAAGTAATAGCCTTTGAATTTCCATAACGATTGCTAATTACTTACGAGAGACGCATTCGTATAACATAAAACAAAAAAACACGTGGAGTCTGACCTATATACCGCTTCAGTGAGCCGAAGCTCCACAAACAGGGTACTTTCCGAGGGGAGAGCTGGCTATAATTGTGCACTACGTATCACATATTGATGCCGCACTTCAAGAATGCCTGAGGGTGGAACTTTGGTCCATTTCCCCTTAAGTACGTAGACCAAAATCGCGTAATAAATAAAACCTTCTTGATAAAAATAGACAACGAAAGGCATGTGTATTTAAAGAATGAATAATTTAAATGCCTCGTTCAGAGACTTGAATTTGTGTGAACACTCTATATTCCTAAACTTATCAACTCTTAATCGTTAAAAGAGAAAGTTAAAGTAATACTAATAGATCAGCGATGAAATGGGAACTCTGTCAACGCTTATTGAGATTTTATCGACTTTTAACCCGTCACGTTTATTTCAAACGTGCCTGCAAGCTTTCAAACAATGTTTCATTCTCAAAATACGACTCGACACGCTTCAGGAGTATCAATAACTCTTATCAATCTATATTAGTCATTGATATAGCCGTAATATTGAATAGCGGCATTTAAATCAAACTGTCTAAGACAATTTGGACTACAGGTTTCAGGTGACACAAATTCTTGAGGCCCGTTTCGGATTATGTAAGTCAAAGGGTTCGGCTCGCGTAACGTCCATTGTTTGTAAAATACTTAACTGTTAAACGACAGTTAGCTCTTGACAGGTGGTTCGTTGAAGTTTTAATTATTTGTATTTAAATATATTGCTTGAGAATTGTCTTTTACCTATATATTTCTTTATTTCAGTATGTTGCCACTAAGCTTTGTCAATGGACTAATTCGGTTTTTTGTAATAAACTGATTAAACGGAGTATTTATTTCTTGCCAAAATTTATCAGCTAATAAAATAAAAAAAAATATTTTAAGTCTTTATTTACAAAATTAGAATATATTTTCTTTATCTAAAAAAAACTTTTTAATAGTTTTAATACCTTATTCTCTAAATGTCGGACGTATTCCCCATTTAACCCTCTAATATAAGAATAAAAGATAAGTAATGAAATAGACAAAATTAAGTATAAAATAAATCACGTTAATTGCTGCACCACGTGTTCGTGTGTCTCATGCACATACATATGCAATAAGAAGGGGGTGCGTGTGAACATGTAGGAGTTAAATTCACATGAATACCGACCAATATGAAAGACCTCTGCTACTTGACAAAGCTGCATATCCCCAAAACTTTTGTAGAGTCATTTGTGGGGTAGGGAAGGTCTATTTAAGGTGGTCGATGTCTTAAAGCACGGATTAGCGGGACATGTGCGCAGTGTGGGAACACACCCCGCAGATGCAAGGTACATCCACCCTTACCTCATACGAGTGCATTCGCAGCTTTATACCTATTCTGATAAAATAGTTATAATCAAAAATTGTATGTAGGAGAGACAGTAAATATGTAAATGATTATTCCTTATAAATAAACAATTTGACGGGTTACTTATTTTAAGTATCGGCACCGAAAAAGATTGTATACTATTTAAACTCGCGTGTTATGATAATATTTAAAATGTCATTTGATGTAGAACCCGCTAATTGGTGCTCAAGCTGTCAGTTATTCACAATATATTTCGCGGAGCGCGTTTAATTACAAAGCAGAAGTACTGACATTTACTAAAGTACTCTTTAGTTGCAACAAGCGTCAGTTTAATTAAAAACTCCCGGTTGAAGAAAGTGTCATGAAAATTCTATAAAAAAAATCCAATAGTCATAAAAACGTGCATATAGTAAAATGTCTAAAAGAAAAGACGAAAGAAGTCACCCTGTCAACCTCAATATAGGCAACTAGTGTTAGAATATCTTACTGAAGAGACCTTCCGTATCCCACAGATAGAGAGACTCAACTAAAGTTTTTTGGGAAAACGCAGCTGCGCCTTGAAAACAATAAAAATCAACAAAATATTGATCCAATACTCTACAACAAAGGTTTCAGTACTAATATCTATATCTACCTATTTATTTATTTTACCATCTTTAGAAGTAGCCACAGAAATAACCTTATGCGATTTATGTTATTTGATCATAAAAAAAGTTATGACGCTATGCTCTCATGCATCTGTAGGTAAACAGTTGCTACCGTCATAATCAGCTGTGTTTATCGTGCAGCACCTGCTGTCACGCCCTCTACCGGAAGACATCAAACACAACATGTGCCAATATTGTGTTTCCTGTTCTATGAGATTGCCCAAAACATTTGAAATAGGAATTGCAAACTTGCCAATGCTAATATAAAAAGAGGAAACTTGCATTTTGTTTTTGCCGTATTTTTTCGTTGTCCGGTTCTGATTAAAGATAAATGCGTTAACTCGTTAGTCATTTGTTTTAAAAGAATAATTCAAGATCATTATCATTCTCTTTATTTCGAGTAAAACTAAGTTTAACGTTCATTTATGGAAAACAATTGAAGAAGTAATTTAAAGATTTACATTTCGAAACTGATAATATTATAATTAAAGCGTTTTATTGCTTTCTAGACAAAGTTTTTCTTTTCCTTTCTGATCTGATTTGTGAATGAAACGAAAACAATGGTTGTCGGTAAAATTTGACTAAAGCCCGAAGCTGAAACTTAATCGAGAGCTTTGTTTATTTAAGAAACAGAATGTTCCTTCGCTCAGTTCAGTGTTGAATTAGTACATTTGTAAGATAATCCCTGAAGCGTAATTACTGAGTAAGATAAGTATTACATGAGGTTTTAAAACCAAATGTAGAGTCGACTGTTTTTTTTAATGTATAGTAGTATCATTGACTAACATAATAACCTATGAATAGGCAGGTACATTGTGTTGTCTTATAGCGATCTTTTCCATCGCCAGATAAATTTTATTAGTGGAATAAAACTGACGTCTAACAGATTTGGTATGAAATACTGTCAAAAATTCAAAATAATTCGTCGAATAAAATTATCTGGTGTTGAAAAAGTCAACCCTTAAATATTAAGGTAAATATGTATACGTCGAATAATATCATTGATAGGAAATATAACCGTGTCTTTAGAGTTCACAAAATAAAACCTTGAAGCTTAAAAACTTTCTCATATAAACAATTTCGTACATATATTATAACCTTGTATATTTATGATTCTTATGCTGTCAAAGTATATTATCAAGCTTACCATTTCCATCACTTGCTTTGAACGCATTAACTTCATCATTAAAATAACATGATATTATTTATGACGTTGAGATTTAGCCATAAAGACCTCGTATAATAAAATAGAATTACTAAAATATTTTCCCATAGTTATGTGGGTTGTGTCACTACTCGACAATAATTTAACTATGATAGAGAATTTGGACTCTGCCCATGGAATCACGTTGAGATATTTCCTGAGTTACTCAAACATTACGAAAGAACTATTTATGTTTGGTGATATACATATGATATTATATGGTCGTGCATAGGTCATTGGAGTTCTTTTTGTAGACTTCGCGATTTTATTTATAAGAAAACCACTTAGGTATAAGAAAGTGTTCGAATAAAAGAGTCAATGATCCGAACGGGCAGGCGTCAGATAAACAACCTAGAAGACCAATAACACTGAGCCCCGCCATAAAATCAAGAAAACTCTTACAAAGAAGGCATAACTTACTTTCTACGTGTTCAATAA
This sequence comes from Diachrysia chrysitis, assembly GCA_932294365.1. Taxonomy (NCBI): domain Eukaryota; kingdom Metazoa; phylum Arthropoda; class Insecta; order Lepidoptera; family Noctuidae; genus Diachrysia; species Diachrysia chrysitis. Next base: position 6,260,796 of record OW028653.1, read on the forward strand.
ATAAAGTTATTCGGATTCAATGTCTATAGTCACCGTAAGCATATCTCAAACTTTCTCAGCGGTGTGTTCACTATAATAAACAACAAACTTTATCTCGCCGTCTCGTCTTTAATTTTATTATGAAAATGCGTATAAGCCAGGAAAAAGGTTGAGCTTATAATGTTTCGTGCTTCGACATAAAAGCCGCTTATCTTAATAGAACGATAGCTGCGTTTACGTGACTATTTTAATAAACTATGCCTCGGGCTAGGCTTTATCCTGCATAATAGATGCGGATTTTATATTACAGATACATGTATAAATAAGCGTAGGTCGGAGCAAACAGCTTTTGTAAAAAAACAAATGAAAAATGAATTTATAGCTTGTCATAATTTATTTTATGAAAATAAACTGAGCAGAATTTATCCGCAAACTTATTTGCGTGTCCCGATGTTGACAACGCTTTACAAAGAAACCAAATTCAAATTGGAAACGTAATCGTCGTTGTATAATTCAGAATTCCCGGTAAAATGTTTCTAAACGTCCGCCTCGTCACGTTACATCTTCAGGGAAATAAGACAACACTGAATTTGAAGGGCGTTTTATTTGAAATGCTACAAGAAATAATGGATTTGGAATTTGTCATTTACTTGTCACTTACCAAAGCTTATTTAAGTATTTACGTAGCTGAATATGAAAGGAATAGAAGTGACGTTAACATATTCATATTGCATAACACCTATTGTTCAATTGGCAGTCTTGGGTGTAAAGAGCCGTTTATACCAATGACAAAGCGTGCAAGCATAGAGTAGATATGTCAAGACAATGGGCATATGAAGAAAGATTATTGCGTATTTCCAATCATTGTAAAAGTACTTGTTAAAACGGTTGACGTCATATATTTCAAATACCCCGCAATTTGCTTCTTACTTATATATTTTTTATTAACATGACATCATCGGCATTACGGACAGTATCGGCATTACAAACAAATGACGGTAAAAACTTTAGCGGCCGATTGTTTATTATTTTTAACGGTTACCGATGACTCTGTTTATGACTAAATTTATTTTTATACGTACGCTTAGGGATTTATAGTCTGTTTAGGTTACATTCTTAAAATAAACCACTTGAATAACCACCTACTTGACTAATCTATACGCAGAATAAGACCTTGTAATTTAGTTTAATATAAGGTAACTGTAACATTTTTCATAAGTTTACCTACTAAAATAGTTTACATTGAGTTTCAAAGCAGAAACTCAAGAGTTTAAGTACTAGTTTAAATCTAAAAATGTGCCCATATAAGACTACTACAAATACCGCAAAAGTAAAATAAATACGAAAAAAAAATTAGGGGTGACTTCAAATATCATCATTATATCAGCCGAAAGAAGACCACTGCTGAACATAGGTCCCTCAAGGATCCCCACAACTCACGGTCCTGTGCCATCCGCATCCAGCGGCTTTTAGCAACCTTCGCCAGGGTCCACCGGCCACAAATATAATCAAAATTACTTAACCCATAATATTCAGTTGTATAAATTGAAAAATTGAGATAAAAGTAAATGCTACGTAGGTAAACACAGAAAAGAGCAAATAAATTATACATTTATAATTATTTTATTAAGCAACACGTTGCATATCTAACTGGGAGTGACATGTGAAAGTAGGTCGGATATTAGGGGACATAAATGAGAGGAGCCGGCCAACTGGGTCGAACCCGCAGCTGCAACGCTTGCCAGACTTATGGACCGTCATCCGTTGTCCAGATGAATTATTTGATACGCACCGGCTATGACACGTGTTCAAGGAGAAAACTTGATGAGACATGACTACCTATTACGAGATATAGTATTAAAAATATTTTTAAAAAAATGTGTCGGTACGTATTTTTATACTAGGGTTTCATTGGCCTTTATTGGTTCGTGTGATACAGCAAAGTTCAATTGACATTTGATAGACAAGGAACAGTTGACCACGAATTATTTCTGGCTACAATAATGTAGGGTGTAAATAATTCTTAAAATTTCTTATTTTGTGCACACTTACACCTTTACTGCATTATTTAAGAAAAACGCCACCAACATACAATATTTTCTGCGAAAATCCTCGATGTACATTCTAAATCTCTAATATACACGTGTCGCATCCATAGCTATACCTAATACACAAATAAAACATACTTGTAAAAGGTATACAACCCTCATTCAGCCCTCCAGAAACTTCGAGGGGAAAATGTTGAAATATCTCGACGGCTCGGGAGATTAATGTGTACTCAGAATTCAGATACACATACAAAACTCCTTTTATATTACGTCGCATTCCTATGTACTTTAACAATATTTATTCTTTAATAATACAGCTCTTTCTTTTATTATTATAAATACTTTAGGTACAATAATAAATTAACGTGGTTATCAAATTAAATACACAGAAATTTCTTGTATATTTCTATCTAATCGTTATAAATCGTGATAAACTGATAAATTGTTGATATTTTTTTGCAATGTGAGAATATGACTAATAGTGAAAGAAAACCATGTAATGAATCCTGGATGTAATCAATAACGTCAACACCCAGTAAATAAAAGTATCAAAGTACATATTTTTATAGTAGCTTCTTCTTCATAGTATAGTACAATTCGCGGCTAGTAAGTTGACCCAAAATGGCGGTCGTCTGCGCAGTCAAATTATGAAAAAAATTGTTAGACAGGTTTAAATAAATAATAAAAAAGTGATTTTGTCGTATTCAAATATATATTTTATGATACCGTATTCATACCGCACTTCGATTGACACCTAAGAATCTGTTCGGCGCATAGGTCAACTTATGTGCCGCCCACTGTAACAGACTTAAATTATATAACTGTGAACTAATTACGTATTGTTTGAAAGACTTGTAATGTACATGAGGTAACTATAAAATATACATACATGCTATTGTAATCTTCGTGGAAAATGTTACCTATATACGTGCCGTTAATTAATATCGAATCTCTATCGAAAACAATTTATTGATTACATCAGCTAGTAATAACTTTGATACGATAACCTGTTTGTAATTTAGTTATCTAGATTTGAATTGTGGTTTCGACTTTCGAAATTTTTTACTTTTTATAAAACACTCGTTTTTTCGAATCGAAAATTATGCAAATATTTGTGAGGAAGTAAATTTGCATTTAGAAGCAATAAGTGCGTATGAAAAATGGACCGTTTCCTTATCGCATTCACTCTCGCGTATTATTTTCAACCAGTATGACATAACATTCTACAAAAAGATAAATTGATAATATCCACGTGTTGCTGTAATAAATTCCTTCAAAGTTTACTTCTTTACTAAGAAAAAATAATCGAATCATTTAGACTGTGTTTACTGTATTCAAAATGTATTTTACCTTACAATAAACAATATACAAACTTACACGTTTACTTCGGAATAAACATGATTGAATTTTCACAAACAATAAGAGTAATAGCATCGTCCTCATGAAGCAAGAGAAGTATGAATTTATCATCGTTATAGTTAAACTTTCCAGTTTAAGTAGACAGTTGCAGCTACTTGCCGCCATCTTGTTATCAGTCATCACTTTGCTTATCAGTGAACTTCGTAATAGCCCTTTTAAAAGATAATAGGCGCAAAGAAAAAGTTTCGTAACTTGTCAACTGATAAACCTACATAAATGAATTAATTTTTAACTTAATGTAGCTATTTCATAATAGTTACCATTATTTATTGTTTCTTATTAACAAAACATATATCGTCTGAAAGAAATTCAATTTATTAGTGGGCTTTACAGTAACACAAACATTTACATATTCATGTACTTTTATAATCTATATATTTAAAAATGTATCCCGATTTCCTTTGGTCAGGCCATACTTTGTAACGACTCCACCAAATCGGATAATTCTCTTTTTGTTATGTTCCTTATTGTAATTACAAGGTTTTTGTAAAAAAAAAAAACATTTATGTAATTTTTTTACAAATCTAAAGTCAAGCTCGAAACTGGGATGGGCAGCAGCTAATATCTACATTATAAAGAATACTCTATTTTATTGCTAACTGGGCACTGGCGCTATATATCAAAATATCACATAAATTGCCAGTGTTACGGCACTGTTTGTAGGGAGTCACTGGTTCTTATCTAAAGTCAAATAGCAAGGTCTAAGTACCCTGCATGATGCATTTGTTTGACCTTACTGATAACGCACGTGCGATGTAAACAAAAAGACTTATTTAGAACAAAGATTAAGCAACCGCTGCCTTGTTAGTTAGAAGTTACAAGATTTATTTACACAAGTGATAAATATACGCTTTAAATATGACGCATTAACGATATAACTGCGACAATTTATCTTCTTAATACAAATGTACCAAAAGATTGTTAGATTTAAATTATTACGAATATTAAATTATACGAATTATATTTCTAAGAGATTTTTTTTTTTTTGTTTGCTGGATTCCAAATCGTTGTATTTTTTTACTGCTTCCTTCTTCTGCCTCCTCTGTTGAGTTGAGGGTCTCGGTATGTTTCCAAATGGTACCCATCCACGGACCAACCGCGGCGAGCGCGACTTAAACTCGAGCTAAAACCCTTTTAATTGCCTCCAATAACATTTAAAAAACGTACCTATATAGCCGATTGGCTTATGCTTTCAATATGAATTACCAACATACTGACCAGAAGAACAACATAAACCTGTATACTTCATAGCCTATTTGACCTCTATGCAAAATTTTATCAACTCGACGATCAGTTGTTACGACCTGATTAAAAAACAAAACCGTACGGCTTTGGATTACGATATTAGCTCTCAGTGAATTCTGGCCTTTAAGAATTCAGTTTAATATCCCATCTTCCGACACAGTTATGCTGAATATTCATGATCGGAACGACATTCTGATCCACCTGTCTGTGTCTGTAATTTGGCAACGGCGAGGCAGGTTTTATCGTCAAGGTACGCTGTGCCGCACCATCTAATCGAACTCTGTAATTACCTCACAATCGAACGAACCTTGGCTTCAAATCCAGTTGCGTTTATTTAAAGGTATTATGTTAGGTGAAGGTTAAATTAAATATTACGCGAAATCTTATTAATTGCCCGCCATAATTAATCATTTATTCAAACCAGAAATAACATATTCCGAGTATTATTGGTGTGTAATTTTATATAGTCTTGGTTAAGGAAAAAATATCTTCGACTCGAATAAACTCTTACTCATATTGCTCTAAGAAATTGGGTTTAGGTCACCGATGTGTTGTCGATCAACAATTTACCTGGTTTGTGATGGATAGATAATTCAGCGGTAATGCATTGGAATGACAATCGATATTTATGTAGGTAGTAAGAGACTGGCAAGTCGATCGACCACTAACTTGTTATTAGTGTTGTTAGAATCGAAATGCAGGCAAGATATGAAGGAGAATGTTCTGTCGGTGCAATTTCTCGAGCCATTGACCGCAAATCGCGATACCTGCGATAGCCCCAGGTCATTTGCAAACAAGATTACCCACTGTAAACTGTTAATAGGAAGCGGCGCTCTCGAATACAAACAAGTGCACTCCTTTTTTATAGTGTTTGATAATAAACGCTTGAGTGTTGACCAACATCGAGAGCTTACTTTCATTTTATTAATTCTATATTTCCGATATAAATTCTTTGTTAAATACATTTCATTAAAACCTTTAATGAGATGCAATAAATATCCTTTATATGTGTTGTCATTTAATATAAATGCGTACCTACTGATATTTTTCATACAAACATATTAGATCATAAACAACTCACATACTATGTACTACAAAATGTCTTAAGATTCAGTCAGAGTAAAAATGCAATAACGGAGATAATAATTGACAATTATAATGGCAAATGCCAAAGTAGAAGAACAAAATAGATTTATGTAACAAATAAGGTAAAACCGTTGACCTACTACTTATTTAACCATAACTATGATTACAGGTGTACCGACAATGTTTACAATATCTATGTCAATATGTACTTTATAAAAGAGAAAACAAAAACGAGTTCGCGTTTCATTTAAAAACAATCAACCTACTTATTCAAATCTAAAAGGATGTTAACTCAAGTCAATAAAACTAAACGACAACGTTAACCCTATAAATTCTGCATTCAAGTCCGCCTTAAACTAACCGGAATCACGAGAGCGAATCCGCCTAACATTCGATACATGGCAAGTAACACCATACGTATCGCATGCGATTACAACTTGTCATTTAATACGTCACTAGTCGACCTCCCCGAGCTTGAAACGTATCCTACATCTAATGCCGGCCATATAAATCACGGAGCGCAACGCAATCGCTTGACAGGAGATGGATGGTACACCATACCCAACGGAACGAGTTTTGTACTCTTGTTAGCCCAAGCTACAAACTAGTTGCACACGAGATAAAATCGAAGCGGACAGCGGCCGCAGTCATTGTGTCGCCGCATGACCTAGTGGACTAAATGTGTCCATTGCACTGACTGCACGCACGTTTATTAGGTTAAAGAAATATTGTTCATAATAGAGATTGTTACCTGTTGTTCTATAACAATAGCACAGATCGAAACAAAAACTAAGATCTTGATACGACCAGCTATTATGTTGGAGAAATACTTGTACGCACGTGCAATTGAAACACTCGTAGTTGGCGAACGATTTGCTTGGATGGGCCGCACCTGATACTCTCACACTTTAAATGGATTACTGTTATTTCCACATAGAAATCTTGTTGATCCAGTGTATTAAGCAGCCAATCTTTGTACTTATTTCTTGGCATAAAGTCTAGAATTACCAGACAATATGCAAAGAAACAAGTTATCTAACTTAGTACGAACAGAAACAAAAAACAGATGTAACTAAATAAGCCAATTTTACAGGCCTGTCAGCTGTCAGTAACTTAATCCGTTAAATACTGTCGTACAGCGTTTAACTTTAATTTGAAACGTTAATCGTCACGCCGATAAATAGTCACCTGAAAGAGACTTTTTAATCCGGCTCTTCAAACATTTATGCCGTCCCGGAGCTCAAATGGAAAGCAAATTGGAAACGAAGTTGACATACCTACTGCGGTTTCGTTCGGCCTCAATCGCACTCGGCCGGCCGAAGCCTGTCGTCTGTCGGCCTCGTCACTACTAACGGTGACATCGCCGTAAACTTATTGAATAGTTTCTATTAATACTCACCCAACGTACCTACTTCTGGACGTACCCACAGGTTGTATGTAGATGCAACGATGACACCAATTTTATCTGGATTTTCCCTTTTCAATTCCTTATATACGGAAATAATAGAGACGTATAAAAGAAACATACCTACACTTAGCAAGGAAAGTAAGAATCACACAATAGTATAGAAAACATTACATATAATATGATTCCTGAACTAAAGTGTCAAGCCACCACTTGAAATCGGTGGTATTATAAAACCACACATTCAACATTGTTTCAACTTTGCATCAGATGGACACAGCAAAACCTCAAACACAAAACAAATTTTACGATAACCAGGACGCACTATGGTTAATTTCCCCATACATTACACTGGTAATCCAAAGACGCATCAATTCATACATGTATTTCTTTACTCCATGTTCTGAGAATATTAACTGGATAAAATCAGTTCTTGATTGTTGGTGAGAATGTGTGAGTTTAATTTCCTTGGCCATTTTAAACTTGACTTCAAATGAACGGCTGTCGTTGAAACGGACTGACCGATCTTGATTAATGTAGTTAGTTAGTGACTTCAGACCCTCCCCTTTCGATCTACTTTCAAAGCGTTAATACAGTTTAGAAGGATAAATGAAACTGTCAGGACTCGGTTTAAAGCTGGAATTTTTTACAAGATGAATTTATGTTTGTTTAGCACAAATCTTGCAAAATAAATTAGAACCACTTCTAGTCATCCGATTGTGATGAAATTTTGCAATTTTACTTATACTAGTCTGGTAATTATACTATATTATGGCTATACTTTCGAGCTGATCTGATGATGGAGCCAGAGTGTGGCCATAGGAACTCAGTAAAGTAACGACGCAATCCCATCGTGTTTGGGCGTGTTTGATTTATCACTTTGTCACTAGTACGGTGAGCCTAGCTGATTTAAAAGTTTGTATTTAAAAATACATTGTTGTTTTAAAGGTTTCCAAAATACAAAAGAGACCACGTATAGTTAACTATTTGTAATAAATTATTTCTCTTTTATCTATATTTAACTTTTTAATCTATTTAACCTTGCATGCGTATTCATAAGCTTGTGTGCATAATGTAGCTCAAGAAACTTTACACGAATTTGAATTAACCGTTTATGAATGAGAAACTCATTTATTATTCTTAAATCATCATGTACCCGATATAGACATCTCGAAATAGATATCTAGATATAAATAAATATCTGTCACTAAATTAAAAGTTTGTTAAAACGTCTTATTATTGCATTAACAGACACCTCTAAACACCCCAGACTGCTATAAGGTCCATCATGGACGTATTATAGTTTTGACGACCTCCGTGGTCGAGTGGCGTACACACCGGTTTCAAGGTGTCGCCAGCTCTGAGGTCCCGGGTTCGATCCCCGGCCGGGTCAATGTAGAAAACAACTTTTCTACATTGTCTCGGGTCTGGGTGTTTGTGGTACCTTCGTTGTCTCTGAATTCCATAACACAAGTTCTTTAGCTACTTACTTTGGGTTCAGAGCAATGTATGTGATGTTGTCCACATTTTATTTATTTATAGTTTCGGTTCAAAGTTTGACCGCAGCCCGCTAATGAGTTACAGATCGCAAACTTTTTACTCAAAGATTTCAAGAACATATAACTTGTTTCTTACGGTTTGTAATGTGCACAAAAACCGATGATACGTCAGTCACGAAGCGAACAGACGCGACTCGTGGGCTCGTGGCAGAAATCACCGCGTGTGCTTACTATCACGAATTGAGTTCAACGGACAATAATGCAGGTACTACACTTGTGTCGTCATTAACTAAATGCAGACGTTAACTGTGTTATCGAGTGTTAGCAATGGTGTGAGCCAATGCTTTTAGTTTTCACAATATTTTCATTTTTTCTACGGCTATTGGGTACTTGAAGAGTGATGTAAAAGATCAGATATCTTTAGGTTAAGAATATAATATACAAGAGGACCAAATATGGATGTCAAATCGAATCAAATGAAAATGTTATTAACTGTTTTCTATAATGTAACGGTAGTCTATGTCAAATTACTTACTTTAATCTAACGAAAGCACTAACTTTAATAACAAAGTATTAAACTAAAATTTATTTCCTTATAGATAGTCAGTAATTACTTATTTGGTTTTTTAATTGATAGCTTACTATCCTTATGTGCATTAAGTGCACTTATTGGTGTATTTTGTCATGTTTAACGTGAAAAATAATAAAAGAATTAAATAAAAATTCTCTCTTACTTTTTTTTATATTACGTAAAGTAACAAGCGATATCGCGTATCTAAGCATAAAATTGTTAAGAATTTTATGCTTTCAGTACAGCTTTTCAAGAACCTTTACTCATTTTAAAGAAATTCCTTAAATATTATTTCAGAATTTCTGGTTTGATACAGACGAATGGCTCTGAATGAAAAACATAACACGTTATTCTCACGAGGTATTAAAGCACATGTTGAACATAACTCGCTTGAGGGGCACAAAACAAGGGTTGTTTGATTATTGTATCAAAGCCGTACTGTACACTAAAGTGATATCTTGACCTATATCGCCAACCTTTTACCTACGAAATAAACTCAATAACGTCTCACTCAAAGAATATCGATGATATAGATAGCACACGGAATACGGTTATTGAAAAGGTTACGGTTTTATTGGAAGCATAAATCGGCAAATGTTAAGGAGAATACTGACTAAAATAAATAATATACCTACAGATCTCCCTTTAAGGTGTACAAAACGGTTTTAATTTCGACTAACTGTCTAAGGTGAAATAGTTAGATGTGCAATTATGATGATGTATTTTACCAAACATTTTATCAAAGTTAATGAATGTCAACAAAGGCCTCTTTCAACAAGAGAGAAATTCAACGATTCTGTAAATGTATATAGTATACAAGTGACAAGAGTTAACAACACCGTAAAGTGAAATCTCTTATAGCAGACAACTTAACAGGATTTAAAACCGTGTTAGCGCTTCGTTTGCTTATAAACGAGATAGCGGTACTTAACCGATCTAACGCATTATCTCGTAAGGGTTAAATCCGTGGCAATGCATGCAGAATTGTCAAGCCAGTCTACTTTCTTAGTAAACAAGAATAGCAACAGTGTTCAATACAAGAGTATCCCACGCTTGTTACGCCAATAAAATCATACAAATTACCATACAATTCATACATACGCCTTCAGCAAATGAAGCGAAGCAGTTACTTCCTGTTTGTGTTGAACCTTTGCATTATGTAATAATTACTTGGCGACATACCCGTTACTGTGAAGACGGGGACAGCTTAAACAGTTGTCTCCGGAATATTAATAAGTCCATCATACGAACAATGCAAATTTACTGTTGATGTTGCTAATAACTGTCAACCCTAGTTTCAAGACAAACAAACTTCAAGATTAGAACATAATTTCTTATAAGGGTAGGTGAAAATGAATTTGAGTACATTCTACTTTCGAGTCCTGCTGGGTATTTATTAGTATAAAAAGGAAATATTTATGTCCTGTTAGATGCAAAATAAAACAGCTAAATAATAGTCTATAAAAATTCTGAAATTTCACTGATGTATAAACGTTTTCAAGTCTACCAAAGGGACATAGCTGTTAGACACTACAATTAAAATATATGGAACACAAATCGGATTTACAAACAACAAACGTTAACGATCCTAACAATGCCACGGAGTAGAAACAATACAGTAGTGCCATAACAAACAAATGCTAGAAATGCTAAATACATATATCGTACCCACGTGTGGAACGATCTTCGCCGGCGGGTTTTTGTGTCCGTTCTCCACGGTCACAGAGCCAGGTGGGCACGGAAAATGAAATGGAATCCGTTAACTACTCTATGATCTCGTGCCAACCATTCTGTCGCAAACGATTTTAATGACGTCATGACTGCTCTAATAGCTATAGTCAGTGCGCGACACGAACGCACATTACACAGTTTATGATTATAAATATTTAATTCATGCTTATCTGTTCTTCTTTATTTGTTTTATTTTTCTTTTACGATTACATAAACTTACTGTACGAATATTTTTCCCCGTTTTGTATATGGGTAGTGACCAGTTATAGACTCAGGTCATAGCTCATATTTACACATAGATAACCGTATAAGCACCGACTGGTTGGCGGCGGCGAAATTGAGATCAAGTACCTACTTCGTATTAGTCATACTCGCGTTCACTTAACAAGCAAAAAGTATACCGATATATTCGGTTTAAGTTAACCAACATAATATCTGCAATAGCGACCAAAATTACATCAAAATGATGATAGATTAAGTAGACAACTTGGTGATAAGACAACAATGTTCATTAACTAGATATACATCATGCGAAAAAGGTCCCACGAACAAAGAATGTTATCACCCATGCAACATTTACTTGACAATGGCCGCCCCACCGCTGGTGACATCGCCAAGTTTATTCGCCATCTAATCGTTTATTTAACTGTATATAGCTCCAAGTTTTGTTTACTCGTGAATAAATTTCTCTCAATATTTTAGCATGTGGCACGTTCGCATCACCTATGTTTGTTTAAACGCTAGTACTTAAGCGTATTCCAACAAACCATGACTATTATATTTTCGTGTTCAGTTTCTGATTTTAGTGTACCTATGTAATCAGCGCTTTCATGTTATCTAATATTGCAGCACACTGTACCATATGTAAGCGTTGTTTGTCTATATGTTACGTTTAATTTTGGTGCGCGCTACCTACGTACGCGGAGTACGTGTGGAACTAAAAACAATCTCACGGTCGTCCTACAGACAATGACTGAAAACATTCCAAAATTTCAAACAATAAACCTGTATACAATAAACATTATTTATAGTAATACGTTTTGAAAGCCTGATTAATGAGTAAGCTCCTAGTTTCTGTGTCTCTTTTTTATCAACATGGAAATGTAATCGTATTATTTAAATTCCCTTCTGTTTTAAGCAATATTTTATTACAATATAAAACATTACAAAAATGTAAATAAAAAATCTAATAATATAATGGATATATTTTACAGAATTTACTTCTTTTTTTAATGTCACTGGCATTTATCTACCTGTTCCTCTTTTAAAATGGACTGAATAGATTTAAACTTAAATGCCTTCAAGAAAATCCTCATCCGTCCGTTTATACAGACCAGGACTGTCGGACCTCCTTAATATTTCTGTCACTACCTTTTATAGTCAATTCATTCATTTATGCGGCGGACTGTTGTAAGTCTAGGTATACCTGGAACCTAATCGTGCAAGGTCTTCATATCCTCAATATACCGCAAGTACTATTTGCAATTTGAGTTAATAGCGGAACTCGTATGAAGTTTGCCTTCCGGTTATTCTGATGGTTACATCTAGTAGATAATAGTGATAGTACTAATGCACAAGGTCTAAGTGTATTTAAATATTTAAATGCATGCATTTAAAATTAACAGATGCGGGACTCTTCGATTGTAGAGTGCTTCCGACTTCCGTTCGAAAACTGTGCATCTTATATACAAACAGTCTCGAACTCATCATTATATGTTTTAGCTTGGAATATAATATATTAAAACTTATTCAAGGCCTCTTACTGTTCATTGAGACAGATCTTTTTACTTCAACGAACTTATGGCACGACCCTAACAAATAATTCGCAGTACACTCAATACATGTAGAGTTTCCAGTCCATATGTTGATAGTATCGATATCTCGGATCATATTTCAAAGTAATAGAACCCTAACAAGTATCGATTACGATATCCATGACACCAATATGGCTACATGTGTATACGATAACGAATTCCAATTTGTTAGTGAGGGAATTAGGCATGCTTAAATAATAAACTGCCTTATTCCATTATGTACTGCGCAAGCAACCGCATGATAATACTCCTCAAGGTATTGCATAAATCATTAAAAAGCTATATTGTTTGTACACAATCCTCTATGTGCACTTACCAAATTAAGGGTTATATTATAACACTCATAAAGAAATTAAACAAAAAGTTAAGGAACAAGGTATAACCTTGTTACTTGACTAATAAAATTGTATTTCTAGCGATAAAAAAGTTCCAAAATTGCTTCGAATTACCAGATATTGTTGCTGGAGCCTTTACAGGGCGAATGACAATACGATGCAGGGAAGCGCAGTATATGTTAAAATGCAAAGCATCACTACTTGCTATTCATATTTAAAAAATAAAGTTCGCAAAGTACCTACTATCGACTAAACAAAAATAGTTTTAAAATAGTTTTATCTCGAAGACAACTAGCGCAGAACGTCGGCGGAAGATAATATCCGTGTACACTTGTAACGAAGGACGGACTTGCCCTGCAGAAGTGCGGAAGGATGTAATGAAAATTGACTCGCTATGCGGGACGTGTGCCCTTCACAATACTTCTCATGTCAATAAGCTGATAATTTTCAATGTGGGTTTTGATACAGAAATAAGGAACTATCTTGACGTATTCAGTGACTTTTGAAATATCGTTTTAAAGTTTTCGATAAAATATTATTACTACATAACTTAATTAAGTTAAGAGCTGCACGATTACTTTATCGATACAATTTGTTTTCGATAATTGACTCATTACTTTCTCGAATACAGAAATGTCGTATAATCGATATTACATCACGAGTATTCGTCGAGGGTTTTTTATTTCGATAGTTTTTCAGTGAGGAAAAAACGTTCGGCTCGTGGATGGCAATTTCCGTTTCTTTCACCAGCGGGCACTTTAATGAAAGACGTGTATTCCGCCGGTGGCGCGACGCGGTGACGCCCACAGCGAACGGCTGGAAATGATGTAGCTCTAGCTACAGTTATTGAAAACTACTTTTTTGCTATGTAGAGTAAACCCACACACGTATATATTTTTAAATAAATCATTAATTTTTATTATTCCGATGTTTTAAGCCGTACGTCACGATTTATGCCTGAGAAACGAAAATTAAAGTAGCTAAGAGAATATTTTGGTACCTATTCATATCTACGACTATGTCTCGTAAGATGTAAGAGAGACTATAAAAGAATATTAATGCTGAAAGACCTTAGTTAACATTTTATATAACTAACAAATACTTATCTAGAGAAATCAGGAACGGGATATTTTAGCCAACATAAATTATACGACCTAATAAAACAGTTTATCTACAATAATCTACATATTTAGCTATTAATTTAGATTGCCTTGCAGATAGCAGTAATGTTCTTCCAAGAATCCGGATATTTCTATTAATTACCAGTATAGGAAACAAAAGACTGACTTTTAGACTAAAAATTGTTTCAAATATTATAAATATAACTCATGTAAACGTATTTTTCTTGTTACAGGTTTTATGAGCGTTGAAGACTGAACTACCGGCTTAAGAGGACATCAAATACTTTTATTTACAAATGTAAGTGTAATATATTTCAATATTATCTACTTTTATGTTTTTGGCTAATTAATTGGCAACTAACTAGGTGAATATCTTTGTACGCTAGGCTAACTAGAATGAAGTAACTTTTACCCTGCGGGAGCAAAGGTACTTATTATCCCGTGCAAAATGTGGAATAAATATCCACTCAGACACGGAAGGAAACTAGCACCGTGTCATTCTGTGATTTGCTTCATATTTTTTTCTTTAAATGTTTATTTCGAACGATTCGAATCCAAACCATTCATACTTTTAAACAACACACTTTATTTTAATAATAATTGATTGCACATTATTCAAAAGCTACGGATCATAAAATACACGCTAATTTATAATTATAAACTAACGGTGTTTTTATGTTAGTATATTAAGAACTCCCTAGAGCATATTACTATTTACAAATGTTCGTGATATTAGTAGACAAAACGCCCTAGACCATGACCGACCTTGGTGGTGTTTCAAGGCCGTCTTCGCAGTATTTGAAATCGATGCCTACCAATGTATAATAATAAAATAGTTGCTACATTAATGTCAAGGATGCAATTTTGTTTTCCGAAAATAAGTAAGTTCTGGTTTAGCTATGATACAAGATCCCCGAGCCGTTCGCGATTAGTAGGGTAAATGTCTATAGATTTACTAATCGCGAATATGATTTCCTTGAACAAAAGTAAATATCACCCTTCACCGATCTGAATGTCCTTGTTGTAAGAGAGATTTGGTGGTCTGTGGTCCTCTCCATATTTGTATGATAAACAAGCCCGATCTATTTACTATCAGTGGTGTATCAATTAGAACTACGCATTAGTTACGCACTACGCCATCCCGTTATACTCACTAGACACCGCATCGATTATCTTACGGTTATACGTGATATTAATATGTAGCAACATCGATAAGATTGATTAAATGATTCCTTTCACCTGTCAAGATGTGCGTGACTTGTAGTTGAAGGTACTTTGATTATTAAATTCATAACAATACGTAGGCTTAATTCAGCATTTTGGAATTACAAAAACATGGCAACATGATGGGCGCATGTAAAAAGTGTTTTATGATAAATTGCAAACAACAAAAAATCTGCCAAATTATACTTTAAATCCCGTCGCTATATTTCTAAAATGATAATAGATATAAACATAAATAATATAAACCATAAAACAGCACCAAATTTAATTACTTAATTTTATAAACAGACGCTACTTTTTCCAAAAACTTTTACCGGGAAAAACTTTTAATTGTTTTAAATAAACAACAACATTCAATTAACGTTTGTTAATTGTCTCTATCGAGATAGCGATGATTCTGCTAATGTGACATACCTAAATAAATCATGCGAGCATAGGCTACCCACTGGCTCATTTTGGGATGTGCTGACCTCATGCAACGCAGGGACCCGTTCCGCATTCGGATAGCTTGGACCTGTTGCATTCACATACCAGGCTGCCTAGCGGAACACACTGCTAACTGGACTATACGACTGTTAACAGACCATACAAATGAGCCAATTGCATTCGATTATAATAGAGACGACTAGAATCACATTTTCATATTTGTAGTTTTAGTCGTACGCAATGAACGCCTATTTTCGCACCGCTGATAACACTGTACACGGTAGGACAATAACTGAGCATTGCACTGATTACATTCCATTGTAATGACAAAAGAATTCGTATTCTTGTGTAAAAAATGCAAATTTAAAATTGCAATAAATTAAATAGTATTTTGGTCACGAATTTCAATTTCTACGGAAGTATGTGATCAGAACACTATTAGTCCAATTCATACTTTTTGAAACATATACTTATGTATATTTATAAACCTTTTTGTTTAAAAAGCCGCACTTAAACAAATTTATATTTTCTTACCTATCAACAAATTAATTTTTCATTTGCGATATCCTTAAACTTGATAAGCCATTAAAACATCAAATCTATTTTGAGAATTAATTTTGTACACGTTCACAACGCGGTCAAGTCCAACGGTTGTTTGTCGGTCAGAAATGTTACAAATGTTTTGTATCGTAGGTACATAATTCTTGAAAACATTTTACAATAAGGATTGTAACGGAACAGCAGCGAGCTTGTACAACAATTCTAGTTTGTTTGAAAAGGAAAGTTTTTCAATTGTATGCGCCCTATTCACGATAATACGCCTCTTTACTACTTGTCACTCATGTCATCACAAAGCACAGTACATGTCATACAACAACGTCAAAAACTAAATCTGTTGTAGTACATGCGAGACGCAGAACAGTATATTTTTTCTCATTTTCTTTCAGTTAATTTTGTATTCCTGTTTAAAGTCGGTACGTGTGTATGTAGTTAAGCGAGTGAAGTGTTCCAATCTAGGCGTGGTTCAGAATATGCCCAGAGAAAGTAAAGGGTCGGCATCATCGCAGCTCATGCTTTCTCTCGGTTATATTGACCCTACTAATCACGATTTGGCGGTTTAACTTTACGTGTCAGTAGCAATCTTTAATAACTACTCGAGGATTTTTTGTTTTCTGTTATAACCAAAGTTGAACTTTATGTACCTACCTACTCTACATCTTCGTTCTATTCTACATAAACAAACTTTATAATTACGAACATAATTTGACTATTCAAACTCCTTTGGGCAAGTATTAATGGCAATCTAAGTTCAGAATTATTCGTGTCAATGACTTGTAAACTATTTGTAATTTGATTGGAAATTGGTTGAATACAAAAGTTTCCTTTGATCGGGTCTACCCTGACATCGTATAGAAATATATTCATTTGGCACATTAGATCCTCAAGACACACTGACCTAACCTTTAGTTAATCTCCTAAAGTCGGCCAAATAAAAACAAAAGTTGCAATACTAGTTTTTCAAGATAGTCGGGTCGAAGTCAGCCAATGTTTATTCCCACTTGCGAACAATTTGGCCTCGAAATTAAGAAAAGTTAACTTTCGATGTCCTACAACAACATATACCTGTTGATGAATCTCAATGTGGGGGTCACAACTCACAACGGACGAGAATATACTAGGCTTTCGTTTGAAATACGACCCAGTGAATAAACAACACGTAGTAGTGGCAAGCTAGAAGTCAGTTGTTATATTAGGCTACAGTACTCATCCCGTGCATTAGCACGGGATGAGTACTGTAGCCTTTGAGACACTTTCGTAATTTATGGATTCTAGTAATTGAGTGGCAACGTTATGATTGCTCTTAGCATAGGTAATAATATCTGTTTTATATTTCATTATTTTTCATATTAATCCGTAACTGTAAAATATGAAATTGAAAATGTGCTTTAGAAATCTTTACAATATTAATATAGGTATATAAATATATATTTCAAAGGTATTACGTTTAGCAGACCTGTAACTATAATATTAGACATTTATATTAACTTTTATGACTGTATAAGCTTTAAATAAGCACCACACAGCAACAGACAAAGTAAATTGCTGAAGCTTCTGAATAATAATCTCCTTTGAAACATGTTAGGTCATTGCCCTAGCGTGGAAAAGATCAAAATTTATCCGCGCAAGGTGTACTCTGCACATCGTATCAAGTTTGCAAAATCCTGCAACTGTTGTAGTAAACAAAAGTGAACTTTAGTGTCTGTTAGTTACGGGTTACGGTAGCCTTAAAGATGTTGTAGCAGAATTATAAGTTCGCTTCATAACCGGGCCGGGCTGCAGGCCCGTGCCTCCGTGCAAAAAGTCGTCGACTCGTCTGCTGCGAATAATTATTAAAAGGGCGCGGGCGATGGCGACGTCTTGTCTCGTCTCGATGTGACACGCCTTCCCACTGCAGTAGTGTCACTTTATACTAAACTTTCACTTTATTTTTAACGTTACACTAGATCAGAAAAAAGGCTTATCCTTCCGGCAATTTTCCTGCTTCTATTTTCATACTTCTTTTATTTCTAAGAAAGATTTAAATTGTTTTTCGTTGCTAGGTTATTAATAGAAAACCGTCATTATTTCGCTAGACGAATGGCGCAATTTACTCAAACTAAAATAGAAGCAGACCTTAGGTCATCGTCTCGAAGATAGTTTTAATAACTTGGTCATGGGATTGAGTTTTTATATTATAACGTTAATTTTCTCTTGTTAATTAGTTTTCTGTTTTAATTTTCAGAGAACCTAACAAGAACATCTCGTGATGGTGCGCTCGGACGACAGTGTGAGATAACCTGCCGCGAGGCTACGAAGTATGGGTGCTAACATGGGGAAGAACTCGAGCCTGCTCGACGCGCTGCCCACTGCGCAGGGCACGCTGCACGTGGTCATGCTGGGCTTGGACTCCGCCGGCAAGACGACCGCGCTCTACAGACTGAAGTTCGACCAGTACCTCAACACCGTCCCTACCATCGGGTTCAACTGTGAAAAAGTCAAGGGGACTCTTGGCAAATCCAAGGGTGTGAATTTCCTCGTTTGGGACGTCGGTGGCCAAGAAAAACTACGACCTCTGTGGAAATCCTACACTAGGTGTACGGATGGCATAATTTTTGTGCTAGACTCCGTCGATGTGGAACGAATGGAGGAAGCAAAAATGGAGTTAATACGGACGGCTAAATCTCCTGATAACGCCTGTGTGCCGATTCTCGTATTAGCGAATAAACAAGACTTACCCGGGGCGAAGGAGCCCCGCGAGCTGGAGAAGTTATTAGGGTTACACGAGTTGGTGTCGTCGCCGCACGGATCACGCGACGCGCACGCCTGGCACGTGCAGCCCGCCTGCGCCATCACCGGCGAGGGCTTGCATGAGGGGCTCGAGGCGCTCTATGAAATGATACTCAAGAGAAGAAAATTAGCCAAGTTACAAAAGAAGCGAGTCAGATAAATTGTACACTGGCGTGCAAACTGTTTGTGACAAGTCAGCTGTGCGGTAGTAACGGACAGGTCGTGAACGTTTAGTATTTTAAAATGCTCATGAATGGATGATTTTATAACGTCCGAGATAGAGACACCAAATATTGTTTTACTATAGATGTATAACGTCTTATGAAATATTCCATCATCATGTTGCTCAAGTTATATTGAACATTTTGAAGGAAACGAATATTATAAATTAAATGAACTACTAGTCATTTTCTTTTGAAAATAGCTAGGTGGAAGATAAATGTAGTGCTTTACAAAATCTTTTAGAAATGTCCAATTGATATGACCACTACTCGCTTATTTACATTGGTATAATTCAGCTATTACAAGGCCACTAATCCGCAGTAAGCCTAAATATGCAAATCTAACGACAACGTGTACATTTTTAGATTGTTTTAATAGTCTGGAAAACGTGGCTCACACAATATAATGTGGGACCATTAGTGTTACAATATTTAGGTAACGTTAATGCGTGATAAGGAGATGAACATTTGGAGTTTTGTAATAGTCAAGTGTCAAGTTTATATATTAGTCATGTCTGTGGACTTACTAGATTTATCCTTCTGAATGTCATATTTTATATCATGTGTGAAATTATCTTTTGTAGAGTAATTAACTGCAGTGTAAACTATACTAAAGTTTGTACCTTAAATAAGAACATACTTTGTCATTGTACCTAACTGCATAAGTACTGTAAAACCTGTTAACTTTGCCCCTGAGGGGTAACTTTGTCCCAAACTGGGAAATAGTTTAAACTTCCCGTCCTGTCATAATCGTGAGAGTGAACGTCTTTATTCATAATTTAACATATTAAAAGTTTGATTTAGGACGTTTACTCTTACGATTGTCATGACTCGAAGTCAGTTTGGGACAAAGCTACCCCTGTGGGCCAAAGTAACCCGGTTTTACGGCACTTTTTAAAAGAGTTCCTTCACTCGGTCTTTGTATGCATCAGTGTGTATTTTTAAACTTCTGTTGTGTAACCAGCCTCTCCTTGTCATCTTTGTCTGTAAATTCTTTGCTCTACTTTCAATTGTAGCCACCAATTTAGTCCATATAGGCATTATTTACAATTTATGAAGAGGCTTGTACTACGTTTATGTTAGAAGAGCTTCAAGTTTTTTGTACATATACATACATATTGTAAATACTTTAGGGAATTATATCATACGAAATAAACAACGTAAATATGTCTTTCGAATAAAAGTTTTTGTGCTAATTTGATACCGATTGATTAATTAATTTCATATTTACTTCGGTAATCACTGTTTTTAGCTTAATTCACTTAACAAATGCAAACACTAAGAACCTGCAATCAACGAAAATTAATGTTTTACTAAAATCGTTTAACAACGCCAGTCTTATCAGTCAACCATTAAACGAACATGAAATGTCGATAAAAAGCTTTAAACTTCTTACGGAAGAAAATGTATGTCATCATTTGTCTATTAATAGTTTTAATTAGTACCTATTTATTTATTTACTCATAGAAGTATAACTTAATATTAAGACATATGTATTGAATGAAGCTTTTACCATTTTTTGTGTTAGGTACTCACATTGTAAATATGTAAATTCCAAGTAGTGACTTGTCAATACCATGAAACCAAACATTTTTATGAGTAGAGCATGTAAATTTTGTTATTGAAGTATATTTGTTTTATTATATCTATACATTGCGTATTATTGTATTGTGTTTTATGAAGATACATATACGTTTTTCATATTGAACCCCGTAAATAAACTGTTTTCATTAACAACAAGCATTTTATTTTAAATTCGTCATTAAACAGTGTGATGTTCTTCAGCTAAATTCAAACCCTGTATATAGTTAGCTGGGTCCTCTTTACCGGTCCAATCTGTAAATAGTGTCAAGTATTCTATTTCAGCTTCAGTCAGACTATTGCGGGCTGCTTCATATTTCATTTTAGGAAGTTTTCTTTGCGAGCTTCGCTGCACAATATACGTATACCCTGGCTGATTAGTTGCAATCGGTGCATGGGCACGAAGCAACGCTCGTTCTAATCGTTCGAAAAGGCGAAGTTCCCTAGCTGCCACTTTAGCTCTCCTGAACTTTAGCCGTTCTGATTCTACATACTGTGCCATAGCAGCCTGTATTTTATCACCAGTCACAGCATCCAATCGTTTAGAATAATCCATATAAACATCTTCTAATGCTTTAGCAGTAGAAACTATATCCATATTGATTGGTTTCTCATTGTATATTTTTTCATAACAAAATTCTAAATGTGTTTGGAATTTCAAAACATCTGGTGCACCAACGCTCTCATAAAATAATCCATTAATTATTTTAAAGAATTTTTCTTCAAGTTGCGATCGTTGGTCTTCACTTAATTTTAATAGATTTTTAAATTGTTTGATAATGTTTAGAATACCAGCACTTTCTTGTGCAATGAGGTCCTTAAAAAGTTTAATTCCTCTCTTTAGGAATGTCGCATGAGGTGCTAGTTGAACCACATGAATAAAATGATGCAAATGTTGCTGTTCTATGCCATCAAAAATTTTCATTAAATCAGCCGGATGTTGAAAATATAGAACTGGCTTCACAAGTCCACAGTAGCATTCTTTTTTTAGTTTCTCAAACATAACATTAAAGGTATCTTCTTCGCTTGAAATTCCAAAATCAAAACCTTTTGCTTCTATTTCAATAGAACGAGCAAAATTTCGGTTTTTGTAACGCCAGCTGGGTGGAGAAAGGTAGTATAAAAATCTGCCATATTTTTGTTGTAGACCATATCTGTAATCTAGTCCTACTATGATAGATGATATGTTAAAGATTTTTGCTGCCAAACATTGCAGTTCGAATGTTTGCTTATAAACAGCCAATTTTACCTCATCCCATTTACTAAGACATAACATGGATTTACGATAGTCATCTGAGACAAATCCATCGAAGTACTTCACCTGTTCCATATACTTTTTAATACTTGAATCGTATACTTCTTGTTCATTTTTAAAATTTGTGTCGATATTTAACATACAATCGTTTCTATAACCAACTTCTTGTCTCCACCCCAGTTGGCTGTTGAACAAGTACTTCAAGGACTTAAATGGAGCAATGTATCTAGACAGAAAAGAGCCATTAACACATTTGAAAAATCCTGGATCGAAGTCCGTTACAGCATGGCACTCATCGGGTGGGTATTCCGTGTAAAGTCGCTTTTGTAGATCTGCGTAATCAGCTTTGTAATGATCACGAAACCCTAATTTACTGCGTTGCCTTGATTTATCCTTTTCTTGTTTCTTTGAAAAAAGAATATAGGGCAATAACACGCCTTCTTTCTTGAATGTTGCTATCGATAAAGGTTTAATAACGGGCAATGAAAAATTTTCATCAATCTCTTTTTTAGACTTGGGTTGTCTTTTTTTAGGAACTTGTTTAATTACCTTTTGTTTAGTAAAACTTATTGACTCTTCAACCAGCTTTCTGGGTTTGGGTATGTCGATAATAACGGAATGCGTATCTTCATCATACATTATTAAAAAATATAATTGTGATTACTTATTAATCATGAAATGTTGTTTTATAAAATGTACATAATAGCTAGTCTTAACCAGCTAGATGAAATCATTGAAAGATTCGAAAATATATATCAACGATTTGTAAGTCATAAGTAAATGCAGCACAAAAAAGGGTAGGTTTAATAAAAGCTGTTTATGAAGGAATTTAATTAAGATTTAATTACCTTTCATAAATACATAGTTCTCTATATTTAAAAGAACAAAATATCTAATAAAAACATAATTTGGAATACAAATAATAAGAATGGAAAATACAAACCCTTGTAAATCTTTAAAAATCCATTTGATATGTAGTAGATACACTAGGCGCCCACTCAAATATTGGCTTGACATACTCGTAATAGTCCTTTAAAAACGGTGCTGGATTCAAGCCTTCGCACCAGTCGGTAAACAATATTAATCCCTCACGTTCTTCCGGAGATAATTTATACTTCTTGCGCTTCGCTCGTTCTCCACTCAACAGTTCAGTTTTCTTCTTTTCAGCAATCATGAGAGCTTTTAAACTCTTTTTATCTAAAAATTTCCTTATTGCTGGTCTTGTATACTTGGCTGGTGGCAAGAACGCTTTATTCATAGCATTTGTCATTTCTCTAAAAGCCCGCAGTTCCCTTTGAGCTTTGTAAGCGTTCTGCATCATCCTTAAATCTTGAGCGAAAAAGTCATTTCGTGCTTGATTAACAATTTTAAAATCTAAGGCATCTAGACGTAAATTGTAGTCTTCATACATAATTTCAAGAATCTTTAGGGGATCGTGAAGACTATGGTGGCCTTCTTCGCACTTTCCAAATACCTGTTCATATACATACTCTATACATATTTTTAATTTCAATGTTGTAGGACTGGCAATACTATCATAAAATGATTCATTCAAGATCCTAAAGAACTTTTCCTGCAAATGGCTTTCGTTAAAAGTTTCTCTCGATATTTCATGGTTAATGCTATCAATATAATACTGAAAGTAATCGGATTCCTGTTGTGTTGCCTGTTTTAATTGTTTAATACGGTCTCGTAATGATCTATTAGGACCATCAGTTTTTGCTAGCTGTATTAAATACTCTCGACTTTGTAGCTCCATTGTTCTGAATAAATAGATCATCTGCTCAGGGTTTTGGAAATACAAGCAAGCAGGGAGAGGGTTTTTTAGTTCAATTTTAGCTACCTCTACCATTTTCTCAATGTCTAGTGATTCAACTAAGTCATTATCCGTAGCAAACTCTCCAGCTTCAAACTGAATGGACATTACCCTGCCTCTGAGAGTTTCATCGTTTTGTTGTCGCCATGACAGAGGAGCTACAAACATCAAATAGCTTCTATATGTCTTCAATATGCCTCGTATGGCATCGAGCTTAAACAAAATATTGTTTAATATTGTTAAGGATGAAACATAGCCAAGGAACTCTGAACTTTTAGCAAGCAAGTCATTATAAACTTTCTCTGCTACTGTTACTTTCAAACACGCCTTTTTGTAATCTTCAGTAAGGAATTGTTGGAAGTTCCTAATGTGTTGCTTTAGTTTATCAACTATTCGTTCATAGTGTTCAGATTCTTCTACGTCGCTTTTTTCTATCTTCAGAATCAGGTCTCGGCGGTATCCGATTTGTTGACGATACATAGCGTAGCAGCGAATATTGTTTAGGTAAACTTTTATGTCGTCGAAGCATCTCAAAGGCCTACCTTCAATGACCGTATAAAATTCAGGATGAATTTCTACAACTGCTCTAACGTCGTCCGGGGGTTCTTCTATATAAAGCCTTCTGGATATATCCCTGGTTGCCGCTATTCTTAGATTATCTTTTAAGAATAGTGGTTGGGCTAACCTTTCCCTTGAGATGACTTTCTCTTTACGATCACTGTACTTTATGTATGATAGTAGTTTTTCTGACCTTGGTATACGAAATGGTTTCATTGGTTTCTTCATATCCTTATTCTCCACGGCATGTTTTCGATTAGCAAAATAATGTTGCGTGTTGGGAACATATCGTCGCCTGAATATAATATCCAGCGTTTTCAAAGGAACCATCGGTTTGCGCTCTTTATCAAGGCAAGATGGCATTGTGATGAATAAATAAAGTACAATTAATTATAAGCGTTTTAAATCTAAAAATATTAAACAAACCGTAAATAAAAATAATTAGTAAAAGCTATCGTAATGTCTAATGTCAGAAATTTATAGATTTATCTGATGTCTATGTAATAAAGGTACTAAACTCTGTGATTGATACAATCACAGCATGTTACCAGAACTAATAAGAATTTATTCAAAGTAACTTTTATTATTAAATATTCAAAATTATTATCTTATATTTTTTCTTTTATTGACAATAAACGCTTAAACTGTTATTAATGCTAGGAGTAGAACACCTGCTTAAAATACTAAAATTACAAAAATATAATATTACTGTTTTTTAGGTAACTGTCCATCCTTAGAAATTGGAAAGTGGTAGTCGAAAAGTAGGAACAACTAGAAGAGTGGGAAGGTGACAAGAGTTGTGACAAAAATTATTTCTCGGACCTATGGCTGTTAGCGAAGAGGGAACAGTGCTCGTTTGTTCCTTTAGAGACGCTTTTCTTGACGCAATACGCAACAACGGCGCACTTGAAATGGGTATGACGATGTACGACATCTACATACAAAAAAGCGAAATATATTTTTTTAAACAAGATGCAAATGCAAAACCACTTTATTATGCCTTGAGACTTGAAAACCCATACAATTTATGGGAAAATATCGTGATAAAGTATACGTAAAATGGCACGCTATAAACACAAACTAAATTTTGGGTAAAAAAAAAATTCACACTAAAACTATTTTTACGGATTCTTTCGCGGTTTATTTTAGTTTTCGGTTCCACACCATCGTTGCGTTCACGTCTTATTGAATTCGTCTTTAAATAAGAGTAAGTTGCCTTTGCTTGTGGTGCCTTGAGTCCTATGCCAGTAGCAAATGCAAATGAGAAGTGGGTTCAGTGCCTCGAATATAAAAGGCTGGTCTCACAAATCTTGTAAGTATTTGGCTGAAAGCTTGTACGAGCTGCAATACGTTATTTAGACAGATTTGAATACATATTATTAATCTCTAAGCGATGACATAGTTTCTTCGAGAATACTAGTAATGTTAAATTTGTTATTTAAGTTCGTATGAACATGCTCTAACATGATAAAAGATTTTTTTTGCAAACAAAAATGCCTTATTTAATTAAATATTATAACTATAATAGTATTTTTTATTGATCATGTAGATAGTCTAAATAGATAGTTGTTACAAAATACCTTGGTACCTGTCACAACTTACCTCGGTCGTTTTTGTTAGTGTTGTATTTGTCATAAACCTTAACAATTTCATTAATTATAATAATTGACTCGAACAGAGTATGAACTGAGCTACATTAATTTATAGAGCTCATAATTGTGAAATGTTTCGTTACCCAGATATGTTTATTAAAGTATATATTGTCACAACCCGATTTTTACTTGACACAACCCGATCTATTAGAATTTAATAACTTAAAATAAATAAATCAATTAAAATGAATTAGTAAATATTTAATCAGTTTTCCTGAACAGTTCGATCTGTGTACAATGTTTATTTTTATTGCACACACATGTAAAAAAAAGTTATTAAATTTTAAATTTGATTTGATGTTTTTATTCACCTTAATGTTACTCGCAAATTTTACGCCTAGTTGGTTCATAAGAAGACTTCAACCGTTTCGACAGTTTCTCCACATCTTTAAGGAGCTTAGAAGCTTCTTTCGATTGCTTGACTTCTCTATTTGCATGTTCATAAGTTTCTTTTTCGATTTGTTTTATCAAGTCCAAGTCATAAGCAGATATGGATATTGCTAAATTATCGTATTCTCGTTCCAAGGCTAGAGCCATATCTAAGGAACTCAGTTTGATGTCATTCGGTGCTATTAGTTGCTGATAAGCAAACTCTACATAATTCAAAATTTGTAAAGCGGTTCCCGACGACACTAAGTCCTTAATTTTATCTTTTAAAATCTTGAAAAACACTTCCTTTATTTCAGCTTCGCGGTTTTCGTTCCATCTTATTGTTTCTTGGATTTCTTTATTCTAAAAGAAAAAAAAATCGTCAACACAATGTTATCTGGGGGCACGGCACGGGCACGGGCTCTAAGCAAAGCAGCAGCTGAAGCACAAGAAATAATAAAATCACATAAAAAGAAAAGAAAGAGACCTACAAAAAATAAATGAGATCCCACCAAAAACATTCAATGTAAAAAGAGCCAAGTCTCTCTACGCAATTCTTCCATCGTAAAAAGTTTTGAGATCGCATAGGAGCCAAGTCCTGTTCAACTTAATTTGTAATAATAAATCAATATTTTGTGACTATATTAGTTTTGTTTACATTACAATAACAGTGACTTGGCCATGAGCACAAGTTAAAGGTCGTTTGCTCCTTGTCATTACGTGCAAATACCGTTGAATTGATATATTATTATGGACATGATTTTGTAACTGATTGGAATTTAAGATCACCATGGACTAAACATACGCCATAGTGCATGTGCAGTTCACAGTTGGATGATACCGACGTCGGTTAAGGTGTCCTGATATTATTTATTTATTATTTACTTTGAACTCCTCCAAATATGCAGTTTTATATTTGTATCTTATTGTGCTCATGGCCAGGTCACTGTTATTGTAATGTAAACAAAACTAATATAGTCACAAAATATTGATTTATTATTACAAATTAAGTTGAACAGGACTTGGCTCCTATGCGATCTCAAAACTTTTTACGATGGAAGAATTGCGTAGAGAGACTTGGCTCTTTTTACATTGAATGTTTTTGGTGGGATTAATTTATCGCAAAGAAGGTACCTTTTTTTTTTTTTTGTTGGGTTGAAACTCTAATGACTTCAACCCACACCGAGGGCACGGCGTGGGGATATGTCGGACTTACACCGACTAAAAACACCCCGGTCCCGTCCTTGCCTTTGCTGGAGCCGCGGGATCGCTTACACAAGCTCTGCGCGGCCTCGGCAGGCTTCAGTCTTTACTAGACCCCTTCTAGAGGGGAGGGTGTATAGTGCCCACCCCTCGCTCCTTCAGAAGACGGACGCGTGGGACTTCGCGCCCGCATCATTCGTGGCCTGTCAGCTGATCAGGTGACGGGGTGCCCTTCCAGTCATCCGCAGGCCTGGCCTCAGGGTAGCCTGAGGTCGTTGCGCACCACGTTGCGTGCCGTAGTGTCACGACACCACGGCACGGTGTGGTGGTGGTTATTTAGTTTATAAGTAACTACAGACAAACTAAAGCATTTAAGTAAATGAGTACTAACCTTTTCTTGTATGAATTCTAATTCCTGACGAAGCATCTGTTTCATAGTGTCAACAGTTCTAAGGAATCTATTTTTCTCTGAACTTAATTCCGTGGTAACCAATAAATAATTTAAATTTTGTTTTTCTAGTAAATCAAATATGGTCAACAGTTGGTTCGGAGTTTCAAAGTACAGTTTCGGTGAAGGCAACTCTTTCAATCGTTTTTCTATTGAATCGATATCGGTTTTCTTGTAAATATCTGACTCTGTTGTAAAAATGTCTGGATGTTTCACGTCTAATATTATATTATTGCTATCTTGCCACAACAGAGGAGAAGCTTTATAAAGGAAATTTTGAAAAGATAGTAAAATCATTAAAGTTTCGTCAGTGTATTGTAATTTGGACTTAAGAGAAGCCATTTCATAGTTAGCTTTCTTATGTTCTTCTATTTGATTCGCTAATTCTTTTGCTAAAGCATCTGATCTCTGCATTATAGCAATGGTTTTATTATTGTCGTCCGCGAGAAATTTGTCAAAACTGTTCTGGTACTCTTCAAAGTGCTTGTACGCGGCGTCAAAAACATTTCGTTCGGTTTCTATTTCTTTATCAATCCTGAGAATTTCATCGACCAAAAATCCATGAAGAGTCCTATTTAGCGCCACATTTTTGATATTATGTTTATATTGATGTATCGATGTGTTCTGTCTTATTGGACGTCCATCTATCAAAGTGTAAAAAGCTGGGTCTATATCCACTATTGTTTTGATATCACTGTCTTGTATCGGCTCAAGGGGTGGTAGTTTTATCCCCGCAATCGTTTTTCTCGTGGACCGTTTAATGCTTTTCTTCTTTTTTGAATTGTTCATGTTTAAATACTTTTAGGACTGCACGGTACCGTCTAAACACAGTAGAGAATGTTTACTATCTAAAATCAATATTACTATAGTAACATAAAAACACACTGGTTCCTCCCACTAATATTTAGAGGTTTATCAAACCTAACATTTGAGAAACACTAGATACAACATTAGATTAAAATATACTAATCAATAATGATCAATTTGTAATTTAAGTCAGAAATACTTTGTGTGACTTGATAAAATGCGATTACAAGAATATTATAAATGCAAAAATAATTCCATCTGTCTGTTACGATTTCATGGCTAAACCGATAAACTGATTTGGATGAAATTTGGTATGGAGTAGGCTTGAATTTTATTATATATAGTATATCAAAGAAAGGATATAGGCTTCTTTTTGTCACGATAACCTACATCCACGCGGACGAAGCCGCGAGCAAAAGCTAGTTATGTAATAAAAAAAACAGTTAAGAACGAAGAATAAATACGATGTATTTATTTAAATTAAATACGTCATCCCTAATACAACTATACCATTGCTATAGCAGCCAATAAACCTGTAGGTAGTTGGGACAATGCTCAGTATTCCAGACAAATCTTGAAATATTATAACAATAATAGGTGTTTCATGTATAGGCGACATTAAGCAGTATATTACTATAAAAAATGACTAGAAATCAATGACATTTAAACTCAGAAAACAAACACACAATTGTTTAACAGCTAAGCACTTATAGGTTTAATCGCTTGAGGAGCTTCCAGTTTGTGCTTCTTCTTTTTCCTCGTCTTCTCCTTCCTTCTTGACGACGTCCCAAGGCATAATGGGTAAAGGTTCTACGAATGAGTCGTCGATCTTCAACTTGTATAGAAGCCGAGGCGTGAAATGAGTAGGTAATGGCCAAACCTCCTCTGGGAGAAACAAAAGAAGGTTATTAAGTCCAAAGGAATTGATGATAAATTTAAGGAACACAAGTTTTACACAAAAAATATGAGGGTTCTTAAGAAATATCAGCAAAACTTTTGTTGTAGACTGTAAATACTAGCTAGGCTAGATTGGTAAGGATATCAATGGTACTGTGCAGACGAGAAGTTCGGTTCATAATCATTCGTCTAACACGTAGCTTTTGTCTTTTGGGCTAAACTCCAAACCAAATAAATGAAAAACCAGTTACCGAAATAGAAGAGGTAGTCATCGACATGCCTGTGTACGCTCATGGTCTCACGAAGGTCTAAAATATGCGGGGATTGCAGCAAGAAGTCCAATAGGGCTACCTCAGGTAATGCCTCCATCTTCGGATCTATAACGCGTAATCCTTCGAATGAAAGCTGCAAAGAACAGTACCAGTTGAACAAGATATTGGTCCAGCTTACGCTGATAGTCATCATTCAAATAAGTTTTTACAAAAATTTATTTTTAACTCAAGCTTTTAAATCAGCTAGGCTCAAAGTACTAGTAATACTTTGAGTCTATTTTAACTTAGTACTATCAATCTACAAGCCCAAACACGATGGGATTGTAGATTGATTCCTATGGAACGCAGGTGGTAAGGCATTATTTGCTAAACATGCCTGCTTAAAGATTAAAAATGTAGGTATATAAGTATATGTGTCTAGTAAAATAGTTCACTAACTCATTCTAAATCAGGCAATGTAACAAAGCTTACATTTTCATCGGCTTTTGCAAATGCGCAGATTCTGGTAACTTTGTTGAGAAAGATTCGAAGTTGTTCCAGGTGTTCCTGAAGCGGTCCGTAGACGTCTAGCTTGCCGATAAGGGACGGAGGTCTCGCAGTTACCGCTCGCCATCCGGTGAATTTTCGCTATAAAAAGAGACCTATAGGTAAATAAAAGAGGCCATTTTTTTTTCTAAATTATGTTTTCTTTTTAAGTAGGTAGGATATTATAATAATACAGTAAGCCTGAAGCATTAAAGTTTGTTCTTGTCTCGACCAGTCAATCAAAATTAAAGGCTTGATTAAAATAATTCCTTTTCTGTTTCATTCAAATGTCTTTTTACGAGGACCTTTGCTAGTTAAAGTATTAAAGTAGATACCTAGATATACTTAACGGGAGTTATCTTAATATCTTCCATTATCCACGAATATTTTTTTTTGCTAATTAAAAGTTTAAAGCAATAAATTCGAATGTCATAGACAATACCGTCCGAACAGAATGATAGATCATCACAGTTTTTAAGCGTTTAAATATTTTCCTCTCCGGCGGTGGAGTCTCCACCTCGTTCAGGATCACGGTAAGGCCTTCCGTGTCCGCTTCTGCAGCTTCAGCAGCAGCAATTGCTTCTTGGTCCTGTTTTTGCATTTCTTCGATCCACTTTGCTTCTCGTGCGAATAAAAATCTAAGTTGTCTATGAATTGTGTCCTCAGATCCCTTAAATAATGTGAACTGATTGAAATACCTTCTTATTTTCCTAATATTCATGACAGTAGGTGGATATTACCTATTTTAATTAACTCTAGTACTAGCAAAGTAGGTATTTATTATGTAGATACTGTACAGTCTAATCCAGGGAACCAGGGAATAACGTGTAGGAGTATCTAAGTAGATATATGGACAGGACCAGCATACATTTCTATTTTAAACATACTTATACTAAACTAAACTTTTTATTATAAAATAATGACTTTGCTAATTAAGGTAATAGAGGCATATTAAAATAATAAATGTATGGGGTACATTTAATAAGATATTTACCAAACCTTACCTCAATAATATGGACAAAATAGCTATCGTATACCAGTAAGAAACCGTACACGTTTATTTCACAGTAAGTAGAATTCACTGAATTTATAGTCTCACTGAAATGTTTTATTATATCTTCTTTAGCTAGAGTATGCTCGCCGATGTATATCATGCGGATGGCATATGCTTTCTAAAATAATATATAATGTTAAGAACAAGTAAAGCATATCCAACATTTAGATAAATAAACCTACTAGATGGTGTTAACCAATTAACCTCAGAAGCCAAGGGTTGGCTTACAAACTTGGCTATCAATCTATGACCACAAAAGTTTTAACACACAGGAAAATCACCACATCAAAAATAAACAATAGACTGGCTTGCCAGATTTAGTTAAGTTTTCTCTATAAAATACTCACTTGCAACCTTAAATTTAAACAAAAACTGAACAAACTATTAGTCCAAAATATCGTACAGTATGTCTTACTGGTGCACCAAGTATTTGGCGATAAATAAAGGAAATACATAAGAATGTGCAACTAACCAAGTTAAATTTCTGAAAATTTTCCTCAACGACATCCAAAACGGATCTCGTATCAAGTTCA
The DNA here is from genome assembly GCA_932294365.1 of Diachrysia chrysitis. Lineage (NCBI taxonomy): Eukaryota > Metazoa > Arthropoda > Insecta > Lepidoptera > Noctuidae > Diachrysia > Diachrysia chrysitis. Next base: position 6,293,217 of record OW028653.1, read on the forward strand.
GGCAACGACAGCGCCATGGCTACGCTTAGTAATTTACCATAATAATATATTAATTACTTAGAAATAGCTAAATGTTTTAAACACATTCGTTATATCGTGGATCGTTATATCGTGGATCGTTAGATCGTTGTCTCCATGACGCTGTAAAACGTCAATTCGTATCTATGGGGACCGATGGCAGTAATATCTATTTATATAAAAAAATATCCCGATTTCCTTGGTCACGACCACAGAGTACTTATATATATATGGATCGCATTGCCATAACTTTTGATAGACTGCACCAAATCCTTCGGTTAATTTTTTTTTTTGTTAATTATGTTACATAATATGAACCATATTATATTGGAAAAGTTTTGAAAATCTCACACCACCCGTACGAAGCCGGGGCACCTGTTAATATTATAAATATTACCATCCTTTATTAGTGTTCTCTGGTCTGGTAGTAACACGTGACCAATCTACTAAGTATTCTATATTTTATGGACTAATTTGTTTGTTTGGTATCCAGTATCTACGCCAATATTTTCGAGCCATGTGGAATAAGAATGTACGCAGCAGTTATTCTTATTTGTGTATTAATATTTACATATACATATTTATTCGAATAAATAATTGAATCCACATACATCGATAAAACTGTAACTGAATCTTAAATAATAGATTTGAAAACAATTGTTTTAGATATTCAACGTTAAGTTGAGATTAGTTGTACTTAGACTTGAATATAAAAGGTGAAATAAAATTCAATTAGTCCAGTAACATAATTATATTACTTACATTACATCTAAACTCTAATACATAAAATGTTATTATATTTAATAATCATCGTATCTATTACTCTTGAAACTTCTATATCTATTAAAGCGTTTGTTTCCACCGTACTGGTTGTCGTACTGGTTGTTATACTGATTATTATATTGCCTGTTATATTGTTTGTTAAAGGATTTTGGTTTCCATTTCGCTTGCTTTTCCTTATCTTTCAATTCGTTGTATGAATAAGCAAGATCTCTCAATTCGTTTGGGATATCCTAAAAATAAAGTTGAATCAGAATACACAATACAAGTTAAAGGTAAATTCAAATTATATAGTACCCAGTACCACATATTTTATAAGTTATGACAATGCGCAGAAATCTTATTTTTTTAAAGGCGCGAAATATGTCCGACCGCTATGTGGTTGTTTTCGAGAAATTGAAATCAATCAATCGAACGAGATAGGACGAAAATTTGTTACTCTTGAATTAAGTTTTAATGTATAGTAATAAAGTCGACAACTTATAATCAAAACTTTTAGAATAGTGCGATTGTACGATTTAAACTTAATAGCGTCTGTGAAGTGTGAAGTGCAGGTGCGCTACACGTGAGCAGCACCTCGCTCCCCACCCTCGCTGGCGCATGAACTTGTTACTGCGCATTCGCCTCGTATTCAGACTTTCAGAGCAGCCATTAAGTTTCCATCGTACTGTACTGGTTGCGCCCCGCCGATTTCCCCGCGTAGTTCTCGTCAAACATAGGAAAAAGCTTCATGTAGGTATGTGTTAATCCAGGTTTCTACCTGCGTGCTAAATTTCGTCTTTATTAATTCAGAATTGGTTGTTTGAAGTAATAAAAAGCCTTTCAAACTTTCGCCTGTAAAATATTAGTAGAATAATAGACATCATTACATAAGTACCTGGTTGGCCTCTTTAAGGACATCAATCAAACTATTGGCTTGCCTTGCATTCTCTTCAGTGAGTATAGTATGTGAGACTCCTTTGTTATCTTGCCGACCAGTGCGACCTATTCTGTGAATATAGTCCTCGGATGTGTTTGGGAAATCATAGTTAATCACATGTGTAACACCATCAACATCTGTAAGGAGTTTTAAAACCATTTAAGTTTTAATAATATAAAATAGGAAATAATAAGTTCTGCTCTACAACCTACAAAATATGTGAGGTATAACCTCCAGTTTAGTAGATTATCTTAAAGGATTTTACTTAGTATTAATTAAGATATATATAATGTTTAAAGGACTTACCCAAACCTCTTGCAGCAACATCAGTAGCAACTAAGATATTTGTACGGCCATGTTTAAATTTCCCTATAATTCTGTCCCTCTGCAATTGTGTTTTATCACCATGAATGCCATCTGCAGGCCACCCATTTTGTCTGAGTGTTAGTGCTAAAGTATCAACAAACCTCTTTGTATTTGTGAATATTAACATTTTACCAAATCCTGATCCTGATATTTCATGTATTATAGATTTAAACCTGTAAATATAACAATATTAGTAAGTATATTATATCTAGCAATCTTTATTTATGTATCTTATGAAAACATACTTACAAGTTCATTTTATCATCCTGATCACAAATGTGGACATGTTGTTTTATGTTGTGGTTTGCTGATAGTTCTGTAGACCCTACATTGACCTGCACAAACTCTCCCAAATAGTCTTTAGCTAAGTGTCGGACCTCTTTGGGCCATGTAGCAGAGAACATCAAAATTTGTCTTTCAAGTGGAACACCCTCCAAAGCTTGCCGAATTTGAGGTTCAAAACCCATGTCTAACATCCTGTCAGCTTCATCTAACACAACATAAGTGGTTCGACAGAGAGACGTTGTTTTACTGACAATGAAGTCATTTAATCTGCCAGGAGTAGCAATTAGTATATCAACACCTTCATTAAGTTTTTCTGCTTGTACTGCCCGGCTGGCTCCTCCATATATACAAAGACAGCGGATATTTAAAGCCCGTTCAAAATCCTTAGCAACATGCTCAATTTGACGAGCTAGTTCTCTAGTTGGTGCTAGAACTAACACTATGGGACCACGACCTTTTCTAGACTTTTTCTCTTTAATGTGTACCACAGCTGGTAGTAAATAAGCCAATGTCTTTCCAGTGCCGGTTTGTGCAATACCTACAAAATTTTGTCCACTCAAAGCAATAGGCCATCCTTGCGACTGTATCACAGTTGGTTTTGAAAAGCCTTGGTTCTTCAAAAATGATTTAATATATTCAGGGAATTTACTTTTGTCTATCTCTGTGTAGGGATCAGGAATATCTTCTCCAATCACTGTGATATTATGTTCATTGCGATAATTATCAACATCACTCTTCTCTGCTGGCACAGTTGCATAAAACCGTTGAAAATATGGTTTAAATTTGAATCTTACTAAATTTTGTTCCTGACTGGTTGTTGAATAAGGAACACTGACAGTTTTTAAATAGTTAAAGGAAGAAACTTCTGTGAGATGCTGGTTAGAGCAGTCTAACACTCTGAAAGTAAATAAAAAATTAACCTCAAAAAATACAAATGAAGACAGGCGGTGGACTAGTAGTTAAAAAATTATTACTTACAGTTTACGTACACTCCTCCTTCTCAAGAGTCTTGTTACTATATTTAAAGCCATAATTACATCAGCTCAATATCTCAATAATTATAATTATCTATACTTTAATTACAGATGTAAATTAAAGTATTTATTATTTCAGACTGTTTATTGTGTGTAGGTAATTCTTGTGTATAGGCGATATTGCTTTGTAAAACCTTGTAAATGTAACAGTCAAATGCAGCAGGTCAAAAGATAAATTTGTAATCTTGCGTCATGAATACATGTGACAAAGTCGACGAATACAAAATGATCAATGCGGCAATGGCCAATGAATCTGTGCAATGAATGTTGCCTGCTGAGTGTTGACTGTCAGTGTCATGTCAGACTCTGACACTGACAGTTTAGTTTATAATCAATAGACATTTAAACACTTCAGTTAGGTACTCTACAGTAAAAAAGTATTCGAAATAATTTTAATTATTTTTTCTTGTTTGCCCATGCTAAATAAGACTTCTTAAGTGAAATTCATTTCTTAGTTTTAATATTCGAGATACCGAGTAATTTTCAAGTTAAACAATTATACCAGAATTGAGGAGGCGATTTTTACCCAGAGTTGCCAAAAACTACTAAAATGATTGTGATTTTTATCGTACTAATAAGTGGTTAAAGTATGAAAATAGGTTGTAATGTGGACGCGTGCGTACTGGTTTCAAACTATACTAAATCACTTACGCCTGACTAGAACTTTAATTATTATTTAATTAGTTTAATAAAATCAATAATTAATTTAAGGAATGATATTTAATCTTATAACAATGGCTTTTAAATAATATTTTAACTCTTCGTCTAATACTGATGTCGGCTGTACACGTATCTTGCGGGATAGTCCTTTTTCGAAGTTACTCAATATATAATTTGGGCTTGGTCTGAAGTGACATTTTCAAGAGAAATGGCACTTGCTGAAATATGTAGCAACATAGAGATAAGTAAACTATAGAGTGAGCGTAACAAAGTATGATCCGAAAGCACATGTATGATCAAGCGTCGATTTCAAGGTCACGTCCAATTAGTGTCAAAACAGAGGTCGCCGTGTTTGTATCTCCGAGCAAACATTACTTATATTTTGTAATAATAGTAAAATGCGTAGTACTGAGTTGTAAAAACGATTCACAGAAGTAAAACAAAAATAATAGTGACATTTCTTTTCATCCGTGAATAGTTATAATAGTAATATTGTTATAGAAATTTTCTTATTTAATCTAAATTCAGTAGGGCGAAAGAGGGGGTGCGCGGGGGGCGCGCGGCGGGGAAGCGCTGCACACCCCCCCCCCTGCCCCGCAATCCCCGCAACAGTGTTGTAACGGTTCAGAGTTCTGTTACGATAGTTATTTTTGAAGTAAAACTTCTTTAGGCGCGACTAGGGAGTAACTCAGTTTTTTTTTCTGACGGAAGTAACGCTTACTATAGTCTGTGTAGTTTCCGCCATTTAAAAATAATAATTCTGATTGGTTGTAAGTATATGTCATATACTACACGTACTACACGCTTCTTGACTTATACGCCAGCTAGTGGCAAATATCATAATCAATTAGGATTATTTATTTGCAAATTGTCAAACCATTTTCATATTGACATGTGCTGATCCAACCTTCAATTTGCTACTCTCAATTATTTTATTTAACAAATGAAAGTATTTATAAAATATGAAAGTTATATTAATGAATTTTAAATAGAATATAAAATGAAATAGTGAATATTAAATGAAATGGCAGAGTCCCAGGAACATTTTACTCTTCCATCAATAAATAATAATAAAAGAAAAAATCAAGCAAAGAAGTTTTACTTCAATCGCGCGTAAAGGTTACACGCACACACTTTTTTTTTATCGTAATCACATAATTTAAAATTAAGATTATAATAAGAATAATATACTACTAACTACTAAACTTGCGTTTTGTTTGTATATATCCTAACTTAATATTATAAACGCGAAAGTTTGAAAGGATGTATGTATGGATGTTAGTTACTCTTTTAATAATATAGTTTATACATGAGAATGACACATAGGCAATAATTTATAAAGTTTTTTTTGTGTATGACAGAGTGCACTTACATGTTGTAGTAATAATATTCTTAATCATAAATTTACTTAAAGATAGAGGCGGTCTAATCTACCCTACTTATTATTTGTATGCAAACAGAAACATTACTTAAAAACCGTAGTACCCAAGAAAATATATTTATTTAACAGTATTTTGCGTAGTCATTGAGACTATGAACATTTTTATATGAAGAAATATTTTTATTGCCCAGCCCAGCAGCAATCAATCAGCTTAGTCCATTTATTATGTAGTGTTATTAAAAAATACGTAGACATAAGAATAAAATACCTCTAAAAAAGTTATATTAAAGAGTCAAACACACAGTTATTTCATAAATTTATAAATTTTAAAGGGCAATAACATATTTTTCTTTTAATTATTAATTAAATAGAGTAATATTTCTAATTTATTTGTTTTATTCATGTTATCTCAAAACTTAATATGCATTTTATAACACTAATGATATTGAAACCATCAATATTTTAGCTTGAAGGTCTGTCGTCTCACGGAACATCACTAAGCAAACGAAAAGTGACAGCTAACCATGTGCTTTCGTTCTGCACAACGGGCCATAAGCGATGTTTAGAATGGACAATAGACACGCAGTTATGAATTACCTACCATGAAATAGAAAAAAAAAAATGTGCGAGAAACTGCACGCGTGCGTAGATTGGAATCTAGTTTGGCGCGCTATAGGTACATGATTTGTCCGTATGCGTAGTGTGTATTGGCCAATTATAAAGTACTCTGTGGTATTGGCACTGTATATAGTTAAGGTACCTAGTTGATTAAGTTAGGTACTACGAAGTATACGCGAGTATTTGTGTAATACTCTTACATAGATTGGAAAACATAATTAAGTAAAACAGCCATTCTGACGCACATGCTGCGTCAGAATGGCTGGTTGTCTGTGGCGTTGGTATATTAGAGTTGGTTTGAAAATTGCTACATAATTGCTTATATTTGCTACATATAATAAATAATTGCTACATAGGATATAATATGTTTAGAAATAAAATATTTTTTTTTTGATCAGCCATCCTGACATTTGGTTGGCTGGTCACCTCCTATTTTAAAGTTAAGCATGCAGTTTCCCGAAATATATTGCGTCAATAATTGGTACATATTTACCTAATTTAGTTGTAACTTCAATCATATGTTAAATCAAGTATATAGCAATTATTTAACACTCTCACTGCCAAGTTCATTATACAACATATTATCTACATGCCCTAAAATATTAGTCAAAAGTGCATAACAACCCGACCGATGGTGATGTAACGGGACCCTTACGCCCAAGCACCCGGTAGCCGGGTTCACTAAAAAAACTGCTATTAGAGCGCAGGGCTGCCTAAATTAATTTACAAAGTTTCATTCTAATATAATATTTGTAACGAAAATAATGGCAACTAAGCAAACCTTTGGTTTATTATATGATTCATAATAATTTACATATGCTTACTTATAATTATTACAATTGTAATACGACATAGAAACCTACAGGTATTGATTATCCCATTGAAACATGCCTGATAAAATAATGAAGGCAAATAATGCAGTGTCTTCACTCAACGGTATTGGAGGCAAGAGTTTGAAATAATAATTGTAAAATGGCATGTTATGAGTAGTTATGTGGATAATAAGCAAGAATAGCACTACAAATGAATAAGGTTTTAGGGAGGTAAACACCAAATACCTAAGTTTAGAGATGAATTTTTTATTTCTCACGGGTGTTAGTTGTGGACTATGGGAAATAATAAACATTCACATATTCATTAAATTACTTTATTGATTATTATTATTATTACATGTTATCGGAAAGGGGCATGGAATGACGAGCACAAGTGATAAAATAATCTCACTTCTGTTGAGACATGAAATTATTATTTAAAATAAATAAATAGTTGAGAGCAAGTCCTCCACAAGACAAATACTGCTGGTACCGTCTTAGTAGCACTATAAATTAGCTATCGGCTAATCCTCTGTTGAATCACAGATAAAAAAAATATCACAGTGCAACAAGTAAGTTTAACATGCTTGGTAGTAGACAAAATTCAATTAAATTATTGATCTAGCCTGTCATTTAACCACAAACTGAAATTCGAACCAATCAGCATTTCTACACGCCTTAATACTAATTTCACACAAGTACTCGTATGAGGATTTGCTACTAATTAATTAATTTGTACTTTAAGTTAATATTCATTAAATCTCTTGTGGCCTCCACTACCACCATTGCCCCTTCCGAAATTGCTTCCGCGTTTGAATGAACCACCTCCTCCTCGGCCTCCACTGTATCGGTTTCTATTCCAGCCGCCGCCTCCCCCACCGCAGCGATCGGCCATGGTCTGGAGTTGGGGATTAATAACCTGAAATAGTCAATTCCACATTAAATATTGCACAAACAATAGGTTAAATAAAATGATAACGAAAACAGGTTATGTTACAGCATCTGAGGATGGGATTCAGACAACATTGTGTGAACACCGAAGGCATGTAGCTGTATTTATTTACCTCATACTCGCATTCATGTTACGCTATGTAGAAACGTACCCATGCCAAAGGTATGAGGAAATAAGCCCTACTATAAGAGATGTCATAGAATCTCACCTGATTAGCTTCTTGTAGGACAGACACAAGGTCTTTGGCTTGACGCGAGTTCGATGGTGTGAAAAAGGCATAGGATGTGCCTTTTGATTTGGATCGTCCTGTTCTGCCAATTCGATGAATATAATCCTCAGAAGAGTTAGGATAATCAAAGTTTATAACATATTTAATTCCATCCACATCTGTAAAAAGAAATTATGTTACTCAACTATGTAAATACGCATTAGTTAATTGTAAATAATAAGCTTAGGAACAGTAATTTATAACAGAACAGAGAAATCCAATAGTAGCAAAGTTAACCTTCAAAATCTGTGTAATGTTATGGTAACTCATAGCTGTATTACTTACATGAATGAGTTACACAGATATGTATTATATACAATTCAATATTTGCCTCTCACTCAGAACCCAGGAGTCTTATTAAGGGCATTGATGTTAAGTTTACTTCAGTTCAAAAGCTTTATTGATTTTGCCCCCTCCAAAACTCCATTTGGCCGAAATAGAAAACCCTTGACCTCCTGCCGATAACATCTCAACTGTGGTCAAGTTTTTCAACAATGCACATCGGAGAATCTAAGTCTCGGTAATCATGTTATATACTACTAGTGCATCACCAGGTTTTCCACACTCTCAAGTGTATCCGTCCGTTTTGACTTAAGACGGACATACCATCAAGCTTTTCCGGCCTCGGGTCCCATCACAGTGAAAGGCACTTATGAGGCACCATTAAAATGACGAGTTATTGCATTCTCTAAACATCTGAACTGCTTAAGACAAACTGTCATCTACAAATCCAGTGCAGTGACTTGCCCGTTAATTTCAGGCAGTAATCGGATAGAACACAATAACTTTCCGCCAGTGCCTCTGAAAGTATAAACAAATGCAAGTTATATATAAAATTATGATGGGTACAAACATAAGCATTCATTTAGGTTAAAATAACTACACATCCCCCCTATAAGAAATTAAACAACAATATTTACCAAGTCCTCTAGCAGCAACATCAGTTGCAACTAGTATGCTAGCTCTGCCTTGTTTGAATTGATATAATGTTTCATCTCTTTCTTGCTGTGTTTTGTCGCCATGCATGCAAACAGCAGGCCATCCATATCGTCTTATATTCCTAGTGATATTTTCTACTTTCCTCTTAGTTTCTACAAATATAATTGTTTTGGCTCCAGGCTCTTGGCTCTGTCCAATTTCTTGTAACAGTACATTTAATCTGTAAAGAAAACAATATTTAGATTTTTTTAAAATGAATAAGTACCAAATACTTGTATTTTTTTTTTTACTATCAGATCTTCTTAGAGGAATATTTAATATTTTAATCAAAATAATTTCATACAATATAGTGTCATCATACAAAATGCTTTAAATATAAGCAGCATTAATCTGCTCAAACCATATAATAATAAGGTCAATAAACAAGTTATTTAAAAAATGATTTGCTTATACATACTTGTTTTCTTTCTCATGTTCCTGACAAACATCAACAATTTGCAAGATGTTGTGGTTTGCTGACAATTGTAAGGATCCAATATTAATTTGAAGATAGTCTCCCAGGTAATCTTCAGCCAGTTTTCTCACTTCTTTCGGCCATGTTGCTGACCACATCAAAGTCTGCCTGTCAGGGCGAATCTGTTCAATGATTTTCCTGATTTGAGGTTCAAAACCCATGTCCAACATACGGTCTGCTTCATCAAGAACCAAATATGTGCATCTCTGTAAATTTGTGGTACCTTTTTCTAAGAAATCTATTAATCTTCCAGGTGTAGCAATAACAATTTCAACTCCTCTTTCTAAGTCACGACCTTGTTCTCTCTTAGGGGCACCACCAAATACACATGTGTTACGAACATAAGCAGTATTGCCAAAGTCAGAAGCAACTTGCTGAATCTGTTGAGCTAATTCTCTGGTTGGTGCTAGAACTAAGGCAATAGGCCCATCTCCACGCCTGATAGGAGGCTGGTTGTTAATATGAACAATAGCAGGCAAAATATAGGCAAGGGTCTTTCCTGACCCCGTCTGAGCAATACCAACTAAATTCTTTCCAGACATGGCAATTGGCCATCCCTGGGCCTGAATAGGTGTAGGATCTTTGTAGCCCATGTTGCTTATGCTTTGAATAACATAATCAGGAAAGTTGGCTTCATCGAAATTTTGTATAGAATGAGGGACTTCAACCCCACTGACAGTTATTTCGTGTTTGCTTCTGTATTCCTCAACTTCATAGGGGGATCTACTTAAGACTGTTGGATGTGGGTTGTAAAAATCTTTGTTGAACGGCTGTAGAGACATTGAATCCCAGTTCGGACGACGCATGTTCTGACCACCGGTGAAATCTTTTTTGCCACCGAATCCACCGCCAGATCCACCGAATCTACCGCCGCCGCCTCCTCCGCCGCCACCACCACTACCAAACTTAGAACCCCCGTTGCTGAATCGAGATGATCCACTGCTACCAAACTTCCTTTCTCCTCCAAATTTGGAACCGCCGCTTCCGCCGCGGCTATTGTTCCAATTACTGCTAGACCTATTGACAAAAGTGTGTACTATTAACAAAGAGTAATCACATAAATACCACATGGGTTCAATACATACATCATCTTTAACTTAAAAGGCGGGGCGTAGCTTTACACTAAGTACAAGATATTGATTAAATTTGAAATGCGGCAATGCGAGCTCTTGTGAGCCTGCCTTCGCCACGCATGCGTCGACGATATGACGCTAACCGCTAACGTGGATCAATGTTGGGGGATCTCCACAAAATGGCGTGGTCTCTGAATATTAATATTATGAAGATTTTAAACTTTCAAAAGCGTTTTGTTTTTATAGTACTATGCTTAAACACGTTTGACCTAAGTTAGAGGAAAATTCAGAGGCGTGACGGCAAAAAACTCATCGTACGAAAGAAAATCAATCATGTTGGTAAAACCTTGTCAATTAGCAAGATGGGACAAAAATATTACAAAATAATATGCAAAACTTTGAGAAAATGAATACTTACATTGTGTAAGGTGTTTAATAATACACGATGTTTCAAGTAATACCAGATTATTTTATGAAGCAGGGTCGATCTGAAAATAAAATGGAGGCCATTATTTTCACTATACACTTCAAGAACTATTTCTTATTCACGAGTTTAATAGAACATTTGATGCACTTTTAAATATGAAAAACAATAAGGAAGAAAATTAAATGTGACATTACATTACACTAAAGAAAAATAATTTAAATTGTTAAGTCGTTAAGACGAGAGACAACTATTAAACACGTCCCACCTTGACCACTGCTAACGCCGAAAGGAGCGTTTAGTTGGTTGAGTGGGGAATTGAACTTTATTTTGAATATCGAATGAGAGAACCACAGAGAGAATGAATGTGATATTCAACCTAGTCGATTTACTAAATACTCGTGTACGGTTAAAACAAATAATTTATTTTGCTATAAATATGGGTACCTTAGAGGAATTAATAACATTTAAATGCTCTAAGGTACATGTATCGTGCTATCGTCACAGACGATTACATTAAATAAAATTTCCAAGGTTACACGCATTTAGCCTTATGCATGCGTGGAATAGAAAAATGGTAAAACAATAAAATAGTGCTACAACATTTTAACATAATATAATTATATTTATAACATTGAAAAAAGGTAAAAGATTTATTTTTTAGCTTCTTCAATGCACTCTGTCAGACTCTGTATAGTTTAGTACACCTAGAGGAGGATTATTTTTGAATGATTAAATAATTCATTAAAACTGAATTATATTAAATTAGATTAAAAAGAAAATATGTCCCAAATAAAAAAACTGTGGCACGCAGTGCTGACAGAAGTGAAAATTTGAACAATTACGATATAATGTACATATATACTTCTAAACAGAGGTTTCGATAGCGGTAACAGTGTCGCGAGGTTTTAACATCTCAAAAAACAAAAAAATCATTTCTATGATATATGACTTTGAATTTGACCTCGACTTTGACTTTGACTTGACAATTTCGACTTCTTGACAAGTCTTGAACAACAATATAATAATATGTAGATACTTATATACAGAAGCTTCGGTCGCGGTAACCACAGAGTACTTTTGGCGGTAACTGTAATAGGTTCAGAATTTAATGTTTTTTTCCATCTCAAAAATGCACAACGTGCTTAAAGAAGTTTTCACTTCAAAAAACTATCAGACAGATTTTTCTAGTTCTTACTTCCACCCAATGTGAAGCAGGCTCTTGCTGTACCATTGCTGTACTCTGTGTGTCTGCGGGCTAATCATTTACATTTTACGGAGATGCCATAAGCTAAGCTGACGTTCCAGCTGGCCTAAGTACTAATCGGCCGTGTGGTAGAATCATAGATATAAAATAAGTAGGTAGAATGTTAACGTCAATGGGTAAAGAGTAGAATCTTAGGGCAATAAATAAGTAAACTATACATTGCGCATATCCAGTATGAACTGTTAGCACTAGTATGAACATGTAAAATCGTAAAATTAATACCTACCAAAACAGAGCGCACCGTTTTATAAAAACTATCGTAAAACCTAATATTACAATAATAATATCGGAACCGTCGATATTTTTGCATAAACGTCTGTCGTCGCACGGATAACCACATAAATCAGTAAACGAGCGTTGTGCATTTAGCTAAAAAGGTGCTATGCTCCGTGTGGGGCTACTTAACTAGCGATGCGCTCGCTTTATGCTTGTCTATGAAATTATTACTCTAAGGGTAGAAATCAGAATAATCTCATTACAGAACGATATATCTTGACGGAAATCCCATTCTCTGAGGAGTAGAATCGAATAGCGAATAATCGCAGATTTTTTTTAAAACTCATCATCTGTATGTAGAATTCTTTAATAATCTAAGCATACTTTGTAGGATTATACTCATCTATGAATCTAAGTTTAAGTTAAATGTTGAATTAAGCTGTTGTAAAAGCCAGTTCAAGACATCTATGGCCTTATTTATAAAAATCTCGACGATGATTAGCAGATTTCAACTTTTCTATAGAGACTTTGAATTTAGAAGTTTCTTAGAAATTACTTAATTAACACCGTCGATATTTTTATAAATATGACCACTAATTGACTAAAAGATGCTGTTTCTTTTCGTAGGATATTACTATTTTTTATGTAGAGAAAATTAAGATTTTGATTCACCATGTTTCGAGAATTTAGGGTCTCAAAATACCTGTAAAGATTAAATACCGTGGTATGGAGCACAGATTACAGACTTATAGTATGGAAGTAATATTATAGAGTATAGACATGATTTTCGTTAGTGATTAACAAATATATATCCTCAGATATACACATATAAACTCCCTCCCTTTGCTAAAAATTAACAGGATATGTTAATTTTTATATATGCTTAATATATAGGTATGTATGTAACAGTTTAGGTATTTTAAGATATTTATAAGTATATATAATGTAGGTAATCTAGACAATTTTCGTATAAACTTTGTATCTAATACACCTTTTCACCCCCTTCTACCTCTGTTTTTTCTATCTTTCCTATCCATCAAAAGTTTGTCTGGCTTTAAGCGATAAGACTGACATTGTACCCTTTATTGTTATGTTTTATTTGTGTACAATGAAGAACATTCTATTTTATTCTACCGTGTATTACATATGTATACTTATTACAAGAAGATCTGAATCTGGATAGTGTGAGTAATTTTTGTTTGGGTGTTAGAGGCATTTTTGTTTTGCATTAGGTTGTGTATTTTTTATTACTGTGCAACCTCGTCCCCCGCAAAAACTGGCTAACAAAAGTGCTTGGTGTGCTATGGCACCTCCCTTTATTAATGCTCTAAGAGTAATATCCTGCAATATAATTTAGTAACCTAAATCTTTTTCTACTTGGTAACCCCACTTTGAATTTTGTCCAAAAGACAATGTATTGCATTTGGTAAAAATTAAAAAGTCAATAAAGTGAGTGAAGTAAAGAAGTTGAGGGAGGATGAGGAAGTTTGGTTTGTGGTGCGGTGAATTCGGTGATGTTCATTTTTCTGGTGGTATTTAATTATTAGCAAAATATACTGAACACTTTCATATTATTTCAATCTTCAGTCGGAATTAAATTATCACAATGGCGATGCAACCGCATAGTAAGAAAAGAGTGTGCTATTACTATGACAGTAAGTATTGTAAAGTTTGTTACCCGCCACTGCAATCGCTTAAAGCGTCCATACTTATTTTTAACCTAGTATACAATGTAATTATTTAAAAAATACTTTGTTCTATGAAATATTTGTGTACAGTTAATGTTTTATAAGAAAAAACTTGTAGAAGATAGACCATAATATTCATCTTGATTATTATATTGGGATGTTTCTTGCATCATTTTGTACCGCCTGTACTGCGTTCTGTGATCTTATTGGCCGCATGGATTTCGTTAGCATCTTGATATGTGTGGTACAGACTGTTATGTGTCAAGCCATGAAATGAAATGAGTAACATGTCCTTACGAAGTTGGAAATAGTATTTCAATATTTATATTATTATTTTTAGGTGACATCGGGAACTATTATTACGGACAGGGACATCCAATGAAACCGCACCGAATACGTATGACTCATAATTTACTGTTAAATTATGGTTTATACAGGAAAATGGAGATATATGTAAGACTACATTTTCAGACATTTTTGTAATCATAATATTTTAAAATATTGTAATTGATCTTTATCATCTATAGGTATTAGTTATTTACAAATTTATTAAATTATATATACTGTCACATAGCACATATCTACAGAGTCATTAATAAGCAATTGAGTTTTATGTTTATCTAACTTATAACTTTTTCACCCAGCCGTTAGTCATTATCCCACTGCAAGTATTAGAGTATTTTTAAATGAATCAGTTAAAACAGTAATATTCTGTAACTATGACAAAACACAGAAACATTTATTATAATGCCATGTAAGTGTAACGGACAGAGTTAGTTACTTGCACATTAAATCTATACTAATATATAAAGCTGAAGAGTTTGTTTGTTTGAATGCGCTAATCTCAGGAACTACTGGTTCGATTTGAAAAATTCTTTCATTGTTAGATAGCATTTATTGAGGAAGGCTATAAGCTATATAACATTACGCTGCGACTAAAAGGAGCATAGTATAAATGAAAAATGTTGCAAAAATGAAAAACTGTTGAAACTAAAACACGCAAAGTCGCGGGGAACAGCTAGTTTATAATATTTGTATAATTAGATGTTGGTCTAATGGGTGAATGAATAACTGGCGAAAGTCATACTAGCTATGAATAGGAGGTGCTATATACATATAAATAGATAAAAATATATAACAAAATTATGTTACAGAGACCCCACAAAGCGACTGCTGACGAGATGACAAAATTCCATTCAGATGATTATATCCGCTTCTTGCGATCAATCAGGCCTGACAACATGTCTGAATATAATAAACAGATGCAACGGTGTAAGACTCTTTTTTTTTTTTCATTGAATATTTTGTTAAAAAGTAACTGCTGCCCGTGGCTTATTTGACCCACGTGGTTGTCGATTATTGCGGCAAAAAGTAGTCTTTAATGAGATCCAAGCTTATCCCTTACCAAGTGTCATCAAAATAAGTTCATCAGTTTAGCTATGAAAGTGTAACAGGCAGACAGAAAAAGTTACTTTCGAATTTCAAGTACAGGGGCCCTAGACAAGTGGTATTTCAACAAATGTTTATGCTGATAGAATTGCTCAAATGTTTTCGTTTAGTCGCGTGACTTATCTAAAGGAAATGTAATTTCTATACATTTCATGTCATATAGCGATTTCTGTCATTTTTAACAAATTTTGAAATGCTGTTGTCTTGGGGGCAGTAACGCAGTCAAAGCCTGCACTCAGGGTAACTGAGGTAGGCCTTTAAAAAAAAAGCTGTTGTATTTATAATGTGCTAGCTGTTGAATTATATTATTTATTCACAGTCAATGTTGGTGAAGATTGTCCAGTGTTTGATGGTCTGTATGAGTTTTGTCAGCTGTCTGCTGGTGGATCAGTCGCTGCAGCTGTAAAATTAAATAAACAGGTAATAAAAAATTAAAAATAATATTTGTTAATTATTTGTCACATATTGTTTTTTTACTGTTAATCAATTTATATTGATCAGAGCATGCATCCACTATTAGCTAACAACAGTGTTAATAGTATAAAGCAAAGTGTTTTTACACAGAGGCCTATTAAGACCACCCAGTTTTAATTAATTATGTGATTGTATTCTTGACCTCCAAATTTTGTTTTTAGGCTTCTGAGATCTGCATCAATTGGGGTGGCGGTCTTCATCACGCCAAAAAGTCTGAAGCATCAGGCTTCTGTTATGTGAATGACATAGTACTTGGAATCTTAGAGTTACTGAAGTACCACCAGAGGGTACTGTACATTGATATTGATGTTCACCATGGTGATGGAGTGGAGGAAGCTTTCTACACCACTGATAGAGTTATGACAGTCTCATTTCATAAATATGGAGAGTACTTCCCTGGGACTGGTAAGTCAAATTACACACTCATTAAAATATTATTAGCAGTAAATCAATAGGGGAGCAATATTTGATAGTATCTTTGGTGATTGGGTACTATAATTGGTATATTGTCAATGATTTTCTCAGTCAGTTTATTTTTCATTAACAGGGGATTTACGTGATATTGGTGCCGGGAAAGGCAAATACTACGCGGTAAATATACCCCTGCGCGACGGTATGGACGACGACTCTTATGAATCCATCTTTGTGCCAATCATATCTAAGGTGATGGAGACTTTCCAGCCGAGTGCTGTTGTTCTGCAGTGTGGAGCTGATTCCCTGACAGGTGTGTAACAGTTCTCACGCTTATTTAAATAATACGGTTAGAAAAACCCTAGTGTGTCCCCATCTGAATCAGATCAGTTTTAACAAACATGAATGTATAGCACACCACCAAACTGTCCTATACTGTGCAATGTTTAAATGTCTCTCTTCCTGTTCATGAATAAAGTAATAAAAATATGAATGTCATTTTTCTTAGGTGACAGGTTAGGTTGTTTCAATCTGACGGTTCGAGGTCACGGTCGTTGCGTTGAGCTCGTGAAGAGGTTCGGCCTTCCTTTCTTGCTCGTTGGAGGCGGCGGGTATGTATTACTATTATATTAGAGATAATTTTTTAACCATATTTTTGATGCTGTAGTGTTTTTTCTGACTGTTTATTTTACTTTTTAGTTACACAATTCGTAATGTTTCACGTTGTTGGACTTATGAAACATCAGTGGCCCTGGGTGTCGAAATTGCCAATGAGCTGCCTTACAACGACTACTTTGAATACTTTGGGCCAGACTTCAAACTGCATATTTCACCCAGCAACATGTCCAATCAAAACACACAAGAGTATTTAGAGAAAATAAAGAATAGGCTCTTTGAAAATCTAAGGATGTTACCTCACGCGCCAGGTGTTCAGGTAACTTTGATACTTTCTCAATTATAAAGCAACTAATACTCTACTTGGTGGTTCATTAAAAATTTCTTTCTTTATAGGTACAAGCTATTCCCGAAGACGCGGTGAACGATGAATCTGAAGATGAAGATAAAGTTGACAAAGATGAAAGGCTGCCACAAAGTGATAAGGTGTGCAATAATATAAATATTCATACCTTATGGTTACATTATCAGTATTTTATTAGAAATTAGAAATAATAGTTGTGCCCTGCAGTTTAACTCCTCTGAAGGGAACAATTTCGTCATACACGATTTTTTGCGTATTTAATGACCTATCTAAAACAAAAATATTTTTTTTTAATTTGAACCAGTCGTTTCTGAGATTAGCGCGTTCAATTTTATAACATTTGTATAGAATAAAATTATAAAGGAAATTGTTTTTCAATTGTTATTAGGACAAGCGCATTACTGGAGACGGCGAGCTTTCAGACTCCGAAGACGAAGGAGAGGGTGGTCGTCGCGATAACCGGTCGTACAGGACGCCACAACCACGCAAACGACCGCGTCTCGATAAAGATGGTTCTCAAATCAAGGATGAAATTAAAAGTGAGTGTCTCCTAATTTATACCAATTATTTCCCAATCTAGATTTCGCCAGCACTATCCACAATCTTTATATTTTATTTTATCAAAATGTACTAGTTTCTCTTTTTCTTTAATTTTGGATCTAATTAAATACAAATATTCGCTCCGCATGCGTTAATGCGTAACAAATAATTAAAATAATTTTGGTTCTATTTACGTTGTTATTGCATGTTTAAAAATTAATGTATTGTAAACATTCTATGTATTTATAAAGTTTCTTGTCGGTTCTTCTTCATAGCAATGGCATTGTGTTGTGTTTTTGTCTTGTTAAGTGCCTAAAAAGGCCTACTTGAAATAAAAATATTGTGATTTTCATTAAATTTTGGAGCGCTTGCTTATTTGACCGGCAGTGTGTAACCCTACTAAGTAGGTTGCACTTAGTAGGGTTACACAGAATTACTAATCTAGGCTATCTTTTATCTATAAAAATATACCATTTGATGTTTAAGCTTCGTACAAAACAACAATTATGCCTCATAAGTAAATAGGCGAGCAAAGAATAATGAAAAATTTGCTTATTTACTTAGATTTACATTCTTCTAGAACGATTAAAGTACTGGTTCACTGCAACGTTAAAAATACATGTAGTTTTAACTAGCATTAATTTTTGTTTTCAGCTGAAGACACAAAAGACGACGTCAAAAACTTAAGCAGTGTTGAAGAGCCAAAGAAAGATATACCGCCAAATCCCTGATGTACGAGATAGACACCGTAGTTTGTAGTTCGGCATTGGGCTTCTTCAAGGCCAGTTTAAAGTGTCAATACATTCAAGCTGAAAACATACACTCGGTGTTTATATCCACAACATAAATATATTTTATACACGCAATATGATACAGGAGATTGTAAAAAGATTTCATTCGATCTCAATTTCTCTGACATGTAGTTTTCTATTATCACAAACAGGGTGGCCACATAACTGTACAACATATACTAGCTGTTTTTGCAGTCTTACGACTCATCCATGTTTATTATCTGAGATTAGTACTATTCAGCTCGGACTGCGCGCGGGCGGTGGATCGTTTGCACTTACTGAAGGCCACTAAGGATAATTTCCACTCAGTGTCTGATTTGCAGGAATTGGTAAATTGTACAGTTTTAAGGCCAGCTTGTACTTTTCGATCTAAACATCTTTTAAAAATTCGAGTGATGGTGACTTAACATCATCAATCATAAGCAAGGGATGGGTAACTCAGCAAAATTCCTAAGTTAATACACCCAACATGGTCTCAACTTATACTAACACCCAGCTGAGTTTGCGCAATTGCGGCAGCGGGCGCGGTGTTACACATCTCTTAATAAATGTTTCTACCATTTTATGTGGCTAGTAATTGTGTGTTTTTTCTTATACACAGGTATTGGCTTCGTCTAGTATTAGGCATTTTGTAATTGATAATAATGTAGTTTTAGTCCATGTTTCATAAAAAGATTTTGAATTTGCTTCAAAACTTGCAGAAAATTAAAGTCATCCAACAAATCTTCGAATATTTTATAAGGTCCGAATTAAAATAAATAAAATTGTTTTAATGTACTTGAAGAACAAATAACTAAAAGCTCATCCACCGCCTATTAAATCGCGGATAGAGCAATCGTGTATTAAATCCTCACCGAAAAAAGAGCTGTCTGGTGGATGCAGACTAATAAAATACTTTACTGCAACAGATTATAAAGAATATTATTTTTTTATGAAATTATGTCGACAAAGGCTATGTAGGTTTAGTTTAGGAGTTAATATCTCTTTAGGAATAAAATATTTTTTATAAATCTGACATTTTAAAAATAGTATTTAAACACCCAATAATGTCTTTAAATGTTTAAAATAAATTCACCACAAGAACATGACATAACTTGATGATAACATTTTCTTGAAGTTGCGTTTTTTCCATGCAAACTAATATCATAAACGATTATGTAAGTATTTCAAAGTTCAATAGATTAAGTTTGATTAAGTTATTTAATTTAAGCTAAGAATTTGTGTAAAACATCTTTTGTAGGGGCTGATGAATTAAATTTGTTCCATATGCCATTCTACATCCCCTACGAAATATATACCTGCAAAAGTAATGTTGTTATCCGTTAATACGTCGTCTATTTTGACGTGTTTCTTTTACTACAAATACATTAATAATGTCCTTAACAGTAAACTATTTACCTCTGATGTATCTGTACATAACACTTATAAAAAACTGTAAACAACTAAGTCTATAAACAAACCTAGAGTATAAAGATATGTTTCTTTTTTTAAGAAACAATTCTTAAAGCTATACCTGCTGATATTGTTATACAGGCTGACTGGTAATTCAATTTTCAACGAGAAATGTAATCAACTTGACATGGCTTGGGCGGAATAGTGGATAACTTTATTTATTGACAATCTTACCTAAATTAAATACCTAAATGAAAAATGATTTATCAGCCGGCTAGCATAAAGTGAAGCCATGCCACCCAAGCATACTGTTATTCCTTTTGAACATTTAAATTGACAGAGACCTTGCGCATTTTGTGTCTTTAGAGATAGATAGATAGGTTTTAAAAATAAGTTCTTGTGTGAGCACACGAACTTTCGCACCAGTAAAAAAACCTTTATGGATTGTAATCAACTAGTGATTACAGTTTATAACAAGGTTTTAATTATTCTCATTGAATAGAATAAGACTGTAAATATGTTTTTTATTGTTCAATATATCAAATGTGTCTAATTTCTTGTTTTACTGCTTATTTTCTTTATCTTGTTGACCCCTAATTATGCAACTCTATCTTGAGATTTTAGAGAAACAGGAATTTGATATAAGTCTATAGTATGGGTTATATCGAAACTGATGAATATCCATTATCGTATTGGTTTTATTACATTTAGTAATAAAAAAATATGTATATATAGGTACGCAATCTTGAGCCTGAACGTTCTGGCTTTCGTCATTTTATAAAGGCTGAAACTTTCTCTGTTTATAGTCCCAATAAAGGAAGACTAGGATCTTGGTGACTTAAGCTTTTATGAGGCAACAAAGGTGCATAAAATAAGGCCTCACTTTCGTCATTATATAAAGGTCAGTTTAAATATATTTTATTTAAGATAGTACTAACTACTAAAATCACAACATCCAGTTGGGAGACGATGTCTTTGCCTTGGCAGACGCAGGCTCTCGCTTTATCACGAAGGAAGGGTAAAAAAAAATGCAATAATTGTATATTGTATGTAATTTTAAACGATTATCACAACGCTCTAGACATAAATTGCACCATAAAATAAAAGTACCTTAAAATCAGTCTGGTACCAAAGAGCTAGATAAAACCAACTAAATTGGAATGAATATAAAAATACTATGAAATAATTTAGCAATATACATCTACTTCAATCAGTAATTTTTACATACAGGAAACTCCAATATGAGACAGCCTTTATGAATCCAAGAGATAAATGAATGTAATCGTTTTACAAATATTTACTCTAATGAACACTTAACTGTATGGGCGAGTCATCTACTTTCACCAAATTATCGTAAAAATTGAACCTTACGTAAATCTCTGCAAGTGCAGTAACCTAAAAACTTCACGTTTTGAACTTCATTTTAAAATCACATTTGTTCATTATATTCACTACTTCAAAATTTGAAACGGAATGTATAATCTGGAAGATATCTGTCATGGTAAGTTTTGTCGTAAACGAATTATTCTCATGATTCATAATATTATCGGACGTAAATCAATTGTGCGTATAATTAATTATATAGGCCTTTTTAATAATATGACTAGTTAAGACCAATTAGTTTTCATTCCAAGCCCCTAACTATTTGATGTCGAAAGAATTTATAAAGCTATATCTATATTAATTTATTATCAAACTTTACGTGTTTTTAACTAAAATGTATAGAAAAAGATACGAAAAATGGGGTGAATTGTTGGGGTGGATAGTATTCCTTACATTTTACAGATTAACGGTATTGATTATAAGGACTCTCAACTATTAAAAATATAAGAAAGCTGTTTTTATTTAAAACTAGCTTGCTTGACAATCGTTGTTCTGTCAGTTTTCGCAATTTCCCGCTTATTTTCGCTGCCTGACAATTAAAAAAATCAAAAAGTTCCCAGCGAAATTGGTCCAGTGATCTAAAGTGATGGTCTGACGGAGCATTACTTTCATGTGGCAATTGGTTTTGACGTGACAACGTCTTATAAATTGGTTTGCCGGGTGACACTTCAAGAAACTGGGTAACGCTCCGCTCACGTTATGCGCTCACAATGAGAGCGAGTGAGAGGCACTCGGGCATGGTTAGCCCGCCTAAGAGCGAGAGAGACAGACATTGACATTGACAGTCGTTGTCACGTAAAACTTTCGCCCGTATACCGACTTTTCAGGCAACCAACGATTTTTTATTAATATAGATTATACGCATGCGACCCAATAAAAGGTAGGAGTCCTTTTCCAAATTCGTGTCTATTCACCCCCCAAACATTCATATTCACCCCATTTTACGGTAGTTAATCTCGTATGGCAAACGCTTTATCGAGCAGTAAGTATCACTGAATAATATTTCTAAGCGGCAGAAAGCATGGAAATTATGGTTCGCACTTTTGTCCATCTCTACTGCACGTATTAAAATTTATTTAACCGTTTCACTAACAATGATCACGGCTTAGTAAACGTATTACCATAAATGTAATCATATTACTGTACAAGAAAGTGCGTTACTTGACTGTAATAGAGGTACGCTGAACGTGTATGACTTACAATTTACTATGTAAAGATTTGTGCGTAAGAAAACATTGACTCTAATATTTTGGCAGCTAGTCTCTCCGCCAATAATGGTCAGTAGTTTATTGTTGTTTATACATGTATTAGTATGTTTCTGACAGTGACGCACTTTTTCAAATTTAAGTCTCAATATGAAAAATATCATACGTCAAAATACACGGCAAGCTTATTGGCAAAGCAAAAAACTGATTGAAAGAATATAGATACCAATTTCATGTCATTATATTACAAACATTTTGTGTATAGAAGAAGAAAGAATAATAATTAATTATATCAAATAACATAATATCCCACTTAAAATAACATATCCGTTAGTGGGAAAGGTTACGAATATGTATAAATTATAAGCGATTAAAATATTTTAATGACTATACGAATCAGTAACATAATACTAACTGAATCACAGTAAATATAAAATGATTATAATAACATTTAATTTTAATCCTACTATAAGTTACTTGGAATTATTATGACCGTGTATCATCAATTCATAAAGTCCTTAATGTTAAAAGTTAAAAATTAATCGTTCCGCACAGTTACTAATATGGCGATCAGTTTATTCAAATACAATATTAGAATACTAATCAGTAACTACTTTACTGCCTAAAACGTTAACATTCTAACTGGCACAATTGTGAGCATCCGAGAATAAAATCCGTTTTGTGTAATATCTGGACATTGAACCCTGCTCAACTTATCACGTTCTGCCTCCGTCACGCTGACACCCGAGCTTGGCTTAGGTTTCAGTGCCCTCTGCAAAACAATGCGAAACAAATAAATACGTTTAGATGAGAAAAAGAAATACATACAACAAACCTAAGCATCAAAAGCTTACCTGGAGTTAAAGGATGATCTCGTAACATTGAACCTGGAATGTCAATAATTATAATTAATATTTTATTAAATTGAACATAGCATTTTATTCTTCAAGCTGCCAAAAATATTATATCTATTATTACGTGCTTAGGTATATAAGCACACCTTTATATACAAACTACGTTCGAATATGCAATATATAATATTATTTGGTTAATAAGGGCCGGCGCTCACTGACGGCGTGGCACGGCATGGCACGGCAGGTTGGCACACACAGTTTTCTCCCTCTCTTGCCCCTGCGCCCCACCGAAATGCTGAACAAGTTTTAACCTTATTTCAACTGGCTAGCAATCAAAATTCCTCGACCCCAAAGTGACCCATACGTCTCGCAGGATGCCATGGCGCGCCGCGGCATCCCGTGGAATGAAACAGCAAGACACGTCATGCCGCCGCATCCTGTGGCATGTCGCGTCATGCCGTAGCATCCTGCGGCACGTCGCGGCATCGTGGTATCAAAATAAAGTAACATAATTTCTAAACTCATTGAGATAAGATTCAAAATAACTTAATTAGTATTAAAATCCTTTGCCAGGACACACCGTGCCGTGCCGGCAGTGGGCACCGGCCCTAATTGTTTTCTTATTTAATTCAGGCTTTTATTATAGTTGATCAGAAAATTACTATTGACCTACCTTAATGATTATGATCATGCACTCTAAAGCAACTAAATAGATATATATTATTTTATTAATCATGCAGTTTGAAGGTACTGGTTATTTACAACTTAGCTTAGCTTTGCTTAAAGTGCAACATCATGCAAATTGCAAAATATAATTTTAAAAGCGCTGTTTTTCTTACATTTAACAATGTGAAATCATAATTGGTTGATGTGTTTCGATATTTACATCAAAATGTTATAACCTCTATTATTCTTAACAACGCATTCTATTTGCAAATTGTAAAATAAAAAATAGTCACCGTCACTTATATGTAGATGGTGTAGGTTTTCCACAATACCATAATTTGGGAGTCATTTTAAAAAGTCCGATATTCGTTTATGCAAATGTATCGATGTCTATAAGACGAAAGTATTAACATTAAGATTATTTAGTGATGACATTCAGTCAGCAGTGTTAAGCGATGAGGATGAGTGCTATAGTTATTGATTTCGCCGCCAGGGGCGCTAGTCGCAAACATTCCATAATTTGTTCGTGGGTTTCTACCAGCTTTGACAGCTGACGCGCCAATGGCGCCAACTGGTGAGCGCAATAACGGTAGCCTTCATTATGAGATATTACTGTAGCACTGTTAGTTAACAGTACTTGTAAATTATATTATATATTTGTCATCTTACTCAATTTGCTTTTCTTGGCATCACTAAGTAATTCACATGACATGTGTAAATCCAGCATTTCATTAAAAGAATTAGACCAAAAACTTCGTATTATTCTGCGAATACAAAATGAACTTTATAGAATAAGAAATACAGTGTATTTTGTATTAAATAGCATGAACATTTGAACAAAAGTGCGAGTAAAAAACGTGGGTTCATAAACACGAGTGCACACATGAAGCAGCGTCAAGCGTTTACCTATACAGCGAGACGGCACATTGATCGTTCAGTATAGAATAGCGTCTGAAAGTTGGTTACTGGTTAGTGCGGCGCCCGGCGTGATGCCCACGATGCTGCCGCCGACGCACGCCTCCACGCCTTCTGTAGACCACCACCATAACATCAAATACTAACCACATAGAGCGACTGCGACACATTTGCTTTACTAACACACACATGTATAAGTCAGTGTATCTATGAAATGCGATGTATTATTTCTATAACGCACACATGTATAAGTTAGTGTATCTATGAAATGAAGATGTATTATTTCTCTAACGCACACATGTATAAGTCAGTGTATCTATAAAATGAAGATGTATTATTTTTCTATAAGTTCTAAGAGATACTACGGATTACCTAATTTATAGATTTTGGAGGCCAGATAGACAGTCGCTCCATGGTACATACGATATTTAGATGAATCCGATAAGACTGGAAGCCTACTCAAACATAGCTTGGGAAAGGCCTGGCAGAAGTTTCCCTGCGGTAAATAATTTGGTCTTTATTTTTTTTTACCGAATTAATTTTCATTGATTCTCTTCTAATTTGAAAGGATGTCTTTACATTTATGTGTAACTAGCAGCCCGCCCCAGCTTCCCACGGGTGGACATTTATTTTTCTAAATATTTTATAGCCTATGTTAATCTGGAATAATGTAGCATTCAAATGGTGAAATATTTTTTTAAATCGGTCCAGTAGTTTTTGAATTTATTAGTTACATACATATATAAACACATATAAATCTTTCCTCTTCTCAGATGAATTATATCTTCGTCTTTCTGTTTCTTTTGTTAGGCCTTACAGAATCATGTTTTCTACTACGTATATTTTCAAAATCAGTTTGCGCTAGACTAGAAAACAAGTTGATTATTTACTGTTTTATGATGTCAGCTTAAACAGTCTGAATAAAATAGTGAAACTTAGCTTCTATTCTTGTCATCGTAAACTATCAAAATTTTAAAAGTAAGCCTAATATTTCCAAACCGTGTAATTGTAAGTATTTGTTAAAATGATTTAGAACTTGGATCGAATAGAAATATTAAAAAAAATTAACAGATAATATTAAAATTAAAATGTTACGTTAATTACATTTAAAATAACACACACAAGTTAATAAATAATAAGTTATTATTCACATATTACATTCTAAAATAACTCTTAAATAACATGCAATGTAAAAATATTAGTCTGTTACAAATAAATATTCATCGTATCTCATCAGAATACGCGTTGAATGAAATTGAACCATTTTCTTTTATCTTCAAAATCATACATTTGTTTCAACATAAATATGATCATTTAGTGGTAGTCTAGCTATCTATGTTATCAAAAATAAAATAGGAGTAATCATATTTCAGAACACTATTTGAAAAAAAAAATATACCATGCGAAAGATAACAATACCTAATTGGACATCTAGTATCTCTTTACTCTTTAAATAGCATACAAATGCATCTTTTATTAAAAGCAGGCCAAGCTTCTTCATAATTAAATATAGATTGTGGTTTTTCTGTTGACTTATGTCTCTTGACTGGTCATAATTAACCAAATACGTACCTATTTTTCCTATTGAAAGCAGCTATAAATTATTGAGATATTTTGACGTGTTATGTTCTAACCTCGTATCGGATGAAAACGATGATTTGATGAGTGAAGAACAATATAAACATGCAATAATGTGACGTGATACGATATCTCACCGGTAGTGCAAGCGGCGGCGTTATTGTCGTGGTTGACGCCGGCCACAGACCACGGCCGCGCCTTGCCGGCCGAGCGCGCGCACCCGTTCCCTACGTTACACACGCATTCTTAACACACGCACACCTCGCGACCAATCTCGGCTTGTCATGATTTGCGTTTTATGCAAGATATTAAAACTCATTAAATATCATACTTTAACATGTCGAATACGAAACTAGTTGATACATAAGAAAATGTCTTGCTCGTCGGTCACCGGTGGCCGACACAGCTTTCAAATAATTTATTTATTTGAACATAACTAAATTGCCGCCCAACAAAAACTCATTTGGACTAAAGTTGGTGCGCGATAGCAACTAAAATTAATAAATTCAATTAAAAATACAGGATAATTTATTGTAAAACTAACTTATGTTTGTCGATGAAACATTTGAATCAAATATAAAATCTTGTTTTAATTTTTTGCATAAATGCACCCATGGTTGTAGAAGGCAATTTGGTCATAGAATCGTGGTATACTTGATACAGTGAAGCAGACACACCAGCGAGGCGATTGACTTGACATAAGCTGTGTTAGCACATTCAAGGAGGCGGTGACGTGGACAACCACTGTACACAACTGAAGCCAGCCCTCAAACCAAACTTAAACATTGTTGTATGTGTACCCATTATGTGTTGATGGATATGTATTTTTTAGTGCTGGCTCCTGACATAACGTTTTAATTGACTAGAGTTAGAAATAACACAGTATTATATTCAAGTTCCTTTTAAATGTACCTACTAAAATTAATTGCAATTATGTGCCAGTTTCATTTACTCAGCTATTTCTTTTAGGAGTCATCACTTAAAAACACCAGTAGAATTAAGTTACATAGGTACATATTGTATTGACTAATAACCCACATGATTATAAATATTTACAGTACTTAGTACTTACCCATTGTGTTAACGTTGTCGGAAGATCGGGAGGGTGGGGGCGTGGAAGCCGATGTTTTGATGCCTACATTGTCGGAAGACTTGCAACGGGATACTTCTGTAATTATTATAAAGTTTGTAAATATGTATATTTTACTCTTTGGTAGTTTAACGTTGTGTTATAATATTTGTCATGTGTTTCATCTCCAGTGGTTTGTCGGATCCCCTATAAATTAAATACTGTCGCAGACTTGAGATGAGACACAAATTTGACACCCGTTTTGCAGTTATCTGGATATTTTAACTTCATAAGTGTCATTTTTTTATGGTATTTTACTTACCACATTCTAATAAAACAGGTGTGCTTTCACCAGACGTCACGCTGTACCTGTAAAAGAAAACCGTATTAATTATATAGTTATTTATCAAAATAATAAAAAATTTAGGTTAGTACGTAATTAATGTCAAGATAAGTAAATGACCGATTAAGTTTGGTCTTCTGATAGGAAAGCGAAATGCTCAAAGTTCCAACATTCATGCAATGTCATTGTCGAGTACTTTGTTGTGAGTTGTTTATCATTTATTATGGTAGCTGTTTGTTTTGGTATCAATCACTTAAAGTAAGACCTATTTTTAATCTGTCTACTAAAAAAAATACGCACCAATGTTATTTTTTTAAATGTATTGCAATCAATAATCGTATTTGTATTTATATATTGTGGAATTAAATAAATTAACTATTATTATTATGTAAAAAAATAAACATTACATTAACAATAATCTAGTAATTATTACTAGATTACAAATTATTTTATATTCACTCCAAGAATCACAAGCATTACATTTTTTCCATTACCGACTGCCAACAAATGATTTAAATTACAAATAACCGTATAGTGAATGACAAAAACAAATGACGGAAACATAAGACAGCAAGACGGCGAAGACATCATAGGGTTGTGTATGAGTGGTGTCATAGTGCGGGTACATAAAGTAAGTTGTTGTTGCTTGGTAAACAGAGTATGTAATATTAGAGTGAGTTTAGATACATGGTGTCGTCTCGCTGCAGCGTGGGCGAGTGTCGCAGCGGCGAGGGCGAGGCGAGCGAGGACAGCGAGTGCAGCGAGCGCGACGTGAGCGGCGTGCGCGCCGACAGCGACGCCTCCTCGCTGCCCGGCGGCGTGCGGCACGCGCGCCAGAACTCCTCCAGCCCTGAGGGTCGCATGTTAGCGGGCCTTTAGCGTAATGCCGGCCGGACCTGGTGTCCCTAAGGTCACGCTATTGTCTAATCTCAAGGTTAACGTAATATGAAATGAACCAATCACAGAAAAATTAGTTTATTTGCATCAATCCCTCTGACGTGGGAATCAGAGCCCTTGTGTGCATACGATCGATAGAATCGATACGATAAAAAAAAGATAGTTCATGTTTTTCCCAAAGCACAACTAATGGCTTTCGAAAAAAACATGATTAAATCCAGGAAATAACTTAATATTTTTAAAATTTAATTGTAATAAATCGCATAACTTGTTAGTTAACAGCCGTTCTTATACCTTCATCGATATCTTGTGATTGATCTGTTATTGGTCGAGTTGGCGCCCGTGTCTTAGCTCGTCTAGGTCGACCTGTAAAAAAATCAATGCAATGATACCTCCTAATATATTTGAACTTCACCACACTAGTTGAAACTGAACGAGAGTTTGAACTGAATAAAGTGGTGATGTAAACTAACATACATGGACCCATAAATATAATATGTTTTTATTTACATACGCGGGCCTTCTAATGAACTTCTCAGCGTGGCCCTCTGCACATGAGCGGTCTGTACCAGGCCACTGACAATACTGTCTACATGGCTCAGTACTAGTCGTTTTTTTTTGCCATTGAGCGACTCGCAAACTACGAAGCGTAAATTACAGTTTAATATATGGTATAGACCTTTAACAAGATGTCTGAGTGTGTGTGCCGGCAGGTCAGCAAGGCCATCCGTGGCCTCTGCGTGCAGCGGCGGCAGTGAGAGCATCTCGTTGCTGCTGCACTGCTGCTCAGCGACGGACTTGGGCCGCACACGCCGGCACCCGCGCTCCCGCCGTCGGCAACCAAGCGGTGTTGCCTAATCAGACACCGAACCTTTACTTACACATTCAGATAAAAGTTATTGTGTATATAATAACTATCGTGAGGAGTTTTCATAATTATTTAAAACGAAACCGTTTACTCACGTATATTCTCGGGATCGCCCGACTAGTTTCAGACTCAATAGGAGTCCGCGGCGAGTACGCGGCGGCTGTGGTGTCGCGGGTCGAACAGTTCGACTCGCGACACCACCCGCCGCGTCAGCTCATGATTAGTCCGAAATTAGTCAGGCGATCCCGAACGAAGATCTTGATCCCGACAATATACGTGAGTACACCGTTTTGTTTGATTTAAATAATTAACTAAACCTATTTATTTGTTTTAATAATTAAGTAATTGTGTGTTGGTAAACATGCTAAAGAGAGATTCGTCTAGTATAAACATACGTTATACGTTTCTTTTGTCGAAGTTAATATATCATGGGCTCGAGGTATAATGAAGGAATAAAGGAGACTAGGACTATGTAGCTATGTTAATATAAATAAATACATTGTTACAAGAATTGCTTCCAAGCAAACCAGGCCATATGATTGTGAAATTAGAATGCTCTAAAAATCATCGTAAACGAGATGTCTAATTATATTTTCGAAATGGCAAAGATAAACTACCATATACTTGATACCGTATTACCATACACATTTAACTGAAGTTAAACCAAGACACTAGAAATTATTTTTGTATTAACACATTGTTGAATATTGTGATTGAACACTTAAACATCGAAAGCCCACATAAAACACAAAACAATCGAAAAAAAATTTAATTAAAAACAGTAATATTAAATAAACAACTTTTTCATCTTACATTTTTAAATATAGGTTTGGCTGCTCTTTTGCCAGGAGCTTTAAAACAGCTCAACAGAGCTTTAGTCAATAAATTCAACATTTTACTAAATCACTTAAATCTTCCTTTCCCTAGCACAAGGTAAACAACACTAATGTAGGTTTATCAACCAGACTTCAACACAGTTACACTGCACAAACTATTGTATTGCTATCAATTAATTTCGTCAAAATGTTATCTATCGAAGCGTGAAAAATAAAGATTATTGTGTCGTAATAAAGAAATCGTCAAAGTTGATTATAATTATTTCAAACAATGAAGAAATGTGTTTCTTACCAAATTTAAGTAATCCAATTTCTAGGTAGCGTGAAATCAAAGCAGGTTTTATTAATATTGTCAAGTTTCATATGTCATGCGTCACATAAATTTTACTATTAAACGATATTATTGTGTCATTATTCACTATGTTCAGGTATCCAGCAAGTAACAACTAGTCATTTCGCGACATGCATTATTGTAAGAACATTAGTTTAAATTTAAATAGATAAATAAGAAATCTTGTGCTATCTATTTGAATCAGAACATCTACAGTTAAGATACGACGCCTCCTTTAGATATCGGTAGATTCAATCAATCAACTCGGCCTATTCCGGTAGATTGTGCAAGATTAAATAAACTCAAGTTTCTGTAAAAGACAAGGGCATTTTCCACAATGTCCCAATCATTGTTTACGTAGGAGTATTTTTTTTAAGAATATGGCTTCACAAAGTATTAAATTTAAATCATATTTTTTTTAATATAGACAGTTCTTGTTAACTTTATAATAATAAAGAAAATTTTGTTAGTGCGTGAAAGTACTAGACGCATAATGCACAATGAAAATCATTTAAATGTCTGAGAGTGCTATAATGTAGAAGTAACTTACCCCTGAATGTGAGATCGGCGTGAGTAGGTCAGGTATGTCGCCATCCGCACTAGGCATGGGTTCACTATCGATGTGGTCGAGATTCTCGCAAGCCAGCAGCGCCAGGTTCTCCACAGCTTGGCTACATATTCCACAACAATTTAATAAACCCATCGATTACTTAAGTAGTTGCAAAACTATACAAGTGATACTAACTAAATGATACTTAGAACTGTAAGCAATATACGCCTGAATTTCTGTTATAACTGATATTTAGATTAGAAAATTCGTGGTAAAATTAGTAATAATAACATGAGTAACAAAACACACAAATTTTATAGGCAAAAACCACATCATCAATAAGGGATTCGAGGTGATTAAGCAAAGAAGGAAAATTAAAAAAAATGGTTGTTCAAATAGTAAGATTTTTAATTATTTAAGAATTTAGACGCGTTCGTCATATGCGTTTTCAAACTAGTCCTGCGATAGGACTATTTTCAAACTCGCGGCGGCGGTGTCGCGTCAATCATGATTAAGGACTAATATTGCGTCTGAAACTAGTCGGGCAATCCCGAAAATGCGCACGAGTAAACCGACTTAAATTTTTTAATAATTATGAATTCACCTTACGGATGTTCTGGACGATGATGTGGACGCATGATGCGTACGATTTTTACTTTTTATACGTCGAATAAGACACAAGAATTAAATTATTAATTCTAAATATCAACAATCCTACAGATCCAAAGCGAAGTTCATACTTGAGCAAGTCCTGTAGCGTGTTCCCACAGGGCGCCATAGCATCGCGCACGGCCTGTAGGGTTACCAGCTCGGCGCTGGGCCCGTTACCGCCCATCGCCGCGAACACCTCTCCGCATCTCTGTACAACCACATCACAGATTAAGGAGCGAAGGACACCTACGATTAATTTTCTTAAAATACGACTCCTACACTACGAAATTTAAAATCTGTGTCGCGGCAGCGTTTCTAACTGAACTAATATTCATGATAATAAAATTTATATTCATGAATCATATAATTTTGCTGTTTGATTTGTCGCAGCAGCAGTTAGCTTGGTGACCTTACCACATGAGTGTACTAGGCTAGGTACGGTGTGTGTTAGTGTGTGGCAGCGCGGCGGCCGCGTGAGCCGCCAGCGCCGCCGCCTCGCCGCTCCAGTGTGTGTGTTACCTGCAGGTACTGGTGCAGCAGATGATGCGCGGCGGCGGCGGCACGCTCGAGCGCGGCGGGCAGCGGCGGCGGCGGCAGCGCGGCGGCCGCGTGAGCCGCCAGCGCCGCCGCCGCCTCGCCGCCAGCCCACGCACGCTCTAGGGCCATTGCTCGCAGTGTGTGCGTCTGCGCCGGATTGCAATTGTTCGCAAGACTGTTTAAAAAAAAAAGTATTTTTACACAAAAAAGATAAGTCCTTCATCGGAATTTTTAATCACAACGCCTTATATCCTGAATTGCCGTAAGAATAGATATCAGTGCACCAGTGTGTACCGCAAAGACAGCTATCTTACACGGCCGCAGAAAGCCTACCGTTCATGTAATTCCCGCCACAGAGTAGCCACTCGCTCGCTGGCGCCGCGCCCGCCGGCGGCCGCGTCGCAGCCCGGGAACTCCACGCGACGCACGCTCACTGAACGACGCAATGCCGTCGCTATATCTGTTAGGCCTACATAAAAAATAAAGCTCCATTGAAATTTAACACAAAAATAAATTTCTATTTTTATAAATTCTTGTAAACTCCACAAAACCATACATTTAAAATTTTGGCCAATTTACCTTGTAAACTAAATGCATTCCGATCTATGTACAAAGTCTGTAACGTGCAGTTACACTGTAGCGCTTTGGCAAGTAGTCTCGCGCCAGCGTCACCCGCCAGGTTGCCTCCTACGTCTAAAGAGCGGAGCCGTCTTGCACCGCCCAAGGCATTGAGTAAGCCGTATAAATCCCCCTATAAATAAACAGATATTTAAATACTTGTTAATAGAGCCTAAGATCTCACCGCTTATATTCTGCACGTAACTGTGTTGTTTTTATTAAATCTTAATTCAAAAAAATGATTAGTGTGTACCTATGTAACGCCACAGATTACTAAATAGTTACTTCGTAACAGATACATCACTCCAATACAAAAGCGTAAATACCTACGGTATACTAGCCTACAAAATCATAATAACCTACAAAATTATAACCAGCTGTGCAGAAATGTACCATAAATACGCACGAACAGAATTGCTTTGCCCGCCGCGTAACCCACGTGCGAGCGCCTCATCGAGCGACTGTGCTAGGGTTGTACCTACGTATGATGATAATGGGAATTTAACGAATGTTGTAGAAAAACAATTATTTTTTATTTGTTGATCAAATATGTTTTAGTTTAATAAAATGATGGATACATTTTTTTCCTTCCCTGAATTCCCGATTATTAAATTTTATTGTCGAAAATATCCGAAACCGCGTAAATTACTAAATAATCAAAAGGGAAACAGGAGCAAAGCGGAGGTAAATCAATTTCTTTTAAAATTTCTAAGAGGGTGCTGCCAGGCCGATCCATTATGACGTTTTCAAAATTATTTAAAAAGTTTTTTCGAATTCTTCAATATAATTATTAAAAGTTTCTGGTGGGACTTTAATTCATTTGTTTTTTTACTTTGACACCCATCCACTGCACAATAATTACGTGGTTTCGGCATTTTGATACTCAGCGCAGTAACCATGACATGCGAGCACTCGGGCAGGCGTGCGGTAGCCCACTGTCAATTGTACCGCCGGCGGTACACGAAGCGTTAGGCAAATAACGCGTGGCCTTGAGCGAGTGACAGACGCCTGGTAACGCATTAGTTACAGGTTACCGATAAACATTTAGGCTCAAATACCTATAATTTTGAGTATTGTAAATAAATTGTGCGTCATTTAAAAAAAAAATGATGTGAAGAATTAAAAAAAAATCGGCCGCCAGCTCCCAGTGGCTGACTGGGAGCTGGCACGGCTGGCTGCACGCCAGATGTCTTATGCCGGCTGTAACTCTCATTCGCATGAATATGCAAACCTACAATTGTAGGACGACAACCCTTTTAGAGGGTAGATTTTGAAAGGCACTGAAATTAGTGTTTGTTCTTTTAAACCAGAAGCTTGTATACTAAATTTCATGGTTGACACTACAAAATTGTCATATAAACTTTCAACCCTTTTTTACTCTCTCAAGGGGTTGAATTTCGAAAATACTAAAACACTTATTATTTTTTTGTAATCAGAAGCTTGTATATTAAATTTCATTTTTCTAACTCTGAAAATGAAGGACTTTCTCTATTAACTTCCAAACCGCATTTTACCCTTTTGGAGGGTAGATTAAAAAAAAACGCTGATTTACGTGTCTATTTATTTCTAACCAGAAGCTTGATTAAGAAATTGCACGCCTCTAACTTTGATAACGGATTTTCATACAAACTTTAAAACCCTTTTTCACACCCTTTGGGGTTGAATTTCAAAAAATCTTTTTTCCTTGACTACGTATTAAAAACAACAGCTGTGCAAAAATTTAACTTTCCATATCCAAGGGTATAGGCTGGGCGAATATGAGTCTGTGAGGCACGCCTTCTCCTTTTATATAACATATACCTATATATATAGATAGCATATTAATAATACATTTAGGATACCTTTGGAAGACATGAATTGCCACAATCGTCCAATCAAATCGGTAAAAAAAATGAAATAAAAATATTATGCAGCCAAAACTCCTATAGAATGTAATTAAGGCCAAACAAAAGCTCAATGTAATAATTACCTTAAGTTTACAATCGCTGAGATCTAATGATGTCAATGCAGTATCGGGTTCTTGGAGAACATGGACTAGAGCCTAAAAAAATGAAAATCAATTCGAATACAAAGTTCACTAATAAATTGGAGGTTTAAATAGCGATTACTGGTTAATAAAACTTACTTGTATTAATGGTGGCGCGTACGATCGTTTTCCGGTCAACTTACTTAAAGACAAATGAGTAATTGAATGATTCTTGCCAATGGCTCTCACTATTCCAGATAATTCGAACTCCATACCTAAAAAAAATATGAACCATGATATTATCAAAAGCACGATGTTGATATGTCAAAATATGTACATAAGTTTTATTAACACATTCAATGCCCAGCACCCGGCTTCCGGGTCAAACGAAGATTCGTTCGCGGCCCACAATCCGCCTACCGAGTCGGATCTATACGTAGGTATATTTGAGTTATCGCCTAGTGAAACGACCCTCACTCATGAGTCGCCTTATTTGAGTTTAGCTGTAAGAATGCACATATGGAATACGGAAGAATAAAGTGGTGTAAAACAATTAAATTAAAAAAAAACTTACTGTTATCAGACAAGTCAAGTGACTGCAAGCACCTTACGCCGTGTATACAGGACTCGAGGACGTGCGCGGCTTGCGAGGACGATAGCACTCCCGAGAGGTTCAACTGAACGCCTGTCGCACTCTCGTTGCACGCTAATCCAAGCAGTAGACTCCTGAACAAAAAACAAACAATCATGTATAGTTAACATGTTAGATACAAATGCTGAAAACTAAAAAGAACTATAGACAAAAACTAAACAAAACCTTAAGAATGGATTATTTGTAAATATTCAAAAATATATTATCAAGTTTTTATACAAGTGCCAGATGTAACTTCAGTTTTCTTAAATTGTAAAGAGTTGAACACTTTGAATTTACTAAAATTGAGCAACTATTTAATTAACATTTATTACACAACAAAGTCCTATCAGCTGGAGATACTGATCAGAATAAACAACTTACTACATAACACTCTTCTTTTAAATAATCTTTTCAACAACAATTTGTCATTTTCACTAAATGTTTATAAACACTTTTCATCAGCAATTAATAACACATTGTATGTAATATTACGACATGTTTATCTTAAATCATGTTATGATATAGATGTTTGTGTTCTCTGTTGGAGATTAACGAAAAATTTAAGTCATATGACTAACAAAATCATAGTCATTACTGGTTTCATCTAACTAAAAATTAATAATAGGTATATAGTAGTAGTTGTAGGTAAGTTATTAGTAAGTATTTTTACCATCAAAATGTAAAAAACTTTTTGATTTTTAGATTTGAACTAATAACAAGAAACAAGGCATTGAAACTGAAATTTTGATTTCTACGAACATCGCAAGAAGTTGATTAGCTAATCCTACTACTTTTATAAACGCAAAAAGTGTAAATATTTGTTGATTATTAACGTAAAAATCTGAAATGTGCTAATAACTTAGATTACCACATAGTAGGTATACTTTTTTTTTTGATAAGCCCTCGGGAATTTGAAATACGCGGTTACTATTCCAAATAATAACAACAAATAAGTAAATTTACCCTAATATTTTTTTTTTTGTTGATTCGTAATAGTTTTGTTAGCGCTAATATGTAATAGGAGGTAGAGATAGTAAACATATAGGTCTTACTTGAGCACATCCGGTGGCATCTTGCAGTATGAGAAGTCGAGATCAGTGAGTGCTAGGCAGGCGGTGAAGAACTGCCTGAAGGAGGGCGGCGGGTCGCGCGCGCGCCGGGCCGACGACCACGGGTTGCGCGCCACTGACAGCGTGGCTAGTCGCGCAGCACATCCACGTAATAAAGCACCCCACATCTAAACAATATCATGACTTTAATACAGAGTTTCTTTTCAATTCGAAAAGTACCAAATAAATGTTAAGGTAGGTAAACATGCATCCACGTATATGTCTTATATGCAAACGATTGAGTCTGACTTCCAAGTCGACTTAAATTATTTAAAACAAGCTATGCCTCGCGGTTTCCTCCCAAAGCAAGTAACGTCATGTTAAATAGCCTATATCCTTCATCGAGAATTAAGCTCATATCAAATGCAATAAGATTTTCCCAAATCAAATTGGTAGTTTAAGAGATTAGCATTCAAACAAACTCTTTAGCTTTATTATACTAACTGTAGATTGAGTTCAAAATTTCAAGGCGTGTTCTAGACCCTAAAATTATTTTTTTATTGACTAGAACATGTGTCTACAAACTTTAAGTTTCTGTAAATAAAGTAGTTTTTTTTTTACATTAAAGTTGGGTTCTTAACATATCAGGAACTTTAAATCGCCTGTTTTCTAAAAAGCAGGTAATTAAGATAGAAGAGCCAGCCAAAAGCTAATTCTTTATTTTTTTTTTATTTCTTCTAAACATTAAGCAAATTAAACATACAAAGCAAAGTAAATAAAACGAGCACTGAACTCTCATGTCCATGTACTGTACGGCACAACTTACTTTATTACTTACGTTTTCTAAAGTTGTCTCTGTATTTGTCAAATTTAAATACGTCAAAACGTTCGGCTGTGCGAGAAAGTTGTATAAATTCTGAAACAATGATGTTGCTGTTAGTAATGTGTTAACTTCCTTTATACTTATTAGTTTTTGTTTTATTGACAACTTACGTGTACGTCATCCTTTAAGTTATTGTATGAGAGATCGAGATGTGATAATGTTAATAGATGGCAAGGGTTGTCGTTGAGCATAGTAGCTAGATGCATCACTGTTTTGCCGGTCAGCCCACATTGCGACAGCGCAATATGTCTGAGCCCATCCGGATTGTTCGCCAGTCCACTCAGTATACTAATAGCACCTATAAACACAAACAATAGAGTGACGTCAATCATTCAATTATTTAAATAAATGTGAGTCACGGTCGATGAAAGTGATATATGCAAACATTGTCAACCTTGTAAAGAATTGTGGTTTGTTATTTTGGTTAAATCACGGCCGTGACCGAATACATGTATCAGTGTATGCGTCAATGCAAACCGAGTTTAAGCGAAAATGTATATTTGGAAAATGTAAACTTACAAGTGTTCTTGACTAAGTAATGCTTTTATATGAGGTATTCTTGCAAATTAAATAGACTTAAGTAATGTTTATTGAGTAATGTATATACCATTAGAGTTGTACATTTATTTTATTTTATTTTGTGTTTTTTTATTTATTTTTCTCACAAGAATTAGACATGAATAAATTTGCCTATTTTACATACGTTATAAATGATATATTTTATAGTCTAGTATGTGTAAGGAGCTGGTGTCTGAAGTAGAACATGCCTGTACTACAGATCACCAGGTCCTCTATCACCCCACAATTATATAATTACAAGTTTTTGTATTACTATTATCATAGATAATGTATAATATCTAGGAGATTTATTTATAACTAATTACCAAATGAAGTTATTTAATGTATGTGACACCCGGGCGTGTGTGTTTGTGTGCATGCGTGTACGTGCGTGTTTGTGTGTGTACGAGTGTGTGAGTGTGTGTACGTGTGTGTGAGTGTGTGTATGCACCTTTGTCCTCGATGTGGTTCTGCGAGAGGTCGAGCGTGTGCATGGCGGGCGCGTGGCGCGCGCGCGCGAGCGCGTGGCCGAGGCGCGCGGCGTGGTCGTGGCGCAGCGCGGCGGCGCGCCAGGAGAGGCGCGCGGGCGGCGGGCGCGCGCCGCGCACCACGCGGCACACGCCCTCCCACGCCTCGCCGCTGGCGCGCACGCCGTCGCCGCACACGCCGCTGAACCACGTGTTGTGCTGCAGCGCCATCACCAGCGGGATCAGGTCCCTGCGCGCACCACGCACCACATAAACCTTTTACACCGGTGAAGCACTACGAGTTACGACCCTCTCTCATACCTAACTACGAAATACCTAAACTTAATATAAAAGAATTGCCAAAACAACTGCTTTACACCAGTTTCAAGCTATTCAAATGCGGCACCAACATTACAAACCTATTTTTTTACGAGATAGCAATGAATGTCAAAAGCATACCTACACATATTTTTTAAGAACGCGCAAGTTTTCTAAACTTATCCATACTCGCAGCATCCATTAGAATTCGTCGTTACTACTGGGTTTTAACCAATAATAATAAATTTTGATATTTATCACCAATTCACGCCATTACATTTTAATATTCTCATTAGTTAATTGAATATAGGTATCCGATATTTAATCGAATAACTAATCATAATACCATTTAATTATAATATTTAGTCGTTCATTCTACTTTACACATACCTTTGATCTAAATGATCAAAATCTTTTAGATGTAACATCCTTATGTCATGTGCAAGATATATCGTGTCAATATCCCACGCAACTTCGGCTCTGCAACAAAAGCAATATATAATCAGTCTTATGCCAATCCTTATTATGCAATTTATATCTCAAAGATATATGAAAGGTCTCTATTAAATTGACCTTCGTGTATTCAGAAAGCAATTTTCCTCCTTTCTGAAGTTTATATCTTTTTTTCCATATAATGTTATACTATAAAATATATTCGGAGAATAATAAAATGTTCTCAATCATCAATCTGTTTATCTAAACGGTTTATATCCTTGTTTAACCATCTGGTTAAAGGATATAAACATCTTTTATTCGATGACTCATTCATTTTCTAAATAGAGGAAATCGCAGTTAATATAGTGATTGGTATTGAGTTTTATCCTGTTGTACATATTGATTAGTTACCTAAAGGGCGTTTGGCAGAGGTCACACATAGCTGCATATTGATTCGAGAAATCCCCGCAAGTCGAATGTTTACGTGTACCACTCACTTGTGGTACTGGGTATGGTAAATTTACCTGAAAATAAAACTTTCTATTAAAAGCAAAAAAAAAAAAAATCCTTAATGTAACAGGTTTACTACAGATAGGTATTACATAACATGTACCTTACTTATCATTTGATCCGCCACTTAATTAGTATTAATCACACCAATGTTTGAAAAAAGGGGAGGGCTATTAATATCCATGGAGCAACCATCACATTTCCTAATTACGTTAGTGAATTTGTTTCACTTGGCAGAGTGACGCTGATGGTTCAGACAGGACAATTACTATTATATGTGTAAATATTAACTGGCGCGACTTTATTTGCAATATAGTTTATAGCCTGACTAATTTAGATAGTAATTACTTAATTTACCTACTGCGGAAAAGTACTTTAAAAACATACATTTGTGGTCATTTCCTTTTATTGAAATGATGTGAAAAATTATAAATTGTTACCTTGCTTCGAAAATAAATGGCAAAATAGCTTATCATTGAGTATTCAAAACACAACTGTGATTGATCATGATCGATCACCCTAGAACCTATTGCTATTCGGTAGTTAACGACGATTAAAATGCTACCAATTCTTGCATTATACTTTACGGGCCTTCGACCGTCAAAATAAGGAAGGATACCTAGGTACTATAATAATATTATTAAAAAGCACATGTTTTTTTTCGTGATTATTATATTCAATTAACAATAATAATTGCATTAATAAAATTGGGCTCTGTTTCCGCGGTGGTAACCTCTGTATGATCTATAACATTGTTCATCAACTAATTACAGCAAAAATAGTTTAAATTAATTTCAATAATAAGGCAACTCATGATAAAGATTTGACTACTTTTGTTTTACCCGTTGTTATTGAAACTGTAAGTGTTTGTTCGATGTAACTAATTTGCAAAGTGATAGCTAGATAAAACTTTAATCTGATTAGGCAAATGATAAACTTTTCTGTACTTACCTTTGATATAATGTCAACCATGGCTACATTTGGGAATAAATCGTCGAACGCCGCAATAATTGCGTGCAACACGTTTATGACACCCTCGGCAGTACCTTCTTCACCTGAAAAATAATTAAGAACGCAATTTAACCAAACATACTATAAAAGGTTGTAAAAATAATTGCGTTTTCTGACTTAAAAATTGCGAGTTTGCTTCTAATATGTAAAAAGATTTTATGTAAACAATCAGAATCACGTCTGTAATCTCGAAAATCGCTTTGATTTTTTACTCCCACACTTTGCCGCTTAATATAAGTCGTATGTTATAGGTGGGGAACCTATTGCTATTAATTTGGCCTTCACTGAGTTCGTCGCCACTTGCAACTAGCTATCTAAGCGACGCGAGTGTATTGTGTTATCAATCAGTCTCCCCAGTAAAAGATTGAGGACAATAATACCTTGGAGTTAGAAAATTAATATGAAATAATTGAATGAATAAAAAAAACTATTCAAGGGAACATAAATTATTATCAATGAACAATAGATAAATTATAAGTTGTTGAATATTGCATAAATGATTATCATTAGCATACAATGGAACTAGGACTCAAGATTTTGTTAGACTCATCCATAAAATGTGAATGTTGTCAGTCTTCAGTTTAGCCATATTACATGCCTATTATATTTTTTAACTTGAAGTCAAATTCAGACTTAGCCATTACTCCTAAAGAAAATACTCAAAAATGAATAATCTGTATAGTAGTTTATTTACTACTGCCCTTCTATAATATGACTCTAAGTTTAAGAATATTATAATTATAGAAACAAATTATAAAACCGGGTAACAAAGAGATCACAGGTAATGTAGGATAATAACTTTCAGTTCGAAAAACATAATTTACTGATAGACAGATTAATGACAATATAACTAAACACTGCATTCAAAAACTAAATTAATGTTATAATAATATAAATAATTGATTAAACAAATGTAAAAAGGAACCGACTTCAATGTAATTAATATGGGATCACCGCTGAGGTACTTATATCCTATTGATGACAAAAATCTTGATTTTTTTAAAGATTATTTTGGAATCAATCTAAAAATGCCGAAGATATCACATAATAAAATACAAAACCAGCCTTCAAATTGAAAACTACCTTTTAAAGTCTTTTAAAAATAGAAAACAAGCGAATTAATTACAAATATTCGCTCCATTTGCGTTAATGCGTAACAAATAAATAAAAATAATACAAAACAAGAGACTTACCTATAAGAATGGAAACAGGCTTGTGTTCATGAATGAGTGTTATTGACAGATGATTTGCCTTTTTACTTTCCAGTGCTTCTATTTCCATCAAGTGAAATCCATTATCAACCTGACAATACGCATGAAAAATTTATTAAGTCAATAGCAGTTCATCTTTCAAGTTTAGAGCAAATAATATGGTTTTAGACAAGAATATAGTTATTGTTGGTACATTTTCGGTTGGTTACATTTATGTTTTATTTTTCCTTGTGTCAAATTAATCTTATGATTAGTCCAGTAGGTTTTTATGTTCTTATAATGTAACTAGATAACAGAAACTTTGTATGTAAAATCACAGCAATTAAATTGTATGTTTACTGTATACACAATCTATTGAACTACATAATCTAAAAGTTGTTTACATTACATTCATTTCCTCTCATTCAATTCTTAAATCAGGCACAAATTGATAACAATAGACTATTGATTGCCATGTGAACATTTTTGCACCTGATGTTAATGTAAATATTTTCATTAGATATATTCTTGACTATAGGCCAAAGAAAATTTACTATTTAACATTGAGAATATTCTACTTAATGATTACTTACCCTTGTAGGAACTTTAGCTGTGGTAATAAAGATTCTATAAGCTGTTACAACCTGAAAATATAGCACATAAACAGTTTACTATGACACACAATTTAATTTAGCACATAACATTGGTATGATAAATATTTTTATGTGCCTGACCAATATGTAAATGGTACTAGAAAGAAGTCATCACAGACTTCTTTGTTAAACACCAGCTTGGCCAATCACCCCATGCACGGCTAAAGCCATTAATTTAATCAATGATTTATTAAATATTAAAACTGATGCAGAAATATTTCAAGATTTGCTTAGTTTAACTATAAAAAAATTCAAATTGTATTTAAAAAACATATACTAAGAGAAAAGTATTTTTATTTAAGTAGTGTTTTGTGTTTTTTGTTATTTTGCACCTATTATCTTTATGTTTAATATTAATGTTAAAATTGTTTAATCATGCCAGTGTTTTTTGTTAATTTGTGTTTGTTTTGTTATAATTAGTAGTTAATAATGATTGTAGTATCCTATTTCCCATTAGTATAGCATATTAGTGTTTAGTAAAGTTTAAATGTAAGCTTATCATATTTTTATTAATAATATATGATAACATCTAGGATAAAAATAATACTTAACATACATTCATTCTTTTATATGTACCTACACAGCCTAGGATTATATTTAGCTGTGTTAGAGTTGTGTCAATGAAAATAATAAAGGCAATGAATGAATAAATTGGTTTAGTCATTGTGTCTAAAGTTGACCACATGGTTTATTGTGATTGTGTGTCCACAGGGAACACACACATACATGTTTCTCTTAGAGACAGGCACACCTAAATGACTCATGCTATTGTTGGTGCCTTATCAATATCAACAAAACACTACAAGGAAAAAAACTAAAGTTATAACATTAACATGAGAGAATAATGTACTTGTATTTCTAGTAAAATAATCACATATTTACTATACAGTAATCAATATAAATAATATTTTGAAGATGATTGTTCTTTAGTTAAAACAGAAAAACCACAACTATATTTTTTATACATATATATTAATAATTTTATACAAGTAGGAATGTATTCATTTGTCAATAAAATATTATTTTTTAATTCATAAATATAGAAATATAGCAAATTAGAATTAGAAATAGGTCTAGCATTAGAAATACAACTAAAAAGTAATAAAAAAAACATATAAGCAAAA
This sequence comes from Diachrysia chrysitis, assembly GCA_932294365.1. Classification (NCBI taxonomy): domain Eukaryota; kingdom Metazoa; phylum Arthropoda; class Insecta; order Lepidoptera; family Noctuidae; genus Diachrysia; species Diachrysia chrysitis. Next base: position 6,337,566 of record OW028653.1, read on the forward strand.
GAGCCTAAATCAATCATAAAAATTTAAAAGATTAGTTATGCTGTATTCATTTATGTTAATTTTTTATATAATTATGCTTACCAAAACTTTGTTGTCTACTTTATCACCTCTTGATTCCATACGAATGAGCGATTTGTATAGAATTTTAACATTTTTCCCCAATACATTGCCTATACTATCTGTAAGAAATAAATAAAAGATTAAGTCTTCTCATATAGAAAACATTTTACAGACATGATTAATAATATCTAATTTTATATTTTTTAACGCAAGTGATCTTAATATTATTAAATAATAACCAACCACTCAATTCTGTAGATATATGTGATTTTGTTGACATTTTCGCGATTTTCTTCAGTGTCATTACTCCCACAAAATGTAAATATTTTTAACGCACAATATATCCATAATATGCACACCACATCAACAAATTAAACCGAACATAATGAACGCGATATTAAGACACAAAAAACTGTGCATTTCAATACAATATTTAAATAGTTATTAAGATTATTGACCTAAAAACCACCACAACACCAATTCAATGGGAACTTGACGAACTTGGGAACTAGGAAGGGGAAGGCAAGGTAGTAGGGTAACGAACCACAGATAACTACATGCTTTAGCTCACAGTCCTCACAGAGTACATATGCTTTAGCTACCTACTATTGTAGTGATGTACGTTAGTAACTAAATACTAAAAACACGTTCATGTGACTTTTTTAAAACTTGCATATATATTTATAATTACTTTGCTTTTTTATACCATAGAATACCATAAAAGGTATTATTATATTCATCCATACAATCATTTTTTTTAGTAATTATTGATTTTATGCATCTTGATTAAATGCTATCACTTAAAAATGCAATCTTTAAGAACATTAAAATTAGTAGTTGACTATGATTATCTGCTTTAAAGTTCTATGTGTAGCCTTGAAGTATCAAGATTCTTATAAAGATAAATCTAACTGAATATGCCTTGAAACGTTCAGTTAGATTGCCTTAAGAGTATTATCACTATAACCAAACGCGTAAGTAGAACAAACCTATACCATAAGGTAGTGATTAGTGGTTGGTTTTGTTTAGAATACCTGTGTTCAATTTGAAATTGGTTGACGAAGCAATATTCTGGCACCAGAGTGTAGGAGTATTATAACTATACAATAATTATACTTAAGCCACATTGCTACGTGATTCGCTGTAGAAATAAAAGAAAATACTGTATAAAAACTATGGAAGACAGCAACATGTAGTAAAATAAAATAAATATTTAAAGTTAAAAATCTGACCAGGATACGATATCGTGCTTCATTGTGGTTTTTTTACTGCATGTGCTAATGGCCGCCTCTTCGCCGAATATGCGTTATTTTCCCTAATGGGACGACCCCTTTATCAAAACATCATAAAGAAGGAACCAGCTATTGAGAAGCCTACTTGCTTAGGTATACGCATTTGATGGAAAATAACCAAGTGGGTATTCAGAATTTGTAGTTATAATATTTGCGAATAACAACAGGAACGGAACTCACAGATGCATTATTCAAAATTGAAATGGTACATCACTACAAATTCCAGATTCATAAAATGTCAATTGACATTAAAATTTGTCAATCTTGACATGTCAACCACCAATGTCATGTTTATTGGAGGAAGCTTAGTATTTTTGTAACAATAATTACAGTAAAAACATCTTTTGAAGAAGTAAATCTTTTCATCAGCAATGAATAAAAACTATGAGAGATGCACTCATTGCAATCGACGCAAGTGGCTCGCTACAGGTTGTCTACGTAAGTGGTTGAAGCCACTGGAATGTAAACATTTACAGCGTACTGTTGATAACAAAAGGGATTTTAGCAACACAGATATCGTTAACGGTGTATTTTTACCAGATCGCAAACCGTCCGTAAACACAAATAAATTTGTGAAGTTCTGGAAAAATAAGCTGTTCATTACTGGCAATGTCAGATCGTTGCAAAGATACTTTGGCAATAAAAATAATGGTGGCGAACATTTGTGCAGTCTAAATAAATGTAGTGATGCATCGACGTCGTCAGACAAGAGAGTTATTGTTGCATCAGCATATGACACAAAAAAGGATATTCAACTGAACAAACAAGCTATCAAATGTCAACATTCAGATGGACATTCAGTACTGAGAGGACATCACCAACATGCATCTCTTGAAACATGCGCTATATATTGCCAGTTATCAAAGTAATTTCTGTCTGTTATTATGAATACTAAGCTTTTTGTAAATCTGAATTTGTCTTAGTCTTGCAACAGTGTTGTAGTTAGTAATAATAAAATTATATCTTACTGTGATAGTACAGGTTTTGGGGCAGACCTTTATTAAGTTACGCCTAAGCTTTACAGTCATTTGATTTACAATACTTTATATATATTATTGTATCCTAATTTGAAAGTTTATGAGCAGTGTATTTATTGAGATTTTATTTCTAGGCATGGCTGGTATTGGGGTGGTATAACATCAAGTGAGGCTGAAGAATTGCTTGCTGGTCAGCATGACAATGTGTTCTTAGTCAGAGACTCATGTGACTCCCGCCACATTCTTTGCGTGTCTTTCCGGTGTGTAGGCCGCACCCTTCATGCTCGTCTGCGACATGCTAATGGACTCTTTTCTTTGAACAATGAGACATTTGTACCAGCAAATAGAATATCAGAACACTGTGCAGCTGTTGATGTAAAATCAAACCTATTTGAGATGCCAGTCAAATTAGCAAGACCATTGAACAGGTAAGAGTCTAATTGCAACCAAACAACAAAATACTTGATGATTTTTTTCTATCTGTGCTTTGTGTATTACTTGCTTTATTTAATACTTTTGCTGTTTTTCAGATTTGCAAAACTGGACTCTTTACAAATGATATGCAGATTTGTTATCAGGCAAACTGTGTCAGCACATGTCTGGAGCAAGTTGCCACTGCCTCCAAACTTAATATCTTATGTATCTATTGGCAGTGATTATATTGTACCATCATAGCTAACACTTATGTGCCTTCAGTACTCATAACTCTGTTTATTGTAAGCATATTTACATACAACCTTTTATAAGAGACTGCATCATTACTAACTACATATATAAAGATAATTGTAAATTTTATATAAAAGTCAATATTATATTAAAAATGAAAATAAAATTAAAGATATAATTGGTTTTACAGTTAAACTATTTATTACCAACAACCAAATATGAATAATACTTTGAATGTCATAGTTTTCTTTGCGTGCAAATGTTTTATATTATAACAATAACTTTGCCTAATATAATCTTCATATTACTTCAGTGTATTAATTCCAAGGATGTTTTTTGCCTGAAACACAAAACCATGTATAAGCACTATATTATAATCAATCATGCCATATATAAAATATGATGCCACTTAGTATGAATATATCAGTTTAATCTTAACTAAATGATCACATGACTTATGGCCGAATACTGAAACTTCGATTAGTTTTAAGTTGCCGTTGAGTCTCAAGCTGTCTCTGTCACTTTAAGGTATAAAATAGCATCAGATTAACATTTAAGAATGTCTTAAAGATAGGTTGCGTTTGATTATTCGGAGGTAACACAGGCATACACAATAAATAATAAGAAACAAATGAATAAACATATTTGCACTAATGCTAGTATACATTAAATAACACTACACTATGATGATATGATTTTTATACTTATACCTAGTCAAATAAATCTCAAGTATCATCCTGGTTAATGGTAAATACACCTCAGTGTTACCACAAGAAATATAATGTTTCTATCATCTTCTCCATTCTAATTCATAAGGTATAGTACTAGCAAAAGATTGACAATTAGTTGCATTGCAATAATTACAATTGGGGTAGTGCCAAATCTATTTTTCTCCATTTATAGATATACAGTTATAGTAGTTAGGAAATGTATATTTAAATTTAAAATGCGCTGTCAAACTCTGCATTAATTACCATCGCATTACGATGTAAAATAATGATCTACTTTTTTATAAAGCTGCGACCTTAAGATTTTAAAATTTGGAAATATTACGTTTTATTGGCAATTTCAATACGATTTGACCTCGTGCAAAAGGAAAACAACGAGTCCCGGCGACAGGTCGTTTGAAATAACCGGAGTCGTTCAAATAAAGGTGTCGACTTGACTGTCGTAGAGGGTCAACCCTGTTATGTTCTAAGTCTGGGTGTTCTTTATATGTACTAATATATGTGTATACTAATATGAGGTAAAATGTATTAGTTTGATAGTTCGGGCTAATCTCTGGAACTACTGATGCGATTCTCAAGTTTCTTTAACTACTTCTAGAAAGCCACATTATTCCCGGGAGCAATAACCTACAAATAATATACTTCCACGCGAAGTCACGGGCTGCGCCACGGCTGGTATATTATATTTATGCCTAAAGAAGCCGTACCCATCACGTCGCACAGTGGGAGTTGTCGTGATTAACTATTCCACTGTTAATCAGCCAAATTAAGTTGTCTATTGTATAAAAGGGATAGAAATAAATGGTTTACTACACAAATTTGCTAAAATATCTTACCGTCGTAAACGCGGCAGTTAATGTCTGTGGCGCCGCCGCCACTGGATTTAAATTTAACGCCGCTTGAATTAATTGTGCATCGCGAATGCGAGATGCAATAAAACTTCTTGTAGCACTATTGTTCTGGCTGTTATCAGTTAAGTAAAACAATTCTGCTGCTTTATATATTCCTGCCAATCCTACTCTGCGAGTATACCAATTGAACTGAAAAAAAAATGCGTGTGTCTAAATTAGAATTCTTATTTAACATTTTTGGTAACTAGGCACCTAGCAAGTCATCTTGACCTGCAGTTATTAAGCGAGAATAATATAAATGGTAGGTCTGTATGTAAAACTAAAATATGCTATTGAACGCTAAATGGCAATTATAATCAGATTTTATGAAAAATATGTGATGTGTATATTCGTAGGCCAAGTAAAATTTATATTAAGTGTTAATCCTATCATATTTTAAAAATTGTTTATTGATTTGATGTTATTTGTACCCATTCAATGTTTAGTTTAATGTTCTACAATTTATAGTAGAATGTATAAAATAAATTATACATACTTATAATCTGCAGGATAAAATTTAATATATTTTTCTTACATAACTTGGTACATAAAAATAATGCACTTACATCAACGCTTCTGTCTCCTGAATGGTAGCATATGTCATCAACAAGTGATAATAACGTAGCCAAGCAATTTGATACATTGTTAGGCATTGTTTGAATAGCCATAGCTTTAGGCCATGTACTCCTGAAACAGCAATCAATTCAAGTTACCTATACCTAATTGTTTACTATGAAGTTTATAACATGCATATATATTGGATTCTGTCTTCGCTAATTCCAGAAATGTTGAGCAATAATTTTAAATATTATAAGGGGAGTTCAAAAATTGTCCAGTCCAAAATAAATAGGAGAAGCGAGACAAATCAGAGATATAATTTTTTGATTTTTAGCTTTGCTTATAGCATAGCCTACGAGTAGTATGAGGAGTAACTCACTTGTATGGGTCAATCATTGTTAGTCTTGTCATTATGGCATTTTCAATAAATTGACTTGGTACTGTAGACTCTTTAAGTTCCATTTTCGGCCACTGCGTGTGAAAATTATAAGGAGCGGTTTATTACAAATAAATAAATTTTATTTAAGAAATGAAAATGTTTTCTTTAGACTAATGACCAGACACACCTGTATTTATATCAATGTCGTAAACCAGACAGTTACAGAAAACGGTTACACAGAACTTTTGGGAAGAGTCTAAATGAAAGTACCCAAATGGCAGCAAACGTTTTTTTTTAAATGATGATTTTGTGACATCCTGCTCTATTATGACCGGCTAATAAAAAAATAAACACGTTGATTACTAACTACCTATTTATTATAAGGGACTGATAGCAAATTCGCTATCATATTGTATTTTAAATAAAGCCAAGTGCTTAACATTTATGTAATTTTTTAATACATTGAGTTTAGTTGACGCGCTAATCTCAGGAACGAAGGGTTCCATACCATTATCTATAAATATCAAGGTCCAAGATCAAGGACCTAAACACGATAAAAAGATACGGCCAAATTTAGACTTGCGAAAACTTGTTACCAAAATTTACCTTAATTTTCAACTTTCAACTTAATTTACTTTAATTTCTTCTTTATTTGTGTGCTGCTAAACCTTTTCTTGCCAAATTTCATGATTCTACAACGGGCACTACCATATAGGTTTTAGACCCAAAACCTATAGGGTACTTCCGGTTGACCAAGAATTGTCAATTTTGGTTAAAAGTAAGGTCTTACAGCACAAGTAAAGGGAAAATTCCGAAAAATAAAGAATGTTAAAAAGTGAGGTCAATTTTGGTACTTACAAGTTTTCGCGAAACTCTAAATTTGGCCATATCTTTTTAATGTGTTGACTCACGACCTTGATTTTTAGACCTTTGTATATGGTATAAATTTCAACTTGCTAGGTCCACCCGTTCCTGAGAAAATCGGTGGTAATACACGAACAAGAGAGTGATCTTATAAGGGTTCCTTTTTACCTTTTGAGGTACGAAAACTTAAAATAGTTGCAAAAACGGGAAAAAATATTGCTTTTGTGAGCATCCGTTGCGTGCGCTGCGTAAACGGTTAAAAATACGCAAAAAAACTAATTTAAGATGGAATTGATCACCTTTAACAGTTTTAAAAAAAAGTCCACGACAGCATAATGTATATTTTAAAAATAGGACCGCACTAGGGCCTAGTACTAATTCTTCTGCCTAGTGACTAGGCAGAAGAATTGTATGTTTCTGTGTTGTGTTCTATGCATTGTAGTGCCGGCAAAGATTTCTGCTGATTTTTAACGCTAATTCTTAATTTTATTGTAATGACATTTAAATGAATTAGTGTAGGTATTGTGGACCTTGCTTGTATGATACTAATCTTCCAACAAACTATTCAGAAAAGACTTAAACACGTTTATTCTTTGTACTAGTAAGCAAATGTGTATTTCAGCTGCGTCGTAACATTGTCTGTCTCGCCTGCCCTGCACTGCAACAATCTGTCCTCTGCTGCGTCACCTGCGTCTCAGCATACGCTTAGACTTACGGTTGACCCACTACTACCTTTTATAGCAACCAAATTAGTTCTAAAATAAATAAAATAATGAATATTATACGTGCGAACGTGTTTTCAAAAACATGATATTAATTTTTATCCAAATAAATATGTTACTCATCACAAATTTTGAACAAAGCTGCCAGTCATGCAAATTGATTTATATGAATATCAGGAGATATCGTAGTTTTAAAATAGCTCCGCTACGTAATAATGATCAAGTAGTTAGCACGTAAACGCGTTAATCTCCCCGACCGATTTTAATGGGACTTTTACTTATAGCTGAAGTTATGGGGCATAACATATCTACTTATTTTATTTTTTAAGTATTTGGGTTCAACGCAAAACATAAAAACCCATAAAACTAAAACACCCCAATGAAGTATATATACCTTTTATAATTATAATATATGATGAGTTATGTTGGAAAGAAATATAAATTTCAGACAATTCTGATCGATAAGTACCCTGTCAGGAATATCTGCCTAGACCTACCCTACATTACACTAACAATTTTAGAACAAACGAAAGTGGTGTGCCATGATCAAAGCAAAGCAGAAGTAGCTTCTGACCATGTTTAATTCGAAAAGCTAATGTACTTACAGTTTTCATTTGTTCCACTAATTGTTCGTTACATTTAACATTGAAATAATGGACCAAATCGCCACCCCCATTTGGAAAAATCCCGTGGGTTATAGTTGGGTAGCCTGCCGCTTTGGCGCCAGCACTTAAGGACTCTACAGACCATCCGCTCTTGGGTACAAATTCTAAAGCATGATTTAAAATGCTAGTTTTTATGTTTTCCTCATATTTTGTATCTTCATTTTCATGCTCATTTTGTGTTGAGACGGCTATAGGAATAGGTAGTTTAGCATCCTTTTGAGCTTCGACTTGTGAATAACTTCTAATTCCATGTGAATTAGTGACGGAAATAGAGGCAATTGGACCAATGGTTCTACGGCCATTCTTCAAAGCTGTTAACAAAATAAATAAAAACTCAATAGGATAATGACTAAATGTTGGAGAAAATAAAAAATATGGTAATAAGATTAATATAAAATGATTTATTTCAAAAACTTATAGTCAGCACTTTTTAATCACAATTCATTCTTAACCCTTGCATTTTGCTAATATTAATACACTCTGACAGGCGAGCAATGAGGCCTTCAATAAGATGAAACGCATTTAATGCAGAACATATAATTTCCTTCTTCTTTTCCTTAGGTATCTTGTCCAGGACATTTCCACCTACATTTATGGACACATTCAATTTGTCTTCAGGTAAATGTTTCCCTTCTTCAATATCTTTCAGTTTCACTTCATAGTGAGCTTTAGACATATTTAAGCCTAGTCTCAGTTGTTCTAAATAATTAGTTTCTACATATGAAAAACAATTTCGAATACCAGTCACATTATCAGTATCTTTTATAGTCAAATATCTCAGGAAATTTAATGATGTAATAATCTGATCAGCAAGTTCAACAAGATCTGACTCAGCACCATGTGGTAGGAAGCATATTTTCTTCAACATATTGGAAAACTGAGCTCCAGTGAAACATTCATCTATACTAGGTTCTTTAAAAGCTTCATTAATAGCATTTTTATACAATGTTATCGCATAGCCAATCATGCCTGAGTGATTGGATATTTTTATCAAATATTGGACAAGTGCACATCTTCCCTTATAATCAAATTTATTAACATGCCTTCCAATCAATGCTACAGAACGCTTACGTAAACACTCATAACTAGAATAAATAGCAACATTTATTAATCCCTTGCACATATCAAAGTGTACTGCTGAGAGAAGCTGCTGTGATAATGGGCTGGTGATATTATACAAAATTGCTTCACATAATGCCATTCCCTTAGTTAAAGGGCTATATTCAACAAAACCCAAGAGGTGAACTACACAAAGCATAACAGTTTGAAGGACATAATTTGCACTGTACACTTGAGGGATTGCCATTTCAGGTATTGTGAAATGTCCCGATAATACAGTATAGAAGAATGCAGACAATGTTGTCATATTAATTTTCTCTCGGTGATCATATGGAGACATTTCATCATCATTACTATCTCTGCTGGTTTGGTTCTTACTTTCTTTATAACACATTTCCACATACACAAGGAACTTAAAAACATTCTTTTCTATCAAACAAATATCGTGAACAATGGTTGAACAGCTTAGTCTAGCTTCACTTTGATCATTACTTCCAGGATCCAAATCTATATAAATTAAAGGTTTCCCAAGAAGACTAATTAAAAACGCAGTTAATATTTGTTTTGTTTTCTCATTAGATGGTGCTGCTGTATTTAATTCAGTGATAAAATATCTATAGAATGAAGGTAACAAGCTATAGACTTTTGTAATCCTTCTAAAATTTGGATCAGAATCAATTAGTAACCTTTCTTGACCTTCTAAATTATGGTCTGGTATAGGGATATGTTCAATGTATGTGCTTATGGAATTTAAACACCATTCCAATGATCTTCCTCTTTTTAAAGATAACCTTCTTAGAAGGTCTTGCAATGATGGTAAAATAAGACCAAATTGAGCATCATTTTTAGCTAGTTCAATTTGTTCTATAAACTCTAATAATGCTTCTTCAGGTGCAGATTTCTCAGTGATAATTGTTAACAATTGCTCACATGCACCATACAATGATGGTTTTAAGACAATAGTATCATCCTGAATTTTTCCAATAATTACTGATATCAAATCCCAGCAATTATCTTTAAAACTTTCAGCTAATCTCTCTTCGTTCGGAACATTTAGAGCTTCCTTATATTTTTCGTTATCCAACAAAGTGGAAATTAAATTCACCACATCTATACTTTTACTCATGTTGAGGTTTTAATAAAATCTTTCTATGAAAGACTTTAAATCCGATAATTCTGAAATTTAAGTGCCTCGAATGTATTATCATTACCATTAGCGGGTTGTTATTTACCAATACTGCATTATTTTTCACATAATCGACGGTAAAAAACTTAAATTATTGGAAAATCGGTTAAATAAACTGATTGAAACAACACTAAATAATACTTACAGCGAAAAATTGTCTGTAATCTGCTCATAGTCAGTATATTAACAAAAGGTTGTAGTAGGTAATAAATACTTTAATTATTTTGGCTTGTGCTTTGACTAGTAGATCTAGATTCTATATTTTTCTACTTTGAGTGAATTTTTGGTATCACCGATGCACCGATGCGAGCAAGAGCGAAAATGCGATCAATGAAATGAATGACAATGACAGCACAGATAAAAATAAAAACATTAGTTATTTTGTACAGGTATAGAAATAATTGGAATAGAGTATATTATTAATTTGTGATATTATACCTATTGAAAATTTCTCGAGACGACTATGATGTAGTTCGTCTACTACTTAGAGTAGAAATGAGTAAATTATAGAGCGCTTATCGAGTATCTACTGTAGGCACTAGCTATTATTAGTACGCCACCATTAGATGTTTCACGATGTGAAACATCTAATGGTGGCGTGCCTTGGCAGTAAAATCGACCCCTATAATATATAAAAGTACTCTGTGATCGACCCGCACCGTCACGAAAAACGGCATGATGCTCTGCTGACATCCCCTCCACGCCACCGCTTGTGAGTGTGTGTGTCTGTGCGTGCGCGTATGCTGCACATCGGTCTTGATCGCTTTTGACTTTGATTTCGATCACGATCTCGATTTTAATTTTAATCTCGATTTTGAACTTGATTATGATCTCGATTTCGATTTCGATATCGGAAAGTTATAATGTATAAATCAGCTATAAGACCTATATTGATGTACATATTTGCACCACAGATTTGCACTGCCCAGCAATTGCCCAGAATTATATTTATCAGAATGCTGAAAGGGACGGATAAAAGATGATTGCATCATGCAATCATTATCATTTTAGCTACATGCAATTTGCATGTAGCTAAAATGATAATGCGTCGATGGATAACTGGAGTAACCAGATTAGGTAGGATAAGAAATGAGTATATTAGAGGAAGCTTTAAAGTAGCGCCCGTGAATGAAAAGATGAGAGATAATATGGTACTTTTTAATAGTAAATACCGGGGAAAAAGTCAACTCGGATGTATTTTGCTTTTTAAATAGTGGATCGTCGGTTTCTCTAGTTCTGTCAAGTGTCAAGTCAATTTTATTAATAAAAGTCAAACTGTCAAAGTAAAAAATAAGAAAAAATGTCGAAAAAAATAGATCACAGAAATCTGCAAGTTTTAAATTAGTTTCTTAATTATAAACCGCCAACTTATGCAGTGATTGATAGAATAGAGTATCATTTCTTTAGTGTATAAAATAGTTACCTAACTACTGAACTATATAACCATACAATTAGATTAGGTTTATTTAGAAAAGAACAGACCCACTGTCGTGATTGCCGTCGGTGTCGTGTGTGTCATTATTTTTACGCCCTAATGAAACATAATACAGTATTAAGGCTATTTTTTTTATAACATAAAGTTAGTAAGTAGCTTTTCATTCAACTATTTTTATTTTACTATCTGATTTTGTTTGCAATGTGCTTATAATATTAAATAAATATTCTACCTTTACGGTATACACACTCTTAACGCAAGGTTTAAGTAACCTCAGCTATAGTTTCAGTATCGTCACTTTCGTCTCAGCAACTGTGAAAATGTCTGCAAAACAGAAGAATATATTTACTCGCAGTAAACCATTGATGAACATTTATAGTGGAGTGGACCATGAAGGAAAAGAGGTATCCACCAATGATATTGAATATTTTGCCTTTTTCATGATACATACTTACTATGATTGTTATAACAAATTTTACAAAACCACCTTCAGTGAGGTATCTAACATAGACTACAGTTAGAAGAGTTACCCTGAATTAAATAAATATAGAATCCCATAAATGCCAAATCTGGATAGCAAAATACTGTAACTCTAACATAAATATTTACACCTTATTACAAACTTTGTATATAAAATATCTTATATAAAAAATAACATATTAGACACTGTGTCAGTGCCTAACAGTTCAAAGGAAACTTGAAAAAAAAACTTTTAAATTAATAAGTTTTTTTTTTTCTATTTCTATAACCTTACCCTAGCTATAGTTTATGGATATAGTTGAACTCCAGTATTTCTCAAGGAGCATCTTATATTACCTCCCTATCCAATTTTCTATTAATTATTATCATTTATAGGTAGAAGTTCGTGAAGATGCTGAGCAGTTGGTGAAATGGCATGAGATATCTGATGCTCTGGTTGCCGCTGGATATTACAGAGCTCAACTACAGGGTCTGTCTGAGTTTGATAAAATTGTTGGAGGCCTCACCTGGTGCATAGAATTGTGTGACATTGATATTGATGTCAGTCTGCTGTTTGAAGAGAATCTCACCATTGGAAAGAAAATGTAAATATAAAAAAATATGTTTATATTTTATTTATTGACATCATTAACTGAACTCTTTGGATTGTTTTCAGAGCCTTAACAGAAAAAATTGTGAAAGTATTGCCTACAATGAAATGTCCCTATACAATAGAACCTCATCAAATTCAGGGTCTAGACTTTATCAATATTTATCCTTTAATCCTATGGCTTATAAAGTACTCAAGTGAATTCAGAGAAGCAAAGGAGGATGAGCTAAGAAAATTTGCAGTCATGCAATATGATAAAAGCTATATCTTTGAGTCTGACAGGCCTAATTATATACAAAAAGAAAAATTACTGAGGAATTTAGCTGTTGTACAGGTAAGCAATAGCTACAGCCATTCAAACTAAACTTGCTACCTCAGTATTATGTTTCTAATTATGATCAATATGGATGAAATATTAACTAATGAGCTACTTATTTTTATTTTACATTCCTATAACATTTCAGAATTTGTACAAACCATGTCGAGTTCGAAAGAGGAAAGGAGGTCTTCCTACCAATGAACTAGAACAAGTAAATGCAACTCTATCAGAATATGATCAACGCATGTTGATGCATATATCTGCAAACAAAGCAGATGTAAAGAATGATGATGGATTAGATTTCCTGGTAAGATATTAGTTAGTAGCTTGAGAAAATATTCTTATTTGATTGCATATATAAATTTATCTAGATTATATTAAACTAAGCTTACGTAAGTTACATTTTTGTTTCAGTATGATTATGATAAGACACTTGCAGATCCTACTGAAATTACTACAGAGGTAAGTGGTATAATAGTTACAATAAAGGAAAAAAAAGGTCATATTACAAAGTATGACATAAAAAAATATTATTTGTTTTTATTTACAGGCTAATAGATATGCTAAAAATAAGGAAACAAAAGAAAGTGATGCTGATACTAAAATCCATTATGCAGTGTTACATTCTGAGCTCACAGGAGAAGTTTCCAAGGAATTAGAGGAAAGTGAAAAATTAAAATATTCTGAGGATGTTGATAGACTTACTAAGAGTATAGATGTGCTGGAAAAAGATTTACGGACATTTAAAGAGACACATGAGGAGAATATGGAGAGTGCTAAACAACAGTACACTAATGTTATTGAGAAGCTGCAAACAATTACACATAAGTTGATGAAATCAGATGATGCTAGGTACTTAATTTGCATACAATATATTGCTTATTTTGCTTTTACATTGAATCCGGTTATCTAAATAGGTTTACAACTTATTTGTTGTGTTACACGTAGGTCTAATGAGGGTGTTCTCGATCAAGCCAGTTGCTAGACTCATTGGCGGGGGAATTGACAGATAGACGACATGCCAGACTTGCAAAATTAGCGAATAAATTTTTAAATATCGAACACCCTCAAGAGTTACATCAATGACAACTAACTTGCTGTAAGGTTTTTAAGGGGAATTTCAATGTTCCGTTTTATCCAAATGATAATAAAGTTTAGCTCAATGCATAAATATTCCTATAACTATTTAGATTCCTTAATTTTTTTCTATGGATATGAAAATTTTATCTTTTCTCATTTCAATACTTTAACATTGTTGATATATACTGGTTACTGTCTATAGCCCGTCAATCCGCTAAGAAAATGTACGGGAGGTCATTTGCAACCAAATGACGCTACATGCATCTATGCCAATGTCTACCATTTCCGAATAATTTAAGATTTCATGTTTTTTTTAAGATATCTGCAGGATGAGACTTTGAAAGGTTATAAAAAAAAACTAAGACATGAAATATTATTTTATTACTAGCTGTGCCCGCCACTTCGTCCGCGTGGAATTCAACAAAAAAACAACATAACTCTTTTATGATAATTTAAGGTTTTTTCTCAGCCTAAGTTACTCCTCAGCTCAGCTATCTGCCAGTGAAAGTCCCATCAAAATCGGTCAAAATTATTTTGAATAGTATTGCAATCAGAGCTTTTCTTAATTTGTAAAAAAATATATTTTACTTGTAGATTTCTGCAATAAAGGTCGGCAGAAGCTTTTACCGAAGTAATCAGTTCAATCAGAGTTTAAAAAAAAAAACTTTTTTTGACCTTTTATATGAACACGCACCGACTAGTCCACTCGGGCGATAAGAAAAGTAATAAAACACAATGTAGCTTCCGAACGGAATAAACAAAGAAAAATCTAGGCTGACTAACCAATATAAGATAAGAGCATTGGTCAGTATAAAGCTTTATAGTGAATACTAGCTGTTTACCGCGACTCCGCCCGCGTGGATGTCGGTTATCGCGGCAAAAGTAGCTTATGTCCTTTCTTAGGATCCAAGCTTACCGCATACCAAGTTTCATCCAAATCGGTTAAGCAGTTTAGCCGTGAAAGTGTGACAGACAGTTAACATTTACTTTTGCATTTATAATATTAGTTAGGATGGATATAGTTGTATTAAGAATTTAATTAATGCTTCAATAGCTGTCATTATTTACATCAAGTCTTCTTGTGCCACTTGTACCTACTGTACAGACTACTTTACTGCATTTTCGGAGATCTGGAAGTGATAACTGAAAACTTGACTGACCCAATTAACCTGACTTTAGGTTGAAAACTAATAATTTCTGGCATATGACTATGACTTGGTTGGTGACAGTACTATGTGGTTGATTACTTTTTTGACAACTTGGCGCGTTTTAATGGATTATGGATGTAGAACAAAACCACTTCTTTAATGAGGATACGCTATGAAGAGTTAGGTACAGGTACAGATATTGTGGTCTCATTTTGAAAATGAACTTTAATATATTAAGCTTTGAGTATAAAATACTTCAGGCAACTACACCAAAAATTGAAACTTTTGATTGAATATGACTTGTTTTTTCACGTCAACTGCAATTCCTGTTTTTGTTTTGTGGTAACTTTTAAATGTTCCGCCGACAAAGTACCTGTGTTTCATTGTAGAAATCTAACATTAAAGTATCAAATTTTCTCAAAATATGATAAGTGTAAGATATTTTAACTCTAGATTCCAATACCTACTATTAGGTAAAGATAATTGTGATTTTATAATTGATAATGATTTTCCTATTGTATCTACTTTTATCAAGCAAATAAGAATAATAAAAACAATATTTTGTGCATTAGTATTTTTTTATAAAATTTTAAAGTTGCATACCAGTCTTAAAAAGAAACTATGAATCTCAAATTACTCTGATATGGTAGACATTCATAGGTCATTTGGTTGCAAATGAAATGACCACTGCTACATCTGCAGCATTCAGATCTTAGCAGCCGGTATATAACCAGTAACCCTGTTTAAATAGCAATAATTAAAAAAAATTGAAAATTACCTTATTTCAGCGATAAAGATGTAAAACATTTTTATAAGTCTCTCAAAGAGTTGGCAAGAGAAAGAAACGAATTATTGCAGATAATTGAACATAGAAACAAAGAACATAGTAAACTGGAAGATAAATTGAGGTATGTAACTATGTAGCTCAAGTAGAGTAATAAAACACAGTGTAGCTTCTGAACGGAATAAACAAAGAAATATCTAGGCCGACTAACCAATAAAAGATAAGAGCATCGGTAAGTAAAAACCTTGTAAAAGTCCCATAGTTAATACTATGTTGCGCGCAGGTCCGCCTGCGTGGGTGTCGGTTTTCGCGGCAAAAAGTAGCCTATGTCATTTCTCAGGATCCAAGCTTACCCCATACCAAGTTTCATCCAAATCGGTTAAGCGGTTTAGCCGTGAAAGCGTAATAGACAGAAAGACAGAGTTACTTTCGAATTTAAATATTAGTATGGATATCAATTTAGTTTATAATTTAATGATTTGCCTTTTTTTTTTAATTTTCAGGACTGCAAAAGATCCGGATGCCAAAGTAGAAGAAAAGCCATTGACTCCAGCAGAGCTGAAGGAGTTTAATGAAAGGGAAGATAAATTGAAGGCATTTATCACAAGTATGAGGCTGGAACTTGCCAAATTAAACCGCGAGGTTTTAAGATATTCTACTGCCATAGACGAGGTCCCTGGTACTGCTGAACTGCTGCAATACGAGAAAAGATTCATAGAACTGTACAATCAAGGTATTTATAATAATTAAAAAAAAATCTGAGTTACTAGAGCGTGTAAATCTTTTTTTATTTAGTTTTCTCGAAAAGGAGCATTTTCCAATATTTTTTTTAATGGTATTGTTTTGCAGTTGCGTCCAAACATAAGGAAACGAAGCAGTATTATATATTTTACAATACACTCCTAGAAGTAAAACTATATACCTCAAAGGAGTTAAGTCTGCTCAACTCCATTTTGGATAATTATGAAGAGTAAGTATTTTGGCACATTTTACTATCACAAGAACAATTAGGTCATTAGTGTAACTCATTATGGATTTCAGATTCAGGTGTCTGAGAACATAGTGTACTTGTCTAACATGTTATATTTACCTAAATAATTTGATATGAATATAGAAATTGTAACTTACAATGGATTAGTGAAAATCTGACTTTTTGTATTTTTCTAATATGAAATAAAAAAGGTAAAGCAAATAATATGCAATTTTGCAGGGCCATGTCATCAGTTAGAAAGAGGGAAGAATTTATGACGCAATTCGAATCGATAGTGGACTGGGTCAATCACACTGTTAAGAAAGTAGAGGAGAAATTTAAAAATGAGAAGGAACAGAAAACTGATCTTTACAACGAGTATTCAAGATTGATGGATGTTCAGCGACAGTATGCTGCTGCCTTGAAGAAGTTGGGCGAGCAGAGGCAGAGGGCGGGGCCCGAGACCAGGCACAGTTGACCAATTAACCATGCCTCTTAACATACAAACACGTTTGTCTTACATTGTAAACACATGCATAGTTTATCTAGTCCTCAAGATATTATCAGTAGTTAATTTTCTACTTTTATAATCATTCCAGTTCCACAGAACGTGAAACCCTCATACATAGAATTTAAGACTGAATATAGGTTTTATATTGTTTCAAATGTATTTATAATGCACTGTATTTGTCAAGGTTAATCTAATATTATTTAAAAATAAATAACTCGGATATACACACAGATCTTTATTTTTACCTTGTATTAAAATTTAATAACACCGTTTTTTACAATAGAATATTTAAGTATTATTTGTATATTAAATACTATAAAAATAAAATTATTATACGTAATGGACGGAATTTTATACATTGAGATTCATGTTTGATTTGACGCAGCAAGCGTTCATTTACGTTTGTGCACGTCAATCGAAAATAGTTTTTATTTTTTTTCAAAGCGTGACGACACTGCTGTGGCCCTTATGTGACCCGCTATGCGAGTGGCCGTGGCCGTGGCTGTGACTGTGACCATGACTTTGTGAGCCCGTGCTGTGGCCCGAGCTATGGCCTGAACTAGTTTTCTTATACATAGTGAATGAGACCAGCTCTCGGTTGGCATTTGTCATTGCCATGGCGTGCGAAATCACATCATACCCAAACAACGCGTGGAGACGATTGACCACAACCAGTGTTAGACCTTTTTGTGTCACTCTGACGGTTCGATCCTGATCTGATGATACTGCGACCTGCATGCCGAAGGAAGTGTTTAACTCCTGTAAATTAAAATGACAAATTACTTGCGCATCCCTTGTAAAGTAAAATCTATACGAGTCTGGTGATTAGCATGTAAGACGAACGGCGCTGCGCATTTATTTATCAATTTCAGCAGAAAAGTTTCAGCGCATGCGTAAAATCTTGCTGTTTTCCTAGCCACCATTATTTGTACTTTTAGTACACAATGCGTAGGTGAGTTTTAGAACACGGGAAAAAAAATAAAGCAGTAGGTAAATAATTTGTTAAAGTTCTACCAACATGTTTTTTTTTGTCAGAGATTTACGCGGTTTCCTGAGCGCAGGCTTTGACTGCTTCACCAGACTTTAGGCGAGGACCATAAGGGCCTCCAGTCAGAGCAATAGAAAAACTAACTACGTCAGCAACGTTCACTAAGGGCACCCCCTGTGGGGTTCAGCCAACATGAAATAAAAATTTATTTTATTTATTTATTTATTCACCAACATAACATCCTAACAGTTTACACCAAAGCGATGCCATGAGTACCAATTAAAATATCCAAGTATAATAAGTTATTAGGTATATCGACATGGTAGGTATAAAATAATGTTGTTTTAAATATTTTCAATCACGTAGGAAAAGAAATAACACTGCGAGTTCATAAAATGACCATGACTCATAATAATAAAAAATCAAATAGCTCATTCTCGTGTCTTCCTTTGCAAATCATCATTGTTCTAGTTTTGATCTTTGAAAAAGTACCTTCATAGGTATTAGGTAGGTATGATCTAAGATCTTCATCTATTTCCTTTGTCCATCTCTATATTCATACATTGTTAAAAAACTTTGTTTATAAAAAATCAAACCTCATTTTTAAACAAGTTGTCAGTTAGAATTGTATAAGGCAATCTATGAAACCATTGATCCCAATTATGTATTTTTTTCGACAATTTTAGAAAACGAATTTCCAAAAAAGACAAAATATTTTTATATCTAGGTACTTTAATAGCTACTTAGGTTTGTTTCCACTATTCTTACCCTTAATAATGATGTACGTTCTTCATTTTTGAGCCCATACACAGTTGCACCCTCATCTTTTGATAGATGCGGTGCGCTAAGGCTGCCCATAACCATGACGTACGGCATAATATATTTTGTTTACAAACCACACTGCACGGAAATATAATTATTATTTCGTGTTACAATTTATTATAGAAACGAAACACTGACAAAACGTATTTCATTATAATTGAACACGTTAGGGAAAACGGGATCACGGATAATTTTTGATCTAAGTTTAAAATATTACTTTAATCTGTTTATGGCATATAACCCACAAAGTATTGTAATGTAAATGAGATAGAAACCACGCGGCCACACAGCCTGTCGTAGCCGCAACTGTTCGTGTACTCATGTGTGAGTTGACTCTGTCTGCCAGATAAGCACTGCCTGCCTGCATATGTGGTTTACAATGGCATTTCTATGTGGGTTGGTGTATAGATTGCTAATGACGCGCTTGTAGTTGTATGAGACGTGACGTCGGTCACTAAAATGACCTTCACGGGTGCTTGCTCTGCGTGGACGCCGCGGCTGGCCGCTGACTCGCGCTCTCGTCGTCTCGCTCAAACAGTATTAACTCATGTGACGTGTAGGTAGGTAGGTACTAGCTAGGTTCCCTTCGCTTAAACAAATTGAAATTCGACAGACTGCATCTTGGTTAAATAAATAATGAACATATTTTTTTCCAAAGAACTCGTTCATGGAGGACCTGAAAGAAATAGGAGTCTTAATAAGGTTTAATACAAAATAGTTTAAAAATGTCTGGTAGTTTTTTGTTAATAATACTAGATCAGAAAACAAATGTAAATCAAGTTGTCACGCTGATTGACACATTTTGAAGGTCAAAAGTTTGTGTACAAATATTCAAAAGTCCTATTTATTCAAGCTACTTTTAATATACTTAATTAAACCATGAGTCATTCTATGAGCAGTCCAAGAAACATTCAATTAGGTATTTGTGTAATCCTTAAGTATTTATATACTTTATGCCTAGGTACCTATCTAGATATATAGGTACCTATAAAAGAAAATGTAACAGGTATAGATACCTAAGCATGTTCTAATTCTTTACTACCATGATGATGCTTGTCACTGCTACCTCGTAGCTCGCACTAACTTATTGTCCTTGATGTAACAATATGCCTAAGTGCATATTACTAGGTAGGTACCTGTTGTTGAGTGTAGAAAACCATGTCATTGTTTCCTTCAAAAATGTTTCACCGATTGCGACGATTCCCTTTAAGTAATCCACAGGGATCATTTCTTAATATCAAGAGAGATATTTCCTAAGATCATTAATTTTATACTAATACTTAATAACTATGTTACTACCTAGTATTCGAGACATACCAGAAAGCTAGACTGGTGTTCGTTCAAACTATGGCTGAACTTGCGACAAGAGCTACTAATGTTAAATGCTTGGAGAGTGCGGGCGTACTAGGTAAATATATTATGGTCTATTCCTTTGTATGTAATTAATTAAACGTGATGCATTTGCTACTATCTAAAATTACTACCAAAATTAATGTCACGTGCCTACTTACCCGCTTACGTGATGTTAGTTTTACCACAACTCCGTTTTCGGTGGGATTCGAACTTAGAACCCGCAACTCACAGCGCAGCAGACTTTTTTACCGCTGTGCTCATTGCGTCTACACATTTAGGCAATAAAGTATCTTCTTCTGCCTCGCCTTTTCCCAAGCTATGTTAGGGTCGGCTTCCAGTCTTACCGAATTCAGCTGAATACCGTATTGTACATTTTACACAGTATAATATACTTAATCAATAAAATAAAGAAATGTAACGTTCCTACCTAGTACCAAACATACTAATCTAGTTCTCACAAAAAATAAAAAAGGTACTCCAAATTTAATCGTTCTGTGGCTGGGTGTTTTATAAACATTTAAATCACATGCCCAAAGACCACCCAGACTTTGAACGACCATTTGTGGATCACACAAATGCTTGTCCCGTGCGGGGATCAAACCCGCAGCGCACACGTTGCGCACAGTGGTAATTGGCGTGGTGATGTAATACCAGTCAGCTATCCGGGCGCGCCGTGCAGTGTGAATTTACTCAACTTATCGATATAGGTATTTTCAGATTTGTTAAGACCTTTACTGTCTGACGCGTGCAGTACTGTCCGTCAGTGTGCTGTGGTTGCTGCGGCCAGGCTTGCCGAGCATGACGAAGGAGTAGCTAGACAGCTACTCAACGGGGGTATGGTCACCATTACCCTCGAAAATCTCAATAAATATAACGTAAGTGCAAAACATTAAGACCGGGATAGTTAATTTACTGCTAGACTAGACTCTCGACTCGGGGAACCTTGTTAGGTATTATTTTATTGGTGAAAACTTGTCAATTATTCTGAAAAAATTTTAGTCTGTATTACTTATTTATATTTCTAGTGAACTATTCTCACCTTGATAGGAACCTACATGAACCAATAACTTTATTGCCGCGACGGCATGCCGACTTATTAATCTTTTATTTATTTGCAACTAAACTACGTAGGTCGTCACATACCTAAGTAGGAAGGTATTTAGAAGGCTGTATTCATAACACATATTTTGTGTTAACAGGTGTATTACAAAAGATCCGCGCTGTATCTAATGAGAGCTGTTGCAAAGTAAGTCGCCTTCCATGTAAGGTCACAATGATTCTTAGTAAAACAATGATATCTACCACAGATACTTGTTATTTTTAGACATAACGAAGAACTAGCATCTGCGATTGTTAGACTCGGAGCTTTAGAACACATTGTTTCGTGCCTTGAAGACTTTGACACGCAAGTATGTTGCAAAATTTTTCTACTTAATCTATGTAGTTAAGTAAGTTAAGGTATTGCAGATATGTGGGACAAAAGCTATCTACGTGGCCTCAATTTTATTTAAATCTGACATCAGTACGTACCAGCTACATATACATACCGGCTATATATACACATTAACAAGCAGAGACTTAAAATAGGTACATTACGATATAAAACACACAGGGTAGGCATATCATAGCAATAGTAGGTATTTGTTGTATAAGCTAAAAAATATATATTTTATAACATTATATGCACTGTGTACCTAATTAATAAAAACCTACATTAAAAAAAAACAATTGAAAGATTTTAAAGGAAGAAAATTAATTAGGTACAACTTTTAATAATTGTTGTTCTTAATATAATGACGGGCCTGTTGGTCTAGTGGTTAGTGACCCTGACTGCTAAACCGGAGGTCGTGGGTTCGATTCCCACCCAGGACGAATCTTTGTGTGATGAGCACGATCATTTGTTCTGTGTCTGTGTGTAATTTATCTATAATATGTATGTATTTAGAAATATATAAGTATGTTTATCAGTTGTCTGGTTGCCATAGCACAGGCTCTGCCTAGTTTGGGATCAGATGACCGTGTGTGAGATGTCCCAAGATATTATTATATTATTATTATTAATGTTATAATTATAATAATAGTTTCAAGTATGACATAATATAAAATGTATGAATATAATGTAAACTGTTTTCATATTATGTTCCGTAAATTTCAATGTTCTAATAACCTACCTACTGTTAACATCTTCCAAATTCTATACAGTTAGTTTTCAATAAAGAATTTTAGTTTGAAAAGCTTACGTACATCGGTGCCTATTTATATTCCTTTTGCACATGAAATAATTGTTATTGAAAACTTTAGGTGAAAGAAAATGCTGCGTGGGCGTTAGGATACATTGGAAAGCACAGTGAACAGTTAGCAGGACTGGTGGTGGATGCTGGCACTCTACCTTTACTGGTACTGGCTTTCCAAGAACCCGAAATGAGTCTGAAACAGGTAAAAAATTATATTATATGGTACAGAAGTTTTTGAGAACACCAAGTAGAAGTAAGTACGCATATAATAAATATATTAACACAAGAAAATGTTTTTAGATATCGGCTGGAGCGCTAGTTGATCTGGCCCAGCACAAACCTGAGGCTGTAGTTGACGCTGGTGCCATTTGCCATTTGGTGCACGGATTGGAAAATCAAGACCCAAAACTAAAGGTTATTATTTTACACCTTAATACGTCTACTTAGGCACCTACTTACCAAGCGTACCAGTCTCTTCTTTTTAACCCCCGACGCGAAAAGAGGGGTGTTATAGATTGACGTGTCTGTCTGTGGCATCATAGCTTCTATGCTTGATACTTCGGAAAAAATCGCATAACAATGCGATTTATGGTTTGAAAGCTGACGTGATCGAGATTTTGAATATCCTCTCCAATCCAGGTTTCTTAGATTTTTTATTTGTAGCTATAGTAGGTACCTACCTACCTTACGCATGTATTTATAAGCTTTGAATATAATCATTCTAAGACATGCTCGTTAGTACTTTATTTGCGTAGCTAACTTACATGTTCCTGAAAGAAGAAAAGCGAATTGGTATAGGAAGACGACACTCAACATTCTAGTAAATGTTTAGATGATTTTCATTCTGGTTTACAAAACTTATATTAACACCTGTAGTTATCGTTCAGCGTAGCACACTGTGCGCACTGGGCGCTGTGGCGGGTGCCCGAACGGAGCTGGCCGAGGCGGTGGTGGCCGGAGGAGCGCTGCCGCCTGCTCTGCTCCATGCGGGTCATGACGCAGCACCTGTACGACGAGCCGCTGCTTGCTTGCTCAGAGATATCGTCAAACACTCTGTTGATGTAAGTTCGAGAAGTTTTTTATTTTTTAGTGGTCAGGTTTAAGAATTCTGATAGTCTGTCGAGTTTGGATCATTTTATCTCAGTGGTTTTTATTTATCTTATCTATTTAATTATCATACCTACAAATAACACTGGACATGTGTAGCAAAGCCTCGAGCTACCTGTACCTACAGTTTCTGGTTTATCAGCAAATGTTAATGGTAGCATGTAGGTCACTGTTTTACTATTTAGCAAAGCCTCCCATAGGACAGTACCTATGCGTATTATGTTGGTTCCTCAATATTCTTGCTGATTTACGGGATGTTGATAATTCTTGTTATTTATAGTTGGCGCAACTAGTCGTAAATACTGGTGGATGTGGTCCATTGGTGGAGTTACTTGCAGAGTCGGCGGGTGGCGCACGCGTGCCCGCTTGCATGGCGCTTGGGTTCATAGCGGGACAGTCCGATCAACTTGCTATGGCTGTCATTGAATCTAAGGTATAAAACTATAAATTTTAAAAAATTAGAGGGAAATTTCCTATGAGAAAGGACGTCTATCTCTTATCACATCCTTGTTTATGGTTTCATATGCAGAAAGACTTTATAATTATCTTCTTGTTGTTATGACATGTATTATTTATAGAGAAGCTGTGAATAACGATGACCTGTATGTTCTGCATCCTTAGTTTAAGCTTGCTTCAATTGTTATTGTGGTCACTATTGGTTGGTAACATATTTTTTTTTAGGCTATTCCTGCTTTGGTTGAAATACTTCAAAATAATGAAGCAGAAGATGCAGAGCTATGTGCAGCAGCCTGGACTCTCGGTCATGTCGCCAAGCACTCTCCTCAGCATAGCCTGGCCATCGCTGTTGCTAATGCTCTTCCTAGATTGCTTCAGGTAAGACTATATTTATTTCTGTGTATTCATGATATTGAATGAAGAACAGAATAGCATTTAAATTAGAGTAAATTATTTATTTGAAAAACATATGTATTTTTATCTGGGATAATCAAATATTGACTTACTTTATGTTACCCAGTTATACACAAACCCTAAGTCATCAGCTGAGGTGCGAGCTAGAACATCCTGTGCTCTGAAACAGGCCTTACAGTGTTGTTTGCACCGGCCTGCCTTAGAACCTTTGTTACACTCCGCTCCTGCTGGCATACTCAAATATGTGCTAGCCCAGTATGCTAAAGTAAGTAGCTGCTATTCATATCTTTTTCTAAAATTATGTAGGTATGAACAAAAGCCCATAAGCTTTTAAATCTGGTTTCCATCGGTTTCTATGCAGATTTTCAATAAATGAAACAAACCAAATTTGAAATAACCTCAACTAAGTTTTATTGAAATATTACTATCACAGACTTCAATTATATCTCTGATGAGTACTTATTATAGTGGATTCAATAAACTGGGCCATCATCAAGGTTGTCATCTTCTTCATCATAGTCTTCACCATTATCAAAATAGTTGTTGGCGTAGTCTGTGCCATCATCCATTTCTACTTCTTCTTCATGTTCATCTTCTATCTCCTCATCATCATTAGCTTCCTGGGTCTTCACAACTTTCTCACTCTCATTAGTATCTACAGTTTCAATGTCATCTTCAGTTTCCTTCTTTTCCAATGTCTGTAACCTTTTAGCAATAGCATCTGGATCAGCAAGTTTTCTTTTGCGAGTGACGTGAGTTCTTTTGGCTTGTGGTCTTAGCTCTACAGGCATATTAGCCCACACACAGTCTAATACTTTGTTATTTTTTGCATCTAGAGCTAACATTTTGTATTTATCGGAATATCGTTCGATTCCATCTGTTTTAGTCTTTAGCTTTACGTATGCTGGCGACTCATGTAAATATTCGATAAATAGATCTTTTACAATTAACATGTAGTCCGTGGCGGCGTCACTAGTTAAGGGCAGTGGTTTGGCTTCAAGTTTCGGGAACAGCGGAGGTGGTATCAAAACTTGAGATGTATTGTCTCCTCTTGCTATGCCGAGGGCTTGTAGTTGATCATGTGTTAATGACAGGTTACTACCACCGCGGCCTCTTCCTCTGCCAGCCATTATTTTTAATGATGTATTTATAAGTTGTTTAGACCTGTGCCATTTCAACAAACTTTTTTAACTGTCACGTCTAAATCTCGTTTTTCGTGGTTCTGACATAAGTATTGTTTACAATTTACATGACAATGTCAATTGTCAAGATCAAGTTGACAAATGTCAGCAGTTTTTTTTAATGACCATAAGGAAGACATTAATCTTTCTATTATAAACTTATTCGCCTAGTCTTATGCTTATCATCTAAGATCCGGATAAGAAATATACCTCATCTGTTATTTAATATTAGTAAATAATGTATCATTGATATACTTTAAATAGGTTGCCTAGCTAAATCACGTGCCAATGAAATGAAAATGTTCTTTTTTTCAACTTTTTCGATTTGTTTCTTACAAATCGTAACCCTACATCAACTATATGGCCAAACGTGGATTGAAATATCATCAAACGTTGTTTAAATAAAAACGATAAATAGAACCGATCTATTTCATGAAATGAACAATTTTACGATTTGGTTACGACATAATACATCTAGCCTAGGTTCTTTATTATTAGACGAGGCTATAACAGATGAGGATATTTCTTATACCGGATCTCGCAGTGTTATGTCCATGACCTTTTTTTATCATGCGCCAAATTGTGTTCTTTAGCTGTTAACGATCCTTCTTGAGCTGAAAATAGACATACCTTTTTCTATCTACCTAACGTGTTTATTTTAGATTTTACCAAACGATGCTAGAGCCCGAAGATTATTCGTTACTACGGGAGCGTTAAAACGGGTGCAAGAAATCGACACTGTTCCAGGATCGTCATTGAAAGAGTATATTAATATTATTAACAGCTGTTTCCCTGAAGAAATCGTAAGGTAATTAAAAAAAAAACAGCGGTGTCTTAATGTTTTTGTGTAATAATTCTTCTTGCTTTATTTACTGGAGTGAGTTAAATTTTGTTTTTGTTTTGTAGATATTACACTCCGGGATATTCTGATTCTCTACTGGACAGAGTAGAAGCTTACACGCCACAGGTATTTTTCCGACGTAAAAGTTCAAATAGATTGAAGTCGATGATGCCACTTTCAGTTCTTCCACTAAACATCATTAATTTTGAATTAATTAATCAATTATTACTATTTCAGATTCCGGAACTTTTTACAGATAGAGTTCCTAGCGACTGCCAAAGTGAATTAACTATAGAAAATGCAAATTAATATTATTTTCGATGATTTATTTAATAAATGCTTTCATTACAGATCACTTATTTTTTATTGAGTGTCCAGACTAATTTTTGTACTTGAATGGTTCTGCCTCCAATATCTGTTTTTTCCATCGCCATTGATTGAGTCGAAACCCTGTAACTGGAAATTTTCTATTAGTGTCCAATCCGTGAGTCAACTAATCCTATGTTAACACCGCGACACTAAACGCTTAATAATATAGTTCTATACACCACACCGAGTGTACTTACGTGAACACGATAATAAGGAAAGTGTTGTAGTGTGAGATTGTGTCTGCTGTCCAAAATACCAACATAACATTTAGGCAGTAGACAGCTTAGGTGTAGTGTAAATGTAGCTTATTTAATTCACTCAGTTCTATTATCTGTTCTTATTACAGTGTTCATTATTTACTATTATACATTTATGTACCTGATATTACTTTATCAATAAACACAAACTCTGCTTTATTAACCCTTTGACCGCCAACATCTTAGCCACAAAACGGTTTTATGAACAAATGACAGCAATTAATTTACCTAACCACACGTTGGCCCAAACGCCATATACGATGGAGGCGGCAGTTGGCTATTCTACCAGTTCTATCCTTTAGTTATTGCTATGAGGTTCTATCCCGTCAACACCAACATCGGACGTATTTAAATCCAATACTGATTCATATTATTGGTGAATATTGGTACAGTACAATAATTTTTTCATTTGGTCATGCCGATAGCAATTGTGTGGATGAGGATGTCATTATTGTTGTTTCGATTTGTAAAACTCGCTACGTGTTACAACACCAACATGGCTGACGTTGGCTCCAAAGTATGGAAGGATCGAGAGTAAGCTTGTGTGCGTGAATATTGTCATAGATTTCTATAAGTAAAATCACACGCGCACGAATTTCTCCATCCACACGACGGTGATGTAGGGACCAGGGTCAAGGTGAATACTATTTTATAGCAACATCGTTGGTTAGCGACTTAGCGTACACACAACGCACACTAAATAATAGGTTGCACTGGTCGTCAATCGTTTGTTGGCGTGTGCTGTTTGCTTCTATAATAAAATAACCATTAAAAACCGGCGAAATACTTTACTGGGCCTATGTGCACAGCATTAGTAAATAAGTTCTGACTTACTTAAATTTATCAGCTAACAAGTTAAGGACTTGAATTCCGGGAGTATCAACTTCAAAGAAGTTTTCTGTATTGTTATTCATTACATTCAATTTATTAAACTCTTGTTTAAGATTGAGCAATTCTTCGGACTGCAAACCCTGTTAAAAAAAGTTAATTTTATACAAGTCAAACGTCTTTTTTCTTTTCCTTTAATTACCTACACCTTACACTAACGTTTGATACTTTAAAAATCAATGAACCTATTTTCGTGAAACTTGCACTGTTCCATATGTTGGAGCAAATAAAAATGTAATAATCACCATTCAATTTAGGGCCTGTCCGCACAGCGATATTTCACCGCGCGGTTTTTATTCTTGCGTATTATATTCCGCGATCGGAATTACACTAGTACGCACTGCAAATTAAAATTCGTGCGATTTTTGTCAGTTTATTGCTGTTCCCGGCTGAGATGCACGTCTAGAATGGACAATCAAACAAAAATTTTAATATATCTTTTGTGGCGGCGGCGTAACAGACGTATCAATAGATGTCATGAACATTGGATTCACCCATTTACGGCATTGAGACCCATGAAAGGTTTTTTTTACATAAAATATCATGCGAAAATTTGGTGAAAAATTTTTCGGATATTACAGAATGACAAAAAAATCTTTCGATAATTTACTACAACTCGTTGGTCCCGCGATTACCTATCAAGATACGAATTGGAGAAAAGCAATTTCAGCTGAAGAGAGACTCTCGATAACTCTAAGGTAAGATTTTCCATACCTACTTTTTACAGTCATCAGGAGCAAAATGATCGAGGTGCAGTGATAATTGTAACATTCCAGTGAACAATAATAACTGACAGAAGTAAATAAAAACAACGGTTAATTATACATTGCCATTTATTTAACGGAAATTAACTTCTATTTAAATAAAACGTAATCTTAATAATCAATATCGTTATTTTCCGGTAAGGCCTGCGCGACCACCGATCGGGCGGGAGAAGAGGCGCGCGACATCCTTTCCTTAACGCCACCGTTGCACGACTGAGCAAAACGCGCGAATTTTATTTCGCAGTGCGGACATAGCCATAGCTACTTTATACTGCACAAAACATTCGCGCGGATTTATTTCCGCACCGCATTGCGTCAATTCTGCATGAAATCACAGATTTTTTTATCGCGCAATTTTTTTATCGCCTGTGCGGATACTTCCATATGATTCAATGTGTTACAGAATGACGAAAAAAAAACCGCGCGGTGAAATATCGCTGTGCGGACAGGCCCTTAGACTCTGGGAAATCATACACCATCAACTTGTAATGTTTGGTAAAAAATAAATTCTAATTTTCCTAGCTCACGCTGACTTCTGAACGACTGCACCAAATTCGATAATTGTTTTGTTATGATTTGTATAAAGGAAATAAAAAAAAGTTAGGATATATTTTGTAAATCTCTCTCACGCCCATACGAAGCTGTGGCGAGTGGCTAGTAGATATTTAATTTAGTATTTTCATTTTTTTATTAACATAATTATTATACGTTAGAATACGTCGATAGCAAACCACCGACATCAGATGGTACAATAAGTTTTAATCTTTTGTAGAATGTATCAATTTCTGCAGTTCTACTAATTTACTAGTAGCGTGGGACTATTTGGAAACCACGGGGTTATTTTAAACGAAAATCGTATTCAAAGTTATAATAATTTCAAAATAGAAGAGAATCAAAGAAAACTGGAATCACCAATCTATTAAAATATTACCTAAATTTGAGAACACAAGTAGTATTATTATATAGTGTATTGTGGGCTCTGTTCGTAGCTAGCCCCACTTTACTGTACCTAGGTACTACAAAACGGCGTATTCGCAGTATACGATACAATAATTGTCTAAGCGTACCTGTATTTTACAGGATGTGAAAGCAGTAGTCTCCAATTCAGTTAACAGAATGTAATACATGTTTGAATAACAGTAACAGACTGCTAAATAGAAGTTTTGCGTGCAATTTTATACGCCTGACTAAGTGTTTATCAAATTATTATCATTCGCCCTCAGGATGTGGTAAAAATAATAGGCATATTATAATTTAAACATTTATTTCTTAATTCACTACAATAATTAACGTATTACAAAAATGTATTAAAATTTATCTGTAATTTGACGACATACTCTCAAAAAATCCCTTTGCTGTTAATAAAATTTATATCACGATATTAATTAATTATCTCGTTTTATTCTATGCTTTGGTAAATAAAAGCCTTGTCTTTCAAAATAGTGTACCAATTACAATAGTCCTACTTTTACTGTTAAACAAATACGGTGTTGGTAATTGTTTTGAAGAAGTTTTATGTGATGCCAACTGATACTGTTGGAGCTGAGCTTAAGCAACGAGACCTCTACTTTATTGGCTTCCAAGGTTTCCTGACCTGTAAAATATTACACATGTATTTGCAATTCTCTATTATGGGTTATTTATATGAGTTTACTTTAAATAAGTTGTCAGATTATGTGTTATCTTCAATTTATTCAAGATATATGCTTGTCTAAAAATTATTCATCATTAAAATACCGCAAAATAGTGCAGGAAACGTAACAATAGAGTACTCAACAGGTTATTCAAAACTGTTCTACGTTATTCACTGATGTCTAAGAACGCTATAGGTAACCTATATATTACATATAGTGCAAGTAAAAACGAAAACAAAAAATATTATCAAATGTCCCGCGAAAATGCTTTTCTTGATAATGGTCCTCAAAAATGTCATCGTGACGTCACCTGGTTGTAAATTTGGTTGTTGACTATTGAGACGCAATTGCTTACAAGTAGTTGACGTCATCGACCATTCGGCCAATCACGTGACGACAGAAGTAGACAAAAAAATAATTTTCTTGGTCGATTTTCTCTTAAAATTTCTCGTATTTGCCTAAACTGACTAAATAGTTGGTTTACAAAATTCATCTCAATCAAATCAATACGGATGCCACCAAAAGATCCTATATTGTACATGCTGTCAAATACCCTATAGTCTTCTAAGATGATTTTCAGTCTTCGTTACGTGAATTAATAAAATCTTAATCTTATGGTGATAATTACCTTGAAAGCTCTGTTTTGTACATCCTTAATCAAGTAGATCAAGTACCTGAAAATGGTTTTATTCATAGTTAAAATCTAGTGTAATATTAATTATTATAATTTTAATGGCAGTGAATCTTCAGATGTTACCATACCATATTTTTCCCCACGATTTTGTGAGACAGGGATAACTAAGATAATCATCATATTGTTTGTTTTGATAATTTTATAATTTGGTGTTAATTAGCTAGCTTATATATAAGGAAATAGATTTAAACTTACCACATAGTGTCTGTTCAACACTATTGCAGATTCATAGAGTAATCACGAATGATGTTATTTTATCTGTAATGAAGAATGAAGTATTATGCAAAACTGTACTTATTTTACATTTCGAATTATTAATCTAGGTTTTTACTCAGATGTTACCATACCATATTTTTCCCCACGATTATGTGAGACAGGGATAACTAAGATATTCATCATATTGTCTGTTTTGGTAATTTTATAATTGGTGTTATTTACCTAGCGTTTATATAAGGAATTTGATTTCAACTTACCACATATTGACTGTTCAAAGGTCGCCATTGCTTCTTTAAGTAATTAAGAAAGATGTTACTTAATCTGTAATGAAGAATGAAGGATTATGTGCAACTATACTGATTTTACATTTCGAATAATTGGTCTAGGGTTTTACTCAGATGCTACCATACCATATTTTTCCCCACGATTTTGTGAGACAGGGATAACTAAGATATTCATCATTTAATAAAAAAAATATTCAAATTTTTATGGCTTGTGTTGTGCATTTTTATTTTTACTTACCATTTTGTAAATTTGTACTAATAAAGTGTGAATTTGAAGCGTGGCTTTTTGCTTCCATATTCCTAAAAATAAATAAACATTTTTTAGAAATTGATAACATTTACTGATGATTTATGTATTAAAATTTAACAAGTATCAGTAAAGTATTTTCATCAAAAGTATATGATATATGCTTGTTAATGAACATCATTTGAATATATTTTGTTAAGTTTACATTTTTAATGGTTTGTACTAACCTTGTTATCTGCATTGTTGCCATGCTGTTTTTATTCATCTAGTTGTTTGTATATCCTAAAACAACATAACTCTGGGTTAGATTACATGGTTTCATACTTCCTATTAATTTATGATTACAATGTTCTTTCAGAGAATCGATCAACATATTTCTTCAGACTGGGGCGATATTATAATCATCATATTAAAACAAAATATTTAAATGCTTATTTGTTAAAGAATTAAAATGTTTACCTTATATTCAGCCATATTGTTCAGTGACTTTCAACACAAATTTCTGGGAAGGTTCACTTGCCCAATGAACAGATTTGTATGATATCTGTATAAAAACATATTTTAATTAGTTATATTCTATATTTTACAACATAGCAAAAGGTTTAAATTTACAAGCTTTTTTCAGGTAAATCAATCAACACATTTGTTCAGACTGGGGCGATATAAAAATCATCATTAAAATACGTTTTAGTGTGAAATCAAGCTGTCTACATTAGGTTTAAAACTTACTTTTGTAGGAAAAAGATTATTTTGTTATAAAACTTCCTTGGATATACCACATTCTTCATCTGAAACAAGGAAAGTGTTGAATGAGTAAAAATGTTTCTATAATTTACTAAATTGGATAGATTTTGTATCTTTCAGTACCTATCAATCATCAGTTGTCAGACAGGGGCGATACTATATGTCATCATTAAAATATTATTGTATTATATTGTGAAGATATTATAATTGTAAATAGATATGTTAAAAAAAGGCTGTTTTGTAATTATAGTATATATACTTACACATTGATCCTCTCGAAATATTGTAGTTTTACTACTAGAGTAACGAATTGCAGATCCCATACCTGTGCAAAAAATATAAATAAAGAAAATCATATTACAGTTTTTTTAACATCTAAATTTACTAGTAATTGTCAGGAACTATCAATCATCAGTAATTCAGATAGGGGCGATACTATTAGTCATCATGTTAACATATTTTTCTACATTCAATAATCCTACAATTATTCAAACAAAAGGTTGTCAATAACTTTAATTAAGTTTTCTATTATGTAAAAATGTTAACTACATTTTTACATAATGTTGTTGTTGTTGTTACATAATAGTAACAAAAAATTCTAAAATTTTAAATTATTAAAGCATTTATTTAATTACCTTTTCGGCAGCTTAGACCATCATCATCTTTTTAAGTAGGTGATATTTCCAATCTGGGAACAAGACAAAAACCAATTTATTATGAAGTCAAGGAATATGTTTGTCTTTTACAGATTTCTATGTTGTGTATTATTTATATTTTGAATATATGTTACACTCAACCCTTGGACATACAACTATGGTAACTGGATGTCTTACACAGAGTGTGATAATGTTCCTATCCAGAGTCACATATGCACTACTTTGATGTGCACACATCGGCTTTGGTAGGGTATTGAAAATAAAGATTTCTTTTACACAAAAAAGGTTTAATTACATTCAACATTAAGTTATTATGAGTTTTAATTATTTATTTTATTTTAATTGAAAGGCTTAAGCTCTCGTGCACACGACGACGAATTCGCGCCGACGGTGTATGTTTTTGTCATTCATTATTATATGGTTGTTTGTAATACATTAGTAGATACGTTTGTTGGCGATAATGAAAAAACAAAATAAAAACAAACGAGGGTACCGCGGCCGCGCGGTCTCGTCAGCAACAGTCATGTCGGACGGGAAACTATTCGCTCTGGCTACTTACGCCCAGGCACTGAGCACATATTATTACTATTTGATTATTAAGTTCAGTCAGCCAAATCTCGTAACCAAGAAAATATATTATGCTCAATATAGTTAGTTCAACGGTAGGCATTCGTAGACTCCATGTCGCAAGTCTAACGCGCACAATACGGCAGAGCGCGTACTAAATTGTTGCAAACAATGTGTGTACCGAGAAGCAACGTTGGACCCAAGTTGCTCGCCTGCTTACTCCCTTCGCCTATGATCGTATACAAAAAACCGACACGTGGCGAATTGACATTGGCTATTGTGTACGCCACAT
The DNA here is from genome assembly GCA_932294365.1 of Diachrysia chrysitis. Classification (NCBI taxonomy): domain Eukaryota; kingdom Metazoa; phylum Arthropoda; class Insecta; order Lepidoptera; family Noctuidae; genus Diachrysia; species Diachrysia chrysitis. The sequence continues at coordinate 6,371,936 of OW028653.1, forward strand.
TCCGTTTATATCCAATATTTGAGCAACACCTATCTACACATATGTGAATATCAACTTGCAAGCTCTAAGACTTTTAACTTGAGGCATTTAATGCAATTCAAAAGATTAGTAAACCTCTAAATCCCAATATTTTTAATAAAAATTATATTACTCGTTTATTCTTACCATATTAAGTCAAAGTGGTCTGTATATCCATATTTGTAACCCGAACATGTGGAATCTATAACAAAAAGAACAGTTTGTAAGATTTGTTTGCACATGTTTATATTAATTGTGATAAATTGCATATTTGTCACACTCAACCCTTGGACATACAACTATGGTAACTGGATGTCTTACACAGAGTGTGATAATGTTCCTATCCAGAGTCACATATGCACAACTTTGATGTGCATACATCGGCTTTGGTAGGGTGCATACACTAGCATGTGCCACACTGATAGACAAAAACATTTACATAGAATAATTTTCATGTAGATTACAAGGGTAAAACCTTGATACACCTTCTAGTGTAACATAAAATCATTCAGTATCTATCTCTAAATTTAACAAATCAGGGATTCAAGCTATAACATTATAATGTTACTCTAATAGTAGTTTTTGGTAGTTTACCCTAAAGTGCAATAGATAGTTTAGACTACAAAGCAATAAAAATGATGTCTAATTTATATCAATAAAAATCCATTGCCACATGTATGATGAAGCTTTTAATGATCATGATGATCTTCATGATTTTTATACGAACAAGACTATTCCCCGGTTACTGAAAGGCTGATCAATAGAACCTGTTGTCAAACCAACTGATCACGACTGTGATTGGTTGACCAAAAGCACGACTGTGATTTTTTGACTAAAAGACGTGTTGGCTTTTTATTTATCTTGGTAACTTTAAATAATCAAGTTTTAAAGTACAACTTACATTTCTATGGTTTTCTTTTATAATATGCTCATCAGACAGTTAAAGTTGACCTGCAAACAAAAAAAACGTGTTATGAGTATAAAATATTACCAGAACAATAAAATATATATTACTTTAATTAATTCAGCAATGTGGTAATTTTGAAATCATGAGTTTCATACGAACGAGACTATAATATTAAATTCATCATTTGAACATATAAAGAAATCAATGTGTTAAAAGTAAGGTATAATAACTACTTACACATAACCTAGTCTTATACTGTTAAAATATGCCCATCAGTTGACTCCTGCAACAAACAGAAAATATGTTAAAATATAGAGGATAACTAGAAATATAACCATACTAACTTTTTGATTTATTCAGCAATGTGGTGATTTTGAAATCATGAGTTTCATACGAACGAGACTATAAAATGAATTCATCATTATAATCTTTAAGATAACAATATTAAAAAATGGGCTATGCATTAAAACTTACCGTTAAGTTTAACTGGATTTATCCGCAGCTGAAATATAAAAAGGTTTGAGTAAAGAAAAAAACTTAAATGTTCTACAATGTTAGCTACACTCACCTATTTAAAGTCTTAGGACTGAATTACTATGAGTAACAATAACACAAAAAAAATAGGCTTATGAGTAATTCTTTATTTTTTATCTGTCCTTGGATAGTCACACTTTTAACTCTTTTAGACACTAAAGAATTACTTCTTTGCCGGTTTCTTGCCGCTGGGCTTCTTGGTGCGCACCTTCCTGGCGGCTGCCTTCGGTACGAGCTTCTTGCCGAACGTGCCGGAGCGCGCAGCTTTAACCTTCAAACTCTTGAACACTGCTGTTCTCGCACGATTCCTCTTGACACGCGCTGACGTTAACTTGAAGCGGTCGAAGTCTGTCATCTGAGCACGCTTCTCTTTGTTAGCAAGCTTTGTAGCCCACTGGCTGTCTGTCCACTTCTCGCTAAGTTTAGAATCCGTCCATGCTTTCCTGACCATGCGCGTGGGCGCTGTGAACGGGAACCTAAGACGGAACTTTGTAAGGTGCAGTTGGTTAAGGCGGATCTGTTGACGTGAGACGCCGCTGCAAGGCCCGTCGACGAGAGCGCGGGTCTGGTCAATGATATCGACCACGCTTACTAACTTTCCCTTCAAGGGACCATCAGCTACCAGGGCGACGCGCCCTGGTTCAACAAAACGCGCGAAAGGCATGACGTCCTGGAAACAGACGATTGCATGTTAATTCCACTCAACTACACGACATTGCCGTCACTTGTCGATTATCACTGCAGGTAATAAACCGAAAGTGGACGAAAATATTATGTTATACTGAAACAATATGTAGCAACGAATAGACGGCATGATTTAGAATGAATTGAAACTAATAATGCACTAGGATTCAAGCGGATAAAATAATTCTAACCTTACAACGTCTTTACACAAACACTGTATTCACGAAAAGAATTTATGCCTTTCCGGTTTTGTTTGGCAAAATTGACATTGTCAATAAAGTTGCCATATAAAAAAAGGGCATTATGTTTCTCAGGGTTGTCTATTACTTCACGTTACACTCTGTCTATTTATCTTACGTTAAAATGTATAAATAAAGATTGTTTACAAAGAAAGAATATCAAATAACGTACGTTGCTCCTTATCTGTTGTAATCACATACATAAAAGATAGTAAGCAAAAAAATAAACAAATCTAAAAATATTTAATAATCGTTAAAATTTTGATCAATTAGTAACATTTTTGACGTGATAACGTCTTTAAAATCGTTTTAGTCGGGTGACATGTTCAGAAACTTGTGTCACACCAAAACCTCACGAGCGCGATCGCAGGTATAACGAGAGAGAGACGGACCGATCTCCCGTCTCATCTCGAGCGCTGCCAGTCATTCCGTGAAACTTTTTTATTTTTATTTTTATTTTTATTTTATTTTTTTTATTTTTTTTTTATTTTTTTTTTTATTTTTTTTTTTTTTATTAAAAATTGTTATCTTCATTAATTCCTTACTTCCCAAAAACTTATATCACCAATAAGACGTTATCACGTAAACATCTCGATCGTAAACCTACTTTACAAACAACCAATTTTTTGCATTTATTTTATAATGTATTTTTAGTTTGTAAAATGATGTAAATAAATATATTTTTTATTAATTTATTGTCATGTTTATTGTATTCGTGAAACATAATAACGAAATTATTTCTGAAAGTAATGATTTATCTAAAACGTTAAGGCATAGTTATTGCTCTGAGGTGACACCTATGAAACTATTCACGGCGCAAACTTCAAATGTTGCTAGCGTTGCTAGGTAACACTGTAATCATAACAAATGGTGTCTGATTTGCAATAACTTTAACGATTAATAATTATGAGGTTGAAATATTCAAAAACGCTTTTGGAAGCACAGGTAAATAAAATAAGTTATTATTTTTTATTCATTTGCGCTGCAAAGTAGATGGATAAGAACTAAGTGAATTTTCAGGATACTGAGAGTCCTATTGCGGATATCTGCTGGTCTCCCAATAACGTTAAGTTGGCGGTGGCAACATGTGATAGATTAGTACTGTTGTTCGACCGTGATGGTAACCGCCGTGATAAATTTGTCACTAAGCCTGCTGATTCCGCTGCAGGGAAAAAGTCTTATGTTATTACAAGTATGATGTTTTTACATTTATTTTATCGTGGCGTCTCTTTATTACTATGTAAAAAATATATTGTGAATCCGATTAGCTACAGATGCAAAGGGCTGTATCTGCTGCCCTAACGGTACAGGGTTCAATTCCTGTACCTACTGTATGTTTGTATGGCGACGGAAATTGATATCAGATGTTTGTTTATCTATATGTGATATATGGAATCGCTTTAATCGCACGCCCGACGCCACGGAAAAGGTGCAAATTATGAAGAGAAGAGAGAGAAAGAGTCAGAAGGCTGCTTATTTCTACAGGTATATCATTTAGCGAGAACTCAGAGATGATTGGTGTTGCACAAAGTGACAACATGGTGTTCGTATATCGCGTTGGGGCGGATTGGAGTGGGAAGAAAGTGATATGTAACAAGTTCCCACTAACTGGCGCACCGATGTCTCTGTTGCCGGCAGAAAATGGTTTCTACACCGGTACTAGTGACGGAAAGATAAGGTGAGATCCTGCGTTAATAATAGTTTTTGAAGTAAACTTCTTTAGACGTATTCTGAATTTTTTTATATGGGAAAAAATATTGAATTCACGACACTATTACCGTTACCGACATGTATATAGTAAGTACCTATGTACATATTTATATTGTTAATTTATTGTAAATTTTTACTTCTGTCGGCACTCCCGGAATGCCACTTTTTTTTTTTGTTATTAATGACACGTACGCACCGGTTTTCAAGGTGGCGCCAACTCTGACATCCCGGGTTCGATCCCTGGAAATGTAGAAAACCACTTTTCTACATAGTCTCGGGTCTGGGTGATTGTGGTACCTTCGTAAACAAACACCCAGACCCACAAAGTTTTTGTTGTCTTCGATTCTATAACACAAGTGCTTTAGCTATGGTCGGAATTCAAATTGTTGTTTCCACTTTAATGAACATCAACTTTACGCGCGTGGAAATTAACTACATTTTAGACTAACTAATTCTTTTTACAAAGTCATAAAAAAGCATATAGCTCTAGCTGCCTCACTAGCTACCCTCTGCTAGAAACTTCACAATTAAATCTATCCACAAATAAAGTATGTAATTAAAAACTGTAATAATGCATAGGTCGCTGGATTGCAAGATTAACAAGAGCAGCAGCATGTGGACGGGAGGAGCATGTTGCGTGTCCTTAGCACGCGGCGGCGAGGGTACACTGGCATCAGGCCATGTTGACGGCACTCTCTATCTCAATGGTCGACTATTGTTACGATATGCTCTACCGCCCACAGCTCTTGTTTTATTGCCACCTTATGTAAGTAAACACTTATGCTAAGCACATTAATAATTTTATGTCTGTCAAAATCTTCTAAAGAATAGCCTCACTGGATGTTTTTTTTCTCAGAAATTTAGTTAGGTACGTGTGTTTCTTCACAGTTAATAGTGGGATCGTGTGATGGCCGTGTTGCTGTATACGAAGCACAACGTGGGGCTCTCCTTCGTAGCCTAGAGCCTTCTTTACCGCCAGACCGACGCGACATAATATCAGCCGCACCTAGCCCTTCTGGACAGGTACTTATAAAAAGCAAACTTATACTAGGCAGAAGAAATATTTTAGTGCGTAAATGTTTACTCGATCAGGGAAGCTCGGGGTTTTTGTGCTTTCCGATGATATGTTTTACCCTGCAGGCTTTTGTTAAAACACTATTTAAAGAAGGTGCTTAATTAGCTTACTTTTCACGTAGACGGTGGCATTTGGCGTTTTTGACGGATGCCTAGTGGGTGAGATGAAGGAATCTGGCAGTGTGGAGTTGGCCATGCTAAACATACCGAACTTTTACGCGGCCCGCGCTCTAGCTTGGAGCGGCGATGGAACTAAGCTAGCTCTCGCATCCCAAACAGGAGCTGTGATCCAGTTAGAAGCAGTTCTGAGGTTTGGAACACTTACGACTTTTGATTTTACGTTTACCTTCAAGATAATGACGTCCACTTCAACTTACGTGGTTACCAAAAGGATTTGTTGGTCTCAGGCGTTGGGTGTGGCGCGACACAGTGGAGGTGCAGCACGTGAGCGCGCGGCAGCTGGTGCTGACTCGGCTCGCTAACGACGCGCTCCCTCTCACGGTCACCACTAAGCACGCACCCGATATTTTTAACGTGCGGTTTATTGGTCAGTTTTAAACATAGAATAATATATTTTCGCATAGGTACATACGTAATGACTACATTTATTGTTATTGGCAGTATTACTGAAATGCTTGTGAACAAAGCTTATTTATTGCGTATGTTTTGAATCGAGGTTAAAATATGTATATTCTGGTTTAGATATGTTTATTTTGTAAGGTTCGCACACGAGTTGCTTTTATGTCAAATAAATTAGTACAACACATAAAATAAATTCGTTTAAAACTAAAGTTTTACAAGTAACAGCGAAATAAATAAATACTTACCTAATCCTTCAGGATCACACATAGTAGTCGAATTGATTTTTCACAACAGTAATTTATATCTGCTTTATGTTCCAGACTGTTTAAACGTAAATATTCTATGTGACTGTTTTGCTCTCGAAACTGTCGTAGTTGAAAAGTAGAGCGTTATCTTTCATGCTCCGAAAGTTTTGTAAGGTAGGATCTCAAGATGGTTCTATCAACATGTTCTGAAGTTTGTTGAGAATGTTTGTTAGGTTTTATTGTGTTTATTTATGTAATTATTACCTAACAAGGTTATGTTAGTAATAAAATGTAGTTACTAGACGTCAGTAGGTAGTATCTTCAATTGGAAACTAGAACACTAAAATAAATAGGTAGGTTATTTTAAATCTCTGAACCTAGCGTTGTTTTTTTTTTACATAATTTACAGTTTATTTGGACTAAGGTAAATAACAGGAGAGTAAACAAAAAATATATCTTATTTTTAGTTAGCGTTATCATGTTAATGATATACCCAATTAAGTTTGTGTTTACAGGTAACGATTGGTACGCTGTGTGTCGCACCAGCTGTACATTAATTTTATGTGACATAGCACGAGGTCTCACCAGCGAGGTAAATAAAAAAAATACACCTATGTATTTTTTTTATTCTGTTTTCATCAAATATTTCATAATTTATACTTAGAACCTATACTTAGATCCTTTTGTTTTAAAAATCATGAAAACTGCCGTAGATCCCATGGTCTGGTGGCGGAGAACGGGTATACGCAGCTGTGGGTGGCGCCTGCCTACTGCACAGGGCTGGCGAATTGAGTGTCGTCGAATATGGCCTCGACAAAGTGTTGCATACTGTAAGGTTCAAACACACTAAAGCATAATTATAATTCGAGTATAAGGATTTTTAAACTCCCTATCCCAACATAGATTCGTAAAAGGCTAGGCAGAATAAGAAAGATTTTTAAACTCCGACGAAAAAGGGGGGTTTTGTTTGTTACATCATAGCTTTCAAACAGAATTACCGATTCGATTGTTTAAAAGCTAACATGTTTGAGATGGTTCTTTGATCGGAATTTTGAAATTTATTTGCTATTTTCTAAATTGTGTTGGTAGACTAATTTTTATTTGCTTACGGGTAATGTTTGATTTCGTTGTGTGCAGGTGCGAACGGAACGCGTCAACCCTCACGTGCTAAGTGTCCGTATTAACGAGGGAGCTGCCAGCGGTACTGAGCTAAGTGACCGCAAGCACCTTGCCTACTTACTGGATAGACAGACTATCGCTGTAGTGGATCTATCGACCGGTAATTTCAAACTATAATATATATGAATTAATCTAATAAGTCTCGGGTCGATTCTGGATGAGACTGGCACAGGACCGGAGAGAATGGCACATGAATCGAGAGGCCTATGCCCAGCAGTGGGATGACAAAGGCTGTGGATGATGATGATGAATTTTAATAAAAATGTTCTTATACAGTAAAACATAAAAGTCTATAAGTAGAATAAGTTTTTATAAAAAAACTTTCTTAGGAATACAACTGGGTCAATGGTGGCATGAAGCGCGCGTAGACTGGCTTGAGTTGAACGAAAGCGGACAGCTCCTACTTTTGAGAGATACAAGACGAAGGCTTGCTTTATTACGTCTACATACTGGAGAAAAAGTAAGTTGAATGAGTAGAAACATTTAAATATTTACAAGACAAATATGCATTACTGGTTTCTTAATTTTCGTTGTTGTACATATTTTATAGGAAATCATAGCTAGCGGTGTATCATTTGTGCAGTGGATTGAAAATAGTGACGCAGTTGTGGCCCAAACACCAACTCATCTGCTCGTTTGGTACGTATACCCACACGAACTTTAGGTTGATACTATAAAAATTGTTTTGACTAAGGCAGTTGCGCTAACTACTTACTGAAACTTAAAACTAAGTATTTCTTTTAAATTTAGGTATAGTGCATGGGATCCCGGCAGCGTAGAAATGGCGGAATGCGGTGGCGCTGTAGCTGTCGAAGTGATCTCTCGCCGAGTTGTGCTTGATGGGGGCCTGCTTCCGTACCTTCAGTTAGACGAACATCGGCTTGCATTTAGTCTGTATTTCTTTTGATGATCTTTTTACATTAATTACTTATTTTAAATGTTTAGTAGATTAGAGTATTTTTTTTTTGTATGGTTAAAGATAATGCACTACGGAGCGGAGACTTGGTCGGGTGTGCAAGATACCTAGATGGTGTCGGCAACAATGCTGATGTAGCTGCTTTGTGGCGACAACTCGCGGAACGTGCGCTGGCCGACGAAAATGTCCAAGTAAACATTTGATAACTTTTTAACTAGCCTTAAAATAATAAACACGGTAGGTGTTTATTATTTTAAGGCTAGATGTAGTTATTGTTATTTTAAATATGGTGTCCTAATAATATTTTGGTAGTTGGCTGCGAAATGTTACCGCGAAGTTGATGACGTGGCTCGCACTTTCTATTTGGAGAAGACCGTTGAATTGGCTGCAGCTGAAGGCGACGGGGACGTAACAGTTGGTATGACACATAACAAAAGTTTTTTACTTATTAACTCTCTTTTATTAAATGAATTACAATCTTTAACCAATCAATGTTTGAATATCATTTTAGGTTTGAACAATGCCATAGTTAGAGCTCGTCTAGCAATATTTGCTGGCGATTTGGCCACGGCTGAGGAGTGCTACGTGAGGCGAGCTGGTCGGCCCGACCTTGCCGTTGATATGTATAAACAGTTTAATCGGTGGACTGATGCTATATCACTCGCCGAGAGAACGGACCGCGCTTCAGTAGCCACTATGAAACAGCAGCATATGGACTATTTAACTTCTACTGGTAAGTGGCTACATTATACCTTCACATTAGTAAATCAGATTCGCATGCATATCTATGGAACCTACTTCAAGGTCAGGTCATTGTTGTTCACTGCATACTTACTTTGGTAATGCTATGTCAAATTTCGTAGGACGGTTAGGCGAAGCTGGGGCTGTCCTGGCTGCTTCAGGAGATATTCAGGGAGCGGTTAAACTATGGCTGCGCGGAGGACGTTCTCGGCGCGCCGCGGGTCTCTTATTACAACACCCACATTTACTGAGAGACACAGATTTGATCGAAGCTGTACATACGCAGCTCATTCAGGTATAATTTTATTGACCAGATAAAAGATATACATTAAGTTTTATTTATTTATTTTGAAATAACTTGTTATTTTCAGGAAGAGTGGTGGGAAACAGCGGGCGAAATATCTGAACGCAGGGGTGACACCCGTGCTGCGGTGGAGTATTATGCAAAAGGAAATAATTATGCAAGGGCAGTCCAACTTGCTAGAGAGGTAACTTGAAAGAAAAAAGTTTTTGATAATATATTTTTGAAATTGTTATATCACTAATTAGCTCATATCCTCTAGAGTCGAAAGTCCGGTGAAGCAGTCAAAGCCTGCGCTCAGGCTAACTGCGTAAATCTCTTACAAAAAAAAAAAAACCCTCTAGAGTCGCGTGGATGTTGGTTATTCCGGAATAAATGAGCCTTTTCTCTTTATCAGGGTTCAAAATCATAATTATTATTAGTTAAGATGTTGTACTGAGGAGTAGATGCAGTTCGTGCAACTCTCTTATAGTGATAATTTATCAGAAAGGAGTCATAAACGTTGTAGCCCCAGTACATAGTGTATCGCAGGCGAGCCCGGACTCGGTGACGGCGCTGGAGGGCCGCTGGGGCGCGTGGCTGGTGGCGGCGCGGCAGGCGGGCGCGGCCGTGCCGCACCTCATCGAGGCGGGCGACGCGCGCGCCGCGCTGCACGCCGCGCTCGCCGCGCACCACTACAGGAAGGCGCTGCAGATACTGCAGGTCACTCTCGCTCTTTTCACGGTTCTACGAGTATACTTACTAGCAAATGCCAAAGCACATAACTGTAGCATTATGTTTCGCTGCTTTAATTTTGGTATAAGGCACTATAACATATAATATTCAGTACCTTACGACTGCAATATATATTAATAATATTTAATACGTACTCGACTAGGTTGGCAGGCCCAACCAGTTAGTAAGGTTTGAAATAGTGTTAGGTTTTTAACTGTATAAATATGTTCTTTCAGGCTATCGAAGACAAGGATTCCATCAAGGAACAGTGTGAGAGACTTGGCGATCATTTTATTTCTACACGTGTAAGTATGTTATCTTAAAATACAAAAAAAAACATGTCTTTACCAACAAATTTTTTGATAATATAAGTTGGGAATCGAACGGGAAAACTTTTACCTAGCAGTAGGACAGTAAGTAAATAGGTTACATAAAAAAATGCGAAATAATAAAAGTTCAAAATACACTAGGAATGGGAGACAGCAGAACGTGTGCTAACTTCATGCGGCATGGCGGAGCGTTGTGTGCGGGCTTACAACGCGGCGGGTAAGGTCGCGGACGGCCTGCGACTCGCCGCCGCGCAACTCACGGAGGAACAGACGAGGGACATATACATGCCGCTGGCACAACAACTTAGGCTGGACGGACAGCTGCGCAAGGCTGAGCAGATCTATATCGGACTAGGAGAACCAGATGAAGCTATATCCATGTACAAGGTAATACACAAAGCTATGGTTTTACTCTAAATATTTTGTGGACCTTTGTAACTTTCAGACAGTATACATATAATAAAATGGTAATCGACAACTTTCTTTTGCCGGTTGTCAGATTGTCTGTAAATAGTTGGATCAAAAAATACTTAATATTTTCAATAATATTTTCATATTGATTTAGGAAGCATCGCAATACGAGGCTATGTTGCGACTGGTGGCAGCTCACCGGGGCTCGTTACTGGAAGCGACGCGCCGACATGTTGCGCAGGCTCTACACGCTTCAGGAGATCTTCGCACTGCTGAGAATTATTACATTCAAGCTGGTTAGACTTTACATTACATATTTATTTGTTTTACTAACATTCTTTCTCCATATTCAAAGGATATTAATGTTTTTGAGCTGTGTGAGGCGCCGTGCACACAGACTGCTTGAAACAGATTGACTGCTTCGCGCGGTCGACAAAACAAAAATCAAGCAGGTGGGAACCGCACGAGAGCGGTCGACAGCTGGTGCAGTCCGTGTACCTTTATCACTGTGAGAGCAGTTCTTAACTTAACGATAACGTACACTTATTTTCTGAAGTTATTAATTATTTAAAACAAAAGCAATAAAAGAATGTAACGGGACTCTAAAATTAATAGAAGACAGCCAGATTTAGCTTTTGGTTTGCAAGCATATAGAGAAATACTTAGACAAGAATATAAAGGGAAATATCCGAAAAGAAATTAACGAATTGGTTCAGGTGGCTCAAGAAACGAAAAGGTCGTTTAGCATTGCTAAAAGAGAAATCTAAAAAGGACGATCAGCCATACTTAAAATTAAAGACAGCTATATAATATATACATGGACTTTAAAAAAAATACACTCCTTGGATAACGTAAATGTTGCTTCAGATCCTTTACTTGAAATACCACCTAGTCTTTCACAATCTGTTAAGTGTGCCGGCTATCACAGGCCACGAAGTAGGTACCAGTAGCGGTCATAAGTGCAGTAGCAGTTTCACAAATCTATCGCATTAAAACAAGTCGCACTTACGACCTTTTTCTATGACAAACATTTTGCACACATACACGGTCTCGCACTCTTTCATCATTATCTAGTCAGAAAGAGTGCGATATAATGATAATTTGCTTTAGTGACAAACCTGTTATGTCGCGACGCTAATGGGGCGTATTAAGATATTGGTATTTAATTACAGTATTGTGGATATATGTCTATCTGGCTTAGCAGATAACGCTTTGGTTAAGATAATACGCACGTTGTGACCTGCGATCGAATCCCACTGAAAAATACACTTTTTGTGTTTTAATTATGAATTTAGAATGTCTACACTAATTCTACAGTTAGTTATATGCGATGAAATGTGTTTCGAACTTATTATTTACAAAAAAAAAAAAAAGATGAGGGTGAATGAAAAAAATGTTAACTAACTACTGGATTTAATTTAATAAATTTTAAACGACGTTGTTTGTTGGTGAACATTGTTCCGAGCGTTTGTGTTATTATTGCGATTAGTGTGTTGTTTGATTATCTTTATTCAAGATGCAAGCAAATATTACTATTGATGCCAGGGCAAATATTGTCGCTTTGCGTCGAAATGGGTTGAATATTTCTCAAATTTCAAATCAAACCGGCTTATGTGTAAGTATTTTTTTTTTATTGTAATTATGATTGTTGTGGTCTATAATTTTTTATTTAATCACTAGTTGCAAGTTTACAATAAAGTTTTCTTTTTTTAGAGAAACACTGAGCCGTTGGGTAAAGAGGTTCGAGGAAGAAGGTAGTCTGAAGAGTCGTGTAAGAAGTGGAAGGCCACCGCTTATTAACCCGACTCAGCGACGTGTCATGGTGGAAGAATATGAAACAAATGGGTTCATTCCAACTAAAATATTTGCTGATCAATTTGATACGTCATTACGAACTGTTCGCCGTGCACTCCATGCTGAAGGTTTACATCATCGGAAACCAGCTAAAAAACCGTTTTTGACACAAAAACACAAGGAGGAACGACTACGTTTTGCTCGAGAATATTTAGATTTTAACTGGGATACAACCATATTTACTGATGAGAAGACTTTCAAATCTTGCCAGAAAGGAAGACTTCATTTATGGCGAAAAGACAATACACGCTGGTCTGAGAAAAACATTATTCCGAATACAGAATCAGGTAGAATAAGTGTGAACATGTGGGGGTGGATTAGTGCTCAAGGGCCGGGTGAATTGGAATTTATACCTACGCGTGCGAACAGCTCTAATTACGTCGAAGTTTTAAGTGACATAATGCTACCTACTGTGCGTAATGTTTACCGCATAGAAGACTGTAGTGAACTAAATTTTGTTCAAGATAATTGTCCGATACATCGTGCCAGTGTTGTAAAAGAGTGGTTTAGCAAGCATACTGACATTAAAGTTATTCCGTGGCCAGCACGTTCCCCTGATCTAAACCCCATTGAAAATATTATGGTTCAAAGATGGGAAGCACGAGATGAGAGATATCCTGAGCAGCTTAAATCCCATTGCACTCAATTGTGGGAGAATTTACGCGGCACAGATATATGTGCAAACATTGTGGCCTCCATGCGGCGACGTTTGCTTAGCTGCATTGAAAATAATGGAAGCCATACTAAATATTGAATAATACGCTGTGTTTTTTACAGTGGGCGTGCTGGTCATAATAAAGTCATACGTAAGTTAGTTTATGATTGTAAGATTGGGATTAAGCTTCAATCTTCTTTTCTCTTTGAGAAAATGAATATATTAAGCTATAATCTTATAAAGTTAGAAGTATAATAACACTTTTATTTTAATTTTAATATAAAACAAACTTGATATATTATATTTTTTAACTTAATTAATAATAATATAAATAAATGTTTCTTCAAATTACCTAATATTGTTTTATTTGAACCTAAAGTTATGATTAATTATAATTTTGTAATAATATTCATTTATATGTAATATTTATATATATTTATATATATAATATAAAATATATAAATAAATATTATATATAACTTATTATAAAATCATTAATTCAAAAATATATAACAATGTTGCTTATAATAAAAAAGCAAAGAAAAATAAAAGCGATCTGCGAATCAGTTGAGATTCGAACCGACAGCCACTCATTTCCAAGTCGCACATTGTTACACTTAACCACATGAATTATTGATGAAATGTTCAAATTTATATAATAGTTGGTTCATTAAAAGACCGCAGAAATTATGAGGTAGTTTTAGTTAAATTATAAAATTGTGAATATGTTGCAGGTAGATTTGAAAATTAACTTGTTGAATAAGGTGCATACCACGCTAATAGGAAAGAAAACAGATATATTGTTATCTTTGTCTAGTATTACCCACACACTATAATCTTCTTGTAGTTATACTGTATGACGGGGAAATGTTTGCGTGGACATCACATCACGCACACATGTATGCGCAGTAGCATGCAGGCAAATACGATCGTTGATGTGCTACTGGACTTATGGCCCCAGACTGTACATTGCACGCTACGCAGTATGAAATACACCGAAAGTTTTGGTAAAGACGAGTGTGACGAAAACTTAAATGGAATTGGGCCGGTCATGTCGGTCGCATGTCCGATGAGCTGTGAGCGAAAACAAGGAAAGAGTGGGTCCAACATAACGCTAATCGACGTCGCGGCAGACCAAGAAGAAGGCGGAGAGACCAACTTGACTCCTACCGGAAGGACTGGCCCATCCTAGCTCAGGTCAGAAGCCTGAGAAGGAGAGGCCTTTGCCCTTCAATGGGAAGACGAGCTTATTAGATAGATAGGTATATAGATATTAATGATTTAGAAAATAGTATTTAAACTACTTTTACTTTAGGTGACTGGAAAAGCGCGATTCAGATGTACCGTTCAGCTGGTCAGTGGGAGGGAGCTGAACGAGTTGCCCGTGCCCACGCACCTAGTGGTGTTCAACAACAGGTACCTAGTGATAGATTCTGGTATTTATAAAAATCTACATTAAGTCAAAGAAGAAGGAAATTATCGTAATACTGACATATTACGTGTATTTTTAATCTATATTTTTATTATTATCTTCTTAATTATTTAATGCAGGTGGCACTACAATGGGCAGGTGCTCTTGGTGGTGCACCAGCTGCCCGACTTCTAGCAGCGCGCGGTCTCGCAGCTTTAGGAGCTCGGTGGGCGATTCAGGCACAAAGGTTTTATTAGTTATTTATTCACAGTAAGTATTTTGATTTTATAAGGAGGAAACATAATGGAGTTCTTTATATGGTTGGTTCTTTCAGATGGGATATCGCAATGGAGTTGTGTTCTCTTGGGGGTGGTATGACTCGCAGTGAAGTGGCGCGGGCCGAGGCCGCGTCGTTGGCGGACGAGCACCCCGACGAGGCCGAGGCGGCCTTCCTCCGGGCCTCGGCCCCCGACCATGCTGTACGCATGTGGCTTCAGCACGGAAAGCATCAGCGAGCGCTTACATTGGCTGAACAACATGCAACGCATTTGGTTTGTTATTCTACATATTAGGAGCGTACAAAACTTAATTGATTTATTTTTTTGCAAAGTAATGACCCGGATTGTGTGTAGTATCACGATTTCAGATAAGCAGTTTGAAACTTTGATGTATGTGTAGGTTGAGGAAGTGCTGGTAGAAGGAGCAAGGGCAGCAGCCGAACGCGGCGACCTGCCACAATTTGAGACGCTCATGATACGTGCTAATAGGCCGCGTGAAGTCGTGCAGCATTACAAAGAGCTAGGTACAGTGGATAATTGACCATAACTGAGTTATATACTTTGGTCTTTCATTTCTTTTCTATGATGTTTCCTAGAATATCCATTTGCTTTTGATTGATTGTCGTATCGATGCAGAGTTATGGGATGAGGCGGCGCGCGTGACCCGCGAGTACTTGCCGGACAGCGGGGGCGGCGGGGGCGGCGAGGGCGGCGGCGAGGGCGTGCCGGGCGAGGTGCCGGGGCTGCTGCAGCGCGCGGCGGCGCACGCGGACGCGGCGGAGTGGTGGGCGGCCGTGCGCCTGCTGGGCGCCGCCAGCGCCGCGGCCGCCGCCGCCGACGCGCCGCGCCTGGCCGAGCGCGCCGCGCTGCGCGCCGCCCGCCTGGCGCGCGACCACCTGCACGACGAGCGGCGCCGAGCTGCCGCCGACATGCTAGCCGAGAGGTGCGGTTATTCCTCATTGTAGCCCCTACATATTTGCACGTAGTCAGATAAAGCACACTTTAGGATAAATTATAAGATAAGTTTAGATAGTAATACGCACGTACCACATTAGTATATAAGGTTTAATTGTATTCAATTATATTAGACTATTACGAACATCTGAGTCTCAATTATACCCTTGCCACGATTGGCAAATTGGTGACCCTCGACTACACTACGACTCTCGCTCTACAAGTGGACCTCGCAACAGAAACAAGAAAACATGAATCAATCAACTTGCAAACCTAGCTGCAGCCAACAAGAAACTTTGGAAGTTGCGGCCGGCACCTCCATTTTATCGCGCATTCCGGAGTTTTGGAGAGACCAACCAAGCCTATGGTTTAACCAATTGGAAGCAATATTAGCACCGCAAAAACAAGGTGATGATTACAAATACATCACCGTTATAGCAAAGCTTTCAAAGGAAGAAATATTACAGGTTAGTGACATCATTACTTCTCCGCCGACCACAGAAAAATATAAGGCCCTCAAGGAACGCTTAATCAATTGCTATGAGGAATCAGAACAACGTCAATTTCAAAAATTATTGTCGGAAATGGACCTCGGCGATCAAAAACCATCCCAACTCCTAAGAAAAATGCAAGTTCTCGGAAGAGGAAAAATTGGAGACGAAACAATCAAACTTCTGTGGCTGAGGCTTTTACCATCATCTATTACTACGGTTTTAGCAGTCACGGAAGACATGGACATGGACAAGATGAGCCAAATCGCAGACAAAATAATAAATAATTCCAAAAATACGAGAAATATCATCATTCGTCATTAGTAACTCAAACAAGAAGAAAAAAATGGGCAACCAAACCTCTAAAGACCAGATAACCTACAACGCGGACAGCTGCCTGAATCAAAATGAAGCTGACCAATTAAGAAGCCTTATTTTGGAAGAATTAAGGTGGACCAGGAACATCGCGATTGGTCAATTAAGCATCACATTCGGAATTTTTCTCATCTACGGTATATTCAAGGCCATAGACAGAAGAATGAAAATACTTACGAAAAATAATCAACATAAATGCAATGGGTAAAACAAAACATTCACCCGTTAACATCGAGGCCTTGAACCTGGGAGCACGCCGTCACAACAAGCGTCAGCAGTCTGCACAATACTTACGCGTCAGCAGTTGGGTTATACTGACTGAGCCAGCAAGGTTTCCATGAATTAATTAGTCATACGTTTAAATATAGATTTATTTATAAGTTATCTTAAAGTAATATGTAATTTTTATTTTTTATATAAAGGGGGGTGTATATGTAGCCCCTACATATTTGCACGTAGTCAGATAAAGCACACTTTAGGATAAATTATAAGATAAGTTTAGATAGTAATACGCACGTACCACATTAGTATATAAGGTTTAATTGTATTCAATTATATTAGACTATTACGAACATCTGAGTCTCAATTATACCCTTGCCACGATTGGCAAACTCATCATTAATTGATTGCTTTGAATTTTACCTTTTTACAAGCTTAACCTGCCAATATACTTATATCGTGTTTTAAACTTTTAACACTTGCAAGCCACATTCAAGTTTTAACCACATATTTTTAGATTTTTTAAAGAGTTTTTACTTTTATTCATTTTCCTTCAGGTTTGCTGCTATAGGTCAGACTGATATCGGCGAACAACTTAGAGCTGCACTCACTGAAGGTTATGCAACGGATGATGAACCTGCACCAGGTTAACAAACTATTTATTTTATACCACACTTTAAACCTATACAATTTTTGCCTACATACGTTTATTTATATATATTATATTATAATATATATTATAATAATAAAATTAATGTGATGCGATGATATGTGCAGATATTTTGAAAAAGTTTCTGCCATTTAGGATTTCGACACAGAGAAAATTTCGAACGAAAAACTACTGTACGCATGTGATAGGTCCATAGATTTGTATGGTTCTGCGTTCGGAATTTCTATTCGATATTTGGAATCCGAATTTCGTAAAGGAATTCTACCTTAAGGGCGGCCACATACATATTTATTGTAATTTCTTGTTTATTTTGTGTTATTTGGGGAGGGTAAAGAGAAGGTTCATGCTCGTGATTTGCTCCTTATAAGCTTTTTAAATTAATAAAAAAACATTCCTACAAAGTTTTCCACAAATCAGCATCATCTTCGGAATACGAAGCAGCCGAGGAGGCTGAGGCGGGTCAGGACGTGGAGGAGTCGTCCGCCCCGGCGGCGGCGCTGGAGCGGCTGGCGCGCGCCGGGCACTGGCAGCGCTGCCTGGCGCACGCCGGCGCGCGCGCGCCGCACTACGCGCTGCGCTACGCCGCGCATATGTTTAAGGCGCACCCGGTAACCATTGCGCAATACATGCACTCCAATGAGCAAAAAGGCAGGAATGTCTTCGGTAACAGAAATAATTAAATTTTATACAAAAACCCGGCTCTCAATCCATTTCAAAATTTGAGGGTGCATCCCTTTGGCAATTGAAGCGAAACTGACTTGAAAGCGGGTAGTACACATTAAAGATTGTTATCATTCATACTCAAACGACTATGAATCATAACAATCTTTAATGTGTTAGTTAATGTTTCACATAGAACTTTGCAAAAGATCTAAACTCCTTCTGCTAATGACGCCAACGTAAACAATGTTAAATTCTTAATAACAGCGTATGGAAGGCATCGACATCGACAGTGAAGAAGCTCCAGAGGTTCTCTCCCAGGTTCTGGAAGTATTACGCCAGTACCTCAGCAGCGGTGAGCCCGGCATCGACTCTCTAACGGGTAGCGATGCTCCTCTCGCAAAGGCCGTCTGCAGTGAGATACTAGTCAGGGTGTCCACAGCACCGAAAGCATTTGCTGCCTTGAAAGACGCTTCCGGTGTTATGGTGACTGCAGGTGCTGAAGATAGGGCTTTGCAGGTACCTATGTGAATAATAATGAAAAAATCTTAAATGGTTTTGATTTTGGACCTGAATAATTTCTGTTGTATATCAATGTCGTTCCAGGCCATCACCTTATTAATGGCGCTCCATGTGCCTCAGATAGCAGGAAAATCGGCTCGAGCGTTACCTCGTTACACAGACATCATCGTAGCAGATGTTGGTCAGTACTTTTAACTTCTTGCTCTTCAACTTGAAATTAATTGCGTCAAAGAAACTAGACATAACATCGTTTCTAGTTAGTTGCAATTTGATATTTATTTAATGCCTTTTCTCAATTTCTTCTATGTTTAAACTACGCGTCTCCGTACTAAGTAATCAATTATTGCGTTAGCGTATTACGCTTGCGGTATGGCCGTACGAGCAGAGGGCCCGAGTGGTGCGCGTGAGGCGTTTGTGTTACTCAACCGCTGCCTCGACCTCGCCGAGGCTGCCGATGACGACTCAGCGCATCTATTAGACTACACTGATTTCGGTATGAGTTATTTTTTTTAATTTTTTTTTTCTTTTATATTTATTCGTAATTCAGAAACAATCGAGACTCGATAGTTTCTAAATTACGAAATACGGTATATGATTAAATGTAAAATTATATCCTAAAATAGCAACGTGTTAGTGAAGCATTGTTGTTGTGTTCGTTATATAGAGTGTACAGATTGGAGTCGCACACCGCTGTTGCTAGAAAGTGGGTGTGTGCGCGGCGGAGCGCTGGAGGACGCTCGAGAGTGGGTGCTTACGGTGTCTATGGACCAGGCCGTCGAACAGGTTAGCACTACTTATTCAGACATATCACGATAATATACGGGGTACTCATTTAAAATAGAAGAAAATATCCTGTCTAACTTAGTACTAAGGACTTTTTTTTCCAATATTGTTATTACCTCAGGAATAGGAGTTATAGTTGATGCAATATATCAGTAGGTAGGATACCAAAATGTCATTTGTTTAGCTGTAATGTAGTAGAAAGCAATATTTTCATAAGGTTTGCGTTCTGTTACATAAATGTAGGTACCTACAATATTTTAGGTGATGGGATGAATTTGTTTTTACAAACTACCCCTGAATATGCATCTGACTGCAAAAAGTAATTGTCCCATTTAACATTCGTTTATAAATCTAGTTATCTTCATTTAGAACTAACTTTGTAAACCCTTCTCATAAATTATGTAGTTAAGTTAGAACGGCGATTTCCGGACCCGCGATCCTCACGAGATCGTTGGATTACCTAAAACTTTGAACTTTCAATAACGAGTTTTGAAACAACGAAAGTTTAATAATGTCTCTTGACTCGGAGATTTTAAATCGATTTAAGATTTAAATTAGTCTTTCCTTAACTTCATTTTGACGAGATTAGAGATGACGGTTTCTGAGTGGACGTTATTTGATAAATGTTTGTTCTTAAATAACTTTTATATTACGACACTAAAATGTTAACATAGCGTTAAGTATTTGGTATATTTTGTAAGATATTGGTACAGATAGCTTTAAAAAGGTAACTTTTTTGTTGTAGACATTACCAGTAGACAGCCGCGGGATGTATGCGTCAAGTGTAGCTGATGCAGAGGCTTGCTGTGTTATTACTGGTTATCCACTAGGATCGAGGCTGGTGACATTTACCAACGGTTAGCAATGCATAAATTACCTCAATGTTAATATGATCTAAAATGTAATGAGAATTTTCTTTACCTTGACGCTAATCATGACAGTACCTAACTGCTAGTTTGGTGGTTAGTAAACTTACCTTGTATTTGGTTCGGTAATTCCAGCCTTGCAGTAGGATACTTTTAGTGGCCGAGAAATGGGACTCCCCCTTTTTGCCAATATAATTATATGTACTGATAAAATCATGACAATAAATACGGTGACCGCAGAATCATTAGAATCAAAAGAAAATCTATTATTTGTCTATCACCGGCACTTGCACGGCGTTCAAGAGCTTAATTTTTTTTTTCCATCTGATTATTGATTATTAATTTCTGTATACTTACTTTGACTATAATCAGGAAAGAATTGTTTGTTTGATACGTTTTGGTTAAATAAAACTTTTGTACGGTATAGGTCGGTGCGCTAACCGCGAGTGGTGGTCCCGAGCGGCGGGCGCGGCGCGGTCCGGGCCCGCGGCCGCCGCGCTGCTGCGGGTGCTGGACGCCTGGTGCGGACCCGCTGACGTGCATCACGGCTAGGGACACGACTAGGACAGTCTCGACACTCTAGAGATCAATGCACGTTGTTGGACCATGATAATATGGTTAACGTAGCCTGATTTATGTTGTAGATAGCTGTTTTAAATACAAACTATTAAAACAAATGTCTTTTTTTAAAACTTCACACCTTTAAAATAAAAATAAATAAAAATTATGGATATTATTGTAGCGACTTAGTTATACAATTTGCAGAGTTGCATTTTTGTCGAATAAGTAGAGTGCGAGCGGACGGCTCGCCAGTCGTCTACAGTACACCGCCCTGCCTCAACGTATATATAGTTTATAACAAAGTATTGTGTAACCTAAAATATAATATTCATATCTATCAAGAAAATCCTAATTTCAATCTCCATGAAGTATCCCGACGTGATCCCCGACGAACCCAGACTTAAAAGTAGGCGACTCATCCGGTAATTGAGGCAGGTGCGTAATAAGACCGCGTGGTGCAAAGTAACGCAACGTGATAGGGTTAGGTTATATAACCTCACGTGCGGTTACTAAAGGAATTCGCAAGTGGGAACCGGTGCTCCAGGGGCAGCTCCAGCGATGGCCGCGGACATGGCAATGGTTACAGTGCAGATGAGAGTCCCGGATTTTTGGAAGGAGTTGCCGAGCTCGTGGTTTTCCCAGCTCGAGGCGATTATGGCACCACGGAAGCAAGGAGATACACATAACTACGATATGGTGCAGGAAGAACTAAGGAAAGTGCAGGTTTTGGGAATTTGCAGGCCGTCAAATGGTCCTTGGGCACGTGCGTTGCACGTGGTGCCCAAGATGGACGGGCAAATAAGACCCTGTGGTGACTATCGTGCACTCAATGCGATCACGAAGCCCGACAGGTACAGGATCCCAAGACTGCAGGACTTCACCTATGGTTTAGCAGGTACCAATCGAGAAACATCGCGGCGCACAAGGCAGTTATTGTATATCAGCGAATTTACGAGCGACATACAATACTACAACGGGTAACCTAACACCTACCGCAACCAACACGGGATACGTTTAACAACGCGTTATGTGTGAAATGTGCAAAAGTTATAGTCAGTAAGTTATATGTATTAATAAGATAGTCAGTAAGTAATATGTATTAATAAAATCTGTTAGCTGTTAATAAAATCTGTTAGTTCGCAAGTTCAACAATAGGCAGCATTCGTTTGTTGGAATGCTGATAGGACAAATTGTTATCGTATAGGCAGCAGTGTAAGCTTAGGGACTTGCATGTATTATAATTATAGAGTATGTAGTTTTAATGACAAATAGTTTAGAGTTTAAAAATTTTTTTAACAATTTTTTTTGAGAAAGGGGGGGTGTGATGTAGCGACTTAGTTATACAATTTGCAGAGTTGCATTTTTGTCGAATAAGTAGAGTGCGAGCGGACGGTTCGCCAGTCGTCTACAGTACACCGCCCTGCCTCAACGTATACATAGTACGTAGTTAGATTTAACCAAGTATTGTGGAACGCAAATATAAACTTTATATTCATCTAAAAGTACATTTAATTTCATCATCCCTGAAGTATCCCGGACACGCACATTATTATAAGTGTTGTGTTTTTCGAACTCAATAGGGATGTTTCCTGGGTATGAAAAGTTAAAATCTATTTAGTCCGTCAGTTAGATAATAAAAAAAATATTAGACACGTATTTTTTCTTTTATCAAAACAATACAAAATTACAAAGATACAGCGCTTTAAAGTTTCGGAGTGGGGGCTTATGACGCCACGCCTTGGTAAAAATCGTAGCGAGGAGTGACGTCACGCGTAATTTCCGTTCTCTTTGTTTGCAGGAAAAAAGCAACCAGGCGGACATTTAAAAAAAATTAGGAGACATGCCTATTCTGCCACCGCTAGGTCATGACTGACGGATACTTAAGTATTGATGATTCGTCGTACGAAACCAGTAGGTACTACGGAACTAAGTAATTAAAGTTAACTTTTAATTCAGATTTCCATCCGAGTCAACGTTAATTTTGAAAATATACTTACATACTAACTTTGAGTGTGTAGCTTTAGAAAAAAAATGTGTATTTTAAATCCATTTAAAATTGAATAAAACACCATTAATATTGTTTATATCGCTATAATAAACTCATTTGTTATCACATTTATTTAATAATAATATACTTTGACACACATATTTTTACGTACTATGATTTGTAGAGTTCCATTCCATTCCGTGATTAATGCTGAAAGATATTCAGATTGAAAATCATGTATCAAGTTAAAATTCGATGAAATTAACAAGTTTACTTAGTACGCTTAGTGATTTTATAGACTTTGTAAAAATAAACTTTGCTATCTTAGAAACTTTAGGTGGTGTGCATAAATATAATACGAAGTATTTTATTTCAGTATTTATCTAGGAACGGAATGTGGAAATGATCGTGTTTTAGGAAGGAACGATATATATATATAACTATATGTAGGTTAGTAAGAAAGGTACAAAGTATGATATCCGATACCATATCACATGTTGCGGTGCGGGCGGCCCGTGGGAACAGTTCGCCGCGCCGCCGCCGCGTGATCCGCGGTATCGGGGCTCATCGAGGCACATCATATTTTTAGATTATGTCTTTACATACATCCCTTAAGTAAGAATATTACTTTGTTATTACTCTAACATATCAAGATAATAAGCGTAAGTAGTTTTGATCGATTCCAACTTTTGTCAGAATTGATAGTTTTATATTATTAAATATCTAGATTTCATGATACATTTATAAATATTTTTTTATATATTCTATGTCGTTCAAATTAATCGAATACAAAAATTATTTTGTAAAAATATTCTTAACACCAGATATACATATATATATTTAGGCATTTTAAATAATTTGAGTATTTAAATATTTAGTTATACTAATAAGTGAATATTTAGATTTCTAGTAAATAATTCTCTCTCTTGGGAAATGTACAACCACAATGAAATAAAAGAAAACGACGCACCATAGTCTTGTCCGAGCAACCGTAACGCGAGAGCGCGACGCTCTGTGCGTGCGGTGCCGCTGCGTGAGCCGCGAGTGCGGCGGCACCGCCCGCGCGACGTCCACGTCAACGTAACAGTCTCCGTAAGTAAGCAAGTCAAATATTGTCAGGTGAGCTTCTAAGCTATGACAGCACTGGAAGAACACAGATATCGACAAAATACATTACTTTAAATACCTCTCACAAGATATGTAGGTTGTATCTAACACCGATGATCAAAATATCATTCATTTCACGATTATTTAATAATCTACTTAAAGAAGTTGCATAACTATTTTGTATAACTAAACGAGCGAACGCTAAAAATCGCGGGGTGTGCGCGCGGCGCGTTCGTTACTAGCGCACCAGGCACTCTGCATCTACTGGGCAGATATTGTGCCCTAGTTCTTTCACTCGTTACTTAATTAAAATATCTTTAATGCAAGAATGCCCAGATTATATCTATAACTATGAATTCTAAACTCGTGAGTATGTCGACTATTTCAGGATATTGAAAATATAGTAGTAAGAGACATGGACTCACATTTCTGCCATTCTAAATATTATAAAAGATTAACTATAAACTCTATCACGAAAACGTTGTGCGTAGGAAATTTTGGGAATAAAATTCACAATAATTATGTACAGTTACGTTGAACAGTTAGATTTTGACACGACAAACTAATATTTTATCACGTTGATAAAGAGATGATTTATGACCAAGTAAGTATATAGGTACATTGGAAAATTCACTTAAGCACAACCTTGGAAGAATAGTACCTAGACGCGCTTACACACTAGAATAACTTTAGAAATGTATTAATCATATAAGGCAAAGTGTTGAAGTGGGGTTCATTTAGATGATATATTTATAACCGTAAGATAAAGATGGTACTAATAATGAAGTAGGTACTAAGAAATACACATTACACGGACATTAACAACAGGAAATTTATGATCACGTAGAACATTTATCGAGAAAGTTCATTTGTGAAAAAATAAACTTTCTAATAAAGTTTTAAAGTTTAAAGTCGAAGTCACGAAGTGATTGATATACATACACATTGTAGAGTGTATCTTACACCTATTTGAGACTATTGTACTTCACATGAAATCTACTGTTGTTTATTACGCTACATATTTTGAGATTTATTGAATTAAATTGTGACACACACATACAATTATGATTATTTAACATAGAACAAAAAGATGCTACAAATATATGTATTTCTTTTTGTTTATAAAATTTAAGCACAAACTATAACTCATGTTTTAAACGACAATTCTTGATCTAATAATTATTAACGTATCGAGGACCTAATGGGTAATTAGGCTCATCCAAATTTGGACATAACATACACACATAAAAAATAGAAGCACTTGTCTACAATAAGCTCCTTTTTATCAAACTACAGTCTAAGTGGTGTTGTGTCGTCCTACTGGGGCCAGCCTTAAAGGACTGTTTCATGTTAAAATAATGTGTACCTTTTATTTTAACCTGAGTGCAATGATATGCTCCATCATATTGATATATTTTTTAAGTAGCAATCTAGAAACAGAATATTCATCGGCGATACACATGGGTATTAATTCCCCTCATTATTTACAATGACAATCAAATAATATAACAACAACACAATAAGTTTTCAACACCAGCGTTTCGCAGCATTGTGGGCGTTTATGAGTAGATGTAATATGCAGCAGAAATTAATAGGAGCATCATTGATCAGGACTTGTTAAGCCGTCGTGGTGCGCTAGTAATCATCGCGGCGCTCCGGCGACGGCTCCCTGGATCAGTCGGGCGACTCGTCGTTGGCGAAGGACGTGGCGGGGAACAGCGGGTACCAGCCGTACGTGCGCTGCGGCAGCGTCAGCTTGTCCAGGCAGATCTCCGCGCCGCCCAGCGCCAGGTTGTGCTCGAACCCTCCGCAACGCTGCCACAGCATCACTACCAACGTACGTCCAAGCGCCTCGCTAGCCTGGTAACAATGAAATTTTATAAAACAAGACTTATTTAGTAATCATGTCTATATCATTATATTTGAAAGAAAGTTGTCATCTAGATAAATATCTTTATTTTTAGGCGATCTTTATTAATTAGGAATAGGAAAACATGTCGTTTAGATATCACAATGTTATCATTACCTTATGTAAGTGTAATAGATTAATAGTGCGGTAAAAATCCGTACTTGTTCTTACTTGTACCTGATACTTGAGCGTCTGTTTAAAGTGCGGCTCAGTGGTTCGTCTGATGACGCGAGTTTTGCGCTTATGCAGCCACTTGTCCCCGTCGCGCAGGTAACACTTGACGTACGAGTCCGGCACTTCTCCGTTTACGCCGTACACACGACGAGCATGCGATACCTGATACATTTTGAAAGGGACTACGTTAAGTACTACATTAGCATAGATTATACAGGT
Source organism: Diachrysia chrysitis (assembly GCA_932294365.1). Lineage (NCBI taxonomy): Eukaryota > Metazoa > Arthropoda > Insecta > Lepidoptera > Noctuidae > Diachrysia > Diachrysia chrysitis. Next base: position 6,398,215 of record OW028653.1, read on the forward strand.
AAATTGTTAAGGGTTGAAAGAGTTTGAAATATACCTATGTTGTTAAAGTTTGTACTACGGAAATGTCAACTAAAATAAATACGAAAGGCAGTTAACCATGGTCATAATTTTCGATAGACCCAATTGATAATCGGAGACCTGATAATCATTGCGGCTCGTAAGTCAAAAAAGCTTCACCAAACAAACGTACCTCGAGCTCCAGTTGTCCCTTGATCATGATGATGCTGATATTGATTTCAGCGTGCAGCGGCGGCAGATGCGCGTTCCGCGGCGGCAGCTGGCCGGGCCCCAGCGGCACAGCGTCCTCGTCGTCGGCCAGCGCGTCGCACGCGGCCGCCGCCGGCACCGCCGCCCACATGCTGCCCTTGCGCCCCGTGGCCGTGCCTGTACCACCCAGATATTACGTAGCCGCGGCCGACATGAGCGCCGCCCGTACAGTACTCGCTCACGAGCGATACTATTGCTGTCATCTGATCACATACGGTTTGCGGGCCATGTTTTCATTATAATAATTCTAATTGTATATAAACATTTAAAAGTAACAAAAACCAAATTACGAAATGATAGTAAACCATTCAATCGAACACTTAAAATGATGATAAATAAACATTTACATAAAATAAGCACGTCAAACAGCTTCGTGCCAATGTATACAGTTTTATTTAACATAGAATCGAATCTTTCCTTTCCTAAACATTTAAATGGAAGAGAAAGCATTTTATCGTGTGCAGCCAAGAGTGGAGTCGAGTTTCTAATAGTTTTCTGAAGCGTTCCTCAACTTATTATGGTAAGCATTCCGTGTCATGAACAGCCATTTATTATATTTTTAGGAAAACTTGCGCTTTGTGGAGAGGAATACCGAAATCATAACTCATGCCACCGCTGGCTTCGGCGAGCCGCGAAAACCTCTACGACATGCGCGACCGCGACCTACGTTAGAAAATATGAGTATCTACTTCCCTATTCAATAAAATTTAAATGAAACGTAAAACGTCATGATGAACTACTGCCTATGTATAATAGGATAATATTATATTTACAAGAAATCTAATAGATGCGCTTTGTAAACAATGAGTGACATTCGTAGAGGTAATGAAATCCAAACATCCTAGGCGACACAATGCCATCAAGATGAACGTAGACGGGTAGCCGAACAGACGGTACACAAAGACAGATGAAGTGAGCGTGATCGCCCGCGGCCGGGCATGCGTCAGGACAGTACAGTACAGACACAGTGAAGTGATGAGAAGCTTCGGGCGCAGCCACATTCAACGGTGCGTGCGCGCGGCCGCCGCGCAAGCGATGTATGACCCATGCTACTACGTGCCCCCAATGTCTACCCTGGCCCTCGCCCGGCGCAGAGCTGGCCTGCGAGCCCCGCCCTGATTGGCTGGTCAGATGCAAACGAAACGGGACGAGCAGGTGCAGTCTGTGCCAGCGTAGCGGCAAGATAGAAATGCGGGAACTGGCGGCCGTCGGACGTCACAAGGGATCGCGTACACCGACACCGCGCACGAACAAACCCTGTTGGGGAGTACGCGCGGGCGCGGGCACGAACGAGCAGTCGCTTACCGAGGTGCTAACGGTCCGTCGCTGCTGACCAAACAAGCACAACACAGTACAAATCAGTACTACCCTCAATGTTCGCATCGTCTAATGGTTGTTGTGGTGTAACTGTGGGGACTCGAATTGGGCAAGTTACATACATATTTCAGATTCACCTTATATTCGTACATGGTATTTAAAGGCAGAAAGCCGAAAGGGTGGTAGTATGAAAATAAACAAATAAATTAGTTAATTGTGATTGGATCGACTCTACAGGGGAATTACAGATTGTTGATAATATAGTGACAATACTTGTTTCATGAAATGCTATGTTGAAGCTACATATATTTTATTGTACAAGTTACGGGTTCTAAATTTAATCACTCGTAAAATGAGTTGCTCGTTATAAGGTGAAAGCAATAAAACTCTTCCGCGTACATGAAGAGGCTCTCTTGTGATTGTAAAAAAATTATGGTGATTTAGCTATAGTCAAGTAAAGTACTTACGCCTGGCCGTCGAGCCCGAAAGCGACAGAGTACGGCCGAGTTCTCCCTTGACGGCTCGCAGCGAGCGCAGGATGTCGTCAGGGTCCCGACGCACGCACGACGAGCGGCGGCGCTCGTTGCGGCGCGCACTCATGGCGGGCGACACGTCACCTCCCCCGCCTTCTATACAACCGGCACTAATGTACCTACTTACTTAACCGCATTCTGCTTGCTTGCTACGTTTTTGTATTTTATCTGATAAGTATGGTAAATTGCAATAGCGCAATTTAAACACACAGTACATTAGTAATAGTTCACTACACTTGTCGAATGTATTGAATAGAATAAATTACTTATTAAATCTAAAAATGATATCTTTACCCTTTTCTTGCTGTTGGAATGAGGAGCGACGAGAGCCAGGTAATGATCGCGAGAAATCTTTTCCCAGTTGATATACTTCCACTTCCAAAGTTTCTGACTGCGAAGAGCCACGGCGAGAACCTCCCACCCACGCGTGGTCAGGATGGAGTAACGATGCACATTCCCCGATCGAGTCGACATCATCTGAAAACAATTATAATCAGGTTTACAACAGTAACTTATTTGATCAAAACTACAGATCCTAAGTCAAGGTAATCGTTAATCGCGGATCCAATACATCCATACAACAAAAATTACATACGAACGAACACGCATGCATTTTGCTTCATACATTACACTGCAACATTCATATTTACCGTCTTGGGGCATATCCAATGGTTGACACTCACTAACCACCTGGGTAGATTTTCAAAGTCAAAGTCAAAGTATTTTACATCTAAGCGTGAAACAGACATCGTTAAATTGTGTTCACTTTCGGCATTTTTCTATTGATGCTTGGATTAGTAAAGCACAATTAAGGAGAACAGGTATGAGGTGACATAGTTTTACGGGATAGTCAGATTACTTGTGCCATGAAAGTCTACTAATATAATATATATGTACTTATCTATAAAGTTGAAAACATATTAAATCTTGATCCCAATTAGTAGACTTTAGGAACATTATAAAACACGTTTAAGTATATATAAGATGAAAATGCCGACGTGACATGAAGTGTAAAGAAGGAGATAAGTGAGCGGTGACCATATGGGACGCAGTTGGGGTTGGATCCGCGTTCGGTACCTGACACCGAACGCTGGGAGGCGAAGTCTCCTCGGCGTAAAGCGCGCGCACCCGTGAGCGAACCGCGCGGCGAGGCGTTGGCAGACCGCGACCCGCGCTCCTCCAGCGTCCACCACACCGCTCGCTCCTCAGCAAATGCCTTTTCAATTTCCATCTGCAAATGTGCAAGACGAATTAGAATTTCACATTATCAAGATGATCTTTATTTTTGAGAACATTGCACGAATATCCTGTTTAAAGTTTCACTTTGGAACATTTCACCAGACTGAAAGTCCTTTTTTCTAACCGACTTCAAACCGAGGTTTTCAATTAGCCGGTGTTTCTTTTTGTATTTATTTACGTGATACCTCCAGCAAATGTAGAGCGATTTCAAAAATTCAATAATTGTATTTGTTTGGATATACCTTTTGAGTCGGCTCCATATAAATTTCATTGAAATCGGTTCTTTTTTATATTTATGTGCAATTAATTATTGAGAACAAATAAATCACTTTTTAACTACTTACAGTGCATTCTCCAATCAAAACTGGGTCGATGCCAGGGCAAGCATCCCACAGAGTAAGTTCCAGTGCGCGGCCTGCCAGAAGGTCGGCAGTGAGCCCGCCAAAGCTTAGCGTGGCGTTCCATACGGGGCTGCATGACGCGGAGGCTGGGTCCGTCTCCACTGGTGGGCAAGTCTCACTAGGCAAATAGAGAATAAAATATTTTAATAAAGAATCATGTATCTATACATTCAAATGTAAGCTGGAGCAAAGCAAATACGAGCCGGTGGGGAACAGCAAGCTGGAATACTATGGCCCATTTAATGAGTTGACTTGAGACAGACACTTCGTCCCCGTTGCTGGCAATGTTAGTAAACCTGAATACAGTGTCTGGTTTCATCGACATTCGAAACATATTTGTATGATAACTTACAGCGACGGCAAGAGACGTATTCTGGCGAATGCTTCAGGTTCGTCACCATATCCCAGAGTGTGGTCTCTGGGCGGCAAATCGTCGGCAGCTATAAGCACCACCACTAGCTTGCGCAGGTCGCACTCAAACCACACTTGCAGCTGAGCACGCGCGGGCGGGCGCTCACGTGCGCGCTCCGCACGGTCTTGCTCCTACATGTAAAACGAGCATAATGGAATATCTAACCAGTATATATGTAAGTTGTATAACAATGTGACTCTGAATATATTTAACTAACAATTCCATAAAGATAATTTCTATGTAATTTAATAAAAAATATCTAACAAATACATTAGCAAGTCACATGGTATACACAACTTAGACACTCGTTACTAACATACAAACAAGGATGACATCTGCATTAACGAAAATTATAACAAAATATATTAATTTCCCAAGATATTTTATGCAAAGTCTAATAGTATAGTAATAAACCTTTGGGGAATGCATTGTACTTTATCAAGTAACATGCAGCAACCATCAGCTAATTATCAATCCTCATCAGCCAGAGATAAAGTCTTATCCATTCTGTGCGATTAATAGCAATGCAATCATATCACCATCGATATTTCAGGACTTTATTCACTTCAAAATATTATGTTAAAGTAACATGCGTCGGGCTGAGGCATCTCTATGAAACACAAAGTAATGAATAAAATCGGATGTTCTCATCCGCCATGCAGGAAGCTGTATCATGCTGATACCGGTCTCACAAGCTGCATGTACCTACTTCTGTAGTCTCAATAATACGTTCATCCGGACATTCTCTAATTATTGACTATTTTGTGGCTTATGCCTAAGTTGTAACTATAGTGTTTTTTTGCAAAAGCTTCTTATGGGATTAGGGAAGTCTATATCAAAGTCTACTTTATAGAGTTGCAGCTCAGGAATATAATTGTTTACTACTATTAATCTAGATATATTAAAATATTGTTAAAAAATATCAATAAAATTTACAAAGATATCTCCTCAAAATATTTTAGTAATTTCCTGACATTTCAACTAAAGCGAAAGGAAAGCTGTTTTATTTGTATCTACGCTATGCTATTGCTCATGTATGGAGGTACTTTGTTTATGTAGTTAATAATATTTGCTGACAGCCACTTAATTCAAACTGACTTACTTTATAGTTTAAAAGGAAAACTGTAGTGAACATCGGTATCTTGTAGTTGCTAATGAGTCTATTGCAGAGCATGATGGTATGAATTGCAACGGCGCATTCATTCACATTAACATTGAAAACAGTCTCACAACGAAAGAACATATTAAAACGTTAAAGCTTTAACAATACACACGTGTTTTTCACCATAATAATGACAAAACGGAAAACTGAATGGTAGAAACATTTCATGAAATTTTAACGAAAATCAAATCGTTTGTATCGAGACTTATATCACACACAAAGGCTTGACGTCTCATACGGTGCTTAAGACTAGATTAATATGCACAAATCGACATTGTGTAGCTCATGCATATTTCATTCTGAAAGTAGTGGGTCGTAACAATCAACTACATAAGAGCGGTTATGTACATCGTGTCGCTGTAAGGTGACGTCATCACATGACAGAAGCGTCGGTGCGCGCCTGTCGTACAAGGTGTTCCGTGCGGTGTACCGTGCTGCCACCACTCCAAGCTCCTATCGAGACTAGTCGCTGCGAGCGCCTTCCATACAAGTGCGGCATCACACTAAACTAAGTCAACAGCAAGACTCGGTAACAGACACTCGATGCGCTAATACGAGTATGAGACGGTACAAACGGGAGAGATGTGGCGCCGCCGCCGCGCCCTCGCCCCGTCGTCCTCGCTACGTCGTCGTCGCTGCACTCTCTACCGTCCCATTTGCACTACCTTAGTGTGTCACTGGAGGCTCTTCACTTTATGGAAGTGTATGAAGTGAACTGTTGGTGCCGTATTTCTAACGCCATTGTGATTTAAAGTATGTTAAATTTTGTTGTCATTGGCTAAGCTGTAAGCTGCGGCGTAACTAGCTTCACTACGTCTGTATTCGCACAGTCGGTAGACAATGAACGCTAATCATCCACGGTATCCTATAGATGATATTCGATGCCGGGACGAGTCCCCTAATCTACCATCGAACACTAAAACTGTAGTTAGCGTCTGAAACTTACTTATTATAATGTGTTTCATCATTATTTGTGTATTTGCCGATCATTCCCTAATTCCGCCTGGCGCCGATGGCAACATTATGAAATTGGTCAGGTGATAGAAAAAATAAAAATCTGAAAATAAGTAGGTAGCATTTTTTCACACACTTCACTTAGGATAATCATTATACAAACGGTAACGTATAACGAATATAGATAACAAATAAGATTAAAAATATACGTAGGTGTATAAATATTTCAAGTAAACAAACAGAGCATCCCTTTCTCTAAATAGTAAGGTTAACAAAGTTATAATACATCTACGATCGTATATAGAAACACTAATCTCTTACAACTAGACTAACGTGGAAGATGTTTGACTGATTAGTGCTACAGTATCACAGCAGGTCAGTGGAGACCAGCCCCTGCACTCTGTTACTGTACCCACACAAAGTACAAAGACATTCATTTGTTACAATCAACGCTGTGCCTTTGCAGTTTGTTTGGACAAGAACTTGCTTGGCATCAGAGCTGCAGTGATCGCGCTTCGCGTGGCCACAGTGACTTGAAACGAGCGATGGAACAGACATTACACCAGAAAGCACCATCAACTTCTCAGTACATGTTAAAGAGATAAACATATAAACTAACTCTGAACTACATCACATATAATCTGTACAATGGGTTGTTTGATATAATTATTTAATTCCTGAGTCGTTCTAGGGCTCGTCTCTTTAAAGCTCGTCCATCTTTACCATCTAACGAATAATGAAATTATATAGTGATGTTAGTTGATCATCTTTAGATGCTTATGTTACTAAAAGTCATGTTATTTATTACTTAAATGTTATGAAAATGTTTCAGAATCTACAAATGTATAAATAGAAGATGATCTACTAACGAGTTAACAGTGACAGAAGACCACACAGTACATGTAGTAATGAATGATCCGAGAAGCGCAGAGGAGTAGGCACCGAGTGACAGTCTCTACTAGAGTTCATGAAGGAGCGAGCGGTTGCTCAATGTCTCATGGGTTCACAACACATATTGTTACAATTAAAGCCTAGTTATGGGTATTATACCGGGGTTTTCGGCAATTTCCGTCGAGTCGGCGACGATGGTGATTTGTCGGTATCCGGTTCTGTGAATCAAAACACAGGCTGATGTACTATCACCTAGTTGTGATAAACTGAATTGAGTATAGAAACAAAAGCTATTTATAGTTAAAAAAATGTAAGAAAGTGTTAAATATACCGTGATACTGCTCAAGAAGAAGGCTTGAAAAATGATGGTGCTGAACAAGACAGGTAGAGAACAAAATGCTGTTAACATAGCAATAGTTTGTACAGGTTAATAGAAGAGCAAGAAAAGAAAAACAAAAATAAGGTGATGTACATACTTCGTGTAAACTACTTATGTTTCAACAGTGTCAGTGTTTTGTGAACTAGGTGCTGTGAGTGTTCAATGTAAAAGACATGTTCATTCTTAAAACGTTATGGGAGAGTGTAGAAGAAATAAATTGGAAAAAGTAGATATTTTGTCGTAACTACTACTTAACGGTTAACTGCACAATAACTTTTTTAAACCAAGGGAAAATGACATATTTCCTTTGTGAAATATGTCATTTTCCAATGAAAAAGTGAATAATGGCTTAACTATACATATTTATAATGAAATAGTAATTTATAATAAATAAATATTGTTTAGACCATATCTCACATGTGTAACCAAGAGGAATTGCGTAGTTAAATGTTAGGAGTCGATATTTGTGTTCGATCATTCATAAACAATTGAGTACCCTGTGTTTGACGACGTTCTGTTAGGAATGTGTTGATTTGCCGTAAGGTTTTATTGTTGCGTGTAGTACCGTATAACGCGTGGTGGTGCATGGAGGGCTGGCTGGACTGCGTGGGAGGGTCGTCCATCTGCGGCGCGGGCTCCACCAGCAGCTCCACGCTGTCGCCGCCGCGCTCCAGTACCGCGCACACCTCCTCGAAGCTACGCTCCGTGAGAGGAACTCCACCCCATTCCAAAACCTCGACATTTATAAACAGCTTAGCATAATTCCAAACCTAAATTACTTAAAACAAAGTTGAACACCTTGAGCAGTGCTGCTTTTTGGTTCTATTTCGTATCTCCCATGTTAGTTTATTAGATAGATTATTTTGTACATTGTACCTTCTTTGTATTTTTATTAAATAGTAATAAAATTAAAAGACAACAAACACATAACAGGTGTTTTTATTGTTATGAGTCCACGCTGTGTTTATGGTAACGTAAGTACCCATAAACACAGCGTGGACTCACAGGAACTTGACTTTTGTATTACGCGTTAACCTTATTTATATCGCATACAAGATGCAACCTTTTAGTTTTTTTATATTAATAGATTGTAATCAACATTTAGGCAAAATAGTAATTCTCTGATAATATGCTATCACATTTTGTAATAACTATATATTTAAATATATTTTTTGAACTTGACAGTTTTGTAGTTCGTTTGTGTAGAACAGCCTTTCCCAAAGTGGGCGATAACGCCCCCTTGTGGGCGCTGCAGGCCTAAAGGGGGGCGCTAAGAGACTCAGAAATAAAATCAAATCTCCGCTAATATAGCTCACAATAATAAATTTAATTTGAAGTTATAGTGGTTTTTAAGTAGGTGTAAAAATGTGGACGCTAAAATATAATTTATTATCAAAGTGGGCAGTAGACAAAATAAGTTTGGGAACCCCTGGTGTAGAACGACCAGGGGATCGCGTATTTGTAAGGGAGCCGTAAGGGAATAAATACTTGATGGTTTTAGCCCATAAGGAATACCTCTGTCTTCCAGGCTGTAAGTTCATGAGAATTTCACTGTGTCACAGATTAGTATTTTATAATTAAATACAAATATTCGCTCCGCATGCGTTAATGCGTAACAAATAATTAAATTAATAGTGTTTTATATACAACGCTACTTATTAAAATAATGCTAAATGTTAGAGCTATTGTTGTAACATTATTCGGTTTGGCTAATATTTGCTGCTTCATGTACCTTATCCCCCTGCTGCAGGCCGGCCACGTCAGCGGGCCCGCCCGGCACGGTCCACACGATGACGGCCTCGCGGCGCCCGCTCGCGTCCGGCTTGCCGCCCACCACGCGCATGCCGAAACCACGAGCTGAAAATAATCATTAACAGTCTGCAGCACAAAAGTTGATGTAGAAATTATAATTTTGACGTCATACAGTGATATTAATCTGTGTTTTATTGTACCATTGTATTTAACTAACATCGAAAATAAGAAGATTTTTGAAATTAGGTAAGTTCTTATAAACTAAACAACAAAGTTCGCTATCTAACGTAGGATAGATGGGAAAATAGTAATAATTTCTTGTGTGTGTGTCTTTCAAATGTGTACTGGTGTCGAGAATGACCGCGTATTGGTTGAAATAGTTTTTTTTAATTAAGGAAGCTGTAAACATACTAAAAAAAATGCATGCTTGTTCGAATTATTCATTTACATTTAACTAACAGATTTTTATTTAATCGTAAACACAAGAAACACAAACTTACTCATCAGACACGAGGATCTTATTCTTTTATCATATTAAAAAAATAATCACTTACAGCGATGTCCTTTATCATTGGGGTCGCGACGCAGCGAGACGCGGCGCGGCGTGTTGTCATCAACATCGTGAATAACAATCTTGATGGCCTCCGCGTCTACGGACATTTGACGCGCCGCGGCTGATATGGCAGCCGCGGTGGCAGCTGATATTGACGCTACTGACGCGTCTGATGATTCTGAGCTGCGGGAAGCTAGAGCTGCCATAGCGTTGAGAGCACCCGTCTTTTGTTGTAATGCTGCTATGTCCGGCCTGAGAGATAATTCATAATTTTCATTTACACAAAAAAGGCAAGAAACAAGGTTGCAACTATTGTGGGTTTACCCCACGGTGTGCGTGGTGTAACAGAACGGAAGTAGAAATGTCACAAATGAGATAGATTCTTTGTATGGTTCAATAATACTTAGTAATTGATAAAAAGATAGGTTTAAAAAAAAATGTCCTACTAACAGTTGGCTTCCCCGCCGCCTGATTGGTCGGTCCTCATCGACGCTGAGGCCGGGTGCTATCTGTGGAGCTGAGCTGGGCTCGTCTGTGCGATAGGATCCACGCCGTGAGCTTGCACCCGCTATTACGTCCACTGCTGATGATCTAAATAAAGAAATAGTATTTGGCTTTATGTATAGTGGCCTGCCTGTACTTAGACATATTTGTACAAACTTATACAAAGTTGCTACGAAGAAGCTACGGCTCTGCTACGCCGACTACGCACAGTAGAAGTTTACAGTTATTGTTCTTAAAAACTTTTGTTTTTATGCATTAAAGGGTGCCGTGAAATAGATCTACCTATATATACGTACCTAATATAGTATATTTAATAATTTTTTTTTCTTATTGTCGCAACTAATTAATAAAAATATAAGTTGTTAACCTGACCACGTAGTTAACACAACCGGGTTGTGTAAATTAATAATTTCTATAATGGAAAATAGCTTACCTCCTGGACATAGCAGGCGGTGCCTGTAGCACGGGCTGGTGCGCGGGCGAGTGCGGCTGGTCCTCGTCGCAGGAGCGCTGGCGCGGCGCGCGCACGGAACGGCGGCGCACCGGCGTCACCGTGCTCGGCCGCCGCGACTCTACCTTCGGCGTCGTGCTGCCGCCGCCCTTTAACTGCCGCCGCGGGCAGCGTGGTTACGAACTCACACTCGTTTTGTATCAACAAAGCGAGTGTGAGTTCGTAACCACGCTGCATTACATAATATCTCTTGGGTTGATACCCAAGAGATATTATGTAATGCTATCCTTTTCACAAGGGCTACAGTCTTATATGTATACCAACTGTATGATTATCCAGAGTATTTAATAGCCTAGCTTTTATTTCTATTAGGTTAGTTATAAAATCTTCTGTTTCCAGTTATTAAAGGGAAAACATAAATAAGTAACCTACATAATGTTTTAAGCAGTCTTATTATAAAAATCAAATAACTATTGGTTTGATATATAGCCCGATAGGTATATTATTATCCTTGCTAGGTAGGAAACATCACTACCTTGTAAGGCTAATAATGAAAGCAATATTAAAGGTTACCGAGCTCCCCGATAACCATTACCTTCTCAAGTTCCTTGAGCGACGCTGGCGAGACATCCGAGTGCCGCCTGAGTTCAGGCGAGCGCGGTGGTGCCAGGCCGGCGCTGCTGCCACCGCTGCCAAGCCTGGCTTCTGAGTGGCGCCTCTGTAGGGCCTCTAGCACGGGTACCTCCAGCAAGGAGTCTGTACTGTCCTGAGCCGCGGGTGGCAGGCGCGGCTGCGCCTTGCGACGGCACACCGAACATCGCCATAGGCTCTGATACATACATATAATAGTGAATAAAACAAATTACAAGTAACAGTGTTTACCGGTTTACCCTATAAGGATTAGGAAGTAATACTTACAGCTGTTTCTTGTTTAATGTCGAATATTAAGTGACGTATTATTCAAATTCTCAAGTTCTTGGGTCAATAGCAATGATGATAGTTAATATAAAAATATGTGAGTTATTAGCAATTATAAAGTTTATGTCTTACGACGTCCTCGTCGGTCGTCGGCTTAGAGTACGACGAGCAGTCCTCGCAGACGCGGTGCTGGCAGCCGGCGCACGTGTGGTACGGCTCGCCCGGCTTCAGCGCCTTCAGGCATACGCGACAAGCGCCGGCGCGGGACGGAGCTTTGCCAGCCTCGCTGTAAGAAACTGGGTTATAACTGCGTATTGTATAGAACAAGTAGCGATCTTAAGGGCCTCTTTATATTTCGAACTGTATGTGGTAAAAGAATTTATTGAATAGGAAACGCCAGAATGCGTTCAGGTACGAAATAAAATAAGAATTGTTGACCAGAATTTAGGGAATTAAATTAATTACTCTTCTTCATTTTGTGATGGCTAGGTATATATTAATTGATAGATCTTCAAAACAAGCTACTGAGTACTTAGCTCATATAATAAATATAAGTTTATTGAAATATAGTTTTTAGGATTGCTCAGATATTTATGCAAATTAGGGTAAATTATGTTACCGTTCTGTCTTAGCTGTTGGCGCTGGTGCTGGTGGGGGTTGCGCGGGCGGCGGCGCCGGCGCCGGCTCTACGACAGTCTCTGTCGCACACTGTCGCGGGCCCAACTTAGTTACTGAAACAACTACATTTTAGTATCTACTAATAGATTACTCAAACCATTAATTTAAGGGCAGTTAGTAATAGTTTCCACTGCCAAATTAGATTAAAATTCACCGCTCCAAAATAAACCAAAAGTAATTCAAACTCAAATTACATTTAGATCATTGTTATGAAATACTGGATTGGAATGAAACGATGGGAATTCAAATAAGTCCGCAGTTTGTGTCTACATTCCGAGAAGGAATCTACTAACAATGCGTGCCAGCCCCCTGCCCGCCCCAGTCCTGCGGGAGACGTAACTCGCGATATTTCGCTATGAATATTAAGAAATGATCATGAATTCCATCTTAAACTCCTCCAAGGCGCTGTCAAATACCTTACACGTTCCTGACATGATATAGAGTATTAGACACTCAAGTCAGTAAAAATAAAATACTTAATATTTAATTGCTATAATGTGTGTGTAACTGGGTATGGACAAGATTATTTTATTTTATTTTTACAAAATCTATTAATTACTTTCATAATATATTGAGATGGATACGAACATTTCAATATTACTAATTAGACAGAAAGAGCCTAATGTGACGTCACTACTTTTTTCTCCATACTAATTTGGGGCTGCCCCGTACAAGTTGTCGTTTTGCGAAAAAGAGATAAAACATGCGTCACCTACTAACTTTTATAATCATGTATATTTTTTCGATGTTATTTCGCAATTCTGACTCAATTTACTACTACTAATATAATAATATATAATTAATAAATATTTGTAATAAATAAATCATTTAAGAATTGTCAAATACTCAATTGGTATTTCAGAAATAGATAAGACATTGTTTTGCCTTAAGTGATTCCAAGTTTAAGTTTACCGAGTAGACAGGGAAAGACAAACATAGCTAATGTTTATGTTTTGTAAAATAAGGAGTAATTAGTATGATAAAAACGTCCGAGACTTATAATAAAGAAACGGTTCAATGAAAAGGGCTAAACATATCAAGATATAAAGTTAATAAAAAGTTATAACATAAAGTTTAATTACGTAAAAATTGATTATTTACAAAGGGGTTTAAGTAATTAACGCTTTTAGTGTTCGGTAGTCGTAAATAAGGCTAATAACGGCCTCAGGGAACAAGCACAAAACCCCGCACACTCCAGCATACAGGGATAGTTCGAAGATTTATTAACAGTGGTTAACAAACAAATCATGCTATTTTATATTACACCAACCTCTATGCTAAGAAGAAACCATCGAAATGTTACAAAGGTGGAGAGTCGTTGCCAAATGCCCATTTTTACCATAACTCGATTCTTTAACACAAATGGTGGTCGGCTTGATAAATGGACTTTGTTTCAGGATAATATAAAGAAAATAGGGCAGCGCGAACCCTACCCTGGTTGTGAGACCGAAGTGGCACGCGATCGGAATGTTGATCCGGCTGTACGGAATGCATGAATTATTATGCGCTGAACATCTATTTTAAAAGCTTCATATAATATCTAAGTGTGTATGTAATGAAACTTTATTGCATAGTAGAAACGCTTAGGTATAACAAAGTTAGCGTTCCACACGATGGTAAAATGATAATAGTGTTAACTGCCCCCGCAGGTTACCAGCATCATATAACAAGATGTAGGCGTCAGGAACCGGCTGTTGCGCTATTTCACCATCATAGCTTTAACATAATTATGTATTGGCTTGATATACAGAAAGTTTAGCACCGGACATTATCTCTGATTTGAACTGAAGTAGTTGGATTATGGGTACTCTACTATATAAACCCACAATAGTGCTTAGTGAAATACTATTTATTAACCTTAATCAACCATCCTGGTAAGTTAATAATTTATTTTTTGTTTGTGTAATTAATCTGTGTTCTGTAATATGAGGTAATATGATTTCCAGCTATAAGTTAAAATCTAAGCATATTCCTTATGTCGTAGGATATTCGATTTTAATTTGTAGAACAAATATTTAATCTTACAAAGCATAATCCAATTGATATGTACCATAATCAAGTAATCCACTATCTTTTTAGTCTAAAAAATTAACAGTTTTGAACGGGCTACTGACCTTTACGTTCCGTATTTGGATAACGTTTTGGTTGGTGTTCCTATTAGTTGTTTCTAGTCATTTTAATGTGAACGCTTTTTTACTTATCTTTCTGTTAAATATGTTTTGTATAAAGTATTTACTTTAGTAAGCACAAAATATTTGCATGAATGTTGCAAGTATGAAATGCTGGATAAAGTACGCTGCCGTAATTTTAAATTGTTTGCGCTAGTAACGCTTTTGTTGTATTCTTTGCATGCAAGTTGTACGTTTTAACATTAGCTTGCAGATAATAATGTAACTTGTCGTTGGCAATTAAAAAGCCTGTAGTGCAGTTTTAGCAGCGTTGTTATGAGAGCGTAGTCATATGATATTCTTCTCTTTTGTTATTTTCAAAGCAAATGTTAACCTAATTAATTCCATTGTTGTGATAGTTCGTGAACCTTTGTTGTGTAAAGACCTGCCCTTATTTGTGGTGGTCTTTTACAGTAGCCTTGTTTACCTTTGTCCTGGGCAGTAAGTAGTGAGGAGGACAGCGTTTGTCGCAGTTTACCGAAGGTCCCCGGCGACTCGATGTGTCCGGGCACCGTGCTTCCTGTGTCCTCCGTTGCCACCATCTGCCAAAAATAAAAAAAAGTAAAGTAGTTAAATAAAACCTTTATTGTTATATCGTTTGTTAAAGTTACAGATTCAAGTAAATCATGAATATTATAGATTGATAGCTAGCAGATAGCGAACAACATGAGAATAAAAAAGTCGTTTATTAGTGAACTCGACAAAAACACTTGGTGTTGAATGAGAACTCACGTCGTGGAAAGCGACGCCGTGCGGCGATAAAACTCTTCATACAAAAATAACGACTCCGTAATACTGTCGTAAATTTTATGGAGAGCAACAGATGGAGAATGAAATACATCAGAGGAGAGAAAATCAATATTGTCGTCTCCCGAACTAGACTGTGGAGCGTTTTTATTGCTTCGCTCGCGAGTCATCTCAAACTTTTTCTTTAGTAAATACCTACGAGTTACGCAGACGAAAATAGATGCGAATGAATGGGGTCACTCACTACGCTTTGTCAATACGTATCGGTCGATAACTTTTATATGATAGAAGTACACCTAACCTAAAATGGTTCGTATAACTCTCGAACGTTGTTAATAGGCTTCGGGCTAATTTGAAATATGCTCGTAAAATAAATTCCATAAATAAGGATCTATCAGTAATCTATACTAATATTATAAAGCTGAAGAGTTTGTTTGTTTGTTTGTTTGTTTGTTTGTTTGTTTGTTTGAACGCGCTAATCTCAGGAACTACTGGTTCGATTTGAAAAATTCTTTTTGTATTGGATAGTCCGTTTATTGAGGAAGGCTATAGGCTATATAACATCACGCTACGACCAATAGGAGCGGAGTATAAATGAAAAATGTTGCTAAAATGAAAAATCGTTGAAACTAAAACACGCGAACAAAGTCGCGGGGGACAGCTAGTGCTTTATAAATTGTTTCAAGGCATAAAGAAAATGCGTTGACGCACGTGGCAGTGTCTAAGAAGACTGTATACAAAGAGAGCTTGTGACGGATGTTGTAAAGCGGGCGCACGAACATAGAACACCGGAAAGGAAGGAAGCGATGGAGCCGCCGCGTACCCTTTAGGTGATCCCTCATCAGACGGCTTAGAAGACTGGACCTAAGTTTGAATATATAACAGTAATACGGGGCTTAAGAAGAAAGCAATACAGATAATAAGTACTATCAGCAGTTAGCCTAAATAAATAATAATTAAAGAGATTGAGTTGATTAGAGGTACCGGAGAAGGTGAACCGGAGCAGCTCGAAATAAAACAAAAAAAAATACCTCACGAAGATTTTTAATAACAATGAATATCTTTGTGAAGTTTTACTGTTTTTGTCTTAATTTAAGCTTCAAGAAAAAGAAACAATGAAAGATTCACAAAGATATTCATTGTTATATAAATGTTATATTCTGTGTAAGAATAAGAAGAACAAGACACATTTTATCTAATATTCATGAATATTAGATCGGACGTGAAGCATTTGCCACAAGGAACTCCTAGGGGAATATGTCCTGGCCGCGCGACTGACCCGGGGTCCACATAGCCTCACTTTATTTCGACGACGCCGTATTTGTTACAAAGCTACCTTAAATATGTTATGAACTAAGTGGCGGGCAAGATCGCACACCTTTATCGTGTGGTTAGAACGTATCATTGATACCATGACCTTTGGTAACAATTACCATTAAATACATTATTATTTTAGCATTCTATTTTGAAAGGTCAGGGTTGTAGTTTGTACAATGTGCATAAGTATGTCGGATTAGTTTGAGTACATTCAAAAGTAAAACACAAATTCATCTAAACATAAAATGTAGCGAATTATCTAAACTTCGACTTATGGTTATTTAATTTTTTGGTCATCTATCTGACATTTAGACTGCGATGACCTAGCGGTTGAATGACCAGATCCGTACGCATAGTTTGTAGATACATGCCTATGCTGGCACCAACATATGACCTTTTCAAAGAAACATGTACTTATCTCTCGTTGGTTGTTTGTTTGTAAATTTAAACTTTTCCTGAAAATTATGCAACAAACAAGAAATCTGCAGACAGCGCCAGTTAAAACGATAATTTTATTTGTCAACTTTAAAAAGTAGTTGAAGTAGAAATTTAAGAAATTCTCATATAATTTCCAAAGTATACTAAAATTTTCTCTTAAAATGTTAGACGTTTGTTAAAAAAAATGTCACACACAATACCACTCTTGGAGTCTAGAATACACTTATGCAAAATATGCTTTCTTCATTATGCTAAAGAGGTTGATTTGAATATAAGGCAGGTTCGAAGCTATGATAGACTGTGATACGTTGAGCATACGGACGGTCGCTTCGATTAGCGTTACCGGCGGAGATTTTTCAGATAAAATGGGTCATGAACACAGCGTTCATGACCTACTGGAGAGGTGCGGGACGCGAGGGCGCGGGGGCGGCGGACGCGGCCCTGGTTGACCCACTTGTTGCCTTAACCCGCTATTTACATTACAACTCTAATTGCTGTCGGCAAACGGCAGGTGTAAGCCTTTACTTTATCATCACCTTGGGACCAACCTTTTCTAATTCGTTGTTCGACTTGTGCAAATGTAATCCATTACCTTTCAACGTTAGTTGTATTACATTTTATATTCCTTTGTCTTATCGAGCGCGGTTTATTTTATTCAAAATGGTTAGAAGAGTAGTTTGGATTGTAAAGATCTGTAATTAAATGCTGAACGGGTGTGAATTTCTTAAGGTTTGATATATTTATTTGGTATCGACATGCGAGCACAAAGGTGGCGGGAACAATGGCGGCGTCAATGCCTCACGTGCGCGGAGAGCGGAGGCTGCGCG
Organism: Diachrysia chrysitis; assembly: GCA_932294365.1. Classification (NCBI taxonomy): domain Eukaryota; kingdom Metazoa; phylum Arthropoda; class Insecta; order Lepidoptera; family Noctuidae; genus Diachrysia; species Diachrysia chrysitis. The sequence continues at coordinate 6,416,123 of OW028653.1, forward strand.
GCTACACCCACGGCCAGCACAAAGGAATGTAATTACGCGTCACCGCCACACACCATGATTGCTCTTATTTTGGGATGTCATACATGTTAATACTAGTATGCAAGCAAACTTTTCTGGAGTGAAGAGTAAAATCTAAAAAAGCTGTAAGCATTCCAATCCGGTCTATTTTTTCTTTATTTATCTTATTTAAATGTATGTATGTGTTAATAAAGTTTCATTTGATAGATATATTTGTATATTTAAAAGTTATTAATAAAATCAAGTAAGTACAATATATTAAAAGTAAATGGAAAACTATATCCATTTATTTAAGTATAATTATTTATATAAAACAACTTTATTGTTCCTAAGTACCTAACGTTTTAATCGTGTCATTGTAAAAAGAAAAACAAACTAAATCAAATCCATCGAATTACCGCGGGGTCGAACGAAGGGTGAGAAATGAAATAAGGTCAAGTCACAACTTCAAATGTTTGAAGATAACTCCGTGATTAAATGGTTTATAGTGACTTTGTGTAGGTATAGGTATAGGTTATGCGATTAACGACTTAATAATAATAATATAGCTATTGGCTGCTGATAAAATGGGATTTAGGAAGTATGACACTAACCCCCGAATATTGAAACGCAACTTAACTTTTTGATGCTTGTTAGCCATTACTAAACAATTTTGCTTGGTAATGGTTAATAAGTCTTCTTCTTTTTATTTAGTAACTTAGTTTTATTAATGTTATAAGTTTTAATATTATATAGTTTAAGTTTTTTTGTGTGTATATATAGTTAAGTTTGTAAACATTTAAAATTGTAAACTAATGTAAAATAAATAATCCGCGTGATCACGAATAAAAAAAAAAACTTATTTAATTTAATTATTGACGTTTTAGTATTAGGCCATAAAGTAATAGAAATAAGTGAGGCTCATGACATTAAAAAAAAATAGAACTATTTTCATCATAAATTCTGAATCAATCCATATTGGTATGTACTGGAAACAGGATATTCGTTTCTGATCAAGTAGTGCTGAGGAGATTGCTATTGTAAAGGTAATTAATGCTGGCTCCTCTGTTGTGGTTGCGGTATAAACTAATCTAATTCATACCAAATATCCCTTTGACCGGATTTCGGTCATGGCGGCTAATTTCAGTGGAATCTATCTAACTACAAAGAAAATAGCACGGCATACTTTTAATAAACAGGTATAATACCTAAATCTTCTCAAAGTTATTGTCCCATGAGTTGTGGGTTAGAGATCTACTTAAAGTTATAGCATTTTTGTTTAGGGAACATTATCTGCAATTATTGAAGTACCTAACTTTAAAAGAATAACATGTAGTGTTTAAATAATAATAGATGAGAAAAAAAAATGCATTATTAATTATTAGCTGCTTCACGCGGCTCCGCCCGCATGGATGTCTAAAAGAAGCCTATATCCTTCCTCAGGCTCTGGACTAGCTGTGTACCAAAATTCATTTAATTCGGTACAGTTGTTTTGGCGTGAAAGCGCGAAAGACAGACAGACAGAGTTACTTTCACATTTATAGTCGTACTGAAACTAGTTAATTTCATTAGTAAGGATATAGCACGGTATAGGAGCTTCAGTTACATCGAATCACACAAACAGTTTAACAATATGCAGTTAAGTAGGAAAGTAATTTAACAGTTTCCCAGTCGAGCCATCTTTCTCGCGAGACTTATGTGGGATCACGTTCAGAAATCGCATTAAGGTAGTTTGAGCGGGGCCGGTCGGGGTTCTAGCTACACGCGAATAAATCTAAATCACCGAGGACTTGAATCTCCGCCTAAATCCAGTCTAATGCTCTTCACACCCGAGTGCACACATTACGGCCATGTAACCGCGATACCACAAAACTACAGTTTCATGCAGCCTTTGTATTTCTAACTTTCTGTATTGTGTAGGAGTTTTGTATTTCATTTACGGTATTTTAAAACTGTGTAAAACTATTACTATGCTAGCAATTTCTCGGCTGTTTTAAACTCGTAGTTTCACTTTGTACATAAGTGGAACGGTTATAATGATTTTAAATTATGAGCATAACAGGCGGATAAAAATCCGAGTATCCAATTATTTAATAGACAGACAGACAGACGGACAAAAAAGTGATCCTACAAGGATCCTTTTTTCCTTTTTAGATATGGAACACTAAAAAACTGGATTCTTGTACCCACTTACAAAATTAATTACCCTTTATTCATATTTATATATAACAGTTGTTTGACTCTCGAAACATGTAAAATAAATAATGATCGTGGTTTAACTTGAGTCTGACAAAAAGTGTAAATAACTTTAATATATTCCACGTTTCATACTTATTCGTGGTTTGGGTACGAGCCGTACTGAAACTAGTTAATTTCATTAGACGAAGTTTGAAGGCAAGTTTTGCACTAAATATTAAAGCAATCTCGTAGTGAGGTACGTCATCATCATAAGTGTTGAAATAGAAGGCCGCAGAACATTTAGCACTTAACATAGTTAAGATTTGACTCTCCTGTCGCTACACCCATCATTCTTTGCGGCGCACATTATAAGAGCGATCGAATCTTTAACAGCCATCATTACTCAAGAAAAGTTTACGCAAGCACCATCCAAGGAACATTACAAATTTTGTGGCGTTTATTGCTGAGGAAGATTAATTGTGGCTGGCGAACTCGCTTACTTAAATGTCGGAAACTCTTAGGCTTGAGTAGTTTTAGTAGTCGTCCTACATATTTTGGGCAGAAAGCTGCGTTGGTAAACTCTGAACAGTTGGCAACAGCTGTTCAGAGTTTAGTTGCCAACAAAACATTAATGTGTTTAAAATTTAAACGTCGTCAAACACCGCGTCAGATCAAGAAGGCAAACAAACTGTCGTGTCACTAACTTGTCGTAGCACCGAGCTACGGCGTAGCACACGAGCGCTTGCTACAACTTTTAGTTTTCGTATACACAAACTACCGCAAAGTTATTTATTTTCTTGATCTGAAAGTAAAGTTCAACATTGCGTTTTATATTTCATGATTTTCTATTTGGTGGTATGTGGCAGCGGCACGTTTCATGTAGATAAATAAAATTCGACTAGGATACTTTGTTAAAGATTTTAAGACTACCTTATTACAATAATTAGATAAAATAGTTCATCCATTAATGAGAAGCAAGCTGGTTTTTTTTATTTAAAATACCTCATGTAATTTAATCTAATATCATAAAAACGTTGGATATGTTGTACATGCAAATGAAACTACGACGCACATTAAGTTTTTGTAACATCAAGTAGGAATCCACAAGTATTTCGCTATAAGGCTTTATGGCAGGGTCGGGACAGCGTATAACCTCAGTAATCCTTTCATCTATGCGGACGAGCGGGGCGGGGTTCCAAATCGCATAATTTGACCGGCTACGTGTTGCGGGCTCGCACCATCACATTATCTCGTGAACTGTGCCCACAGACTTGAGTGCTAGCTGAATATTATCTGCTCATTAAATAGGATACATACTTATAGTTAGGACAAATATCAGACGCTGTGTAAGTAAGATTTGATTCACGTGTGCACGTGTGACATTACGACTTATATTATACCTTACATCAAATACAAACTCGGCATCCGTCGCTAATTTGTCTTCCACGCATTCATTATGCGACAAAGCCGCGCCGGCACGCAGAACACCTGCATTTAATTAAGAATGCAAACGCTTCATAATGAATTCAACTTCACCCTTTCAAAATTATCTAGAGTTTTAACGTGGGCTAGAGATTTTTGTCGAGCGTTGCATAAATATTCACAGTTGCACAATGCGCAATGATGCAAATTAAAAAAGTTTCGCTCGACGTTGAAAATTAACAGAATTAATTACACACTAGGAGCGTTCAACGAGAAACTGATTAAAATTCGAATACATAATGCATAAGTTCACTATACAAACGTATATACAGCGATACGACGTCAAAATTAGGCAATCATCAAAGTAGTTTAATTACTTACGGGAGGTATTGACAACCATCCGACCCAGAAAGCGATGGGATTGCCTTTTGATTGGCGCCGACCGTATTGTTTGTAAGCATTGCGTAGGTATTCGACTGAAGTTAAGTATATGTATCAGTGTCCGAAACATATACAAACCGTAACAATAGTACTGCCCCTACATACGTCATAAGTTCCGTTCAATACATTGTTGGATTCTGGCCGTAACCACTACAGAAGGTAGCTATTGTGCTCCATTCGGCCGCAACCTACATAGCACATATTCCCAATATGGAGAGAGTACTTCTCTGAATTGTGTGGTCATCATGGACTTTATACTATTTTATTATCAGATTTGAATGTTAAAATAATTATTTTTTCAAATATTTTCCATTTTTGTTCGTAATAACTACTTTATTCAGATAATAATAATAATTGTTTAAATCATCATATATCTAAAGTTCTAAACTATTCTACTGTTTTGTTAGATACACGTGTTTAATGCTCAAAATTATAAAATATTAAACAAGTCTTGAGTCTGAAATGAATAAGCTATGACGATAACTGTGTCAGCTAAATGATATGTCCCACGAAGTACTAGCTGAGTTTGATAAGGGTTGAAATATGAATTACCGATGCCTACAGATAGGTATACTCACAGTAAATAGTTAATATAATTTGAAATACATGATTGAAGAGATTTACGTGAGCATGTTAAGCGTCATTTAGATACATGTCTACCCTGTCAACGAACGCCTGTCCTTTGAGACGATGGAGGTCAACAGATTAGAAGGGCAGCATAGTGATTTAATCAATTTTAGTTTCATGTTACCGGGAATAATTACAAATTGTGTTATTAGCAGATGTGCTGTTGCTGATGTTATACTCACAATGTTATCATTTAATTACACGAAACTATTATGTTTATTTGCTAAGCCAATAAAAATATCTATTAAACATTAATTCAGAGAGCGTACCGTTTTTTCGTTTTGTTTATATTCGATACCGTGAAACTGTGTGAGATTGGTTTTAAAAGTTCAAGCAATACGTAAACATTTTAATAAATGCGAAGAGCGTACTTTATTTTCATGAAGGCTATTGCTATGTGTCTGTTTATATATTTTTGCGCAGAGTTGTGAGGGAGTGTTAAACTGCTACATCAAAAAATTCTTAACTTTGAAGCAAATAATAAAAAAGCGTTGACCAATTTCACGTTTAGTAAAAGGCATTCACGGAATGTTATTTATTTTAGGCAAAAAATGTGGAGTAGCGGCGTTCGGCGAAAGAGTCGCTTTAATATGCGCGCTTTGATAAGGTGCACCTTTGTGCAGCTCGCTGTGTGCTAATAGAGTCGGCAGAGTGGGCCGCCACGCGAGTGCGGACTCCATTCAATGGACCTCTCTCGATCTCCCTGCCCCACACCACTCAAACTCTGAGCACTTACCAGGATGTTTGTGAAATAAGAAATCGTTATTTTCCACGAACAGTTTTTCCTGCTAAGTTTTCTACTCACGCTTTGATTGCTTACAATTAAAAGGGGTTACTGGCGATCTCTGTAGAAACCGTACCTATGTATTTAGATGTTGTAATAGAGCATTGATATCTAGAGTGATAGAAGAGGCATAGACATATAATGAAGTATTTTTAAATAACAGTAATAAAAGCTTTAGTAATTAAAGAATCTACTGTTATGTTTAATAGCCAGCAATATTTAATAGAGCAAATTAAACTGTTGTTGAACATACCTAAACACGTATTTTCGTTGTTGGACATAGAAGTTTTAAATTATTAGAAGCGTGACGTGGATTGTCCTACATAAACGGTTTATAGTTTATTTTATTGCGTCATTATACCTGACAAAATACCTGAAACTTTAATGTCGTTGTTCGGTAAATATTTTGTTTTGCGCACCGCATAGGGGTTTGTTTCACAAGCTCCATTGTTGGCAGGCACGGATCTCGACAATATTGTTTTGATGAGAAAGAAAGACGCTTCCGCTCGGCGGAGCGTTAATTCATCTCACAGGAAGCGCTAGTGAGTCGCTCTACAGCCCACCTGCCTCCCGATAAGTGAAGCGTTCCATAGATACCGAGCACACGCTGGGGAAACAATGAAATTAACACATATAGCTATTACTTTTTGGTAGAGATGGTTAAATTCTAAAAGGCCTTTTTCCGTGGTAAATCTGAGTGAGCTGAAATGTCTGCTCAGTTTAATGAAAAATGATTTAAATAAACATAAATAAACGAGGTTTCAGTACTGATATTATTCTTTTACGATAGTATACTTATATTCTTATCTGTGTCGTCAATCTAAGTTGGTATTGCAAGATTTTTTACGCATATTTTCAGCGTCCTGCCATATTCACTGAAGATATTGCAGAAATAGCAAAGCAGATAGGTACTAGTGAGTTGGAAATTCGAGAAGTTTCGTGTGCGAGAAGTGATTTCGACTTTAATACGGGCACGGGCAAAACATGTTAAATCGCAAATTGGATTATAAAAATGGGGTTGGACTTAGATCCTATCTAAGTCGGAATTCTAATGTATGACGGAGCTGAGAGCAGAACGTTTTATACTCTTTATATGTACTTTAGACGTACGGGTATGAAATAATATGATAGCTTCTGAAATACAGGTGTATTCTACTAGACGTATTTCTGAAGTACGACACAGGTTATGACAGTTTATATTTAAAATTTTATTTCAGTAATGTATCATATACCAGTCACACATTGTAATAAAAATAAATCTTAATCCACAAGTGCCTTCAAATTTCTCAAACACGTATTTGAACAAAATAATCGGTCGTCAGAATATTTGGTTTGATAAAATACAAGGAAAACGGTGAAGGTTTTTATACAAGCAAAAGAAGCCTGAATACGTCTCTGGGGAGACCTAATATCTTATTCCATGAACGCAGACGCTGCTAAAAAATAGTTTACAACAAATAATAATAATTTTTGTATTGTGTTTTTGCGAATAGTATATCACCCTTTTCATGTATTGTTCAATAGGTTGAGTAGTTATTATTTTACTCTAGACCTCTAGGTTAAATTTAGGCCGTTTTTTTTATATTAGACTCAGAACGCCAATATAAGTAAGTATTGTTGAATCATTATATAAACATTTAAAATTGTAACCCTATTCTTACGGTAGCTACACCTACATATAGTTATCAGCCCCTGTCTCGCATTCCGTGGCCCGGTATAGGCCGTACAACTGAAATAACTAAACTTAGTTTGGATAACAATGGTTGACCCACTTTCGTTCATTGTATGCAAGAACAGGAATGAGTAGGTACCTAAGCCTTTTTTACATTTTAACCCTAAAATTATATTATAGTTCTCTCATCTAACAGAAATTCGCTGGACGAACATTCTGGAATTTATGTGGGAGGAGGGACCGCAGAGAATTTTAATTAAGCCGTAGCTGTACTAAAAGCAAAACAATGATTTCCGTTTAAAACCTGAAGCATAGTTATATAAAACATTTACTCATAAACGAATACTAAGTACCTACATAACAGTCTTTTTTTTTTGTAAACTATGTTTGTACTAGTAGATAATGTAGCATTTGAAATATTTTCTATATGTTCGCTGATCCTTACAAAGGTAAACTGAATAATTTAGATATGAAGCCAGACGGTGTGATTCGGTCGAAAAAAACCATTTATATTTAGAATTCACTAGCTCGACGTCTGTAAAGATATATTTTTAGCAAATAAGGTTCTTATTAACTCGTTATTTTGATAATAATGTTGTTTTTTTGTTTAAAAATGCCTATTTGTAAGTAGATTAAAAAAAACAACAACTTTTTTGTTAATTATGATAATCTGCTTTAAAAATAATACTTTTTATTACTTTGGCCGTAGGTCCCTATTTAAAACTGTTCCATGCCAGTATTAAAATAAAAATATTCAGAAAATTCTACTTTCTTTATAAATGTATAGAAATAAAGCAATGACTAAGTAATGTAAGTCCTACTTTCTAAAAAAGATTTTTACTGAGTCTTTCACAAAGGGACGCCTCCCAAATCTCCGCTCTTGGCAGGTAGATTAAGGGCAAAGTAAAATGGTTAGAAGTAGGTATTAATAATCAATCCGCGTCGTCTCGGTTACCAAGAGGTCCACCTAATCTGTTGGCCTACAAGTGAAGTTTGAGGCGATCAAGGGATTATATTGCTGATATAAATAGACCATTATTGCTAATTCGACGCCAAAAGTTTGACTCTGTACTTAGACATTAAGTATCAGTTGAAGAATTATTACTAGATAAGTAGAAACAACTACTACTCACCTTTTTCATAAACGACATAACATTAGTCGGCAACATGATGACGGATTTTCTTTTGTTTGTTTTTGTTTAATCACTTCACTTCACACACATCATCACACGACACTAATCACCACAAAGTCACTGTTTCCTTTGTTAGTCGGGAATTAGTACGCTGGCACCAAAACATGACATATTCCAACTACTGGTTCAACACTCGAAGCACAGCACTGATTTCTTTGTTAATACATGTACCTGTAAGCAAAATAAGACATGTTAGATCAAAGAGAAAATAAACCCAGACACTTGGGGTAGAGGTATACAAGGTATGCGTATTTATTTTTGTAGGGTTGGACTCACGTTCGATAACTGTCGACCGCACCGTCGAGAAAGCCGGGAGAGAATGAAGCCATCCCCTAGCCACACAAGCATTCAACAGGCTTGTACTTTGTTCGCGGGATCTTATCGTCTTTCTTTATAGATTGATGCTTAAGTATTTAAGTACGTCGCTATATTGATACGACACAAACATTGTAGTAGGTTTATGTTACAGGGAAAACATAGTAGTCTCTACAAATATCAACAGGTCTGACCACATTACTTTGAAGGAGCTTCGTATACATGACTTTATATTAATTACCGCAAAGGCTTAAAAGTCGGCATAGTTTCGTATAAGACTTACTGCCTCTGCTTCTACTCTAGAAGGAGAGATTATCGCAGAAACTTCCTCCCGGTAGCAGTTTACAATGGCCGACGTGGAAGACTATGAGTAGTCTCACTTCGGGTTCGGGCCCAAGTCGGCCGGTGTAAAAAAAAATATGTACCAGTGGGGTTATAGCGCACACGAGCCTTGTGGGTGTGGTATCTCACCCTAAACCATGGCTCTCTTGATAAGTTGCAGCATGTCCTATCTCCCTATACACGCGCGGACCTGTACAACGCTAAAGATAACGCTGTCCGTGTAGCTAAGCACTGGTCCGAGAAAAAATAATTCTACTGCCATTGATCGACACGCTTAAAAGAACAATTTGATGATATATATATACTACTATATATATACATAATACATATAGTAGTAGTATTTAATTATCTAAAATTCAAGTGAGTGTAAAACGTGTTAAGTCTAAGTGTGTTTGCTAAAAAACCACCCGAAATTTATGTTATATTATAGAATAAATAAGTTGGTAGCTCCCTTCTTGGTCTTCGTCCCTTTTCACTATCGAGTAATTATAATTTTAATTGGAAGCGGCTACACGTGACGATTTCTCAACAGCCAAATAAAATATTTTATTCGACTTTTTATAATATTTGAAATAAAATGTTTTTTTTTATTCGGGGTTTTTGTCGTTGTCCTTACTAATAATATAAATGCAAAAGTAACTGTCTGTCTGTCGCGCTTTCAAGCCAAAACTACTGAACCGATTTAAATGAAATTTGGTACACAGATTTTCTAGAGCCCGATAAAGGACACAGGCTACTTTTTACTGCGATAACCGACATCCACGCGGGTGGAGCCGCGGGTAACAGCTAGTATTTTATATATACGTTTTTAAGGTACCCGTACCCAAAGGATGCCAACAGGACCCTAAGTCTCTGGTGTCCACCCGCCTGTCTGTCTGTCTCTCAGCGGCTGTATCTTATGAACAGATTAGACAGATTAATCAGATTATACAGATTAGACAGTTGAAATTTTCAGTGCGTGTATTTCTGATGCCGATATAACAACAAATAATAAAAATAAAGTAAGTAATAGGTAATTAAAGGAGCTCTAATACTCGAAAAGTGTTTTTTTTTGCGTTTTTGCTCGTTCTTCATAAAACATATAGACGCTTGAAATACACACTGAGTTTGTATTGCTATATTCGCTAAAAAATAATAATAAATTGATCTCTAATCATTAAATACTAAATATCATTAAATAACCAGTACTAATTTGCAACTGTGTAAGTTCGTGTCATATAATCCTATACCTATAAACCTTTTTTAATAAATAAATAAATACAAGCCGCGTGATTTTTTGCTCGATTTTTCCGGCCTAAATCTTGTACGATGGTACGGAACCCTTCATACACTAGTTCAACTAGCACTTAGCTAATTTTTATATAAGTTTACCTTGATTGATAAGAAGAATGTAAAGAAGACTGCAACGAATATTCAAGAATAAGAAAGAGGGGTGCCGACCAATATCAACACAATATCTTGGGACCCACGTGTTACCTACCTCCCAACTTATCTGTCGGGGTAGCTAAACATTCAGAACAAATTGCACGGTTCTATAAGTAGTTAAAGTGTGTCACCCGAATCGAGTCAACTTGCACGCTTCGAGAGGGAGAATGCTCTCTAAATCGATACTCGTAATTTTCTGTCTCTAGCAAGGTACACGCTGCATAGGTATCTCGTTTTAGCTATCTGGTATCAAGATGAATGTAGGCGAGGCCGAAATGCCGAATCTGTGATGCGAAGTCTGTGATTTATTTCAATATTACTATTACCTATCAACCTGCGGATAGCTTAGATATCTATAGCAATCAAATGTTGTAGGTAGTAATTAAGCATAATCGAAAAATTGTTGAACAGATTTTTACTAGCCTCTTTTATCCCCCAGATAGGAATAGATATTTTCGAGATTTTATAATCATTTGGTATCGTGTGGTTCACGTTTGAAGTGGTATCCCAATTAAAGGCTGATCCGGTTAGGATTTAAAAGCTTTTTGAAGTAGGATTACCTATGCTCTTTGTAGGCTAAACCATCGAGAACGAAATTCGAGGTAGAACGAAAGTAAAATGTGAAAAGGTACCATCTATTATTTAATTATATTGATGAACTAGTGAGTAAAGTGTTTATTTAAAAACATTTTATTATATAACTTCCTTACTTATTTCTAAAATAATAGGAAGCATTTAAAATAAATTATTTTACATAAAAACAATCACAGAACGTTAATTGCGCAAGTTTGTAGCACTTGAACGGTTTTTGTAGTCCGAAATACTCGTAGGGCAAAACAATGAAGCAATTTGGGAGGAAAATTCGCCCCACTTTGCGTTTCGTATAGTTCACTGCTAACTCACTTTGTATACCTACCTTATCCAGAGATTTTTACGTTTCTCAGTTCGATACGAATTTACTCTGTTTTTTTGTAAGGTTTCGTAGCTATTTTCTACGTGATTATATAAACTTCAAATAAGACGTTCTCGCCTATATAATTATGTTGTATGTTGTTACTGTACAGTAGTTACATGTGCAACAGATAAGTAGAATGTGGGTAAGCTATCATATTTTTTCGTAAATATAAATGGTGTGGGTGATATACTTACTTACCTACCTATAGAATAATCATACCTCCCTTTTTTTGTTTATTAACGGGTTGTAAATCTAATGACTTCTACCCACGCTGAGGGCTCAGCGCGTGGCGTGCATCGTCTGAAATCACCCCGGACCTGTCCTTACCTTTGCGAGAGCTGTGGGATCGCTTGCTTATGCTCCGCACGGCTCCGGCAAACTCAATACTTATGCCTAATATTTAGGCGTATATTTTTCATATCTTAAATCACTGATACGTGCAAGACATTCTTTTGAAAACTAAATTTTTTGAGAATGCCATCATTGTACATTAACGATGTCTGCATATTCGTGAGACCTATGTTTATTTTGTTTCATAGAAAGCCAACGTCGTTTATAATGTACACTTATTAAAACCTAGAACCGCTCTTTTCAAATTAAGTACTAATTTGAACACCATATATGTACGCCTCCTGGTATAACATAGCGCTCTTTTTCATCTAAGCTTAGATATATATTTCTATATAAAACCTATGTTACCTAACAAATTTAAAAAAATATTATGATTATTATTAATATGAGCTTGTACACTACACACCGCAGATTTCAGATTTATCTACTATCGAATAGCTGAGAAGTTGGTGTCGACATTGAATATAAGACAAAGACAATCTAACTTAAGGCGACGTTGCAGTAGGTACTTGTTTTAGCGAAGAACGCCCGGTCAGAGGTAAATTACGTAAATATTTTGCTAGGACATTGAGTGCGATATTAAATCGCGCGGGTAAGTCGATTACAGGCGGCTATCTAGCCGGGCCGGCCCGCTGCGCCGGATTAACGTAGATAATTGGAGCCGAGCGAGTCGACTTACTTTGTCTTTTATGTTTAGATACCTACCTATTCCGAACCAACTAATGGTTTTACTACAACTTAATTATGTATAATAATTGGCGGGAGTACCTACCTACTTCAAAAATCCTACCTATCCTGCGACTCGTATCTTAATCATTAGGGACGAGGTTCTAATAAATCATTCTGAATGTAATGCGAGCTAATGCTTCTGGTAGTTACTGCTCTTTGAACTACTTTGAACGCGTCTTACGCACGCTTATGTTTAGTTACTTAGTTAGTTGCATGCGGTTTCGGATACACAGTGGGTGTGTCAATGTCTAGGTATCATGAATATCAAATAACGATATGCGTCTTGGAAACCTGTTTCAAAGGCTATGCAGCACCGTAGTTAGGTCTATATAGGTAGGTACTTACCTACATCAACGAAATACACTTCTATAAGTTGCCACGATTGATACTATAATAATTAGATTCTTCAAACAGGGTTTATTATCAATATCCGGCCAAATTTTCAAATATAGTTCAAGATCGATAACATTTTCGATATAATGTAAAACATTTTTATTAAGTTTTTATTCCTGCCCACCACTAAAAAGCGAACGTGTGGATCAACAGCACAATTTACTTCATCAACCTAGAAGGTAACAGTTAGGTAGGCACAGATTAATTACGCGGTGCACGCATGCATGTACATAGGTGCGTTGATGATGCACACTGATGCATTGATTGAGGTTCCCGCTAGGCGGTCGCCTACGCAAATTTTGGAGACAATATTTTTTTTAATCTACCTTCGGTTTGATCTCTAGATTTAAAGTCTAAATTTTGACTTTTCATTGAAAACTAACACTGTGTAACACAGCTTATATGTTGCAAATGTAGGTAGCTAAGTCTAAAAATAGTTTTCGCACGCGCGAAATATTACACAACCTTTCCCACTATCATTTGACAGACGAGAAAAAATAATTCCATTTTTAGTAGGCGCAAAATAATTAATAGGTAGTAGGTAGGTACAGGGGAGGTATCTTACTTAAAAACTACATGTTAGTACCTAGATATATGTATAGGATATATTTATTTTTTATTTAATTTCTAGTTTACACAAATAGACAGAAAAATGTCTTACTAGAGCAATATTTTCAAGATTTTGTTTCAGAAACAACGTCTTGACACGACCAGTCGACCACGGGTTCGACTTTCAGTAAGGAACTATTTAAACCTAACAATCTAGGTTAATAAAAACTATAACAAAACCATTACCAGGGATATTCCACTCCACAGCTTAGGCACTTACATTCAGTCGGCGCGCCTTCCAGGCAGGCGAATGGCAGTAGGTTACCGCCAGGCGCGCTCCGCTTAGTTACTTCCGCTAGTCCACAGCCCTATGCGCCGCGCCAGACATACCTAGTTACGCATTAGAAGAGAGCGTAAATATTTTGGCAATCGCGTTAAGCAATAAGTTCTTATTACGAGCTGAATTGCACTTTGTTTCGTCGCAGCTAGTCGCTATTTTAATTATTTTTTTCGTGTAGTGTAGGTACCTTCTGTACCTACGTAGGTATTACTATCTATTATTTTGTGTACTTACACCTTTTGATTTGCCCACAAACCAAAACAGACTACCTACCTTAATAAGATAATATGTAATCCATAACTACCTTGTATAGATAACATGTTAAAAAATTAGAAACATTAATAGTTTTGTATCTATTAGGACTACTAAGGTAAAGTAAGACGTTAAGAGTTTTGACCCTGACTGCTACATCGGAAGTCGTGGGTTCGATTCCCAGCCAGGACACATCTTTGTGTGATAAGCATGATCATTTGTTCTGTGTCTGAGTGTAATATATTTATAATACCTACTTATTTATGTATTTAAAATTATGTAAGTAAGGTTACCTAACTAATGTCTGGTTGCCATAGTAGTCTCCGCCTAGTTTGGGATCAAATGGACGTGTGTGAGTTGTCCCAAGATAAGTATATTATTTATTATTTTATAAGGGTAGGTAGTACCTAGTAATCACAGCGCAATAAGGCAAAAAGTGGGGTCGCGCAAAAGTCGATTTATCGGTATCCTGTTAATAATTCCTGTTGCATGATTAGTCGCATCCCGTGCACCTGCTCAGAATCACCTCTTCTACACCGACGATTTGCGAGCTTGTTTGGCGGCTGCTGTAACTACTCGGTACTGTTAGTATCTAGATACTAACTTTTGTATTACATACTGCGTGAACCTAGCCAAAGATCAATGTGAATTTTTTAATGTCATGTCTATCTCTATACTTAGGTTCCTATATATCTACAGTGCAAGTTAAATATAGGTATATATATAGGCTTGTAAAAATTATAACTACATTGATATTCATGCTATTAAATCCTCATTATTATGTATAACACTAGCATAATTCTTGATCCTTGTGTTATTAAAAATACAACCTAAGAAGTAATTAAAGATACGTATACAAGTAGGTACCTTTATTTTCAAACAAACTAGGTACCATACGAGCGCCAACGTAGATAGGTAGGTATAAAAATGTTGAAATACAATACTGCCGGTCAAACGTTTGTAGCACTGGAGTTATGTCGAACTAAGGTGAGAATGTGAGATCTAGTCTAGGAAATGTCAGTGTTTCGCTCTAACGTGCATTTGAACTATGCTGATTAGCTCTGTTAATGGCACTTCCATTTTTCGAACTTACGTAGTAGTCCGTAAATACTATTCTATTCAAATGATTAAAACATGCATCATCTCAAACGATAATGGCTTAAGATCCGACCTTCACCCATCTGTTTACATAGAAAAATGCTTTTTATTAAATCTCGAATATACAAAGATGATAAGTCGGATCCTGCCTCATTACAGATGATAAGCTTGAATCATTCATCAAAGACCACAGCTGTAGGTAACTGATTTTATGATGTATTATTTAGAACAGATAGCAACAAGCACCATGTCATGTAGATAGCGGCCCAGGTTAAAAGATAGGACAACTTGCTATGTGGCTGTTTCAATTCAAGGCAAATGGATGGATAGTGTTTGTCAGAAAATATAAAAAAAAAAAGAAATACTTTGCAACATATTTTATTTTAATTACCACTTTCATCAAACGTTTTATTAAAGGGCTGAAACAAACCATAAGAAAACTTATATTACACCTATTTGAGAATTAACTAGACAGATGGAACTCGCTGTATACTAATCTTTAAAGATCATTAAATTACAAGTAAATTTAGAATAAATTTTCAATATCCCACTAATTATGAATAAAAAAAAACAAAGTATATTTATTAACATAGATATCACAATACAATAAATTACCGACAAAGTCATCCTAAAGTTAGTGAGTTCAAAATGAGGATGTTTATTACAAAGAAGGTATTACCAAAGTACATCATTGTTATATACAAACTACCTTTTGGAATATTAATGACTTTACTTATTTGGGAATGAATATTATGTATCATATGAAAAATACTTCTAGATAAATACTGAACAATTTAAGAAAAATATATACATTTATAATTAACTGAACTATTTTTATTTTGAAGAAACTTACAAAGTAATGTTTGGATGTAAAAACTCAACTTATTCTATTAACAAAACATGAAACTATGTGATACACCTGTGTACACATTACTAAATAATTTGGGCTTAGTATAATAATCACACTAGTTATTACATAGATGCTACCAGCTTCACTAAGTAGTTAATTAAACAGTACATAAATATAACATTGTAATAATGTCTGTGCTGAATAACATGAGTTAATGATACAGGTATAATTAAAAATAAAAGCATTATTTATATTCCAATCAAAGTATAACTAGAACCATAACCAAATGATATATTTTATACATAATCCTGTTTGGGTACAAAATTGTACATGAATTCAAACCTATGGTCATCACAAAATAGTGTCTAATGTAAGATAACATGTAAACTAGTAGCTTTCGTTTTTCCTTAATATATTGTAAAATATAGAAGAATAATTATGGAACAAAAGAAGTAGTAGAATGTCTGAGAATCAGTACTGTTTTGTTTGGTTTGTGCTGATCTATGAATAGCATAAGCTGAAACATTTATATTGTATAAAATATATATAAGCAACAGTTTATGTTTAAAGGAAAATAGAAAGACTAAATATTATATATTAGACACCATTTGGAAAAGTAATTCAGTTGCGGTTCATGAAATTTTTATCCAATTTTTCTAAATGATCGCTTTGTTATGGCACAAAACTTATATAATATACATCAATGATTGGTTTGTGTATCAACTATATGTGAAGCTAAAATAGCAGATTACAATCAAAGTGTACAGCACACCTAATCATTTTGAAAATAATTAATGTTAGAAGCTCATAAATCATTTAACCCACTTCAACATTTACCATACAATATTAATTTGCGTGAGTATAAGCAACACTGACTTCAACCTAACTATACAATCTTGTTAGATTTTGTAAGTTAAAATAGGTATGACTGCCTAACAATTGATGTATTATATAATTACATGTTTATTATACAATCCCATCACAAGTACATGTATTTGTATTTTAAACCAACTTATAATGAAACATTTCTATAACCTAATTACCTAAGATAGTAATATTTTACTTGGTTAAATAATTTGAACAGACAATGCTATAGAAATGATTAACACAATACATGGAGCTGGTGCCTAACTATTGGTTGAAGCCAGTGAGCATTAGGGTCAATAATCAAATGAGAACCAGTACTTCACCATTGTCTTTGTATTCTCTAGTAGTTACCTTTCAACAGTCAAGATACAACAAGTTACACCTTCTATAAAAATACACACAGCTTATTTGTTCATCATAGGAAATTTTCACCATTCTGCATCACCATTGGCTTTCTGAAAGACAAAGTCTTTTCCACCTAAGTTCATGATACCATCTTTAAGGTAGAACTTCCACTTATTGCGACTGCGGGTAATTTTATCATATTGGCAAACTACCACATTGTCAGTGTCAAACATGTCCCCAGGCTCCTCATCAGAGACGTCATCACCAGAGTTGAGAGGCTCCTCCTCTGCCCCTCCACTCTCATCTCTTTCTTCCTCCTCCTCTTCTGCTCGCTCCTCAACAGACTCCTCGTCTTCATCATCATCGCCAGCACCGTCTTCTGATCCATCGCCAACATTGGAACCCTCGTCATCAGAAGAGTCTAAAGCACCATCTAAAGAGAAGGGTGCAGCACCACTGCGGCCGCCTCCACCACCCCCATCAAATTCATTCTGTTGTCCAGCTAATGCCGAATTGATATGTTGCTGAAGGAGAGTAGCAGCTAGAGGTTGAGGTAAACTTATTGTTGCATTAATAATAGGGCCAGTAAGCACTTGGTGGAGCTTGTTACCATTGAGTGCCGAAGCAGGAATTTGTATAGTAAATGAGCGTGGTTGTGATCCTGGTACACCAGGCTGTGCAGGCAAGGTGAGCTGTACGGGCACTTTGTTGTTGGGGTCCAGCACATGATGTGGATGAGCACCAGCTAGGTTTGAAACTGGAGCACCATGTTCCACACCAGAGTTCTGGCTTGGACCTTGCTGTCCCATATATGTATCAGTTTTCTTAGGCACCACATTGTTCCCATTGGCCTTTTGAAAGTTCTGTAGTACCGGGGGCGGCGGTATTTGTGCTTCGGGCTGTGGAGGGTCCATAGCTCCAGTTGCTTGAAGCTTCGTTTTCCATAATTGCTTCAATTCCTGTAACACTTGTTCGTCGACACCGTCGTCCAGAAAGCAATCTCTCACTCCGGCTATCACGTCGTCCACCACTGTATTATAAAGTTTCATAACTGATAACTGACTCATCGTCATCTTGACGGCTTATGTCTACACTATACAAATAACGAAACTCAAATGTACAGATCTACAAAGTACTAAGTTTGAAAACTTCACGTTGTTGATAATAAAGGTGACGAGTGCGTATCCACTTTCGTGTTCACATCTCAATTCAATAACTCAATGTCAAGTAAAACTCCGAGATCGACACAGTCATTAAATGGACGAAAGATGTAAAATACGTAACTAGAACTGACGATCTAAAAAATATTTCACGAGGCGATACAACAAATAAGTTCATGTCCACCTTATATCTGCACAAATTACATGAAAATATTCAACATAAATTTTGACAATTAATCACTAAAACATAACCTACAAACAAAAAGCAGATATTGCTTGCCAGATAACGAAAAATTGTCTTTGGTTTGGTATTGGTCGGTCGGCGATACAACTGACGCATGCGCGAGAATGGCGAGCCTTCGTCCACGCCCCGTTCCACGTTCCATAAACTACATTTTGCGCTTTGAGCACATAGAATAAAATGATTTTGCTTGTGGCAAGTATTTTAGAAATAATTTTATTTTAGAGTGTAAGTAATTACGAACGGTATCGCTGCGCTGTATCTTTATTCCTATAAGACAGATTTTTGAAATAAATTATTCAGGATTGGATTTGGATTAAACACAATACACAAATATACAGAGTGTCCCAGAAAGTACTGACGAGCGTGGCGGCCAGGGTTCTAGGGGTAGAGGACACTTAAAGGTATCCCAATCATTCCGATTTACATTTTTTTGTATTTGTTGAGTTATGAGACTTTTTATGATTTTTAACCAAACTCCGACTTTCATAATATAGGTATCGGCTCACACTGCTGTCGCAATGAGTCGCATTAAATGGTCCTTATTTTTTTCTAAATTAGTTAAATAATGTGCCTGTTAAATAATTGAGCATTTTTTAGGATACAACGTAACCATAGAGTTTTTTTTTAAATGTCAAAGTGAAAACTTTTATGATTTTGAAATTCTCCGGAATCGAATTATGATAAATTATGTTTTTTTTTTGTTTTGTACCTAATATTCTGTTTTTTTTAGTATTATTATTAATAGATAAGTATGTACCGAGTAAATCCCTGTCCCTCGGTCACATTCGTCCATTTTATTTGCGTCCTTTGTTTCTGGTCTGTGACTGATCTACCTATTTATTTCAATCTACTACATAGCAAAAGATTTACCTTTCATCTACTTGTCTATAAAGTTAGATACATATAGGCCTTAGATCTAGGCACATCTAGGTATGCACTTAGGTTGTCATAAAACCTAGACAAGTAATTTTCGTCAGAAATGACATACTACGCTATATTAGGTAGGTTTAAGGTAGAAAAATTTACTGTTACACGATTTGATAACAATATATAAATTTTTGGTGTCAGTTGTATTAAACTTGACAACCTCCGTGGTCGAGTGGCGTGCACACCAGTTTTCAAGGTGTCGCCAGCTCTGAGGTCCCGGGTTCGATCCCCGGTTAGGTCAATATAGAAAACCCCTTTTCTACATTGTCTCGGGTCTAGATGTTTGTGGTACCTTCGTTGTCTCTGAATTCCATAACACAACTGCTTTAGCTACTTACTTTCTTTGGGTTCAGAGCAATGTATGTGACGTTGTCCACATTTATTACTTACATTTTAAAAGTATTTATTTAATTTGTATTCCTAGTCGATGTTTTTATAAAATTTTAAAACCGTGGTTAGAAGCATTTGAAGTTAATAGACCAAGCTTGTATTTTTCACTACTTTCAGTTTGGGTCTAAAACAGATTTTAATCCAATCTTTCACTCCCTGTTGAATTTATATTATTTCTCTTAAATACCACTAAAAAACCGAAGGAACTTTTATACGACTTTACATAGAAACTTTGACACGTCAATTTGCCTTTTTAAGTGTTTTTTTTGCGATAGATATACCGGGTTAACTCATCTTTTACGAAAAATCTGCATGTTGTCACTGTTAATCATTCTGTCAGGAACGAGTTAAAGTAGGTAGGTACTTACTATAAATAAATAAAAAGCCATAATAGGTACCTGTTATTTAACTTTATTCAGAATCATTTTCATTCGGTAAGTACGTTAGTTAAGTTATTTATATAATTATTTTCAGCCAGTATATACAGTGGACATTAATACTCTATCTATACTAATATTATAAAGCTGGAGAGTTTGTTTGTTTGTTTGTTTGAACGCGCTAATCTCAGGAACTACTGGTCAGATTTAAAAAATTCTTTCAGTATTAGATAGCCCATTTATTGAGGAAGGCTATAAGCTACATAACATTACGCTGCGACCAAAAGGAGTGGAGCATAAATGAAAAATGTTGCAAAAATGAAAAACCGTTGAAACTAAAACACGCGGACAAAGTCGCGGGGTTTAGCTAGTGATAAATATTACAAATGTTTATTTTTAAACACCTAAGCACTTAGTACGCTTAAAAACAAAGTTTTAAAAGCCACGTTTCGGGCTAATTAAAGTACTGACCTTTACTGTAATTACCAGCAATTAATGAAATTGAGAAAGCCTTTAATTGGCACAATTCTGTAATATCTACGCAGTAGTGTTTTGTTTTAGGGTAGGTACCTATGTGGCGAATATGATGTAGTAGGGAATTATTTAGAACTAGCTTTCATTAGCGGCTTCGCCTTCGCCGAAAGTGGCCTTTGTCCTTTCTTCGAGTTTTAACTAACTTTATACTAAATTTTATCACAATCGGTTGTGTGGTCTACCGTGAAAGCGTCATAAAAAAACAGACAGTTACTTCCGCATTTATAATAGTATACTTATAAGTATAATAAAAATAGTATTAAATTTATTGATTTAACATTTTACTTGTAATATTTGTGTTACTGCGCTATTGTATTAGGTACCCTACCTGTAAAAATAGATATAGTGGAAGAAATAAAAAAATAAATTAAGTATATAGTAATATATATTATGGATATGGATAGTCTATATTCTAAACTAGCTGTCCCCCGCGACTTTGTTCGCGTGTTTTAGTTTCAACATTTTCTCATTTTTGCAACATTATTCAATTATGCTCCGCTCCTATTGGTCATAGCGTGATGTTATGTAGCCTATAGCCTTCCTCAATAAACGGACTATCCAATACAAAAAGAATTTTTCAATTCGAACCAGTAGTTCCTGAAATTAGCGCGTTCAAACAAACAAACAAACAAACAAACAAACAAACAAACTCTTCAGCTTTATAATATTAGTATAGATTCAATAGATAAGTAATCATGTTACAGGTATAAGTATTCAAAATTGCTAAATATAATTATATTCTTTATCAATATACAATGTTAGAGCATTGTTTATTTTCAGTATGTGATATTTCCTTATTTAAATAGAGCTAATTTTGCCTCCGGGTATTTAACTTGAGCAGTGAAGCGTGATTGAGCATTATCCTCCTTGATCATTAGGGTACGCCGGCGATCTTTAGGAAAGGCCCATATTCAGCAGATTTCGTCGGGGGGCTAATAAATATCAGTATGTATGAGTGTAGGTATACTTTCCATCTAGTTTATTCTAGCAGCTATCGGAATTACGAGCGAAAAATGAATAGTCTTCCTGGGAAATCCGCAACCTGATCGGTGTAAAGTTTCCTATTCGATCGAAAACTCGATCCTAGATTGCATATTGTTTGCAGTGTAACACGTATGCGTATATATACGGGCATTCGTAATAGATTCGTGGAAAGTTGTTTGATTGACACGGTTACGCCTACATGTAATAAATTTGGTTTCATAAAATAGATAGTGTATCTCAAAATAGTGTTTTGGCACTGGACTTCATAAGCTAATCGGATGGCTGATCGGAGTGCTAAAAGGATTAAATTAAAACCCATTGTTTAATTGCTTGTGGCTCATTATATCAAATTATAATAAAAATGCCTTTTGCCTCCTTATCTCCTATTAATCATACGGTTGTTTACCTCGCAACCATCATTGCTGAAAGTGTCTTTACCGCCGCATCGTCTATTTTCAATGCGAAAGCTCAAAGAATAAGATGACAAAGATAGTGAAAAATCAAACTTCAGAGTTCATTACTTAGGTTTATATGGCGGACTAAAATGACCACACTTTGTCTTTTCGGTGATACCTGTACTTCCTGTAGCTGATTATTATGTTGGTTCCTTACTTCGGCATTGGAGAACAACTATTCACGTTTACGATTAAGGCCCGTGAAGATACGTGTGTGTTTAATAGTAATAAATCATTGGAGGTTGGAATAATGAGGAAGTGAACAACGAATGCAGGATGTGGGGTCGGGCGTCGTCGGTCGGAGCGCGACGGCAGATCAGGCTTGCTCGCCGGCCGGCTATTTCCGCGCGATCGATACGCTCCAGAATGTCATTACCCGCTCACCTGAGCCGAGTTGAGCCTCTGACGATCCAACTCGTTACCGTTACTGCCAAATTCTAAAATGTCATTACCGTGTTATCTTACATGGAACGTTTTTAATCTACGATCAATTTGTGTAGATTAATTGAATCTTTTGGCTACGTAAGTATGAGCAGGATAGGTAACATTTTAACGCTTTAATCAAAAAGGCTGTTATTTTTTCATAGTTTCGATATCGTGTTCATGTGGATTTTAAAAACTCTTTTTAATTTTAAGATTTATAGTTAAGCTACATCTATATAGCCTTAAAAAAGGCAATTATTTCCTTCCCGCCAATTTAAAATCCATTTATCCCTTTCTAATTTTAGGTTAATTTTTAATTTTTGGTGTATCAACTTAATGTTGGTTATCTAGTTTTGTAAAATGATTATTGTAATTTCTTTTTCGATATTAAGTATGATTATTAAATAAAAATACTTATTGCATGTTTTATACCAAGAAAAATAGGAACCGGACGTGGCTAATCTTATAAAAACTCAGAAATGCTCAAGTCTTCCGTCGATAATAATGAAAAGCGTTTAGCTTTCCAGCTTTTCACTTTATTCACTACAGTGGATCCGAACCTAATATATTTACAGTGTTATAATACTGAATATTCCATGAGAGGAAAACGCGCAATCTCCATTCTGATGATTTCCTATAGAGATATATTATTATCGTCAAATAAGCATTCCCGGCCGACGAACGTATGATGTCGCATTACGCACAGAAATATATTTGTGCGTATCACCAATCCGATAACTTGTAATGGAACATAATGGAACATCATAAATTCGTAATATATAGACTTTTCGTACAAATGATGAAGGACTGTTGTTTAAAAAAACTCAAGAATATTTAAGTACAACTTGAGTCATTAGTTCGATATATATATACGTATGATAGGTGATGTTAACTAAACTTTTAATGTACTAAATTTGCATTGTTTATCTCTATCTACTTGAAAGCAATGTATCTACTTACTTAAGTCCCTAAAATTTTTCAAATCTTCGTTATTGAGGCATTAAAAATTGCTTACTAGTGATTTAGCTACCAAGTTTTGCATTGGCCTTCGGCTTCTGAGAAAATAACAATTTGAGAAACTTATTTTAATTGAAAACTTAAATGAAATATGTACTAAGTAAGTACTTAAAGTCAGTCGGGACTATAAAATATTAACTTTAGGGTTAGCTTCGTCGATTTGAGGCTAAACTGTAATGACGTATACTTCACACACTTTGGAACTAACTGTGGAGTTGATATATTTCGAGCTAGAAGCCTAAATACGCTGTGAGACTTAAATTCCAGTGATTGCAGATGAATTGGTTTTCACGTCGAGATATTAAACTTATTTCCTGCTAAATCACGGTTTGAATACTTCTGTACAGTGTACATGGAGGTGAGTTAATAGGTATTCGCAAGACATACCACGACTGGTCTGGAAGCTCCTTCGAGATGCCTTGAATGTATTTCGACCTTTTCCGTGGTATTCGTGTTGCTATCTTAAATATTACTTTATCAGCGGCAAAGGCGCCGCTCAAGCGAATTATTTTTGGAGATTTCGTAACAGTTGAGCCTCGGAGAGTTATTTTTACTCCGTTCTTTATTTACGACTTTCTACTTCGCTAGTTTTACTTTCTTCAATATTTTGCTTGATGTTTTAATTTCAATTGTTTTGATGACGTCATCATAAATACGGATTTAGAAAACAAATAAAGGGGCCGTTTATAACGAATAAAACAATAGACTGACATCCAAGTAAAAGTTGTTTAGTAGGCAAGATTACACTTCTGTAGGTACCTTTACCTTTATCTGTTCACAGCATAAGATTCGATAATTTAGAAAAGTTTAAGATCCCTTGACCCTCTTTATACAAGTCCATACACTTAAACATCTTGAACAAAAAGTAACTTAGTGTGAATTAATCACACTAAATTACTTTTTTAAAAGTTTTAAATACTGGATAATGACTTCCACGTGTAGGTACCTACATAATTTACTGTAAGGAAAACAAAGGTAGGTAAGGTAGGTAAGTAATAAGAGAGGTTTGATCGATCAAACCGATCGAACCGAGATTGCAGACTATAAAAAAATAGAGCGAGAAACATAAAACTGTGACCTAATTTAAAAAAATAATCATGCAGCGAGAACAAATGATTACCTATACGTACAAACCATAACATACATAAGTCGCAGATAAACCCGAGACTTGGGGAGGCTTTACAGAGGGAACACGAGCTCAGCTCACGGCCGCACGCCGTCGCAGACAATGTCAACTCCGCCAAGCAAAGTAGATAAATCGTTTTACAATTTACGGTTGAGATGAAACGCTTTATCAACAAACCGTTTAGAAACACACACCACATTTACGACTCCTCTGAAACACGAAAACAATTGTCTAATTTGCATACGCACGTGACACAAGTGAACTTTTTTATTTTTTACAGACTGTCTGATATCGATTATATTTCCTGACGTTTTGTTCGTAGAGGTATTACGGGCGGAGTGGGGAAAACCTTGTTCTTTTCATAAATCTTTTCTCCGCGACAGTAACAAGTAACGGAGGCACTTTGCGCCCCTTTGGAGAACCTGCCTCAGTAAATTTGTTGCTTCCTAGCGCGTTACATTATGTACATACATATGTACGTGTTCGCCTCACATACTAATATGGTTTTCTCAGTGGCGTGCATTGGTTTTCCGACCAGGTAGGCAGAAATTAGGCAAATCGAGCGAAATAAAATACCTACTACTATAAATAACGAAACAAATGTAAAATCTATTTTCTACTCACTTTTTTAAAGTTTCGTATTTCTTATTCTGTGGTTCGGATGTTATCCTACAAATCTACTACTTCATTAATTTGTTTTGTCAACAAATGAAAACTTTATTAAACTTCTTGAAGGGGTTTGCACGTAATTTATCCATACAGATTGTATTTTCGAAACACAAACAAACTACGCACTGTAACTTTTCCATATTTATACAGACACAACTATTTCTGTTTATAACACTACAGTAACTTTACAAAACCACAATAAGTCAATAACACACAAAACAAATAATTACGAAAATCAAAATAATGCAAACTACAACAAGTAAACAAACTACAACAGATTAAAAATAACAAAAAGACGAGCAAGTTGCAACAGATAAAAGAAAATAAAAATCATTTATTGCAACTAAAACATGTTTACATTATTAATTATGTAGTTGTTAACTTAAAAAAAAATCTATATTCAATTTACAAGTTATTAGTATTTTATAATATTAGTTAGATATATAAAAAATATAATAATAACTAGAATTTATATATTTTTTATTTGTTGAGCTGTATGGTCAATGCCTTTGCTACAGAGTAGGCATGCCTACTATAGTTCTGGGAAATTGCGAAGGTCAAATGTCAGGGTGCTGTGCATGTCAAACAGATATTTTTTGCTTTCACCGTATTATAAATTTGAGAAAAAAGTAGCTTATTATGAAGTGTGCGTGCGTATATGAATACGCCAAAATGGTTTGAGTGTGTGAGTGTAAAGTAGGCACTGGCGCGAGTGCCTACTTTGCGACGTATTGTGAAATTGTGTTGAATGTGAAGTCATTTTTTATTTGTTTTGTAATGAAATGTTTGGTTATAAGTTTTATTATTTGTAATTTAATTAATGAGTATGATGGGTGTTGACTGATTTATTATATTTATATCGTAATAATTAAGGATAGTTAGTTGGATCTTAGGAGGTAGGCACTGCCTAATTGCCTATATGGTATGCACGCCACTGGGTTTTCTGCAACACGAAAATGTCAGAATTATACATTTTCACGTGTAAAAATTTCAGTCATAATTTTTCAAGATATTCGTTAAAAATGGAATTCGTTATATTGTGTACTTATCTGATTTTTAATGTTTTTGTCACAAAGTCTACTGTCATATTATGGGGCTGAAATCAGCCATAAAAGTAATGGTTGATTCATGTACGATGAAAAAATAATATGAAATAAAACTAATTATTGTGGTGGATGGTAAGAATTGTGCCTTGCGTGCGTTGCTTGGGTTGTGCTGGTAATTTATGTTCGAAGTAACAGGTGGCGTTACCTGCTTTCGTTCTCAGGACGTTATGCGTGTTAAGAATTTATTATAAAAGGTTTACCACGCTATAAGTGGCAATAAGAAGTTATGCAGACTAACATAATTTATTGAAAATGTCTGTGTTCCGGGTTAGACCTGGCGGCGACAGTAACGGTAACTAAGCTTGTGATTCTCGACATTATAATAATAATAATATAATAATATCTTGGAACATCTCACACACGGTCATCTGATCCCAAACTAGGCAGAGCCTGTGCTATGGCAACCAGACAACTGATAAACATACTTATATATTTCTAAATACATACATATTATAGATAAATTACACCCAGACACAGAACAAATGATCGTGCTCATCACACAAAGATTCGTCCTGGGTGGGAATCAAACCCACGACCTCCGGTTTCGCAGTCAGGGTCACTAACCACTAGACCAACAGGCCCATCATTAATCAGTATAAGTAGGTTTTTTTTTCATTTTTCCAAATTTTCGGAAATCAGCATGTGTGGGACAAGCATTTCAAAACGCGGCCCGTGTGATACCGCACTGTAACTGCTCTTTTACACACACACATAAAAACACTGCCTACCGCATAGGTACGCAACGGGGCGATTCCGTTCTTTGAAAGTGGCGTATTCTGAAATACTGTCAAGTTTGACAGTAGGTATTTTAGAATACGCCACTTTCAAATAACTAAAAAAAAACAAGTATATATTAATTATTATAAGCAGATATAGTAATTTTATTTGCTTAATAGGGATGTTTCCTGGGTATGAAAAGTTAAAATCTATTTAGTCCGTCAGTTAGATAATAAAAAAATATTAGACACGTATTTTTTCTTTTATCAAAACAATAAAAAAATACAAAGATACACACTTTAAAGTTTCGGAGTGGGGGCTTAAGACGCTACGCCTCGCTAAAAATCGTAGCGAGGAGTGACGTCACGCGTAACTTCCGTTCTCTGTATTTTGATCATTTTTTGTTTGCAGGAAAAAAGAAAAAATACGTGTCCAATAAAATTCATTAATCTACAAGACGGACATTAAAAAAAAAATAGGATACATGCCTATTATGTCTTCCATAACAGCCTCCTGAAAATGGACGAGAATGCAAAACGACACGTTGTATGTACCTAAACATTATAAATGTCGAAGCCATAGACACTGTTTCCTGTAATAAACAAAAACAAGCGATAGTGTACTTGATATTAATCTCCATACAATATAAATATATTAAAAATTTAGCCAAGGTAACTTGACGTCTTATAAAACTGATACCTGCCTCCACTTTTCGTCACATATTCAAGATGTGACATGATTTACAATATTTCCTCACTCAAAAAGCTGAAACGGGAACCCCATCATTCATCTTGATGTGTCGCTCTCACCTATTTATTAAGAGAAAACTCGAAATAGCTTTTCCCAGAATGTTTCGGCAGTGTGATTTTTGGTGATACTTTATAAAATAACTAGAAAGTTTTACTACGATTTTTAAGATCTTAGCAATAAGGTAATAGGTATCCTTATATTTTCACAAATTTTGTAAGTTCCTACATAATTATGGGCTGTAGTATATGCGTATGCCTACGAAGAGTTACGATAGTTACCACAAGGTGACAACGTAATGGGTCAAATAGGGTCCACGTAATAACAGGTTATGGGCTTACCGGCTAATTGACCCGTCGCGTTACCCAGACAAGCTTTTTTAGGAATAAGTAACAGGAGAAACCCATTTAGTATATAATACGCCGTTGGTTGCGTCTTCCCATATTACTTATTCAGACGGAAAATCAATAAAGAACAATGAACAAGTAAATGGCGAAGCCGTGGTCGTAAGAATATACTCTAAAACGTTTATTTTAATTAATTTAGCATTCGCCTATGTGTAGCGTGATAGGCATTGTTCGTAATCAAGTGCATATAAACATTGCTTATTATATTTATGTAGCCGACTCTTCAACGTGTGTTGGTAGCGAAGTGTGGAAAATAGTCGTAATGAACACTTCGTCGGCATTGTACGAAGTATCATGTAAGCAATAACGAGGCAGCCGTGAGGCCGCGGCCCGCGCCTACCTCGTAGTGGCCCTTTTCATAAACACTCAATTACTATCTTCCCAATACTACAGACACAGTTTATTCGCATCATTGGGAAATTATGATAATTCCCAACTAAAACAAAAAAACTATTTTCATAATAAATAACTAGCGAAACGAAATATCTATCAGGTTGGCATTCAACAGAGATTTTGCGGATTTTTCGCTAAATCAACAAGCCTACATTTTTATGAATAGGGAAACAAATATTATGTATGATCGCAAAGCTGATCCGGTATAGGCTGGGGACAGTTTACAAGAGGAAATATTTACCATCCTATTTATATTGAGCCACGATAAAAATATCAGTTTTTCAGTTATGGAAATGGTTGGCAGTGTGAGTATCGGTAAGATTCCACGTTGCCCCGATATTTTATGCTCAATGCGACTGGTGACGGTGGCCTCGTTATCGGAGAATTACGCGCATTAAAATTTATTATAGACGTCTGATTTTCTTGGCCATGATAATTTACTGGATTTAGTATTATCTATAAGTAGGTAGGTGAGCTACGTAGATTAGTAAGAAACACTATCTAAGATGTAGAGTTGCTGACGACTCGGACACAATAAATTAAAAGACACAGTGTCCGAATTCATAAATTTTAATTTTAATATTTTTTTCGACTGATGATTGGGACACCAATAAATAAAACCATTTTTGGAGTCCGAATCATCAGCACGTAGTACGTACAGTCAGACAAAAATATCTTCCATCGATACCTTAACTGTAGTAATCCGTCCTCCACCCAGCCTATCGTGGTAACAAAACGGTTTTTAACCGGATTTAAACGAAAGCAGCCGTTTTTTTATTAAATAATATACGATTTGTCCGCACTTCAATATAATAAATATGAAACTCATTTAACAGTAACTGAAAAATTTGATTCCGTGCACGAATTATTTACCCGTTAAAAATAAATTAACTTTCCATTCGTGTTAAACATTTCTACAGAAATAATAAAAGTTCTATGCCATTCCATGAAATCGTTTTCAGTTCGTTGCGATTCATACAACTTTACTAAATAAATGTAACGTTCTCTTTCAGCCATCGTCATAATGCGTCGGCTCGATGTAAGCAAAGCTGACAGTTATCGCGCGCCTCCCGATCGCGGAATACAATTTGTATGCTCATGGGTGGAATTTACTCCGGTTACTGTAGCTATTCAAATAATATGGTAACACGTAGGCACTTTAAGGATATTGCATGTTGCTTCGGATCTGCGTGAGGTATCTATCACAGCCGTGTTAATGATAAGGGTAATGGGCTCGCACAATACCAGCGTAGCTCACTGTTAAACTTTATTAATGTCGGTTAGCAGCCGACGTTTTAATACGCACACACGAGTAGGTACATATGGTCAATTAAATTACTAATGGTAGATAAAACTTTTACAATAACAATTTAAAAAAAATATTTGATGTACCTACAATGTTTTTATTTGTCTACGCTAATGAAATACGTTTGCAGTTTGTCCACCCGCAAGGTATTGCTGTTTTATGATTTGTTTTTTAATTGACATAGATTAAACTGGCCATAAACTTGTAGAGAGTAGATATATTCATTTTAAATTTATTTATTAGATTAATTTGGAAGTATTTTATTTAGGTTCTTTTGTTTCTATGTTTGAAATAGACACTGAACACAAATTTAGATATTTATCTACAGTATTTATGAAAGATAAGGTTACACTCAGTGTCAAGACATAGATACAACTGCAGCCACTACAAGCACAATCAGTTAATTCGAGTTTCATTTCCCAATAATACCTACGTTCTAAAAGTGAAATCATAACAATGGCATGTGGCTTTAATACAAATAAATGAAACCGACCACAATAGATCAGATTATGGATTTGGCAGACCAGTAACCGCATTTTAGGGTTGAAATCATCGTAGCTCTTGTTGATTACGCTGAAAAACATCATGGAAAATGCACTCAAAATTAAAAGTATACTAACTTTGTTGATTAATTTTTCATAAAAATGTGACAATTCGAATTTACAAAGTGTTTTTTATTTTGTTGTATTATATAAGTTTGACAATTGTAAGGAGATTATGGATAACGGAGTAAATATAAGAAAATCATTATCCTTAGTCAATAAGTATTGTTAACCCTAATAACAATTATTAGAATTAGGTACTTGATTTGTGTGTTTTTGCTTCTTTTCATGGTATAAACTGCTATGTGCCAATATAAACAATGGACTTAGTGTCAATAATAATTGAGTAATACGTACTAAATTTATCTCAGTATAGTTCCAGTCGAAACACAAAATTAATTATCACAATCATTACTATAGCTACCTCTCTCTATCACCTCTGTTCAACATATCAGTAACAGTCAGTAAACACAGGATGAATAATTATGACTTTGATCTTGACTTATCCTGAGATCAGTGTTAGAGCCCTCGGTGAGTGTCGAGGGTTATTCAAGTCTACAGCCACCGGCGCGCGCAGCCCGTGATCCGTCAGCTGTGAAACTAACTCGTTAAAATGTGCCTTATCGTGTTATTAAAGTATACTTAATTTAATTACACAAGGCAGGTCGCGCTTATATAAACAAAAATATCTTTCTGAAAATGTAAGTACAAAATAAGGCATTTAAAGAAGATTACAAGATTATTTTAAATCGTTAATCCTTAAATACTTTAGGCAAACATCTTATTTTCAAGCGAAACTCTAATTATACCTATTAAAGTTGATTGAAATAGCTATAATTGCAGTTTAACATTTCTCAATTGTTTTAATTTCCCCCAAGTTAAAGAAAATGAAGCCCGGCCAAGTCGAGCGTTCCGTGCGTATCAGTCCTGAATAAACTTACTAATGGAGCTATTTAAGTCCTTTCACGTACAGACGCTTGGAGCATACCTCGGAGGCATCGTGAGAACACGTAACGTCTAACTAGCGAGGTGCTACAGGTGGGCCAAGCCGATGCCCGCTACATGTATATGGGGCCACGAGGCCAACTTTACGACTTTCCCATAAATTTCAATTTTATCGTTGACGTCCACACTGAAAACGAATGTGAGAAGCAAGCGTCTCTTGTTCAGGTCGGAAGTTAGTATTTCCGTCTACATATACTACTCTACTACATATTACTCAGCAACACGCTTGTTATAATTTTATTATAGTATGTCGTATTTTTATCACGACACTAACTTTTATTAATTCAGAGGAGATAACTTCCAACAAAATTACCTCAGGCACGAACTTAAAGCAACCTTGATAAGGAGCGACCCCCACTGAATAAACATCGCTAACATTAATTGATTGTAGCTTTATTTAGCGTTTCATGACACTTCACTTTGAAATATAAAAGGACAGACAGTGTAATTACCCGTAAAATGTGTTATCCTCCTTGAACTCCGTAGAGATTGCTCAATCAGATTTGGTATCTAAGGCACAGGCTCGTTACAATGTTTTAATTTAAACCATAAAGGGTCCACTGGAGGCCAGAGACAACGTGCAATCAACGCGATAAAGACATTTTGTAACCCCTGTATAACAAACAAACAAACCCTCGCCTACCTTAGTAATAGTATTAGTGGCGTTAACAACGCAGCGCCTTCGTCGTGTAATCTATGACACTTATAATTATTTGCCTTAAATTCTAAATCCTTTAAACGGTTTACTTTAAAATCTTAAAAAATGTTGTATCTCGGGTACTCAATCACGGCGTGATTTCTGACTACGTTGAGGAGATGGTTCTAAATGACTTCATTAAGAAAGCACCCCCTTCAAATTTAACATCTCTGAAGGTGTGTCTCGCCCCCACAAATTGACTGTTTATCGCGTTGCGCGGGCGATACGCAAAACGCGCTTGTTCACGAGCCAATTTAAACCGTTCTCCAACACTCCCACTTAACAAAGCATTCTACAAAACAAGAAAATAAAATCGCTGTTGTGACGGCATTCTCTTTGCCGTAAAGCTTAATACAAGCTTGTGAAGGGTGTTTATGTAATAAAAGCGGGACGGAAATGTTTGAATTTTACTGTGATTTTAGTTATAAAAACGTTATTCAAAATGCAAGTGATTTATTTAAGAGTAAAAAAAAAAAACAATAAATTTATAAGAGACAAATATAATTTAATATCTTATTTCTATATATAATATAATTGAAAGTGTCGCTGAGGCTAAAAAAACACGTACCTTAAGTGTGTCATATTGTATAATGCTTTTGTTACGTTACGCGATGAATTAATGAATACAGGGCAAGACGTGTGAAGGAAATGAAAGCACGAGTAAGTTAATTGCGAGCAATCGGCTGCGAGTAATTGCTAATCTGTCGTGCCGACGACAGCGTCGGTTATCTTTACACACACATACACGATGGTAATACATGAACAGAACGTAACACGAGCTAACGACGAGCTTTTAACCACACCTACTGACAGACACATCAAACTAATTTAATTTTCGTAGATAATTAATTAAATAATTAAAGCTCTAAGCAATTATATTTCTTAGGTTAAAGTATGAACGTATCTGTTTCACGGTGAAAACATGAGATTTATGTACTAAGTTCATCGATTCCATTTCTCAAAAGTTCAAATTTAATTTGTTGTATAATATTTAGCTGCAATTTAAAAAAAAAAAACAAAAGTTCAGTACCTAATAACAAAAATAACTAAGGTTAATATACTTTTTTTTTTTATTTATTTATTAATTTATATACATACTACCTGTGCTACTACCATAGTATACGTACATACATACCTACAAGACTAAGTAGTAACTTTTTATCATTACGTTTTTTAAGAGTTTCTCAATCCATAACATCAACATTTTGAACTGTTTCCACAAGTTATCTTACAAAACCGAGAATACTAACTGTACGATACAAAAAAGCCACTATAATGCGACGGTAGAGAGGCTCCAGTAAAAGATGTCATTAAAGAAAAAGCCCGTCACTCCAGTATGAGCTTTTACATTGCAGAAATCTTTTTGTGAAACACAAAATTATTCATGGCTCTGTAAAACTGCGAAGCTGATTTTAATTGAGCTATTCTCATTTTATAAATCTCTTCGTCTGGGGCCAGTGTTTTAAGTATAGGTTCAATGTTCAGGTTATTTATGACATGGAACTAAAATTTCAAGATTTATGGCGATCCAGTTACTTTGTTGTTAATCAAATATTTACTGAGTTAATGCTAGATCCTTTTCTTAAGATTTAAAATATTTTATGCACATGCATATTTTAGTACTTTTTTTAAATATTTCATGTGTAATTTAAAGTAAATATAATTTATGCGCGTATAGTAGGTACAAGGTGTTATTCAAGCTCGTGTCTAAATAGATGAAAACTTTGGCTATTTAAATAAATTTAAGACCGTGATTGAGTACATAAATATCTACAAAAACAAAAGTTCGGATTTAAAATGTCAAGGTTCATATTATTTGATTTTCAAATGAATTAATTTGGAATAAAAATGATGTCGTAACTTTGCTGTTTCTTTGTCAACGTTGGATGAAAACAAAGTAGGCCGCTAAAATGACGGAGAGCAAAGAGAGGGTAATTAAACCTCTTTACGAGCCCTTCTCATTTGTCCGTGCCGACCTCTCGCTCGGGTCCAATTTGCTGGAATGAGCAACATAACATCTGACTTTGTGCTTTTTAGTTTTTTTACTAAAATCTTGATTATGTGACACATAGAAATGAGAAGACAGTGTAAAGTTCATCCTATTAATGTAAAAATATTTTTAAGGGTCTTTTTTGCTTAATGATTTTACATTTGAAGATAGTTCGGTTCGATGAATCATTGATCTGATTTCACGGTTAGTCAAAATCAGTCTACGTCGTAACACAAATCTAAGTTAGCAATCTTGACGACGGTGCTGTTCAAATAGATAACTTGTGTCATGATAACGTCAACAGGACTTGTAAGTTACGATCCAGTGAACGTCGACATACCAGCCAATGTCGGCAGCGAATGTTTCCCATTTGAAGCATTCCCACAGATCTTTGCATATTTCTTACGCCAAGATGACGACAATGGATGACTATTCTAGTCCTTCGACTGATTCATTAGAGACGTTATAAAAAAGTATCCATTAAAGAGTTTGTAGTTAGTAAGTAGTTAAAATTCTATTTGAATCTGTGCGCAAATGGAAGGAAACTTAAAATTTACAACTTTTAACAAAGTCTCGAACTACTAACGGATAAAGATTGAACGAGTAATAGTCGAAGATTAAACAAGTCAAATCTATAAGTGTTCACTTAGCACGTATCTCCGTGATAATTATATCTGTGAGCCGTTAGTTACATTTATATGTGCTGAGACGTTCCCTCATAGCGTCATAACGTGCCTCGAATCCTATATAATAGTGAGGAAACTTGTATTCTCAGTTATTACCGTCATGGCATTTGTCCTTTGTTTATAATAATGCCCAACGAGAGGACGTTATTAGGGATGACGTCAGATGGCTAGTGCTTATGTATAATGGATATGGACTTGATGACTCTGCAAGAGGGATTACAGAATAGGATAAGGGTAGTATACATCTATTTCTAGAATTAAGCATAAAATATGTTCCTATAAAAATAATAAAAAGAAGAGTTTACCTAAATATCTTTATTAATTTAATAACAAATACTATGATAGAAAATAACAGTATATTATGAGAGCCATTAATAGTCGAAGGGGACGGTAAAGAAATACTAATCCTCTTAAAGCCTACGAAAGTAAATCGTAAGGTTCCGCCAAATATTGCCCCACTTAGCGGTGATGTGTTCCGACAGACACTATGAATAACCGCCGCCTCTAACTTGTTGAAAGCGCGACCTGCTCTGAATTACTTACACTGTTATCTTCCATGTGTACCAACCTATGAACTCGTATATGACGCAAACCATTTCAACTTCAAAAACCTATTTAGGTTCCATTATTTTTGCTACCACTGTATATCAAGTATCGGTACAACGAAACAAACCGCTATTTTCGTCTAAAAATACGATTTATATTTAGGTTGTTATTGCTTTTCTAGACCTTAGGTTGTGAGACACATCCTGACAGAATGTAATAACAATATCTTGCTACATCGGCTATTCGCTTTTATTTTCCGAGACAAAATTAGACAATAAGATTGCTCTGTGGCATGAAGTATACAAAGAGCCGAGCAACAAGGAGAATAATTTCCGGGCATCAGTGGCAGCCACTCAGAGCTGCAAATTACGTAGAAAACTCACCCACTCACGGATCTAAGATATAATAATCGTGACCATGACACGACATAATGATTTCATGTCTCCTCTTCGTAATGCTCTGCTTACGGTATAACATCCTTTCATTATTATGTTACTTATCTTTTGTTTATATTTGATATCAAATTCATGACTCTCGGGACTCTTTAAAAAGGAGTAAGACTTATTTGGAGAAATAGAATTGTAACTATTAACGTAATACGCTTCTCACGAACAGCGAAGCACATAATAGTATATCTATTATATAACTTAGCACACAGGCATAACATATCGCACACTATTAGCGTATTTACTAACCGTAGCTTATAATCTCTTACGTAGGTACATAATAATTAGCTTTATTCACGCATGCGTTAGTGCCATAATAAACGTTATTAGAAGTCAGTTAACATAAAATATATATTATCATCATACGGCACGCGATTCATATCGAGACAAAATATATTAAGTATGACCCCGCTTCTACGAATCTGTGGTGTATCAAGTCTAGTGTACACACTAGGAACATAGGCATATTTTACCGTTTCTCTTCCTATGTTGTGCAGGCATCGGGCGTGTGATGGAGGCAATGAGACGAAACGTCGATACCGAGCCCGCCCTGCCAGCCCGCCATCAAAATACACGCCCGCTTAAAAATATTTGTATATTATTTCATATGGCGTTCACTAGGTAAAATATATGTATATTAGTTTGTGCATTACCTGGCGTGCCTCCACGGTAAAGCTGAATAAAAAGTCTCTCGATCATCTAGATACGGGAATAAAAGGTATGATATTTGGCACAGCTACCATTACAAGCCCTACAGCTGTTTCATTTTTTAACTCGCATAGTTTTTAATGGCGTAAACTTTAGCCATTAGTTGCATTGATCTCGCAAGGTTTACCTAAAAAATGTATATACACACACGCGTCGTAAAATTAGCATGCGTTTTTGTCCAATAGTTTTAGTAATATAATTTACCTAGCTTATGACAATTTATGTGTCTCTATATACAAAATGTATCATCAGCTGTGTTATATTGCAGTCTTAATACATTATCGCCGAAATGGGTATATATAGACAACTCCTATTTTATATCTACTCAATAAAAAGCTATCTATATGTAGATACATTGCACTTTTATTCAAAAAATGCTGTTTTGCCGTTTCATCTGACGATACGTGTTCGGGGTTAATCTCTATCCCCCTCTTCACTAATGAACTAATGTAGTGAAATAAAAATGTTAAGTAATTCAGGTTTCCGCTCTAAGTGAACTCAAGTAACATATCTTTTATAAAGCTCTCTGCAAACGTTGAACAGTACAAATACATGTAAGTATATGAAGCTTTAATTAAAGCAATGTTTATTGATACATTCGTTGTTATAATGGTACCCCGAAATTTAATTTTGGAGTAGGTAACACGATACATTCTGTACTTAATACAAATTTCTTGGTATCCATTTCGTGATAAAACATGAAATTTCGAAGTTATCTATTGTGAAAAACTTATACGAAACACGGAATTACGGTTGTATTGTCACTTTTAAACCCAAACTTAATTTACATATCAAGGCATTTGGAACCGAATACGTGTGGACATGTAGGAACGAGTTAATTAAATCGATTCCATCGCCGGTGGATTGCACGCGACACACGCGACGTATGCGACAGTTGCGAAACAGACGTGCGACTTGACTGACGGTATACACAATAATACTTTACTAACAAATAGGTTCCGAACTCGACCTGAAAATATCTCAGTTTTAACATTAATTCGACCGTGCTCCAGTGATGCCTAACATCCGACCCGACGCTTTCAAGGAAATTAAATTTTAAAGCAATCCAAAAATACACCGGAACCATGCTCGCCCTGCGGCTCCGCGATGTTATGCATAGCACTCATAAAACTCATATTACTCATCATAATGTAGATTTTTCTCCGGAAACGAATTAATAAGGTAGGCTGTTTATGAGCCTCCACATTATTATTATGTGCAATAGCGGTATAATGAAAAGATTCTGAGAAAATGAAACGCTTTATCATTCCTGTTTTTTTATTAAGTTGCCTTTGATGTTTTTCAAGAAAACAAGTATTGTAACATTTATAAAAATGTTACTTGTTACATTATAAACTTGCTGCTGTATAAAACTGAGCAAACAAAGCTTTCAATATCAAACGGAACGCCGATAAAACTACAAACATGTCAAAATCAGAACACGAAAATTCAACGTTCAGATATGAAGTGTAAACTTTGTAATTTTATGTCCTTCATCAACTAACACGGATTGGGTAACAAAGAACAACTGACACTCAAATAAAAACTCGTATCACACTTAATTTGAAAGTTTTATATGCAGATATGTAAAAGGGTTATGGCAACTGCACGGTTACAGCTCTAGGTTCATTCAAACGTAAACTGGGAGCTCTGTTATTAAAACAAATAAACATAACCTTGTTATTAGTGAGCCGCGGCCGTAGTGCGGGACCCGGGGGCTGTGGTCGTTAAGTAAATACTGCTTGTGCATAATAACTCAGTAAAACTTGTATGGCACGGTCACCGCCAGCTTTACGACATAATACTTTTTGAAAGTTATAGAGAGAGATAAGGTAGAACTACTTTATTTAAATTAGACAGTATAAATTACTTTAACTTTATAGAACACAAGCTTTATATTTTATACCAGTTCCTACGTTATTATAACAGTAAAGAATAAGAACACTGAAAATTTACCCTAAAATAAAAGACGATTTGTCCACGAGCCAGGGTAATAAAATACCTAAGATTACCTGTCCAAGTGTCACTCTTTGGTCTCACAAAATAAGATATAACTAGGGCGTATGACCTTGGCCATACCATACAGCTACTGAAACACAATTTAGGTCTAAAACACAATTTGAACTCCATAATACTTTCGTTTATTAGCCATTTGAAGATGGTTACCCAAAACAAACATTGTTGGTGTCTTTATTAAAATAAGGTAGGTGATGAGGTAGGGTGCGTCGGCCGCGCTGGCGAGCATTGTAGACCCGGGCTTATTTCTATTACAAGTAGGTACAACTATAATGGAACGGGATAATCATGTACTTGCCTGGCCACGATACATCACAATGACCATACAATGACAGAATTAAAATGCAAGCCTCATGTGAAACATAATATTTAACCTTTTTAAAAGCACTCGATGTTTTTGCTTAAGCGAGAAGCAAATAGGATATTTTTAGATTTAGATTTTATTGTTATACTTAGCAAACAAATTCTATACAACATTTTTTTCTACCTAATTAAAGCACGTAAGTATTTAAGTTAACGTGCCTACATGATTTAAGGTCATTAACACACCCAAGTAACTCTGTTATTTAAAATGACCCTTCGTCCAATTTCATGCGTCAAGCATAAATAATGCCCGAGTTTTAAATGATACGTATCTGATATGACGCGGAACGTGCAAAATTTCAATGATTTGGATATAAATTATCTACGTAACGAACTCTGAAAATAATTTGTGACTGTTAATGTTTTCATTGGCGCACACAGCTCTGATTAATTATAACGAGATTTTTAGGTACCTCCGCTGTTTGTAATAGCGATGAATAAATATGAAATATCGATACTTTATTTTGGATAAACTTGTCAGTGATTCAAAGTACTTTAATTTATAGGCACGGTTGGAGCACTGACTACGTATATACTTCAATTGACTACAATTCATCAATATCAGACCTGGCGTTCATTGTAATCAAACAAAATTGAGTCAACCATAATAATATAATAATGTTTCTTTCGTGCTTAGGTGACATCAATGTCTAATCTTTCGGTCTGTTTTTATTACGTGCAATATTAGTTTGTAGTTTCGTTTACAGCTAACATGAAAGGTCTTAAATATTGTCAAGATATAACATTAATTTATTATAATCTACATATGCCTACAAAATCACACAGCAAAATTCCAAGAGTATAGCAATGCAGTTCGAAAAGACAAATTAACAAAAATAATGACGCCAGTATGGATTTTACCGACTTATGATCTTTATTCTTCATACTATTCAAGTCATACTGGGCAGTGAAAGGGACGGATGAAAGACGATTGCATGCAACTAAAATGACAATGCTTCGAAAGATGATTGAAGTAACGAGATTAGAAAATGAGTATATAAGAAGTAGCTTGAAAGTAGCGCCTGTGAATGGAAAGACGAGAGGTTAGCGTTTTTGTGGTATCTATATTATGTAATGAGGAGGAATTGAAGTCACATAACTAAACAAGTTATGAGTATGACTGTGAATGGATATACATGCAGAAGAAGCCTGAAACAGAGATGGATGTATCGTGTGAAAGATGACATGAGTAAGAAAGGAGTGAATGTTGAGATGACGAGTGAAGATAAGTGGAAGCAAAATTGGAATTGCGACCCTAAACCTAACAGGGCAATAAGAATCATCTCCTATTAAGACTATGGTAGTAGTCATCAGACTATCCAAGTCATTAACGACTAAAAGCTTTAAAAATAAAATATGCAATATACGGTTTCAAAAAATCCCACCTAATTAAATGACAACAGAATTTATTATGAGCTGCCATGAATAATTAAAGTTTACTGAAAGGAAATATTCCTAAAACATTTAGGAGATGTTTAAATTAAACATTTACATGGCGTAGCTTATTTTTTGTGCCGCAATATTTTCCTTCTTAAGTACAGAACCCAGAAAATTAAAAGAAATTTGAATAATCGCTTACTTTTTCAGTGAGAATTTATTCACGTTACCTCAAAGAAACAACTCTTTATACTTCTGAGGCTGTACACTGTTCATTATTTCTAGCCTCAAAGTCTCAGCGAAACTTTAAAAACGAAACTTGAGTAAAGAAACAATAAATTCTTATTACAAGTACTAATATTATAAAACAAAAGTAATGTGTGCTTGTTGCCGAAACTTATGTTCTCGCATTCTAGTCGTCTCATCTGTGTTAGGTACTACGAAACCTTCACTTCAGTTTTCATAAATTTCGTACAGCAATGTATGAAATTATAAAAGCTTCATTTAGGATCTCTATAAATTCTTATACACAACAACGAAAAAGATTGTTAAAACTCACATTACATTGTTTAATCAATATTGAATCAAGTAATTTAATTATTTAAGTTTGTTTTAGTTTCTTATGGAGCACACGGGATCAAATCCCAAGAGAGTCACTTGTCTGTATTAATTTTGTTCTGTCGACGATATTTGCTTTAGTTCCGTTTCACAATCCTATAAAGACAATGTGGCTTTGGTTACGAATCTAGTGCTCTGCGAGTCAGAGAGAGGTTCACCGAGGAAACAAGCTCGTGCACTCCTCAATGGAGTCAAGTCATAACGCTACCCGGCGCCGCCGACGGCATCACACGAACGTGTGCGATGAGCAATTAACAGCCGGCAAGCCCGCAAAACGAGCTCAGTGTTATTTGACACGTACTTGATAAAATGAATGCTCGCCAGCAAAACGGGCGGGATACGTGTCATGAGAAAAATAAAGCCCGATGCGATTGAAAACCCGACACCAATCTAGTGAGTGGGAGCATGTTTTGCGTTGAAAGGAATTAACAATTCAATTAACGTTCAAAGGAATTATAAACTAACAATTTTTATCAGCGTAGATATTTGCTGCACAAGTCGGTAGATACATAAAACGGAATTTTTCGCCGCTCGGTAGCCCAGAGAGTCGTAGCATTGTTTTATACAGTGCATAGCTTACGGCCTCGACCGCATTTCGTGACGTGACTATAAATAAACGGTAAAAGGTTTTGACATGATATATGGGACCACCAAATATACCTACCTCATTTAAACGTAATTAAATTGTAGGTGTTGCAAAGAGGAACGAAATATTTTGTGTTGACCTTTTCCGGGAGGTAAATATTGTGTAACAATACAAATTGATGTGCGAAAACCTATTTATATTCACATAAAGTACGACTTTCTTTCAGTGAAAATTAACTTCAATGAATTCTGAGCACAAAGGACTGAATGGTGGGTCTTCATAATTTATATAGGTGGCTACTTCTTAATTTTGAAATATTTCATTCCCCTGATTTAGCGAGATGGAAAAAATGTGTAGGTAGGATGCGCAGAGAGTGATACTCGTGTCGGTTTACCGCCAGAAATTCAGCATAATCTTTAAGACTCGGCTTTACTGTAACAAAGACGTCGTTTCCGCTACAGATTATACTCTGTTCAGCTTCACTGAGTACTGTTATACAATCTCTTTTATATTACAACAGTTTAATCCTAGCAATCGAGAAAAGTCTACCTAATGATTAGGTACTTACTAGTATTATTTAGAAATTGATAAGTGCAACAAATAACCTATACTGCCTATACACAAGTTTTTAATGAGAATCGATGGAAAATTGATGAATAGAATGTATTAAATTGCCCTTTGAAGCAGAAACAATCTAAATGATATTGGACTCGGCACAATGTAGCTTTGTGTGTTCACAGTTAATAATATTTCTGATTCGTTTTAGATATCAGTGTTATGCTGCGATTTTATTTTTCATAATAATATCAGCCTTTTACCTTCCCGGCAATAAATAAAAGGTAAAGCATCATCTCTTTAAAACGACACTATTTTCTTCATTTGGTGCTTTACTGCCGGAGTAAAGAATGTTCAAGAGTTTTTATAAATTACGAATATATTCTTAAATGGAAGCTACACGACGACATCATTAGATTACATAAATTTATCTTTACATACACGTATTTAACTTAGAAAATGAACCCGCCCCAAAACCCTCAAAGTATCGATTAGTTCAGATGTTAATTAACGTTATTATAAACAGACGGTGAAGTGAATGAAGCCGTAATGATGATAATTAAATATGCAAAATTATTAATTGTACGGAGGCAGGCTGCCGACGCAGCTTATATTTATTATTCAAATGCTTAAGTTCAATCACGAGTTCATAGAGCGTTTGACTTGGGTCAAGGTCAGGTTTAAATTACAGTGTCTGGCCATAGACAATTTCCAAGGACGAGGTGTATGGGGCTTAATGTAAGCTTGGGGGCTTATGAAGAGTGTCGGTGGCTGTTGTGTCCCTATGACGCGTGATTGAGCGGTGCGTCAGCACTTGGAGCTAGTTTGTGACGTGGTTGAGAAGCGGCCTGGACAGTGTGCTCTTGATTAATGGCTTGATAACTGTTGATGTTCTTTTTATCATGTTTGCGGCAGCTACAATTGTGCGCAAAATGATTTGTATTGTCCAGTATATAAGTCCTTTTAAAACCATGTATTTTGTCACAATAATGTCATTTATTCGTGTTTGGATAAAAACAAATCTTTATCATTAGTTCGCAGGT
Source organism: Diachrysia chrysitis (assembly GCA_932294365.1). Lineage (NCBI taxonomy): Eukaryota > Metazoa > Arthropoda > Insecta > Lepidoptera > Noctuidae > Diachrysia > Diachrysia chrysitis. The sequence continues at coordinate 6,459,408 of OW028653.1, forward strand.
TACACTGCAGCTCGGAATATTTCAAACGTAATCCACCTGTCATTCCACTATTGATAAACTAATTTGACTAATTACACATTTCCTTTTAAGTCCGTTCCGGACACACTCATACATAGTTACGGGAGGCTTTAGGTTAATTGCTTAAAGGGCTATTAGTAATAAAAGCGGCCCCTAATCGCGCTAATAAAGCGCAGACACACACGCACCGTCCTGTTACACGCTGGCAACACCGTAAAAGTGTCAAATCATTAACTAAAATTACTTTTACGTTTGTATTCGCCGACCGGAACCAATTCGCACATATTCTGATATTCAAATCTACTTAAGACGTTCCTGTTGTCGGTTGAACAAATATTAATACGAAAATGCATTTAGGTATAGCAAGCACTATACTGATTGACCGGTACCTGCATCAATATCCATTAAGCTAGTCACTGTGATGTCCGAACAATCGCATTAAAGCTAAATTGATGCGGTCGGCGACGACGTCCATGTATTGATCAAATTCAAAACACACGAATAAGGGCACTGTGTACACTGACAGTATACGTCAACCGTACAATGCCCGGGGGTCGCCGCTTACCTCACTACCTATAATATATTATGCGCCATGTTACCTATCATTCTTGACATAGAGACTAAAACATATAATGTTTCTATATCCAGTTTTGTTGTACTGAATAATATTTTAACTTCGCAGTAAAATATACTTGCAACGTTAAACCATCAAGGAAAATTTAAGTTCATGGGAAGACTTTTACCGAGCGAGAATATGAATCTGTTTCTTTTCCGAACACCAGTTGCGCCAAAACCTCGAGAGTTTTATGTAAATAGAGATCATAACAATAATGTACGTACATAATGTGGATTTTTGTAAAGCTTAATATTTTTATAAAAAGATTCGTCTGGAAAGTGGATTTAGATTATTTAAATACGTTTACTTGTGGCTCCGTACCCTTGAATACAGGATGAGCATCAATTAGGCAACCTCCTCGACACGGTCCCGCTACAATTATAATATGTACAAACTCGGAGCGACCCACGGACATACCATTATTTTATTATTTATAGCCTAACGAGTACAAAATGGCTCGGAAAATTGTTGATAAATTATGTCAGGTGATTATGAGAGATTTGAAAGAATGTATTTTTAAATTTAAACTCATAAGGACGCAACTTTATCTCATATTTTGATTTGATGATTTACTAATGATTAAATTGTTTACATAAATATTTCAAACTAATTATGTACAGATTCTGACAAAAATAATTATCTTAAATGCTTAAATATTAAAAGTTAAGGTAATATTTAAACAATTAATTAACTACATAAATCGTCAAGAGCAAACTATAACATCAGAGAGTATGATGTACAAAATATTTGCTTGTTGTTATGCTGTAGCTCTAATTCAAGCGATTGACTTTCACAATTATGAAATGTACAATTTTATCAATTGCTTGTCGCTTTCAATAAATCCTATGAATAATTTAAAAGCCATTATAATGTAGAGATTCCAAATTCATTAATTGGCGTTTGTTGTAAGAACAAAAAGGATTGTAAGCGCGGTGGTATTTCAAAAATAAAATGTAAATATATTGTGCAAAGTGCGTGCAATAAACTGGATTTTAGGGACTTGTTAAATTTTAACAGCATTCAGAGGGTTAAGTCTCATAAGTTTGGAGGCTTAGCGCCGCTACAACCCACTTTATGGCCGGGGATTCCCAGGGCGACATTACCAGTACCAAATCGAAACCTTTTGCTTAATATTACCTCATTTTTTGTTCAATAACTACAAACACCCAATCCTTTGAATGATGTGATGTGAAGCTGGCCGATGTTTATAACGACTAGCCATTAGCTTGTCAAAATAATATTTGAAATTCTGATTTGTCAATGTTTATCACAAGGGACTCGTTTATAGCTATATTTTTTGCCCAATTGAAGAATGGGACACCTTTTATCTGATTTATGTTGTGTGTCATTTGTTTGAATAACAATAGGTTGATCTTGTTGGACTCATTCAATCTTTGATGTAGACATTTAATTAGCACTCGCGTAAATTAAAGAATGAACATCTATCCCGCGGCCCAAGGACGACTTGGTGGACTTACTTAATTAAAACACGGTCGACACTTTTAATATTGTTCTAAAACATCAGAAGCGAATTACTGCAGCTAAAAGTAATACGATTCATTTTGAATGTTCAAATTTACGACAAGTATTATTCAAAGAATGAGAAGTATAATCCTCAGACTTAAGAACTTTTAATGAAATATAGAAAAAGGAAGATTGTCGTAAATTTTACCGCAAAGTTGGAAGCTAAGGGATGGAGCCAGGAAATTTGTAACGGAGGCCTACGTCAGCCTGCGCCGCCGCCGCCGGCACCGCTCGCTCACTGGGTGAGTTGTGTGCAACGCTCCACTGAGAACACAATCTAATTTAAATTATCACTCCAGACATTACCGTTCGCAAAAGGAACGCCTTTATTCGAATTTAATGTTTTGTTTTGAACTGGAATGGAATTCGTAAAACACGCTTCAGTTGATTCGTTAATCGAACGATTTTCCTGTTACAATTTGTTGAGTATTTTTCTTAATTCAAGTCAGCCATATTGGCGTTTCTAGTTCTTTGGTATGTTTAGTTAGACGAGTTCACGTGCACTGTATATAATGAAGCTCGGTGAGCGAGACTGCGGGTGAACGACACGAAACTACACCATTAATCACTTGTAGGTAAGTAGCAGGCACTCAGGTGACACTCTATCTTTACTAAATAATTTCGCGGCACATAATTTACTAGTATAATATTTGGGTACGTAACTACGAAGCTTTACCCACCAATTAACCTGACATGGATACCACATTCTATCATTTGTATACATAAATTTATTCCTATAATTTATCCCTATTAATTTTCCTATTTTACATCTGAAATTTGTGTATCCTATCAGATAACATAACTTTGGTTGAATCTTCATGACTTTGTATTGATGTCAAAATAATTTATTATTTTTAGGGTTCTGTACCTCAAAAGGTAAAAACGGAACCCTTATAGGATCACTTTGTTGTCCGTCTGTCTGTCTGTCTGTCTGTCTGTCTGTCTGTCTGTCAAGACCTTTTTTCTCAGGAACGCGTGGAGGTATCAAGCTGAAATTCATATCAAATACTCAAGTCTATGGTCTCTTGGAGCTGTGAAAAAATCAAACTTCTAAGTCAACGCGATCAAAAGATACTCCCGTTTATGCCGCAAAATTCCGCAAGTTTTCGAAACTCGCACGGGAATCAAAACCTACAGGGTACTTCCCGTGAACTCAGAATCTTGAAATTTGGTACGAAGTAACGTCTTATAGTACAGATAAAGGAAAAATTGCGAAAACCGTAAATTTTTAGTTACATCATATAAAAAAAAATATTTCTGATTTTTTTTTTTTTCATTTTGCAATTATCATACCATAACTATGACTCGATCGTAGTGATGGGTGAACTTTTACTTATATACCTACAGGTGTGTACGGAACCCTCGGTGCGCGAGTCCGACTCGCACTTGGCCGGTTTTTTAATATGCCGTTATAAAAACAATGAAGTCTTATTGTCGGTCTGAGAATGTTTAAAGCAACTAAACATTAAAAAGCCTAATTATTAATTGTGTAACTAAATATTAAAAAGCTTAATTATAAAAAAAACATTAATTACCTATTCATAATTTTGAAAAAAAACGTATTAAGGTAAAACCTACAAAAAAAAATTAAATTACCACATAACACTGCTCCATGCGAAGCATTATGGTACATCCATTAAAATCCCTACTCCTTTCGCTCCCAGAGAGGAGCGGGGTCGAAACAAAAAATTAATTGCTTTTGCGGCTTATAATAAATTACCTAGGTATTTTAAATTATAATATTGTGGTTCACAGAGGTACTGTGCGAGTCGCGCGTCACGGAATCGCATGCACCTGCGCGGATAATTCGAATATAACACAAACCCTGACTCCGCCAACATAGATTAATGGTAAGCTGTCCGCCGAGATAATCCCGATTTTTGTTTGCTCGACGTGATATGACTGCAAACGAATTACCTGCGTTTTCTCTGTGAAATTAATGCTGTCTTTAGAATTAAAAAACATTCCTTAAAATATCCTTTGAGACGGTAAGATAGAACGTGATTTATCACTAGCAAATAAGTTGCTAAATGGAGAATATATTTCAGAATATATTTCAATTCATTTTGCTCATATTTAACTTTATTGGTAGGTTCTCAGTAGAGACTTGACAAAATGTTGTCATCAAAATTATGACGATAATCTGTGTTATCAATGACTCGCCATTATTCAGCGTAAATGTTATAAAGACGTTTCATTCAGTTTGCTGTAAACGAGGATATAAGAGGCTTTAACGTACCGCATTTTCAGAACACACGACATCGTTTCTTAAAGCTCTTTCTCATAAACGTTACCACCATTAAAACGAAGTGAACATTTAACTCCGTTTTCACAGATTTAATAAAGTTAACATTAGATAAATCTAGTTCGGAACATAAACTGAATTTCCAGAGATGAAGGATGTTATTAAAGGAAACTAAATATTAGTTATAAAGTTTTAAATGAAGTTACGTCTATTGTTCGTGGCTGGTGCTCGATGGTATTATTAGATGCTATTATGTCTGGTATTATTTATGTCGGCACCGGTTAGGTCTCGCAGACTAAGGGATCGGTTATTCACAGTTCATTAGAGATTCGAAAGGTGACCCTGGCTCACAATAACATATCGCTGAAAGATGTTTTAGGACCGAATTTCCTATATTAGAAGAAGAAATCTTTTCTAAATCCGTTCCTGTTGATACTCTATATTAAATGCTGATATAATATAAAATATAATATGATGAAGTACGCCCCTTGAATTGTCACACATACTGACTATACATAATATAGATGAGTACCTACTAACAAATTGACAAAAAATAATCGGTCACAGAATAATATGATTGATAGCGCGAAGGTACCGACATCGTTTCATTTGCCCATCCCTGAGCGTAAGCGGATTTGGCATCAAGTCTGTCAGAAGACTTAACATATTAAATATAAGGAAAAAGTAAACATTATGGAATATTTAGAACACACGAAAATATATTTATCCAGACATACGAAGTTACTAATCCTCTCTTCACAAAAAGCTAACAGTAAGACTTATAATATTTGCCGTTTTAGGAGTTTATTAAAAAATAAAACGTCGCAAATAAAATGGGATGCCGAGTTGTGATTCTGATTGTGCACGATTCTTTCGAAGATTATATGTACAATGAAATTGGGAGATTCCTTTAACAGAGTATTGAGTCAACGGGACGTAAGCATTGACTGTGGGTTAATAATAAAATGTAAGAGGAATATGGAAGGCGAGTGGTGGTAAGGAGGTCGTTAGCACCGCGTGCGCCCGCTCCCTGACCAACACCACGCCGCCGGCGGGCGCCGCTCAAATCACTTTGATCTCACGATTTCTGAACTGTTTCTTACCACATGCCGATCTGTCTGTACGCATTATTGTAATGGCTTGGACATCTGTAACCTCATCACCTATAACCTCGCACGTTTAACTATTTTGCATATATATATTAGTCAATGCAAGCGAATTGAATTAAATGTAAAGTTTGGTTTAATTACGAATAACATCTAATTCTTAATTATAATTTAAGATACCACACATTTTTGTGATCTCTACTTTTTGTGTTTTAGCAGAAATCTACTTTGTAAACAAGAAATTAATTAACAATCGAGCATTATTCAAGAAAAGCATAAATAAAATAGAGTATCTCGGATAATTACATACATTTTTCAAAGAAAGAAAATACATAATGTAAGTATCATAAACTCGTTATATTGCGAATGATGAGAACGTTATAATTATATTAGGTCTACCTACCTATTCTATTTTACCCAAGCGTTCAACAATTAACTCTCAAATGTAAATCTAAAAGACAGCTGTATTGAAATTAAAATAAAGCACTAATTATTCGTACTCATTACATTTATAATTATCTTCAAAGGGAACTCTTGTATTAGTCAGAGTTAATTACAATGAGCAGAATAACGAGTTATAATTGTGATATTAATTTAAATGCTGTATTTTTACCGAATTCTTTAAAGATACTGCTAAAAACGTTTCTTTGATAATATAAGGTGCAACTTTACCTTATATCTACTATAGTAAATGTGTCTTGAAATATAGTAAAATATACTGTTCTTATGCCTTTCAGTCGCAACACACTGATTCGTTTAATCCCGCAATACAATATTATTTTTCGAATTTTCGACGTTTGTGCACCGAGCGCTGAGGCTTCTCAAAGAAAGCTCGTAATTAAGTTGAGTCGAGTTCCCTCAATACAAGGGCAAGTAAATAATATTAGCCTTAGAAGCGGTTACATAGCAAATTGTTTGGCCGGATGCGGACAACGACTCAAATCTCCGATATCATTTGTACTAACTTATTTTTCTTTTTCCATACGTTTTAAACTTCAAACATAATATCATTTATATAACAGTGTAAGAGAATTCTCGACGTAACATAGTAAAGACGATCCAAACGCCACTTTTTATGCTAAGAAGGGGGAAGCGGTCGGTAATCTGCGGTAAGTGCGGCAGGTGCTACGCGAGCGCTACGAGTGTGCTACAAGTCTACGAAGCTACGACACGCCCGTATCTCGCACAATGAGCCATTTCTAACATTGTTTAAAAGATTAAGACAAAGAAGAATTGAAGAATTAGAACCGCTTAAAGTCACTCATAAGCCTTTGTTAGATACCTATAAGCGATATATAATAAACATAATTATATGAAAACTACTGAGGAATAAAACTGAAGTTTATCAATAATATTTTGTTTTTATAGTTTTATTAAATTCAATAATAATGAGGTAAAATTTACAGAGATGAATTCGGTTCTCTTTGAGAATTTCAATTTGTTCAGGGATATTCGTCTTTAAATTTTCAATATTTATTCAACATTCAGTCCAAAGTGCAAAACCCAGACAGCAGTTATTTAAAATTTATAAGCATCAGAACATGCGCTTAAAAAATACATTTGATAAAAAAAGAATGAATACATTTATAAAAAGATATAAATACATTTTCCGAAGTATATATTCCAAGAATAATATCCATTATAATATTAATAATTCTGAGTCCCATTTCTCAGTGGTTGAGGTACGTAGATCCAAACTTTTATTATATTACGTCAGGATACATTTACGCTTTTACGTCGTAAAATATTGAGGAAGGATGTTGCCTATAAGCAGTATAGTTCCCGGCTCCAAATATGCACGGGTTTTCCAGACATGGACGTAGTTATGCTAACAGGGTTAGCATAAAACAAGTCGCATAATCGATCGAAATATGCAGACTATCATTAATTTATAGAAGTAGGTAATGTTATTTAAGAAGTTTTTTAAGTTATGCAAAATTGTATCCCTAGCTATCTAAATCATTGATTATCAACAGTTATACGATCGAAGGTTGACCAATGTTTTTGTTGAAATCTCTACAAATACCGTTTTTTTTAGTAAAGATAATTTATGTTGATTTATTTACTTATAACAGTAGCACAATGTAAGTAAAATCATACCTACAAACTACTATCTACCATTTCTAAACGTCACATGGATAAGAGAAGCCTAAAATGTCTCGAAAAGTAGTAATTGTCTTTGTCTCAAGAGACCAATGTGTAAAGAATCAGTTATGACATATTAACGCCACTAATACTAAGCTACAACATAAATAACAGCAAAATATACCGTTAACATTTATAAATTCTTATAGTTTTTCATAATACATACAAAATAAAACAAATGATCATTATTGGATTGAGACCTTAAGGTACTCCTAACTTTCACTAACGCTATGTATGTTGTTACACGACAATCTTTATAATGGATTGCCTATCTCCCTAAACCTACAAAATAAACTTCAGGAAACAAATTTCATGACGTAAGGGTTTTACATAAATTCAAACTGTAAATGGTAGAAAAGCAAATGTTATTACTTTTACTTATAAAATAAGAGAAATCTTTGCGTTTTTCTCGCCTATAATATATTACGGTGGACCCCTTTGTTCAAATAAACTAACTTTTGTGATTGTATAGCAGTTTTTTAAATACGTATTGAAAGATGTATTTCCTGTGATGATGTAACGAAATTTTCGTCAGCTAATTATCAAAGATTATTTTAACATAATGAAAATAACTCTCTACATACAAAAAAAGTAATTCTGGAAAGAAATTTTAATATGTAACTGTAACTTTTCGAACAATGTTCGAATCCCTTGAATATTGCTTTTTACAAATATTAAATTCCCTATGATAAAGCGTATATTGTATAGGAACAATGAGGTCGGACCGCGGCGAGATCGCACGGTCGCTCGGTTTTCTTTACATGTGAATATTTTGCCAAGGAGGTTGCATTATTTATGTTCCTTACGAAGAATATTTAAGTAGCGCTGAAATACAAGTTTATGTATCTAAGTTACAGCCAATTATGATGATAGAAGATAATGTGCCTTTACATAGGATTATATACAAATAAAAAACGAAAACCCTATTTATATTGAGCCACGCATGGGACAAAGATTTACGTGATTCGTAAATACTTGTTCTATGTCTCGGTGTTCTTTGTGAATGTGATTTGAATGTTGGTGACCCCCCGAGATACAAGGATTAAAGGAAGGAATTCCTTAAAGAAAAAATATTAGTTTTTATTATGTTATTTTTATTACAGTAGTAGGTAAGAAAGGAGACAATATCTTAAATCCGTTTTAAAGTCCACTTGCCCTACCAAACTGTCATATAACTTGTTGCCAAAATGCCATGTTCTTTAAATACATTTTTTTTATTTACACCCAAAGTTATGAACCCTATCATAGTAGTACTTTCTTCAATATTTTCACTGATACTGCGTAAATCATAACATTATTCGGAGATGGTGATAATAAAGCCGCGTGACTTATACATAAAGTGAAGAAACATGCACCTGTGACGGTTAAGGTCGTAAAACCAGAAACTCGTTACGATACGATGTTGGAGATAGAGTGTGTCAAGCAACGTGCGTTGTACTCGTCAGCCTCTCAGCCCTAATACGGCCTCAAAACTTATTTATTTGTTAAACATTGTAAAACATTTGTCTTAAGATAGATAGATGATACTACAGGCCTAGAAGTGGTCCAAATCCGACCTTAATTTGTATAAATTTTAAATTTCAACATTACTGATACTCCTTGGGTCGAGTGGTAGCGATAAGAAGAAGAAAAACCTGTGACAATTGTCAATTGACAGAAGCTGTATAATCTTCCTTCTGATTTTACACGTCCAGCTAAGATTAAGAACCTATTATTTAAGTCGTCCAGTTTTTGCTATCTAGTAATTTGTAATGTTATAGTTAAATTTAATTTTAACGCATATTTAACCAATTAAATATGCATTAAAATGGCCCATATTGTAAATTATAAAAGAAAAAACAATTGTAATATGTGTTTAATTGTAGTATGATAATATTTCGTTTTCCAAATTCAACTGTAATTACTCTAGGCTTTTTCTCTTTTCTAGTATGTGTTTGTTTTCAGACAATTATACATATTAACCTCAAACTTTTAATGATTCTTAGTCAGTATTGATCTAAAAATTTCTTATACATACATATTCAACTAGATTCGGTGAATTGTACCAATAACTATAATTCACAGACATGAAATCATTCTACTGATACAATTTTTGGTGTAAGCCCGCTTGAGAAGTTATTGTGTATTGAAGTTTGAGCCCAAAACGATAAAAATACCTTTGTCCTCGTCGAGTAGGTAAGTATATCACTTTCGGAACACATACAAGGATACTCGGGCCCTCGGGCCCACACTTGTGTTGGATATAAAGTACACCTTTCAAAACAGTGTAAAAATAGCGAAGTTTTAGAAAAAAAAACTGATTATATTCAGCCTATACCTACGCTCCACATTTAGAAGTGTAACAAACCGTAATCGGCAATGCCACTTAACCTAGTGACTGAATCGCCACCAGTTAACATATTGACCATAAATACACTTCCCACCATTAGCACAAGAGGGCTAGGGGACAGTGAAATAAAACCCTCTTTAAATAAATGATGTAAAGAGCAGCAAGACGCCACGCGCCAGCCAAATGGCAAGTCAGTAATGGTCGCCGCTCAAAGCTCCCATTTAACCAACTTTCCTTTGAATATTTAACGTCGGCTACTTTGTTAACTAATATTAAATCACATTGATGGTATAGACCTAGGACGAAATCAAGTTAACTATATACCTAAGACTCAAATGAATATCTTTGGATAGTATATTAAGTATTAATAGTTTACCATTAATAAATAATTTGGTCTTCCAAAAACAGAAATGTTGTTCTCACTTCTCTTACCCTTAGGAGATTATTTACAAGGTTTGTTCATGATACCGCTTAAGTAACCTTCTTAAAACAGTTTAAGTAGCGAACATTAACATTTAAAGCCGGTTATGTGTCGTAAAGGCTATAAATAATAGAGAGGCCCATATTGTCGCAGTCCTTTAAGTCAGAATGATACAATGCTAGCACTGTGTACCTACGGCATCGTCAGGTCAATCAATACTTTCCCATAATTATACGCGTAGTATACAGAAATCGCTTGCAAAATATAGGTTTGTACAGTACAGAATGGAAAAACGGTTCGACCGAACGTGACAAACGCGACGATGACAAATGGTATCTTAAAATTGATGACGAGGCACTCTAGCTAGAGGTTAGTTTATATCAGTTATCATAAATTATGCCTAAAGGAAGTAAATGTTGTATTTGAAAAGTATATGAAAAAATTACACCGGAAGTTCGGCCGATGATCAAGTCGGAAGTTACAAGTTCGTAAGATAAACATTCCATTTGAAACATTATACCTTAACTGTTTATTAGCTTCGATAGTGTAATACAACCGTGAAGGATACAAGTTCGCAAAGTGCACCGCTCGCTGCAGCGTGCAGCGCTTGTGACGTCGGTTAGTAGGCGAGGGAATATTTATAATGTGAACGGATGCTAAAAGGAAGGCACGGCCGTGACCGACTTGTGTGACCGATATCCATGCTCCCCAGTGCCCTAGGGCTGCCGTTACTGATGTATACGCCCCACCAAACATTTATAAATACTATTATATTAGTTACGTGCTCTACAGCTGTGTCGTAGTATCAAGAGTTATCATCCTCGGCAAATTCCCTTTGAGAGGCTTATGTCTAGACGTGGGTGTAACGCGTAGAGCTAATTTGAGAATTTTCATCTTAAATGTTTGTCCAATTACAGATTACAAATTGTGCACAATACGAATAGAGAAACATTGTTATTGACCTAATAATTTCAAGAGTTTCATCTACTGACTTAAAAATATATATTTAAGACTGCATCGGACATATATATTTGAATCTAGAATATTATAACTATTACAGAATATTTCCTAACAAAATAATTGATTCATGAGTTTTCTAAAAACCCTTAAAAGAGCTTTGCATGTGAATATACATAATGGGACCCAAAAACTTCCGATAATGTTAATCTTACTACCCTTAAAAATTGACTCTTAATCGTTTAGTCCAGTGGTTAGTGACCTTGAATGCTATTCCTGAGGAGATCCAGGGAGGTCCAGGATTCCATTCCCGCATAGGACAAATCTTTGTGTGCTGAACATGACCATTTGTTGTGTCTGGGTGTAATTTATCCATAATATACATTTATATAAGTGTATTTATCAGTTGTCTAGTTGCCGTACTACGTGTGAGAAAATAAAAATCATAAATAATGTTATTTAATGTAAATGTAATTTGTGTAATGCTTCAGTGATATCATTTTTTTTTTACTTTTTCACAAGGGACCTATGGGTAGATCAGATAAGTCTAGGACATGTTTGTTTTTATGCCCCACGTTTTATTTGGTAACACATATTTATATTATTACTTAAACAAAAACAGTTTAGATTACAAAACATTGTTGTAATATGCAACGCAATATTTTCTCATTCACAGCTTTTAAAACCAGCAGGCGGAGATGCGCAAATGGAAAGTTAAGGTTTCAGGCTTTCAGTTTCAGATATTTTTTGTAAACAAACATTTAATAAACGGCATAAAATTCCAGGTTTTAATAAAGCTAAGCTACCTTGGCCTAGTTGATCAAAGAGCCAACCCGTAACCTTCGCAGATGAATTCCAGGAAACACGATACGGTAGCTAATAGACTAGTCTTATGCCGGTCACTCACATTCGCACGAATACGCAAACCCACAAGTGTAGGATGACATTTGTAAATGATTTCATTTCCAAACTGTGTCGGTTTTTTAACAGACATCAAAGCGCGCCAAACTTTGTCGAATGTTTGCGCGCATGTGAGTGACCGGGGTAACTGCAAGTTGTTTAGAAACTTCGGTAAAATACGGCGAAACTAAATACGGAATATTTCTTACAAATCTATTAGTCACAATTCACAACCGAGTAATTTTTTTTAAGGATTCATATTTTCCATAGAGGATTAAAATTTATATTTCAAACAAATCAAAATCCAAACACACTCTATTTGCAATCACATTATGGTTAATGTATAATCAATGCAATGTACATACACTGACATGTTTTACTTTACGATATACGGTCAATAACATGAACTTTTAGTAAATTAAAAGTAAACTATCATAATTACCTACGTTGGGAATGGTTACCAACTTTGGACTGACGGTGAACTCTAATGAGCACACAGAGACGGCCAAAAAGTGGTGCCCTTATTTCTAAAACTAGGAAAGTTTTTGTAGATACTGCAGCGCCGCAGGGGTGTTAATTAATAGTGCAATAGCGAAACTTCTTGTTGATATTTCGCGCCATAACTATATCTACACTCCAAACCTGACGGCGTTTGAAACTGTTTTCGTTGTATGCTTATTAACAACATAATGTTTTCAACACACAAATGTTTTCCAACATGACATAGATTTTATTCAATTGGATTTAAAAACTACAAATGTTTTCAAAATTGTACTGTGATAATCAAGTCTCTGCGATAATTAACTTTTAATATGTAATCAAAATAAATTCCCATTAAACGTTTTTACTTTTTTTATGTAAGTTTCGTGTTAAGTTCTTATTCTCCATGATTATTAAAACTGTAAAAAGTGGCATGTCAGTCGAAGTCAACGAAGCGTCTGATTTTAATGACGCTAGCACGTGCACATACTTCATGCATCTGCATAATTTGTAAAGCCAGTAAGTAATTCAGCGCCTGCATGACGACGGCTGTTTAAGAGTACCTACTGAACACATTTCGTGTGTATAATTAAGGAGTCATATTTATACAACTTTTCGATAAAGCCATTTAAAGTGTTTACGAATTAACCGATACTATAATCAATTGAGTTTTCTTGTTGCATAGTTTATGGATAGTACACCCAAACTCCAGCAGAATAACATTTATAAATATTTTAGCAATCTGAATACAAAGGTAATAGACATATTATTACGAGAATAACGTTAACGCTGAGGCAAAAGATTCAAGTTATCTATACTTTTAGGGTTTGCTTATACTACCTACCGTACTTTAATAAAAATTGTGTGTGTGTTACTTAAAATCTGAAAGGGTGATATTTATAAGTCAGGGTGATATTTATAAGTCAGGATATTTCGACTTTTGTCAGGTCTATGATTTGTCATACCCATAAGGCAAATGATTGAACAACACTCGTGGATGTTAGTGCCTATAAGATAATAATCAATGTGTGTTTCAAATAAAAATATGATATATAAAACTAACAATAATATTTATATAGATTTTATTTAAAAAAAATAAGGCCTAAAATCCAACACACACACACAGCCCATTGATATGGGATGGTCACAATAGTTTTATTTATATGAATTCAACCGAATATTAGCTATCGGGAAACAGTCAATTCTGGCATTGAAGTTTATTCCTATATTTACGATAGGGATTCTCACAGCTCGTATGGCTTTCGAGATTGGCAAAAATATATATTTTAGTTTCTGTTATGCATTTATATGTATATTAATGTCGATTAAAATTTTATTTACTAATACAAATATACAACCTAACCTCTTTTTTTAATACCACTATTTACTTTTATTTCTGTCCTACCTATATAAGAGTAATGATTAATTTACAGTCAAAATAATAGATTCTAAAATATCTTAAACTTAAATGATAAGCTAATACAGCGTTAGTAGTTACTTACCCGAAAACGTCTACCTTGCTAATTAGAAACCAAAATCGACGGAATATTCAAATTCAGCAGTATTTTACGCAAAGGCTCTAAAAAGTCAAACATTGAGATACCGTGTTTTAAGTTATTTTGCAATTAACTGTAATCGTGTGTTAGATTGTTAACTTTAACGATCAAAGACGGTATTTTTTGTAAGGTAGAATGTTTAATGGAAAAAGTTTTAATAAGATTTCATTTCAACGAATAGCTTCTTAACTTACTCGGTTATGGAATCATTTCTTGTAATATTCTTGGTACCAGGCCTAAGGGCTAAACTAGAACACCAATTCATAAAATGAGCTTTTAATAATATTTAATGTTTCAAACACTATAGCTTTTTATGTAAAACGTATTGCTACTTTTTAGGGTTCCGTTCTCACAGGGTGTCAACGGGACCCTATTACTTAGCCTCCGCTGTCCGTCTGTCCGTCCGTTTATCTATCAGTCGGCTGTATCTCACGAACCGTAATAGCTACAAAGTTAAAACATTCATAAAAAAAAAATAAAAGAAACGTTTGATGTTACCCCATAAAAGAGACATGTTTTTTTTATTTTTTTTGCGCAATTTTAGCGGCATATATCTTGTAAGATGGTTCGGAACCCTTCATGCGCAAGTCCCTCTCACTTGGCCGGCACTGAGTCAATTGGATCGTCACTCAATAAGTTTAGATTTTGGTAAAAGATCTACGTGACTATTGAAAAAAGTGCCATTTATCTGTTCATTGTAATAAATTTCACTTAAATAAACCTAGCAGCCATTTTCGTCACACGCTTCTGCAAAAAGCACCTTCAATATCCATTAATAACGCGAGTTCCTCGTTAATATGTATATTCGTACTTACCAAAAGTTTTTTGTTGAATAAGTACGTGATCCGAATAATCAGTAAGAGTTCAGAGTTTTTCAGATACGAATACAAATATCCGCCTACACAAAGAAACGGAATTATATAATCCTTACATTATTTCGGGAGTCGAGACAAAAAGATTTCAAACAGCGTTAAAATACGTAACATTTAGGTAAAAATATATATTTACGAGTAAAACGTTGTGGAACACGTAAAAACATTACTCGTCTAGTGTTTTACTGATGTTTTTAAAAACAATAAGATCAAGAATTTCAGTTTATTTTCTGCTATATTATTATGTTTAACAGTTCAATTCCTGTGGGAGGTAGAAGTTGCGGACTTGGGTAATAAATATTCATTGTTACGAGAGAGCATCAACCATGCAACTAGTGCGTGAAACTAAGCTCTCAGCTGCTGCGGTCAATCAATTTACGTTCAATAGAGATAGTTACTAAGTAGGTAGCAACAAAACCGGTAACGCGAGGGTCGGGCTCTCGACACCTACATAAATTAAGAAAGAATGGCGCAACTCGTGACTGTAATAGCACATTGAACAGATTAAACGCCTTTGAGACGTGGAAGCTGCGGTCTACGATCGATACACCATTTTCCTTAACCGTATTATTCTAATAGTAATAACTTTTGTAGATAACGATTGGTAAACGATAAATTAGAATTACCAATGAGGAAAGTTCTTTTTTCGCTTAAATAACTTTGAAAACGTAAGCTTTTTTGTTTATAATAAAAATAATAATAAAACTCATTTGATATTATAGTTGTATGTCTTTGTTAAATTACTGTATTTAATATTATCTGTTGCCCACGGCTCCACACGCATTCGAGTCGGTTATCGCGACAAAAAGTAGCCATACCAAGTTTCATTAAAATCGGTTCAGCGGTTTAGCCGTGAAAGCGTTACAGACCGACAGACTGAGTTACTTTTGCATTTATAATATTAGTAATGATAATTCAATTGCTATCCTGTTATCAAAATCTCCAGAAATACTTTAAGTATTTTTATATCATTAATTACTGAGATGATATGATAAATGATTTCGTAAACATCCGATACTGTAAAACACATCTAAACCAGTATAGTAAATAAATATAAGACTTACCCTGAGGGCAGATCACGGGTTCCCTTTGTACCTGAAAATATGTTAAATAAGTTAGGTTTGTTTTGCTTTGATGAGGGTTACACAGCTTATACCTACGTGGAAAATTTTAACCGTCTTAAATTTACTGAAACGATATTTATTTTAAAGTATATGACGTATAAAAGGTTTGACATTATCACTTTAAAATTATCTTATTTAGACCTATCCTTTTAACGTGTTCATCGTAAAATTTTGTGTTCATTATTCAGATTATACTCGATTAAGGTTTAATATGAGTGGAACAAAGAGAGTGAAAACCACAAAAAATATATGCGGATATCTGAATTATTGTCTCTGCAAGTAACTAAAATATAATAAATAAATAAATGTGGACAACATCAGATACATTGCTCTGAAACCAATGTGTTATGGAATTAGAGACAGAGGTATCACAAACACCTACACTCAAGACAATGTAGAAAAGTCGTTTTCTATAATATCTAAAATATAAAAATGAATCACTGAATGTGTTGCTAAGCGCAAATCTCGAGAGCAGCTGAACCGATTTTGCTAATTCTTTTTTTAGAATATTCCTTGACGTACGAGGATGGTTCTTAAGGAGAGAAAAAATTAAAAAGAAAATAAAATGTATCGACTGTAAGGCGGTACAAGGTTTGCCGGGTCAGCTAGTTAGTTAGTTTCATATATATATATAGTTTAAAACAAAAAAAAATAGCAGCCTTTACAGCAACCTCCGCTATTTGAGTTTAGGTACGCAGTAACGAGTTCATTACGTGATCCATGAGTCGAACTCCGACGATGCTAAGCTTCATAGCTCATTGACAAATTTGAGGGATGAACTGGACGCGTACGAGAAGGAGTGACAACGAACAGTGTTTAACAGAAACGTGTGGAAAGACGAACGGGAGGTCTTTGTCCTGCAGTGGACAGTAAGGTCTAAAATGAAAAATAAAAGTTTAAAAATACTACGAATACATTTTGTACATAACCCACCAACGCGATATAGTTATGTAGGCAATTTGTGAAGGAGTTTTAAATATTTATTCGTCGATATATCTGCAAGGAAAGTGACGCTGAGAAGTCACTTTAACAAGCAGTCCAATTTTATATTCCCTTAGTTGCGTTCCCTGTTGGTATATCATGCATTTTTCGTTGAGATATTTATAGTTTTCCAAACTATTGTTTTAATATTTAGAAAACCGCAATACCTTACACGTTCTTACTTTTTTTTAAGAATTAATATAAATCTATACTAATATTATAAAGCTGAAGAGTTTGTTTGTTTGTTTGTTTATTTGTTTGTTTGAACGCGCTAATCTCAGGAACTACTGGTTCGAATTGAAAAATTCTTTTTGTATTGGATAGTCCGTTTATTGAGGAAGGCTATAGGCTATATAACATCACGCTACGACCAATAGGAGCGGAGCATAAATAAAAAATGTTGCAACTTGAAAAACCGTTGAACTAAAACACGCGAACAAAGTCGCGGGGGACAGCTAGTTATTTATATAAACACTTCGAGCTAATTTATGCGTTATGTATTAATTAAATGTCTTTTATAAGATAAGTACTATGAATTAGTGCAACGTTTTCCTCCAGTGGCGTTTATAAGATATTTGATCTCGATCAATCTCGAATCGAAATAAGATTGTTTTACTCTTGTTTAACAACGTGTTAACAGGGTCGTAGAGGTTTCATCTTACAATGGAAAAGTCTGTTACAGTCTTTATTACTACTGTAAGCTACCTACAATTTGCAGGATGGATCTTTACCCACTGAATTTATATGTTTAAATTTCATGGTTTTCTTTTAATTTCCTTTACCATGCTTGTTAGAGATATTTGATCCTTATGATTGACTCTATCGATTATTGCCATAAAATTACAAAATGACAATTTTTCGGATTTTAACCGGTTCGTATTTCAAACCGGGGCAAGCAGGGCAATGCGGTTTTGTTTCATTTTAAAAATAAAGGAATGTGTACTTGCACTAAAATTTGCTATCTCCGGTATTAAGGGTACTTTCCCCTCCAATGTACCCTGTAAACCTACCTACACCTACTTCAAAAACACTTGATGAACAATAGACGCAAATTAACTATGAATATTTACGCTGGTCCCAATAGCATCTCAATTATGATAATCATGATTATGCACGCGTTATTGCAGGTTAGTTAGCGCTCTTGTGACCAAATTGTAGCTACCTATTACATTAAAGATGAAAACCCCAGTTTACAAGTAAATTAATCGTTTATCAATCAATAAATTCAAAACTTGTTATTAAAAAAAAGTTAGAGTGTAGGTTTCCAAAAGTGTCCAAACACAGAAAGTGAGTAAATAAATAACATGTTCCGAAATAATACCTACTAGTGGCTTTAAATGTTTTATTGTCTACCTTTATCTAAATCTTCAGGTCGTAAATATAATTATCGGGCATGTTGGCGAGTTTAAAACCTATTATGTATTAAGTACTTGTACGCCATTATAATATTAAGATTATTACATTTTGTTAACACGCATTTTGGTAACATACCAAAATGTAATGTTTTATAAAATTTTACTGCTCTTGATAACAATACACTTAATTGAAGAATAACTTAATGGTAGGAGAATGAATAATTACAGAAGGAAGAACAAAATCTACGCGGTTCACGCTTCACCAACCTCATAACTCCATAAGTAGATGAATATTTCATTCACAGCGACATGGTGGTTTATTAATGGCCGACCGGCGACCTCAAGCTCACCAAGCAATTATTTTGTAAGTAAAATTCTCCTATAATTTAGTTGATAAGACTTCGAAGAGACGGCTGCCTACTCGTGTAGGGACCTAAACGCGATCGTTAAATGAGATACTAATAATTTTCTGCCTTTCAAATCAAGTTATAAAAGAGCTCTCTATTAAGACTGGCACGATCGATAACGATTATACTTTGAAGAATGGCAAACGTTTATTCAGCCCGCAATTAAAATAATAATGATGTACCTAATTACGTTTCATGAAGATCCAATTATATTTCAGTCTCGAAATCTTATTAAATAGATGCATATTAATTTAAGAGGGTTGCTGGATTTTCGAGTAATGAAATAAATGAATAGAAATTGCACTTTAAATTCGCACTCGCAAGATTTTGTGGAACAAGAAACAGCAGGAAATGAAATTTCTTTCGTGCCCACTCAAAATATTCGTTTGACGCGAGGCAGCTGCCACGCTCCACAAAACCGACCTCTTTAGTTTTGTTTTAATATTACTCTGATAGAAGAGAGCCAGCCAGTTCAATTTAAGTCATTTTTAGCTCCTTATATTTTAAACAAACTTTGCTCTCGTATATTTATGTATTACAAAAACTCATTACCTAAGCCAAATTAGTCATTCTGTAGCTATATATATAATATAGATATAATACAGAAAACAATTAAAACTTTGTAAGTCAAATAGTAATTATAATAAAACATGTAATACACGTTTTTATTGTTTACTCAATGTTAATTTCACTAAATAACCTGTACGTGAAGGTATACCTACTGCCTAGTTTACATAGTTAGAGTCAAAATACATATCAAAACGTAAACATCACAGTGACCTCTGTAGATTAGTTGGTAACGCGGCTGGTGCCTTGGCGTTCGAGTCCGGTCTGATGTTCAAGTTTTTTCATTTTACCTGCATCCAATACTTGTACAAATTACGTGTGTCTGACGAATGTGTGTATTTACCCACATGCCCACACTTTACTGCAAACCGGTTTTAATTTTAAAACCGGTTTGCTAATTGGTTTTGCAGTAAAGTGCAGTGTAAATGTTTGTATTCAATTATAAATATTCGCTCCGCATGCATAATAAATAATAAAAAAATAATATCTCTCAAAATTAGGCTATATCTATACTAATATTATAAAGCTGAAGAGTTTGTTTGTTTGTTTGAACGCGCTAATCTCAGGAACTACTGGTTCGAATTGAAAAATTCTTTTTGTAGTGGATAGTCCGTTTATTGAGGAAGGCTATAGGCTATATAACATCACGCTACGAATAATAGGAGCGGAGCATAAATGAAAAATGTTGCAAAAATGAAAAACCGTTGAAACTAAAACACGCGAACAAAGTCGCGGGGGACCGCTAGTCTGAAATAAACGGAGAGCCTAATAAATATAACAGTTAAACAAAATCAAACATTAATCAAGTCGCTTCTCAATATTGATATAGCGTCCCTCATTTCCTTGGAAACGGGTAGCAATAAAAACTCTAATAAGGAGCAGATGAAGCTTACGACTAATAGATTGATTACCACACGAGCGGGTCTAGGCAACCGAGACGTTAGCTTAACGACGCCCTGCCCGATCTCCACCCACTGTATTAGGTTTATGCCTTAATCAAGTTTCTTTTGTATAATAGAAAATGAAGATAACTATATTTTGTATAGAAAACTCCCCTTAGAGTAACTTTCGGGGCGCCGCAATTTGTTATGTATTAAGAACATAATTATACAATGTTTAGCCAAAATCAAGATATTAATATTTTTATAAGTAGTTTAATATCTGTGTAAATTACTCCAACCTTTTTATCATTTTGTTCGTATTTTGTACGTAATGGTGTTTAAAAAGCAGGCAGGTAATTTCCCTATACTAATAAGCCCTTAATAGCTTTTCAGCGGAAAAAAGAGAAAACGAATGAAAAAATCAGAGCAAACCCAAGCAACACGTGTATCAATCAAATAGACCGATATCGTTGGTTTACCGACCTATAAAGCAAACAAAAGCCCACAAAATCACAAATATATAACCACGGTAAAAAATATTGGACGCGCTTAACTAAAGGTAAGAATAGGCTAACGGGATCCCAACACGCTTAGGTTATTATCTATTATTGTCGTGTCTCAGCAGACGAGCGTAGACTCGGCCATTTATTTTCATGGTAATTTATTCCGAATAAGAGAACATTCCCTTGATATGAGTTCAGGAATATGACTAACAATTGTACCTTAGTTTACCACGCAAATATTTATAAAATGGTAGGTTTCCGGCACATCTTTAGACGGTTTACCCGCCTCATGATATCACATATAATTAAACAATCTATTTCGTATCAAACTTTGCTTAACACAATTAATTACTCAAGGATAACGCATGGAACATTTATAAAGAGGCTCAGAAAGTGGAAGTGTCATCGTAAATTACGAGACAAGTTAGCGACATTATCTACACGGTGAGTTGCCCCCGCGGCATGTCACTCGACACGACGCGAAACATTTAGATGAATACAATGCATATATAAACAGATGCGAGAGGAAACCAAAAGTTAATACATGTTCCTTTTCAATCACAGCGATACTCGAAAAAGTTAGGCCGATATGAGGAAGATCTTCAACTTGTAAATGGAAACAAGTTAGTATTCATACTGTCATTCTTTTCACTATGGACTTGGATATGAATTTAGATATGTAAGTGGCGTTGCTTAATAAAACGCATGATGTAGGAATAACGACACCCTTATCGAGAAATAATACTAGCAACTCAGTGAAACACGGAACGCTCGTGAAGCAGTTCAACTGTTTCGAGCGGCCGACAAAACAAAAAGCGGCCGAATGGGTAACCGGCGTGCGCGAGAGCAGTCGGAAGCTCGAGCAGTCCATATACGGTGATCACTGGCTAACTGCTGGAGCAGTACGTGTATGGGCCATGTCTACTGTATATAAAAGTTAAAATCAAAGGTAAGGTAATATCAAAGTTAAAGCGCTTTAAAGTTCAGGAGAAAAATTGATGGTATAAATTGTAGCTACAAGTGACGTCACGCGACATTTCCAATCACTATATCTTCCTCATTGTTTGTTTAAGTAAATAAGAAAAAATACGTGTCTAATATTTTTTAATAATCTATGTAACGTGTTAATAAACAAAAATAGTTCGCATCCCTATTTGGCCCTACGAATCAATCTTGATGACGCCCCAAAATTTAAGAACCGAAACTATGTATGTGCCATTTACCTATTGTTCGCACTCGAATGAATCTGAAGTAAAATGTCAAAAAGAAAACAATGTGTATTTTCTTGGACGTTTTTATTTATGGCAAGATTACCGCGCAGTGCGGCCCCGTATTGCCAGTGATTTTATTCCAATATTCCGCTCCTTTACATCTAAAGAACTTACGTAGTTGTTACAAGGCTCAACAAATAAATATCATATTATTTCTCACAAAAAGGTTACGGTGGTAATATTTCAGTACCAAGTTTTATTTAAACTGAGTTATAGGTACTACGCATTTCCTTATCTAGTTAGGTAGGTATGGATAGGAGAGGTTCTTAAATTCTCAATACTGACCTATTTATTGTAAACATTTGTGAGATTCACAGAAGTCATATCAGACGGCTTAAATTGATTGAACCAAAAGTAAAAAAAAGCGTGCTACACAACAATGTGCAATATGTAGGTGAACATAAACCTTCGGGGCCTTTAAAGATGACCTTTAATTCAGGTAATAAAAAAACACTTGCAAATGTATTGAATAATTGATAAAACAAGAAAATGTCAAAAGAAAATCAAGACACTTGACCAAACATTATGAATTAGAATCACATACATATATGGACGAGCCTAAGCGATAGTTAGCTGTAGAGGAACAGCTGGTTTCGGTGATATTGCCTCGTTCCGCGCGATACGTCCAATGCTTACAAAATACACTATGTTCGACAAATCGATACCTGCTGGCTGCCATCACAGCGACGATATATTTACTATATACATACAACTTACTATATACACTCGTACGTACATAAACAGAACTTACATTGAATAGCATTTACAGGCACGTGTACATCTATTTTGGTTCTAGATTTCAGTCTACTATAAAGGCTTTGGGATTGAAAAATCATGTCTGTTTATGAAATACTCCGCTCGATTATTACGTCTGAAAATCTTATTGAATAAACTTGTGTGCGGCTTTTTGGGCTTCAAGGATTATAACATTATGAAAGAAAATTTTCTTAAATCTCAAATGTAGCTCTTATTTTACTTAGCTGCACTGTGTTGGTGTACTAAAATTTATGAATTATGATGCCCAAGACGTCAATTTCTTTTTATTTCTATCGTGAAAAACTCAGCGCGTTCTCATTTACATACACTTTGCTGACCCAACACCGATAAAACCCTTTTTATCGCAGTAAAAAGGATTTCTGAGGTTCAACAAAGAATTCTTTACTATTTAATAGAAATCGGAACATTTAACGGACCATTCTCCGGGATCCGTCATTTAAATTGGTGTCATTATTTTATCTGGCCCAGATGGTACAAATCTTTAAGCGTTAAATAAAATATGAATTAAGTTTTTTTGTTGTAGTGTTTAAAAAACATGCACCTTGTTACGTAAAGTACATGTGCGTGTTTAAATTAAATAATTATTAGGCCTTTGTTTTGTAGCTTAGATACCTACTACGAAACGTTGGCAGAATAAGCTTTGATTATTTTTATTTACTATCAAAAGTGAGCATGGCAGACGCTACTAATCTTTCATTTAAAAACCATTAAGGAAAAGCTACCGAACCAAATAGGAAATTCTTGCTGGCAACCCTCAGTGTATGCAATGTAGCCACGCTCCAGCCTTCAAGCGTAACGTGAATCAATGACGGATGTGGTGAAGAAGTGTCGGGCCGTCCCCTTTGTGCATCCAGTCACAAACTGTTTGACTGTTGTAGCTTGAAATGTAATAGAAAATCATGTCAAATTCGCCGCAGAATGACAAAATGACATTTCAAAAAGCTCTAACATATTATAGGCACATACAATACAATCGATTTTCTCCAATAGACCCAAAGAGAACAACTAAATATATAAAAACCATCTGCTTAGTTAGATTATACTGTGGTAGATGTTCTGCATGTAATAAAAGTCAAATCCGAGTACATTGTGTTTCGAACTTTGAAAAAATAAACGGTTAAATAATTTAAGAATAAAATAAAAGAAACGCCCTAAAAAAATTAAAATAAGCAAAACCTTAAAAAATCTTTTATGCTTAGACTTTCAATTAAACGTAATATATTACAAAAGCGCATAAACTCTAGAATAAAAGAATAATATGAAAGACATTTGAACACGACGTAAAATATGTACGATTGGATGGACGGGTAAGGTGATGTTACAAATGCACCTAGTTGCCTATTCGAATAGGAGAGATAAAAATCCGCTGATCATCGAAAAGGGGCCGGGTGTGCAAACGACGAGGCGTGCCTACCCAACCATTTATTTTCGATTGCCCGAACGTTGCAAATATAGCTTTCTGTTCCAGTATGGGTCTGTAAATCCAAATTGTTAGTGCACACCAAAACTCTTTGTGATCGACTATGTCAAACGTTAAATACTTTTTGTTAGTTTTTGTACAAAGCGTCAACCTTTAAATGTTTTTCCTACACCTTATATTTACTACCAAACCTTAACCAAAGCCATTACGTAATAGCTATTTCATCATAAACTGAAACTTCGAATCGAACTTCATAAGACTAATTTAATTTGGGCAGAAGTTACCGGAACCCGCAAAGGGTTACGCGACGTAGGTACAGAAATAACAAACTCGACGGAATTTACAGCTTTTCAAATAGTTGAATAAATTTATTTTCTGTTTTAGTGTCAAATTAATGTTTATTTTTGAGGTACAAATGAAAAAGTTAATAAGGACCAATTAAAATATTTTTATATTTTATCGAGTAAAATAACTTAGGTATAAAATTAAATTGTTTATTTCTTATTACGCACCACAGAAAACAATTGAATGTTAATGGCATGTTGCATATTTATTGATTTAATTGAACCAGCTCACACGTTTTGATTATGTAATTGATAATTAAATAAAACTGGTATAATATGGCGCTTGTATCAGAAACATGTCACGAGTACCTACAATGCAAACTAGAAGTCAATATTATACCGAGAACAGCGCACGTAGAACCGCTTTCCGTGTTAGACGTCAACTACGAACATAACTAATGTAGGTGAAACATACATAGCTACAATATAGGTAGGTAGGGACAAACTTAAACAACACGACGAATTTTTATCTGATCCTGAACCTAAAACAATATAAAAAGATACCTTTATCGAACCTCTCAACCTTGACAGACGGTTTTTGTTTCGTGTGTCGATTCCGTCAGCCTTCAGCCTTTTCAAGGGTGACGCTCGAAAGGGCCGCACGCTCGGGGAAAAGGCATAATGAATATAATGCTTGCCCAAACGTTAAGATAGCTTGTGAACTTTGACCAACAGTCGACGAGTCCATTAGTTCTGGTCGAATGAGTTTAGATGGAAGGTAATTGGGTTTAAAACGAGAACATAACAATCTCGATAATGTCCGACCATCCAAGCTGCATGAAATGTGGCGTTGGCAAGCCATTGTCGTTCAATTCGAATTGAAACTGACTAATTTGTACGGCCTGAGTTATTTGGCTCTCAAATAATTGTTTTCCAGATTTATTGACGAGTTCGGTATTTTCTATGCGCTTAACATAATAATGGTACTAAAATTGAAATTCTCGCTTGAATAATGTCGAACATTATTTAATAAGGTACCTTGCAGGTATTCAATATGTATTATGTTTATGTAAGTTTATTTCAGCTTTGTTCTACAACTGGAACTTTAGAGAGCTATCAGCTAACCTCGCAACCTTAATACCATTGTTATATGGTTATGAACATTGAAAACAACAAATAGGTAATGAGTGTTACTTTAACGTCGATACATGATCTTGTAAACGATATGAACTCATCTTAATGAGTAAAGAAATCCACAAAGTTTGCTAACAATCTGCCGCATCACCAGTTTAGCGTCTGACTTCTGAAACTACCTTGAGAAACTCGTCAGAGTAAACATTGAACCGTCGTCACTGTAAATAAACTCTTAAGAAACGCTTAAGGCTCTATCAACTATGTACACATAATAATAGCCAATATTATTTCGATGTTATAACAACTTTAAGAAAATGAAACTCTTCACCCTTGACAAAAACGTTTGATAAAGTAATATTGCAGTGTAGCCATAAAAAAACCCATCCTGAGATCATAAAATAAGTCGGAATCTTCTAACAAATGAGTCGTTAAAATCTCATTCTCCACTCCTAAACATAATTTCTTGAGTGTGTCCCCTGAAATGGAGAGCATTTCGTTCATAATGGACTTGCGGGCTGAGGGGACATTGTATTTACAATTTATTGGATGTCATGTACACTATAGTCGGCTATCAAGCTAATAAATGTTTGTATTATAATCTAACTGAAACAAGCTCGGTACCCGTGATGGGACTATAGTACTCTATACAGAATTACGAGGGAATCTCAAACAAAGGATTAATTCATTGGGTCTTAATTAATAAAAAAAAAATAATAAGTATATAGAGTAGTATAATAATCAATAATATATTTATGTGGTTCAATTTAAATGTCGAAACTAAGTTTGGATAGCAAAGGCGGGTTAACATCCACGGAAACAAATTCACGACGCGGATACGGAAGAAAACTAAACGGCGGAGGCGCGGAGTCGAGCTCTGACAATAAACGGAACTATTAAATCCTTCGTATCTTATAAGTTATAGACTTATTAAAGATCTTATGCTTTTTAACGCTCTACATATTAACAATTAACTTCATTTTCACTGCGCTATAACTTAATATCATGATATCATAGTTACATTAATATTTAAATATAAGATATTATTCAATTATTATATTCTTAGCCTTTTCCCAAGCTTCTTTGGGGTCGGCTTCCAGTCTTACCGGTCTTATCTGACCTCCACAAACCATTTTACTGGGTAACACAGTATCCCAAAGTAAGACTGTTAAAGTTTGTCAGAATCGACTGTCAAAGATCAATGTATGACAGTCGGGACCAACGGCTTAACGTGCTTTTCGAGGCACGGAAGGGTCTCGGTACCTATGTTTACAAATGATCAATATCGTGAATAATTGAAATATTATTCAATTATTATCAATGTGGCAAATGCGCACAATTTGAATATATTACAATTAGTGCGCATCGATTATAACTTAATATGCACTGAAGCGTAGTTATGATAGACCGTACAAATGCACAATTATTGAATAATATCTAAATACGAAACGATTATAATGTTTAAACCTATTGCAGACAGAAAAGCTGCAATAGGTTTTCAATATAAAAAAGGATCTAAATAAACACACCGTAGTGTTAACGAATATTTCTTATGTTACTTATTACAAATCTATACTAATATTATAAAGCTGAAGAGTTTGTTTGTTTGTTTATTTGTTTGTTTGAACGCGCTAATCTCAGGAACTTCTGGTTCGAATTGAAAAATTCTTTTTGTATTGGATAGTCCGTTTATTGAGAAAGGCTATAGGGTATATAACATCACGCTACGACCAATTGGAGCGGAGCATAAATGAAAAATGTTGCAAAAATTAAAAACCATTGAAACTAAAACACGCGAACAAAGTCGCGGGGGACAGCTAGTGATTAATAAAATAATATGATTATTTTATTTAATTAATAAAATTATCATATTATTTTTATAATATGATTATTCACTAATATAAAGATCACCTCGATATATAAGCGAAAAACATAGTAACCAATATGTACGAATCTTTGCCACATTC
Source organism: Diachrysia chrysitis (assembly GCA_932294365.1). Lineage (NCBI taxonomy): Eukaryota > Metazoa > Arthropoda > Insecta > Lepidoptera > Noctuidae > Diachrysia > Diachrysia chrysitis. The sequence continues at coordinate 6,487,245 of OW028653.1, forward strand.
ATCATGGATAAAAATATTACTTACTGAAGAATCTTAAATTCACGGCAAAAAAAAACTTTAGTTAAATACCTACATTCTTAACATTTGTAAAATAAATAAAACTCCGGGTTGATGCTCGTTTTGCTAATTTTGAAAAATATTCAGAAGTTTCGGCTTAAAAGGCAGCACAAAGAAATGAAAGGAAACTTTTAGTATTAAAAGAGAAATAAGTTATAATAACATTGCAACGTTATAAAAATCCCATCGTGCGATACTCTTGGAAGCACTCGGGATTTTTTACTTAATTACACTTCACCATCTCCCTTGCGTTTACTAAAAGCAACTGTTTACGATTTTTCATTAAAGAAGATGGTGAAAAAAGGAAAATACAGAATAAGTATTCTCAATAACCCAATAGATCACTACTCAATAGTTTTAAGTCAGTAAGAAAGTAAATATCGAATCAGTATAATCATCATCAATTGTTTTATGATTTATATATGAATACTTATGGATAATATATGTTTTGTAATAAATATCCAACTAGGCACATTCGCAGTCAAACAAAGTCCCCTGTACTATACACTACTACGCTCTACCGTAGCATGTTACAGCGAAACGCGAACAAAGACAAATTGCATAAGCAAACACATCGCGCCACATTCATTATAACATGTTTTAATTGACGTGAAGTTACCACTGGGATCTGAGAACCGTCGACTATAATGCACAGACGTGCTTTGTATAAGTAGTCAATCAAATCATTTTGACCTAAGACCACTAATGTAAGAGCATTTAATAGATCCATAATATAAAGGACGAGACAAAGACTATCAAAATCAAATTATATCCCGCGCTTCAGAAGAGAGTCGAATAAAGAGCTGTAATGTAACACAGTATTGGTAGCGTGCTAGCAACTAAGTCGGCCTAGTCCTGCAATTAGATTAGATAAGGTACCTATGTACAAGAAGCGTTTCAGGTGGAGTACAGCCTTTGAAACGATAAGCCCATTTTATTGTCTGCGTTCGTCGCTCGCCGCTCGCCTTTATCTTTTTATTGTCGGCCCGGACCGGCATTAGCAATATGCTCCAAGAGTTACGTTCTGAAGGAGAACTGGAAGGGAACAATTATTGTTTTTACCGAGAGATCGATATTACACGGTTAAAGAAACAAAAAAGCTTTGATTAAAACGCGAATTGTGCGACAAAGCCAGGAAATAACCGAGCATTGATTGTAGCGGAATATAATTTCAAATAGTGTGTAGGCGAGCGTTCAAACAAAGAGTAAGTACGTGACTGGCGCCGCGAATGTAATCAATATTGCATCCGCGTCGAGCCGCTCCCGCTAATTGGACGTATTCGTTTTCCAAAACTATTTATTTCACTAACTAATATTCAACAACGCTATGAATAAATAATATGTGTTTCTGCAGCTGTAATTTAATTATGTATCTAACTATATCAATCTATACGCACATGTATTTACACGTATACTTATACATAAATACGTATGTGTCATTTACATTGGCTTTTTGAAAAGGGTACTTAGTGATCATATCTTTTTTTCGGTACCTAGTGAAACCGGGTTATTCCGAATAGCAATAGTATGGACGTCAGTAACTGTTTAGTTTGACAGGACAACGACTGTCGGGTCAGCTTTTCGATAGGTACTTAATTACCAGCGTTTATAATTACTTCTGACTAATCTTCTATACATATAAAATGCTTTGTCCTAAATGACTGACTGACGGATCAACGCACAGCCTAATCCGCTGATCGTAGACACCTGAAACTTGGAGGGCGAGTTCTTTGTATGACGTAGTCATCCGATAAGAAAGGTTATTCCGTAATTCTACCCCTAAGGAAGAGAAAAACAGGGGCAAAGTTTGTATGGGACAACGTGATTTGGTCCAATCTACTTCAAATTTTGCATAAACATTCTTTAAGAGAATTGATATAAGATATGTTTCGTATTTTATTAAAACTTATCGCCTAACGGGGATAAAAAGGGGGAGAAAGTTATTTTGGGCGTGACTTGCATCGAAGTTGATGTCAATACTACTAAGGAGTATTGACATCAACTTTTGATTTTAATTTTGACACATATTTAAAAACTCAATTCGATTTAAATATTCAAGCAACGGTGAACTCACACAAAACCTTGGTTCAATGCAATACTCTTTAAAATTGGAATTACAAGAAACTATTTTTGACATCCACGCAGACGAAGTCGCGGGCAAAAGCTAGCTATAACTATAAATCTTCTCTTCAATTTCCCACTAGTTCACTTGTTTTTTCCTCCGTGGAAGATGAAGTTTTTGTATCAGTCAAAGTTATAAATTTATATTCTTATACAGTTTGAGTTATAAAAAAAGTATATTTCTTCTTATATTTGTTGTACACTCTTCAACCCTGTGCGGCACATGTTTCTTCACAGAATTTTACTCCATTTTGAGGTATTTTTTTTATAATATTATCTTGAACATCAAAGACCGATTTCAAAGAAAAAGATCTTAAAACTCTGAATTTAGCCCTGGGGTTTTATTTGAGTCCATCTTATATTACTTTTTATGTGGATTTAAACGGGAAGGCACAAATCAGTAACTTGTTTTACAAAAATGAATTGCTAGAGGTCAATTAACAATCACCACACCTTCATAAATCCTGCAAACAGCTTTATATTTATGATACTTCATTTAAACGATATTTTTATGAAGATATAAGTATATTGTGATCGAGATGTTATAATTTATATATAACAGACTTGTAATCTTTTAAAATTACCCAACATCATATTTAATAATCATCAATTTTAAAACACCTAAAACTGCAAGTCAATGTACAAACACTATTGATCAACAACTGTCTGCCTTAACTAACTTCATGTGTCAATTTTACGTTAATGGATGTGACCGACACGACGCGCGCCTCTGCAAGTAATGCCCCATGAAAATATTTTAAATTATGACGGTATGTCCTTTTAACATAAACAAATAATATTTATAAAGATATACACTATTTTTACACCTTCATTTACGGGTTATTTGTGCAAACACTTGGTAAAATTGTTCACATACTAAACATTTCCCACTAGTACACAAAGCATAAATTTTTATGCTCACTTGTTTTTTCCTCTATGGAAAATAACTAATAACTACGGCGGAGTAAATTAGAAAGTCAGTTCGCATTTTTATTCTATTTTGAAATGTAGCGCATGTTTGTATAAACACGGCCAAGTCTACATAATGTAAAAAATAATTTTCTCCAATCTTGCTAAACCTCAAGAAAGGCTGGACCGATTTGAATATTTCTTTTTTCTTATGTGGCCATAATGTTATGGACAAAATTTTATAAAAGAAAATAAAGTATTAAAATATTTTGGAAATCTCACACCCACGCTTAAGTCTGGAATTAATAAAAACGATATGACGACTTATAAGAACTTATTCATAAAAGTGTGTGGGTATGTTGTTACACACCAATAAACAGGGTTGTACGAATTAAAGTTATATATGGCATCACAATAAAAATAACAAATTGTGTGGGCGAAACACGTTAACCAATTGAACTATTTTCTGAATACCTTGAATGGATGATGTTGTCCAAAAATTGAAATATTTTGTACACGAAATATTGTGTCGACACATTTTGTTCGAGGGATTCTTTTGTATGTCATCGTCAAATCATTGAATGTACTATTACTATATTTAGGTGAGTCTGTTCTATTTCCGTCCTTAATCAAACCCGGTCCTTGTGCATCACGTTAGTAAAGTCGTCTTACATCAAAAGGACTTCTAGGGTTTCCAATTATAGCGAGTGTTTGCGAACATTCATTGTCATCTTATCTTTGACTTGCGAATCTTTCTCCACGGGCGAGGTGAGCTTCAATTGTCTAGCAACTTTATTCTCCTGTATCTCTCTTATCGTTTTCGTTAAAATATTAATATTGTTTGATATTACGACAATCAAGTAGATAACTATATTTGCGTAAAGGAGACAAAATAACGTTTGCAAGAGTCTCAGAAAAATGAATAATTGCAAAACCAAAGACAGCATTTTGAATAACCTTTGTATAATAGGCGTGGAAAGTATCTGCGCTAGAGATCATTAGATTTTGCTTATTTTCTTATAAAAAAACAAAGAGAAGTTCACCTTTAGTAGTAATGGTGACATCTATTAAAATAACGCTGTCTAGGCAAGTGGTTTAAGAGCGGCTTTATGATATTCCACTCGTAGTAAATTTTGAGATAAGTTTGACGATTATAAAGTTAAAGAGACCCATAATACAGCTATCATAAAACGTGTCAAATTTACCAAAATTAAAATGACTAGATAAAAACGAACACTCCGTAATACATTCAGCGCTATTACCGTAATAGTATTAATTCACTTAAATAGGTTCTATACACCTCAACTATAAAATGTCTAAAGCAATCAACTAAATACATTTGATAAATAAACGTCAAGGGTATATAAATGTAATAATAAATATATAAATGTTACTTCGTCATGCATTCAACAGGTACACAGTATATGGCAGACATCCACTGAAGAATGGATATGTGATTACGATATCTTAGAGAAGCGCGATGACGGAGTCAGTGGACCGGCGGCTGTATAAGGTGTAGATGTTGAGTCCGCGAGAGAGGCGGCGTGCTGGCGACGCTGCGCCCGAACTAAGGTAAATAATTAAATCCGCTAAACGCTACTTACGCGGGGTGCGCGCTCCGGGGCACGGGACTAGCGGAGCTGTGTGCCGCGTGGCCGGGCTGCGGCAGACTGTTGCTCCCGGGCGCGCTTCACTTGTTACGTGCCTCCCGCCCGCCCTGCGCGGATGGTAGCCGCCCTCCGCGCGCCGCACCCTCGCCCCCGTTTCGACAACCCCGCCCCGCATCCGCTCACCAATATCACGGGTCCTTCACTTTGCAGCATCCTCACTCACTTAGATACGCACAAAGGTGAGCCTTTTTATCATTTTCTTTCGGATGCAGCCTCGTCAGTCAACCTGACAGTTGTCATGTCATTCTAAGCCAGGATTTGTATTACAGCCACCGTCGTTATGACTTGTACGTAACAAAGGGTTACATATAAAGTTGGTGTTTTACCTGTGATAACTTCATCTAAGGGTGGCTTCAAGTTCAGTTTCTTGTTAGTTGTTTTTGTCAATCCTGAAAACGTTATTGCGTATTATATTTCTCTGTATACGTTACACCCTCTTCATTTTCTGAATGTTCAAGTTTCAATAATCGAGCTGTAACACCAGAATAATAAAATATTTGTAACATTAGACATTTGTAACACAGACTGATCTGTTAATGCTACGAGTATATACGCTTAGAGTTGCTGTTCCCATAACTTTTAACACATATACTCCACACAGCAGATATAACAAAACCATCTTTAGAGTCTCATAATATAAAGCACTTAAAAATATAACACAGTAGAAAATAATGTTTTTTCAATCAGGTACACAAAATCCCAATTCGTCTATACGTCAATAAAAAAATAAAATCTATCTACCCGCTCAGGCTTTTAGAAGAGTCCATTAATGGATCTACTGAAAAATTTAATTAGTGGGTATCTGAAACGTTATTATTGGCAACAAATTTATTTATCAGTCTACGATGATTTTAATTACAATAATGAGCAATACCAATACCTGTAACGCGACACGGAATTATTCTTAATTTGGGAGTAATATATTTTATTTCAGCTATCGTCTAAAATAATTTATTTTCCGTGTTTCGACTTGGGATTACGTTGTTGCGACTCTTGACGAATCTAACTCCCAACTGGTATCAGCCGTAGGCGAACAAAACTCAAAATCTTGTGCTATAGACAGGTGCGAATATAGTTACTTATGCCTAAGTTAATATAATATTTAAGTGACCACTCTCATATCTCTGATAAATATTCGATCTATATCATGACTCTGGAAGTATATATATATAGTATTGGTTGTATTTCGCCTTGACCTATGCCAATGTATAAAATGTTTACTTAGCACTAGGTGACCATTTAATACACTGACATAGGTATATACGCGTTATCAAGGTGCTTACATCACGTTGACCACTAGGTACTTCAGCTTATCTGTTGCCATAATAAATATTTAACAGATTAAAGTTATATAATCAAGTGACTTTATTCACCTACTAGGTACATCGCAGAACGTTTCTAAAGAGAGCTTATGGAATACTCTCAGGCAGACGTCGAACGAAATTGAAAAATCCTTCAACATATTCATCAAAATTATAAGTACCTCTACCTAAATGCACACTTTATTATTGCGAGATACAACATGATTTTGTTTACCTAGCCTCACAAAGTTAATTATATTATAACCAGAAAATCTTTACGTAGGTAGATATGTAGATACCTGTAAAGTTATAATGTTTTAGAGTGTATTTTAATTAATAAAGTTAAGTAGGTCTTCAGGACCTTAATTAGGGTATGAGATGAGCTTTGAAAGAGATTTTTACGGAAGCTAACCGTAACCCAAAATGGACTTTGATTATCGCAGAGTTTAATTACCTACATGACCGCGTGCTAGCGAGGCATTGAAGGGTCAAACCAGTAGGCCTATTTGCTATCTCCAGTTGCCAACCCAACCGATGTTTACCGGATAGAAATAAGTATCTATAAAAATGCTTATTCAGTAGCGGCTAACGTCGGTAACCAACTAAGTAGTAGTAGATCTAGTTTGTCATCGAAGTTACACGATAAGAAACTCTTGTTTTCACTGTCTTTTTTATAAAGCAACAATCGCTTTTGTTGACAACCGCCATAGCGAATAACCCTGCTGGTACGGGACAATTATTTGTGAGTAAACCGTGAATATGATAATCGCTATTTGCTTTATTGGTGGATAGCCGCCACGAAAGAAAGAGAAGGCAAGACAAGAAGAGAGCCTGAAGTCAATTATTCGCCCAGCCGCAACAAATCTAACAGGATACCTTACTTATCTGGGTTACCTATCAATTACCTCAAATTTACGTGTGACACGTACACGTTAAAAATTTTATAAAGCTGATATCTAAGAAACCAACAAGGTAACAAGTTTCTACAAAATTAGTTCAAGGTTTAGGGTTTAAAACAAGTACAGGTACAAGTGAGTGGCTTTCGTAGCGGTAACACCCGGCTGCGGAGTAATGGGTAGGTAAATGCAAAGACGACATCAATCGCGCGTGTCGCCGACGCTAGATTTGCGATAATCCGTACAATTAAGCGACAAGCACGTCTCCCGCCCGCCCGGACGTATATCACAGATTAAAATAATAATTATGTTACGGAGCGCGGACCCTGTAATATCAATTTGTTCATTAACTGGTCCTCATTACATTATGCGAAATTTATATCGTTTGGTTATGAAATGTCTTTTTTCTTATTTTGTCTTTTTAACTCTGGGACAAATCGTCATGGACTTCATACACTCTGGGGAAGACAGGACTCTTACCACCTAAAACCAACGGGGTTGGTTATTGCAGACCAGGCAGGAACGCATTGCAAGCTACCGCGGTCCCCGGCATAGTGTCCCAGTACTATATTATAATTATATTACTATACTAGCTGTCCCTCGCGACTTTGTTCGCGTATTTTTAGTTTTTTTTATTTTTGCAACATTTTTTATTTATGCTCAGCTCCTTTTTGTCGCAGCGTAATGTTATATATTTTATATTTCATATAACATTACGCTTATAGCCTTCCTCAATAAATGGGATATCCAACACTGAAAGAATTTTTCAAATCAGACCAGTAGTTCCTGAGATATTAGCGCGTTCAAACAAACAAAAAAATAAACAAGCAAACAAACAAACTCTTCAGGTTTATATATTAGTATGGATATATTGAAACCCCTTCTTTTTCCACTAGAGTAAATGTGTCTGGTCATGATAATAAGTTCTACTATAGGTAATGATAATGTAAAAGCCTACTATTATAATTATCTTCTAAGTTAGGTACTAGATACTATTTCAGACTTTTGCCTAATCGCAATTTGAAATTTGGCTACGTACATAGTTGTAACTTTTTATTTAAATAATACTTAAGTATAATAGCTATCTAACATGAAACCAAGCAAAACATACATACTATAAGTAAACAGGATAAAAATAAAAGGTTTTATTTAGAAAAATACAGAAATAGATGCTTGTTATTATAAGTTCGTCTACGAGCTGTACATTTTATTCGCTTTACTGAATTCTACGTGGGCGACGGATTATGCACTCTAAGATTCACCCTTCTCATATTTACAACAAAATAAAAGCAATTAGAGTGTATTTATAAAATACACTGTAAATCTGGCGTGCGTGGTAGTAACATTATATTATTGTCTCTATTTTCGATATCTACTATTATTATTATTAGTAATTGTATTTTCGACTTATTAAAAGACGGACAAAAATTTGATATCATTCTAAAACATCTCCAAGATTTAAAACTTAATTTTAATAAGGTGTTTAGAATAGTTTATAAGCTTGCAAGTCTTGTGTCGAGGCAAATTGTGGTATGTATCTACACATACATATTAAACAATAATCGCTTCGTAAAATACTAGAGTAATGTTCAGATTCAGTTGCTAGCTAGTACCTACCGAGCTACCTACATGGACAAAGACACCTTGCATATCAAATAAACAATAATATTCCTTTCTACAATATGCTAGCAACAAACATCCGTTTTAAGATATCAAAGTTTTTCTTAACTACATGTAGAATCACTTCTTGCTCACGCAACAATACCTAAACTACAGAAACAAAAGTAAACAAAACTCTCAAAGCCTTCTATAACCTTAAACTTATGTTCTTAAGTGAAATATAAAACAATTTGTATGAAATGATAGGGCAGAGCGCTGTCGGCCGACCCGTTCAGAATGCTCTCAAGGGCCTCGTAGAACCCTATTCTCCCGGCTAGTTCTTTTATCCTATATATCTTCAAATGAGAGAGTTCATTTAAAATGTCTAGAGGAAACTCGGAACCAAGCATTATCAAGAAAGCAAAATAAAATAAGTTAATAATGTTCCAAATATATTTTTGAATATTTTGTACTTTTCTATCTTCTATACAAATTGCCGCGATGCTTCCGTCTGTTTGAACGCGATACTCAAAAACTACTTAATGGATTTTCATATAGTTTTCACCAATAGATAAAGTGATTCAAAAGGAGGTTTGTGCGGAACCGGGTCGTGTTGCAAGTTTTAAATAAACGGCAACAAAATTACGATCAATCTTGGAACAAACATCATTAAATGTTTTGCATCGCATGGATATTGAACCCAAGACCCTTACCTTATCGTTTAACTACAAATAGAATAAGAACCTACCTACTACTTCAGCGCTAACACATATTATGGCGGTTGCTCATACTGTATTGAGGCAAGATGGTCCTATTATCATATTAGCTTGGAAGTGTGACTAGTTAAACCACGTACGTATTACTATTAATAATTATTCTGTGGTTAAACTACGGTAACTAATACAGTAAGTTATACGGTAACATGGCAGTTTCCTAATAATTGGGTTGCTACGGTCAGGTGACAGTTACTTCAGGCAATGTAGGTACTTACTGATCAAGTAGGACTAGTAAAAACTTATTAGGTAGTCCGCTATGATGCTCAATAATAGCTCTATTATTAAAAAAGGGTCTCAATATTGAATTAGAAAGATAAATAATCAGTAACTACTTACTTACATTGAAAATGTTAACATTATATCAATTAACGAGGTCAGATAATTTTCCTTTGTCATATAGGTACAGACCAAATGTACAAGATGGTAACACATAAGTATCTAGCCTAGATAGATAGGTATATACCTATACATTATCCCACGTGCGATATGAAAATGCAAACCTAAGCTCACGCTTAGTTAGACGATTTTTATAACTATCTTGTCCAACTTTTAAAATGTGTTTATTGGACTCAAGTTTCAAAACCTCCCGCAATTCCTTTTATAGGTTAAGATCACTCTGCACAAAATACTAAAATGAATTCGTTTAGGTCCTATAGGTCCTTGTAAATGAATATTACTCCGCATATCAATAATAAACACATACATTAGGTACTTAAATCCCTTTATGAATAAAACTTGTAACAAAGAGCTATGTTCCAACAAGAAAATGTTAAATTAAACAGATCTAAGATATAAATAACAAGTTTATTACAACAATATGTCAATATTTATACTAAAAATATTAATGAAACACTTATTATGGATCGACCTAATGTTTATTTCATGGAATAAACCGGAATAAACACAGATAAGTAGGTAGGTACATGATCTAGATACACCCATATAACTGATGGCCTGGCATTCGATATCAAGTGGAATAATATTTACATATTTATTATTCAATGCCAATCTTATTTAGTTAAAAACACGCGTCATCAGTAAGACGTCATGGTGACCTAGTATCTTATCAAACCTAAATCTACGCACAATTGTTTTTTCTATTTAAAATGTCTGTTGAGTCCAACATAAAGGTCAACACAGTCATAAAGATGATATTACATGTTTAAAAAGTATTTTCTACAACGCAACGTGGCTTTTAAAAATCGATGAACTATATTATAAAAACTCTAAAGATAAACTATATAGACAACCAGAACCACCTTAGTACTGGAACACAGCACTTAACAGGGTGAATCTAATAAAACTTAAAGCGATAAAAGTTATTCATAATATGATGTATGTCTATCGAAGTACATACTAACTTGCGGAAGTAAATGTATAAAGTTACTCATAATCATTAATTGAAATGTCTAAATAGAAACATTTAAAGACCTCGCCCTCGAGATTGTTATTGAGCTTCCTATCAAAGATCTGTATCTAAGGTAAGCAACGCCCGGAGCAAGGTAAAAAAATATCAAAAAAATTCTCAAGTATTTTTAACACATAATCAAAATACAAAAATTTGCCTAAAATCCTAAAAATATCTTGACGATTTAAACAACACTGGGATCAAAATAAAGTGCCTACCTCGAGTGGGGTCGAGGGCTGTTCCGTACAAGTGACAGAATCTCAGACAAAACAAAGTAGGTAGATATCATTTAAGTAAATGTAGGTTGGGTATAACACGGATTTTAATTCGTACATTTTTTCCGTAAATAACATATTTCTATGTGTTGAAGAGTAAAAGTCGTGTACTAAATACACCACAGGCCACCGAGCAACAAAGAGAGACTTCTCTTAAACCTAGACGGGGCATGGGGCGGTAGTTTCCTTGTTTAGCTTTTAGTCAAACTTAAACATTATTGTTAAAATTGTCAAATGTCACATTTAGTTACTCGCTGAGTATATCACTGAGTGAAAAATTTGCTTGCTACGCCCAGAAATCGAACCGGCTAAAATCCGAAAACTATTCTGTTCATGAACTTTTGTGCCATTAATAGTACCTACCTAGTAATATGATCAAATCTTTGTAACAACATGATAAAGAAATGAAAGGAAAACCATGATGTCTAAGCTTACAAACACAATGGGTCAAGATAAGGCACTTTTTACTCGAGGGTTCATCAGATTACCCTTTTAGTTAGTTGTGAAAAATTATCTTGAACTTACTTAATACAAATTTAAAAACATTTGAATGCACTATAGTGTATTTTTTTTAAATAAGCATAAAATAATATTTAGAAGTAAAAATGGTTTCTTTTTCTTTTGTACCTACGTTGTATATTCAATATAATTTTGTCGGTATATGTTTTTTCCCCTCCAGGCGGCATTGAAAAATTCTACCTTGATAAAGATACCTATAGCCTGCAGGTAACATGTTCCTGTTCAGCTAAATATTTAACCGTTAAACACATCCCCTCTATTTATTTATTTTCCGGGGAAATCCACATGGACTTCCTCCGCCCTTGGGAAGGCGGAGGGGTATGCCAGACTCTTACCGGCTAAAACCACCGGAATGCTTCTCCCTTCCCTTATACTGGGGATCACGAGAAAGCGGTGCAAACTACCGCGATCCTCAGAAGGGAGGCTCGTTTTATGGAGCTGCAACGTTGAGAGAGGGGAAAGCTTACTGTCTCCGCCTTCGCTGATAAAGAGGTGCACGGAAGAACCGCAAACGCCAATATGGAATTGAACCCATCCCCTAGCTCAGCAGATCCGCGCGTTATTTATAAAATCCGACGCATTCAATTATTACCTAAATAGGGCTTTAGCTTGAAATAAATTAATAACTATATAAATATAGGTAAGAACCCGCGGGGTCGGAAAAATGTAAATAAAGACCTAGGATTATAGGCTACCTCCAGTTCACAACTTGACTTGACATGTTCACTGGCTAAAAATAACGGTAAAAGCAAATTTAGTATCGGCTAACTTCGTCGCCGTCAGGGAAGAACTTGGTACTATCTTGGAAAAAATTTGACTACCGCTACAGCCAATACGCCTACTGTTAAGACCTAGAATTGCCTTGTTAAATACCCAACGGTTTAATGGTGTTATTAATATTTTATCACAATTTTATATTACGGACACATATTATTTAGAACAATGTTTTCTTTGTAATCAATAGCAATGTTAAGTTTAATTTACTGACGTCAAGAATAATTTCAAACGACCTTACCAAACTGCATTATTAACTAGTAAAGTAAATCGCTAATAAACTTATATTCACCTATCTGTAAGCATAGGTTACCCTAGTACAAGACCCTACATTGAACTGTTACTTTATTTCTTACCTCCTCCGTCCATACCTAAATGATATATTTATTTTTTTTAAATGTATTTTTTATTCTATTGAGCTTGATAACTTATTATTATATTTTTAAATAACTCATACGTATGTATACAGGGTGTTACCGAAAAGGTATATCCATTCGAAAGGGGTGAAGAGTAAATCCGGTAAAGAGTCAGTTCAATATCAAAACCAGAGCTCTGAAGCAATGTATATTTACATTTAGCGAGTGACTTAATAAGATATTGACCCTCGTAATGCCATGGTGACATGTTTGTTTTGATTTTTGATGTCAAATAATTGATGCATAAATTGGATATCAATTATTTAAGTAACTCATTTAGAACTGAAATTTTGTAAACTGACTCTATACCAGATGTACTCCTCACCCCGTCCGGACATATACACCCTTTCGGTAACAGCCTGTATATTATAAATAATAAATAATAATAATAATCTTTATTGTCATAAAAAGTACATCTTGGGTCACAAATGTTATCTTGGGTATAAATTCAGGATCGCTCTACTGTTTAAGAATAATTTAAAACATAAAAAGTGTGTAAAGTGCTAGCGAATTGGCGCCTTCTTTTATCCTCACGCCATCCATTACAAAATATGGCCTACGCAAATGACCTCCGTTGAACTCGCCCTTATCATTGTATTACTGGACAAGTTTTCCTTTTGTCGAGAATAGAACTAAATAACAATCTATTTATCTAAGTAAATAACATGTTTTTGTTATTGACTTGTCAATTAATTCTGTGATAGTAATGATTATAACTAGCTTTATGCATTAATATTCTGTTGCCATTATATTAAATAATGAGATAAAACTATGTAAGATTATAATCTTATCAAGAATTGAACCATTAGACTGCTATTTACAGGTAGTTACGCTGCGTTTATGAGCCAATAAATGACTACATTGCAAAGAAACATGCAGCTTATAATGCAAAACTTTGAATTGACGATGTTTAGGATTCTCTTTCTTTATGATTCTACGTAGTTACTCCAGGTACTAAAAATTCCTCGCAAGTTTCTAATACCTCATAAATAATTCAATACCAACATAATTGAAGTTATTGTTCGTTATTGAGGTCAGTCACTATTATGCAAGTCGATTAATAGAAGCCACCGACTATCAATTAGATTAATAAGGTTTGTTATCCTCATAGACAACATAATTACTAATACTTTATCATCATCAAATTAGTACGAAATGTTTAAAAAAAAAACACGAAGTCCGCCGTCGCATTCCTTATATTGAAAGAAAACATAAAATCAAAAATTCATAGAATAACAAAAAATGCACAATTGGATTTTGCATACATAAAATATTTGATTTAAAATATGATGTTACAAAAATATATAAGAACTCTCGCGAATGATAAACTCGCGGTACATAATTTTTTTTTCTTTTCAATGAATGCAACCTATCCTCTAAAAATAAAGAAAAATGAAAGATGAGAAAGGCGCCACCTTTTATTTCTCTGATGTTATTTTGTATCCTTCTACTAATGAAGTGAATGATTAGTGCTGCTCGATTTAAGTTTAGATCTGCTTATCCGACAAACAAGTAATATCAATATATATCTTAATGTTAGTGATCATCAAAAATATACAAAACTCCTAAAACTTCTTTATGAACAGTGTTCACAATGTGCGCTTCGCTTTCGCGCCATATTGACAGTATCCGTGCTCTGGAGGTGGCGGCGGTGGTGTTTTATTTGATAAGACCTTTAGCCTTAAAAAGGTCACGCATTAATCCTTTAAGGTAACGAATTTCACGCTGTAAGTCGGAACATTTGTCGCTAAGTTTTGAGTTCCGCTCACGCATCTGCTGCTCCTCATTCAAAAGATCTTCGATCTCAGCCTTTTTCTTCTGACGATAACGGGTGGCAGCATTTTTGTTTTGCTCCTTCTTGCGAGAGCGACGGTCTTCCGAGGGGCGCGAGTATGGTTTTGGTCGTGAAGGCGTCGACCACTCATCGTCAGTGCACGAAGACCGCGGTGATGAAGGTGGTGATGATTGAGGAGAAACGCTTGCGCTACCTCCAGAGTGTTCCGGAGAAGTGAGTTGAGCGGCACGGTGGCGGACAAGTTCCTCGACGTCCTCGAACCCGCAGTCGTAGTCAGGCACCGCGGGCGGCACCTGCACCGGCGCGGGCACGACCGGCCACTGGTCTTGAGATGGCACAAGGGGAAGAACGGGAGCGTAAGTGGCGCATTGGGCTTGTTGGGCATAACTAAGCAGCAATTGGGTTGCAGGTCCGGGAGGACTTTGTGGTGGAGTCAAATGAGTCAATTCGACGGCGCCATACACTGTCTCGAACTCCCTAAGAAGCTCCTCTGTGGGCTGCGGAGCGGAGAACGTGGGAGCGACCGGCAGCGACAAGGGCAGCGGCGGCTCCACGTGCTCCGGAACGTGCGAGATGTTTTCGTAAATAGGAAGCTCCGCCTTCTCCTCTAACCAGTTGGAGAAGATATTTTCTGTAAAGAAAAAAAAACTGTTTTACTAATAGGCACTAACAATAAATTATTTTATCATATACGCAACAAGTCATGTTGTCGACAAAACCAATGCAGTGTGAATATTTTAAGTATTCTTTTAAATTCATCATTAAACGACTCCTTTGTGGTGTTATAATTGAATAACCCTTTAAATAATATATAAGAAAAATTCCAACGTCGATCGAAAATATTGCAAAACTATATTAAACCAGCTGCACCCCGCGGTTTTACCCGCATGTTGATAAAAGATAGTGATAATGATGATGATGATGAAAAGTAGCCTATGCGCTATAAGATAATAAACTCTCTCTCTCTCTCTATGAACTGAATTTCATTCACCTCCATCCCGCCGTTTTATTGTGATTGAGTAACAAACATACATCCATCCATCTTTCCAAATTTTCGCATTTATAATACCTATTAGTAAGATTATTCATTATTTTATTCATAAACGTCGGTAATAATAAAAATAAACAACATAAGCAAAGATGCAAAGTAGGTATCTACCCTGAACTAAATAAACACTATCTCATGTTGCACGCAGGTCCGGTGCCCGCGCAAGTTATGGGCCATTGTTCGATCATTAATTGCTCTATCTATTCTTTATTAAATGTTCATTAATAAACCGAGACACAACGATCAATTTAGTTTCGAGTCGTAGACCGCATATATACTTTTAGACAGACGAACGAATGATAGCTGATTTAACTTTTTTTCGTAAGCGTATGGACGTGATACTTAGTAATATTTGTAAACGTTATTATATAAGGACACACTATATTTTGATGGTGTACATAGATAGTTAATGAACAAGTAGAGACAGCTATTTATGGAAGAATTTAAACGCAACGAACAGACGCCGTAGTGTGGCATCGGCTGCGCAATCAGTAATCAATTGATTGTAATTGTTCAGATTGGTGTGTCAGGCTTTAAACTGAGAAAAGACCACTAGTACAGTATCATTATATTATTGTTGTAAAACAGATTGTTAAAGAAATGTTAAGTTGGCGACAAATATCTGTCACGTAGCTCGCTTGACTGCAACATATTGACCCCAGATAAACCTGCACAATCAGAGTTCGGTGACACCGCGCCCTCGATGGCAAATCACGAGATAACTTTGAACGGCGATGTCAACATTTATTTAAACATGGTAATGATCAAGCGGGCAGTTATAATACTTAGAAATAAATAACTTTAATATTCAAATAACAAGTTATTCAGCCTTGTTATTCAAGACATGCCTTGAATCAAGAGTTGTTCATATCAGTAGTAATACTATAACATGTATTTTAGTAGGCCTATCTATAGCGGTACTTTTTTAACGAAAATAAGGCTTATATCACATTGGCAGATGACGGCAGAGACGCAAAAGCGTTTCTTAAATATTGCCAACGTATATTTTCTCAATCATATTAGTACTGCACGTATTTGCAAGTAAATAATTCATTTTACGATTTTTACGTTCTAATCATCTATAATTCTATACAATATATTTATTTACACGCTTTGTTGGATGCATTTTTCTACCAAGACAACAAATAATAAACAAATAATTAGATCAAGGCAATAAAAATAAAAAGTCAACCATGTTTTGTCACGTTTACAATACGTGTTAATAAAGTGTTTTTGTCCTGCATTCGAAAGGTGTATTGGTAGGTCATATCTGTATCAATGTGTAGGAATGGAAACAAGTGGTCAATAAGTCGCTTTAATTATTGGGCGAGCGAGCGAGGCCGCCTTGTGAGCGAACTGGTTTATAACACGGTCCAAGTAATCAGTAAATAGCTATTCACCTACTATAACCACCCTTTCGCAAGAATTTGTTTATATAAACTAACATAAATGAATTAATTCAGATTACAAATTAATGTTAGCCTTCGTGGTTAAAAAGTAAGTTAAACGTATTTATTTATAAGTAGCTGTAATAAGAGCACGCTATGTACACATCACTTGTGCCATACAACCTAAGCAGGCTATAGTATCTATATTTACTGCGCTGTGTAACAAAAATTCCACCCATGAATACCGATGCGATAAATGATAAATAAGCGACTCTCGTGTAACATACAAACTTGTGAGAAATGCACTACTATCAATTTTAGACAGATTGGATTATTTTTTTTACAATATAATATGACTGCAATTTACTGTTACTTTGTAAATAGATGATGCATAAATCTGGTAGTTAGCATTGACTCCATCTCCATTATTGATACCGTTGTACGTCATAATGTTTCCGGTAAAGTGAAGTAAACTGTATCCATGTCGTTGTACCAAACAAACAAGTTTGTTGCGCAGTTGAATTATCGCCCCAAGTCGAATCGTTAATGTGTCCAGTTACTTAATCAGAGTAATCAGTGGAGCTAAACTGTTTGTGACTACTTACCGCGTAAAAACCAATGGCGTCAAATTTCAATGACATAAAAACAAAGTTCAAAACAAAAACTACAACTAAATACCTTGATATCGCCTTGGCGCTAGAAAAATTGTAAGAAAAACAAATAATAAAAACTGTAAATAAAAATATAGCACCTACCAACATACATATCTGCCAGAGCCATCACGAAGTCCAATTATGTTTTAGCAACAGCTTTACTATTCCAAACAAGAATGTCCTTACTGCTACAATACAGTTCTATCGATAACTTTAAAACGATTATAAGGGCAGTGGTATTCTAAAAAAACTGGAATCCTCGTGGTAAAAGCAATGGTCGTCGGTAAAGGTTCAGGGGCCAAACCTTAAGGTCTAACGTCTTTTAACAAGTTTTTGTGAATTGAAAACTATCTCTTTATTCCAGATGCAACGATAGTGGCACTTCATTCTAACGGCGTCCAGACGGCTCGACGGTGGCAGACATAGGTTAAGACGCGAGCGCAAGCGCTCGAAATGTGCTTCTCGATTCGAATTTATTGTCACGGGTTAAAAACAAACAACGATCACCAGCAAACGCGGCGCGACGCAAGTTACTACTGAGCGCGCGCGCGCAACCGCACTCCCGACCACGGACCTCAGCACCTTTCCCCACTACCGCTCTCGGCTCGCAACATAATAAATACACAACTAATGTGCAATGCTACGTTCACATTAATACTTTATTGCAGTAACAACACAACACGCGTATAAAACCTAAACGTATGATACTACTTAAAAATTACTTTAAGTGTTAAATTTCTATTTGCAAGCAGATACATTTAATGTAAATAGTTATTTAACTAAATTTAGTGTTTTCAGACAATTTTGATGATGTTAATAAACCGAATCAGCGTTATTACAGTAGACGATATTGGCAACTTAGTAAAGTACATATATTATGCATCTTTTGGGCAATGTTAAGTTATTTATAACTTCATAAATAAGTATAAAATTATTTTGTGAAAGTAGTGTATAGTAAATGAGAACAAAGTTATGCAGCAGTGCTTTCATAATATCACCTACATTATGTAGACAGTAACCGTCGCGACATTATGTTTGGATGTAAGTGTAATTGATCGAGGTCCCTACTACATGTCTCAATCAAAAGTGCAACAACCTGAGCCCCGTGCCTTTCTACGTCGACGCCCTAAATAATTGTATAGTATAATAGGTTGTGTCATATTATGGCATTTTTATCTAGGTTTGAAAAGAACAGCCCTGTCAGCAAAGCTGATATTGCTAGACCAATTATGATCTTATAAAGCATATCTCTATAAACAACAAAATTACCATTGTTTTATATGGTTACAGGATTTAAGCAAATAATAATGTGGCGGAATGTGTATCGGATTGATTTTATAAACCACTACAGTTAATTTTAGCTATTAGGTACAGCCATTTCAGCACTCTAAAAAGGTAGTTTTGTTTATATTTTAACTACATATTTGCTGTGGAATTCATTTTAGCGTCTAAATACCTTTATAAAGGAGTAGAAATAACATCATTTATCAAAGTTCCATGACTTTAAACATATTTCATAATCCATAAATTAGATACTACTACTATACTGTAAAATCCATATTTACAAATGTGGTGATACTGGCGACCCGAATGACCCATTGCCAGAAACTTCATCTTCAAGACGCATAATTTTATTGTTATCATATCCTAATTATCTTTCGTTAAAATAAAGGCGAACAATGACATTGGCAATATGGTAAACTCATCCAGTCAAT
Organism: Diachrysia chrysitis; assembly: GCA_932294365.1. Classification (NCBI taxonomy): domain Eukaryota; kingdom Metazoa; phylum Arthropoda; class Insecta; order Lepidoptera; family Noctuidae; genus Diachrysia; species Diachrysia chrysitis. The sequence goes on from OW028653.1 coordinate 6,506,565, forward strand.
AAAAAGTTAGGGGCAATCTTTTATAGCCAATCAGACCTGATTAAGCTTCGCCACAAACTATCATTGGTCGCCATGATATTTTAACTAATATGTGATATGTCTACGATTCGTCAAGATTTATCAGATTGGCTATTAAATCCTTACTGCCCAGTGCATTAATTATTAAATTGCTAATTAGTGACTGACGATAAAGGCAACCACGATCACGCAAACTGACAATGACATAAACATAATGATTAGAGGTGTGTCACATCATGGCGTTATCTAAGGCTATCATATTTTTCATTCACTCTTAGTTCGGTATCGCGACATCCCGATTGATGCTGTAGTTGATTAGCTTTTGAGTAACTGGATTTAAGAAAAGCACAATTAATAAATTTTGTTTTCATTCACCGATATGCAATTGATTGTTGAAGATTTAGATATAGTCCACCACTTCCCACACGAGCGAATAGTTGTTTAATTTTTACTAGCGGCGTATCTCTCCTACATAATAATCATGACTTTTTAAGGAGATCAGAGCGAAGAACGTATCGAGCTACAGAAAATATTTTACTTGTATGCTCCTGTTGACCCTTACAATTGTCGTCATATTTATATTACCTGGTTGTGTCATATAGTGTAAAAATAGAAATATTTCAAGTCTTGACTGATAGTAGAATCAGATAGTAAATGGCAAACAAAATAGATCAATATACAAAAGCTACATCAAATATTTGGGAAGGTGTGTCAGAAAAGTTATAATTTTCCACATCTCTTGTTGACCTAACACATTTTTTCCTTATATTAATTGGTTTTCTTTCGTATCATCTACATGGCCAGTCTCCTAGCCTTGTAAGCCTTGTCCCATATTATCTGGGGTTGATGCTGTAGTTTATTTTTTTGGTTAAATCTAATTATATGTATTATAAATTCCCGTGAGCAGTATCAAATATATAAAGGAAATGGCAATCAAAGCTTTGGATTTTTTGGCTTTTTAGCCGTGGTCTACTAAAGAGTAATTTCTTAAGAGTAAATTTAAAATAGATCTGTAATATAAAAATATATTGGATTTAAAAAAGAACAGCTAACATCTATTTACTTTAATTAGGGACTTCTTTTCGTGAAAAAAAAAACCGTCGTGCATTTTACTCGTGACATACTGAGAAACGTCTCTGCAAAACAAACCTGTGTGGTACTAAGAAAATGGTACGTAATGATTCGTTATTCAATGTTACGTAAAATCAGAATAATAAATGTTGTTTTAATTTATTTATCCGGGGTCGGTATTGTTTCACCGTCTAACTTACGTATTTAAAAAAGTAGATATATATTGTTACGCTCTTTTGGCAATGAACAAGTTATGACCTTAAATAAAACCTTTCGCCCGACTGGCTCAAACCTGCACCTTCTTTTTCCCATCATTTTCCCAAAGTTTGGAGTCGACGCAAAATGTTCTTTGCATTCATTATATCCTGTTATTCGTCATGCTATCTTTCTATCATTCACAGATTTTTCGTTCAAAGCGCTTAACCTATAGACTGAAGTAAGTAAGATTTATAAAAAATAATATTTTTGTAATTTTTTTGCTGTTTCACTAATTAAGAGTATTTGAATATACTTGAGAATATTGTACATACCTTGTTTGCAGTTGTTGTCTAGCTGCTGCAGAAGATCGCTGGCGAGCTCAGCGCGGCTCGGCTTGAGCTCCGGCGGCGACGGAGGGTACAGGCTGGTGGACACGTCCACGTCCTCCTGGAGGTGGTAGCTGTCGTACTCGGTCTTCGGTGCAGCGCTTGGGAACGTTTTAAGCAGATCTGTGGACAACAATCACCGTTGATAAAACCATTCACGTCTATTTCTACATTTGCCGATTAATTCTAAATAGTTAGTTTTCCTTAAAGCTTACGTTTTTAGAGTTCCGTATCACAAAAAGAAAAAACGAAATCCTTATTTTAAATACATACACACAGTTAAGAAATCTTGAACTTTCGAATTATATTGACATTCTATCTATTAATATAAAAAAATAATAATTATATAAGTTTTATTTTTCTTTTATATGTATAATAAAGTGTGGTTGTTGCAATATTACAATTATTAATGTTTCCCAATGTCACAAAATAAAACTGAAACATCACCGGAGATCTTAAGCACCCCTGTTACAGTAATCACTTTAACACTTGTAAAAGATAGTCACATAAATAGAAAAACAGACATCTTACTAAAAAAAAAAACATTTTATAGCTAGTGACCATAATTATAATAGACGCACTGTTTTGTCGCTTAAAATTATTAATTATTTAGCAATTTAATAACAAATCTCAACGCTTTCTATGCACCATACAAAAAGTTTAGAAGAACATTTTAAAACTTCTTTCTTACTTTGAAGAAGGGATAACTGGAACTCCCTACACAGGTCACACATTCCGTTACTTTTATAACAACACATTTTTGCACTATAGTGAATTGACACTAAACAAAACTTATATTCATTCAAAATAATTAATTTAAATAATTAAAGCGTTGCGAATGAATAAGTCGAAGAAGCTTCAAGGTAAGTAGCTTAGATAAGTAATGTACAAAATACAGCATGAAGAGAGAAGACGTCAATATATATATGAACCATATCTGTCGCACGATATTACGTCAAAGTAACGCCCAGATGTCGTGATGCCTTAAATCTTGAGCGATAATGTCATAACAATAATTTCTGTTATTATAAAAACATCTTCACATTGTCCAGTTATATCTTTTTTTTTAAGATTACACTGATATAACGTTGGGGTCAAAACAGCAGCAATTAGAATACGTTTCCACGATTTTTATTGGTATTTTGATAAAGGTTGAATCATAAAGGTTTTTACCCGACTGCGGCGAAGCTAAAAAAGGAAGGTTATTTATTATTCTTTAATATCTAATGCAAAAGTAATTCTGTCTGTATGTCTATTACGCTTTAACGGCTAAACCACTTAACTGATTTTGATAAAATTTGGTATGGTTAGCCTTAATTCCAAAAAAGGACATAGGATACTTTTTCACGCGGGCAAAGCTGGGAGCGAAAGCTAGTTAAGTTTAAAATGGCCCCTGCCTTAAGTAAGAAATATTCCGTATGCACCCCAAGACAAACAACATGTTATAAAATTAAATGTCAAAACATATTTTCATTGGTAACAAGATAAATAATGGAAACTAGCAAACAGGCGATAATATGCAATTGAAAACATGGACAGAGGCCAGTAACTTAAGACAAATATGTTTTTAGAAGATCTCATGACGTTATTCATTATCTCCAAACTACAATCACTAGCCAAGTTAGTGATTGTCAAGACACACCCACGTTTACAACATAGCAACAAGGATTTTTTTTATTTTATTAACTTAATGATTTTTGTTCTTAAATGTTTCGTCAGCTAGCAAGTGATTTATATTAGTAGGTACTAGCTTTTTCCCCCGGCTTCACATTCGTGGATGTCGGTTATCGCGGCAAAAAGAGCCCTATGTCCTTTATTAGAGTTCAAGTAACTCCATACCTTTCATCAAAATTAGTTGTGTAGTTTAGCTATAAAGGGTAATTAGCCTGGAGTATGGAAATGGAAATATGGATTTTTTTATTTAACAAAAACAAGGTTGAGTAAGAAAATAAGGGCATTTATATTGTACTTAGTTAAATGGAGTTTAGATAAGAAATAAAAAAGTGTTCTACAAAGCTACACGTCTCTTTATAAATAATATTTATTTTTTTAAACTTCATTGACGGTAATGTAAAATTTCGAGTCAAATGACTGAATTTCAATAAATAAGTCATTCTCTAATCCTTTTTTTTTCAGTAATTGTCGAAGCTTTTTGATTTTTTTTTTTTTAATCAAATATGTTTTTTTTTTACATTTAGTTGCCATCGTAGGAATAGAGTTAAGCATAAGATTGGTGTCTCGCTGATCGTCCAGAATGTGCCGGACGTAAAGTTAAATCCATCAGATACATATGTCGACATAAAAAAGAAGTGGAAAACCACATAGAGACGGCTCCTGTACTATTATAAATTTAATTAGATTGCCTGGAACCCGAAGAAGGCCACGCCACTCTTAATTAAATATTGATAATACGCCCTTACTGAAAATCACACATAAAGGGGTATAATAACATTACATCCTCAACCTACTACTTCCATGTCAACCCACGACTGCAGTTTCTAACTAATCGAAACTACCATTAAATCTCTTAAAAAAGAAAATTCCATACATCGATGTTATCTATATCTATACTAATATTATAAAGAAGTAAAGTTTGTGTGTTTGTTAAATTGTAAGGGGTAATCTCGGGATCTACTGAACCGATTTTTAAAATTCCTTCACCAATAGAAAGCCACATTATTGCTGAGTGTCATAGGCTATATAAAAAACCGAAAAATAAAAAGGCTTTTACGTGGTAGTCCGTTTTGCAAAGTGAATCGGAGAAAAAACGGTCGAATGAAAGCGATTCTTACGAACGATGCCTTAACTATGAAAGATATATTTTTGAGTTCTAGAGAAAAGATGTGGAGCTTGAAAATGCCTACAAAAAAGTCAACGACAACATATGTCTAACTTTTATATTTAAGTTACAAAAAGTAGTTTTTTTAATATTAGTATAGATAATTTAATTTTTAATATTATTAAAATAATTTAAATCGTTAGGTCATATGAACTAAAAAAGGATTATTAACATTATGCCCAACGAAGTGGGCACGGGTCAGCTAGTATATTATAACCTCGTAGGAAACTCGATTAATTTTATTATGACAAGTTTAAGTTATTTTAAAAAACGCACACACCTGCTGGAATCTTCTACCGGATCTTGAACTTTATATACTTAAGGAAAACTTTATTTAATTACTAAATAAAATTATAAAGCAAAATTTACAGGTTCACGGTAAGGACTGGTAGTCCCGTGTGAAATAAAATATATGCTACTTGTTGATTTGAATACCGGATTAGTTACAAGTTCGTATTGATCTATTTACAATATTATTCGTGGTCATACTGTGACTTGAATATTATAATCGTGTTGACCTAACGTATTATCTTTGTGCATGAGGTGAGTTCGTGGGGGTGCTGTCGCTTCAGGAATAAACCACATTAATTATATTAGTTGTGTCAAGCGGTCACGCGAGATAATTACGGATGCTGATAACAATAAAGAATTATGATAATACATCTACTCTCCACAAAGTTACGTTGTTTGTTCGAGGGAGGTATACTATTACATAAGCATTAAAAACTGCCTACGACCACGATTAATATTTTTTTTGACGGTTTATTAGGTTTTCATGCGCAGTGGGCAATTCTACCTAGAATATTTAAAATAAGGAATGCATAATTGCATTCATAAAAAAATGCAGTTATAGGAAAAAAAGTGCAACCCAAATCGGGAATTCATTTATCAGTATAATTTTATTAATATACATCATAGCTCATGCTTCGAGATTGGCAAGTCTACAAGGAGGTGGGCCACCCAGGGTGCGTAGTTTTAATAAGGAATCCTTAACTCGGTGTCATATTACTAATAGGTACTTATAATGCAAGTAAAGTAAATAGTTTGTAACTTTAAAGATATTAAAAAAAATTAGCCTTCTTTTATCGTATTAATTATCTGAAAAAATAACAAGACAATCTCATGCTTACGTCCGAACGCAATAAAATAGTTCCATAGATTACCGAGATCACGCTTTATCTGACTGTAAGGTCATCGATTACCAGCGTGTGGAGTCCGACACGTTTATTTTTAAGCTCATAAATTAAGTACGTGACAATAAATTTAAACATATTCTCCTGTTCAATGTGTTTAATTAAAAGAGGTCGCAGTATTTTCAATACTCACGCCTATCCTTATAATAGCCGAATAGTTCATCGCTTTAAGAACGGTTAAAGTATAAAAGGTCAGAATGTCGATAGTATAAGTTAATTGGGACATACCTCGAATCTTACAGAATGTCTTTGAACACGAGGCGAGTCTCGTCGCATTATCAATATCATGCGTTATAGGGGTGAGAGGCATAGGATAGGAAGCAACGAATTCATCTAAAAACCTTGACAAAACACCTCGTGAGTTTCTCGTGGTCAAGTTGTGATCTTCTGATTCTTTTAACGCAACCTTTAGGCAACCTGGTTTAAACTAAGCACGCTGAACGCCTAACGCAGTAAGCATAGCAATGCGACACGCTCGCGCGCTCGTTGTCTTAGCGCGCGTTTTCCTGCAATGCTTACTGCGTAAAGCGTTCAGTAATTTTCCATGTTTACACCTAGTTGCCCTTGTTTTTTTAAATTCTATTTATCATTTTCTTTTATATGAAGTACAGAATTTATTAAAAAAAAATGCAATTCATGTAATTAATAAATTATTACAATAAATTCAATTACAAGTACTTGCGAACAATTTTTATAAGTATCCCGGAACTAATGCATTACATATTCCCTTATCATTCAATTCAATTAAGTTTTATGAATAAAAACAGATACGTGCACTATTGAGCGATGGGATCTTACGCTAGTACATCATAATTTTAAATCGACATAACCAATAAATTGCCCTCATGTCTCATTAGTGTAGAACGGACCAATAAATCGTTAAAATTTTCCAGCAATCGTAACACATTCGTGGCGTATTTGCCACGACGACCACGTGCTACTTCAGACACCTACTGCGTGATAATTAATCTTTGCTCAACTTGGATAAGATTCGTTTATAATATATTTATAGACGGAACATATTCCAAATCAAATACATGATCTAAAAAATGGCTTTATACTGTACGGTTTTTTTCATAGAATATCATTTAAACAGCGACTGAATAAAAATCTGATAATACTTTTCTAATAATAATGTCTTTTATTTTTACCCCATCTATATCGGGAATAATATCGTGGTCAACGTACGTAGGTACATGACTTGCGCTTCGATCGATACATATTGTGTGATAATATTCCCAACACGATTTGAACTACCAAATAATAATACGAGAATATATGAAAATGATAGTGCATGATAAATCGGTCTCAGATTTAACCCGTGCCGTAGGTGCGGCTGAATTCTGCTATCATTGAGCTCCTATTGGTCCAGACATACCGCATGTTAACTGGGTACTACTGATAGGATAAATTTAGAATAAAAACTCGTGCTTAGATAGACTAGTGTAGGTATAGGTAGGTAGTGGTAGTGAACGAAAGATACAACATTATTGCGGTACGGAATAGATCAAATATTTTATTTTTTCTTGAAATGATAAAACCGGGATGAGAGACAGCATGCTCTTAACTTGGAAGACTAGTAACTGGTAACGAAACCATGCAAATAGCATACCCACATTTTTTTTCTATTTTATTGGTCATATGGTAAAATACCTCATTTACGAGGAAAGAACGAGGAACCGAAAATCAATTAAAACCTTTATGTCAATATTCTGTTTAATATTTAGTCAAAGACCTGATAATATGGCTCATGATTAGGTGAAGACTATTGATGCAACAGACCTGTTTTTTTATTCTGCAACAGCGGAAATTCCACACACTTTTTAACATCCATTACTTATATACGCTCCTCTATCCGCATGTTTTATAACGAAAGTCGGAACAAAACTTAGTAGTAAAGCTGCCAAACTACTTCTGAAAAATATAACTTGCCGCCACTATTTAAAAATATTTGTTTGATTAAAAATTAAATTTATATAAATTATGTTTTTTTACTATATTTTCAGTTCCGCTTTCGAATCCGTTTTCGTTTGTATTTTCTCTAGTATTTACTTACTAGATCTGTTTCCGTTTCTGCTTCCGCAATGACACTTCCGTTGCATCACCAGTTAACACACCGAATCGCTTGATTCGTTATTAGCAAAGAAAGACTGGGGTAAAGTCTTGGTATAAACCAACTCCACGATTGAGACGTGATCTACTTCACGGAACTAAATTACCACTTAATCTTCTATAATGGTAGCCCCCAGAGCCTCTAAACAGATTTTTAGATACATTTACATTCTATTACTATTAATGGCATTTACTACAAAACAAGTTGTGTAGACAATAAATATTGTTTGTATGCCTTCATAAATACCCTATTCGTCAGAACATTAGACAATGACGCTAGGACCAGGAGTACCAACTAATAAGATCATTGCTTTATGGTTTTAAACCACTACGTTTATCATAGGAGTATTAAAAATCACAACGTGCCTCGATGGTTTTCTGTCTATCCAACATGTCGTCAAAATAACGGGCAAGAAAATACATTTAGGCAATTGTCATAACAGCTAGAAGCTATTTTTCCTTAAACATTATCATACTCTTAATTCAAATATCTACATTCTAGAAAAGACGCCATTAAAATGTAAGTTAATAAAAACAACACTAATATAAAAAAAACAATTGGTTGCCTGTAAAGTCGGTATACGGGCGAAAGTTTTACGTGACAACGACTGTCAATGTCTGTCTCTCTCGCTCTTAGGCGGGCTAACCATGCCCGAGTGGAAGGGACGCGTGCCTCTCACTCGCTCTCATTGTGAGCGCATAACGTGAGCGGAGCGTTACCCAGTTTCTTGAAGCGTCACCCGGCAAACCAATTTATAAGACGTTGTCACGTCAAAAGTTAAAGAGTTTCTTTGAACTTGCTAATCTCTGAAACTATCATTCGGATTTAAAAAATAATGGTTGAATTTGATAGCCTAATTCTCGAACAAGGTTATAGGCTATTAACATCACGTTACTTGTCTTGGGGGAAAAAAGGCAAGTGAGACTGCTAGCACAGCTAGTATTAATATAAATTGACTGTAGATTGATTCTATACGTCATCATCAAAAGTATTTTTTTTATCCCTATACCGTCCCACTTGCTCGGCAAAGGTCTCATGCCAAGGTCTTCCATATAACCAGATCCCGAGCCACCATGAACCTGCCTTTGCGGTCAAAAATAATAGTTTTTTTTGTGCCTTTATGTAATTAGTGTAAATTAAAGCAGAACCAAATTACTTTTTCTTGAGTTGGAAATTGCAACCTTGTGCATACATCAGATCAAAATCCATCGGTTAGTCAACCAATAGGTACTATTGGTTAACCTTAACTACTTACTTGTTTGTCAAGGTCTTAAAACCAAGCACTTGAATAAAAAAACTAGTTTATGCTAAAACGGGTATGTACGGACTTTTTGCAGATATTTCCAAATAAGGAAAATGTACATAATATTATCATAGTCATAGCATTACGCCGAAACTTTGCAAAATACAATGGACTGTGAATCAATGGTAAAAAAACCGTCCAAGTGCGAGTCGGACGCGCGCATGAGAGGTTCCGTTCCATTTTATGTAGCCTCCTTTTATTTTTAATTTATTTTTATTATTTGATAATAGCGGTAAGAGATAAACCTACAGTCCTCGAAAATTATAACTCTTAGACGGACGGACGGACAGCAGAGGCTTAGTAAAAGGGTGCCAACGGGAGCCTATTACTAAGCCTCTGCTGTCCGTCCGTCCGTCTAAGGGTTATAATTTTCAAGGACTGTAGGTAGGGAACCCTAGTATGCAAAAACGATGTTCAAACTTTTAATGTACAAATAAATAAGCAGTTTTTGTATTTATATGTCATGATCGTAGTATCCTTATTTTATGAATATATTATTTTTTTAAAAGAGAAAGTGCATATAAACATATTTTTATTATTTCATGGTATACGCAAATGATAGACCTTGTAACAAAACTACTTTTTAAACGGATTATTTTGCGATGTTTTAGATTTTAGTGCCAGGCGTTTCAACACCTTTGCAGATGTCAGGGTCTCAGGTAGACTGAGGATATTCATTTGACACTAGATGTTGCTGTTGATGTTCTGCCTTTATTTTAACGTCTATAAATATTTTTATTACAACTTTATTGTTCTAAAATATTTATTTCTCGACGAACGAAGAACGAAGAACGAAGAACCAATGAAGTTAGAAATGAAAGTATAACACTATAAAATAAAAACAATGCGCGTGTAATAAACACTTGTAACAAAAAGATTAACAATAAGCCTTGTATCTAGCAATAGGTAGGTACGCCTGATTTAAGCGCATAACGTATCTATGGTGGGTCTAATTAAAATTTATTTATTTATTGAATGCAATGTAGTTGTTTCCTAATATATCAATATAAAGTGTGATGCAAAACTAAAAACTTAAATATTTTAATAAGTAGGTGTCATTGTTTGAGATATTTGTTTTATTTTTTTTTTTCAAATTGAATTATCAGTCGAATTTGTTACAATGTTGTGTGTTACAAATTCATGTGTCATTAAAGTTATGGCGTGCAACGTGTAGACAAGTATTTTAATATTAAAATAAATAATATTATGAGTTCATGTCTTTAATTGCTACAAGTCAATAAGCTTAACGAACCATAATTTCTCGTATTTTCAATAGATCTAGATATTTGATTAACCTCCCACACCCCCTAATCATCGGTCATAGTAAACGTTAGATCAAAATAATGGGTGGCTTCTTTTTCTGGTTTGTGCCATTATGCATTCGACTTGTGATACGTACCATAGTCGTTGTTTTCGAAGAGGTCGATGTCAGTATCGAGCAGCATAAAGCACTCTTCATTAGTAAGAAGGGCGCCGGCCGAAGCCGGCAACTGATCCCATAGATTCGCACTCATCATTGGAGGGATGCAAACTCTGAAATTTTTTACAATTATGTGTTAATATAAAATAGAATAATTAGTATAGGTGTAATAAACTAACCTTTTTTTTTGGGTCATATTATTTTTTATTAATTAATTATTTACAATTTTAAATATATACAAACTTAAGTATAATATACACTTAAAACAAAACTAAGCTCTTAAAAAAACTCAAAAAATTCAACGTTTCACTGTCGAAACTAAACTTATATAATTATGGACCCTTAGTAATGTCTCACCAGGAGCAAGGGGTATTACATTTGCAGACGATATGCGTATTGTAGACAAGTTTATAGGTATAAACAGTTACAGATGTAGCCATAAACTTGTTATTTTAATATTCATTCTGATCTAAATACATTTTTATCTATAGTTTTAAATAATACTTAACTTACCACAGATGAAAAAATGAGTGCAGCAGGATCAGTATCCGATGATAAAGGTGATAAAATTTGTTGTCGAAGGACAAAGCTGTCCGGTGAGGGCGCCATGATGGCACTGAAACATAACAAATAAGTAATTACGACAGATGTACAGTTAGGGCAAGGATGAAAAGTGAAAAACACAAAATGAAGAAACTTATAAAATAAGTAGGTAGATACTCTGAAAATAAAATAACACCCATAAGAAACAATCATTGTGATACATATCTATAATATATTTCCGATAAGCTAAATAATGGTAGGCTGTTTAATGACTTAACATTGTATGAAAAACAAAAAAACTATGATGTGTTTTAACATGCTTCTATTGATGTTATCTATTAATAAACTGTTCTGAGTTCGTTTCACAACAGAAAGGTAAAAGAGATAAGATTATATAAAGAGAAATTATTGTATTTTGGTCTGTATTCATTGTTTATCTCTGTTAAAGATCAATGTACCTACTTAACAATATGAGGTTACTTATGGAGGGTAAACAAAGGAATATTGTATATACCAGCCAGTGACGTAAATACACGAACACACGTTAAATAGGTACCTACTCACTGATCTTATTTTAGCCTTAACAATAAACTGCGCCGGAATCATCTTAGGGCCTATGCACACCACGTTTTTAAACGCGCCGTCGACGCGCGTTTGTAGCGATACAGACGCGATACGCACGCAAGTCAGACGCAGCCTGTAGACCTTTGCACACCTGACGCGCTTCTGTAGCGATACAGACGCGATGCAAACGCGCGTGTGTAGCGATACAGACGCTCGTGTGTAGCGATACAGACGCGCGTGTGTAGCGATACAGACGCGCGTGTGTAGCGATACAGACGCGCGTGTGTAGCGATACAGACGAGATGCAAACGCGCGTGTGTAGCGATGCAGACGCGATGCAAACGCGCGTGTGTATCGATACAAACGCGCTGGCATTTTGCGTTTTTAAGCAGAACCTCGTCAACAGTAGCAAGATGGCGTCGGTCGAGACAGCATTGATTACATGCGCTAGTGTAGATTTACACTTCCTTTTCCTCGTTGCGGGGAAAACCCCGTCCGTAGGGAAGGCGCGCGCGCTAGCGCTCGTATCGGTGTCGCGCGTTTGAATCGATACAGACGCGCCGATGCCACGCGTTTGTATCGATACAAACGACAACAAACTGCTCTGCAGGATAAAACGCGCGTCGCCGGCGCGTTTAAAAAACGTGGTGTGCATAGGCCCTTAGTATCTCTATTATCTCCTGTTAACAAAGTAAATACGTACAAAACGTAGGACTATTTTAGGCTTTCGTACCCAAAGGGTGCCAATGGGACCCTATTACTAAGCCTTCGCTGTCCATCCGTCCGTCTGTCAACGGGCTTTATCTCATGAACTGTAATAGCTAGAGAGTTAAAATTTCCACAGAGCGTTTGCAAAATCTGTGGTTTTGTCTATACAATAAATAAATAGTAAATTATTTAATGAGGAAGAGAATTGCTGCCTTTATACATTTGTATTTGTGCACTGTAGGATCTGTATGTCATCTCTTAAACATTACCTATAGGCGTCATATTTTTAAGTACCTAATGGATGTATGAATTTTAATTTGGTAAAGATTAAATTAAATCAATACAAATATAAGCAAATGAGCACACTACCAAAACATATCATCAGTATTTATAGAAAAGCCATTGATGACGCATTGCAATTGCTTTATTAGCCTTCAATGAATTTCAACATATATCTACATACTATAACGAATTTTAGAGTAAATTACATTCACTACATTTCAACTTGCCATTTCACAACACTAGATAGCATTGACTTTCAACATGAACACCCATGATTACACAATCCTATGAAATTCTAGCTCACCTACTGCCATGCAATGTGTTTGAAAGTCAGTAAAATAATGTAGTAAAATTAAAATTAAGTATTGGTTGCCTGCAAACCTGTAATTTTAGGTTTGAACTTAAAGGATTACTATGGTGTACATTTAAAGTTGAAACATAGAAGTTCGGTACTAAGAGATGATTGATAAATCAAGTACATATAGCAATTAATAAATATATGTATATTTATAAATATTTTATTTTAGTTAATTTGATTAGTGCACTGTGTGGTTTCACAACAGCTTTAAACTAAATGAAAAATTATTTTTTCTTCGTTTTGGTTTTACTAAACATCATCACATCATCATTCTCAGGATTACTCAATGCTGAATATAGACCTCTATTTTCCTAAAAATCATAGTATAAATAAAGTAATTCGTTCTTTTTGTATTTACTCAGTAATATTTTCTACAGCCTAAATCATATATTGACTTTGTCAGAATAGATAAGTCAGAAATAGTTTTTTTTATTTGGAACATTGGTTATCACAAGTCTTGTTTTTTATAATAATAATGTAAATTCCATCAATATTGAGCTGTATAATACTTTGTTAATAGATAGTGTTTTTGTTTAAAATAACATATACCCTTTTTCTATATGTATTTGTTGAAATTATTTTATTTAATCCTTTAAATGGTACTGTCTTGTGTTCCACATTTTATAATTTACATAGGTACTTTGTGTATTTTATATTTTTGAGGAAATAGGTACCTAGTTAATTTACTGAAATTAAAATTAGTCTTTTTACATAATAATGTTAGTTACAGGATTGTGTATAAGCATAAACTTTGTTATGACGTCTCAATATTTTATAATATAAAATGAAATTTCTGATTGATCATCAGATGAATCAAATAACAATTTGAATTACTTAAAGTAACTGGAAATTGGTTTCCTTATTTATTCATAAAATGGGGAAACCCCTGTAATTAAAATTGCAGTCACTGGAGAATATCGATGATTTGTAAAGATTCCTGCATCAATTAGTTTCCTCGTAAATTAAGTTTAATACAACTTTGTAATTCACTGCATTATTGTTTCTATTTGAGTTGTGGATCACTTATTTACCTTCCACCTGGCCATACCTTCTTTCTAACCGATATGCTTGTAGTGCCTAGCTCTTGGTTAAATTAAAACATACATTTACTCAGTCCTAGATGTCATTATTTTGATATGAGTAAGTACCTATATGTTTTCAATGGTTTTTTTTTGTTTCCTAATATCTAATAAGACTTAAAAATTCTTTACTGTAAATATTTTCATCACAGTGTTGTGAGCGATATAGAATGTATATAATAAATCAGTTACAACCGAATTGATGATAACAATAATGAAGCGTTATGAACTGGTGACCTGCTAGTACACGTGCGACAAGCATACTTATTCAGATTGTAAAGTGTTAGGCACTGTACCTATGTCGTAACGCTAGATCTCCCGCGCAACTTGGTGAAAGCGGATACTACGATACCACAAACTATGTCAAGTGATGATTGCAACAATTTGACTAGTGAAAATGATAATTACACTAACAAATGAGTTAATGGTTACTAAAAAACATACATATTAAACCTTGTACTAACACTTGTACGTTTACTAACTGATAGTTGGTTGGATTGGAATGCAGCGTACAACAATATGCACATAGAAAGATAATATCATAACAAAGTTAATAGTATAAATAATTTTACTTACAACATTTTTTAACGTGTGAAGGCACACACAGGTGTGCAAACTTAAGGTACTAGAAACCCATCTTAAACGCAATTATAGCACGGGAATAACAAATACACGTCTACTAGTTGCGAGCCATTAATGAGTAATAGAAGGGGGCAACAAGGGGGTCGGGCGGGGGAACACGCTAAGCATGAAAGAACCAGAGTTGCCATATACGAAATTATTTTCGCTACATAAGCGGCCTCTAGTTTCTTTCAAACTGACGCAATAACTTCTTCAATTTGCGTAACAAATGACTAATAATAGCCGAGTGGTATAGGTCACCAAGCCAATTACCTCTGTGCGCGACGTGCCGCGGGTTCGATCCCCGCATGGGACAAGCATTTGTGTGACCCACAAATGCTTGTTCCAAGTCTGGGTGTTCTTTGTGCATGTGATTTGAATGTTTGTGAAACCCCCCGCGACACAAGGATTAAATTCCTTAGTGCGGGAGTCGTTTTTTTTTTTTTTTAAAAAAAAAAAAAAAAAAAAAAAAAAATTATATTTACAGGTTGTTAAGTTTTTTACAGATTTTATCAAAATAAAGAATCTAATTAGGTAAAATTATCTATTATGTGCACACGACTTCAAAAAAGCCTAATTATAAAAATCGTTTGTGTATGGACCCAAAGGAAGTTGAATGTTAGGTAAACAGTCAACGCGCTGTGATACCAAAACGAAGATACTAAAATTCAATTGTATTACATTTTAATTACTTAAATTTAATCATTTAAAGACTTGTAAACCATACGAGTAATTTTTGTATTGTTTTTTTTAATAATAAGTCATCAGGCGCTTTTTTTGCTTAAGCTTCTATTGCTGGACTTAATCGAAATTAAGATTATGTAAAATAGGTACCTATGCAATAAAAGTCTCTTTTGAAATTAATTATTTATGATTCAACATATTAAAGACACTAATTTAATGAAAATTTCATGCTGTAGCATTCTAAATTGGATAAGTTAATCAGGGCTACAGTTTGCGTATCACAGAAGTCAGGAATACAGACTAACCGGGTGCGTTGCCCACCATCACCTGAAAACATAATAAATTGGCATATTCATAAATTAGTCTGACCTTTATTACTATGGTAAATAATTTCGAAATAAAATTTATATACCTTCATAAATATCCGTAGCAAACTCAGTAGAGTTACCGCTGAAGTATATTGCTGGACAGTTATACATTATAAAAGGATCAGTATCTGTGCATGGCGTGCAAGGTATGGTGTCAGGACATGTTGGCGCAATATTTCGCCACTGGAGTGTTTTCTTCATGACATCTAGACTATTATCTATCTTGCTATACCTCATAACATCTTTTATTGGTTCACCAGATGTCCCTAAACACAGCAAGCCTAAAACAATTTTAGTTTAGATATTATAATCAATCAGACAATTACATTTTACGTAAATTAATATAAGTATATACCTCCAATATCACATTCATAGGGATTAGAGACTCGGTTAAATGATTTGTATTCTATAGCTTTAGGGAATAAACCTGAAATCAGAAAATAAACAATAATGAGAAAAGTAGAAAATGTTCACTTAGTTACAAATAGCTCTCATCTATTTATTTATATCAATACTTATAAAATATAATAAGGCAGAGTTTTTATAACAAGCTTATTTCTAAAACTATGAGTCGGATCTGAAAAAATCTTTTTGCATTTAATTGCCCATTTTGAGGAAGGTTATATGGTATTTAACTAATTACTTGCATTGGGAGAGAAGCAGGGTGAGTGAAAAATTGGTGCACAGCATAATTAATATTCATAATGGTCTTTTTCTACATAATGTTCTAGCCAACTAAGATAAACACCCGGTATTATAACAAAACTAACAATAATGGAAAGGTTTCTGAGGCAACATAATTCCGCTGGGGTCTTGGCTGCTTGGCATCAGGTCCAGAGGTGCCACGGCACTAATGGCAGCTGCAAAGGAATCCATTAACTCCACAGAAGCAAAGAAGTCTGCCTCATTGACTGCACTCTCATTGGAGTGACTTGCAAATACTCCACCTATAAATAAAATAAGTCATTATTAAAAATAGATGTATAAAGATTTAATAATTTATATATCTCTAGTTATGGTATTTAATTTAATTATTCTTGAAATTTAAAAATTGTATCATTCTAGTTATGACAGTTGCTGTTTGGTAATTGCACAAAATTGTATGCTGATAACCATGATTATCATCTATTTAAAAACTTTTCATTGAGACTATTATTATGTGCCCTGACACTGAAACTTACAACACCCTACTTTTTGTGTCAGGGGTTAAAAAGTTTTGCAGCCATATTTTAAATAAAGCATAATCAATTCTCAGCCTAATATATCAACATTATGTGTCAAATCAAATCAATTAATTTACAAGAATGTAAATCAGTTTAAAAAAAAAAGTAGATGTTACCAGCTATTATAACTCTAGCTATTTTAGACACTTCCTCTTGATATTGATTTGTCCCTGTAAGTCCCGACAACCATTCCACCATTAAATGCATGGAAAACAAGTGATCTGCTTTTTGTGATGTGTTTAACCCAGATATAAGAACAATGTACCTGTAATTTTACAAATGGTTACTAATATACACAATGCAAATGTTTGGCATACTGATTTATAAAAGCATTAAGTAAAATGTACCTGTCTCCACTGATACTTGGCAAAGGTTTTTGTATACCACATCCTGCCCAACATACATCTTTTACCGTAAATATGCCATCTTCATCTTCAGATCCTAAAATAAATAAATGGATAACTTATTGATATGGAATTGGGCTATAAGCTTCTATGCAGAATAAAGTGAATTAACATGTTTTAGATGGTCTGTTGATTGATAAATATGTGCAACATACCCAACAAGGCACAGACTACACCCGTGACCACTTGATGAACATCAATACAGTCTCCAACTAATTTGATTCTCTGAAGTTCATCTTCTAACACTAAACTGTCAGAATCATGCACAAAGTGTGTCCTAAAACAATTTAGTTAAATAAGTTTATTTTTATCATAATTACCATTGTACCAGCTTAATTGTTTGTTAAACTCACCTAGTGGGTTGAGGTATGATTTCTAATTGATCAGATAGTTCTTTCAGAATACTAGGTTTTAATTCTTGAAATTTAAAAAGTGTCCCTATTATAATACAAGTGGTACCTTTGTCACGAAGTTCACATAATTTTAAAATCTTTTGATTATTCGACCACTTTTTCTTGATTATTGGTGTTAAGATGTTCCGAAACGTGTTTAATCGGGCCGAATAAATGTGGGCATATTGCTTAGAAAAGTCTCTTGCAACTTGATAAAATCGTTTTGAAGAGTCTGTGTACTCCACAGTTTGTCTTTCCAATTCGTGTGTCATAAGCTCTTTAGGTTTATCTGAAGGACTAGATTGAGGTTTAAATAACATGATTTTATTTTTATAAAAAACGTATTTCTAAATAATCACAATAGAAGTAATACAATTTAGATCCATTAACAATTAACACAACAAAATTTGTTACAGTTTGCGATTTGGCGCGCGCCCTTTTGACATTTGACATTGACACTAACAGACACTAGACCATAGAGGTTACAATAAGTCATAAGTAGTTTTATAAACTCTATGCACTAGACAGACAGGTTTTTTTATTTTTTTTTCGCTCTCTGGGTTTTCACCATGGACGTAATAATCAAACTTTGATTATTACGTCCATGTTTTACACGGTTTGTGTTAGCCAATGTCAGTAGGAAAGGTACCTAGTGTAACGGAATTAAAGCATTAAATTTTGATAGGAAACTACAAAATAGGATTTCTAAGAGTTATTAAAAGTAATTATCTGTATGGACTAAAAAAGATGACTCAAAGATCTTCAATTTATTTACAATTTTATTTAATTTAATGAGATGAATGAAGCTATGCTTTGACACACACCTTGAAGCCATTAGTATGAAGTAAGGTTACTGAGTTTGTGACTTAAAGTAAATGTGTGCCTATTTATCTATTTTAAATAAATAAATATTATTATAATTAAATGTACATCATTAGTAGTATTAATTAAAAATTATTCTTGGACGCATATTATAGTCTGTGGTCACAATTACTGGCATTTTATCGAGTATATTTGTTCTGTGCATTTTATACTTGCTCCATTCTATGCTACTTGCCAGCCAGACTCAGAAACGCAAAATGGCGGGAGTTCAAAAAGTTCGACTTAATAACTTAAATATAAACATTAAAAATGCTTTGATAATTGGCATCATTATTGCTAAAAATAGTCCACGTACTTTTGGTTCTAAAAAGAAAAACGGTGAATCGAGAGGGGTTACATCTTTCACTATTCGAGATTCTGAAATAGACACGATAAATGTCGACGTTTGGGGCTCGGAATACTTTGTTTTAACTTTTTACGAAAGATTTCTAGTAGGAGACGTTGGTAATTATGTTCTTCCTGTTAATAAAGAGTAACTATAAAAACTAATGGATAATAGGTATTTATTTATCAGTATTTTATTTCAGTTGAAATAACTTCTCCAAAAATATGTGTGAAAACTGGCGACAACGAAACATACAGGCCTCAGGTGAGTAATTTTAAGAATTTGAGTTTCTATTACGTGCGCAAAATACAAACAAATATTTACTGATAACATTTATATATTATTTTAAGGTGACCTCTCCCTTTTACCTTTCTTTGAACGAAGGTATGTCAGATGTAAGCATCCACAGTGGAGACGCTTTCAGCACGTATTTGCCGCTTCTCCACATACCTACAAAACATTCAACTGCATATTATGGACTAGCGGAAGTACTAAAATTACCAGGTTGTTTTTATAATATTTTATAAATAATATATCTACGATTTTCACATTTTGTAGAAATTACCTATCTATTTAAAGTTAAAAAATTGCCGACTCTTTCGTTACACTCATTACAATAAAAAACCGGCCAAGTGCGAGTCGGACTCGCGCACCGAGGGTTCCGTACAAACCTGTAGGTATATAAGTAAAAGTTCACCCATCACGATGATCGAGTCATAGTCGTAGTTATGGTATTTTAATTGCACAACGAAAAAAAAAATATAAAATTTTTTTTTATTATATGATGTAACTAAAAATTTATGCTTTTCGCAATTTTTCCTTTATCTGTGTTATAAGACGTTGCTTCGTACCAAATTTCAAGATTCTGAGTTCACGGGAAGTACCCTGTAGGTTTTGATTCCCTTGCGAGTGTCGAAAATTTGCGGCATAAACGGGAGTATCTTTTGATCGCGTTGACTTAGAAGTTTGATTTTTTCACAGCTCCAAGAGACCATAGACTTGAGTATTTGATATGAATTTCAGCTTGATACCTCCACGCGTTCCTGAGAAAAAAGGTCTTGACAGACAGACAGACAGACAGACGGACAACAAAGTGATCCTATAAGGGTTCCGTTTTTACCTTTTGAGGTACGGAACCCTAAAAACATTTAATTTGATGATTAGGTACTCTTAATCTAATAATTTAGCTAATGATCTAAAAAAACTACCTGTCTATTGCGAGGTAGGTAGGTATGATAATAATTTTATTCGGTACCTCAGGTAGGTACTATTCAGTAAATTTTATTTTGATTTTCAGATGAAAGTCAAAACGTGTACGTTGATTTGTTGGTAGTTGTGAAATCGGTAAAACCTGCAAAAACCATTAAAACTAAAACAGGTAAGTACATACGTGAAGAAGTAAATACCTAAGCCTATTAAATACCAAAACCTTTCCAAATCGACGCAGCTTTGTTTCAATTTCTAGTAATTATTTTGTTTCTTGTTATTTTTATTCCAGGTTTGGATATGTCAGTTCGTGGGGTGGAGATCATGGACAATACAACTCCTGCATCTCTAACTCTGGACATTTTTGACATCGACACTATTCAAAGGTTACCAAAATAATTATATCTTGTGTTTTAAAACCCACCGCTACAAAAGTATACCTATAGTAGACATGAAATAGCAGGCGATAAAATGAGTATATGGTATACTTAAAACCGCATCAAAATCGGCCCATTCGTTTACTACTATCATTATAGTTACCACAGACAGACATATAACTTACGATACCTCTCTTTATAAATTGGGGGCTAACAAAAGATATCTAAGTAGCTATCATTACAGAGCTGAGGAATGGCGGCCGTTAGAGAGCGTGCTCTTCATCGCGGATGCTCGAGTAAGTTGGCGCGCTCGGGCCGTGAGCGTGCAGGTGTGTGCGCGCTGCGTCATCACGCACCAGCCGCACACCGCCGACGCGGAAGCTCTCAGGCTGCATGTACGGAACCAGGCTAATGCACGTAAGTTACTAGGTATTTATAGTATTTATATACATATTAGGGTATTCGTCAAGTAGGCGACTAGTCCACTCAAGAACCTATTTCACTTCTATAGATGAGGCTATAGAAGTTAAATAGGTTCTCTGACAGTGACATTAATTATCGATGACCTCTTTTTTCTGTTGACTCATTTTCGTTCACGCCAGCCAAACTATCCACGAGCCTGCATTAACATAGAATTACTTTGTATTTTTTACCTAAAACTTAATTGTTTCTAAACTTAATATTTTTTTCCCCGAAGAAGATCCTATATTCTAACAGATTATCCAGATCCACACTTTATGAGCGTGGAGCCTAAATTCTTCCATTAATACTAAAAGTACTTATAGCGAATTGTTTTTCCCAACCCGTTACCGGGAGGTATCTATCATGAGTAAAAATGAAGCTGGAAAAGGAAAAGTAAGTGATTTTGCCGATTCTTAAATAGCCGCGTACTGACTGAGCGAGCAGCCTCGCGAGGCAAATCCTCGGTCGGTCAAGACGTGCCTCGCCCGAGGCAAACGCACGCGCTGCCTCGCCCGAGCGTGCCGCGGCCCGAGCCGAGCGTTGTCGGTTTTTGTCGATGCTCAAAGGCGCCTCAGTACGTTTGCCGTACTCACTCAAGACGGTAGTGTTTTGCCTCTATTCGACTTAAGGTTAAACTGAGCGTCGATGCTCACGGTGGTTCGGCCTTCCCGCGCGAGGCAGTCTCGGATTAGAAAACTTACAGACCGAGGCCGCCTCGCGCGGCATGCGTACTGCGGCAAATGTCCGAGGCTGCCTCGCGAATCCGCTCGCTTGGTCAGTACGCGGCTAATGGTGTGTACCTTTTTGAGGCGGCGGAGAGGCTGCGGCGTGGGCGGCGTGGAGCGGCGAGCGCGCATGCGCGGCGTCCGCGGCGCAGGTGCGGGACCGGCTCGCCGCCGCCGCGCCCTTCTGTGCCTCGCTGCATGCCCTGCTCACGCACCTCGACTTGGATGACATCGATGCTACGTATGGAACAGCTATGCCTAATCAATATACCTAAAATTACTTGACATATTTAGTATTTACCACTAGCTGTCCCCTGCGACTTCATCCGCGTGTTTTACTTTCATGGGTTACGTGTGTTTTGCGCGAAACCCTGATTAATTATTTTTCTGAAATAAACGTACATATGAATAATATAACCTCAGCCCATAACCTCAGAAGTAAATATTATTTTACCCTTTTTTGCAACATTTCTGATTGATGCTCCGCTCCTATTGGTCGTAGAGTGATGTTTCATAGCCTATAGCATTCTTCAATGATCGGACTATCCAATGCAAAAATATATTTTCAATTAGAACCAGTAATTCCTGAGATTAGCGCGTTCAAACAAACAAATAAACTCTTCAGCGTTATAATATTAGTATATCTAGATGAGCAACTTGGGCTCGGCTCTTAATTCAGGATGATAAATTGTAAAAAAAACGTTTTTTACTTCTCTACTATAAATTTTTAACGCTATTTGAGTTCATTGGTTCGAGTAAAATAAAAAAGTTTTGAGTCTGACACAGTTTTAATTGTTTGAATCTAAGGAGAACATAAAACAAAATATTTTATTATCCACGAATCATTTTACAGGGAAAATAATGCAGAAGATAACATCCGCGTCCGGTTTGCTGACCACACCGGGGAGTTGACAGCGAGACTCCCTCTTAATGTTCTAGAAGAGACTTTAGGATACTCGGTAACGGAATGCAGTACTTACCTACACATTAACGTTTAACTGCCTTACTTAGGGACGTTAATGGTTACTTAAGGGATGTTTTATTATCGATTTAAGTAAGGAAAGGTACTTAATCATTAACGTATCTGTGTGCCGCAGTAAGACAGTTATTATATTTTCTTCAGCAAATAAATAAATAATAAATAAATGTGGACAACATCACATACATTGCTTTGAACCAAAGTAAGTAGCTAAAGCACTTGTGTTATGGAATCAGAGACAACGAAGGTACCACAAACACCCAGACCCGAGACAATGTAGTAAAGTGGTTTTCTACATTGACCCGTCCGGGGATCGAACTCGGGACCTGAGCTAGCGACACCTTGAAAACCGGTGCGTTCGCCACTCGACCTCGGTGGTCGTCGAAGCAAATACTAACAAAACTTTATTTCTAGAACGAACAGTTGAAAGGGATGTCGGCAGATAACCGAGCAGCAGCCCGCTGGGCTATCTTACTGGAACAATGCACAGTTAAACTCGCAGCGTCACCGCCACGTCTCATAGTGTTGGCTTTAAGACGTGCAACGCAGGCTGACCCTATACCACTGTATTAAATTCTAATTTTGTGTAATTTAATTAAAATAAATACATTCTTACTTAAAATGTAAACAAGCATTTTATAAGTGGCTTTTTTAATTTTTAGGAAATTAACATTAAAATTAACATGCAAAAACATAGGTAAGTAAGTACCTACCTACTTTTAGTCTTCTAGTCTAGTATCAATAGAAATAAGTACCTACGACTTATTTTCGACTAGCCGTGGCAGATAACTGAATGATCTTTAAAAAAAAAAAACAAATGTTATGTTTTCCAATACAAACTGACACCATATTTTTTTTTTTGTATTGATGATTTGTATCGTGCAACTAACTGAATGAGCTTAAAAAAAACTAAAACTTCGTCCACTTAAGTAGAAGTATCTAAACGGTGGATATTTAAAAATGCAGCGTATTCTATCTCTGTTTAATTATAATTAAACAGAGCACATAACACATTATCGTAAAACGTATTTTCTTAGAAGACCACACAACTTAACATAGGTTACCTACCTTACTATCGCGGTAACTCGGTAAGGTTATCGATCAAACTGAACCAGTTCAAAGTGAATCCGATTGACCCAAACTTATAATTATGGAAAAACCAGAAAAAACTGAACTTGTTTATGAATACAAAAAACGTAGAAAAGATTTTGGGAGACAAACTTTGTTCGAAGATCAAGGTCCCGAAATGTTGTGCAGCAT
The DNA here is from genome assembly GCA_932294365.1 of Diachrysia chrysitis. Classification (NCBI taxonomy): domain Eukaryota; kingdom Metazoa; phylum Arthropoda; class Insecta; order Lepidoptera; family Noctuidae; genus Diachrysia; species Diachrysia chrysitis. The sequence goes on from OW028653.1 coordinate 6,530,548, forward strand.
TCCTAATAATCCGTCGTTCTATCCGAACTACATTCTGCGTAACCCAGTACATGTGGCCATTCAAAATACAGGCACTATGTCTGAACACTGGGTTAATTCTGTAAGGTACGTAAATAAAAACAAAAAAAGTTAAAGTAGTTAGTTGATAACAGATGTTTCTTTGATAAAACAGCCTTCTCTAGTCAGGAACATAATATGTTAAGGAGGCGAACCTAAAATTTAGATTTTATATTATCTGTCATCAATAAAAGCAGTATTCTTATAGAGCTGAATATACAAGTTCCGGTGTACACCACGTTGAAGGTGGTTGGCCTAAAGATATAAACATGAATGATCCCGAGGCAACGCAGAGATATCGACGTAAAATTGAGAAGGATGATGCTTATATTCATGCTGTTATGCACTTAGGACATGTAAGTAGTATCTACTACATAGACATACCTACAATGAATTTACTATGCTTAACTGTTTATGATTCCAAAATGTTCAACAGAGTATGGAGCATAACATACTTCAAAACAACGCTGTAGATATGTACGAGACGTTCTACACAGAACTGCCAACAATACCACCGGTTGAAAATAGTAGTTGTCACACAGTTAATGTGTACCGGGAACCGGAAGCCAGGCGACCAATCAGATGTCTGTCATGGCAAGCAGATGGAGGAGCGAAGTTAGCAGCGGCCCACGCTGACATAGAACTCATTAAGAATTCTAGAAATCCTCAGTATTCTTATATTTGGGACATAGGTAGGTAAAACTAAAACTTGTTTAAAAGGTTTTTTTAAAGAAAAAACGTGGTTTATTAACTTTTTGCACTGCTTTCTTGCAGAAAACGCAAATGCGCCTGAGCTTGTAATAAAGCCTCCACAACCATTACTCGACTTGATATATAATCCCCGTGATCAACATGTTTTAATAGGAGGCATGATGAATGGCCAGGTTAAGGACCTCTACTTTTACTATTTTTACCAAAACTTAAAAAATAGCATGAACGTAGATACATGACACTAAAGTAGGTCGTGTTCATCCCTGACAGTCAAGGCAGAATTAAATAGATGAGTTTCTTTCCATTCTCCGATGATTAAATCCTTTGCAGTTTGTACGCAATAAAACATTTACAAAAAATTCTATGGTTGCAGGTTGGTTGGTGGGACACGCGTAAAGGCGGCGAACCTGTCGGAGTGTGTCCACCACATGTAGCACATCGCGACTTGGCAAGAAACGTACTTTTTATCAATTCTAAAATTGGAGCAGAATTCTTTTCCTCGTCTCCAGACGGTGTTGTTAAATGGTACCAAACTTTCTTTAAATCCATACTTTCTCACTAATATCATAAATGCGAAAGTAACTCTGTCTGTCTGTTTTCCTGTCTGTTACGCTTTTACGGCTACACTGAACCGTTTGGGATGAAACTTGGTATGGATCCTAAGAAAGAACATAGTAGTTTTGCCTAGTAGATTACTATTATAAAGGTACGATGTTACAGGTGGGACACTAGAAACATGAGTGAACCGACGGACTCCATGATCATAGATATAGTGAAAGCGGTAACGGATACACAAAGTATTGATAACGCTATTGGTATAACAGCTCTCGAATATGAGCCGACTATACCAACAAGGTAATCCACATAAAAAAAACATGGAGACAGGTCTAATAAAACCGTTTAAAATATTATATAAATTATATTTGATAAAATGTAAACAAATAAAAACTTTTTAATTTTAACAGGTTTATGGTGGGAACCGAAACAGGGTTAGTCATTGGTGGTAATCGGAAGGGTAAAAATCCTGTAGAAAAATTACCGACGAAGGTAAGTTGTAGGTAAATACGCTTACCCACCAACTATTTGTAAGGCTAGATATTTAAAGTATTGTAGGTTTTGCACAGAATCGCTTCTATTGGGCTAATAAATAAATATGTTTCAGTACGAAGCACATCTAGGTCCAGTATACGCCTTGCAAAGGAACCCAACATTTCCTAAAAACTTTTTGACAGTCGGCGATTGGACAGCTCGAGTTTGGAGCGAAGACTGTCGAGAGTCAGCTATTTTGTGGACATATTCTCACCGCACCAAACTTACTTATGGTGCATGGAATCCCATTAGGTACCTACTTATGAATATTCGGCATAACTAGGTCTAGGCAACTTTGCAACTGATTTTCATTTTTTTTGGTAGATTTTCTATGATGATGGTGACCCAATGGGATGGATGTTTATCCTGCTGGGATTTGTTACGAAGAAGAAGCGCACCCATAGTAACGGCTCAGATCTGCGATGAACCTCTACTGAGTTTACGGCCACATGAAGGAGTTAGTATTACAGTGTTTTCTAGCAAAACATGTTTACATGTATTCGATGTACCTACGTGGCGTACTCGCAAGTACTCGTAAGTCGCGATACTTATCTGATATCTGATTTTAGGGATTACTGGTCGCATGTGGCAGCAGTAAAGGAACCGTATATTTAGCTGAACTGTCACAAAACCTTGGAACCGCTGACAAAAATGACAAACAACTATTAACTCATGTAAGTATGAAAATAAAACAAAAAATACGAATTTAGAGCGACACAAACATTCAGAATATTAAAATGACTCATTAGCACCTTAGAGGAATAAATAAGTAAACTATAGAGTGCGCATATCGAGTATGATCTGTTGGCACTAGTAAGATCATGTAAAATCGTAAAATTTGTGTCAAAACAGAGCGCAACGATATATTACTTTGCCTAATATTACAATAATAATCGGAATTGTCGATATTTTCCACATAAACGTCTGTCGTCCCACGGAAAATCACATAAATCAGGAAACAAGCGTAGTACGCAAATTTTGCTAAAAATGTGCTTACGCTTGACACAATACGCTACTAGTGATGCGCACGCTCTATGCTAGATTATATTTACACTATGATTAAAACACTGTTGGACAGCATGTAAATTATCTTTTTTTACATTTCTCATCAGGTTTTAGATCGTGAAAATAAACGTGAACGAATTCTAGAGGCACGTATGCGAGAGTTGAGACTGAAAATGCGTCAAGGAGGTGACCAAGGCCAGCAAGCCGTTGAAAGCGACCCTACGAACAACGATAGAGATCTCGAGGAGGCAACTGCAGAGTACATGCAGACTGTCAGTGAGCTACAGGCACAGCAAAAAACAGAACCTTAATAAAATTTCTCCCACCATTATCAACAATTTCGAAAAAGCTGCGTTTTATTCCATTAGGTTACTTGGGGTTTTCAACAAAACACTGAGTTTTGATACAATATATATAATATTCCCATAGAAAGTTTCAGGTAGAAATGCACATTTGTACAATGTTTTCCAGTGGCGTGAATTATGTTCTTTTGAGTTACATATCCTACTACATACTGGTCAGACGAGTTAGTTCTATATGATAAATTTGTGACATAACTTTGTGATACATTAGTTAATATTAATAACAATTACTTTGTTAAATTTTTAGCTAATAAAAACAAATTGGCGGAATTATCGTTAAAGCTTCTTAGGCTTCCTTTTAATAAATTAATCTAAATTCTTACTTAATTTACCTTATGAACCTTAAAACATTAGATCGTGACTTAAAATAGTCATACGTATTAAAGTGTATTAAAACTAAGTCTAGTCTTAAAATTGAAGTAACAGCATATTACTTAAATATGCTAGTTACGAAAAATTTATTTCTGGACACTATAATACTACATTATAAAATTACCTTATATTTTATGTACAGTAGTAATCTATTTTTATTTTGTTCTTGTATCAATGTTCTGCGTTGAATGTTTATTCAATGCATTTCCTGATATGCGTTTTTTTCTTCGTATTTTGTTCTAGTTATGTGTTTTCGGATTTGAACGCAATGAAGGACCAACGGTGTTCGATGTTGGCGCCAACGCCGCTTGTACTGCGTTCGAATACATCGTTATGTTTCTGTAGCACGTGATGTATCGTGGCCTGTGACACATGCGGAAATAACGCTCGGACGTATGATACTACGTAGTCTAGACTGGCTCCTTGAGGATGTACCTGTAACAATAAATACGGTATAACAACGAAGAAAAGGAAGGAAATAATACTGTATAGTAAAGCATAGGTGGCCTTATTTATAAAAATCTACACGGTGTTAAGCAATTGGTAAGAAACTTCGAATTTCAATTTTTCTATAGAAAAATTGAAATAAGAATCCGCTAATCAAATGCTAACCATCGTCGAGATTTTTATAAATAAGGCCAAGGTTTATTAATTACAACAGGTCCGAATCAATATTTTTTTTTTTTCGGCACATTATTATTTTATGACACATCGCAGCCAACTGAGAGTTGATATTAATTACATTCTTGTCACAATAGCGACGTTGAATAGATTTTTACTTTTCATATCCAGTCATGAGTCAACATCCCTATTCCGACAAGCTTACGTGAAATAATGAGAAAAAAAAGCAATGTTGATAGGAATACTATACTATATACCATAATATCAGGAAAGTTAGTAACAAAACTTACTTGTAAGAAAGCCGACATGATTCCAATTAGTTTGGCTTCTCCGCATCCTACTTCAACAACTTCCTTCAGATTCACTGTAGCATCCGCCTCTTCAGGCAATGGTGGGGGCGGAGGGGGTTTGACGATAGGAGACGGTAATGGTGGCTGTCAAAATAAATAATAATCTCATTTATACGTGTATTAGTGTATTTTCTTGTGATAATGCTGAAAGGCCGGAATAGACACTCTGTTACTTACAGTAACAAAAGTATAAACAAGTAATATCGTAAAATTTGTTTTTAACAGAGCGCGCTATTTTATTAAAACTATTTCAAAACCTAACGACGTCGAACGACGTCGTCGACGCAAAAAATCGGCTTACGGTCGGTACATGGGGCTACTAGTGATGCGCGCACTCTATGTTTGTCTTTTTTTTTTTTTTATACGACTCCCGCACTAAGGAATTTAATCTTTGTGTCGCGGGGGGTTTCACAAACATTCAAATCACATGCACAAAGAACACCCAGACTTGAAACAAGCATTTGTGGGTCACACAAATGCTTGTCCCATGCGGGGATCGAACCCGCGGCACGTCGCGCACAGAGGTAATTGGCGTGGTGACCTATACCACTCGGCTATCCGTGCAATCTATGTTTACTCTAAGCATTGTTTTCTCTATAAACTGCCTCATGTCACATGTCTGAATGTTCGAAGTAAAATATAATTTACAGAGTATCTAAATCGCAACAACTTGTTGTGTTGTGATTGTTCTGCCTGATTGATTTACCTTTGCAAAACCACCTGCATTTATTTACATAATACATATTAAAAGAATAACGATTGTCTGGACTTTAAAAGGGGCCGTGACCCCTGAGTTTGTTTCGACATTTCTTCTCAAGATAACCAGTTAAGAAATGTCGAACTAAACGAGACTAATTTTTTTTTTATGTTACTTGTGTTGATTTTTTGTCCTAGTTACAAAAATAGGGTGGATTTTTTATATTACTGCATATTTAGATTGTTAAAATTCTGCGCCGGCGCAGTGGCCCTAACCTCTTAGTGATAAAACATACGAGTTATAAAGGGACTGAACTTACGTTTTTATCCATAGCTCCTTGCAAAGCTTGCCGTGCTATAAACTGCGCCTTGAACTTCTCCATTTCCTTTTGAGACTCTAGTTTTATAACATCCACTTCATTAATATATGCTTCTAGTTGAAATTGGAGACTCTCATTTTCACGCTACATTAAAAAAACTTAGCTTTTAGATCACTTCCTTAACATTATTTTCAAGTAGGTAATAAAATAATAACTAATTACCTTCAATTGTTGGATATCTTCCCGACGATTATCGGACGCCATCTTATTACTGTAGCCATTCATTTCACTATCATCAATAAAGAATTTCTCATTGAATTCTTCTTTTAGCGAATTAAACTCCTGAAAAGTTTTATTGTATTTGTTAATAATGAAACTTAAACATTACTTCATGTGTATATTAAAATGTATATCTTATAACATTGTTCCACTATGCGAAGCAAAGATCCCATACTTTTACCTGTTACTGCTGTCTTCTCGATCGCCTAAATTATTCTCCACTTCAACACTATTAACTATTCGCATTGAAATGCGATGAACTTAATACTTACTCATTAAGTCATTATGACAGCATTTAAAATTTTCGTTTGCGATAGTTTAATTAACAGCTGCTCTACCACGAACATCAATTATGTATTTTTTTTTATCGTTTCCTAATATAACAACAATTATTATTGCTGTAGATACCTGTGTCATTTTCTGCCATGTCTCAATGTTCTTTCTCTGTGGTTTTGTGAAGTGATCCCACACTCGCTGATGCGTTGATGCGGCAAACACTTTCGCCACCTGTTCGACTGAGGTTCACAAAATTATGTTAAGAGGTCCGACTTTGGTCAAGTGACCAAAACATACCGTCGTAATTTCTCGAACAATCTTCCCTGGCTCTTAAAATTGTGGTTATTTACGTCGCAGTCACACGCAGATTTATACGTCTACCTATCTCATGCGGAGGCTGATGGGCCAGTCGCCAGCGTTGCGCACACGAAGCACCTCGCCTTACGTGAGACGTGCCGTAATATTGTGTCATCACACTGTACCTCATTAGTTCTGACAATTTATTTTTACACTACACAGTTAATACTTTATACATTATAATTATTTTGAATATGATTTAAATTAGTTGTAGGCCAAAATTAAATTGTCAAAACCCCGTTAACTTACAAAAAACCCAACTTTTCAGGTTTGATATAGTTGCAATATTATTCTGCTATATCACTCGAGCCTGGAGACATCCGAAGAACACGGGCGATCCATTGACTACAGTGGCTACTGAGCGAGAATCCGAGTGACCATTTTGCAGAAATCAATGATTACTAATAAATTAGAGGCTCCTACACTCACAGTTGATGAAGTACTTGAACATAATATACAGTAACAGCAACATTCAATGCACTTGTTTGAATATGCAGTTATTGTTATAAATATAACGAAAAAATATATGTATATTAAACTAAGTACTAAATTATCTTTCTACTTTTCATGACAGGCTTAGAAGCATTTGACCAGGCCGCCTTACCTTTCAAATATTGCAAATATTAATTAATAATGTAGATTGAGCATGGTACCAGAGAGAGTTATAACTGTTTTTAGACCACCACCAATTTGATGATAATATTAATTAAACATTAATTTCGCTAACTTACGTTGTTCAATAACTTTGGCAATGTGATTCTTGACCCTCTCTCTGCATTCTACTAATTCTTCTTCAGCCTGCATTTTCTCATTGAACAATCTACGTATTTGTGCATTTGTCGCCTGTATCATGGAGTAAAACTGGTTTGCATTCTTCTTAGAACATTCTCCACGTTCTAACCAAGCAAGTAAAGTCTGAAATATACATAAATAAGTAAGACTCTGGCTACACAGACATCGCCAATTAAATATTTATTTTAATAAATAAATATATGTTGTTTAGTAATACAAACACTTACCGGTAAGGTAGTATAAAAGTGTTCTTCATTTTTAAGTTTTTCAGCTAACTGCACCAAAGCTGCATTGGAAAATGGTTGAATTCTGATAGGTGAAGGCGATCTTCTATAAGTGGCTACAGAGCGGTTAGATATATCATGTTGAGCATTCAACTGTTGCATCTGTGCTTGTTGAGCACGCAAAACTTGTCTTTGACGCCGTTCATAGTCATTCTGGTCATCTCGGCTCTACAAATATGCATAACATATAAATCAATTTAACAATTATACCAGTGTACCTTGCGATTGCTATTGTTTAATAATCTTTTACTTATACTGACAATAAGGTAACACAAACACCCGTCAGCTGGTATTATTTTAATGTTGTCCTTGTACTTTATAGGATGTAAGGATTTTAGTTTAAAAAAAAAGTATTTATGAAAATAAAAAAGCAAAACATAAAAGAAAAAATGAATGTGGCATTGCAACGCATGCTGAGTGTAGCTAGCCTATAAAGCCAGACAAATGCATATATGTTTGGCGCATCAAGGGTTCCGTACACATTTTGTTGGTTGTCCAATTAATTTTTCAAAAACAAAGTTTATGGTCGAAAAGCAAGGAAGATGTCCCTTACATTGATGTATGAAACAATCAAATTTCCAACTGCAAATATAAGTTTGTAATCACAAATACAAATTTAAAATTTTATTATTTTTTTCTTTACTTGTAACGTCAGACCTAGTATTATGCTGAATTTCATGATTCTGGGTTGATGGTAAGTACCCGATAAATTTTAATTCCCTGGAGAAAGTCAAAATATGTTTTTTTGCAACATAAACAGCCATATCTTTATTTACATTAACTTAGAAATTTGATTTTTTCACAGCTTCATTTGTGGACCTGAGTGTAAATATATGGTTTTAATTTCAACTCGACACCTACACACATTCCTAAGATTAAATTTCTTGACAGACAGACAGACAGACAGACAGACAGACAGACAGAAACAAAGTCATCCTATGTATAAGGGTTCTGTTTTTCATTTTGAGGTATGGAACCAAAAAATGTTCTTAGTATACTAATACAATATTTGTAAAGTCTAATAATATCGAAATGAAATTTAATGAGCATGAATGAACATTATAAGAAGTTGTATAAAAATAAAACTTACCAAAGCATAATCTACATGTAACCAGCCAGCAGTGGAGTGAGAGTTCTCATCTTCTTCTTTTATGTCATCTGCATCTTTCACATCAGTCAATTTAATACGATATCCAGATATCATCATGGCTTGATCAACACATTCTTCTCTATCAAAACGGATGTGACAAAAATTTTTTTTTGACAATCTTAGTGTATGTATTCTGCCATATGTCTCGAAAATTTCTCTTACAGTACTTTCCCTGATCTTATCAGGTAAACCACCAACAAAAATTGTTCGACAACCAGGTGGTTTTGACCTCCTTGGAGGTTGTGGTGCGGCAGGATTTGGTGGCACAAGTATTGCATGCTTAAAAACAATTTCTTTTTTCTCTTGAATATTTGTCATATCGCCACCCATATTAGAATACATTCCCATCATTGTTGGATCTACCATCATGCCACCCATCATGCTCATATCCATGGTAGATGTAGGTGCTGGTGCCATAGCTTGACCTGCCATAGCTGATACATCCATAGCCCCCTGCGGAACCATTTCTATGCCTGTTCCGGACATCATATCCATTCCTGTAGCAGGCATCATACTGCTACCCATCATTGCGCCTGGCATCATCATATTTGGGTACATTCCACTAGCCATCATCATGTTAGCTGCAATAACATGATATAAAATAAAATGATGACTTAGAATAAGTGTGTAATTAATTAAAAATATATTTAATAAAAATATATTTATAATATTATATTTTTAACCATACCTTGAGGATACATATTAGTCATCATCATAGGATTCATGACAGGCATATTGTTATCACTTGATTTAGATACATCTTGAGGTTTAATGTCGCGCCTGCGACCTGCGTTGTCATTCCTCACCGGCGATCTTGACCTTTCTCTTCGATTATTACCCATACCTAGTAAAAGTATTTACATTAATTTATTTAAGAGACGCCATGTAAAACCTTTACATTCAGTGTCTTCCGATAAACATAGTCAGGTATTAGACCTTATTGGGTTATCCCCTAATTCAAAATATTATACCTAAGTCAACATCTAACCGAATAAAATTTTATTAAACTTAAATTACTGTTCAATCTATACCAACCTTGCATAGCTTGCAGAATAATATACTGCTTTTCTATTTTTGATACGGATGAAATAATCTTTTCATTAATTTGTGCTCTAGCTTCTCTATTGATTTTATTAAACCGATGTAAACACTGAAATTAATTATCTATTTCTCAACGTCTAGTTCGTAAAATTCCACTCGGTACATTGTATTGATAAATTCCAGAGGCTTTTGTTGTTGTCGTTGCGTTGAATTGACACAAATAAATTGACAACAGACAAATAGACAAATACAGTGTTTATTTTATTCTATAGATTTGACAGTTCGCATTAAATTAAGTATGTTTGTCTATGGTGCTGCTAATTTTATTCGTTGTTTATTTAGACAAAGAATTGTGTTATTTATAGGTAATTAGTGTATGTGCTATGGTTTGATGCAGTATTCTCGGCTGTAACTGTAACTGTGTTAACTACATTAGGCAAAAACCTAAAGAACCTTTTATTCTTTTCTGCATTAGGTTTTTATGCTTTCCTTTACTACGTAATATATATAACCAATAAATCGTAAAAAATTCAGGTTTCCAAAGGACAATACGTAAGAAGTATATTTGGATAGATGCTACTGGTCGACAGAATTGGCAGCCAAACAGAACTTTCAAAATTGATTTCATTAATTTTGATATAATGTATTGTGTACTGCTACAAAACTTGAGTATGGCAGATGCACAGACGTGCGAGCCAAAAGATTCCCATTCAAAATAGAAGAGAAGCAAAAAAAACGGTTGACCTGACTCATCATGACAGAGACTGGACAACTGACATCATAGAGTTAACAATACGTAAACTCTATGACTGACATGCATTGACAATTGACATGTGTGCAATAGTAAACCGCGAATGTTATTGTTTTCGAAATGAGTTAGTGATTTCTTACAATCAATATGTTTGTGTTGTCTGAAATGAAAGATGTAATAAGAATAAGTCCAGAATATTTTCATCAAAGTTTAACAGACTCAATAACAACGTTACTTAATAGGAAACTTGCCAATAAAGTATGTTTCTAACCTTATTGTTATTTGGTTTTTTAGCAAATTCGTAAATTTAATAATTGAAATAAACGCAATACGGGAAAAATTTCGTTTTCCTTTATATGACCTATGTAATCTTAAAAAACATGATATTCATTTTGAGTAAGTGTTTAAAGATTTTTGTTATTTTAGGTAGTATTGAATGTCGGGTTATGCATAGCTTTGTTTGACATAATAGATATTGGTCATTCATATATCTTTCCTGGCGATGGGTCGTCGCACACAGAAGTTAAGTTCAGATACATAGTTTTCCGGCCTATCATTGAAGAAATCCTTATAGGAAAAATTAAAAACTGTAGCAGAGAAGGTGTACATGGTATGTCTTATTATAAAATTAAGTGTTCAGTTGGTTTGGTCAATCACGCGTTATTGGAATCAGCAAATAATGATAACATTAGGATATTACAATAAAATTAAAAGTATAATTACATCAAAGTGTTGCCCATGTGTGACGAACAGTGGACTGTACTAGGGCTTTATAGTTTAAATAAAACAATTGTGTTGATTGTCATAGCCACTTTGTAACCTTCTATTTCAGTGACCCTTGGATTTTTCGATGACATTTTAATTCCAGTCAATGCCCTTCAGCATCCTTCTAGATTTGATGAAACTGATCAAGCATGGGTATGGGAATACCCGAAAGAAGATGGAGAAAAACATGACTTGTTTATGGACTCTGGTAATTTACCAAATCTACTATTATTCTGTGACCAAGACCATTAAATTATGTTGGTTACACTATGTATAATTTAGCAGTGTATCATTTCAATTAGCTACATAATCCAATTTTAAACTTTAACTATATTATTATTTTAGGGGAATCAATAAGGTTTCGCATCACAAGTGAAGCTTTTGAAGAGAGCTTACCATCTGGGCCTCCTGGTACAGAATGTACAGTACAAACAGTGGCACCTTACAGGATAATCGGAGGTATTAATGAGCCTGGTTTAGGGCTTCTAACTTGGTGGGAGGCTCCAGATCAAGATGATGGTGAAGACAATGACGAACAGGATAATGAGGATTAAAATAAATTTGTTTCTAAAAATTATTTTTATTTCTTTGGGTTCATATGAATACTGTGCTTGCTCATTTGATACTTTTTTATCATGTCAATACATTTGTAATCAATGCAATGGCATTTGTGGTCTCAAACCAGAATTTTTTATTGGTTTGTCCTCAGGAAATATCAGTAACTCGACAAAATATTAAGACTGATTGTCTCTTTATTCCATTTTTATCTAAGGTCATGTGAGGTAAGTGCGACTACGGGGCAAGAGAAAAAGTCGTTTGAAAATCAAAAACTATAAACTCTAGTTGCTTGGTTGATTAATAATATTTTACATACAAACACAAACGAAAATAGTATTAATTGATTTTCAAACGACTTTTTCTCTTGCCCCTTAGTGGCTCTTACCCCACGTGACCTTAATACAAAGTAAGCAAGTACTACATTAGGTGCCCATAGGGCGGCCGTACACGGACTGCTTGAGCAGTTAACGGCTGAGCGACGTACACGGACCGCTCGAGCGGTTGGCGTCGACTGCTCGAGCGGTCGGTTGTTGACTGCTCGAGCTGTCGCTACCAACCGCTCGAGCAGTTGATTTCCTACCACAGTCGAGTCATGGATTCTGACGCGGAGGTACTGCTTTTGCTGCTTCTGCTCAAGCGACCGACGACGGCGGCGACGTCAAAAGAGAAAATTTTGGGTTCATCCAATTTTGGAATGGGCCTGTTTCCTGTTTTTTTTAATGTCCGTCTTGTAGAATAATAAATTTTATTGGACACGTATTTTTTCTTTTTTCCTGCAAACAAAAAATGATCAAAATACAGAGAACTGAAGTTACGCGTGACGTCACTCCTCGCTACGATTTTTAGCGAGGCGTAGCGTCATAAGCCCCCACTCCGAAACTTTAAAGCGGTGTATCTTTGTATTTTTTTATTGTTTTGATAAAAGAAAAAATACGTGTCTAATATTTTTTTATTATCTAACTGACGGACTAAATAGATTTTAACTTTTCATACCCAGGAAACATCCCTATTAAGAGAACAACATGGACAATTCCTTCATTTGATTATGGAACTTAGAAGTGATGGAGAAAAATTTTAGAATGTCAATGTCTTCCTTTGATGAATTGAATAATATACTAAAGTCTCAAATTAAACGTAAAGACACAATTATGAGGAGAAGTATCCAACCAGAAGAAAGACTAGCAGTAACATTGAGGTTTAAAAATACATAGCAATTATTATAAATTTTTATTCATTAAAAATATTGGAAATTACATCATCGGACATTACTGAGCTGTCGACTGCTCTAGCGCAGTCAACGGCTCGAGCAGTCGGTGTATGCCTCGCGACCGCTCGCGACGGCACAATGGAATTTCGTCATGCAGTTGACGGCTTAAAGCGGTCTCAACTGCTTGAAGCAGTCCGTGTACGGCAGGCCTCACTCTTCAATTTTATTTTAATACAATGCTAATGCAAAATTGTTACTCATTTAGCATTCACACTAACAAAACACAGTACAAAAATATGCTCTTTATGTTTAGATTCCAGTCAGTTTCTGCCATGGACACATTTAAAAAAAACTGAATTGTCTGCCTGCTAAACTAATATGACTTATGCTTTGGCATTATATTAGAATTAAAATAAAATTATAGAATAAGGGTAAAGGTCCAGAGATACAGTTGCCTGTCGTCCATTGTAAAATAAGGTATGCCCAATTTGATACATTTAAAAACTAATAGTAGCCACTCGTGCATACCACACAAGCACTTCTCACAAAGGGTTGTGATGGGTTAAAATAAAACAAATAATTAATACGCAACAATTTTTTTTTAAACTTTTTCATGTTCATTTGCAAAATACAACAATATATTATAAATTTAATATTTGATAAGGTACAATATGTTTTATATATAATAATAAACACTAAAATGATCTGATAAAATTGATTACAATTATCTTACATTAATAACAGCAAATAATAACAGCCAAACATCACAATTATTTATGCGTATATTTATAAAATATCGTCTAAAATTAGAAATTTATCGTGAACAAAAATATACATACATATAATTATATTATAACTAACAAAACCCCGATTAAATACTTTGAGACATAAATCTTATATTGAAGCATATGGTTTCACTCCTCAGTTTAGGTAAGTTCGGCCGGCGCGCCTCCCAGGCAGGCGAATGATAATAGGTTGCCGCTAGCCCGTCGCGCGTTAGTTGTCTTGACAAGACAACTCTAAAACCTAGACGCGCCGCGCCAGACAGGTTTACGCGTTAGAAGAGAGCGGCAATATTTAGGCAAATATCGCGTTAGGCATTTATACCAGCTGAAGCTTGTCGCTATTTTTTTTCTCTCGAATTGTACCATATTATTTACACACCACATCCCAACGAGGTGTCAGAAGACCATAAAAGGAAAGACAGGAGACAAGGTTACTTTAGGAGACCTTACTTAAGAAAAAAACATAATTATGCAAAACCGAACAAGACCCCGATTAAATACTTTCTCGCATAAAACTCATGTTGAAGTGAGATGTCGGGGTCAGGCCAACCAACAAGACCCCGATTAAATATTTTCTCGCATGAAACTTATGTTGAAGTGTGATGTCGGGGTAAGGCCAACCAACAAGACGCCGATTCCATACTTTTTCGCATAAAAACTTATGTTGAAGTGACACGTCGGAGTCAGGCCAACCAAAAAGACCAATTTAAATTTTATCAAATTATATGTCTGCAATGAATTAGGGTACAATATTATCTGTTATATTCAATCTAAGATTTTGTAAAATAGTATTTTTTTATAAAACTGTAATCTATACTTGAATCCAAAAAAAGTTTTGTTTTTAAGATCCTTATTCAATGAAGATGAATACATGATAATCACACTATGTAATAAATAGTGTATCATTTAAATGGATAAATGCGGCTAACATTATTTATTTTTGAGTTCCTAACTCACATGATAATAATTAAGTTTTCTGTAGACGACACTTAAAATTAAACATATTGCACAAAGAGTTAGCATTTGTCATTTGTGTAGTTGAGATCATAATAATAGAAACTTTTTTGGACTAAAATAAATTAATTTGATCGCTATCTTATAAGTAAAACACTCTACTTCTAACTTTGAAACTAAAATTATTTATAAACTAAAATATAAGAGATTACACATAAATGTAAAATATGTGACCACCCTGAGGAATTTTTTTATTTGGATAAGATATCCAAAAAAAAAATCGATCCGCAATTGTTGAACATATAAAAAAACAGTGGTATTGAGAAACTTTTTTTTTTAAGTGCGTTAAAAATGATATCTTATATTTTGGTCATTGGTATTCTTCAGCACCAGACGAGTTTGTACCAATAATCACTAACAAGCACCTTATACAAAATAACTGAACTAAAATAGCTTACTGTTTCTACGTTTGCACAATAATAATTGGAATATAATATACGGATTACACAAGTTAACATCTATGACAATTATATCATCGAAAAGAAGGAGTTTCGATTAATTATCCATATAAATAGGTAGTTATTATAGTAAAACGTTTAACGTAATTAGATACTGGGTTTATAACCATGGTCGTGATTGCCTTATCGTCGTTTTCAATCGATACTCGAGCTTCTTCACTTGAAAGTGTACAGGAGCGGCGAGTTGGTAAAGTGGTGGGCGTTGTTTATGTGGGCTATGAGTCGCCCGTCGAGTAGGTGTGTCCCGTATTGTACGGCCTCGTGTTCATCTTTAGCCAGACCACAGTTTATTAGCCAGCGCACCATACACGAACCACGGAAAACACCTCGATACGTTCGCATGCGCCATCTAAAATAAATACAAAAGTAATGAAACTATATTTAGTATGCACAGTAAATAATTATGTATCCTTCTTGTTACACCTACCTAGTATCTTTAGCTATAGCCTCCTTGCATCGTTCCAGATGATGCGTAATAAATTGATCGCAGACGTGTTTAGTTTCAAAGCTTAAGTCTTCTACTGAAGGCAGTACCACTGTGTCTCCGCCATACCTGAACAGTAATATGTGTTTAATACAACTTGACAAGCAACGTAACATATCCCTAATTTACGCCTCAAATTATCACCAAAGACCTAAGTAAAATTTAAAGAGCAGTTACATAATATTACTTTCTAGCGCAAAATTGTTACATGAATACTACAATGAAACTAATGCGCTTGTTAAAAACTTACCATTTGGTCTTCAAGAACCTGACTGCGGGTATCAGTATCTCTTCAGGATCTAGTCCGAATAATATGAACATAACCAACGCCTGTCCATAGTTGGCCACTATGTCCAGAAATTGAATCTCGACAAATACTCCACTCTCGTCCTTTAACATCGTGCGCCACGAAGTGTAAGTTATGCCCTAGAAAGATAAAAAGGTGTTATTTTATATCCGGCGGCCTTTTTACGTATCTTTCTGCTACTGTCAAATTCCGAATGTCGCTTTTCTTTTGCCGCCGGTCACTCATAGGCGTCCAAACTTCTGTAAATTACAAGACGTCACACTCATTCGCACTGCTGGAAAAATATAATTAATAAAAAAATTAGAAGACCAAATCAGACTGCCAAAAAACTAACTAAATAGTAAGAAGAAATCGCTTAAAAACATGTTGTATTCGTTAAATGCATTTGTAGTTAGGGAACTTCTTAGATTTAAAAGCGTGAACGGTTCCCCAACTGCTAAGACAGTTAACGAAAACGACTTGTTTTCTTACTTTTTAGTTAGTTTTTTGGCAGTCTGGTTGTCAAATTTTTGTAATTAAAGATATTTTTATACATTTTAGTGTAAATTTTTTAATTAGGTTTATTTATAGATTTGGAATGTGGTCATAAAAACCTTAATTGTAATAATGAGGGCTAACGTTATTGCGCTCATCCGTGGCGCCACTGGCGTGTCGGGTCGTGAAGTAAAGATGTCAAAGTTTGTTACTAGGTCCGGGTGCGAAAACAACTCGTACTTAACTGTTTAATTTTGTATTACTATTTTAGTTAAAAGAAAAACTCAAAAATTGATGACATTTATGAAAATCCTTACTAATATTATAAATGCGAAAGTAACTCTGTCTGTCTGTCTATCGCGCTTTTACACTAAAACTACTGCACCTATTTAAATGAAATTTGGTACACAGATAAGAGCCTGAGAAAGGACATCGGCTACTTCTTGCGATAATCGACATCCACGCGGACGGAGCCGCGGGAAACAGCTAGTATATAAATATTTTGGTGAATGAAGTATTGCTTTGTGCCATAGCACCCGTTTGGTTACTTACAATGAACATGCTAAGACTGTAGACGATGATGAGGACGGTGTGCTTGAGCAGCTGTCCACCGCGGCCGCGCGTCTGCTCGGGCGGCAGCAGGCCGAGCGCGCCGGCCGCGCGCTCCAGCTCGTTCAGGTACTGGCACGCGCCCGGCGCCGTGCAGCGGTGCTTCTGAGACGGAGGGCACGCGCAATCCCTGAAATATTTACTTATTATAGTAGTACTTGACGAACTCCGTGGTCGAGTGGCGTACACACCGGTTTTCAAGGTGTCGCCAGCTCTGAGGTCCCGGGTTCTATCCCTGGCCGGGTCAATGTAGAAAACTACTTTTCTACATTGTCTCGGGTCTGGGTGTTTGTGGTACATTCGTTGTCTCTGAATTCCATAACACAAGTGCTTTAGCTACTTAGTTTGGGTTCAGAGCAATGTATGTAATGTTGTCCACATTTATTTATTTATAGTACTAGCGATCCATTAGCAAATATAATGGAGTAAATATGTATAGTAGTTTTTCTTAAATCACTTACTTATTAGCAATATCTTCGATATCTTGCGAATTAGCCAGTCCGTTCTCACAATTAGGGTCATCTGAGCAACATCCTCCTTGCTTATTTGGAGATGGAGAAGCAGTTATAGTGCCGTAACAACCTGCAATAGATAACATAAAATCTGATGATACTTGGAACTTCACAAGCAGAGTCTTAATACCTTGAAACTTAACACTCCGAAGGTGGTATTTTTCAATCTGAATGTAATTTAGATCCTTACCATTGACTGATATAGACTGAGTTTGTGACGCAGGCTCGGCATTGTCAATCAGACTAGTGGACTCTTCACGTGGGCTCGAGCTGGTGGCGATTTCAGCAGAAAGAGTCGCAAACTGTGCACTTCGCCGACGGAATCGTATGTACAGTGTTAGGCATCCCGTTGTCACTATAAAAATAATATTAATGATATTTTTTATCGCATTTGATTTTTGGAAAAGGATACTTTAATGAAGTAAGTATAGGTTGAGGCTTTTTATTACTTTCCCATACGCTACTTCAATTTTTCATATTAAATCAGCACCATAGAGATCTATAGGTACTTTAATACTTTGAATGCGTCAAATACTTTTAATAATGATGTTTGATTTTAATGAAGTACACAGTACAGTAGATTTATACATACCAGTTAGACAGAACACAAGTAGACAAAGGCGTATCGCGTCAGTCGCCTTGCAATCCAAATCGCCACTGCCTTTGGTAGCTAGTAGCACTGCAACCATCACCGCAGGGGCGCCCCACGCCACGAATCCTAACACTGGCCACAGCGTTACCACGAAACATGGGCCACGACTCTATGAAATACAAATTTTCAAGTTTATTACACCAATATAACACTAATCTTTTATATAAAAAAAAAAACATTTATGTTTCAGGTCAATCAGTTGGTATGTTACTGAATGAAAATTTATTACACCCGATATTAGGTTAAGACAAATGTTAGATGTGAACTGTAGTGGTTACCTGTAACATAATTAATCCAACTGAGAGCATAGAAGTCCACAGAAGACAGGAATACATGCTGAATATTCTTAGGGCTTGTTGGACCGTAGCATGCCACGACGGTGTATAGCCCGTGTTAGGACCACCCCAAACGACGCTAATAGCCAGGAGTAACTGAAAGAAAATATTATTGTGACTGACTTGGACTAACCACATAGGAAATAATATGTCAAGGAAAATAAACGTAAATTAGCCGCTTAACATTTTCAGCTAATTTAACTTATAAGCTTCGATCAACAATAGCAACTAGATATCGGGTCGGCGCAAGAAAATTGTCTCGGCAAATAAGAGCTGGCTTGAGAAGTGAGCTCTTATTTTGTTTAGTACGCTTGAAACACGGCCAACGTCATCACGTCTTACGATGCCGCAGTGTTTAATTACAAGTTGCAAAAATAATACCCGAAAATGCAATTTAACGGCCGAAGTGTCTTACTTTCGGTAAATACATAAAGAATAACTTATATTTTAAGCTTTATAAACTAGTAAATAATATCAAATTAGCCAAAATGACCAATTTTAAAGCAACGCCACATATGTTTGTTCGTGTGTTGGCGATCCTTTAGCCAAGGCTAAAGAAACTAAACACACGCACAAACATTTGTTTAAGATGTAGTATCCAGTAGATGCATGGAGTCGATTTGTATTGTAATAATTTTTAATTATTATTTGTTACCAGAACTTCAAAATTAACAAGCAACAGCGACAGGGCAACAGCTATAAGTATAAAATCCACTCGGATCTATCAAGATTTTATTGTTTTGTTTTAATGCTGCTGTTTTATTTTGCAAAATTTCTATACAATTTATATTGTTCTGAAATAAATGACTTAATACTTATCATTATAAAGATGTGTAATTTAGTGTATTTTTATTTGTGACACCCAGCAATAGACACCATAGCCACCCGCATTACATACATTTGAAAACAACAAAGATACCTACTTATATTTTTGTTTATGACGCATAAAAACATGATAAAGTAAATAAACATATCATACACAAAAACGTAACGCTAATAAAAAATTGGTAATGTATACTAAGAAACATAGATCCCGAAATCTTAAAAGGAAACAACTAAACTTTTAGGTTCATATTATAAAATTATTTTAGTGTTCAACGCGACTCTATACCTCCTGTAGTTAAATTCGAAGAAGCAAAAAGAAACGAAACAAAACGATGTAGATCGCAAGGCAATAACGGAAAAATGATCTTTATTTGTAGTCTTAAAGTTGAACTTAAGGTTGAATTCACACTAAATATTGTTTAACTTATGTCTTTTAATTTCTACATGACAAGAGTAATAAAATGCTTTGCTCGTCTTTTGTGACGAATGGTCGTAAGTATTAGATAATATTTTCACAATTTGTGACTTTATTATTAGGTGCCATGGTTGTTATTAGGTTGAACTTAAAACTATTTTTTAAAAAAAAATCTCTGTTTGTTATTTTTTTACTATTATTATTCACGCGGACAGAACTGAACTTGATTTTGTACGTAACCCTTTATCTAGTTGCTATTGTTGATCGAAGCTTATAAGCCAAGTAACTTTTAGACATATCGCGCGAGCAAACTACTAACGTTTACTAACTAAACGTAACAGAACAAGTATGCAATCACACAGCCTGAAGCAAATGGTTTGGAATGAAGATTAATTGAAAAATTTAACAATCTCACCTGTGATACAATTAAGCAAAGTGTAAGTCTATGAGGCATCCGTTTGTACTTGTTTGTAAATGTGAATACAAAAAGTACCCATATTGAAGCAATCAAAGCCACAATAGACAAATCAAATCCGAATTTCTTCAGTTGTTCAGCGAAGTCTTTATTAATCGCTATCATTTGCGCAGACATAAACATCATGGGAGCAGATAGGAATGTGCAAATGACCATCGAGGATGCCATCTAAAATACAAAAATACTCAATATAATATATGTTTTTTTTTTATATATCTATCACATACAGCCAGTTTCAGATACTCATATTTTCACGTTTACTCACCAAGTCCATCTCCAACTGATAAATATTGGAGAAAACGAATACAGCAGGTGCAGTAGGTATTGTTCCGTACAAGAAAGCGTAAGTAGAGAGAGACAGAGTTTCCGACTCATTTTCACCAGCATTCAGTGCACTCACACTTTCCCTCATCACCACTGGCAAAATAATTCTGAAACAATAAGTAGTTAAAACAAAAGATTAGGGAGTTTTCCAAATTTAGAGAATATTAAATAATATAGTAACACCAATATGAGAACTTACAATTTAACCATAATCAGTACACATGGAAGAAGAAGTGCTGGTCCTCTTAGCCGGTGAATCTGCCCAACCATCCGAAGACCCAATAAGAATAAAGCTGTCGCCGCAAAAGATTGTCCAAATACCTAAAACCACATTATAATTATAGGGAAATAAATAAAGAAACCTGAAGTTTAGTAGATTTATTAGAGAATACAATTAACATTTCAAATACCTACTTTAATTACATTAATAGTATTAAAATAAAAGGATTAGGTATATGTCTCAGCCATCTGGTTAAATTAGCCATTTAATAGGACGCCTAGACGGTTTATGAAATGCCTAGGTCGATACTTAATTGAACTAGAATCAGTCAATGTTTAATATAGTTCAGTTTTTTTCGGCGCTTGTAGTCACCGGAATAAATATGGCGTCAACAGGCAAATTTTATTTTCCGTTCGCGAGGCTCCTTGTTTTAGGGTCTGAAGTAACCTAATACGAAAAATAAGTGGGGTTTTATTTGCTCGCTTCGCTATCTTTTTTATTTTTAAGAGATCTACGCAGTTTTTCCCGCTTCGCTATCCCCTTCAAACCTAAGCTATACGTGTTGGGGTTTCTCATAGTTACCCGAAACAAACATTACTAATTCATCATGATTATCCAATTTAAAGAAATGACTACACAACATATAACCATCTGTTTTATTGTTGTGCTCAATGACTTGGCTAGTTGTGTCAATCAAACATTTAACTGAATTTAGCAACAGCGTTTATTGAACAGCCTAGGCATCCAATTAAATGGTTAATTTAGCCAGATGGCTGCGAAATATATAATGGCATCATTATATAAAAAAAGTCACCAATTATTATTTTTAGATGGGATCACCAAAATACATAAACTATATAAAGCATGGTAAAAGAGTAAGACATCACGCACCTGCAAAAGACCTTCTATGTAAAGAGACAATTGGTGTTTGAATGCAGCATTACCAAAAATTCCCAACACAGTCATAACTAACACTGGATTAAAAGCAATGCCTTTTGCTATTTGTTTTAACAATTTCAAATTGCATAAATTCCATTTTGATTCACTGTCCACAGCACTATCTTGTGCTTGTTCCCTTTGTTTATTAATTTCCATTAAAACAAAGGCAATTGGGTTTAAAATCGCGAGTGAGATTGGTGCCATCAAATAAAGATAAAGAGCATACTTCGGATGAGTATTTTGATATAATGCACTGACTGAAAATAAAGTAGAAATTGTTATTCTGCTGATTATCATTAAATATAAATCTGTGATTAAATTCTAGCAAGAATGACAATATCAAGTAATTTATTTAAATACATAGATAACAATTATTTATTTCCTTGGACAAGTTGAAATATATTATATTATATTTTTTTTATTTATTTAATTGCAATGACAAAAAGCCTTGAAATATTACAAGGTCAGCTAGTGCTTTTTAATGTGTGTGGTTGAGTATTGAGCAGCAAGTGCCATTATAAAAACTTTACATAACTGGTTATTTAACAAGATTTTTTACAAACTCTGTCGAGTTATAAAAACGGCAGATTAATTACTTTCATATTGAACTAGTTACAAACATTTTAATATTGCTAATTAGACAGAGAGCTATTCCGTCAGGTGACGTCGCCTTGGTAATTCTCCCTACTTATCTGGGGCTGCCCCATACAAGTCATAGTTTTGCGAAAATGAGATAGAACATGCAGTATATACTAACTTTAAAAGCTTATAACTATTGTATTAGTGTATATTTTTTGGATGTTATTTTGCAGTTCTGCTTCAATTTAATATTACATTTAAAACACCTGCTACTCATTTTAGTTAAAAAGTTAAACATTGCTATGGTTAACAATAACCTACAAGAGTAGTTATGATTTTTGATACAAATTCTATCAACATGATCTTGCATAATCAGTAATAAAATTGATACTTACTAATTGGATATCCCAAAGCAAAGTCATTACTTTGTGTGCAAAATATTGCAAATATTCCTGCTCTTCCCAAGTTCAAGGGTTTGGATACCACCAATGTCACAATAATTACCCCAATGAAAACTATTCCTTTGGCTAGTAATATAGCACCCAGAAAAGTCCAATTCACAGTACTAAAGTCTAATTGGGCCAATGAGAGAAATATGAGAGATGGTAAGGCAAATGTTCCCACAAATGTGGCAATGCCTTTAGACTCAGTAGGTGTAACAACATTGAGACGACCGGCCACATACCTTAAAAAAACAAAAAAAAAATATTAACTATCTAATCTTTACACAGTATTTAACAAAGTCATTCAATGATTTGTAATGTTAAATACTTAACTGTGTACATTTGGGCAGGTCACTAGTATTATATAAAAGTTAAAGTTTTGAGGATGGATGAAAGTTGATTGCTATAGATTACACAAAAAAACCTAAGTAACAGATATAGACAAATTATAGCACTCAATATGGATTACTGCAGAGCCTCTACACTGCTTCCACATAAATCCGTTATTTGTCACAAGTACTTAATTATGAACTAAATTGCCCTTTACATATTTTGATTTCAATGAATATTTTAGGATTTATCTAGTTTTAAAATAACACCACAATAAAATATTGATAAAGTACCACATAAAAACATACTTATCTCTTAATTAACAGACTGATTTTAATGGAATTGGAACTTTTACTGGCAAATACCTAAAGTTATGAGGCTTAAAATAACTACTTCTATTTTTGAAAAATCATTATAGTGTCTGCGCAAATCATAAATAAGCCATGAAACTGAAACACGCGCACGAAGTCGCGGCGTACAGCTATATTTTAGAAAATATATTCTTAAATCTTACTAATAGTAAATTACGTATTTTCGGGACTCATGGGATACATGTAAATCTAAGTGCAAATTGTAAAATACTAAGTAGTCAAAACCATATAGTAAAATATTTACCCGCATATTATGATAGTGAAGCACTGAAATAATGCTGGATATAAGTTATCAGTTGCATCCTCAAATTCAACAAGTACTACTTGCTCCATATTTGTATTAGATCACAGAACACACTGAAAATTTTAATCACTATTAGTAGTTGTTTTTAATGTTAACAATACAATTCTGTAATGATAAAAAGAAACAACAAATTATGTGAAACGTTGATAAAAATAGAAATGTATTTCGGACAGTCATAAAATATTTACAAATCGAAATTAATTTATTTGCGTAAATACGAAGTTTCATTTAGATTTTCCATTGATTCTTGTTCTTCTTGTATTCTTGCTTGAGTTGTAAGTTGTTCTTATATTTATAAAAATTCTAAACAAATCGATTGACAAATTGGTGCACTGCACTGACGTCAAACTTGAAACTTGCGTCAACAAACCAGCAGGGCTATTTACTAACTTCATAGACAATCGTTGCTTTCAATCTTCCGTTGGCAATCGAAATTTGTTGGCAACGGTATCTGTCAAAATATTGGTATTCTGTAACACTTTTTACGTTTATCAATTCACGGTAGCTTTCCATCGCTTTCGACTGCCTTCAGCACGGCTCTACTTTTTATCGACTGTTATACGGCTAAGTTCTGTGACACTTTTTGAGCTTTATAATACTATGATTTATGAGACAATTTTATTTAAGCAGATTTATAATAACCTACATGTCAAAACAATCAATCGTTACGTTTGAATAACATAAGAAATTCATAATATTATTGTTTCTAATTATTGCTTAGAGTTATTTTGCAACTGGAGTGGAGCATGCAGAGCACGCCTTGTCATTAAATATTAAAAAAGTAAATTAAACTCGGAATTTAAGTATGTTATGCTTGCGATATAATGTGTATCAAGGTTCCCAAGTTTGGTTATTCTGCTCTTTGAGAAGATTCTCGGCAGGACTCGAGGGCCGGAACCATTTCACCATGCCATGTCAAGGCTAGGATTCGGACTTTAATCAGTATAAAACCTCAACACGCAGCAGCAGTGCCTAGAGATGATGGCGATGATTTTGACCTTGTTGATGTAGGTAAGACTGATTCAATATTATTTTGTGTAATTCCTTGTTTTGCATACTTAAACCTCTAAAGTATTTTTGTATATAATATTTACATGTGCATGCATACCAATTGATTCTATAATGAATTTGCAAAAACCTATATTGTGGTTCGTAATGTCATGATTCATGATTGATTTTCCTTTATAATTTACAGACCTACGTACCACCTCTCCATCCGGCTCTTCATGCCAGACCCTTGCAGTTTCTGGCGACGCAGTACCCAAACGATATGACCCATAACATATGCCAGTAGTTTTATGCATAGTACAATAAAATATTTTTCCTTAAAAAATGTATTTGAAAGATTGTATAATAATAAAAACTAAAAAACAGTTGCACACTGTTGGCTATCATTATCTACTAATTCTCCTTTCGCGGGTCTGCTGGTAGAGATTTCTTTAGAAATAAGCAGTACCTTTGTACATCTATTGTAATATGTTGTTTCTTATGACTTTGTGTGTGTACATAAATTATTAAATAAATAAATAATTAAAAACTAAAATTATTAATATATATTCATTTATTTCATTTCCACACAGTTTACAATAATAAACATTATCTTACGGGAAAATAAAAAACAATGTTTTTTATGAAAAATACACTTATAACGTCTTCGTCCGTTTCAGTTTGGTTTGGCTGACTAACACAAATGTATTGGAAACTTCGTAGAACAAAATTTCATTTATTACATTTCACTATGCCTGTGTATGATTTTTGAGTATTTACGTAAACAAAACACACGAAAAAAGACGACGACATCATGTGAAGTACTTACTTTGTGTAGACATTTTCTTCGAGCCGTCATTCATTTAATAAGCAGTATTTATTAAAGAGTTTATAGTTCAACTTTTAAAATGACTATTTAACCTTTTTCATCTACATAATTTTTATATTACTTTATTATTATAAAATTGAAAGAATATTGATATTTTCTAATAAATAAGGTCAAGTTCTATTAATCAGAACAAAATTCTAGGCCATAATGTATTCATCAATTCGCTCCAAGGTCCGAAAATTTTCGTTTTGTTGTTATAAACTTATTTTTTCATAGAATAATGTATTAATGTGTAATAATAATTTTCATTAAACCACTAACAGTAACACCGATGTGAAAGAAATTATGAAAACTTCGGAAATGACAAATTTTGCGCATTTCTTCAACACATCTTAACAAATATACTTCTAAGTATAATATAACTAATACTGAAAATAATGAAAATCAATAAAATATGCTTCTTTTAGTACCTTTAGCAAAAATTTGCTTAAGTGTCTTATATTGAGAATCATTAAACGTAACCTTTTTGTGGTGATTTTCGCGAAAGCAACTTTAATTCTAGTAATCATCATTTTAAATGTCAAAAGATAGCAATTATGTTTACGCGATCGCAATATTGGTTTTATCGATACGGGAAAGTCTGTCAAAACGATTTACGGTAGCTATCAAAGACATGACGTCATCTTCGTTGTACACAGACGTTAGCCGATACGAAATTTGCTTTTTGACAGTTAAATCACTCAAGTAGTTATCATTTTCGTTGTCAACAAAGTTAGTAAATAGGCCTGCAGCAGGGCTATTTACTAACTTCATAGACAATCGTTGCTTTCAATCTTCCGTTGGCAATCGAAATTTGTTGGCAACGGTATCTGTCAAAATATTGGTATTCTGTAACACTTTTTACGTTTATCAATTCACGGTAGCTTTCCATCGCTTTCGACTGCCTTCAGCACGGCTCTACTTTTTATCGACTGTTATACGGCTAAGTTCTGTGACACTTTTTGAGCTTTATAATACTATGATTTATGAGACAATTTTATTTAAGCAGATTTATAATAACCTACATGTCAAAACAATCAATCGTTACGTTTGAATAACATAAGAAATTCATAATATTATTGTTTCTAATAATTGCTTAGAGTTATTTTGCAACTGAAGTGGAGCATGCAGAGCATGCCTTGTCATTAAATATTGAAAAAGTAAATTAAACTCGGAATTTAAGTATGTTATGCTTGCGATATAATGTGTATCAAGGTTCCCAAGTTTGGTTATTCTGCTCTTTGAGAAGATTCTCGGCAGGACTCGAGGGCCGGAACCATCTCACCATGCCATGTCAAGGCTAGGATTCGGACTTTAATCAGTATAAAACCTCAACACGCAGCAGCAGTGCCTAGAGATGATGGCGATGATTTTGACCTTGTTGATGTAGGTAAGACTGATTCAATATTATTTTGTGTAATTCCTTGTTTTGCATACTTAAACCTCTAAAGTATTTTTGTATATAATATTTACATGTGCATGCATACCAATTGATTCTATAATGAATTTGCAAAAACCTATATTGTGGTTCGTAATGTCATGATTCATGATTGATTTTCCTTTATAATTTACAGACCTACGTACCACCTCTCCATCCGGCTCTTCATGCCAGACCCTTGCAGTTTCTGGCGTCGCAGTACCCAAACGATATGACCCATAACATATGCCAGTAGTTTTATGCATAGTACAATAAAATAATTTCCCTTAAAAAATGTATTTGAAAGATTGTATAATAATAAAAACTAAAAAACAGTTGCACACTGTTGGCTATCATTATCTACTAATTCTCCTTTCGCGGGTCTGCTGGTAGAGATTTCTTTAGAAATAAGCAGTACCTTTGTACATCTATTGTAAAATGTTGTTTCTTATGACTTTGTGTGTGTACATAAATTATTAAATAAATAAATAATTAAAAACTAAAATTATTAATATATATTCATTTATTTCATTTCCACACAGTTTACAATAATAAACATTATCTTACGGGAAAATAAAAAACAATGTTTTTTATGAAAAATACACTTATCGCGTCTTCGTCCGTTTCAGTTTGGTTTGGCTGACTAACACAAATGTATTGGAAACTTCGTAGAACAAAATTTCATTTATTACATTTCAATATGCCTGTGTATGATTTCTTGAGTATTTACGTAAACAAAACACACGAAAAAAGACGACGACATCATGTGAAGTAGGTACTCTGTGTAGACATTTTCTTCGAGCCGTCATTCATTTAATAAGTAGTATTTATTAAAGAGTTTATAGTTCAACTTTTAAAATGACTATTTAACCTTTTTAATTTACATAATTTTTATATTACTTTATTATTATAAAATTGAAAGAATATTGATATTTTCTAATAAATAAGGTCAAGTTCTATTAATCAGAACAAAATTCTAGGCCATAATGTATTCATAAATTCGCTCCAAGGTCCGAAAATTTTCGTTTTGTTGTTATAAACTTATTTTTTCATAGAATAATGTATTAATGTGTAATAATAATTTTCATTAAACCACTAACAGTAACACCGATGTGAAAGAAATTATGAAAACTTCGGAAATGACAAATTTTGCGCATTTCTTCAACACATCTTAACAAATATACTTCTAAGTATAATATAACTAATACTGAAAATAATGAAAATCAATAAAATATGCTTCTTTTAGTAGCTTTAGCAAAAATTTGTTTAAGTGTCTTATATTGAGAATCATTAAACGTAACCTTTTTGTGGTGATTTTCGCGAAAGCAACTTTAATTCTAGTAATCATCATTTTAAATGTCAAAAGATAGCAATTATGTTTACGCGATCGCAATATTGGTTTTATCGATACGGGAAAGTCTGTCAAAACGATTTACGGTAGCTATCAAAGACATGACGTCATCTTCGTTGTACACGGACGTTAGCCGATACGAAATTTGCTTTTTGACAGTTAAATCACTCAAGTAGTTATCATTTTCGTTGTCAACAAAGTTAGTAAATAGGCCTGCAGGCACGACTAGTGCCTCTGGCGGTGAAATTACTTACAGTTATCCATAAAGCCACGTCGGCCGCCTACACGATAAATGTGCCGGACGTTTTGCCGAATAATCCAGCCGATCATTTTATTGGAAACTGACCGCATAATGTTAGAATTAAAGGCAATAGACACGACTTTATAAAAAACATCTAATCGTTTATTGTATTGCTATGATAAAAAATCTTTATTTTGGTATAGGGCAATATTTTATCGGAGAAATTCCGTTTCCGGTCGGCAGCCATTATTGAGTTGTTCGTTCGCCGGGTCTGAGAAAGGTCGCTAGTGAATGAAGAAAATTTAAGAATTTCATATTCTCTCTTATCGAGAGGTCAGTAATAAGTGTTATTAAATTCTACGTTTCCAAGACTAATTTTTATAAATATTATATGTTAAACGTGATTGCTGTCATCTTGTTCCAGATACCCACTCAAGCGATCAGCACCTCATAACATCATTGAAAAGAATCATATCGCATCAGAATGCAGTACAACGGATTCCACAACCAGCATCCGATGTAAGAATTTCATCATCATTATCCCGTATCTTATCCTTCATCTAAATCATTGTTCTCACATCACACTATCGATCGCGTACTTCGTAGGCGGCCATTTTGTGAAGTGCATTCATTCTGCACAGCTGATAATGAACGCAGCCCAGTTACAAAATCAATAGACTTTAGTCAAAATAAATTGCAATTCCCGTTTTTATTGATTATTTGGTTGTTACTGAATTTAATCCATTTAACATGAATGCTAAATCAATTAGATAGGTATCTTTATAAAATTACTTTATTTAATTCCAAATTAATTAATCTTAATCATATTAATTTTCGACTAAATTTAATGAATATGTACAAGTGCTGCGATTTACGAGTTGTATGACCATATAGAAAGATTTACAAGGTCATATTCTACACTACAACTCTATGATTCTTAACAATATGTCCAACAGAATACATGTACTGAGTCTTACTACTTAGGAATTGATTTTCGTATCATAATTTTTTATTCTCTGTCACACAAATAATAAACATACATGGAAATGTACCTACATAGAAAGAATCATATAATTTGAGAAAGTAAAGTACTGTAGGTAGGTAGGTACCTTTTTTCTAAATTGTTGTTAGCATTACATGCAAATTCGTTTCCCTTTTTAAACTTCTGGTCACGACATGCATCTTTTTTACAAGAATAATTAATGAGATGAACCTTCAATGAATTAAGGCAATTTGTTTGGATTTTTTTACAATGTTGGTATATATATTCTGTTCTAGTCTGCTCATTGATACCAACATTTTCTTTTGTATTTAAAAGAAATATTAAAAACAATTTTGTGATCCTGGTTTTAGACAGGTGATAATAAGATTGCTCTTTGTTCATCTACAATATATTTTATAAGACTATTATGCAAAATTTCTTGAATGGATTATTTTATAGGTATATTGAGTAAACCAAATTTGGTTGTCAAAAGTATTTAAAGTGGCTGGCCCACTCCATTACAGACACTCAGTGTCTATCAGCTGTCAGCCACAATGTGACTTTCTATTCATCCATTTTCTGTTTCCTTATAATTAAAAATAAATGAATGTTTTCTTTGCATATAATATTCTAACACTGGTATTTTGACGACTTGTACTGAAGGCATTGAAGACTTCCACCCATGTATCCATTGCAGTACCAAAATCAATTATCTCGCCTAAATTGTGGTTGCACATAAAACCTTGTATAATATAAACAAATGTCACTTCACAGTCCATACAAATATAGCTCTCTTGCTCATTTGCATCTTCAGCTGTGTCTGCCAAAGTGTCATACCCCAAATTTCTTGTGGTTTAAGGCATCTGCCAGGGAGTCGGAACCGGACTAAGCATCTGCCAACTGGACAGTGCAACTTCTATCTAGTACTATTCCAAAAAAAAAAATCAACACTGACTTTAATACTTTGACAAAATATTAGGTCCTATTTTATGTACCTTTGTTGCCTGCTGCCAAACTGCAAACTGCAGCTCCTGAACTGCCAAAGCCACCAATCAAAACTTTATATTATTTTTACCTATATTGGATTATTGTAACCTATATTGGGACTGAACAAAGAAAGTTTGTGCTTTAATAAAATGACGAATTTGTTTATAGGCACTATGGATGTAAGTTATTCAAATGTGTGCAACATCTGTTTTCTGATCAGGAACCATACATTTTAATAAAGTACTAGCAAAACACTACGATTGTTGGTTAAATAAATATTTGCTAGTAGTATACTTACTATTTTGGGGATTCACAAAAAATATATTCTCGTTAACATTAATATATAGGCCCCACGTGGTTTTTTAATTTTTCTTTCGATAACTATTTATAATCTTGTAAATTTTTAATAAAACAAGAGATGTACTGCTCCGAATATCCTGTGACACTCAGTGTGGGACATATTGCGAAATACAGTCACTCACACAGTCACACTAGACAAAGAGAAGTGTAAACAGACAAGAAAATAGGTGTTGCTGTGTTAACTCTTAGCTTAAAAAAAATATCTGTATCGAGGATCTCGATTTGTAAAAAATCGCAATAGACGAATGAACGAAAGAACAAAAGGTCGGCCTTTTTCCAACATTGGGGTGTAATCAAGTCTGACGTAGATTGTAATGGGCGTCTAAACAATGTTCATCGTGAACTGACTGCAGTATTGTTTATGGTGCTATATGAAGGTAAGTTAATATATAAATGACCAACTGTACAGACGAACACGGGGAGGTGAGCGCAGAGCGGGAGGGATAATCAATATTTTCAGTGCTGCCACCCGCAACCGCAACGCGGTGACGCCAATGCTTCGATTTTCCTTTTTAAAATAATTAAGTCAATGGCTAACTAAGTAGCAAAACTACACTAAGTCTTCGGGTTTGAAGTATCCATAAATAAATACATGCGTTAAATTTATTCT
Organism: Diachrysia chrysitis; assembly: GCA_932294365.1. Lineage (NCBI taxonomy): Eukaryota > Metazoa > Arthropoda > Insecta > Lepidoptera > Noctuidae > Diachrysia > Diachrysia chrysitis. The sequence continues at coordinate 6,562,249 of OW028653.1, forward strand.
TTGAGTTTTAATAGAATATTGCGGATGTAGATCGGTTGACGAGCTTTACAAGTAATTACAACGTCTATATTTGTACGTAATAAAATTAAAGATATTTCTTAGCTACTATTAGATCTCGTAAGTATTTTAGTAATTCAATGCTGGTGTTCTTGCAAAATTATTATTTACTGAAGTTACAAGTTTTAGAGTTATTCAAAAACATGCATACCTGAACACAATCTACCGTGCACCACAGTAGATATAAATTATAAAACACGCTTTTTTCGTGAACAAATGCTCAAGATTCTTTGTTAATTTACCCTCTGAAACGTCGCCATTTTGTAACTCATATGCGTATGTAATTGGATCTAGCTTGACTATCAACAGTTAGAATATATTCATAGGATGACCATCCAGCAAATATGCTTGAATTAAGTTTCACAAACGAAACTCTAAAGCTTAATTCTTATTTTTTTTTTAATGTTCGTAATGATTATTTATATATTATACTAGCTGTCCTCCGCGACTTTGTCCGCGTGTTTTAGTTTTATTGGTTTCATGTTTGCACGGAATAGCTAATTATTTTTCTAAAATAAAAGTAGGTAGGTATGAATAATACATCCTCCGCTATCTGCCAGTTCCAGAGATTACCGCGTTTATACGTGGTACTTAATCTTTATTTTTTTGCGAAGTTTACTTAAAACTGAGAAGATATATTCCTAAGATAGTCATTGCTTTAAGTTACGTAAATGGCAATTTTGTTCAAAATTAACCGCTTATGAATACGTTTTTATTTGGATAAGGATTAATAATATCATGTTTATAAAAACACCTACGCAAATATTGCATTATTTTAAAACAAATTTGATTACCGTTAAAAAGGTTATAGTCAACCTTAAAAGATCTATAGACATTATGTTTTCGCGGTTTTTTTGTCAGTATGAGAAGTGTTTTATTGAAATTTAGTGGCAACCAACATAATTAGTTCAAGCAATAGTAAAATTTATCTCAAGACTGTCTTGTCGTAGAATTTTTTTATTCACAATCTATGACGTGATTTCTTCTGTGTAAGATTACGAGTGTCTCGTAATTGTTACACATTATTTAATAACTTTCAGTTTCAGACCTCGACCAGACCGGAATGAACAATTCGGTAAAATACCTATTTTCAATGGTATGGACTTTGGGGGCCCTAAAAATTTCGGACCAAGAAACATGGGAAACAAACCCAATTTTCGGCCCAGGAATGACTTTAATGGAATAAGGAATGATTTCAACAACCACAAACCTGAAAATGGTGGTAATCAAGGTGATTTTGGTGGACCAAAAGATTATAACAAAATTAAACAAAATTACAACAATCAAAACCAATTAAAGAAAAATGAGTATGATGCTGACAAAGCTGCTGGAGGAAACATGCAGTTCTATGGCAATGGTAAGAATGATTTTGGTGGACCAAAACAACCAGGATTTCCAAAAAATAACTTTGGGCCTAAAAACTTTAACAACCAGAATGGACACAACAGTCAGCAACAAAATTTTGGGCCTAAGAAAGTTTTCAATCCTAATAATATGCAACAGGCGGTTGATTTCAATGGTAAACAAAGAGGCAAAAAGACCAAACACCCTGGAGACAGTTTGGTTAAGCCCATGTGGGACTTAACTCAGCTTGAGCCTATTCAAAAGGACTTTTACAAGCCCCATGCTAATGTAGAAGGACGTACAGATGATGATGTGCAAAAGTTTCGCGTGTCGAAAGAAATCACCGTTAGCGGCAATAATGTTCCTCGACCAAACCAAATTTTTGATGAAGGAAATTTCCCTGACCACATAATGAACACAATTAAGGAACAAGGGTGGGCTGAGCCTACAGGCATACAAGCTCAAGGATGGCCAATTGCCTTATCTGGCCGTGACATGGTAGGCATTGCCTCAACTGGATCTGGTAAAACAGTAGCATATATGTTGCCTGCTGCTGTTCACATTGTACATCAGCAGCGCATACAGCGTGGCGATGGCCCTATTGCGCTCATTCTAGCTCCTACGCGGGAACTGGCACAGCAAATTCAATCTGTTGCTCAGAGTTACAGCGCACATGGCTGCATTAGAAACACATGTCTCTTTGGAGGCTCCCCCAAAGGGCCACAAGCAAGGGACTTGGAGAGAGGTGTTGAAATTGTTATTGCTACTCCTGGACGACTGATTGATTTCTTAGAACGTGGCACAACCAACTTGCGACGATGCACTTATCTGGTCCTCGATGAAGCTGACAGAATGTTAGATATGGGATTTGAGCCTCAGATTCGGAAGATTATTGAGCAAATTCGCCCAGATCGCCAAGTGCTAATGTGGTCTGCTACATGGCCAAAGGAAATTCAAGCTCTTGCTGAAGATTTTCTGAATGATTACATTAAAGTTAACATCGGGTCATTAAATCTGTCTGCTAACAATAATATTAAACAAATAATTGAAGTTTGTGAAGAACATGAAAAGGAAATAAAGTTGACTAACCTACTAAAAGAGATTTCACAGGAAAGAGATAACAAAGTCATTGTATTTGTAGAGACAAAGAAGAAGGTAATTATAATAAAGAGTTAAATTAGTGTCTGCAACAATGTTTATATTGTACATAGCTTAATAACAATAATATTTTCAGGTGGATGATATTGCTCGAGCTGTTCGCCGTAAGGGTCATAACGCTCTTGCTATACATGGCGACAAGTCGCAAATTGAACGCGATGCTGTGTTAACAGAATTTAGAAACGGCGCTACAAGCATTCTTATTGCCACAGACGTAGCAGCACGAGGCCTTGATGTTGAGGACGTCAAGTTTGTTATAAACTTTGATTACCCAAATTCTTCAGAAGATTACATTCATAGAATTGGTCAGTTTATATTATTTAGTAAAATACTTAAAACAGATTTTCATGTAGATGGCTGGCCGGTAGTCGGTTTAAAACGAGGCATATTTTTAGTTCAACATATGTTTCAGGTCGCACTGGGCGTTGCCAGCAATCAGGAACAGCTTACACTTACTTCACAACTAGTGACGCGCGTCAGGCTCGCGGCTTACTGGCTGTTCTTCGTGAAACTGGTCAGAACCCGCCGACTAAACTGAATGATATGGCTCGCAGCAACAACAATAACTCTGGTGGGTTATACTTTAATCGTCTTTAATAGATATATCACATTATAATATATTAGAAAAAAAGTCTGAATCTTAATTGCTGGATTTTTAGGTCGTAACCGCTGGCAACAACGCAAAGAAAATAACAGTGGGGCCAGTTCACCACGGCAGCAAAATAACCAGTGGAATAATAAGATGGCTAACCCTAATCCTGAAGAAAATCAGAATACTTACCAAAATCGTGGTGGCAACCAACAAGCGCCTCGATTCTCTAACCAAAACCAAGCAAACCAGGGTTACAGACAAAACAACTACCAAAAGCAAGTGCCGTTCCCTAGCCCTAACGTATTTGATTCTATGGGCAGCTACCAGGGAGGGTACAACAATGGATATCAGAATGGATATAACAATCAAAATGGGTATGCTCAACGCCCATACAACAGTTAGTATAAATTATTTGTAAAATATGAATATGTCCTAATATAAAATTTAAATTATGTTTAACCAACTTAAATAAACTTATAGATATGCGCAATGGTGCACAACAGTACCGCAATAACAATGCTGGAAACAAGAACAATGGAACTGGATCATCATATGGATCACCACCTCCTCACTTTGCTACACCACAGCATTACCCCCAGATGCATCCTCATCATCAAGAGATGCTTGGTATGTAAATAATATTAAAGTTTAAGTAAATTTTTTGTTGAATTGGTTGATCTTAAGTTAAGACAATATTCCCTGTGTATGGTAAGTAAAGATTAAAAATCCGATTTCTAAATACAAAAATAATTTAAATGATTAAAGGTCTATTTTAAGATTTTAATTTATCAATATTTTTTTAAACCAGGTGGCAAATTCTACGGTGGTGGAGTTGGCGGCGGTGGTCCCTGTGGATACCAAGCTGCGGTGGGTGTAAGCGGGCCTTACGCTCATTTGCCTCCCGGCCCTTTGTTGTACGCGGCTCCAGTGCAGCAATAATTGGTTTATGACGACACGCCGCCTCTAACCTCTATTTAAATACAACCGGTAATGTCGTAATATGCCGTTTTATAGGCGTTAATTGCATTATCGACTTTATAGTTATATTGATGTTCAGCATAGATTTCCCTTTAAGCTCTCTCTACTTGGAGATGTCAAATCTGATACTTATTTTGTCTAAGCGCGGGGTGTTGATTATTTTGATGTCAATGATAATTTTCTTAACTTCCTCTTTTTGTTAGATCTGAATGAAGGCTTACAAAATTATATATTTACTTATAAAATGTGTGAATAATATTTCCTTATAATGACAAATGTGTTTAAATATACATTGTCACTCATTTTAACATAGACGTGAAAATGTCTACAAGGATGAAACTTTTTGTGAATTCTCTTTCAGATCCATTTGAATTAATGATAGTGTGTGTTAGGTTTATAAGATTATTTCTCTGTTGGTATGAGCTGTTGGAGAAAAAACATTAAAATTAATTCTAATAATTGATTAAATGATTTAAAAGTTAACATATAAACCACAAATTATGATACTCAATGACAAAATTATACTGTAATATTGGTTGGGTGCAATGTGATTGATCATACAAACAATAGTAACACAGCTGCCAACAGAGGATTTAAATTTTCCAAAATATGATTGTGCAGTGGGACATTATAAAACTTGTCAGTTCCACTTTAGATTTAATCATTATATTTGTTAGAGTAGTTGGTGTGGGTACCCATTCGTGTAATCCTGGGTGCCTTTTGTTTTCTTTTTAAAGTGTCTGTATATGTACGAAATGCACGAAACATATAGAAGATGAGTGGAAATTTAGGTGAAAAGTTTTAATATGACAGAAATTTATCTGAAATATTTTATATAAATTATTTTTACTATTAACAATTGATTGAATCCAGTGGATAATGGGACAATTTAGTATTAGAAAATTAAATACTTAACGCGTTATGAAAATGCTTTTGATATACATCATAGTAACAATCTGTATTGCCAGATAAAATTGTGAATATTTTTCTTATGTAAAGTGATGTCAATGACATTTCAGTCACTGATTTTCAATGTTATTTTTTTATTAAAGATTAGATCTTTATATACTTGAATATTATGCCTAGGGATACTAATTAGTCAGCGTCAATTTGATCTAAGACAAAGTTGGGCTTTGAATATATAACTCATTTTACCATTCACAAAAATGTAGAAGTGTGTAAATAACATGCATTTAACATAGAAAGATTATTTTGTGAGTGATAAACAATCAACCACAATAATTACTTTCATAGCCAAATAAGTGATTTGTTCTTATTTTTGATTATTTTTATGGCATCATTTCAGATAAGTCGTCTAGTTACTTACTGGATTTCTTTGTACGTACACGGGTTCTCTAAAGACTTGTTAAGAAAGTCAATAGGTACAAATTATACTGAAAGTTTAAACATATGTATTATTTAGATGCCCGTTACTGTCCAAAGATTTGGAAAAATCTGTGATATTTCATTACTATATAACCTGTCGTTGCGTTGGTCAATTGTTAATGCATAAGAACACTTCCTTAGCCAGGAATGTGTTTACTAGACAAAAATATATTTTTTGACTATTTGAACGAATTACATGAGAATGTTTGTGACAACAAAGCTTGCAAGTCATTCACAGATATATAATAATTAAAATAGATGTAAGATTTAATAATTTATTGTTATTCAATTTAGTTTTCCGTTTACCGTTAGGTGACGAAAATGAACCAGTCAATGGGACGTAAACGTTATTATCTAATAAGAACCCGTTTTATGATACATCCTTGAGATATGATGTAATTGCAACGGGCCTAATAAACGGATATTAAGGGGTGAACAACGTGTTTGTGGGTTTCGCATTCGTGACGAATTTAAATGCGGGGCTTGCTTTGTTATTTGTGTACATTTTAAGAGGATGTGTAACTTCGTCTTAAAGATGATATCTTAATGCTAGCTGGCCAGGAAAGTCGTCGTTAGTTTTTTTTTGTTTAACTGTTTATAAATCAGATAATGTCTGAAGTAGGTCACTGGTGGCGGTAGGACGGCCGGGCTAGTTCGTGCGTAATTTAGATTGGCCATCGTGTGTCGTGTCCGGTATTGTCGCGGATCGCAGGTAGCTCCTGTATTATTATGTACAAAGTACTGCACCCACCTCTACTAAACAACTGTGATAATAACACTAAGTAGCGTAGCAGGCGATTTATATACTAGTTACGTCCATGAGAAGGGATGACATCATATCTGACATATTGTATTGTGATAATATTTATATCAATACGTGCACAACCACGTTTTGACAAAATGTTTTCTCTAAACAAGACTGATTATTTCTTATTAATAAATATTTTATACATGTTCCCACTTTGACTGAATGAATTAAGATGTCTGTATTTATATTGGTAGTATTTTCTTCTCTCTTGCTGTGTGTTTTCTCAAAAATTGAGTATTCACTATGTTGGATATGTGTCACGACGCCTTTCTATGCGGTCACCGAATTGATAAAATAAAATTTTCATTTCGTTTTTGTTCATTGATTTCTAGTTTTCTTTATTGTGATGGAAAATGTTGTTGACAAATTATGTGGCAGCGGCAGTATAAGCACTAACTGTAGAATATATTATTTGTTGTTATTTTGCAAAATTTTATTGATCCAACAGATATCTCATAGGCAATCGTACTTTTATGCTTTACTATTTAAGGATTTAGTTTGGAAATTTGAGAGTTGGTGAAAAATATACATAGATTTTTAAGTATGTGGCAATGCAGATCTTCATAAATATTGATTCTATTATCACGAGCGAGACATATTTATCCAATTTATAAAATATATGGAGAGAGACTCCTTATATTATAAAACTGTCCCAAAGGGAAGTCTTCTGAATGTTTCAAGGAAGTGCATTTCTTCTATGTAATACAGTATTAAATTCAGAATAATAAATGTATGATTATTAAAAACGTTGAACATTTCATTTCATACCCAAATGTCTGTCCGTCCTAACGTTACAATGGCGGGTGTACCTGTACACATTTCACTCTATACTTTATCTTGTATCTATTTTTTACAAGCTATCCTCACTAGCGAGAATACCCGGTTCTTTGAAAGACTTACCTGGGGTCACAGGTCCATCATGCAGTGGTCTTGAGGAGAACTTTAAACTGAGATGGAGCATCTATCAGGGCTCATCTACCTCTGCTCTATGGAGGAACAGATATGAACGGTCCAAAGTAGATACAATGATTAGAATAATGTGAAGGTTAGATATTGGAACAAAAAATCGGGAAACTGACACCTGCCTTCTAACACAATGGATTCAAATAGGCAGGTGGTGACTCGCCAGCTCACCAGGTGAGCCTGCCATGATAGGCAGCCAGTGCGAGCGGCTGGAGGTGTCGTCGAGCGGTGCGATTGCGGGTTTCCTCGCTATTACGCCATTAAATACTCCCACCCCCGCGCATATAGCTCTAGCAACCCCTCATCAGTCAGTTAAGGCCAGAAAGAGCTGGGAGCCCTTAAATAGTGACTTCCTGGGGCACTCAGGTCGGTTGTGTCGCTACTCACAAGCTGTCCTACAGATTATTATTATTATCAGCCCATGTTGTCCCACTGCTGGGCAAAGGCCTTCCTCCATTCCTTCCATCTCTATGAAGAGCAAATGTGGACCAGTCCTTGAGATAGGAATCAAATCAAATCTCGCCATCCCGCCTGGGCCTACCACATGGTCGTCTGCGGTTTTTTTTGGTATCCATTCGGATGCTATTTTGGCCCAACGGTCAGTTGTCATTCGGCAAACATGTCCAGGCCCACTTCAGCATTGCGGCTTTCCTACCTACGTCGGTAATTTGCGTCTGGGAGCGCAGTATAGTATTTCGAATACGGTCCGTGATTTTGACTCCCAGTATACTGCGCTCCATGCCTCGCTGGTAAACCGCGAGCGTGGACTTTTGATGTTTTGTCAAAGAATTGCTGTGCATCATATGTAAGGATGGGATGGATATGTCCATGATCTTTCGCTTGAGCTTCAGCGGAATATTTCCCTTCATGAACTCTTACATGGACCAATAGCTTACTATAAGTATAAATTTTTGTCAAAAGAAATACACAAATTTTGTATTTTTTCCTACTGCTCGTTTCTGCGGCAGAGAACATTCATGATATTATATATCTCGTAGCTCTGTGTTGAAACGGCTTAATTAAAATAATCGGATTTTATCGATTTGTAGCCGCGCGTTTGGGACACGGCAATAATTTATGTTTAGTCAAGCGCTTAAAAGGTAGGTACACTGCAGGTACCATCTTCATGCGCCATCCACCCGCGGTCCTTGGCTGATTTTTAGTCTCACGTTGGCCATCCACGCTGACAGCTTTGCGCGTACCTAGCTTGCAGCCCTGAGGGTCAGCGCGAGAAGTTTTAGTATCGTGCTGATCAACGCGGAGTACAGAGACACACAAAAATGCGGAATGCATTAGTTATAGCTGCTTTGTACTGACTAAAACTTTGGCGATGCGACATGACTACACGCTGACGGCTCCACTCCATTTTGTAATTATTATTTTTGTAGAGATTTACGCAGTTATCCTGAGCGCAGGCTTGGACTGCTTCACCAGACTTTTGGCATGAACCTTAAGGGCCTCCGGCCAGATCTAGTATCTAGAATAAAAAATCATCACTTTTAAAGTTACATAAAACATTCTTTTGAGCTCGCTGGTTTCGACATTTCCTAAATGGCTACCCTGAGAAGAAATGTCGAAACGAACTCAGGGGTCAGCTTCTTTTAAAGTCCAGACAATCATTGTAATTAAAAATATTGTGTAAATAAATGCTGTGTCTTTTCTGGACTGGCCTTTTGAAGAAAGAGCCAGTTCGACCTGAGCAAGCCTGTGCCAACAAGTGGAAAGAGTGCCTCGAATAGCTCATGCAGCTCAACCATTTTTTAGGGAGCTGCACACCCGACACACAACAATACCGTCAGTGGCACCATAAAAATATGTGGGACAACAACTTACTCAGATCGCCAGTTAGCAATAACTATGCTTAGACACACAGATCAATAGAGATTATGACAGACAGATCAATAGAAAAAGTAACTAGGTCAGAAATGTTCACTAAGGGCACCCCTGCGGGGTTCGGACCTCGACTTGCGTTGCTAACAATCTCAATAAAGCAAAAACAGGCAAGGGATGGCTGGATCTAAGTTTTTATTATTTAAGGACATATTTTTATTGCTAGTTTGGCCGGCTCCGGTCAGCTTGATCTAGAGAAGAGGGGTTACTATTATATAAACGCAGCGGGCCGTAATATACGGCGGTTGTGATTTCTATTGCTACTGCTAGATAACTCGAATGCTTCTTGTTGCGTTGTTTTACCGTCGGGTAGTGGAGAAGAACCGGCAAGAAACTCCATAGTTTAATGTAGGTACATTAATAGATAAAGATATGCGTCAATAACGCAATGCAGCTGGCGGTAATGGCAATAAAGAAATGAAATTGACGGGTCTGTTGGTCTAGTGGTTAGTGACCCTGACTGCTAAACCAGAGGTCGTGGGTTCGATTCCCACCCAGGACGAATCTTTGTGTGATGAGCATGATCATTTGTTCTGTGTCTGGGTGTAATTTATCTATAATATGTATGTATTTAGAAATATATAAGTATGTTTTTTCAGTTGTCTGGTTGCCATAGCACAGGCTCTGTCTAGTTTGGGATCAGATGACCGTGTGTGAATGTCCCAAGATATTATTATTATAAATAAAAATGACGTCTTCGACAATGGAAGAAATGAATGGTCTCCTTTGCTAAGAAATGTACCAACTTTAAAATACTGTTAAAAACACAACATTTACAAACGAACAACACAAAATTTGTGGTCATGTGAAGTACTTTAATACCACAAGACTACGAAGTTACTATACATGACCATACAACCATAATGTAGTGTAACAAAATTTGTTACATTACACCACACAATACTTTTCAACAATTCATTGACCGACAGCAAATTTCACGTCAATGTCAGTCTTAAGCACAGGTCTTAAGACTCCAACTTCTCTCCGTCTTCAACTCCACGCTTCTCAACCACAGAGTACTTTTATGCTTCTCAACCATGCAACGTAAACAATAGACAACACCATGAGAGATGAGTCTATTCAATTTGTTTTACACTTAAGTGTAAGTAGTTAGATTTTCTTAAAGTTTCGCAACACCCATTTAGAGCTACTTTTTACGTTAATATATAGGTAAGGGGTGGAAGTGTGGAAAGAGTCATAAATTTCGTGAAAACATTTTAAAAGCTAACTACCTACATAAATATTAAAATGCAATAGGTATGTACATTGATTTTATTAATAGTTTATACTTAGGTAGTTATTAATTAAATTTTTATTATTTGCTACGAATACTACGTCGTCTCATGCATGACAATTTATTAAACAAGTTTCAGAACGGTATTTGTCTATATAATCTGTGCGTAAAGAGAACCGTCGTCGTGGCGTAAAAAGGAACTAACATTATTATAATATTAAAATAATTCCGATTACTTATCAAACAAGAAGACGGCATCTAAAAAAAAATGTAGATGTTAAACTCGCATTATAATGATGAAACGGTTTTTTTAACATCACAAATACAGTAATTAAAAACTGCAGCGCCCTCAATCCCAAGACGGTTATCTTTCCGCACAGACTCTAAATGGCTGAGCGCCATCTAAAATGAAAATAAAAATTTAATATTTTAATTAATAAGTAAATAATTATATGTGTGTATAAAAGGCAGTTTAAAACGTTTATAAATCAATTTTCACCAAACTGTTGGAACTACCATCTATCGTATGTCGTAAAGAACAACACATCTATGGGATTGTTAACAGTTTGTAGGTAGCTATTCTTCAATTCGAATCTTTAAATGGTCACGAGATGGCGTAGCGTCTAACTTCTAGTCAGTCATGCTGGATTTCGGGTTGAATGGCTGATAGTATTAATTTTAAGTGATTGTTTTTTTTAAAGGAAATTTGCAATTGAACGTACTAGTTTAAAAATGTGTTGATTCGTACTTTTTAATGTGCAGGTTAAGTGGAAATAATTGGAATCGTCGAACATCTATGAAATTAAGTGTTTTGTGTTGAAAATTGTAACAAATTAAATAATTGAGGTCAAAATTTTGCAATGGCTGAAATTGTAATGGTCAGTATGTGTTTAATATCTTTATGCTCGTGTTTCCATGTAATGTAAGAAATTAAACAAATTTATTTCCGTTCATTGAGGTTAATTTCGTGTTTCTTTAATTTCTGTGGTACATAACCCAACTTTTCAATTCATACCTACATTAGCTAGACAAGACGACCTTGAATCTAATCTTGTCAAGTCAATGTCGTTTGTTTATCAATAAATTCGTCGGCAATTTGAGTAGTTTCAATAAATGTTTTTATTATCTCAATATATAGGTAACTAGCGACCCGCCCCAGCTTCGCACGGGTGCAATGCTAAAACTAAATACACTACAGAAAAACTGTGAACGTTGTATATAAAAACATAGCGGCCCGCTCCGGCTTCGCACGGGTATAAAATATATAGCCTATGTGATTAAAATCGATCCAGTAGTTTTGATTTATTCATTACTGCCCGTGGCCCGCACGCGTTAAATTTGGAGTAAAACAATCCCCCTTTCCTGATTCATCCCCCTCCAAGATTTCCTGCTATCTTTGGAATATCTAAATTCATACACTACATTTTTACTTATTTACTTTTTACATTTTTAACTATTTATTTTATTTTTACAACATATTACAGAATGTCTTTATAAACAACGTTCACAGCTTTCTTGTCATTAGACAATACAAACATGTTTTCTCTGGAGGTCACTCTTGAAAGAGCGACATACAGTTGTCCATGTGAAAAACAGTCAACGCTCAAATCTAAGCCTGCAACGTTGAAGGTTTGACCCTGCGATTTATTAATGGTCATTGCAAAAGATGTCTTTCCCGGAAACTGTAAACGTTTAAATTATCTATAATATGTATGTATTTAGAAATATATAAGTATGTTTATCAGTTGTCTGGTTGCCATAGCACAGGCTCTGCCTAGTTTGGGATCAGATGACCGTGTGTGAAATGTCCTAAGATATTTATTTATTTTAATGTAAAATAGTTTTTTGTAGATTTTTTTCAACATTCAAGGTAACGACTTTTTATTAAATAGATAGAATTCTTTGTCATACATCGTATAAATTAATTAACAAATATTAAGTACCGTATCAATTATCGTGACTACGCCGATCTTTCATCGGCCATTAAGACAGTTTTAACGCCTTTTTCCGAGTATACAATTAGAGAAGAACAATCTCTTTTAATCACTACATAGTAAAAACAAAGTCGCTTTCTCTGTCCCTATGTCCCTTTGTATGCTTAAATCTTTGAAACTACGCAACGGAATAATAATACGTCCCGCAATTTTTAAATCTGTAATATCTTCGAAAATATTCACTTAAATCATACGGTGTAAAGGGCCATATAGATCTATATTAAATGAACAATGTATTCAAGGTATTTAATTGGTTAAGGATTAATGCTGTATTGGTTAAAATCGCTTCGAAAATTAGCCATTATTTGTCGTAAAAAGTAAATGACAAAAAAAAGTTATTGTGGGTTATCCATAAGAGATAGACATATACCATCACGGACTTTTCTGTAGACCTTTTCAATGTGTACAATACTTAGTACATTATTTTGATAAAACTCGTAGGGTTCAGCCTGCGTTTGCAATGTAAGCGGAAAAAATGTAATTATTTACGACATCACATTAGAAACCTCAAAAATAACAGTACTTCTCCACTATTTAATGGATGTTATTATACATATAAACCTTCCTCTTGAATTACTCTATCTATTAAAAAAAACCGCATCAAAATCCGTTGCGTAGTTTCAAAGATTTAAGCATACAAAGGGACATAGGGACAGAAAAAGCGACTTTGTTTTATACTATGTAGTGATAAGCAGTTTAATATTATTCCAAAAATTTTGCGATTAAAATTTGGTTTTACATAATTTAAAATTGTATATTAATGGTAAAATACCTACTAATATAAAAAAAAGGTTTTGGTATCATTCCTTTTAATACAGATAAAATCTCCTGCAGCAGATAATCACAAAGTGTTGGTGGCGCAAAAACGTATTGAAGATACCTATATACCTAGTATTCAAATTCCAAGAACCGCTTGAGAGGCCAAGCACTACACTAGCAAAATAAACAATATTCTTATAGGTACCTTGTTAACCGTCCTGTATAATTAAGGCTCACTGTAATGCAATTCGCCATTTTATCGATGTATTCTGATAAATATGCGGATATATTTTTTTTATGAACTGTTATGGGTTATGTCAACTTTGCGGTTTGTTGAGGTGCTGATTAAGAAATTGGCATCCAGTTTTAAATCCAAGATGGCCGACATATTTTTTTAACAATTTGATGTGGTTGTCGATTTCCAGGTTTATTGAGGGTGAGGATTACAAAAATCACATCCATTTTCAAATCCAATATGATAGTCAATTTATTTTTTAATAAAATGTTATTGATATCAATTACGCGGTTTCTTGAGGGATGTCTCACGAAAATGATTTCTATTTTCAAATCAATGATGGCCAACATATTTTCTTTAAATATAGGTATAATTACATAATTTCAGAATGTGCTCATCAAAACCTTTTGTCCGGTACCCTTATTGTAATAATTTAAACAATAATATGTTTTAAGTTTTTCAAATTTAAAAATGGCGCGTTTACCCGCCAAATTTTTATTTAATATTATATATACGGTATACCTCATTTTTTTATTTGGATTTGAAAAATATGTGTATTATCAGTCTGCACATTAAAGTTTTTGTTCTCGTGATAGGTATGATGTTAATGAGTTATATTGTTGTGATTACAGGGCGACGCTCCATCTAGACAATATACAAATTTTATACCTACCTACCTACGTAAAATCTAGAAATAGATAGATAGGTACACTAAAATAAAATAAACGTAAGTTATAAAGAAAACTTCTTGTTTGTCATTTCTACAAGACATGACAAACAAAAAGGTCATAACATTGGGACAACGGACTAAAGTATAGGAATTTCTATGGTTTGAAAAAAAAACCCACTTCTCGACTTGAGAACCGTAATCCTTTTTTTACGTCGTATTGGCGAGATATTGGATACAAAACAAAGAAGCAGGCGTTACGAATATACAATTGCCCCTTAATGTATCTATGAAATAAAAACCGGACAAGTGCCAGTCATTTTGCGTACTGAGGGTTCTGTACATTTTTTTTTAATGGCCACGGTTAAGTCTCCAAAAACTAACTGTACGGTTGAGAAAATGCTCTATCATACATCGATGTACCTATGAATAACACTATCAAATTTCCAACTGCAAATACGGTAGTTATAAGTTTATAATCGCATAAACGTATTTATTTATATTATAAAACTAACTACAATTTACGGATTATTCTTTTACTTGTGAGTTATGACGTTAGACTTAGCATCATGCCGAATTTCACTTTCACTTCACCCTCTGGGTTAAGGTTTTGAGCTTAGAATTATTGGTGGTAAATATGGATTTGAGTTTCTCGAAAATGTAAGGGAAAAACATAGGTACCTAAATACCTAGCAGTATATTTTTATTGTGTTGACATGGAAGCCTATTTTTTTGCACCAAGAGTTCATAGACCTGAGTAGAGTACCTGTTTGATATTTAATTCACCAAGATACCTGGGTAGTATCTTGGTATCTTGGCGTTCCTAAGAAAAAAAAATTACAGACTGACAATAAATTAACCCTATAAAAATATTTTTTATCTATGAAAACATAAGTTAATTAGATTAGGTACCTACAGTTTGTTAGATAGATACTTGCAGCGACAATTCGTTGCCTGCCTGTCATACACAGCGAGTTATATTGATGCACGAGAATTTCGACAGTCTGTTCTGGAGTGGCACGGTGCACTGAGCGGAATGGCTACTTAAAGCAAGTACCCTATTACACACACCTGATACAGCAAATACTCACGGCGAGTGTGCATTCGCAGAGAGTAAAATTGAACGTGCTCAATTCAAATTGCGGCAAACTCAAGTCGCGACAAATGAATCTTTTCGCAGCAAATAGCCTGTTACATACAGAGAGTTCTGAGAGTATTACCCCGGCTTAAGGTAACAAACTTTTCCCCGTTTTTCACCCACTTAGGGGCAGAATTTCGAAAAATCCTTTCTTATCGGATGCCTAAGCCTACGTCATACAAATAATACACCCTCCAAGTTTCAAGCCTCTTCGATCAGCGGTTTAGGCTGTACCTTGATCCGTCAGTCAGTCATTCTGGACAAAGCATTTTATACATATATATAAATATTAACTTATAAAGAAAATATGCTTGAAATGAGGTATTTCTCCTTTGGTTGAAGTCGGTTAAAATTAAGTCACATTAGCTGTTAGTAATCGTTAAAATAATAAAATATTATTTACAGTACAAAAGGTATATTCAAATAAAATAAATAACGATTTGTACATTCATTATCATAACAGTAGGATCGTGGATACTAAATTTGTATGTAATACAAAATAGAAGAAGATCTATTTACATAGTAGAAGTTTGTTAGGCATTAAATTACTTTTAATTTAATATTACTTAAATTGTTCTTAATTACAAGAAATGTTGTATAATATGGTGGTTTATAATAGTTGATCGGCTTTAGATATTAACATGTTCTAAACACGTGTAACCGTACGTATCTAATGCTACATTATAATATTTTAAAATAATAATGTCCTCCTGACCGAATTTCGGTAAAGGCTTCTCTCAACAGAGATTGGTCATCTGCGCGGGAGATATTTTACTTTACTCAGGTGCACTCTCTATTCCTTCACTGTCAAAGTCCGATGGGTCGGTAATCCGATACGACCGGAATGCCGTTGATCCTGCCTGCAGACAGGCAGGATCAACGACTTTCCGAGGCACGGGGGTGTAAACACCGCCTAACTTTCTGACTCCGACTTCCTTGATTACTGTATGGTGAACAAGCGCAGTAAACTCTCTCTTGCTTGCAAGAAGAGAATTTACACTGCGTGCGTCAGACCTATCATGACTTACGGCAGCGTCGTATTCTCTCACGTACCCGATTATCGACTCAAACGAATGCAAACTCTACAAAACCTTTTCATGCGTAGAGCCACGGGCGCTCCAGGTTACGTTCGTAACTTGCAGCTGCACTGTGACTTAAAGCTGCCCACAATCAAGCAGTTCATGAAACGCGCCGCGACCCGTTTCTTCGACACCGCCGAAACCCACCGTAACCCGCTTATCGTAGCGGCCGCGCGATACCGACCTTCAGTCATCTCCAAGATAAAACGTCCTAGACACACTCTCTCCTATCCCGACGATAAGACAACGCTTCTACAAGAAGCATTCGACTTAGCTAGCAGTAGCAATACAAAACACAACCGCCGTATACTACGTCCTCGCCGGCGAGGCCCGTCGCGTATTATAAATAATAGTAACGTAAATGTTACCCCCCCGTCCCTAGATCAAGCTGGCCCGAGCCGGCCAAACTAGCAATAAAAATATGTCCCTAAATAATAATAACTCAGATCCAGCCATCCCTTGCTGTTTTTGCCTTATTAAGATAGTCAGCAACGCACTAAGTCGAGGTCCGAACCCCGCAGGGGGTGCCCTTAGTGAACGTTGCTGACGTAGTTAGTTTATTTTACTTGCTCTGGCTGGAGGCCTTACGGTTCTCGCCAAAAGTCCGGTGAAGCAGTCAAAGCCTGCGCTCAGGCTAACTGCAGTAGACCTCATCCAAAAAAAAAAAAAAACTTCCTTGATTACCTAATTAGATGTACACAAAAAAACCCAGTGACAATTTTTGCCCGACCCCAGAATCGAACCAGAGACCTCGTGCACGGCAGCTTGTATGTCATTAGAATGAGTAGGGCAGTCGGGTTTTTTATTTTGTATAACAAGTTAATAATACAACTTTTTTTTTATTCAGGAACAGTTACTACATGTGCAGATGGCACCCAAGGCCAGCCGCATCTAGGTTAAGGCGTCATACGCATAACCAGGCCGTTATTGCGGAACAAGGTAAGTAAGAAACACAATCTAAGCACAACCTTTTATGGTATCGATACTCACACGTTACAAAGAATGTGTAGTAAACGCAATCATTCAGATAACTGAATTGTTTTGCGATTTATTTACTGTCATTTGAGCACATACACAAAATTAACGTATAAATTAAACTTTATTACGTCATAATTTAAAAGTTTTTCCCCTATTAGTAGTCATACAGAGATAATTACTGCATTCAATTCAAATAATTTTTAGTTAATATAAATTAATATGATTTAATGGCTGCCAAGGTTATTACCGTAAAGCGTCTTCTTAACTTCTTATTTTAATTATTGAGAGCGACAAATATAGACCTTAGTCAAAACATTACAAATTTATGCAGTAAAGTGAAACCATCGGTACGTGTTAACAGTAACCTTCGCCAGTCAGTAGACATGTTTACAAACAAACGCAACGTGACCGCGCCTGCGTGAATGCCACGTCTCGTCCCCGTCATATGAAATCGTTGCGAAAGCAGCCTACCATATATTTTGATTAATCCAACGTGTTCATTGTTCATACTCTGTTCTTCTAGTATTAACTGTAATAAAAACAAATCAACTGGTATGAAGAAAAGTTTTTTTTAAACTTATCTATTAATATAAAAAACCGGTCAATTGCAAGATGGACTTGCACAGCAAGGATTCCATCCGTATCATCGTACAAGATAATATGTATTAACAAACAGTACTTATGTATTTTTCATTTGTTCTACACTCCAACATTCTACCTATTACGGTTCATGAGATACAGCCAGCTGTCAGACAGACAGACGGATAACAAAGGCTTAGTAATAGGATCCCGTTAGCACCTCTCAGCTACGAAACCCTAAAAACGAACAATATATAAGCAGTTTTCATACTTACTTGAACTACGAGAAAAAGATGAAACATATTTGAATTTAGGCGTCCATCATGCTTCCTATTGTATGGTATTGAAACGTCATAAAAAGCACATGTACATATTATACATAGCTCAACTGTTCACCACTTACACAATTTTCATTGAACGGTTTCAAAGAAAAACATTATAACACACAGGAAAGCCATGAAATAGGATTACTAGAAAATTTATGTGTTTAACCTTGTTAGAGTCAGTTCTAGGCTCTTGTTGTTGAATAACCTATTATACAATATTTTATTAAAGATCTTAGGTAACAAACAATGTTAGTTTAATTTTATTTTAATTTGTAGATCGTTTATTTACTTTACTAACTTTCTCGGTTACGTTTGTTTAGTAGCAAAACAGTTTCGTAACCATAACGGATCCTGTTTACAATCAACCCGTAAAATAACAACGCTAGCAAATGGCATTTCACGATTTTCCCAAAACGAAGCCGCACAAACTTACTCTTATAATTAATTGCTCAACACTTTCCCTCTGAACTCAAAACAAAAATTTCAAAAAACGTTTTGTAATTAATCTTGTTTGTTTTGCTGAAACGTGTGAATGTAAGACGTAAATACTTTCCCTTAGTTTAATCTTCTTGTATGTTTTAACGTGTTACATTGTTTGACGTTGTTTTCATTACTTACGAATGTTACATTTTTTACCCTTTAACAAAACAGTTCGATAACTTTAAAAATTCAGAAAATAAAATAAACATTGAACAACCGCAGCCGTCTAGATAGTAAGTGTGACATCCGCGACAGAAGCGGAATGCGAGCGTATTGCGCAACTTGTTTTGACGGCAGTAGCGAAACCTTCATTGCTTCATACAGATTAAAGATCTTGCTTGCTTTCCAGTCGAGTGACGAACGAGACAGGTCTTTGTACATTTACTTGTTGGTGTAAATAATAAACATAATGAATTTGCTGCACGAATATTTTCTTAAATAAGATGCCTTACCACAACGTTTATTTAAAGAATGCGTCTCTTATTGAACTAAAGCTATTAATTTTTCTTATTTACTTCATCAGATAAATATTATTACATTTTCAACGAAATTTTTCATTAGGAAACTCTTTAGGGAAATGTTCTTAAAATGCAATCAATAATAAGCAGATATTTCATGTATGCTCATATTTGTATTAACTTATTTACATTACAAGATGAAGCAGTCAACAAATCAGTCGGTCAGAGTTAAATTTATGTTTTTCCTGTTGTTTTTGTTGCTTCATTGGACTAACGGGTAAATGTCTAAAGCCATTTACGAATGTAAAGGTCTATTAAAGATTAGATTTCGCTTAATGATTATTACTTTAAATCATGCCAATTGGCCAACTTATGGAAAGTCACGGCCATGAGCGTAAATGTAGCACTGAAGAAGGTGACTTCTAAATAATATATATATATTTGTAGGACGTGTCATTAAATAAACAAATACTCAGGTTTTACACAATTATTACAATGATTTTATAACTAATGTTCTGAAAACAGGTAGTAAATAGAGTAGCTTAGCAGTTAAATAGTATGTAAGTAATGTTAAATAGTATGTAAGTTTGTTGAACGGTACATAACCACCTGGTCGGATCCGGGTGTTAGTCTGCGCTCGCGCCGTTCGTGTTCACTCGACAGCCTTGCTGGAGGCGGTGTTTTTGCAAAACTATTGCAACAACGAGGCTACAAATGACTCTCTCTTTCTTGTCCCGTTGCGAAAGTAGCTACCTATCATTGTACTATTGGTACTTACCGATTTTAATAGTGAGTTTTGAATTACTCGTTTATCTAAAAATGCACTGTTTTTTTTTATTTATCTTTTATTAGCTAAACCCCGCTTCCCGTTTCCGTAAGATCTTATCAAAATCGGATGTTGTCCCTAGTTTTATCAACATTATTTTCTAGCCAAATTAATTATTTTCGGTTAAAAAAATTAGTACTTTCTGGGGACACGGTAATGCCCCCGCCAAGAAGAGCCTAGAAGCGCTAGAACACTACCTTTTCTCGAAGCGTTTCGTCGTTTTTATCAAATCTTATGTAGAGCCAAGCTTCTATCTCTACACGCCCTAACTTCACAAAGTCTACACCATAGTCAAAAATTTGTGGCTTGGCCGTTTCGTTACTACAAGAACAATTGTATAACAGTAATGAACGGTGAAAATACATTTTTTGCTAAGTGTATAGTTTGTGAAGTTAGTTAAACCTTGTAGAGTAAGGAGCTCGGCTCTACATGAGATTTGATAACTTTTTGAAAGTGCGAGTCATATGGTCTCGTCTTGGCAACATTTTACATGAAAATGTCTGGTTTTAGGCATAGGTATCGAGCAAATAACAGAACGAAGTCAAAAAAAAATGAATTTTATTTATTTGTCAGTTTTGATTAAAAATAAAACTATAATCCGAGGCTTAATTAATAAAGTTCATCTTTTTGACACTGTAGAACCATAGAATTTCATAATTTGATTCACGTTAGAAGTGCAATGTCATGTAAGGAGTAAATGCGGGTATAAACCTGGTAACCTATTTATAAATGAAAAGGACTTTTCCGACTATCATTTTCTAATATTTCAGTTTCTTTATATATAAGTTATGGAAAAACATTTTATTAATACGTAATAAACATACTTATTAAATTCGCGTGAACTAAAAAAAAAATGTTAAGTAGTTGTTGTTGGCGAATTAATCTTAGATAAAAAGTTCATAAGTCGGTAAATAAAATAAGCAAGTTAATACATTATGCAATACACATTTGGTTTGATAGTGAGTTCGCGGAATAGTCGAATTTGTAAAAAAACTAATAAAAGATTATTTTATAGTCCTTTCTGGAAGACGTAGAATTTTAAGTACTTTACAAAATACTTTTTCTAAAAACCTGGGTTTTTAGATGTCAAGCCATTAAAGTAGATTAGAGAATTATTATGTATAATCAATTCTAAAAGCAAAAATACGAGTAAGCCTGCTCTTAAAGTAGCATTTGAGTTCTGGGAAAGGGCTATTGAAAAATTCACGGTGTTATGTTAACCTTTTTGGACAAAAAAGTTTTTTTACTATAACGTTAAGAATAACAGAGTTTCCTTTCTAAAAATCAAGATATTAATAGAATTTACTGGTATCAGGTATGTCATGTCATCGTGCTAAACGTTTTAATTTCGTGTAGTCATCATAAGGAAATCGTCGCTTAATTTTTTTATGCAGACTCGTCATTTGTGAGTGATTCATAATGTTTTTAATATAAATTATGATGACTTAGATTTAATTTAGTACTTTTTAATATTTTATACTTTATCATCCTAAATTTGCAATATGGATTAGGTATATTTTTATCTATCTATATTTATACATACATACGTTCCGGCTAATCTTTGGAACGGCTGGATCGATTTTGACGGGACTTTCACTGGCAGATAGCTGATGTAATAAGGAATAACTTAGGCTTACTTTTATTTTGATAAAGATAAATTCTAAAATTAAATTCCGGATAAAATATATCCCATCAAAAACATTCTGTAAAAAACTAGCGAAGTCGCGATGGAGCTGCTTGATTATCTCTAAAAAGTAATGAAATCTAGACAAAGTCGTGCCAAGTCTAAGGTTCCTTACTGCGATTTCTTTATTATTTATAGTTAATGTTGTATGACTTGGCCGTTGACTTGTACCCACTAACGTACTTATAAAGAATGTTTAAATTATATTCTCAACGAACATTCATACTAAGTAATCCTCTGTGTACAAATGTGTTGAACATTCACCTTTATATTTGTGAGATATTTTGTAGTTTTTGATGGGATTTCACTTCTTTTTGTAGAAACGTGTTATTGATTTATTTTATTAGATTTTCTTTTTGACACAGTTTTTTTCTTTTTAGGAGTAGTTTTTTTTTATTACAAATCTTTTTTTTCTTTATTTCCGGTTCTGATTCTTGTACAGTAGCAACAGTTTTTCGTATTGCCCATTCACGTTCATTATTTATTCTTTTAGACGGTTTAGACAGTTTAATTTCGGAAAGATCGGCGCGGTATTTACGACTAAGCCGGTTGTATTCGGTGATCGTTGAAACTTGAGCTTTTATACTCTTGAAGTCAACATTTATGAGGTGCACCCCATGAAGATTGGTTACTCGTGAAAGCGCCACGTAGGCTTGGCCACAAGAAA
Source organism: Diachrysia chrysitis (assembly GCA_932294365.1). Classification (NCBI taxonomy): domain Eukaryota; kingdom Metazoa; phylum Arthropoda; class Insecta; order Lepidoptera; family Noctuidae; genus Diachrysia; species Diachrysia chrysitis. The sequence continues at coordinate 6,584,529 of OW028653.1, forward strand.
ATATGGATATGCCAATGTCCATGAAGGCATTTTTTAGACTTAGTCCTTGGCTCTTGTGAATTGTTATTTGTTATTGTTATACGCCACACAGATTGGGAATTGTTCTCTGTACACATATCTAGTCATAAGGGGGCATTACCATATCTCTAATATAGCTGAGACCAGCTGAGGGTTCTTCATCAGATACCTTAGACCTTCGATTTTTGACATCAAATGAAGCGGCCCACCAAGTTGAATATTTTTTGTAAAGGCGGTATAGATATATCTCTAATAGTTTGGTTGGGCTCTTGTATTTTCTAACCAGGGTCACCAGGTACTCCAGATCTTCGATTATCCTAGTTTTTATAGTTTTCCCTTTATGTGGCCATTAAACCCTAACTCTGTACCAAATTTCAGCTCTCTGAGTTTATGGGAAGTAATAGTTCTATTTTTATGATCATGCGTGAGTGTCATAAATGCGAAACTTTTCTTTCGCTTAACTTCGGAACTAAATGACCTACAGACTTGAAATTTTGGATTTTAAGTATGTGATTCTAGCTTACTGGATGACGAATTTCTGCGTTCTGGTCTTATCCAGAAGTTCTCAAATAGGGGCCTGAAAATGCGGCGAAATGGTTCCAGTAAAGGATGGTATGGCAGTGTTTGCTTCGCGCTCGACTTGGCGGGGGCACTGCCGTGCCCCCATATAATTTAAAATAGTGTAAACTATATTGGAAAATGACTTAAAACACATAAGCGCGCTGACAGGCCACTGTCAATCCAGCATCACTACCATATAATACGAGTAGGAATTTATTTCTATAATTTATACAATTATAGGAAGGATCCAGCTACTTCGTATCAATCTCTACTCCTACTTTCCTCGTTTACCACAACATAGCCACAAGCTGTTTTTAGGGTTATCGGCAAACAATGTTGTTAATTAAAAATAATATTTTGGTTACGTTAGGTTCAGAACCAGCAGGAAAAAAGTATTAATTTAAACTGCACATTTACACAAAAACGGCTAAGCTTGCTAATTTAGATTTAGTTTGTATGAATAGTAGTGATTTTACCCGAATGCCAAGAAAGGTATAAGTTTTTCGTATCTTGTATGCACACAAGATATGCGTGTTTCTATATTAGTTCTGTTTTTAAATTAAAATTTCTTTATTACCTCGTTATCTTCCAAACGCATGGATTAAATTCGTCTCAAACCCGAAGTGTCCTTAAATAGTGTAACATTAAAATGGCGGAATTTTGGCGACTAATTGCAAGTGGTATGTATATTCTTCAACCAAACATATCGACTAAGGCATTAAAATAAAGGGTTTTATAAATGGTTTACAAAAATATATGCAACTTGTATGTTTAAATGTAATTTGAAATGAGAAATGCTAAAAGAAATATAATTAACTAGCTGTCCCCCGCGACTTTGTTCGCGTGTTTTAGTTTCAACGGTTTTTCATTTTTGCAACATTTTTCGTTTATGCTCCGCTCCTATTGGTCGTAGCGTGATGTTATATAGCCTATAGCCTTCCTCAATAAACGGACTATCCAATACAAAAAGAATTTTTCAATTCGAACCAGTAGTTCCTGAGATTAGCGCGTTCAAACAAACAAACAAACAAACAAACTCTTCAGCTTTATAATATTAGTATAGATTGATCATTATTATTAAAATACTTTTTAATAGTTCTTAGCAGGGCAGTCGGGTTTTTTTTATGTTTTTTACTAACTCAACGTGATTTGTTTGACTTCAACAACCTCGACAAGGTCGCCGCCACCGACTGGCACTCAAGTTGTTTTGCTTCGCCGAGCTGTTGTAAGATCATAATTTACGTAACATTGAAATGTGCACAGCTGCTAAAAGCGAATAACATTCACTGTTTTACACGAAGTTTACTTTGTATCTATTTATTTTATTCTTTCATTATTAAAAAAGCCAGCTATCGTTAAATTACAAAACGTCATTTAATCAGTGTTTGTTAACTTTCTGTACCTATTTTTAAGTGTTATCTCAGCTAATAGGTATAATGTGACTATATGTGACTGTTTTTAAAAACATGTTATGTGTTATTAGTGTTACAGTAGGTAGCGCATGATAAAGGTGCCTAATAGGTTAAACAAGATAAGTTCTCGCAACCCGCATTGGCTGCATAACTCGACGCCACCACAAGTTGTGTCAATCAAGTCAACTTACGGTGGGTTCTTGTGAAATGGTGTCACCGCTGGCTGGTGGGGCTTCACGCAGCCGCTGAGTGATCCGCGAGCGGATCAGCGGCGGCGGTACCGCCGTCGCCGCGCCGCTCACAAGTGGGCTAAGGTCGCGACTGCGTTTTTCATGTAACCTGTATACGATTACACTCTGCATTGTTACATTCCAAATCCATTCATACTCCAACAAAACAAGTTATATAGGTACTTCGAAATCCAGTTTAGAGAGTTGTCACTTGTCATGTCATTTATAATTACGTAATAGGTAAAACTTTTGTCGAATTGATTTCGAAACTGTTTTTTAGTGTAAAAAGTAGTGTTCGTTGTAAAAATCCGTTCTACTTAAATGTATATTACCTATGTTCTGTAATCAACTCATTAGACTATTACAAACGATTATGTAGCTTTTTTTTTCTAATTTCCCTTGTGTCATACCTAGGTACTTAAATTACCTAGCTGTATTCAATAATAACAATTTTATTAATATATTTGTAAATTAACTTGTCTAATCGATGTGCAGAAAAACACTTACAAATATTAATAAACGTTACTGAAATCATTTAGGTTTTTTAATGTAGTACAGCTTACCGTTTAAGACGAACCTATTTTTTATCTACTTATATACCTAGGTAGTCTATTAAATGAGAGTTAATTTATGATGTGATGACATTATAAGCGCCGGGGAATGTGAACATTTATAAAAGAAAAACAATACAGGTATAGGTACGTCTAAAACGCTTTCATGTAGAGCGTGCGATGCGGCTGCGCTGCGCTGCGACTGCGTTACAAAACTGGGTCAGGGAGTAAAACAAGCGCACGTTTGATACGGGCGAGTATTATGATGCCCATTCTGCTGGCGCCACACTGCACTCTACAGCATAACTATAACTACCTACTCATTGCATAACATAAAACATGTTTCAATGAGATTCAAACTGGATGAAAAGTCAGGAAATATGAGGTACTTAAAGGTACAGGTTACCTGTAAAAATATTTAAAAGTAAATTATTTATTTGATGTTAATTAAATAAATTAATATTTAAATGACAAAACAATATTTTTTCCTTTTATCTCTTATTACGTAAACGTACGTATGTTTGCATAATCTTGTTCATTTTAGCAAGTGTTATTGGTTTAATCATCATACAAAAATATGTCGTTTTATTAACCTTTATTGTGTTGAAGTAGGTAGGTTTAGGAATATTATTATAATATTTTGTTTGTCACCTTTAATACTATATTCTAACAAATAAAAAATTCATTCTCTCTTTCTAACAATGAAGCTTTATCATTAAGTATCATGCACAAGCATAATATCTTAAAATTAGGATTATAAAGTATTGTGCCCCGATTGTTTCACTGAAAAAAGGCTGTATAGCTGAATCCACCGGGATTAATTGAGTATAATGAGGCGGGGCGGGCGTGCCGCACCTCCCGTTATGAGCCGTATGAATCATGCCGTACCTTGCGCCCAGCCAGCAGACGCAGCCGGAATGTAGGTCACCTGCTCGCGATGGTTTGTTTGGGTCGGTGGGTCCCCAAAATTAGAATGTGTTAATAATACGACAACCTTTGCTTACAGCGTCTCGCACGTCACACGCTTTACATCACTCTATTTTTATCAGCTGTTTAAAGTTAATCAGTTATGCAGTCACATCTTCATGACACAACTTATTTCTATTTTTGCCTCCTTTCATACTGCTTTTTGATATTATGACTTATCGAACTATTTCTTTTTATTTTAAATTAATACAATGCATATTCAACTATAAGTATAATTTTATATCTGGCGCTAAAACTGCATGTTGTTGATTTTCCTGTTCAATAAAGTTGCAGGAAAACAAATAAAATTCTTTAAACACAACTTGCGGCTTACGATTTCCAGCAAGATAATAAGGAAAGAACAGCCAATGTATAAATACCGAACATAAGTTTTGTTTGTATAAGGTTAGGTACCTACCTATACGGCGTAAGCAACACTTAAGTTTTTTAAAAGGTGTTATTTCTTAGGAAGTATGTCTACCTTATTGGATCCGTTATCATTGAACGACTAGGTACCTTATTCCGAATTGGTGGGCCTATTGTTTTTGCCGCATTTCTCAATAAATAGTGGGAGTTATGCAAGCTGAACGTTCCGCGTCGTAATATTGCTGCATCCGCTGGCCTGATGGGTAAATAGGTCAGTCGCCCACGCCGCCGCAGCGCCCGTTTGTTTGGGTCCCCTTTATTGATCGAACTCCACCGCTGTGCCCCAACGTGCTGCGTGCGCACACCACCACTATAAGGCTGTGCATAATTCGCCAATGCAGTTTCTACTCGCTCTTATACAACGATACTTTTACGTAACAGATGCAATACATACATACCAATATCATTCATGTATAGTGTATACATAATACATATATTAATATCATTCATGCAAAAGGCAGAGTGAAAATAATTTTACAATCATTGAAGTGTTGAAATGGCTGTGTGTCATATATATTTAGGTACCCACAATGATAACATGATTATATTTTGATTAAAATTATAATAAAAATAAAGAAATTGCATAACACATACACGCTTTAGAGAAAGAAACATGTAGGTAAGTAAACTTCCCAAAGCAGACACGTGGTAGCAGTTGTGACCTTAGTTTGAAACACGGGGATCCGAATTTTAAAGTAAAATAAACATAATCCAGTCGGATTATCTTTACCTAGTCAGGTAAAGGAGATGAGATAATAATAAAAAATAACTAAATTAATGTAATAAATAAGATACAAGGACTTTAAATAATAGTTTTCGCACAGCTATAGTGTTACCCACGTAGATTGTTTTTGTTACGAATATTATTATTGTGGTTGTCAGTTAGCTGACCTGTCCCCAACTCAAGTAGGCCACGGCTGTTGGCTCTTAGGTCACTTGTGATGCACTCAATTCTGCACGATAGCTAAACAATCGACCAATTTCAATATACTATACCTATATTACCTGGATATAGGTGTTCAAGTTACAATTAGATGCAACCACGATGTTCCCTTTTAGATATGTAGAAATGTAGAGCCCATGATTATGTAGGTATGTATCTATGTATTTATTTACTAAACGTGTTCAATTTTCATCGTGTTCAGAAATGTGTAGATTTCATTATAATTTTTATTACGTCGTAATGGTTGTCTTTAAATTGTTCAAAATTAGGTAAATTTTTCAAGTGAAAAGTATAGTAAAGAATCTTACTAAAATTAGTCAGCAATCGCTAAATAAAACTTTAAACAACTTGTACAATACAAAAGCATTGAGCTACGATCTGTTTGTAAAAATCTGTTTATAATGGAGAAAATAAAGTACATTTTGCTTGGTGACCAATGTGTCCACGTGGCAACCACGTGGCTTGATTGATCTATCGGACGTATTTTAGATAGTGACCTTGTGCACCTCCCAATTTTTTGTCTATTTAACTTGTATCATTTCTAAAGGTTAAATCTGCTTATTTAAAAACTTACTACATATACCTACCTCAAATACTTAGTACATAAAGCGCACTCTACTTCTTATGTAACGAATAATCAAAGTAAATTATTCTTTGTAGACGGCATTGAGCTCAAGTCACAGATCAGTCTGTAGACATTTAGGGAAAGTAAGTTTCAGGGCCGAATCCTTGTTTAATATGTGTAACTAAATTAAAGATCATATTATCGTCTAGCAAGTCGAGCCCCGCGCCTGCGCTAGCGTAGTAGTTGTCTCGCACCACCCCCATTCTAGAGTTCGATCGCGTTACGTAGAATGTACGTGAAACGTAATCGTAAGTAGGTCGGTGGCTGGCGGTGTGCGCGCGCAGGCTACGGGCCGCACTCCGCGTCCCCCGCGCCCCCGCACCTGCCGCCACTACGTCACTATTGATCGTGCACGTGGCGCCGTGAGTGACGTAGCGCCCGCCGCGCGCCGTGGCCCGCAGATCGTAGCCGATAGTACCCCCTCACCTCCGGCGTACCCGCGCACCTCGCCAGCTTGCCACCCTCTGAAGTTCTCCCCACTACCACTATGCTGCATTTTGTTATGCACCTATTTTACTACCTATGTACTTATACCGACGACCACAATTACCGCAATTTTGTATGAACTTGACAGTAATAATGATAGTTTTAGAAATAGGAATAATAACAACCTTTATATTATTTCCTTGATTTGACTGTACTATAATTATTTTGACAAAACGTTATGGCCTTAAAACTACGTATGTAGGTACCAGTGGTCACTTATTTCATGAGTTACATACCGTGACTTATTTGTTCAAAATAACATACCTGTACAATCTATCCGATAATAAAGAATTGTTATTGTAGGTAGTACACTGCTTACCTAGAACTGATAAAAAACCAACAGATCGAAGTGCGATTTCTAGTTATTTTTAGCTTGCACACTCTAGTGACGTCATCGTACTGTACTAAGCTATGAACAAACGATATAAATATTTGACTGGTTTTCCGCCTATATCACTTAGCGTATCAGTTATGCATATACACATATTTAGATAAATGTTAAAGTTAGATAAGTTAATTAAAATGTACTGTTGTTTGTTCGTTTCACGTAGCACTTACTACCCTGTTATGCGGTTTCCACAATCAAAGAAAAACATTATACGTAACATAATTATGTCGTTATTCTATATCCGCAATGTTTATTCACGTGTTACAAACATTAATTTATGTTTGCTTTTGATGTCATTTCTTTGGAACACGTTTTTTTAGCATTCAAAGAAATTGCAAAAGTTGGGTTGGTAACAAGGAAAAAATTAAAAAGTTTTTACTTTTGATTTGATTAAGCATAAATAAAAACGAAATCATTATGTAATCTTTTGATAAAAATTGTTATTTATGTAGTGATCAAACTAACAGTTTCACAAAAAGACAAGATGAATTCAAACTGTATGGTTTGTCCTAGATTTTATTTAACTACTTGTAGCTCATAGTACAATGAAACTAGTCTATGTTTTCACAATTTGCATGTGCGTAACAGTGGCTTAGGCGCGCCCTACTAACGCCCTTCACTTTACAACAGAATGCATTTAATATTGTTTACGTAATGCTGCACTTATACAGCTGCTAGGAAATCGTTATAATCCTCTTACATTGTTTTTCTTTCAGTTTTGATTTAAATTGATTATACAATTATGAAACATTGTATAATGTATAATAACTACTTATAGTCTTATTCAAAAAATACGACACGTTATGTATATCGTAAAAACGCGTTAATCATTGCACTATTAATAATAATAATATCTTGGGATAACTCGGACACGACCATCTGATCCCAAATTACGTAGAGTCTACTTTGTATTATGGCAACCAAACTACTGATAAACATACTTTTATTCATTTGTCTAGGTGATATTATAGACAAATATCACCTAGACACAGAACAAATAACCATGCTCATTACACAATGATCTATCTGTACTGGATGGGAATCGAACCCCCAAAATCGACCTCCGGTTTAGCAGTTAGGGTCGCTAACCACTAGACCAACCAAATTCGGTCGGTATTAAAGGAATTTACAATATCCGCTGTAATGAATATAGCATTGTAATGGTATAGGAGACCTAGTTAAGTGAGCTAAACACGGACCTAAAGTCGCAGCAAACCACAATCGAGCGAGTGCGTTGGCGCCGTTTGAAACTACATAAATACATACTCGTACATAATTCAGTCAAATGTACCTGCGGACTAGTGGGAAATAAAATTGCGGTTGTACAATAGACGTATGTATTAAGACAAACGTGAGACTAACGAATCATAATTTACACGAATTAATTAATAATTTACACTGTGTCGCATGCGAAGTCATAATGTGTATACGTGTATATTTATTATATCTTCTAAATTGAAAAATATAGATAAAGGCCAGAGTCGTACTCGACATAAACAAGCTGAATTCTAACACAATACTATGAAAATGTTATAAAAGTGAAGGCTTGCGCAATATTTTCCTTAGCCTGAAACTAAAACGGTACATCCGCCCACTCGACTCGGTGCACGGAGCGGGGCGCGTGACGCGTTGCTGGAAATTGCGCAGTTTCATACGCTTGTATAACCTTTATGATTACTTCTAAGGCTATTTCAATGATGACGTCAGTAATAAGTTAAATTGTACCGCGGCAATGGTATAGCATCGCCGTGTTTGCATAACGATAAAACAATGTTGTGAAATATTTATGTAAAGGTGTCCTAACAAACGCTGTCGTTTTCAGTCATAAGCTAGCATATACAATGTATTTAAAGCTTTGCTTACCAACGCTGTAACGAATAAAGACAGAAAGACTAGACTGACATGAAAATATTGCCATTTACTAACATAGCTTAGAAGTGTCTCGAGACATAATAACATTGTCTGTAATTCCAAAAGCGTAGGTGGAACTGAACTTTAACACCCACTTTCCTACACCCACATGGCTAGTGACGTTGCTTATATCGTCACAGAGTACAAATACTTGATATTGTGCTTTATCTAGATCGTTTGCGTTGTGAAAGGTTTTATTTTTGCTACCATAAAGTATAGGTAGTAGATTTAATTTACATTAGTTTGATTTGGGTCAGCTACGCTGCAGCAGAAAGGCCAAAGGTTGTGGTGCAGTGCAGCTGGGGGGTGTGGGTGTGTGGCACGAGGGTAGGGCGGCGGCGGCGACAGGTAGGCGCCTAGAAGTAAGCGACCTGCAGGGGGGCCTTACACGCCAATATTACGTAACTCTACAGCTGTAGGCTTGCTACTCACCGAGTTCCGTTTATGCCGAAGGTTGCTGTGCATAAGGTCGCCCTTCTGGGTCACGACGCGGCAACGCGGGCCGCCATGCGCCAGGCCGCGCTTTAATGACTGTTTTCTAGGTAATACTAACAACCTTCTAGTTGTAGCTCTGCACATTACATGTTTATTTTTAGCATTCGACGAAAGTAAAATCGAATACTTATGTTAAGTGGATGTTTGAATGCAGCTCTTGTCGGTTTAACATTACTACTTGCAATACAGGTTGACATGTCCTAGGGTTGTTTCACAAAAATGTATTTAAAGCCTCTCATTCTAGTAGGCACTAAATAAACTAGGATTTTTAATTGATATCTACTAACAAAACTAACTAATAAGTTGGATTAGTAAAAAAGTGTAACAAACCCGAATACAAAAAAGAAAACATTATTATTTATTTTAGCATTTCTTATTCCAAATTACATTTAAATACAAGTTGCATAATATTATGTAAACCATAAATTATAAAACCCTTAATTTTGATATCTTGCTCGATAGGTTTGGTTTAGAAAAAATACTACGTTTTAACGTCAATTTGTCAACTTATTTTTTTAAACGACATTTTTTTTTTATAACTTAGCTGACGAAATCCTCTTTTAGCCGTTAGGAGGATACGAGAAACTAAACGAGATTACGAAACTTACTAACATTTAAACATACAAGATACGTACGAAAATCATATACTTTCCTTGGCGTCGAGTACAAAATAAAGATGATAAGTAAGGTAATACAGATCTTACTAATAAAATATATTGTAACCGTTTATTTAGCATTAAAATATACATACTTGGGTAATCGCATCCTTGTAACTCGTGCATTTCAATCACAAACAAATGTGGTCCAAGGACAAACAATAATCTCCTTCATACTGGGTTTCCCAACACGAAGCGGTATTTTTGTACAAGACTGAATTAATTATATTTATGTAGATTAGTGTCGTGTTGTTGGTAGATAATTATCTTAGTTCCTGTCATAACGGGAATTAGATAAATAATTGAATACCTTTGATGACACGTTAAGTCATGGTGTTGGCGTCACCACCAAGATTGACGTGTGATTTTTTGTGTTTACGTGTAGGTTACGTGCCCATAAATTAATGTTATTAAATTAGTATATAGTCAGCTGTGAGGAGCTGTTATTGGAAAGAGAGTAACCTCTTCTTAGCCAGAAAAGCAACTTAAACATGTTAAGTTATATCTGACACAAACAAATCAAGTTAAATTTGATTTATTATCTATCTTCCTATCTATATTCTTCAATAACTACCTTTTATGCCTATCCGTTTAAGGAAAATGATAAAAAATACTTTTTGACGAATACTTTTATACTTAAATAATAATTAGTTTTTGTTTGTACCTACTCATGTTTTCAACAAATTAAATAAAATATTCCTATATATTAATAAATAAATATTCCATTTTACGTCATTCGCAGTCTGTCTTCTTATAATCTTTATATATAACTAAATACTAATAGCCTTTCCCAAGAATTACGATATAAAACGCAAAATGATTTTTTAAATCAAATCCAACTTGTGGTTCCAAAGAGTAGCAAATTCAACCAAACTATAGTTGTTATGTTAGTACATCTGTGAGTCATGTATTTATAAATGTTTGTGAAGATTTTCCCGTTCCCAGATGCATCATCTCTACTGATTGTACCGACAATATTTTATGTCGTCATCTGACTATTTATAGAAACCTCTTCACCTCCTTATTTGCAAACTTATCAATAAGTACTAAAACATAATTGTCTTGCACAGGTATTTATATTCTACTAGCTGTTGCACGTGGCTTTCCCGGTGATCGCGGCAATAAGTAGCCTATGTCCTTTCTTCGGATCCAAGCCTATCCCATACTAAGTTTCATCAAAATCGGTTCAGTGGTTTAGCCATGAAAGCGCAACAGGACGGATTTACATTAGCATTTATAACATTAGTGTGGTGAACATTGTTCATAATAGATAATTGTCATTATGTTATTACTCTGGAATATATAAAATATTTTAAGTTTTGTCAACATATTACTTATCAGTTTTTACCTTTTATAAAATTTAATTGCATTACAAAACTTTAAATACAGTCACAACTTTTGCTAAAGTTAAAAACTTTTAATAAAGTTACAATTCTGATTAAAAATATGTCTATTTGCATCTGAACAATAAAGTAATTGTTCCGTTTGATTCGATACACGAGGACAGGCGTACTATGTCTCATCAAATAGTGTCATGAAAGAGTGCCCTATAGTACCCTGTTCTCATTTTTGCTAATTTGTTAACTCACGTTATAATGTGTTATAGGCAGGGACGGAAACCGGTACTAAAAAAATACCGGTAAAATTACGAAAATATTAACGTTATGCTGGGTTAAATTTTAACGTTTAATATAACGTTAATTTATAGGATTTACCGGTATTTAAATAACGTTACTAATAACGTTAATTCACTAAAAACGAACAATGACTGGTGCGACGCGCGACGTTGCCAAACCGAACGCGCCTCGGACGTCTTTTCGTTCGGCTCTGCTAATCGGAGCGGCAACAGCTAGAGTTTTACATACAACGATTCGACAGATATCTACAAAAACGCGACAAATTGTGCGCCCTTGCGCGTGTTTCATTTCATAGTCAGACTCAGACGTAACACAAGCATCGCGTGCGCCAAACCTACACTATCTCTATATTAATTTGTTTTGTGGTGATATTCTTGTTTGTTGCTGTTTGTAAAAGTAAATATTATGGGCCGAAAGAAGTGCAGCAAAGTATACCAATATTTTAAAGTTTTTAAAGAGAACAATTAATCTACTTGCACATTGTGCAATAAATCATTAAACGTACCTAATCACCTTCCTACTTACACTATATACACTATGTAATAATATAGTACATATATCGATACATAGTACATATATTTCAACCGACTTCAAAAAAACGAGGTTCTCAATTCGACTGCATGTTTTTTTTTGGATGTAGGTATGTTACGCGATATCTCCGGCAAACGTGGATCGATTTCAAAAATTCTTTGTTTGTCCTTACGGTTACGGTTGCCGAGACGCGGTCTCCATTCCAGGACTCGTTTGCTCCAACGGCTGTCGGTCCTTCAGCAGACGTGGCCAGCCCATTACCACTTCAGCGAGCTTATTTTGCGAGCTATGTCGGTCACTTTGGTTCTTTGTCGGATGACCTCGTTACGAATTTTATCCTTCAAAGAAACTCCGAGCATAGCTCGCTCCATAGCCCGCTGCGCGACATTAAATTTGTGGACTAGTGCAACCGTTAATGTCCACGTCTCGGCACCGTAGGTCATAACAGGTAGGACGCACTGGTTGTAGACTTTCGTCTTCAGGCATTGCGGTAAAGGCGAAGAGTAGACTCGACGAAGTTTGCTAAATGCTGCCCAACCCACCTGGATTCTTCTATCGACTTCTCGCTCGAAGTTGTTTCTACCAAGCTTAATTACCTGCCCTAGGTAGATATATTCTTGAACAACTTCGAGCATCGATCTGTCGACAAACATCGGTCTCGGCACGACATGCTCATTGAACATGATTTTGGTTTTATCCAAATTCATGCCGAGACCAACACGCCGTGAGGCTCCATCTAGGCTGTACAGCATTCCGCTCAGCTGTTCCAGCGACTCCGCTACTATGACGATGTCATCGGCAAACCGAAGGTGCGAGATGTACTCACCGTTCACGTTTATACCCCGTCCAGTCCAGTCCAGAGTCTTGAAGACATCCTCGAGAGCGTTGGTGAACAGCTTCGGGGATATGACATCCCCCTGTCTCACCCCCCGACGCAGCTCTATTTGGTTTGTCTTATGGTCCTGGATCTGGACGGTCATGGTGGCGGTCTCATATAGACATCTCAGCACCTCGATGTATCGCCAGTCGATACGACATCGTTGCAGAGCATCCAGAACCGCCCAAGTTTCGATGGAGTCGAAGGCTTTCTCGTAGTCCACAAAAGCCAGACACAGCGGCTGATTGTACTCTTCAGTTTTCTGTACAATCTGCCGAACAGTATGGATGTGGTCCACGGTACTAAAGCCTTTTCGAAACCCGGCTTGCTCTGGTGGCTGGAACTCGTCAAGTTTCCTGGCGAGGCGGTTCGTGACCACTCTCGAGAACAACTTGTAGATGTGGCTCAGGAGTGAGATAGGTCTGTAATTCTTCAGTAAGGTTTTATCACCTTTTTTGAAGAACAGAACCACCGCACTCCCGCTCCACGCCTGTGGTGTCAAGCCTTGGTGAATGACGGAATTGAAGAGACTCACTAGCTCTTTCAGGACAGGGGTCCCACCGGCCTTAAGAAGCTCTGTTGTAATTCCGTCATCACCCGGCGCTTTGTTGTTCTGTAGTTGCCTGAGAGCTGCCTCGACCTCGCCCGGGTCGACATCCGGGATGTCCTCGGTGTAGTGGCGCGTGAGTCTTTGTGCGAGTGACTCTGTGGTCATCGTCGCTAGGTCTCGTTGGTTTATTCATCCGTGATGCGTACAGGTGTCTATAGAAACTCTCAATTTCCTCGAGTATCTCGAACTTAGAGGTAACGGACCTGCCATCCCCAGTACTCAGTTTCGTCAGATGGGGTCTGCCTAGTTGCTGAGCAAAGACTTTGGTGCCTCGATTTTGCTCAATAGCAGCCTCAATGTTGCGAGTGCTGTAGCATCGGAGGTCACGTCGCGTCAGCTTCCTGATCTTCAGGTTTAAGGCCCTCCTATCTGACGAAGACATCTGAGCGTCTGGCGTTTCTCGTCTTTCCTTCATAAGTTCGAGAGTCTCGAGTGAGAGTTTAGACTCCCTGTTAACGCGTTTTCCGGGAAACAACCTTCGAGACACGTTCTGTAGCGTTCTGACCACTGTGTCGGTTTTCTCGTCAACATTGTCGGTGGTTTCCAGCAGTGCGAAACGGTTTTCGAGTTCCAACTGGAACTTCTCGGAACCTAAGGCTATTTGGGGCAGCGTGGGTCGGAGAGTAGGTCTCATCATCCTAACTCTTTCGGCTTTGAGGTTGATATTTAGAGAGCCTCGGACGAGTCTGTGATCGCTACCGGTATTAAACCTATTGATCACCGAGACATCTCTACATATGTGCCGCTTGTCCGTGATGATGAAATCTATCTCGTTCCTCGTCACATTATCGGGGCTCCGCCATGTCCACTATCTGTGGGGCTTCTTCTTAAAGAAGGAGTTCATTAAGAAGAGTCCCTGGGACTCTTAGAAAGTTGACTAGCATTTGGCCCCTGTGATTTCGGCGCCCCACACCGTTAGGTTCGATTTCCGTTTCGCCGCGTTCTTGTACTCCCACCTTGGCATTGAAGTCCCCCATAACAACGTTGTAGTGAGCCTTCCTGGTACCATGTAGTGCCTTAGCTATGTCCTCGTACATGGTTTCGGCAATCTCATCAGGGTATGTCGAGGTCGGCGCATATACCTGTATCACTTTCAGGAATTTCCTGTCAGTGATTTTTAGTACGAGGTACGCTACCCTTGTCGACACACTGCTGATTTCCACAACGCTGCCAGAGAGACACTTGTTGACTAAGAAACCGACACCGCCCTGGGAGGGCCTATCACCTTCTCGGAAATAGAATAGGTCGCCTGACTCAAGGGTTATCGTGTCCTCCCCCTGTCTTCGGACTTCAGATAACCCCAAAATATGCCAGTTTATGCGACCCAACTCTACCTCGAGTTCGGTGAGGTGTTGGTCCAGCCGTAGACTTCGTCCGTTGTACGTCGCCAGGGTCAATTTTTTGAGGTGGTGGTAGCCTACCGTAACCCGGTGATTCCTAGCACCCCCTGTCCCGCCGTTACCACGACCGCTACCTTGGCCGGGAATAGCGGGACTGCCGGGAACTGGGGGCCGTTTTGTGTGGTGTGGCTCCATGAAAGGTTTTGGCCTACTTATGCCACGCTGGCCAGACGGGTTGGCATAGGGTTTGGTATCGAGTTTTCCTTCTCTAAGCAGTGGTTTTAGCTCTGCTGAAAAAGTTCCCACTGTCGCCTTCTACGACACCCACGGAATGATATGGGGATTTTAGACTAAGCATTGTAAAATTAGAAAAGTAAGTTTTTTATGGTACCTAAATGTCAATTAGTAATTAGATAAATCATCCTGTGAATGAAACTGATCTGTGATTTTAGAATAAATACTGCGAAATGAGCAAGGTACTTATTTATCCCTATACTTGGCAAAGATATTTTGTATGAATGTACTTCCGTTTTCTATTAGTTTCTAAAAACAAGAAAATCATTGCTATTATTTTGCGACACCTATACCTACCATAAAAAAAGATCTGTAACATCTGCGTAAAACAAACACTTACCCTTTATTTTAATTAAAAAAAAAAAACACGTGGAAAGCCACGTATCTAGCTTCTATTATTATACTATTTGTTGTAAGTAAACAAACTAAATTTTGCATGAATCGGTTGAGGTTATGCACGTGTAACGTAACGTGACATCATTAGAAAGAGATAGGCGTATAAATTACCGGTAAAGGTATTGTTTCTTTTACCGATACTAATTTTGGGTATTAGATAACGGTATCGGACTTACGGGTACCGTTATTAATTTCGTTACTTATTTATTTTTACCATAACGGTAATTTGGTAACGTTATGAAAAAATAACGGTAATTCGGTCCCTGGTTATAGGTAATTGTTATTTGAAATTAATGTCATAATAATTAAGGCCTACTGGGGCTTACTAGTAATTTTATAATTAATTTTTTGACTGTCGCCTAATTAGTAACTACTAGTTAATCAAAATGATTATTTTTTTTAATAAAGTTATGAAAACTAGCATTCTAGATCAAACGGTAGTGCTAAAAATACATGTTTTGGAAAGGCTCTTTACCCATAATTTTTACATTTTTCCTGTAACAACTACACGAATGACTACCATAATTTATTAATAATTGTTTGGTTTAATTTTCCCATTACGTAAAAATAAATAAATAACGAAAATTTGTGTATTCGTCAAAGGTGGCAATTGCTTACAAAACTTGGTAAACAATATACTTCATAGCCCAAAACAGTTTCAACAGCTTTACTACAATTTTTTCCAAAAATTCATACTTTGTGAAACGTTTTTTTTTTCGCCCCATACCGGTATTATCTGTTTCAAATCTTGCGATAGCTTTTTATTATAAAATTGTGGGAATAAAATATTTCCATTCATATAACGTACACGGTATGGATTCCACAGAAGTGTAGGACGCGTGAATCGAGAACTGTAGTGACGTAAGTTGTTTTGCTGACTTCACTTAGTCACTATTATACTTTGTAAAGTATTTCGCAAGAAAAGGTGCCGTGTCCCCGTTTTAGTTAGTAAACAAACATTCATAGCTGTGGTTTTACAGTTTATTTCTATCATATTCATTAAATATGTGTTTAATTAGTGGAAAATAAGTTAGACGATTACACTGAACTAAAAAGGCTTTACTTATTATATCAAAATGTCTACGAAGTCTTATGTGTTAGTGCTTAACATATTCCAGAGCTGCTCGGTAAGTTACGTAGTATTTTAAAATATTTATATAAATCAAAATTACGAAACGGATTGTAAATTTCAAAGCGCATTCAAAGTTCAATCACTGTGGTGTGGTTGAGCTTTATCATGTTTATGTGATTAATTTTCTACACGATTATTTCAAGTAAAAAAGATTAGGCACTACGATAGTGGCAAAGAAACACGTTTGTTTGATTTTACAGCCAAATATCCTTATAGCCTCCGAATGTGTTTTCCAAATTGTAAGGCAGGATGTTTTGCCGATGGTAATCTCTATTGGAACAACATATATGATACAGACAGACGTTTCTTCTTAATTATTTTATAAAAGGTTCTCAAATGACTATTACTAAGGTATACCTACCTAATATAAATAATTAATACTATACCTACCTAATATAAATAATTAAGCTACAAAAATATACATAAATACCTATACGTATATACCGATTTAATAAATTGCAAGCTTCGTCTGTCTTCGTTCATCTTAAGAAATCTAAAGAGATTTTCTAATTCATGACATGACGTGATTGATATTTTTTCTTATTTACTTTATTTATTTAATAACATGAAGTAATATCGCATCGGTCAAGAGAGCAAATATTATTATATTTTTGTTTACATGGTTAATGGTTATTGTGTTATATGATTGTATATGGGGATTTCACAGTCATCATTAGCTTTGTTTTTTTCCTCGAATGCCTGTTGTTTTATGGCCATAAAGTTAAATAAGGTATCATCCTTTTGATATATTTTTATTCCTTATTTACATTGGGTATGCATGCACAACAAAATGTAGTTATTGAGTTAAAACCACGTTAAAACCAATAAACAATTTCTACATTCCTCGATGTCATACAAATCTCGGTAAACACTCTCCTATCCCAAGAATGTGTATCAAATATAACAGCATTTCCGGTACATCCAAAGGTTTGGACGTCTTTAACAATTCTTTGAATGCTTTCAAAGACATTATCTCTAAAGATATTTAACAGTTATTATATTTTTAATTTTTTATTTAATTTAAATATTTTTGTAAACTCTAACACAAGTTTATTTCAATTCTAATTGTGTTCGACTTTGTTATTACGCATGATGTGATTTCCTATAAATAAGAAAGCATAGAATATTGTTTAATATGCTACACATGTAAGTATGCTTGTATTGTGTTATTCTTGTTGGAAATCCAAATAAATAAATAAATAAACAATATAGGTATATATTAATTATTAAAATAGCAACAAAATTATCTGGCAGTAAGCAATACAAATTATATTTGTATTGTTTAGAGTAGGTAGAACCAAAATGAAAATTCCAATTATGCAGGACATTTGATAGATTATTCTACTTTACCGTAAATTATTTTATGTAATATAATAGTTAGCAAAAATTAACAAATAATAAGCTCGACACGGCATGAAATATAATCCGATAATGTAGATATGTAAAGTAAATTTCTCCTGGGTAAATACAATATAGTTCCCATACTACTATGTATTACATTTTAGATGTTATAGTAAAAATAAAGATATGTAAGCAGCAATGACTCTCGCCCGAATTTTAATATTATACAGACGTCTAGACTTGTCTATATTATACATGGTTACTAGTTTTGTCTAGACAGGCCATGACCCTTTTAATGCCAAAGTACTTAAACACTAAGGTAAACGGATTTTGTGGACAAAGTTTGAATTTATACTTGGTACGAATTCAACCAAATGCTAGTGACCCCAGGGATTTAGTTAGAGTCATGTTTCATAGTGAAAAGATGCAAAAGGTTATTTATCTAAATGCACATAAAGCGGCTGGAGCTTACTTACGTTTTTAGATTTTGGAAGAGATAGTAGTATCTCAAAAACCGAACTCACACTTTGGTTGCCCAAATGTTCTTAGATACGTTTAAAAAAAAACGACAACTTCTTACTGTATTATTCTCTTATTCTATTCTTCTTAATACATTGTAACTCCTATTGAGCAAGGTATAAAGGATTTTATAAATGGTTTACAAAAACGTATCATTATGCAACTTGTATGTTTAAATGTAATTTAGAATGAGAAATACAAAAAAAATAATATTTCATTTACAAACATACAAGATATGCCCGAAAAACACAACCCTTCCTTTGCTTCGGGTAAAAAAAGCCTTGCTTTAGCAGATCTTAATGTTTCAGAAGCAGGGGAGACGGGTTTTTATGTCTTTTACTAATACAAACTGGTTTAATATAATGTACGACAAATCTTACGTTTCAGTGCGCTTTTACGACTTAGAATTATAACGTACCAGAGCTAAATGTTAGAAAAAATAATAATTTTTCGATACACACATTATTACTTTATCATTCGAGAAAAACCTAAAATAAATGCAGAAATTCTATTTCATAATGAAGAATGTTACTAGGTATGCCAAATCGCTTGAAATTTTGTCTCAGTAAAGCCTGTATGTATACAAATACACTAGTTTTTGTTGTAGTCAAAAATACCTAGTAGTTTTGATTTTATAAGCATTCAAAGTTTCGAAAAATATCGAGTCCCGCTAACAGCCACGTGACCGCTTGTGACGTCATATCACAACGCCGCAAGCTCAAGCGCGGGTTGCGCCCAGCTTAATATCAAGTCGCCAGCGGTTATAGTAGGTGTTATAGCTTGCGCAGTATTTTGTTGTGTTTTCGTCCGAGTATTACGTTAATAGTCTAATAATAGTAAATATTGTTCGATTAATAAAATTGGTGAAGGATTCGAAAAAGGGCAATCGGATAATCTACCTAAAATATATGGATTAATTGGTTGAGCATTATTTATCAACAAATAGTGATTTCGTTGCCGCCGAAAGTACACAATATAAAGATAGAGGAATCTGGTCTTTTTTCAAAGAATAAGTGACCTATGATTAGTGCCTCGCCTGACAGGCTTATTTATAGTAAAGGTAAAGTAGGCAAAACATTATCCTAATCTATACTTTAATATTATAAAGCTGAAGAGTTTGTTTGTTTGAACGCGCTAATCTCAGGAATTACTGGCTCGAATTTAAAAATTATTTTTGTATTGGATAGTCCGTTTATTGAGGAAGGCTATAGGCTATATAATATCACGCTACGATCAATAGGAGCGGAGCATAAATGAAAAATGTTGCAAAAATTAAAAACCGTTGAAACTAAAACACGCGATCAAAGTCGCGGGGGACAGCTAGTGTAATATAGTTTTATTAAAACTCTATAAATAACACAAACATTGGTGGAAAATGGAACGTACGTAACCTCAAAATCTTATATTTTTAATACAATAAAATAAACTTCAATGTATTTTGCTTAAAACACTAGGAAGTTACTTTAAATGAAATAGACTGCTTTGCAGACTAACTATTCCACATGCAGAAATCACCACTGAATCTAGCAGGTCGACTTGCTTTAGATCTACCCAAGCGTGTGGCAACATAAACTCAAAGAATCTAAGCGTCAGTACTAATATTTATTCTGTGATCTAAGTCTGCCGATAGCTCTTTCTACGTGTATCCGTAACGCTGCATTTTTTTTTGTCTCCAAAACTTCTTTTTTGGTCGGTTTTACTTTAGAGCTCACACTAGGTCTGATCAGAGCTCACACTAGGTAGGTATGTCCATTTTGTTGTAGCAAATGTGCAATATTTTTGAAACCTTTGACTGTCAATACTGCTGATCCTTCAGGTAAAGTTTGCAAAATACCACAATCTTTACATTTAGGCACAACACATGATTTCCTAGTATTTGGATTGGACACTTTTAAAAGTATTTAAGTATAATTTCGACGGTACGGGCGCGCGACCGCGAGCGTACTTAGTGAGCCAGACTGAGCGTGTTGTACAATGACGTCACAACGTCACCGGCAGCCCGCGTCGTGCGGTTCAACTTGTTTTACTTCTAAATCGGAAACTAATTGACGTATCGAAGTAATTCTTTCACTAGTATTTTTTATTTTTGACAGAGAATATGGAGAGCTAATAATCAAAATTTGTTAACATTCTTCATTAAGCCGCGGCGCACGGAGATGCTACGCACGTGTTTTAAGCTTCGCTTTGTATGGAAATGGTAATTATAACATCCACTGTAAGCCACGGACACGCTACGCATGAAATTACGACATTGATTCACGCGTGTACCTATCGGATATTTCACCCACGCAGCTCAACTATGTACACACTGTACACGCCACACACGCTGCATAGGATATGCACGTTAGCTGCGTGGGTACATCGGGCCACGAATGTTGAAATTACAAATTCGCTTTTAGAGCTGACATATTTTCCCAAGTAAATAGTAATTAAATTTAAAATAGCATGTTCTATTTTAGATAATTCTTCCGACGATGTTTCCGAAAGTGAATTTGAATTATTAGATTAGAATATCATAGATATTAGACTTATCTTGTCTCTCATATTTTTAAAGGGTTATTTTCAGTAACGAGAATACCCGGTCCTTTGCAAGGTTTACGTGGGTCCTTTACAACATGCAGCGGCCTTGTTGAATACTTTAATATGGGATGGGACATCTACCATGGGCCATTCACCCCTACTCTATGGGAGAAAAGACGTGAATGGCTCCAGATAGCTATAGAACCATTTGATTTGTGGTGCTAAAACTTATTTGGGCTATGTCTAGGTATATGTTAAGGTGGATTGGTTCTTTGAACAAAATCGGAAATCTATGACACCTGCCTATCATCTACACATACAAATGCAAGCAAATGGGCAGGTGGTGACTCACTAGATGGGCCCCCCAAACAATCGCCACTGCAGGCAGCAGGGAGCACTAACTTCATTTTCAAGCACTTCACTTTAAATTAAAAAATAAATTCCGTTCTCGTGATTGATTTTAAAATTTTCAAAAGTCGTAGTGTTCATTTTATCTAAACTGGATTTAGTTTATGTTCGTAAAAATGGAATCTTGAAGTTTGAACCTAGTTAAACGCGAAACCAGATTATCGCATTAATCTGCACGCGTGAAAGTTTTACATCAATGAACTTTTGTCCATTCACATTTGATTTATCATGCAATTACGCCTATAAGCTAATACGTAAGGATTTTAATGATAAATGTTGAACTTTTTGTGGATTTACGTCATTATCACTTCTAGTGAAAAATTATTAATGTGACGGGTGTTGTTGTATTTTTAGTCTCGTATCCATCAATCTACTGCATAATATCATTCCATCACAAATGACGCAGGCTGTATTTTTGTCTTCAAGCAAACCCTTCATAATTGATTTATACATGTAGGTAATATAAAGTCTGGTGAAGCAGTCAAAGCCTGCGCTCATGCTAACTGCGTAAATCTCTTCCAAATAAAAAATGTAGGTAATAAATATACTCGTAAGATTTCCATTATATTCCTTGGTATGCTATCAGGCTATCACGGAAAGGACAAAAAAAAATAAGATTGTCAACATTCTAATTTGTGCAGAAGAAAAGGTGATGATTTTCATTAACAATAAACCTCACAAACCTGGTGCAAAAGACTGTGTTCTTGTTGTCTCTTTATTATAATTAAAATTAATGTTTTTACCAAAAAAAAATGTGCTCTTTCAAAGTGGAAACCAACTACCAACCAGGTATTTTAACATTAAAAACAACATGTTATTATTAATTAATCATGATTCTCTCCAATTATTTTGTTTCCATCTCAGAATAACATGTTATTGTGCAATTTCTCAAGCTCTTCGTGTAAACAAGCGTTTGATTGGTGTCATTTATACATTGCCATGTCTATACCGTACTAGTTTTGGTGTGCCTGAAGGACATTGCATTTAGAGAAGCTATTCCTGTCATAAAGTAACGTCATGCTAAACTTTGTTTGTGAGAACCAAAGAACAGAGAAAGTCGTATAAGCACATGTTTAAATTCAATCAATAGTCAATACACTGACAAAGCAATGTTAAAAGGGAAGAGTGATTTAAGTAGTTTCCTTTTATTTAGGGAAACGTGCACTGCGTTTCAAATTGCACCGACCTCTTAAAATGACGTTCGGAGTTTTAAATATAGAACTTGTGGAGTAGGTTACTAGTATATGGTGTCTATGTGGCTGGCATAAAATATATGGAATATTAGGACTCCACTTTTCACCGCGGCCATTTTAATTTACGATATAAACACGTCTTGTAAACAAAAAATAATACATGATTATTAAAAAGTAAGATTTAGTATGTTATCAAAGTATTTTTAATCCCGCATGCGTGTTGCTGTTCCGTCAGGCGTCCTGACCTGCAATCTGTCTGGAAACAAGGAATTAGTTTTGCTGCCTTGTTTTTTTTGCAATAACTACCTATTTTAAATGTTTACTAGGATAATTCTAATTCTTTTCCATGGTATGTTCGCATATTAAAAAATACTTACGCTGAATATTCTTTAATGGAAAAATATTTTTAAGGAAAAAGTTATCACAATATTCACAAACAAACAACCGCGGCACCAACAACACCCTAAAGCATTTTTTTTTAAATACCCGAGCATACTTTAATGTTCGAAAAATATATTTATTAACCGCAGACTTATTAATGATACTGTTATAATAGGCTTATTATCTATACTAATATTATAAAGCTGAAGAGTTTGTTTGTTTGTTTGTTTATTTGTTTGTTTGAACGCGCTAATCTCAGCAACTACTGGTTCGAATTGAATAATTCTTTTTGTGTTGGATAGTCCGTTTATTGAGGAAGGCTATAGGCTATAACATCACGCTACGACCAATAGGAGCGGAGCATAAATGAAAAATGTTGCAAAAATGAAAAACCGTTGAAACTAAAACACGCGAACAAAGTCGCGGGGGACAGCTAGTATTCTAATATGTAAACAAAGTACAAGTTGTATGAAAATGTTATTTGTGGTGATAAATACAAAACACAAGGTGATAGTGAGTGTGACGCGTAAAGGATATAAAGCAGAAAGGAGTGAATGTTCAGATGATGCGTTTTAGGAATAAATGAAATAAAAAAAAAACACGCGCCGACACAAAATGATTGGGAACAGGTCTGGACAAAGAATAAAGAAAACCGTACAAGTGCGAATATGACTCACGCACCGGGGGTTCAGTACAAATTTTGCTGATCGTCACGATTCATTCTTAAAAAACAAACAAGATTCTCTCGTACGTCGATATATGACATTGACAAAATTCTAACTGCAAATTTAAGCTTGTAATCGAAATTATTGAGTAATTTTCTGATATTTTAAATAATCTATGTTAAGTAATCTATAGGTATTTACTGTATTTTTATTTGAAAATTCTGAGATAATGGGGGAATGGCAAATTTGCTCCTATTTTCTTGTGTTGTATTTTCTAATGTTATAATTGTTTAATTGAAAATTATAAAAAATATGTTTTTGAACTCCTCACAACAAGCCTGTTTATTTGATATGTCACACAATATTATTACGTAGGTAGTTTGGAAACTTAAATAAAATACTATATTAACCTTCAAAAGAGAAATCCCATTTTTTTAATTCATCGATTCAGGTTACACGTCTGTCTTTGTGTCGGGTGTCACTGATTTACATAACTATGTGTACCAAATTTTAAATCGATCGGTCCAGTAGTTTCAGCAAATTGACTGTTGTGACAGACGAACGGATAGACTCGCACAAAAGATTTTATAAGGGTTTCATTTTTACCCTTTGAGGTACAGAACCTTAAAAAAAAGATATAATAGCACGTGTCTCTTCCGGGCCGCGGCTAGCGGACAAGAATCCAGTGCGGAGCGGCTCGGGTGCTCAACTGTTAATGTTCACGCGTGGGAACCGCGTAGGCATCACAAAGTTCCCACGTGCTATTGTTCTAACAGACGCCGCTCAACCCAACCTTTGACATATTATATTGGAAGTAACTGGCAGACAAGAAAAACATTCGAATTAAGCGCCACGATGGAAAATAATATGTATAATTAATTGATTATTTAAATTTTAAATACATGTACAAAAACAAGATGGCGTATTGAATAATACATGACAATAATATCTAATACGTTTTGTTGTTTAGAATATGTTTTAAAGAATTGATAAGATAAAAAGGTAGGACCTACGCAAAAAGTATCACTCCGTAGCAGCCTGCTTTGCTAAAAATATGTTATCGTGTGTTGTGTTATGTAATATTTGTTTAAATATGTATAGCGAAGACAATACGGTTTGCGTCGGCGCCGTCAAGGTCGGGGTCGTTGAACCTATTTACGTCTTTGAGCAGGAGGCGCCGGACGTCGCGCCGCTCGCGCCGCGCCGCCGCCACCCCGCACCCCCGCGCACCCCGCTCGTGGAAATGTAGTGTCATTAATAAAACACCCCGCGATCATTCGCGAAATTTAACTCACCATTTGACGTTTACGCAAAATATAAGAAAATGCACCCAATATAAGAAGTACTTGACTCGCTTGCTAAAGCTACTAATTTTTAGGACGGAGTTTCATATATTTTTATTTTTTACACAACTCATTGAACAATTTTTACTGACTTTCCTATATCTTTAATAACTTAGTGGTCCGGTACCTACTGCTGTCTTATTATGATTAAACAATTATGTTAATTGCAACTAAAGACAAAAGTATATCTACAAATCTTATTTATATTTTCATAATTATTTGAAGTTAACTTTGTTTAATTGGAAAATAAGCGAAATGAATAATAATAAATATATATATACACTGTTTTTATGTCAATAAATGGAAAGAAACAACCTACAACCAACTGCTACGAAACATTAAGATCTGATAAGGCAGGACGATTTATAATAATTATTTATTTTAGTATTTCTCATTCCAATTTACATTTAAACATACAAGTTGCATATTTATGTTTATAAACCACTAGATGACCCGTGCCCACTTCGTTGGGCATAATGTTAATAATCCTTTTTTAGTACATAATTATGACCTAACGATTTAAATTATTTTATTAATATTAAAAATTAAATTATCTATACTAATATTAAAAAAACTACTTTTTGTAACTTAAATATAACAGTTAGACATATGCTGTAGTTGACTTTTTTTTAGGCATTTTCAAGCTCCACATCTTTTCTCTAGAACTCAAAAATATATCGTTCATAGTTAAGGCAGCGTTCGTAAGAATCGCTTTCATTCGACCGTTTTTTCTCCGATTCACTTTGCAAAACGGACTACCACGTAAAAGCCTTTTTATTTTTCGATTTTATATAGCCTATGACACTCAGAAATAATGTGGCTTTCTATTGGTGAAGGAATTTTTAAAATCGGTTCAGTAGATCCCGAGATTACCCCTTACAATTTAACAAACACACAAACTTTACTTCTTTATAATAATATATATAATATATATATATATATATATAATATATAATAATATAATATATAATATAATAATATATAATATATAATATAATAATATAATATCTTGGGACATCTCACACACGGTCATCTGATCCCAAACTAGGCAGAGCCTGTGCTATGGCAACCAGACAACTGATAAAAATACTTATATATTTCTAAATACATACATATTATAGATAAATTACACCCAGACACAGAACAAATGATCGTGCTCATCACACAAAGATTCGTCCTGGGTGGGAATCGAACCCACGACCTCCGGTTTAGCAGTCAGGGTCACTAACCACTAGACCAACAGGCCCGTCTAATATTAGTATAGATGTATAAAACTCTTTATTTTGGTACCTAATCAAGAGGTTCGGTTAACAAAAAAATATTACCGACTTACAATTTATCGCCAAAATTCCGCTATTTTAATAACCGTTATTTTAAAACACCTACCTCTAAGAACACTTGGATTTTTGAGAAAAATGTTATGATTCCTTAACTGTTGAAATCCATCTAGCCGTTTAGAAGATATATTATGAGGTATTAAAGAAATTAACAATCATACAAAATCTTACGCTCGAAAACCATAAACCAATCTGGTTCAGCATGATATTCGGAGGCGACTTCGAATCTAATAATTCTACAAATTGTTACGATGATGCAAAAATATATAACATATATTATAATAACCACACTTATCTTAAACTAGATACAATACAGACTATCATTATTGCTATTTGTTGTATCACTGACGTATTTTTATTGATGCGGCCTGTTTGCACGCGGGCCTCAATGTTTGGTTTATCTGCAAACTGTACTTTGCCTACTTTCATGATACAAAAATTATACAGCTGTACTCGAAACGGTCATTGCCATAATTTACAGCAAACTGGGTATGTGACTCTGTGTCGCTTAAATCAATTATTGTCAGTGTTGGTATACAAGTTGGTCCTATATATAACATTTAGAAATAAAGAGAATGCTGACTAACCATTGCAAATATTTTGTTGAATGTTTATGCGTTTATTATTATTGTAGAAAAGAATGTTATTATATAGAGTACTTCTTGATTCATATAATAAATTCGTGTATCTGTTATGTAAAGAGACCTAAGTATAGTGATATAAAAAAGACAAATGTTTTAGTTTCGTTCTTTTTTCGTTATTATTTTGAACATTTTAAAAACGAGCACGTCAAGGTACACCCTGTCAAAAACTACGTGGTTAATTTAAGAACTCTTTGTTAAGTCCATAAATATTACTTGTTGTTCTATATATAAACGAATCTAAATACTCAATTATGTACATTGTTGTTATACCAAAGAGTAAAGACCTTATCATAAAAGTTGTTTTGATATGTGGAGGACTACATAAACAACAACAAGTCCGATTCGTTTCGAGATTAAGGTCACGTGGTATTTTCGTGTCGCATTCAAATATATTTCAGTTAGTATAAATGTTTACCATGACGACACAGAAGGGACGAATCAGGGATTTAGCGCACATTAGTGAATACTGTTTTTCCTTATTATAATTTAGATAAATTTCAAACAATAGGCACTTAATAGTATATTGTGTAATGCAATCAAAACAAGTAGTACAGCGTCTGATAAAATAATCGATATTTCTCCATAATAAATATACAAATTACATCATTCGATACCATTTAAAAAAAAAACAAAAGCAAGTATTGTAATGGTTATTTTTTAGAAATATCGGTTAAGATGAGTTATCAAAACACGCTCTTAGTAGAACATGTACGACGCATATTTGCAGACCTTGGAACAACTCACCATGCCGATGTCGGTGAGTGACCGTGCCCTCGCCGGTTACTGACACCGTAGCAAAAACTCCACGCCAAACATGGATATTGAGGCTCATCTAAGGAAAACAAACATTCAGACCTTGCCTAACGAGTTTAAGGCACAATTCGATATACAATGCCCAATTGCCGCATTTGTTTTTTCAACAAAACTTGGCTTTTAAAACGTGGACCACGTAACCAAGGACCACTAAAGAAGTAATTATTGTACTTACTTATTATAATCCTTACCAATATTATAAATGCGAAATAAACTCTGTTTGTTTGTCTGCCTGTCGCTATTTCACGCCAAAACTACTGAACCGATTTTTTACTACTACTGAATTTGGTACACAGATAGTCTAGACCCTGAGAAAGTACAGGCTACTTTTTGCCGCAATAAACCGACATCCACGTGGGCAGAGTAAGCTAATAAAGCGTAAGCTAGTAAACATATAAATAAACAGTTGAAAAAATGCTCTCTCATGCTTCGATGTATGGCACTATTAAATTTCCAACTGCCATTATAAGTTTGTAATCGTATGAACATTCTTTTTATGTGAATTGGTGATCGTTTGCCTTGCAGTCTCCTAAGAGTAGAGTCACCCAAGGGTATATCTTGATACAATCAATAACAACGGAAACTTCTAAAAACTACATAAATTTTTGTATTTTATACTTTACTTGTGACCTGAGAAATGCTAAATTTCGTAATTTTTCATAGTTTTATAACATAAAGCACGTTTTTGCGATTAAAAACTCATACTTGCAGTTGTAAATTTGAATGTGTCATACATCGATGTATGAGAGAGCATTTTTTTTATAATTATCCGGGACAATCAGCAAAATTTTACGAAAACCTCGATGCGCGAGTCAAACACCCACTTGTCCAGTATTAGTATAGTTTATGAAAAAAGTGATTGACGTTTGCAATTTTATAGATTAATAGGACGACGGTCGAGTCAGCTAGCAACTAATAATAAAAATGGTAACAAAACCATTTAAGTTGTTTACAAAAGCAAACGGGGTTTACGTCTAAAAATAACAGTAAAACTTTCTTCGTATGACGTAGCCCGCACCCAAACAAACACTAGCCCGTATTCATAGCAGCAAGTACAACAAATAGTATTATATTAATTGCCCCTATTGTTACTTTACATGAATTTCAAGTCTGCTCACCCCTACATGTTGTATACATATCGTTATATCTTCAATCTCAAATACTGATAGTATACATGCTTCTACTAGTTTAAATACCACTATCAAATGTTGAGCATCATACTGGTAAATTTTTGTCCAAATAATGAATCGTATCGGTTGTATTTGGAACGTGGTGCAACCGGGTGGGTATTTCCGGTGTAGTGTTTGATGTGTTTGTGTCAGAGCGGAGTCCAGCGGAATATTCTCGGAGCTGTTTGCCGCGAACGATGCCCCGTGTTTACTGTTTACAATCATTGTACCCTGCACACGCACATACCGTATTTAACTATAATATAGCTTCTATTTACTTTGTTCGACAACTATGAATAAGAAACTGACAATTGAAATCGTCTTTTATAATACTTCATTGTTAAAATGTTTCACTAAATGTTTTGCTATCATTGTTATAATACCATTTACCCATCAAGTTGTTATTTCATAATAATCATCTCCGTATCACGTTGACTGTTTAAAAAAATTATGACCTCTAGATATAAAACAGTTTGAGTGTGAGTAAATCGTGTGCTATGTTTACAAACACGACCTTCCGATAAATAGGTTATCAAACGTTCACGTTGAGTTCCTGTTCTATTAACCGGATGAATGAATTTATCGGAAAAGGATCATACTACCTTGGGTTCAGTTTTGCAAGAATGACGATATTGTTTACCGTGAGCGGAATTCCAAGAATGAAACACTAGTATAGACTGGCATGTTCTATTAATAATGGATGATGAGCTACGTGATGGATGGATGACGTGGCCGCGCCGACGACGCCGCCGAGCGCCGCCCGCGTCGTTGCAGCGCTTGGCGCGGCGCCGCCGCCGACACATCCCGCCCCGTGTCGCTTGTCCGATCACGAGGGCGCCATATTTTACTACACAGTATACACAGATTGGACACATCTGTATTTAAATACAACAATTATGTTACTCACTCGTGACTTACCGCGAGGTGACGTATGCTTAGCGTACCAGTGATGTAATTTTGTGCTGATCGCATGATACGGTCGGTACTCTATTCTTATTTCATTGCAGTCCGAGAACGGCGATCGTGAGATATAATTTTACTGAACACAATATTACCAAAATAAAATCATTGAGTCGGATAAATATAGATAAATCCATTTATTAAATAAAGTAGGTTCATGTTTTGTGCAATTTGTAAACAAGATATTAATATTAATCATGACTGAATACTTGTTGATCTTTGATATTCTAAACAAACATTTTTCTTTTAAATGAACTTTCGTAAGTATTTTTTCCTAATGATCTAGCACAATAAACAGACAACAAAGATATTATTTATAATAGGGTCAGGTTAAAAACAGAACGTGCCAGTGTCACAAGGCGACTGATTTGGTCGCGCTGTTGCCTGCGCCTACGCAACTAGTGATTCACTCGTTTGGCCGCGCAACGGTAAACAGTACCCTAATTACGCTACACTAGTGCAATGCGAGCAAACCTAGCTATAACTAAAGAATGTCAGCGTGATCAGCTGCGTAACGGTGACATACCATCGCATCGCGGCAAATTGGATGAATGGCCGCCAAAATTGTGTGTTACATGAGCCCGCTAAGGTCGGCACTCAGCTATTACATACTAGTTCATACCATGCCTAAACAACTTGTTTATTATATAAATTTTTATTTTTACTGTAACTACTCGAGCGGGTTAAAGTAATGATAACAAATTATTATGTCCTACTTATATGACTAAACGAGATATTGTTTACGTATTACTTTAAATAATTGAGTAGAATCAAATGTAAACAATTATAAATAAATGTAAAAATTAATTTAGTATAAATATCATTTAGGCAAGGTAAGGTTAAAAGTTATATAACCATTAATGATACGTTAGTGGTTAATGCTTAGATTTCTGACATTCCACGACAATGAGTCGAGAACCATCTTAAATAAATAGATAGTAGGACAATAGTTTTTACAATAACAAAATCTCTTGACTACTTTTATTAAAGGTCGCTTGTAATGGAAATAAACAAGTAAAGGAAATACAAACAAGAATAGTCTCTTGTACTTGAAAAAATGCCATACCTTTTACGTTCTATTTTGTTGTGCCAATGCGGATGTGGCGTTTCAACCTTGTATTTAATTTAGTAAAATGCTACGTCACTAAATATTATGAAGTATTTGTTAGAAACATTTCCTTAAGTAAGAAAGTTTAAAAAAATTATATATTTAAAATAATACCTTACTTAAAATAATATTAAATACCTACATAACAGAAAGAACTACGCTATAACCAACCAGTATCTACTTTTACAGTTAAAGGCGGATTTTTCCAAAGCCAGAAGATTTTTATTCATAAAATAAAATTGACGTCTGACTGATTTTGTATGGAAGAACTGTCAAAAATTTTAATTCGCCCTCCACAATTTACCATTACAGTTACAGGGTTTTTAACCAGAATAAGTAAACAAGTTTCTTATTTTGCAAGAAATAATGTACTTTTGTGCCGCCAGATTATATCATAGAAAAGAAAAAAAAAATTGTATAGGTACCAATTGTTTCTAAATATAATATTATGAAGGTGTATTAGGTAATCGTTATATTACGTATGCATAGATGTAAGCATTGTTATCAATTAACTCGCATTTGGAATTACTCATACGTGCGTCAATGTGAACAATTGATGTCGTAATCATAACTCTCCTTTTTAACACAATAGAAATAAAAGAATGTTCCTATCAAAATAAGAATTCACTGCGAACAGCGAAAGTAAATTATTATATTTAATCGGTAAAATCAATAGGAAACCATAACTGTTTGCATAGTACACGAATACAGAGATAATATTAATCGACTCATCGTGTTAATAAGAGGGTAGTTATTCAGTTTGTTTACTGTTGGGACTCTTTACAGCAAATACCTGACTGGCTGTTTTGCTGAAATTACTTTAGCCATTTTGGCAATATTCCTGTAAATATTTCGTCAGTGTTACGTAGTTTTGATTACGTAGCGTCCTTGTAGATAGACCAGCACTCAGAACTGACATTATGATAATAAGTGATTGCATTATGCATCTAGATAGTGTAGTGTTTGCTACTTTAATTTATATCTGTTTGTTCTTGGGTGTTGCTTATTTGCGTTTATTTCTGCATGCGCTTCGGTGTCGAGTCCGCTTTTAGCCGCAACATGAGCCACGAGCGTGCAGACGCCGCCGCGCCGCCGCCGCCATCGCCATGCCGATGCATCGCGCCAACAATAGGAGTGTTAACTTCTTTTTTTTTCTCAAATTCCATTCCAATTGATATATCAAGAAGATTTATAAATGTGTGTACATCATTCAATCAGGCACATTGCCAGCCAGATCATTGATAGGACTTTACACAGAATTGCAATATTTAAAATTAATGCTCTTTGTGTGCACACGTCATGTATGTACATATAATATTTTTTTTGAATCATTATTACTTATTGTTATTATACAGAAGACAAAATTGCACTTTGTACCTGTAGAACTTGTACAATCGCAGCACGTGCAGTCTTTGCCTGAAAAGTTAGATGTTTATTATTCAAAACAGTGCAATTTAGTAATAACAATCGAATAAACTATTATATCTTCAGATATGTTTAAGTAGCATTAATAAACTGTAGTATAATTACTAACTTATGTTTGTAAAACTTAATTCAAATTTTATGTACACAAAATTTTTGATTTCGTCGTATTTGTTATGAGAATAAACGTATACTCAAACGAAAGTTCAACAAGAAAACTTTCCATAATCGAATTACTAGCTAGCTTAATAAAGCGTGCAGCAGAGTTGATTGAATGTCTCCCTTCACTTCCACGTGCAGTTGTTGTACTTCGTCATCGTGCTTGATTTCATTTTATATTGCGATAATGGAAAATTTCATTCCTTTTCCGTGCTCACCATTATTTTTTCTTGTAACTGATAAGCGGTTAATGTAGTAAGTTCAGTATAGCGTATAGTATAAACCACGTGTAAGCGCGTCGCACGCACCATTTTATATCGCTTTATTTATCTACATGTACAATAGCTAAGGAACACGGAGACGTTATGTAACAAAAGATTAGGTTTATGGCCTTTACAGAGCTGTGAATAATCGATAAAGTATACATGATGGCATGTACGTGCAAATATCTTGCACTCTTATCGCTATACACGTGCTTCCAGTTTACTATGCTACAATACTACTTGCTCTATTGTGGAAATCGACGTAGGTATTAGTAATTTGCTTGACAGGCGATAACTTGTGAACACGTTTTGTTGTTTTGATTTATATGATTGGGGTTTATTGGAAGTATATTGTTTGATCATAAAATTATCCTATTTGTCTTGCGACCCGCATGCTCTTTATTGCATTGTCATGAAGAGCCGTGGGAGAGAGAGTAGGACGGCCAAACACAATGTTTCATGGGGTCCACTAGCTATATTCCTAAATTTAAATAAATATGTATATAATATATAACATATTATGTTAATAATATGTACTTCAAATCAATCAAATAAGCCTTTCCCAAGTTTTCCTATTTCTGATTTCAGTGTTTTTAAGTCATCAACACAACTATTCTATAAATTTGTTCAACAATAAGTAAGTAGTGAATGTGTAGTTCATACCAAAGGGGCGACGACTAAAAAAGAACATATATTATATTAAAAAATCTAATAAGATATGGGCGGATGTGTTCTCCGGAGCAGGGTTCACCCAAGGTGAGCAGACGGCGAGGCGGCGAGACGCTCGACGACCTCTAGATACGCTCGATTTACTGGTTTCTAAATTAAATCATGTCTTTAATTGTCACTATGGAAATTCAATACTGTCTGGCTAACACAATGGATATAAAGAACGGTATTACTAAAGGCGTATTGTACCGGAACGCGAATCTTGAGGAAACCGGTCAACACACAAATCGCGTTCGTAAGAAATGGTTCCGCAGTATTGTTCAAACACGATGAATACTCTTTATATAAAATGGTAGAGAGACAAGGTTGAAATCATTTAATAATGGGTCATCTTTTCTAGTTTCATGCGTTGTCTACATTTGGAAACCAATTTTTATCCGAGTCGGTAAAAATGTATTAAGTATAGTGTATAGTTTATTAAATGTTTTTTTTTTACTTTCATGCGTATGTCGTAAATGGTCGGTGTGCGAATGTGCGTGTATTTGTAAATAGTAGCGTCTGATATATAATATTTATTTATAATGAAAGAAGAAATGGACAGGCCGGTAGAATAGAAGGCTTTGAAATACGGCGGCGGAGCTTTTTAGTGTCCACTTTTATAATTCTATTACGCGGCAATGCCGCCAGCTTTTTTGGAAAACTCCTAGTAGACAGTGATGTGGACGAATTTTTAGATGCCATATTTTAGGTTTTGTGTTTTAACTAGCTGTCCCCCGCGACTTTGTCCGCAAGTTTCAACGGTTTTTCATTTCTGCATCATTTTTCATTTATGCTCCGCTCCTTTTGGTCGCAGCGTAATATTATATAGCAATATAGCTTATAGCCTTCCTCAGTAAATGGGCTATCCAACACTGAAAGAGTTTTTCAAATCGGACCAGTAGTGCCTCAGATTAGCCCGTTAAAATAAACAAACAAACAAACTCTTCAGCTTTATCTATTAGTATATCGATTAGTTCGTAGCATTATTTATTATTCTGTGGTATTAGGGAGGGCGAATCAAGTTGTAATACAAAAAAAAAATATGTTTTGTCTGGCTTGCTGTGATATCTTATTATTTTATAGAAAAAAGTTTTAATAATAATCTGCTATCAACTAAACTAACATTCCATAGTAATTTTATAAATAGTAGAAATAACAAAACGTAGATTTTAAGAAATTTTCAAATGTTTGCTTTAAGGTACGAAACCCTAAATTCTGCTAAAGGAAATAAAGGATCACTTCGTTTTTTGTCTGTCTGTCTGACAATATTTTTCTCTCAGGAACGCGTGTCATGTTTAAACACATCAAACACATAAATGTAAAATGAGAGCCAAGTTCAAAATTATGATATATGCGTTGGTTGTTGACTTCAACGACAAAAAAAGTGAGATCTAAATGGGTGCCAAGTTCAATGGTCAGTCCTGAAAGATATTTATAACAACATAATATATAATTTCTTCTTATATCTTAGGATAATATATTGTAGCCTAAGGTCTGACTTGGCTAGTTTTCATATATGTCTCAATATATGAGCCAAATTTGACACGTTGATGTGGTATAGTGTTTGAGTTATGAGGGGGTCAAAAATGGCTCCAAATGGTTCGTGTAATTATTACACACGGTGCTGCTCGCCAGTTCTGTTACTTGAACTTGGCTTGACACGCTTCCGCGTGTCTAGATACTAGGGTCCAACGGCTTGACGTGCTTTCCGAGGCACTAAGGAGTCTCGGCATGTTAACAAATGGACACCCCCATCCATGGACCAAGCGCGGCGAACGCTGCTTTACCTTTATTATCGGTCAAACCGTACGTCTAACACTAAGCCCCTTATAATGTCAATGATGTCCTGGATCGTAACCAACTTGTAATGTCGGCACACACAAATACCATGTCATCAAAGCGGTAAATACTGTAAAAAAGATTAGAGTGTTACTTATTTCTACGTTACGAACTTTACTTATATATGTAGGTATATATTTGTAACTTGTATGCCGAGTTTTCTGCGTTAGGTGATTAAATAATAATCAAAGAATTATAAAACAAACGTTTCAAAACACTGCATTCAATATGATCAATATTATGATATTCTCCCTGTTTATGTTAGAAGCTCTCATCAGAACCTGCCATCTTGAATTCTGATTTCATAAATACCTATATTCTGAGTTTATAGGAAGTTAAGGTTACGACTTGGATTTAATTCTGTGTATCGTTAGGAAATACTGCAAACTTGACCCAAAAATTCTAAGTCAGTCATTCAAATAATATAAAGGAACCAAGTTATTATAATAGAAATGTACTAAAGGGTAAATAGAGTTTCTTGAGTTCAAGAATTCCTACAATTCAATCGCCTTTGCTCGCATGTTTTTGTACCAATACGTAAAATATCAGCGGTCGTTTTCTCGTCTCGTCTGGGACGCGGCGGCGGGGGAAGGACGAAATTAAAGTATTTAGCGAGCCGCCCGAGGGTTGGCCGGGTAAGGGCGGCGCAGCGCGGCTGCGACCGACGCGGGCTAGGCCCGGCGCGGCGCGGCTGGGTGAATGTACGCGCCAAGCAACGCGACGCGCGGCGCGACGCTCACCCTACGACTTACTACTTACCCCAACGCACACAAAATGTAACTACATGTTATTATAACTGTCTGTGATAAACATACTACCTACATAGACCAAACTTACTTTACTTACTAAGATAACAAATGAAAAAGAGATTTAATTTTGACAGTTTCCATTAAATTTATAACTGCCTAACACTTTGTTGATCGAAGGTCCAACAGGAGATACAGATTACCAGTACTATATAAGTACATTGTGAGTATTACCTAAAAAGAATTTCGTTTATAAAATGCACAAGTATCTAACTAAAGTAGGTATCATGTTTGGTAAATATTAAGATATCGATAAAAAATGCAACACTAGGTACCTACCTATATCGGTTGTCGTGAATGGGTGAGGATTGGCGGGCGGACAATAAGAGCCTCGAGCTTGCCACAAAGCGCGCGCTGTCTTCGCGGGCTGTCTGACTCATGCGCAGACCACCCACACCTTGCATCGCGTCGATACTCGGTACTCCCCTGCAAGTATTGCGCATGGACTATGTCGAAACAACATTGCAATATCATTATCTTATAAACTACTCTATAAATAAAACACTAAGGGTCAATTCATACTATAGTCTTTTACTATCCTTAACACAATAACGTATTGCTCATGTCTTCAGAGATAATGAAAACGATAATTCCTTAGAATGCGCGCGACAGCGCACGAATTCCCTTGGATTGATGCGCATTTTTTTTTTTATCTCAGAAGAAATAGTTATACCTATTCTTTGATGCGCTTCGAGTTTGCTGTAGTATGAATTATTAAGCCTAAACATTTCAATGGCTTATTTCTTAATAAGGTTTCATAATTGAAAAATTTGCTGGAATACTTAAAGCTTACGAAACTTTCTAGGAAATTGTTTTCTTGTGAACGCTACATAAATGTCTTATAAGAATTGTAAAGTTCAGTATATTATTAAGCGTAATGACAAATTAAAACATCAGGGAAAAGTACGTTGCTTAAAACAGGGAATGAACCTAAGTGATATAGTACTTAAGTACCGAGAATGGTATGTGTGGAATTCGAAGGTGGAATGCTACTTAAGGCAACTTGGTCCCACAACGATGCAGTGTAGAACCAGTACTACTTTAGCGAACCGTGGCCGACACATGCCAAGGTGCGCTACGCCTGGCTTCGATCGGCTGGCCTCTCTTTCCCGATCCTTATATTAACCGCTAAATGAAACGGAATATAACGAGGGGTGAAAGGCTATTTGCTTTAAGCGACATTTTACGAACTTTACAGGAGAGCCATTTAAAGATTCAAAATTTGGAAAAAAATTCGTTATGAAAAAACTACCGCTCTTAGTTTAATGGGGATCACGGATCTTCATTGCAAAAAAATCCCTTAATGATTTGGTATAATTTTCATTAAAAAAACAGTTATGAGTTCCAAGATAAATGTCGCTTAATACAAAATGATTTGTTTCGCCTTATTTTTAGAGTAAAGAAAAATGATTCAACTTCCAACATTGTCACTAATCAGCAGCAGGCAAAATGGTTTAAGTGACCTTATAGTGCTTAAGCAGGTGAAAGCAAAATGATTGAATCGACGTTACTCAGTGATAATAGGAATAGGCTATTTTGTTTAACTACCAATTGGGTTTTGTTAACGATACAGGCAAGTTGGCTCAAGCAACAATGAACATTCTTAATGAATTGTTTGATGTCTCAGGTTTCGAAAGGAGTATTTATAATTTGGTTGTTGATACAAGCTAATAACGACAGATTTCTAGTAAGTGAAGAGGTTGTAGTATTGAAATGGGTGAATAGTTATTATGTCAGGAATAAATAAAATAGTAGATTTTTTTTTTGTTACGTATCTTTAACTTAATTAACACCCAGTCTTAATGAAATCGTAAGTATACTTAATATTTATTATAAACTTTAAAGTAGTTACTGAAGTGGATAAATGCACCAGGCACCTACTTAGTAAGTAATGTTTAAGTAAGAAAGTAGAGTGAAATAAACGCTTATCATGTACAGACGTGTTTCTATTACGCACCATACTTCTGTATGGTAGGTATGGCAATTTCTTAAGTCCCTCGGTATCGGCAAAGCTACTTGTGAAGAGGCCCTTGTAATGGACCTTAACGCCCATAATCGCCATTTTTCAAAACCACCCGTTACCGTGGATGACTCTACTAAATATCTTACTCTTAATAGTATTTCTAATCTTCCCCTGCCAACATGTACCCCATTCTCATTTCAGGTCGTTGAAGAACGAGACATTGAGAAATCAATCCTATTCATTATGTAGATATGAATCAAAGCGGTAGGAGATGACGGCCTGTAACTTCAAATGATCCTTCCCATCCTTCATTACCTGGTTCCTATTATCACCCATATCATCAACTTTTCCCTTACTACCAGTTCATTCCCTTCTGCTTGGAAAAAGGCCCTTGTCTTACCGCTCCCTAAAGTCGCTAATCCTACAACTAAAGTCGCTTATCCCAGTTCCGTCCAATCTCTATACTGCCAGTCCTATCCAAAGTCCTTGAGAGTATTGTTCACAATCAACTGTCTCTTAACCTTTCCTCTCACAGCCTGCCGAGTCCGTACCAGTCTGGTTTTCGTCCTGGCCACAGCACAGTAACGGCTTAAGTTAAAATAACTGATGATGTCCGACTGGCCAAGGAGAAGAAGATTCTTACAGTTTTGGTACTTCTTGACTTTAGCAGTGCTTTTAATTCAGTTGATTTTGACATACTCTAGGGAACCTTATCCTCTCTTAATGTCTCTCCTTCTGCAACGGCCTGGTTTAACTCTTATCTTCGGGGTCGTTCGCAGTTGGTTCGTTCGGATGAGGTCTCCTCTGAGTGGTGCGATCTTGCTGCGGGTGTTCCTTATGGTGGCGTCCTTTCTCCTCTTCTTTTCTCCTTCTTCATTAACTCTATCACTGAAGTTCTTTCTTCGCATTATCACCTTTACGCAGACGACTTGCAGCTGTACCGGCACTTTCGTGCTGAGGATCTATTTGATCTATTTGCTGCCATTAATAGTGATCTACGTAAAATTGGCCAATGGGCGAAATCTTTTGGGCGTGTAGTTAACCCACTGAAATCTCAAGCATCATTATTAGTGGTAGGTACTTTTATAATTAATTGAATATTGAATCAATTCCACCAGTAGTGTTTGATTCCGTTCCCATAGCGTATGTAAAGTCGGTTAAGAAGTTCCACATGGACTGCAATTTACCGTGGCAAAAAAACGTCGCTGAGGTAAGCAAGAAAATCTATTGCTCGTTCCAGTCTCTCAAACGACTTCAAAAGTTCCTGCCTTTTCAAACAAAAATTACTCTAGCCCAATCCCTTCTTCTACCTCTTTTCGACTACGCTGATGTGTGCTACATTAATGCAACGGAGGAACTTCTCAATAAACTCGAACGTTTGCAGAATTTAGGCATCCGTTTCATTTTTGGTCTCCGGAAATATGACCATGTGTCGGATTGCCGGGCTAAGTTGAGGTGGTTGCCCGTTCGGCGACGACGAGATTCACATTTTCTTTCTCTTTTATACTCCGTTCTTCATAATCCTAACACCCTAAACTATTTGCGGGAGCGCTTTGAATTCCTGGATCCTAGGGAAAATCCTTTCCGCACTTCTTCCTCTCTCCTTCTTCGCACTCTCCATCACTCCACCAGTCGCTATGGTGAATCATTCACAATTCGGGCCGTGCGGCTGTGGAACTCGCTTCCCTGCCTTGCGGAATAGACGTTAGACGTCTTCAGGAAAAGAATCAGGGAACATTTCCTTTCAGCATGAGTTAGTGTATAGTGTATGTATTTTTATATAATTATAGTATAATATGACATTATGATGTGTATTTTAAGTATTATTTTTATGTATGTGTAATTTTTATTGTGATTTTACACTTCTTCCTATCCTCATTAGATATTTTAATCACTCTACCACTCAAAGGTTTGCTATTAGAGAACTCAATTTTGGTTTAGCTCGCCTATGTACATAAAAAATATTATTTTATTACTGTTTTATGTGCTACGTGTACAATAAAGAATTAAGAATACTTCATGGATACTGGCAGGGTAGGTCGCTATGAATGCATGCAGCATGAAGCTCAACAGAAACACGGCTGTTCATGATCTTATCCCAAACAACAGCGCGCGTCCTGTCTTCCGCCACACTCATGAATGACTGATGCGCCCGCGCGGGGCGGCACGGTACTAATACTGCCACGGTTTACGAAAACTATGCCAACATTTATTTGTTTTAAGCTACATAGATTGTTAGTGTCATATAAAAATTGGATGGTTTAAAAGACAAACTATCTATATTATTATACAGGAAAAAATGATTTTAATCTAACCACTTGGTATTACATTTATCTTAAGTGACGTATTATAAAAATTTGGATTATAACAAACTGTTCAAGCGACTAAGGAACACAGTTTTAAGAACAGAAATATTGTTTGAAGCTCCAAAGAGAGTGAAAAACAGTTGGAGCGAAAAGGATTGAACCGACATGTCTTAATGAATTTGGCTGACGGCAAATTGGTTGAAGCGACATTGCATAGTGTTAGTAGTGGCAAGCAAAATGTATGAAGGGACTTTTCATTTAAGGTTAGCTATATCGAAAAACGATTTATCTGCCATCGAACTGGAATTTTAGCACGAGAATAACGGCTTATGTTCCGATTCTCTGTTTTTGTGTACAGCTTAAATGGAATACTAAAAAAATATGGCAATTTTGATGTCGGATCATACATCACGTTTGAGAATTATGCACCAAAATTGCATTGTTTTAAGCGCCAAAAAAGTGCTCAGAATTGAACGAAACCCGGCTCATCCGAAGCAGAAAAATTCGCTGATTCCGAATATGTATATAACTCAATATCGGCCAAAATGTCGCTTAAAGCAAATAGCCTTTCACCCCTCGATAAAATGAACTATGGTCTTACATTAAATGAAACTAGGTATGTATATTATAAAGTATTTTTAAAGTCCCCAGAAAGAAAAGCAAACCTTTTTAGAATAACTGTGTAACAATATTAAATGCGTAGCAAATATTATTCTGACGTGTTGTGGACTTTGTTGGGTCATGGAACTTCAAATATTATGCGCAGTATAATACATAAAGGTTTTTTATTGTTTCAAGGCTGTGCTACATTAATTACGACTTCCTATCGATTTAGCAGTATCACGGTTAATTTATATTCGAAATAGCTGTATTATTGAACTACTGACCCTTATTTCTTAACCATACCAGACCATGGTAACTTCATGGCCTTCAGTCACGTTTTTAACGTTTGACTTGGTTTTCTTTTATACGGCCAAATGTTATATATTAGTAAACATCTAGTCACATCACATACAATCATAATTTTATTAAAATCCACATTTTTTTAGAAATAAAATCTAATTAACTTCAAGGAATTTTTAGTGTATCCAAGCTTTTTGCCATTTGCTTCTGAGTTCAACGGCCAGACAGTTCGGATCGTTGATTTTTACGCTTGAGTGCTTGACTGTATAGTGTATACCTACACCAATGTGTTTTTTTAATATTTGTATTTTGTAACACAATATTATTAAATAGATACTCTAATATGAAACATATTAATTTATTATTGTAAATATTTAATGTGAAAAATCGACCCCGACATAGTTTGGGAAAAGACTGGACGACATAATCTGGGCAGAGAGAGGTTTAACGTGAAAAGTTTAATGCGAAACCTAAATTTGCTTGTATGCGTGCAAATTCAAACGCAACGGTCATGGAAAGCCTAGCCGGTTGAGTAAAGTTGAATGTATCGGCACTCGGCAGGCATCTCATCCTTCGCGGAATTTGCACCCACACATTCTAACGCAGGACTGCACATTACGATGCCACCCTTGCCGCCGCGCCGCCTTTATAATATACTTGTCGTTTTTTTAAGTCGCGCCATACTTTTCCAAGAAGGATCAAGAAAAAAAAACGTCTGAGGGTCCCTTCTTGTGATTTATTCTAAACGATTGTAATTCACAAAATAATATAGTTTTACTATATTGTTTTCCATGTCTCAATAAGCTCTTGATTTTAATTTTCACTCTACCCATGGCTTAATTTATACCTAGGTACTTCTAAACATTTTACGAAATATCTAAAAATCTTCATTAAATTCATTAATATCAATAAAACGCGAAATAGCAAACAATTATTGCTTTATTGCAGTAATATTATTAAAACAACAAATCATAGTGTACGCATGCGCCTTTGTTTTGTATTTAGCTGAGCACGTGGCCGCCGCCATCTTGGAGAACACGTATTTGGCGCGAAAGTATTGAAAAATGTTAACATTTTGGTTCTAGCGCTTTAAACTAGTTTTAAGTAACATTTTTTTTTGCAAGTAAACATATTAATCAAACTTAAAAACTGTGCCTAGGTAGGGGTAGAAGATATTGAGCAGTTTTTTTTTTACTCTATGTAACTAAACTATGCCTACTTAGATATACATAAACTATTTATTTTTTTATTAATATATGTCTAGTTCATGGGTGGTCATGGTAGGTATTTATTGTGGATACTCTGAATCAGCTATTTACCACACGAAATCCTTCCTTAAACGGACCTATTGGCGCCAAAATGCGGCGTGGTACTTCCACATTAATGACTGCCGTTCATTGCGCTCGCTTGGGTGTATTGGCCGCTGCTCACCACGCGCATCCTGCCTACTACGTTCACTGCGTCCTGCTCGCACTTATTCCTTTTATTTATACACAAAAGAGACGCCCACTTCACGTGCAGCAATTTTTGTTCCACAGAAGGACGCGCCTTGAGATCAATGTACTTTCCGAGGACAGCGAGCCCGTTTTTATTAATCGTTAACGTTGGGCTACTTGCGACGTAATAGGGTTCTTAAGATGGAGCCCTAAGAGTTAATTTGGCAGTAGCGAGGACTTGGAACTAGAGGTCGATGTCTAGACGCGCGGGAAGTGATTAAAGTATGTGGAATTGTGAGTGGAAGGCATTCCGCTCATGTAGGGTTGTCCATCTCAAGAGAATTTGATTGCGAACTTGTCTTTGTATTTAATTTGGAATTTTTTAAAATTTAAAACTAAACTCTAAAGTAAAGCACTCGTGATGTACAAAGCATATTGTACTTTATTATGATTGCATAAATTAAAGTGATAGGTATTAGTTATTGCGAATTGTCAACCCTAACCAGATATGTGAGCCTGAGACGCTGGCTACTTTTAACTTACTTTTTGCCTTGCACTTTACACAGTCTTGCCAGTTTATACGGCATATTTATTTTTAACTTGTGGCTAAAATACCAGTACTCTTACTACTAATACTATGTATATTGATAGATTATGTTCAGCAAGCAACTTAGAATTATGAGACCTGTTGAAGTACCTATGTAAACTACTCAAACTAGAATTTGTGTGTAGTAAGTATTTATAGATATCAATTCTATTATTTATAATACCTAATATTTAACAACCACAATCATTTGAAACAAACCAATTGTAGTAATATAAACCTATCTCTTGACATTGATATATCTGTAAAAATAATAACAATAATAAATAAAAAGTATGTTCCTACAAGTACCTAAATAACAACAATACACCGCAAAACACAAGTAAGTAAATAAACTCATAATCGTCTAAAAATAGAACTGTAAATCTCCTTTGAAGAAAACCTATCATGTAAA
Source organism: Diachrysia chrysitis (assembly GCA_932294365.1). Lineage (NCBI taxonomy): Eukaryota > Metazoa > Arthropoda > Insecta > Lepidoptera > Noctuidae > Diachrysia > Diachrysia chrysitis. The sequence continues at coordinate 6,628,218 of OW028653.1, forward strand.
GTTAAGACAACAACGATAACTTTAACATGTGTTACAAAAGTGCATAGGTATGTACATACTATATAACATTTTATTCTCGTTATCTCGACACAAATTCTTGTACTTTGACCCGCTCTACTATCTGCGACCGCTACTAAATTGTTTGTGATGCGTTAATTGTTTTCTAAAACGACAACAAACGCTTTGTAGATTAATTATTTTATCGATATTGTCTGCTGTCAGAACGTGGGTTTGCATGCATGCCTTACTCATGATTATTTGTTACTAGCTGTCCCCCGCGACTTTGTTCGCGTGTTTTAGTTTCAACGGTTTTTAATTTTTGCAATTTTTCATTTATGCTTCGCTCCTATTGGTCGTAGCGTGATGTTATATAGCCTATAGCCTTCCTCAATAAACGGACTACCCAATACAAAAATAATTTTTCAATTCGAACCAGTAGTTCCTGAGATTAGCGCGTTCAAACAAACAAACAAACAAACAAACAAACAAACAAACTCTTCAGCTTTATAATATTACTAGCTTTTGCCAGCGACTTCGTCCGCGTTTCCGTCGTTTTTCGTAAAAAAGTAGCATATGTCCTTCCTCACTGTTCAGTGGTTTTGATGTAACAGACAGATTAACTTTCGTATTTTAGTAGGGAAATATAATATATCACGTTACACAAAAATAATCCTTATAGCATGATTCAGTATTCACGCGCGACGGCGCGATGGCTTATTATCGTATTTCATGTATAAGTTTGGTGTTTCTATACCGATTTCTATGATTCTTTTTTTATTGAATAGGTAATAATGTAAACTTTTTTTAATTAGGGATGAGTGAGAGTATAATAAACGTAAGAGTAAACAAATATAATCAGAAATCTCCGAACTGCTAAGCTATCGGGAGTTACACGTGTTATTGTGAGTCAACCATAAAAGATAGACATATGCTGTTGTGGGATATTTTTTAGATAATTTTATGTAGAACATTTCCGTCATACATGATTTCTATGTAGCTTTAACCATTAAGGCTGCATACGCGACGGAAGCTTAAAAAATACCGTTTTCCCAACATTTCCCTTCACTGCTCTGCTCCTATTGATTGTAGCGTGATGAAAAGTATACTATAACCTGCCCAGGAGTATGAAGAATAATTGTACCAAGTTTCGTTAAAATCCGTCCAGTAGTTTTCGTTTCTATAAGGAACATACAGACAGACAGACAGACAGACAGACAGACAGACAGACAGACAGACAGACAGACAAAAATTTTACTGATTGCATTTTTGGCATCAGTATCGATCACTAATCACCCCCTGATAGTTATTTTGAAAATATATTTGATGTACAGAATTGACCTCTCTACAGATTTATTATAAGTATAGAAGATATAGTATAGATTAATGAATTATAGTGTATTCATTCATTGACTTAAATGTTCAGTGTTACAACTAAACGTACATAATGTTAACTCTTACTTAGGTACTTAATGTCGGATCACATATCATTAATTTGTTAATTAGGCATAAACAGGAAAGAAGCCTTGTAATAGTTAAGGAAGCTTTACATAGTAAAAGTCGGGCATCAGATTACACAATTTTTATCATCGTGTTCCAAAAAAACAAACAGTTTATTTTTATCAGTTCCTTTGTCCCTGTATTAAACATTTTTAAATACAGAGGTATTTGTATGTTATTTTCTTTTAATAATGTATTAAATACTATGGTGATCTTTTAACTTTCTTCTGTTTATTATGATTGAGTTTCATTCAATAAATACCTAACGACTGAAATGCATTATTTTATAATACTTTATAAACATCTAATTATAATCTGTATTCAATATTAGCTAGGAAAACAAAGAGTATGCCTACCAATTGGTAGCTCACCTTACAAGCGGGGCCGCAATTTGAAGGTTATCAGGAAAATAAAAACTACGGTTTAAGGCCCTTGAATAAATTCATCGGTCATCGAACTTATAACGCCGTGAGTCGCGAAAATAATTGATTATAATTCTGTTAAGTTAAACAGTGTGAACCTTGGTCTTTGGTATTTATTTTGTTGTTTGTGAACTAGTCTGACGCGTGGAAATATTTGTCTCTTTGTTTTTTAACTTTTGACAACAAAATTCTAATAATTTTGCTTTTCTAAGGATCTTTACAAAGTTATATGTAATACTTTAATTAATTAAAGTACATAGAACATATAAATAGGTTATACCTATAAGTAATTAAAATTAACTAATTATATTATATAGTTAATTTTGTTATGGCAAAAGGCTGTCAAATTTCAATTGATAGGTATTATTAAAATATAATACTGGCTACAAGAGACTGACGAAAAACAAATCAACTATGGTATAAAACAAGAGGGAGTGTCTTCATCGAGAGCTGCTGTTTATATACCTACGTGCCTAGACAACCTTAAAAGAAAGAAAGAAAGAAAAAGCGTTTATTCAAAAAAAGTTATAAGTACATTGTATCAAGATATCTTACTTATGCCAAACTGTGTGCATGACAGTTTGCTGGCAGATGCTACTGCCGGTGTTAACAATATTACACCTTTCATGTAAACGCAACCTTTTTCTTATTAAACATGCTACTACACTACTTAATATTTATCTTGCACAAAAACATGATAAGCGCATTCTACAATAGTTCCATTTATATAGTAGTGTTATTGAATAATTTGCCACAGTTTTAATTCTACAATAGTTTTATTTAGTTATTTATTAATTGAGCTATGTAGCTGTAGGTATATATTTTCAATCCTAGATTTTCCACAAATGACAATTATTTCCACAATTTTTTGACAAACGGCTATAGACACCATATTTGTAACACCTACAGAACTAGGGGATTACTCTTGATTATCTTGAATGAATTTCACACGAACAACAACGTTTAGATTCCAGTTGATTGAAAATATGTGTTCTGGTTATTTCCCATCGTAATTTATTTTGTCGACAACCATTCAAGAAATAAAAGGGGCATATGAATGATGTAATAATAATCTGAAATTGGTATTGGTACTTAAAGAATGACGTAGCAGATTGTGTTTTTCGGTATCTGTGAAAGCTGATAGCAGCATGTTACTTTTTATCATTTGGCGCCAGTTTTGACTGATGAGTCAGTGAACGTTCAGTATTTATTTAGATAAGGTCACGGATACATATTAATCATATTATTATTTATTATGATTAGGTACCTTAGTGTAGCTTGTTTTGACTTTGCAACATAAAGTAGGTAGATACTTACCTACCTAATTCTATGGTTTCTTAACATAGGGCGTTTGCCCACTTATTCGGTTTCGGTTCGTAGGTTGGTAGGTATTCGATACGTGAAAACAGGTAGGTACGTACGGGAAATTGACCTCAGGATTTATTGACTTGCGCGTTAATTTTAAAGTTGCGACTACTACCTATACAGGAAATAAATGAAACCACATACCTACCTAATATAGTAATATACTTTTGTCCATAATAATAGGTAGGTATGTTGAATCCATCAACTTTTGTAAAAATAGCAGAAAATAGAGTAGAAAGATTTATAAAATTTTAAATTAATACTTTATTTTTAAGTAATAGATACATTAAATGCCATGCCATATAGGTAGGTAATAAGTAGTTTGTTTCTACCATTAAGACCGTTGACGATTTAAATATTAAATGTACGAGGGGCACTCGAGCAGGTGGTTCGAGAGCGGCGGATATTACTTCCAATGGAGGGTCAAAGGACCACTCAAGGCCGCGACCACGACATTTCGTAACGTCGATAACCTTCGCTAGGCGCCTTCGTACCGACAATACCTCCACGCCATAAGGCATACAACAATTCACTTCGGTTTTACCCGCACTTAACTTCTTATAAATAGTAGCAGCCACATAATGTGGGTTAACCCAACACTTACGTACGAAATTTTTAAGTATGTTGTTTTGCATTCTATATATTTAAATTAAAACTCGTACCTACATAAACATTATTTTTAAGTACGTTACGCTTACATGCTGTGTAATATACAGTGTTTATTAGAGTGCAATGACATGTAGAGTACGCGCGCTACAGTTGCATACAATACATATAAATTACAAATTATTGGAATAGTTAAATAACATACAACAGTGTTGTACGGCCTTGTAATACGCCTTACACGTGTTTTCAATAATAGAAAATATATTGCCATAGCAATAAATGTTGGGTATAGGTACGAATATATAATTATAAACGTTGAATAGTATCCCTTAAACATTCGATTAAACTTAGATAATAAATAAATTATTATGGTATCACCTTCATTTTTTTATATAAATAAACATTATGACGTTGTGCTAAAGAGCGTAGGTACCTATAACAAGAAAGTCAGTCGTTTCTCCTTAGTTCCGGCAAAGCTTATTTTCACAGCTCTGAAACATTATCTCATGTTGATGGTAGTGTAGAGATTAGGCGGTTCACAATAATACTAATGCGGTTGACAGTTAAGGGTTCACTAAAACAATAAAAAATAGCCATTATAAATCCTCAGCTTACTAGTTCGAGCCAAATAAATTAAGAAGATTCGGAATAATCACACGTATGTTAATTTTATCTTGTTTAATTTATAAATAAATACCTATAATAATCAACAGTAATGAGTCTAAATCTCTACAAGGAATCAGGTATTTCCAGGACTGATGCCCTTCAAAGTTTTAAAGGCATTGTTATTGTTATTAATTAGTTTGTATAATCCATGTGATAAAAGTTTATCTAAACAAGATTTCGCAAACGTTATCGATCGTTATCAGAGTAATATCGATTCACCTGCGCCGAAATTGCCAGAGACTTGAACAGACCGGATCGTATAGCTACAGGCTGTGGTCGCTTCTTATCTGAATCAGTTACTTACCTTATCAGTTTGTTATTTTACTTCAACGCTATTGATATTTACGAATAGCATCACAACGGCCACGTCGATATGGGAAAAGATTTTACTGATGGTAAATTGTACCTTCAGTAAAGATTCAAGATTAATAAAGGTGGTGTTAAAATCAGTTGCATACAGTTCTTAGTTACTCACTGTTTTGTCAAATATCGATTATTGCTACTAGAGGAACATAACCAATAAATAATAGGTAGTATGTTATAGTATTCGGCCCCATATGGATACCGTATCGCATATAAACAGTGCCAGGTGGCGGGTTCAATGTTCGACGCAGCTTTTATTTTGTTTTGATACGAAGCTTCGGGGCTCCGTCAGGGGTTGCAACTGCGACACAAAAAATAAAACTTCTTTTCCACCTGGCGATGATTTCTGTTCTTTCTTGTAGTTTGAGTCGTAAGGTGCACAAGATTAAAAATAAAGTAAAGTAAAGTCTAAAATGTATGATTATCGCGCCAACAAACTTGTTTATTATCAACACCTGCTTTAACATGGAGTCACGTGTCATTTTATTTACTTTTACGTTGCACGTAGTAACACACGACACAATTATGTATGAACTACACTTATCTGCTTCGTGACAATCAAAATGAAGCGAATAGAGATACAATTAAGAAAAGAGATTTCTGTTTATTTTTAAAGTTATCGCCTCTATAAATAATTATAATATAGTTAATGGAAAATTTTGTAATTCAAGATACCTACTTCGTAAATTATTTATTTATTTTTAAATTTTGTCGTATCATTTGCATTTTTGAAGTACATACAATGTGGATATCATAACATGAATGTAGTGATGGTAATAAAAAATGCACATGTGTGCTTGTCAGCACGAGCTTAATGCACGTGCCGGCAACAGCTGTCGACCCCAAGCGTACAATACGTCGAATTGAGTAAAAAAAGCAATACTTCTGAAACATCTTAAGATTATATTCACAATGTATTTTAATTTATCCAGATGTTTAGTTTATTTATGTAATTTACCTACAATATCTATTACAAAATGCAAGGGTTGCTGATTGCAATATTTAATAAGAATGAACTAATGCGATTTTATAATTAGAATCATTCAATTAATGTTGTAGGTATTTAGGCGCCCATTTAACACTAAGAAGGTGAGGATCATTTGACCCGATTTCAAAATTGTGTAGTTGATTGTTTTTTAACAATATGTTTATTTAGTTTCATACCTCGTGACTTTTGATGAACTACATCTGCTCTTGTTACATTTATCATAAATATATTTACAATGTAATATTATCTTTCAAACATTTATAAAAATAGTGTTCACCGACAAAGATAGCTAGGGTTATATTAAATCATCATAATATTATGACCTTATCAATAAATAAATTTGCCGTTTCTGTGAATATTATGATAATATTAATTATTTTTTTACTGACTCATTTCGTTACATTTACCTTTTTCAATGCCCTACGTTTTTGTTTGATACCCCGTGCAAAATGCCTGGGCAACTCAGTAAAACAAAAATGAAAATGGGAGCATTGCATTGTCATCACAATTTAGAGAGCTATTCCCTTACTCCTGATTTCAAGTTTTTCAATTAAGTTAGCAATAGCAACATACCATTAGTCATCATTCAATAACAATTAATTAGAGGTTACATTCTTGAAGTTGAGGACGAAACAATCCAAGAAGATGTGACCAGGTGGAATATATTATAGAAATCCACAGAAAATAATTTAAAGGTCACCGAAGACGTATAACATGTTGTCTGAACAGTCTTGGCTTACCGTCTAAGCTTAGCGGCAAGTTAGAAAAAATATTACGTCAGCCTGGCAACTTTATTTATTTATTTAAGATAAATAAATTAGTCGAATTAGACCAAAAATAATAGAGGTGGGTCAAATGACTCGACTGTCCTCGTAGATTAGTTAGTTTTCCCGTCTTGTTAGTTTTAATGAGATACGGACATTCATTCATAATAGGCAGTCACTAATCACCTTCTTAAATTAGATAATTTTATTATTATTATAGGTACTTAGTGTACATTAAGTACTTTGTCATTATAAATAAATACAGCCACGTGACTCGGATTGCACAAACAATTATTTTCTTATACCAGCTATCTATCTAGTTCTATCGGTCCCCATGCCGGAAATGAAACGTCGCTGTGTATTCTTGCACGAAGAACTTACACGATGCATCCGACGCAAGGCAGAACTGCATTGTGCTTGATTTTATTGATTCGTTCCCACTTCCTGTTCTCGAGAATCCATCTTGATTCAAACCTCCTCATTCACCCTACTTACGAAACGTAGACACGTGGGAATACAAAATTAAATTATTCTAATATTTTAACTTACCATAGATATTTTTAACTGATAAAGCTATTAATCATTATCAATAAAATATGCTGACAACATAATACTATTACATTGTATTTTAAAATATACCTAGTACCTAATTGTTTTACACAGTAAGTCAATTGTAATGTTAAGGTGAAAGCCTATAAATTTATAATTTAAATGTTCGAAGGGTGAATAATCTAGGTAGTAAGCATGGGGGGCGCGAGAGGGTGATATGTCACGCATCGACCTTATATACACAGATTGAACTCGAGGGCTGAAGGAGGGTAGAGTGGGTTGCGAATGGGGAATGGGGTATTGGGGTCTCACAAGTCACAACTACGCCAAGCCGCGCGCGCCGCCGCCGCCTCCTCCTCCCCCCGCCACCGTTCCTCCCCCCATTCGTACATACCGATTACCAACCGATGCGATTATTCTGTCTAGCGAGAGAGAGAGACGTAGTCAATGCTCCGCTCGTGTCAGGTCGCTTCGTTGCATTCCAGTCCAGTACTAGTTGTTACGTTGTTCTTGTTAGTCCGCAACGCGCCGTTTTACAGTACGGACGTACACGCGCGCAATCTAACAACTGAAAAATTATCGTTGTTTATTTATTTAACTGAATTTGTATATCTGCAATTTTATTAGTGATTTTAATCTGAACTTTATTTGTCCAATTCAATACTCGTTTTCAAACAATAATCAATCTTCATGAACTGTGACAGTGTTTTTGACCGTTTCAAACAATAACAAAACGGTATAAATTAAAGTGTGAGACAAGTCGAAATGAGCGGATTGACCAACAGAGTTAAAAGAGGATCGAGGGGTAGTGCAACTCTACTCGAAGCAGCAAACAGGATTTTGCGGTTACTTGGCGTGAGCTCCACGAAGCGCGGGAAACAGCCCTCGCCCAAATCCAAGGTAAGGTCAATGACTGTCTGTATCCCGCGCGTATGCGTACCCTCATGTTTGTCTGTTTACGTCGTCGCAGATGCATCAATACTGTTTTAAATTTTGTTTGAGTAACGGAAACGCATTTTTAACCGTGTTTTTCAAGTACTATGGTACTATGTATTAAGTGGTAGTAAATATACAAAGGTATAGATAGATAAATACCAATATTAGAAAAAGATTATACACGATTTTGACAATGTAATAAAGATTATTTACCTTCTTACTTATATATTTATTTTTATGATATAAATAAATAATATCTGTCAGAAAATAAATTACTCATTTTTTTGTATAAAATGATCGCTCTTTCTTAAGTTAAAACGGCTACAAATCTTGAATAGGCAGTAAGCACTGTAAGCAGACGTGGCAATGTCTAACAACTGCTACGACGATGTAGTGTTTATAAACTTTCGCTGAGCAAAGCGGTGATTGCACACTTTCGCACTGTTTTTCTGTGTGTCATTGGATGGGTCTGTAAACTCCGTTCACAACGGCGAGTGCGTCTCGTGTGAATACAAACAAACAAGGTTGCGCGGCGCGGCGGACGGCATCGCACTTGTTTGTTCACGCGTCGCCGGCGTGGTCACCTTGTTTACCATTGCGAATAGCACGGACTCTTCACGATTACCGCTACGACTGCAATCGTATCGTACAACCATCGTAAACACAACGTATTCTTACAAAGATTTTTCATTTTATATTACCGCGCAATATGCATGATTTGCACGACCTTTGAAGAGACACAATAAGTATTCGCACAGCGCCAATGGAAAGACAAAGTAGTCTATCTATTTAGGTTGTTCTATCTTGTTTTGATAGAACTAATAACAATACTGATATTTTAATAATGAATAAGAGGTCGTTCAGCCATGATCAAATGCGAAGGATGTCACCTGTTGTTGAATGTTCTCATACAAAGGTTGTTTACATATCGTGAAATAAACGTGATTCACAACCTTAAATTAGTCTCATGCATATTTCACTCTCTCTTGAATTAAATGGAATCAACAACACGCAATTGCGGGACCCGCGGGACCATAGCTTGAACCCTGATGAAAAAAGGTTTCAGTTTGTCGAATCCACATTCCTAAATTATAATGCTCAAAGATCTTACGGTCCTAATAACTTATAATAGGTATACCAGCTCATTTACCTAATAAGATTCGAAATAAATACCTAATCCTCAACATAATTTTAATGTAAAATAAGCATAACTTGTAAACTTATAATCAGCCTTAGCCGGATGTAGACGGTCTGTAAAGTTTATACCTGCTTTAATTGGTAGAAAAGAATGGCGAGTACCTACCTACTGTTATAGACCTTGTAATAATAAATTATTCACATATATCCTAATAAGACTAATAAGAAACCTAATTCATAATGTAGACAAGTAGGTAGGTACGTTCCGACGATGCAATGTGTAAAGTAAGGTTCGATGGTAGGGATCTGGGTCGGCTATGATTGTCGGTGTAAGTGGATGGTGGAATCCGTCGGTGTGGGAATGCGAGTGTAAGTACCGTTGCGACGGTGGTCGCGACCGCCTCGCCGACACGCAGCCTCGCTGCCGCGCCGTGCCGCACCGCCGCCGCGCCGCCGCCGCCGCCCGCCACACCACCGCGCACTGCTACGCTCCAGCCGCGGAATGCGAGACCCATTTGCGGCGCTTACATTACAACTAAGCTTTTTTCTTAGTGACTCATTTCAAACTTCAGCTATACAACCTTGCTAAACAATTTAACATTTATCCGTTTTTACATAATCGTCATCTACCTAGACGTGTTTTGAAATTGTAATCATGTAAATAATTGTTTATCTTATGCGCTTTCTACACTACCCTGAATTGAGGATGCTAAATGAAATCGTTCTTGAATTTAGGAAGGTGTAATCGCGTTTAGTGTTCCTAAATGTGAACAAATCAAACGCCTTGACCTTTAGGCTTTCTGAACTACTGATTGAATTAGGAAAAAAAAAATTAGGATAGTTTAGTTCGTCTAGACACATTGGTACATTTTCTGAAAAACTAATAATAGATTACTTGACAGAGTCTAACTGCAATATTTATAACATTGTATTTATTTGTAAGGGGTAATAATATTAATGTTTATATTGTTTACATTTCCGTCGGCAGACGTAATTAGCCTCGGAGACTTATCTTTTAACTGACAAACGTAATTAGCTCTGACCTAGTGATAATTATAGTTTGTAACTCATTGCCTCCCACGGCACCCTAATACCGTTTTTTTCCACTAGCAAAATTTTTAAACACCTCTCAGGATTCAGAAGAACTTTCACTGAAAGCTAAGATACAATTTCTCAAATTCCAAAGAATGTCTTATAGTTTACCAATCTATAAAAAACTTGCAGAGAAAACTGAAGTATGTATATCCCGCACAAGGTAACGGTGGCGGTGGTATTATAGTTACTTTCATTTGCTTTTCATTAAGGTTGTTTTTGGCTAGTATACCGTTAAACATCGCCGTCGTGGCACAGATCGTGGTATTCTGCAGCTTGGTAAGAAAGAGACAGAATTGCAAACTGCAGCCTTCTCTATCTTTCTTTGCTCACGATGTTGAATGGACGCGTCATTTTTTGTTCGACGGGCGGTTCCGTAAAAAAATGAACAAAAACTCGAGCCACGAACTCGAAAAATTGGATCATCGAACTGTAGGTGAGGCCAGTGAACGTGGCTGCGGATACGTTTTGACTATTTTAATCCTCAATTTTAACTTTATTATTGTGTTTCTAAAGAATACTAATATTTATATTGAAATCATAAGACTGTACCAACATTATTTAGAAGACTCTCAAAATGCCCGTCTCTTTGAAAAAGTATAAATAAAAATTTAAGCCCAAGGAGTTCGAATAAGTACACTAATGTGTTGAAAAAATATATTTTGACATTCCATTGACAAATCATTGTAAACACAAGTGGTGTACTTACTATTCATTGCTAATATCTAATATCGCTTTCAGCCGCTTTCGTTAAAACCATGATCATATCAACCCATCGAAAATGAATCGGAACGAGGCTTATGAGCTGAAAGAGCATGTACCTGGTCCAGACAAACGTGGAGAAGGGCCATCCTTGATAAATGCCTCTGACTTAACGGATGTGAATCGTTTCGGTCAACCAAGCTTCGCAAATAATACAAATTTAGCTAAACCTGATAACATATCTGACTTGTACGGATCTCTTGATAATTCACAAAAAGTGTTATACGTAAACCAAGACCAGGCGGGAAATGATGAATCAGATGAAAATCCTAGAGAGGCAGATGTTGCTATTCCCATGTCGGGTTTAACGATAAACAAACGTGCACAGTCGATAGTGGATGCACTTATCAATGCCGGCAAGGTTGAGTGTTACACTGTAATATAATAATAATAGAAAGCCATATATCTCGGGCATCTGTGGCCTAAAGATAATATTAATTTGTAGTAAACCAATTTTTTTTTATTTCTTTATTTAAGGTCGCTGAAGAATCTAAGGTAGCAACCTTTGTAGGTTTACAATTTTAATTAAATAATTAGTGATTAATTAGTAAACCAAAAAAATACTTACCTATTTATTGGATATATGTAATTGTATTATGTTTCGTTAGTAATTAGTTGGGTAGGTGTACTCATAATGAAAGAACCTTGAAAATAACATAAAATATTATGCTTATCTAGTGAGACAGTCAAAAAGAAAATAGGTTTTATTCATTAAATGGTTTCTAAAAACAAATACATATATGAATTCAGAATTGTATAAACCTAGTAAAGATTGTTTACGTATTTAGCGGTCACCTACATTTAAAGAAGCCGGCACTGTAGACGGCGCGTTGCTCCCTGGCCCCCACCGCGCATGACGTGTATCCACCATCGCCGCCGCCGCTGCTGCCAGCCGATAAACAAGTGCACGCTGTCGAAGCGCGACGACGTCGCATTTCTCTCACTACTCCACTATATACAGTCCCTGATCACGTTTAGTTCCGTGAATACTTCTTAATGTTTTTTTATTCAGTGGGTGTTTTCATTATTTCAGATCAACGGTCGAGCTTCAAGTGAGGTACGGGCCCCAATTGCCGCGGCTGAAACCATAGTAGAAACGCCGATAAAGATGCAAGCTGCGCCTGCGCCCGCACCGGCGACGCCTGCGCCGGCTGCTGCCACACAACACGCACCAGCAGCTTCGCCGGCAGCCAGCCAGGCACAGAAACCCACCAAGCGAACTGCTAAAGACTATATTTTTGGCAAATTAATCGGCGAGGGCTGTTACAGCACTGTATTTCTTGCAAAGGATATACACAGTGGAAAGGAATATGCAAGTACGTATACTTTATTATTTTTAAATTGTAACAATTAATTTTTTTTTTTTGAGCAGTGAAACGTAATATTCTTGAATTTATAATAATCTTAAAATTTCTTTTTACAGTTAAAGTATGTGAAAAGGTTCACATCATTCGGAAAAAGAAAAGAGAGTACATAAAACGCGAGAAAGATGCCTTAAACATGTTGTTTAATGTACCTCATGGTTTTGTAAAACTTTATTGCACATTTCAAGATGAAGAAAGACTTTATTTCGTTTTGTCCTTTGCGAAAAATGGCGAACTACTTTCTTACATAAATCAAGTAGGCTCTTTCGAGTTAAATGTAGCGAAATTTTATGCGGCAGAACTATTGATGGCTTTAGAGAAAATGCATGCCAAGGGAATAATTCACCGTGACTTGAAACCAGAAAATATTTTATTAGATGAAAATATGCATTTACAAATTGCTGATTTTGGAACTGCTAAAATACTAGAACCTGAAGAAATTCGTGCCGCAACAAATAATACGGATAATGACGCGCAGAATGAACGGTCTAGAAAAATTAGTTTCGTAGGAACACCGCAGTATGTAAGTCCTGAATTATTACACGACTGCGTAGACACACGTGCCTCAGACCTGTGGGCGTTGGGATGCATCATATACCAAATGATTTCGGGTTTACCTCCATTCCGCGCTGCTACAGAATTTCTCACGTTCCAAAAAATACTTAAGATGGATTTCGAATTCCCAGAAGGATTTCCTGCTGACGCTAAAGATCTTGTAGAAAAGTTGTTGGTACTAGATCACACTAAAAGGTTGGGCGCTAATGATAAGGGAGAAACATATGATAGTATTCGCAATCATCCGTTTTTCGCTGGAATAGACTGGGATAACGTATGGGAGCAGACACCACCAACAATCAGCCCTTATTTACCTGGCGGTTCATTTGAAGAGGAATATAATATACCAGATCATCTCGAACCAGGCTTGGGAAACAAACAACTTGTGCGACTGTGGGAATTCGATTTATCTACTTCCAAAGGTAAACAATAAATGTTGTTATTTTCCTTAATTACACTAAGTCAGCTAAATAACATATTTTTGTCTAATAAACGTTATTTCGTAAATATCAAAAGCGTCAATGGATGTTAGTAGGTTAAGCATGTAGCCGATGTGGACAATTACAAAGTCTCGGGCGAGTGCAGTGAAGCGACGAGTAAGAGGCAACTGGTGCGTCCATGACCTGAATTCTTGGCAAATTTATACGCTTCTCGTTTCATAACTAAACCGAGTCCAATAACGTTTATTTTGTGCTTAAATTCCAAATACGCCTCGTCTTTTTAAAGAATCGAGTGTTTGTATAAATTTAAATGATCTTTTTTAATATAAACATGAAGTGTATCGTAATTTGATCCATGTACTAGTTGCACGATTAATCACTACGTCATCGCATTCACTGCTATTCACATTCGGAACGGACGTCCTCAGTCAGTGGTTATGGTTTACGGTTTTATAGTTGGTATGACGTCAGCCTTCCGGCACGTCGCCGTCGTCCTGGAGTGGCACATTCTCAACCGCTTATGCCATGCCATGAATGACTCGCTCGTTACGCCCTACGTATTTTATTAATGTTGGCCTTATAATCAGCTGTGCGTACACAAACTCGCATTGATGATTCAGTAAGAATTTAAAATATTCTGACATAATTATCATTCTACCAATAATATGATGTAACCTGCCAGATCTTGAAGCAGCATGATTATTATGCTAAATATTAATTCCTATCAAAAATTTAGGACACTAGTTCCATTTCCATGTTTTATAATATAGTTTTCTTTATTTACAGGAATTTTAAACATCAGTCCTGAAGAAAAGCGACGACGCCTTGAAGTGCAAGCCCGAGAAAGCAAATGGCATCAGTTTGTGAATGGAGAGCTTATTTTGAAACAAGGCCTAGTAGACAAGAGAAAGGGTCTCTTTCCTCGACGGCGTATGTTGCTGTTGACAACAGGACCGCGACTATTTTATGTCGATCCGGCTAACATGGTCCTCAAGGGTGAGATCCCTTGGTCCCCAGAGCTACGTGTCGAAGCTAAGAACTTTAGAATATTTTTAGTGCATACGGTGAGTTAATTAATCCAACTTTTACCTTAAGCATCAGTTGCCTCTCAGGAACGCAAGTATATTAATGTTTAGTTTTTTTTCTTTACAGCCGAATCGTACATATTACTTGGAAGACCCTGATTCGTATGCTTTGGAGTGGGCCAGCGTAATTGATGAGGTGCGCATCGGAACATATGGCAGGGACACGACTTAAGCGACGGCGCGGCCGCAGCTCCGAGTCGCGCCCGCGCCGCCGCCGCGGCCCTGGGCCTCGCGCCCGCTCCTCGTTCCTCACGTGGCGAGTTCACACTTCTAGGTTAGGTACTTCTAGCCTTGATTTAGAGCATGGCAAATCCCAAGCCGAAAGCTTTCGCGTCTATGACCGACTTCGTGCGTGTCATAAGTTTCGCATCGGCCGGTGCGGGGCCAGCTCTGCCGCCTCCGCGCCAACCGCCCGCCGCCGCCGCGACCGGGCCGCGGGCTGCGCGAACACCCCTGCACCGGCCGCGCCACGCACTGGACGGTGACGAGACGACGACCGATCGACTCCTGATCGATCACTGTGGATACTGATTGACTGATTCCTATTAATAATAATATCCCGACTATCTTAAATTATTCTAATTTAAGTTCCTTATTTAATTATTGTGGAATATCGACTATTGTAAATATGTCTTAAATTATTATTGCGATTGCTTAGTATATAGTTAATTGTGGGCCGATG
This sequence comes from Diachrysia chrysitis, assembly GCA_932294365.1. Taxonomy (NCBI): domain Eukaryota; kingdom Metazoa; phylum Arthropoda; class Insecta; order Lepidoptera; family Noctuidae; genus Diachrysia; species Diachrysia chrysitis. Next base: position 6,643,491 of record OW028653.1, read on the forward strand.
TAAGTTTTATTGTATACGGGGCCTCATGTAAGAATGGACTTGTTATTCACCACCTGCGTGTTCACGAAGCCCATTCCGGTTGGTAACTAGGCAATTTATAGCTAAATTTAATATTTATTATTTGCCAACGGAATGTGTCTGCTGTACAGTAATAACCGTAGTAAATTATGATGAGCTTGTTTCTATATTCTACTACAACTATGTTTATCAGTGACAATTGGAAATAAGATAAGAATTAGAACAATTGTATATTATTAACGGAATTAGCAATTGTCACAGTTCTAGTTGCTGTAGAAATGGAAATGGCTTAGCGTAAGGGTAGCTTCTTCACTAAATTATTGAGAGGTTTGGCTGCCTAAGGCACTAAGTCCGCTATTGTACGGTTTTTGTGCTTAAAGTTTAAATAAATAAATACCGGTCTGAGCCTGATTGGTGGCCTAACTCTCCCAACTCTAGTAGGAGTATAATGTGCTCTGTGTTCGATTAACACATCGGCAAAGAGCTTCAATGCTTTCTATTGTGCAAGTTACTTGTGCTCTATAATTCTAACATAGCAAAGGTATACGGATAATGCCACCAAAGGTGACAATTACTGCTATTTCAATGCTTGGTAATTAATTGTCTAAAATATATTATTTTTGTTAATTGCAGTCTAATTAAGACATTGGGATTGCTTAACGGATAGTAATTAGTGCAATTTTTTTTTAATGTTTTGTGTTGTTATGATTGTGATTATATGGCCATAGAAAATATTCAATGTCATGGCACTTAGTTCTAAATTGTATTTAAATTATTTAATGATTATCATTTAATCATTTATGTAGTAACGGGTACATTAAACTGCCTAAAACTTGCCTGTAATATGTAACATTAGGGCTTCATGGGATAAAATCCATAGTTCAATATGAAACCTTCGTATAGCAAATTTAGACGAATAAGATTTCACTCGATAGCAGGAAAGTCTGTTCTCTTAATTTCATAGTGTTTTATGAACAATGAGATATAATAATAAAATAAATTGGTCAGCAAAAATTGGAATTTTCCATGACATTGTTATAAATAATTAAAACTAAATCCTGCATTTAAAATTGAATAACTGTTAACTATTGTAATTATATTTTACAACATTTGTATTGCATAAATTCCATAAAGTAACAAAATAAGAAATTGAAAATAAATTGAAGTTGATTTTTTATGAGATTTTTATTTTTCCTCTCACCCAGAAGCAAGAAATTTTGAATAGGGCTAAAAAGGAAATCAGAAAAAAATCTATACATTGATGGTGTTAGAGCTGGTGTAATAATGAAGCCGACAAGCCGACAAGTCTAGAATTTGGACATGATCCTATTGAGTTAAGGCTCGTTCAATGAGGTCCACAGCTAGTAAGCTGCCAGAGGCGCTAGTCGCGCGTGATGTCTCCGAAATGTTGAATTCCATAATGGTGGGATACGCGGGTTTATTGAAAATTACGTATCTCTGACTGACTGCTTTAAAAGCCGAGTTACGAGAAATGCAAATTAAGCAGTTTGAAGGAACAGCTAATTCAAAGATTAGTTTGTTTACAAACACATATTTTGTCAAAAGTACCTATGCGAAAATACAATAAACTTTGTTTTCGTGCCCGGACCTATATATAGTACCCTCCCTAGAGAATTTATTATTGTTCTGTGGCTATATATACTTTATGACCCTATGCGCCAATGGCGCTAACTGGTGTGAGCAAAAACGGTAGTCCTCATTTGTCTTCATAAGTTACGAATCTGGTGCTAGATGAGGTCCAAGGTTTTTTACCCTTTAGTTCAGTTTTTTAATGATTTCGTGTATTAAGTTGTCCATTTAAAAGTATATAATATAGATTTAGAATGAAAGAAGTAAGAACCGTAGCAATGCTTGTAAAAGCGAGTTTTTCAACATATTAAAGCCTACTGCGCCATCTATTGGAAGATAACCAAAACTAAATAGTAAACATTACCCCTATATTTCTTTTATCGACAGATGGCGCTGAATAGATTTGCAGGTAACGACAAATAATTGCGCAAGCCTGCCGTATTACGTAGATAGTGCATTACGCAGCAAAATTTCTACAACTATGGCTGTCAAATTGCTTATTTGTATTGAAATATATACTTGATAATTGCAAATCTGTTTCTGTCAGTTCCGAGTTCTGTACCTGAAAAAAATGATTTTATTACTGAATATAAATGTGAAGCACAAAAACATTATCAAGGTATGCACTTTGATCATGAAAGCCAAAGTTCATAGTGATAACCTGATGTTTCAGTCCAGCTGAAAAATGAGGCCTATGAATTTGTGTTTTTTTTTATGGAAATAAAGGATTTATCGGTTTGAGAAAATAAATTTTCCATAACACTAATAATAACCAATAAGACTTAATTTAAATTTGAGAAGTTTGATCATCAATAACAAAAAAAAAAATTTTTTTTTTGTTTAATGAGGAAGGAAGTTTAATTCAATTAAAAATTGAACGAACTAAAAAAATTGTTTTGCTAAGAAAATACTTTTTGTTTTTGATAAAACCCACTGATGAAAGCTGATATTGATGGTACCGTAACAAAATAACTTGCAATAAAATAACTGATGACAAAAAAACTGCAACAATAGTCTTAATAAAGTGAAAAAATGACAAATGTAGGAAGTAGTAAATAATGATTCAATATCAGTGGAAATTAGTGGACAGGATTTTATACCTACTTCTTTGAGAATTACATTACATACAATAATAATTAATTATTAAAATGCAATGTATCACGTATTTCTCAGCTATCTTATAAGTACAGTTATAGAGTGTTGCTTTAGCTTGGATGGAACCGCATAATATATCGAATAGTATTAAATACGATAATAACATCGTATACAATTTAAAGTTAACAGCAAATCTATATACTTATATAAAAAAAATCGTTAGTTCAAAATCTCGAAGCTTTGTTCTTTACCTATTGTTTTGAAATTTACGCATGTTTTTATCAAATCAGGAGACTCAATAGTCTTATATCAACGTATACAGAGAATTATGCTGCAGGTTTTCAAAGAAGGTGTTTTATGGTTATTTTCGTTTTTTCTTTAATTTTCCAGAGATTTAGTTTTTTTTCCAAATTCAATTGAAAAATATCGATCATGAAGATTTTTTATTAAATATAAATTACATTTATTGTCACTTAATTGATAATATTTATATAAAGGTTAAGTTATTAAGTACACTAAATTAACTGCGTAATTATGTAGCGCCCAAGAGAAATTAATTATAAGGAAAATTTGTAACTATGAATTCGGCCATCACGTGGCATAAAATCAGCGTTCACTGTAATGAAAAATACAACATTTACCTTAACAGCGAAAAATAAATATAACTTAAAGTTAATAGAAGTAGCTAAAGAGAAATCTCTATTAGTGAATTAAAGCGGTACTAGATTTTTCAATTCATAAAAAGGAGTTTGATTTTAATTATTGATCTCTAAAATCACCCAGAGCGAATAAGCGTAAAATGGCAGAAACACAGGCAGAAAGACGATGAGCAAGAGCGTTCGAGGTTAAAGCGAGATGCGAGATCAGCACTACAAATTTAAAATAATCACAGAAATGTAAATAATTAGAAATTGTTTATAAACAAATAAGTAACGTGAGAATTTAATAAACTATACAAAATGTTATCTTTACGCTTAATAAACTAAAATCCTTGTTCATTGCCTTTTTTTAAATAATAGAATCGCATATACTATCAGCCTTAGTAGTAAATATAATTAGTATTGCATTAATAACAAATATGGCACAAGAATGAATCGTCGTCATCTTCCGGTATATTATGTATTTTGTGATAGGATGGAATACAGTTTATGTGATATTGTTTATCACACTGACTTCATTGCATAACTCTTCTCGTTACGATATTCAAACAAGCATCACAAAAAAATATAGTTTTATTTGGTTTGGGGTCGCAAACCATTTGTGGAAGTTTAATAGATCTAATCTGTTTTTTTTTCTTTGTTTATAGCAACTTTGGTAACGATTTGGTTTTTTTGGTACAATTTGTTTTTTCTTTTGTTTACGTAGTCTTTTTCTGTTTTCTTTTGCAGCCTTTTCTTCTTCCTTTATCAAATTATCAGGATTGTTGAGTTGACCATTTCGATATACCTAATTATCAGATGTAAATGCAAATGGAAGTATTTCTATGGCTAAATCTTTTTCTTTAAATATTCTGTAACATCTTCGTTTGAATTATCCTTATTTTACTTGATTTCTGTACTGCCTTTAATAGAGTCTTCTAAAACGGTTTTTTGCAAGGGTGCAAATTATTCTTAGACAGTATGCACTATATATACACAAGACATAATTTTAATTAAAACAAATGATATTTATTTTTAGTTACTAGCCAACCACTGTTTTCTTTTGTTTTCGAACTTGCCTGTCGTGTGTCGAAAAATAATTAAATAACCGCTAAAATTGTCGCTAGTTTCTATGTGGGGAAAAAATTAACTAAGGTGTAAATAATTAATTAGTTAATTTTTACACCTAATTTTTTTTTCACTTATTTATCTAACTAAGTGATACCGTAAACTTCTTAGAGATGGCGTTCTTATAATGTAAGTTTTATTTTATCGAGCTGAATATCAGCAATCGGGCACTTGTCCCGATTGCTGAAGGTTACACCTCAGTTTACCCTATAATTCTAAAAGTTCTGATAAAAATAGCCATTCTACAGATAGTTATATTTAAGACTTATTTTAGTTAGTTATGGTGAAAACACCGCGGAATTAGATGCCTTTACCTTACATAATTACAATACTTAAAATCTAGGTGTTTGTACCATACTTGGCTCTGATCTCATTAATCTTGTTACGCATACTATTGGAGATGCTTTGGGTGTCAGATGTATTCCAACCACATTGAAGCCCAAACTTCCTAACAAATTTCAGCAGAACTGTTCTTGCCCACTTATCTAATCCAGGCCTTACATTATCTACGTCACCAGAAGCCTTTGCTTTTCTACCCGTTAATGTGCATACACTTAGTGCACTTATGCTAAAAACTTCCGTTAATAACATTCGCGCTAATGTATTGCAATCTCTTGATGCCCATTTGCAATGCTCGAGTTGCGAGTAGCTAACATAAATTTCACTTTGCGGCAGGAGTTCTACAAGCCCGGGCATACTCCCTCGATACTTCAAAGTCCATTTTGAATTATTTGAATCATATTCTAATGGCATCACGAAAGTACGGTGATGGTTTTGTTTTGGTTTTGGTGTTTTACTGACACTATTATATGTATTATTAGGATTTTCTTCTCTAGTTTGTCTCTTTTCAGTTATACATGATGAATGAAAAGTTTTTGACAACACATCGCTAGAAGTAGAAGTATTTAGAGAGTCACCAAAGGTGTTAAACGCATTGACTGCTTCTATCATTCTGTGGTATATTTTAGCAGAATCAAGAATTGAGCTTCGTAAGCTTTTAAACATGTCACTCGTTTGAGATAAAGTGGTACCCATTTGAGTGAAGAGGACAGCAAATTGATCAAGCATTTCTTGCTCTATGACAACTCTAGGATTCACCTGATTTGTTGAAGTCGTAGGTTGATCAATTATTGGTCTAACTGATGGATCATCTTCAGTTGGAATACTTCTCTTCATCTCAACAGGTGTTTCTTCTGTAGTCATTACGTAATCTGAAATTAATGCCTGATCTGGTGACAACAATTCCCCAGAAAAGCACTCGTCTGTCCGGCCCATGCTATTCATTACTATTGAAGAGCTTTCAGTGGGAGGTGACCTCATTATGTAATCCTCGAAGTGAACTTGTTTTGTTGCCGCATTCGTTTCAGGAGACTGATTAACCACCATTTTAATTGTATGTGGATTTTCATAAACTTGATTATCATGAACCTGTTTATATTGCGTTTCATGTAGTCGCTTAGATGATGACGTAGGCTGCACCTCGAACTTTTGCCTGACAGGTGTTGGTTCTACATTGATACTTTGAGGGTGAGTTGCCCGAGCAATATCATTTTGTTCGGTATATTTTTCTTTAAGCCTTGCTTGTATACGTGGATCTCGGATCGAATAGTTTCTATTAGTAGTTAAAAATGACGGTCTCATTATGTTAGAAACTTTTGGCGTAACAGGTAGTAGTGGTGTTCTTATAACTCCTTGAGGTTTAGGCTGATAACTATTGTTTTTAGTTTGAATAGAAACGCCATCACGTATTTTCGGCATACATGGATTTTGTTGTATTTCTTGATGATTCGATCTTGTTTGTTGTAAATACTTGGGATTGTAATCGAACTGGTTTGTTACTTTCAAATAATTTTGTACAGTAGAGGGAACATTTATCCTGACATTACGAGGATGAGGTCTGTGATCAGTATAATGAATTTCACTCGATCTTCTAGGTTGTTCTTCGTTCAGTCGTTCATTTTGCAAGTAGTACTGATCAATTTGTATGTGTTGATTTTCATTTCGAGCGACAGAACAACTAGTTTGATTTACATGGTTTGGTTTATTTTGCATACCACACATTTTCTTCATGAATGCATCATAAAAGCCACTCTGATCTATACCTTGATTTTGAGTAGAAGTTTTGACGGTTTCTCGTAGTGGAATTTGCTGAAAATTGTTTTCTTTAGTAGGTAAATATTGTTGTTCATCTGGTTGCTGGATACAGCAATGAGGGTGGTGAGTTTGGTCTGAAACAATCTGTGCAGCAGACATTATATTGATGATGCCCTGGTTGCATGTTTTATGGTCAGTACGATTTTCTTCGCCGGATTTTCTGATTTGCGTATTTAAAATAGTTCGTGAGCTGCTTGCGGTACTCCGATGTAGAAATATTTGTTTATTACTACTGTTTTCTTCAATGATACGTCTATTGTGTGTTCCTGGAACTTCTTGTTGGTTTTGAGTAATTAGATGAGTTTGTCTTTCCATTGATCCCGTAGGTAAGTACCTAGTTTGATTTGTTGATAATGAGTTATTTACAATTGGTTTATTAGTAATTGATGAAAGCAGTTTTGCCCTCCTGAAGTTACAAATTTCGCTGCTCAATTTCATTGAGTTTGATAAATGATGAGAAGACGATGATGCATTATTTGTGATGGCATGATGACGTGGATCTTCATCATCACCAGTCACAGTAGATCTTTCTTCCCGTATCTCTCTAGGTTTGAAACCTTGACATGATTTTCCACAGATTGCCAAATATGGTAATTCAGTATATTGATTTGACTTAAACTGTTGGTCGGCTGTAGATGAAGGCTTCGGTACTGCTAGCACAGCCGGTTTACATTGAAAGTCAATGTTTTGGCTATTGTCATTGGTTCCTTCAGGATGTTTGACAGATATTTCCCGGATATATTGCTTTTTAAAAAAGTCTTCAAGATGGTCATCTGAAATTTGTCTTTCCTGTGTTGGTATGAGCTGACACTGCTGCTCTGAAATGAGTGGAGGAGTTTGACTGGACGATGATCTCTTTTTCTCAATACTTTCAGGCTGAATTTCCTGATCAAAGCTGATAATATTATTAGATTCATAAACGTCCAACAACGGCATGTCTGCATCTTTTTTGCGGTCTTGCAAAATTGGTGATGACTGTTTTTCACCCGAGAGTGTAGGTAAGGTAGATTGAATTGTATTTAAATGTACTGGCTGTACAAGTGCTTTGTCTTCTCTGGCATAATAAGATTTAATGGTTTTTTCAGTAATGATTTTACTATTAGAAGTTGCAGCCGATTCTTTTGTCTCAGCCATCGAGCATGTAGTGTCAGCACTGATTGATTGGTCATCCCGAACCATTGTTGACAGTTTTTTCTTTTCGGAACCAGGTTTTATGTTTGTATTTATAGCGACTTTATTAGACTCGGCACCTTTATCTATTTTTGACCGTTTTGTATTGAGTTCATTTTTGGAATCTAAATGTATTGGTCGCTTAAATGACATACTCATTATAGGGAGAGGTTTCGCCATCAACTTATGTTTGTCTGGACTAGAATTTGATGTAGACATTGACTAGTGCTTCGCAATTTTCTATCTAGTGAAGGCTCTGGTTCAGGATCTAAAATAACGTTCAATTATTATTCCACAATTTTTTTAATGTGTGGTCTAGATGATAATAATTGCATGCTATAAAATTTGACTGAAAGTCTGATAAAGTGATCTAATTCATTATTCACTTATTATTTTGTTATGCATTAATGCATGCGGAGCGCATATTTATAATTAACTACAAATAGTAGAAAGAAAAACTTAAACCTCAGGCAGGAGTCGAACCAACGACTACTGGCTTAACGCGCTAGTCGCTTTACCAACTAAGCTACTGAGGTCACTGCCTGGAAGTTTAAATTTTTTTTTCTACTTATTACGTCTTTATGGCTACGTATGCGACATCTAGAGAACCAATCTTGCATTTGGTCTCAGAAGTTCGAGTTCCGAGATGATGCCGCCCAATACTTATTATTTTAATTATTTGTTAATGTTATGCATTAACGCATGCGGAGCGAATATTTGTAATAGTAGAAAGAGAAGTTTCTACTTTTAACACATTGTTAATCAGAGTCGGTGACACCAAACGCAATATTGGTTCACTAGATGTCGCATACGTCGCTTTAAAGACGTTATGAGTACCTTCATAGAAGAAAAAAATTAAATTTCCAGGCTGTGAGCTCGGTAGCTTAGTTGGTAAAGCGACTGGTGCGTTAAGCCAGTTGTCGTTGGTTCGAGTCTTGTCTGAGGTTTAGGTTTTTCTTTCTACTATTAGTATTTAATTCATTATTCACTTTTATGTCTCATTACGTTATGGTTAAAGGTCTTACTTTTTAGATCTAGATTCTAGATCTTCTTCTTCTTCAATAGGACCATAACTATTTCTCGTCACTATCCAATATTCTGCATCGCTGTAAGAATCTGTAAAAAAACATTTATTTTATATTCTTTTATTTATTGCTTATTCGTTCAAGGTCGTTCTGTTACTAAAAATAATATGTATGTACTTCATAGCGCACAATATAATTATATCATTAATTCTAACTTACTTGATGCGTATTTGATAGTTGCCATATAATCTTTACAGTTATTACAGCATCGCTGATTTTTTTAGTACGAGCTCTGGCTTCAAAGGAATCTTCTTTGTCTGGATATGCGACATTAATCTTTCGATTTTTTGATCTCCGCAGTATTACCCAAAATCTGGCACGCATACGTACCTAGTCATCAATACTTTTAAAGGGTAATTTTATAAACTGAATAACACAAACTTGTTTTCTTATGTCCTTATTACTTTTATCATCTGAAAATAAATTAGTAACGCTCACATAAAGTCTAATATTATGATATTAGTCACATTCGGATCCGATGAACGCCTATCCGTAGCATTAACGAGCTTAAATATACCTTGAGACAAATAATACATATTCTATCTAAATAAATTGTCCACAACAGGACAACACGGTTCGACAGAAGTGTAAGATAATACATTTCGTTGTTGTGATTTAGGTAGGTACTTATTGAAAAATAAAACATCTAAGTAGAAAAAAACATTATTGTGATTCATTTCCATAAACTGTAAAATATATCGAAATTTGACTTAATTTATTCAAAAGTTGTACTAGCAAAACAGTACTGCCAATTTAAATATTCGTTGCGTGTTATCATACAATCCATTAAAGCATAAAATTGATATAACATTTCCATCAATATTATTGCGATGTTCTACTTTTTCTTAGAATCTTGAGCTAATCATAGCACAGTAGGTATTTTATTTCCTTTATGAAAACTTAAAAGAAAATTTTACCTTATTGGATGAAATGTATGTTTCATTGAAACCTCCACTTTTGCTAATTTCATCTTTCTAAATAATCCAAATGCTATTGTTATTTTAGTTTACTTTCGGAACAAGTTACGATACGACCCGCTGGACGAAAATCTACGAGTAACTAACTCTGAATCATCATCATCTATGAACATGTATATGATTCATTGGCTTTTTAGTCTATGAGCGTCAGAAACGCGGTGATGTTAAAGTTCAAAGTAGGTAAATACAGCGATGATAACCGGCATTATCTTAAAAATCCGGTCACATTATCATTGTAGCTATTATAATTATTACTGCGTGTATAGCGTTTAGATAGTATTATGAATTTATAGTACCTAGTATTCAGGAAACCATACACACGTATTTTATGTATTTTCTAATTGACTTTCGGTAATAGAATAATAGGTGCTTATTGAATTTTGTAAATAGGTATTTTAAAACATTTAATGAACCTATAAAAAACCTATAAATTATAAAGTAGTATATATTATCTACACGTGTTGGATACCAAATTGTTCGCCTAGTTCATGTTTGAAGTTGTAACCGAGTTTATTTATATCTTCTAATAAGCTTCTAATGGATGCTAGGCGCATACTAACATGGAGGGAAACAAACACCAAATAATCCAGTTTTCGTACCGATATTTTCCCTTTACTTATGTGTACGGCTTACCTATGTGGGCGTTACCTAGTGTCATGATTTTCAATTAGGTACCTAGTACATCCAATTTTGAAGTGTCTCAATTAGATTTTTTTAGTGTTAATATACAAAGTACTCTGTGGTGCTAATAAACCATTAAAAACACCAAATTTTTATTCAATCGATAAATGTCGTAAAAATGCATTGAATATTTTATATTTTCAAATTACGCGCGTAATTTGTCAAAATCTATAAAAATTATATATGTATGCGTGACCATTATTTTCATTGCAATTCAAACTTAATCGACTCCGTAACAGCTAAAATTCTGAAATGTTTAAACACTTGTTGGCTCCGTTTTGAATACCAAATCCAAAGTCGTATGTTGACCTTGTCGATATACAGCGTTTTAATGCCTCCATTTATATGATCAAAATTAGCGCTTAATTTGATCCGACAAAACGAAACTATATTAAATAGCGTAGGTACATTTTTCGTATTTGTTGACTCCGAAAAATTGCAGTGCTCCAGATATTGCTACATCCGCCTTGAGTAGATATGTGAAGGCCGTGAGGGCCGGGGCGGGGCACCGAAAAGGCCCAAATAAAGAAGTGTTATAATTATTTAAAATGATTCTTACGACAAAAAATGAAAATATTATAAAAAAAGAAACGTTACAGCATTACATTCATATTTTAATTAATTATTTGTATTCCTACTATGATTTATTAAAATATGAAGGTAGAATGAGCAACATCAACTGTCAAGACAAAAACCACGTCAGTCTGCCCGCAACTATTAGTCTTTAATCTGTGCCTGGGACCATGACACCTGCAAAGGCGTCGAAACGTCGGGAACTAAAATCTAAATACAAACCGCGATAAAATCCGTTCAAAGTAGTTTTATTTCAATGTCTATATTCTAGAACAGCCTTTTCCAAAGTGGGCGATAACGCCCCCCTGTGGGCGCGAGGCCTCAAGGGGGCGGTAAGAGACTCAGAAAAAAAATCAAATATCCGCTAATATAGCTCAAAATAATTAATTTAATTCGAAGTTATAGTGGTTTTTAAGTTGGTGAAAATATGGGGGAGCTAAAGAATAATTTATTCTCAAAGTGGGCAGTAGACAAAATAAGTTTGGGAACCCCTGTTCTAGAAAGCAACACGCACATATTATATTATATTCTAATTTATATAAAATCAGGTTATAAACATAACAAAATGAATACTACACATATACTAACTACTACAGAATACATAACTATTAGGCAACAAAAATGACTAAAAAAAAATAGAGGACGTGCCCCTAAAGATCTAACAGAATTGATAGATATAGAAATATCATACGTTTCCCGGCCGGCCGGTTCGCCATTTTAGTTTTCGATACTCTGAGAGTACAAGAAGTGTCATTTAGCGTTACCGAGCGACTTTTATTACATTTTTTTCGTTTTTCAAAGCATTTACTGTGATATAAATTTAACTGAAGCTGTGTGTGAAAATTGTGATAAAGACAACCATGCCCAAGTGTTGTGTGAGAGGCTGTGGCTCTTGAAATACAATAAAAAGTGCCTCTGATATCCCTACACAAGTAATTAAGTTTCCTTTACATATTTATACAATTTCTAGTCTCAAATCATGTTTAATACTTTTTGGTCACAGCAGATTTTTTCCTTTTCATAATCATTCGAACGATATATTTCCTTATTTTTGGTTTTATTTATTACGTATTGTTTACATCTCAGGTTTACATGCTGAATTTAGTGTTGTGATTTGCACAACGAATCGATTTTGCATCGATTAAATCTAAATCAAATTAACCATTTCGGTTTAAAAAATTAAACAAGCAATTGTATATAAATAAAATTTTACATAATCCACACCAATATTATATACCCTACAGATCTTTGCTCTATGCCACCTTCTAGAATGGAAGACTTTATTGTAATTTATCTTCTACTTAATACTAATTATAAATATTATTGTACCTACCTATTTGTTTGAAATAAAACTGTTCTCCCAATAAATACATACTAAGATCGAAGAGATTTCTGTTGTTTTATTTTATCAACGTACGTTGTAGTTTTGAATTCCTTGTAATTCCACATTTATTTGATCTTTTTCTATGGCTTGGTTAACATTTAAGACTTTTAATCATATAATAAAATGCGCAGTGAATATTGCTAAAACTATCAGATGTTAAATATTAAAAATTGAATCAATCTGATCGCTAAAGTTGTCATTTTTTTTTACGGCCAGATTCCGTAACAGCAGATTTTTTATACTAAACTTAATCCTTACTGCAATGTCCTAGAACGACGATCGAAATCGAACCTGCTTTAATACGTCTTTCGTTAAACCATCACTATTCATTTCAAATTACTTCCTTATTTCTATTTTAGTAAGTAATTACATTTTCAGTACGGCTTGCAAAACGAGCCGTACATTGATTTTAATCCCTTCTTAAAATCCCAATCATTATTTAAAAGTATTTAGTTTCGATTAATCGGTTTGAAATCAATACCATCAATATAGCATTTCAATGAATGAGCAATTATGGACAGCACTAGGTAGTGGGTGGAGCCTACGCCATTTTGGTTTATTTTTTGGCCGACGAAAAGATCGTTTAGTTCATGTCCTCTATATATTCTTTTGTCATTGGGCACCAATTAAATGTCATTTGAATGGAAATAAGAAGAGGAACATTGTTTTTTACACCCTGAGTGTCAGATAGATAGATATATTATATGTGTCACAGTAAAGGGACCTTAATAAAGTAAGGGAATCAGTATCTACTATTTTGTAAAATACAAAGTATCAAAACCTTTCAGCCGAAGTTTACAGGGATACCTACCATGTAAATGATGGTGGCGCCCTTCCCTTTTTATTCCTAACAAAAAAATCATTTTAAATAGGTCGAAATTGGGCAGTATTCATGACTTTACTAATCTGTGCCCTATTATATTATATTACTCGTTTTTAATCTGTAATATTACTATTCTCTAGCTGTATGTACTCTGTGGGTGTGGATCTAACCTATATAGATTGCGAACTTCGAAGTAGTTTTGTTTGTTAATAATTATTCCTAAACTTTCTTAGATCTAAAATCGAGATGACAACGGCTGTTATAAAATATGTAGGAAGAACAACTGATTTCAAAGGTAAAACGCTATGGGAAATTGTGGGAAATCTTAAGAATTTTGGTGTTGGAAGAATCATCGTTCGATCTGTCTTCGAAAGATACCCGGAGCCTAGTTATATGAAAATAGTTAAAGTGGAAACTACTCCTGATGAGGTGAGCTAGTATTTTTAATAGAACATTTTTTTTTCTTATCGTCTCTAATATTAAAACTCAGTTTATACTTATGTACCTACATGCCTCTAAAGCCGGGGTCACACATACAGAATTTGCTGTGCGAATGCGAATCTGCGAATAGCTTCATTCACCGCCATTTGAATTGAGCAAGTTAAATTTTACTCACTGCGAAGTGCGAGAGCACTCGCCTCGAGTTTTGTTACCGCAGTTTTTGACTTACTTAAGTTTTATTTTTCTTTACCATGCCATGTCCCTGTGGTACCGATTACTAATAAAATCAACTTCTCATTTCAGGAAAGGCGTAGAGTACGCATATGGGTTGAGAAAACATTTAGAGGCAAGAAACTGCCAAATCTCACAGAAATTTATCGCACATCTTATAAACCAGATTATAAATTAATACCAAAAAATGAAGAGGCTAAACTGTTAAATGCAGCAAGTCTTCATAAAAAAGAAGATATCCTTCCTAATAGAATAGAGATGCCAGTTTTGATGAAGAAATTTATAATTAAAGATCATGAGAACAAAGGTCTTGAAGTAAGTAACAGATTTTGTCTCTGAATTCCATAACAGAAGTAATTTAACTAATTACTTTGGGTTCAGAGCAATGTATGTGATGTTGTCCCCATTTATTCATTTATATTATTAGCGTAATGTACTCCTGTGTTATAGTCCTCATGTAGACCTGTGAACTTACTGACAGAGGAACTGAAAGTTAACACATTCCATGCCCCGTCCTATTATCGTGGTTTGATTAGCACCCGGGAGCCGGGTGCTGGGCATGGAATGTGTTAAAGGACAATGCCAGAGTTTGTATGATTTCTGGTCCTATAATAGTTAGATGTGATATATTGTTGCATAGGTATTATTGAGCTGCACAAAAGTAACTATGGCATATAAAGTTGTTAAAATGTTAGTTCGATCATGAGTAATAAATTACTAAACATACCAGTTCTACTAGGGAAAAATATTATATATTCTACAATAGTATTATAAATATATTATTAATTATCAGTTAAATCAAAAAGCACTGCATGAATAATTATTTCATGCCATATGTTTGATATCTTTAAATGCCCATGAGACAGCCGGTGTCAAGTATTAAACTGTTACAAAATACCAAAGAATTGTTATATAATTATGTTTAATAGAGCATAACTCTAAATCAACAAAGGGACTTTTGTTCATCTTAAAAATACCTTTCCAATAATGTAAAAATTTGCATCCTCCTTATTGTTAAAACATGCAACAAAAGCCCCTAATATTATAACATTGTCTCAAAATTTATTACTTTAAGTAAACAATATGGGTTAATATGTTATTATGATATTTCAGATAATGTCAGACTTCACAATGCCTATTAGCTATAACCACAGTCCCAACAGGGTAAAGAGAATAGCCAAGGATAATGAAAAACCCACCATACAGTTTACAATGGGCCTTGGAACACCAGCTAGTCCCTCCCTATATGAAGGAGTGACCTTGAGTTAATGAAATAAAACAAAAGCGACATTACTACATGTGTATTTAAATTATAGAATGTTATAGAAATAAAGTAGATGCTAACAAATGTACAACATGAATTTGATTATGTACTACTATGTGTTAGGTATTTTAATTATATCTAACACTATAATAGGGATGTTTCCTGGGTATGAAAAGTTAAAATCTATTTAGTCCGTCAGTTAGATAATAAAAAAATATTAGACACGTATTTTTTCTTTTATCAAAACAATAAAAAAATACAAATATGCACCACTTCAAAGTTTCGGAGTGGGGGCTTATGACGCCACGCCTCGCTAAAAATCGTAGCGAGGAGTGACGTCACGCGTAGTTTCCGTTCTCTGTATTTTGATCATTTTTTGTTTGCAGGAAAAAATAAAAAATACGTGTCCAATAAAATTCATGAATCTACAAGACGGACATTAAAAAAAAAATAGGAGACATGCCTATTAGCCTTAAATACTAATGTGAAAAGTCTGTGCAGACAAAGAAGGTAAATGATAGGATTGAGATAAAGGTTTAATCCCAGTAGTTATATTTAACAGAAATAATCTAAATTCTTTTAGAAAATTTTCAGTTAGAAATAATGTACACATTTTACTGGATGGTCATGATTGGTATCTAAACAATGGTCAAGCAGAACAAAACCATGAGAATTTAAATTGATGATGAAATAGGTACCTACCTTAGTGGCAGTTAGTAATGTCTAAAAGACAATAATTTAAGGCTTAATGTAATAAGTTTATGTGGTGGTATGATTGAATTTTCATTAATTCAAATATCAGTTAACTAAATTTAGGTTTTTTTTTTTATTTCGTCTAGCACTGCCTGCCTCTTAGTTCATTGCTGTAAAACTTAAGCATCTGAAGACATTAAAATGAAAACTAATCACGCTTAAAAAGTAAAACCCTAGTATCATAGAATAAATATTTAATCGAAAACAAAATACCTGTATAGAATAATGCCTTTTGCAAATTACCTAATGGTCTACAATTTTTGCTAAGCAATTCGTATAAGATATGATGAAGTTCCATGGAAGGTTCAGAAAATAACAAAATACATTCAAGAAATACATCTAGGCGAACTACTTCTTGTGAATATGTGAAGAGGAAGCAAATGCTTTGGCCAAAAACGGATTTATTTCCATATCAGGTATGTTGCGCTCCACTTCCAGTTTCTGAAATAAAACAACAATTGTTTTAGTAACAAGTAGCTAGACAAAAGCAGAAAAATATTTTAACTCATTTGTCCCACAACAGGGCAAAAATTTGGCCAATGATAAAAAATTCAATGGAAGATTTAGGCCCTTCGTACACGTGGCAACGCAAGTCTCTAATGCCCTACGATTTTAGGACTCCAAGCAACTACAACAATACAAACTCGTAGGTAGAGGTTCGTTCGTTCACGGTAATGCGTCGCCGACTCTAGTCAAAGCCGCGCGCTGCCCGAATATTGAGCTCATCAATACTGACAATACTCATGACGATGTCACTGCAATTTCCAGTATTCCGGAACAATAGGGATGGTGACTCAATTTTTTTTAATGTTCGTAAGGACATAGTCGATTTGCGTCTCGCGATTCATAGCCATAGCCTTATGTACCCAACTCGTGCGAAACCGGATTTTCCGCGACTCAATTAGCCGATATTAGTATCGGTATCTTTGCGTTGCCACGTGGACGAACGGCCATACATATTATCCTTAGTGGTATAATTATTGATAGTAATTTAATTTGATTACCTTCCAGAACTCGCGCATTTCTTGAACCTCCTCATTTCTTTGTACGAAGTATTGTCGAACTGTCTTCTGTATAAGCGTTGCAGCGTACTCCTCAGGCCAAAGCCAGGATTTAGGGTAGTATGGACGCGGACTGGAAACATTATAGATTGTGTATATGCAGAAATTATAAATGCAGTTTATTTGAAATCAATTATGTTTCTGCATAGATGTTCAAAATATACCTAGCTACTCACATTCTTAGTGTAAACTTTTGTTAAGCTTTTCTAACTAGTGTAAAAATTTGTAGGATTCATACTATTCTCAAAAAAAGGTAAAAATTCATTTTTAAATCTAAGTGATTTAGATTTAAAAATGAATTTTTACCTTTTTTTTGAGAATAGGATGAATAAAAAAATACAAGTCAGATACATACAAGTCAGATATAAAAAAATATTTAATTTACCTTTTTTTAAGCTTCTCTCTGACCCATGGCATGTTAAATAGATGTAAATTTGACTCTTTGCGTCCCGGGTAACGAGGATTGTTATTCCATAAAACCTTGAAATAATTCATAATCAATACGTACCTAATTAGGGAGCATAAACTCTGCTTAATCTAACTAAATACAAATAGGTATTCAAATATAGATTTAAAAACTACGTATTCTTTGAGTTTTTATTTTTAAGTTTGTTTGTAGATTGAGAATAAGAATAATAATAATTGCTGGCTGAATAATAAAAATACCAAACATTAGGCGTAGTTATTCTATTCGATAGCTTTTTGTGCTGTGCAAGAGTACTCCACCAAATGATCACAAAATTTCTCTTAAAGGTACCTAAATTTGTCAAGAGATTTGAGGCATAGTTAGAGGTAACTCGATTTACCTGAACTATGTGGTCGATGCCATTAAAGAAGCACCTTTGTCTGCTGAGAGCTTCCCATATCTTAGCCTTGTTAAGAGTTTCGACTAAGGCTGGTATTAACTGAACAAATACTTCATTCTTAATGTAATCGTTTTCAGTTTCTGTAAAAGTATCACAAATTGCTAACAGTAAGAATTCATCCAGAAAACTAATATGTCACAAGCTAGTAGACAAAATGTATAGCGTAAACAAAATGTATAGAAGAAACAAAATGTTTAGGTAAAAAATTTTCAAGCTTGTAAACCAAATGTAAGGGCTTATAATGTTAACATTATAAGGCTGTGCAACTCACTAAGAAAAGGTGGTTTAGGCACAGGTTCCTTTTTGCTCTCAGCGTAGTCTTCAATTTGTTTGTGCCACTTATTACTTTCTTCTACGATTTCTTTCCAATTAGCTTTCGGTCTTTTCTTTATGAGCACTGGGAAATCGACTTCGGAACAAGGAAGGCTGTCAGGTAATGTAAAAGCCGCTAAATTGTCATTTAATTCACCAGCTGTCTTCTGTTCCTTCGTCTTGCCTCTACGATCAGTACCTTTGCCAGCCATTTCACTTTTTTTAATTAACGACTATTTTTTAAACACTTTCATGAGCTATTCATGTCAGATGATGAAACATGACAAATTTATTTGTTCTAATATGTCTACTTGGTGTTATTTGTTTGCAGCCAGTTTTCCAAATAATCTTTAGTTTTTCAGGGGGTTATTGGATAGAAATAATATAGTTGTAATACGTTTTATAAAAGTTTTTATTTTTTCAAGACAAAAATCTGCATAATGCAATTACTCGGATTCTCTGGGTATTACCACCCAAAGCTTAAAAGTAATAAATATTAAATACATCTTATACCTAACAATAAATATCGGTATAAAGCTTAATATAATTTTTATAGAATTTGTGCACGACAGCAACGCGTTTGTACCGGTCTGCTAGACGTAAGCAGGTACCTATACAATGTAATGTGACGGAGCCGCGCGCCTGGCGACAAGTGTAAACCCGCTCACGCTGTGCACGATAGCAACGTGTCTTTACCGGTCTGCTGGATGTGAGCGGGTGCCTATACTATGCAGAGTGACGGAGCCGCGCGCCTGGCGACAGGTATAAGCCTGCTCACGCCGCTCGGTGGATCGGTGGATATAAAAGCCCCGCGCGCTGGAGCAGACTGTCAGTCTACCGAAATTCTCCTAAGTTAACCTAAGTCCACTCGCTGTGATTAATAAGTTAAATAAGTAAAATTTGTAAAGTAAATTTAAATAAAAATCTATGTACCTATCTCACATTTTATGTGCCGAGTTTTAATAAATACAGTCCACACGCTACACATTCTGGTCCTTCGAGAGCCGAATCTTTAAAATCCAGCAGGATGGTGTTAACACGCAGCCGTAGTGGAGACTCTAGGAGAGAACTGACTCTGCAAGAACCGTCAGTGACCGCCAGACCGGGTGCCAGCAACCCGGCACCAGAAATGAGCACGAGCCCGGTCGCGGTGATGGACACAGGCAGCGGATCTACGGCGACTACGAACACCGACGCCACGCAGACACATGGGACGCTCAAGCCCGGCGAGACCAGGTCACGCCGTTCTACAGCTTCAAGAAAGAAGCGCCTCGCAGAGCTCGAGGCCAGAGAGCGGCTGGCTGAAATGAAAGTCAAGCAAGCGAAGGCAGAGCGAGAGCTGCAAGAAATACAGCTGCAGCGCATCAAAGCCGAAGCTGACTCGAGTGAAGACGATGACATGGAGGACGACCTCGCCTCCGTAAGGATTGGAACGTGGCTCGCGCGACCGGCGCCGCCACCCGGAGGAGAGGCTCGACCACCGCCACACGACGTCAGCGGCGGGAAAAACGGTAGGGACGCAGCGAAGGACATCGGCGCCGTGATAGGCGCTCAACCGCTGCGAGACGACGATGGATACGAGAAAAATGTGTTTGCGAAATCAAACAAGGGTAATATCGCGAGTGAAGTGTTACACGGTAATGTAAGTGATAAAGTGATAGACGTAGGGACACTCGCAGCGGCCCTAGCACAAGTCGCGCACAGCTCAAGAAAGCCCCCCAGGTTCATCCAGCAGCTACCAACCTTTGATGGAAAACCGGGTGAGTGGATAGCTTATAAGGCCGCGTATTGTGACTCACACACGTATTTTTCCTGTATAGAAAATGTCGCTAGGATTAGGGTGAGCCTCAGAGGCGCCGCAAAGGAAGCTGTAGGTTGTCTATTATTTAGTCAATCCGACCCTCAGGTTATTCTAGACGCACTAGAAAGACGTTTTGGTAGGCCTGAGGCCTTGATTATAGCCGAGTTAGATCATATAAAATCGTTACCTAAATTAAATGATAACCCCAGGGACATATGTATTTTCGCTAGCCGTATAGCAAACACGGTGGGTACGGTAGAAGCACTAAAAAGAATGCAATATTTACATAGCCCCGAAATGTCGCGTTGTATCGTAGAAAAGTTAACGCCGATACTAAGAAACAAATGGTATGATTACGCGGCTAATAGAAAGTTTGAAGATATTCCAGAGTTGAAGCGCTTATCTATGTTTATGAATGAAGAGGCAGATAAGTGTGGCGCGTATGCACAGCCAGAACGTGCTATTGACGACTCCAACGGGTTACGACAACGGCGCAGAGTAGAGCGCACGTTTAACGTGAATAGGGAACCATCAAGCGAGCAATGCCCAGCGTGCAAGCAACACGGCCACAAATTACCAGATTGCGGTAAATATAAACAACTAGACATAGATACACGATGGGATATAGCAAAAAACTCCAATATGTGCTTTAGATGCTTGCGAAACAAGCATAGAAGGTTTATGTGTAAAGCGCCTATTTGTGACATAAAAGAATGCAACATGAAACATCACAAACTGTTGCATAAAGAGCGTAAAGTTGAGGCGACACACAACGTAGCGACGCCGGCTCCGACGCCCGATGTCACACACGAAACCGTTACGTCGGCGCGGGAAACTGTATCAACAACTTCGCCTCAGAATCGCCGCGCGTATTTAAAGATAGTACCTGTCACATTGAGCGGACCACATACAAGTCTAGACACATATGCCTTGTTAGACGATGGTAGTACAGTCACCTTGTTAGACGCGTCAGTAGCAGATATCCTAGGTGCAGATGGGCCAGCCAGTCCTATGTGGATACAAGGAATAGGTACGGAGGTCAAGCATGAGCAAACCCGAACCGTGAGCCTCCACATACAGGGCAAGCACTATAGCGACCCACAGAAAATAGAGGCGGCGCGCACCGTAACTAGGCTGGAAATTATGGCGCAAACTGTACAAACAAAGGACATAAATAATTGTAGGCATTTAAACGACATTCATAACACTCTTGTTTATGAACACGCGCGACCAATGATTTTAATAGGCCAAGATAACTGGCATTTATTAGTAGCCACAGAAACACGAACAGGTGCGCGTGATCAACCGGTAGCATCGTACACAAAACTTGGATGGGTATTGCATGGATGTCAGTACTCTGTAAATAAAGTTATAGCTACATTTTGCGGCCACATTAAAAGTAAAGAAAATCTGGAACCAATAGAAGAAACCATGAGAAACTTTTTCAAATTAGAATCTCTAGGCATAGTACCTAGGATACCTAGAGATGACCCGCAACAGCGAGCGTTGGACATCCTAGAACACAAAAGTCGACGATTACCCGATGGCAGCTTCGAGACCGGACTATTGTGGAAACAAGAGGTACCTAAAATACCAAACAACTACCTAGGTGCCCTAAAACGGCTAGAAAATCTAGAACGACGCCTAGATAAAGACGAAAGCCTCAAGACCCAGTACTTACAACGCCTTGACAACCTATTCAACTCAGGCTATGCAGAAAAGGCACCCGATACCTGCACGACCAATAAAACCTGGTACCTACCTCACTTCCCAGTGGTCAACCCAGCCAAGCCACATAAGCCGCCACGACTCGTACATGACGCAGCAGCAAAGACAGCGGGTCTGTGCCTAAACGACCTACTCCTATCGGGACCTGACCTATTACAATCGTTGCCCGGTGTTTTAATGCGTTTTCGTCAAAATAAAATAGCTGTGTCAGCAGACATTAAAGAAATGTTCATGAGGATAAAGATAAGGGAAGAAGATCGCGATGCGTTGAGATTTTTATGGCGCGGCGAGCAACGAACAGGACCGCCAGATGAATATCGCATGACGTCGGTTATATTTGGAGCAACGTCATCCCCATGTACAGCGCTATACATAAAGAATCGCAACGCTAGGGACTTTGCCGATAGATACCCAGCCGCGGCGTCAGCAATAATAAACAATCATTACATGGATGATTATCTTCAGAGCTTTTCCAGCGAAGAGGAAGCCAAGAAAATAACAACGCAAGTAGATTACATTCATAAAAAAGCCAACTTTATTTTATGTGGTTGGATATCAAACAATAAAAATGTGTTAAACAATAACCTCGCGCCTGCACAAGACATAAAAGTATTAGGTGGCGACGACACCGAGAAAGCTCTCGGACTACGATGGGATATTAAGAAAGACAGTTTTACATTTAAAATTAATAAAAACAAAACACCTATTGTATTATTAAACAACACACGCCCACCCACTAAACGGGAGGCGCTCAGCATAATAATGTCTATATTCGACCCACTAGGAATTATATCACCTATCACTATACCGGCTAAAAGGATACTTCAAAACACATGGAAGTACAAAACGGAGTGGGACAAGCCACTACCCGAGGAGCTACAACCTAAATGGAAAGAATGGATGGAGTCACTAAGTACTATAGAAACGCTACTGATCCCACGTTGCTACGATTACGGTGACGTCACAGCCAGAGAAGTACATACGTTCGTAGACGCAAGCGAGGAGGCATACGCCGCAGCGGTATACTGGCGAACCGAAAGGTCAGACGGCAGCGTACAAGTGACCCTGGCGGCAGCCAAGAGCAGGGTAGCCCCACTTAAACCCGTGTCAATACCTAGGCTAGAGCTGCAAGCCGCACTATTAGGAGCGCGCTTAGCCAGGACGGTTGTTCAAGAACACGACTACGAGGTGAATGACCTAACGTACTGGAGCGACTCTACCACCGCTCTGGCCTGGATTCAAGCCGAACCACGCACTTACAAGACTTTCGTGGCACATCGTATCGCTGAAATTGAGGAACTCACCAAGAAAAACGAGTGGAGGTGGCTACCCTCAAAAGATAATGTGGCAGACGACGCGACACGCAGCACGCCGGAACATTTTAACTCTGAACACAGATGGTTTAATGGTCCCGAGTTCCTTAGAAAAGGCAGAGATGAATGGCCGCAGGACAAAAGGGTCATTGCCCCCATGAACTCGGGAGAAGAACGCGTCAAATGTCATATAATTAACGACACAAAGGTAAATGATCACCTCCCAAATATTACACGATTTTCTAAATGGACACGGCTGATAAGAGCAACTGCAAGAGTACTTCAGTTCATTGACCTGTGTAGACCAAGTAAACATACAGTCGAATATAAGTGTACTAAGAAAAAAGCATCAAAAGATCCAACATGGAAAAGAATACACAAAAGCAAACCCGTAAAAAAAGTTACGCAAAAAATAATAAGGAATAAAACAGTAAATTACATACCTATACCTACTACTTATACTCTACGCGCCGAAGAACAATGGATCAAGAGCGCACAAGCCGAAAGCTTCAAAAAAGAAATTGCCGCCATAAACGACAACAAAGCGGCGCCCGGCGACAGCCCGTTATCGGTATTAAGTACATACCTAGACAGCGCAGGTGTTTTACGTTTGCGCGGGAGAATCACAGCGGTACAAGACGTAAATGAAGATATTAAAAACCCAATTGTACTCGAGGGTAAGCACAGATATACAAGGCTATATATAGCATATGTGCATGAAAGTTTACATCATGGTGGAACCGAGATAACGGTAAACGAGTTAAGACAGCGTCTTTGGATAACGAGACTACGTCCGTCTGTAAAGAATGTTATAAAGGGCTGTTTGTATTGTAAAATAAAAAAGGCAAAGCCAGCCAATCCCTCTACGGGAAACCTACCGTACCCCCGTTTAGCTCATCATGTACGACCTTTTACTTTCACTGGTTTAGATTATTTTGGCTCCATATCTGTTTCGGTAGGTAGACATAAAGAAAAAAGGTATGGAGCCTTATTTACATGCCTAACTTGTAGAGCTATACATATAGAAATAGCAAATTCACTCAGTGCAGATTCAGCTATCGCCGCTCTCAGGCGATTTATAGGTAGGAGAGGTTGTCCAAAAGAGATATGGAGTGACAACGCTACTTGTTTCAAAGCGGCTGATAGGGAACTAGGAGCAAGCGCCTTAAGTGCTTTAGGCAGTGAGTCCGATGCGCGGTCGATAAGCTGGAGATACATACCTCCCGCGTCACCGTTCATGGGCGGAGCATGGGAGAGGATGGTGAGGGCCGTCAAGGAAGCACTGTACGTCACACTGAAAGAAGTTCACCCATCAGACGAGACCCTCGCTACGCTACTAGTAGAAGTGGAAAACACGGTGAACTCCAGGCCACTCACGCATGTCAACGTGTCACCAGACGAGCCCGAAGCCCTCACGCCTAACCACATACTCATCGGCCCTAACTCCCATGTACCCTCACCGGGTAATTTCACCGCAGCAGACATCACAGCACGGCACCAATGGCGGCGCGCCCAGGCACTCGCAGATGTCTTCTGGCGAAGATGGGTACGTGAGTACCTACCGCTCCTACAAAACCGGCGGGAGCCCTACGGCAGTGGCACCCCACCCAAAGTCGGAGATGTCGTTGTGATCTGCGACCCTAACCTCCCACGCAACACTTGGCCCAAGGGAAGGGTGACGAAGGTGTTGCCGGGTGCAGACGGAGAGGTACGAGTTGTAGACGTGATGACCAAAGGACATGTACTCCGAAGACCAACGAAACGAATTGTCGTGCTCCCCACGGAGTCGCCTGATGGCGACGGCGGGAGAAATGTGCACGACAGCAACGCGTTTGTACCGGTCTGCTAGACGTAAGCAGGTACCTATACAATGTAATGTGACGGAGCCGCGCGCCTGGCGACAAGTGTAAACCCGCTCACGCTGTGCACGATAGCAACGTGTCTTTACCGGTCTGCTGGATGTGAGCGGGTGCCTATACTATGCAGAGTGACGGAGCCGCGCGCCTGGCGACAGGTATAAGCCTGCTCACGCCGCTCGGTGGATCGGTGGATATAAAAGCCCCGCGCGCTGGAGCAGACTGTCAGTCTACCGAAATTCTCCTAAGTTAACCTAAGTCCACTCGCTGTGATTAATAAGTTAAATAAGTAAAATTTGTAAAGTAAATTTAAATAAAAATCTATGTACCTATCTCACATTTTATGTGCCGAGTTTTAATAAATACAGTCCACACGCTACAGAATTAAATATCAATTCTAATAATTTGAGAATTTTCCAGTGACCTGTGAGATCCAGTCTAAGTATTGGGCTACTTTAACGTATACACCGGGCACGCCGGGCTCCCCGCAGCCGATGCCCCACGATACGACTCCCACCACCTGCCAAGTGCCGCTGCGCTCACACACAAGAGGGCCACCTCCGTCACCCTTGCAGGCGTCCTTGCCTTCCTCACCTCCAGCGCAGATGAAGCCGGGCTTTAGTTCGTAATTGTAGCCCAAGCGTGTGTGCCTCAGCTGCTGTTGGCATTGGCCATGAGGAATAACTGGCACATCCACTTCCTTTAAGATGTTCTGGTACTTTCCGCTGTGATCAAAGGCATCCTTGCCCCATCCTGTAGTCCAGCATCTTTGTCCGGAGTAGTCACTGTACTTGTCTGGTAAACAAGCAGGGCTGATATGAGGATATTTGGTCCATTCGACAGGGTGGTCCATCTTCAGAATAGCGAGATCATTATCTAAGGTTCCTGCGTAGAACAACGGGTGGACGTGGACAGATACGATGTCTCTTTCAACGTATGGGTAGAACTCAACGTCGCGATTCACATCCCACTCACCAAGGCGCACTCTTAGTTCAAATCCTTTGTAACTGTAAAAAAGAAGTTTATTATGTAAACAGCGCGAACATGAAAAGAACTAGCAGAATAATTAAGTCTTTAACTATGATTATTTGCCTAGTATTAAAATGCCATGTGAGAACGAGGATGAGATCAGGTAATGCCTTATTTTTACTTTGTATAATGTAAAAGAAGGTATCAGGTTAATACTTACGATTTAACGCAGTGAGCAGCAGTCATAATGTGGAGACCATCAATGAGGGTTCCTCCGCAAACATATACAGATTCCTTTGGATCTTTCTTCAATATAGCTGTCTGCCATGGGTATTCGCCGAATTCGCTTTCACCGTCTACGTAAGCAGGGGTTTTGACCCTTCCGTTAATGCCCTGAGAGTGCCTTATACCACACTGTCCTTTGTTAGCAGCCTGCGGTTGAAGAGGACGACGGCAGCACACTTGGTTTTGCCGACACTGTTGAACAGGTGGGCGTCCGAAGTATCCTTGACGCTATAACAAACAAAAAACGTTGTAGAATTTTATGTCGAACCCGCCGTTTTTATCTAAGCGTCTATAGCTGTAAATTAAAATTATGCAATTAGACATTTAAGAAACGGTAGTTTTACCTCTTGTACTGATAAGGGCATATTTTCTACATTGATTTCCCTCTTCTTTCTGTTGTCAGGAAATCGAAATGTTTGGTATCCCCGGTTTGCCTCAGGAGATTTCAAAGGAAGGTCAAGGGATCGAGAATAGGCGAACCGGTTTGCATAAGTACCTGACTTGTCATTATTAGTTACGTTTGCTGATTCACTGTGAGAATTTAAACTTCTCTGTTGGCCGTAAGGATAATCCTCACCGCCAAACCCTTCACTGACATCTTCATTGTAATCATCGTAAGGGGTTACCCTTGGAGGTCCTTGAATATTGTTGTCATTCTCATAATTTGGGTATTGAGGAGAGTAAATTGGAGGTTCATAATGAGGCGGATAACTTATGGGATTTTCGTTATGATGGAGATGATGTTGAAGTTGGGGATGATGGGGAGGTTGAGGATAAGGTATGTGATGTGGAAGTAGTGGGTGAGGTGAGTGATGCGATGGTTCGAAATGATGTGGATGTTCATAATGAGGGCCGTGATGATAGGGCGGAGGCTGCGCTGGCACTGGGTACCCGGGGTGCAAGGGAGGCATGACATGCAGGGGATGTTGCAATGTATGGTAATGAAGGTGCTTATTTAATAGATAATACTTTTTGTCATGAAATATTTGGTTTAGAGCCTCAATTTTATGTTGGCTAGGCGTTATATGGAAGTGTACAAGAGGTGAATAAACTTTTTCTCCGTATTCATCTTTACTAATTTGTAGGGAGAGAAGTGGATTAACTGTGGCTATGCCTAAATTAATACCACCGGAAAAGATAGATCGCCCTAAAGGATTGAGATGAGGATTGTATGGGT
The DNA here is from genome assembly GCA_932294365.1 of Diachrysia chrysitis. NCBI lineage: Eukaryota > Metazoa > Arthropoda > Insecta > Lepidoptera > Noctuidae > Diachrysia > Diachrysia chrysitis. The sequence goes on from OW028653.1 coordinate 6,670,864, forward strand.
GGAAACCGGATGCCATATTGGGTGCAGGGGGCAAGGCAAAAGAGACACCAAACGTGGGCTGCACATGTTTGTAGTCTATACCGTGGTGGCCGCTGAAGAGGGGCAACCGAGGGAAGCGCTGAAGTGATATTTACTAATGTCATTAAACGGAACTTCAAACCATTGTTAGATGTCAGAATTATGTGTCAGTGCCCAGTATTTAGTATATCTTTTGTTAACTGTTATGTAAATTTATGGCATTTACCATCGCATCACAAAATCACAACCTCTTTTTTTAATTATTTACCCTCAGTACCCTCAGAAATTCACTAAATAAGTCCTACCGGTTTATTCTTTCCTTAATTTTATTATGGTGCTCGGAATAGGATGGAAAGGTATATATAAGTATATAAATGTTAAGGTTATGTAGGAGTAAAAGCTTGTCTCACTATGTAAAATTCTTAAATCATTAATGAAAAAAAGGTAGCAGTTGCTTACCGGTTCAATTTCTTTTGTTGCTTCTGAAGCGGTGTCTTCGTCAACTTCACGTTTGCTTATATTTTTGGATTCTGATGTGGTCAAATTCGACAAGGCTTCAGCAGTTGAGGTTGTAGCATCAGTTTTGTTCAAACTATCTAATTGTTCATCAGTTAATGCTGCGACTTCTTTACCTTTGTTACGTGGGTCTATTGGCAAATACAGATCATCTCTGCGGCCTATGACTTCTTGGCTTGGGCACTGATCGTAGTTTACACATACACAGTCAAAGCCTTGTGCTTTACCTTCGTGATAACCTTCTCCAAATGCATTATTTTGTCCGAACGTTGCTGGTCCTTGATTGTAAATGTTGTTGAGAGACCCTCCCACGTGCAATTCTTTTTTATGAAATTCGTTATTCTGTGAAGCAAAACTACCCAAACTATTTCCATACTTTTGATCTTCGAATGCGTTGTTAGTATATTGATTAGGTAACCCTTGGGTTAAAATTTGAGATCCGCCGTTGATTGAACTTTGACCGTATTGAGAACCATAAACTGTATCAGCCTCGTAGATAGGCTTGCTACTGTCTAATGAAAATCCTCCAGACATTGGTTTAAAGCCACCTGAACTAAAGCTTCCGTAGTCGCCTCCTGATGCCGTTAGAATGTCAGAGGATTGTTGAACATGATTATGTGAATTTAGGTGTCCCACAGATCCCACAGGGATTGCTACGGGCTTAATTATGACTTTTGGTTCCTTGTTAGCATCGTCATGTACGTAATGATGATGAACGTGTTGCTGTACAACAGTATCAGTTTTTGAACTGGACTGTGAAGATTGCCCTTTGTTGAAATTGGGTTTGGTATTTTCGTAAGCGTATGGTCCTTGGCTCGCGTAAATAGGCGCTTTGGTGACGTAGTTAGTTTCATGAGCATTGTATATACCACTACTCTGGGAAAATTGATAGTTGCCACCAGCTACACCGTACTTGTCTGAGAAGCCAGGTCTTGAATTGCCACCGTATCCGACTCTCTTAGGAGGGTACTTGTGTGGTCGCTGTGGGTATGGCATAGGTTGAGGGGGTCCATACGCTCTAGGAGGTCCCCGAATGGGAATTGAAGCAATAGGTTTTCCGATGGGCTTAATGTCCACGGGCTGTGCGTAAATAACGTCGTCAGGAGACAGATAACGTTTTTCTTGAACATCTTCATCTTCACACTAAAAAATAAAAAATAAGTAAACATTGAGTAATTTACTATGATTAGGTTTACCTTCATAAATCTGAATATTTTGGTTTTATGTTTAACTTACTTGTATAAGACCCAAAGTGCACAATCGTCCTTTGATAAGATTTCTTGCTTCAGCATTATCGCCAGCTTCTAGAGCGTCTTTGATCGTGGGTTCGCTGTAAACATCGTCGAAACCGCCAAGACTTCTACCTTGCTTACCGCTGACTAATTCGTCAACAATATCGTCGAGAACAGTGCTGTTGGTTTCAAAATTCCTTTCCTTGGCTTCAGGTACCTGCTCTCCTTGTAAAAGACTCGTATCTTTCTGCTCAAGCTGTTCGCTGGGCTTGGAGTCTGCCTCTGCGCCCCATGACCAATCAGCAGTCGCGTAGGCGAATATAATTGGGAGCAGTAAAAAGGTAACCGTTGACCACCGCATCTCTGTAAGAAAGCAAAACAACCTCTAAATTGCTGATGTCATTTGATCCTTATTTTGTGAAGCATGTCATTGTTTCGAAATTGTAAGCGAAGAATCACTTTTACTTTCGCAGACTGTGGTTATATAAGTCTCTATAACAGCGCAGTAGGTACTGTAGCTGCGCGGTCATTGGTACGCGTGGGTCCGCGAAAGCACTCTCACACGATGTTTACTTTTCCAAATAGGTACTTTTATACTTATAAACTTATACGTATCACTTTTGACATTTTAATGCATTGCATAAAACAAAATCAGGTTAAAATCTAATTAATCTTAATATCTCTAGATGTTTGTTATTAGTTAAGCACATAGCCATCCTTATACGTGATCGAGGTCAGCTTTTGTTTTTATTATGAAAGAAAGTATTGGTGTCAGTGTCGTGGTGTTGTCCAAAACTGGCACAAAAAGCCCGTTGGCAATCCACGCGCGTCTCAAGCTATGCGTCACGAATTCGGTAACAGTCGATAATTTATGTAACTTCCGATATTATTCTATCTTGTTTGTTTTATGCAATATGTTACAACACAACCTATTAATTGTTCTCGTTTTAAATTTCCGTATTTTTTAAGATAAAATTATATACACATACTTAAACGAGCTAAACAAAAATAAATGCATTTTGCATGGAGCGCGATGCTAAGGCGAGCGTTAGATTTAAAATATTTATACAAGTACTGCCTAACTACATGCTATTCAGATGAACGATCAAACGTGATCATTATTCATTATGCTTGTTGCATATTAACTTACTTTAGTGATTATATCTATACGATCAAAATGTAAAATTAAAAAACAATATTATATATTACATCCTCAATACTACCCTAAAACTTTTTAAAAATTTAAACTTAAACAATAACCAAAAATAATACACGATTTATGATTCAAATTTAAGGAAATGTATTTTATATAGCATGCATAATATGACATGGTTTTGATGTTATGCAATGTTTTACATATTCCTGAGATGTGGAGACCGGCGCTCGAGTCGCCGAAAGTGAAAGTTTACGCGAGGATCATTTACTTGGGAAACTATCTATTATTATATGCCAGATTTGTATAGCCGTCTCCAACAGATATTATTTAGCAAAAAATTGCAGTAGTTTAAAAAAGTTCCTAATGGTTAGTTACTTGCAATAAATATTTAAAATAATTACTTTACACGCTAAACACTCTTTATTTTATGAGTAAAAAATTATATTATGTATTTTAAATGTGTCGAAACATTTTTTTTTACAGTTGAGATTTGATAAGTTAGTGATGTTTATTTTATCATGACTTTTGTCTTTTAGATGAATTGTTATTGCATTTCTCTGATATTGATAGAAGAGAAATTTTCTTAAACGGTAATGTTATGGTACCGCGTTTAGTTTCCGTCACCGCAAATCCTGTGTTATCAACGAACCCGATTTTAAAACGGAAGCACTTCAACTTACTTTTAGTTGTTCACTCGTTGTTTATCACTTAAACTATTGTTAACTATTCACAAGTGTACCGGCGCACTGTCTGCGTCCGAATGACTTCCACTTCTACCACCACGACGCTTTATACTTCGACCAACGCAAAGATGCACGCAGACCGATTTTGTAAGACGATTGACGCAGCCTCCTACCACTAAACTCCAAAACCAGTGACTCTACGTTGATATTTCTAACAGTCTATCGTAAAACCTCTGTCGTTACGATATCTTGGTACTGGTGATGACGTCTGCGATAACATTGATCAACCCTTAGTTTCATTCATGTTCCGAGTAGAAGTTTGGCAATATGGGTTTTTGAGGTCGTCTTAGCGGATCTTTATTGTTAACGTAAGGTGAATGCTGACTACAGTGATGTCATGTATGATATACAGTAGAAGCCATTTATGTGCTCCGCATGTACTAGGGCAATGGAAATAAATACTAACTCCTTTAAAATGCTGAAATTTCGTTGAGGCAACTGTTGGAAATGCCGATGATAATGTAAATTTAATAAGGACCTGATTTGTGTCTTTGACATACATAACTTTAAAATTACGTAAAGTGAGTCACTCTTAAACATTATATTCATTAAAGAATTAGATGTATGGAGAATCGGATGTGTGATCAATTGCAAGCAGTGACCATAACGGTGACACGGATCTTTAAAATCATGATATTTTTTTGAATTGGAAATAGTGTCAACAGTTTGTTTAATATTCATAAAATGTAAATTATATAAAGTTATATACCTATACAATGTTTGATGAGTACGTATTAAATATTAACCTATTTCAAGAACAGTCAATAAGGACTTAGATATATAAAATCCATTTCTTTTTAAATATGATTCACATAAGGATATAGCACCTATATTTCAGTATTAGTATACTCCATAATGGGTATAATCCATGATTACATTAAAACAAAACCAGATTGCAACACACAACATAACATTATCTAACAAGTCGTTGGAGTTCACCCTTCCATATCAAGATAATAAGCCGCTTTCTCAGGACCATAGTTTTCTAGTAAGGCACGATGGCCCAGTTAACCAATTTAGTTTACTAATACTCGTAAAAATGTATTCTTATTTCATTCTTTTTATTGACAAAACTCATGTCAAATTAAGAATGGTATCTACTGATATTCTTCTTCTTCTGTTTCTCAGCATATTGGAGTCCACTGCTGAACATATACATCTTGCATGGCGCTCCAAGATGCTCTTAAAGCGGCGATTCCGGTCCAGGTCGGCCCTGCCGTCTTTTTGATGTCGTCTGACTATCGGGCATGTAGCCTGCGGGCACTTCTGCTTCCTGTACGATTTCTCCAGAGAAGGGTTCTGTACGACCACCTGACATTATCAACAAGTAAATTTGTAACAATTTGGAAAATGTTCAACATTAGATACATAGGTATATCATACCATGTTTAGGATCGAGGCTTTAAATGTAGGTACATTATCGTTCTAACATTTTCTTTTGAATCGAAGTTGATTTTACAAACGTGTCCTATACACGGTATTTTAACAACAACAAACATTTTTCGCACAATGCATTAGGACGGGGTGTAGCCCGCGATGTTACTCGACTGTGCCAGAAGCAGGGTTATGTTTTTCGAGTATATCTATGTATGCGTGTAGGTATGTATGTAAATTTCTTAGGCACGCCTAACGGCTTGTTTTTGGAGCTATATGTAACGTCGCCCAATTTTTTTCGTCATATCTTATTGAGAATGGTAATAAAATAAAGGGTTTAATAAATGGCTTACAAATATATCTCTAACTTTAATGTAATTTTTTATTGAAAACGGTAAAACATAAAATAGCAGTCCGGTTCTAATTTTTCATAAATAATACAACTTGTTTTGTTCTCTTGTTTTACAGAATCTTTAGAAGAGTTCAGTTTAACGCTTCGCGCACCAGCCATTATAATGTATAATACAATTTAGCGTGATTTATTAATTCATAGCCCCCCCTGCATACAAATCCTTTAGCAGTAATACCTCCAATACAAAAGACTTCAACGCGTGGCGCATTAGTCTCGTCATGTGACGTAACATCTGACTTCATGCGACATTTGCCACCCATTGTGCTTAATATGTTACATAAGCACTTGTGTTGTAAGCAATATGATTTGCTTTAAGTATCAATTATGTCTACTTACTTTAGGTAGACATAAACATGGCCTTTAGGTCTATTACGTGATAAAAGGTGCTTGTTTTGACGGAGTGCGTTGTTGGTGTTTATAGAATGTTTAAACAAACTACACGCATGTGTTACAAAGCCACGTTAAGAAAAAAAGTGGTTAGTTGCATATTTAGCATTAAACCAGCATGGGATGAAAACTACTTCCTTCTTTAAAAAAAGGTATGCAATTGCAGGTGTATATACTTATCATTAAGTTAAAATCACACAACATATATTATGTTATTATTAGGTAAAAACATTTTATTTTAAAGCAATAGGTATATTATTACTCTATTCAAAGGGGGTTATTTTTTTACACCGTTGAGCATTGGTGCACCAGAGGCTTGCACAAGAGGGGCTTTCCAGCGCAAGCCGGACCTGCGCGGGCGCAACGCACTGACGCTACAACACTTGCGCAAGAGTTCGCTGAACCAATTCTATGACTACTATGTTTGATTGAAAGAACTTGCCGCTGGTCTGCTGCCAAATGTCAGAAGGTACCTAGGTAGTCAAGATATGTTAAATATACGGGCCTATCGTTAAATGTCATGTGAAAGGAGGTTGAATGATTTCATTATGGTAATAAAAATAATAAGTATATTTACTATATTCCCCAGCCAATACAACATACAAAAATATATATTTTTTTTATGTTATTGAAGAAACAATAAGTAAGTCAATATGTAATGCTTCAGTAATGCGTTAGACCATTTCTTACGTGTGTTATGAAAATTACGAGTATGTTATATCATCTGAAATCATGCTATTAAATGGTACTTTAAATAGGCTATAAATTGAAATCTTTAAAGGTAAAAGACAAATTAAAAAGATTTTATAACTTAAATTTTTTTCTTCATACTTTTGGTAAAATAATAATTTTAAATAAATTATCAGTATTATTACTCGTACTGCTAAGTATATATTACCATAATGCGAAACAAATGTGTCGTTTAAAAACATTTGTCCTTGGCCTGTTGCGAGTTGAGGAAAAAAAAACAAAACACTACTCAGAAGTTTGAATTGAGAAATGATGTGTGAATCATGATTGTAATAATTATGTTAATTTGTATGTCGATCGGAACTTTCATGGACTATGATTAAATTTTTATTAATAATAGCTGTTCCCCGCGACTTTGTCCGCGTGTTTTAGTTTAAACGGTTTTTCATTTTTGAAACATTTTTCATTTATTCTCCGCTCCTATTGGTCGTAGCGTGATGTTATATAGCCTATAGCCTTCCTCAATAAACGGACTATCCAATACAAAAAGAATTTTTCAATTCGAACCAGTAGTTCCTGAGATTAGCGCGTTCAAACAAACAAACAAACAAACAAACAAACAAACTCTCCAGCTTTATAATATTAGTATAGATAAATTTTGGAGGTGTTTGTGGTTAACTGTAAGCCTTATAGTTTTACTGATAAAAAGGTTGAGCCGCGGTTGGTCCGTGGATGGGAGACCATTTGTGAATATAACGAGACCCCTCCGTGCCTCAGAAAGCACGTTAAGCCGTTGATCCCAACTGTCATACGATAATTAAACAGTCGTTAAGTCATTACATTTCTTACAACAGTAACATGGATTCTGGAAGTCAGATAGGAGTCGCTCCACGTAAAATATGGTATTCAGCTGAATCTGGTAAGACTGGCAATCGACTCCAACCTAGCTTAGGAAAAGGCTATGCAGAAGAAGATTGAAATATAACAGTTAGTAGGTTTGGAGATAAGTAATATTTGAAAATAAACAGCCGATTAAAAAAACACCTAGTAATATTTACACCGACATTAATATTCACCTACAAATAATAAATTAAAATTAGTATATTTAAACGAAATCTATAAAATACTTTATTACTGTGTGTCTTAGGGTAGTTTTTATGACGAAAACATCATTTCGGCAAAACCTGTTACGTTAGCAATAACTGTTAAATGTATTGAGCATGCTTTGTAAACTAAAGTTAATTTATAATTCCTAAGTTGGTCAAACATTTAGTTATTGGCAAAGATACAGGTTGTATGCTTTTACTTGAAATACGTTACTGACATTGTTTCACAGGCATTTATTTGGCCACAATCGATCGAATATAGCGTGAAAACATATTATATAATCAGAATTGTTTTTATATTATTGTTAATTTACGTAGTTAACATATTAAAATAAATTATATGCATTAGAATGTGGGTGTGTTTACTAAAATAACTTACAAGATTGCATAAACATCAATCAGTGTTGGTAACACAAGATGCATTTAAAATACTCTTCCTACTAAAACATGAATAATTAATTATTTAATGCTACGAAGCACAATTAGAAAGATGTCGGTTCGTGCTGAGTTCTAACAAGAATAAAACAACTTTCCTTGTTCCTCGCGTAAGTTGTAAATAATTGCTAGAATGACTCATTTCGCGGTTACTTCACACGAGTAGTATCTATTATGAATGAAGAAATGGCTATACTCTTGAGCTCACTTAACTATGTATGTAGGTGCATACGTCATAAAAAATCCGAGATACGAGAACTATTTCTATCTGAACAATCAATCAAAGTAATATGAGGTTGTAAACAGATGTTGGCTAAGAGTGCGACGAACTTGTGACGTCATTTCTACCGGACAGCGGACTAGTGTGGCTTGACTGACATAAGCAAGTACATTAGTACGAGCTGTTTACATTTTTTGTCGCATCTCCACGAATTGGCTTACTATTAAGCAATCAAGATCAATGACTTCACCGGTTGCGTCTCCTTTTAGTTTTCACGTCTGACAACTTTTCTGATCGTATCTTTGAGTTCGATATCTTATTTAAAAAATAACTTACGATTTATGTCTTTGCGACATAACTTGGTAATTGATCGGTAAAACCTTTTTAGATATAATCGTTTACCATGTGCAATTTGTATGCAACAAATACTTCCTTTTTGAGGCTACATAATTCTGTAAAATGTGAATAAATATTTACATAATTACTGTTAATAATAGCTGCACTAGAATTTTAATATTACTTGGGTTTTCCAAACAATTATTTTAAGCTAGTATCTAATCAAGTTATAAAATTACTCATGAAATATTAAATGTTTTGGCAAATTACTGGGAACATTGCAAGACGCGGGTTTTCCGAATTGCGCTTGCTATTGCAACGAAGCACGCGCGAGGCCAAATCAGTTTTTGTCGGAATAAAGAAAATTATGGAGTCGTGCTTAAACAATAAAATATTAGTCTCTAATACAGTCATGATGTATGTATTAACTTGTTTAGGATAGGTTAGTAAATTTTGTGAGAGTAAGATTGCAATGGTTATGCAATGCAGGGAAAAGGATTTTGTAATAAGGCGTGCAACAGTTTAACAGTGCATTTGTTATGTAAAATCAAGACGTCAGAACCCAAACGGTACGCTTATTACGTGTGCAGTGCTTTTGATAGTACCTGCATATCTATAAGTTAAATTTTTATAAACTAACAGCTTGACAAAAAAGAGTTTGAGGTGATGACAGATGGAACTAATTGATTTTTTGATGGCAACAGATATGACAAGTCCGTTGATTACTATCAACGGACTTGTCATTTCTGCGTAGTCGTTGTCCTTTTTTATTAATTTCATTGAATTTCGTAATTATTTTAACACTAGCTGTCTCCCGCGACTTTATTCGCGTGTTTTAGTTTCAACGGTTTTTCATTTTTGTAACATTTTTCATTTATGCTCCGCTCCTATTGGTCGTAGCGTGATGTTTTATAGCCTATAGCCTTCCTCAATAAACGGACTATCCAATACAAAAAGAATTTTTCAATCCGAACCAGTAGTTCCTGAGATAAGCGCGTTCAAACAAACAAACAAACATACAAACAAACAAACAAACAAACTCTTCAGCTTTATAATATTAGTATAGAAAAGCGACTACATGAATGAATAAGACTATTAGAAGTGGTGTTTAAAAATAGAAAAAATATCAAAATCGTTTTCGTCGTAATATATGTGGTGACCATATGAGTGAAAAAGTGCCGGGGCTGTAAACGTTATTCATAAAAAATAACTTATATATCAGTATGTAGGTATTACACTACGTAAATTATAATTCACGGGATTTCTTCATAGATTTCATAAAAACCTAACCTTTTTCCAATTTACTTTGATTATTAACTCACAAAACAAGTTATAATAACGTAAACATTAAAAATAAAACAAACACAAACACCTGAAGACAGCGCATTAAATAAACAGTACAAAATGTTAGTAGTAACATGTCTCACGGCTTTCTGTGTCCAAATTAAATCGATGACCTAGATTGTGTTGGCCACGTAACTCTGGGCTTCCCTAAGGCTCCTCCAAGGACTCCCATTCATACTGCACGCACCCAACGACGGGTTTTTTTGTAGCTGTTTATGGAAAGTTTAAGGTTTATTAAAGGGAAGTTAAGAAAACAAATGTTTATTATAATAATTTAAAGACAATAGGCGGAAAAAATCCAAGTCGAGTGTTTTAGACGTTTCCTTTTCAGAAAATATTCTTAGATGTTTTAATTAACGACAATAAAAATATTTATTTCATGAACGCTTTTTTAAGTATGTTACTAATGAAGTGTTATAAAAATAGTTATTGATGATGTCGAACATTAAATTATTTCCTAAAGTTACTTATTCCAATCCCTTTTTATCCGCGACGTAACGGGCACAGGTATTCTTTATAAGCGTTTAGGGTGAGAGCTTGTTTGTTTGCTTATTCTTTGAACAACAAAATAGATTTGATGAATGAGATTGAAATAAAAAATAATTCATACCATATCCTTAAAGTATGAAACAAAAATTATAACAAACGTGTCAACGCACTACGTGGGTCTATATCTTATTAAGTACGTCACTCAGTGCATCGCTTCAGCGGTCTGTTTATTATTTTTGGTGTCGAATAATTGATGCGGAAAGTTGTACTTATATACTTTATTTAATTAAAACATTTTAAGCTGAAATTTTGCTAACTCTTCCTATACTAGATGTAATCTTTACCTCTTTTGTATATATATACCCTTTCCGTTACACCCTGTATATATAATTATAAATATACTCACGTGTTATATCACACACACTCACATACGTACACATGCACAATTACACTCAATCCAACGTCCTATTTAAAATAAAATATGTACCTACCTACCTGATGTTGCTTATATCTACAACTAGCTGTCCCCCGCGACTTTGTTCGCGTGTTTTAGTATCAACGGTTTTTCATTTGTGCAATTTTTTCATTTATGCTCCGCTCCTATTGGTCGTAGCGTGGTGTTATATAGCCTATTTAGCCTTCCTCAATAAACGGACTATCCAATACAAAAATATTTTTTCAATTCGAACCAGTAGTTCCTGAGATTAGCGCGTTCAAACAAACAAACAAACTCTTCAGCTTTATAATATTAGTATAGATTTACACTACATGGACACTATGTATCTAGTTACTTAGGGAAGAAGCGACGCAACCCCAACTAACTGGGGCTTCCTCAATTTTTGTAAGAAACCATATGTTTGTACCACGAAATATTTTTGTATTTTGAACTTGTTAGGTCATTTAGTTATTGAATAAATTTATTTTTTCTATACATTTATTTCCAAGCGCATTTACAGGTTTTTGGTAGGGAAAGACAAACTATTTCTTCCAGATGGAAAAATTTACCTTATTTCAATGTTGCCGATGTTTCAAATCGGATTTATGTTTCCGATGTAAATATAACGTAATAAGGGTTAAATGTGGGTTTAATTGTAATGCATGAAAGCCACATTGCATTGCAGAGAAAGTTTTACATAACAGTTGAAAACAATGACTAAAAATACCATGGTGATGAACTGATTAAAATACTAGCAAATGTTATTTTTTTTAATTCCCATGATGATCTGAAAAGAATGAAAAGAAAGAGTTCAGGTGAATACTGTTTCCATACTTTCTCATAGAAAATGTCCAAGACAATGGCATACTGGTAATAATTTATTGTTTGCAATATTTGCATGGGAACCAGTACCTACTAAAGGATAGAAAACAAAATGTTAGAATTCCATATGTTTTTAAGTTTACCTTTTAAAACTTGTAATAGCGACATCTATTTTCACCATTTCAAAGCTTTAACTGCCTGTGTTATACAGCCTTGTTACAGGAAACGCAGCCTTTTGAAGTCCAAGTTACGTTACTGTACATTTACTCAACCGGTTGCTTCCAAGTTGATTTGATGTGAACAGTGGTCGATAGAGGGCGTGCTTTTAAATATGAAGATGAATACATGATTCTGATTAATTACATTATTATGCAAACTACGTAACAGACTACAACTCAATTATAATAAACACACTCATTTCTTGTCTTTAAAACAACTTTTAGTCGTTCAAAGCATAGTAGATTTTTACCTTTTCAATTTTAATTATACTTTACGCTAATAGTGGCAAAACATGTTCAATCGTATAACATTTTATGTCTTCCATCCACATTTGCATTTCTATGTATAAAGTTTCAAATGACTATACAAACAAATATATCTTTATGTTTATAATCTGGCAGTGAAGGTGCAATATGTAAGTCCCATTAAACTGATCTGATCGTGTATAGTAGCTGTTCTCTGATTATAAGCTCAAGTTGAAAGCATGTTCTTTTTTTTTGGTTTCTGCACCCGAAAGGTGTGATACTTTCATTAACCCTTCGCTGTCCGTTCATCTGTCTGTTTGTCCCGTCATCTGTCTAACTGGCGGGTATCTCGTGAACCGTAGATCATTGTAATTTTTACAATGTTGACACTATGCACTTTTTTATGTTATTATTGCGACAAATAATAAGAAAGTTTACTATGTACTTTTTTATTGTTTTCATAACAAATAATTAAAAAGGGTAAGTTACATATGGCGTAACATAGATAGTATGGAAATCTTTGTGACCAGTTTTTATAACCATTATATTACCAACTATAATGAATAATTAATCATCATCATATCAGCCAAAAGACGTCCTCTGCGGACCGTAGGCCTCCCCCAAAGATCGCCACAACTCACGGTCCTGTTCCGTCCGCATCCAGCGGTTTCCGGCTTCTATTTTGTGGTAGGCCTAGCCGCGCTGTGTCTTCCGGTTCGTGGTCGCCACTTGAGAACCCTTCGGCCCCAACGGCCGAATAATTAATAATGTTATCTCTAAACTTTACAGCACTACATAAGTAAAATTAAAATGAGTGATCTATTTTTTAATGATTTTAGTCTTGTAGAGAGCGTATATATCGACCATATTCTTTAATAACTATATACTTACTTGAAAAGTAACACCCTAAAATTTATAATTATAGGTAAGTCATGTTGTCAGATAAAATAATCTACATGTATATAAATTCTACGTAAAATAAAAACAAGGAACAGGTTCATTTACTTTCCGGTACAAAGAATACCTTATGAAGTTGCCTTTCATCTTTACGGGAAGCACAATTGCTTAAGTAATGGAGCCAAATTGAAACGGATTCAAGAGAGTCGAGTCTCACATTTTGCCGTCTGACAAAAAGAATTTAATGTTACCTTAAATAACCAGGTATAGTATGTTATGCCCTTATTGTTCATACATTAATAGTAATGGTAGTAATGTACTCTTTATCAGTAATCTTATTTCGCATTTATATTCGGCGAGTCGTCGATATCGCAAAACGGAAGGCCATCGCACCTCTTTACTGAGATCCATTTCAATTGATTATTTATAAAGACGCAATATCAATTGATGATAGATGTAAAATGAAGCTAATTTTAAAGCTATGATAATTTCACATGTCTGATTTGGTATTTACATAAGCAATATTTAATGACATAGTAGATTGAAAAATGTCGTTTTAATTAATTAAAATCTATAGATATAAACAATTCTGTATAATGTCAGATTAATACTTAAGTCTTGTATCACGTGTTATAACAGTATTTACCACCTGTCAATACCTCTTAATTGCGGATATGAGGCGGATATTTCTTGCCCTTGACGTAATACATATTTCTAGATCACAACGCGTTTTTTTTACTTATTTTTTTTGGCACTAGTCCACATTTCTTTGTCGCAAAGTTATCTTCATTAAATGTCAAACATTAACAATTGAACATCACACAGGCCTACATTAGCTGTACTGACAAGATAAGTGCGACCTTTTTCGAGCTTTTGATTTAGGCGACATCGACAAGGACGTTCGGTTTTGTATTCCTAGACGCCCAAATATCAAACTCGGATACTCATACGTAGATTATTATCATACGTATAAATAGCGGAACGATTCTCTGCCGGTCATCAGTCTGCCAAGTTCGGTACGAAGTGATCGTCCTCAATCGGATCCCAACACAGACCTCGTTCAAGATGAATTCGTTGGTGGTGTTGTTCGCCCTCGTCGCCGCGGCAGTTGCCGCCCCCAGTGTGGAGAAGAGATCAGTCATCGCGTACTCAGTGCCAGCCGCCGTGTCTCACCAGTCCCGTGTGGACGTGCACTCTTCCCCTGAGGTAGCTTACGCTCCAGTGGAGGTTGCGTCGGTGGTGGCTGAGCCTGTGGTTCATACCGTGGTTGGTCCAGCCGTGTACTCTGGTGCCTCGGCGGTATCTCACCAGTCCCGCGTGGACGTGCACCACTCGCCGGCCGTGGTTGCTGAGCACGTGGTCCCAGCCGTGCTAGAGGCTCGCTCCGTGTACTCTCCCGTGTACTCCGGTGGCTCCGCCGTGACCCACCAGTCCCGAGTCGACGTGCACTCCGCGCCTGCTGTTGTCGCCGAGCAAGTTCTATCTCCCGTATACGAAGCTCGCTCCGTGTACGCACCCTCCGTTTACGCTTCATACTGGTAATTGACAGGCGATAGGATCCGATAAATTTTTGTCATTTAGGTAAAGAAGCTTTATAAAACAATATGTATTTGTATGTTCTGAAATAAAGATTTATATATTTAAATTGTTTTGGTTTTTAATTCTGTCTGATTTAGCTGCGTATAGAACCCGGACGTATCGTGCGTTTCAAATTGAAACCGATTAAATGCATGCTCATGAAAACTTAAATGGTATTACAGGTTTATTGGTTCCTGTTTAGAATACACTTTTTGTTTTATCAATTTGTTAATTTTTTATTCGTTTGTTGTTGAATTCTGTTTATAGTCAATACATTTTTCGTTGGCCTTATCATAAATATTTTTAATTTTATTATAGTAAACTGGGATTCTAAAATTCTTAGTTGGCACCCTTATTTAGTCATAAAAATAATCGCATAAAAATATCCACTAGTTTTTAATAATATCTAGTAGGATTATACTTTGCATAGTGTCTACTGTTTTATAAATAAATGTTTTGTAGTTATTTTGCTGATACCACAAATTATGACCATAGATATCCAATCCAATTTTCCAATCAATAAAAGCTTACTTTATCAATGGTAGGCACTAAAAGGTTATTAAAACAAATCCTTATGAGTAATAAATGAGTTTAGTTTTTTAGTTTTCTAAAACCTAAAAATCATTAGAAATAACGATAGTATAAGTGTAATATATTGTTATTGTTATCTATTTAATGAAGAGGTTGTGTGATGTATCTACTGGGGAGCGGCATTGACAAAACAAAAAAATTTTTTTTCATACTAGTCTATCAAGTAAAACTTTTTGATCGTCGATATTATTAATTGACATCACCAGGATTCGCCCACCTTCTCAAGCGTACAGTTATTGCAATAGACAAATACTTGCGTCCAATGAGTGATTTTATATAATTATGTGCAAATAAGAAAGACGAATTGTTCTTAATTGTATTTAATTAAAAGTATTCGCTCTGCGTGCGCTAATGCGTAATAAATGATAAAATATAAAAGAAAGACCAATTTTAAAAATATTTTTTGCCTTCATAATAAGTCTATTTGACAATTATTTTGTGAGTACATAGTTCTCAGTCATAGTTCTTCATAGTTATGGTTGTCAGTCACCAGTTGCATGTAGGTGTATAATCCTACACAATTTTGAAAGGTCCTGCGTACATAGGTACGTATGTTTATGGTAATCAAGGGAAGTATAAGCCAAGGCCACGAATCATGTCTTTCATTTCCTCTTATAACCTGCATAAATGAAAACAATATTATAACATTGGCAACCACTTGACTTTCACACTATAGGGCTTAGAGTTTTTCATCTATTCTGAACATCTATGAAATCATTTACCCATCACGAGTCAAGTGGGCAAAAGCATTTTACTTGGTTTTTAAGATTTTGAGAACGTCGAGATATTAGTAATATTATATTACTTGACATACCACAATCGGGTACGATATTGGTGTACAAACTTTACTAATCAATTACTCTCTCATGTAATGAACGTTATTTATTTAGATTTTCTTATTCTGTGTTGCATTCTTGTTTGCAACATAACGTTTATCGTTCGTACACTTCCACCCATAGGAATACGTAAGCAGCATACTGCCTTATTTATTTTTAACTTAATAATATCGCTTCAATGTGTAATTATTTGACTATATACGAAAAAATAGGAAATGTCATGTCGACAGCAAGCAGTAATTAGCAGTTTTGTTTCTAAAATAACTACAAATAAAGTTTATGAATGTAGCCTTCTATTTATGAAGTTTTGCTCATTGTAGTGTGTAACTTGTATGTTTGGTAATATCAATAGATAATATCCAGTAAATAAATGTTGGTATAATACTAAGTAGATCTTACAGACGAAACAAAAGCCAGAGCTCAACATAATATAGGCGAGCTAAGTGAAAGTCAAACAGGATAACAATGACGTAATTGTATTACAGGGTTTTGTAAGCGCTATAATTTGTTGTCATGTGAGCTAAATACTAGTCAGTGAAAAACATAGGTATTTGAATGACACTATGTGTTTGTGTTTTCTCACGTTGTCGTA
Source organism: Diachrysia chrysitis (assembly GCA_932294365.1). Lineage (NCBI taxonomy): Eukaryota > Metazoa > Arthropoda > Insecta > Lepidoptera > Noctuidae > Diachrysia > Diachrysia chrysitis. Next base: position 6,687,538 of record OW028653.1, read on the forward strand.
TTTGTCATTCATAAGTTGGTAGTGAACGATTAATATTGTTGGCGAGACAAGCGGCTGCCGTGTCGGAAGCATGATTAACCACTACGCAAAACTACCTTAGCGCAAGGCTGATTACTTTCGTAATGACACTTGACATTGCTATTCACTACCTAATATATTTTCAGATCGAGAAATTATGAACCATGTATGTACCCAGTATTTAATTTGACCGCGGAGAGTATAAAAGAGTGCAATACCGAGTAAAAAGTATCAGTCAGCCGTTACACGGTTTGAAGTGATCTTGTGTATCGTCGAATCTCTTAACACAGACCACGTTCAAAATGAAATCGATGGTGGTGTTATTCGCTCTTGCCGCCGTGGCGTGCGGCTCCCTGGTGCCGGCGCAGCCCCCGCACCACCCGGCGCTCGTGCTGGACCCTCACGGCCGCCCTCTGGACACCGCTGAGGTGATCAACGCCCGCGCCCTGCATCTGCAGGCTAAGGCCCTGGAAGGCCACTACGCTCCCCTCGCGCACGCTGCCGTCGTCGCACCCTACGCCCACTCCGTGGTCGCACCCGCCGTGTATGCTGCTCCCGCCGCTGTGTCCCACCAGTCCCGAGTGGATGTGCGCACCAGTCCCGCTATCGTGAGCCACGCCGTCGCAGCACCTGTGCTCGCCCACGCCGCTCCCGTCGTAGCGCACTCCGCTTACGCCTCTCCCCTGCTGGCTCACTCCGCTCTCGGCTACGCCGGCCACGGACACTACCTCAAGAAGCGCTCCCTGGGACACCTCGCCTACGCTGCTCCCGTCGTCGCCCACGTAGCTCCTTCCGCCGTGTCGCACCAGTCCCGCGTGGACGTCATCTCTAGCCCCGCGGTGGTGTCCCACGCCGTTACTCCCGTCGTGTCCCACGCCTACGCCGCTCCCGTGGTGGCTCATACTGTATACGCCGCGCCCGCCGCCGTGTCCCACCAGTCCCGCGTCGACGTGCGCACCAGTCCCGCCGTCGTCAGCCACGCCGTCGCCGCTCCCGTCTACGCCGCTCACGGATACACCTCATACGGAGCTCACGCTGGACTCGCTTTGTCTCATGCCCACCTCTTGAAGAAGCGTTCACTGGCTCACTACGTGTCCCCTGTGGTCCACGCCATTCCTGCTGCAGTCTCTCACCAGTCTCGTGTTGATGTGATCTCCGAGCCCGCGGTGGTGGCTACCTACGCCCACGCCACACCCGCCGTGTACGCCGCCCCCGCGGTGTCCCATTACGCCCCGATCGCTCACTCCGCCGTCTGGACTGCCCCTCATCACCTGACCGCCGCACTGTGGTAAAGCGATACTGAGATTCGACGATTACTTTTGTAGTTTTCGTTTTAATGGTTAATTTATTAAAATGAATAGACAAATAAAAAATTATATTTATAAATATTCTGTTTTATTTCCTTGTGTCGGAATGATACCAACTTACATGCTAGTTAATAGCGTATGTAAGTTAGGTATTTAAAACGTTGTCAAAAAAAGTAACATTAACTAAAATGTTACTTTCGTTCCTCTTAACATCTAGGATTTTTGTCATCATCATCCTCTTTAGCCTTGTATAACCCATTGCTGGGCATGCGCCTTGTTTATGTCAGGATTCATGTGCTTTCTATTAAGTAGTAAACTACTTTAACTTAAATGCTCATTTGGCTCGTTTACCAAAAGCACTAAAATTATAGAGCGTGGTACTTTCAGTGCAATCCCTTTACCAACATTTAACCGTTTTCTATTAAATGGCTTTGAATATATTACTGCTATTATCCTGCAAGGTTAGAAGTTAAAATATGTTTTAAACTTCTACATAAAACGAATTTATTTCAAAACCTACGTATATGAACTATGAAAGCTAATTATGAGAATTAGTTTTAATGTATATGTTGGTAACTATTATATTTTAGAGCGCGTTACAAGTACCTAGATATGTTAAAAGTAGGTGACGATGAATAAATTGTTGCAAAATAATTCGAACTTGGCCGAATTTTGCAAAGCCTTCATTTGTTTAAACCAATTGGACAATTAACTTGACTTGTGAGGAAATAGTTATATTTGTTGCTGTTGTACACACGAATAAAATATTTTAATAAACGTACCTGATATAAGAAATATAAAAAAATATTATGTTTTTTAGGGTATCATTGAAAAATTATAAACTTACAACTTTACCCTGAAAATTAAAGCAACGATAACAATGTAATCCTGCTCACTCAAAGTTATTACAAAAAAACTGTATTATTGACAAAAATTACAACTTGTGAACATCCTTTTCGTCGATTGAAAAATAATCAATTAGTAAGTTTCATGTAAACATTTATTAATTCTAGGATTATTAAATTTAGAGAATCTAATTCTATAGAATTTTTAAAAATGCATAAATATTTTTATCTTAGGTAGTTTTCATTAACATATCAGTCTTGTAATTTAAATTTCCAACTAATTATAATTATTTGTTTTCTAATTATTAGTCCTTGTCTTCACTGAAACAATTTTATCGTTTCGTGTCAGTAAACACAAAATAAAAAATAAAATTGAGTTCATTTAATTAGCTGGTGAGAAAGCATTAGCGTATTTGGTCTATTCCCAGCTTCTGCCGAATATTAAGTGTTGTCTTACAAAATTCTGAAAAAGTCTTAAGTTCATTTCATTCGTCCCACAATTAAACACTAATTATACAAAAGTTTCTGACACAATATTTATAATTTTTAAAAGTTTAGAAAATTCTTTGTCTTTTCCTGTTCAAGAAGATCGTATGATTGATACATTATTACGGTGGCAGATGCAACATATACTTCTCATCTATTTCGAATTCAGATTCCGGGGAAGATAAAACAAAACTCGCCATCTTCCACCGACCGGGGGAAATCTTTCGAATATACCCTTAATTTATTGGCTTACCCTTAATTTATAACTCGACATTCAGTCGATAAAATACTATGATAAATTCTGTAGTCGCAAATATAGTTATTTTTGAGAACTAAATAGCGTCACATTGCTACGATATAATATGAAGATGATCATATATATGTTGCAGTCAAAACTCTTAACCAGTGAAAAGTACTTTTAACTAGCAAAATCAAACAAAAATAGATTTAACCGTATGCTTTCGACAATACCCTTTTTTACTGAAATAACAGTTAAAAGTAGTTTTCGTAAATGCAGCAGTGCCGAGTCTCATATATATACCTCATATATATAGGTATACCTCTTATTAATTGTATGATGATATAATAGGTTATGAGGTAAAGTAAAATACGAAATAGATTTTATATTTTGTTTATTTTATAAATATTTTTTTATGTATTTTCTTCATCTTAGGTTCATAGTCTGAGGTGTTCGTCAGTATCGCTCTTCACCAGGCGTGTCCGTAAGCGAGGGGGGCAGCGTGGAGGAGTCCTGCGTGGGCACCGTACGCAGAGTATCCGTGAGCGGCGTAGACGGGAGCGGCGACGGCGTGGCTAACGACGGCGGGGCTGGTGCGCACGTCGACGCGGGACTGGTGGGACACGGCGGCGGGCGCGGCGTACACGGCGGGAGCGGCGTAGGCGTGAGACACGACCGGAGCTACAGCGTGAGACACCACCGCGGGGCTAGAGATGACGTCCACGCGGGACTGGTGCGACACAGCGGAGGGAGCTACATGGGCGACAACGGGAGCAGCGTAGGCGAGGTGTCCCAGGGAGCGCTTCTTGAGGTAGTGGCCGTGGCCGGCGTAGCCGAGAGCGGAGTGAGCCAGCAGGGGAGAGGAGTAAGCGGAGTGCGCTACGACGGGAGCAGCGTATAAGGCGGGCGCGACCACGGAGTGGGCGTAGGGTGCGACGACGGCAGCGTGCGCGAGGGGAGCGTAGTGGCCTTCCAGGGCCTTAGCCTGCAGATGCAGGGCGCGGGCGTTGATCACCTCGGCGGTGTCCAGAGGGCGGCCGTGAGGGTCCAGCACGAGCGCCGGGTGGTGCGGGGGCTGCGCCGGCACCAGGGAGCCGCACGCCACGGCGGCAAGAGCGAATAACACCACCATCGATTTCATTTTGAACGTGGTCTGTGTTTTTTCTGACGAACTAGATCACTTCAAACCGTAGACGGTCGACTGATAAATTTGACTCGCACGCAGCTATATTTATACTGACCGGATATGTATTAAAAGTAATGCAATTTCAGACGTAATAATATTCGTTGTTAAAGAATGTTAGTTGTAATGACCTCGGTGCGTGTGTGGCGGTCAAAGAACAGTATGTCGGAAATGTGTACCTTGGACCTGGCTTGGTTGTGATCAGGAATGTAGTAAACCTGAAATGCTGAATAAACAAGAAAAGTCTATTAATTACAACTAAATTAAATTCAATCTTGCGTGCCAAGTTTCATTTCGATATATTTTCAGGTAACAAGGACAACTTTTTTTTTATTATTAGTTAACGTAAACAAATTTTAGATACTAATGTTTGTGTTACCTACCTATTTACTGCTCTTACCTTCGATACAATTCACTATCACGAAAAAAGTATGGTAGCCTAGTAATGTACATGGGATGGAATGAGATGCATGATTTTTGTTCGTTTTTTTTTGTCTTTAGTTCTATATTTTTATGTCTTTCTAGCAAAAGGAAATAGTGTATTTTTTTATAAGTGTAGGTATCAAACTATATCGATGCATATCATAATCCATTTTTATATGTTTATGCAAACAATGTGGATATTCTTACGTTACGTTATGTTAGAAATATCAGTGACACAAGGGACTTTTAAAGTCCGTTTTTGCTATGTAGTTAGTACACATAATTTTGACTATTCAGTGGCAGTAACTCGATAATACTTAGTTATTAACTTTATAAGGCACTTTTAAATGTGAGTCACGACGCTGTATCTATATCAGTTAAACAAGTTCCTCTTTGTTAGTACTAATTTTATATAATTACTAGGTTAGTTTGAATAAGCTTGCGAAACTACACATTTAATACTTCAGTTACGCGTAAGGTACCCACATAAATATTTGGTACGAGTAACTTCGAACACACGGACACAAGGAAGAAATATTCTAAGTTACTTTTTTTCGCAGACGAATCTTGAGTACCTGCTTGTACACCATAGATAAACTTTGACTATACTGAAGGAGAGTGGTATAGGGATCAACAAACTAGCTTCTACTGCGTGACATGTTACGAGGTCCATCCCCGCATAGGACTATTTGGGTCTATGCGTACATTTATACACAATTAGTTTGGTCTGTTCCTTGCACATGTGATTTGAAAGTTTGAGAACACTGTGATAAATATCCCTAGTGTCTTATTTAACAAATCAGGGAGTACTGGTCGTGTATCATTATGTATATGGTGCTAGGTGACGTTGGTGACCTATGCGTACAGAACCCTAAACAGTAGTCTTAATTCATTTTGTAAGAATTTTACTGTGGTCATGTGGCTTCTTTGTTTAATTTTTAAGTTAAAGCACGAAAAACAACTTGCTGACATGTAGAGTAAGTTTATCTAAGGCTACTTTGAAACAAAGATTAAACAGGGAAACCTTATACAGGAAAATGCTGGAGGTAGCAAATTTTACTCAAAGGAAAAAATTATTTATTTTCAATTAAACTGCATTAAATTTTTTTCTTCCTTCTTCTTCCTTCTATTGCCTGTGTAAACCTAAGTTATTGTTCACCAGCCAATGTAATTTAAATACTTCTGAAAACTGTCATTCAAATAATTCTATTAATTGCTACTCAAATAGATTTCATAATTGTAACGATATAAATTCACAAATTTTTGCATGCCCGAAATAAGGGTGAAATATCAAATATGTCTTGTGCTATAATTTAATTTAACATCTTGTATGCCCACCATGTTTCAAGCAAAATGAATGATTATTATTATTATGATTATTATAAAGATATTTGGTAAAACGCTTATTACACGCGGGAATCCAACGAGTTAAAATCCAAAAAAAAACATTTTGTACTTTTATGGCATCGATCATTAGGATCCAATCTCTATAACAAACATAGTAAACTAAATAAAAGGAAAATAATGCAATAAAAACTTGTGCAGGTTGTACCAATCCAGGTAATATTGGTTATGATATCTATGATAATGTGAAATTACGTCAACTATAATTGTTAATTAGTAAACTACTAACTAAAAAGTGCTTTATCTTGACCCCGTTTAATTTAACCTTACCAAAGCACCATATTTGCATCTTTGCAACTGGAATATGATTTTAGATATCACAGTAAAATAAGGAAGCATTACTATATTATAGGCTATTCAGTTTCCCCTTGAATCAGCATTTTATTATCATCCTTAAATATACATAAACATTTTATGCATTGATACTTATTCATCCATTCAAGGTACTATGAAGAAAAAACATGTTTTGACATCTAGGAATATTTTTTTACTAGTCGTGTGTCGAGCTTTTACTTGGCTCCTTTTATCTCAGCTTCAAAGTTTTGTAGACAGCAATTAAATTCAAGTATCAGACTTATTAATATGTTTGATATGTATGTATGTATGTTACTTTACTTTCAAAATAGCTTCCAAGCTTAGGTATAATTACGATAGTTTTTACACTTAAAAATTCAATACAAGGTACATGGTAAATCACGATTTTTAATTGTTTCGCCACGGTTGGTAAGTTAGAACGAACAGTAATCGATTCTAAGGTTTTTAAATAAAAATATTAAATGATAAAAAAAGATATCTATTTTACTACCGTACTTAGAGAGACGTTTATGGTTACTAAAGGAATTATATATCCATTTAAGTAAGACTTACAAATAAATTATCTTTTTCTTTTTGAGAGTTGGCTTACCTAAATCGATTCAAGGGTTTCCTTAGTATTGATTTAAGTATGCCAACTCTCAGACTCCTGACAGTGAGCTTACTTAAATAGAAATCTCTTAAGTAACCATTAATGTCTTTGAGTGAGGCAGTTACTTCTTGAAAACAAATAGATTTAAGATGAAATATTTTGTCTTTTAAACATGTAGCCTACGTGGCAGATTTGTGATTAATATATTGTTGAGGTAATATAATTAATGATTTTAGAGATATACACGAACTTTACATAGTTGAGATTAAATATTTTTATTAATTTATACTTTATGGGTCATGTCACATGTAGCGAATACGAGAAAAGTGTAGATCAGCTTGTGCTCATTGAAATATTCCCTTTACTTCTTAATCATGTACTGTAGCTAAGGTCAAATATAAAAAAAGGCTAGGGTCGACTATCAAGGGCCGTCATATAATTTGGTACTATAGTCAGAAATTAAAACATTTCATAGGTTTAAGTTTTTGTTTATTTTATAAATATTTTTTTACATATTTTCTTCATCTTAGGTTCATAGTCTTAGGTGTTCGTCAGTATCGCTCTTCACCAGGCGTGTCCGTAAGCGAGGGGGGCGGCGTGAAGGAGTCCTGCGTGGGCGCCGTACGCGGAGTATCCGTGAGCGGCGTAGACGGGAGCGGCGACGGCGTGGCTAACGACGGCGGGGCTGGTGCGCACGTCGACGCGGGACTGGTGGGACACAGCGGCGGGCGCGGCGTACACGGCGGGAGCGGCGTAGGCATGGGACACGACGGGAGCAACGGCGTGAGACACCACCGCAGGGCTAGAGATGACGTCCACGCGGGACTGGTGCGACACGGCAGAGGGAGCTACGTGGGCGACAACGGGAGCAGCGTAGGCGAGGTGTCCCAGGGAGCGCTTCTTGAGGTAGTGTCCGTGGCCGGAGTAGCCGAGAGCGGAGTGAGCCAGCAGGGGAGAGGCGTAAGCGGAGTGCGCTACGACGGGAGCGGCGTGGGCGAGCACAGGCGCGGCGACGGCGTGGCTCACGATGGCGGGGCTGGTGTGCACATCCACTCGGGATTGGTGCGACACGGCGGCGGGAGCGGCATAAACGGCAGGCGCGACCACGGAGTGGGTGTAGGGTGCGACGACGGCAGCGTGCGCGAGGGGAGCGTAGTGGCCTTCCAGGGCCTTAGCCTGCAGATGCAGGGCGCGGGCGTTGATCACCTCGGCGGTGTCCAGAGGGCGGCCGTGAGGGTCCAGCACGAGCGCCGGGTGGTGCGGGGGCTGCGCCGGCACCAGGGAGCCGCACGCCACGGCGGCAAGAGCGAATAACACCACCATCGATTTCATTTTAAACGTGGTCTGTGTTTTTTCTGACGAACTAGATCACTTCAAACCGTAGACGGTCGACTGATAAATTTGACTCGCACGCAGCTATATTTATACGGGCCGGATATAATTAAAAGGTAAGGCAATTTCAGACGTAATAAAATAATATTCGTTGTTGGATAAAACAATGTCAGCTATCAATACTATGACCTCGGCGCGTATGCGGCGGTCAAACACTACCTACATACTTAAAGAATTTTGTGGTCGGAGTATCTAGTGCGCGACGATGTCAAAGAAAAGTATGACGCTTCACATGTACACGAGAAGCGCTAACAATGTTATTATTCTGCAATATATTTTAATTAAAATTAAATAGCTATGAAAGTAACTCAGCCTTCAATTCAGTATTTGTTTGGATGGTTTGCAACATCAGGAAAGTGCCTTGATTCTACTTGGTGCCTGTTTATTTATAAGTTCTTAGCCAGTTGCAGCTTTCGCTTCACCTAAACTTAAAGATCTACTAAGTCATAAGTACTATTAAAACAAAAGTCTTTTATAAATATAGAAATGACAGAAGTGTTGATTGACGGTTGTAGTAAAATGAGTTTTATTTCTATAGGAATTGTGACGGAATTGCGCTGTCGCTGTTACGAAGCTCGGTCAGTGCTCACGCGCTTCGGTTCGCGGACAATGAAAGGTTCGCGCCCAGTCAGGCGGAGTGGTGTCCAAGAACACGAGGAATTACTCGATTACTAATACATTTTAGTTCCGTGTTCTTGGTTTATTGTATATTCGAACCGTTAATGGGCACTCAAGAAAATCTGTGCTTTCGTTTTTTTTTCCAGTTAAGGGTAAGGTTACTTGTTGTTTGTATTACAAATTTGTTAATAACATTTATTGAATATATTCAATTGTTATTAGGATTTCGTACCTCAAGAGGAAATTGGATCACTCGTATGTCTGTCCGTTCGTCAGTCACAGCCATTTTGCTCCGAAACGGCTGGATCATTTTGACTTATGGAGTTAAAATTTGGTACACTTATCTAAGTAGGTGTACCAAAACCGGACGTGTAACGTTACTAATAAATTTTAAATACTTCCTAGGTTACCGTTAAATAAGAGTGACGAACCATATAAAAAGGTTTATTTTTAAGAGTTTCAAAGTAATTAAAAAAAAATAACAAAACCATTGCTCATTACCTTTTTTATGGTGGTATTTAAAGTAACAACGTATGGAACCCTCTCCATGCCAATTTAACACAGTTATATGTGTGTATACCCTATTGTTGCATACCAGACCATTCGGTAAATATTTTTACCAACGGCTTAACTTTTACTCACTTACTTTGCGACGGCTTACCTATAGAGCAAATGACATTATTAAGTACATATACATACCACTTTAGAGCGCACTTTAAATCGTAGAACCAATAATATTAAAATATAGAGCGCAAACGGACATGACTACTTGATACATTTGATAAAGGATATAAAACTATTCTAGTTAATTATTCTAAAAAACATTGCGTCATTTATTTTTTTATAAACTTACTGAAACGTTTACGGAAATAGTGTGTACGGTATGGGTATTGAAATTGGCGTATAATACTGGTTTCTACGTAGGTGACACATCTTAAATATTCTTAATTACTTAATTAGAGTTGTTCAATAACCATTGGGTGTTTGTTTTACGACTTTTAAATAATAACTGAGACACGACTAATATGAGCTTCCGTATTTTGCGTTTATCGGTAGATTTCGGTTGGTTTTACAGTAAAATGTTATAAGGAAGTCTAAAATAAATGTCATTAGCGTTTTGCTACTATCTCACCTTCGATCAATCAATACGGCCGGATTACATATAATTATTATGTAGCATTTTAATTTTTGTTATGTTACAGTATTTGAAAAGTAAGTTATTGAGACCGCGACTTATATTTTTTAAATATACCCTTTATTTAAAAAGTATAATTTGTTGTGGTATAAACGTATAACTATAAATATCTGAATTTTTATACGTATAAAATGTATAACTTTTAATACCAAAATACTTATTTTGGTATTAAAAAGTCAACATTTTCCGATTAAGAAGACATATTTCTTTAAAAGCTATAACTGCGAAGACGTATGATTTTACAGGTTTATTAAGGAGCTGTAATATTTTAATTATTAGATACTTTATTATATGTCGACACTTTAGGATTAGTATACTTTATAAACGGTAACTATGTATGTCCAACCGACTGCAAAAGTATTAAATCGTTCGTATGTGAGTGTCCATCAATCTCTTCCGAATGAGCTGTGTATGTATTTTTTCCTGTTCCTTGTAAATCCAGGATTTCAATAGTCCATTCGGGGTCCTTGAACTATCGGGTCGCCGGGACACCAGTTTCTTTATAAATGTCGCAATTCTATGATGTGACGTGTGATTAATTATAGTTAGCACTTTAGCTTTAGTTGAATATTGCGTTTCCGTTTGGTTCGTCCGTACCTTTTCTTCGGGTCAATGACATTAACATGGGGCCAATCCTTCCCTCTTAAGCGAGATTTGATAGATGAACGGTTAATGCATAGCCTAGTTTAGATGATGTTAGGGATAGATAAGCTAGGCTTTAGTGTCCACAGCCGAACATAAGTGTTTGTTTTTTGTACGTTCATCGTCTCTATGTACCAGCCAGTTTTATTTTCTTAATTTTGTTATACCACTGACATGCTTTGTATTGTATGGTTGTTTATTAAATTTGAACCTGTAATTGTCTAAATACCGAGACTTGCTGACTTGGCTTGTTTACTGCAAGATGAACAACCAATGTAAAGTCTCGGTATTTAGACAATTACAGGTTCAAATATAATAAAGCTATTCTTACATGGTCATGTAAGTATAGCTTTATTATTATTTACCAATGCATTCCTTCTGAGAAGAAATTTATCCTCGAATGGGACAGTCACTGGCATGGCATATATAATACCAGCCTTTAAATGTCCCACGCTTGCTCATTGCGGGTTGGCGATTTTAGATTCCAATTGTTGAAATCTAAGTTTCCTCACGATATTATCCTTCACCGATTGTCAATGATGTCTTAGAATAATTAAGAAAGTACATATAACTTTGAAAAAGTCACATTGGTACTTGCCTGTAATGGCTTCGAACCTGCAACCTTGTGCACACAAATCCGTTCATTGAACTACTAGGCCACCACGACTTGGGCACGGGCTGGCATACTATATCTATAATATTATGATCGCGAAATATTGTAAATACCTAAATATAAATATTTACTGTAATTTTACACCCCATTTATAAACAATTGACATTCACAAATGCCATAAACGGCTGATAAGTCTATCGTTGGCATTTGGTTGAAGCATACCCGAGACGGCAATAGATTTATTAGTCATTTATTATTTCTATATAACTGTTTTAGAACGGGTTTAAATCAAGTATATTCCTTCACGAACCTTTATTATTGTCAGGGCCCGTTGAATGATTACAAGCTTTTATTGAAGTTATACTTCTTTAGGCGCGTTATGAAAAAATGATGAGAGTGAAATTTTAAGATGCGCGCGCATCTGTGACACACAAAATTCACAGGTTGAAGGTTTCCGCAAAACCGCTCATTAATTCTCGAAAACGATGCGCGCGCACACCGTCACGGAAAACCTACACCCTGAAGTTAGCTAGGTAGTCAACATTTTAGTTTTTCCAAACTATATAATGTTAAAAATGTCATATGTCAAGATGTCCGATGCCAGTTATAGAGTTTAGAGCTTTTTATACCAGTTTATGAGAAAGAATTTTATCTTGTTCCGCCAAAAAAGTATAACTTCTTACGTGCGTACATAAGTACACACACACTTTTTTTAACTTGTGTGTACGTAACCCAGGTTGTTTGGTCAAGTCTTGCAAGCTAATACTATTTCCTAGATGATGTCTGGAGTTTTATGTAAAAATGTTTGTTTTAATGGTTACTCATTTTTCTGCAGACCATTGAATTACCTACTTTCCTAATTTATAGATAGATAAAACATTATTTATTGTGAGACCACCATGAGAATCATAGCATTAAAATAATACTGAACAGTGAGATAGTACAATGGCGGTCTCATAGAATTAGATTTATCATTAGAATTATCGGAAAGTTTGGTAAAAAAAAACAATAAATAAAACTATATTTTATTTAAATGTCTATTTTAATAACAATGTTGAATTTATTATGAAATTTCGTGTTTTATTACCTACTTTGAGTACCTACTATATATAATACAGCTATAAAATTTATATCACCTTTTTCCTCCTGAAACACTTACCTCTTAGCAGTATAAAATTACAGGAAATTAAATTCAGTAGAGTTTTTAATCCACTTTAGGTCTTTCCAAGTAAACTTTTGCGTATTTTGTGCTTTTCGACTACATAGAGCAATTTCAATTAATTGTTCCGTTAAAATGCAGATGATAACACAGATGCTACAATTTTGTAGGTTTACACCATACTTTACTATAAAATCAAAGTAAGCACTTGTGTTATGGAATCAGAGACAACGAAGTTACCACAAATACTTACCCTCTACTTATACTGCAAAGGAACTTAACATTATTTGTCTATCTTTCTCTACTTTGCACCTTCAAATGACAGAGACAGCGTAAGACTTAAAGGCATCTTAAAACTAATTAACGTTTCAGTATTCGGTCACGTAGAGTGTAGAAAAGTGGTTTTCTACATTGACTCGTCCGGGGATCGAACCAGGGACCTCGACACCCTGAAAGTCGCTGTGTATTCGAATACGAGGTCGTTCTAAATCGTCATCGTTTTATATGTGTGTTAAATTTCGAAAATACGCATTTTATATACGAGATTCAAATGTCGTTTTCCGGATTGTATGTAAATGGAGTAAATACAGTATGTACAAGATAATGCGCTTGCACTTCTTTATGTGTGTCATATGTGTTCAGCATTACGATAGGTACTGCGCTCAATTTTTGCACTTGACATTCTTAAGGCGTTATTACGAAAAACTTTAACAAAAAATATGTAGTCCGGCACTTCCTTATGAAATAATGATATTGGAACTGTCGTCTTAAATACCACTTTCAGTGCTTAGTGTTATAATTTGAATGCAAATCATGAATTAAAAAATAGTCAAGGCTATAACTGCTCATTAAAAAACGTCATAAAAAATAGTTGTAAGTACGCAAAAATGTATTTTGTAATGAACATTTTAGGCTTCCTTTAAATGATTATCTTTGCTATATATGTTTTTCTTTGTTATTTGTATAAAAATACAACGTTGCGTTAATTATGTCGTAAAAAATAAATAATGAAGGTAAAACGTACGTAAGTTTGTAATACAACTTTGAAGCACCATTTATGAAGCAAGTGGACAGTTAATATAAATAAAAACCGCTCTATATATGACAATGAAAGAATATTACGGATTAAGGTATGTCAGCCGTGACTGGAGAAAAACGTGATCCACATAGATCTGCCTGATATAGTCTCTGATAACAGTAGAACAGTTATCTTACTCATAAATGGCGGTAATAGAATGTACGTGATCACTTTAGTATTACTTTATTGTACGTAATAGGGTACACAAGTTCAGTCTTGCGAATTGTATAAGTTTCGACATCAGTTGGGCAAGCTTGTAGCTTACTGATTGAATCGATCGCTTATCTACTCTACGTTTAATTGCTTTTAAAATCCCGATTCAAAAAGGTGTTATAATTAATTTGGATTGCAAAATGCATTCGAGGGCCAAAGTTTAAATTAGATCGTTTTACTATTTATATTTATATTTACAACCGAATTATGACCCAGTTGAGTTTATAATTATATCCTAATTTAAAAACAACGTATCTAAGTTTTATTTTACAAATGAGCTACCCTTGAATTTCATTTACTAGATTGGTTCTTAGCATGTCTGGCGTTTAGTAATGTAAGTCTACTTGAAATGAAAGCTGACATCTTTAAATTGATTATCTGTTAACTGCACTGGAATAACTTCTTGGCATTCTGTAAAGGCCACGGATCCGATTACTACAAGAAGCTAAATTATGCCTTATATGAACGGTCCGTTAAAGTTGATGATTCTTTATAAACCTTATAATTCAGGAGAAAATGATGCTTGATGAATTAAAAGAAAATGATTAATTAATTACGAAAGATTACCTATTTATGAATTATTTAAACTTATGTCTCACCAAAAACAAATGAAATATTATGTCCATGAAAATACAATATAATGTCGTATTTTGTACTATTATTATAAATGTGAAAGTTTGTGAGGTTGGATGGATGGATGGATATTTGTTTACAATAAAATGGCTCAACGGATATTTTTCATCAAAGCGGGGGTTAAACCACATAACGCGGCTAGTTAAAGAATAAATATAAAATATGAATATTGAATATAGCACAAGTATTTATTCTTGTGAATATAGTGTATAAGTGTCGCAGTGAATATCCGGTATCAAAAATATCTGCTTTGATCCATGTTAATCAGTGTCTATATTTCAAACTAGCTTACGTATTATGTACTTAGTATTTTAATGCAGTGTTGAAAGTCGTTACATTATCCAATAAAACGGACGCAGAACTAGCCTCTATTGTTTCTGAGTACAAACTACTACATTGCAGAATGCAGTGCTAAATTTTTGCAGTTTTTATTGTCTAATTATTTTGCAAGTTAGCATTATAATGTGTCCTTATTATAATTCAAATGTCTTGCAAAATAGTAGTTTCTAAATTCATAATGAAATGAATTTAAGTAAAAAAATTATTCATGACGGAACAATGGCTATTTGTAGTAATATGAATTGACACGTAATTTTTTTTTTGAGCCTGAGAAAGAATCTTTATAATGGCAGACTTCATTCCTAATTCGTTTACATTTATATCACGCAAATTTATTTAATTATTCATCATTTTTTCTCGTCAAATGCGTCTATTAATAGAATTCGAGGGAAATATTTAAACGCATTTAATTTTCAATCAATTTTAAATTGAGTTTTACTCCAGGGTTTTCATCTGTCAGCATCATAGACCTATATATCTTACAGTTTTAAATTCTTAAATTTCTAAAAACGAGCTCTTAAAGAAATCATTGGTACTTAGACCTTTCATCACAAGTTCGTTGTTATTTTTTATTTAACTAAAAGTCTTATGAAGTTAGGTAATTTAGAATATGGGTTGCAAATTCAACAAACCTGTCATGTACTGTTAAATAGAAAAAAACTCCATAGTTCTAAAATAAATAAATAATATGAGCGTTAAACATGTGTCATAAACTTTTATTGTCCTACTTAATAAGTGAATAGAAGCTCTCGACAAGGCGCGGGGGCGTGCACAATGTACCTTTGTGGTAAACTGGCACGATCTGATAAACCTGTCTGCGTCGCCATTTCCATTGAAACAATACATTATACTTACTACTGCGCGGCCATAACACTCACGTTTGCATAAAAGCGTCCTGCTGTTACACCGAAGCGCAACATAAAGCAATCTCCCGTATAAGGCAAAATTTGCGCTCATGTCAAGCGATTTATTGTTACGATGAAGATAAGGTAGCGAAACGTTTTGTATTGATAAAAATATTTGCATTAATGAATAGTATTTTGGCGATTATGGGCCATTGTCATTTGGTGGTCAGGGTCGAATACGGATTGATGTTACAAGTTGTGTCTTTTAATTCTTGTTTTTTGGGGTTCTCAAGTGGCGATTGGAACAAACTATAAACATACACTACAACCACATGAGAGTTTTATTTTATTTTTGCTACAATGTAAACTTGATGTCATGCAGAAACCTCTGCTAGCCAACCTTTGGTTATTGTAAAGGTTTAAAGGCGTATAAAACGTGAGGATTGGTTTCTAATATTTAGTTTTAAAGTTTTCAATTAAAGTATCATTAGTTATTTTTTCTTATGTCAGGATATTCACTAATATTTTAATGTTTCAACTTTTGAACAAACTCAGCTCGTAAATTTCATTAAATGGAATGGAAGTGTTAATACTGACATAATACGTGTTGATACTGACTGAGTATTGAACAACCAAAGCGTGTTTGTGTGGTACATTTAATATCAAAAAAATATTTCAAGGTTATAGTTTAAAAGTATTTATCGCGTTGTTCATTGTAGAGAATAAGTAGTTTTTGTTACGCGTATGTGTCACATGCGGAATGTGAAATTTCCTAATAGGAAGCACCTTACACAAAGAGTCTTCGTGACGTGCTTCTTGACGTCATTACATCTTGTCTTAAATACATAATAGGGTGACTATAACCGTGATGTCGTGAATGTGTGTCGTATTTATGTACAATATACATTTAGGGAAGAAATAATAATTAAGAGGTCCAAAATAAACCATGATAAATAAACAAATATTTATGTAGATGTTTACAACTTATTAGGAGAATATTGCACTTCCGCGTGTTTCACTTAATCGGATTTCATGGAATTTTAACTATTAAACTTACGTGATATATAAATAAACAACAATAAAATAGTTGCATTTCCATAAATAAATGCTTTAAATTCCGTGTATACAACCATATTTCTTGACATTTTTATAGGCATGAGTACTTTAGTCGCGTTGGCAACCAGCTTTACTAGATCAAGGCAATCCACGACAGCGTGGCTAGTGGTTGGCATAGACTAAACACTCGCCTGCCCCCACGAAACCAGTTAAGGTGTGTACACAGTATGAGTTGTTGACGTGATACTAGACAACTACTGCGACAGTGCACTCGCAGGATAGTAATGTAACTCGCCTCAGCGATAATACGATTGTATCTGCCATGATATAGGTGACAAACCAGCGCTTTTGTGATATCGTACGTGTTTTACGTATGAGTAGCATCCTAGAAGTTTCCAGAAGAGATAAAGTAACAATATTGACGTAATTCCGATGCGAGCTACTGGCAAACTCTCATAAGGCACTATCCTGTTACCTTATTACTGAAACAGGTACTATAAGTAACTTAAAAATAAGTAAGATTTGTATGTACTTCGCATTAGCCTAACTAAAAAAATATGGACGATAATGAATAAATATAAAAAAATATATATATTAAAATAATTTATGTGTTTATGTGCTTCGTTCGCACGGTACGGCTGCGATACTCGGTATTCAGGTATCTCGCACAGTGTAAACAGGCCTTAAGCTTAAACCGTACATTTCAATTGTTGTCACAACTAAATGATTTGCGATCAAGTGATTTATAGTCGAAAGTGTACTTTATAGCAAATATACATTCTTAAGACAGCATTGTTTAC
Source organism: Diachrysia chrysitis (assembly GCA_932294365.1). Lineage (NCBI taxonomy): Eukaryota > Metazoa > Arthropoda > Insecta > Lepidoptera > Noctuidae > Diachrysia > Diachrysia chrysitis. Next base: position 6,704,929 of record OW028653.1, read on the forward strand.
TAGCTGTCTTCAAAACTGTTTGTCATCAGCTACGATCAGTCTAAAATACGGATAATGTTTAAAACGGCCTTGCGAAATTTGTGGCAAAAGTAAAAACCTACCGATTAACAAAACTGTTATTATTTTTAATTATTTGTTACGCATTAATGCATGCGGAGCGAATATTAGTTGGTAAAGCGACTGGCGCGTTGAGCCAGTGGTCGTAGGTTCGAGTCCTGCCTGAGGTTTAAATTTTTCCTTTCTACTATTCGTATGTTATTATTTTGTTATGGTTTGTTTACTTTTATGATTAGGTATAAGTGATAAGATAATTTGATACAGGATGATAGTGCACCGATTTTATTATTTCTAGAAGCACACACGTAACTACATAAATCATAACATTTATAAGGTTAAAAACACAATAAGAGAGATCTAATCGAACTTATGACAATAATATATTGATTAGCATAAATAGAGCATAAAGCAGATAGAAAAAAAATAACAGTTACATAAATACATAATTATTACATTACTGAGCCTTACCAATGCGACTGTTACATAATAAAATAAAAATATTTTAACGGATTCCATCAAGATTTGATCATAACGCCAAGCATATTTTACATAGCAAATCGCGAAAGATTTCGCTCAAACATACGATTTTAATAAGACGTTACTCTTTCAAATTGCGTTAAGTAAACTTGATACTAATTCTCAATCAGAGTAACATAAGCTTTGGTGTTAGCAAATTATGTATTTTTTTATTTTAGAAACTCAAAACCCTGCACTGCAATGCTTTTGACAGAGCAGACGGATCTCATATTTCATACACCAATAACACTGTCATGTTCTCATTAATTTATTCTAATTGCAACTTCTTATCCTGACGTCGATGGAAGTAATAAACCACAAAATTATAGTATTTGCCTACGAAGTGGGTTAACTTTATGATAATTATGTGAGATAGTTGTACAAGAATGGCGTCCAGTCATGGCGACACGGAATGCTATTCGTTATTACCAAAGGCCTTGCTTTATTTATTCAATGTTGATTTTTTGTTTGACAGCCAACACTGTAATTATAACAGAAATGGTCAATTCTTGATTGGTTATGTGTACTTACATAGACCATTTGGTAAGTGGTTTGTGTTATAATTATGTTTTAAAAATTACACACGCATGAACTTTTTTTAATTTGAAAAATGTCATATTCGGTGTGCTTTAGTAACTTTATCACAGTTTTTTTTTATATTTTACGAACACCTAAACAAAACTGAAATTTCGAAACAAAGATAAATAATAATATAATTTGATTCACATTAACATGTGTAGAAAGGCAGCCATAGGTTTCCGGTAAATTAATTAATCTCACAAAACATAGCATCATAATAGACCAAATAATTTTGAAACCATAAAGTTCTGCATCTACTTTGGGCCGTTTATTTCTGTTCTTCTATAGCCCCATCCCATATTAAAGTTCTCAACAAGGCCGCTGCGTGTTAGACCTGCGTCTCCACGTAAGTCCTTTAAAAAAAATGGGTGGTCTCGTTACTGAGGATTAACCCATGAAAAATAAGAGATACAAGATAATAATAGTTATTTTTTTTAGTAGACTGATATTGTTAATTTTCTGTGTACAGCTATAATAATCATGCATGTATGAAATGTTGTTATCTATAACTTTGATTTAGTAAATAGCTTCATATGTATCTAATGCTGTTGGTATACCCAAATAAATAATATCTTGGGAAAACCCGCGGGAAGCCTGTATTGTGGCAACCAGACAACTGATAAACATACTTATGTATTTCGAAATGCGTACATATTATAGATAAATTACACTTGGACACTGAACAAATCATCATGCTCATCGAAAAAAGATTTGTCCTGGGTGGATATCGAACCCACGACCTCCGGCTTAGCAGTTAGTGTTACTAACCAGTAAACCAACAGGTTTGTCTAAATAGGTACTTAAAGAGATCATTTTATGCCGTTGTAAGTAGAACGATAAAACTTTGCTTTGTAGTTATTTTAAACCATGTAAAGCACTCGTCTTTTCTTCTTTAACATAATTTATTTATTTTGTAGACTGAAAATACTTAAGTTTATAGTATTAAAATCATATAGCATACATAACTTTCTGTCTTAACTATAATTTGTCTGGTTCCGAACTCATGTAGTTCTATTATTACTTCGCAACCAATATTATACCTACGGTTGAATTACCTTCCCTAAACATTAAAGGCATAAGAGCTTAGTTTTTTGTAGTTTATAATATACTAGCGACCCGCCCGGTTTCGCACTGTTAAGTTTTTAACATTACAAATCTGTGTATTTCCCGGCTTTTCTGTTCTACAATATGCATGTATATACATATAAACCTTCCTCCTGAATCACTCTATCTATTGCTGAAAACTACATAAAAATCTGTTGCGCAGTTAAATAAATCTAAGCGTACAGACAGCGGGAGCGACTTTGTTTTATATTATGTAAAAAAGTTACTGATAAATTAATTTATCAGTAAACATGTAAGGAAGTATGTATGTAAAGAAGGGTCGGTTATGTCGATGTGGGTATCAGATTGTCTGTTCATTAATACCAGTTCGTTCAACTTTGTTCGCGTTTGTGAACCCTTTATAATTGACGAAATGAATCGGCATAGCTGTTCCGGAATGTAATTTATTAAATTTTTACACAAAAATGGCTTCCAAACCCTGATTTTGACAATGGAAGTAGGTAATCTTTTTTTAATTAATGACGACCTGATTCCTTTTTTCAAATATAATCTAGAGGTTAAATGTATTTTCAAACTCAGATCAAATATTTATTTAAATTATGTCTTAATAAAAAATATGTTTTGTTGTATGTTAAATTTGATAGATATCTTATATATAAAAATGAATTGCTGTTCGTTAGTCTCGCTAAAATTCGAGAATGTCTGGGCCGATTTGAATAATTTTTTTTTGTTCGCTAATATACAGGGAAAGTTTCAAAAACAAAAAAATGGTAGGGTAGGTAGTCAGTTGACTGGAGCAAAGCCGCGGGAACAGCTAGTCGTACAATTAAAAATAAAATAATACACTTTTGTTATTTCGGATAAAACCATTGCATACAATTTTGGCATTTTTTTTTATACCTAGTCACTACATTACAGTACTTAGTTTTTCGGTTGTCGTCTATGATACACACACAATAGTGGAGTGTCTGGGGGTTTTGACCTCAGACTTTTGTTACAGTGAATGAATTTAAATGGACAAGGGGGGGTTTTCTTTTTTATACTATAAAGTGTAAAGTTTACCCAAAATTTTTTTGTGCTTATGATTTTTTTATTATTTATTCAAAAATTATAAAAAATTAATACTTGAGAATGTAATTTTATCTCAATCATTTTTTTTTCGTATCTATAGGTACGTTGAATAATGCCTAAATAGACATAAGATAATATTTTTATTTAAAGGGTCATACGAAAGACGAAAAAATCAACTTTGTACAAGTTATTCCTAGAAGTTTCAATTCAGTTAAAAAGTGTAAAAAATGTTAATTACGTGATTGATGGAGGCATGTTGTTACATCGTTGTAAATGCCAATGGAATGAAACCTTTAAAATTATATGTGAGCATTATATAAGATATTTAAAAAAATATTATAACAGCAACACGTATGTGGTATTTGATGGGTATAAAAAAGACAGTATCAAATCAGCTGAAAGGAATCGTCGTGCATTATAAAATAGATGTACAGATATTGAATTCAATGAGCCAAGCAGAGAGCGATACAGACAAATTAATTGTTGATTCAGAAATTAATTTAGGAACAAAAATGTTGTTGTCGTCTCAGAAGATATTGACGCCTCGTTATATTAACAGCATTGGTGAATCAGAATCGTAATATTCTCGTAATATTTTCCAAAACCATCCCGAAACAAAGTCTAACAAAAAAATTTTCCTAAGAAAAGTTTAGAAAAATCGTATCAAAAATGTAAAGAACATAATTTTTTTTTACATGCCTTTACAGGTTGCGATACAGTTTTTTTGTATTGCAGAATTAGCAAAAGTATTAAAAATTCAAACGAAGACTGTAATAATATATTTCAAGCGGGTGCAGCATGTATTTTGGGTTTATACGGAGCTCCAGCAAAAATTAAAGATTTGAACTCATTGAGGTTCCATTTCTTTGTAAAAGGAACAGCCATAAAAACAAGTGTTCTTTTGTCATCATTACCTCCTACAGCTGATGCAGCGTTTGAACACCTTAAAATAGTATATCTACATATCCAGCTATGGTTAGGAATTGTAGATATTGAAAATGTAGACATTAAAACTTCGGGCTGGAAGTATTTTAATAACATGCTTATCCCAATAACAATTAATCAATCACCTTCAGATAATTTATTGAAAATGTTGTTTTGTAGCTGCAAAAAGGGTTGTGGAGCTGCTTGTGGATGTCCAAAGAGTGGCTTATACTGCAGTGTAGCATGTCTACAGTGCAGCGAAAATACTTGTTTTATTACTCCACCAATCATTGAAATAAGTGAAGTTGAAGAAAATAGTTAAATAGCCAAGAATTTAACTTGTTTAACAAATAATTTCTTGATATTTTTTTTTCTTCCATTTTCCTTTATTTATTTCTTTCTCCTAATTACTATCTCTATAAGAATATATAAATTAACTTAATTTTTGTGTAGAAAATGTTCTACAGCTTTATATTATTAGGTATACTATCAAAATTATAATTATTTTTTTTTTAATCGAGATCACAATTTTTTTTAATAGGTAAACTTTTTTGTATATATTATAAGCTAAACATTCCACTTTGAATTATAAAATTTCATTCACTGTAACGGAAATCCGAGGTTTTCATGTTTTTAACGCCCCAGGCACTCCACTACAACTAATATTCATATTTATCCTCCACAAAGTTGCAAATCACACATCTTTACCATACAGGGTTCATGTGCTTAAATGTTTCATTGTGTTACTCAATTCTGTGAACGGAAGTTGTGGCTCAAAGCATACATTACCACAACAATTACAGATACAATCAATGTAAACAAACTTCAAAGATAAATAGACTCACGCCATAAGGCAATGGTGTAATATTACTTTCCATTACATCAGCTTGCGCCCCCCCCCCCCTCACTTCCCGCCGCGCTGCTAAGTTTTGCTACAAACCAAGGTACCTATAAGGCATTTATGAAGCAATATTTGTTTTTGATAAATTCCTAAGTATGTCGATGTGAACTTAAGCTTTCTTCCAGTATTGAACCTATTGATGAATCGGTCAAGTGATTGAACTTCTGCATTGGTTTTCGAAGGGGACAATTGCATATTAGAATAGATGTTTTGAAATCCTACTATGCTTCATCTGTATGATTTTATCAATAAGCGATGTCTATACAGGGTTAAATCTCTGTTCAAATATTTTACACCACTAAATAGAATTTCCACAATTTGTTTCAATAGCGTAATTATTGTTAAGAACACAATAAGCAAACAGGTTTATTTAAAAAAAAAACTGATGTAGTAAAGTTCCCTTGGAAATGACGGTACTTAAATATGTGTACCATTTTTACAGAAATAAACAAAAGAGTCCTCTTCTATTTTTAAGAAGTGTGTGATGGATCAAACGTATTGCATAATTTTTTTATAAGTATTTCATTTATTTTAAAACAGATTGTGTTTCTTTGTTTTAATTAAGTATTTTTATCAAGAAAATTACAAGATGAAAGTTTTCTGATAATCATGTTGAAACTTATAATATTATGAAATGAAAATGAAAATATATGTATGCAAAATTTTATCCCATTTGGATGCCAAGATGTGGTTGTAATTTAGCTTGCAAAATCTGACCTTAACAAAAATAAATACATTGCAAGTTAAACAAAAGCTTATAAAAAATATACTTTTAGCATTTGATACCTCAATTTTTGAGGTACTAAAGGTATTTCACATCAACCTACGACCCTTTGGAGCCGAGCAAAAAGGTTACACGTTAGTAAAATACATAGTACATATCTTAAAAGTTATTTCAATTCAGATCGTCTTTATTATCTAGCTTAAGGACAAGATCAATGGAAGCCCAAGGGGTTATATGAATACAGTGAACGAAACTCGTTCGTGTATGTATGTGTGATAATGTACGTAAGAGGTTTGGACAGACCGGTTCATACGTTCATACGTCACACGGTCACTCGTTGATGTCAAGTTCATGTGTTCATTCCTGATACGTATGTTGCACAGGTTGCACTTGCGTATTGTATGCTTTTACTTAAATGACGTTCTGACAAGGTCATTTGACTTGATGATTGAGATTAACGTGTTTTGTTTTTTGTAAATATATGAGTTATGTTATTGTTTATATGGTTAATTTATTTAATGCATTATTTTAGGGTTAGCTGTAACACGAATGTTAGGATGACGTCTTAATAAAGTCATATAGAACAGATTTAAGTATAGATATAGTTATTACGTATATGCTACTATTGTTGTCTTCTGCGATTATTGTTTGGATGAAAAGGCTGTAACAGTAAGTATATAGGTAATTATATAATTTCAGATCATGACGATTTTCTTTTGCTTTTAACAAATATCTCCAACTGATGGATTAGCTAAATCTACTTTACTAATTGCTCGGTTAATTTCAAAAGAATGCGTTGAAAGGGTTGTAACTAGGGTGCGAGTTCATTGGCCGATCCACCAGGCGTTTGCGTTTTCTAAAAGATCATGAGTACCTAAAAGTTACAATTATTATTAAATCGTTAGCTTGAGGGCTGCCGCAAACTTTAAAATTCCTATATATACTAAAATACATAGGAATTTAAAATAATATATATTTGACAGCACGAATAGCCGAGTGGTTCAGGTCACGCTAACTACCACTGCGCGCTACGTGCCGCGGGTACGATACCCGCATGGGAAAAGCATTTGTGAATTACTTACACTATGTCGAGGTATTCATTGTGCATGTGATTTGAATGTTTATAAAACCTCCCGCTACACAATGATTAAATCCCTAAGTGGGGGCGAATGTTATATATAAAAAAAAAAACATTAAGGATATAGGTAGATACTACATAGGTTGATGATATTAATAATAAAAATAACCTACTATTTTTAAAACACAATAATATGGTAATATTATAGTTTCCATGATAGATTAACCAAGAATTATTAAATCTGTTTTCAATACTATTTGGACAACCCCAGATATCTAAGATTTCCAGATGGCCGTTTTTATTGCATCTAGTTCTAATTTGATTCTATTAAGTGAAATAAAGTGAAACGTTAATCTTTGGCTATATTACGGAAATTGGATATTCTGTCTAAATAATTTACTAGTGCTTTTGATATCTTTTTTTGTTCTATGGAGACTACAAAGTTGTAAGTATTACAATTTAATTACACTTTATATAAACCATTTTTCATATATATCATATAGCGTCGCGGCAAGATAATTTTTATCTAGTAACACCTTTGGTTTTTAATCATATTTTAGTCATGTAGTTTATTTCTTGATTAATCTCTACTTTGTATTATTTATCTTTTGGTAAGATTTTAGCGAGGTGTATAATTTGTTAATTAGACAGATCACTGACATAACACATGAAACAGGTATACCCGTTAATTAAGTAACATCTTATTACGCGACTTATGTGTATTACGTAGTGGGAAGGGGTAATTTAGAATATTGTACATCGGAGCGGGTAATCACTTGAAGTGAACGGCCCTTATCAACATATTCAAGGTGAACAGGAAAGTACTGTTATTTCTGGATTTATTTTCAAATGTATACAGATTTGTTTAGAGTTGAATTTTGCATTATCTTGAGCCCGCGCCGGCGGACACTGCTTTTGGCGCCTGAGCCGCCCCATAGTCGTTTTCTTTCCACCGGCGACCTACAGCCAACGCCTAGCCGCATATTTGACGACGTCACAAAGGTATCTGGAATACGCCTACGAAATTGATTGGTATATAAGCTGAAGTTTAGAGGGTAAGAATAACAGTTGCTCTCTGATTAGAAATCAACACAGACCACAATGTACAAGCTGGTGGTGTTGTCTTCCGTGCTGGCCCTGGTGGCTGCCAAACCAAGTGGACTCGGACCGCTCGGCCTAGCGGGCTTGGGATATGGTGCTCCTTGGGGAGCTGCTGCGTGGGGCCTCGGCGCTCACCTGGCTGCGCCTGTTGCACCTCTAGCTGCGCCCGTGCTGGCTGCGCACGTGGCTCCCGCTGTCGGTGTTGCCGGTCCCGCCGTGGTCGCTGCTCCTCTGGGTGGTGCTGCCTACAACTACAGGGGTCCTGTGTCCCTAGCTCCCGGCCAGCCCGCCAGCATCTTGGCTACTGACGGCAGGCCTCTGGACACCCTGAGTGTGAACGCGGATCGCGCTGTGCATTACACCGCGAGGGCTGTTGACCAAGCTACTCAGGCTCACGGCCACCTCATCGGCAAACGCTCAGCCCCGCTGCTGGCTCCCGCTGCCTGGTCACACGCCGCTCGCATTGACTACCCCGCGCTGGCGCCGGCCGCGCTCGCGCTCCCCGCCGCCGCACACCTCGGCTGGCGCGCACCTGTCGCCCCTCTGGCTCTCGGACCCCTGGGACACGCCGGAGTTTGGGGTCGTCATTGGTGAAAAATTATGTAAGAGAAAATTAGAATATGCGATTGTATCTGCCTATAGTTTATAAAGAGAGTTACCTGGAAACCGTATTTTTCTTATAAATCCTCACACCTAACTGCACGCATGCATTCAGGCATGTAATTTGGGACATTATTTACATAAGATAAATTGATACAAACGATTCATGCTTAATCTTTGTATTATTTGGTCTACTGAGTAGCGATGTAATGTTTCAAACTAGCTGTAACTCTTATAATTAGTCTGTGGTGCGTCACAGACTTGGTAAGCACTTTTCGGTTTGGACGAAATTCTCACTTTTCATTCTTAAAAAAATATCGTTCTGAAATACTTTTAATCTTTTTTATCTAAAAAATTACAACGAGAACACATTTCTTAAAATAATGAAGTAAACGAAAATTATACATGCTAGTCAAAGAGCAGGAATGTATAAATATGGACGTACACTTTCCTGTGTCATATTTCCCTGTGACTTGAATTACCTATAATTTATGGTTTTAAAATATGGCAACGATAACTGACTAGTACTCATTGCAAGTAACTTATTTGTAATGGTTAAAGTTTGCAATAAGTTTTATACATATATTTGTTACCAATATTAGTTGTACTTTAAATGCGTTTTTACAAGACGCGGAACTTTTACCGCGCGGGCTGATATTGAACCGGTTACAAAAGCTACTGAATACTTTTAACTTTAAGCATATTCTTTTGTAAAGTATGATTAATTGTAAACTATGTAGCTGAAATCTTTTAGTTTAAAGATCTACTATAAAATCAAAATAGTTGTTTTTAGGTTTTATAAGTAAAATCTCATAAGATGGTCCAGATCAAATACCTCGTCGGTATGAGCGATCTTTCTCAGAGAAAAGTAGTTTTTTCAGGGCCAACGATGCATTCCGGTAACGCCCATCAAGTCAGTCTTATCACACTAGTATATAAGGCATCTGTCACCGAGTAAATGCATCAGTGCAGTTGAGCTGAGTTAACAACACAGACCACACTCAAATCCTACATCATGTTGAAGCTGGTGGTGTTGTGCAGTGCGCTGGCCGCGGCCTCCGCAGGACTCATCGCGCCCTACGCGCCCCTCGCCTACACCGCGCCCCTCGCCTACACGACGCCGCTGCTGACTCCCTACGGCAGCAACTACAGAGGGCCGCTGTCCCTCGCCCCCGGCCAGCCCGCCAACATCCTGGCGGCCGACGGCAGGCCCCTCGACACCCTGGACGTGAACTTGGACCGCTCCGCGCACTTTACTGCTAAGGCCCTCAGTGGTGGCGTGCACTTCCTCAAGAAACGCTCAGCTGCCCTGATCGCACCTTTCGCCCACCTCGCTGCCGCAGCTCCCCTGTTCGCGCACGCTGCACCCCTCGCCTACGCGGCCCCGATCGTTGCACCCTCTAACTACAGAGGCCCGCTGTCCCTCGCCCCCGGCCAGCCCGCCAACATCCTGGCGGCTGACGGCAGGCCTTTGGACACTCTGGACGTGAACCTGGACCGCTCCGCTCACTACACCGCCAAGGCGCTCGAAGGTGGCGTGCACTTCCTGAAGAAACGCTCCGCACCCCTGCTCGCGCCGGTCAGCCGCGTGGCATTCGCCTCTCCCCTGCTCGCTCACAGCGCTCCGCTCGCGTACTCTGCTTCCCTGATCTCGCATGTGGCGCCTATTTCCTACGCTGCACCCATCGCTCACTACACTCACTTCTGAATGATTTGACGCAACCACCAACGAATAATAAATCTTTCCGTGATAACCACTTTGTTTTTATTATCTACTTTATGTGTAAAACGCTAAAATCTTCAGTTATCCCATGATAACTGAAGATTTTAGCGTTTAGGACACTACATATTAGACGTCAATCAAACAAACGTTATAAATATTTTTTGGATCTACGTTGACCTATTTGAATGTTTCATATCATAATTGGTTTTAATAACCTTTTTGTCATACTGCCAGAAAATATGTCCCTTAATTTTTAGTTGGATTTATTCTATAGCCATTCTTCTTCACGTGTCAAATGACTCTCAAACTCTTTCCGACCAAAAGGTTGCCACCTGGATGGACCCGGTCGTTGGCCTCCATTACGTCCTGGAGGGTGCAGGTGATCCAAACTCCAGCCATTTACAACAATTTAGTATTTATTAATTTAATTCCTTATTACCAAATTGACATTATTTTTTTAGTTCCAATACAATGTGCATAGTAACTATCTCTAAAAACTAAATGATTCTTTCGATTGTTTTTTTTGGATAAAATTGTTTGTTTTCTATCGGTGTTAATGTAAATGACAATGTCAGGTATCGCATGTCAGAGCGCCGTTAGGTGTGATTACATAGTAGATACTTATTTCAATACGTAACGAGCAGTTCTATTACGTATCTTTTACATCTGATATCCGAAGGTCTACCTAGGTTGCCGATTAGCTGTCAATAACCATAGCGTAATTAATGTAATCTATTGACTTGGCAATAGACATGCTAGATAATTTTTTCCTTTTATCCAGTATTAATAATAACATGGAATTTGGAATTTCTTCCTATGTTCTGTGATTATAACGATAAGATGAACCTGAAAATAAAAAGTTCTAATTTTTTATTTAAAGAAATCTGATCTCATTCTTTTGGAGTTTATTTTACTTACATACAATTAACCCAAATTAACTGAGGTATTCATTAATTATATTAGGCCCAGTATGTGTAAAAATGTTACATTTATGGTTAATAATGTTCGTAATGCGAACTCATTTCTTTAGCAAGGGTGTCAATAACGAAGCATAGGTATCCATGTACATAAATAATAGTGGCTCATGCTTCTGCAGAATAGACGGCATTCCTAACGTAAACAATTATTTTAATGACATTTTTTTTTATGTCCATCAGAGAAGAGAAACGCATCGCAAGAATGACGCCATTCGACCTCGCCCCTAAACTTTGGTTTGCTTTATTATGTTTTCTTATTTTGATAGAAGCAAAAAATACTTTTCTAATATTTTGTTATTATATAACTGACGAATTAATTCGATTTTGACTTTTCACACCCAATCATCTACCTTATTATCAAATCTAGACGCCGGCAAATATTATATGCAACGTCATCAAAAAACTAGCGTCGACTAAAGTAGCCAAATTTTAGTCACAGGTTCACCGTCAAATTGTCTACTCGATTGTCAATTGAGTTCAGGCGTTTTGATTCTATGATCTTATTGTAAATGGACTCGATAAGTACAGAAATATATATCAATTGTTTTTTATTTTAAGTTAATGTAATGCACAATAATAAATCTTGACTATCGGCTTCCTGTATTTACCAAGTTTCAATACGCACTGGTATATAAAATTAAGACCAGGTAGTGTGATAGTAGGTAGTATTACATATATATATATCGTTTATACGTACTAAATATGCAGGATAAATGAGATTTAATAATTATAATTACAATGTTTACAAAGGATCGACTTCTTATTTGCTCAAATACCTATTTTAAGCTGAGAAAGGTTTGTAAAATGTTAGGACAGGTTGGTACCAAAAGTCTAAGTGGATATTTTTTTATACTTATCATTACTCAGTTGCGAATAATAAGTAGGTACAAAGGTACATGGTACCATGCAGTTATTGAACCTCCTAAAGTTTTTTGTATTTCTGTTCTCATCCAAATATAATTCAATTCGAATCGATGCCACTAATAGTTTGTTACACATGTCTTTGCATGAAAGCTTAAATGAACTTTATGGTAAATACAGTTTATGTTCTTAACGCATTTAATAAAACGAGGTAGTTGTTTTGGTAATACGATTTTATTCATTCGGTCATAGTTGTTGTTTAAAAGTGAGTGTAGTGAGCGATGGGTGCTGCGTAGGAAATAGGCGCCACATGCGAGATCAGGGGAGCAGAGTACGCGAGCGGAGCGCTGTGAGCGAGCAGGGGAGAGGCGAATGCCACGCGGCTGACCGGCGCGAGCAGGGGTGCGGAGCGTTTCTTCAGGAAGTGCACGCCACCTTCGAGCGCCTTGGCGGTGTAGTGAGCGGAGCGGTCGAGGTTCACGTCCAGGGTGTCCAAAGGCCTGCCGTCAGCGGCCAGGATGTTGGCGGGCTGACCGGGGGCGAGGGACAGCGGGCCTCTGTAGTTAGAAGGCGCAACGATCGGGGCCGCGTAGGCGAGGGGTGCAGCGTGCGCGTACAGAGGAGCTGCGGCCGCGAAGTGACCGAAGGGTGCGATCAGGGGAGCTGAGCGTTTCTTGAGGAAGTGCACGCCGCCACTGAGGGCCTTAGCAGTGAAGTGCGCGGAGCGGTCCAGGTTCACGTCCAGGGTGTCGAGGGGCCTGCCGTCGGCCGCCAGAATGTTGGCGGGCTGGCCGGGGGCGAGGGACAGCGGCCCTCTGTAGTTGCTGCCGTAGGGAGTCAGCAGCGGCGTCGTGTAGGCGAGGGGCGCGGTGTAGGCGAGGGGCGCGTAGGGCGCGATGAGTCCTGCGGAGGCCGCGGCCAGCGCACTGCACAACACCACCAGCTTCAACATGATGTAGGATGTGAGAGTGGTCTGTGTTGTTATCTCAGCTCAACTGCACTGATGCATTTACTCGGTGACAGATGCCTTATATACTAGTGTGATAAAACAGTCTTGATGGGCGTTGCCGGAATGCATCGCTGGCCCTGAAAAAACTACTTTTCTCTGAGAAAATAAAGTTCATTCAGACAAAGCATTTGTTCTGGACCAACCTTGAAGATGTTAGCCATCAATCTGTACATCATAATAGTGTAAATTTTTAAAATTATATAATACGTAAGTACAACACAATGAATATAAATGAATACGTAGCTTACCTAACTTCTTAATAAAACTATTTTGAAATTGTGGTGGTAAAAAAGGGTTTTGTTGACAATTTTTTGTTTGTAATTGATACTGTGTAGCGATGATAACGCTTTAATTGTTTATGGTTAACTAGCTGTTGCCTGCGGCTCCGCTCGCGTGGGTGTCGGTTATCGTGATAAAAAGTAGTATATGTCCTTTCTTGGGATTCAAGCTTACCCCATACCAAGTTTAGCCGTGAAACCGTAACAGATAGTCAGATTGAGTTACTTTCGCATTTATAATATTAGTATTGATTTAAGCATCGATTTAGCGTAATAAAGCATTTTCAGCAGTACTAAACTTGTATCCAGTTTTGTATTTAATAGTACTTGTAACAATTGTTAAGAATTTCTTTACTCAGAAAGCCGGTAATAGTTACTTAGCCCACTAAAACCATTTTTGAACGAGTTAAGGATTAGACTTCATGGAAGGGATTAGGGATCCTTCATCATTCCAATGCTGAGCGATTCTGCTAAATAAAAATTGCACTTCTATTAGCATCTTGAAACCAAATCTTAGTAGGGCAAGATTTAAAACGGTTTCGGCAGTGGTTAATCTTTGTTCGGTTACAACCTGTAACAGTAGTGCCCATGTGTGTGACAAATTCATACTCAGTAATACACTAGCTGTGCCCCTCTATCTCACCTGCCATTAAAACATTATTTAGTTGTTTATCAGACTTTAATATATTTTTACAGGCACATGAACTTAGAGTATACATACACAAGCAAAGAGTGCGCGCATCGCTAGTAGCCTACTGTGTCGAGTGTAAGAAATTTCTTAGCTACGTAGTACTACGTTCGTTTACTGATTTAAGTGAATTTCCGTGCGACGGCAACGCCAGACGTTTATGCGAAAATATCGATGTTTCCGATATTATTCTTAGTTTCCGATATTATATTAGGTTTTGAGATAGTTTTAAGATTACGGCCGTCACAAATTTTACTTGTTTATACAGTTTATACTAGTGCCTACAGTCTATACTACTCTACAGTCTACTTATTTTTTCTCTAAGAATAAAACCTAAAGTGAGACTAGTTATACCTACATGTATTACTAACAATACTAAAGCTATATAGGCACAATTATGAATGTGGTCTTTGAAGCACACCAGGGTTGTCTCAGACTTGGAGGGAAAATCCAAAACTTATCTTGTTAATATTGATTTCTGAGGTTTATTTTGTTATATTTATTTGTTAGTGGTAATTTCGTAGTTAAAAACCCCATTGTATTCTAGTGCAGAGTTCTACGTAACGTTGGTATTTACCTCGTTTTGTGGTTAACATGCCAGTGACATAATTCGCAATGTCGCCAGGTATGATAATCTGTCCACAACGATCGTGACATGACATCCACGCATATCTGAATAAAGTTAAATGTATGCATTACTTAATTATAAAAAAAACTATTATCATTCCCAACGACCCAAAATGTGAAAAATCTTTTATATTCTTTAAGACATTGTGGTTCGTCCATATTAATTGCGGCATTATACATGAATAAGGTACACAATTTTATGTAAGGTAACATACCATATTAATATACTTCCCATACCATTATTCTGGGTTTTATAAAGTTTCATATTATGATGTACTTATCTCAATATTAGATTATTAATATTATTATAATAATTGTCTTTTGTTTTATTTTAACTAAGACCCTAATATTTTTTTTAATAATGTTCAACATTTTGAGATTTTGAGGGCCTTATAAAACAGAAACAAACAGTTTAATTCTGCAATAAGTACGCTCCTGTTAAGTTGATATAATATTTACTTGTAGTAAGTAGGTACGTGCGGTGTCGAAAGTGAGATTAATTGTCGTCTAACAAACACTTGATTGCATAGTTGCATATTCTTTGTTGAAGTTTCATTTACTCTGTAGTCTTTAGCTATAAACAGTTTATAACTATTTAACTGCCATCTTCACAAATAGTAAAGTATATACTATAGCTGGAACACTAAAACTTTTAGGAAAACAAATGATAAGAGTCACGTTGATATTCTTTACTATTTTTTCATCTATATTTAGTGCCATGCTAAAAGCAAATTTATGGTGAACAACTTTAGCGCATAAATTAGTAAATTTCTGTCTATTAAAAATAAAATACACGTATAGGTGATAATCCCTGGAGAATGAGAGGTAAAAAAACAAAGAGGTTCGTTATGAATTATTGTTTATTTTTGTTGGTTGTTGCGTCAGGTCTTCAGAAGTGAGTGTAGTGAGCGATGGGTGCAGCGTAGGAAATAGGTGCCACATGCGAGATCAGGGGAGCAGAGTACGCGAGCGGAGCGCTGTGAGCGAGCAGAGGAGACGCGTATGCCACGCGGCTGACCGGCGCGAGCAGGGGTGCGGAGCGTTTCTTCAGGAAGTGCACGCCACCTTCGAGGGCCTTGGCGGTGTAGTGAGCGGAGCGGTCCAGGTTCACGTCCAGAGTGTCCAAAGGCCTGCCGTCAGCCGCCAGGATGTTGGCGGGCTGGCCGGGGGCGAGGGACAGCGGGCCTCTGTAGTTAGAGGGTGCAACGATCGGGGCCGCGTAGGCGAGGGGTGCAGGGTGCGCGAACAGGGGAGCTGCGGCAGCGAGGTGGGCGAAAGGTGCGATCAGGGCAGCCGAGCGTTTCTTGAGGAAGTGCACGCCACCACTGAGGGCCTTAGCAGTGAAGTGCGCGGAGCGGTCCAGGTTCACGTCCAGGGTGTCGAGGGGCCTGCCGTCGGCCGCCAGGATGTTGGCGGGCTGGCCGGGGGCGAGGGACAGCGGCCCTCTGTAGTTGCTGCCGTAGGGAGTCAGCAGCGGCGTCGTGTAGGCGAGGGGCGCGGTGTAGGCGAGGGGCGCGTAGGGCGCGATAAGTCCTGCGGAGGCCGCGGCCAACACGCTACATAATACCACAAACTTCAGCATATTAGAGTATGTAAGGGTAGTCCGTGTTATCTTAGCTCAGATGCACTAATGCAGTTGCTCGGTAGCGATGGCTTTATATATTAGTAAAATGAGAGTACTGACATTATAGGCGTTGCCGGAACACATCGCTAACCTTGAAAGGACAACTTTTGTCTGAGAAAATAAAGTTCATTCGATCGTTTTTATCAATCGGTAAACAACGAATTAATTAAGCGATCAAATATGGATAAAATATTGTAGCTAGAGTGGATGTCAACGACAGAAACAGCTTACTGTAGGTTCGTTGAAATTAAAATAATTCATATTTCAAATACATGCACGGGCGCTATCTGAAAATGTCATTTCGTTGTCAAATGTTTCTATTATTAAAACTACAAACTTGTACCTATTTATTTATAACATATAATTACATAAATATATTAATCTGGCTCTCGTATTTACCAAAATTTATATTATCCCTATGTAATCCAATTGTTTTAGTAGGTTCCTTTGTAAATGTGTTAACATGGAATTTTGTAAAATTATTATTATTAACCGCTTATTTTTTTCCATTTTGGATGTCATATTTTATAATAATCTCAATATTTTGCTATTTAATAATATAATAATAATAATACGTTTACTTCAGATAAAAATCCATAATACAGACAAAAGATACAATATGGTCAGTCAAACATACAAAAGAATTAAAACATATGGCTAACAATTACATTATACACAAAGTCAAAATTAAAATATAATTAAAATATAATTTAAATAATATGTCAGTCATGTCCGGTAATAATGTTCACCCACTTATGTTGGATCGGACAGTCTAAACGTGAGGCAATCATCTTGAGGATGCCGTTGCTGCTATCTCTCAAACGTCTCAATAAGGAAGCCACCTTTTTGCGGATTATCGCCGGATATCCATCCGTATGTGCTTCGGCAAACATTAACGACGCGCTGCAATATGGAGGCAGCCGCATCAGCATCCTAAAGATGTTGTTATATTGAACGCGCAAGACATTGGCGGCCCGAAGGGTGTGACTCACCCATAGGCTGCTCGAGTAAAATGATTGGCAGTAAGCCTTGAAAAGAGTGATTTTCACTTCTGTGGAACAGCGGGCGAACCTACGGGCAATCATATTACCTCGGACCGCCAATGCCCTACGCTCCCGTTCCAGATCCGCATCATCAGACAAGTCATCATTAACGACGTGCCCCAGGTATCTGAAACTGGTCACCCTCTGAAGCTCCTCACCGTATAACATAATATGTGGACACCAAGCGGGCACACTTAATTTTCCTTTAAAAAGAAGGACTTTGCTCTTAGCTGCGTTATAAGTCAGCCCATGCTCCACTGCGTATCTCTCACAAATCATTAACAGCTTTCGAACCGCACCCACCGATGGCCCCAGCAGCACCATATCGTCAGCGTAGCTAATGTTATTGACGCACACATTATCAATATGACATCCGGTATGCGTGCTGCTGAGCTCACCGATAAGGTCATTCACATATAGGTTAAATAACAGAGGAGAGGTTAGCCCACCCTGCCTAACTCCACAGTCCATACCGTACGAGTCAGAAAATGCACCCGCCCATCTCACCTGGTTCTGTTGGCAGAAATACCATTGCTTTAACAGAGATATGATTTCTACCGGCACACCCGCGCTTCCCAGCTTTCCCCAGAGCCTGTCATAAAGTACAGTATCAAAAGCCCTTGACAAATCAAGGAAACACGCGTATACCGGCGTTTTCCTGTCAGTATAGTACTTGACAGCTTGTTTAAGACATAAAATCGCACTCTCAGTAGAAAGCCCTTTCCTGAAACCAAACTGGGCTTCGTACAACCTAACATGATGTATAAGAATGTTGTTAAGCAAGCTGTCAAAAACCTTGGCAATTATAGTAGCAAGTGAGATGGGCCGATAGTTATTCCTGTCAGATAAATCTCCATTTTTATTCTTAATAACCGGAACTACAATAGTCTTTGTAAGTTCCTCCGGCAGGTACCCATGACAAAGACATAGGTTAAAAAACAAGGCGAGGACTCGCGGCAAGTGAACCCCGGCTAAGATGCTCAATACTGAGGCCATCATGCCCAGGCGATTTGCCTCTCTGCATATTGTTGATAACTCTTCTTACATCACTGGCCGTAAATTTAACCACTCTTTCCTGGGTGATAGCCCCAGCAATGGGCAAATCAGGCATACAAGTGCCCAATCTTGATCTCACCTTAAAGTGCTCAGCAAACATATTCGCGATCACACGGTGATCACTAACACCATTAACACTCACAGGAAGGCCAGGCTTCCGGCTTATATTTCCCGTTTCTTTCCAGAAAAGTTTGAAATTGTTCGCAAAATGATGAGAAGCAAGTGCATCCATTCTAATTTGTTCCTGCCTATCCTGGCACCATTTTAACTTTTGCTTAAACAATTTCCTACTTTCCTTCATGTCGACATATGCCTGACCGCTGTTTGGCTTCCCATCTTCCACCCAGGCCAAGAATTTCAACCTGGCCTCCCTATGGTAACTTGCCACATACCTAGTCCATCCTGCGACGAATCCACCCTTCCTCCGCGCCCTCACTTTATTGCGTGTACTTGTAGCTGCTTCAGATAGTATAGTAACCAGTTTCAGATACATATCTTTCAATAATAACCTGTGTTCAACATTCGAACACATTCCATCACAACATTCACCTAACGCATCTGGAAAATCAATCTCCCGTTCCCCGTCCCGGAATTTAAGTGGTTGTCGCATATTGTAAATTTACATACATTATACAAATAATTACACACATTATTCAAATAATTTTCACCCCTTATTCATATCGAGTACCTGAATTGGTGAGCTAGCAACAGTAGTTTCTAACAAATTAAAACGGTAAATTTGGTTGCTTAAAATAAAAATAGATTACTATAATTTATGATGTTTATGCATAGAAAAACGCATGTAATCGCAGTTTGGGATTTAAATATCTGTTTGTAATATTTAAAACCGAAACTGAGATTTAATGTAAGTGTAACTCATTATGTAAGTCAAGGTGTCTTGGTTTCGTAAAAGGTTTAATTAAAAATATTAAAATTATTTAACGCAAGAGGAATACGAACATTTCAGCATAATAAGTCGGCATCAAAGTAGTATTTACACCCAATTAGATCAGAAGGCAGCACTACCAAACATTGAGTTGTGATAACTACGAGCAACAACATATAGGTGTTTAAGTAATAAATTATATTTAATGAGCTTTAACTCCTAAGCACAAATATAAAATCAAGTCATACTTTTCTTATTGATGTGCTTGCTTAGTTTTTTACGTATAGTAATAAATATGTAATAATAAGTAATAACAATAAAAGCCCTTTATTCAGACTAATTGGAAACATAAAACACAGTCTTAAAAATTCATGATTAAATAATAAATTGTACTTCGTTAATTAAAGACTTTAGTTATTTTGAAACCGACTCTCTTGGTCTGTGTGCTTTTTGGCAAAGGCCTCCTCCAATTCCTTCCATTTCTCTCTATTGCCAGCTATTACGTATAATATACCTACATAAATAGGCGTTAATATCAAAAATTTGTAGAGACTACAAAATTTTGGTTATAACAATATAATCTTATACGGTATTTAGGTATATGATAATGTCGATGTACAATATTTGCTTTATTTAATTCACATGATCTGGCATGAAACGTTAATTGCTATCGTGCAGTTTAAATTAAATACTTAATTTATCGGTATCGGTAGCAATGTTTATTTTTTTGTAGGCACTTAGCGCAACTGACATTTTGTGCTAGGGCGTTGACTGCGTCTTGTTATTTACTTTGTACAGCCGTTCCATAGAATGTGTATTGCAACAAAAGCATTAAGACGATGATGAACTTACAAGGGGCTTGTGGACGACCTCGTGGGTTTTAAATATCAGCTTCCTGGACGAGCGCTTGCACCGGTTTGTAAAACGAGATCGCCCTTAGCTTTAGTGAATACTTTCTATAAATACTCAGCCCCACAATTGTCGGGCATCAGTCGTTCATCCGAACAACAATACAATTAACAATGTTCAAGCTTGTGGTTTTGTGTGCTTTCGTCGCCGCGGCTTCCGCCAAGCCCGGTCTCCTGATCCCGGCGCCCTACACCCAGTACTCGACATACATCGCTCCTGCAACAACAACCATCTCGAAGCAGGACAGCAGCGTGATCCATCCTTCTCCAGCCATCTACTCTACGTACTCGTACCCTGCTCTGACCCACTTCATCAAGAAGCGCTCGCCTCAGATTCCACTGGCGTACACCGCGCCCCTGCCGTACTACTCTAACTACGTGGCTACCCCTGCCTACAACACGCCGCTGATCAGCTCCGCTCCTGTGCTGACTCAACATGTTGCGAACATTCCCACCTTGCATCTCATCAAGAAGAGGTCTGCTCCCCTGATCCCTGCGACTTACTACACGCCCACCACCTACACAGCTGCCGCCCCTGTTCTGGCGTCCACTTATACCGCTCATGCTCCTCTGTACACCTCTACTCCACTGATCTCCCAGCCTATTCCTTTCGCTCATTATATTAAGAAGAGGTCTGCTGTCCTGAACAGCTTCATTGCTCCCACTTCCTACTCTCATCAGTCCAGATTCGACTTGCAGACGTCTCACATACCTTACGCCGCCGGCGGCATTGCCTACGCTGCCCCGATTTCCTACGCTAGCCCCATCGCCCTGTCCCATGTGTACTAAGTAAACATTATTAAGGATGCTTATGTAATCCTAACTACCGACAAATCAAGAACTGTAAATCCAAAATTCTCAGGTTATAATAGTTTTATGAACTGTACATACTCTTCATGACATATTAAATAAATTCTGGATGTTTAAATAACAGTTTTATTTCCCATATAATATAATGTTTTCCTTTAAATATTAAGTAGTTTATAGAAATGCACAAATTATATAGACTTATTACTAATTTCAAGTAGCATAAACTCAAGACACATTACAAATCGTTACATAACATGATTTGTAAATTGTGTTATCAACATTTCAAATTCATGGGTCAAATTCATAGTATTAGAGCACTTATAATAAAAAAACTTAGTAAATGTATTAACTTTATAAAAAATAAAAAAAATGTAAGCCCGTTTGATAGAACAGTGCATCACATTAAATCTCATTATAGTATGATTGAGATGATTGAGACTATAAAATGTACCCACAGTTTATTTATAAAGAAGAATACCTACTGTAAATAATATTGTTAGCTTTTCCCGCTTCATATCAGTCTAGCAACTTTTTTAATCATTAACAAAATAATTATAATGTTTTAATGGAGAAGAACGAGCAAGGAACTTCATAATTTACATTATATTCAATTTAGGTGGTACACTATTAGTTAAAGATATGCGTCAACAAGGGCCAGCGGTAATGGAGAAGAAGAAGAAATTCAATGCAATATATTCTACGTACCTATGTTTAATGTACGCTGTTGTCGCATTCACAATAAACCAAAAAAAAAAAAAAAAAAAATTTTTTTCCATTTTTGCATACAATACATAACATGTGGTTACGAAAAAAATTGCAATATTTGTGCGGAACTCTCGGTGAACTAGTCAGACTCGCAATTTTTAAATTAATTAATTCCTTTATAATTAATAATAAAATATTGTAAACAGAGTCGAATGTCTATGTCAAAGCCTTCTTCCTAGTTACCTCAATCTTATACTTATTCAATCAAACTAAATGTAAGCGGTAGGTCCAGGTCTGTTTATAATTCAGTACTTAAGACGTTTCATGATACGCAAGTAGTTACAGACGTTAGAAGCTTCAGCAATGCACCCTTAGAAGTCACGTGTAAACGTGTTGTGTTTGCCTACATTTCCTTAACTAAATCGAACAAAGGTATTTTTGCTCCGAATCCTATACAATAAGCCTTAAGTATTTCAAGTCTATTGTTAATAAATCAATCTTTGCAAACGTTAAGATTGAGGTATTGTTTTCATTATGTGGGAGTGTTTAGAAATTTCGGGTAGCTACAATACGATGTCCCTTACAAACTGTAAACACTTAGGAATATCTTAAAGATTTAGTAATTGAGTTTTCTTTTAAGGTTGGTCTGGACAAACAAACAAAAATTTAAACAAAAAATATTGTATTCTTTTGTTTATTTTACTTGACATAAAATGTATTTTTTTGCGTTTATTTAGTTGTTAATAATTTCGTTTGTGTACACATGTTTGAACTAGGCGTAAAAATAACTCTTATTAGGTTTTGAGTCTTTGGTTATTGTCAGTGAGTCCTTACATATAATGTCAGGGAGTAATGTTAAGAATTTGAGAAGCCTACGGCTCTAGCTTTATAAATTTAACTGAAATTAATGTATAAACAATAGGATCAGTTCAAAATAGGTATTTGTGTGGCGTGTGTTCGGCTTGGGACAGGAATTACACAATAAAATACACCAAAAACGTAAATAAATATTTAATACCTTATCATCATTTCAAAACTCATTAAAAAATTACTAACTTAACAAATTATTAAAAAAAAATGTCGTCTTTTGTTTTTTTTTTTACATTTATAGGGACATCTTCAGTCTTGTTTGAAAGTTAACTACAATAGGAATATCGTTTTAAGTCTTATCCTCATTTTCTTTACACATAACAAACTTCAAACTTCATCCATTTTCGGTTCATCCGTAGTTACTTGATTGTTATCATCGTACGCAACAATTACGTAGTTGTTATCTTGACTCTTTTGTTTATCTTCCGAGTTTTGATTTTCTTGATTTGCCTCCGTTCCTGTTGCGCAATTGATTTCTTGAGAATTTTGTTTGATTGCGTCCATATTTTGCGCCATTGAGTCGTCATCCTGTGTGTCTGTTTGTTGTACTTTATCTATTGAAATAGGATGTTCGAGGGCTCTAGCTAAAGGCAAATTATGGAAGAAACTCAATGCGACGGGTGTTAATATGGTATCACTTGTAAAGACTGGCGTTATCACTGTCCCTTGAGGTCTTTCAATACGTTTTTGGCTTTCATACAAAGTATTTGCAGGACTGTATATTAAAGGGCCTGATATGAAACTAGGACCGTGTTTGATATCGATTCTAGATTGATGAGATACTGCACTTGGCGCCGCGTATATCAATGGAAATATTTGTCCGTGCACTGTACACAAAAAACTCACTAGTAATATTAGTTTAATCATCTTGTTTCTTTATCCAAACCTGAAGTGTGTACTAAAGGCAGATGAGATGCTGTTTTATAACCGCATAACGGTAGTTGTTACGTAGTGCGGGCCCAACGGGTTCAAGTTCTCGGCCGCAGCTATTGAACGGGGCGTTGCGTCACTGCGCAAGAGTGAGCTTGGCCCCAGGGCAGTGGCCGGATTAAGATGCATTATACAAACGTCACTTATTAACATTTATGATCGATGCGCAGTTGCTAAATCACATATCTTACTTTTCCTACCAAAGCTACATCAGGAACTTTTGTTGAAAATTAACATTGCGACACGTACTAACGTGTCCGTATCATTACTATTGTGTTCATAAAATCTATTAAATTTATTTGTATTCGAGCAAAATGGCGAATTCAGACTTTTTTGTGACAACAATCACAGTGTTCAATAGCATTGCAAATGTACCTATTTATAGTTTTGATCCTGTCACTCTGAATCAGCGTTCATAGTATAAGAAGCTGGTCCTCGAGTTAGAATTCAGTCAGCTCTTGAAGTTCGATCAGATTTGTGATCTCGAAGTTACAAATTAAAATAAAATGTTGCGTGTTGCGGTGTTGCTCGCCTTTGCCGTTGGCTGTCATGGACACGCTGTGCCTCTAGTGGCACCAGTACATCATGTTCCGCTGCTGACTGGTTATGTCGGTCATGGTTACGGAGGACACGGGTACGGTGGATATGGCTACGGCGGATTCGGTCATGGAGGACTCAGCCACGGTGGACTGGGTTATGGAGGACTTAGCCATGGAGCTGTCGGAGGTCTAGGTTATTCTGGATTTGGGCACGCTGGTCTTGGTCTCGGAGGATACAGCGGTCATCACGGCCTGCTGGGCCATGGGTTATTGACCAAGTCTTTGGGACATCATATTTTGAAGCGCTCTCCTCATCTAGTGGCTCCATTAGCTCATGTTGGTCATGTTGCTCACGTTGCTCCTTTGGGTCATATCGCACCAGTGGCGGTGTCCCACCAGTCTCGCCTGGACGTCCATTCATCGCCAGCGGTCGTCACCTCAGTAGTACAACCAGTCGTAGCCCCAATCCTGCACGCTGCGCCTCTCCTGCATAAATCCGTCGTTGCGAGCCCCTTGCATTACGGAGGAGGGCTTGGAGGATTTGGAGGACATTACGGACATGGCTATGGCCACGGCTATGGTCATTACTAGTCCAAGATATTTTTAATTCTTTTGAAATTGTGTGCTTGTATTATAATCTGAGTAAGAAATGTTACCTTGTGATGTTTAGTTATAAGTCAGCATAAATAAAAACTTAAATAGTATTTTGTGTATTCATTTTACATACATTAGATCTAAACGAAATTTATTTGCCTATCAGTGGGATAGTTACAGGCCGATATCATTTATTATGTACAAAATAATTGTATTAAGTTATGCTCTATAAGATTTTAACGTAATTTTAACGATTTTAATTTAATTTAACGATTTTTGAGGTAATGCGTAGGCACGTCTACCAGTATTAGAGATATGAGTCTCGTTCCTAAAATGCCTTGGGCTAGGCAAACGCATTTCTTAGTTCAAGATCATTCTTTACTATATTCCCTTCAATCAACCAACGGAGCCTATCGCGTCTCACTGCATGTTCATACTATGATATTATATTATTAATTTTTAATTATAAATCATAACAGAATATATATTTAATGGTGCCTGTATCATTAGTGAATATTTGTTATACTTTTGGTGATCATAAATATTAGAATAGTTTTTATTAAGTATATTCGTAGGTAGTTCTTTATTTACGTCGTAAATTTATATAATTGTATGTACCCAGCCAGAATGATTCAGCAAATGTATTACAATAATTTACGTGACTGAGGGAGGTAACTTGGTGTTATATTAGTTCCGCATTTTATAGAATATGCGGGCGTGACCTTCAATTTATTTTACTTTATTAGAATAAAGTAAAACTTTCATAATACATTGTGATTATTAAGTTGATAATAATTATAATAAATGCATATAAAAGATTTTAATCCTAATTTCTATATGTATGCTATTAAAAATCTTGTTAAATACATAATTAAATAACATAAATAATTACCCAGTTTTAATAGTTTAAGCTTTAGTTTTTTTTTTGCACTTTTATAAAATGGTCTAAACTGACTGTATGAGACCTATTTAAAACAATGTTACACCTAAATTTAAATATTTTTTTCTGTATAGGTAAAACAACTTCGTAAATATTTTCTTCATTTTATAGTATAATAGAGTAAAATAAATGGAGTAAGTAAAAGATAGTAAATAATAATAAAATTGTTTAATTCGGCAGTGGTAAATTCGTTACACAATACATCTTAGAAAATTTACAATAGTTTCGTCGTTTGATCAGTTTAGTAGGGGTGGACGCTGTAGGCCTTGGGGTACACAGCGGAGTAGGAGTAGGGAGAGTAGGCCGAGACCACGGGGGAGTACGCGGACACGACGGGAGCGGAGTACGCGGAGACGACGGGGGTGTGGTAGGCCAGGGGGCTGGAGTAGGACACAGGGGACACTAACGAGCTGTAGGACAGGGGAGCTACGCCCACGGACCGCTTGCGGAGATGGTGGACACCGGAGAGAGCCTTGGCCTGGTAGTGAGCGGCGCGGGCGGCCACAACCTCAGGGGTGTCAAGAGGCACACCGTTGACGGCATCCAGGACGACAGCGGGGGAGTGAGGAGCTTGAGCGAGGGTGGCCACGCCGTACACGCCAGGAGCGCCGTAGACGGCTGGAGCGCTGTACACGGCAGGTGCGGAGTACACGGCGGGCGCGGAGTACACCGTAGGCGATCCGTGCACCACGCTGGAGCTGTACTGCGACACCGAGCTGCTGGCGGGCACCACCGAGGTGTAAGCCAACGGCGTCACAAACCCGGGCTTAGCGGCCGCCATCGCCGCGACTGAGAGCAACACCACCAGCTTGAACATTGTGGTCTGTGTTGTTGTCGAACTGAACTAGTTGAATCAACTGATGCCTAACACACGGTGACGGATCCTTTTATACGAAGCGTTGAGTATGTACTCCTTACCAAAAAAGTGCTGCTCAAACGACCTTCAAAACTACTATCTTTGCATTGATATTTAAGCCACTATTATTTTTATTCTAACGATCGAAGAGTTTTTTCACATGTGTCATTTGCTTCCGGAATCGATTTACATGTTATTTGTAATGTTACATACGATTTATGAATTTTTAATGTGTAGATTTTTTGGTCGAATTCATATATTTTTATCTTTTAAACATACTCATTTAGTGGGTATAGTAACTATGCTATTTATTTTTTTGCTTCATTAAATATATTTTAACTTTTTTCATGAATTTCATAGATATAATCATTGCACAACATACATGCAACAAACTAGAAATTTATCTTGTAAAAATATGAAGGCCTTGCTGCCAGGTGCTAGTTTCCATGAATGAAGGTCTATCAAAAGGCATTGTTTAAAATATTATATTGTTTTTGGAGCAGAACTGTCCGTAATTAGTCAGTGTTACTATGTTAGCAAAAATACGCATTTAGGAAAATTAATCACAATCGTATGATAATTTCAAGGATTCTGTCACGACCTTATAGACTCCCAGTGTACCAAAAGGTTTTATAATAGTAGGTGCAGTATAATAAAGTACACAAAGAGATATATAACGATATATGTAGGTATATGAATGTACTATGATGTATAAGGACAATCGCATCACTAGTTTCCAAAACAAAAATACTAGCGACCTGTTCTGGCTTCACACGGGTCGACAAAACATTAATAAATAATACACACAAACCTTCCTCTTGAATCACTTTATCCAATGGTGAAAACCACATGAAAATCCGTTCGTTAGTTTTTTGTGTTTATCGCGTTCAGACTGACAGACGCAACAGGGGAATTTGTTTTATAATATGCATAGATTTATATTGAAGACCACGTTCATTATTGTCAACGATTATTACGATGGTTATAGTCACGACTGAATTTTCAATTTGTGCTTAACTGATGATTCACGTGGTTAGAAGAAGTACTTATAATTCTTATTTTAATGTCTTTTGTTTTTATTTTAAATGAAAAGAACTAATTAGTTCCTCAATTAAATAAAAAAAATCGACACGTATTTTTGCTAATTCGTTACGTAAAATAAGAAAAATTACGTCTCTAATAGTTTTTATTTATCTATCACACGGGCATTAAAAAATAATTGACATCTCATAAAGCTCGTGTTATTTTTAAATTTCATATTTGTCTTTGTTAAGTCGTAGCCTTTTCGTATCATTTATCTTAAAGTTGCGTCCTTTTATTAGCATCTCGCTACACAAAACTATTTATTTATTATTAAACTATTTGTTTATTTTATAATTATTTGATTAGTATTTAATGCGTCGCTTTAAACTCGTGCAGATCAGATTTACTTCTGTCCAAGCTTTCACAGTGAGTTACGTAGTCCGTGAAGTGACACACTTTGTTATCTTAATGACACAATTGAAGTGTGCTTGATGGTATCAAGAAATTAGCATTGTGTACATAAATGTCAGGATTTCAGCACGCATTGCTGTTTTAGCGACTCTATATAGCCGTTGACATATAAAGCGCCAATGGTCTTTCTATTTTTAAAATATAGGTATGTAGGTATGTTACAGCTGTTTTAAAATTTGGCGTGGCTTCGCGGCTGATCTTCAATGACAATGTAATGCACATATTCCATTCTGAGGTTTACGCGAAAGTTAGACATTGTAATAAATCTACTTTTTTAAAGCCCGTGACCATTAAACCTGCAAAGGCGTCGAAACGTCGGAAACTAAAATCTAAAGAATCAGAAGATAAAATCAGTTCAAAAAGTAGTTTTATTTCAATGTAATGCTTGTTTGAATGAATGACGATAATAATAATAGTCGCTTGTTTTTTTAAATAGTTGTCCTGTGTTACTGCTGTCTGTCCTAATGAGATAAGTACAAATAAATGACAAGCCTCTGTAACCGAATTAGGCCCTGCCTTTATTTCGGTAACTAGCGCAGCGCCAAAACAATATTTAGAAAAAAAGGATATTAAAACATATCACAGGTCCTATGTATATATCTATCGTATATATGTATATCTCGTAAGTGTAAATCACTATTTAAATTTAAAGTAAAAACTCTAGGAAAGATAGTGATCGGTATATTTGGTTCTAATTAAATATTAATATATGTTATCATTAAAAGTCCGCCTCAGTCTACCTGACGGGTAAATCGTTATGATCGATGTTGCAATAAATATCGGTCTAGGACCTAAATGTGTCTAGGTCCGTAAAACATGTTTTATTTGGAAGCATACAAAAACCTAAATACTCCAGGAGAAACAGGTAAAAATTTACCTTGATATAATATTATTAAAAAGATATTAAGCGAATCATATATGAATTATTTAAAGCTATGAGAAAGGAAGTGCAAATGGTTAATTAGCAATTATGTTATGATTACATATTAAATACATTATTATAAATTTATTCTAAATACGTTGATACTATACATAATTAAGAATTAATCATACAGCACTTATCTATTATTATAAAAATCTAATAAAACTCGTTGCAACCGTCACAGTAGAGCGCCATCAATGTCTTATTTCGTGGTAATATTACACCTAATATTATTATCTAACTTAACATGGTAATGTAACTAACAACACACAACAAACTAACTGTAACTTAACATTACCATGTTAAGTTAGGTAATAATTTTTAATAAGTTGTAATGTTAGGCCTCTGTTTCCATCCCTATTATCTTTAACGAAATAATGGTACCTACAATATGTACGATATCTGACAATTGCACCTACGTTCGGTAAAAATAGTGCAATAAAGATCAGTAATTGCATGAACGGGTAAAGAACTCGTCGAACTTGACTTTCATTTCAAACTTCTCGGACAGTATAAATACATACGACGCCCAAAAGAAAGCATCAGTTTCATCTTATTACCCCGTCGTTCGCATCTGAATATACACAGACCACGATGAACTCGCTGGTGGTGTTCTTATCTGTAGTGGCGCTCGTCGCTGGCAAGCCGTCCGTCCTCCTTCACGGTGGAGCAGTAGCCTACTCAACGCCGGTGGTCGCGGCGGTCAAGGCGTCACCAGGAGTGGTTCTCGCCTCGCCCGCTGTGTACTCCGCTCCTGCCATAGCTGCTATCGCCCCTGCAGCGGTGTCCAGCCAATCGCGCATCGACATCAAATCAACTCCGGCCATCACTAGCACTGTGGTCTCTGCTGCTCCCGTCGCCTATGGTGCCTCATTCGCCTACAATGCACCTCTGGCCTACAGCACGCCCGTCATCGCCGGTGCCGTAGCTCCGACCTACCTGAAGACCGCGTTCGCAGCTCCCGCTCTGACCTCATACGCCGCCATCCCCGCTGCTGCTGCCATCGCTGCTCCTGCCGCGCCCGCCGTGCCTCTGGACACCCCTGAAGTGATTGCTGCGCGTGACGCCCACTTCGTAGCTAAAGCTTTTGCCGAGCACTCGGTCCACAAGAGGTCTGCTGTCTTTAACCACCTGGCTACCCCTATAATCACCTCGTACGCCGCCTCCCCAGTAGTGCCCACCTTGCACGCTGCTCCTCTTGCGTATTCGGCACCCATCGCCTACTCTAGTCCTTTCATCACCAAGGCTTACGGAGTGCACGCCTGGTGAGCACCACTACAGTAACGTGAACTAAGTTCTCGGTTCAGATAAGACGAAAGACGAATTATTGATGGCTTGTAAATAAAGAAAATTACACAAACAAAACTTATTTCATTAGTCAGTAAACAACCTACGTACATACTATATTAGTTATTAATATTTTCGTTATCTTTACAGAGTATAGAATAAAGTCGTTCCCGCTATTTGAATGTTTAGATCTTATAAACTACACAACGTATTGAAATACAGTTTTCAGCAATAGATAAAGTGATTCAAGAGGAATGATTTCGTGTACATTTAATTCATCATTGTTTTGTCTACCCATGCAGTGCGCGGGCGGGTCGCTAGTTAATAATAAGCTAAAGAGTTTTATTTTTTTAACGCGCTAATCTCTGAAACTAAAAATCAGATTTTAAAAAATCTTTTCGCATTCGATAGCCTTATTATCAAGGAAGGTTAGGCTTTTTAAAATCTGGTACTTACACTCATCTTGTACACAAATACCAATCAATAAAAGTAAGGCAAATGAAACGCCGGAGCAATATGACACTGAAAAAGCTAAGACACCAATCCAAGTATATACATTCCTATTGAAAAGTGTTATTATGTTAAAGTCGAAAGTTCTAGTTTCCGTATTTTACTCCGGAATCCACAACAAACAACCTTAAGGTATCTTAAACAACAATAGTCAGGAAACCTGATGAAGTTATCAAGGTTAAACATACAAACAAGAACATAACATAAATAATAGTTTACCATACAACAGTGGTACATACTAATTAGTTTATTTTATGCCTGTAAAGAGCTCAAATCAAACACAAAACATTTCAATAATTTAGTTAAATAATAAAAATTAAAAAAAATTGTATACATTATTTAATTTAAATCGTGACACCAAAATAAATGAACTATAAAAAACAATAATTATAAAATTTTAAAACCCGGCTTATAAACTAAAAATGAATAAAACAAGTTGTACTTATTAGTTGATTGATATCTTTGCATTCGGGGACCCGTTCTTAGTGACATGTTTTTAAATGTAAATTATATAGTTTTGGAATGTGCTCATTAAGTTTTTCAATTTAATACTCATGTTGTAATCATACTAAAAAATATATATTTTTACACATTTGACAATGATGCTATTCGACCATATTGAATTTTTGTTGACCAAAGTTGAAGTGTTTAGACTATGTGATAGTCTTGTCTAGTTTAGACTACGTGATAGTCTAAACACTTCGGGGAGAATACGAACCTAATGAGAAACAAGCCTATATGCATACATATACTGGGTGTCTCGGAAATTATGGACGATCGAGTGGCCAGAGGTTGACACTTAGAGGTATCTGAATCACCCCCACTCATGTACCGGGTTTTTTTTGTCGTTTTTGAGTTACAATAAATCGAAAACGACAAAAAAACTACACTCTGTATACCGGCGAAAACCATTACCCTCCTTCTGGGTCAGTTGGCTAATAAAAGAATTGTTATAAGTTTTAATGAAACACATATTATGTCGAAAAACAAACTTTTTATAATCGACTCAATACTCAAAACAAGTCACGTTTCCTTGTGGACGTTATTAATTAAAAAAAAACAGTAAGTTGTAATTTTTTACCCGAAGAAGGAGGGTAATGTTTTTTGCGCGACTGTATAACCCTTCCATTGTGACCTCCTGTAGACTAAAATGCTTGACCGATTTTGATGTGTGGGGTGTTATTAGATTCGTATTCTTCCCCGGAGTGGCATAGGCTGTGTGTTTTTCATTTATTACAACTGAAATCAAATAAAAGGCCTCGATGAGCACTATTGCAAAAAAATATTTTTTAAACCATATCTGGAGGAAAAGTACTCTAAATACCTCCAGTATTTAGAGCACTTTTTATCTAGTACCGTTGAAGTTATATGTTATTATACATTTCATGTAATTAAAACCAATAGAAGAAAAAAAAAAACTTCAGGCCTGGTTTACATTTTCAGGTTCAGGTTTGAGTCCTGCCTCAAACCTTACATTTCATGATTTTCCTTTTATTTAATTTACATATACATTGTGTTAGAGAGATTTGATCCTTATGATTAACCCTGTCGATTGATGCCATAAAAAAGCAATTTTCTTTTTTGAAGTTACCACTTTAATGACCGGTTGTGATAAGCGTATTTTCGTTTTTTTTTTTTTTTATTATAAATTTTTTCTTAAATAAATTAATAAATGTTTTTGTTTAACATTATCTAGTATATAGAGTACTCTTCCTACCGGTGTGGATCATATATTCCATTCCATCCTAGGTAATAACTAGTGTGATTTCCTAGTGCTTATGGTGTTAGTTCTAATGTATTGTTTAATGTTTGTGGTAACTACTTGATTATTAAAAAATGTTGTGTACTGTCAAATGAAATCAGTTTCGTTTGTTTAATTTTCTTTATTTACAAGCCATCAATAATTCGTCGTTCGTCTAATCTGAACCGAGAACTTATTTCCCGGACCTGTAGTGGTGCTCACCAGGGGTGCACTCCGTAAGCCTTGGTGATGAAGGGACTAGAGTAGGCGATGGGTGCCGTGTACGCAAGAGGAGCAGCGTGCAAGGCGGGCACTACTGGGGAGGCGGCGTATGAGGTGATGATAGGGGTAGCCAGGTGGTTGAAGACAGCGGACCTCTTGTGGATCGAGTGCTCGGCAATAGCCTTAGCTTCGAAGTGGGCGGCACGCGCAGCAATAACTTCAGGGGTGTCCAGAGGCACGGCGGGAGCGGCAGGAGCAGTGATGGCGGCAGCAGCGGGGATGGCGGCGTATGAGGTCAGAGCGGGAGCTGCGAACGCGGTCTTCAGGTAGGTAGGAGCTACGGCACCGGCGATGACGGGCGTGCTGTAGGCCAGAGGTGCATTGTACGCGAATGAGGCACCGTAGGCGACGGGAGCAGCAGAGACTACAGTGCTTGTGATGGCCGGAGTCGATTTGATGTCGATGCGCGATTGGCTGGACACCGCGGCAGGGGCGATAGCGGCTATGGCAGGAGCGGAGTATACAGCGGGCGAGGCGAGAACCAGTCCTGGTGACGCCTTAATCGCCGCGACCACCGGCGCCGAGTAGGCTACTGCTGCACCGTTAAGGAGGACGGACGGCTTGCCAGCGACGAGCGCCACTACAGATAAGAACACCACCAGCGAGTTCATCGTGGTCTGTGTATATTCAGATGCGAACGACGGGGTAATAAGATGAAACTGATGCTTTCTTTTGGGCGCCGCATGTATTTATACTGTCCGCAAAGTTTTGAAATAAAAGTCAAGTTCAACGAGTTCTTTACCCGTACATGCAACAAGTGATATTTATTGCACTATTTTTTTCGAACGTAGGAGTCATTTTCATATAACATACATGGGCTTTTACGTATTTCATTGTACCTGCCTATTTTATATCGACAATCGTAATGAAAACAGAGTGGATGAAGAAAAATTTTATATTACGAAAATCATCTATCAGCATGCTACTGTACCAGCTGTTCTATGTTTTCATAAATGTATCTAAAAAGTAGTAAGGACTGAGTCTGTGCAAAAATGCCTTGCCTAGCTTTTGCTAGCGTTTTACAAACAAAACATATGAATATAAACCTATATATCGGTTATAAAAATGATATCAGACAAAAGCTAGTGAATGCTGAGATGACGAGCAGTAGAGGTGAATAGACGCAAAATACGAATTGCGCCAACCAAATAATTGGGAACAGGGTAGGGAGATGATGAGAATTGGTTATAAAAACAATTGGTTTTGCAAATTCAACAAAAATATTACCGAAAGAGACTAAACTTAAAATAGTAGGTAGTTGTCGTTTATGACTTTCTTGCATTGTCCAACAAAGGTAGTAATCCCATAGCTTTGTAAAAATGATAAGCATGATGCCATCTTATCTATAGTATAAAACAAAGTCGCTCCCGCTGTTTGTATGTTTGATCTTTTAAAGTACGCAACGGATTTTGATGAAGTTTTCATCAAAAGATAGAGTCATTCAAGTAAAATATGCAGTACAGAAAAGCCGAGAAATTGAAAGATTTGTTAAGTTAAAAACTTAACAGTTGAACCCGGGGTGGGTTAGTTAGCGTTAGTAACGTTAGCATATTTTAAATTCGTACAAAATTATTATGTATTACATTATAATCTGTAGCCGTGGCATTTACTCGGGCATTGCCATTTATTGTTTATACGTATTATTTCTATTGTATATTGTTACATAGTAGATATTAATAATATAATTTATTAAACGTCATACAAAAGTAATTAGATCATTCTGTAGTCATTATGATTTTATATCCGGAGGTGGTAAGCTGAGTAGACCTTTTTACCTTTTTACCAACATGTATGTTTGAAAAATTATACGTAATTTAAGTTAAGTTATCTTGAGTATTTTTTCAGATGTGAGTAGTTCAATATAAACCTAATTTTTATTAGGGCAATTGGGCTAAGGAATCCAACTCAGGATCAAACGGATATCATTTACATCCTTAATTAAGAGACGAAACGAGTTAACGGATGTAATACCTATTTATTTTATTGTATGGAATAAAGCTGGATTTATTTCGATTAAATTTATCTCTCGAGGTTATTTATTTCAATTATTGTCCATGTCCATTTGATAAGATTTATAAAGCTTAATGTTACCTACTTTTTGACTGTTCTATGGATACCAAATAAATGTATAACTAATTATACATACTCATTCACTCTCCATACAATAAACATACATCCATTCTGTCTTCAGACAGCCACGTATGGAAAAAAAAGGAAAAAATTTATAAAACAATGGAAGTAAATGTTAACCTGCAATGAGATATTGTTATTCGTATCGGTGTGCGCCGTAAACACTTTGAGTTTATTTTTTGCGGCAGCGGCCGGTCTAAATGTTAAGGTTTGATCGACCTTGGACGCGCTTTCATGCTCATTCTGACCAGGGCGTAGGCTCCACTCGTATGTTTATAGAGCTGTTAAAACGCACTGTGTCCTAAAACATTTGTGTTTGAATTCAATCGGGAAGAATATATTTTAAATTTTTTATGAGGTTATTTAGGAGTCAATTTTAGTTACAGTTTTGTAAATTTTTGTAAAAAGTTTTGTAAAACATTAGAACAATCAAACAGAGACTTAGATGAATAGTATAAACTGTGGGTAAGAGAAGACCCTAACCTTGCATTTAAAAAACAATTTTAATAAAATTTACAATACCATAAAATGCAATTTTTTTTACTGACCCTTTTTTGTAAATTTAACAGTAATTTTATTACATAAAAAAACTATCGAATATAATCAAATAAAAATCAACACACTTAAAACATTTTAACATCGATATTAACAGCTCTCGTAATATATGTATCAAGAGCGTCGGTAGCATGGCATTACACTTGAAGTGGCATGCGGAATCTGTCAGCCCGTATATGGGCACCATATCTACTGCCAGACTCCTCTTGCATGTACTTTATGTTAAGTTATATTATTTGTTGATAATACGAGTATAATATATAGTATACAAGTTGATAACGTGTAAATATTATGGGATAGTGAGATGAATGGCGTTTGCGAAGATCCCTGTCCTGGACAGAAGAAGATAGTATATTATAAAATAAATAAAAATATTTAAATCATAGATTTAAAACATGATCTTTAGCTTTCGTGAAATCATTTATAATCATCTTATCACGTATACATTTTGAGAACATTTTTTCGATTTGGGCACAAATGGGTGCCCTCAATTGTCTTCGTTCGTACAAAAGATTTATAGAAACTTTGTAAAATACACTGTTAATAAACCCATCAATCTAAAAGGCATTATTAAAAACTCTTAAAATCCCTTTAAGAAAACACATAAAAAAAACATAGTTTATTTCATACTTTGCCATTGTTCTAGATTTTTCATAAAGATACTATTTCTTCGATTAACCCGCAACATACATTAAGTACCCGTCTTCGATCCAGTAATCATGTACCGACAAAAAACAAGCGACATTTTTAATAGGAACTAATTATAGACATTAAGGCAATATGCAAACTGAATACCGGTTCTGCTCGAGTCGGTTTCTTTGTGTGCCTGATTTGTAGTTGACAACTGGTCTATGTACAGGATTTAACGAGACTCATATCCGTTGAGCAAAACCCTTTATGAATTTATTGTGAATATGTGATGTGATTATAGTGCTAAGTACTGGCAAATACGAAGATACGAATTAACTGGCGTCCAAAATCCCTTTTCTACATTGTCTCAGTCCTGAGTGTTTGTGGTACGTTCGTTCTCTTTGATTCCATAACACAATTGCTATTGCTACTTACTTTAGGTTTAGAGCAATGTATGCAATGTGGTCCACCTTTATTTATTTATTTAAGTAAAGTCGTTTTTGTGTTTTTCTGCAAGGTAGTCTTGTAATCGTGATTTTAATTAGTAAATTTTTCATTCCTTTTTTAAAATTCACAATGGTACATTTTTAAAAAAGGTTCGTAAGTATATGTGACTGAAACATTGTAACTTTACAGTCATCAATAATAATAAAAACTCTTTATTGTAGGTACACCAAGAAATAAATTGAGAGAAAATAATATACGAATTTTCTAATGTGTATTCATATTCACTATTATAATAGCATTGATTTTAAAGAATGTAAAGTGAAACAATTAATGTAATGTTAATTTTAGCAAACTCTAAATTCTGTCATCTGAAACACCGAGACCCGTCTACAAAAACCATTAGCAGAATTATTGTTAGTGTCTTTATTTCTATATTATGTGCCAAATATGTAAACAAACACGAGTTTTAGGAAAGAAAAACTAATACTTACATATAAGGTTTAGTTAGCGCTACTACAACATGTTTTTTATTACTTTTTCTACAGTGGGTACTAGGCAGTCTTAAATTAACTTTATTTACGCTTGGATAAAGTTGATGTTTGTTTGAGTGGAAATAGCGTCAAATGGCACTAGAATTTAAATGTGATATGTAGTTATAAAACTGTATTTGATTTGGTCTAACTTAATTTATATATGCAATGTATAATAGTAAACATTTAGCCAGTAGCCACCAAAACCTATCAATCACATATTAACATAATTTATTTGACGGCCATGTTAATTTAGTACCTTTTAATAGAGATTTATTATTTATTTGCGCAGTTTAATTTATTTAAAAATACTCATTAATTATAATTGGGGAGTGGCAATAAACAACTGTATGAATTTATAGCATTTTATTATGGTTCCAAACATGGCACAACTTTCCAACTCAAATGAGCTAGATTTTGCTCCAGTATAACATTCCGAATTGTCTTAGCACTATTTAATAATAAATATATGGAGTAGATGTTGACTGTTGCACTATTTGGGACTATTTTGGACTAGGCCTGGTGGTAGGGCCTAGTGTTAGCTGGGCTCGGTTGATGGTTTCACCAGGCGTGGGCGTAAGCAGGTGCGGCGACCAGCGGCGCGTGCGCAGCGACGATGGGAGCGTGGGCAGCCACTACAGCGGGAGAAGCGAGCTGGAAAATGCAATAAGTGTTTGTTGAAAATAAATTATTAAAAACTGTTGATCAAAGGAAAGGAGAAACACTTCTTCACTGCGTCTGTCAAACCTTACATAGGGCGATGCCAGTCCACGAAGATTTCCGATGTTTCCGAAACATTTATGATTACAGTTTGTAAGCAAATTTTTTTGTACCAAATAAGCCAACTACGTTTCGGTTACTGGTGTCTAGAGGAGCAAAATTATGGGACTTGATTATGGAGATTTATAATTAATTATTATAATGGCCGGTCTACCTTAAAATAATCGCTTGGCCACACCTTGAATCGACGTGATTTGTATCCCGATTAATATATTTTTGTATTATTTTTTAATCAGTAAAACCTTTTTCATTGTAGCAACATATTAATTCAAACAATCAATATGAATATAAATATGAGTTATGGTTAGTTGTAATATTTAAGTTATATCCCTTCAGGCAAACGCTAATCTTAGTTTTATAAAAAAAAACGTTTAGGTTAAAAGACATCAACGCGAATGCATTTTATTTATAGGTATATATAAATACTGAATTATTATTATTAAATTAATTATGAAATGTGACATTATATAATAAGTTTATGTAATTAAGTATTTGCAGGTATATCTGCGCGTGAGACCTTGACAGACTGAATTTCCTAGTAATTCAATAACATTTGCGGTTTTAATAATAATGGTTGTACTTTGTTATATAAATAAAACGTGTTCGCCAATAGAGTATTAGATTTAAGATAATAAGCAAGAAATGATTTAATGAAAATGACATGTGTTTTGAGTTTTTTTTTGGAACTTGCATTGACAGCCATTCAGGTAAACATTTTGGAAACGCTTTAAAGTAGTTTATATATTTGAATTTAATACCTTGACAGTGTTGGCGTAGGAGGTGGCGACGGGCACGGCTGTCTTAACGACGGGAGCGCTGTAGATGGGCGCGCTGACGATGCCGTGTCCCCAGCCGGCGGCGATCGGCGCGGCCGCGTACGGCGCGTACCCGCCGATGTAGCCGGGAGCGGCGGCGGCCACGGCCAGGAGGGCGGTGAATACGAACTGGAAAGTTATAGAAGAATACATAAGTATAGGTATATTTATAAAACAGCTTTAACAACTTGTTGAAGCTTTTGGAGTAATCTTATGTGTAACCCCCGAATACTGAAACGCAAATTAATTTTAAGACTTTCTTAAATGTCTAACTACTTTACACCTCAAAATGACTGAGACAGCATGAGACTGCAAACTAATTGACATTTCTGTATTCGGCTCTGAGGCTAGTTCAGTAGCAGTATTTATGTAGCATTAAATAATCGTGATCCATAATAACCTGTAAAGGATGGAACTAGTTAAAGCCATCTAGTTTGTTATGGTAGCCACACTAATATTTTGTTTAATTTCGAGTCGGCAATCTGTCACGGATAAAGAGTAATAATCACGCTTTTATTTCTAGAATTTCTTATCGAAAATAAAACATTTTTTTTTTTTTTTTTTTTTTTTTTTTTTTTTTTTTTTTTTTTTTTTTTTTTTTTTTTACGACTCCCGCACTAAGGAATTTAATCCTTGTGTCGCGGGGGGTTTCACAAACATTCAAATCACATGCACAAAGAACACCCAGACTTGAAACAAGCATTTGTGGGTCACACAAATGCTTGTCCCATGCGGGGATCGAACCCGCGGCACGTCGCGCACAGAGGTAATTGGCGTGGTGACTTATACCACTCGGCTATCCGTGCAGTCAACATTAATGGCCTTATTTATAAAAATCTCGACGGTAATAAGCAATTGCTAAGAAACTTCTAAATTTAAATTCTTTATAGAAAAATTGAAATAAGAATGTGCTAATCAACGTCGAGATTTTCATAAATAAGGCAATAAATCAATAATTCCAAAAAAAAAATATTGTTTTCATATAATATGTTACATGCAAATACTTAAGTATTATACACTAACTTAGCGGCTTACAAACTGCGAAAATACACACAAAGGCGGTACAATACTGCGTCAGAAAGTCGAATTTCCTTTAACGGAATCAAAGAGAACTGTGGGCGTTTTGTTCAGAGACACGTGGTCATGCGTGTGGCTCACGTCTTGTGGACCAACACGCGGCTCGCGCTTGTTACCTCTTACCAAATATCACAAGTATTATGTAAGCTATTTCTTTCATCTCATGGACTACTTTTCTTAACTTTTTTCCTGGAATTTTTCGGGGGTTGGTTGGACTTGAAAACGTTCAAGTAAACATATCTGGTTTGACTGCGATATTAAAGATTATATCAGTAAGAACAGCAAGATCTCTATAGCCTATTTTACTATTTTAATAAATAAATAATCAATTCTGATACGTAAAAAAAACTCTTTTTTTTCTATTTTATCAACGCGGCTGAAGGCAGTCTACCTACTTAAGTACTAATTTTAGAAATAATATATAACTTTATTTATAGACACAAAACGTACTCGTTATTAAGTTAATCTCACATTACAACAAAAGAAACACAATCAGTATTAGAAAAAGGTTCGCAAAAGCAAAGCTTTTTATTTTGATATAAAACAAATTATATTTCTCGGTATTTATTTTTGTCCTAAGTTTATCCACAAAGGGCGTTAGTGGGAGGACACCTTTATAGTTTATCTAGATCAAGTCTCGATCTAGACCGGTAATAATAATTGCGTTACCATTGACGTTTGGTTCTTGACATCAATTCCAATAAGAACAACACTAAGTCTAAGTAAGCTTAGTAATTACAGTAATCAATTGTATTAATTAATAAACAGTCCTATTACACATAAGAATGTAGGGTTAATATTTTGTGAATAGTGAAATTTATTCACCGATGTTTCTCTTCAGAATTATGCCTAGTCACTTTATTTCTATTATCATTACAAAGGTAAATGACGAGTTTAATGAAAAATATAATTAGGATTCTTTAACTCTAACTACTGCACTAAAGAATAATATTATTTACTTAAGGGATTTCTTATTAACAAATTTAAGATCGATAGTAAGGAATCCTTTATTCATATTTACTTTAATTTTTTATTACTTTCTTAATCAGTCTAAGACACTATTTTAAACGGCGACGGAAAACACAGTGAGGAAACCTGGCTTTTAAAAATTTAAATCTGAAATCACCAACCCGCAAGTGAGCACGCGTGGTGATCATATGCTCGTGCCTTATCTACATTAGAAGAGGCCTGTGCCAAGCAGTGGGACATTTATAGGCTGGTATTATTATTATTTTTGCTTACATTCGTTAAGCCGCAAATCCTTATTTAATTTTGGCTAGCAATAAATACTTTATGTCTATTATTACTACTATTTATTATTTTGTGCTATTATTTAGTTGTAATTAAACCTTTAGCGTCTCTGTATTACCTATTACTTATTTATTACATAACTAGTTTTATAATATTTTATCCATGCTTATTCGATAACCCATTTAAATTGGACACAATAACTATCTCAATAAATTGTTTCTACCTAATAATTAAATGATATCACAACTGGAATCATGTTTTATCTTGAGTTTCGCCCACATTAATCTCTTTGAGCTGGACAAGATAATAAAAAGTTAAGGATATGGCTCTGGCAAAAAAGCCCGTTTAAAATATGTATCATAAAGTATAATATATTATTATTGCAAGGACCTAGATATAATGTCCTATAATAATATCGGGCTACATAAAGTTCGGTAAACGAGTTCGGTTGGTTCGTAGATTGCCAACAATTTTCGAGTAATAATTGATTTTAACACCCTTTGTTTTTGTTTATTTTTTTATATTATACACATCTTAACTAGTTGAATTTTAAAGACATTAATTAACTAAGACATTAATATTGAAAACTTTTGGTAAGAAGAATATTCATTAAGATTTTGGAATTTAATATTTAACCTACAGATTCACTTCTTCGTCTGTAGATTTTGTAAGCTTAAAAAAAAATGTTTTAAGTATCACATGTCAATGTTTTCTTATTATGTCTTCACGAACTTGTATCTCATTTAGATCTAAATATTATACCCAATCAAATAATATGAATTATGAGAACTAGTCTAATTATTTTCACACAGTTTTTTCGTAAAATAAATTATTTACTCCAGACGTCTTTATGACACAAATAAATTTTATCATGGCCGCTGGATAAAGAACATTGACATGTTGGTTCGAGCTGTTTGTTAAGATTTACAATTAGATTAATAAAAAAGCGTAACTGGTCGAGTACCGGATGGCAACTGTGCCGACCTCGGCGGGTCGTTGCCGCAGGGAATGTCAATTACAGAAAAAATACTGAAGTAACAAATATAGCAAGTGAATCATGACAATCATTATCGTTGAAAAATAACAAAAGATCGTAGTAATGTAAGGACGTATGATATCATAATATTTAAAACTAATTTTCTAGTGTAGGTACAGATTTTTTCTGCACTCATTTTTATCCATACTTCCAATATTGTAAATGCAAAATAAACTCAGTTTGACTGTGTTTTTGTATGTCTGTTATGCTTTTACTGCTAAACCGCTGAACCGATTTTGATGTAACTTGGAAAGCTTGAATCCCAAGAAACGATATAAGCTAAGCTTTTTGCTGCGATAACCGACACCCACGCGGACGTAGCCGCGGGCAAAAGCTAGAACTTAATATTAATAAATCTGTTAGACAATATCATGTTACGAGTTTTATTTTAATATATTTAATCATGTGTGAAGAACACAAAGTCCGTTTATTTTTACACCATAAACTTAATTGACGAATCGAAACTTTTTTATTCAAATTTTTATGTCCGTTGTTGGTATTATCTATAATTTATTCATAGTGGACGCTTTGATCGAATGTCGTTTTACATATTCTGATTCGTAATTAAAGTGATTGCTATTAGCAGTAAGGCCGCTAATCATTTACATAGTGTCTGGAAGACTTTTTTGTTTTATTGAATTTGTTAATTTGATATCTGTTTAAAATCTTTGATAACTTTTTCTAATGTGTAATTCAGAAAGGGGATGTGACGTGCGTGTGATAAAAGGCTAAATCTTACCAGCTTGTACATTTTGAAGGGATGGGGTGGTTCCGTAGTAGTGAAGAAGAAGGATGTAGGAGCGAATGTGCCTTAGGACCGTTAAGTGTGGCTTTTATACCTCATAGACACATGGCTCAACCAAATCTGTCTAACCCTACCTATAACTAGGGCCTAGGTCAGTCGTAGCATACAGCTGTACTGTACAGACAGCAAAAAAAGTACAAACCCCAAAAACATATAAATATTTATTTGCAAAAAATATACAAATTAAAATAGATATATTTATTTTTAATTGGCTATCAAAATTGCATTTTTAAGGTAAGTTTTAGTGGATTATAATGTAGGTTAACCGGGCATTTCGTAACAGCCCTTTCAAGTCAAATTGTAGGCAGTAACTTGAAATCTGGTTTCGCTATTCACGGAGCAATATTAGTAACATTGTACAAGTATTTCATCATTGTTTATTTGATACTTTGATATAATAATATTTGAGCAAAATATACAAAGCTAAATAGTAACTGTATCTATGAAATATTATCTGACGGTTTCAGTGAGCAGTGTACCGAAATAAAAAGGATAGGTGTATTGTTTTCAGACAGAGCGCACACACACGAAAAAACATTTTGCAATTATTTTTCTCTTATTTTCTGTAGATATTCTCCTTATTCCATTTTTGGGTTAACATTACCTACCTATATTTAAAATTCGTTTTAAAAATAGTTGCAAGTCTTAAATAGAATGTGAATGTATTTCTAATCGAATGTGTGCGCCTACTTTAGTTAAATACGATCTTATTTCATATGTCAAGCATGATATAAAATCTAGTTTTGATTTCCGAATTGTGTAAGACTAATAAATTTCAATTAAGTATCAGAGCGTTTATTTTCGTTCACTCTAAATTACATTGTCGGTAAAATTCTAATTTGTTACATTTGCATTGATTTACAATCTGTTTGCTAAACTAGTATTTTTTGAATACCTATGTTTTTTTTCGGTTTGGTATGTAATTAGCTGTCTGGACTTTAATGTATCTTATATTATGTCGAGTAAAAAAAAACACATTTCCCTAAAATATGTTGCTTTGGTACAGAATACTTTGATCGAATGTTTACAAATACTTGTAGTAGGTACCTCACTAAACATGAACATGCTATTTTTCCTAGACTCAATATAAAATGAAATACAAAAGCTCAGCGAAAGGTATTAAAATCACACTACGAACATAAATTGCAATCAATTCCAAAACAAGATTGAGATATTTTTGCTTTAAAATAACAAACACATGTAAAAATATTTGCAAGCACGCTTACCAGAATAACTCAGATTTCCATTCTTATTGAAGTTCTCATATCTACGCTTTATAGCAACGCTTTGCTATAGAATTCTATTTATAGGTCACTGGTATTGCACAATGCAGGCTTCGAAATTGATTCCCGAAGCATTCAATAGTTTATTAATAGACTCTTGCAACGGTCTGTCAAGAGCTTTTATTAGAGTCTGCACTGATACAGCTATTGAGAGAGTTCTAAGTATAAACGCTAGGAATACTAAACTCTGATATTAATTTCTGAGAGAAACGAGCTTTATAATAATGATATAAT
The DNA here is from genome assembly GCA_932294365.1 of Diachrysia chrysitis. Taxonomy (NCBI): domain Eukaryota; kingdom Metazoa; phylum Arthropoda; class Insecta; order Lepidoptera; family Noctuidae; genus Diachrysia; species Diachrysia chrysitis. The sequence goes on from OW028653.1 coordinate 6,749,278, forward strand.
TTATTTATTCGAATAATTAGGATTCAGACAATTTTGCAATGGTATACAAATAAAAATAACTAATTAATTTAACGATTAGTATTTTGTTCCACTTCGGAAAACTTAGTTCTTTGGGGCAGTCCTATTTTGCTGTACTTCAGAATATTGTGGGTGCTTCCAAGTATGTGCAAGGAAGCAAACTTTTTACGCCAGACTGCTTCAAAACAGTCGGTCTGGGTATCAGCGAACATTCCAGCCCCTGTAGCCTAGTGACATTTCTCTAGCGGTAACGGTACGAGAAGTCGCTTAAAAGACTATTTAGATGTATGGAAATGAAATTTCATTTCGATATGTCGCGTGACTTAGACTTGTCAATGTTTGTGGAAATGTCAATTGGCTAGAGCTGATGTCCTACAGAATCGCGAAAGTCGCAACATTGCCTTGCATTAATTAATCTTCCAACGATTTTTCAACATATTCTGCATAGAAAACAGAATCATACCAAAAACGTAACTATGCCCATATTAAAATAAAATATATTCTGTACCTTTTCAACTAACGGTACTTTGAACACTTGGCAGTTCAGTTAGATGCATTTTTTAATCTAAGCACACGTTATGTTCATAAACTAATAACGGGCCAAACAATCTTGATACTTTATTAAGGTTAACTTTATTATTATTACTTATTATGATAAAAAAAATAATGTTTATCTATTGTTTGTTGGAGTGAGTTGTTTTTTCTATTTTAACAGGATGGGTGAAAATGCCTACTAGGATATTAAAAACATTGTATATACATTACTTATTCCTCATACATGTGTCATGCGTACAACATGGTAATTACCAGTTTTTTTTTAATTTTCATATGTTATTAAACTAATTTAATCAGTTATCATTTTATAGACACCAAGAGTTTCTTATTTGAAAAATGTTTAAGTCTCTCGAGAATGATACAATAGGGATGTTGACTGGGTATGAAAAGTTAAAATCTATTTAGTCCGTCAGTTAGATAATAAAAAAATATTAGACACGTATTTTTTATTTATCTTTTATCAAAACAATAAAAAATTACAAAGATACAGCGGTTTAAAGTTTCGGAGTGGGGGCTTATTACACCTCGCCTTGGTAAAAATTGTGTCGAGGAGTGACGTCACGCGAAATTACCGTTCTCTGTATTTTGATAATTTTTTGTTTGCAGGAAAAAAGAAAAAATACGTGTCCAATAAAATTCATTAATCAAAAAACCAGGCGGACATTAAAAAAAAAATAGGAAACATGCCTATTAAAAGTATCAAAACCTATCCAGTGGTGTATAGACTTACTTAATATAGGTTGACTTAAATTTATTTGTCCATACATGAAAATTGCCGGCTTGTACACAAGCAAAGGAGGGCAGGGCGTTCTCAATGACACTGTTCCTAGCGGTCAGCTGACTTGCTAGTTATCAGTTTATATCACCATGGAACTTTAATTAATTATGGCTATGTTAAGAGTTTAGACATAGTCAATAACTTAAACGCTGAGATTAACTTTAAAGTCTGAACTGTTAAAGTAATTTCATTATTAGTCTACGCTTTTCGAATTACATGTAAACTGGTTCTATTCTGGAATTGAGATTGTGGATAAGTAAATTAAACGGTTTTTTTAATTGCAAGTTTTTATAAATATTTTTGTATAATGTTGTTACAAGATTTTTTTGTGTTTGGTTATTTTGCATACCTTTTTAATAACCAGTCCCTACCTAATAGATTTGTATCATAAGTCACGCGTACAAAAGGAAATCAAAGGGCGAATGCTAATTTGTAAACTATAAATAATCGGAATACTTCCTCACGAAACATAATTGTAAATAACAAACATGTAATTAAATAAAGATAACACACGAAAATAATTAGAAGCAACATTTAATCAAAACTTGTTATATTTACTGACGAATATGTTTAAAAGGAAGTTGTAAAACCTCACGTTATCAGGCCTACCTACTTAATTATTAATGGCTTAAAACAATTATATGTATTTAATTATGATAATTTTATGTACAACTTAAATGTTTTTCACTTCGTATATGTTTATTAAGTTTGTATAAGTTATGAGGAAACGGAATCGTTTTTATTTCATCTAATAAAATCAACTTCGTATAGGAAATGATCATCTTTTATCAATTAGTCAATGTGAAATATTCATTGTCCTAATAATCATTGATAACACAGAATAAATATTATTACATGTTTCAGATAGAAGAGTAGTCTTCTGGTTGTCTGTCTATTTTGTGTTTGATTTGATGACTAATATGTACCGAATAAATATTTATATCTATATCTATACATAATATATTATATTTCTATCTATAAATCAATATATATCTACTATGAAAACACTGTTATAAAAAAGTCCCCTTCCGCGTCCGTCTGTCTTTCTGAACGCGATAACCTCAAAAACTACCCAACGGATTTACATATGGTTTTCACCAGTGGATTCAAAAGGAAGGTTTTGTGTATATTAGTGTTTTGTATATCCGTGCGAAGTCGAGACTGGTCGCTAGTATGATAATAATTTCGGCTACGATTTCTAAATAAACAAGAATGGAATATTAATAGATTGTTGACAAAGCTCTCAGTCACATTCACGTTTATTTTTATCTTGTATCAGAATACGAGAATTACTATGTGCCATAAAACGGTGCTCCAGCCTTGTACCTCTTATCATTGAATCATATGACACATACTGCACCATTACTCTTAACGATGTAGGTATTATGAATTACCTAGAACAGCTATTAAGTGTTATACAGTTATTACTTGTTGACTTGTACTTGTACTTGTACTTGTACTTTGTAAACTTTAAGAATTTTCTTGTAGTGTATAGGAATTCTTTTATTTATTTTACGTTTGTATTTGACGAGATACGAGATTTGTCTGTAAAGAGAATAATGAGGCAAGAAACCTGTAGTATTATATGTAGTAAATGATTAGAATATTTGCTTGTAGCAATCATCACCCTTAAAATATAGACAACACTGATATATGTCATGTAAGTTGAAAAACAGAGGTCTGAAAGTTCTAGAATCAAGTTAAAAGATCCATCTCATCCCATTCATCAACCATTATTAACACTAATCAGTTGGCACCACAGGTGCGTCAGCTGTCTAAGCCCGTCAACAAACTAAGGAATTTGACATTTTAGTAAACATTATTGAAACATGCGCCTCTGGCGGTAAGTAGTTTTTTTTTTTTAAATTAGGTTGATTTTTTAGATTAATAATCATAAATACGACTGATACGACCTTAGGTCAACGGCGGTCCTTTCGAGATATAGTACCTATAAGATCTTAAGTCTGAATTGAACAAATTCGTACCACTTGTTTTATTGAAGTTATGGCCACAGTAAAACTCTAGAATAACTTTAAGGTATCCGACATTGCGAAGTTACAAAAGGATACCGATAGCCTGAAGTTAGATAAACTGTTCCACGGCTGTTATTTCTTTAGACATTTAAATTTCATACTATGCAGAACGACTGGTATAGTTAAAATATGTTTTGTTTGTGAGTACGTTTAACTATTTAATGAGCTTTAAGTGCAATATTCTTGTAATGTGATGATAAAATTTGGAAAGAAAATGTTAAAGTAAATCATCATGTTATTTTGATATACATTTTTTTTCAATTTAAATAAGGCAGTGACGTCTAAATACTTACCACCCATCATGATTTCTATAAACATTCACATTGACAATAAACTTAAAAATAAAACTCTTTTAAACAAAAAAGAAGTTCTTTTACCAACATAACCACCATTTTATTTAAACTTGGTGATCGTAAAATAACTTTGTACGGGTTTGTTCCGCCATATTTTTTATTCAGTATATATTATTTTTAACTTTCAAGGATAAATGTGTTCTAAATTAAAATAGCTACTTTTTAAGGTAATCGCGTTAAACAAATAATATTTTAGAGAGAGGTGCAGCTAATAATAGTAGCCATTATGTAGGTACTTATTTGATTAAGTTTATTAAGATTTGAATTTGAATATAAGTGGTCGTTGGTGCGAGGCTTTAGGCGTATTGTGCTGATCTAGTTTAAATATTATTAAATTACTATCATTAATATTGAAAGTACTAAGCTATATCCCAAGTAACGTATAAAATATTAAGACACGATTAGCATAGTGAGTGGGGCTTAAGTTCACTGATAGGGTAACGTGTTGATTTGTTAGACCAGTTTCTTGTAACAGGTGTGAATATATCAAAATAGTCGTAGCCTTATATTGCATGTAACATGCATTTGACATGAAAGCGTATAATGGGATAATTAATTGTATGAACATAATTAATTTTTAAAGTGAATTATCATCATCTTACGTTGAAAATAGCTTCAATATATTATTTTCAGTAATGACTGACCGATATAGAAACTTTGCTTAAGCGTTTTTTAAACAAACAATAAATAAATAAATGTGTGTCCCGAATTTAAATGGCTCCAAAAAGATTCAACATTCGATTGAATTTTTGGAATTGAAATTTTATATGCAACATTAAAAATATCCATATTCCAAACATGCTACCAATGTAGGTTTATTGCCGGAGAACCTGAGTGGCAAGTAAGCATAGCTGATAGCCTATTTAGTACCCAAAACAAAAAAGGGTAAAGATGTTACAAATATAAATTATATACTTCAGGTGCCCAGAGTACATAAATATTTTTTTAAGTATTTTTTGTTGTACGACTCAAGATTTTTTTTTCACTAAATCTGTTGTTTTGTTTCATTTCTATACTTAACCTTGGCATTGAAGTATGTTTTTCAATGTCAAAGATTGAAAACAAGAATATTGGGTTTATCGAAGTAGTTGTTAGTTTTACCTACAAAACTTTAGAAACCCATATAAAGTTTACCCAAACTAATTTTGGGAAACTAACAAGCTGCGGTATAAGTACGTGCAAAGCATGTACAACGTAAGCAAATACATTAGTATATTTTCTATTAGTCATATAATGTACTTAATAGTTTCCCTGTATTAAGTCAAAGTCGTAAAAAGAAAAAATATTCATAGAAACTATTCAGTTTGTCATAGATTAGGTCTAGGTATATGTGGCAAAACTTTAAGAATAACACCCATGAGTTATGCTTTAAGTTTATAACTACATTTTAAATGGTTGTCAGGTAGGGGTTCGCAAAAAAATGTTTACTTTTAGGATAATTGTTAGGGTGTTACTACACCATTCGATCGATGGTATTGGTCGATGGTACATTAGTCGACGTTGAGTCGTATTATTATTTATACCACATCGATCGATCGTGAATTAGTGCAAGAATTCTGAAATAAAACTGTGCCACGTATGTATAAATTCGTTTATCAACAATTTTCATATTTAACATTATCTAAGAAGCATATAATACAATTCTGAGCAAGTCACTAGGCAATGATTTCACCAAATTCGTTTATAAGAAGTATGGGGCGGAGAGGTATCGGGCGAAGTATGGCGACGCTGCGGGTGCAACGAGGGGTGCAGCGGGGGCAGCGACGTAGGGTGCAGCGGCGTAGGATGCAGCGGCGACGTATGGGGCTGAGACTACAGGTGCAGCAACCGCGTGGTTGACAGCATGGGCCGAGTAGGAGCTGGCGTAGGGAGCAACGTATGCTGCAGGTGCGACGGCGGGCGCGACTAGCGCGGCTGGGGCAACCACACCAGCGCTGACGGAGGCGAAAGCAAGGGCGAAGACAACCTGCAAGAAATGGGCGTTCCATATCAGACTAGATTTAGGTACATTTTTTTGATTCTTTAATGGGACTATTCATTTGCGGAGTAAGAAATGAAGTTGAATTAAAAGTAAATATAACACAGAGACGGATGCCTATATTGAAACGCGCAACTAGAGTCCTTTAACGTTTGGAAAGTGCCTGAAAAGCCTACTTGAAATAAAATATTTTTTTTTTAAACACAAATTGAAATTGGTAAGCACGACTGGAATATATGTAATATCAAATTATCTATTTGTGTAAGTGGGTCAATATTTAAGAATTAAAGAAAAAAAAACTTACAACGAATTTGGCGATCATTTTGCTTGGGTTATGTGACTGCTCACAAGTGATTACACTGAAAAATCCGATGGACTGTGTCGTCTCCAGGGCATCGTCACGTTTTATACTGACCGTTGAATTCGTTGAGCAATACTACGAACAACGCATGCGCAGCTAAATAATGCGCAGGACATCGCTGTTGGCTCGCCGTTGCTTTTCGCCCCAGACTACGATGGACAGAGCATTCTAATTTGAACTCTGTGCACACCAATTTCACTGTTCGTTATATAACTGTCAAAAGGGAAAACCACTTGAATTTGAAACATACATTATGATACATATAACTGCATATAAGGCGAAATCTATCTTTTATCAGAAAAGTAGGTCAGGGTGTTGAGAAATCCGTCTTTAATCAGATTCCTTAAATTTATGTAGGTTGACAAACAAACGGAAAAGTAACTTTGATTGTCAACGTGATAGCTTAATATGAGGTTAATGTTATGTAATTGCAACATATATTCTTTTAATGTAACAGTCTTAGATCAGTAATAGGTCTAAGTAGGTATACAATTCTGGATCAAATAGTATGAATGCAACACACCGTGCATTTTTATGTTATAATACTTGTATAAATATATGTTAAAGCTACAGTAAAGAAGGAGTATGTGTCCTTAGTAGGAAAATATGTTAAAAGCCGAACAATACCACTGGTCTTTAAACCTATCGAGTTAGAAAAGCGATTAGTCCCAAAAATATTATGTATAGCTAACTGTATAGCTATGCCCCGGGGTTTCTATCGCTTCAGTAGTTTCCATTCCCGTAATACATTTTTTCATCGTGATTTTTGTAAGTTTTTAATTGTTTTTTCTGCTATTCTGGATGGAAAAAATATCAAAAATCATGAAATTCTGTCCATCCGTTCTTAAGTAATAAACGAACAAACTAACCTGACTTTGGATTATATTATAGAAGATTGTATCATTATCCTAAATTAGAATACAACATAAACCTTTTAAAATAATAGTATGAAAGGAGTAATCTGCTAGCTATTTATGGGTAAAAAAAAACCTACTTAAGTAGTTAAGTTATATGTAAGTTGATCATGTCTTTTAGGACACGATCAAAGAATTCAACTGAGGTAGCAAAAATTTATTGGCAAAGAAAAAAGTTTCACAACCAAAACGTTTCCCAATGTGCTCCATTTCTCCACGCACGCCTTCGCGAATCCCAATTGACCGGCCGCAATACGTCAAATGTTTATTTGGTTGGACGATATTTGAATCACAATATACATGGTATAAAAAGGCAATACTTTTTCTCGATAGTCACACTACACATCCTCTTTTCGTTAAGGAAGGTCCACTACCAAATCAAGCAAGATGTTCTCTTTCAAATCTGTAAGTAGTACTTTATTAATAACAATTATTTAAGTCCGTTTTGTCTTTTTATTACAATATATCTAATATTTTGCAATTATTTTGACAGATCGTTCTGATTGCTGCGGCTTTCACCATCGGAGCGGAGTGCAGTGGAGTAGCAGTAGCTCCCGCACCCCTAGTGGCTCCGGCTGCAGTTGGCTACGCTCATGCTGTACCACAGAACATCCCACCTTACGCGGCGCAGGTCAGCGTAGTCAACAGAGCCCTTAACCCTCTAATCGCTGCTCCGTTTGCTGCTCCATACGCTGCCGCTCCCTACGCCGCTGCGCCTTACGCTGCTGGTCCGTACGCTGCTGGTCCTTACTTCGCTGGCCCCGGACCTGTAGTCCCCGGTCCTTACGGCGCCCCTGCCGCCTTAGCTGCTCCTGCAGCGTACGCCTCACCTTTCCCCTACGCGGCATCTCCATTCTTACGCGCCGCCGCTCCTTACGGTTATGCCCCAGCGTTCGTACGATAGATTAGAAAAGAATACTCGACTGACCTTCCTATAGAAAAGACAAATCAAAGACTAGTGTAATATTTTTTATACTTTTATATAAAATAAATGATAATATAAATACAAATTGCTTTTATTTATGTTGGTTAATATGTTTACTTATTTATGGGAAATGTGAGGACACTAAGGTACTCTCTTAGTGAGCTTATCTTAGTAGTTAGTAGTCTCTTCAAAGGATCTTCAAATCTTACTAATTTCTTTTTCTTACCTAAGAAATGCATGTTTTATTGCATTGCTTGAGTCAAAAAAGCAATGTAATCACTATTTTCACCAAAGTAACTTCGCAATTTAATGTAGAAATAATATTCAATGTTTTTACAATGTTTAGATTAAAGTGTTATTATATAAAATAATTTAGTATTTAGTAAATTATTGTAAAAATATACTAAAGTAGTTCGAAATGTAGAATTGTCAAAAGATAAGTAGGTAGTATGTTATTGGTTACGTATTAACTAAGAACATGGTTTTAATTTAATTTATCTAACAAACACTTTAAAGTGCATAAATGACAAAAAAAAAGTAACCACATGTGCAAAGAAACTTTTAATGAATTCACATTCATTGGATGAACATTCATGTTATTATCAGGAATGAGCTTTTGAGAAATTAAGTTGTGGTCTACCCTTATCAATACGATTGAAAGACCCTTGTCATTTTGACAAAATAACTGTCTCAAAGTAATACCTATAATCTTAGTATGTTAAAAGGATCCTTTCTTTAGTAGGTTGTTGAACTGAACATTGGTTTGTTAGGGAGTTCTTCGGAAAAAAGTGATTTGAGGACTAGGTAAAGAGTTGCAATGTTAAAAAAGGGGTAAGATCAAATTTGTGTCAGGCAGATTTGTTAGTGTAAATCCAGGACGCTTTTATTATTGTATGAATTGGGATATTTACTTTTTATGGACTCTGGTATATTTTATTGGGGGTAACTTAGTTAAGTAAAAGATAAATAAAATTTAATAATTTATTTACAAAAATCGTATAAAAAGTAAACGACCTTACATGAACTAAACAACAATTACACTATACAACAATACAAATAAAGACTAGAATCATTTCCACGCATACTGTTTGAAAACAGGGGCCGGACCGAATGGCACTGCACCGTAGGGGGATACATTGAATGGATAAGCCTTAGCTACTGGCACTGGAGCAGGGGCTACAGCAGGACCGAACCATGGAGCGGGTTGTGGTACTCCTACAGGCCTCACGATGGGAGAGAACGGTGCAGATGGTAAAACAGGCACGGCACGCGCAAACGTAGGTGCTGGAAAAGCAGGGGCTATTCTAGGGTATACAGGAGCGGGAAACACTGGAGCCGGCGCTGGGAAAATAGGTGCTGGGGCTGGAAACACTGGCGCTGGAGCAGGGAAAACAGGCGCTGGCGCTGGGAAAACTGGCGCCGGTGGTGGGAACACTGGTGCGGGTGCTGCGAACACTGGAGCGGGCGCCGGGAACGCTGGCGGCGGGGCAGGCAGCACAGGTGCAGGAGAGTGGAACACAGGCGCTGGAGCGGAGAAAACTGGCGCAGGCGCGGGGTAAACAGGCGCAGGCGCCGCCACTGCATGTATTGATCTCACTCCGTTCGGAAAATTGTAAAATGGAGCATACCGAACTACTGATAATGACTTTGCAGGAAATAAGTGGCCAATCCCGCTAGCATTACAGCTAGCTATGATGGCAACCGTGGAAACGACCTGTAACAAAAAGGGAATTATAAATATGCAATTTTTTTTAAGATTTTTTACCAGATTACTTGTATGTACCAAATACTTACTAATCTTATGAAAGACATTTTGATATGATATCACAACTCTATCAGTTGAGTGTCAACGATGTAATGTATCGATGAATGTGTTACATGTCGTTATATAGTTCATACTGTTGCAAGCATTACGTCTATGTTGGTAGCTAACGGTTTCACTTTCCTTAGGCAGGACCCTTGCATGCTCAATTAGGTGTCACACGAACACCATCGGCTGCCGAATATGTCAAAGTGTCGACCATTCATGGGAATATTATATAACTTTAACAATTAAATTATACATTTAGGTGGCCCCTTCGGTCAGCTAGCAGTTTATTTTATTACATATCGTCTCGCAATGCAACATTAAATTAGTGAAGTAACTTAATTATTGGTAAAATTAAGTGAGACTGATTTTCCAGAAAAATATTCAGATTATACATTAGTTTTGCTTTCAATTACTATGATATCCTTATAAACAATAACGGCTGAGTCAACAGTGCTGCGTAGTGGATGTACCGACGATAACTAGGTTATACATTTTTGGAATAGCATGTAAAAGTAATAAAAACAACAGTAGTTTTATTATTATTCTTAAAGCTTATTTTTCCAACCTCAGATAATTATTATTTGTGGAATAAATTGACATCTGACAGATTTTTGGCAATGGAAAAATAAGCCCTTAAAGATCTACTGACTTATTATTTTTCATTATTTGTTACGCATTATCGCATGAGGAGCTAATATGTAATTAAATACAAATAGTCAAACCTGCGACTACTGGCTCGTTGGGGCGTCGCAGGCTCGAGTCCCGCCTGAGGTTTAAGCTGTTCTTTCTATTTTTTGACGTTATAACGTCTTTAAAATCGTTTTAGTCGGGTGACATGTTCAGAAACTTGTGTCACACCAAAACCTCACGAGCGCGATCGCAGGTATAACGAGAGAGAGACGGACCGATCTCCCGTCTCATCTCGAGCGCTGCCAGTCATTCCGTGAAACTTGTCACGCGGAATCCTCACGAGCGGAGGCTGGCATAGCGTTCGAGTGAGTGGACCGATCTTCCGTCTCTCTCACTCTAGCGGCATACAAACGAATGGAGATTTTCTCGTGCGGTTAAGTTTTCGTTGAATGTTTAACAGTGAAACAAACTATGAAAATTTGAAAAAATTGTTATCTTCATTAATTCCTTACTTCCCAAAAACTTATATCACCAATAAGACGTTATCACGTAAACATCTCGATCGTAAACCTACTTTACAAACAACCAATTTTTTTATTGAATCTACTGACTTTATTATATATATAACAATAACAAAGGTAGTTCGAAATGAGGCAAATAATTTTTATATCCCTCCCATCTCTTGTCGGATATTGGACCGTTATGTTCAGTAAAACATTCATGCAGCTGCATATAAACATGTATGGAAAATAGTTAATTTATTAAGTTTATTTACATTTGTTAAAGCATTAACGTCCGACGTTAGTGGCTCGTATTTTATAGTTACGAGATTTTGCTTCGAAATTGTTAAGTTGAACTCGTAATAATTGCATTATTATTGTAATATATTTAGATCAGAGTATCATTTGCAAACCGTTCTGCTTATATTCTCATAAATAAAATAAATACTTTGGTCATTTAAATTTAAAGCTCAGTATTCGAGTTTAGCAGAATACTTGTCTATATAATGTGACTGGCCTGTAGGTTTGGTTTCCACCCAAAACAAATATTTGTATGATGAGCGTGATCATTTGTTCTCTGTTTGGGTGTAATTTATCGATAACTAGTTAGTGATGCCCCGCGGTTTCACCCGCGTCATGAAATTCGGTCCACTTTACATCTTTAGTTATAAATAATGTAACTATCCCGAATTTATATAATATACAAAAATATACAGGGTGAATTTTCAATAACTGGCCAAATTTTCAGAGATAGTTCATAATCGATAACATTTTCGATATAAGTAATGAAAATAAAAAACATTTTTTTTTTAATAAGACTTCGTTCCTGTCCACCACGAAAAAGCTCAAGTGTGGATATTACAACAGCACAATTCAATTCATCAACCTACATAGGTAACAGTTAGAACACAAATATATTGTAAAGTGCATTGATTGCCACTAGGCGGTCATCTACGCTAATTTTTAAGACTTTTCAAATGAATGCTATTATTTTATTTTATTAAATTCGATAATATTAATTTTGGCTGGTCATTGAAAACTAACCCTGTAAATATATATGTATTAGTTTGCGAACAGTCCGTTTGTAAGTTGTCTCAAGATATTATTAGATATTATAATTATTATATTCGTACTGAGTTAGCCTGTTAGTTCATGTGCTAATCATATCCATAACATGCTTATTAATTCACTAACTACTCAACGCCAAAATTACAAATTTTATGTGACGTTGGATGGCACTGCGCTTAACTGATGTACTTAATTGCATTATACCTATAAATGTTCTCCTACACCGCGACCGAAAATCAGGTTTAAAGATTAATCTGTATTTTGCATAGATAATATGAATAGGTCCTTTCTTGATAATAATATATTTTCTTACAAAACCAGTGCAGAAATTCAATAATTGTCAATCATTTTGGTAACTGTTTGGCACTCGATATATCACTGTCGTTCGCGTAAAACGTGGATATCATGACAAATCATAATATCAAGTGAATGCCAGTAATTGGAGATAAATACGTGTTACATATCGTTGCAGATAAAGCTTGAGTCATTTTATTCATATCAAATTATTTACCTGAAAATTGTTGATAGAACTGTTTTTGTTTGAGATTTAATACAAATAGTAGAAAGAAAAAAATTAAACCGCCGACAGGACTCGGACCTGCGACTAATGGTACAACGCACCAGTATTTAATTACAAATATTCGCTCCGCATGCGTTAATGCGTAACAAATAATAATACTGTTGGTGAAGCTACATTTCAGGTTTAGTTTGAGTAGTGTACAATTTAAAACAAAAACACAAATTGAAAAATTTCGACTTACATACCAAAAAGTAACATGTGTCAAAGTGAAAGTTCAAGATTAAAATTAAAATGCAAACCAATTAATTTACTATTATATTCCTCAAATTATATATTTTATTTTCTATTTGATCTCAATCTTCGGCATAATAAATGTTCGTGTCACTTACACGGCAGCTTATCTAACACGCGTGACAGAAGTTACAATAACAAGTGATATAAGTTGCTTATTGATTCCCGGAAGATATCTTCAATATTACGTTGAAGGTCAAAGTTTCCCGGCGAAGGAAATAACAGGAAGGAGGTTGTATCAAGAAACAAGATTTTTTTTTTCAAAATATTTTTGTTTGTTGAATAATAATCTGTATGTAAATAATAATTATTTACAGAAATGCTCTTCAACTTTTACGCCTCGCTTGTTTATGCGATTTTGATTTTTTAATGACTTTAATCTTAATAAAAAAGAATTTATATTTATAATTTAATAATATTTATATGAGAGTAAACTAAGTTAATTTCTTAGATTGGTAAATATAGATTTTTATATGACGAGTAGTAGTTATGAAAGGTAGCAAAATATGCATTGCGTCGACTCCAAATAATTGGGAGCAGTGCAGGGAGATGAAATAAAAGGTCAATGAGTTTTAGATAAGTTCTTAATTGGATCCGAACCCGCAGACTTATACATACGAATCTGATTAATAAACAGCGCCACTGCATACATATTCCATAATGGGCATATTTTGTATTATAATGAGACCTAAATTATTTCAATGGTGACGCTGAAACACAATGTATGATTTTTCTAAATATCGACATTTACCGTTTGGCGTTAACATGACGTACAAACCGAAACACCCATTATGTAAATGCAAATCGCAGAATTAGTTCACGGATGAAGGACGCCCTCGATATTATGCGAAGTGAACAGAATCACCATGTATGAATCGAATTGTAATTACGAGCTCGCGTCACTAGAATTAAGTGATTCGTATTCTAAGCGCGCGGACGATACGGAGAAATGGTTTTGTGATCGGTAAAACTTCTAATTTATCGTTGTTACCTACATTTATTTTAACAAAATAGATTTTTTCTTCTCGGTAACGTTTACGTCATAAGAACTTTAATCAAGTACTAGGATTCAACAAATATATACTTTTATGTAGGTAGTTTAATTATTCTTGGCCACTAATTACTCCACCCACGTTGTTCCGTATACATGTAAGGGGCATAAAATTAAAAATGAATATTATTATGATCCATAAAGTGAAAATTAGCCTGTTCAATAAAATTAGGGATTGACAAATCCTAAACGCCATATAAGTTACGAACGCGAACGTGTCACCAGAATTTTATTCTCGTCCGGGACTATCTATTTAGCATATTTCCATAAAACTGTTTTCCCAAATATTCTTAGTACATACTTAGTTGAGTGTGTGACAAAACTTTTAACCCTTAGATCGATTAATCCAAGCCTCCGTCATATAGTTTCTTAACACAACTAAGTACGCAGGTAATAACTACGACGATACAAAGGAAAACCTAAGAAGGCCATATTTCTAAAGCTACACGTGTTTTGCAGGTGGCAAAGAATAAAAGAAAAGTTTACGAAACACATTTCAAAACACGTGACTTTGCAGTAAGACTGTGTACCTATACAGGTTTACAGTGATTTTATAAAATGATTTTTCAGAAAGTCTCGTGTTAGGGGAATGTCGCCCACGATTCGCCCTCGTGCCGCCGTCTTGGTGTGACGCGCGGACAACTCTTGCTTCTCGTGCATAACACCTGAATTGCAATTTTAATTAACGTAGGACTCGTGATTTTATTAAAGGGTGTGTTTTACAGACGTAGGTACAATATTTTAAGGGCGTAATGTTTGTAACAATTTACATAATGAATTCAATTTAATGACTGAATAAGAAAATATTATTCGGTTGGGGTGTGGACCCGATCAGCTGACAGGCTCTGGAGGATACGGACACAAAGTTCCACGTGTTCGTCATCGGAAGCAGTGAGGGGTAGGCACTATACACCTACCCCTCTAGTAGGAGACCTACAACGACCGAGGCCTACCGGAGCCCCGCCGAGTATGCGTTAACGAACCCGGGACTCCGGCAAAGGCAAGGACGGGACCGGGGTGTTTTTAGTTGGTGCAAGTCCGACATATCTCCATGTCGTGCTTTCGGCGTGGGTTGAAGCAATTAGATTTTCACACCGTAACCAAAAAACATAAGGGGTGTGTGGAAACGCGGTAATCAGTCACGACTATATGTAATGTACCAATCCAGAATAATATTACAAGTACCTATGTCTGTCTGTCTGTCTGTTAAGCTTTCACGGCTAAACTGGTAAACAGATTTTGAAGAAACTTGGTATTGGGTAAGCTTGGATCCCAAGAGAGGAGTTATGCTACTTTTTTCCATGCTAATAGAGACCTACGCGGGCTGAACCGCGGGCAAGAGCTAGTGTGGTATACATTGCGAACATGTACCATAATTTATTCTTGTCAGTTTACATCACCGAGATTATATTTGCGGAAAGCTGAATTCAATGTTTTGGAAAGACCCACAAACAAGTTCTTTGTGATTACGTACAGATACGTGTTTATCAATACATTATGGCCGTGGACAGAAATAGGCCAGCCTAATTTCCCTCTTTGTTGTAGGGCTTCTTTATGTAACCAAAACATTTTGTTCACAGCCAAATTACTTTTGCCAAGGACTATGGGCAAACTTCCTTGAAACTAAACATACGACTACGATCACGCACAATAACATGCGCAACTAACCCTTTGTGTGGGCTGCGTGGTGACAAGATTTAAGTTTATTAAAATATATTTATTTTATTAATATTGTATTTTTTTAAATTTTAACTACTGAATGCATGCAATGAAACTAAACTTTATATAGCGTGTTTGTATTGTAAAGAAAAATATATGATACCAAATGCTTCCATGTTTTAATTGCGTGAGTTTCTTTATGTTGGTAATAAACTAGAGGGATTTTCGTTGGTCTGTGGTATTAAAACTTTTTTGCAGGAGTAGAATTAATAGTGGTATGTAAAACATTCGACTTAGTAAGGTAAAAAATAAAAACATATAGATATTAATTATGTATTCTTCAGTATAAAAATGGGCTAAATATCAGTCATAGTTTATTTGTAGGCAATAAGGGGGGCAGTGGGGGCGAAGTAGGGGGACGCCGCGTAGCCCGCGTAGTAAGGAGCAGCATACCGGGCGTAGGCGGGCAACACTGGGGCAGGGGCGGCGGCTAAGGAAGCAGGCGCCACTATCTTAGCCGCAGGAGCGAAGTACGGAGACGCAACATAAGGAGCAGGGGCGGCGACCAAAGGAGCAGGAGCGGCGACTAAAGGAGCAGCGGCAGCATAAAGCCCGTTGTGATTCCTTGCGACGTATTGTGAGCTGGTGGCAGTGACGAATGGAGCTGGTGCAGCAACCAGTGGTGCAGGCGCTGCAACCAGGGGAGCGGGGGCTACTACAGCGCTAGGCTTGGCGGCCGCCAGGGCTAGGGTAGCAACGAAGAATACCTGGAATAAACAAAGGCATAGTATTAATAAATAAAAACAATACACAAAACAAAAATAAGTAATTCATCGATTTTATTGTAAATGTATAAATACTTTTTTTCAAATACTTACAATCTTGAACATTTTGTAAATGTTTTTTGTGTCTGTCTGTTGAACAGAAGATGTGAGTGTGATGTCCGAAGTTTGGTGACAATACCTTTTATACGAAGTAAGATTCACCTTGTGTTTCGTTTCGTCACCGATTGCAAAGGCTCGTTAGACTCAGGGCACGCAACGGGGACGCGGACCATTACGACAGAAAAACTGGACAGACTGATGACATTATGTTGAATTACTTGGACAGTTTTGGGCTATATACAATTTTGGCCCAATCCTTATACTATTTACTTTATATACAGTGTATAAGGACTATGTATAAAAGCTTTGGCCCCTTTAAAAATTTATTGAAGTGAAATTTAAAGTCTTGTTGCCAATCATAATGAAAACTGAATGTTTTATATACCCAGTTTTAACTATTGGAATGGAAATAAAAATGATTAAAATCGATATTTAAAGTGTTTTTTTTTAAAGATAGTTATTTTAAAGTCCATTTACCTACATAAACTAAAAATGTACCGCGTTGTATCAATCATTACCCATCATCATTAAAGTACCTGACAGCTTACATTATTATAAATTCATTGATTTTAGTCATTGTGCACATGAAAAACTGCTTGTTATATCATTTTTGTTAACTAAGTATGCCAATTAGTTAGTCAATCATTCAAAATGCATTCGATTCGTTAAAGTCGCTATCATGACGCATACCAATTTGTTTCTCGATGTGCGTCACACTTTATCGTCGACGTTCGTAATTATTTAAACTTTTACTGAAATCTTTATGCGAATTTTTTTATATAATTGTGTAACGTTTGTGTGTGTTTATGTAATTTATATTTTTTTTCTAATTTATTACTCATATATTTTGTGCCGTGCTTTTATCCTCCTTTGAAAATCTTCAGGCTTTATGGCATTCTAATTTATCTAACTCTTTACTACCATTAATTACTGAAATAGGTAATAGAAGAAGCAACTCTGTTATTTACATTGCACATCTATTCTATCTTTTGTATTCTATTCACATTTTCAAAACACACTCTGTAAAGAAGACTACGAGAAGTAGAACTAGAAATTGTTAAAAAAAAATAGTTTTTAATTTTGTAATTATCTTTCAATGTATGTAGGTATGTATGTTTGTTTGTTTTTTAAATTAGTACTATTTCTTAACATCCGATTTAGATGAGTTTATGCATACTTATATTAATTTGGTGACAGTACAATATTATGGTACTTTTGAGCTGGTCTGATGATGGAACTCGAAGATACGCCTTCTCGAAACGACGTTATCCCATTGTGTTTGAGCTCGTTTGATACGTACTAACCAGTACTATGATTCTAGCTAATTTAAAAGTTTGTATTTTAATTTACATTTTTACAAAAACCTACTAACCTTTTATTTTTAGTAAGTAGGTTGTTCGTCTCTCGTTTTATTATAACGAAATAGAAAAGAAACTCCTAGTTTAATACCACGACCTGAATGTTAAAATAAAGTAAGGTTTGGTATAGTAAGAATATTAAATATCAGTGTTCCTAAAATTTATCACTCCAAATCACGATTTAGTAACGTCCGTAGAATACAAAATGGACGCTAGATGTCGACTGATCTAAAATAGAGCAAGAACTAGAGCAAAAATGATTTGAACCTTAATTAAATCTGTATTACCTCTCTTATAACACATATGATATCTATACTTATGATATGAATATTGCTGTTGCAACAGTTGTTCTTGTTATCCGCCGAAATTCATAGTGACGTGATCATGATTACATTATATAGGATATTAATAACGACTTTTACCGTTATTTACCCAAGCCGGATCCAATTAATCTATATTTTCAGTATCGCGTATTCTTTTGATAATTTTAGTCAATTAAATTGGAAGAGCCTGATATACCGACATCAACAGATTGTATTTTTTGTAAAAAAGCATTGGTTTCCTTAAACAATGGCACGTATAGCACAAGCGCATCTTCTGCGGCTGCTTTGTTGCTAAATGTTGTTTAGTTGGTTACATTGTTTAAAAAATATTTTAAAGTCCAAAATATCTCTTTTATAATGGATACTGCAGCAGGCATTTTTATTTATATAACGAGTTGTTTTCGTAGTTTGGTATTCTTGGTTCATCGTTGTAACATATGGTTAAAAAATTAATATTACCAGTCCGTCATAAACACGATAATAAATTCATGGAAAACCCCTTGCTCGTCATTCAAATGTCACTTTCATTACATTACTTTATAGGCCTAGTGTCATTAACAATGCGTGCACGTCTTCTAGCCAACACAACAGTTGCGCAAGTAATAATACGTCTAGTCGGCCTAGACCGAGACTCTCAACCAGGTAATGTCATAGGAAATTAAAATAAATTAAAACACACATGTACAAAAGTATAAATATATCTATATTATTTCTCTCTTAAGCATATTTACAATGTGCAATTAAATTAACGAGTGCACCAATTGACTAATATTTTACTACTTATATTTTAGGCGGCTTAGTATTGGGTCTAGGAAATGGGCTGAATGTAGTGACTTCAATGTCTCTAGCATTAGCTCTCAAATTTTGGGAACGAACACTTTTTACCTTCACCAATCGAGCAGGTCGTATTTTAATGGGTCGAAGGATGATCTTTGCACTACTTGCCGGAACGAATGAATAGATATGTTTCACGACCTTTATATGAGCGTGAGTTTTGTGGAGTGGCGGTGGAGTGATGTACGCTAATGGAACTGGAACTACTTCTACTGAAGTTTTAAATTTTTGCGGTTTTGCTTTGTGCTGTGTCCATGGCTGTTGCGGCGCCTGGTAAACAGGACGCTGGTTCTGTGGCCGTGCCTGTGGCTGGTACTGAGGACGAGGCTGCTGCAGCGGAAACTGTGGTTGAGGTTGTAGGGGTGGGTACTGTGGCTGTGTTTGTTGGGATGGGAATTGATTTGTTGGTTGCTGCAGTGGAAATTGAGGCCGGGGTTGAAGTGGTTGAATTTGAGGTCTGGGTTGCTGTGGTTGAATTTGAGGCCGGGGTTGCTGAGGTTGAATTTGAGGCCTGGGTTGCTGCGGTTGAAATTGTGGACGTTGGTTTGGTTGAAACTGTGGCCGAGGTTGATTCGGCTGGAACTGTGGTCCAGAGGGCGGTGAGGGTGCTCCATATTGTTTGAAATTTATATTATCATTAGAAGGAAATGCTTGAACAAAGTTGTTGTCACTGCTTGAAGGTATAGGCGTGGTGGGTTCAGGTTCTTGAGCAGAGGTAGTAGCTTCAGTTTGCGTCGTAGATTGAGTTGTTGGTTCTTTGGTATTCTCATCAGGTACGTTAACAGGTTGTTCCGAAGGTATAAATTCAAAGCTGGGAGGAAATCCGAACGGGTATGGTGGTAATAAGATGGTAGCGACTGGCGCAGCAGCATGGGCTGTAGCGATAGCTATTGCTACATTTGGTTGGACTGGGGCTGCTTGAGTAGGTGGTGGTGGGTTTACTGCAACTGGAATTGTTCTGGTTGGCTCAACAAATACAGTAGGTGGAGGGCCTACATGAAAGACTGGTTGCAGAGGAGGAGGTGCAACGGGAGCTACCACTGGCGGTACCACCAAACGGTTGAAGGTCCTTTGAAAGTATTGTGAGCTAGCTGCCGTGACTACTGGAGCGTCGACCACAGGAGCTTCAGGCCCAGCAACTGCCACTGGAGCTAATTGTCCCAAAGCACCGTCATGCACTCCTGAGCTCGTCACCAAACTACACACTGACAACAGAAATACCTGAAAAATAAATTAATGTTATACAAAAACATTAACAACGCAAACATAAGAAATTATTTTTTTGTTATTAAATTTTCTTTACCTTTCGAATCATATTGAAGGCCCCTTTTCCTGGCCGCTTTTGATATTATAATGCGGGCGTTAGAATATTGGACCCCCGCTTTTATATAGGTGTAACAAATTTTGCATCGTGGTGAGGCAACGTGGCGGGTGTCGCGGAATACCTAATGGTACTATGGGTAAGGACACGGACCTTGATGGCTACAAAAATCGTATTGAAAACGTCGTGGGAATAATAACGATGGGCCATTTGGAAAGTATCAGTGTACCAGTCAACACTCGTAATATTGTATTTGCCTATTTATCGCCCCTACTAACCTACATTAGGTTACTTAATTGACATATTCGTCGAAATCGATCGGTGACATTTGACGTGCCTTATTATCCTACTGAATCTTATAGATAATCTACAGTGGATTAAGATCGTATTGTTGGTTTAAGCTTTGTGCGCTCAATGATTAATTGATTTTCAGTCGTGTACTGTTACCAAATTTAAACAAAATTATTTTATGTATAGAAAGGTAAACCAAGAAATGCATTGTAGAAGAATAAATAAATATGCCTCGAACCGTGACGTCAGTTTAACATGAGCTTTTCAGCGATAAGTGGACCAAATCCAGATTTTTTCAGTAGATGCTTTAAATTGAATGAATTTAATTCTTCGGAAAACATGTATAGGCCCAGCTAATACGATGAATCTGGAGAGATCTCAAGATAATACCATTGGGTAGCAGCTACGCAGGTGAAACCGTCCCTTGTTTACACTAAACTACAACTTATCAAGTGCTTTGGGTTAGGCTTCCTCATTCTTTAACTACCCACCACATTCAACTAAAAGCGTACTTGTTTTTTATTTGTAGTATAGTAGTAATATTTGAACAACTTTTGTTATAAATATAGTTCTAAGTTGATTTTTACCCATTCACAGAGTATTTTTGAGTTCTAATAGTTCGTAAAACGCCTGGAAAATGTTGTTTCCTGGAATAGCCTGCAAAAACTATGTATGTTACGTAAAAATTATGTAATCACAATTAATTACATCATTTTTACGTAGGTTGATTACAAAGTACAATTAACGACAGAATACACTAACATTATTATCTTATTTGAATACCCCTAATAATCTAATAAAATCAGTCTATTTCAGGATTTGAAAATTGCCTAAAATACGCCGACGCTTTGCTTCTGGCAAAGGTTTTTACAAAAAGAGGATTATCGCGTAGGCAGCGAAACAGTCTTATTATAAATTTTACAATAAACAGTAACTTTATAATTTTGATAAGAATAGATTGTTCAATTGTCGATCTTTACTGAAGCTTCGAACAAAAGCTTTGACTTAAACAGTTAGTTAGATGAATGGACCCAAACAGTATTGAAAGCTAATTAATTATTTTCAAGGTTGTGCTAAAATGTTAATGTTTTGGTTGAGAAACGTGTATTTCTATATTCCCTTTAATATTATATTAGTTGTTACTTCTTTACATATATTTCATACAATTTTTAGATTTAGAAATCGCCAACCCGCCACTGAGCAAGCGTGGTAATCAATGCTTGTGCCTTCTCTACATGAGAAGAGGCCCGTGCACTGCTGTCAAAAACCGGCCTATAAATGTCCCATTGCTATGGGACATTTATAGGCCGGTTTTTACATTACATAGGTACTATAAATTGTAGCGCCTGCTCCAATACGTTGGACAGCGTATGACAATGCGCGTTACACTTAATACTCCTAGAACTTACTTAATAGGCGCTATATTCTCTTGAACAATGCTAAGGTCTTGCCGAATGAATTATACAAGGCGCTTGGAGAAGCGAGTAAAACTTACAAGACGTTTCAGGTTGATTATAAGTTAAATTAAGAAAAAGTATTGAATTATTAACATTTTTTAACACACTGCAAGTCAAGGGGTATTTATTTTTTCACGCATTTTAATATTATCAATGGTTGCCTTATGTTCAATGTTAATTTACATTTGATTTATATAACGAATACGTATGTAAACGAAAATACTTTAATTTAATAGTTAGTCATCGTTTGTAGAATTCACTAATTAAGTACAAGTGATTGAACCACTCTGTAGTCGGTAAGTACGGTTACAAACATGTTGGTCCACCTAGACCTATTTCTGTAACAAAACAGCTCGAAGCCAGAGTCCTTGTCCAGACCTTGTAGCATTAATTAGCTGAAATACTCGGCAGCCAGTAAATAACTAACCTTCAAATTTTCGCCAGCTTATTTTTTTTACAATGTTTTTTCATATATGTATTCATTATATATGTTTATCTCTCCATACCAATATTATAAATGCGAAAGTAACTCTGTCTATCTGTTACGATTTAACGGTGAAATCGCTGAACCAATGTATTTTTTCTCAAAGAGGAGTAGAGAAGAACACTAGGTATTAGCCTTATAAGCAAAGGAGCAAGTAAAAATAATATACTCTTAACACTTAGATTTAAGTTAACGACAGTTGAGTTAAAATAGATTCGTGAACTAAAAAAAATCAAAGCATATTTTTACGTGTAAATAGGTAGTACGTAATTTTGTTACTGTACAATTTTCTTTATGCATTAATATTTCAGCAATTATTGTATTCACAAAAGGTGTGCCAAATAAAAAAATAGAACAAGCATTATAAGTAGTCCATTGTGTACGCAAATATACTTAATATTTCAATACAAAAATAGGTAACAATTTCTTTGAAGTGTTGTTTACACATTTTGCTTAATATACGCAGGTACTAACCGATTTGAGAAGTTACTTTCCAATAAATAAATTCTTTACAAAATTTGCCTTTGATGTAGCCCCAAATTAATCTGGGTGGTTACAAATAATTATCAATACTATAATTTTGAATTAAAATAAGTGAAACTAATCAAGCCATCATGAATACCTATTGTTTTGTTTTCTGGTATTCTATATCTAATCTTTAGGAAAAGAGGTATCATGTTTATTGTTTACCAGTTATCATCTTGTTTATTATCCTTCGAATGACAACCTTCCTTATGAAATATGTGATTTTGAATGTATCAGTCTAATGCTGTAATCACTAACTGCTTAAAATTATAATTTTTACAGTTCTTTATAGGGCACTTATTCTTCTTAACATTTAAGAAATTACAGGTTACTTTATATATATACTTGGTTTCAAGAACGTATTGTGTACATGATTTATGATATAATTTAATTTTAGTGTGACTGAACAGGCAAGAAAGTTAATGCACAAGATCACTCTTCATAACATTTTTATTTAGCAAATATCAACAACCGGCGTAGAATTATCGTAATATCACAATGGGGTCACAAAACGCAGTCCAGCTTAATAAGCCACGATAGGAGCAGAGGCAACGTAAGGTGCAGCGTATGGGGCTGCTACGTAGGGAGCGGCGTAGGAGGCAGCTACGACAGGTGCAGCGGCGTAGGCGGCCAGTCCACTGTTGATGCGGTGGTAGTACTGCGAGCTGGAGGCGGTGACTACGGCGGCGGGAGCTGCGACGAGCGGAGCGCTTACCAGGGCTGGCTTAGCGGCGGAGATGGCGACAAGCGCGGCAAGGACAACAATCTGGAATTATATACATATTAGAGTTACTCTTATAAAAAAAAAAGGTTAATAATATGCCAGGATTTGACCTGAAATTAATAACGACTATGAACTTTATGTCATAGTGAAATACTTCAATATTAGAATTGACTTCATTTCAAAATTCCCTTAATTTTTGACACTTTTAATTATCAGTACACTTTTTAGCTTTTCTTACTTAGGTATTTTTTGTTTAAACACTACAAAATTATTAATACTCACAAGCTTCATCATTTTGGTGGTAGGGTTGGTTGTGCTGTACTGTTAGAACAGGACTCGTACTGATTGCTGGTTCGTCAGTACGTTTTATACGACGCAGGCGCCGGCGATGGCGCAACAATCCATCCTCGGCTTCGCTTCTGGCATTGATCGACACGTGATCTGCGCACCAAACTCCTGCCTTCGGGATTCATCGGAATTCACGTCAGCCTATATATTTTATTGCTGTTCACTTGTCACTTGTAAATCTTTTGCAGTACTCTCGAAACGTTTAAGATAAGAATGAATTAGTGTATCATTGTAATTGCATCAGACGTTTTTTATTGCTTTTTGTGGTTTACGTGAATGTGAGACATTGAAATAAAACTACTTTTGCACGGATTTTATCGCGATTTCTATTTAGATTTTATTTTCCGACGTTTCGACGCCTTTGCAGGTGTCATGGTCACGGGCAGCGATAAAATCCGTTCAAAAGAATTTTATTTCACACGTTTTTTTAACTTGTGCTGTAGGTACCTATAGCACAAGTTAACACATTTTTTTTATATTATTATTAAATGTTTGCATACATTATTTAAGGACTCTGCTCAGTGGTACACTAAAACTTTTGTAACAATAAGAACTATACTTTAGACAAGTTAGTCTTGTACGAGAGAAAATTAAAGTACCGAAACCGTATTTTTTCAATTACGTTATTGTAAAGTTTACAGAGTATAATACTAGTAAAGAATGAAAAGAAAACCAATGATTCATTCATTTTGCTTGCAAACCCGCCGCCAGAAATTTGTCAAAGAGTTAATTTTTAAAAATCAATCGTAAATAACAACATCGTTTTATAAGTAATCGAAAGCTACTTAAAAATGTAATTACGTAAACAAATTAAGTAATCAGTGGTTACGCGTACACTATATTAATTAAAGTACAATAAAGTATAATAAATTTGGATCTCGTTTTCTGCACGAAACGTCGGCAACGTGCAAACCAACGTGACTAGCTCCTGAATGGATCGCTTTACCCTAACAAATTATATTTTTCTCAACATTTCTAAATTGACGTTTAAAGAAAGTGAGTTTTTGAATCACGTGGACATTCACCGTTGTAAACTACGCAGACAGTATTATTGCTACTTTATTTTTTAAATGCTATTGTCCTACTACAGGGCAAAGGCAAATACCCACGTCCTTCTCTTGCTTTCTAGTTTTTTTTTTTAGTATTTTTGGTTCTGTGAATGTAAACCTTTTACATATTAATAGTAGTATACGCTCTTTGTATAAATGGCTATAATTTTACCAAACTGAATATTGTTGACTTATTTTAAAAGATTTCTATTATAAAATCATTTTACCTACTAAAAGATTTACAAAAAGAACTTTACATCTGTGATTAAAATCACATCATAAAAATTAGTTAATCACCTGTCAAATCTCATGTTAAGCGCTGTGATTGGTTGTTCGACTTCTGGTCAACCAATCACGGTAATGATCAGTTAATTTGACAACAGATTGAATTGATCAGCTTTTCACTGTTCACTGTTACCGGAGGTAACATCATGTTTTGTTGCAAATCTATCTAGAATCTTCATAAACATTTCCGCACATATCTTTACAATTTAATTAATGATTTAGTGACAATTCATTCAATCCGATGAGTACAAACATTGCGTGAATGGTACATCCTATACGTGCGTGTTACGTTTAGCTTTCATACTAAACAATAGGTTATATTGTAACTGATTTCCTACGTAGGTACATTTCTAAACAGACAATGGATCAGCAGAATCCAAAACAAAAGATTCGGTAAGCGATTATACATTCACATGGGCTTTATCGCATTGTGGAGGGATATCACGCAGTTACTAGAAGTGTCACATATTATAACACTGAACACACACTGAAAAAAGCCCACTCGCTTCGTCAATAGGCAGTCCAATTATTTAAAATACTAGAAAGTATATCGTTTAAGACTGGTTATCGACTCAACCACGAATCGTCTAAATGCTAGATAAAAAAAAAAGACAGCTAAACCTACATTTTTCAATTGAAAGTAATCAAGTGATTTTAAGAGCTATCTTGATATTAATGTGAACTTAACATGGGTAATAAATACCTATGACATAACAACTCAAGAATGCGTATACCTACAACGGTTCCCTCAGATCTCAACAAAAATATAAGAAAATGACTCTAAGAGAAACTTTAATAACTCCGTACCTAACATTTTTGATCTGGTATCATTATACGATATCACATCCAGGAACATACATCGATGGATATCATTCGGGACATTTAACTATTGCGCAACAAATATCCGGGAAAGAGACGAGGCAGGAAGTGTCGTCACTGCTTGCAGTTGACACCTACGATTGTCACCTGCGAGGCCAGCGTCCACTCCACACCCGCGTTGCGTAACATAACCTATTTTTTTTCTTACAACATTTTTACGTTTTGTTTTCGTAAGAAAGATTTTAGTTTGTTTGCATCCATTTCGAATCTTGTATAAATGTAGATATTAGCAATAAGTATTGAATTAAAAATATCAGTTTAAAGAAAGAATAATTACCTAATTTATGTATTTTTATGTTTGTAATAAACGGTTAATGTATATGTAAATGGTAGATATACTTACTTATAATACGAATACTTAAATAATACTATCATATAAATGTCCTAGAACTACACATTTTAACGCACAATAAATTAAAGTACTGGATCAGGAAATGAATTAACATTTAAAAATATATGTTGGGATCAACCAACTGATTTTTATTGTATATTATAGATACGGACAAACATGATATCGTACCTATAATTTATCGACATAATGTAGAAACTGACTCCTAATATACCTACGTCAGTTTTCATGCCAAATTCGTGACAGGATTTTTTTTTAACTACGATAAGTACCAACCAAGATACTTATAGCCTTGTGTTGACAAATTGTTGTCCGTGTGTAATTGATCATCGCGCCTTGTATGCAATGCAAACCGCGTAGGACACAACTACATTTCAACGAGCACATATTAGAAGAAGCTTGATTTTTGGCGTCATGCCAGTATTTGTCTTAGTACAATATACTACCTCGAAATATGTGAACGTAGCTAAAATAATAAAAGTCTCTACGAAATAATGTACCTTGTGACCGGGACTTTAAAAAATGCTATCGATATTATTTAAAACAAAAAAAGTATGCTTCTTTTGTTAATTTATTTATTTATTTAAAACTTGTATGTACAAAATGGTACACGAGGTACATACATCACGAAAGAAAGCTTAAGAAATAATTGTTACCTCTTTTCTTTGTCGTTACCTGAAAATTTGGTTCCTTAAAAATTTGGTCCATAGTACTAATTTTTGCGGTTTCCCGGTACCAAATAAGACTTCTAATTAAAATCTAAGTAAACAACGAGACTGTGTTTGTTTTTTTATCGGAAATGGGACATGTTTACGAGGCTTCAATACACTAAGTAGTTAGGTAAGTTTTGTATAAGAATGTTCCACGTGGTGTTGACAAAGGCTCACATGCCTGGATCTCATAGTATATGAAAGATTTTCACATCAATACATCGTTTGTTTACTTTTTAATATTATGATAGGTATTCGTTTTTTGGAAAGATTTATACTGTGTTTCGTATAGGCTACTTTATGCTTGTCCTATCTTGTTATGTTTTGGTACTGCAGTACCCAGAACCTTACACTTCCGAGTGGTAAAAGTAACGTATGTATTTCTTGATAATAGATTACTAATTTGACTAAATTATTAATTTAGAAAGTAGGTGATATAGGAGTTCGTTGGAGTAATTAACTAGACGGGTGTTTCACATAAAACTGAAAACTTTATTGTAATTTTATTATTATGATTGTAGTTATATAATTAATAGCAAACAGATTTTTTATCTGAGTATTTTACATATACTGCTCTACAACCTTCAAATGCTTTCTGTCGATAGAAAGTTCTAAACAACAGTGTTCATTTAAAGAGAACAAAGCCGATGTTGACGCAATAGACTCAGTGGACTCGTGTAAGGAAACTTGAAGAGTACTAGGATCGCGAATATTTCCATTAGTCTCCACAATTATTACAACTCCGAATGTCGATGACAATGAAACTCCCAGAACTGCAGTTCTCCGATAAGCTTTTAACTATCTCCTTAAGTGATTGTTTTATAACAGAATTTATGAAAATAAACACGAGTCGATAAAACTTGTATTGCCTTAAACTTAAAATGTCAACCAGGCACGAACGCGCATTACACACTCCTTTTGCTTCGTCCACTTACTTACAAATAGTTCGACCATTTTATAAAGGTCTTTTTTATAACTAAGAGATGAATATACGACGTACACGACTGTTCATAATTGGAGGTGAATTCAACCAATTCAAATGTTGGATATAACTACGTCATAACGATTGCTTTTACATCATACGTTTTCATAGATGACTGACGATTTCATGCATGACGTTATTACAGCAATACTGATTTTATTTTTATCATAACTGAATAAAATTTAATGTTTGGTAAGATACAATTTAAAATGGTATCAAAATCAGAAGACCGGTGTTGTATTATAAACGGTTATGTTGGCTTTCCGAATTATTAGAAGTCAGGATACTATTTATTTGGTAATTTTTATATTGTGTCTCACGCCTAATTTAGCGCAGACACTAGTGACTTTTTTTAACAAATTTTGTTTAACAAACAACGTTTATATTCCCCACTAATATACCTTTAGAGATCACGCTTATTGAAATGTG
This sequence comes from Diachrysia chrysitis, assembly GCA_932294365.1. Taxonomy (NCBI): domain Eukaryota; kingdom Metazoa; phylum Arthropoda; class Insecta; order Lepidoptera; family Noctuidae; genus Diachrysia; species Diachrysia chrysitis. Next base: position 6,777,954 of record OW028653.1, read on the forward strand.
CCACTGAAAAACAAATGAACAACAGACATGAACGAAATTATCCTATGAAATATTATTTTTCGACTGCAGTAATCGTTACTGTACATTCCATAATCATTGCTAATAGGCATTGTAATCCCACGCTGCGTGCATAATCGCATTGTATTGTTAATACTTACATGCGTGGACACCGATTGTCCGATGTTATCGTCTTCGTACCGTGACGTGCGAGACTACGTCATTATTTTTTAATCCTTTTTGCTTCATTGTGTCTTCGTAAGGGTGTATATTGACGCACATTTTTAGATTGTCTGTTACTTAATATGAGTTTATCTGACGTTCTGTAGCGAAAGAATACGTAGAATATGACGATTCTTTAATAAATTGAAATATGGTACCTGGTATCTATATAGATTATTCATTTAATTTATACAAGTTTACAGACTTTGATTTACTTTATTGTGTTGCGGTGTCATAACTAACTCTACTAACTGTAATATCTTAGAAAATAAAAGTACTAATGTTATACAGTATTGGGGCTTTACTTTTTCCTAATGTAAGAAATTACTTACGTAGTCTCCAGTGGACTGATCAGAACGGGATTTACTTTTAATTAATTTACCCTGCCTCTGCGCTCCGAACTGTACCGCCAAGTGTTGCCAAGCTTCCACGTGTACAGCGATGCGGCAATCCATATACAGCGATGCCGATCAAACTGACTTCATTAGTAAAGTGCACGACCTGATTTGAAAGATAACCTCATTTTGCTTCACGAGGGACCAAACCAGGAAAATACTATAGCTATAGTATATAAGAAGTGGTGTCGTTGCTACCTTGCAACATTTCCGCGTCGTTCTAGATTAAATAAATGTGAAAATCTGATACTGATAAAAAATATAAAAACTTCTTGTTTTATCTGATGAACACAATAGATTGTGTTGCACACCTAATAATAACACACATCACACTATCACTCATTAGTTCACTGACTATTGATTAAAGAAAGGGCAATGATAACATTTGATTTGTATAAATAGGCAATCAGCATATTTATTTAATTTGCGTATTCCACAATATAGGAGTACTCCAAGCAAAGTTAAAGGGATGCCATTCACTAAACCTACTAATTTGTGATATTATTCAAATTTATTTTTTTATTTTCCGATTTTCAAGCGTACCCTTGTAGTGATAGAAGTAGTTTGGTATTTTCTTATAAAATAAATAACCAGAAAACCATACAAAAATAACATTATCAAGAAAACGCCGCATTTTTTGACATAAAGCACAAAATCAAGCGCTATTTTTTCTTATTAACTAATTTCTTAAATCTCTATGTTATATAATATCTCTCTATTCTATCTCTTGAATGACTTAGTTTCGGACATGGCTTCACGTGACTAAAATGGCTGAAAATAAGCTCTACCTTAAGGTATCCCCCTCCAAGTATTGTATCGTATTTCCTGATAGCCTGTACAGGCATCACAAAATTTGGTCAAATATTTTGTGTAATTGACCATCACAGTAAAATTGAGCACAACGTATGGTGAGCAAAAATTCCTAAAAACTAATTGCTTAATTTAGAGTAATTTTTAAGTCACGTGTCAAATGAAGCAAAATTGTAGTTAATCAGTATTGGTTATATCACCAAGTTTCTCGTTATCGTGGGAATATTCCTTAGGTTGTTAATTTAAGTGTCGAATCTTTAAATGAGTTTTGCACACGGATATGGCTGCTATTGTTAAATCTAAATTAAACGTCATCATTTTGATTATTTGTTTGACACATAAAGTTCAAAACTATTTTGTTATCTAAGTAATAAATATGTTTTAACAGTTTTTTTTTGCCTTTGTGTCAACTGTTGGCTATAAGAATAATCTTAAATAAAACCGGATAAATGCGACTGGGACTCGGGCATAAATCTTGTACCATGGTACAAGATTTGCGCAGTTAATATCGAGCAATTATCTCCAAAAAATACGGTTAGTCACGGTCCATGCGATACAGCTCGCTGACAGACAGACGGCCGGACGGACGGAGAGCGGTGGGTATGAACCCTAAATATATAAGCTATAACTACTTACGAAACGTGAAATTGAAGTAGTCCACGTACACGTAATTTTTCCGTTTGATTTTTCCCGAAGTTTTTATAGTTATTCTGCTCTTCGGGTAGAGACAAGAAAAAAAAACAAATAATTATGAAAATCTCGCCTCCCGTTCTTGAATTGTAAATTAATAGTGTAACTAACAAAAATATAAATCGCATTACGAAGATCTAGGTCTTCGCTATTATATAACCTAATATACCTATCGAAGACCTAGTTTAGACAAATTAAATTAGCCAATTTGCCTAAATTGTTTACCAAATGACTTAAGTATTGCTACCTACAAAAACATTCGCAACAAATCAATCATGCACGTTGATTTGATAATAAGGTGTTACCTGTACGGGGGCGCGATCACGTGACTTTCGACGGGTGCTCACGTTTCATAACTATAAGTCTCGAGCGTCACCCACTTTCATTATAGTTGATGCTTTATTGTCATATCGAACGATAAATCACTAATCTCTAACATTAATCGACAAAAACGTAAGTACTTTAGAAGGACATCACATCACTTACGCAAATATCAAGTCAAAATCAAAATCAAAATCAAAACCAAAATTCATTTATTTCAAAGTAGGCTACTAGGTAGCACTTTTTGAAGGACAAACATATTTACAGACACTACTGCCTTGACGTGTTAATATTACCGCGACTTTTCGTCCTATGCTAATTTTACGAGCGTTTATTCGACACATTTAAATAATACTCCCCCTAATGCGCAGCCCTGATAGTTTACTGTGACGTACATCATTTTAGCTCATAATAATTACAATTATATGTTTTGCGTCTTTTGAAGTACTTCTGTTATGTGCACGTTTATTTAATAATGGCATAATAGTTTAAGCATTTGTAAAGATGTCATACAAATTCATGGTATTTTGTTAGTTCTATAATACTGGAAACGTGTTAATGTATGCCCTTAAAGCAAGTCACAATAACTTCTCAGTCAAGTCCGCTATTACCTCTAATTTTGAGGTAATTGTGAATAAACAATCACGTCACTATATCAGAAGTCAATAATTACTACATTATTACATTACAAATAGTGCTTGTGTTACGGCTATTATGCTATTATTTAATCATAAAGCCTTAACCTTTAAGAACACATAATATGAGCTGAATTTAACAATGAGGTCCTGTGTGCTAGAATCTGACCTCCTTAATACAGACCAAAGTGAAAATATAAAGGGCTATTGGTCAGTTAATTAACATACAACCCACGAATTGCAATAAAAGAAGAAAAATATGTATCGAATATTTATTCTGATAATTGCTGATATAATAATTTAATTACATTATTTGTAAGCGCGGTCAGGTTAGTTCTGTTTTTGATCAGCGAACGTAGTATGAGTATGGGGCTGCGTAAGTGTAGGCTGAGTAGGGAAGAGCGTAGTCGTACGTGCTGTAGGAGTAGGCGGTGGGTGCGGTGTACGCCGCGACGTAGGGCGAGCTGTACGCGGCCACCGCTGGGTACTCCACTACCAATGGCTTGGCTGCTGCGAAAGCCAGGAGAGCGGCGAACAACACCTAGAAATACAATATGAAAAGTTAATACAGAACCAAATACAATATGTTTGTATAAGTAATGCAGATTGATAAATGCAGCATTTAATTGTGCTTAAAAAAAGACCATTCTTTACTTTGTAATTTTACAGAAATGGTACCATTAACTGAAGTAGATGAGCGCACAGTTAAGTTACGTTTTACTAAACAAAAAAATGTTTTAACAAATATTATATATTATTTACGAATTATATATTTTTCTTTAATTTATGTAACAAAAACTGCAAGATAAAACAAACATGATACTTACAAATTTGAACATGTTGATTGTTTTGATTTGTTTGACACGACGAGATGTAGAATGCAAGATGCGCTGTGTAATGGTTTATCAGTAAATCAGGACCTCTTATATACGACTGGTCAGGTGTAGGACAATGCGTAGTAAGGTAGTGTAACCGGATAAATAGCCAAAATATCCTCTTATAAAACATTAAGAATTATTATCACGTACAGCCTTGCACCGTGTCAATGTCGGCCGGCAAAACTTATTAGACCAAGGACTGTCTGACCACTTCTATTTCTAAATTAAAACATTGTCCATAAAATGTTGTGAAATGTCTCACAACCGATATGGTAGAGATAATAGCAGTGATAACTACATAAGATTGTAGGAGCCTACTAAAACTCGAACCTAAAAACTGCAGTCGTCGACAAGTGTCATTTGTACAAGCATTAACGATGATAGTTATAACTCAAATGTATGGAAATGACGTTTCTTTTCGATAAGTCACGTGACTTAGATTTAGTCACTTTCATGCATTTGAGCGATACGATCAGCTATAAAGTTTGTAGAAATGCTCTATGTAGGTGAACAGTTGTCATGGCGACCGGGATATGTACCGCGACGGGTGATTAATAATTCCTGATAATAATTCCTGGAAAGACTTGAAAGAACACTTTTACTTGAATTAGGAAAAAAATAACAAATCTTGCCACAATTTTTATTTAGTAATGACCTGTTACTACATACAGTTGCTATAGAACATAGATTATGGGATCTTCTATCACATCATAATTCTTGGTGGCATCTTGACGCGCGGCATTTTGTTAACGAGGATGAAAGGGTGCCGTCCTGAGCGTCTGTGGTAGTGCCGCCTGGCGTCACCTATACTGGCAGCCAGTAGCACCACGAACAAGAGGAGCCACTGCACAAAAACACAAACAGCTTTATCAGTATTATAAGACGGTAATTAGCCGAATACACAAGTGTCACAAAATATCAAGATACATTTAGCTCTCTTGGTGTGTCTGGCTTTTTACTGTGGAATATAGCGACAAAAGCTTCAAACGTAAGTAAATGGTTTCATACGCAAATATGACTAGAATAATTTATGGTCTATCGCAAGTGAGTGTAAGCATTACAAAAACCGGACAAGTGCGATTCTGGCTCGCTTACCAAGGGTTGCGTTCAAAGTTCCCTAATCGACACGATTTTTTCTCCAAAAACCAAAAAATTATGCGGTCAAAAAAAATTACCAAAACGTACGTAATCGCAAATTCACCATTTTCAGATTTTGATAAAATTTGTGATTCTGGGTCTATGGGAAGTACCCTATACACTCGTATATGTAGGTTTTGAGTTTCTCTGACATATATGGAAAAAACGGCATAGAAGCTTGTATTTCTTATTGCATTAAGGGTCCATAGACTTGATTATTTCTTTTTTCTTTAAGGTACGGACGCCTAAAAACCAATTAAACATCTCTGACGAACCTCCTCTATTTTATGGTAGCATATTCACTGGCATATTTGACCTTAAGTCACGAGTAAGTGGCCCTAAAAGTGTATGTGAAAAGGGTTTTACATTTAACACATGTGACGGTTATAAAAAATACTAGTAAAGAGTTCAGTGACTCGCACTTACTTCTTGAAATAAAACATTTTTCCTAAAAAGCGGGTTATGTTAAACACAGAAATTTTATAACTTGTAAATGACTTGGATTAAAATAAAGAAAAAATCGTACTTAATATAAGATATTTTCAACCGCAGAATCATATTAAAAGAAAAACCTTTTAAAGCGCCGCCGTATGTATTTTAGAAAATTGGAATGAAATGAAAATTGGAATGAAATACTTTTTATTATTTATTGTTACCCTGGCAACATAAATAAACACTATGCAAATTTAAAAGGTCTACCTATTAAGGTTCCCGTTGGGTTGGTACCCTTTGGGTACGAATCCTTAAGAATATGGGGCAGATATGTTATTAGCGCTCGCAATTTGTGGACTCGAAAACGTCCTAATTAGGACATTGTCAAATTATATTTATCCTATCTTATGTAATTTATAGTGCAAGTTGACAACATTTTGACATATGTATATACCAATACGCTCAAATTAAGAACGTTGGTAACTATGGAGATAACACATCTTGTGTATAATATTATAATTGCTGTTTTAGAAGTTTGGTAATGCAGGTAAATCTATTAATATTGATTTTCTTTATTCTATCCTCTTTTTTAATTATTTAATTTTAAAGACACATTTATATAGTAAGTACTTACTGCTTTAAGTAACATCGTCACAACCATAAACTCGAGTATGAGAACTGAAACTCACTTTATATACCATGTTAAAAACAACTAGTTGATTAGGTTTCTGATGTGTTTTACATTCACTATGACTAATTAATTAAGCCTCTTCATCACATAGGATTTAATTATGTTAACGACTAGTGAAGTGAGAAGGTACAACTAAATTGACTGATGGAATTATTATTGTTTATTTATGTACTTTTAGAAAGTTATGTACTGTTGTACTTATACTATTATACATGCTGCCTACACAGGCTCTACCAACGGCAAATTATACATCAGCACTTTTTAGAGTTTCATATGTAAAAGTTAATAAATAAACGATTTTTATTATATTATTGCGACATGGTTTTATTGAACGAATGATTTCATATATTATTAATAAATTCCTGAAAGCACGTGTAAGTTTTAATGTTATACTTTTATTTGATAGGTTTTTTAGGTATTTATTATAAGTTACAGCGGTTTTACATGGGTAAGTAGTCTCAGTTCCAGTAATTTTTTTTATGACTTTCCTATTTTTTTATAGTTCTTCTGCGCACTATTCAGGGTGGGTACCAATCCAACAATTAAAGATCATGTAAATCGATCCACCCGTTCTTGAGGTATAAATAGTGTAACTAACCCGACTTTGTTTTATATTATAAAGATTTTAAAGAATTCTGATAAGATTGATACTGTAATTTCCCACGCAATTGATTGATTTTGCATTTTATATGAATGCGCATTCTGCATCTTTCCTGAACGTTAGCAGATAGTTTTGCTATGTAAAACAACACATAAATTGGGTTATTTTGTACGATGACTGATTCGTAATCAATCAGACTGGTTGACCAAAACCGATTTCCTTAAAAACGTCAGTTCACACGTCTGCCCTACATAGTGCTCGCGTAATTCAGTTCGAACGTATGTACTGAATATAGAATTTCAATAAGTAAGATGATATAATAGATGTAATTGTAATCTTTATTGCTACCTGGCGCAATAAGTCATTTAATTTCTATTTAATACATTTCAACAACAAAAAAAATGCCTAGATTTTACTTTATTATTCATACCATTTATCATATCATTTATCATACATACTTAGCCACAGTTGTTAAATCCATCTGAATTACTTAAAAGTGTACTGAATAGACAAGAGTCTTGACTAATTAACACAAGCAAAAATACATTAAGTATACTTTCTCCTAATTTGTGGATACGACACACTAAGTTCTACGTTGATGAGCGATACCAAATAATAATATATATTCCTTTTTATTATGATTCCTCATTAAAATAAGGTTTTGGCAGCCTAACGATATTTGTTTAGTAAGAATCTAAATATTTATAGACAAGTTGTATACCGCATGTGTCCATTTACGTAGATCGACGTTTCATGGCGTTTAAAATATGAAAAGAAATGTCAAGTTGGTAATCCCAAGTTCAGAGAAACATATTATATGTTTTTAACGGAACAAATAGATTAACACGCTACAATGTGAAAATACGTAGTTTGGTAGCGTCGGATGCCCGAGTATTGTATGTCCGCTACTGTTTATTATTCAAGTCAGGCACAATATAGCTATTAGATCATACAATTTTGACAGATGTAAACGTATAAAACTATTGGTGATACGCACCACAACTTTAGATATACATTTCAGTGCTAGTGTTGTGCACTTGTACTCGCAACTTTATCTAACTTTAAAATGTACAAGCTGGTAAGTTTTTTTACAATATCTATCTTTACATAATTTCGTTTATAAAACTGTTTATTAACTTAGATAGTAAATAGATTTTTTCTAACAACATTTAACTTAAATAAAATTAATAGTAAATATAGACAACATCTCATACATTGCTCTAAACCCCAACTAAGTAGCTAGAGCACTTGTTTTATGAAATCAGAAACAACGAAGGTACAACAAACAACGAGACCCGAGACAATGTAGAAAAGTGGTTTTTGTACATTAACCTGTCCGGGGATTGAACTCGGACCGGACTCTGTGTGAACGCCACTGGACCAGGCACAAGGGCGTACGTCGAAAAAACTTAAACTTCTAAATACTCTTGTGATATTAAGGTTTTTAAGATGACTAATGGTCAATTCAATTCAATAACATATCCAAAGAGAGTTTTTCCTACTAGAGATTGGAATATGACATATTTTTTAAGCCCCTAAGTAAAATCCCTAAATAAACATTAAAGTTATATTATTAATTAGTAATATTATAATTCAGACATGTAATAATTTTTCGATGTATAAGCAAAACCCGGTTTAACATTTTTTTTTAATTTCAGTTGTTACTCGCTTGTGTGTTGGCAATGGCGGTGGCAACGCCAAAGCCTGGCTATGTATACAGTTCAGCTTACAGAAATCCATTCGCAGCACCGTTGACAGCTGCATACACTGCCCCCGCACCCCTGGCCTATTCTGCATTCACTGCCCCGCTCGCATACCCATACGGATACAACTACGCAGCTCCTTATTCCGCAGCATACTATCTTAAATGATCTTTAAAATGAAATATTCAAGAAACTATATGAAGTTAAGAAAGAGGCATAAATGTTGTTTTATTAATTTTGCGTTATGTATTCTTTTTCATTGTAATATGTTTAAAGTAAAATATTTTTTTAAAGAATCCTTGTTCATTTAACTTTGTGGATTGCGGATTATAGTTGAATTTAACGTTTGAATGTAAAATTCATTTAAATAAATTATTTTCTACATAAGAAACTACTTTTCAAATGGGTTCATATTTTTTTACATGTGATTAAACACGCAAACAATTTATTTATTAATTGCGCACCATTAATTTCCAGTAGGTATACCATAACACTCACGAAATAAAATCAACTACATGCATATTGTGTTTCAAACTTTACCAACAACTGACACCATCTGACTATTGCTTTAAAGTACAATCCGTATGTAGGCACATATAGTACATAAATTGGCAAATTTATGCCCATATTAGAAAATCAGTCACCACTGAATAACAACATAAAAATACAAGTCATGATGATTGCTATAAACTCCACCAAATTAAGCAACCATTGTACCATGCCTAATGCAGGATACAAGTTAGTATTGTACTTTTATTAATGACAAATTCAGTTTCATGTTTATTACGGCTATTATTATGGAACTACAAACGATTTTAATGTATTGTTTAGAAACTTTGTCTCACGATTTTTTTAGCAATTACTTATCGGGTGTTAGGCTGACTAACTTTTTTTGGGTTTTAAATACATAATTTCGATTTGGAAAAATAAAATTGAGATACGACAGTTTTCTTTTTGTATATTTAAATAATATTCTATGTAATAATTGCTTTTCTTGAAATATACAATATGAGAAATGATAAAATAAAGCGTCCGCACCCGTTGTCAAGAACACGGTTTTTGACGAGTGCGGACGCTTTTCTTCTTAAAAAACTTTTATCTTATTTTAGTATAAAAAATGTTAATTATCCTTTCAAACAAATTTGCGCGTAATTTTTGTTGACATTTAATGTTTTTGTTTGCCTCTGCACACGGCGTATTTTACGCTTCAACGACGCACGTTTTACGAACGCGCACTCACGGCGCTCTAGGTGACCAAGTTAAAGCGATACCACCGTACCAAGGTTTTAATTTGTTACGCAGAGATATCTGTATTTAAACCTATACGCGCTTCTCCAGCGCGTCTTTATCGCCTTATCAGCGTCTTTGTGAGATACTCATTTGTATCTCGTTACGGCGCCACAAATTTATTGGAGGTGTGCAAAGGTTTACTGCCTGCGTCTTAATTTCGTTTAAAGCGCGTTCGTGCGATTAATTTTCTCCTCGACGGACGTTAAAAATATGCCGTGTGCTAAGACCCTAATGTAGGAAGTTATGGACAATAATTTGTTTTACATCTATTTTATTATCTTCCCACATGAAAATCTAGTCAGATTTGTGATACATTTTAAGCTTAAACAGATATATGATATCAATTAATGTTGGTTCTGCACTTCTGATCAAAACAAACGGTACACGGTGTAACGATTTCACCTTCATTAAAAACTAAAAAATGTTTCATTATTTTACAATTTCAGATGAGACTTTTAGTTGTTTAGATAGCAATTATTGCACTAACCATGGTGCCACCTTGGTGAGCGTTGATGCTCATATCCATAGTCATGATGAGGATAATTAGGCTTAAATCTAGCTTCAATAGCATCCACTGTTGGAATATCTTCATTTTGAGGCGCTTCAGTGATAAGTTTATTTAAGGTGGTTGTAACATACGAAGGTTCTTGCGAGTATCGTACTTTTTTGGATCTATTTCTCTTTACCCCTCTTGACCGGACATCTTGAGATTGTGTAGCATATTTATTGGCTTTAGAATATTTATCAAGTTTAGGATATTGAGTATCTATACCTTGTTTAACTTCGCTATTAGATTGTCGCTCTTTTCCATAATGAGCTCTAGTTATTGTTTTACCTTCATCCTGAGCTTGAGCCGGGTTACTGTAAATTTCGCCGCTATATTTAGAACCTTCATTCACTTGACCTGATACGTCAATTTTGCTAGACTGAGCACTATTTGATAATACTTTTGAGTCGGCTTGTTCTTGATATTTAATCAAATCGTTTCCTATAACATTTGTTGGAGTTCCTCCACTAGATATGATTCCGTCTTGTCCATTTGTATTTTCAGTACCTGGCTCAAGTCCTTCTGCGTTGTAATTAATTAAACTATAGGGCGATCTTCCTTGGGTTGACAATATATTTTGGTTTAATTTTTGGTATTGATCCCGATTAAATTGTTTTCCATTATTTGTTGGAGGAGCTCTATGTGATGACACGGGAACACCATAATTACTTGCTGGCTTAGAATATCCAACACTTTCTGCTGTTGAGTATTGACTGTTACCAAACTTTGAACTATTAAAACCTCCTAACGTCCCATACGGTGAATAACCATTTCCTTGATTTAGGGGGGCTGCTTGAGGACCGCTACTGTAAACATTTCCAACATATTGGTTTGGTACACTGCCTTGATTTAGTCCACCATATCCAGTTGCTCCGCCATAAAGTAATCCGTTAGGAGGTACTCCGTTAGAAGGTACTCCGTTAGGAGGTACTCCGTTCGGAGGTAGTTTATTATTACTGACATAACCGGTTGTGAGTCCATTATACGGTCCCCCATTATAAGATCCTCCATTATACGATCCTCCATTATAAGATCCTCCATTATAAGATCCTGCATTATAAGATCCTCCATTATAGTTATACGATCCTGCATAAGGTTTGTGTGATGATCCCGGCAAAAATTGGGGAGCGCTGTATGAATTTCCTCCATATTGAGGCGTGCCTATTGGTCTGTTAGCCCCATATTTACCTTTTTCGTTATTCCATGGTAGCTTGGTCTGTGATGCGGTTGGAGCATTCATTGAAGTAATCCCACTATATTGATTTGCCCCGTTTGATGTGTTTGGTCGTGAAGGTACTGTGCCGTAGTTTGTTTTAGCTCCTTCTCCTTGTTGGGCTCCACCAATATCTTGCCCAGATGAATCAACCTGTGATTCAGGATTTGATTTAGCACCTTCAGTAAATTCTAAATTGGATTGAATTATATTATCAGCTTGGGCTTCCACGCTATATTGAGACGTGTCACCAAATTGAATCTCTGCAGTTGATTGAGCTGTATCATCAGCTTGAACTATTCCTAATCCTTGATCTGTTTGGTCTAATAGAAGTTCAGAAGATGGAGACGGCGGTAGTTGCCCATAGTGGTTTTCATATATTATTTCGCCAGGATCGTCCACGCCATATTCATTAATAGAATTTCCTGCATTGTATTGAAGTCCTTCTCCATATTGACTACCTGAGCTTGCATGAGCTTCCGCTTGAACCAATCCACCCCCTTCCCCCGAAACAAATCCTACAGCAGAAGGTTGCAAATTATAATCTTTATAATTTTCTGCTCCTCCTACTTCTGATTCCGCACTAAACTGTGCTTCTACGTCCAGGCTATCGGTTCTGCGATCGTGAAGTCCTCGTCTGGGGGATAGACGGAGAGCTTCCTGACGCTTTCTTGCTGGCAAAAAATAAGCTCGACAACTGACAACAATCGTGACCAGGAACAGCTGTAAAGGATGAAAGAAAGAAGTTGATAAAATATCTTTCATTTATCTAATATGATTATAAATTAAAATTGGTCCTTGTATAATATCAATACTATGATTTTTATCTAAAACCAGGAATGTATGGTTTTATTATTGTTACTTTTATTTAATGAATGGCATAAAAAAACATTATTTATAACTATGAAAAAAAACAATATACATTTAAAAATATAAAATAAAGTCTCCAACCGGCATCGGGAACAGGGTCCAAGCTGCCGGCGGTTAGGGCTCCAGAGAGAGGAACGTGTCGAGTTGGCTGTCACGACTATCGGGAAAATGATTGCTGAGACCACCTACCACATGTCGACAATCTTGGCATCAAATCCAATTATTTAATTTCGGCTTTATTCCTTTATTTCACTCGCTCAACAGCCCTCATTATTCCTTCGAACCTGACCTATCCGTGTCGAGGTCTAAGTCGAAGTGTCCCAAATATTATAAATATTTTTCATTCATTATTAAAACTAATCGATTAAAGTGATGAATTTAACAAGATTAATCACATTTAGCAAATGTTGAAGTAATTATTAATAATGGGCCTGTTTCCTATTTTTTTTTTAATGTCCGTCTTGTAGATTAATGAATTTTATTGGACACGTATTTTTTCTTTTTTCCTGCAAACAAAAAATGATCAAAATACAGAGAACTGAAGTTACGCGTGACGTCACTCCTCGCTACGATTTTTAGCGAGGCGTAGCGTCATAAGCCCCCACTCCGAAACTTTAAAGCGGTGTATCTTTGTATTTTTTTAATGTTTTAATAAAAGAAAAAATACGTGTCTAATATTTTTTTATTATCTAACTGACGGACTAAATAGATTTTAACTTTTCATACCCAGGAAACATCCCTATTACCGGTAATTATTAATAATAATATCATTAATCACTTGTACCGCAACATATACATACCAGACTATGTAATTTCATTATTTTGTTCCGATGTCGTAGCGAGCTTCAAGATATTATTATGGACTGGCTGAACAGGACTGGCTGACTTATTAAGGCAGAGTTATAGTAGATTTCAACGCTAGAACAAAATCGCCATTAGTCATGGTTTCCCGAGCAAATCATTACTTAATTTACATGTGATAAGAACTGATTAGTGAAATGTTTTTACTTGAACAATTTCAGCTCAACATTAAACATAAAACTAGAAATCAACATCTTTAATGCATAATGCATGGGCATGGGAAGTAAGTAGTTAGTGAAACAGTTGATACCTAACTACTGAACCTACTAATTGTGATCCCCTCTAGACTTCACTTGGGTAATTGATTCAATTAAACGTTATGGCCTGGTTTTTGTTTTTAATTTTATGACTTTATCCTAATAGCATTTAATAATAGTAGTAATATAATAGTATTAATATTAATCAGTAATAAATTAATTATCATATGTTATTAATAATAATAACGTTTATTAATCGAAGTATTAATAGTAACTTTTTTATTTTTTCAAATCATTCGAATTAAATCGAAAAAAATAACGTAGGTTAGTCACAAAGTTCGCGGGATGAAGGATAAAAGCTAAGACACTCTTTACTTTGTAGTAAATAAAAACGATTCTCTTTGTATCCTTGAAAATAGTGGCCATGAGTTTTCCTTGACCTTTTTGTGCAACTGCATGCAGCGCTGTTTGGGCTCAGGCTCATATTGATGAACCCAAGTTTCATCTCTAGTCACAATCTCGTCTAAAACTTCGTCCTCGTTTTACTCCAGAGAGCCAAAAACTCGCGACAACACTTAACTAGCCGCTGCTTCCGGTGTGGCGTGTGCATTCTTGGCGCCCAACTTGAGCACTTCTTTAACATGCCGAGATTATCATGTAGGATGTTCAAAATGGTTGTAGCTGATACTCCGACAATTTCTGAAAACTGTTTCTTCTTTAAACGGGCATCTTTCAATATGATTTGTTTAAATTTGTCGACGTTTGACGGCTTGATAGGCCGCCCCGGCCTCGGTCATTTTCAGTCGATTGGGATCTGCCTTGCTTGAAAAGTTTGCCACCTGTAAACCATGGTTGCCAGGGCAAGTGTCCCCGTTAGCAGAAGACATTACTTTCAATATAGTCTGAAGAGGTTTACCTTGCTTAGTAATGAAATTTATGACTGCGTGAAACTCAATTTGCTCCGTGTTTCAAATTTTCTTCCGGATTTACTTGTTTATTGAACTGTATCTCAGTGAATAATGACCTGATTTTTATGTAATTTCGTATTTAATGAGTGTCACAACTAATGCAAGTACAAAAGTGACCCTTCCCCCCGCCATGCGCCACCACCCCCTATTCCGCGATTGACTCTCCCTCGTACTCCACAGATTTATAGCCATGTATCACGGGATCTGTCACAAACATCAAAGTCAAGAAGACAAAGGATATCCAGATTTAAAAAAAAATGTGGTTCACACAAAATTAATTTTTACTATTATGAGGATCGAACCCGCTGCACGTGGCGCTGTAGGAGTCGGCGTATCGATCTACACAACTCGGCTATCGCTGCAATCAATGGACAGTGGCAAATCTAATAAATAGAACTCTATAGTTACTAAAAACTATAGTTACAAAAATAAAAGCACCGCTGCAGGTGTAAAGAGACTAATCGTAATTCTCCGTTCGTAATGTTTCGAGTATCCTCATATTGCGTGCATTGTCCTTCATGTATACTATAAAGATAGAATTGAACAGTAAAGTGGCATCATTTAGCTCAGTAGCCCCGTGATAACTAGAAACATGTTCAAATTGGTGAGTACACTACTTTTACTACTTTACAATATAATCAGTCAATGATTGTATCGTTTTTAGGATAGATGTTAAGTGTATACTTCTGACCATAGTATGAAATGTATGGTTTTTCATGAATTAATATTTATTTTTATTCATTCATTCATTTTTATTAGCATGTAGATTGCAAAGATACATTATGTCAACCATTGTTAAGGAAAGCATATCAGTACTTTTTTTTAAGAAGTAACTCATACGCTCTTTTTGTTGTGTCTTTTTTATTAATGATGCTGTTACAATGTTTAAAAAATACGAGGTCTATTCATTGGAACACTAATAAAACTATAACATATGTAGATACAAAACGAACGTAAAGTAAGAAAGTGTTTATTTGTAATTTCTGCATATTAAAGTATTTTTAATTTGGGTAGATTATGTGCCAGAACCCCTCTCAGATGACTCTATCAAAGATTCATAATAATTTAATCAACGTCAGAGGAAAGTATAAACGTACTACTATTCGTTTATATTTAGATAAATATTAAGAAATACTAATTTCGTGGGTTGGTCACAATAAAAATAATAAAAATAATAATAATGTTTAAGTGATTAAAACAATAGCTAATTGGTGTATGTATTTCAGTTCGTACTCGCTTGCATAATGGCCGTGGCAGTGGCGTCCCCCGAGCCCAAGCCGGGTGTGCTGTACAGCGCGGCGTACACAGCGCCGGTGGCGGCAGCATACACCGCGCCCGTTGCGGCCGCCTACACCGCGCCGCTCGCCTACTCCGCATACAGCGCGCCGCTTGCTGCCTACTCCGCCTACCCCTACGCCTCGCCCTACGCCGCATACTACCTGCGCAAATGATCTACACAATTCGGCAAATAATTTGACTAAAAGTAAATAAACTAAAAATATCATATTATTTAAACATACCTACTTACTGCATTTTATTGTTTTAAATATAAGCCATGATGCATACACTCATTTAAAATTTATTATTAGATAGTCGTTATTAATCGACAAGCTGAGAAGCCATTTTTTTCGTTGGCCTTAACAGGAACGGATACCAAATCACACTAAAACAATCGCTGGTTATAATATGACTACCACTTCTAAGACTTTATTCTATTCTTTTACAATAACTTCCGTGAATAACGGCTTTACTTACTGATCATTATTGAAGATGGCCGACTAAATCACGACAAGTATAGACTCTTGATAATAGGCCCCGCTTGAAATTAATCGGTTATCTCCGATAGCGATCCCTAAGTAAACCCGTTACAGTCTGATATTACTTTCCACACATTGAAATTTGCGATCCAATTATCCAACAAAAATACGTTTAGTATACATTGGTAGGAAATATTGATAGGACAGGGAATTCATTTACCCGCTGGAGCCGCGCAGAGCATGCTATACCAATTCCACGCCTCCGGCAAAGGTAAAGATGGGACCGGGACCTTTTTAGTCAATGCGACTCCGACATAAACGAGCCCTCGACGTGGGTAAAAGTCATTAAATTTACAATCCGAAAAGAAAAACATAGGACATTTAGACATTCATTTTTTATTAAAAAATATGCATAATTTCGTAGCATTTAAAATTTGTCTCAAAGTCAAATTGAAGTTTTAGCTCCTTCTATTATTTCTAAATTTGGTTTACTGTATCTACTGCATATAATATATTACTTGTCATAAATACTCTTAGCACGCAATTAGGTATATAATAATATAGTATTTTTTTTTCTTGGGCTTAAGATCCATCAACGTCATTTGCATATTTATTTGGTGAATCTTCAAAAGTAATGCCCTCCTCATTGGGCGAAATATCGTTCTTTTGTCGTCTATACGAAGTAAGATCGTCAAAGTCATTGTTGTTTCGAGCAGATAGTCCTAGTAGATTAGATAGTCGTGGGAAGAAATATTGACTAAAATCAGGTCCAAACCCAAACCAGTCAGTAGGCCCTACTGGTGCCGGGATAGGTTTTTCTTTCTCACTAATTATGCTCAAACATTGAGCATAAGTTGGTTCATTTGAAGGTCCATCAATATGAGGAGCTCTGTTTAGTATGCTCATCGGGTTGTTATATCCGTTAGTTGGGCGCATAATTTGAGATCCATCGTGCAAATAAGTGATTCTAGTATCGTAGTTTACATTATTTGGATTTGGTTGCATTACATTAGGTAATCTGTCATTTTCTAATCCAATCTCAATAATAGATTGACCATTTAGCCCGTTAAAGTTTGGTTTAGGACGATTTCCAGGCCGACGGTTTTTAATACGAATTGGTTGACTTATTAAATCTTTACCAGTGATCTTATGAAAGTCTAATTCTTTAAATGCCCCGTTCATCGGAATTTCTGCGTTTTCTAAGGGATTTGGCATCCCAACCAAACCTTGATCTATAGCTCCAGGAGGAGGATACCCTCTTGGCATACCCCCGTCATTTATATCTGGTCCACCCATAGGCGGGCCTCTGTTGTCAAAATAATTTCCTTCAAATTGACGCATTTCAGCTCGATTATCCTTTATCAGGACAACCATACACCACTGCAATTAATAAAAAATTAAGCTGTTAAACTAAATTGTACGAATTTAAATAAAAAAAAGTAATAGTGTACTTACCAAAATATAAAATTTAATTTCTATTTGATTCATTATAATGCCCAGTTCGATTAGCACTGAATGATTTGTTTAAAACTTTAACGTTATAACTATTACACCATTTGTCACGGTTTTCACAACAATTTAATAATTATTAATTTACAAGTGATAAGAACTGATTAGTTGAATACTTTCAAATCATTTATTTAGGAAAACAATTCAATTTATATTACTTTTAATATTTCAATACAGCTTTCACAACAGTCTTTATACCCCATAGCTACAGAAATAAAACCAAATTCTGTACGCATTTGAGAGACCACTTTGAAAAATAGATATAATAAATTTATTAAAGTTGAGTTTGCTGGTAAACGGTTAAACTTTTCTGACAGCAATTAAATACTTTCCATGAGTATCTAGTCCAAAAAGATCTTGAATGTGTGTTTCCAGGTTCTTAAAATGCTTTGGGCCACTCGATCCCCTACAAAAATCGTTTTTTCTTTTATATCTGGTTTAACAAAGTCGTTAATGTAATACCATGTTATAAGACAGAATAGATCACCTTTTTAAATCGACCGAAGGTTACCTACACCTGCAAAACTATAATTTCGAATGATGAAATCGATGCACCTCACCTATCGTTCCGTATACGCACGGAAGGGTAGTCTGTTACTTAAGCAAGTAAAGCAAAGCAGACTCACATACAAATTACCTAGTCTAAAAGTCAAAAGACTCAAAACCTAGGTTGATGTAGTTTAGCAAATACATACTTAAAAAGTGATTTCTATTTCCAAAAACAATGCATGCAAAAAGACCCAATATTCCATCTTGTTGACGATGTAATAATTTTTTACTGTAAAGTTTCTAGTATAGAATGCAATGACACTCTATGATGTTACAAGTTATCAATTTCAGTATGTAACAATCAACTAAATTGATGGCTACACGTGCCACGGGGTGAGGCCACGGGGCAGACGTCTGTGTACACTAATTTATATCTGAAAAATTATCCTCAAGAAATCCTCTTGTTACTTAACCTGTGATGGAACAAGGTGAATTCTTGTTTACAAATATATTTGCTCTTTACATTATGTACCTACTTACTGCATGTATTTACATCTAATCACGTCTGTACATTTTGAAGGATTAGGTAAAGATGTCCTTTTTCAGGATCGTGTAAAAACACATTTTGCCGCTTTCCATTAAAATAAAAGTACAGTACAAAGTAAAGTACAAATCTCAGTCACATCTTAATGATGCGACTGAAATCTAAGGATGGCTTGCTTGGCTAATGCCTGCCCTGGTAATTGGACGGTCATTTCGTACGAAATAAAAGCGTTCCTCTGGTTATAAATGATTTCCATTGTGCAATGGAGCATTAATAAATACTTTGCAGTTTCATTTAAAACACAGTGAATTATGTACGCTGCATGTGTGACAGACTAATTATTCATCATATATTCATATTTTGGGCATCCTTACTTATATATATTGTCCTTCGTGACTTCTATAAAGATCGCTTCGAGCTGTAAGTAGTCATCATTTAGCTCAGTACTAACTCAGTGACAACAACCTGCAAAATGTTCAGACAATTGGTGAGTCCATTATATCCTTTAGTGCCGAGTGTCTTGAAAAATATTCCAATATGGAAAAATTCGTGGTGGTATGAGTTTTAGTGTGTAGTGGCTTCTAAAAATAAATAATAATATTTTAGCAACTTGTCTAATAGTATCGTGCGAAATGTGATCATTTTAGTGGTGGTGATAGTTGTCATAGGTCAAATTTTAGGCTTGGCTTCTCATAATTACTTAACAAATCCAAATTCAATGGATAAGGGAGACCGACAATTTAAAAACATCGATTACAGTACTTTGCTATCAATGGACTAGTGTATTTTATTAAAGTATTTGTAAGTTTATTCAGACTTGTATTAAATACGTCATTGCATTTTAGTTTGGTACTAAATTGGAGTTTAAATATTCACTATTTTTTGGACGAAACTGGAAAATGCTGAGTTTTGTTGAATACAAGGTTAAATGACGTTCGACTACGCGAGTAATGGACTGTATGTGTTTGCCGTGGACACAATTGCTCAGTCATGCCTAATAGAATAGACAAGCATAATATTTTAAATTTAAATAAATTAGTAGTGACATACAGTTAAATTAAAAATTATAGTTTTGAGCTACAAGAGTAGATTATGTAAATGAGATGGGAATGTCAATGTTTTATTTCTTATGTTCGGTGTGTTTTCTTGTTTTAGCTAACTTATTTATTAAGTGCAACTTCGTCTTAACTGTAAAGTAATTAGTATGCTTACCGAGTTACTGTTGTTTATTAGAACATTAGGAAAATAGCGTGCAATGTTTTTTTGGTTTTATGTCAAAATTTGCGCCATGTTAATATTCGTTGTTTGATATAAGTCGGTAAATGTATATGAGAAGAGGCTTGTGCCCAGCAGTGGGACATTTATATCCCGGTATTATTATTATAAATTACAAATTATTATATTTAAATGTAATAATAATCCTATAAGTAGAGAGCTAGAATAGAATATAATTTTTTATTTGGCTGAATATAGTAAATTACAGATCTTATAAATTACTCAGTACCAACCAACTAGGTAGGTAGGAATAAAACACGGGAGCTAGCTTTGTGTCAAGGTAGGATTAAAATACGGGAACATTGCATCAATTATGAATATTTCTGTCTTATCGGTCATCCAAAGTCACATTGAAGATGCGTGTTAAATGCTCATATAATTATACGAAATCAGACGCCAAAATAAGTAAACTGTAGTATATTTATAATTTTTGCAGAAATAAAATCAACACTTTATAAATAGTACGTTTTCAACAATGATCGCATTTGCCCAACAACTGTATATTGTCATTATAAATTAATTATTGTCAACAGGTTATAGTGGCTTGCTTACTGGCAGTAACAATGGCTGCACCGAAGCCAGCCATATACTACACTTCGGGTTATCCAGCGTACCCTGGCCCGATAGCGGCGTACACCGCGCCGGTAGCGGCCACCTACGCCGCACCGGTCTACACCGCGTACGCACCGTACGCTGCCTACTCCTCTTACAGCTACAGTCTAAGCTCGCCCTACACAGCGGCTTACATAGTATAATAAGCTTTTGCATTTTGTAGTCATAACGATTAACTAACGAACAAATAAATTATATTATTACTCTTATAATAATGTTTTATTTTAAAATGAATGAGGTAGATCTGACAAAACTTTATGGAAATAGCATGCCTTATAGATAACAAGTCTCGTGCTCTATTTCCGTACCAAACGTAATAAGTTTTAATTGTTAAAATTTCGAATTCGGAAACCTTATAGATTTTTTATGTAAGTGTCTTTGATAGTTTTAGAAGAATATTTAGATTATTTGCTGTAACAACTCGCCACTAAGATCTTTTTGCATCGCTTTAATCATAAATAATCATAAATTTATTTATATATTACCCGCTATTAATATTGTTTTATTTTAACTTGTTTCTTGGTGTACAATAAAAAGTTTTTATTATTACCTTGTATCTCTCATTTTTTACGGTCTATCCTAACCAGCGAGAATACCCGGTCCTTTGAAAAGCTTACGTAGGGAAACAGGTCCAACACGCAGTAGCCTTGTTGAGGCCACCAGGGCCCATCCACCTCAGCTCTATGGAAGTACAGATATGAACGGTGCAAAGTAGATACAAAGTTATTGTAAATTATGAACGGAAAATAAAAATTACGCTATGTGTAGGTATATGTTTTGACGACCTCCGTGGCCGAGTGGCGTACACACCGGTTTTCAAGGTGTCGCCAGCTCTGAGGTCCCGGGTTCGATCCCCGGCCGGGTCAATGTAGAAAAACCACTTTTCTACATTGTCTCGGGTCTGGGTGTTTGTGGTACTACCTTCGTTGTCTCTGAATTCCATAACACAAGTGCTTTAGCTACTTACTTTGGGTTCAGAGCAATGTATGTGATGTTGTCCACATTTATTTATTTATTTATTATATGTTAGTGGATTGGTTATTGGAACTAAATCGGGAAACTATGACACCTGCCTTCAAACACATGTTAATGAAATTAAATAGGCAGGTGGTGACTCGCCAGCTCACCAGATTGGCCCCCAACATAACCGCCACGATAGGCAACACCAGTGCGTGCGGCTAGATGTATCGAGAGATGCGGCCCCGATTTCGCCAACGTGAGTCACAGTAGCGGACCTGGAGTGGGTTTCCTCGCTATTATGCCATTAGACACTTCCTCCCCTGAGGATATAGCTCTCGAGCCTCTCTATCCAGCCAGTTAAGGCAAGAAAGAGCTGAAAACCCTCTTATGGAGTGACTCCCTGGAGCACTCAGGTCCGTTGTGCCGCTACTCACAAAAAGCTCGCCACAAGCTGCATTTTTTATTTATATCTCAAAGTTGGAAAAACCTAGTTAATATTCGGTAATGCGTTATTCTCATAATGTGGAAACGGCTTGCCCCGAGGGGTTTATTATTATTTATTATTATATTCAGAAAATGATCCAAACCTACAAAAAAATTGTTGGGAACTGGATATAATGAATAACAAGATATATTTGCTGATGTAATCATTATTCATAAAGTTATCATTGTCTAGGTAGGAGGTTTATTACGACTAATAATAAAAACAATGAAAATCAGTAAGTATGCTTAAATATATTTTCTATTTATTCATTTTTCGATATGATGATGACTGGTTTACTAAGATCATTTGCGTAGGTAGTAAGCGGCGTAAGGCGAGGCATAGGGGTAGTCAGAGTAGGCGGCGATCGGCGCGCTGTACGCGGAGTAGGCGAGCGGCGCGGTGTAAGCGGCCGCCACCGGTGCGGTGTACGCTGCCGCCACCGGCGCGGTGTACGCCGCGCTGTACAGCACGCCCGGTTTGGGCTCGGGGGACGCCACTGCCACCGCCACCAAGCAAGCGAGTACCAACTGAAATAAAACAGAAAACGTTACTTAATCTTTAATTAGAATAATTAAATTATTGAATATGTATCGTGTATGTCGTTCACAAGAACCACTCGGAAATAATTAAATTTTTAATATTTTGATATTATATCATGGAAGAAAAAGGTTAGTTAATTAAACTTACGAATTTGAACATGTTGTTGTCAATAGGCTTCTGTTAAGCTGAATGATATCAGGGTCTGTCGGTGACCATCTTTATAGTAAAATAAGAAGGACAGTAGACGCAACGTGAGGTTGAAGCGTGGCTCGCGGCGGCGAAGGCGATCGTGCACTGAATAACTATCTATCAAATGGCCTCAACCACGTGTGTTAATGAAATTAAGCCTTTGGTTTATTTTTCGCGTTTCATTAAAAAAACTATCTCTAGTTATACAGAACTTTGACATCAAGTTTTGACTGTTAAAACCATGGCTGCTTACCACGTGACCGTTGACAACGATAAAATAATTTAATTAAATTATGTCTTGCAAACAAAACATTTAAAAGACTTTAAAAAAAACATTAAACAGAAACTACCTAAAATTACAAAAAAAAAAAAAAAAAAAAAAAAAAAAAAAAAAAAAAAAAAAAAAACAAATAAAGAATTAATCAAAAATATCAATTTTTGATCTGTTTCAAGTCAGTAAATAATTGTAGGTTCGTAGCAAGCTGAACCACTTTAATAGCCTTGAGTAATTATTCATTAAGTATCCCCATGGTTAGACAGACTAAAGGAAAACAGGTTACTGTATCGGCAACTTAAGAGAAGATTTTTAGCTTCTTTGATCAGCTTACCTGAATAACCTGAAATAACACAACTATCGGTATATGTACAAATATTATTTAATTAAAGAATTCTCCCTCCAACTCCTAACCTTTAAGAAGTTGTACCTTCCATTACCAAACGCTAATACTTGAATAGCTTTAGAAAATATATGAAACACGTAATACATGACCTGATGACTATAGGACCATCTGAGAAGTATTCTCTTCTTAACAAAAAGAGAATTTTACAAAACGGTCTAAGTAGGCGTCTTCTAACAATCGGGGAAAATACATAAAAAAAAAAAATCCGATGAATTGAGAACATGCTTTGAAGTCGGTTAAAAAGTAAAAAAAAACGGCAGAAAAAGCTACCTGAGAAATGTTTAATGCAATTTTATATTTTTATTAATTAATAAGACTTGGTTTAGTTTTCCTACCGTAGGTTTCATAGAGTTATTGTAATATAATGTATAAGATATTACCACAAGTGCATGTTGTGAATATAGGGGCAATAACCTTATTTATCAATTTAACAACAGATGTCACACACAAGAAAGTTATCTTTTAAAAGCGGAACAAAGGAAATTTCCCTATTTCTTGGTTCTGCTCTTGCCCCTACTTTATAAGATAGGTTGATACACGATAAATGGTTTGATTTATTTCTTAATCTATCGAGGAAACTTAAAGATGCACATGATACGAAAAATTATACTAATAATAAAACAAAGCTTTCAATATTTATAATATTAAATACTTTATTTTTGTTTTTGTTGGAAAACACTATGGTTTTAATTATGTCAAACACGTCTACACTTATCATCTATCGCAGTATCGTCCAGTATCCACATTATATAATTAAGTGTTGGATTAATAGAATAATTTCAACTTTTAATACTGAATAAAATTGTCACCATCGAGGTAGCTTTATGTATACCACAGTAAGGTGTTAAATGTTTATAAGTATACAAGCTGTGCCCTGCGACTTCGGCCGCGTGTTTTAGTTTCAACGGTTTTTCATGTTTTTTTCGAAACCTAAAGTAGGTATGTGTAATATACCCTCAGGCCATAACCTCAGCTATCTGCCAGTGAAACGGTCTGACAATTTCAAAGATTAGTGCGTTTTTATGTGGTACTTGATTATTATTTTGTTCCGGAATTATTTTATTATTTTAAAACTACGATATCTCCTAAGGTATTCATTAGAATATATAAAAAATACCTTATATAAAAAAATATAAAGGGCAATTTGGTTCGGAATTAAATACTTGTCATAAATTACGTTTATTTCGTTTATCATGTTTATAACAACACCTTCGCAAATATTATATTATTGTAGAACGATTACTATAAAAAAGGTTATAGTCAGTCAACCTTATACTTTTCGTTATACTTGATTTTCGAAACTTTTCGTTTAGGCAGCGCACGCAACGGAAGCTCCCAAAAGACAATATTTTTTTTTTAATAATAAAGCTCCTAGTGGTCTTAGCTTGATGTTATATAGCATAGAACACTTACAAATAATAAAAACATTTTGAAAACCGGTTAACCTCACAAACTTTACCTCTTTAAATTATTGCTATAGATATACTTACTTAAATTAGATATAAAATACTAGGATAATTACTCTAAAAAAAAAGGGTAAAGACCTTTTTTCAATTTGAAAATATTTGCTACGGTACTTGTTCAATTATATGATAAGTAAATCACTATTCATTGACACTTATGCCCAACTCCTTAATTATTCCGAGCACGGTAGTAAGCTCAATTGAACCCGCGTTGCATACAGTTAGCCTTCTCAATTACTATAAAATTGGTAGCGATTGTGTTCTACGTATCATTCAGTGCAGCAGCAGCTCAGTGAAAACAATCAAAATGTTCAAATCAATGGTGAGCATTTTAATATAATAATGAAAGAACACGGAAAGCTAAGAATGTACAGTTAAGTAATCGATATTTTTTTTTCAGTTGGTACTCGCTTGCTTGATGGTGGTGGCAATGGCGTCTCCCGAGCCCAAACCGGGCGTGCTGTACAGCGCCGCTTACACCGCGCCGGTAGCGGCAGCGTACACCGCGCCAGTAGCGGCCGCCTACACCGCGCCGCTCGCCTACTCCGCATATAGCGCGCCACTAGCCGCCTACTCCGCCTACCCCTACGCCTCGCCCTACGCCGCATACTACCTGCGCAAATGATTTGGATGTAAAGACATAAAAATATTACCGTTAAATTATACGCTTCTCACCTAAACAGATTTTTATTAACATCATTCACCACACTAAACTCCCATATTAATAACCAGTCAAGTTAACGAAAATTACTCCTCAGAAAAAAAAATGAAAAATATTCTTAGATCAAGCTAAAATAAGGGTTTTCTACTAACTACTTGTATTGTTATATTCTAAGGCTCAGAAAGAAAGAAAATAAAAAAAAAAACAGATATAACATAATCGGTACACAAGGATCAAAATATTAGGAACACAATGATACATAATGGTTATTGCTTGAACAAGTTTATAATAAGAAATCAACACCTTTTACGTGATATTTAAATGACAGTCCTAATGATGAATTTCTAATGATAACTATAATTCCCAATACTACTTTGAATCTAAATAAACTTATAATATCGTTATTTTAAGAAATAAAGAATATTATCGAGATCTGCACAGCTATTGGCATGTAAATATCCGCAAACTTGCACCTTACATGACTTAAAGAACGATGTCTAACTTGGCCACTTATTGGCCCCAAGTACTTGGGTAATAGGTGTAAAGTGCTTGTAGTCGGTTGTTGACCACTTTAGTGATGTTGTCATGGCCGCCATCATCGAATAGGCTGACTAATGAGGAATCCATTCTTTCAATATTTCGTTCGACAAAATTCGATGGACTATTATTTAAATATAGGATCAATTGTGACGATTTCTTTTACTAATAACTAATTTTTTATGTGCACATAATGTTGAAAGAGTCGTAGGCGTAGAGTAGGTGTCTTGGATTTAAACTACATACCCTCCGGATAACAAACTAACGGTTACAGGTAAACTATTTTCACGTAGATCCGTCTATTTATTCATACTTTAAACTTAATTCATTAAACCATATACGTACCAAATGAACCAAAATAATATAACCCGACACCAATATTTGCGTATAACTTCAGAAAACTAAACTGATTAGCATCCACTCAGTAAACGTATAATTTTGATTTAAGAACTAAACTAAATGTGTAGTCAAGATTTACAGATAACCGTTAACCTCAAAAAAAAAGTAAAATTGTATAATAAAAAAAACTGACAACGACAGACAATAATTATTTACTACAGGTTAGGACAACCTTGTTATGTCATAAATCTATTATTGGTATTACTTTAGCATTAAATGTAAGATATGTTCAATTTACTTAAAAATACTAATTGTATGAATAATAGAGATAAGTTTATTTCGACGTTATAATAATATGACTGTATAACGTCAATGAGTAAATAATTTGTAAGTCAACATAATGTTCGCATACAGTTGTAGGGAATTAATACCAAAATAGATATGTCCCAATTTGTTCTTCATAATGCAAATCTAGACAAACAATGTAATTATTTATCAAATATTAATTTATTGTTTTATCCAAAATCACTCCATAAGTTTTCACGTTGATGTGGAAATGAGCTGGACACGTCTGTCGTACGCAAATGAACTAATAGGCTAAAATTGCTATCAAATAGGTCCCTACACTTTACAGATTCAGCGAGGCAGACCCAAACTAATACGGCAGTATGATCGGGATTCGTGCTCACTTAAGGCTCTTGAGCGTGACAATTGGAAGAAGAGTATTTGCCTGTCATTGGGACATTTTAGGCTAGTAATCAATAAGTATTTCTATTTTCCTATTACGATATACGAGTGAAACTTAAACATTTTACAAAATACTACATAAATTGCATATTATTAATTAATAATTTGTGACAAACTTACATTTACAGAAATTGGAAGCATTATAAGAATCAGAATTAACAAATCATGGACATTGTAAAAAATAAACTCATAATTATTATTCTACACGCGGAAACGCGCCCGATTAACAACACGTCGCGTGACGTCGCCGCATCGTGTGCGTCCTTCTCAAGTTACTATAAAGTAGGTAGACGTGGCATCTTTCGTATCATTCAGTGCAGCAGAAGCTCAGTGAAAACTATCAAAATGTTCAAGTCTATGGTAAGCATTCAAACGTGGACGATGCAAATAAAAATGGAGTCTTAAAAAAAACATTTGAACAACTGGATAAAGTGGAAGTAAAAATAATATTTTTTTAATTTCAGTTGGTACTCTCTTGCTTGGTGGTAGTGGCGATGGCATCCCCCGAGCCCAAGCCGGGCGTGCTGTACAGCGCGGCGTATACCGCGCCGGTGGCGGCAGCATACACTGCGCCGGTGGCGGCCGCCTACACCGCACCACTCGCCTACTCCGCGTACAGCGCGCCACTCGCCGCCTACTCCGCCTACCCCTACGCCTCGCCCTACGCCGCATACTACCTGCGCAAATGATCTAAACGAATGAAAGCCGTAATAAAAAGCAAATAAAAATGATATTTCAGTATAATTATACTATTTTATTTTAATTTAAAAGTCCGGTGAAGCAGTCAAAGCCTGCGTTTAGGCCAACTGCGTAAATCTCTTCATAAAATTTTTAATTTAAATAAGGTTGCCGACTTGAAAGCTAGGAAGAAGAAGGTACTTATAACCGGTAGAATTGCATAGAATCTAAAACATGCAACAAATCAATTTACATATAGAGTCCAAAAACCTTGTTAGTCCCCCGTATAGATTTTACCAACTACGTCATTGGACAACTACCCTAAATTGTCGCACTACTGGGCAAAGGTCTCCATCTGTTCCGAACTTGTGCTGTATTTAGTGCAAGAAAAAAAAAAAACGAATAAATTAATAAAAAAATATTTAACTATAATATAAAACAACCTTATCTTCAAATAATAACAAAACAAATAATTCCAATTACTGTATCTGTTTATCAAAATAAATAGCTAATCAATATGCACTAACGTAAATAGTGGTCAGACATCAAGGATGGTCAGACGTCGAGTATGGTAGTAAGTTCAACAGCAGGATACCTAAGTATAATATTAAGATATTATTATTATTATTTATATCTTAAACAACTGTTAAGTAATTGGTTTTTTTATTTATTAATTATTTTCAATTTTATATATAAACAACTTATTTTTCATAAGATAGTATTTTTTTAATGCCAACGACTCCCGCCCTAGCGAATTTAATCTTGCGTTGCGGGAGGTTTTACAAACATTCAAATCACATGCACGAAGAACACACAGACTTGGAACAATCATTTGTGGGTCACATAAATGCTTGTCCCATGTGTGTCAAAAAATACTTTTATATTTCTAAATACATAGAAGATTTACATACTGAATATTTACATATTACAGATTACACCCAGACTCAAAATAAATGCTCATGCTTATTATACTAAGAATTACTACTTTACTTACCTGTCTGAGAACACCGGGACAATGTTAAATAACTTGAAAAGGGAAGTTTCTAAATAAACAGTCTTCTAAATAGAAAGTTAGTATTTATTAATTAAATACACCTTCCTAAAAGGGCTGTCTAAAAATAATATCGATTTGGAACAGCTTTAAGACTCGCAGTCATTTTATATATAAATATTACATGAATTTAGAATTTGGTCAAAGCAATGATTCAATAAATTACTATTTAATTAATATATCAACGACTCTGAGGTGTTTCACAAATATTTCAATCAATCACATATCTAGCCAAATAATCACTGGACCTAAATCAAATATTTGTGTACCACACAATTTTTCTTCCATGCGGAGATCGAACCAGAGCGGCATAGCCACAGGTGCCGCTCAAGGATAGTTGGCAACCTTTTATTACAGCGCCATCCCGTAAACTTAACCTAACTGGCGCCACATATGTAAGGTCTATTTATTTGCTTGATTATAGGCTATATGACGATTATTCTTACTTAAAACTGCATTGAACTGTTTTTTTGACAAAAGCTGTATTTTCCGGCAGGTCTGAAATAACTAAGACAACTTATGGAAGATATTATCTTTATATAATAGTTTTTAATACCTTTGTTTTTTTACTTTGTTTTTAATACATTTATTTAATTTATCTTGAGATTTATGGCGTAATGTTTGATACGACATGTTGGGCGGCTGAACAAACCGATGCGAGAGCAACATAGCATGTCTGAAATTATAGAAGTATATTTATATTAAAGTGGTTGTGATAAATAATAATGTAGAACGTATTAATCTGATACATAATAAAATTAACTTATTAGCAGATGTTTACAAACAAAGAAATGGAAAGTATAGACAGGTATTCATTAAAATTTCTTGTTGAGACAAGTCGTTGGTATTCTGTGCGCGTTACGAAGCTCGAACAACGTCACGTTACTTGCATTCGTCCTTCATAAAGTACTATAAAGTTGGTGGTTATCTAGTCAATTGTATCATTCAGTGCAGCAACAGCTCAGTGAAAACAATCAAAATGTTCAGATACATGGTGAGTATTTCTTTTTCAGATACAAATCTTCAAGCCAACAAAAAACAAATGTCAACAATAAGTAATAGAATGTTCACTAATTTTGAATTCCCATGCTATTAATTAATGTGGCTTATAAACCCACTACATGAAAGCAATATTTGATAATAACAAGCTAACTATTAACAGACGTATATGAGCTTTAAATAAGATTTTTACTATTAGAAAAGTCCCTTTAATTGGCTAAATAAAATTGTATTTGTTTAGGATTCTATCATGTTATTTGTTTGTTGTTGTATTATTGAAGTTAACCTATTATGTTTTTTTTCAGTTGGTACTCGCTTGCGTAATGGCCGCGGCCGTAGCATCCCCCGAGCCCAAGCCGGGAGTGCTGTACAGCGCAGCATACACCGCGCCGGTGGCGGCAGCATACACCGCGCCAGTAGCAGCCGCCTACACTGCACCCCTCGCCTACTCCGCGTACAGCGCGCCGCTCGCCGCCTACTCCGCCTACCCCTACGCCTCACCCTACGCCGCATACTACCTGCGCAAATGATGAATGACAAGATACGAAACAAATAAAACAAAACTTTTAATCAAAATAGTTTTTTTATTATTTTATTACCACCATTCTATTATTCGTTTTGCATAATTTACTCTATTTTCAACAAAATACAAAAACTATATTTGTATAATAACTTACGTGAGGGGTATTAATAATTATTACTACATTAATACATTAATACGCAAACTCAGGTATTACGGAATAAAAAATAGAGCACTCGACTTAATACATTCTTACTTAAGTGATAGGCTCCAATGCGTTGATGTTAACGGTAGTAAGTCCGCCGGACTACCTGTTAAGCTAGGTGTGCCCCAGGGTTCAATACTAGGCCCGTTTTTGTTCCTAGTTTACATCAACGACTTACCATTCTTTTTAAAAGGCAAATGTGACGTCGTACTATTTGCAGACGACACTTCTTTAATTTTCAAGGTAAATAGAAATAGAGATGATTTTAACGAAGTAAATACTACACTCACTCAGGTTACACATTGGTTTTCAGCTAATAATTTAGTTTTAAACGCGAAAAAGACCAAATGTGTTAAATTTACTATGCCGAATGTTAAAAATCTCGGTCCAAATATTATTATAAACGGTGAGGTATTAGAGACTGTAGACTCAACGGTTTTTCTAGGCATTACCATTGATACCAAACTTAATTGGTCGGCACATATTGCGTATCTGGCAAGTAAGCTCAGCTCTGCAGCTTACGCCGTTAGAAAAGTTAGACAAATCACTGATGTAGACACTGCTCGTCTTGTTTACTTTAGCTACTTCCATAGCATAATGTCCTATGGTATACTGTTGTGGGGTAAGGCGGCTGATATAGAAACCATTTTCATTCTTCAAAAACGAGCTGTTAGATCTATTTACCAGCTAGGCTCTAGAGTTTCTCTTAGGGAGCTATTTAAGGAGATAGGTATTTTAACTGTAGCATCGCAATTTATTTTTGCTAATATACTTTTTATAAGGCAAAATGTTCACCTTTACAAAAAGAACAGTGATATTCACAACATTAATACACGTAGTAAACATAAGTTATGTGCGACATCACACCGCCTGCATAGAGTACACAATTCATTTATAGGGCTTAGTATTCGCTTCTATAATAAACTCCCTCTCAATCTGTTAGAGTTACCC
The DNA here is from genome assembly GCA_932294365.1 of Diachrysia chrysitis. Classification (NCBI taxonomy): domain Eukaryota; kingdom Metazoa; phylum Arthropoda; class Insecta; order Lepidoptera; family Noctuidae; genus Diachrysia; species Diachrysia chrysitis. Next base: position 6,809,602 of record OW028653.1, read on the forward strand.
TACAACTCATTTAAATCTTATATTAAAAATAAACTTTGTGAAAAGGCCTATTATACTATTAATGATTATTTAAATGACAAATGTAGTTGGTCGCCGTGATAGACACAAGACGGTTCTGTGTGGTATATTATCTTATTTACTACTGTACGGTACTATTTAATTTGATAGGCATACACTCAGTATGTAACAATATGTTACCTATTTTGTTTTATTATTAGTACGATTATACGTATGTGTATTGTATTTTTAAATTCTTTACATTGTTTTGGAATGTATAATTATATTAATTATAAAATTTCATTATGTAGCTATCAATTCCTTCTTTTAGGGGCAGTGCAGTAAATCAGTGTTTGGAGTATTTTCATTCAATGCATACTTTTTTATCTTTTTAAAGCCGGCAGCAGTTTCGTCATGCTCCCTTAGTTGTCATTGCCTGCGGTGGCGTCTTGGGTCGGGTCACCTCCTTCCCTCTAATATGGCGAGGGAGGTGATGGCTGATCCTTGCGTCATACTCGTGAACGGGTGCTGCTTGCGGTGACTGGTCGTTCTGCTGACTTTGGGCTCTGTAGATTATACTTTTAATTTCATAGTACCTATTGTAGTACCTATCGACCTCAAACACTTGTTTATTTGCGCAGTCCCTAAATTATATAACTATTATTATTGTATTCGAAATGACAGCGTGCTGCTGGGGAGTTTGTTGCGCCGTTTCTTCTCCACAGCCAGAGCACTTAGGAAGCGGTGAAGGGTGGGCGAATCAGGGTGCTGTCCATTGTATTGACGTTCTGAAAGTGCTACTTTGTAGCCTAGTTGGAATAAATGAGTTTTTGATTTTGATTTTGATTTTGATATTCAAAACAGTAAGGTTTACTCACGCATATTCTCAGGATCGCCCGACTAGTTCGACCCGCGACTCCACCGTCGCGGCATCAGCTCATGATTTAGGGACTCTTATTGAGTCTGAAACTAGTCGGGCGATCCCGAGAATATGCGTGAGTAAACCGTATTGTTTTAAATAATTAAAAATACAAAAACTGTTATGATGGCAATTTTTTAACCTTTAAGAAAGATATTCTATTACAGAACTATACAGTTATTTTTCACAACTGTAACTTACATATAAATTGATTTAAACATAAAAAGTTCTACTTGTATTGAATTCGGTTCCTACGGAAATCGGGATGGTAAAGAACCGTCTTTCATTTATAGAAGGTTCGAAATTGCTAGGTATCTTACAAAAAGTATAGCAGTGTAAAACATTTTTTTTCTCTTTTGTTTTCGGCTAAATATAGCTACTTTTCTTCTTATATATTTCTGAATTATTATGTATTTATATTTTATGGCGTACATAAATAAACATAATATGTTTATCTATTTTTCATGTTTGTGTATTATTTTTCTTTCTAACCATTTCTCTCCCACTGCAGGACAAAGGTCTCTCTACCCTCCTTCCAGCTCTCTCTGGTCAGTCAGTTAGTCCAGCTCGTCCCGCCATCAACGTCTCGACCTATCGCGAAGTCTTTTAACATTTAGAGGGACCCATTGGGTCGTTAGTAGTTGTGTATTTAACTAAATAATAATATTTGCAAATTATTTATATTTATAGAGCTGTTTTTCAATACACCTTCAATATTAATACTCTGGAATCTATCTCTGTTTTTCCCGCAACCATAAAAAGTTTAATATAATAATTATTTAGCTGCTTCTACGCTTGATTTTGCCCCACAGGACAGAAATAGATAGCAAAAAAAACACTGTGTTATGAAAGAATTTAACAATGTAACGATGACCGCAAATATTTGTTAATCAGAGAGACATTAGATGCATAACGTAAAACAAACTTAATAAATGAATATCGGTCAGTTTCCAAATATGTGTAGCCCACAAAACAGTATTTTTTTAAGTTAGCCTCAAAAGTTGTTAGACTTTGTTGTTTGTCAGTAAAAAAAATACATAAAGTACCATTAAGCGTATAAGCGCCTTTGTTTGTAAGCATATAAGTTTATAAAAAAAAATTATGACGAGTGAGTTTACTATAATTAACTCATCAAATATTATAATGACAATATGAACAAAACGGGCTTTGACCGGAAGTTAAAACATTTTTATACATGTTTTATAATTGATTTAATTAATATGTTTTTTTTTTTAATTTACGCCTTTTATGTATACTCAATAATATTTACAATTATTACGAATTAAACAAGCCTCAGTTATGAATTTAGTTAAAGGTTGTATTATAAATATATCGCTGAATATTGACGCTGGTTTGCGTTGTTGGTGTCATAGATATCAGTATGATATTGTATATTGTAACTAGCTAATGCCCGCGGACGCGCATTATTAGGTACTAGCTGCCCCCCGCGACTTTCTTCGCGTGTTTTAGTTTCAACGGTTTTGCGTTTTTGCAACATTTTTCATTTATGCTCCGCTCTTATTGGTCGTAGCTTGATGTTATATAGCCTAGCCTTTCTCAATAAACGGACTATCCAATACAAAAATAATTTTTCAATTCAAATCAGTAGTTCCTGAGATTAGCGCGTTCAAACAAACAAACAAACAAACAAACTCTTCAGCTTTATAATATTAGTATAGATATGTAAAGGATAAATGACTTTTTGGAAGTATTTGGTTTCCAACGTAAGGAGCATAACATTTAACTAGTTAGAAAAGACCACTTTTACGACTGAGCTCGCATGATCAAGGGTTCGATTGTCAAATAGTTTCGATATTGTTGTAGCCTATAGAATTTTTTGCATATAAATAAATAGGCATGAAGTTTTATTGACCGAAATAAAAGGAATTAACTACCTTATGTTATACTTAGGGTGTAAAAAAAACAGTTTGGTTGAACCTGTAAAATTCTCTTAGAAGGTGTCTTATCCGATAATCCATTACCTAAATAATAATTTGGAGCAAAATTAATTCAAAATAGGGAACTAATTTTTTTTTACACATCACTGAATTTGGACCGTTTACTTATAATCCGTAACAAGCAAAGACCCAACAGCCTTGAAAGTGGAGTAACATTAACGCCAATATCGCAAGTATAAAACTTGTACGAAAATAATAAAATTGTCCCGTCACAGTAATTGGAAGTACAAATTCATTGACAGTTCTCATCGAACAATGATTATTATTCTGTGCACAGTTAGGTGCTCCATTAACCTCAAGTAGTCGGGTGCATTCGTCCTTCTCAAATTACTATAAAGTGGCAGCTATCACAGGTCTTGTATCATTCAGTGCAGAAGCAGCTCAGTGAAAACAATCAAAATGTTCAAGTCTATGGTGAGCATTTATTAAAATTTAGTGTTGACGTCTTAAATATTTATGTAAGAATTATCAAGTAAAAGTGAAACAAAAAGAGAAAGTGAGAATTATAATTACGTTTTATTTCAGTTGGTACTCGCTTGCTTGGTAGCGGTGGCGGTAGCGTCTCCCGAGCCCAAGCCGGGCGTGCTCTACAGCGCGGCGTACACCGCGCCGGTGGCGGCAGCATACACCGCGCCAGTAGCGGCCGCCTACACTGCACCCCTCGCCTACTCCGCGTACAGTGCTCCGCTCGCCGCCTACTCCGCCTACCCTTACGCCTCACCCTACGCCGCCTACTACCTGCGCAAATGATTTAAACAAGACAGCAACATAATCGAAAGCAAATAAATAATATATTTATCAGTATACATACATTTTTTTATTTAAAATTACTTACTATTTATCCTAAACTGAAAATAATTACTAATACATCCAGAGCATGAACTTTTATGATGAATAATATTTATCCTTGATAGTTCAGGATCTATTCCTCGCTCCAGTTCAAATAGTCAGTTTCTGACGATGATGGGTAACCAAAATTAATCTGCAGTATTATTAGTTCAGGGTTTTTATTTAATGTAAAAAGAACCTCTGTATGAATTAAGTAGTAAAATCTTGCTGTGCTACGCAAATCTTATGTGACTAAGTAAAAACGTCAAGAAAAGTATATATATATAGTATATATATATTCATATCAAGAAATCGGTTTTGTCAAATTACAACCAGATAGTCTGTCTAAAATATGTGTTTATGATAAACACGTATTTCGCAATACAGATTATACGTACGCTGAACTCAGGGGAGTAAAAGCTGCAAGACACATTAGTAAAAGATATTTAATAAATTATCTTTTTTGTTATAAAGTGTAACTGTAACTTTACATTTAGTAAAGTTAAAGTTGTTATTTATTACTTACGTAAAAATTACCTTCACAAAAGTATAACCTAAATAGTATGCATTCTTCTTTCAATCACTTAGATCAATTTTGTTCATCTTTCGGCATATTAAAATACACTTTTCGAGTGATTTTGAGAAAATGACACAATATTTAATTTTATAAGCTTTTGTGTGCTTCTGCATAGTAAAAACTTACTTTTATAACTTTTATTCAATATAAATAAATAAATGTGGACCACATCACATACATTGCTCTGAACCCAAAGCAAGTAGCTAAAGCACTTGTGTTATGGAATCAGAGGCAACGAAGGTACAACAAAAACCTAGACACAAGACATTGTAAAAAAGTGGTTTTCTACATTGACCCGTCCGGGGATCGAACTCGGTACCTCAGAGCTAGCGACACCTTGAAATTCGATAAGTACGCCACTCGATCACGGAGGTCGTCATTCCATCAAACATGTTCACGCTGTTTATATGATGACGTCACAGAATAAGCACGCCATAAAGGCAGCGTTTGAGTAGCCCGAAAATGATTGCAGTTTACTTTATTGTAAACTTATTTATTAATATATTGTATGTGTTACATTTTTTTAAGGATGTAACAACTGAGATTATCGTTACACAAAATAACTAATAAAATCCATGCATATTCCCTATTGCTTGGCGCGTTTAAAAAGGGTCGCATCGTCTTCAGCCTTGTACAACCTACTGCTGAGCATATTCAGGAAAGCATATACTTAGCAATACTAAGACTATGTCATTCTCTTTTGTCGTTCGCAGTTGCATTATGTGTAATAAACTACCCGGCACTTAATCAAAATCGTTTATTTAACGTTATTAATTTTAAAGACTAGCTTAATCACTAAGCTGAAATTTTACATTGTGTGTTTTTGGGTCTAAAACCCGGGCGTCCTCTACTAAAGTTTCATCATAGTTTGGTCAATGGTTTAAAGACAGCATAGAGGACAAACATACAAACAAACATTGTTACTTATTTGTCTAAATGTAGTAAGACAAAGAAAAATAGAAAAGTTGCGTTTGACTTAGCGCAAGTATACATCCCATGACCATGGTAGATAGCAAATATGTTAACCGCGAGTTTCCTGGTTAGGGAAGTGTCAAGCACCCTAGTGGTATTGCCACACCCGTCTGGTACCTCACTGCCGGTGACAAGCAAACCCCTCTTCCAGGGTAGAAAAAGTCTGTGAGGAAATTACCTTTTTTTCGGGTGAAATGCTAACCCACGCCGAGGGCACGGTGTAGGAATATGTCGCCTCACTATTTTCACCGACTACAAACACCCTGGTCCTCTTTTCTGCCGTAATATGTTGATTTTTAACTGGACATTCTTCTTCTGCTTAGCTTTTTTTCAATCTATGTAGGGGTCAGCTTCTGTCTTACCAGATTCAGCAGAATACCGTATTTTACTAGGAGCGACTTCTTATCCAACCTTCACAACCTATTTAACAGGGTAACACATGTTTGGACATCAAAATCAGGGCATTCATTAATTTATAATATATTTACGGTCACAACACAAAGTCAATGTAAAAACTGTTTTTTATAAACCGTAAGAAACAGCGATTACTTTCTTTTATAAGTCTTACAATGGTCTTATCTGTATAAAGTATATAGGTACTTGTAAATAACATTATACAGACCAAAAGTTTACGCTATTCTGACGAACTCATCGCGTCCTGACCACTCTGCGATAAAACCGCCCACGATAAAAAACATATGTTCTAATGCAAACACGGAGTTTTTTTTTATAAAATGTAGTCATTACTTATAACTTTTTGTTTTATAAATACATAGTAAAACTACTTCATAATAGTTATCCACCTGATGCCTTGGCCGGCAAACTGAATTCTAGCACGCCACTTATTCCTGGAACATATGAGACATTTTTTGTTGAAGTAACTCATTATTATTCTGACTGCATTGTCTACCCAAACTAGTAGCCTTTACCATATTACGTGCACTGTCCTTCACGTTTTACTATAAAGTTGGTCGCCGTTGCAGCTTTGATATCATTCAGTGCATCAGCATCTAAGTGAAAACAACTAACAACATGTACAAATTCGTAAGTATCAATGTATTTGCCGTTGACTCTCGAAAACAAAATGCTTTATTTCATTTATGACATTTTGTTTTACAATTTATTGATCCAATTTAATTATTTGCAAATTAAAACAAAGACTGTACAAAAATCATTATCATCATTTACAGGCCTCATTAAGTATAAACTATTTTTACTAAAATAGAGATATTAATTGTTTTTATATTTTTTCAGTTGGTACTCGCTTGCTTGATGGCGGTGGCGGTGGCGTCTCCCGAGCCCAAGCCGGGCGTGCTGTACAGCGCGGCGTACACCGCGCCGGTGGCGGCAGCATACACCGCGCCGGTAGCGGCCGCCTACACCGCGCCGCTCACCTACTCCGCTTACAGCGCGCCGCTCGCCGCCTACTCCGCCTACCCCTACGCCTCGCCCTACGCCGCATACTACCTGCGCAAATGATCTAATAAACAAAGCGACGATATGATTCAAAGCGAATAAATACTATAATTAGAATAACTTGCTGTATTTTCTTTACATCTTTTGGTAGAACAAACACTAATCTAAACATAATTCTGACCAAGCATAATTTCAGCTTTTATTATAAATAAAAGCATAATTAAACGAAGGTGGACTAATCACTTAAGACTTCGCGGTAACCTTGATCAAAACTTTGAAAACGTCATTATTGACAAAACGAAGAAGCGAGCATTATTGAAAGCTGAACTAACTACCATAAGGCATTCTTAGCTAGAAGTAGAAACAGGGTTTTTTGTTTTAATTTGCAGTAACAATTCATATTAAACTGATATATTATAACAAAACAAGAAAAAATAGTAGGTACTTTTATGCAGACCACACAATCTTAATAGAGCTTGTAATAAAATGTTTATCAGTTTCCTTTAATTCCGGGAAAAATAAATACTGACATAATTAAAAAAAAAAGTAAAGAGTCCAAAAAGGCCTAACCACCTTTGAAATAAATTAAAAAAGCAAGCAATTAATTCAAAATAAGATACGGTGTAAACCTGACGACCGAGGTATGAACGAAGTAAGAAGCCCTAATCTATATAGGTAAAACTAAGTCGGATTAGGTACACCATTTATAACTCAAAGGTCCGATTTTCGTGATATTTAATTTATTGAATTCTTCTCCACCCGGATAAACAGAATAACTATAAAAACATGGGAAAAGTCACGAAAAAAAAAATGTGGAGCACACATAGTATGTTCAATTACTGGTTGAATTTATTGATCCGCTTGTTTAATCTAGAATTTTATAATTTTTTTGTTAATGTAATATTTTAATTAAGGATTTTTACATAATTTTCAATAGTTTTTTAATCTATAGTACCTACGTAGAAAAACTTGGATAGAAACTACAATTGCATTATCTTAACAAGACCAATTAGAAACATAATACTTAACATAAGAATTCTGCACATATACGTTAGGGTATTAATTATGATCTTTTAAGATCACTATGCTAAAAAAGGTTTTTTTGTGTTTCACAGGAAAAATCTGACAATTGCTACTAACAGGACAGGAAAGACCCTGATATTATTCCATACTGTCTTTCTCTAAAACACACACAAATAACAGGAAACAAACTGGACATCAACGCGGCTATGTAGCAATAACAACCTCCAGGGTTGCTATGGTAACCCTGAATGTTGTTATCGCCATCGACATGTGAACCATGGTGTGAACTATGTACCTATCTGCTATTCGTACATAATTTATCCTATCAGTATTACCAATATAGGTTACTTACCAGGAAAAACAAGATGTAGGCATGATTGATAATAATAAGAAAGCCTTTTTCTATGTCCGTTGCTCTAATGCCCTTTGCAGATCCCACCTTAAATCCAATCTCAAAATTCAATCACAATTCTTTTATTTCTTCTCTTTTTCGGTTCATGCCGCAAGATTGTGGAATGCACTTCCTACATACGCGAGGCTCAGTCTATTTCTATCTTCAAACGACGCGTTAAAGATCATTGTCTACACTAAACTGGGATAGGGCATCTACTAGGGCCCATCCACCTCAGCTCTATAGAAGAACAGATATGAACGGTCCAAAGTAGAAACAAGGCTATAGTAAATTATGAACGGAAAATAAAAAAATAGGCTATGTGTAGGTATATATATTTATTATTATGTATTATATATAATATATTTTAAGTATCTACATATATCTATATGTTTAGCTTTAATACCTTACGCACTGTAGAAATTTTGTAAGGAGTAAGCAGTACCTTTTTACCTATTTTTCTTAGATGTTTATGTTCTTTGAAAGTTGTGTGTACATAAATAAATAAATAAGCAGACAAAAAATAGATAAACTGGGAGTCTGGGAATGTCGGAGATCAGACGTCTGATGTTCATTTTAACACTCTGTCTAGGGCAAAATAATAAAATATGCCACACATAATCACCTTGTTTGACTTACAACCTAACAGTTTAAAATCCGTCATACCAAATCTTTACTAAAAGTATTTGGAATATCTTCGTTGTTGTATCTAAAAACTAATGAAATAAACGACGTGAGTGATGCTTGAAACACATGTTCACTACAATAGTAAAAACGATAAGTAATAATGACTAATAAGTATAATTAGTCTTCTAGTTTAGATAGGCACATTGACCTCCACATTGTCGCAACTAGATTTAGTATGGTAAAGCGGACACGCGCGCGGTGACCTCTGACGCAACGAAAGTCGCGCATCCTGAATACTGATAAACAAATGGTATGCATGAGGGAGCCAAGAAAATAAAAAACTGTTTTATAGTGATTACAACTCACATACTCACATAAAAATGTGTCACTTGTATACTAGGTAAAACAGCTATCTGCTCCTTGATCATGACCGATTTACATGAAACTATGAATGACGTTTAATAATTTATTTATTTATTTATTAGGTAAACGACTGATTGGGGATCGCAGATATTAATTATTTTATAGCACATGTTTCTTGTAACATGAATCGTACTTATATTATAGACCGTAACATAATCTATTTACTTAAGTCTCTTCCAATCTTAGATTATCAAAATGTGATTTCCACAACCTTCCATCAATGTTTTTTAACCACTTGAGAACATAGCAATTTTGCAAAATAAATTCAACATGTTGGTTCAGTATAGCATGACATCATCCTCCACATTTTTCTTGAATTCAGAGCAACGTTGCAACTGATGCGTTAGCACACCTCCACGATGTCTACCCCGACTTGAGTATTTAAACTGGTAGGCTTAGTTTAACAGTATCATTCACTTGTCTTGTCTACCACGAGTAAACACAAACAAACACTCCAAAATGTGCAAACTGGTAAATACAAATTAGTTTTTATAATAGACGCATTTTTCAATTTGCTTCAATAATTTACAAAAACAGCTTTGTATCAAAATTTCCGAATTTCATGTCCTTCATTTGTTTATTTATAATGAATCATAGTGTTTTTTGATAAAAAAAAACAAATAGGATTTATTAATTTCTATGTTATAGTAATGTGATTCTATTTTTGTTCCGTCAGGTAATCCTCGCTGCCCTCTTCGCCGTGACAGCCGCTAAGCCCGGAATCCACTCCGTGGCATACACCGCCCCTGTGGTTGCTGCGCCTGTTGCCGCCGCCTACACGGCTCCGGTAGCTGCTGCGTACACGGCCCCAGTTGCCGCTGCGTACACGGCCCCGGTTGCTGCTGCGTACACGGCCCCGGTGGCCGCAGCTTACGCCGCTCCCTACGCTGCGTACCCTGCTCCCTACGCCGCCGCATACTCCGCCTCAGTAGCTGCTTACAACGCCTACTCAGCCCCATTAGTAGCTGCTGCCTACAAAGCTCCAGTTTTCCTCAAGTAACAACCCTCAACCCACAGACTGCAACCAACCTTGTAAATAGCCAAATGAACAAATTTTAAAGTATGCTCTGTTCTTTTCTTTACTATTTTTAAAAGTTACATATTTATTTCGTTCACAAAATCTATGCGTAGGTACTTAACCGTTCAAAATCGAAAAGTACCTAAACTGTATTAAATGGATACAATTACTTTCCTCCTTTTGCTTGCAGTTCTACTATGAATTCGTAATATTTCATATCAGTTCCTGATGTAATCCTATACTCTAGCAACTACAATAATGAATTAAATAACCAATATTTCCGACGTGTTGCGAAATTCTGAGCGAACTGAAACAATCAGTCTATTGTGTGACATCAGTATATTGAATTTTACATCATATGGGGTTATTTAGAGGGTGTTCATTATTTACGGGGCCTTTCAATGACGTCACTATTGCTCGCACTGACATAATTAAGCAATTAATTGGGAAATAAATTGAGTATTTGTAAAGGTATTTCTGTAGGTATATCGACAAAATGTGATTGAAGACTTAAAAACTGATCGATCTAGGTACTTGTCCAATATGACGCGGGTACCATGATACACAATCAGGTTTTAGGCAGGTGATGCTTTTAGGACTATTTAAATAATCTTGGCTTCCAAAAGCCAAGATTATTTATAATGTGCCTATCTAAACTAGAAGACTAATGTGTGGCATATATTATTATTTTGCACCAGACATCGAGTTAAAATGAACATCAGACGTCTTATCTCAGACATTTCAAGGCTCCCAGTTATTTTTTTTCTTTGCTTATTGAAGTAAAACTTCTTTAGGCGCGACTAGGGAGTAACTCAGATTTTTTTTCTGACGGAAGTAACGTTTCCGCCATTTAAAAATAATAATTCTGATTGGTTGTAAGTATATGTCATATACTACACGCTTCTTGACTTATACGCCAGCTAGTGGCAAATATCATAATCAATTAGGATTATTTATTTTCAAATTGTCAAACGGATCAATTGTGAATAGCAAAGTGAATGAAAAATTCAACAGTTTTAAAAACATTATTTTAAATTGCAAAATTTTTTGAAAATCTCTAAATATACTTGTTTATTTATTACTTTTAAAATAAGTAAATTAAAAATAAATTTTCTGACAATTGCGACATTTTATAATATTCAATAACAAGGTTATATTGACATGTGCTGATCTAACCTTCAATTTGCTACTCTCAATTATTTTATTTAACAAATGAAAGTATTTATAAAATATGAAAGTTATATTAATGAATTTTAAATAGAATATAAAATGAAATAGTGAATATTAAATGAAATGGCAGAGTCCCAGGAACATTTTACTCTTTCATCAATAAATAATAATAAAAGAAAAAATCAAGCAAAGAAGTTTTACTTCAATCGCGCGTAAAGGTTACACGCACACACTTTTTTTTATTTAGTATGTAAGTAATACATACCAAAAAATAAACCTATATGTTTATTGAGATAATAATATGTAAAATGAGTATATTGGTTTTAAACAGTTTAAGGATCAACCTGTATCCATTATTTCAGAAATTAGTCATCGTCTTTGACTTAGTCAATGTCATGTTATAGTGTACTGATGGTACTTCAATACACTCGTGTCGTGCTGTCCACAGAAGCATCTATTTTTATTATTGTATAGAAATTTGTCTAAGCATCGTCTATTCGGCATGCAAATTATGCTTAGCTACTTAGTACGGGAAAACTTGATGATTCATGAAGACATTTAAAGACATCATTTTTTAAACTATGAATAGACCAATAGATTGTGAAGAAACGTCGCTTAAAATGACGCCAAACCTTACGACCAGTAATTGAATCTAATACGCCATTTTACGTATTTGTATACGATTATTACTTTAAATGAATAATGACTTTTAATTTCATTTACAGACTCTAATTTACCGTAAAACAAGTATTGAAGTCGTAAAATTAATACGTTTAATGGCAGTGCTCGAAGAAAACATATATGCATGATTAGTTTTGTGTATGAACAGTTTTGTAACTGTCACATTTTAATTGTGAATTTTATGGTTTGGATATTTATCATATTGGCATTTGAAGAGCGAGTGGCAAGCGAGGTGGTGAAAATATCCTTACACAATTACTGCACTGTTGATTTGGGAATTTTAGAAGATTTATCGCAGTATATCTACCTACATCTGACTGTATGTATTCAGCTGAATTTGAAGAGGTTGAAAGCCGACCCCACCATATTTTGGGAAACGTCAGGAAGACCAGTTTGTTTGGATTTGAGTACAAAGAAAAGAAAATACTACAAAACCCGAAACCCGTTCTTTTCTACCTTAAATGAATAAAGACTTGTATCTGAATAGGTTATCTAACGCATGTCTATTGTTTAAGATACTTAAGTACATTGTTGCTTTGTTAACTCCAATGAGGTTAGTTTCAATGGTCTCAATGGAGAACATAGGACAGAATTACGTCCATAGTTCACGCTCAGTGTCACAGATTGCGCAACTAATTGTTATTTTGAAGGCATACGCATGTAAATGATTAGTATAAGGTTAACGATATTTTTCCGTAAAATATAACATAGATTTTTCCTTAAACACTTACAATTCCAATTAATTTTAAGGAGACATATTAAAGCATGTTTAGAAATCACAGAGTTTGATAAATAAAGGAGATGCGATTATAATCGATTACTTCTTTATCTTTGAATCGAACTAACACTCTTGTAGAGTCAAACATTTTAAATAAATTAATTTATATTTTATCTAATGATTGCTTACTAAAATATAAAAATAATTATTAAAAAAAATGATTTTATTACAAAAACGATACTTTAAAATAAGTTATTCTTTTTAATTTCCGACGTATCCATAGTATATTTGGTTTTTGTTAAAAGTACTTATATTTTTTATTTAAGAATTAGTCGAATAAAACAGTAAGGTTTCATGTGTTTAAATATATTTTAGACAGAGTTATAAAGAGGTGGCCTAATTTAGTTGCGACACAGGCTTATCCATAGTGCAAAATTAAATACTTTTTTGATTTACCTATTTATAAATGATAACATTTGATACATATTTCTTTCATTACAATGTAATTAGTCACTCGTTAAAGTAAGAAAGCCTTGATAACACACGACCTAATGTTACCTCATAAACACTGCGCTACTAAAATTAATAATTAAGCAGTAGTTAGCAAGTTCAAGGCCATCCCAAATTAGGCAGATATTTATTGCAGCCTTGATCGCCAGCACCTGATTTAGTAGCCTCTGTCCGCTGACCGTTCTAAAGTTCTGTTTCGCTTGCTCATGGAATGTTCTACGCGCATGACGCTAGATCCTTTGCGCCTTGATACTGCTTCTGCCAATATACAGCGTGTTTTTTAACGATTTTGAGTTTGAGATCTATTTTTGTTTCTATTTTTGCTTGCGACCCTAGCTTTTCCAACCACGTTGGAAAGTCAAGTCATTGAAAGTAAATGCATTTTATATTAATTGTTTATATAGGTGTTTTTTTAAGGAAGCGATTTTTCGCCAGGTCAACTACTGTCCGGGATCCAATGATAATTCCCATTCCCTTATGCGGTGCGGTGCTTATGCGATGCGGTGCGGTGCAACAGGATCGCAGTGAACTGCAGCAGGCGGTGATACGTCTAGTATAATGTCAGGATTCCAACTCTGGTCACCGTTTAGCGTTAAGTGTAATCGTGGTCTAATCTGGTCAACATGCCTGGTGACTTTACTCCATTGTCATCAAACTAGAATTTTTATAAGAAACTTACGCTTTTTCTTAAATATTATTTGTAACCTGTTGCGTGTGTTATTGACTAAAGTCGAGCCATAGACTGAAAATAACCGTTATAACCCTCTTCGGCTCGTGTGCTGCACTGTGCAAAAAATTCACAAAGTATATCTTGCACAGAATGAATTCAAACTTTAGAAAAATGCGAGTTCAAGACGATTTCCTACACCTTGACCGCCTTGACAATTACATGCTTTGAAAAAACTACCCTTAAAATACCACCCTATACGACTCTACTGCAGAGCGAAACAACCTCTAAATAAAACAGTCCTCGGGGTTCAATTAACAACAATTTTATACCACCTGTACGAAACACCCTGTAACTAAATTCTAATATGAAGTGCAGCCAAAAATATTCGCGTCACGTATGGGTCCCGATCGCACGTCTCGTCAAGGTACGGGCGCCGAACTGATGCCAACACAATAGAGGTCATCATTGTCTCCTTATAAATTAGCCGGGGTGGCACACCATCAGTCAGTGTTTGTCGGACCTAGCACAACAAACAATCAACATGTTCAAATTCGTAAGTACTACGAATTACATAACCTTATAGAATTGGTTCCTATTGCACTTATAACCATTTTTACAAGCTTTAGATTAATGCATTTGGATACTTGCACTTTGCACTTGAACTTAAATATTTTTGTGCATGTTTCACTTCCCTGTTCCGTGAGTCAAATATGAACATTTCCATTGTTTAACTATTGTCTCTACTGGCTCCCACTGAAAAGTTGTTAAAAGATATTTATGGCCTTATTTATAAAAATCTCAAGTAAAGCAAATGCTAAGAAAGTTATATATTTCAATTCTCAATAGAAAAATTGGATTCAGAATCTAGTAAACAATTGCTAATCATCGTCGAGATTTGTATAAATAAAGTTATGAATATATAGTTCACTGGTAAGTATTTCATGCAGCACTGTAACAGTGCTACATGAAATAATTAAATGCATTAAATGTTTATTATTTTTATCTTCTAGTACCTATATTTCGACCTTAACAACTTAATAGTCTAAGATGTTGGATGATATTTACTAGTAAAGATTAGGTGTGCTAAAAGTTAGTTCCTTGCATATAACTTTAAAAGTTAATCTTAAATAAGGAATTCCTCTTAATAAAATTTACCTTGACCTTACCTATGCCAAAAACCACGCTGTTAAACAACGAGTTAATTGAGTGTTCTAAATTATTAACTGTAATCTTGTCTTTCAGCTGATCGTCGTCGCTCTCCTGGCTTTCGCCGCCGCGAAGCCCTTAGTGGTGAGCTACACGGCCCCAGTAGCGGCAGCGTATACCGCGCCTTTAGCCGCGTACTCCGCTCCCGTCGCCTACTCCGCTTACAGCGCCTACTCCCCCGTCGCCTACTCCGCCTACACATACGCTTCCCCATACTCATACTACATCTGAACGACCGACTGAAAAAGGATTTATTTATTTTATTGAGATTACATAAATTATGAAAGTTCTTTACAAATAAGAAAATATACAGTCATCAACACATCAATTTGTTTTTTATTACCCCAATTCTATGACAAGAAACTGGTTGATCAAAATATATCGAAATTCTTTATTCAAAAAACTTACCAGGTACCAGGTAGCACTTTTTATATAGGTATTATACATTAGCGGTGAGCGACACAGTCCAGTGCCCAGAGCCCCAGTGACCGCTGTGTACACTGCACCTTTAGCCGCGTACACCGCTTCCTGTTGCATACTCCGCCTACAGCGACTGCTCCGCTTATACCTACATTTCATTCATACTCTAACTACATCTAAATAAAAACGGAAAAAGAATTTATTTTATTGAGCTTACATCAATTATAAAAGTTCTTAACGACAAGTAATAAAATAAAACCAGTCATCAACGCGCCACATTGTTTTTTTGACCTCCAAACACCTAATTTCGAGAAACCTGTGAAGACTACCTATCCCTTTATTAGGGTTCCCACGTTCGCTTCGGTATCATCGGTAAATATGTTTCGATCAATGATGTGCTAAAATTACACTTGACCCAACTTAATTTAAAATTAGTTAACAACCATTACGTACTTGAAAAAAATACTCAAACCAATAATAAATAAATGTAGACAACATCACATAAATTGCTCTGAACCAAAAGTAAGTAGCTAAAGCACTTGTGTTATGGAATCACAAACACCCAGACCCGAGAGTGTGTGTGTAAATCAGTGTATAATAAATAACTCATGTTTGTGTTTCTATTTAAGTAAAGTGCACGATTTCTCAAATAATACTGTATAACTAATTATTCAATCTTTTACCAAGATCATACTCAGTAAATGTATCTCTGTTTTTGTAGTTTGTGTCCTCAAACTTTCAAGATAGTACCTGTACTTAGTATTTATAATATAATAAAGCGGAGAAGTTTGTCTGGATGTGATTTTAACGGCATTTTCCTAGCAGAAAGCTAAGCTTAAACTTATTATAGCTTGCAATTAAATCATTTTTTTTTTTTAATACACCTGATTACATTTCAAGTTCACCTGTATTACATTCAAGTTAACAGAACGATGACATTATAAAAGTTTTCAGCAATTCCTGGAGTGTCCTGTTTTGATTTGTTTATATAAGGCAAATGTAATTTTTTCTGTATCATTGTTCCAGTGCATGATTGGCGCTGTGATCGGTGCCACCGTTGGCCAGCAAAGAGGCTATGCTGAACACCCAACATATCCTTCAAGGCAAACATATCCATCTAACGCAGGATCAGATTACCTTTCCTCAGGGTTAGCATATCCTTCGTTTTCAGAATCTGATTACCCTTCAGGATCACTTCCTACATCAGGAGGTTTAAATGGAGCATATCCGACATCAAAGGCAACACCGAATGCTTATGATACGCCCAACCACGGTAGTTACCCTCGCCCTCCACCAACGGGATCTGCTTACTCTCCAGCCTTGATAGTGGAAACTTATGTATCCCCAGTTTCTCACTCCCATTCCGTTTCTCCTCCTTATTCTGATCCCTACTCCCGTGGACATGGGAAGACCTATTCTACGCATACGTCACAAACATTTTTGGCGTCAGTGTACCCTGAGAATCTGCCACAAATGTTAGGTTAATCATTATTAGTTGTAATTTATTAAATAAATTAAGCATAGTTTCAATGCTCTGTCATTGGCAGTTTCACTTCTTTCACGACTTGAAATAAAGACTTGTTATAATTAAATACTCTTTTTTAAAATATTCATACCAGAAGAATGGCGTTGAACGCCATAACAAGTGATTGAGAAATAACCATGTACAGCTTATTATGAATTTGTATCTTTAAACGAATGACTGTACAAATCCAGAAAAAAATCCCTGTTTTTGCTAGAAGAAATCAATAATCATACTTTCGGTAAAATATTAGCACGACCAACCAGGACTTCGTTTGGAATACGCATTAAAATCTTTAAAAATAAAAGATAATAAGTGGATGTCATGGCATATTAAAATACTTCCTTGTAACTTGTGTGTACAGGGGCTGTAATGAATTCATCAGGTATTGTGACTCGCGCCTAACTCGCCACGCTTGCTGGGACAAAAGATAACAATATTGGAACGTATGGTTGTGCCTTGCTTCTTAGCTACGATTACATATTCTTTTGTTTTTGTAATATCCATTCAACAAGGCCTTGGCAGTACTATTGAAAGAGTAATTTCTTCTATACAAATATTCACTTGTTTCTATATTTGTTTCCAAACTCGGCCAAATATATAAGGTAGGACATTTTTCATGTCAGTCAGTGCAAATTGAAGAGTGTCAAACCGAACAAGTAAAA
This sequence comes from Diachrysia chrysitis, assembly GCA_932294365.1. Lineage (NCBI taxonomy): Eukaryota > Metazoa > Arthropoda > Insecta > Lepidoptera > Noctuidae > Diachrysia > Diachrysia chrysitis. The sequence goes on from OW028653.1 coordinate 6,827,313, forward strand.
TAAATATTCACAACTAAATTTCAAAATGTCGAAGACAACTTTGGTAAGTATACGTTACTGCTACTTTAGGATGTATGTATTCTTTTGTGTAATGTTTGGACTATAGGCGCTGGGTATAGCAAATGTTGGACATACATCTTAAGTAACCTTAAAGATTTGAGTATAGTTCTCACCTATTTTCATTTGTTTTAGATAACGGTATTGGCCCTCATAGCATCGGTGACTGCTGAGCCTTACATATATGGTGCTCCATTCTACGCTCCATCAGCTGCCTATACGTCTGCAGCGTACACCGCGCCGGGACTGCCAGCAACATACCCTCCAGCTTTCCCTGCAGCGTACCCCGGATACCAAACAGCGTACTCTGCACTTCCCGCGTACTCTGCAGGACTCCCGGCCGCGTACACAGCCGGGCTCCCAGCTGCGTATGCTGCAGCGTACCCTGCTCCGTACTCAGCAGGACTACCAGTCCCAGCACTCTCTGCGTATGGTTCCTCCTACAGCGTTGAGGAACTGGCTCCTCTGGTCAACTCACCGTCTGCCCCTCTAGTCTATGCACCACCTTACTCTCCGCTTGCCAGTTATGTGTACGGACGATAAGATTATAAACGATTGAATGACTGTTAATTTAAGAGTACTGACGATTTTACCAATGCAATGTTTTTTGTTATTTTAATATAAGTCTGCTTGTTTATTTAAAACTTATTTATTTACCCTTTCGTCAACTATCACTTCTTTTTCTTCTCATTTGTCTGTTTCCAATTATTTGAGATCGGTGCAATGCGTATTTTGCTTCCATTCATCTCCACTACTCGTTATCTAAGCATTCACTTATTCTTTCTCATATCATCTTTCACACAATCCATCCATCTCTTTCTTGGTCAACCTCTGCGTGTATACGCATTCACAGTCATACTCATAACTTGTTTAGTTATGTGACTTATCTTATATATATAATAGTGTTTTGAAAAGTTTATAACATTAATTATGAGATATACCACTCATTAATTATGGTCGTAGGATGGTCCGAGACCCATTGTTAGTATTTCAGATGCCTTAATCACGGAGACATAATTACCGATAGGTTCAACCCTAAATTAAGTAAACAAATTACTTAAAGTCCTATTTGGTATTAGCCATAGATACTTCGAAATGCTTTAGAGTTTTAACATGTGTATTATCAACAACAACAACTAGGTAATACCTGTTTACACGGTTTACAGGAAATGAAGTTGGCTACAGGAGCCGGTGAAAGGAGAAATAGATAAAAAGGACTATTTAATACATAGTCGTATCAATAACTAATAGTTTTTAGTTTTTTCAATAACTAAGTAATTAATTTTGTACGTAATCACAACCATTAAAATGCTATTCCAAATATGGTGCACTCATATAAACGTAAATAATAATGTAAATCTGCATTGTATGAACGCTTCGTATATAAAATTATAAAGGAATTCAATTATATTGATATTTAAGTGCTCGTATGAATAGAAATAATTGATAAATTGATTTAAATATAGTCGTCAATAAAGGTAACATGTCAACCGATACTACTGCTGAGCCCCATAACTTAATTTAAATGTATTATGATCTGACGCGTTTAACAAGAATAATAACTTAGATACATATAGAGTAGTTACCTTATAGCACAAAACGGTAATAAAATGGATTATTATTTGAATCAGACTATTTTAAGTTTATAAAAAGTATTTTATATATTTACTTAATATTTAATTGTAAATAATAAATAAATTCAAAAGTCGGACATCATTCAAAAATATATTGATTACTTGAATCATTATAATTTTTATCTGTAAAAAGATTGTATAAAAAGGATAATTACATAGGTATTAAGGATCTGTTTAAAGCGCCATCAATAAAAATAAAAAATGAAAGACAGGTACTAAAATATAAAATGAATTGGATTACCAACTCTATATAGATATCAAGGTAATGGCAACAACTGGTCTAGTGAGTTTGTCGATCAGTTGTGGCGTGGAGATAACTCCCAAGCGCCAAGGTCAAGCTCAGTGCGGACGGTACTATGCACTCGCACCCAATTCATTATTCATGAAATAATAATATATTTAATTGCGATTGTATAGAGCAATTAATTACTTATTTTTATTTTGTATTTGTTGACAAGAGCTATTTTGGGATCAGTCCTGTTATATATTATTATTTTGTTTGTAAATGTCATCCAATGTATTAACTTGTTTTAAGTGTCAATTAGTTGCTGCTATTTATTTGGTTGATATATCTTTGTTTTATAGGTAATAAGGGGATTTGAAACGTTTGATACTTAATGAACTTTTTAATTTAGGATAAAAAGTTAAGAACTATTGTCTCTAAAACAGTTACATAGTAAAAATCATTAACTTTGCAGTCCTTCAAATCAAACAATTATTTAAGGTTTTTAAAAGTATATATTTATTCTTTGTGTGAAATTCTACAGTCTTATCTAGTGCACAAGGAAAGCCAGTGCTCTTAGAGACCAAGAAAGGCTTTAAGGAAGCATAATCTATAAAGGTGTTAACAGGTATTATGTACTTTATTAAACGACTACCTTATACCTGCATAATACTTACATTAAATATTTATTGGAGTAATATTTTATGATAAATCTTGGTTTACTTTAATGTAAAAGGGCAAGTTAAGTATTTTATACAAAGAAACCAACTTAAGTCTAAATGTAACAAATATAAACTGTTTATCCTTAATAATATTATAAATGTGAAAGTAACTCTATCTGTCTCTCTGCCTGTCGCGCTTTCACGCCAATACTACTAAACCGATTTAAATAAAATTTGATACTCAGATAGTCTAAAGCCTGAGAAAGGACATAGGCTCATTTTTGCCGCGATAATCGACATCCATGCGGGCGGAGCCGCGGGAAACAGCTAGTATAACATATATGCTGTATAAATCTTTCAATTAGTTATAATTTAACTTCTGTGTTTACCTATTAAATAACATCATGACGTTGCTTAAAACACCATGCACGTGCAGTAATTAAAACTGATATTATTATTATTATGGTGTTATTTATATACTATAAATATATAAAATTAATCTTGTTTTCCCTCGATCAAGCAATAACTTCCGAGTGACTGCACCAAATAGAATAATCCTTTTTTCATGTTCCCTACTGGAATGACAACGTTTTAATATTAGAAAATAAAAAAAATATATGGAACTGTTTTGAAAATACCACCACGCGTGCGAAGCTGAGGTGGATAGCTAGTTTGATATAAACTTTTCATGGGAATTTGGAGCGTGTTGCAAAGGTCCTCTTGAAATGTCATTTAAATATATCAGCAAAGCTTCCAAACCCCATTACAGTTGCTGTTGAACGAGTTACTATTGTATTGACCTTTAAGAAAAAACCAAGTGCGAGTCGGACAGAAGAAGAAGAGTTCTGTAACACCATATAAGATTTAACGAATATAGCAATACAAACTTTGAAAGCAGTTCTAGACGCTTGAACTGCTTACAATGTTTGTATTGCTAAATCTTATACCTGTTCATATTACCCTGTTGCTATTATTAAGATAAATAAAAATAAACGTCAAAAAAATACCCGTTCCTTTTGCTCCCCTTAAATTTTTATTTTGTGAAAATTTGAACTGCCTACCTACTAAGGTTTATGAGATACAGCTTGCTAACAAACAGACGGACATACGGACGGACAGCAGAGGCTTAGTAATAGGGTCTCTTTGGCACCCTTTAGGTACGGAACCCTAAAAATTGAAAGATAAGACACGACAGACAGTTTAAAAAACAATCCTTTTATTTCTTTATTCGTTCTAAAATTAACGCCCTCGCATACAGGCGTCCTTCGGTGAGGTCAATGCTATTGCAATTGCAGGATACTTAGTGCGTGAGTATAAAAATGGGTTCGGCCCTTCGTAGGGCATCATTCACCCTTGTGAACGAGACATACCTACTACACCTAGCAACATGCACAAGCTGGTAAGACACCGAACTCTTTTTAATTTACATATTTTGATGCTAATTATAAATTATATAGTACAAAAATATCAAAAATATTAAATCATGTAAACGTTCTAAACCGAGTAAACTCAGCTAAATTATTTCTTTTTTTTTTTTAATAAAAAAATACCTTTATTAAGAGTAATTGAATAATTCAGACACACGATCCGTTTGTTTCAACATTACAAAATTAAACAGTGATACATTTATAAAAAAATATACTAAAGTAGAATTTTAGAGACAAAATAAATAACATGTCGCGAAAAATACCTGCCAAATATCTCCCTAAACAAGTACAGATAAATAACTATCGGGTCCGCTATATTGAAACTCAATTAAACAACGACTCGCACGGTTAATTAGAGAGACATCTTGAATTCCGTAGCCGCGGGCGATATTTATCCACGTGTAGATAAAGATATTTTGTATTCACTAAGTAGTCTGTTCTATTTATTTCATGGAGTTTACTGTCTAGTTGTTCGTCTTTAAACCTTTTCTTTATGCTTTAAAATGATTAGTTTAATCGGTAAATAGTGCTTTAGGAACTTTAAAAACAATATCTTTAATAATCTCATGCTTTGAGTTGATTGGCATGCATTGCTTATTGATAATAAATTAACTTAGAGTCAATTCGTACTAGCGAAAAGTCGAAGCATATCGAAGCACATCAAAGCATCAACATAAAAGTTAATACAGCAAATTCACCCTTAATTCAACTAAATAATGCTCATTGATTGTACTAAGACAAAAGGAAGACGCACGATCCTTTGATTGTGAAGAATTTGACGCTTCGATGCGCTTCTGCTCTGCGATAGTATCAACTCACCCGAATCCGAACCCGACTTCACGTCAAAATTTAAAATACATTAGATTTACTTATTCTGGAGTACTTCTCAGAACATCTGTTGGGTCCGAAACTAGTCGGCGAGACAAATAAATACACGTGAATAAATAGTTGGGAATAATTAAGTTTAATTAATTAATTTATATTTATATAAATCGGATCAGTAGTTTTGGCGTGAAAGCGCGACAGGTAGACAGAGCTACTTTCGCATTTATAATATTAGTAAGGATTAAGCTATTCGTATTGGTATATAAAGACATCATTGGTATATATCAATTTCATTTATACAGACATCCTTATTTTGAACGCGTGCTACTACATAAACATTGGTATAAACATTTGTCCAAATGTTCTTGTGTGTGGAAGGAAGGCTTCTGAATCAAGAATGTTATCGTTTAAATTCGATGTTCTGTATTCCTATGTATTGAAACTAAACAGACAATTTTTTTCAGCTGTCTTTCCTCGTAATCTTGGCGGTTGCATTCGCAGCCCCGGCTCCCGAGCCAGGTGTTGCTTTTGCAGCCCCTGCATTGTACAAGGCCCCGCTCGCGTACGGCCCTGCGATAGGGTACGCGGCCCTGCCCGCGGCGCCCGCGATACAGTACAACGCTCCCTATTATGCGGCGTACCCAGCGGCGCAGATTCCCTACGGCAGGATCTACTGAGAACTGACCGGGACATGACCCAACGTCAAAGTTGTTCGAATTATTGGCAGTGATCCGTTTGGTACTTTTTGGTACATAATTTTAATTTGATGAAAAATTAAATTACCGTTCCGCCTACACTCAATTGTTTTTTTTTTATTATGATATAAGAAATACCCCTATATACATATCATATAATAAAGCTAAAGTGTTTTTATGTTTGAACGCGCTTGTCTTTGCAACTATCCGTCGGATATAAAAATATTTTATAATTTGATAGCCTTATTCTCGTGTCACGTTTAAATCTATAGAAACCCCGGTGTCAGCTAGTTATCTATTAATATTAGAACTTCATGGGAATTTGCAAAAGAATTTCTTTATAGAGTATAACTTATTTTGTAGTTATAGTCCATAAAGAAATTCTTTTGCAAATGTAATGTAATAATAGTAATAGATTAATTAAATCCTAATTTTTATACTAAAAATGTATAATGTTTAATTTAAACTTGGTCAGTACATTAGATCGCTTAATATTATTACATTAGCGCATAATAATATCTTCTTTTTGCCAATTCGGCTGTATTGAGGATCCATTTGTTCGAGGGGAGGACGATGCCAAACACAAATATCTGCGAGTGACACCGAGTACACGTAACCCCTACATTCTGAAACGGTGTTACATGTCATAACAATTTAATAACGGATAAATGGCTCTAGCTTCGTGTATTTTAGGCAAAGTAAATACCTATCATGACCTACATATCATGTAGGTTTGATTCCCATAACGGAAAAAAAATGTGATCTACAAACACGTAATCGATGAAATGTTTATAAGCACAACGATATACATTTATCAAAGAAGTTTACAAAATTAGTTGTTTTTTCACCATAAAGTTTTTTATTCATTTTATTTTAAAAACTATGTAACAAAATAATACGAATAGGACTTATTAACCATTACCAAGCAAAATTATTTAACAAGCATCCAAAACTGTTCGTCATCTTTGTCAATGATGGAAAACGTGCCCAGAAGGCTTTCAACGTGGCCACGTTAAATAGCTATGCATATCCTTTGTGCAAAGAAAATGTTAACGTTTTTCAAGAATGTTATCGTTTAAATTCGATGTTCTGTATTCCTATGTATTGAAACTAAACAGACAATTTTTTTCAGCTGTCTTTCCTCGTAATCTTGGCGGTTGCATTCGCAGCCCCGGCTCCCGAGCCAGGTGTTGCTTTTGCAGCCCCTGCATTGTACAAGGCCCCGCTCGCGTACGGCCCTGCGATAGGGTACGCGGCCCTGCCCGCGGCGCCCGCGATACAGTACAACGCTCCCTATTATGCGGCGTACCCAGCGGCGCAGATTCCCTACGGCAGGATCTACTGAGAACTGACCGGGACATGACCCAACGTCAAAGTTGTTCGAATTATTGGCAGTGATCCGTTTGGTACTTTTTGGTACATAATTTTAATTTGATGAAAAATTAAATTACCGTTCCGCCTACACTCAATTGTTTTTTTTTATTATGATATAAGAAATACCCCTATATACATATCATATAATAAAGCTAAAGTGTTTTTATGTTTGAACGCGCTTGTCTTTGCAACTATCCGTCGGATATAAAAATATTTTATAATTTGATAGCCTTATTCTCGTGTCACGTTTAAATCTATAGAAACCCCGGTGTCAGCTAGTTATCTATTAATATTAGAACTTCATGGGAATTTGCAAAAGAATTTCTTTATAGAGTATAACTTATTTTGTAGTTATAGTCCATAAAGAAATTCTTTTGCAAATGTAATGTAATAATAGTAATAGATTAATTAAATCCTAATTTTTATACTAAAAATGTATAATGTTTAATTTAAACTTGGTCAGTACATTAGATCGCTTAATATTATTACATTAGCGCATAATAATATCTTCTTTTTGCCAATTCGGCTGTATTGAGGATCCATTTGTTCGAGGGGAGGACGATGCCAAACACAAATATCTGCGAGTGACACCGAGTACACGTAACCCCTACATTCTGAAACGGTGTTACATGTCATAACAATTTAATAACGGATAAATGGCTCTAGCTTCGTGTATTTTAGGCAAAGTAAATACCTATCATGACCTACATATCATGTAGGTTTGATTCCCATAACGGAAAAAAAATGTGATCTACAAACACGTAATCGATGAAATGTTTATAAGCACAACGATATACATTTATCAAAGAAGTTTACAAAATTAGTTGTTTTTTCACCATAAAGTTTTTTATTCATTTTATTTTAAAAACTATGTAACAAAATAATACGAATAGGACTTATTAACCATTACCAAGCAAAATTATTTAACAAGCGTCCAAAACTGTTCGTCATCTTTGTCAATGATGGAAAACGTGCCCAGAAGGCTTTCAACGTGGCCACGTTAAATAGCTATGCATATCCTTTGTGCAAAGAAAATGTTAACGTTTTTCAAGAATGTTATCGTTTAAATTCGATGTTCTGTATTCCTATGTATTGAAACTAAACAGACAATTTTTTTCAGCTGTCTTTCCTCGTAATCTTGGCGGTTGCATTCGCAGCCCCGGCTCCCGAGCCAGGTGTTGCTTTTGCAGCCCCTGCATTGTACAAGGCCCCGCTCGCGTACGGCCCTGCGATAGGGTACGCGGCCCTGCCCGCGGCGCCCGCGATACAGTACAACGCTCCCTATTATGCGGCGTACCCAGCGGCGCAGATTCCCTACGGCAGGATCTACTGAGAACTGACCGGGACATGACCCAACGTCAAAGTTGTTCGAATTATTGGCAGTGATCCGTTTGGTACTTTTTGGTACATAATTTTAATTTGATGAAAAATTAAATTACCGTTCCGCCTACACTCAATTGTTTTTTTTTATTATGATATAAGAAATACCCCTATATACATATCATATAATAAAGCTAAAGTGTTTTTATGTTTGAACGCGCTTGTCTTTGCAACTATCCGTCGGATATAAAAATATTTTATAATTTGATAGCCTTATTCTCGTGTCACGTTTAAATCTATAGAAACCCCGGTGTCAGCTAGTTATCTATTAATATTAGAACTTCATGGGAATTTGCAAAAGAATTTCTTTATAGAGTATAACTTATTTTGTAGTTATAGTCCATAAAGAAATTCTTTTGCAAATGTAATGTAATAATAGTAATAGATTAATTAAATCCTAATTTTTATACTAAAAATGTATAATGTTTAATTTAAACTTGGTCAGTACATTAGATCGCTTAATATTATTACATTAGCGCATAATAATATCTTCTTTTTGCCAATTCGGCTGTATTGAGGATCCATTTGTTCGAGGGGAGGACGATGCCAAACACAAATATCTGCGAGTGACACCGAGTACACGTAACCCCTACATTCTGAAACGGTGTTACATGTCATAACAATTTAATAACGGATAAATGGCTCTAGCTTCGTGTATTTTAGGCAAAGTAAATACCTATCATGACCTACATATCATGTAGGTTTGATTCCCATAACGGAAAAAAAATGTGATCTACAAACACGTAATCGATGAAATGTTTATAAGCACAACGATATACATTTATCAAAGAAGTTTACAAAATTAGTTGTTTTTTCACCATAAAGTTTTTTATTCATTTTATTTTAAAAACTATGTAACAAAATAATACGAATAGGACTTATTAACCATTACCAAGCAAAATTATTTAACAAGCATCCAAAACTGTTCGTCATCTTTGTCAATGATGGAAAACGTGCCCAGAAGGCTTTCAACGTGGCCACGTTAAATAGCTATGCATATCCTTTGTGCAAAGAAAATGCCCGCATTCTGGTCACGGGCAGAGACGACCAAAAGTTTTGCGAGTTCCTTAAAAAGAACTCACACACCTGGTTCACATGTCCCGAGCGTTTCAACCCCAAACGGCTCAAAAATATAATTACCTTTTAGGTAACAATATTTTCGCCCTTTTAAGCGCAGGCCACACCGCCAGCTAGGCGGGCGAACATCGTTTCACCTCTTTACATACTTTGGTTCACACCGCGAGCTACCGACTAACCTAACGAGCTAAGCTAACGAAATATCCGACGATTCCAGCGAAGCTACTTGTTCACCTCGTTGGCGCGCCCGCGCTTCGCTAGCTTAGCTCGTACGCCAGCCCGCTCGACGCTCGCCCGGTTCGTTCGTCCGTCCTCCCCGTTTCGAGTAGACTAGTCGACGCTCGTCTTTCGAATAGCAGTGTAGTGTTTACGTTCGTGAACGATGAATATGTCATATATCGACGAATAGAACATCGAATAATAAATATCGAATAGAGTATCGAATAGAATCGACAGATAGAACGCTAACCTCTCGCTCTCCCATCCGCGACCCCCGCTTCGCCCGCTCCGCCCGTCGCTCGTCTGTCCGTAGTTTTCGGTGTGAACCCCATAGTTTAGCTCGCCAATATTTCGCGTAGTTTGTATAGTTTCCTTCGTTCGCTTCGCCCGCCCGCCCGCTAGCTGGCGGTGTGGCCTGCGCTTTAGGCTTTCCGCGGCTCGAGCAGCAGCGCCGAGAGAGGCCGCCGAACTTAGAACGTGGGATGGCGCAAGGATGTCGATGCATGTTACGTCCCACACCAAAGGTCAACCCAATTTCCACGGCAGCAAAGACATACCGTTAGGTCTTTTATCATCGTTGCGTACCAAACCGTTTTATTTTTTCTTTAGTTTTTAACTAAGTTATAAAATCCAGTCCAGTGCGTATTCCAAATACGTATCATTACAATTTCGAATACCTCTAATCGTGGTTATAAATTTGTACGATACAAAAAATTTAATTAATAAATAATAACTTTTGAAAACCGGTTAAATGGATCTGTAACTATTATCCTTATTGAGATATATTATAATATGTTGTCTATAGCACCCTTAGAGTAAACATAGCCAAGCATAGTGCGTGCGTATCGCTAGTAGCCCCTGATGCCAAGCGTAAGCACATTTTTAGCTAGAAGTACTACGCTCGTTTACTGATTCATGTGATTTTCCGTGCGACGACAGACGTTTATGCGAAAATATCGATGACTCCGATATTATTAGGCTTTGAGAAAGTTTTAATTAAACGGTGCGCTTTGTTTTAACACAAATTTTACGATTTTACTTGTACGAGTTCATACTCGATATGCGCGCTCTATAGTTTACTTATTTATTTCTCTAAGATAACACTCAACAATAGGCCTATAAAAACCTATTTATTATGCCTTCGGTTTGATAGTATAAAAAACGCTGTCAAAACAAAACTTCCGCGCATGTGAATATATAATACTTGGGAGGCATGCGACATAATAAAACAAAAAACGTTTGCAATAAAAACTTATATTAAAACGTGTTTAAACATTTGGTCGGTGTCCATTGAGCGGATTTGAGCAGTTGACTTGATTATTAGCGAACGTAGTAGGCTGAGTAGCCGTAGGGGTAGGCGGCGGCTGCGTAGCCGGGGTAGCCGTAACCAACAGCTGGAGCGTAGCCGGAGTAGCCGTAGCCGACAGCTGGAGCGGTGTAGGCCAGCACCTGGGGCTCCGGCTTGGGGTTGGCGAAAGCCACAGCCAGCATGGCGAAGATAGCGAACTGGAAAAAAATATAATTTTTTTAGTACTTTACCAGCCAAGCCAAAACTATACATGAATGTACAAATGAGGATGTTATTCTTTTAAAATGCTAAAATGCAAAATATTAATAACATCTTAATAAGACGTTCTTATCTAATAGAAATAAAAAAATGTACTTAAAATAAATCAGATATTTTTTATATGTTACATAATAAATTTCGTCATTTTCTTTCTCTCAATTCTTTCTCTGACGGATAACTACTTTATTGCAAAGCGCAAATTATTATATGTATTTCATTTTAATTTTAGTTGATTGCATTCTAATAGTTATTGCTGTTAGATTCAACTGCCCTTTGCAAAACATTAGGTTAGAGTAGACAATAGAATAGATTAGGATAAATAATTGTAAGCCACTAACACTACCAACATAGTTATAAACTAATATTGTTGTTAACATCCTAACCATATATGTCTTAAATAAACGTTTTTCCGTTCTATATATCGTCCGTGCAGGCAAAGTCGTGGGCAAAAACTAGTATAAATATAAATAAATAAACGAACTAATTAATAGGTACTTGTAAATGTATCTACATACGGTATTTGTAAACAGTAATGACAGTTATATTCCATCAACCGTTTTACATGCATTTATTATTTTTCTATGTTCTTCAGTAATTAAGACTTGTACAAATTATCACTAACTTGAGTGCGACAAATTGTTGTTACGCTTTGCGGTAATATTTAGTGTCGGCGATACAACAAAAGTTTCATATAAACTGAGGCAGAAAAGCTGCAAATAATTTTTCTATACATTTCATACCTAAAAATAAACCAGTGTTTTAGTTCATTTATACTGGAGACTTTCATTTCCTAAACATAATAAAAACTGTTATAATATATTTTACAAATATTAAAGTAACGTTAAATAGTATTTATTACATTGTTACATAAATATTAGCATATAACAGTCTCATCACTCGTGAGTATACAAATAAAACTATGACAAAATTGGCAAGAGACTTGAAGGGCACTTGACCCCTTAAAGTGGGCGATGTATTCACAAATGTCCCATCCCTTGTTATGAAAGAAGCTTGATATCTCTCGCTAACAAGATAAACGGTACTAAAATATTGACCCGAACAAAAACTTTATTATACTACTGTTTCCGTCCTCACAAGTTTACGTCGGAAACCAAATTCGTTGCGACTGTTACATTTACTTTCTAAGATTATGTAAACTTATGTTTGACAAATCATCGTTTACCTACAATGTAGCTACATGAATGTTATAAAAAAAAAAGGAGTTTCTTGCCGTTTCTTCTTCATAGGATGGACATTTTGGAACCGCGCACCTAGAGCCATTTAGTTTCGTAAGTTAGCTTGAACGCAGACTTTACTGCTTCACCGCACTTTACAGACGGACTGCCTATCTAACCTTTTTACTGGGTAACACAGTAAAATAGGTTGTTTTACCTAACCAATGGTGAAAAACACAATGTGTTACTTAAAAGATAATTATGAAGACAACGTTGCCTAAAATATAATTCACGAAAAAATTATATTTAAATATTTTTGTAGGTTTTTATTTTAACTTTAAAGTACACGATAAATCACTAATAGTCACTTGCTTGAATTTTTTTTGTTGGAATATATATCATAACTAAATAATATTTTGTGCAATGTAAATATATGTGCATTTATGATAATTTTGTACAAGACTTGATTGCGAACAAATTGATTAGAATAAAAATGTTTTATAACTTACCAGTCTGAAGAACATGGTTGTAAGTGCCTTGAGATTTGTGTCACAAGTGATACTCTTTGCAGATCGATCTTAGCTTATATACAGATCACTACGACCACGCCCTGTATGTATATTTGTCGTACTAAGATAAAAAGTGTCCTTGATCTTCAGAGTAATAGATGAATGTACCTTATCCATATATATCTTGTAATCAACATCCGTGTGAGGCGACATCCATCTCTATCGGTCCCTATTACTAAAGCATTCATTACCTATTTGGCTTGCCAGTTATTTATAATACATGATTGCTAATAATATTTGACTTTTGACGTTCTCTAGACGTTTGTTTGGTTATTACTTATTTTTATACGATAATTGGTCTCGACAGTATTTTAATGATGACTTTAGTTTCACCTACACCTAAAAAATTCAACAAGGTTGAAAAAAACATCTGCTCACATAAAAAAAATACCAAGTACGTCTAAAGGTCTCAAAATAATGATGCTAGGATTTAAAAAATGAAACAGTTAAGGGTATTTTTGATATAACGTAATATATATTGCTTGGACTTAACATAAAGATACATCACATGGTAGGCATAAAGATCAGGGCATTAGTTGATGAGGTCAGTAGTATCCGTAGCCGTAGTTGTATGGGGACGTTCCGTAGGTGCCGTACGAGCTATAGCCGACGGGGTTGGAATAGCCAGAATAGCCGTAGTAGCCGGGATAGCCGGACGCATAGCTGCCATAACCGTAGCCGGAGTACAGCTGCGGCCTCGCCAGAGCCACCGCCAGCACAGCGAACAATATCAACTGTAAATTGAAATACGAAGATAAAAAAGATGATTATTGCTAATACTTCCAATATATCTTATATTCTAAAACACTTGAAAATAAATAAAGTCTTAAAATTGTATAAGAGCAATAAAATGTGCAAAAAATATCGCTAACCGCCACACAAAGTCTGTAGTCGCCAATCTTGGAAATAGAAACCTAAGCTTAAAGCTAGCACCTATTATTGCGTGTGTTCAATTTTTTTTTATTCAAAATTCTTAAATGTTACCTAGACTTGTATTCCGATAAAACATTAATTATAACGGAATCAGCACTGTACGACTTTAAGACAAAAATAAATATGGTTTAAAGATCAATAAAGTAAACATTTAACTTAAACTGCTTTAATTAGACTACTAGTCAACAAGTAAATTGCTTCGTACAGCTTTATAATTATTTAATCATTAATCCTCAAAATAATAATACACATTTGATACTTACAAAAGGAAGGTTCGAGAATCTACATAATATCTGTTGCTTCGTAAATATCTTTACAAACAAACAAGTCAAGACAAGTCTAGAAAATGTTTAGAAACATCTAGCCTAAACTAGATGTTTCTAAACATTTTCTTTTCACAAAATCTCCGACCGCTGGGACATAGCAAAAAGTATGGTAAATTGTGATTGTAATACTTTTTACATAATATATACCTACGCGTCTAATCCTTGATCATAAGGTGTAACTTGCTAAGGTATAAAGTCTATCTGGCTAGTTCTAGGAACCTAATTCTAAAAATTTAATGTGGAAAACATCACATACTTTGCTTTGAATCCAAAGTAAGTAGCTAAAGCACTTGTGTCATGGAATCAGAGACAACGAAGGTACCACAAACACCCAGACCCGCGGCGATGTAGAAAAGTGGTTTCTATATTGACCTGTCCGGGGATCGAACCGGGGACCTCAGAGCTAGCGATACCTTTAAAACCGGTGTTTACGCCACTTGACCACGGAGGTCGTTGAAATAATGGAGATCAGAACAAGATACAGAAAAGCAAAGGATTAAATATGTACTTACCAGTTTTGCAAACATTGTGTTGTGAAGTATTATTTCCTTTTGTTTCTATTGATTGAACTAGTCCTGGTGACTCCCGATGCGTACTGTTTTTATTTTTACTACTCCCTCAATATTTATAGGTGGCTCATGTCCTTGGACACTAAAACAATAACGGAAAACCTATACTTATAAATGGATCTCAGTTGGGAATCAATGTAAATTATGAGCACAGACAAACGTACGGGGACGCGCTCTACATGACCAAGTAGGCCGCCTTTGTTTATACAAAAAGCTACCACACGCAAACTTTAAAGAATTATTTATGCATAGTTTTATTTTATTGCCTTTGTGGCAAACTTGGTAAACGCTATTTAAGTCGCCTTAAAGGTATAACTTAGCTCTTCCTTGTACTGTCATAAAGGATTAGAAGGAACAATGTATCTAACATTGCTTTAGAAGTTAAAGTTACTATTCGCAACGTACCTACGATTTAACAATACCGTCCATACAAGGCGAGTCAGGATGTAATTCTATTGATCTCGGATCATCGAACTCTGTGAGCGCCCTCGCTTTGACAGATTGTCATCCCAGCAAAATAAATCATGTTTAATAAAGATCAAGGTTGATGTTTTGCTATATAAGCTTAGAACATCTGAAGCTTTGCACGATTCAGTCAACTGTATCAAACAACCAACATGTTCGCAAAAATTGTAAGATTTTATTTTTCTTTTTAATTTATTTATCCTAAAAGCTCTTTTCGCTTAGCGATAATATAAGCTTGACAGTCTTAATACCTAATCATGTAGTAGTACTAATCTTTGTTGAATATTTTAAAATCTTTAGTTGCTATCCATTAATTGGTCCACCTTTAGCATCTGAATTACTAACATAAGGGTTCGTGTTAAAATATAGACTGCCCGATAGATGACCTTATAATGACTCGAGCAAAGCTAAATGTAAACTTGCTTATTTTCTACAGTTCGCTCTCTTCGCTCTGCTGGCCGTGGCGTTCGCAGCGCCGAACCCCAACCCGCAGTATTATACCTATCCCTCTGGAGTGGACTTCGTGTACCCATCAGCTGCAGTGGCCCCATCCGTTTACTCTGCATACGGTGCCCCAGTAGCCTACTCCGCATACCCAGCTTACTCAGCCCCAGTCTTCGTGCGGTGATACCACAACAAACCCGATTCATAAAAATCATAAAACGGACCTGCAATACATTTTTTTATATGTTAAATTGTATGTAGATGAATTCCCTGTAATGCTGAGCAATTAAATGTCAACTCAACAAGTTAGTTTGACTTCATAACCCTTAGCGAATACCCCATGTGTAACTCCGGTACTCGTAAGGAAGACATCTGTTACGCACGAGTAGGTTTCAGCGAATAATTAATGTGTATATACACTTTCCCTTGGGATTTTAGTGCCAATATGTTCTAAGACGTAGTATTTAGTTGCTTAAACATAAGAAATACATAATATTAAGTGCAACTAAGAAATTATTTAAGGTAAAAATATGTAAAGAGATAATACTAACTAAACACCTTTAACTAAAATAATATAAATATAAAATATAATCACAGAATTTCTTCAACCTACTGAAAGTTTATCTAAGTATGATGATGTCTTGTCTAATATTCTTCGTTTTCATACTCTTATCCCCGAATATAGGACGCAACTTTTAGACTTCGCGCATCACTATATTACACTTTAAAGAGACAAAGACGGCATGAGTGTTAGCGGTGACTTCAAATTAAGTTGCATTAGAGTATTCGACCATAATACATTACACTGCAGTTCTATTCTGTGAGCATTCAGCGTCAAACCCACCAAGACCAACAACGTCACTGAAAATTATTTTTGCTTGGCTGGATAAAGTCCGAAATATCTCGCTTATAAAAAAAACCGGACAAGTGCGAGTCTAACCGTTTTGTATTGCTGATCGCCACGGTTAATTTTTCAATTACCCTCATTTTTTTCCATTTCTTTTGGCTTTAAACAGACTAGCATCATGCCAAATTGTGATTCCAGATTGATGGGAAGTACACTAAGGTTTAGAATTTCTCGGAAATGTGTGGGATAATCGACATAAAACTCTGTATTTCTTAATTGCGTTGACATAAAAGCTTATATTATTTACTAGCTTTTGCCAGCGACTTCGTCCGCGTTTCCGTCGTTTTTCGTAAAAAAGTAGCATATGTCCTTCCTCACTGTTCAGTGGTTTTGATGTAACAGACAGATTAACTTTCGTATTTTAGTAGGGAAATATAATATATCACGTTACACAAAAATAATCCTTATAGCATGATTCAGTATTCACGCGCGACGGCGCGATGGCTTATTATCGTATTTCATGTATAAGTTTGGTGTTTCTATACTGATTTATTATATTTTTATTGAATAGGTAATAATGTTAGCTTTTTTTTTAATTAGGGATGAGTGAGAGTATTATAAACGTAAGAGTAAACAAATATAATCAGAAAGCTCCGAACTGCTAAGCTATCGGGAGTTACACGTGTTATTGTGAGTCAACCATAAAAGATAGACATATGCTGTTATGGGATATTTTTTAGATAATTTTATGTAGAACATTTCCGTCATACATGATTTCTATGTAGCTTTAACCATTAAGGCTGCATACGCGACGGAAGCTTAAAAAGTACCGTTTTCCCAACATTTCCCTTCACTGCTCTGCTCCTATTGATTGTAGCGTGATGAAAAGTATACTATAACCTGCCCAGGAGTATGAAGAATAAATGTACCAAGTTTCGTTAAAATCCGTCGAGTAGTTTTCGTTTCTATAAGGAACATACAGACAGACAGACAGACAGACAGACAGACAAAAATTTTACTGATTGCATTTTTGGGATCAGTATCGATCACTAATCACCCCCTGATAGTTATTTTGAAAATATATTTGATGTACAGAATTGACCTCTCTACAGATTTATTATAAGTATATATAGATAGCGTCAAAAGTTTGTCTACATGAGGTATTTGATATTAATTTCAACACCATACAACCATGCATTTCTGAGAAAAAATTCTCGACAGACAGATGGACAACAAAGTAAAATAAAATAAGTATTCCATTTTACTTTTGAAGTACGAAACCCAAAAAAAGTAAAACATGTCATCTAAGACGATTGTTTTAAAGCTGACTTTGTAGAAAATATAGCTGATCCAAAGACAACAACTAGATTCCAGACGGCTGGTGCCCGTGTCTTCACCAGCCCTTCATAACAAGAATAATTGCCTTCTTCAATCACTGCCTTGAAGCAAACATGAAACTAACCTTAATTAAACACATTATTATTATGCAGCTATTAAAATATTTTACAATGTTAATCTTAATGCACTAGGTAACAAACCCTGATTAACATAAAATACATAACCTGTTGTGCACTGAGTAATTAATTTTATTACGACAATATTTCCTGCTGCCTTGCAGTGGTAACAAAGACAAATTGCAATTTTTCTCGAAGTAATCTATTAACCTTTTAAATTGATCTATTAAAGTATTTCTCTGGAACTTTAAATGTGTTGATTGTTAATTGCAAAGTGTCAAAAACCGTAGAACTGATTAACTAAGTCGTTGATTGATTTTTAGTGACCCGTTTGGAAATCTAATTAATGATAACGTGTAGTAAATAATTAGGTAGATGTTAAAAATAACAACCATGCTCAGTTGTATTTACAGCAGCTTACATCAAAGATATATAATGGCTAAGATATTATTTTTAGCCGCGCATTGATGGTGGCTAACTTAGCAATTCAGAGCACTATGTAGATTTTTAGAGGAGAATTATCCTATTCAATAGAAATCAGTTTAATAAGCACCCTTTGTTTAATACATGCTTGACGATCAGATTCGTCACACTAAATGTCATGCGCACATATAATATGACATTAGGAAGTAATCACCAAAATAAATCCTTGAACTTTAAATACAATAGAAGTGTCCCAGCACTGCCCGTCATGAACAGCTGCGCAATTATTGTAAACCCTACATAGAAACTGATGTCATACGTGCGTGGGTAAGTATACTTATTCAATCTAAGTGAAGATCTAAACATAGGTACGCGATTCCCAATAAATTTCACTATCTAAAGGTTGTGTAAGAGAACATTTTCTCTTCACTCAGAATTTGTATATGTATATGTTTATGTATGTATTATATACTTATATATTTATAATTTTGGGCTTTTTATTTAGCATTAATATTGTGTCGTGTTGTTTATATTTTGTAGGTTACACACTGAGTCTGTTTCTTTTTAAATATATCCTGTCGCAGGTCTTCTGGCAGTAAGTTCGTAAATACGCAGTACCTTTTATATATGTTTTTTATTGTTTGTCTGTTGTGTGTTCATAAATAACTAAATTATTTTTTTATTATAACTTCTGGCCAAATTTTGATCACGGTGTTTCGCAGATGTTACCTATATACATATAATAAATAAATATGGACACCATCACATACATTGACTCTGATACCAAAGTAAGTAGCTACAGCACTTGTGTTATGAAATCAGAGACAACGAAGGTACCACAAACACCCAGACCTGAGACAATGTAGAAAACTGGTTTTCTACAGTAACCCGTCCGAAGATCGAACCCGGGACCTCAGAGCCAGCAACACCTTGAAAACCGGCGTTTAAGCCACTCGACCACGCAAGTCGTCGAACATATATCTCGATACTTTTGCTTTTAGTTAGGCCGATAATACGAATAGAAAAAGATTAGCCAATAAAAGACGTAGGTACTATGTGAGCCTATAATTTATAACATATCCATGGTATTTATTAAGGAAAAAATTATTTACAATTTTAAATATATACAAACTTAACTATATATACACTTAAAACAAAACTAAACTCTTAACTAATAAAAAAATCTAAAAAATAGCGTCAAAAAATTCATCCGCATCGCTGTCGACTGGAAGTGTACCCAAAAGACTGGCGGCATTGCCACGTTGAATGGCAATGCTTAT
Organism: Diachrysia chrysitis; assembly: GCA_932294365.1. NCBI lineage: Eukaryota > Metazoa > Arthropoda > Insecta > Lepidoptera > Noctuidae > Diachrysia > Diachrysia chrysitis. The sequence continues at coordinate 6,846,938 of OW028653.1, forward strand.
TCTCTGTCCAAAGTAAAAGCCAGCCCTTGGGTCACGCGAGGAGTCAACAAGGCGTTTCGCCAGATCTTTATATAATATGTGTGCACTCGGACCCCACGGTCCAAGTGTTTCAACCCCAAACGGCTGGAATGTATAACTTCCAATAAGGTTGTTATATTTCCGCCGTTTGAGGTTCTCAGCAGCCGCAGCAGCAGCGCCAGCATAGCACGATGAACTAGGAATATGAGATGGCGCAAGAGTATCGACACAAGTAGCGTCCCACACTAAAGGCCTACCCATCTTCCAAGGGAACAAAGACATGCCGTCCGGTCTCTTGCCGTCGTCGCGTGCCAGGCCATTAGGTTCTAGTACAGCCGGAACGCCGACGGCAACAAGAGCTCGTCGGATGATGTCGTTGATATTCGCGTGCCGCGCCAAGCGACCTGCGCTACGGCTACATGACAGCCCGTGGTGTCCGAGGCTGTTGACAAGCTCGCCACAGTGGCAGCGATGCGGGGAACAACACGCAGCGCCTAAGCGTAAGGAAGCGGCGAGGCGGAAAGTAGTATCGTCAAACAAGGTGCCTATGTTTGACGACGGTAGTGCATGAAGCCAAAGTCCTGACTCCCACTCACCCACAGCCAGCAGGCGCGCGCGTTCTGCAGTACTAGCGGACGTGGAAATTAGGTTCTGCTGAACTACTCTGCAGAGCGGCTCATCCCACCGTCTCTGGGATGACGGGAAGTCAGGAGGATTTAAATTACAGTATAAAATACAGTCTCCAACCGGCATCGGAAACAGGGTTCAAGCTGCCGGTGGTTAGGGTCCCAGAGAGAGGAACCTCCTCACGATACGCGCCGTGTCCAGAAGTACCGCTTTCTGAATCAAACCCTTGACCCAGATGCCTAACGAGAGCCTCTTAAGGTGTTGGTCGAGGCTCTTGGCTATTAAGCCGTTGGCTGTCACGACTATCGGGACAATGATTGCTGAGTCCACCTCCCACATGTCGACAACCTCGTGCGCTAAATCCAAATATTTTATTTGTTTTTCTTTTTCAGCCTTCACGAGGTTCTCGTCATGGGGGATAGTGATATCAACAATCATTGCCCGGCGCTCTGATCGATCTATCACCACTATATCAGGCTTATTGGCTACAATAGTCCTGTCAGTGATGATAGATCGATCCCAGTACAATGTGACACGACCATTTTCGAGAACTGGGTCGGGAACATACCTGTAGTACGGCATCTCAGATTCCACAAGTTTGTATTTCAGAGCAAGCTGCTGGTGGATAATCCTGGCCACTTGGTTATGTCTGTGCAAGTATTCGCCGTTAGCAAGACGTGAACAACCGGAAATTTGGTAGAATAAAAAGAATTTTACATAAGTGCCATACAAAATTGTGTCTAAATCCTCTCTAGAAAGGATAAGGTTAAAGTGTCATAAATTAGCAGTGTAGTGAATATGTCGAATTTCCATAATATCAGGTCTCAATCAGAACTGAGCCCTTATAAACAGTTAGTCATCAACATTTCAGAGACAGTCAGTCAAATCTTCTTCAATCAATATTTATGATGTCCAAACTGATTGACTAAGCCTTATTGTATTGTTATCTAAAGGGAACACTGTCATATTATCGTGTACTGTTAATTGGTTTAATTATTAAGGACAAACGGGTTAGTAAGAGGATTTCAATGAATAGATATTCTGGCTATCATTTAACCATCGACAGTTTAATTTACATTTCGAAATAACATTGTCGATGATTACGTTCTTTTCTGCATCACCCAGAGGTGGACTGGCAGAGAAAGCCTTCTGGCATTGAGTCCACCTATGTACACTATGCATAAAGCATAATAAGTCAATAATAAAATAGTAATCGGGTGTTTATATAATGTATATAGAGTAGTTTCTTAAATTAATTTGTAATTTGAACAGTCGTTTGTTAAGGTCCTAAAATTTATTTTTATTAATTAATTATTTACAATTAAAATACATACAAACTTAAAAAGTGTAATAATGACAAAAAAATATTATGTAATCAGATACTCAACGGCTTTTATGGTTATTACCTACAAGTATGTTCTCAAGCTCGCATACAAAAAATATAAGCACCGAAATTAGAACGGGGTCAAACCAATGGCGACTCAAAAAAAGTACGATATGTTTTTTGTTTTGTTTTAAGTTAGATTGTGAACCGGATTTTGGCAGGTGAGGATATAGAACCTCTTGCGTAATCGCAAAAGACTTGCAGTACAGTATATCTGCAGGCTTTATCTATAAACTGTTTGAATCTTAATAGACTTTGAGACGCATTGGTATGTTACTGACTTATATGACTACTGACTGTCAGATAAAAACTCATTACTTTGCCTAATATCTTGGACAGATATTACCCTAGTTAATTGAATAGCATGGAAAAATATTACCATGCTAGTCTTGATCAATCAAAATCAAAAATATTTTTAATGAGAAAGATTTTTGACTAACCTACTTAGTGGAAGACAGCCTAGAAGTGGAAACAATTTTTTTCCTACTCCTCCTATTTACTACTTCTGATTAATTTCGTTGCGGGTTCCAAGACAGTCAATCGTTTCCCTGGGACACACCGAGCTTAACTGTTTCGGTGGTATTCATTGGTTATCATTGTAGATCCTGGCTTACAGGAGTTGCAATGATGGGCATGTGTGGTGGGCTAGTCCCTAACCTACTTAGGTTTTTTAGTGAATATAAATCACATCCGCCTTATATAAGTATTGTGTTCTCTTTCCAGTAAAAGGGTGACCAATTACAGTACCTAACACCAGTTTTCTCATTTAACAAATTATGTGACAAGTTCCTTTTTCAAGGCAGACATTAAGATACTAAGTTATTTCTAAATTCTTTTCCAAATATGTCAATATACGTTAGTTTAGCAATAAGGTATCAATATGTAAGTCGCACCGTAACGTTGGTCGGTCCATGTCGCGCGTCGGTCTGTGGGCCAACTCGAACAATGCATGTTTACTAAAATAGCCCAATCCCTCGACACGGCGGCCATGCGCAGAATAATGATGCAGTACACGGACGGTGCTGGACATATTATCATTCTTACAAAATAACTATGGAATGCGCACACGTAACGCACATTTCTAGATAAATGTTCGTAATATTTGAATTGGTGTGTACCTTGAATAAAAAATATACCTAATATGAACACTATAGTGTAACATATTTTAAGTACGCAGAAGTCAACAAAAACGTTTCGTGCGTTATTTATAAAAAAACTCGACGGTGTTTAGCAACTGATTATTAGATTCTTAATTCAATTTTTCTACACAAAACTTTAATTTAAACCTGCTAATTGGTTGCTAAACACCTTCAAGAATTTAATAAACAAGACCCTTAATAAAAAAAAATACGGGTATATTTTCTGTTAGGTACTCATAAAATAAATGTAAATTAAAAAAATAACACAAAATACGGTCAGCGACTAAAAGAGGCTATTATTTTTATTCCAAGAAACTGCACTCAAGGAACACTGTCCAAAAAAAAGGGGTTAGTTGAGAACCCAATCATTTCATTTTTCTGTGTTTTATAACATTCTGCAACAACTAGTTTTGATCACATAATTATGTGTGTTAGCATAATTAACATTTCGCTTACTTCAAGAACTTTATAAGGTTATAAGAATCTTCTACATATTTTAAAGAAAGATACCTAATATGAAATTCGACATGTCTGTTTATTATTCAGGTTCGGAAGTATTGAATTTATTTATCATTTATACACTACACGTGCAGAGATACACTTGTGTAGAGAAAATATGTTTTCAAAGAAGAAAAATATATTCCATGCGGTTATCTGGCATACATCTACCTACTATCGATCTGTTCAACATAGACTGAGTAAAAAACCCCAATACCAATTTAATTCAGTTATAAACAAACAAATATTTATTTAATTGACAATTATTATTACTTAGCTAAAACATTTATCCATTTTATACAGATCCATACATATTTTATACAGATATTTAAAATACACAACAAAACAGTTTCCGTGTCTTACGAACAACAATATAAAAATCTATAAACAGGTAGAGTAAACACATTTTTAAAAGGTACTCTAATATTATTTAATTAATTAAGCAACAAAGAAAACTTTAATATAGAACCCATTTGCCATAAATACATTAATATTTGCAGGTTACAACGACATACGTTAAGAGTATTACCAGTTCATAAAATACTTTTTAAAAGCTATCGCATTACATGTAAGTCTAAGTAAATCGTAATTTTATCAAACCTACCCAAAACAATTAAATACATTAATATATTGCACGTTAGCATATTGCTATCACTACTTCAGTTGTCAACAACAAGTACAAGGTATAATGAGAACAATTCTTCGGCCTAAAATGATTAAGTTGTTTATCCTCAGCTGCGTTGAAAGGGTTCTAGAATGTTCGATATTGCTTACACAAAGTTACGGCTATTACCAAAATAGATAATAATGATCAGGACGATGAAATACGAACAATATTATGTCATACAAACACATTCAATCACATCGACAGGGGACACAAAGGTGTATAGCGCTAATCAGATCTGTTGGTCTAAATTTAGGCGGACAATCCGCTTGTCCGGCCTAATCTAGGGTCGACATTATGTAATACCTATAAATAATTAATTGAAATAGTATCTGACGTTCAGTAGCTCTCGCTTGATCGGCTTAGTCCGTAATAAGGGATAATGAGTAAGTAATAATCTCTTTTGTTCTACCTAAGCTCCGGAAATCTGTTATGACGTAATGATATTATAAACATATTCTTGATGAAGCGTCAATTGTTTTGGAGAACTTTTGTATCTTATGTCACGTTAGAGGTTGTCTATACCGTGTGACATATACTATTTTTGGAATTTGTTGTCACATATAAAAATGTTAAGGTAGATTTGAAGGGTAAGTGAACCTATACCTATAAGGGTGTTTGCATTAACTTAACCGCTCAACGTGTATAGAGTTCAGTGAGTTATTAGATACCGAGGATTTTGTGGACGATATAAATTCTTCACCAGAAATTCTTTCTTTGTCCATAGTTTTGTGGATGTAAAAATGCACCCATTAGATTCTCTATTAGACTCTCAAATTCATATCCAAAACATCTACCAAAAGATAGAGATTAAAGGAAATTCTTATAGAAAGAGTTTTGCTAATAATTTGGTCTAAAAACGAAGCAATAACATAATGTAATTTGTAAACTGTATACGAAACCCGGTAAAGCAGTAAAGGCTCCCTCGGGGCTTAGTGCGGTAGACCACTCAAAAAAAAAACATACCTACTTCCTTTAGTACAGGTATTACGAAGTCACAAAAATCAACTATGAGTAACTATAAAATATTAATAAAAAAGTAGGTATGAAATAAATTTAGAATATAATTTAAATGAAACAAATTACATTCTGGATAAGTCCTTCCCACATATTTTGCCATCACATTATTAAATTACATTCTTCAAAGAATTCGTACCAGCTTAATGCGGCAGAACAAACTAGAAAAAATAAAGAGAAACATTAAACAAGTTGGTGTTATTCCGGCGGATGTTATATGAATATCAAATGTAAACGACGGCACATATCTGCGCCTGACTTACAGCTTACGGCTGATATTAGTTATTATTAGCACATGTATCGATTCCAGTTTATAATTAGTCCGACGAAGCCGCTCATTATTTTGTACTAAAACATTCAATCAGTGCGCATTCTAATCTCCATTTAATCCAATAATATTTTAAGCCGGAAACAACAATACAAATAAATGCTTTATGGAAACAACAATAAGTACACAATTTCAATAATACACATGATGATATAACAATTTGTAATATATTGGCCAAAGGCATCTATCATCAAGGTACGTGTATCTATCTTACTTGCATACTGCATATTGGTTATTGGTTTAGTAGATTATTATGTTTTACTACTTATTTATATTTGAATAATATATTTTTACATGAAAGGTACAATAAATTAACATTGAGTTTATATCGTTTCGTTCCAAGCCCGAAACGAAGAGAGTAATTATAAGGGTAGTATCAAAATTAAAACTCACATCAACCGTCATAGCCCGTGACGCACATTCCTGTTCATTACAAAGTTTTGTAAAAAATAATAGACTACTAGCATAATCTTTACAAATTACAATAATGGCATATTACTTGACGATCATCAACCTACGTCATGAAACGGGCGATCTCGTGAAACGTTTACCGGAGCACCTGCGAATGTTACAACAGCGAATTAACGAGCGTCACAACCGGGAATCGAGACAAACAAATTCAATTATAAATTAATTAAAACGATCTCGTGCTAGACGGGGGCAGTGTCACGTGGTGAGCGGCAACACTTGACTTCACTGAGACACCACGTGCCTCTACCAGTATTTGATCGGCGATATGACCTCAATGCAACAAGATGTATAAACTACAACCATATGCACACATAGGCAATTTATGCAGAACCATACAAATCAACATTATAAGGTCGCAACCCAAAAATCGTACTATTTAATACCAGTATTTAATCCTTTGTAAATCTGTTCAAGTGCTTTAGCTACTTACTTTGTACACCCAAAGTAAGTAGCTAAAGCACTTGAGCACTTGATTTATGGAATCAGAGACAACAAAGGTACCATAAACACCCAGACTCGGAACAATACTGAAAAGTGGTTTTCTACATTTACCCGTCCGAAGATCGAAATCGGGACCTCAAAGCTAGCGACACCTGGAAAACCGTTGTGTACGGCACTCGAGCAAAGAGGTCGTAAAATATATAGGATATAACAATTATATAGCTAGTCTTAGTCAACAAGGATAGGTTCACAATCCCGAAGGCATCGTCACTCACGTAGACACCTTTAATCCATTACTTACTAAGGAGTTAATTGTCTAGTGACCTTATTAACGACATTAATTAAAGACAGCAGTCACCTGTGTCGTATTTATTGACACTAACTAAATTAGTAATATACCTACAAACACTAATATGGGTCCCTGATATGATTATATCATTATATTGGATTCAATATAATTCTTACTGCATGTAATTCTCAAACTCACTCTTATTATATTACAAATCCTCGGGAGTAATACTAATTAAGTTATAACTTTCATTAAAGCTGTAATCTAGATATACACCAAAATAACTGTACATCAATTGTTTATTTTTACATTTCAGAAAACTTTCTAACAGCAAAACTAATTATAGACCAAAGAGCCCGAATTGTCATTTTCTTACTTATTCCATTTTTTTAATTCATTCTGTCTGGCTACAACTATGTATAATTAAATTGTTTCGTTCTATTGTATTAAAATCTCATACATCTATTTTAGGCAACATAATTTAGACTAAACTATTAGTAATATGAAAATCTAAAAATAATTAATGACAGTCAGATCTGTGCATATTACGTTGGTTTACTTATGAGACCACTTAAGTGTTGATGCTACTTAGTTAGTTTTACAACGAACGCCTACAATACTATTATACCAATTAATCGTTTACGGCTTTTGCTAAAATAAACATAAAAGGCGTTTTTGTCACACGACAAACCGGACCAAGTACTAAGTACCCAACATGTTTATAACACGCTGAGGTCACAATTTACTATGATTGATTTCCATTTTCGTAAATTAAACACGAGAATCCTTTAAACCATAACAAATAAAACGTGTCTATTAAGATTACGCATTGTAACCCTCTATAAAAAAGGTATCCATAGCAACATCCCTACTGTGCCGACTCGCGGTAGGCTTGCAACTACTGAACCGGTGCCAGAACAAATGGGAACATCACTACGCATGCGCGTCAAATTCCATAAAAGCCTCGCCACCCTCTCAATTGCCAACAGTTCGCCACTCACCTTCGTGAAGCGACCTATACGCGCCTAAACCAACTACTAAGCTCGAAACACGGAAAAGTTTCAATTAATAGCAACTGTTATAATTCGCTATTTTAGCCAATTTGGATAAAATATCCTTGTGTTTCTATACTAACGGAAGTGATTTCGTCGACCCTATGAAAAATAAGCTGGGACTTAATTTTTTGACGAGTGAGAAGTTCGTCGGCGACCTGTCGGTGAACGAAGCTGAACAGCAAAAGACACCAAAGAACAAGCCGCGACGCGAGTCTGTAACTCCGAAGATAGTGGTTTGCCCACCAATTGAGGAGATGGCAGAACCTATTTCAGCTCCACGCGGCGGACGGCTGCTTAAAGCAATCAGCAGTCGCCTATCACGACGGGCCACCGACTCCGACTCTATGGGCAGCTCGAGCAGCAACGACAGTGTATCTGGTGGAGAAAATGGACGTGCCGATGACCGGTCTTCGTACTCGGTCAGCGAATCTGGAAGCGACGGCTCTGAGGGGAAGCGGCGCCACCGATCTACTGTGTCTCTTCGCCGAGTGTTTCAAAGTCTTAACCTGACGTCACGATCTCAATCGTGTTCACCAACTGATCGCACGCGACAACCGAAAAAACAAACGCAACCAAAAAGGATCCTTCGTCAGCCAGTAACATACACATACGTGCGTGGACTCTCCGGCCTACCGACTCAGAGAGTACCTCGGCACACAGTTTGCTGCGCATCATTAGGCCTCAACCGATAAACGAAGAAAACATTCGGACCGGACACGGGTGGAGATCAAGACTGGTTAAGTTTTATGAGTAGAATAAAAGCGCTAGAGAGACAAGTTCTTATCATATCAGTAGATAATTGCTACAACCTGGGCGAGCAGCCGATGTAACGCGTCTTCATAGAGGACCAAGACAGGGCGACGTGGGGAGCGACGCCTCGAGGCTCACTCCGAGGTGTCCTCCGCAGCCCTGAATGCACGTTGAGCTGTGACTCTATTAGTTCTATTTAAGGGACAATATATAAGACTGTGTACTGAATTGCAGCTAGTTGTCGGTCTGAACATTAATAGTTGACACTTTTTTCTAAAATCTACACTGGACATTATCATGATTTATATGCAATTGCACCCTAGAATACCATACTTAAATTCTGTTAGTATAAAAATTTGATCGTATCACATTAATTCTGTACTTGTTTAATCGCCATTTAACTGCATACATTTATAAATCATTTAAATAATAATGTTTCTAGTTTCAGTAAGTCATATTTGTACCGCAGTGGCAAGTAAAAGTATTGTAATGTATCTTGTAACTTTTGTTTAATCAAGTATAGTGCCTTTCCACCTTTGGAAACTAAGTAGTCTTAGTAATAATGTATACTATTACTGTAAGAACTGTGTACCTTAATACTATCAATGTATGGTGTGCCGTTTGGAATTTCGATACTTTACAGCGTACCATACCACATTTCATAGCGTATGTAAATTTACTTATTCATCACTTGAAAATGTTTCGAATTTGTACCTATACATATACATAAGTAGTTAGACTATTTGTCTATGAATTAATATTGATCAGTAAACTAATCAGTTGATATTGCTGTACACTAAGTAGTTAGTTAAAATATTAAATCAATTAGACGTAAGTAATTTTTATTGTCACTAACATGAGTTTTCGTATTTAATAAAAACCTATGAGAAATAATGCCTGATTTTTAATCCTATTTATACCCTAACCCTTCACACATACACATTAATTCACACTATCTATCAAAGAAATAAACAATTAATGCTTTCAACCTAACTTCACAAAACTCTGTAATAATTATTGTTGGAAACAACGAAATTGCAAAATGGAATAAAAAATAAATAACACATAGCTAATTATTTGATAATTTAATTTAAAAGTCTTTAACAAACCTTACGTTAGGAACCATATTTTTTTGCACTTAAAATAAAAAGATTAGGTATGAAACAGCTAAATTAAGTTATCAAAAATCAGACTACAACCTGCTGCAGTGACACATACAAATTGTATTGTATTATTATTATTGTGGGATAATAAAACACAAAACTGTCTGCCTCGTTTGATAAAAACATTTAATTTCAAGATTAGGCACACTGATTCAATGTTCATAAATTCAGTTTTATCAATACGGTTATTCACCTCGACGTTCCACTCATTTGTTTAAATATATTAATTACTGGCCTTATTTATAAAAATCTACACGGTGTTTAGCAACTGTTTATCAGATTTTTGAATTCAAATTCTCTATAGAAAACTTGAATTAAGTAGCTGCTAAGCAGTTGCTAAACGCCGTCGAGATTTTCATAAACAAGACCATATATGATTAGGTGGTTCCTAAAAACCAGTAAATTCACTGTTCTATATCGATCAAATGTTGCTATACTACTTAATGTTTTTCTCTTTTACTACCAAAACTCGTTCTTTAGATATCTAAACTTCAACCTCTAAGCATGAATAATTAAATTGCTAATTAGTCTAATCCACTAGTGCTACTTCGCAGAAACATAATCATTTGGGGTCGCTTAGTGTAAGGAGTAGTTAGTTTTCTTTCTCTCTCCGATTTTTCTGTGTCAGACAGAGAGGTTCACAGCAATTATTTTATTAAAATTATTTATTAAATAATGGCTAAGGTAGGCAAACCACAGGCCAAAACCGAGTTATGGAAGTTGTTTTACATTGGGACAATATCGCCCAATAAAAATAAAATGGTTACCTATGTCTTTACAAAGTTTCGAATAAAATTGCAGAAACCAAGATAAATCACGTGCGTCTAGATTTCTAGAACACGTGATGCTTCACATTATTATGGTTTTATTTGTTAATCAAACTAATGTTGGTTTTCCATAGTTGTTCGTCTATACATAAAAACATTAGCGGCTGCGTAGCATTCGTCGGTCACCTGCAGCGCCGCACATGAGCGACGCCTACGAGCCACTCGCACGTGCCAAACCAATCAACTGGAAAAACCTTTGCCAAAATTATGTTTTTTTTATTAATAATTAATTGTTTATTTCATTATTTATGTACACACAAAATAGTAAAACAATAAATAAACATTTACTACTCATCATCAAAAGGTACTGACCATCATTGTTTTAAAATAACCAGTGAAAAAAAGGAACGGAAGAACTGCTAGTGCAGTTAACCTTTGTATATTTTAATTAATATTTTTCAACATCTGTTGTGTTTTGTTTGCTCGTGCCAAATTTCACCTTTACCATTTTAAAAACACATTTACATTATAAAGTTTGCTGCAATTCTCTAGTTTAAAATTATGAGAGCTAAGATACATTCAGTTTTCCTTTGTTAATCAAATATGTAACGTACGTCAATAAACTAACGTTATAAAATAAAGATAATTAAACCGATTAATAACAACATTGTTTTACCTGAGAGTCTATTTATTTAATTTAAATAAAAATTTATCCTTATAATCTTCCTCAAGTCTTAAATTGTTGGTTTAAAACTACTGATGGGCAGCGACAACTAAATAGTCTCGTGCAAAGAAAATAATGTAAACTAATAACTGCTCGCAAAAGGACAAAACGGAACTGAAATATTAAATCAAATATGTTTATCCCTTGTTAAATTTTCTTAGCAATGTATTTACAGAGAGAAAAAGATTATGTAAATATTCTAATTAAATACATAGGCAAAATATATTGTCATGCATGTTCATTAACGATACAGTAACCGCATTGCAGTGAAAGATGCCATTACATATTTATAGGGCAGCGGGCTGGAAGCAGAAAGGTCTATTTATAGCTCAGCGAGAGCGGGTCAACGACCTGATGCACCTATCGACCCACAGCCTCCCTTCCCTGCATGTTATCTAACGCCTATTCTCATAGACTGCAACTTTATGATTTATTTACTGTCAAATGAATGTCAACTTAGAAAACTTGCCTGTTCTAAATTATTTATCTCTCTATCATTTATAAGATTGAAAGAGAAGTCAATTGTGAGTTTAGCTTGCCTTTGCACAACTCATAATTATATGTAACGTGAACAATAAAAATATAAAATATTATTCCGTCATTTTATATCACACTCCATCATATTGATCATCTTCAAAGAACAGTTAACTTTTTACGCGTGCGCAGCCAATAGTTGCAATTAAAGAATACAAAGATTTAAGAAGAAGAAATTTGAACATCAGTCGGTGACTTCTGTAGCTTAGTTGGTAAGCAACTTGTGCGTTGAACCAGTAGTCGCAGGTTTGAGTCATGCCTGAGATTTAAATTTCTCCTTTATACTATTTCTATTTAATAACTTTTTAATATCCAAACTTAGCCTTAATAAGTAGCCTTTAATGTTGTTGTTCTGATAAGTGATTTCAAATGATAAACCAGCTTAAATTATGTTAACGATAAAAATCTCGAAGCATTTATATTGGTTTAGAATCTTCGATTTATATTTAGCGGAGCTGTGTTATACGACTCTATTTATTGGACCACATCAAGTTCATTGTCCCATTGTGTTTTCATAAGCATAAGCCTTTAATTTTCTCATTTCCTGTATTGGTTTTCCAATTTTATATGTCCTCAATACCAATTTACTTACAAATTCTATTTAAGTAAGACTCACATAGCACAATTCTAAAAAAAAAAAACGAGATAAATGATAATACTGATATAAAGACCATAAATTACATTAAGTAAATACTAACTACTTTTAACTTGTTCTGAAAGTACCTACTCATGTTTGAGTTATTATAAAAAGGGGATTAAAAAACAAAAGCCAATCAAATAAAACATTTAAAAGACAATAACCTATCATGGAACGGCTCATCGACATTCATAAGACAAAACTCGCGTCTTTAAATATTATTGAACATCTAAGGCGAGACGTGAGGCGAGCCCTAATTTCTATGAAAATTAATACATAGTTAAATTCACCGCGAACGTGACCGCGTGTGTGATACAAACCACATCGCAACCACAACGCAACCACCAGCGACTCTGCAATCTAGTACCAAAAACGAAACCCGACCACATCCTCATTTTGTAGGTAACGCAACCGCAAGAAGCCGCAGTGACACAATTCACACGTAACCACAACATGACCACCTTGTGTCGCGACGGTGTTGTGTAGTTGTGGTACGTGTGAAACAAGCCTAAATATCCTATATGTAGCTGCTAAAGTTACGCTGATCGAAAGATTAAGAATCGCTCTTGAAATATCAGTATAATATGAGTTCACAATCATGCAAACACTTAGTTTAACACCAGAGTTATGTATTGAACATCGACATCGCTGTAAAGTACTTTATATGGAAGAAAGGAGATTATTGGATAAGTTCATCGGCCGAACAAGGATGCCAGTGTCTGTTTCCATTATGTCACGATAAACACAAATTTACCCCGATAAAAAATAATCCTATTATCAAGTATACATTTTCCTTGTTTTATTTATGTTACATAATTTTGATATTTGCTGACATTAATTGTATTTGACGTTAAAATTGTTTCGTTCTCCTAAAATGGTTGGTGGTTCTTTATCATACGTACTACAAGACACTTGGTAGTCTGTGATACGTACCTATTTACTTAAGTATAAATTAAGTAATAGAGTAGAAATAGCTAAAAAGCAGATTGTATTGGAATACGTATGTAGGTACCTTTTTTTGTCTCTCTACATATTTTTCATCATACAAGAACTGGATTCTACAAAGGTGAAGCCCATGGTGGAGACGTTGAATAGAATGATAAAATCTGTTGTTTCTGGAGGACACCATTGAGTATAAAAAGACTACACGTGTTCTAATGTAAATTAAAACAGTGTACAATGAACCTGCGAGTTAGAGCAGCAACCCTCTTCATCTATTCTGATCTGAACACGCGGAACTCCGGTGACGCGGTGTGATAAATTATCATAATGTATGCGTGTCACACCGTGGACAAACTGACACTATAACGAGGGGGTAATTGCTATATCCACAGGTTTATGTAAATAAAAATATAGAAAATACATTACGACGAGTACAAATCAATTGTAAAAACCGTCATGGACTTGCCTATCAGAAATAAGTATCATGCTCAATTTAGATACTTGCTGTTCAATCTTCTCTTAACAATGCCAGCATGAAACTATAGAAAACCTTTTGAACAGTACCTACTATAACTTTTAAAACATCACATTAGTCGCGGATTTTTCAAACGCCAGATAATTTTTATTCATAATAATAAAATCGACCTCTGGCCGATTTTGTATGGAAGAACTGTCAAAAATTCAAAATAATTCCTCAGTAAAAACCATCTGGCGTTGGAAACTACGTTAAAACGTCTGACGTTAAAACTGCTTTTGGTACCTATAAAATAGGTCATTTGAAAATAGCTCAGCTATAAGTAAAAATAAACTCATGAACCACATTTGACAATTTATAACTTGACCCAAAGTTTATTTTGGTAGAAGCAAGGAAGTCTATTTAAAGTCAAACCTTGATTAAAACTATTAGTCTTCATTCGAACGGCGCTAGAAAAAGGTACGACCAGAAATAATTCTCAAGGAAGAGTTCCTTTCCAATTGAAAATATCCTTGGAGACTGTCCGCCCGCACCTTGGCATGTAATCAAAATTTATTATGATTTGTACTTGAAAAGTCAAGAAATGAGATTTTAAGCAAATGCTCATAGAGTTAGGTATTAAGATTTTTTTTCAATAACTAATCGCATTGGTTGTGAAGACATAATTTTTTACCGTCTTAATTTCATTTAGAAGCATTATTTCGACACCTTCATACAAAGAAAACTTAATAAATATATGAAGTATTTCACTTTAGAAATGAAATATAGCAGGAATTACCTAAATCTGACTTAACAGTTAATCGGATAAGTTTATGTACTCACAGGGACTCTAAATTAATAATATGATATATCTAATTTAGGCTAAACAGTTTCACAATTTGTAGTCTGAGTAGTCGAGTCGAGAGACCCATATCATTAATCACTGACAAATGTTAAACATGTCGGCACTTGACGTGATGACACGTCTAATTTTAGCTTTAAACAACGGCCTTCCGTTAGGTATCCAAGCCATATCTGTGTATGAAACTTGCCGAGGTTACCAGGGAGGCAGAGTACCCACGGGGGCTAGTACTCACACATCAATCCAACACTCACGCACACATACGCAGAAACTCTATCATACACAGTCAGCGTAGAAACTTCCATTGAAAGCGCAGTTTTTACTCCTCCAATAGGTTTCGCCATCCATTCGATACAACCCTTGGGTAACAGCCCCTGAACATGTTGCCGGGGCTGTACTGCCTACGTCACTTGGATCCCATTTTGGGTCACTGGGTCACGTGAAAGGACTGCAGCTGTGCGAAGTGGAGGGGGGGTATAATTTTTAAACCCAACAACGTGACGTCACAGTGCGAGCCTTGGACCCCTCCCGCACCGCCCCGTGTGAATGATGAATGAATAGGTCGATTGGTGTTAAGTAACGCTAACTAGGTCATAACACATTTGGATCACATCATATTTAGGAGGAGCAGCATTGGTATGACGTAAAATAAGTGCTGAAAAATAATTAACAGTACCCCAAGGCCCAAAGTAACAATGATGTCCTTGAAATCTAAAACAAACCTGACCTAACTGATCCTTTTAAAATTACCGCTTTGTAAATCTTTTCAATTATAATAGTATATTATTTGTACCATTGTAGTTACGTATATGTTACTGTAAATGATTCATTTTATAATTTAAGATTATAATACATTAAAAAATTTATCTTTGTGGGTTCAGCACAGTGTACGTTACATTTTGAAACTTTTGTTTATATACTTGTGTCAACCAAACCGCATAACAACATTTACTAATTGGAGGCTTTGGAATTACTGTTACCTTTACTAAATAAGCTTTTTCAAATTCAAAATGAAAATCTTCAAAATATATAATCAATAAATTAAACACAAATACCTAAGTTAGAAGTCATCATTTTTCTTGTTTTATCTATACTAATATTATAAAGCTGAAGACTTTGTTTGTTTGTTTGTTTGTTTATTTGTTTGTTTGAACGCGCTAATCTCAGGAACTACTGGTTCGAATTGAAAAATTCTTTTTGTAATGGATAGTCCGTTTATTGAGGAAGGCTATAGGCTATATAGCATCACGCTACGACCAATAGGAGCGAAGCATAAATGAAAAATGTTGCGAAAATGAAAAACCGTTGAAACTAAAACACGCGAACAAAGTCGCGAGGGACAGCTAGTCTGTTATATAATATAACTATATGTTTAAACACAGTCCAAACGTTATCCATACTAATATTATCAATGCGAAAGTTACTGTGTTTGTCTGTTTCGCTTTCACAGCTAAACCACAGAAACGACTTTAATCAAATTTTGTTTTAAAATAACTTAAGCCTCGAGAAAGGACATAGGCTACTTTTTGCCGCGATAACCGACATCCACGCGGGTGGAGCCGCGGACGAAATCTAGTCCCATAAAAAATACTGGCCGTCGTAACACAAGTGTTTAATTTTAATGATGACTTATTTCACTAATAATTTAAATACCTGAAAAGTTTCGGAAAACTTGATACTTTCAGCATTGGGGTATTGGTCTGTGGCTTGCGTCAGTAAAATGCGCAAATCTGAGCGCCTGCCGTGACCTGGTTTCTCTCGCATTATTCAAGGCAACCAGGCCGTAACAGGGCTACAGTGCAACGACTACACATTATATAACTGCTTAGGTACTAAATCCTTATCTCCTTCGATAAGCTGATGCAAATGATCATTTGTTTTAGCGTATGTAGCCTGAGTTCAATTTTCCTTTTACAAATCGAATTAGCTCGGGCAAAAACGCAAAAAAAAATGTTCGTCCATGTGATAAATTTAAAAAAGATATCGAAGATATAAGATTCTTGTTCTACCGTCCTTTCTTAAACAAATAGTGATTTTTTCGTATTTTTCGTAATACCAGCTGCAATTGGCATTATCTATTCTAGCCTTTAGCCTAGATCGACATCTTTAGAGATAGAACATGTAGCCACATTTTATTGATAACTAATAAAGTTCTAATTTTTTACTTAAATGTATGCACAAATATTTACATCATAAGCTGAGGCTGATCTAATATGTTAATCCATAAAGTTATAAACAAACTGATTATCAAAGTATCTGTTCTAGCATTAAATGGCCCAGTGATGTGAACGGGTGAATGTCACAGAGGGAGACCTTTTTCAACGATGTATGTCTAGAGTTACGATCGTCGTGCAAATCCTACGCGATTTAGCGAATTACGCGAATAAGGATTATTTTATGAATAATATGTCTTTAATCTGTTTTACATTGCATATTTTATACAAAAATAGAACGTTAATAAGGTAAGTCGTGTGTTTATATGTCACCAATGTCTGTTTTCTACTGACATTTAACAAAAGGTTTTTGGGACTTATTGCACAATATGTGTTGAACAATTTAAATAACGTTTGACGTACAAAAAATTAAGTCCATTATGATTCTTGGGTTTCATTTTAGGGCAAAAACTAAATCTTTCAGCAATTTTTCAATCATATATTTTCATTTATTTCATGTTTTATTTTACTGACAATTCGTCTAATTCTTTTTTTATTTTTACAACGCCTATCTTTAATGAACCCGTCGTATCACTAATGAATGACCTTGTAAAATTTAAAGCCTCAGGCGTCCTTTTCTGTGTGGGAATTGGATTTTTTCCTGCTATAGAATAATTCCTAAAACCTCTTAGTACCTAATAAAATACCTTCTTACAGTAAATTAGATACACTGAAAAGTTTTAAAATAATTAGTCGACATTACGCATCTAAAAGTTGCTTAGTTTACTACATAGTAGCTGAACACTATTGTGTTTCTGACAGCTAATGTTTTACCACAAATGTGTGGTCACGAAATATCTTGTGTAATAATTAATATTTAAGACAAAGCTTTTGTAAGGCAGTACACGCGAGTCGGGGCTCGTGATCGCGAAGTCACGCAGCCTCGAGATTGCACAAAGGCAAACTCGGAAGGAGCAGGGCTTCCCTCTGACGCACGCAATAACCGTAACCAATTTATTTTCGAAGCGACATTTAAAAGTTTCTTAAGTCGCTTTTTTAACGTTGCAAAATTAGCTTAACTGCGAAAATATCTGAGAAACTGACTAGATTGCTCTGTTAAAGTGTTGAGTAAGCGGCTAAAAAATGCAACAAAACTTTTTAAGTTTTTACGCAATGTAATGATATTTTTAAATGTTATTTATTTCTTAGGTAAATAAACTTTAATTTATGTTATCTTTATCCCTGTTGGATAGAGATATCACAGGAACAGAGATTATAACCATCCACATTTATCCTAAAGAAAGAGGCATGAAAAGAAAAAAAAATAATGGAGTTCAGTATATTCAATTAGACTGATATAAGACGTAGTTGGTGTTCATGGTATATGCTACTTAAGCTATTTGTTATAGAGAAAGGTCATTGACCGATAGCCAAGACAACTGCCTCTTGATTTACGCTGTTTGTATGAGTATTAAACACCTTTATTTATTCTAAGACTAGCGGTGCCCCGCGGTTTTACCCGCGTAAGTAATCCCCGTTTCCGTAAGAAGTCATTTTGTTTGTGACTTTTTCTAACGTTTAATAGTTATTTTGCTATTTGCGGTGGAGACTATCCCAACAAATAAAAGATCATGAATCGGTCTACCTTTTCTTACGATATAAATGGTGTAACTGATCCGACTTTGTTTTATCCAATCTAATATATAAAAATTTCGGGTGAATGTGTTTGTTATCGAACTCCTCCAAAACGACTGATTGACTGATTTTTATATATTTTTTTGTGTATTTCTGGTAGGTCTGAGAATAGGTCCGAGGCAATTTTGTTATACACCTAGGTGAACAAAAGGTGAACAAAAACAGTAACTACTTATGGCTAGTATATACTATAGATAAAACATAAATGGTAAAGCATTCCATGAGGAACAAATAACCCAGAATTAAATTCAAGTCCGGCTGTTATCAGTAAAGGTCATTGTCCTGCATTTATATTTTGCGGGTATGTACTAGGACATATTTTACGGTCAATTGACGTACGATCTTGATAAAAATATAACAAGTAAAACAATGTTGTTTCAGATAAAATTGTTATGTTGACAAAAGAGGTTATAATATGATATTAATCCTCTACTGTCAATGTCAAGCACTAGGTTTATAAAATACAGGATTGTGTGCATGGTAATTATAATAACTTATTAAATGGGGTTTTTTTTACATAAATGAACAATAACATTAAGTTAAAAGTATACTGTATGAATGGGGCAACAAATATGCTTACAAACTTATTTAGAGTATAGGCTTTCACTACAAAACTTTAATTGAACCAAATACGTGCTTATTTTGGGGTTAAATATAATTGTTACAACATTAAAACGTGGTATAAGTCACGTAGCCGAAGCGTGTTTATAAGCACGATCCAAAATCTGCGTCGCAAAAATGTTTTCGTCGACATTGTAAACAACTCTTTCGTTCTTAGAAAAACAATCTAATTATTTTATAAACCGTTATATTTTCTAAGAAAATGTTAATCATTATTTATAGCGGATAAATACAGTAATTTACTTGTTTTTGAATAGTAACGAGGAGATGATAAGGCCTCATGCTGTGTCCGTGACCTAGACAACGTTGATTTAGTTAGTATCTTAGACTTATTGAAATTGATGGGTTTTTGTATAAAAGGAGGCAGACATACCAGTATGTAGATTTGGTTTGTAGTCACGCAGTTACAGCTATCTCGATCTTGAATAGGTATTAAGGTACCACCGTACACTAATTCAATGCTTTACTGAGATGATAGTAAGACAAAATATGTTATCAAATAATTTAGGTATTCCGAACAACATATTTAAATAAATATAATTTGTAATAGCTGTATTGCTGATCTTAACAAAAGCTTAATTATCTAATAACTTATGAGTACATATCACTTGTACAACATCCCAGTTACACAGTTTCAATACAGATACTAATCGAAAAAGTAAAAGTAGGTTGATTCATTCTGAACTTCCTCATAACTAAAACCAACTAGTTTCTTCGATAACCTATGACATAATTAATATAAGTTTTACAAAAAAAATAAGGATATACTTTGTTTATTACTGAGAAGATGTCCGGCATGAATAATCGACGTAGCAAACAGCTACGGCGTAGTAAGCGTCGGCGTTCTACGAGCTACGAAAGCAACGTGCACACTTGTTGAAAACTGTGAAAGTAAAAGTCACATTATTTTTATTACACACCTACCACGCCATAATATAAGTACTTACGACTATTTATATATTATTAAACTTATTTAGGTTAAATGTAATAAAATGTAGTAAATAACACAACCACGGTCAAACCGCTAAACTAGTTTTATGGGACTCTGTTATATGTAAAAGTATTTAATATGAAATATATCAATCATAAGTAACAGTTCTGACAACACTATTTTAGTTATCTCTATAATAACTGAAGTCTCATGCTTCAGGTTTTACCAATCCCAAATAATCTCTTTCTCAGAGCTTAATCTAAAAATTCAACGCCATGGTGAAAAAAAAAACGTCTTATTTATTATTAATTTTTTAATTACATGATAAATTATTTACAGACAGTGATGAACAAAATCATTTGTATTATTGCACAATTATTATTTTATTATTTATTATCATTGTAAACAATAAGTAAAAAAAAATTTGTTCGTTCCCTCCTTTGAAGGTTTATTTATGGCTCTATGTCCAGTATATAAAATAACACAAACAATATAAGTGGGCCCAACACAACAAAATTATCGAGTCGGCGCTCTGGCGGACTGAATGACGTCATTATTGTATCAAATTAAAATAAACAAAGCCATTATTGTTTTCCTATCTAATCCTAACCAACAATAGTAATTTGTGCACAATAATTGCGGATAATTGGTGTGGTTGATTTTGATGTGTTTTCACAAATACGCTTGAATCTAATCAACCATTTAGAGTCAAGCACATACAACATTAGTGTCTATGTTAAACTTGTATGTACACGATATAATACGATTATAAAGCATTACCTTTTATGATTTGAGACAGCCTCGGTAATCAATGTAAAAAAAAAACACTTATCTACGTTGTCTCTGGTCTGGGTGGGTGTGGTACCTTCGTTGTCTCTGATTTCATAACACAAGTACTTTAGTTACTTCTTTTGAGTTCAATGTCATGTATACGATGTTGTATACGATGATTTTATTATTTATTTTATTTATGTTTTTTTCTCTACGTCGAAATATATTAAAAAATAAGTCTCCCAAGCAGTATTTTATTTGGCAATTAAATACACCGCTTACTAGTGATATTGTAAAAAAGAAACTATAGAATTATAGAATAATCTTCCATAACCACTTCGTCCTAGACTAGAATTTTCTCCATGTAATATATAATAATAAAAAAAATAAACAAAAGATAAACCCCTTTTCTATATCATTGAGTTTGTTTACCATTTCTTGAAAATAATTCCCGAACGTCCCTCAGAAGTTCAATCCCGGTTTTTCCCGGTATTTCATTTCAGCTTTAGTGAATATTGCGAAGTATTAAATATACCTGAATAATTATTATTTACGTCTCCTTTTCTGAGTATCCTTTGTTATGAAACTGTTGTAAGATTATAACATTATTATTAAATTGGACAAATACTGGAAATTGTTGACTGTTGCGCGCATACTATGTATAATTGATTTTAAATATTAAGACACCTGTCCCACCGGCAGCGATGAGCGAGTAGCGAGTAGAGCGATAAACTAGAAACGAGTTGGCGAGCAGCGACAAGCGAGTGTGTAGTTCTTATAGTTTTGTTTCCGGGCTATAAGTGAGTGAGTAAGCGTACTAACTTATAGCCGAGAGTAGACACTTAAAGCGACTCGCTCGATTCATTGTATACTATACTAGACGACAATAATTGTTCTGAATTCATTATAAATTAAATGTGAAATCACATCTGAACTTTAAAGCAGAATGACCGCTGGTTGGTCTCTCGGTGAGTGTTATGATCGCCAAGGGAATATCGTTCAGCGAGTATAACTCTTGTCGCCGAAAAAACAATGCAGAATAGGCAGTAGACCGGCAGTGTCAACAGTTAGCGATCAACTATTAATATATGTGTCTCTTTTGTTTACACAGGATCTACATATTGTTGAACGTTCTTTGAGAGAGAAAATTGCCAATAGCTAGGTGACTAAAGCACCAACATTTCCAGAATTCGCTAAAACCCTGTTAGTCAAGGAACAAAAGAAGGTACAAAACAGAATGAAATTAAAGTACTTTTTCCATTGAGGAATCTTTCATTACCTCATTTTATTTGTTATTATACCTTATTATACTATTACAATTACACACTCTATGTTTACCTCATAGGTTTGGAGGTGCGGCTTTTTTAAATATGAAGTTAAATATAACTGTTTAATACATGAAAATATGACTATTTTAAGATTCAAAATTACTTCCTCGCGTACAGCCAAAACATTAATACGCCCACAAAATCGCATTCGCACTTTTAGGGTGTACAAACAAAATGTTTTAGTTTTCAGACAAGAAACATCTCGTATAACACCCACTCGCATTCTATTCTAGACGCACAATTACATAAACAGTATCCTGCGGTTGGTTTCAAGTCCGAGTGGAAAGTCTTATTGTACCTCGTTTTTATCCACGAGGACTGGTTGTAAACATTCACCATGTTATTGTCAATGGTACTCAAAGTTAACTGTATAAAAACTATCTGGAAAAATATTTCAAATACTGTTATATATATTTTTTTTGAGCCTATTTTAGATCTCACTTTTGGAAAAAGTCCTCCTCTTCCTTCTTTCAAAATTCTCTGTCTTTTGCGATTTCTGGCTAATTCCATACCGCATATCTGACTACATCATCACACCACCTACGCCGCGGCCGACCTCGACGGCGATGTCCTTCTTTCGAACTTAACAGGAATAAAATGCGTATATACAAAATCATAAAGTTTAAAAACACACACACCTAATTTCGAGCAAAAATTATTTAACTAATAATTCAGTTATTCAAAATGTGATTTTTGTGTTTATTCACATAATAAAAAAAGGAATTTAAAAATCTATAACATATTGTAATTTTTGCTTCATTCTGATTTATGAACATTCATTTTATTTTTTTTATTTATAACATGTTTTAAACATAATAACCAAGTAATATTAAATTTTGTTTTAGTTTACCACTTAAGTGCAATTATTTCAACATCTAAGGTTTATTAATTTTAAAACGGTACCGAGCTGACAATTTTGTTACTTGCACTATACATGCAGATAGGTGAATAGGAAAAGTTTGAGATCCAGTGAAAGTCTGGCCACGTTTTGTGGAAAAGAGTGCGCAGATCATAGCGATCACGTGTAGTTACACATTTCTACTATTTCTTCCAATCAACGTACTTTTAATAACCATTTTATTAAAACTTATAACTTGACTATTTACCTATCGTTTGACAATGTTTTATAACAGTAGTCCAGATTTCG
Organism: Diachrysia chrysitis; assembly: GCA_932294365.1. Taxonomy (NCBI): domain Eukaryota; kingdom Metazoa; phylum Arthropoda; class Insecta; order Lepidoptera; family Noctuidae; genus Diachrysia; species Diachrysia chrysitis. The sequence continues at coordinate 6,870,348 of OW028653.1, forward strand.
TTAATTTGGTGTATACTGTTATTATTTTAATTTGTATTCATGTTATTGTTGTAAAATAACAACTACTCATTAACATTAAACATTATCAAAAGTGCACTATTCACCTACGTAGGTAATAACTATAATTTTATTTATTTATTGTTTTTAAGCCTAAACCGTCTTGCAGCCGACTAAACGCTCCCTTTCGTCTCTCTTCATAGCGATGGGACAATATTCTTAAATCTGCAGTCTATTACCATACCAAAATCTCGTGAACAATGAAATATATTCGAAATGCCCTATGAAGCGCATGATCAAGCTCATCTTACTGACGTAGTATCTCGGCATCTGTTACTCCAGCGCTCTCAAACGTGACCGAACGCCTGTTCACCCTTGAGACACTGGAAAACTCTTCACTTTATGTACATCTTTCCCAGTTGTCTCAACGTGCTTCTATTCTAAAACTATATTTGATAAGATGAATCTAAAGTATTTTTCTAGAGAACTTATATACACATATTTTACAACAAAAGTAGCTATTCATATATTCTAAATATTACAAACAAGATAACCCCAGTCATCTACTTATTTAGAAACAAGTGGGCGGTGTGGAAATTTACTAGAAACATGAAAGATATCTTCAATGATAGTATGAATCATGATAAAATACACAAAACAAAACCATCGTATTATGAATTCTACAAACATTACAAAATGTTCAAATCTTCTGTAGTATGGAAAATAAAAATAACTGAAGTAGAAGTAACAAAAATTAATAAAATATGAATAGAATGTAATAAAAAAGGCAAAAGATTTCATACCTATAATGAATTTGTTGCACTTGAAATTTACTTTAAAATCAATCAATTTATTACGTCGAATACAATCTTTTAGATTTGTCCATCTCTTACGAGCAAAATCGAAGAAGTTCTTTTCATTTATTAGTTTATATTGTCAGTAAGCTGCATGCCGATTAACGTGACCGGCGCATTTCTACCATTGATGTTACAGCATACTCATACATATATTTTATTTTACTACATACATAACAGTACCTTAGTACCAATAATATGACGTCAGGACATATAAAACCCTTTTCTGATGAATAACGGTGTGATTTTAGTAAAAAAAATTTGGACACTTTTGAAGGTTTGCTTGAACTAATAGTCTAAACTCTGTTGATAAGTATTCATGAATATATGTAGTTTATGTAATACCTAACTAATAAACATTTAGAAATAAATGATTTAGAAAACAAAAACTGCCGCACTTTTAGGACCATTTAAGGTAACAGAACTAAACAGGTCCTCAAAAATAATATGAATATGAAATCCTTTTACATCAACTAATCCGTAGATTACAATGTATTACATCATTAAAATAAATGATCGATGATGATTCACATGATGCGAGGCTTAATGCTATTATGAGAGAATGACGCAATAGAAGCTACAGCTCCAGTTGCTACTTAATATAATTTTACCACAATCCCGAAATACACTATGAAATGTCATATAACTGTTGAAGGAATAAAATAATTAATGGATGCCGTGACATAAAGTGACATACGAATAAATAATAATGTTATCATCGATTACGTAGGTAGCATTTTGTCTCTCTGTAGTTTTTAAAGGGAATATCCAGCAGTGGATGATATAATCGGTTGAATGCAATCGTAACTATCGTTTCTAGTTCAAAGTAAATGATTAAGAAGCTATTGAATCTATACGTTTTACAGTTCGTAATTTTACTTATGGTATTATTATAGCAAAGAAAAACCTAATGAAATACTTTGTCTTTGAGTAATTTGTCTTTTTATAACGTTACACTACCCTGTGACATAGTTCACATTAGTTCAAAGATGTCATCTGTAACAAAAGCCGGGTCAACAAAGGTCGCACCGATAATGGCTTGACACTGAGTCGCCTCAAAATTATAATAAAGAATTACCTTATACATATCTCACTATTTTGAGTGTACTAAAGACCTTTGAACTCAACACTTCACTTGATATATTACAATGAACTACGCAGAATAATACACGATTTAAATTTAAGCATTCACTATTATAATGTTCAATAAGGACTAAATAAACGAACACTATTGTGAGCTAAGAACAACTGAATATTGAACATAAACGACATTTTGTAATGTTCGTAGACCCCGGCGCTTTAATGCGATGACAAAATAGCAATAATAGCTGTATTATGACTATTCCATTAACTATTATAACATAACAATTGTTACACATTCAGTTCTTATGTAGAAACCGAGTTCAAAATGTCACTGACTTAGTAACTCCCTATTACGTCTTTTGCTTCTTTTGTTTAATATTAAGTATGTATAATGACGTTTAGTTATAAGAGAAACAATTAAATTACAATGTATAGGTAAGTCAAAGAAGTGACTTTAAATTAATATAATATGCTAAATGAAACTACTACTATACTGTGTGTCTGACCTCTATAAAGGACATCACCATTTATTTGGTCGGAGGACTTATATTGTCCTTCTAGGACCCTAGACACCTTTGCCTACGTTCGGTTGGTGATCCATTTCATTAGACAATTTCGTAAACAACTCAATCCGTTTCTTTCACTTGACGACACATTATTTTTGTAGATTCATACATATTTGCGGGATAATTTAGGAGTTATCGGTTTTTTTAATAATTGATAGATTTTATACGAGATTATTTATAATATGTGATTACATTTAAACTAAAATTTTAGCTCCTGATTTATTTTTAAATTTTATATTTATATGACACAAAACCATTTTTTGTTTTGAAAAAACATCTTCGAAATCTCTATATAACACGTTTGATTACTTTCAAACATAAACTTGGATGTCAAGACGTCAATATAATCAAATCATAAAAACATCATAAAATGGTATATACGATCAACCTCGACGTCGCGTCCTTAAGCGTGAAGGTAACTCGGTACTACTCAATACTTTAAAAGTACCTCATAATATATATCCACGCAGTTCACAACCATTAATAGAAAACTATGAACTATGACACTCGCATTTATGACGAAGACGCGTAAGTGGAGCTAGGTCGTGCCGTAACCTTAGATGGGAAAAAATTGATGTTCACAGTGGCTAGGAGCAATCCGCACATGACCCAGATACGAGCTGCTAGATGAAGGCTCGTAATCGCGGTAGATTAACGAACCAAGATACTATCTGTCTTATTCTTTTTGTAATTTGGGGTACAATGAGCATTGATCTGTTACGCCGCAGCTAGCTATATTTTATTGTTATTCAACTTTGGTTGGTTAATACATATATATATCTAGTTTTACTATATAGAAACTTCACAACTCCTAAAATGCTTGGGCTAATAACCAAACGATCAACAATGTGCCTAATTTTATTAATTCTTTTTTCTTTTTTAAAAAGGACTCGCGCCCTAAGGAATTTAATTTTTGTGACGCAATTTTCGATATAAAATACTGTTCTGTATGAAAGTTTGTGTATTGGTAAGTTTATAAAAAGTAGGAGCCATCTACGAGTTAAAGTTTTGACGGTCTTTTTCAGAAATACAACAAAGAATATCACTTATTAGTAACTTATTATTGTTAGACTTTTAAATCCCATTTTTTCATATTTTAATTCAAGTCTTCCTTGCCATTTTACTCAAAATAATAAATGTACCACTATAAGAGAACTATTGCCACGAACCTAAAATCTAAGAATGACTGTCTGAGGTCCTACCAGCGCGAGAACAAGACACGGCTACAATATCACTCCTATTACACAATTAACTACTACAATTAGGGCAAAAGATTACAGAACACATGAAACCAATTACCTCCTACACTTTTCTTAGAGTTTAAGCTATTTTTATATTTATAACTTATTTTTAGACATTGTATAGAGCAAAAATATGTGAATAATCTAGCAATTTCATTATAAATAAGAATGGGAACGTCAATGACCTCAGCCTGTGGACAGCTACATGAAAAGCACAGTTTTTACTATTACCAAAAGTTATAGTAATATTATCAAAAGTGTAAGATTATCAGACTACAAATAAGTTTTAATTGATATTAATTCGACTTCTCACGATAGCAGAATTGGGTATTTGACAAAATATACATTTTTTTTTATTTAAAAAGTTATATTTCGAACTATGTCTAGTTGTAACAATGGCAGATTAATTACTTTCGTATTGAATTAGTTACAAGCATTTTAATATTGCTAATTAGACAGAGAGAGCTGTAACATGATGTGCCGTCACTATTCTTTTCGTATTTTATTCTTTCGTATACAACCTTAATGCTGTCATCGTACAAACTTTTATCACTTTTTATGAGAACATAATTCAGTGTAACATAATGTCCCGTAACATATTTTTTTGTATGAACCTTGGGTGTTCCGGTTGCGATCTACCCTCTAAAGGGCACGACCCGAGCTATTCGTGTCAAGGATGCTTCTTTATATAGAAATTTTGAGTTTGCTACTTGCATCATAGGCTACATTGGTTTTCATTGATTACGTCATACGACGATCTATTAAATGACCTAAGTTTAGTTTTAAAATTATGCACCTTTTATAATTTTGTGAAAACTTTTCTTATAATTTTATTCATTTTGAAGGAAGTATCATGAAAATAGAATTATCTGCGTCTCTGTAAAATAATATTGCATAACTTCTTTTGCCTAGCCTTTTGCCCAAGCTATGTTGGGGTCGGCTTCCAATCTTACCTGATTCAGCTGAATACCGTATTTTACATAGATCGGCTGCCTATCTGACTTCCACAACCCATTTCACTTTAGTCTTACTTTGGAATACTGTGTTAACCAGTATCCCAAAGTAAGACTAGAATATTATTGCATACCTATGGAACCTACGTTATGAAACTCTTAATTTAATTTTAATTCATTAAAATATTATTATATATTATTATTAGTTTTGTGTCTACCTACTGTATTTCCAACGATTTTATAATATTTTTAGTTTTTATAATATAAATATTTCGCTAAGTGTTTAAATTTAAATCAGCTTTGTTAATTAAATCATAACGGATATAAAAAGTCTATAATATCCTCGATGATCCGAGTTTATATAATAATTGCAAATGCAGGAGCTTACTTATTTTTCAACTCAGACGTCAAATGACCCTATAAGATAGAACCATTTGTTCTTAATCAATGTACATATATACCATCATATAAAATTTATATTTTTCTTAAACCGGATACTTTTTGGTACAATAATTTGTCTGCATTGACCTTAGACCTTATAAATAGAAGCGGCGCAGGGTGAAATGACCTCCAGCGTTACATCCAGTGGTGTGGCCTCGATGATAATTGTATCCGAGGAAGTTGAGGTGGTGCACGCAGCCTGTGATCTAGTTTTGAATGGGCTTGGAGGCTCGCGCGTGACGTCATGGAGGCGTAGCTGTGACGTCAAACCTCTAAACTAGGTCGAGCGTTCAATGACCCCGGCCTGCGCCGCTGCAACCGACGCTACTGTCCTTGGAGGCTCGACCAAACGGCGGTTACTCTAAATTTAAAAATATATAATATATTGCAGCTAAAGAAAACCTACATAAAAAAAAAACGTATATTTTTAAGCATTCAAAAACATTCTTTTTTTTATTCGCTTTTAGAACTTTTACGTGACTGCTACTTTTGTCAACATCTTAGTAATTATTTCTGGTATCCTACTACCTCTTTATATTTTAAAATGTGCAAAGCTGCACTGTTATTATTTATTCGAATACCAGTCTTCAGTAGTATCTACACTATCGGTTAATGAACTTCAATAGTTTAATGTATGTAAAATGACGAAACAGTACCCGGTTATAACCTTAGAATTCATATACAATATCTATTATTACATAATTTAGAATAATGCTATGTAATAACAATACTTACATAAGTTAGTAACAAGCAAACTTGTATAGTTCAGCAACCTATTATTTTATAGACAAAGTTTTACTACCGCACAAAACGTACACGTGTGTTAAAAACTAACAAAACATTACAATTAACAATTTTAAAGTTTTAATTGTTAATTTACACAAACTGAAACAGTTCATTAGTTTGAATTGATTTTCATTTGTTTATTTAAAACTTTTGTTCTATTCAATTAAAAAAATAATATAGGCACTATTGTTCTTTTTCCAAATTCAACTATTTAAAAACTAGCTGTTTTAAGCTTATGCAACCAATCATACATGGAATGTATGACGTAGTCAATTGTCAGATATATTTATGTTTTAGAGTTGCTTCTGTTCGAGGTCCATCCCCACCCTCCTGTTTCATTGAGGGTATAAACTAGGTCAAAGCTTGGTGCTGCAGGCCCGGGCTCCGCCTCCGATCGATGACTCGGCGTCAATGAGCACCAGCCCTGGACCACACAACTATTATATAGCCATCAGAAACCGGCTATAAATAGACCCCCATCGACGAGTTACTTCAAATTTTCAATGCATGCTATATATAGAACCTCTGGCCTAGATAATTTGATGCCTAAGCTAAAATACACGAGGTACCCTTTATGTCGCCATAACAATATTAGCATGGAGTGCCTTGCAAATAGAGAATGAAATTTCGTTAGGCCAAAAGCTCTACACTGGTAATGTAATATAAATAATTAAATTTTCAAGTGAGTGTGCAATATAGTCATGTCAAGGGTGTATTGCTTTACATATTATTTAGTAAATTAGATGTACTATTTTTAAATCATGTACGATGAACTGAATATTTTATGATAAATATGATTAAATACAATAGTATCTTTGTACATTCAGGCATTTTGTTTATTGTAAGATACGTAAATCAAACTAGTTAAAAATAAAATAGTTCAGCTGACATTTACAATTTTTAACAGTAGGTTTTATAAGCCAATGTACTATTTTGCATTAAAATGGCTTGAAAGATCTGTTTAACAAGTTTTTTTTTTAATAATAATAATATCTTGGGACATCTCACACACGGTTATCTGATCCCAAACTAGGCAGAGCCTGTGCTATGGCAACCAGACAACTGATAAACATACTTATATATTTCTAAATACATACATATTATAGATAAATTACACCCAGACACAGAACAAATGATCGTGCTCATCACACAAAGATTCGTCCTGGGTGGGAATCGAACCCACGACCTCCGGTTTAGCAGTCAGGGTCTCTAACCACTAGACCAACAGGCCCGTCGATATAAATTGCCATAAAACAGTTACAACTGTTTTATGGCAATTTATTTGGTTTTTGTTCTGCTATTTTCTAGAAGTTATTTTCAGATGTCGATCGACATCATTGCATAAAAGTTCTACGTCATAATTAAGAGGAACGTGTGCGCTTCGGAATTTTTCTTTCAAGTTCTCTATTCAAAGACAAAACAAAAGAGCCATGAATCAGTACACGTGTCCACGGAAGTATTAAATAACCTGGTAGTGTAATAACGACAGACATGCCTATGCATTGCTACACGCGCAAGATGCCCTATAATATTAAAAAACAATCACCGTGGATGGGTGATTGATTTTCGCAACGGCCTGAAACATCTCTATAATACAATGTGTCGTTTTGCATTCTCGCCAAATTCAAGGGGGTAACTATGCTAATAATTCTCGAAACGAATCAATAATGAAATAAGTAGGTATTTATTATTTTACTTATTTGTTACGCATTAATGCACTGACTTGAAGCGCCAGTCGCTTTACCAACTAAGCTACCGAGGTCACTGCCTGGAAGATTAAATTTTGCCTTCTATTTTATTACGTCTTCAGGGCCCTAAAGACGTAATAAAGTAGACGGTGAGTAGGTATTTTAATTACATTTTTCTAATTTTTAAAATTTTCTTGTGTGGCACAAGCATTTTAAAACGCGGCCCGTGCGTGTAATACCACACTGTAACTGCTCTTTTACACACACACGTAAAGACACTGCCTACCGCATACGTAACGGGGCGATTCTTTTCTTTAAAAGAGGTGTATTCTTTAATACTATCAAACTTTTAATAACTAAAAAAAACAAGTATGTATGAATTATTGAGTAATTTTATTTTATTAATTATGTTTTTCATAACCTCTTGAAATGAAAATGAAACGAGAATGCAAAACGATACCTACGTTTTATTTTATATATACTTCTGTAATTTCACGTGTAAATAGGTATGTTTACAGGATATTTAAAGTAAAAATAAATTGAGTAAATGAGTTAAAAAAAAAAATTGGTTGTTTGTAAAGTAGGTTTACGATCGAGATGTTTACGTGATAACGTCTTATTGGTGATATAAGTTTTTGGGAAGTAAGGAATTAATGAAGATAACATTTTTTTCAAATTTTCATAGTTTGTTTCACTGTTAAACATTCAACGAAAACTTAACCGCACGAGAAAATCTCCATTCGTTTGTATGCCGCTAGAGTGAGAGAGACGGAAGATCGGTCCACTAACTCGAACGCTATGCCAGCCTCCGCTCGTGAGGATTCCGCGTGACAAGTTTCACGGAATGACTGGCAGCGCTCGAGATGAGACGGGAGATCGGTCCGTCTCTCTCTCGTTATACCTGCGATCGCGCTCGTGAGGTTTTGGTGTGACACAAGTTTCTGAACATGTCACCCGACTAAAACGATTTTAAAGACGTTATCACGTCAAAATACTCACGTATACTTTTAAAAAAAGAGTAAAAATTACGGAGATAATGCGAATCAAAGTTTAGGTGTGGGAGCTGATAACGTCATGATCTTGCATGAAAGGTAGGATTTCAAATCAATGTATAGTCGTGAGTTTTTAGAAGAGTAAAAAAAGAAAATATACCTTTCCAATATTATTATTAATCTACCTGACAGACATCACAATTTTTTTAGTCGACCTCCCAGACCCCAGTTGTGCCTAATTTGTATCTTTAGTTGAGAAACCTATTCACGGATAGGTAGGTTATTAATAGTAGCTGTACAACAATAGGTCACCTACTAATTCAAAAAACCGGCCAAGTGCGAGTCGGACTCGCGCACCGAGGGTTCCGTACACACCTGTAGGTATATAAGTAAAAGTTCACCCATCACTACGAACGAGTCATAGTTATGGTATGATAATTGCAAAATGAAAAAAAAAAAATCAGATTTTTTTTTTTTATATGATGTAACTAAAAATTTACGGTTTTCGCAATTTTTCCTTTATCTGTACTATAAGACGTTACTTCGTACCAAATTTCAAGATTCTGAGTTCACGGGAAGTACCCTGTAGGTTTTGATTCCCGTGCGAGTTTCGAAAATTTGCGGAATTTTGCGGCATAAACGGGAGTATCTTTTGATCGCGTTGACTTAGAAGTTTGATTTTTTCACAGCTCCAAGAGACCATAGACTTGAGTATTTGATATGAATTTCAGCTTGATACCTCCACGCGTTCCTGAGAAAAAAGGTCTTGACAGACAGACAGACAGACGGACAACAAAGTGATCCTATAAGGGTTCCGTTTTTACCTTTTGAGGTACGGAACCCTAAAAAGTAGGTAGGTACGACATAAATACATACTTAACTCGTAATATTTAAGCTTCTTTGATATTCCAAAAATAAATGAGGACCTATTTCTTTTTAAATGGTATTTAGTTCTCCGTATTGAGCTGCTTTACTGAAATGAAATATATTTAGTTTGAGCTCTACGAATATTATTGTCAAACAAAAGCGGTTCAAGGGTTGAAAATCCATAAATAAGTGGGTGCCCTTTTCTCCTAGCTTTAGTGTCTGTCTCGACGATATGTGATGCCACTTCAGAATAAGTGAAGGTATTAAACTGGACAACAAAGGGAGAGATGACGATGTTCGTTTGTTTCATTAACGCTTGACATTTCAGTCACCGGTGCGTGTACCTTCATGTAGCAAGGCTGTTTACACTCACTGCACTTGTGTTGGGTATGAATCTGCGTCACACACGCCGAAGATACGTCAATGTATCGAGTTTAATAACCTCTGTATATTAAATTAAAATGAACTTTGTTACTAGGAGTGTTTTGTCTCGTAGGAAGTCTTTTGTTTCAGTCTAGTTGAAAGAAAAACTTTGAAATTGAAAAGTGGTTTAAAATGTTGCCTAAGTATATTATTTTCTGTGTTTACCGTGCTTTTCTTTACATTTATAGAACACTACGATAGAATTTGCTATTATACTATAAATATGTAGGTATCACATGCTCTGAACCCAGGTACTTTAAACCAGTAATTTTACGTATGTAAGTATTTCAAGTGCACAATCTGCTTACACATAAATTGCATACTATTTATCATCACCATATGATTTCATACATATGATTATAGCGCATAAATGGACTTCTGTACTTATATGTTGCCAACCTACCTATATGTCTTGTATTTGTAAATCTAAATGATGCAAATTATGATACTGTCATACCTAGGAAAATTATATACCCACAGGACGTACGTTTTAAATAATAGCAAAAACATTTTATCTTAATAGATGTTTAAAATACTTAGGTACAATATAAAATACGTTTGACGTTCGATTTTTAAATAATGACAAAAGTTTTGTAACGTAAACTGTTGTGACTTTAATATAAGAAAGAAATAATAACATCAAGAAATAAGAAGGTTCAATTTAACTTATTTATAATTGGAGCTTACGTAAAGACTCCAATCTTCTATTTTTAAAACTCCAAGTTTTGCCAACAAAGTACTTTAAAAGGTAGTTTAAATATAGAACAGTGCCCTTACTCTTTCATTTATTTTAATTTCAATACAATGCCAATTCAAAATTTATATTAGTTTAGACGACAAGTGATTCAGTCTTCTTGAAAAAAAAAATACTGTCAATGGAAGGAACAAACTGGAACCTCAACAGGCCCTTTTTTTGTACTGTGTGTTGTTTGTGTGCCTACTTAATGAATAACAAATTTTGTAGCGACATTGTATTGGATTTAAATTTCATTCAAGTGTAGCTTCCTAGATTGGTTTGAAGGCGGTGTATTTTTTATTGTGTTGTGTCAAAGGTTCTCTGTAAAAAAAAAGTGCTAGGCCAGATGTGCTTTATGTTGGCATGGCGCCATTGCACTCAATATCATGAACATTAAAGGTGTAGCGAGATTATATACTACAATTATTTTAAAGGTTCCATATGTGTCGTGCAGAATTTAAATATCTAAATGAAGTTTAGTTTGAAGCAATTTACGAAACAAACACAGGTGAGATAATTTTTTGTTTATGCTTAAATCCTAGTGACAGTGAATGAACAAGTACTAGGAAGTTTGTTTCAAATCGAAGGAATTTCAAGTTCCAGTAATTTAAATATCAGCCTCTACGAGTTCCTCCATTTCCTGACATCATATTATGTTGGTAAGATGAAACACCCTTATCGGAACGAATGTAATATACATAACCCCTATGAATGAACTCGTACGAATAGTACTACAAAATAAATATTTTTAGAGATCGCCGAAGACAATGTTTAGAGATCATTGGTTCACGAAAAATCTAATAAATGAGAAAAATGAGGAAAAATATAGATGTTAATATAATCATACTATCATTTAAAAAAAAAGTTGTCGGTCATTCTAAATTATTCATATTTACATCAAAGTTTATGCATGTTTAGGCTCTTTGCTGGTTACTTCTTGAACCTTGACATTTCCAGGTACCTATTTACTTGTTCCAATGTGACACGTGAGCAAGAAATATTATATATGAAACATATGTTAGAGGGCTGTTAGCTAAACACTTGTTACGATAGCGAATTAAATTAACCTTCTTACATAAATCCAGGTGGAAAATAAAAGCACGTAGTATGTAGTACGCAGTACGTAGATATCTATACTAATATTATAAAGCTGAAGAATTTGTTTGTTTGTTTGTTTGAACGCGCTAATCTCAGGAACTACTGGTTCGAATTGAAAAATTCTTTTTGTATTGGATAGTCCGTTTATTGAGGAATGCTATAGGCTATATAACATCACGCTACGACCAATAGGAGCGGAGCATAAATGAAAAATGTTGCAAAAATTAAAAACCGTTGAAAATAAAACACGCGAACAAAGTCGCGGGAGACAGCTAGTAAAATATAAAATCCCACGAACAATATACAATTAAAAAAAAAACACTCCGACATGTTTCCAGTCGAAATTCGTAAGGTTTTGCTTTAAAATAGCTATGAATAACAAATAAATTTTGCAATGCGCTTTCAAACTTAATATTATTGTTTTTTAAATCGAACGACGATCTAATGTATTATTAGAAGTCTCCATTAGTACGTCGGGAAAACCGTCAGAAACCATGAGATGTCTTGACATCCATGGCACAGGGAACGTGCAAAGAATGCAACAATGTGCGTCATACCGTCTTTTGATAATGAACCTGTAAGCAACCAGATAATAAGACACGTGTTACTATCCATTAGCAATGTTGGCGACAATTATTCTAGATATTAAGATATTGGTAGCGTAATGACGTCAGCACTATAAAATAATATCTAGGTATAAGATATCAAATTGATGAGATGATAAAGGTGAATCACAAGAATGACGCTTTGAAAGGTTCTGTCTTTGTATTTTTCATTTCTACGCATTACTAAACAATAATAATATTATGATTGGCAAATTTCGGATTACTCTGAACATAAGCGTAGTCAAACTTCCGAATACTTAAACATAACTTTAAGATGGCGCTAGATTACACCTTAGGGTGACAAACTTGCGTTTAAGTATTTGGTCAAACGCAAAGTAGGTAATTCACGTAAAGAAATACAATGATAATATGGAGTATAACAAGAAAAGTGTCAACGTAGAGATTGGTTTAGCCTAAATAACCTTTTTTTCATGTTCCAACTTCCAAAACTTTGATCAGACAAATTCAATTCAGACAAAGTAAAACAAAAGCAGACGCAACGCGTACCCAGTCACCCCTTTTAATATTAAAATAACAATTAAGGGTATTTTTTCAATTATATGATGTCGTTGACCGTTGAAAGTCATTTACCTATGCTGTCAGTAAATAGGTCAGTAAAGTTTTGATACCCAAGGGCAAAGGCCTGAGATGATTCTATTCAAAGGTACATTATGGTAAAGACAACCGCAAGGTTTATCACAATTACCCATCTAAATTTAAATAATTACTTACGTCTGAGAAAGAGCCGACGTATTTGGTTTAGCAATTTATTATTTTTTTGTTCACATTGACATCTGAGCGAAGTTTACCCGAGGGCAATGAGATTTTATTAAATTAATTAAAAGTTTACATTATAGTGATAGTTTTAATTAAAAGAATTTTCGCTATTTCGTGAAAACAAAAATATGCAGGTATTTTTTGAAGTTTGGCAAAGTATTCGATTTGCAGCTGCCAATGTAAATTTGCAAATGCCAAGCACTAAAACAATGAGACAAAATATATATCTACGTAAACATAAATGCACTTGACAGCATTATTTAAATCTTTGTTAATCTTGGTATCACGTAGGCGTCGGCAAAGATCTTTGATACCTCTAATGTAGGTATATAAATTCCAAGAAACTTACCATCCTATTTCGTATGCCCGCCCTAAGTACATACTTAACAGGTAACAACTTACTCCTTTATCAGGAATAAACTTCAATTTCAAAACCCGACCGCTCTTGTTGAAGTAGGTTTTTTGATTAGATTCCTCAATGACTTGGTTCAACTGAGGATGTCAAATAAAAACAACGAATTTACCTTTGTACTCAATGATGTATATTATGCTGTGTTTCAGTACAATTATTATATACTGAAACACATATACAATTATTATACATAAATTGTACATGGCATATTCACTTGCATTTACTACCTAAGAAGATCGGAGCTTAGGTACATCCGATAAAACACAGCATTTTATTATATTTAAAAAGTACAATCGCTTCATTGAAATATATACAATATTAAGATCCATTACAAGTTACAAATTAGCAGGTCCTCTTCTCAGAAATATAGTTATTTTTTTATCGTTTATACATTTGTGGGTATGGTTACTTGTATTTTATTTTCTTAATGAATAAATATAAAATATATATTTAATAAATAATTATATGTATATATAAATATAATAATCTTTCATTTCCCCATTTCCATTCGTAGTCATAAAGGCATTCCACAACCTAATTTAAATGTTTCTTAAAACTTAAAAAATAGCGCAAATAAAATTATCATAAAATTATGTTTAAATAAGCAATACTCCGGTTCTACATACATATATTAAGGCGTAGAATATGTTTAAAGTAAGTTGAATGTTTTTATTGTTTTACAAAATAAATTTGACTTCAGGATACTTAATAATAATTATAGATGTTTACGCAGTTACAGGTTGATTAATAAACACACGCTAGACGGTTGATGAACCACTAATTTAGCATTAATAACGTTGAATATTATTTCCGTTTATTTATAAAATTTGTTTACTGCTATTGACTTGTGATCTTAATTCTCAGAAATATATTTCGGACGCTTCCGGATAAGCTCCAATTAAATCGGATTTCGTCTATATTCGTATAAAAATGTAACATAGAACTCGTAACTAGCCGTTCATGTACAAATTAAATACACCGAGAGATCTTTATGTTATGTTATACAGTACCTACACCTGATTGAAAACTCCACAGACCAGCGAGAGTCTATCACCAATGTACAACAATAAATGCTTCACTAGAATTTTGAAAGTTTTTAAGATTTCCCTGAAAATCCCAAAGAAATTGAGTCCTACCAAGAAGTACCGGGACCTTAAGCGTGGTGTTTTTACTAAAAAATAAAAAGTGTATTCGAAGAATCATAAAACCCATGAGATTTTTAGTCTGAAGACCAATATGAAAAATACCTAAATTTAAAATGTTTCTTAGCAAACTGTTTTATGTTTTTTTTTTATTAATACAACTTATGTTTGATTACGTTATAAGTAAAACTAGTGCAAGCTTGTCACCTACTTTTTTTTCTCACTTAATAAAGTAGGCGGTAAAGCAGTATCTTAGTGTACCTAATCTAAAGCTTGTTAAGAAGAAATTTTGTAGCTTTTATTTTAGCAAACTAACAGAAACAAAAGAATAGATTCTAAAAATAGTAGTGATAGCGGAGATATTTTACCTGACACGACTTTTTAGTAACTATAAAATTAGCTTAGATTTTCTTAATATTCTTAGAAAATCACCCGGCTAATTTTCTCGAACGTGAAGCCGCGGGACATTATATCAAAGGTCGTTGACATATGGCGTCTAGACTTGTCAAAAAAAGGTACCAACATTTTGAAGAACTAAGCCTACGCAACCCCAAATGTTGGCCGTAAGTTGCCCAAATCTGGCCAATAGGTATTAGGTTTGGTGATAATCACAGGAAACTTCTTAGTTTAGTACAATATTATTCTCGGAAATATGTCTTTAATTACCTTTATAATCCTCTTGTCCTACTTAATATTAAGGTAAGTATAAATAGGTCCTGAAGTTGTCATGTTCATTTGCATCATTACCGCTAAGTTGATTGAATTCTTTCTGGATAAGATTAGTAGGTATATAATCGTAGATTACGTTTTTTTTAATATTTATCTTGGAATAGAAAAACTATTAGATAACTTTGAATATAATTGTATTTTTCTTTTGAATTATAATTTTAGTATGTCTTGTTTTTGTATATATATTAGATATAGATAGAAAGCGAGTTTTGTGCGTGTAGCTATACTATGCAATATGATCTCTAGTGGGTTAGGGAAGTAAAAAAATCGAAGACGGCGTTCTCGACAACTTACGGATATTAAAAAAGAAATTAACATTATAATGTAAATTTTTGTGTACAAGTACTCAAGCATACTACAAACTTGTATTATAGTAAAGAATAAACATAGATCAAAACTAATTCCCCTACATTCAATAACCCTTATAATGCTAGAACTAGTATCTATCATCATAACATAAAAGGTTGTAAGGAGCCTGAACGTCGCTTAGTAAACTTTGGTCCCGTTAGGAGCGCATCAATCATCCTTTAGAACACTTTTATCGAAGTGTCACTTGCTTACAAACCGCTTTCAGTCGGCCAAAGTTAGTGACAATAGATACACGATGTCATTGACTCCATGTATCAAAAGTTTATTTATTTATTGTTGTAACTCGGACTGTACGCGTTCTCCTCCAATAATTCGGAGAAAATCAATTTGTAACTTAGATAGATACCAAAAGCGACGTTTTCGTCTCATTAATAGTTATCACAATGTTTCTACGAGTGTGTATTGAATACATATGTATTCAACGATCTGTTGTTCCCAGTTATTTAGCTTTAGCTTCCTCTCCTGTTCCTATCAGTCATATTTGTAAGAGAATATATTGACTATAACCAATTTTATACGTATACATATAATCTCATTAAGAATTGTTTCCTTCTTAATAACATAAAACATTTTTACCTATACGAGTACCCGCATCCATTTGGTTTTGATAAGTGGTAGAGTCTATGGAGATGGAAATTAAATAAGAAATCTTCTCTTTTAGAAATTAAAATCCACAGACCAATAGAGTCTCTTATATAGAGAACTCTTGGCATAACGAACAAACCACTTTCGAATTAGCACTAGCAGACACTCTCACACCAAATACGTGGTGCGAACCTTATTTAATATTCAGCGTCGCAATCAAATACTAAGATTAGATATAAACAATGTCGTCACTTTCACTTGTAGGTTGACAGTCGCCGGTCGCCTCATTAGTGATTTGTATTATAATGTATTCCTTTATACAATTACGTCAAAGATCACTAGGATAATGTCCTAAATGGTATATATCAACGAGGTTGACGCAACTTGAGTAATATACGTATGATAGTGTTAAGTAGCTTTCCTTTACCTATTTCATTGAAGCGGAAAGGCCTCGGCATACTTTGGATTAGATCCTAATAATAACACAAACAGTTAGCAAAACACACCTACATTACATTAGACGCTCATTTCTGAGATATCTAAATTAAGCCACGGACTGCGAAAAGGTCCAAAAATTTTTAAATATAGATTAATCGCAATTAGGACAGGTACGCAACTTAGGCCAGTTAGGCTCGACTGACCATCAGTTTGTAGCATTCAGTGCTCTACCGACCGTCGAACCGTACGTCAGTCAATTGTATAGCGATGATGATACACACATCCGTACGGTTTGGCCACAGCACCTGTAGATGCAGTTGTAAACGCACGCGCTCATTTGTTTTCGTAACGCGTCAGTCGACTGACAGTACGCATGCGGACGCGCTCGACCGACCGTCAGTTTGAAGTATTCAGTGTACAAAGTACCCTGTGCATTCAGTGCCATAATATATAAAAGTACTCTGTGATTCAGTGCTCTACGGCCCTCGTAAGCAGTGCGTAGCAATACACACGTGTAAAAATCATATCATTCAAAAATTCATATAACGGTCAGTCCAGCATTGTAATGTTAAATGACTTAATGGTTTAGGTAACTAGTTTTATGTACTCCCTAAATTAGATGTTTAGATATAATATACGTTTGATAGTGTGTGTATATATATTATATATATATATATTATATATATATATATATATATATATATATATATATATATATATATATATATATATATATATATATATATATATATATATATATATATATATATATATATATATATATATATATAGAATATACTTGTAACATATTGTACAAAAAAGTGATTAAGTTGCAAGTAGTATTCAAAAATGTAGAACATTCAAGATTTTGGCTTGCCTTTCGATATATGTTAAATATAATAATTTACAAATCTTTTAAAAACCATATAAATATAATAAATATCGCCACGATTTTACTGATAGCATGAGTACATGTCTAATATAATATAGATAGATAAAATAAAAATCTCAAACGAAAATAACATTTATTTATTGCCACTGAGTTCAATTTAACAGGGGAAGGTGAGGCTTGTAAGCGGTAACCGATAATAGAATATGTCAACTTGGAAGTCAAGGCCAGTCGGCCAATGACTTCGTGCCTTCGAATATACCATACAAGTAATACGACTGGCAATTTTCGACCAAGAGATGTTAGTAGGATAGAGAGTTCCATACAAATTTACAAACAAGGCAGAGAGTTAGATAAGATGCAACTTAATTAATAGATAAAAAAAAACTCGCTGAAAATGTTTAAGCACGAGTTTGTGTGTGTGTGTGTGTTTCATTATGGATCCAGATCAATTTACTATATTTTAACTAGTCACGATAATAAATTGTAAAGTAAAGACATGATTGAAAGGGTGCATTGACACTAGTCAGGTTAATCCACAACTTGTTTAACACCAGAGCATAATTTCTTGAAGCTTTTTATAGTTGTGAATCGGTATTTTTATTTTCACTCGTTTTGTATTTCAATCCCTGAGAATAAGAGGCTCTGATTTCCGATTTTGGGATTTAATATAGACAGATAAAAAATACTATACAAACTAGGGTTCATTGATCGATTGGTGGAAATGAAAACACGCGTCACGTATATACAAATTGAACCTTCGTCCATACAGGATGAAGGAAGCTAATTTCGTGTGCCAATGACCGTAGCTGTCAGAGATCAGATACCGTCCCTAAAATATAGGTATTTTTCATATGAGATCGAATATTATCCTGCCCTGCCTGATTTATAACTAAAGATCGCTTAGGTTCCTAAATATTAGCGTACTCGAATCCCATATTTCATTGCAGCTTCGTGGACTAATGGACCCATTTTTAGATTTTTGTCAGATATGGATATTTTTAATAACAGATATGGAATTTTACTTTATTGTTTTTGTTTATTTCTTAGTATTGTTTTTTCTTTAACGAATCCCGCTCTAAGGAATTTAATCCTTGTGTTGCGGGGTTTTACAAACATTAAAATCACTTGGGCAAACACCCTAACTGCGGGGATCGAAGTACGAGTACGAGTACGTAAGTACGAAGCACAACGAGCGGTAATTGGCGTGATGACCTTTAGCACTCGGCTATCAGTGCAGTCATTAAAAATTAAGTATTAATATATACATAATATTTTTTTCTAATCCGTTTACGCAAGCCTATTTCAGCAGTGTATCTTAATAGAGACAGCAAACTCTTCTAAAGTGTGATTGCATACCGTGAATTTTAAACCTACCAATAATTAACACGGACATTGTCAACCTTACGAATACTTTGATACGATATCTAAAGGCAATAGAGTAAGCTATACCTTCAGCTAAAATAATTATCATTGTTATTTACTCTTGGCTATTGTAACAGTGTGTTTTTGAGTATAGTGCGTTTGATTGATGCAGAAAGACGGTCAGCGCCATCTATTTGACAATGCAAGGAGTTACAAGGTCGTCAGGAATACGGATCGATGATTACTTGACAAATTGTCGCTTGATGTCGCTAGATGTCGTTCTTATATGTTTCGTGGGTTCAGTGTTTAACTTTATTTAGTAATTTGCTAAATATATTCTAATAAAGCTTAAAATAAATAAATTAGGTTATATCATATAAATATTTACCTTCATAAAGTTAAAGAAAATTAAACTTATAAATATTATATTTTTTTGGTCTGTCAATTTGACAAGTTCGTGATTTGGCATAAGGTGTGGGAACACTGATCGTGTAGAGAGAAAAGGTCATTGTCATTTCCGGATTCTGGTGCTCGTGAAGACATGTGAGAAGTCTTAGAGCAATTATTTAAATTGATATTTTTTTGGTCTTCGAGCCTCAAAGTGGCTCATATTTCGGTGACTGTACTTACCTGGCACGGGTGAGTGTTATTATTCTTTTGGTTGCAAGTTTTACGATAAAATACAATACTCGACAAATATCGTGATGTCGTTTTGTTATAAAATTGTTACAGGTGTTTTGAAGAGGTCATTCAACCTCGTGTTTTGATTCATCGTGGCATGGCCCACTGATTTGTTTGGGTTGGGTGTCTTGACTGGTGAGTTAAAACATTTTATTTCGGTGCAGCCATTTTGTCAAGGTTAGAATAGGTCACACATTTTAACCCACGTGTTTGCATTCCCTTTACAGGTGTCAAGGGAGGGCGTTAGCGATCGCGTTAGCAATAGCGATAGTAATAGCTATAGCGATAGAAATATTGCTATATATATAGTCAGTGGACAAACTCCGTGGATTTCCGGTACATCAATAAATACTTCCGATAGTTGGTAGCAGCGCCCCAGTGCGCTGAACCGCAGGTACCCGTGCATCCTAAATATTCTTATTTATGACTTTCCGGTAAAAGACTTTAATTATGTGGTGTGGTCTCCTTGGTCTCATTAGTATATTGTAATACACCTTGTTATGAGAACCTCAGCAACCCACGGGCTGAGCTAGCGTGGCACACTTTTTCTGTTTAATGTACCTATGTAATTTTAAGTAAGTGCAATATATTTCAGTACATGTTTAAGTATAAGGTTTGTTTATTTTCTGTACACCACCCTATACCCCAATACCATCCCCAGCAATCAGCAACGTTACAAATGGCGCCCACTTTCTAAGGTTTTTAATCCATTCCGGTAAATAATTTTTTGTAACGGGGGAATTGTAAAGGCGTGGTATTTGGAGGTTAGGGAGAGACCACACCAACACGTTTTTAGTTTCTGTGATATTTTTTGTAATTCTGCCTGAGCCTTATTAATTATTGTCTAAATGTGAACACTTAAATGTAATTGTTTGTAATCCTGTGTGTGTTAATTAAGTGAGTTTTTGTATAAGTTTTAAAGATTGTTGTTTGATAAAGCATAATTAATTAAAATCAAGTTATTAGTAAAAGCTTTTTATAAAAAATTTGTTTGTAAAGGTCGCACCACATTGATATTTTTCTAATTTTATTCCGGGTTATTTTTTTTATTTTATAATAATGGAAGGGTCGTTGAACTTCCATGCCCTTTTAAAGGACGAACTTTCTTATGAAATTAAAATTAGGTTAGACACACCCGCATCAACGGTACTAGAAATGAGGCAGCAGTTGCGAGCACTGCTAACCGAATATATAGGTTTAAGAATTTTACCGGAAGATATTGTTGATACGGGGTTGAAACCAAAGGAGGAAATAACAATAATTAAACAAAAATTTGAGGATTTAAATAAATTATTTAACAAATTTCAAAAACATTCCGATAGGTATTCCGGTGTTCGATCCAAAGCACTAGGTCAACATTTAGTATTCCGGTTGATGCGTGTCGAGTCAGATGACAAGGCAGTTATTGACACAAAATTAGAGTTGACTTCAGTATTAGACAGTCTTATGGGTCAAATTTTAAAGTCCACATCTACGCAGAAGGATAGCGGTTCCAGAATTGATGGTGATGTACCCACTGAGAATGATGGTGACAGGAAAACTTTGTCTTCTTCAGGTTACAAAATTGTGACAAGATGGAACATCAAATTTAATGGAACGTCTGATCCTAGGTCTTTCATAGA
This sequence comes from Diachrysia chrysitis, assembly GCA_932294365.1. NCBI lineage: Eukaryota > Metazoa > Arthropoda > Insecta > Lepidoptera > Noctuidae > Diachrysia > Diachrysia chrysitis. The sequence continues at coordinate 6,891,687 of OW028653.1, forward strand.
TAGTGTAGAGGAACTCAAAGCGTCACATAATATTTCAGATCAAACTTTGTTTCAAACAATTTCATTATTGTTAGTTGACCAGGCTTTGTTATGGTTTAGAGGTGTTCGTTCCGAAGTATCAAATTGGGTACAGTTTAAAAATTTATTATTAGAAGAATTTGAACCAGTAGATTATAATTATAGACTTTTAGGTGAAATTAGAGCACGAACGCAAGGTTCAGGGGAACCTGTGCACATTTATTTTTCGATAATGTTAGGTATGTTTAATAGGTTGAAAGTACCACTTAAAGATGAAGAGAAGTTAGATATTCTTCTTCACAATATTAGACCTTTCTTTTCTCAACAACTTGCTTTAGTTGATATAATTTCTATAGCTGATTTAAAACAAAAGTGTAGGCGATTGGAGGCTGCACAGCAGCAATCTGCTTTGTTTACGGAGCCACAGACTAACTCGAGTGTAGTTGGCAAGGAGTTTGCTTATAAGGCAAGTGCGAAGCAGGTTTCTGTTGTGGAGAGTTCAAATGTCAATCAGTTGGGAGATTCTGTTAAAAAGGTAAATTTGGGTAATTCTGATAAAAATGTTAAAAACTCAGTTCAAACTTTAAATGTAGGTTATTCCGGTAAAAATGATTGTAATAATTCAGGTAAATTTAATAAAAATAAATCTACTTCTGGTTCAAATTCTGGTTTTGGTGCAAACTCCGGTTTTGGTTCAAATTCTGGTTTTGGTTTAAATAGTGTTAAGAGGAACTCAGGCAATTATTCCGTTAAATATGGTTCTCACAGTAGTAATAAGTTTGACAGATTCTCGGACAGAAAGGGTCATTGCGACAGCAACAATTCCGGTTTATGTTATAAATGTGGTAAAGGAAACCACAATTTTAAAGCATGTCGTGAGACTCCTGACGTCATTAGATGTTACACCTGCGGTAGAGTAGGGTATATGGCCAGGAACTGTCCGTCTTGTAAATCAAATTAGGACAATTAGGGTTTACGGTGGAACATATGTTATTTATGTTTATTCCGGTTATTTTCAGAGTTATGTCGCACGACATAAAATTTTAGGTTATCCAAGTATGGTTTCCGATTTTCCGAGTGTCTTCGGTTTTTATGTTTTGTGATGTTCTGATAAAATAACAATTATATCTCGCAGGCCTACATGCTCAATATGTCAACTAGACATATTGGGATGCCAAGAGTATAATTGATTATTTTTTTTTTCTGGTTGACTTCCGGTTTCCGGTAGTTTTTTTTTAAAGTATAAGACATTGTACTTTATTTCCGGTTACCTTTAAATTATTTTCAAAGGTATATTCTTATTTTCTAAGAAAATTTTCAGAGCTATATTCTAGTTTCTAGGAAAACTAGATTCAATTTCTAAGATTGTTTAGAGGTTGTTATATTAAACTAGTTATATTTCTGCATGAAACACTAAGTTATGAGTGTTAACATGTTATTTTGTTTTCCGGTTTGTTAGAGTAATTTGCTCTAATTTAGGTGAGATACTTTGGATACTCCATTTAACTGGTAGTATTCCACAAGTATATTTAGGTTTGTGTAAAGTTTCAAGTATTCTGATTATATTAATTTAGGTTAATACTTTGGATACTCCACTTAGCTGGTAGTATTTCACAAGTATGCTTTCAGCGAAGTCGTTTGTTTCTCAGTGATGAACGGAGCATCGCTGAGGGCAGCGATATTTTTTTTGTGGTACATTTATTTAGATTTGTTACTTTTGATACTTAATTTCATTTGTAGTTTTTACAAGTATGCTTTGTTTTCAGCAAAGTTGTTTGTTTCTCAGTGATGAACGGAGCATCGCTGAGGGCAGCGATATTTTTTTGTTGTACATTTATTTAGATTTGTTACTTGGGATATTTAATTTCATTAGTAGTTTTTACAAGTATGCTTTTGTTTTCAGCAAAGTTGTTGTTTCTCAGTGATGAACGGAGCATCGCTGAGGGCAGCGATTTTTTTTGTACATTTATTTAGATTTGTTACTTGGGATATTTAATTTCATTAGTAGTTTTTACAAGTATGCTTTTGCTTTCAGCGAAGTCGGTTGTTTTCAGTGATGAACGGAGCATCGCTGAGGGCAGCGATTTTTCGTTGGAGGGAGAGTATTGTAACAGTGTGTTTTTGAGTATAGTGCGTTTGATTGATGCAGAAAGACGGTCAGCGCCATCTATTTGACAATGCAAGGAGTTACAAGGTCGTCAGGAATACGGATCGATGATTACTTGACAAATTGTCGCTTGATGTCGCTAGATGTCGTTCTTATATGTTTCGTGGGTTCAGTGTTTAACTTTATTTAGTAATTTGCTAAATATATTCTAATAAAGCTTAAAATAAATAAATTAGGTTATATCATATAAATATTTACCTTCATAAAGTTAAAGAAAATTAAACTTATAAATATTATATTTTTTTGGTCTGTCAATTTGACAAGTTCGTGATTTGGCATAAGGTGTGGGAACACTGATCGTGTAGAGAGAAAAGGTCATTGTCATTTCCGGATTCTGGTGCTCGTGAAGACATGTGAGAAGTCTTAGAGCAATTATTTAAATTGATATTTTTTTGGTCTTCGAGCCTCAAAGTGGCTCATATTTCGGTGACTGTACTTACCTGGCACGGGTGAGTGTTATTATTCTTTTGGTTGCAAGTTTTACGATAAAATACAATACTCGACAAATATCGTGATGTCGTTTTGTTATAAAATTGTTACAGGTGTTTTGAAGAGGTCATTCAACCTCGTGTTTTGATTCATCGTGGCATGGCCCACTGATTTGTTTGGGTTGGGTGTCTTGACTGGTGAGTTAAAACATTTTATTTCGGTGCAGCCATTTTGTCAAGGTTAGAATAGGTCACACATTTTAACCCACGTGTTTGCATTCCCTTTACAGGTGTCAAGGGAGGGCGTTAGCGATCGCGTTAGCAATAGCGATAGTAATAGCTATAGCGATAGAAATATTGCTATATATATAGTCAGTGGACAAACTCCGTGGATTTCCGGTACATCAATAAATACTTCCGATAGTTGGTAGCAGCGCCCCAGTGCGCTGAACCGCAGGTACCCGTGCATCCTAAATATTCTTATTTATGACTTTCCGGTAAAAGACTTTAATTATGTGGTGTGGTCTCCTTGGTCTCATTAGTATATTGTAATACACCTTGTTATGAGAACCTCAGCAACCCACGGGCTGAGCTAGCGTGGCACACTTTTTCTGTTTAATGTACCTATGTAATTTTAAGTAAGTGCAATATATTTCAGTACATGTTTAAGTATAAGGTTTGTTTATTTTCTGTACACCACCCTATACCCCAATACCATCCCCAGCAATCAGCAACGTTACACTATTTTACTCATACACTCAACAAATTACAGTTAATTATTTAGTCGTGTAGCTTTATAAAGGTATGCCTTTATGTTTGCCTCGGTTTGGCGTAAGTGCACACGCCATGGTCAGGGGCAGAATCAGATGCAATTAAAATGAAAGCACGCGACTAAAGAAATTAAATGTAACATAATTACATATTTAATTGCTACATACAATTTCAAAAGTTTAGTTTACAGTTCCCAATGCATTTCAACATGCAATTGCGCCACATCACGTTTATTTTGTGTTGATAAGATAAATAAATATGGAAACTTTAGTTATATAATTAAACTTTAGAAAATATGTACCAGTGAGATTACAGCACACACGAGCCTTGTGAGTGTGGTATCTAACCCCAAACCATGGCGCACTTGATGAGTGGCCCAGCATGCCCTATTACCTATACAAGCGAGGTCCTGTGCAACGCTACAGATAATGCTGTCCGCGTAGCTAAGTAATGGTTCGAAAAAAAAAATACTACTGCCATTGATCGACACGCTTAGAAGAAGATTAAACTTTAGTTTGTAAAAATATTTGCTGTTGCACTTTAAAGTATTGAACCAATCCAATTTCCTGTTTTCTCTGCTTTTCCTGAATCGTGGTATATAGAAAGCTACAAACGACCGCTCAAGAATATAACAAAAAAAAAAGGTCAAGTTATATGATGTTATTATGTCCTTTCCTATTGGCAATATTTTGGAAATCATAACTGTAATAACAAGTTCTAAGAAGACGTAAGATCATCATTACTATTAGTTAGCCACTTTACGTCATACAATAACAGACAAAACTACCTCATTACTCTTCATTATGTAATGGAGCGGCTAGATACAGTTCCACTCGGTTATTGTGTTTATTTTAGCAGATTGGTGTCCCTCAATAACAGTGACACCCCGCTGCTCACGTCGGCGTCGTCGGTCTAAACAAGCCCTTATCATGTTCACTCACAAACAACCCTAGGCTATTTGCGGCCTACCCATATCGGCCCAATTAAGGGTGTACTGACCTATAATTCAACAAATTACAACGTAACCCCCGAGGTTTCGGCCTGTTGTCACGGTGTGGTAATAAATCAACGCTAGAAACATATAGCACACTCTTTTTAGGGTTCCGTACCTCAAAAGGTAAAAACGGAACCCTTATAGGATCACTTTGTTGTCCGTCTGTCTGTCTGTCAAGACCTTTTTTCTCAGGAACGCGTGGAGATATCAAGCTGAAATTCATATCAAATACTCAAGTCTATGGTCTCTTGGAGCTGTGAAAAAATCAAACTTCTAAGTCAACGCGATCAAAAGATACTCCCGTTTATGCCGCAAATTTTCGACACTCGCAAGGGAATCAAAACCTACAGGGTACTTCCCGTGAACTCAGAATCTTGAAATTTGGTACGAAGCAACGTCTTATAACACAGATAAAGGAAAAATTGCGAAAAGCATAAATTTTTAGTTACATCATATAATAAAAATATTTTTAATAATTTTAAACTTATTACCCCTTTACTCATGAACGCGTAGTGGTATTATATTGAAATTCTTAACAAATACTCAAGTCTATAATATCTTTAAGCTGTAACAAAATCAAACTTCTACGTCAACGCACTCAAAAGATACAGCAATTAAAGCCGCATATTTTGAAACTCGCAACTACTCGCAAGGGAATCAAAACCTAAAGGATACTTCCAGACGACCTGGAATCTTGAAATTTGGCATGAAGCAACGTTATAAAGTACACATATAGGAAAAATTCCGAAAATCTTAAATTTTTAGTTACATCACATAGTATATTTTTTTTAATAATCATAAACTTACTAGCTGACCCAGCAAACGTTGTTCAGCGATTAAAAAAAAAAACAGATGTTGGCCGATTCTCAGACCTACCCGATATGCACACAAAATTTCATGCAAATAGGTTCAGCCGTTTCGGAGGAGTTTGGAAACAAACACCGTTACACAAACACGTTAAACAAACATGGTTACGTGTCTTATTACTTCTAATATATGAGAACAATGCTAATTAAAAATTACATTAACAATAAAATTAAAATAAGCTAGTGGCAGTTGAGAGATGACCAGTCTCAACTAATGGCGCCCGTTCACGAACATGACGCGTGGATCAGCACTACTCAGCTCAACCATATTGAAGGGAACCGAATGACCCAACACACGTGCCACCATCAGCGAGACATTTGAGTGAGCATGACAAACTCTCAATTGCCATGCTCGTTCATGTCAAAAAAAAAAACAAAAACAGTTACATTATATAACACGTGGTACTCATATTTACAAAATAAATAAAAAATGCTTCGAAGTTATACAATACTATAACTTTTCAAAAGTTAAAAATAAAAAGATTAAACATTTACTCCAAAAAAAAAAAATACGATTTAAAAAAAAAAAAAAAAACCATGTTTATAAAAATAAAAGGGAGAGCATCTCTTCCAAATATAAAATAAAAGAAAACTAATTAGTGGACCCAAGTGGCTGTGACTGTGGAGCAGGACCAGCATTAAGCCAAGCTTTTTTATCAAGGATATAATCCTCTAATTTATAATATGCTTGTCTACATAGTGTGCGTTTTATGCATGTTTTAAATTTTGTCTCGTTCAGTTGTAGAATCCGCAGTGGTATTTTATTATAAAATTTTACACAATTCCCCATAAAAGAATTTCGTACCTTAGCCAATCTAAACCGAGATTGATCCAAATTGTGCCTATTTCTAGTATTAAAATTATGTCTATCACTTCTCTTCTTAAAGAGATGAAGATTTTTCCGAACATACATAATGTTTTCATATATGTATTGACAAGGTACCGTCAGCTTTCCACATTGTTATGTTATGGATTTCATTTAGCAATAAAAATACCATAACTTTTACTTATATACCTACAGGTTTGTACGGAACCCTCGGTGCGCGAGTCTGACTCGCACTTGGCCGGTTTTTTTTTAACAGACGGACGCATAAAAATCGTAGAAAATATCCTACTTCTTGTGGCTTCTGCGGACTTTTGACCTCTAGACCGCTATTTCAATTCGAGAAAAATCCAGGGCTATTACGGTGTCCTCGTATACAATTAGGTACTACTAAGTAAACAAATCTGAGGAATTGAAGAATCGATAGGACGTCCTAAACGGCATTGACTAGCAAAGACGTTTTTGGTCTTCCAGAATAAATATTGGAGAAAATGTAGAGCAGCAGCGATTCATTTCATTAGTTGTCGTTAGGGGAGATTTACTGTTACTGCGCCTAAAATAAAATTATCATATTGTATTACTAATTACTACTTATTATATTTTTAAATAGGAATGTAGACAGAAATAAGAGTTGCGACTATAGTTTAAACTGGACAAAGAGATGCCAATCAAGGAATTTCATCACCAACGACCAAGTATATCTTGGGTAACTTTAATTCCACTTTTTGCTGTCATAAATTAAACGAATCATTGTAAATAAACCAAGGCTTTTCATAACTTCTTAAATATACTAATAATATGACAATAGTATGGACGCTTTTCGACGAAGCCAAACCCGTCCTTCCCCTAGGTTCTCCACCTGGATGAAGCACGGGGACTACAAATGGTCCCCCCGTGCCCGTTGGTTCAACTAACAATTGTTGGAAGGGATCCAAATTCATAATATGATAAGTATCGATTGCGAAGGTGATGTAAATTACTGCGTTGACAAACAATACTTTTTATTTTAGAAGAAAAAACAATAATTTATTTTAAAAAAATAAAGAAACTTGTTTGTAGCCATTAATATTTATTTCATCATTTTATCATTTCTTTGTGTAATTATACTATGGGATTGATTATGATCGAGAATATAATTACCTAAGTTATGGATATTTTACGAAATAAGGACGTGAAACCAATTGATCAAATCTCTTAATTTGCGTAATAAAAATGTTAATATTCTATTTTCATTACTTTTATTATAAGCCTAGATTCTACAGTCACTTTGGAATACCTTCAGTAAGTAGCTGCAAGACAACTTCTTAATAAAAAGCAAGTGCTGAATAAAGACATCTATTCTTTAACAAAAATACTAGTTAGGTACATAATCAGTAAACACTTGTATAAGAAAACGCCGTAGTTGGCTAGTAATATTTATGTAGCTTTCTGAACAGTGCCCCTGGGTTCAAAGAAGTAACATTGGTGGTACATGCTACCCAAAACACCAGTAAAATGTGGTTCATAGTTATATATCACGTATTGGTTCTCTTCGGCCTGGTTTGCAAACGTATGTAGGTTTTTCCTGCACTCCTTAACGAAGAAATCCATGAAATATCGGTTCGACTTTACAGCGTTTATAGAGTGAGGGTAGTTTTTGGACTTCTTCCATTCAAAAGAGGATTTCTCTGGGTGGAACTGGACTCCATAGAATGGATACCTGTGGAATAAATAAGTTATTTTTATTACATACCTAGGAATTTATAAAATGTAAAAACAAATGATTTTTCAGCAAATTGCAATTTCTACAATTTTTAAACATCAAGTTCGTTCTTTCACTGTTTATACTTTAAAGTGCCACGACTGCCTCGTTAGCAGAGTATATTCTGATAAAGCATGACATACATAATGTATTTCTGCTAAAACTGCAGAATTTATACAGCTCTGTTCTGGAGATTATTTTATATTTCAAAAAGAGTATTGTTTTAAACGCTATAAGGAATTTAGGCCTTGTTGTGCTGGATTGTGCTTTGTTGTCTTCACAAACTTTCAAATCACATATACAAAGAACACCCAGTCTCATGCGGGGATCGAACTCGTAGCACGTCGCGAACAGTGGTAGTTAGCGTGGTGACCTATACCACTCGGCTGCCCGTGCATTGGTATCTCCTTGAACATTATACACCCTTATATCGTACAGAAGTAAATGTATTAAATAACGAACGTATCGTACCTCGTATGTTCGATCGTAGCGATGAATTTAACTCCATTCTCGTCATCAGAATGTGATGTGACTCTCCAATCTTGCGTCAAATTATGTGACTTCAGATTCTGAAAAAAGAAAGTTTAGGCACAGGGTTCCAGGTCCGATGTTTAAACTCTTGTTAATTTAAGCCATATGTTTATTTTTAAGTTAACGAATCACGGGATGATATTATGTTTTTGTTTGTGTTGCTTAGGTTAAAAATCTAATAAATAATCGGCGTGAGTGAAATCGTCAACTATTATTCAGCAAGACTTTGTTCCATGCTCGTTTTTTCTTATGGCAAAATACTAGGTCCCACAGTGTGGCTGGTTTTTATATGATGTATATTGGTAATACATACCTCATCTATGATGCAGAACTGATGAGCGTTGACAGTGACATCCTCGTGGGCCAGCAAGTATACGACGTCTTCCGGAGCCTCTTTGAACATCTTGCTGTCTCGGAAATCTGTAAGTACATAGAAACCCAATAAAATTAATTTAAGTAAATAATTTAGATTATTATTTGTTTAAAGATAATTTTATTAAAACTTTATAATTTATGCAGTAAGCTAGAGAAAGTGTATCGATTATGGAATAATTATGCCCTCAATATGAACCAATGCATTATCATTTTGGAGGTACGCGAACGCAGCCTCACTTATTTCCCTCCCTGCGACCGTGCCTAGCCTAATACACGTTTGCGTAAAAAATACACAGGTATTTTTTTGTTTTGTTAGAACAGTAAAAATGTACAACAGATAGCGCTTTAAAGTTCCGGAGTGCAGGCTTGTGATGTCAACGCGCCATGTCAAAAATTGTAGCAAGAAGTGTCGTCACGCGAAATTTACATTCACTGTATCTTGACAATTTTATGAAAAATCTATCCATTTCCACAAAAGCGGTAGGTGATGACGGCCTGCAACTCCAAATGTTCCTTCCCATCCTAGATTTCCTGGTACCTGTTCTTACCCATATAGTTAATTTCTCCCTTGCAACAAGTTGCTTTCCTTCCGCTTGGAAAAGAGCTAATATCCTGCCGCTCCCTAAAGTCCCTAATCCAACATCCGTATCCCAGTTTCGTCCAATCTCTATACTCCCAGTCCTATCTAAGGTCCTTGAAAGTATTGTTCATAATCAACTGTCTCACTATCTTTCCTCTCACAGCCTGTTAAGTCCGTACCAGTCTGGTTTTCGTCCTGGCCACAGCACTGTTACTGCCCTAGTTAAAATTACTGACGACATACGACTGGCCATGGAGAAAAAGTTGCTGACAGTTTTGGTACTTTTGGATTTCAGCAGTGCTTTTAATTCAGTTGATTTTGACATACTCTTGGGGACCCTATCCTCTCTTAATGTCTCTTCCCCTGCTGCGGCTTGGTTTAGCTCGTATCTTCGGGGTCGCTCGCAGTCGGTTCGTGCCGATGAGGTCTCCTCTGAGTGGAGCGATCTTGTTGCGGGTGTTCCCCAGGGTGGTGTCCTTTCTCCCCTTCTTTTCTCTATCTTCATTAATTCTATCACTCAAGTTCTTTCTTCTCAATATCATCTCTACGCAGACGACTTGCAGTTATATCGCCACTTTGACATGGAATCACTTCCAAACGCAATTGCTGCCATCAACAATGATCTTGGTAATGTCTATCGGTGGGCTAAATCTTTTGGTCTGCTTGTAAATCCTTCCAAGTCTCAAGCTCTCATTGTTGGTGGCAGGTATTTCTATAATCTGTTGGATCACCAGACTCTACCACCAGTAGTGTACAACTCGGTCTCTATACCCTACTCAGAACATGCAAAAAACCTAGGTGTATACATGGACTGCTATCTGTCATGGAATGTACACGTTGCGGAGGTAAGCAGGAGGATTTATTGGTCGTTCCAGTCTCTAAAGCGTCTCCAGAAGTTCCTGCCATTTCAGACCAAAATCACTCTTGCTCAATCTCTTCTTCTACCTCTTCTAGATTACGCAGATGTCTGTTATCTGGATGCAACGGAGGAACTTCTAAACAAGCTCGAACGTCTGCAGAATTTGTGCATCCGCTTCATTTTTGGTTTGCGGAAGTATGACCACGTGTCGTATTTCCGAGCTAAATTGGGTTGGCTGCCTATTCGGCAACGTCGAGACTCTCACATTCTCTCTCTTCTTTACTCCGTCTTGCATAACCCCAAATATCCGGTCTACCTGCGGGAACGGTTTGAATATTTGGTCCCCAGAGGAAAGTCTTGTCGTACTACTTCCTCTCTTCTCCTTCGCACTCCTCTTCACTCCTCTAGTCGCTACGATGAATCTTTTACCATTCGTGCTGTGCGCCTCTGGAACTCGCTTCCTCATTCCATACGGGATAGCCCTTCTCTGGACGTTTTCAGGGAGAGGATCAGGAAACATTTCCTTTCAACATGAGTATATGTAGTGTATGTATGTTTATATGTTATATATATGATATTATTATATGTATTTTATGTACTATTTTTATGTATGTTTATTTTATAAATACATACTAAGTTGTACACTTCTTTCTTCCTCAACTTTTATCAAATCTCTCCATCACTCAAAGGTTTGCTGGTAGAAAACTCAATTATGGGTTAAGCTCGCCTCTGTACATCAAATTATAAATTATTGTATTTTCTGTAAATTGTCTATGTGTGTACAATAAAGAATAAGAATAAGAAAATAAATTAGACTAATTTATTTTTTAAAGTCCGTAATGTCCTAATAGATAGAATACATCCCCTTGCACTAATAGTTACGTAATATTTGTTATTATGTGGTAACATAAAGCGATTTTTATCACTGCTTACAATAAAGATACGACTCACCTTTCGTAAAATCAAGAGGTATATTTTCAAACGAATAGCATCGGATTCTGTTTTCAGGATAGCCACGGCCCGAAGCAAGGATGATGAGTAGCTCGAAACCTAGACAGGTGCCGAAAAGAGGGAAGTAGTCGCCGGCATCGTTCAGTTCTTGGGCAATTTCGTAAATATGCTGACCAGCGTCGGCATAGCCGTTTGATTGGTTGAAGAAGGTTGCTCCGCCTGGGATCAGCACTCTGAAACAGAACGACAAAGTAGGTTAAAAATATTATATTTTATCTATTTATCTATACATGGTAGGTATGTAGGTAGGTACATTAATAGGCATAAAATTAATCATTTGAATTGTCCGTCTGTATACCTACTTAATATCTTATACACATTGTTAAATAATAAATGTTTAAAATACGCTAGAAGATTTTTGCTAGACAATATTCGGAAGTACCGTCATTTCAGGGGTCAACAGTGGACAACGTATTACGTAGTCAATCTACAAAGTTAACAGTTTATTTAAAATATTATAATTTACTGTTTTTTAACAAAGGTGTTTAAAGATATCATTTTAATAGCAATGACATCACCTTTACTTCAAATAGCAACATACATAATTACAATAACAACGGCAATATTGTGTAAAAGCCATTCCCGTATCACTATTCTCATTGAATTGACTATTATTGTACGCTTTAATTCTATAAATGGGGTAATATAAGTAGACAAATAAGTGTAGAATGCGTTGTGAGATTAAAAAAAACATGTGCACACAAAATACAAACTCACCCATTTAATTTTCCTAAAAGTTCTTTGTAGTAAGCACGATCCTTGCCGATTCTGTAACAATAATTAAATCAGTGGCGCTTATTTACAAAAAAATATGTTTATTGAGTAATTTTTGCGCAAATTCTTAAAAAGGCAATATCGTGTACAAATTGTATTTTAAGAGTTTTATCGCTGAGTGATCATGACTAACTGTTCAAAGTACAAACAAGTACTAAGATAAAAATAATGTGACTTAACGTTAGTCTACTCACAATATTGGCACAACCCTAGCACCAGATGCTTCTACATCTTTTACGTAGGAGGCGGCGATGTAGCTGGTGTAGTTCTCTTCAGGGTACTTCCCGTGAAGATAGAAAGACTGTTCTTGAGACAGGACACCGATGATGGGCCGGTCGTTCACGACAGGAGGCGTGTCACTCCTCACGACCACCGCACCTTCGCAGTGCAAGAAATACACTACCGTCAACAGCACTGCACCCTTCATGATCAGCGTCACGCACCAACTGTCTACTGCATTCATCCACCTAAAATTTTATTTCACACTCGTATCTTTTATCAGCAAATGATCTAACACTTGATTATTAAAATATCTTTTTAATAATATCTTGCTATTTCAGCCAGAACAATATCAGATAAAGATTATTTAATGGCATTAATATTTTTATTATATTGCCTAATTAAATGCAACTTATGGTTACCTATTTATATAAAAATATGTAGTTATAGTTTAACAAACTAACCTTAATAAAATAATATTAAAACCATCGTTAAACAAGCAAACTGCGATGTTTTGTATTACTGTGCGCGTACGCATTGATTTCATAAAGCAGCTAACAGTCTATAAATAAATATCCTCCCACAGCGTTTCAATCTGTATTTTGTGCATCAAAACAATGATTTCATATTCCACAGTCGTTTGTTTAAACATACAAAGGACACGACGAGCAGAAATAGTTAGATTCCTACGTACACGGTATTATTCAAAAGTGGCTATTTAAATTAGATTGTACCTAGTTTTTGAACCGCTCCTGGACATAAAGTTATATTAAAGACAACTAATTATTGATAACATAAGGGTACTATGATAAGATATTGATCACATTACCTTATCATATGAAGATTTGTTTGTACCGCTTATTTATAGTTGCTATCAATTATCAATACGTCACTAATGTTAACCACGTACCTACCTACTTATTATTATCTACATATTCCTTAGCCACACCGTAACTTGAAAAGGACTTAATCATTTTTTTTTTTTTTTTTTTCAAGTTTTCTAATACTTTTTAGAAAATTATTAAGGAGAGAAAAACAGTAACGCATAAAATTGGCAAAGTACAGAAAACTTAATGACTATGTATTTCAACTTCCCGCGTTTGGCAGACAGCTGTTTTATTTTAAGTTGCATACCTATATTTTTTGAAACTATTTTATAACCGTTTATTTGGATACCTTAATCCTTACGCGAAAAAAAAACTATCTGTTTATTTTTTTAAATGAAATCCAAACTAGCAGTTTTGTTTTATTTTCATCTACGCCTTGTTTTGTTTTCATCTAAGCCTGGTTTTGGTTCCATCTAAGCCTTGTAATAACCAATTTGATTAAAAATATATATATATAACGTCTTACAATTTACCGCCAAACATATTAACGACATTTAAAAAAACTTATCTAAGGACCCTTGGGTTACTGTGACGTATATATCTTAACTATCGAAATCCATGGCCATTTGGAATAAAACGAGGTAATATAATATAGAAATTTACAAGCATAGAAATATAGAAACAGGTAGGTACCTACAAGCTCCACGGGAAAAACATATCCCTTCCTTGGCAGTCGGGTAAAGAAAGCTAAAGAAGCTTAAGAGGAAGAAGGTAGGCAAAGATATCGACTCTCGCAGAAATTAAATTTACATTATTATTATATTTACATAACTAATCTGATTAGAATTTATGTAGTTAGTACTTAGACGACAAAGTTTGTTTAGCGATCATGACCACTATTCTCAAATAGGTCGTTTTAACATTTAGGTATCATTTTCATCAAAAGCTTTTAATTAACCCACAGCCCGGTCACACTAGACTCCTAGTTTTAAATCCTTAAACAATATTCTCACATAGATACCTACCTATAGAAGCAAGTGGTATTGATTTTATGGTCACCTTATATTTTCTAAACATTTTAATTGCCGATATTTTTGCCTATATTTCTAAGAAATAGGTACCTATAAGCGTTACCATAAATAAATTAAGATCTGCTTTATAAACATTATTTATTACCTCAGTAATAGGTTCAGATCTAAGTAGGTATGTAGGTACCTCAGTAAATTATTAAGATCAGAACGAATTAGAAATACCTATTTAGTGACACTTATTACATTGTTAAATAAAACAATAAGATATCGGGTACATAAATAAAATTTAAGATACGTTTATATCAAACGAATATTCATATAATAATCATTAGGTAATAGTTGCATAAGAATACGGGCTTCTGCAGGCATGTCAATTATCGTTTAAACAAACGGCTGACTGTAAAGCCAAATATTTTATAAACAACACAGTTTAATTCTATAAAAATATATTATACACAAGATAAAAAACGGTGCCAGTTTTACGATTGGTTGCTGATGGGTAGGACAACACACACACGGCACACACAGGGTTGAAACTCACCTCTTATTCCGAATTTATTGATTCTCCACAATTTGGAAAAATGAAAAAGTATTATTTTATTGAGAATATGAATAAGTGTATTCATAATTTTATAAATAATGCTATCAATTTTGTACATAATTTAATGTTTTGTTTTGTTAGTAAAATGTAAAATTGACTTCCACTGACAGTCATAATATTATTATGTCGTATTGGTCTCAAGCAACGCATGCGCAGTTGCACACTTCTTGGAAAGGGATGCTCTTTTATAACTCTCAAAGAACCTTGTATTGTGTATAGAATAAACAAAAGTAATTAATTGCAAACTTTCCATATTTAGCCTTCTGTAGAAACAAAAAAGAGCGTATTGAGGACATGATATTTCATGACACAGGTGTCAAGTCTTAAAAATAATATTAGGTAAGCTTTAATACAAAATAGGTACCCGTGTAGCCTTGTGCCCACTTGTAGGGTATTTAGAAGAGCTTATTTAAAGACCCATTTAGAGACCCTTATTTAGAGACCGAAGATACTCTTAGAGCATTCCATCCAAGTACCTACTTAACCAGTAAAAAAGCAACAAGTAGGTACCTGGGTATCTATCGAAAGCAATTCTTATTATAAACTAACGTATGATAGGGTTTGAGGGCGTTCTATCACAGAAAAGTTTGTTCTATGCTGCAAAAAGTAGCCTATTCGTTATCTGCACTCAAAGGTCATCTGCTCCTCACACATCGTCGTAAAATCTGACTATAATTAAAATTAGGTTTTTTTAAACCCTACAGATATTTCTTTCTTTTCAATCAACAGGACAATTATTGATGTAGTAAGTACCTAACACCTGCTCAAAAAATGGAGAGGGACTGCCAGATAAAGCTAGAGGAGCCTGATTAGTTTCAGATAGAAATCGATAGGTTATAGCAAATCAAGACTAACTGGAAAATCGATTTTATTGATTTAAAGTTTTTTAATGTAGGTACCTAATAGGTACCTAGTAGGTACGTAAATTTTTCCATAACATAATAGAATAATGAATTAATATAATGGCCATAAAGTTCATATACCTGTATGCAATGATGTTTTATCATAATTATACTTCATTAAAGACTCTCGAGTGAGGATTAACTACTTTGAAAGGTATACTTAGAATATTATAGATAGATAAGTTTTATTATTATTTTTATAATTAGAAATATATAATGTCTATCGAAAAACTTTTTATATATATTATTGAGATTTTAAAATAATTATCTTATAGAAAAAATAATATTTTTAAGAAATAATAGACAATAGTCAATACTCGAAATCAATGTAGTTGTGGCAAGTAGCAACCAACCGATTGGCAGTATGGCAACACTAAAATATTCCTCGTCAAAAGAAAAATGCCGCTGCCAAGAAGAAACGTAATGATAAAGGTATTTTGATAATAATTATTACTGTTACAATCATCATCTTGTGTTTTAATACTGAGTGAGTGTTAAATTCGGACAAAGTTCTTTATCGTATTCAGACATTTTTTTACAGCAAATAGGTAAAGAAACACTTTGTTTTAGGTTGGTTTTCTGCGTTGACAGTGGAATTCGCGTATTTTCTTTTACAAGTCAAGTACACAATAAAAAATGTTCGAAATGGTGAGTATTCTCCTAAATAAGTACATTTGTCAAGTGATTACTCGATCTGTGAAGTTGTATGAATGAAAAAACTACTTACTATGTGTTAATTTTTCAGAACACAGCTGAACCTATGCAGGTGGATGTTCCACCTGAAGACAATGAAAACAATGAAACAGAATGTTATGTAGTTGAAAACCCCACTTTGGATTTGGAGACATACGCCGCGTCTTATACTGGTTTTGCTAAGCTGTATAGACTGATGTTTGTAGCTGACCACTGCCCTTCTCTTAGATTAGAAGCACTAAAAATGGCTATATCTTACGTCATGACAACATACAATGTAAGCCTATATCAAACTCTCCACAAAAAACTTGCTGAAGCAGTAGCATCGGCCGGCTTGCCTGATGTTGCGGTTCAAATGGGCTCACAAGATATACCAGTCCTTGACACAATATGGATAGAATCAAAAACCAAGAAGGCTGCTATTAAGTTGGAGAAGTTAGATACAGACCTCAAAAATTACAAAACAAATTCAATAAAAGAGAGTATTCGGAGAGGTCATGATGACCTTGGTGATCATTACCTTGACTGTGGGGACCTCACAAGTGCATTGAAATGTTATTCAAGAGCCAGAGACTACTGCACAAGTGGCAAACACATCATAATGATGTGCCTGAATGTTGTGAAAGTATCAGTGTATTTGCAAAACTGGGCTCATGTTCTTAACTATGTGTCCAAAGCAGAGGGCACTCCAGATTTCAATGAAGTCCCTGGTAAAGACTGCAACCAGTCAATATTGACACGCTTAAAATGTGCTGCTGGCCTAGCTGAATTAGCAACAAAGAAGTACAAGTCAGCTGCAAAACACTTTTTAGCAGCCAGTATTGATCATTGTGACTATCCAGAACTTCTAAGCAGCAATAATGTTGCCATATATGGTGGATTGTGTGCACTTGCTACTTTTGATCGTTCTGAACTACAGAAGCAAGTCATAGTTAGCAGTTCTTTTAAATTATTTTTAGAATTAGAGCCGCAGTTACGTGACATAATTTTTAAATTTTATGAATCTAAGTATGCTTCTTGCTTAAGGCTACTGGATGAAATAAGAGATAATCTACTGTTAGACATGTATTTAGCTCCACATCTAAACTCACTTTACATGAAAATAAGGAACAGGGCATTAATCCAGTACTTCAGTCCATACCTGTCAGCTGATATGCGCCTCATGGCTGCAGCGTTTAATCGTACAGTAACAGCTCTTGAAGATGAGTTAATGCAATTAATACTGGATGGCCAAATCCAGGCCCGTATTGATTCCCATAATAAAATTCTGTATGCTAAAGATGTTGATCAGAGAAGCACTACTTTTGAAAGAAGTCTGGCTATGGGAAAGGAATACCAACGACGAACTTCAATGCTAATTTTGCGTGCTGCAATGCTCAAAAATCAAATCCATGTGAAGGTGAGAATAGTTTGTTTTTTTTCTGTATGTTATTATGCACTGCTGATTTCCAGATAAAAATATAAATAAATTTGTTTACAGAATGTTGGCAGGGACACCGGGCCTCAAAGTGGTGAAGCCCCAGGATCCAGTACCAGCCTCACTCCTCGTACCTTTGACACTGTGCCCTTGTGATGAACTTACTCATAATATTAGTCTACAGAACATTTTGGCGTGACAATTTAAATAATGTAATCAACTAATTTAGAACAAGCATTTGAATGATGAACAAATGTTATAAAATATTTTCTAATTAATCCCACTGTGGAGGAATTAGGGACATGTACTATATTTTTATTGTCACGTGAAATCAGATCTTATTTTTAAAAGAACTCTTTTTGTGTATTGAGTAATTTCTGCTTTTGTTTTTTGTTTAACGAGACTGCAGGAGTAGGCCCGCAAAGTTTCAACAGTTCTGCCATTGCAAACTACTGATAATTATTGTTTTAAGGAAAATGTTTTATCAGCAATCACAGAAACTTGAACAGCTGGTGCAAGCATTATTTCTCAACATTGTTTATACTGAATTATTCTATGTAACCACAAAATATTATGTCTACGTAATTTTTAATTAAAAAGTAAAGGCATAATTTGTTTTACTATTTAAATTGTCTGTACTACATTTTAATTTCTTCAGCTCAATTTGAAGATTGTGACATAATGACATCAGGAAATAACATATTATTATCACAGTACAGTTATCTTCTTTGTTCAAGGTGAAACATCTATGCTAGCTAGAATTATTGTGGAAATGTGGATTTCGTATTCACATACACACTAGAAAGTGTTCTGTGGTACATACTTTCATTTTATAATTAAAACTAACTTTCCTGTGTAAGGAATGATAATATATATGTAAGGAATAATAATAATACGTAATGGTTTGACAAAAGTAAAACAAAATACAAAGTATTAAGGTCAGATCTTTAAAATTTATTCTCATTAAAAATGAATGTAATAAAATGTTAACTATCTGTTTTGCTGCAAGTTATAGGCTGAAGGCAGGTGGGGCAGGTACCAGTGGCAACACCAAAAGCAGGTGGACGGCTACCTGCACAGGCCACTAACCACTGAAACAATAAATAAATATTATAAAATAGCCAATTGTACTTACATAAACTATACAAGCAGAAGTAACTTTGTGTCTGCTGCACTTGCGTTATTAAACAGCTAAACCAATTTTAATTAAATTTGATAGGAACATTGAATGCTTTCAGAGGTTTACGCGAATGTCAGAAATTGAAATAAAACTACTATTTTAATGGATTCTATCGCGGTTTCTTTAGATTTTTGTTCCCGACGTAAAAGCTAGCCTATAACTGACGTGAAACACCGCCGCTCAACGAAGTCGCCGAACATTCTGATGGCACCAGTCGTATTAGATTTGATAAACCACAGATCCTCGCTAAAGAAAAAGCAAATTCCTACCTATTATGTTTCGCGAGCCTATTGAGTTTAAAAATCACCCTTATTTCAATAGAGAAGATGGCTGGGAGATATCACCTACTAGGGGCCCAATAATAGACAAACTTAAAACCAAACCCAAGAGCAGTGCTGCCAGACCCCAAGACACAGCTGAGCGCATATTGCATAGGTGAGAATACAAATAAATAATAAGAATATGATGCTGGAATGAGCAACACCTACTATATAGATGAATACCATTTCAGTCTGCCCATGACCAAGAATGAAGAAAGCCTACCTTTTATTGCAATAACTGACTTGTGCAGGTAGAAGTAAAATAACCAATATTGAATCCCAATATTCCAATTAGGTACCTCATACAGACAGCTTCTATGATAATAAACACCGCAAGAAGAATTTTGGCATAAGGGCAGTGGCAAACCGGGAACCTCTGGTAGATCAGCACATAGACATATTCCACAAACTATTATCGTGTTCAATATTATACTGTCTGCCTCCGTGCTCAAGTGATCAGGTATATTTGATGTAGGATGTGGAAACTGGCTTATATCTGCAAACAAAAATATCTATTAAATGCTTTACTTTAGTAATAAACACAATTCAAAATAACAGAATTATTTTACCAAAAATAGTCATTATGTTATCAACAATATTTTTATCATGATCCCAGTTAAGGAGTTCTGATTGTAATTTGTTGTGCCAGTACTCTGACTGTCCAACAAGATGTATGTTTGTTCCCAAGCCTTCTGGAGTTACTTCTACATGAAGCCAGGTTCTATCATCTAGAAAAATAAGAATTTATTCTCAAATAAAAATATATATATTTTATGAAAATTGGTTATATTAAGACAGTAGCTTTTATAATAATAATACCTAAGAATATCCTTCTGTACTCATCCTTAAAAGAAGCATTCTGAGGTTCCATAATGGTACAACACTGATCTATATTTTCCATTTCATAGAAATACTTAGCAAGTTCATTAACATATTGTTTAAATGTTTCAATAATTTCGTTTAGACAACAATATTCAAGATTTTGCATAGATGATAAAGGCAAATTTGCTGTTAATACAATTAACTTCTTTGGAGATTTATACTGAATGAATACTTCGTGTTTTCTTAGTTCATCATCTTCAATCACAACTTTGATATCTCGTAAAGTTTTTCCAAAGTAAACGCCAGTATTACCTTTCCTTACAAAAGTTTCTATTTCATGCAAAATTTCTACATCAATTAATTCAGCGGTTACTGCATTTACTTGTTCTGTATTACTTTGCAACAAGCTATTTAAACTTTCAAGTAAGAAGTATATATCGTTTGGCTTTTTTCTGGTAATTGTACAAAGAAGCTCTTCTATAAACATGTTGCGTAAAATTATTTCGTATTATCACTTCCAAGTAAATAAATAATTCCGTAGGATTCAGTCTATAGTAAATCCAGCTTTAGTAAAGCTTTACTCAGTCACACAAAACACAAGATATTTTGTGTGTAACAAGTTAGTTTAAAATTTTAAATTACCGACATTACCGTAGTTCAGCTGTACTCAAACTCTCACTAGCTAGAGTATTATTTTTCTTTGATACATAGCTAACCTAAAGGCTAAAGTACGGAGCGTACGGAGTTAGTTTATTAATGTTGTAAGTTGTTGTTGATGTTCACTTGATGCTGGGCTTCTTTGACAGACTTTGGGCTGCGCTGCCGGCTGCGTTGCTTGTCAGTTGTCAGTGGCTTGTCAGGAGTGTCACTGTCACAACTCACAAGGGAAAAATAAGTAAACTATAGAGTGCACATATTAAGTATGAACAGTAGGCACTAGTAGGAACAAATAAAATTTTGTGTCAAAACAGTGCGCGCCGTTTTATTAAAACTATTTCTAAACTTAATAATACCCCAATACTATCGAAAACATCGATATTTCCACATACAAATCTGTCGTATCAAAGAAAATCAGTAAACGAGCGCACTTACAGCTAAAAAATTACCTACGCTCGGCACAACGGGCTCCGGCTCAGCACAGCGATGCGCGATTAAAAATCCACTCTTTCTTTATCTGTTACTACTACAAAACTTGTGGCAGTAGTACAAACGTATGAGCCAAAAGACTCCCATTCCAAATGAAAGGGAGAAAAAAGTTGACGTTTACAAAGCTTGCTGTGTGACCAGCCGACAAATACACAGCAATATAATAATAGTAACAATTAATAACAATACATTATTTATCAGTTATGGGAAATCCCCAGTTGCGTTCTAAAACTCAATCGGCGATCTCTCTTTAGTGGGACTGAAACCAAACCAACAGGATATTTGCGTATTGAGATTGCCAACTAGGCGATTTCCACTAGGGTGGCTCTGCGGCTATCGATAGGTGGATTCGACTTACCGAAAAAAATATAATCCCAGATCAGTCTTATATTTAACGAAATAAATTAGAGTAGAAAACGATAAAACTTTTGTAGGTATATAAGGACTTAGGTACTGGATACAGATTTGGGATATATATTTGGCTTGCTGAAAATTAAGGGGGTTTACCTACTACTACTAGGTTTAGCTACTAATACTAGGTAGGAGAGTTATTAGGGCACCAATAAACTCCCGTAAATATCACGCTATTTGGAATGTACAATGTGAGATGAGATGAGATGATGAAGAGATGGTGAAGTTTTCTTTAATAAATTTATTGATTCCGAAGCACTTGGTTCTCAGTCTCGCAAAAAAAGTTTTAGTTTTGATTTTTTATTAATTTCTATGCCTCCCTTTTTTTCTCTCCCTCTTTTGTATAAAATAGGATTCTATTCCCTTGCTCCACTTTGGAGCTTCGACAATATTTTAAGCAAGTTTTAGAACTACAGTGCTTAATAACCCATGTCGGAATAAAATCAAGTATGTTACAATTATTAACTTTGAAAATTAAATAAGAAACAAATTTTTCAAAGTCTGGAGTCATTGGGTTTGCTGCTATTTATTAGCATAAAAATTAAAACGTGAGCAGTTCTTACTAGTATAGATTATTTAATTAGGTAAAATATAAACAATACATTATGTACAATTTTATTATTTTTTTTAAATCCGCGGATGGCGGTGTTCAAATATTTGATTGAGCGTTTTGCCCTAAAACTAAGAAAATATTTATTATTTACTTGTACTAAGAGATCTACTGTAGAAAGGATTCTACACATATTTTAATATAAATATCTATTGGCAAAGGCAAATAAAAACATTCGTTATTTCATTATAAAATAGAGTAAAACAACACACAATCACAACAACCTAATTTTAAAATTGTCAAACAGGAAATCACAAGGAGTCGCATCTAAAGATTTCATGAAATATAAATCTGGAGTCAGTAAAATTTGCACAATTATTGCAAAGAGTATAAATATTTTGTAAAGTTAAAATATTTCAAGTCATTATACTAATGACATAAGACGTAACATTAACATGTTATGTACATTTCTGTTCAAAGGCTTTCTCTGTAATTACAAAGAAGTTGTCGGCTGTGGTCTAACAAGTTTGGTTTCAACCTTAGTCATCTCGTCACCCCTGTAAAGCTCAACTTGTAAAATGGAAAATACTTGTATTAATTGTTTGACTTCAGGTAAATCATTCACAGCATTCCATGTTAATTCCATTTTTGAAAGTCTTGAGCAACCCTCGTTTTTAATACACTGGTATTTTCCAGGGAAGTCCTGTAAACAATAATTAATTACTTAAGTATTATCCTTTACTTTATATAAATGCCTTCCACCCCAAACAATAATAGGTATGTTTTATCTATACAAATAAATCAAATTAAAGTGTATGTTTGTAATATTAAAATAACCACTTTTTACTACATGCATATAATTGTATAATACGGTACATATACCAAAATATCATTTTTTTCCAATTTTTGTCTGTTTGTTACGGCTAATCTCCGGAACGGCTGGACCGATTTTGACGGGACTTTCATTGGCAGATATCTGATGTAATAACGAGGAACTTAGGCTACTTCTATTTTCGAAAATTCTAAAATTATTACATAACTTTCTACGCGGACGAAGTCGCGATCACAGCTAGTCGTAATATATAGTTAGGGAGGTACATCAAGTTTTTTGTAACATCTTTTAGAATTATTTCCAAAAGATTATTAGTGAAGTCGGTGTTTGTCCGTGCACTAGGCCAACAGACTATAATAAACAATAATAATACAGAATTAGAGTGTGAAAGCCTTACATTATTGAAAAATATTCTTCTGTTCAATCCCATTGCAATTATTATCACGTCAATATATTTCTCTCTCACTTCTACAACAGCTGCGTCAGTTATTAATGGAGACTTCATTTCAATGTACTTTAGTGTGTACATTTCTGTAGATAATTCACTAGCTTTTTTTGCATTATATTTTTGTTTGTTGCATTGAGCTGCTACCGAACGGACCTTGTCTGCGTGCCATTTGGGCGTTTCACGATAATTTAGACTTGCAGCTAACAACCTGAAAATAGTTAATTTAGGTTTATAACATAGAATAACATCATTGGATAAGTAAGTCCTATAAAGTTGTTGTGGTGGCACACAAGGTTGCAGGTTTGAACCCATTACAGGCAAGTACCAAGTACCAATGTGACTTTCAAAAGATATATGTACTTTTTTAATTATTATATGACATTACTGCCAATCGTTGAAGGATATCATCTTAAGGAAACCTAGAGTCTAATTATAATTGCTTAATCAAATCAATCAATTGATCAATGCTTGTTCTGTGCTGTGCCCAACAGTGGGGCATTTATAAGCCGCTATTATTATATCACTATTATTAAATAGATTATAGAAATTGTATGCTTGTTAAGATCTTCAGTGTGAAGTGTATATCAAATAGAACAAACAGTATAAACAACAGGTTAATTAAAAGTATCATCTATAATCTACTATTGTCAATTAATAATTGCTAATTATTTACCTGTGAACCATAATGTCAGCATATCTTCTTATAGGGCTAGTAAAATGGGTATAAAGAGGTACATTTAAGGCGTAATGGGCGAAGTCATCTTCGTCACAGCCATCAGCACAAAAATATCTGGCTCTTGTCATAGGCTTTGCACACAACATGTTTAAAACCATAACCTTGCCTTTATCTGTGCAATCAGGTCCAACATGTGCCAACAAGGATCGGTGCAAATGTCCAGCAGATTCAATATTTAAGTCAATACCCATGGGCTTCAATGACTTGGCAAGTTGTTTCAACATGAACCCGCTAGGCTTTGGATGACATCTTAAAAATGCCAGTGTTGGATGATCCTCTCGTATACGTTCAGCTACTGTCATATTAGCTAGTAACATAAACTCTTCAATAAGTTGATGGCTTTCAGTAGATTCATATATCCAAAAAGAGTCAGGCAAGCCATTGACAGCATTCAAATGGAAAGCAACTTTTGGTTGATCAATTCTCAAAGCACCATTATCAAATCGATGTCTTCTGAATTTTGCAGCAATGCTGCCAATAATTTTAATTGCTTTGTATATGTCCTTGTACACAAAACCATTATATGTTTCTGGGAACTTTTCTTCACTATCATCTTTATCTTCAAGAACTGCTTGAGCATGTTCATAAGCTAGTTGACAACAAGAATTAATCACTGTTTTTGCAAATCTGTGACTAAGAACTTCTGCATCTTTATTTATTTCCCAGAATACAGAAAATGCCAACTTATCAACACCAGGAAATAAAGAACAGAGCATGCATAGATCATCTGGTAACATATGATAAGCTCTTTCAACTAAATATATGGTTGTAGCCTTGTCAGCCACTTTATCATCTAATGGAGTGTCTTCAGTTAAGAAATGAGCTACATCTGCTATATGAACTCCAATTTCATAATTTCCATTCTCAAGCTCCCTACAGGACACTGCATCATCAATATCTCGACAATTTGATGGATCAATACTAAAAACACACAACTTGCGGCAATCTTCTCTGATCGATATCTCTTCATCAGGGATTTTGTAATCTAAACGTGGGTATAAATGTCTGACTTCTGGACCGAAAGGTGTTACATCCAAATCTGTCTGAGACAAAATTGCTTTTGTTTCTGATACCATGTCTCCAGATTGTCCCATGTTACAGACAATTTTACCCATAGCAAATCTGGTATCTGTCCAATCTGATATTGTCGCCAAAAATAATGTATTTTCATAAGTCTTAGCATCAGCATAAAAATTATCAGGCCAGCTTGTGAAAGGTATATTAAGCCTTGGAATTCTGAGATCACGTGGAATAAATAAAGCTCTCTGTCTATTTTTATCTGGCATTAATTTCAATGATCCAACACAATTCCTATTGTGATTTTTTTCTTTAATATATACAACTTTTCCCTTCTTTTGTTTATTTTCATCATTTTCTTCAGAATCGCTGTCTAAAAGTTGTACAACTACGCAGTCACCTTCTAAAGCACGATTACGATTTTTAATTCCATCAATAAGAATATCTTGTTCACTTCTGTCACTACTAGACACATATGAGTGTTGAAATTGCTTTGGGTTTATTCTTAACAGGCCTTCAAGAAAACCATTCTCTTTCAAACCAGCTTCTGCCTCTTCTGGTGATAAATATGGATCAAATTTGAGATCATTACTTTCTTTTGTATTCTTTTTCTTGTTTTTCTTCTTGTGAGATGGAGAATTATTTTTATCACTGTTGTCCATATTAACGCTATTACCTTCCACTTGAGCCAAAGACAGCATTTTAAAAGGTTCACCACCCCTCATGTTAAATGACTTACTAAGTAAAGGATGTTGTAAGAAGTTTTGTATACATTTCGGACTCATTGTTTCACCCAATACATTTGGGGAATTTGGGATACTGACAGAGTGCATTAGTGGTGCAGATTGCAGTAAGGGGGTGTTTGGTAAGCTGGCTGCAAGTTGAGTTGTGTTAAAAAAATCTCTTCTTATAGGTACACTGTTGGATAATTGAAATTGAGGATGATGGCGAAGGTTTTCCAAGTATCTTGAGTTGGTTGCTGCATACAATGGACTTATTTGGTTTGCAAAAAATTCATGCAATGAAACCACGTCATTGTGACCTGGACGCCCCCTATTTGACTGTGATGAATGTGGGGTATTCATGGCTTCTTGTGATGGAATTTTCAATTGCTTTAACCTCTCTTTTTTCTTTTGATTTTTCCTTTTTGGAAATGCAACCGGACTGTCTCCTTGGTCTACTTCATCACTTTCGCTGTTAACATTTAAGTTTTGGCACTGAGTAGATATATCACTGATTGAAGAATTGGTAAAGGTCTGAGAAGGTATTCCAGCCTCACCTTGTGATTGTTTATGCCGAGACAACGATGAATGCTTATGAGATTTTTTCACCAGGCAGTGGTTCTGGTGATCTTGAACCCTATTATTTAGAGAACTTTTAGAACGTAAAGGTTGCGACGTGGAAAGTTGTGCACCAGATGGCCTATTTACGTCAAAATTTCTTTCAGATATACAATCACACAAGTGAGACATGTTATTAAATTTCGGAAGACGTTAAATTAAGACAATGATACTACAAATTTCCTTATGAATAAGTAACGTACAATTAAAATTTATTGAACTTTTTATTCTCTTTACCAAAATTTTAGGTTGACAAACTAGGCCAAGGTTACCAGCCTAAAATTAAAATAAATTATATTTCACAACATAACACAACATTTGTTAATTTCCACGCAGTGTTGCTGTCAAATCATAATTTGCTATTTTTTAGCACAATCAATTTATTAAAAGAAATCTTTAGTACTGAATAGCGCAAGTTTACGAAACTATTTTAAATGATATTTATTTTACGTAAATATTTTAGTTTTTTTAGTTCAATGTTAGTCATCTGGTACACCACTTTTCACTAAACACAACCTCTAGGCTCGAAACACTATTCTATGAAACAACACTAGTAAGTTAAGCACCAAAGACAAAGATGTAAGTTCTGCACATTATCATTATCTGTGGGCACAACATAACCAAAAATACAGAATTTGATTTTGACAGAAGTGTTTTATTGATCAGAAATATACCGAATTGGTTAAAATATATACTGTATTTTCATAAATAAGCTCTATTTTGGTTAAACAAGTTGCTGCATCAACGATACGCTGTTGAATAATTTAAGTGAAGCTTTCTCCTTACATTAACTTATTTACACAGGATGAAACTCATAACACACAACATGTTAACATCGAAGTGTTTAAAGGGTGTTTTGACTGGATACCCTCTTGCCATAAACGCTACTGATATACAAGTAAAAGAAGTCAATTTTAACCCAGAATTTCTTACTCGCGTTATTCCAAAATTGAACTGGGAAGTTCTATGGGCCGCTGCAAATAGCATTGGGCATGGCGAAGGACTACCTAAAACTCTAGAACCCAAATTTGAAGAAAATGAAGAGTTATTGAAAAGGTTACACAGAGTCCTTTTTGAAGTCGAAGTTGAAGAAGGAATTCTTACATGTCCAGAAACAGGACGACAATTCCCTATCTCGAAAGGAATTCCAAATATGTTACTTACAGAAGCTGAAGTCCAATAAATAAATAATTATGGTTTTTAAATTAAGACTTTTAGTTTAAGCATAATTAATTTAAGCTATAGGTACATATTATTATGTGTATGAAGTTAATTTAATGTAATACTTAACTATATTTTTATCAACGATAAAATAAATATTGATTTTTAAGTATATTGTTTATTTTAATATGCTTTAGTTACTATATAACGAAAAAAGGTCAATGCATGACTAGATGGTAATTAAAAGAATATCCTAAATTAATCTTTAAAGCCGATAGTTATAGAATGAGTATTTTAACATTAAACATAGGTAGACGGGGACCTGGGACCATTCATACCCGTGCAGTGTTAGAATCTGACTACACATTTTGGGTTCTTGTGATAATTTAATAACAACCATCCTTGTATTTGGACAAAAGTAGCAAAATCCTAGGAAAGCTTATTACAAACCATCTTTTGGCTTTGGAGCAAACAAAGAATAAAAGACTGAATAAGAAGGTAAATTAAGGCCATTATTTCTATAATTTTGTGAGAGCTACCAATTTTTGTTTCCTGCAACTAGTCATTTCAAATACCTACGTAAGGATCGGATTATTTTGCGCGGGTAACTATATCGTAGTAGCATACAGACAAATTAGTATTACATTATGAAACCTAAATTATTTTGATTAAAGTTGCGACGTCGACGCCGTTTCAAAATCTAATCGGAATAAAGATAATGTCTAGAACCAATCATATGGACCTAGATAGGGTACCTACATAAATCGTTACTCTAATGTACAATGAAAGCCAAAAACATAATAGACTACTTTAGAAACAATATTTAGAATCAAAATACGACTCGGAATCTGCGATGATTCAGTTACATTGAGTATGAGTTCCAAGTTTATTTTATACTTAGGTATGCTAGGTACCTAAATTATATAATATTATAGCGATCAATAATTTATTTGTAACCAAAAACAGTTTCAGTCAAGACTATTAATTCAATCGTCGACGGTCTGTCTCATCGATTTTTTTATCGGCCATTTTACCCTTGTTATACGAGTTCTGTGATTTTAACTAGCCGTCATGCATTGTGGTTTCCAAAAGCTGTAGGTACCGTTAGTACCTAAATAAAAATTAAGACCAACATACGACGTAGGTTTATAAAAAAAAAATGTTTAATGCTGCGAAAGTCAACGTTTAATATAGGTACTTACCTACCTATTAAACTTATTATAATAAAATATTTTGATAAGTTTAAATAGGTAGGCAGGTAGTTTAGAACAAACAAAGGCGTTTTATTTTAAAGTAAAAAAGATAGGAAACCCCGTCTACATGTTTTTTTCCATAATTTATGCTCTTGATCCCACAGTCAAATCAGGGGCAAATATAGTTGAAGTACCTAAATAACTATGTAATGATAATTGAATAAATAATATTAAAATGTTTAGATTGCATGTACATTCTAATAATTATATTATAATTTATAGAGTATTTCGATATTTGCTATATAAGCAGCAGGCTTCAATATTATGTGTCATTACTCTGAATTAAAAGTATTACTAAGTAGGTTCTTCTTTGTAAGACTATGTCGTACTAAGTACTTAAGTATACCGTTAACTTTATGCACAGAACATATTATATACCCTAACGCTTTGTATCGATTAAGAAATAAAAACAGTTGACTATCGCTGCCTCATAGAAATGTGTCAATCGATTTCTGCGCACTAGCGTGCGTAAAGCCTAGTTCACACGAGCGCACACAATCACAAACCTCAACTTCCAATGATTTAAGCAACTGGATGAACAGCAACAACTAGACTGGAATTAGTTAGTCAATATGATATTTTAGTCACATGATGTTATAAGAATATTAATTTCGATTATACTCCGGTTAAAAATGAAAATAGGAAGTCCGTACAAACAGTCCTCTATTAACGAGAGGATTACGTTTGACAGTTCGAAACGCAATCCATTACACGCATGCTTCAGACTTCGTTTTATGTAGATTAAAAAAAAAAAAAAATTATAAAAACGAATCCCGCACTAAGGAATTTAATCCTTGTGTCGCGGGGGGTTTAACAAACATTCAAATCACACGCACAAAGAACACCCAGACTTGAAACAAGCATTTGTGGGTCACACAAATGCTTGTCCCATGCGGGGATCGAACCCGCAGCACGTCGCGCACAGAGGGTATTGGCGTGGTGACCTGTGACCACTCGGCTACCCGTGCAGTCAAAAATAATATTACAATTATATCTTTTGCTAGTGACGAGGGACGTTTTCATAGCGTTAGTTTTTGGTCTTTGTGTTTATGTACTTTCGATTTTGGGATTAACAAACTCTTTAGGTGATCTGTGGATTGCGGGTCCATATTGATCTTTTATGTTATATCACATATGGAACACATATGGAATGCAATAAAGAATTGAATTAATATATGAAATAGACATGCAATGGGTACCCGCGCAGCCCGCTTTGAAAAACCTTTATTCATTACAGCTACAATGACTTTGTAGTCGATTTGTTACAATAAAAATAATAAATTGTTATTTTACCGACGGCATACTCTCAGAGGTCATCTTAATTACTGTATTCTGTGAAGGTAATATGTATACATGCACTCTTATATTACATTTAATATTACACTTGTAGATAAATAAAAATAGACACTTTCTTCCACAAAATAGGGATTTTAGAATAATAACTTTGGTACCTATTTTATCTTACACTAGCTGTCCCCCGCGACTTTGTTCGCGTGTTTTTGTTTCAACGGTTTTTCATTTATGCTCCGCTCCTATTGGTCGTAGCGTGATGTTATATAGCCTTCCTCAATAAACGGACTATCCAATACAAAAAGAATTTTTCAATTCGAACCAGTAGTTCCCGAGATTAGCGCGTTCAAACTAACAAACAAACTCTTCAGCTTTATAATATTAAGTATAGATAAAGTCGAAACACGCCGATATAGTAAATTAGTAGTTCTAGTAAATTAATCAGTTTGGCCGACTTTGATATCTCTAAAATTGACTGGAATTATAAAAGTCCAATGTGACTATAACCTTTCAGATTATTACAATATGACGACGCCATAAATATTGAATGGATAAAGCTATAATGTAAGTTTATATTTACGAAGTATAAAACGTTATTTAACTAAACCACAGATAATAATATAGGTTATTTACTAGACCCTAGATTAAGGAAGGCAAAAATAAATAAGAAAATAATAGAAACAAGTAATGTTTTGTTTATTTCAATTGAACAATAAATTATAATCAATATTAGTCACTATGCTGGTAATTTCTCACATTATTTCGCCCTCACTCTATTAAATAAAATGATTGTAACAACTACCATATTTATAATTCATCTATGTATGGAACCATTGCTAGATTTCCTGCAGCTCCCATGGACAGTTTGTTCTTGGCAGCATTGGAAAGAGTCTGTAAATACGAAATATAAAATTAATTAAACAACATTTATCGAAACTTTCAGTACCAAAGTGGTAAGAGAAATATTTACGTGTGACTAGTATCTTAGTTAATCATGCATAAAACAATCTGTTAATCTATATACGTAGTTATTTTAAAATATCTATCAACTTACCGATACAATGTCATTGGTAGAGAGTATATCGATTTCCCTAGCAATGTCGGCGGGTGACTTAGCTTGGCCAGTGTAGAAGCCCTGGGCGGCGATAGATTCAGCGAGAGATGTACCCTCGTCGGCTTCGCTCAGGATCTGGAGTTTCAATTGGCTCTTGCCAGCTTGGATAGCCTCACTCGAAAGTGTCGGGTTCTTCAGCAAAGCACCAACAGCCTTCACCGCCTAGTAAAAAATATAATAAAACATTTGAAATGTTTGTTAAGAAAAATACAGTTTTCTTAATAAAACTCTTCTAAGATAATTTTCAATAGGAACTAGTGGTACTCTCCTGTATACAGCTTTGCGAAATATACTAGTAATTAATTTAAGCAACTGATTTATGTAAAACTGAAAAAAAACTGCTATCTGAATTTATCATTTATCATGTGGTAAGTAGAAAATTAACCAGATGAAATTTTATACTAACGGCATTGGCTTCATCTTTGGGTACAGACAGTACGACACCAAAGAGTCCAGTTTCGGAATAAGTGACGTTGAAGCCGGCAGCAGCAAACGGACCAACATTGCCGATAGCCTTAGCCAAGGGCGAGTTGTCTGCACCCCACTTGGTAACTGGGCCGTTGCCAAGAGCTGAAATAAATTGACCATTTAAAGAATATCAACACTAAATGCAATGTATGAATGTGTTACATATTCGTTATAACCTTAGAGTAAAACTAAGGAACTATAGTATGAACTGTGGGCACGAGTATAAACAAGTCAAATTGTGTCATAGTGTCACACAAAAAAGGTTACATCTGATCCGAGAACATAAACCGCCAAAACTCGAATGCAACTTAAGTTTGAAATTTTCTCAGTTTTTCTTACTGTCATTACTTTATATCTTAAAGTGACACAGAAGGAGACTTAAAATTAAGTTGAGTTTTAGTAAAAAACTTAAAAACAAGCTGTCCAAAAATTAAATTCGAAATGTGTAATAAGATGATCATTTTGACAAATATATCTTTTTAGGTAAATATTTGGTAGACTTACCTTTTGCAGCTACGGCCAAGGCCAGACCCTGTGGAGTGCCAGCGGGAGCACCTTGCACAGCAAGGGCGACATGCGCCAAATCTCCACCCATTTCTTTCCTGTTTATGAAGAACAGAACCTTATTGCAATATTTGGCAATAGTATGGCAAAACTTAATTTAGCCGTCATTAATTAAAGGTTATGATGGCCTTTTCTAAAATATAAAAATTTACCACTAAATGATCAAGTTATGATGAAGACATAATTTATTCACAAATCAAACTAAAATTATCAAATAGATTATTGAATTACTACTTATCGAGGGCATTTTTTGTTACCAACACATTTTTTATATACCGTTACTGTATTTTAACATTATACAGTATTTTATTTAGTCTTAAGTATTAATGTTACCTTAATTCACCGCCGATGTACTTGGCGGCTTCAGCCTGAGTAGCGTCTGTAGACGGTAAGGTAAGATTCTGAGCAATCATGTTGGCTTTTTCCTAAAAGCAAAGTAAATAAGTATTATTAAACTGTTTTGGTAACTAAATAATGATTTTTTGTATGTAAATTTAACCAAGGATATAAGGTTTACAAAATAAAAAAGCTTTAGCTATTTCCTCGATATAAAAATAATATATATACAGTCAAAACCGTTTATGGCGACATCGTTTAGGACAACATACCGGTTAAATTGACCGAAATCAAAGGCTCCTGGCCAAAAAATCCTGGCTGAATGCAATATGACCGCCTTAAAGAAAATATTGGTTTTTACGACATTGTTTACTACGACATACCGCATTAAGCGACCACATTTGGTTAATGTTTTAGGGGAATTATATCTGTAGAACGACCGGCTAAGCTGTATTGTAAACAATTTGAATAGATACCAGTATCCACATCTGCCACAGTATAATCAGATCAATGGCTATTATCGGAAAAGTAAACAAAGTTTAAGGTCTTTTGTAATTCTTAGAAACAAAGCACATGCATGCCGTAGCCTCAAGGCCCGCTTCGTCATATCTCTTAAGTCAGTTTGTTACTTATCTTTACACAAGACGAAAACATATTGTTGAGTTAACTGTGAAAATTGTAACATGTCGCAAACAAAAAGAAAACAAATCAATATCGAAGAAAAATCGCGTATTATTTCAAGCTAGAGAAAGGAATTCCAAACAAAGACCTGGCAAAAGAATATGGTGTATCACACTCGACAATTTCAACCATTTGGAAAGAAAGGGAAAAAATTCAAATCCTTTATGACAAGAATTTTTTGGAAATGAAACAATTCAGAACGACGCGGCATACGAAGATTGAGGAAGCTTTGTTAAAGTGGTTTAAATATCAAAGGATAAATAATGTGTGACAGAAGTGTTCCAAACAAACTTAAATTACAGATTTTATGCATACAAAAATGATGGAAAAATGATATTGTTCTTTTATATTAGGTATACGTTTGTATTGAAGTAAACAAAATGTGGTTTAATTTCCTACATGAATATACATATTATCTTTCCTATTAATACCTGTCACTGGTTATTGCAACTATCGGTTTTTACGACTAAATATGAGTAGTCCCTTCGATGTCGTTATAACAGATTTTGACTGTATATGAAATATATATAAATATAATAATAATATGAAAAGTAGATATTGGTTATGATAGCTTAGCTAAGGTGATAATAAAATATGTAGTTTATCTTTTACTTAAAAAAAACTTATGGTGTATTTTATTCTTGTAACATGAATTTAAATTATTTCACGCGCGGTTTAAGGCTAACGCAAAGCAGACGAGCATGATCGATCATGGTGTGACGTCACAAAACGATAAAAAGAAGAAAAGTGGCAGATCAACGGGTATAAATTCTGCAGTCCCTAGGATCATTACTGGAAAGTTGTGAACCCTGGAAAGGCTGCTAACCTTCTATGGCCGGAGTAAATAAGAAAACTAAAGTCACACACAATTGCCCAAACTAGAGGCTAAGTGCAAAAAGCCCAGTAAAACTAACTAAGCTACAAACTTACACTAATACAACACTGGTAGTGTTTTATTAATTCAGCACTTAAAGAAATTTTGTAGCCTAAACTAACTCTAGGTTACTTCAAACAAAATTTATGTAAAAGAAGTAAATAACCTATTTACCTGTGACTCTCCAACAACAGCGATAGCACAACGGCTCGGCGACATGTTGCTGCAGGTGTAGTGTTGGAGTGATTCCGAAGAAATCTTGCCAATCCTCTTGGGCGAGATGAACAGGGAATTGCCCAAGGTGCGGCGGTAGGCAGCCTTGTGCAGCAAGTCTACTGCACGGATCTAAATGGTGATATGGACATTACTAATTAGGTATAATTTATTACCCTGTAGAATCACTATTTGGGGTAAGGAAATCCTTGCTCACTTTCATTGTCAATGTTTTAAATCTAAATTTACCAAATGAATAAAAAGATTAAGCATATGAAACATGTGGTTTAAGGCATTCCCTGTTTCTAGCAAACAATCAAGGATTACCCATATTTAGTATATGTATATTTAAAATGTAATCATACTGAATATGGGTAATTCCTTTTTTTTCCATATCCTTGATTGTTTGCTCTAAACAGGGAATTCCTAAAACTACATGTTTAAAAGTTAAAAACAATAAAAATGACAAGTGGTAAATTGGCAAGAGTTTCAAATTATTTATTAACATACCTGGGGTGGAAGAGCTGCAATGTCAAACTTGAGACGAGACTCATTGTCAGTCAGTTCCCAGGGCCTGTACTCTTGGAAGGAAATCATGCTGTTCAGAATTTCCAGAGCAGCAGACAAATTGTCCTGGGTGGTCTGAAATTATAATGATAACCAAAATGTAACACAATAGGCATGTTTCCTATTTTTTTTTATATGTCCGTCTTGTAAATTAATGAATTTTATTGGGCACATATTTTTTCTTTTTTCCTGCAAACAAAAAATGATCAAAATACAGAGAACGGAAATTACGCGTGACGTCACTCCTCGCTACGATTTTTAGCGAGGCGTAGCGTCATAAGCCCCCACTCCGAAACTTTAAAGCGGTGTATCTTTGTATTTTTTTATTGTTTTGATAAAAGAAAAAATACGTGTCTAATATTTTTTATTAACTAACTGACGGACTAAATAGATTTTACCTTTTCATACCCAGGAAACATCCCTATTGTTTATGTTGCATCAAAAAGTGATTACAAAACTGCACTTACATTTAAAATTCTTCACTTTTTTATAATTAAATAATTTGTAAATATTGGGTTATTTTACAACAATAGAAGGACAATATAAGAAATCATGTAATTAAACATAATTTACTACCATTTGTATTTAAACACAAATAGATGCTACATATGCATAATAAATAATATAAATAATTAATAAGAAACCATTTAATGCTTCTCTACCATATATAGCCAAGCACAATCAGTGTAAAAACTTTTCCACACTCAATAACTTATTTCATTACTGTATTAATATAGTATTGTGTACATAAAGTATCTATGTAGTATTTTGTTTCATCTTATCATTTCTAAGGGTTTGTTGTAAATGTTTTTCTTTAATTTTCAATCAACCCTTTAAACTTTACAGTGAATGATTTCAAATATACAGTTACAAAATGTGTAATTATTAAACATAGTAAATAAAAATCTCAGGGAATTTTGTTCAATGATAAATGCCGAGACTGTGTGTTTAGACTAACAAAATTCTTTACCTCAAGAGTGTAGTAGATAAATTCACGATCACCAGAGGCAGTTACTGAAGCACCAATTTGGGCCAGTTTGCGGGCCATGATGAAGTTGTTTGCATTTTTGGTGCTGAGGCCAGCAGAAGCTCTGATAACGTGGGAAATACCGAGTTCGGTTGGAGGTTCATAGCGTGAACCAGCCCTGAAAAAGTAAAAATTACAATTGTATTTTTAAGCATCTGGTGAAGGCCCCTTGAAGAATGTATGAAACAATCAATTAATAGATTTATATAAAACAACAAGTAATTCTGATACCACAAGTAATATATGATATGATATCACTATGAACAACTTACTTGAAAGCTACGGTGACCCTGGTAACAGGGGACCCGTTGTCGAACGCAGCCACAAAAGTTTTGTGGGGCATGATCGTCGATGTAAGCTTGACTTCTCTCTTGGTAGCAGGCGCAGCCTGGGCGTAGCCCCTGATCTGTAAGCCCATTTACACATGTTTTCTAAAGTATTGAAAACGAATAGGAAAATGTCAAACTGGTTTACATAATAGGGGCTTGACAGTTCCACACTTATTGTACATGTTCATTTAACACTCAGCTAAAATCTCAATATTATGTAAGGTCTTGGTGGTATTTACCGTAACATGACGAATAAGAGGAGTTAGGAAGCTTTTCGATGCCATTTCGAGGAATTTCCTGATTTTACTCAGTGCCTGCAATCAAAAGCACGTCGTATCCGTCGGTTAAGGGACGTACATCAATATCGATATGACATAATAATTTGACATTTACTAAATCGATTAATAATATCAAAGCGATGTAATTTTTTTAATGGTACCTATACTAAATACGGTGTTCAAAATTTAGTTTTTCTTTGTAAATGCAATTGTAGTCTAAATTTGATGAAAAACTAATTCTTATTTCGTATATTTGGTTTGGTTTTGGCCATTGACACAAAAACCTACTTAGGTACTCATATAAAATTAATAATTAAATTTTATAAATTCTATAGACATGAATGCAAATAAAAGTCTTCGTTGATTTCTTCAACATTTAAATTACGGGTATCGGGATATGTCCTAAAACAATGTATGAAGTCTTAAAAAGCAATGTGCTCTGATCATTACCGTAAAAAAGAAAAATGTCACAATAAAAGACGTCAAAGTCAAAGTTGAAAGTGACGTACGCGTAGTACAATTATGCCGCCAAATTGATTTTCGGTATGTATTCATAACAAATATACCATTTCATTGCAAATAACGTAATTATACTTTGACAAAACATCTGTTTCAATTAGCATTGTGTGATCCAGTGCGCTACTATTGATGTAAAATTCACACGTAACCTAAATGCTCGACTTTTCATGCTCTCTAAAATTGTTTCCCTTTATCGCATTATTGTTACTTGTTTTATCGTGATTGTTGTTGAATTTTCAGGGAAGGAATGACAAGTTTGGTTGCATCGGAGTCCGTCACAGTGTTCGACGATATAAATTCAATCCTTACAAGTAGTTCCGATATAAATTGTTCTAAGAATCAACAGCGTAGACATGTCCTAAAGGCCAAAGAAAATATATACAAACACAAATGTAATAAAGTTCTTAAACGAAAACTAAAAAAGTACAAACTGAGACAAGATGGTTGTGAAGACCAAGATGTATTAGATGTATCAAAAACACTTGTTTCAGCGCTTATTATAAAGTCACCAAACAGCTCAAAGGATACAACTCATCAAGACAGAGCCTTAAGCGACTTTGAAGAATTCCAACCCATACCTAACTACCTTTTCAGAATGGGTAGGAGAAAAGAGACCTTGAAAATAAATAAAAACATAAAGCATTCTAATGTAGAAAGTAAACAGAATGCAATAATTAATATACCAGTCCCAATTCCTAATCAGGATAAAAAACAGACAAATGCATTTAAACTGTTAATGGATTCTAGAAATAAAATTATTGGTAGCAACTCACCAGGTAAAGAGAAAAAAGATGAGGTTATAGAAATAGAAGAAGTTGAAAGGAAAAGCTTAAAAGCTAAAAGAAAGTTGCTACTTCAAAAAATGGCGGAAGCCAAAGGTTCTACAAGAAACAAAGAAATAGAAGAATATCAGGATAAAGTAATACAAAAGAAAATGGAATTAAGAGCTGAAAAACTAAAAACTATGATATTAAAAGATACAAAATCAGTAAAGGAGAACAAAGATATAAATAAAAAGACAGTAAAAGCTGATGAACTGGAGAGTACAGAGAAAGTTGAAGTTATCAACAATAATGTATTGAAAAAGGTAACAAAGTCTTTGAAAATAGTTGATATATTTAACACTATTGAAGAAACTATTAATGTCAGTCCTGTGAAAAAAATTATCCACAAAGAAGATCAAGAATTCTTGGATAAGTTATCTCCATCTTTAAAGAAAAAAGAAAGTATGCTCTCATATTTCAAAAAGCTTGAAAAGGATTTTGACTGTCCAGAAGATTCTAATGATAATGTTATAAAAGTAAAGTTACAACCTAGAAGTAAAAAGAAGGGAAAGAAAAAGTTGAGTCTTAAAAAAGAAACTACAGCAGATTCATCTACATCTAAAGTAATTGAAATTATAGAAGATAACAATAGCATTGATATGTGCAGTAAAACTAATGATGACAATATACAAGTTAATGATAAAGAACTAAATACAACATCAGTAAATAACAATAAAAATAATTTTGAAGAAACTGTACCTCTTGAGAGGTCTATTTTAAATGATTTAGCAGTTAAAAGTAATAGAAAGAAACGTAAACGAAATGGCAATGTTGATATTAAAGTTAATGAGACAGAAAATTCAATATTAAACAATGATAGTCGGCCCAAGAGATCTGTGAAAAGACCAATGAAATACATTGACGATGCATGTATTTCAAGCTCGGATGAAGAATTACATATTTTTACTCCAAGGAAGAAAAAACATATTGAAAGTGTAGAAGATGACAAAGAGACTGTTCTCTTAAAACTACAAAAAGCAACTGAGGGAGGATTAAAATTTAAGTCTGAACAAAAGGTTGTTAAGAGTACAGATTCTTCAAAGAAACCTGCAAAGCTAGCTCCCATATTTGCACCTAAACAACTTGATCCAGCTGCTTTAGAAGCAAAACAAAAATTTTTACAGAGTGGAGTTCCTGAGAAATTAAAGAAAGTAATGAATCAGCAAAAGAATAATAACATGCCAGATCCCAGCTTTTCTGTTGTTGTTCATGTACAACAAAATTGTAAATCTATTGAAAATAATTGTGATCTGATGGTGCCTTTGAGGGCTATTAATGAGGAAATAATAACCTTAACATATGAAGTAGATGCATTTAAAAAATTACTACACCTTACTGATGTACCAATTGTTTATAATATAGAAAACAATTACAGAAATAACACACAAAGTATGCTACAAAATATAAAACTATTACACCCAAAGTTTCCAGTATATAGAACATATCGTTATTTAAAAGGCAAAGGCATGGGAGAATTTAAAGACTGTAATAATGTAGACTTAGATAACAGTATTGAAATTTTGACTGATGTAGTTGATGTTTTCAATGATAGCCCAGATAGATTGAATTGGACTGACAAATATAAAGCAATGTCAACGAATCAGATAATAGGTAATTTTGAAAGTATCAAAGAATTAAGAAAATGGTTAATATTATGGACTGAGAATGAATTGAAACAGAAATCTAAAACCAAGCGTAAAGCTGGCTCAGATTCATCAGACTACTATCAATCTGACACAGATAGTCGTGATAGTATTAAAACTATGAACAATCTGCTAATATTGACTGGCCCCACAGGATGTGGGAAAACTGCAAGTGTTTATGCAGTTGCTGCAGAGTTAGCTATGAAGGTTATAGAAGTTAATGCCAGCCGTAAGAGGACAGGAAAAATAATGTTACAAGACCTACAGGAGGCTACACAGTCACATAAAGTGAATAGAGGCTCTGGAAATATAGACAGTAGTCAGAAGTCTCAGGAAAAAAGCCAGGTTGAACTAATTAAAATAAATAAAAAGCGAGGCAGACCAAAAAAATCTGTGGAAAATGAGAAAATCAAAAAGTTGGCTGGTAAATCTGATCTTTCAAATGGTACACCACCAAGTCAAGAGAGCACAAGGACTGATTCATCTCTTATTCTTATTGATGATGCAGACATTGTATTTGATCAGGATGATGGATTTTCTTCTGCCATAGTGCAGTTAGTTCAGTGTTCCAAAAGGCCAGTTATCTTAATAACTTCATCCACAGTGTGTCCCCATTTACAAAGATTTTTACAGAATGGTAAAATATTAAGGATGTATCCATTATTGCCTAGAATGCTTGGCACATGGCTAGACATAATGTGCTTGGCTGACAGTGGTGTGTGCTGGCCAGGTGCAGGAGCCAAATTCTTAAGTTACTTCAAAGGAGATATAAGGAAAACTATTAATTATTTACAGTTCTACATACCTTTTTATGTACATAGTATTAAATCAGATGAAGAGACAGCTTCTCAAAGTGTAGATTTTTATAAAACTAACATTGATGAAGAAGGATCATGCATGTCTTGGGCAGATAATGATGATTCAGAAGGCAGAACAGCTGATCAAGTTTTTAGCAATAACTTGAATATGGATAGTAAAACAAATACCATTTGGAATGATTTTGTTAATAAGCATCTTTTAACTTTTTCATATCCTGTGCAGCTGTTTAACATTTGGTGGAGTCTGCCTCATCTTTTGACTTCACAGCCTCATTTTGGAAATGTTATAGATAAATCGAATGATAGACCTTGCAGCAAAACGATTTGCATGAAACTTGAAGCAATAGCCAATGCAGTGGATGCTTTATCACTGTCTGATTACATCAATCATAAGAATCCTGACTTGAGCTCTAATTTAACATCACAACCTTGGTACTATCCTGAAGGGCACAGTGTGTCAGAGAGAGAAAGTTTGGACTATTATAAGAAGGAATACGAAATTACGGACGAAATTTGTCGTCATTTGGTGACTAGTTCCATTGATGTCGCTCAAAATGTTCTGGGATGTGATAAGAAAATGGAGCTTAGTTTTCCAGGGATGCATTTACACAGGTAAGTTTTAACATTATATTTCTAAAAATGGTATAAAGCGTAAATAGGTTTTTATATATT
Organism: Diachrysia chrysitis; assembly: GCA_932294365.1. Taxonomy (NCBI): domain Eukaryota; kingdom Metazoa; phylum Arthropoda; class Insecta; order Lepidoptera; family Noctuidae; genus Diachrysia; species Diachrysia chrysitis. Next base: position 6,932,748 of record OW028653.1, read on the forward strand.
TATAAGTATATATATAAAATGTATGTATAATTTTTAAAAGTTCTTGTTCTTGTTTTATTTTGGTCTTTCATATTTAGTTTTTTACTCACTTCATTGTAGTTTTCTTTTTTAAGGAAAGGTTGACTGGCGGAAAATGCCTAATGTAATTAAGTCCACCTTGTGAAAAATACACAGAAGACACTACTATAATACATAACAGATGTGAATAATATAAAATTCAGAACACCCTTTTATTTAATATTTGATTGGATGAATGGCCGAGTGGAATTAGGGTTCATCGGGCCAACTGTCACTGCGCGGCGTACGACAGATTCGATCCCCGCACGGGACAAACATCTAGATTTATCAGTATTTTGTGATCTATATTATTTTATGTATCTATACTGTGTGGTTTGAAAGTTAATAAACCGGCGTTATTAGAGCTAGTGATCCGAATAGCGCGAGTCGTAAAACAGAAACTATACGAAGTATTTAAGATTAACAAAAAAACTAATATTCATTTGCAATATCCCTAATAGGAAATTCCCAAAATATTGATGACATCTAATATAATAACGTACCTAGTGTACATGATAAATGTTTTGATTAGAGGCTCAGTCAAATCGGGGCGCGAGGCGCGACGGTGCGTGTCGTCACTACAAATAAAAAACACTTGTTACTGTTTCGTGCAACGAATATATAGACATGATTTTATGCAAGACAAAATGTTTCCTCAAAAATAAATTTAAATGCGTAAGAACATATTAAAACTTAAGAGTTTAAAATCAATCAGTGAAGACCATTAGGCCTGTATAACATACTTTTAATAATCATCAAGACTTTTTCGTTATAATTTGTTTCAACAATTTTGTAAATCTTTGTTTCAGGGAAAAAGAAAAACTCGTGTCGCGGCATAAAAGTTTGACGAGCTACCTAAATACGTCATCAGTTCTGGACAGGCGAGCTCTTGCATTGGACTATTGGCCTTCCTGCCGCGCAATATGCAGGCTTGAGAAATCAAAGAATGACACCAACGTGAAGAGAAACAATCGTTTCTGCCACTATCTTAAATCCTTGAATGTTCTTTGTAAAAGTGATACTTTTGATAACCTCTGTGACAGCCTCTGTTCTAATGAAGGAACTGAATCAAGTAACTAGTTTTAATGAATGATAGATAAAATTGTCTCTATTTTGTTTCCTACTTGTAACATATTAATGATAGTATAATTCGTTAGCGTATTGTTTATTGGGTTTTGTTTAATAATTATGTGTATGGATAATAAGGAATATCTAAGCATTATCTGCTAACAAATTTACCGTATTAGAAATATTTAGTACATAATTTTCTTAATATTACTGCTACATCTATTATATGTTTAGAAACTTTAAATTATTTCCTATGTCAAATTATTTGTGTAAAATATAGATACTTAATTTAAATTAAAATGCGTTTACTTTAGGAATCATCTATTTCGTAAGGTACCTATTGTCACAATGAATTGTATTTGTCTCAGTAGATACAAAGTACCTACACGAACTCTAAAAGCACAGATGTTCAGTGCAAATAATTAGGAAACAATTGATAAAAGTTATTTTTGCTAGTGTTGCTAAAATTAATTTTGTTTTTTTCAAGAATTGTACCAAATTAATAATTATCGCTTGGCAACTGGTACATCATTCCTGTTATGTCTGTCTGTGTACAAAATTATAGCTTTATCATGCAGATAACAATATCTTTAAAATAACAAATTTGTCTTAAATCTCATGTTATTACAAGATTTTTTATGTTTTATTAATTACTTGGTAACAAACATTTTATGTAATCATTATGACTTTAATTATGGATTTGTAGATTTACCAAAACATCTAGATAATATAAGTACCTAATAAACATAAAAAATAATTCGTTGCAGTGAAATGAAAGACATATGCCAACGTGTTTTTTCATCGTGATTATTTTTACTAGCGTTGTCGTTATAAAACTTCTTTCTTATATCCTCGACTATCGGAGACTTGCATTGCCTCGCGGACGAACGGCCTTTGGTTACTAACGGCTTCGTTAAGAGAACAAGCCCTTACAGCAATCAATTTTTATTTTGTGGATAAGAAGCAAATATTTTAGCACATTTTGGGTTTTTGTGTTCATTGTTTTAAAACGAAAATCAAGTCTGATGCGTAGTACCTATGACTCAATTTTAAAAACATTTTCATTTATGATAGGTACATAGGTACCTTAGAATCCTAATGCGCATTTTCTGCGAGGCCTTTGCCCTGAAGTGGGACAGTTCACGCATGAATGAATTATATAAACATGACTGATTCATGTCATTTTAATGTTATACGTACCTATGACGGAATATTGGAGTAATTGACCGCTTATCATGATATAAAATAATAATGTTTTAAATAAAAATGAGAAATTTTGCAGGCGCAATTCGCCTAACCTTTTCAAAAGCTTTGGTGTCGGCTTCCAATCTTACCGTATTCAGCTGAATACATTATTTTACATGGTTCGACTACCTATCTGACCTCCACAAACCATTTTACTACGTAGTATTTACCCATTTTTCAGGCACAAGTATTCCTCTATTATTCTTAGGTAATTAGTACCTACCTATTTTAATAAAATAGGAATAGCAATGAGTAATAAACGTACGTAGGTAGGTACTTAATACGTATTTTTTTTTGTATTTTATAACTACTTAAATACCACATAAGACAACACTGGTATCTAAGTTGGTACCTATATATGTAACTATATTTATGTAAATGGGAAGGTACCTACCAAAAATCTTCGTAAATAACTACTTAATATATTTATAAGCCTGTCTGAATTTATACGTATCTATCTAACTATCTATAAATGTCCTACCTGAGAAAATTCACATGCAACGACCTGCTTAATTAACAAATATCGGACCTACCTACATATTTACATTGATGGAGGTAACAAATTTAATCATTTTTGTTTTGCTAATGATGAAGATTTTAACCGATTGATCTTTCACACAGAAGAGCGTTTGCTATCAAAAGAAAGTGGTCTGACTCGATTTTACAATCTACGGCAAACTAGATAGGTTTGCAGGCCACACCAAAATTCTATATTATATTATACACTAATACTTATTTTATTATACATATTATATTCTGCTTATGTAATCGGAATGTAATATGTATTAAATATGTTAGTGTAGGTATAATATACTATAGAATGTTCAGGTCACACCGCCTACTCGGAAGATGCGAGGGGTGGGCAATTTACACCCACCTCTCTAGAAGGGGTCCTTCAAGGACCGAGGCCTGCCGGAGCTGCGCTGAGAATGCACAAGCGATCCCGCGGCTCTGGCTAAGGCAAGGACGGGACCGGGGTGTTTTTAGTCGGTGCGAGTCCGACATATCCCCACGCCGTGCCCTTGGCGTGGGTCGAAGTCATTAGCTTTTCACCCCGTAATCAAAAAAAAAAAAAAAAAAAAAAAAAAAAAAAAAAAGGTCACACCGCCTGCAAACCTATCTAGTTTGCCGTGTGTACCAAATCTTGGTTCTCATTTCAAGTGATGAAATATTGCATGCCAATTCAGTTTATCGTTAAGAAGGCTTCTACGATTAGTAGTTTCCAATAGTCTCAGTTATAGGCATTTGTTATTGTCTCTAGATCCTGCATAGATGATAATTATAAGACTTAGAATCCCTTTGGGCCGAAAGCAGGCCGTGCATTAACTTTTTAGCACCAAAACAGACGTGAAGGCAAAAATAGGCCATATGTACCAAGGTACAACCCGATGCCATTATAACAAATTGGATTAACACTTCATAATATGTATCTTGTACGGTGTAGGTACCTATAATCTACCTACATGTTCATCTTATTGCGTAAATAGATATAAAATGTTAACCAGGAAGAATAAAGCGACATGTAAGATGTTTGAAGGTTTACTCATTTATTATTGAATTCGGATCGCAATTACATACACGAGTTACATCATCTTATAGTATAATAAGCAACTATTCAATAATTGCGTAATTCATTGCACCGCCTAGCTAGGTAGATAGATAGGTATCTACTTAATTTAGAGCAAAGTAAACGTGTGTGCATAATATCTGTCCCACTGCACTTCATTGCTGGAGAAAAGCTCTTTAAATAGGTACAGAGACTGAATAGATAACTATCTACTTTATTCACATTTCATGACGACGTTATCATTTATTAAGTAAGGTAAGGTACTGGTCTAGATTTGAACAAGCAACCTTGTACCTACTTAAAGACTACTGGGTCCCCAGGTCCCCACTACCAAAGATTATACCTACCGAGAGACTAGGTGATCGGTTTACCTACCTAATGTCTAGTGTTACGTACTAATTAAGTAGGTATAGAATAAATATTAGAGTGGTTTTGAAACAAAGTGGGTGGTATCATCGAGCTAGAGTGCAGCTTTGAAAAGTCCCGATATGCCCGGATGGGTCACAAAGTGGTCAAGTTATTTGCAGGACTTTATAAATAGTCGAGTTGTTTACACCATGTTGCCCGATTGATAAGAGACAGAACTTCGTACGGATGATTCCAGAATGCAGTTCTCGAGTCATAAAAGAATTAATATTTTATTCGAAAAGGTTATAGGTACGTAAGGGTAATGTACCACAGTACAACAATATAGATTTAAATTTGTTTTTTTTTTAATAATTTAAATTAAAGCCAATTTAAATTTATGAAATTTTTAAGACTAGCTTAAAAATCACTTTTTTGTATTTGTGTCCACATTGGCTACGAATATATAAATTGTCGGCCTATTAGTTATTTTGTTCATGCAATTAAACTACTTAGGTAGGTACACATCTTATCTATGCACTACGATCGCTAACGAGGATGACAATCTGGTAATAACCGGCGGAGATGTAGAGCAAGTTGTCGCGTTTATCTCTAGAATATGCTATAACAATCGTATCTAATGTTCTATCTATAAACATGGCTATTGATATACGTAGCTTGGTAATAACCTATGAATTCTGTGAGGTAAAAAGTTTTTTTAGGTGTTAAATGTACACAACTACACATCAACAGCTACGTAAATAATATTTTACATAACCATTATACTTATGGCTATAAATTAAATTTATGCTTGGTAATTCAAAATGTATGCTTGTTACTAGCCTATTTCTGTAATTTTTTTTTTGAAAAATGTGTATTTAACCTTAGGTACCTTACATTACATTACCTGCCGGTAACTAAAAAAAATTAATACAAACTACAACTACGCTTTTGAAGCACAAAAGCTAAGCTAAAATATATTAAAATCAATTAATTATAAATCATCGTAACTATGTTTCTGTCAACGGTCCATAAGCTTTCAATGTTATTTTACGACGTATTGTAAGTATTTGTAGTCTTACGCTGTCATACCTATAATACATTACATACCTACCTACCTACTGATGTAAGAAGCTTGGTGTTATCTACCCGCGCACTGCCATGTGCAGCAATAACTTATTACTTGATGGCTACTAGGTGCTTACTATTTCATGATTATTTACTATCTGCTTACTAGTGCCGCACACGATACGATATATCGCTCCCTACTGTAGACGTTTGAATGAAAGTTCTAGTAGGTACCTCTAATAATGTTTTTTTTATTGAAAAGATTGAAACTTTCAACATTTTTTTAGCTTCACGAAATTACACCGCATTTTGTTTTGAACTTTGGGGAAGTCCTCATGGGCTTCTACCGTTCTGGGAAAGTCGGAGGAGAAGACCTTTTACCAGATCAGGGCGTAACAGCGAGTCTTGACAGCGTTAACGATAAAGATATTTGTTAATTTTCAAGGGATTACCCTAACACCTTAAAGGCCATGTTATCATATAAAACCATTGATTATTTTTAGTATATCAGCGAGCTGATTCTCCAATTTATGTCCTTACCCTTGAAACTTACCAAATACGTTATCGCTATCCATGACGAGACTGCATAGCTTGATAGAACCTACCTGCGACCTACCTTGGTAGGTTTCAACCAAACCTAAACGATGTAGTGTATGAATATTAAGGCCCTTCCCCGCGTATATCTACTTTCTAAATGGAGTATTTAGTTCTACGGAACGAATTTTACCCTCTATTCCACACTTTATTTTCGTAATTTTCTTAGATTATCAATAGTAGACGTTCTTTACGAACCGGCACAGTTGATTGCGATTAGTAATAATTTATTGGGATTTTTCTGACACTACCGCAGTTTGCGCGGGCGGCAACGCTGGCGCCGCCGGTGCCGGGGTTATCGCCAAGGCGCGTGCGCGACGCTCGGTTTGCGCATAAATATAAACGCACACTGACAACTGGCTTCAGTCCTAAAAGTGCGTCACCATATTCACACCACTTCATTCAAAATGGTTCGCAGTGCTCTTCGCAAAGACAGTTGTGGATATTGCAGCGCTTGCGTGCGTGCACGTTTATGTGCTGCTCGTGGCCGGAGTCCCGAGCCGTTGGACTGCGCGTACAAGCATATATTAGAGTCGTATAGTCCTAATGGAAAGCCTGGAAAAGTTCCCGACACACCCAAGTCAGCGTGTGCCTCGTGCCGGTGGACTTCAGATGCCCAGTTCCCAGAGACGCCGCCTTCTTCAAGTGACCTGAGCCTCGAGTGGAGTTCACATTCATCAGAGCGGTCCCGCACGCGTCGTCGCAAGAGATAGTTCAGTGCTGTGCTAATGTGTTGAACACAACACTTGAGTTTTCATCATCGAGGTATAGGTACAAACCTTTACCAGCGCGAGTCGGTAGAACCCACCGCCGGACGACAGAGCTGCACATTGCTTCGCTAACTGCAAGCTACCCTAATTGTGATATTATAATGTATACTATTGTTTACGTTATTTAATAAATTATTTGACTAAGTTTCGTTTGTTTTAACTATACCATATTAAATATCCCGAAGGTACCTACCTAGTATAAAAAAAGTACCAATGTAAATTCTACAAACAAGCACTAGTACCTACTCACATTCGACATCTAGCTTTAAGTTGTCAATTTGTAGTAACTGATAAGTGAGTACAGCATATAGGTACTAAGAAGCCAATAAAATTAGAAACACAGTGTACTTAATTACTCTATTATTGCCACGTATAAACACAGAGTTCAAATGTCTACAGCCTATTAAAATGGCAATATACAAACATTGGTTTATCTCATTCTCTCTTGGATCAAAAAGTACACTTGAATATGAAAATCAAGATACATCCTTTAATGAAAGGGTGTCATAAATTATTATAATTTATTGCACTAAAGAAAGTGTTACTTGGTAAGTCATAATCGTAAATCAAAACTGATAGAGTTTATAGCGGTAATAAATCACCAACATACTACACAGCGGATGTTAAAGATTTGAAGTTCAGGTACATAGGTCAAACCAGTTGAACGGTCCTATCACTGTACTAAGAAATCAAGGTCATAGTCATATTGTAATAGATAACTTATGTGGTTTCCCCGCCACTCATTTAATTAATCGATAATCAGATCAAAGTAACTTTACTAAACCAAAGAAAAAGTATTTCTTTAATCGGACATCATGCGTCATACACGTGACACATGCGTACACCGCTTAAGAATCACATTTTAGCCCGTATTTGGTTCTGTATGCGACATCAACTTTGCTTCCTAGTATAAAGTTTAATTCAACAAAAGAAGTCATAGTTTGACTCATTTACGTTTACTTTATGCTGTGCTAGCTCGACACATAACATAATGTCCGTACAATTTCATAATTGTTGCAAATGAGTACTTCATAAGTTACAATTGAATGGCTATCTAGTGGTGTATAGCCGAAAGTGTACCTAAACGATTGAGATATATGTGTCAAGGGTCATTTTATACGATTCAATCCTGTAATAAATCACGTACGTGTACGTCACCAATTTACGCAATAGTGTTTACAGATGGATGTTTTAGGTAATCCAGTTTTGCAAATATATTCCCTATTTCAAGGTATACGGTATTTAGTATTTGCCAATTTATGAGTGTGATCTGAGTGACGGGGATCCGAGAGTCGTGTCTAGCAAGAAGAGTCTTTGTAAGTAATGACGAAGTAGAGAAAAAAATCTTAATACAACTAATAAGTACATTAATGGCACAAGAAAGGAGAGGCCTATGCCCACCAGTGGGTATGGCTGTGGATGATGATGATGAAGTAAATTAAATCTCAGATCACCTCATTTTTAAATTTTCAATTTGTAATATCTACATTTTCTAAGATTGAAGGTAGTCTATGTTTAATTTGAAATATATAGATATAAAAATAATAAATCTACAGCTTCGCCGTAGTCACTGCACTCAGAAAATCAAGAGTATATTTTTCATCAAAATGTGAAAATTGTTTTGCTAGGGAACTTCGCAAAATACGGAGCAGGCGTACCTTACCTATTATAAGGTAATATGAACGAGGACAAGCCACCACTAATCCGTAAGCTAGTGATCGTGATTGTTCAAGGGCCATCTAGCTGATATTGATAAATATTTAGCTGTGAATGTGTACAGACAAACATCATCTAATTCAGTTTGTGTACTAAGTAGACATAATGAAAATCCGGAATTGTGGGCTACTTGCAGATTCAGTAAAACGACAGTCGGGCAAGGGCAAAGTTACGTCTTTTAAAATCTAAATCCCATGATAACTAACATAAAACTGAGTGTCAATGATTTTTCTCTTTATTATCCAGATTGCAAAGAAAGTTTGCAATTCATAATTAATAGTAATTTTAAGTAAGTATTTCATATTTAACCCCGGCTCGGCTTCACACGGTTACGTTTTTAAAATTACATATCTTGAATCACTATATTTATATATCTATTGCTGCATTAAAATCCGTTGCGTAGTCTGAAAGATCTAAGCATAATAACAGCATACCTACATTATGTAAAGATTTGACAATAAATTGTGTTTTATTGCTTAAAATTGTCATTTCCGATTATACAAACTGAGTGTGCTTCTTTTGTCCAAATTATATATGAGGCCAATTTAATAATTTCTAAAAAACTACTACACTTTTCTATTTACGAAATTAGATAGTACCTACAAAGTGCCATATTTTTATTACTATTCTTAGTACAAAAAGATTTTCAAAGATAGAGTCAACCGGCATAAAGTTTAAAGATCTGTTAAGCAAGCCGTTTTTGTTTTAAATACGACCTGGTTTCTTTGAATTTTCACTGATATTTTTTGTAGTCTTCCTTTTGTTCCACATTATACGTGGCTGTTAATAAGTGGTTATTACTGGTGATTAGTAGAGGTTGCGCCTGTCAATGGCTTATTGACCTCAGTCATCAAAAGATATTCACTGTCGCAAAGCAATCGGTATCTATCTTAGATTTAAGTCTATAACGGTGTTAAGTCATTGATGAACTTCAGGCAATTTTAAGTTCACAAGTTATTGTTTAAAATTAATACATGCATCATTATAATTCATTATTAAGCAAGTACTTTATAAATTATGTTATGTTGAGACCACGATAGACACGTTTTCATTGATAGTGCATTGGCAGATGTGTAAATACCAAACAGCGTCCTCTTAGGACCATTATAGTGTCGCTCCTACGCAGGGTACATTGATTTATTGTTGTAACATAAATATAATGATGTCTTTACTCATGTAAATACTGCAAATGGGTAGTTACAATTATGAATGACAAAGGAGATTATTTTAAAATGGCATAAATAATGGAGGGACATTGCCCTCGAAACAGACAAACATAACTGATAAATAATTTGAAATAATGTTGTATTGTAAAGTAATTTTTAATTTAAAAGAATATCATGTGCTCATTATAATATCGGATTATTCTAGATAATACGAGAAACCGCCCCTAACGAGTTGTTTTGTTTGATACCTCTTTAAAAATAGGACGACCTTTGCCATAAATTATCAATTTAGCGAGAGTTTTAATGTTTATAGCAATTTGACTTAGGAAAATACTTCACATAATAAAATCTGACTTAGGTAAATTCTAATCATAATTATTCATAACATAGACTCTTCTATGTATGGTTAATTTTGTTCTAATAAGCAATTACAGTAGTGAATAATCATTTATTATGAGTACCTACCTACATACTCTTTATGAAAGGAAATGAGATTTCGGCTATACATTATTTAGGTATTTATTAAGTATACCATGTCTTACCTATCGACTATCGAGATGTGGTTCATTGTGGCCTTATGCTATAAGCGTGAGCTAAGTAAATAGATTTGGTTAAAGAAAGAGATAGCGACATGAGGCGCCTAGTGGTGCAGGGCATTGCTCTTCAATGCTATCTCTGTCATTTTGTACTAACGAAATTTCGTGAACTGCTTTGCGTATCGTCGATTAACTAATTAACCGACTTAAAAAGAAGAAGGTTCTCAAATCGATGGTACTTTTTGTATTTTATTACGTAATATATAGGTATCTCCGGGAATGGGCAAGTTTCCTATTTTTTTTTAACGACTGCCTGATAGATTAATGAATTTTATTGGAGAAGTATTTTTCCTTTTTTCCATCAAATAAAAAAATATCAAAATAAAGTGAAAAGAAATTTCGCTTGACGTCACTACGTGCGACCATTTATACGACGGCGCGCCGTGGCGTCATAAGCCCCCACTACTGAACTTTAAATCGCTGTATCTTTATAATTTTGTATTGTTTTGATAAAAGAAAAAATACGTGTCTAATATTTTTTTATTATCTAACTGACGGACTAAAGAGAGACAAAGACAATTTATTTTGCAAATATGGGTACAATAAAGTTGTTTAGTTACATAAATGTCGATAGATCAGCCATATTTTACCAATCGGCATGCAATATATTTAATGAGCATTACATAATAGTTACTAAGTTATAAAACATAAGAGTAATTTATTTCTCCTTACTAACAGTTGGAACACTAAAATCGTTTTCATTAAGGAAATCTGAGATATTGTAATAGGTACACTTTATTTTGCAGAAATCTTTGAAGCGTTCTTTTAAATATTCTTAATGGCAGTTTTCTCCAGCTTTTGGGCAATTTATTAAATATTATCGGAGCCATACAAAAAACACTCTTGCGCATAAGGGCTGTTCCTGCAGTCTGAAGGCATATCCTGCCATGGTCGCGTCTATTTCGAGGAATTACATCATTCAATAGCCTGAAACGATGAGGATTACTTTTTACGAAAAGCGCTACTTCCAAAATGTAAAGAGATGGTAATGTAAGGATTTTATACTTTTCAAAGCAAGGGACGCAACTATCAGTTGGTTTTATTTTAAACATAGAACGTATGCATCTCTTTTGGGCCTTAAACACCGTTTCCCTTTCTGTCGAGTTGCCCTAGAAAATAACCCCATACCGTAGATGAGACTCTGCTAGACCATAGTAGGCTGTCAGCAGTGCCTCAACACCTACTATAGACGACAATGTGTGCAAGGCGTATGCGGCTTTACTCATTTTCTTGCATAAGTTTTCAGTATGAGGTTTCCAATTCAATTGTTTATCTATGTGGAGCCCTAAAAATTTCGTTAAATCTACTTGTGCTATCGGTTGGTCATTAAAATTTATGTTTAAATTACTCTTGCCGTTTATTCGTTGACTGGAATGTATTATATTAGTTTTAGATAGGTTAATTTTTATGTTATTCTCCACTAGCCACTTCACTATTAGATTTATAGATTCATTGATAAATAGAATTTAACTTTTCTAAATAGATTTTAACTTTTCATACCCAGGCAACATCCCTATTGTGTGTCGCTTTCAAATATTATTTTTGTATTCGACAGGGGGGACATCTCAAAGGTGATCCCTTATAAATTTCTTCGAACTCAGATCCTTTTGACATTTATGTGCAATCTAATTAGAAAGTTTCGTATATAATTAAGTTAAAAATCACGATTTCACCAGTAGATAACTATAAAAAAATTGTAATTGTATTGTAGTGGTAAGATCTATGAGGTGCCCAACGTCCCGTTATGCGCAACCCGTTTCTTCTTCTTCACCTATCATGACTTACGGCAGCGTCGTATTCTCTTACGTACCCGATTATCGACTCAAACGAATACAAACTCTCCAAAACCTTTTCATGCGTAGAGCCACGGGCGCTCCAGGTTACGTTCGTAACTTGCAGCTGCACTGTGACTTAAAGCTGCCCACAATCAAGCAGTTCATGAAACGCGCCGCGACCCGTTTCTTCGACACCGCCGAAACCCACCGTAACCCGCTAATCGTAGCGGCCTCGCGATACCGACCTTCAGTCATCTCCAAGATAAAACGTCCTAGTCACACTCTCTCCTATCCCGACGATAAGACAACGCTTCTACAAGAAGCATTCGACTTAGCTAGCAGTAGCAATACAAAACACAACCGCCGTATACTACGTCCTCGCCGGCGAGGCCCGTCGCGTATTATAAATAATAGTAACGTAAATGTTACCCCCCCCGTCCCTAGATCAAGCTGGCCCGAGCCGGCCAAACTAGCAATAAAAATATGTCCCTAAATAATAATAACTAGATCCAGCCAGATCTTCCCTTGCTGTTTTTGCCTTATTAAGATAGTCAGCAACGCACTAAGTCGAGGTCTGAACCCCGCAGGGGGTGCCCTTAGTGAACGTTGCTGACGTAGTTAGTTTATTTTACTTGCTCTGGCTGGAGGCCTTACGGTTCTCGCCAAAAGTCCGGTGAAGCAGTCAAAGCCTGCGCTCAGGCTAACTGCAGTAGACCTTTTCCAAAAATTCAACCCGTTTCTTCTAAATATCGTGTTCGCATCCGTGTTTCAGGAATTGATTGAATTCAGATGTAATACAAAAATGGGAATATCTTAAATTGGGCATCTGTATAGATATCCAGTAAGGTAAGGTAATTAATAGATAAACGTTTTGCAATTATTTCACTAGATTTACTCATTTTCTTAAAAACTTTTCCCCTAAACTGCTCGATATTAAATAGGTAAGATTTTCTTAAACATTTTAAAAACACGGATGTGCGATTCTTCTGGTTAAAAAGTTATCTGCTGTTCGATGATCGATAACATTCATGTTTTGTTTGTCAAAAGCTAAAAATAAGCAGGAGACCCGTAGTGTCTGGCGCCACGCGCCAAGCGTGTGATTGTCGTTGTCAACCAGTAAAGTAGTAGGTACTATTGTAGTGGTATCTACTAGGTCCAAGCCTAGATTTACCTAGTATGCTACACTGAGCACTCGCATACTCAGTACTGACTATCGAGAATTGGTACTCTGAATACTCGGTAGGTACCTACAATATAGTGATATTGTACCAAGTGGCGAAATAATTTGGTGTGAGTTAACTTGAATGGTTCCTCGTGTTGAGCCTATTGCCAAAATGCCAAACCCTTAGGTATAGTATTCCTATGGCTACGGCAATCGCTAGCTAGTTTTCTTCACGTCATATCACCAAGTCTATCATTACATGAATTATATCACAGCAATGCATTATTACAAGCCCGATGATTTACCTACTCGTAAAAAAATATTTAAATAAAGATGTTGTACAGTTTACAATAGATTTGCGTTTTTATATTCTGTATTTAATCTGCAAAAACAAACATGTGTAAAAAGCTTTATTATTACTGAATAGTCTCAGTACTCGTGTCGTTATCACGCTATTTTTACTCGTATTAACGTAATAATATCGTTGTTATATTTTTATTACGATATTACTTTTCAACTTATTGACAAACAACTCGAGATCTGTGAAATTTGGCATTGATGACTCCGGGCTGGCAATAAAGAACTAAATTTGATTTCCATTTAATAAATTAATTAAACTTTTAACGTTTAAACGATTACCATACAAAAGGTTATTAGGCTAACTTTGGCTTCAAGGAAGGAAGGCGTCAAAAGAGTATGTAAAAATCAATGCTTCAGATATGTATATATTTATTTAATTACGAATATTTACACCTGTATTATGTACAGTACATTCAAATATCTACATAGTCAAACAAAGTTTTGTAGAAAAGCAAGAGGTAGGTAGCCATATAAGTTAGGTACATTTCAGCAGAATAAGCCACTCCAATCACTATACACTTATGTTTCAGTCTCACTTTGATTGTACCATTTACCATCCCATTTAAATAAAAATATAAATAGCAATCAAATACAAAAATCGACAGGTGCTCAAGGCAAACTAGACAGGTTTGCAGGCCACACTAAAATTGTATATTATATTTTAATATACTTAGGTACACTAACATTTTTGTATTCAGTTCATGTAAGCGGATTATAATATGTAGGTAATAAAAATGTTAGAGTATAATATAATATAATATAATATAAAATGGTAGAGTGGCCTGCACACCTATCTAGTTTGCCATGTGTACAATAAGTAGGTAATTTAATTAGCGTTAAGCGCAGTATACTTAAATATTAATTTTACTGTCTGCTTTTGAAACCCACAAAATTGTCGACCTAATAATTCCCCTTTTTCAAAGGGGGACACCCTTTGTCAAGTACGTAATTCCATTTAACAGTTTGTAATTATTCAACTACTTATGTATTTATCAACCTTATGTGTAAGATCACTGAAATGGAGGTACAACTGTACCTACAGAAGTCTAGAGAACTAGCTAAATGACATTCGTGACATTATCCATTGCGTGCCGATAGAGTTTACACTCTTTCTAATAAAGGTTACAGCGAGCAATGAATAATTGTCTAATGTCAATTAAAGTTAGCTATGTTGATCGCGAAGTGCCTACTGAACGGTAATAGCAGATATCCGCGGATGTGTAATGTTACAGTTTACTATAACTAATTATAATTAATAAGATATTAATTTACGAGTGCAAGTTTAAAGTTATATAACTTTCAGGTAACAGCTTGTAACGTTTTCTAATAAACTATTCAAATGGTATTTTATTTAAATTAATGTTTAACCGTTTAGGTACGTGTGTACATAGACTAGGTCTATAAATACCTTTACTAAAATGAAACGTAAGGTATGCAAGATAACTGTACAATTTGAATTAGATTAAATCACCTGCCAGCTCCTACAAGAACCACATAGCAATATTTAACGATAAATTAAAAATACTTCTACGTGTTTTACATAAACTTGCACCAAAAAATTAACATTAGTTTAACATTTTAACTACCTATATTAATATTTTTACTATACAAATTAACTACGATTTAACGATTACTGTACGGATTAGCTAGACGTACTTTTCTGTTTGTTACGGTACATATTGTTGCGTCAGAAATTAAAGTTCACCCCTGACTAAAATATCGCAGCAACGACACCGTCGTAGTTATACATGACGTGAAAGTGTCAGACGTAGATAAATGTTGACATCACTCCTGAACTTCGAGCACCTTTCAAACAGCATATAGACGCGCTGATTTCGAAGCAACAGAAAACACTTACTTACGTCTGTATAGGAATTATTCCAATTACTATTAGGAAGGAAATTATCTAGGTAAATTGCTGTACAATCAGGATTAATTTTCATAACTAATAAGGGTTTTAACACTTCATAATACGCGCATTGGATTGTATTATGGTTAGTGGTCAGCGGTGAGTACGGCTGCGATAACAGAGGTGACATTAGCGGGTGTTGCGGGCGGTAGTGTGGGCAACGGCGGCGTGGGGTAGAGTCGGCACGGCGCGCCCCCTTGTGGTCCTAACATGCCCAGCAGTAAGTACGACACCAGCGCTCCAGATAATAACCCACCGTTGTATGAAAGTGTCATCATGTTACCTGCAGGAGACAAAAAAATACATGACTCGTTATTTTTTTATTTAGGCGCTCGATAGGTTGACCATGATGGAGATTCTGAAGCAGTATATTCTGCACCGTTCACGTAGTTCTTTCGAATTTTAGATATGCATTGGACCTCAGTAGTTTGTAATTATAGTTTTTCTTACCAGCAATTTCGCGATGCTCGCGTCCCACTCGAGATGGCGCCATTATCATGGGTACAGAGCCGAACAGACCATTTGAGAAGCCTAGCACCACGGAGAACAAGATTGGATATACCTGAAACATTTAATGTTAAATTAATACATTATGGGTAAGTACGTATCACCTCCAGAGGTATCATGAAAAAAGGCTAAACAAAAGTATGAGAAAGTTTTTAGGACGAATCGGAACTTAGTTTGTCTATTTTCCCACACACGAAGTCGAACAGTGAAATAGTGTAATTCTACTATCTTGAGATGTTCATAACAGCCTACTTTTCCAAAATTACGCCTTAAAAGTGAGCACAAGAGACTTAACGGCGACTTAGAACTGAGTTGCGTGGGAGTATTGGCCATTAGACCAATATACTTTCTAGTGTATTAAGATTAAGTATATATATCTATACTAGCTGTGCCCGCGGTACTTATCACTCGCCTTGTTTTTATCTCAAGCCAACTGCCGTGATGATAAGTAGCCTATATTCCTCGAGAATTAGGTTTTCAAATACTAAATATTTTTACAAAATATTTCTTAAAATACTAATGTTTTTTGTTATATTAAGTATACCTAGATAGATATAGATTATATTATGGTTCTTACATCGCCAACGATATGGGGCGAGTGTCGGGGCGCGGCACACAGAAGCATCAGCGGCACCAGCAGCAGCCGCACTCCGCTCGCCATCAGCAGTTGGCTGCGACTCCACTCGTACGGCCACGCGGCCGCGATCTGGTGGACAAACAATATTCTTACAGGGTGCTGACCAAATCTCATGGCAGACTAGGTATTAAAATTTTAGTTCACAAGTAAATATGTGCGCAGCACTAGGTTCTCTCCCTCTTAATGCGTGCAGTCTTGACAGAGAGGTCGTGGTTGCTTCAATGGTGTACCTACTAGGTTGAGGGTACGCTTACATGTCTAGTCGTCACTGTCTTTGTTCTCTTTTTCTTTATTTTCAGTTTGAAGGTACAGAAATCTAGAAATTACTCCAAACTAAAGCACGGCATAGATATAAATTTAGTTTAAAAATCGGACTTGTCAAGATACCTACTACTTTAACAGCCTTTTCGAAACAGATGAAATTGAGAGATGACAATGTTTGGTTCATTTGTTGATTAGTATAATGGAATGAAGGCTACCGTTATCAATTTGGCCGCCAGAGGCACTAGTCGGACGTGACGTCCGAAAATGTCAAATTCCATAGTTTGTTGGTGGGCTTTGACAGCTGACGCGCCAGTTGCGCTAACTGGTAAGCGCAATAACCGTAGCCCTCATTGTAATTGATGTATTCACCTTAGGTGTTGATACTTACTTTTCCAAGGAAGTCAAACAGATTGAAGGCGGACATGAGCACTATGGGCATCCAGGTGCCGAGGCGGCACGAGGGCACCTCAGACGCGATGCCGGGGTACAGACTGAGCGTAGTGAAATACACAAGCCCGATCGAGACCATGTACGGGTAGATAGCTCGAGCAACCGCCCAGCGCGCCGCCAACCCACCTACAACAAGTTTAGTTTTGTAATATGTTATATATGTTAGTTTGTAAGGTATTTATCTATGGGCCATAGCGGCCTGAAATAAATGATTTATTATTATTATTATTATTATTATTATTTTTTTTTTTATGACTTGTCCTCCCTTCTGAAGGGGTTTTACAATGCTAATCACACGGACCGTAGTCAAGTGCGAGAAGATTTTATGCTAGTGTAGTGTATGCTGAAGAGATGGATGATGTGGTAAAGAATTTGCGGGTGAGTCGGCAAGTATTTAGGATGACAGCTTTCTGCAGGGTGTTAAATACATACTTCGGGATATCTAAAATATCTAGAGAACGCTGTAGACTCCTGGGTATTATACCTGTTGCTGAAATGACAATGGGGACTACATGTATGGTTTCCGCGCGCCATTGGCGCTTCAACTCTATGGCTAAATCTTGATATTTTATCAGTTTTTCAGATATTGTAGACTGAATGTTATGCGTATTCGGGACAGCTATATCAATAAGGTATACAGTTTTACTACTCTTGTTGTGGAATGTGATGTCAGGTCTATTGTAGTGTATGGTTTTGTCTGTAATAATGGTTCTGTCCCAATAAATTTTGCAACTCTGATCTTCGAGTATTGTGTCTGGTTTATATTTATAGTAAGGTGTCTTTTTCGTTATAAAATTATATTTGTGTGCTAAATGCTGATGTATTATGGCAGCTACTTGGTCATGTCGGTGCTTATAGTCGTTTTGGGCAAGGGATCTGCAAGCGGAAGTAACATGCTGTATAGTCTCAGGACAAGCGTGGCAGTGTCTGCATATGTCTGTGGGCAGGTTCGGGCTGCGTATGATGTATTTTTGGTAGTTTCGCGTATCAATGACTTGGTCCTGGATCGCCATCATGAAAGCTTCCGTCTCCGGGAAGAGCTCGCCACGCCGCAACCATGCGTTCGACATACCTTTGTCGACATGTGGTTGCTGCAGGTCGTGGCGATGTCTACCGTGAAGAGACTTCTGCTGCCATAATGTGATTTTGTCCTTCTTGTCAATGATCCGTTCATTACGTTGCGGATTTCTATCTATTAAATTAAGTGGGGTGTGGTTTTTATCTACAAGTGTAACTATTTCATGAATCAACGAATGTTCTGAGGTATTGTAAAAGTACTCTCTAAGGGTGGTAATTTGTTTATTATGTAAATTTTTCAGATCAATAATTGCTCGCCCTCCTTCATCTCTCGGGAGAGTCATCCTTTGCACACAAGATCTCGGGTGGTGCTTCCGGTGAGCAGTTAGAGTAGTATTTATTACACGCTGCAGATTAAGGAGATCGTTTTGGGTCCAGTTTATTATACCGAAAGAATAGGTAAGTACAGGGATAGCATAACTATTTATCGCTTTACAGAGGTTACGTGAGTTTAGTTGCGAACGGAATAACATATTAAGACGATGTTTAAATTTCTTTTTGAGTTGTTCTTTTGTATCTTTTTGATTTATTTGTCTAGCCTGAAGAAAACCTAAATATTTATAAAAAGCATTGGGTTCCAGGGGTTCGATATTAACACCTGATTCTAACGCGTAACTATTTTGAGTTATTTTACCTTGTTCTACAGAAAAGGTCTTACATTTATCTATACCGAACTCCATGTGGATGTGATTTGAAAATGTTTGAGTGATGTCTGCTAGGTGATGTAATGATTGTGAAGTGTCGCTATATAATTTAATATCATCCATATACATGAGATGGGTGAGCGTTATTTGTTTATGTGGTGCGATAATGTTATAGCCTGACGAAGATCTGTTAAGCATGTGTGAAAGAGGGTTGAGCGCAAGGCAGAACCACAACGGACTGAGCGCATCGCCTTGGAAAATTCCTCGGCGTATCGGAATTTCAGTGGTTTCCACGCACGTCTTCCCTACTGTTTTAAGTTTAGTGGTCCAGTACTGCATAGAGATTTTAAGAAAATTGATAATTAGATGATGAATTTTATAGTGTTGAAGGATATAGACAAGCCAACTATGGGGTACGGAGTCAAAAGCTTTGCGGTAATCAATATACATAGTGTTAATATCCGTCTTCATCACAATAGCTTGTTTCATGGTAACTGAGTCTATAACTAGTTGCTCCTTGCAGCCCTGGCTGTTTTTACGACATCCCTTTTGTTCCTCAGATACGATGTTATTTTCAGAGGTGTGTTGGTGTATTAGCTCCGCGACGCATCCTGTAAGTATCTTGTAAATTGTTTGTAGGCAAGTAATAGGTCTATATTTAGCTGGGTTGTGATGGTCTGTGTCTTTGGGTATCATGTACGTGAGCCCTTGAGTAATGAATTTCGGTATGATCTCTGGTGACTGTATGAAATTGTTAATGTGTCTGTAAAGTAAGGGGTGTATGGATGTGAATTTTTTATACCAAAAGTTATGTACACGGTCGCTTCCTGGAGCCTTCCAGTTATGGGTTTTGTTTAGAACGCGCATAAATATATCAAGGGGAATCTGTTCAAACTCCATTGGTGTAATTGAGTCTATGAAATTCCGATCAGCCTGCAGCCATTCAGGATCAGGATTATGGTTAACTGGAACAGACCAGATGTTGGACCAGAAACTATGTAGCTCATCTACTGGTGGTGTGTTTGGTGTCGTATTCTCTGTGGTTCTAGTACGTTGAGTATCTGATGATAGGTTTCTATAAAACTGTTTCTTATTATTATTATTATTAATCCAGTCGAAATTATAAACCTGCAACTACTAACAAAGGTAAATAAAATATTTAAATAAAACTATTTTTGAACAGATTCTATCATAGATTTTTATATATATTTCGTGTCATGGTTGACTGGGTAGACTGTTAATTAGAATTATAGAATTTAATTTTTGTGTTATGTTAGTAACAGACAGTCTACAAAATAACTACTTAGATATTACCTTGTTCATTACACGCTACCTACTTGTACATATAATGTATGGTTATAAATGTTTCGGTATTACTCTACAGAAACGTTTTTGTGGCCTCGCGGATGTAAGTAGTTACCTTCTGGATTATTTAATTTTGTATTGCATTTTGTTTTAAGTGACCTTAATTTTAATTTGATAAGTAAAGTTTTTATATGACAGAATAAATTACGTTTGAAAGCTCTCCAGGAAGTCGGTCGGTCCGGTGGCTCGTAGACAACATCTTCCACTTTATATGAAGGTCGAGGAGTGCGCAACGTTGACGAGGTCTCTGAGTTCGCCGTATCTGGGAAAGGTTCCATAGCACCCTCTGATGGTGGTACTTGGGCCCCCGATGGTGAGTACACAGGGTTGGCGAAACTGAAGGCGCTGGTCTCGATCTCCCCTGACAAATTTAAAGAACGAAGTTGTTGTTCTGAAAATATTTACTAAGTACTTAGTATGTAAAAGTACAAAGCCCAAGAATTAACATTTACATTCTCTTTTAAATTATTATTTTACAAAGGGCTTTTAGATACATCTAGATAGTAGGTAAATAGTACTAATATTTCTTAGTTATGGGCGTGTTAAAAGATTTAGAGAATGGGGATATGTTGATAATTTACCTATAATAATATCTTGACCGGTTGTGGAGAGTACTGGGCTCTGCAATTTTAAAACACCATAGCCTGCGTCTGTTCCTTCGCTCTCCATCTGAAATTAAAATACATCTACATGAATCTAACTGTGGTATTATACTATGTTAGGGTGTTTTTAAATGTAAAAAAAGTAAAAAGCATTTTAATTGTGTTTCTGACTCTTACCAAAGTTGCATCTTCATTAGGATTCAAGTGCAGTTGGATGCGCCTCCTTTGTCGGGACTCGACGGTTAGTCGTATATAATGCTGCAGGAGAGGATGGCGCATCATCACGTGATGTAGCATTGAGTGCGCCAGCAGAATCAGAATGGAGAACACGAAGAACATGAAGGTGCTGCGCTGTGGTTGTCGAAAACCGTACTTAGTGACGATCCGGTCTAGTGAGACCCAAAACCCGGCAGCACCTAAAAACGAGTCATTAGAGTTGTTCAATAAGCACAGGCATTTAAGGGAACTTCATGTTCTTAGGTATAAAGTTTTAGTGAATACATAGTAAACTGCATTTACATGTAGAGATAATTTTTGTTTGATTCTTTTAAATCTGCCATCAGTTTTCGTAGACTATTAATCAGATTTGTTCTTAGGTCAATGTTTTGTAGGGTGCTTCCAGCGACTTATGTACAACATAGTTACCATCCGTTGTGCAGCTTCTCATGCCTTTTTAGCCAGTTAGAGTAATTTTGGTGCACAAGTTGGACTGTTGCGATCGAATTTTGTTGTTTGTAGTGATATACTTATATATGCAAATGCATTATACACTATGTGTCTCTTTTTTTTTTATATTAACCTGTAATGTCTTTCAAAAAGGTATACTTCCAATTCCATCTCTGTTTATTGGCAATGTTGCCCAGTTATGCAAAATGTTCTCTCATATCTGGGCAACATGCAATGCAATCTGTTTGAACATTTTTATTTTCTGTCTCGTTCAGCTTATTATTTATTTGAATATTTACAAAACAAATAAAATGTTACATTTTTTAAACTTACTTTCACCAGCCATTACAGCCTGAGTGTATCTTGGCGGAAGACAGCCAGTAAGGCCATAGTATGAGGCCTGTTGGACTGTACACCCAAATGCCACTACACCAATCGCGACCAAGTTAATGATGTACGACGCTCGTGTAGAGAAGCCGTCCCAACCGATGTTACATACAGCTACGAACAACATCGTAGCTAGGGACAGTAGAATACCTGGAAAGTAAGAATAATTATTTTAATTGAAGTCAAAAATTAAGCGGTTGTTCACGCATCAACCGCGTGATCATGTGGACTGGCGACACCGGTGGCTGAGGCGCGGGCGCGGGGCAACGATCCGCGAGCGGCGAGCGGCGAGCGGCGGGGGCCGCGGGGGTCACTTCACGATCAGAGGGCGTCCACGACATTCGCGCCCCCTTTAAGCAACGATTCTGTACCGCTACTCATTCTTTCATTGTTTTTAATATAATTTTTTAACCGAGTATACAGTCCACTCATTTCTTCATCACCCTGAGCTCCTGAACATGGTCCTTCGAGCCGGAAACACATCCTGAACCCATACACAATAATCACAATGTGAAGATCACACACAATGATCACAATGTGAAGATCGAAGTCAAACAAAACTTCTGTAAAAGGGAAGTCATCAGATTTTAATTTGATTGAATATTTTGTCATCGCAAGTAAATTACACTTTTAATTGATCGGTGTGAAGAGTTAACTTCAAAACGGATATACTTGCTCGTTTTAAGATAGTGCTGAAAAGTTCAATCCGTACACAATACAGTCTGTAACTAACGCCACATTCAAAATTCCACTAATAAACTCATTCCTAACTTTTTTCAATTTTTGTCACTTCACACATACTTTTTAACAATCTCATCTCCGCTGTACACGTCATAATCTTCTTTCATCAGAAAAATACGCTGTTTTGAAAACCATCAAATATAACACGTACCAAAAGTTATCCTAGTGTTGTATGTGAACAGGTCCAGTACGAGGTTGTTGATGCAAACCGCCACGCAGGCCGAGGCTATGTACACAGTGGACATGTCGAACATAATCGTGGTGTTGGGGTAGTGCATCTGGAAGTAGTCCACAGCCATGATGAAACTGAAACATACACATTCGTGCCTAGATTTTTTTTTGAAAATACAACCGGAGAGATAACTCTTAATACAATGTGCTATTTAGCACCATAAGAAAAGTGTAATTGAGTAGGTAAAAAATATAATTAAGAACCTCCTTTCCTTTGAAGTCGGTTAAAAATTAGGAAAGAGTGTTTTATAAAATAATTTAAGCTTTGCTTACAAATAAAAGTAAATACATATTTTTTAACCAACACTAGGGAGCAGGCGTAACTATTTATGCAAACCTATATAAGTTTTTAACTGAGAGTACATGCATGTTTTTACTACTAACTAAATGTAGAATAATACTTGCTGTAAATCTTGTGGGGAACGAATAATTCGTATCGAATTCGTTAAATTCACATTCGATTGTGCCAATACTCTAATCCTAATGGGTTTATTATATTAGATACAAGTGCTACTCAGAAAAAGTCGTCTGAGCCACCGGAAACGGAACTTCATCAATTTATCAGTTTCAATGCATAATAAATTGTAACCGATAAGATAGGAGTCAATGGCTTATTTCCGCCAGCTGTTCAAGTCTATATCACTAATGTTCAAGTGCATAAAATGACGTTCTATCGAATTAGGTTATACTATTCGATAGACGTTCATTAAATAAATAAATAAATGTGGACAACATCACATACATTGCTCTAAACCCAACGTAAGTAGCTAAAGCACTTGTGTTATGGAATTCAGAGACAACGAAGGTACCACAAACACCCAGAACCGAGACAATGTAGAAAAGGGGTTTTCTACATTGATCCGGCCGGGGATCGAACCCGGGACCTCAGAGCTGGCGACACCTTGAAAACCGGTGTGTGCCACTCGACCACGGAGGTCTTCATTCCTTCCTTTGTTTATCAAACTTAACACGTTTTGTTTGTTTTTGAAAATGAATTCTAGTTTTAAGGTTCGTTTTCACCTGTCTCTTTAGGTTACTGGGTCTAAGATGTTCGTTTATATAGTTAGAGTTTAATATTAATTTTATTCATTTTACTACTACCTAACTCAGTTTTCATGGGACGACTGCAGTACGATGATACCTGAGTGAAGGCTCTCTTACTAACGTTGTCTTTCGAATATTTATAAACGAAATAAATTAGTCAATGTGCACCTGGCAAGAATGTTGTGGCACCCACTTAACGAAATCAAGATCGACTGTGTTTTGTAAAATAATTTTTTTTAGCTAAAACAAAGAGAACGTATATTTAAAAAAAAACATCTTTTCTTCAGCGTTAAGTATCCACCAATAATAAGCGTATGCGCAGTTTGGTCGAGGATCGACTCTTATGATATAGCACAATTTTTGTGAGGGTAAGCAGTACGGAAGATAGGGGACCTCGCCCCCCCTCAGACTACTCTACTTGATCAGATTTTTTTTTAAACAGCCACCCTGGCTGGTTTCCAAATAAAGTCTGTTCTGCAGTATTTACCTAGTTATTAAGGCCATATAATAACAAACTTTAAATAATATAATATTTGTTTCTTAAATACATTAGGCAAGGGTGCACTTAATGCCCGTTTCAGTCAGTCGGTCAATATTTTGAGTATCTGCTCTACCCATGCATGCAAGAGGACAAAGGCCATGATTCAACTTTACCTGTTAAAAGGCAGTAAGAAGGCGGCCCCAGCTACGAAGAGAGTCAGGTACACGGAGTTGTACTGGTCCGGAGGCGGGGCCACGGGCTCCGGCATCGAGGACAGCGGCTCGCCCCGCGCCGCACGGATCGCCTCAATGCGGGCGTACCCGCGACCGAGCGTCTCGTTCATTTTCCTTTATTTACGTCACTCACTTCTACATATTTTTGCGCAATCTATACTCTCGTGTGATTGCTAAAAGTTTATTAGAAGGCGTACAAGATAGTTAACATTATTGCTTAATTTTATTTGAAAATATACAAGAAACAAAGTACTCTCCTTTTCACACAACTATATAACATGTACCTTGGTTTATTGACACTGTTTACGAATACCTACTAATAATTACTCTGTTTGTTTTTAAGGTTTATTTATTTTTATTAACTTTGTTTGCTGGATGTTAATATTCACTCGGTTATAAACAATTTACTTCGCCGGCGGTCTTGACAGCGGCAAAGAAAACCTGTAACGCATGCGCGCTACACATTGATTTTCAGTGAGGGACGTCCCGGACTTACGCACGCACCCTCGCAGAGTAAGCTATTTATTTTTAATCTGTTACTTCCCTTAATACAACTACCCAAATTCCACCGACATAAAATAAAATAAAAGACGTAGGTATGTTAAGACAATTTATTTTACAATAGTTGCGTAAAATAAAACAAGTTGCATTTAGATATATGTTAAGTGCTTTTAATTTATACTGTCATCTAACACTGTGTTAATTAAATTGCATTATTCTAATTGCCAAAATACTTGAAAAACATAAGCCTATCTATACAAAGCACGATAAATTATATTCTTGGTTCGAAAATGACTCTAAACGGTTTAGCAGACAGCGAAAGGCCATCGTTAGGTTCGGTAGAAGGTAAAGTGTCGTCATCTGGTAGATTAAGTCGGAACTTCTGCAGGATGTTGGTTAGAAACATGAAGAGTTCGGAGCGGGCTAAACCTTCGCCGATACAACGTCTTCTGCCTGTTCACAAAATTTAACAAAATGAATAACTTACAATAATTTTTAAATGTCTTAATAATTATTATTCTTGCTGGTATTCACTGCATCGCGCGTAGCGGCAGGTTTCGCATACATTAAAAAATATATGTACTAAAGAATACTCCAACTTGGAATATGTTCAAAACATACAGATATTCGCCTCATGCTGGGAGTTAAACCCGCAGCATGTTACGCGGTGACTCGCTGTTATTGCATTTTGGCGTTGTGACTCCTAAACCACCCCGTAAACGTACGTACGACGTAAGGAATTGTAGATTATCACTGATATACTGTTTGTATCGCTCATTAAAACCGACAAACATTAACCAAACTTGCAAGGCACTTTAAGAACTCGAGAGCAATTTAGATATATAGTTCACAACATTTAACTTGAGATTACAAATTACACTAATTTCAAAAACTTCTATGTAGCCAGAATGATAGTTAACTATAATTAAAAAATACCTGTTCCAAAAGGCATAAGCCACTCGTCTTGTATCAGGTTTCCATCTTTGGTGATAAATCGCTCCGGACGGAAAGTGCTGGGGTCCTTCCAATGCACGCCGTTATGCAAATCGTACATTGCCAGTAAAATGAATGTGCCCTAGTAAATAGAATCTATAAGTAGAGTATATTTATACGAGTATTTATTCAGGTCGTTGTAATTTTGAGACAAGAGACCTTTTGTAACTACTTATTTAATTCAAGTTGGAACCGCTGTATTTTTCTTCCAAACCTTACTTTTTAGAACTTGACAGTCTTAGATAGTGAAATAGATTTTGAATGATACATATAATTAATAGCCTAAAATGTCCCACTACTGGGCAAAGGCCTTCCCAATTTTTTTTCTTCTTGAATGATAAATCATCAAAAATACTTAAAAAAATATTTTATGTAGTTTAATATTGAAGATTTAGATTTTTAGGTACGAGTTTGAAATGATTTACGCAGTTAGCCTGAGCGCAGGCTTTGACTGCTTCACCGGACTTTTGGCGAGAACCTTAAGGGCCTCCAGCCATAGATTTTTAGGTCGTATTAACGATAGGCTCTACCTATATTAAAATTTTGTAGAGCTTGGAAATCATCACTCCTACGTTTGTTTTGAAGCAGCGCGAAACAAACACAGTTGACAAACAAAGTTAATGAACTAAGTAACATGACACTCGGACGAAGTATCCACGCAACTGAAATTGTGATAACTAATCGGTTGAACCTTATCAATTGCGCTCTCCAAACAAAAACAAATTACGCTTAAAAGTCCGCATGTTGTTGAGTTTGTTGCTTATTGCGTCTTCACCTAATTTACTACTCCACCGTACATATTCTATATTTATAATATTTAATAATTACACAATAGTGTGTATAATACATGAATTTAAAAAGAAACCGACATCAATAAAATTTATATTTGACGACAAAAATATTTTTTGTAATCGATCCACAATTGCCGGAGATATCGCGTAACAAAAATACAAAAATAAATACCCTTGACTTGACAAGTTCCTCATTTTGAAGTCGGTTAAAAATCAGCGGTTTAGGTTTCAACTTAAATTTATGATATCTTACATTTTAATTATTTAGATATTTGAACCTTCACGCGGACCAAAAACTACATTTAAATAAAAAAAAATAAACAATTGAAGTTTATTAGTTACAAATATTATTGTATAACTTAAAGAACTACAAATTTGACACAAATGACTTTTTAAGTTGAATGTATCTGTTGATAATTATTTAATGGATTACTTACCTTGGGTATAATGTAATTGCCGAGTCGGGCATCATCCTGCGCCATATGCGGGATGCCTACAGCTGCTACGCTCGAAATGCGTAGTGATTCTAGCAATACTGCTTCAGTGTACACCATCCTTTAATAAAACCTTATATTTAATAAATGATATGAACTACTTATTGTTATGTAATTGGTAAATCTATTATATTTTAGAATTGTTCTCGAAAATGGTTTTGTTTTTCCCCCTTCATATAATATATATTCGCCTATAAACATACAACGGGTGTTCGATTGATTCTTTGCGTGGGACAATGCCCAAACCGGAACCCATGTAAAGCTTATCTATAAGATACACTTATATTATTGTAAATTATTTTATTATTATTAATTGAAAAATAAAAAATTGTAGTGACTGTTATTCAACGGAGTTTAATCGATTACCCGTATGTCGAAGGCATAGTGTTGAACTAGTATTTTTAGTAAGGGAAATAGTTTAAATGTATATTTTTTTGCTGTCTCATGTTTACTTAGAAGTTAAATCAGACATGTTTTATAACCTGCTTCTATCATTAAGAGCAGGCGCTCGTAGGGGTCCGATGACGTCATCGATCTCAGCGTGCAACCGTTTCTGAACATCTTTGTTGCATACTATATGAAGGAGCATGAATACTGCCGTGTTAGACACCGTCTCCATGCCAGCTTCAAGCAAGTCTAGGCATACTACTTGAAGTTCCTCATCTTTAACTGTAAAAGTTTTATTCGAATTAATGAGAGGGACTATATCGTAAGGTTATTAGTATATGTTAAACTTGCTAAAGTATCTTGCAAAAAAGATATTTTAGCAGTAATATCGAAACACAAACTTAAGGTTCTCTTAAGTTAATTTAAATAATTTGGTACTTCATATTATTAGCCAGTAACCAAACAGCCAAGGGTCAATGAGAGCTTACCTTTTACTCACTTGCAAAAACCTGAATAAGGGCACTTTCAAAAGTCACACATATTTATAATTAGAGAATAAATGAATATTAACTAGGACACAATCGTTCTACGAAAGGGTTGCGTGAAAAGCCTACAATGAAATAAGCGTATTTTTGTTTTGGGTATACATTTTTTTTCCCTCACTAGGGACTCTAATCCCTGTACCGCGGGAGGTTTAATAAACATTCTATTCACTTATACAAATAACACCCAGACATGGAACAAGCCTTTGTGGATCACACAAATCCTTGTCCCATGCGGGAATCGAACTCGCGGCACTTCGCGTACAATGGTAATTGGCGTGGTGACCTATACCACTCAGCTATCCGTGCTGCCAATATACTTACACGATATGCCAGGGGACTCTATTTTTTCAATGAGAAATGCGTCGATAACGTCCCTGGGATTGTTGACGTCCAGACTTTGCTGATGTTGTTGTATCGTTTCCTGTTGATAACATATTACTATGAATTGCAATAATACGTCAACAAAATGAAAGTCAGTTAATAACTCCTACTATGTAGAGAACACGGTATTCTTTTGTTTAATTTACAGATTAATTGTGAAACACGCTGTTAACGCTGCCATTTTTTATCTGTAACTAGCTGCCCTGGTTTCACACGTGTGGTGTGAGATTTTCAAAGCGTTTTCCATACGTTTTTTTTTATTATCTTTCATAAAAACCTTGTCCTTACAAAAAAGAACGTAACATAAAAGAAGAGAGAAGAATTAACCGATTTGATGCAGTCGTTTGGAAGTTATGGCGTGGTCAGGGGAAATCAGGATTAATTTTTATATACAAGATTAAAAAACGGAATTTAGTATAACTTTATCAAAGAAATGTGAAATCATTTTTTTAAGATGACATAGATCCAAGGTATTAATAAGGTACCACTTTGTATAATAAAGTAAGAAGGGGCTTAGTCTAGCACTAACCTAAACATAAGTAGGCAATCGTATTTAGCTGCTGTGACTACTTCTCAACAGCCGACTCTCGAGTGATACAGTCTTTTTACGCCAGATAGCTTTTAGCTGCAAAGCCTTACGCCAAAGCGTTTACTTGCATCAACAGTGCAAATAATACTAAGACATTTATTAAAAATAAATGAAATAGACTTATGTGTATAAAAGTAAAGCTTAGAATTTGAAGTATCTTCTCTCTTTAATTTGCAATGTATCGACTAATTAACTGAACTCATTACTAAAGTAAAAATAGATAAACAAATAATAAACATGTAATCTTTTTATTATTTCTTGAGTTTCTTACGCAAACCATCGCCAGTCCCTGAACTAAATACCAGCTTATCTTATTTGCTTACTCGTATGTTGTTATTATGAACTTGACCTCGTCATTTGTAATTTTTTAAGAATTTAAATCAACTTACCGTCAAGAAGTTGTGAAGAGCTTTATGAATAGAACGTAGTTCGTTATACCCTGAGAGATTAGGAGCAAGGTGTCTAATAAAAGGCATGAAATTTAAGATCCCGCCACTCATGTCTACTGCCCTGAATAATCTCATTATTAAATTGCATAAGGTCGTGAGTTTCTCGTCTTCTAAGTCGTATCTAAAAAAATATGATGAAAATAATTTTAAATCTAAAAAAAAACTCTACATTTGTCTATAAATTTTTCTTGATATTTTTCTTCTATTTTTTTTTGAAAAATGTATATTATTTTTTATACTTTATTTGATCCATTGTAAAGTTTTAATAACAGAATTTTTGCGTTTTTTTGTGGTCGTATATTTCAAATTGATAGCAAAGTAGAAGAATCAAAAAATAATAATCCAAAAATAAATTATCTAAATCTGTTTTGACATTTTTCGATGTTTAGCAGCGCTGAACATCAAACAATGTCAAATAATCTTTACCAAAGATCAATCCAACTTTTAATAGACTCTAGACCCAAGTGTAATGAAAATATGTTCCGGTGGAGTTACAGTACACCTGAGCTATGTGAGTGTGGCATCTTCTCTTAAACGATGAGCTGCCTAGCGTGCCCTATAACCTGCACTCGCGAGGACCTATACAAGACCACTAGTAATTCTGTTTGCGTAGCTGAGTCTAGGAAATTCTAACTGTCATTGATCGACACGCAAAGAACAAGAAGCAGCGCTGCATTGGAAGAATAAGACTAGCTTTTTAAAATAAAACAGTTGTCTTCTAAATACCTTTTGCCAGCGACCAGTCTCCATAGAATATTGACGATGGTTATATTAAACATGCTGTTTACAAGGATGGGTCGGCCGGCGTCGCTTAACCTCAGTTGGACCAGGGCTCTACATTCTTCATTGATGTAGTTCTCCATGTAACGTTTATTGTAGCCAAAGTGCTTTAGATATTTCAATACAACTCGCCTAGTATTCGACCAAGATGCGCCATCGTTGAAAACAATTCCTGAAATGTTCGTTTATATTAGTTTTAGCTGGCAATACATGTTTTTGTATGTAAATAATTATATTCATGTTACCAAATATAATTTTAATATTAATTTTAATAAATATTAATTATTAATAATTATTATAAACCAAAATAGTTCTACTGTAGATAGACATGGTATTTCTTGATTGAACCAAAATTTTATTGTTCTTTTTTAATAAACAATTATTTTATTAAAGCTATAAATAAATCTCAGTCTGTTACTTTGTAGTTATTATTTATAAAGTAAACACGTAAATAACCGTAAATAGAGTACTCATATACATATAGTATTCAGGTCTACAGCCACAAATGTTGTTAATTTTGTTGGTTATGGCATACGGGTATTCATAGTAGGTATGTAACTAAATTATAAAATAATGGAGAGCTCATTTTAATAGATAAGCAGAGACAGTTTTAAATTTTGAATAATATAGGTTACGTTATTATTTAAAACAGTATAAGTACTTATTAATAAAATAATGTATAACAAAAAATCTTTATGTAACCAAATTCTTGTTTGTTGATGTCTATGTTTTATCTTCTTCTCTATGACTTCTGTCAGACTGGTGTAGCCAGCTCGTCCTGCAACTCACGCATTACAACTTAGGGAGTAGGAATGGTTGAAAACCATCAACGGTTGAAAACAAACAGCATTAGCTGAGCCATCTCCTTTTGCTACTGTCTTCTTCAGACTAATATTTAATAATATGTACCGTGTTTTTATTTTTTTGTAGCAATAAAATGTCTTTTTTTATTTTTTATATCATTTTAACAAACATAAAAACTATATTTTCTTACCGTACTTTTTGCCAAACGACCTCATCATGTAGAAAAATCCGTTGGGTCTTCCATCAAAAACTTCTCGTGCCGACACTTCCTTTATCAAGTCTTTTCCTGACACGACCACCACTTTTAAGAACCCTAGTCTCAAACCGAGCACTTGTCCATATATTCGAGACCATTTGCGCCATATCGAATGGTGATGTTTCAGAGATCTTAAGTTAAGAGCAACTGATATTAGATTTCCTAGAAACGGCAATGGGGTAGGTCCTAAAAATGTTAAATTGATTTAAATTAGTTGCTTATGAAAGGTAAAAGAACATGTTATAACATTAAGCAATACAAAAATTATAACCAGGAGGATAAAGATGAGGTCTTTTAAAATGTTGAGCGATAAAATAAAATACTAGGAATATGGAGAAGGCAAAGAGAGGCCACATCGTAGCTGGAGACAGGAAGCACACTGAAGTTGAAACCCTGATAATATTCCTACTTATTGTCTGAAATGCTTTTGAAAGATCAAGATTTAAGATAATGATCTTCAGTTCTTGAATGACTCTTAATATTGAAATTTTCTTAGCAAACTATTAAGCCGGGTATAATGTATTCAGCTGACTTCTGAAGTGTTTTTATTATTCCAAGGTTCGTTTAAATTATCTATGGAGATAATCATGAAAAGATGAATAAAAATTGAGCCGAAGTTAAAATTAAATAATTCATTGTTCAACATCCCTATACCAATATCTACATTTATTCAACGGTCACTAGTAACTATACTTAGCGTTAAAATAGTAGTATTTTTTTTTTATTAAATATTATTAATATATCAGACAATAGGTAAGCTTACCTACTCATTTTTCCAAATACCAGAAGTAAATGAAGTTGCATTCGTCGATGATAAATAAACGTTTGTTTATGTGTTACGCATCATAGGTCAACAAAGTTTAGTTTGCGTTGGTAATATATACAGTGATTATGTGCAAGGTATTATGTCAGTGTATATGTTGCGGTACAAGTGATTAATGTTATTATTATTGATAAATTCTGGTAATTATTAATAATAACTCCAGCATTTAGTAAATTTCAGTAATGTTGTGAAATTCATCACTTGAATCGATTAATTATTATTAATAATAACTAAAAATATTTAGACTACTGGTTCACCCCGACACGGATATGTTAGGTTTAAAGGGTATAATGGGGACTGATGTGAGAGCAAAACAATCAAATAAAGCCCCCGTTATCCCCTTCGAGTTAGATTACTTCAGACCCCAAAAAAGGAGCCCCGCTTAGACCAACCAAATTTTAACCACAATTTATTGTAATTTTCAATTACAAAGTTAAATTTAATAATGAAATTGTCAGTAAAAGCGTTTAATTTCTCACTCATCTCTCAAATTACGTTAAATTATAAATAACAATTAGAAATTATTAACAATTTTAAATTATTAATCATTACTGTAACATATGTACATACTAGTAGTTAATTACAGCTCGCCCACTGAAGGATGAGAATACTACTATTACTACTTCGATCTAGTTCCGCGTATATACTTTTTTTACGCGTAATAATTTATTAAAATGTAGCACTCAAAGAAACAACTGTAAACAGTTTTTGTTTGCATGAAACTTGTGAGCTACCTTGCAGATAATATGAAGCAATGCGAAGCTAAAGACAGTGATCTTAAATTCATTTTAATCGGCATTTTAATATTGAAAACTTATTATATTATATTTAAAAACTAGGGATGCCATTTTAATACGTCTTTTTTTCGAGTAGTCGAGTTAAGTCGATTCGGTCGCTTAAACAATTTCATGTTGTACGACAATTCTATTCAACATTTTCTTACGGATTTCTAATCTAAACTATTTGGGAATAAGTTTTATAGGTAAGGAAAAAATATTAAACATATTAATTACTTACATAAGTTAGAAATAAATATAGTTAAGGTCACAAAAAACCCGCGTGGACGCAGCATTTTATTTATTGACGCACATCCAAAACACTGATTTGATAAAGCCTCATATTTTTGTTTAAAGATCCGTTGAAAATTGTGATAAAAGTCTGGCTCCATACTTATCCAGAAGTTTCTGCGTTATTTACGTTATTATGAGAATAGTTGTTATCTTCCTAAAAACTCTGGCCATTGTAAGAACAGCCGGATCCAACTACAGGAATATTTTAATGGGCAAGTTTGATTACCTACTTAAATCTTTATGGTGAATTGGTCGATTCGATGGTCGAGATACTTTTAGATATAAGAACCAGAGTACGAACCATTATTCGTGAGCGGTAATACACCATTAATTGAGATACTAGGACATATTCGTACACGACTTCGTCACCTATTATAATCCTTATCCATCCTAACATTATTAATGCGTATGTAACTCTGTCTGTCTTCCTGTCTCGCTGAACCGTTTTTGTAAAGGGTAAGCTCGGATCCTAAGAAAGGATATTACTTTAATGTTTATTACTTTGTTTCAGGAGGTGATATCATTTACGATATTAAATCAAACGATACAATCAAGGATTTTTGTTAATCTATTAAAAACAAAACAGTGATGGAAAGCTATTGACGGACACACCCGCTTTATCAGCGTCGATCATGACGTCAAGATTAAACAGTGCAAACTAATAAAAATGAATCATTGTCAAGTTATATTTTGTGCAACAATAAAGGTTTTATAATGGCATTAAAATTTTAGGAAGATTTCATAATGATACCTCGTGTAGTAATCTCGGTTTTGGAACCACATTTGTTATGTTATGTGGCCTAATTGATCAGCGCTATACATATGAAACAACACTAAGGACTACCTCGCAAATAATTTAAATACAATTTTAAACGAATTTATTGTTGTCGACCCCTAAATTAAATTGACCATCAGACAATTAATGAAATCAGATAGCTCTAGTTTTTTATGTCGTCAGAGAATTTTAATAGATCTAGGCTTAGTTTATAAATATGTTTAGATAGTGTGTTGCTCCACAAAAGAACTAAAATAAACGAGCCAACTTTAGTATGCTGGTGTGCGTGATAGCTACGTATTACTTTCGTGAAATGACATTTAACTTTACCAGTGTGCGTCATATAATAATACCAGTTTTAGAAAAATAGTCGTAAAAGTATGCGACAATTTTTTTGACGCGTCCATAGCTTTGACAGCCCATCGAAACATATTTATAAACGAAGAATCTAGGTTTGTCTGTATAAAAGTTTTGCAATAGGTCTTTTATTGATACTAAATAATTTAATTAATAATATGAGTTAGAACTACCTACATCTACAACAGGGAAGTTTGCGTGCAACCCACGAGTGTGTCTACTTATTTTACGCGGCCACGATACTAGTAATACGTTGGCATTGAATTAAATTTTAAAGATTACTGCATTTGTAAGGAAAAGTAGATTATAGTTAGAACAACTGGTTTTAAATTGGCATTTGGCTACTGTTGCAACATCTACCAATCAACAAGAAAAACTATTTGGGTTTATACAGGTAGTGTTAGTCTGCATTATTCGATTATATTAAAATGTTTTAATCATTTAGAAATCTATAATATATCAGGCACAAATACCGGAAAAAAAATAAACTCTTACAATATACCGATGCGATCGTCCCAAAATTTAAGTAGTAGCAGAGTAGGGCAGATGACTCGGTTTTGGCTTCTGACCTCTTTTAGGCTTGATAGTTGTACTATTAAGTAATCTGGGGTAGTTAATAGGTAAAGAAAGAAAGTAGGGTGCCGATGGCACTATCTGTAATATTATATTTTAGGAAGATATAATCTATTTCACAATTTTGTAAATGGATGATGTTAACAATTTGTATGCTAAATAAATATATTGTTTCTTGGTTATGACAGTGAGTCAACTCATAACGATTATCCGGTGCATTTGTCATTCCGTTTTGTGCAAGTCAGTTTATAAAATTTAATCACACACAATCACAAGCCGCCATCCTAACAAATTTGGTAGCAGAAATGGATTCCCAGGATCCTCGCTTGAATTATGGGATCTTTAATGTTTGGCGCGACGCGATCAGGTATTCCTACTTAACAGTATTTTATGGCCTTGTGGACAGATGTCCTTTTTAAACTGTGGTATAGTGGTCGACGTTAAGCTAAGGCTTAAGGCCTAGCAGCCTCCGCTGTTGAGCGTGAGCCCGCATCACCATCATCAAATAGTGTTCCAAACTTTTAACATAAAAAGTAAATTTTCAGTGAAAGTGATTTTCGTAAATTCCGTGAAATTCCAACTGAATGCAGCACAATTTTATTCTATCTTTAATATTATTAAAGTATCATTGTTGTTGATCTCAAATATTTTAGATAGGTTCAATTTTGATGATAATTTAATATAATATGATGGTCATTCTTTTTGATTTGCAAAGGCCAATATTTTAAATCCTTATATTTCAACTCCCATTAGATTATTCAATGAACTTTCTAATAGTAGAATAAACAAAAGAAACTCAGAGTTTTATATTTCTTGTCATTAGAGAATATAACACTTATCATTATTGACTTATTTAAATTAACATTTTATTATTATTATAAT
Organism: Diachrysia chrysitis; assembly: GCA_932294365.1. Classification (NCBI taxonomy): domain Eukaryota; kingdom Metazoa; phylum Arthropoda; class Insecta; order Lepidoptera; family Noctuidae; genus Diachrysia; species Diachrysia chrysitis. The sequence goes on from OW028653.1 coordinate 6,968,925, forward strand.
AAGATAATTTTAGTTATACAGATAACTTTAATAAATTCAATCGAATGGAATGTTTATAAGAATTTACCATTACGTACCTACCCTAATGAAAGATCATAGTTTTCAACCTTTGTTTTTTTTCATCATATTAAAAATGTCGTGGTGACCAAGTAGTTCAATGAACGGATTTGTGTGCACAAGGTAGCAGGTTCGAACCCATTACAGGCAAGTACCAATGTGACATTTTCAAGGTTATATGTACTTTCTTCATTATTCCAAGACATCGTTGACAATCGGTGAAGGATAACATCGTGAGGAAACCTGGATTCCAACAATTTTAATCTGAAATCGCCAACCCGCAATGAGCAAGCGTGGTAATCAATGCTCGTTCCTTCTCTATATGAGAAGAGGCCTGTGCCCAGCAGTGGCACATTTATTGGCTGGTATTTGTAGAATGTTAGATTGAATACGCATTATTTGATTTAAATGATTGTAAGAATGTTAATTATGAATATGTAATATGTCCTTTACCTTCTGTTTCGTCTACGATAAATAATCCGGTGTGTAAGACTAAACTTTTAACCGAAGTCACAAAAAAATTATTACGTCCAGAAATTAGTAGTTCAAAACTTATTTATAAAAATATTAAATGAGGGAAGATATGCTTTAATCTAAGTCTAACTAGTTTACTATTATACTAGAGTTACTAGATAAATATAATAATATTGTAGTTAAAGTAAATAATAATAATATTAAAGTAAATTATTATTTTATCCTTTATAAAATTACTTTACCTAGTGAATTGTATATAGATTTCAATATTCCTCATCAAGATTTTTGTAGATATAAATTTATTATTAATAAGTAGTTCTCCATTCATATTAAACGACATTGATTTAGAGTCCCAAAAAATAGCATTTCATTAATTAAACTCTCTAGAAAATCAAATTAATGAAGCAGAAAATCAATCAAAATATGGACACTATTATTCCACAAACTCTAACACTATTATTACACACACACACACACACACACTATTATTATATTTTTTTACGTAACGTATAAAATAAGCAATGTTTTTCTAATTATGTTAAGTCATCTTGTTGCGTTCAACTCACGACTATGTTCAATGTGACAAGAAGGCGATTAAAAGTATACCAGAAATATAAATTACTAGCTGTCCCCCGCGACTTTGTTCGCGTGTTTTAGTTTCAACGGTTTATATATTGGTCGTAGCGTGATGTTATATAGCCTATACCTTTCCTCAATAAACAGACTATCCAATACTAAAAGAATTTTTCAATTTGAACCAGTAGTTCCTTAGATTAACGCGTTCAACAAACAAACAAACAAACTCTTCAGCTTTATATATTAGTATAGAGTATAGATTAATAACAACTTTTAGTAGTAGAAGGTTTTTTTAAAAAGCAGTCATCCTAGCAGTCCATAACTTTTTACACGGGTGCTCAAACATCGATTTCGTTTTCGTCTTCCCATATGATATAAATGTTTCAACATTGTTTATTAGCATTCGTGAAATGCTTACGAGATTCAGCCAGATATATGATATGATGATTAATTGCTTTATTTTTTCTGACTAATTTAGGTATTTTTGTAGTAAAATCATATTTTTATTTGTGTACCTGCCAAGTTCTAAACTTAACATAAAAAAGGTTATCTATTTAAAACAATTAAGAATTAAAGGATGTTGATTTAAAAAAAAAATCCTTATAGGTAAGTAAGTACTTAATTTAAATGTTCAATTCATTTAAGGTTTTATTTTTATATTGATAAGCAAAGGCGTTCTTATTGTGTGATGACTGGCTGAAACTAAATCACCCAATGAACTTGTTTAACGATAACTGTATCACAACTCACAAGCGTCCAACGGCTCAATGTATAAAACTGATGAGGGCGACCGTCCACCGCATTATATGTTGCGACATCGATCACTACACATCTACGCTAATTTTTTTTTCATTATAATACCACGCAATTAATTAAGTGCGATGGCTCCTATAAACGCGAATGACATAAATGATTCCAAGGCCTTCGTGCCAGCGAAAAAAGCTTTGCCTGAGGTAGACACGGAAGGTTCCAATGGAAATGGGATTACATCTAAAGGGTATGTATTCCTTATATAACTTGTGTTAGTAAACTTGCTTTTTAAGTGGTATTTACCTGTGTGATTATTTTATTCATTGAATTTAAAATTATTTAAAAACCCTAATATATATTTTTTTAAATAGTCTCTTTCTCTCGCTTATCACAAGAACTCTGAACTTGATATAATGTACCAGTGGCAATGAGCCCAATGTGGTTCATTTCTAGATTATTCAACGTTTTCAACGATCCAATAAATTTTAACGAGGGTTAAACGATAAATGACACTATAATAACATACATCGTTGTGCTCGGAAAGTTCTCTATCCTTGGATATTTGTTTGATCAATTCTTATGAGTACTTAAACAATTGTTAATAATTAAGAAACTTAAATATACTTTACAATAATAGAGATTAATAATTCGCTCTATCACTCATTAATTCTAGACTTGTGTGTTTCTCGAGAGCTTCTATCGTAATATATTATTGTCACAGGTGGCTCATGATACAATAAAAGTACAAATATATAATATTCAGTAAGTTATAGCATTCAAATGGGACCCATAGACGCTTTCAATTAAATTACCTCGCGTTTGTGAATTTACAATGGGATTTTACTAGTTCTAGGTAGCAATATTATTCTTATGAAAAACGCTAATGAGTAAAAGAATGTAATTATAATTATCTTTCGTCGACGTATTGGAAATACTCGGTAATAAATATCATCATGCATCAAGACGTCACGAAGACAGACTGATGTAGATTGTAAATTATAATGCAATTTGTGGAGCGAACGGAATTGGAAACAATTAGGTATACATGACGCAAAAATAGCATCCTTGACATAAGCATTTTATTATTGACTTACAATAAGCATGATGAAATAATGATAATTGCTATTTAATGTAAGGCCTGATTTCGGAATTTTTTTTATTTCATTATATCGGTCATTTAACAGTGGGGGCGTGTTAAGTTATCATTACATTATCTTGACAGATAACGACCCTGATAAAGCGACGGGTAAACAATGGTCTCTAGTTGGGACGATAATTTTAACTAGCGATATGAACGATGTGCAGGCTGATTGTTGGAAAGTCCTTGGCGACTAGGAAGTTATTACAACTATTTATGCTTAATGCATCTATGTTCCTATATATCAGAACTATATGTAAGAAACAGATACTTTAGATGTACCTATATTCATATTATTAGACAATAGAGTAATGATTCCATGACATAGAGGTAGACATAATAAATAGTTCAGGTATTTAAGTTTATTTCTAAAAACTAAAAGCCTTATTCATGGTGAACGTCGTCAAATGAATCTCACGTGGTGTTACATATCAAGTGCATCAATTTAACGCCTGTATCAGTTCGACTCGATTGCTGTTGCATCGAGTTCATATAAATTAGGCCGTGTCACATTGCAACTAGCTACTTGCAATTTATTGGACACCGACAAACAACACTTCGCTTTTTTTTTATTAAAAGATTTTATATCTTAAACATGCGCATAAAAACAAGTACTTTACCATGATTGTCTTTTTTTTTCAGGTACTCCTATGAAACCTTATTGGAGATCGCGAACTTCTTGCTCTCCCACATCTCCGACAAGCCGCACATCGGCATTATTTGTGGCTCTGGGATGGGTTCGTATTGGAAAGAGGGTATATATTAATTCAAGCTATTATAACCCGAAGTTAGGCAAAGGAAAAATTTCATTTTCCATTTTAAATTTTTCAGCTCCAAGTAAAAGGTCAAATTTTAACTTGTTTAAATGTTTTTATGGTTCCGTACCCAAAGGGTCCAAATGGAGCCTTATTGCTGTCATTCACGTGTCCCTCTGACCATTTTATGCCACACAGCTTTTACAGCCAAACTATTGGAACTACAAATTTTAGTTTTGTGTTTTATTTAAGTAATTTACCTTGATATAATTGATATCATACAATGAGGTATTGAAAAAGGTTCAGAACCGTTTTAAGTATCGCTTTTGTTTGTTCGAAATCACTCAAAGTCTTTTGGCGGTTAATGAGTAATTAATCCCTTGTTTATTACAACTTGGGTGGTTTGATGATAGAGGTAGGTAAATTACTTACATCATAGTTTAATCTACCTAATTGTAGGGTTTTTTTTTAATGTTTATATTTATAATTTCCTTTGCATAACTCTGGCCTGCGATCCTTATTACCTTACACCTACTTACAATCTCATCTATTAGAATTTTAGTATTAATACAAACTAGAGCACATAAATTATTTTTACTTACATTTCTTTTGAAGACATTGTTTCCGTCTTCTTTAAACTGTTAATATTTTGAGACTGCACTTCCGCTTGCTTAATCACAAGATATCAACATCTGCTATTCTGAAGACGCAACATAACTCTTATTTCTTTGTCCATCAGGTTCCTTAGCTGAAACTATCTCAGATGCCTTCAAAATATCATACGAAGATATTCCTAACTTCCCGGTGAGCACCGTTGAGGGTCACCACGGCCAGCTGGTGTTTGGGAAAATCTGTGGAGTACCGGTAGTGGCCATGCAAGGACGCTTCCACTACTTCGAGGGATACCCACTGTGGAAGGTAAATAACAAGGCGTACCTACTTATAGATAAATCCGAAATTTTCCATATGTAAAGAAGTATTTTCGTTGACATTTGATTCGAAGAGAACTAAGCAGTAGATATATCTACTTAGACTTGTTTAGATTGATTATGAATTTCTGATTCTCTTCGATTGCGAATTTAAATTATAAAAAAAAGATAAATCAAGCATCTACCTAAATATTTTCCAACAATCGACATTTATTTAAGACATGCAATTAAAGAGGTTATAACTTAAGACAATAATATAACCTTTCGACCTCTTGATGGTAGGGCACATAATCACGCACAAAACAAAATGTAATCTAAAAAAGTTCACGGCGTCAACTGAAAGATCTGGATGTGGCTGATGCAAAACGTTCTCGACCCCCAGCGATGGGGTTATCTCTTGTTGCGAGCACTACAATGGAGAGTTACTCTCGAGATAAAATAAATATCGAACGCTTGTCTGTTTATTACCATTTTAAATGTCATGTTAAGTAAAACGAAGTTGTACACTTTAAAACATAAATGCATATTATATTTAGATATCTATTTTGAAACGCATTTTCCTTAAGGATTAGGTCGATTACGTAGGCAGTCCTATTTTTTAATTATTTACCAATTCATGCAGATATCTGCACGGGGTATCTGCGTAGGATGTTTGTGCTCAAGTGGATATTGACGTAGGTACGGCAACTAAAATTAACCAGAAAAGTTAATTTGGTTATCATTTTAAGTGATTTGATTAACGTAACGGTACGATAAGTTATATTGTTTTATAGCACTATCAACACTGATGTCATGTTATGGACAAACAACTTTACGTAACCATTATTCGAAATTACTCAGCTTTTACAGAATGTTACATAAAAATATCTATACTTTTAGAAAATTAACACACCTTTGATCTTGTTTTTTTTAATTATCAATTGGTTAATACCGATCAATATTTATATTCGACACACCTCACTAAGGGCTGATTTTCCCAAAGCCAGATAATCTGTTGTATGTTATCCTAACAGTAATTTTAAAATTTTAGTGTTGTCTACCAGTGCGTGTTATGAAGCTTATTGGAATTAAAACACTGATCGTGACCAATGCCGCTGGTGGTCTTAACCCTAACTACAAAGTCGGAGACATCATGATCGTGAAGGACCACATCAACATGATGGGTTTCTCCGGCAACAACCCACTGCATGGACCCAATGACGAGAGATTCGGACCGCGGTTCCCACCTATGAGCAAAGCTTACAACTTCGAATACAGGAAGATCGCCAAGGAAGTGAGTAAAATCAAAATAAATAGTAAATAGATAATAATAAATAGTAGTTGCACCTAATACGTAGGTAGGTAGGTTAGGTACCTGTGTAGTAATCAGAAAGCATTAGGTACTTATTTATCGACGATAACAGTGTCAGGGGGGTAAAGTCACATATGATCATAATCACACTTGTTGTTACCTACTTGCACGTGAGTGGTATAATAATTCCCCTTTATGACCTGTCGACCCCTGTTGAATGCGTCTTTAGACGCAAAGTAAAGACAGCATAGATTTGAGATTAGTTATCAGTAACTTCTTTGTATTCATTAATATTTTGTGGATTGCGCACCCGTTTTGATAACATATTTTGAATCAAGGTTATCAGGGGTCATGATACGATTTACTACTTGACGCACAGCAAAAATAAACAAGTTTCGTGCTGCGTAATCTCGGTTCTAGCCGTGCCTAACTTAATGTTTGCCTTGTAAGGGTGCCCTGATACATCAACGCTAAATGTAGAATACAGGTCTTGTAGGCCGGTAATTCTTTATAACATCTAGAAGGAAGGCTGACATTTCAGAGGTACCTATTTATATACGAGATTGTAAAAGTATTCGATATCGCTTAGTTAATCTCAATATTTATAGTACCTACCTGGCTATTTATATCAGACATGTAGGTAATTGTTAATCTTTAAGAGAATTTGTGATTAAGTACTTAGGAGAGATTAAATAATATTTAAAATGTTCCTATGTAATTATACTAGTAGGTAAGTGGCTTTATTAATTTTGAAAACAATTTGGTATTCATAACTATTGTATCTACCTACTTACTTCATCGGTAACTTAAATTTAAAGCAGGTAGGTACCTATAATTACCTACATCATCGGTAACGCGAAGTTAAAGTGGAACTTGCCAAGAATATAAAGATAAGATTTATAATTTAGGTGCAATAAAAACAGATAAACTAAATTTAGTTATGCAGAAAGATAAACTGGCTGGTAATTCCCATTTTCCTTAGTACCACAGCAATCAAACCACCAAACCCATATCTTTATAAAAAAAATATTAATTTTTCAGATTGCCAAAGAGTTGAATATCGATGACATAGTCCGTGAAGGAGTATACACGTGTCTCGGCGGACCAAACTTCGAGACAGTAGCAGAATTGAACATGTTGAAGATGGTAGGAGTCGACTCAGTCGGCATGTCGACTGTTCATGAGGTAAATATAAAACAATCTTCTTTTTTATTCAACCTACCCATTAATACTTCTTTTAGTAAGATCACAAGAAGGAACATTTATAAACTCGTTACTCAACGTAAACAAACAGTTGAAATAATCTTTTCCAAAACTAGTTCTGCAGTAGGGTAAGAGGCGTTCTTCAAGGTTTCACTATAGGTCTGTTATACAGCAGGTTTATCATAAAACGGAAATCAATCATTTTCGATTGGAGACTTCTTCGTACTAAAATAAAACTTAATTGTTGCAAGATAATATTCGAAGGCAGTTATTTTAAGAACCCAAAACTAAAGAATGTTTGGCAGCTTGTTAAACCATTTTTTTTTTATTTCTAGGTAATCACCGCAAGGCACTGCGACCTTAAAGTTTTTGCTTTATCCCTCATTACGAACGAATGTGTGACGAGCTACGACATCGTCGGCGAGGCCAATCACGAAGAGGTTCTCGACGTAGGCCGCATGCGCCAGGATGTCCTGCGCAAGTTTATGTCGAAGCTTGTCGCACGGATTACTGAGATCGATGCCAATAACCCCTGAACAACACTATTATACGCAGTGAACCACAAAGAACCTCTATAAACATGATTATAGCTCTAGTTTACTTTTTTATGCTCTAGGGTTGTTCCACTAATCAGTAGAGGCTAGGTAGATATACTTAGATTATAATACTTGTTAAAGATAGATATTTTTGTTTTGTCTAACCTAATTTTAATAACTAGTGACATTTACATGAGATTATTTGTCTACTTTATTTTATAAGTATATTTATACGTAAACTTTATGATTCTTTTTAAATAGATAATTTTACATACTTTTAGATTATATTATTTATACGTTATTATTTAAAATTATTGTTTCTAAGATTTTTATACAAATGATGTGTAGGTAATACAGAACTCTCATAGATCTTATTAAATAAAATGAATTGGTACCTATGCATAGCTAATGTTAATGCGAGAAGTTAAACAAACTGATATGTGTTTCGAGTTGTGTTTAACGTAATAATATTAACGAGAAGTAGGTAAATACTACCGACCTACGTACAAATAATAAAGGAAATATAAAAATACATACTAAATGCGTTGTTTATTTATATGGATACCTATGTTGTTTTCCTATCATATCGTATGTTGTTAACCTACATAGGTTTTGGGTATCCCCAATATATATTTATTATTATACTTAAATACTTACCATATTATTATATAGACATTATAAATTATTTACTTAATGTGAGCTCTGCTTATTTTTTAAACTAACTAGTTAGTCAGTTTTAATAACAGATTATTTTAAAAATGAAATTACAAAAGGATTTTCTAAAGACGATAATTTATTAACAACATTCACTTAAGTTAAGTTAATGAAACTACGAGTATTCAACAGAACAATGTGGATAGTTAAATTGCACAATAATTTTTAACAATAATATTACATTATTACGTACCTAGGTAGGTAAATTTTCCACAATGAAAACACTTACTGAGATGATATTAATTTATTTGAGCGGATGTTTCTTCGGGCATAGATGTGCAAATTCTTGACAAGCTGCGTCAATTTGAGAGTAATTATATTTAAAGCCATATTCTAGGACTCTTTTCGGTACGACGTATTGACCTTTGGTCATAATCATTGCTCGCTCCTGGTCAAGCAAGAAGTTCAGAAGTGGTTCGGGGACTGGTAGGATGGCCGGTCGTCGCAATGCTTTTGCAAATGACTGAAAAAGAAACATATATAAATACTATCCTTACTAATATTATAAATGCGAAAGTAACTCTGTCTGTCTGTCGGTCGCGCTTTCACGCCAAATGATACGGATAGTACCTATACGTAGATTACATCGGTCGTATCAACACTGTATAATGGAATAAGATCGTTAATAGTCCAAAACTACAACTTATCAAATAAATTCTTACTCGAGTAAAGTCATCATTTGTAATAACATGCGGTGCCACGCCATTCAGCACGCCGTGGACGTTCTCATTTTCGATAGCAAAGAGTATAAGACGTGTAAGGTCGTCTATGTGGATCCAAGGTAAGTACTGCTTGCCGGAGCCAATGCGCCCACCGAGCCCGAAGTAAAATGGCAAGAACATGTTCTTGATCATGCCTCCCCATCGCCCTAGGACGGCACCGGAACGAATTATTACCTGGAAATATAATGATTAACATGCTAAGGACTAAGCACTAAGTTGAGGGTATAGGGAGGGTTTTCAAGTACCTATAAATATTTGTATATATATTTGCTTGTTTTATAACACACGACAACAAACATGTACCTATGCGTTATATGATTTAAAAAAATATTTATCATCACACGACCAGTGTTGTTCTTTCTCCCTACCAATTGGCCTTTGGCCAAAGAACTTACTAAAATGAAAAAAAAATAACTCATTAGTGTAGGTATTTGTTAAATATAGATATTTGATAGATATAGATTATAATGGTCTCTATACTTTCTAAATTTCTATTGGCTAATTATATACTACTTTGATAGAAATAACCATAACATTAACTTTTCTAAAGTAACTGAGATTTATAGTACCTATACTGTAGGTAATGTCGTCTAATAAGAATTTAATATAGTATTTTGTAAAGAATAATGTGCTGTGCAGTTTCTAAGTAAAGTAGTATTCATAGGATATTAATATAAATAGCTTACAAGTCGCACAGGAGGGTTTACATGTGCTGCCTTTTCCCACTCAACAGTGAGTCTTGAAAAAAAGTCGAGGCCTGTAGTTGGACTGGTCTCATCATATTGGTTTAAATCTGAAGGTTCATATGCCCCAACACCAGTAAGAACAACAAACACTTTAGGTTTGTCTTCGGCATTATTGATGGCTTTAGCTAATGCTTGAGTCGTAAAGACTCGAGAGTTTTGAACATTTTGTTTGAACCTGAAATAAATATGAGTAATCAGAACTGAAAAACTTCATGATCTATTGATGGTATAGGTAAGAGTAAGTATTTACTAACCCAGGTGTCCAGGACTTTGTAAAGTCCATAAATTGTTGGCCTGCTAAGTTGACAACTGCACATGATCTTTTAGGTAAACCCGATAGCTCCAAACTGGTCCATGAAATATTATTGGCACCCGGCATGCGAGCCACATTCATTACATTGTAACCTTTAGTAATTAGGAGGTCTCCTAAATTACGACCAATAAATCCTGTTCCACCACCTATAAATATTGTTTTAAAAAAAATATCTAAATTAACAATGTAGGGCTCTGAACAGCAGTTTTAATAGTATTTTAAACATTATTATTTTATATTTATTCGGCTAATACTGAAAATGGGTAATTATTAGGTAACAGCAATGTTCGGTATCGATCGACCGGCACATATATACATAGTTATTCGTTTATGTAGGTATAATAGTGTATATAATTATTTATTTGTCATATAGAGCTTATCTAAAGCTTTCTTGCTTAAAACACATTGTTAATACTTAAAGGATTACAAAAATTATTAGTGAATGTTACAATAACATACCAATTAACACTTTTCTCGCTGTCATAATTTATCTTATATAACCACAGCTAAATTTATTAAAAAACAATGCCGGTAGACATCCTCATACAAAGACGACACTTTATAAATTTGTTATATCGTTAGTCAAATTATTGCTAAACGTCAAATAAAATGTATTAATACAAATAATTTTATCTTTGTGCCTGTGTTTTCAACTTAGATTTATATCAATTTCATTCAAAATCAAATAACAAATATCAGCTGTTATTGTCTGACAAATCAAATAACTTGACATGACACTGACAACCAAACCAACATCAATTTATTTAAGTCTAACCCTATGGTGAAATCTAAGTTTCCAACAGTTAAGTCCATACAATAATCACCATCAATGCGACGAGAGTACTTGATGTTTGGAATAAAATCTTAATTTATTATTTATGTCACAAATGTCTATTATTTTAAAATTCAAATTAGGCTGAAAATTGAGGATTTGATTTCCTCACAAAGGATTTTTAAATTACTCTAGTAGGGACTAAAACATTTCTTTCTTAGGTGAGTCTAGTGGTGGTGGTTTCCTTAAAAAATAAACTATGCTTGTCTATTAAAATCTGTCACTGTCTAATGTAAACCTTAGGCTGGTTTTATAGCTACGCTGTTAGACGCGCCGTTGAGCAGCGCCGCTGTTAGCAGCGCGCTTTTGAACAACGGTCCGCTGTAAAACGAGATTAGTACCGCGCGTTTCGCTGCTGTGTACAGTCGTCTACAAAATGAACATTAATGCGGTTAGAGTAGTGGCTATTTACCTCTTATGGAAAAGAAGGCAAAGAAGACTAGCTGTTGATCCTTATAATGGTACAAGGTTAGTGAGAGGTGAACACGTAAGATCTTTTTGCGATTTACGAGAAAATAGTCATAAATTTTATAAATATTTTCGCCTATCAATAACTAGTTTTGACGAATTACTCTGCAAGTTACAGTCCTCTTTACGACGATCCAGCTTATTTCGCATCCCCATAACTCCAGAGGAAATATTGGCGATCACTCTAAGGTAAATGAAATAAAATCGATATTATAATTCATGTTGTACTGTACTTAACGGCGCGTCTCAACAGCGTCACTCTAAAACGCATACTGATCGTATCGTAACTAGCGGCGCGCGCTTCGGCAGCGCCGGCGAACAGCGCGCGTTTACTCAACAGCGCTGCTCAAGCGCGTGGCTATAAAACGAAACTAGAACCCAGAACAAATCCGAACGCGCGCGCTTCAACCGCGCTGTCGAAACGCGTAGCTATAAAACCAGCCTTAGAGACAACCATAGACTAAACATAGACAAGCTGTCAACAGTGTCAACGTCAATTGTCATTGACAAGTGACAACCTTTTAAAAACATAAAACAATCAATAATGACAAATTTGAATATTTTTACAGTGAGTAAACATAAAAATAAATAGTTTCATAAGTGCCCCAACGAATATTCACACATAATCTATCTACATGGTTACATTTGAAATACTGGACAAAAAAAAAATAGTTTGTACGTAACAATGATGCCACTTTATGTAGAAAACGGCATTGCCTATGTATGGAATTCTGAAGGTGATTTCATATTTTTTATTTATACGTATTGTAATTATGTTAATATAATGTAATTGATAATATTTGAAATTAATAGCATTTTCGTTGTAGATTGGTACAAGTTGCGATCGAACCATCGGATATGTGGGTCGTTGATTGGCTCAATACCTTCATTTCCGAGGCAAAATGATTTCTTAGGTAAGTCTCAATATTAGGACCCTTGCTTTTGTATACTAAGTAAGGATGTTAAATAGATTTTGTTTTATGTTCGTAGGACTACCTATGGCTTTAAAATCCGAAGAAGCTGCATTATTAGTAGAAAAGGGAATCTGTAACTTGTGTGAATTACCAAATTTAACATTGAGACCATCTGAAGAAGAGAAACAGATCATAAACGAGCTTGAGCAGACGTAATTGCCTTTTATCATATTTATTTATTATAAGCCTAACTGTCTCACTACTTAGTAAAGAAATCCCATTTCACATTCTATTTTCATAAATTTATTTTCTTTTATTAACACATTCAGACATTCAGTTATAGAACTTATGCATTATATATTATTATATTATATTATAATTCTGTTATTATAGTATATATTCATTTCAATTAAATGCTTAGTCCTAATATTTGTTTTCACAATCTGTATTATATTATCTCATTATTGTATTCTTTACAGTGTCTTATCAGAACAAACTGAAGCTTTGAAAAAGCGAAAAATTGAGCAGTTGTCACAAAAAATAGAAATTATAGTTGCCGGCAAGAGACAGAAACTAGTAGCTAAAGGAGTTACTGGTATTTATATTTTTTAAATTTACAATTTCAAAGTAAACTTCATTGTCTATGAAGTAACAGTCAGAGATTTTATATGCCATACCATCTCTCCATTCATATTTATCTGATTACAGCTAAAGCTTTACAAAGGTAGTCAAAATAACAAACAAATAATAAAGTTTTATTTTACAGATATTCAATTAGACAAGCAAACATTGTTACAAGAAGAAATTAACAAATTGCCAAAACTATCTCCTGCACATGTCCTGATGCATTTACCTACAGAACATTACATACCTACAGGTAATTTTACTTATACTACGTAACTTCTTAATCAATCTCTTGCAGTTTAAAGCACCATTTCTTTTTTACCTTATGTGTGTGGCAATTGGCAAATAGGCAAAAAAAAAATTGTATTTACTTAATTTTTTTTTTATTTTTATTTGCAGAAAAACAAAAACTTTGTATAGATGTTTTAAGCCCCAGTGTTGTAAAAGGACCAGGTGCCATTAAGTACAAGATATTTAGGTACTTATGGGAAAAAGGACATCATATAACAACTGGATCAAAGTTTGGCTGTGATTATCTTTTGTATCCAGGTAAGAAGAAATATAATGTTTCTTTTAGCTATAAAGAACACTTAAAAACTTGTATAAATAATTCTGCTTTTAAATTACATCACAACTTCATAAACATCCCTTAGTTTATTTATCCTCATTAACATCAAGATTTTCCTTGCCCCAGATTTTACTTCATCCAGATTTACATGTAATAAATGCTTATACACCATTGCATATGTTTAATATTTTAGGAGATCCAGTAAGATTTCATGCTACATATATGGTGAGATGCATTAATGACCAAAGTGCTACTCTCAGCCCACAAGAATTTGTAGCATTCGGAAGATTATCTGTAGCAGTCAACAAACTGGCTGTATTAGCTTTTTGCAATAGTCACGGTAAAGTAGAGTTTCAAACACTACAGTGGCATGATAATGTTATGTAAATAAAATAAATATTTATAAGTCAAAAGAGATTTTTATTAAGTTATCCCTCCCCCGCCCTTGTTAACAAGAATGTTTGGGAATACCGAAAAGCAGTGAAGGACCAGTGGCCGTTTTGTTTGCCGTCGAAAGCGTAGGCATAGGTACTTAAAAGAGTGCTAGTTTTTACAGCAAAGTAAAGCCCAAGAGCCTGCGACGTTCTGACCTTAGTCATTTTATAAAGGTTAAAAATTTATCTGTGTATAGTTACAATATTGGCAAGAACAATCCCATGATGAGAAGGTTAAGTCATGGTTGAGGCAACATTTTATAACAGTCAGTTTTTTGTTATATTTAATTTGGCATAGTACTAGAAGTCACACTGTCCAGCACAGAATACTTTTATATATTCCATATATATAAAAGTACTCTGTGTTTATATATCAGTCCAGTGAGCAGAAGCCAAGTCCGATTCCTTTGCCCTGGCAGACGCCCTTAACCATATAGTAGAGTATATATTTTGTTCTGTGCCCTTAACCATAAGAAATTTAGGGTATATTTTTTTAACAACAGTAAAGTTGAATTTAACACTTATGTTACTTGCTTTGTATTTGTGTATAAGGTGGAGGAGCTTTGTATAGTTCCTCCACCTTGGCAGACAGCGTAAATTGCAACGCGAGGTGTAAATAAATTATACGCAAAAAAAACATTCTTAATTCTAAATTGTACACTTTAAAATAACTACCTATACTAGGTATATTAAATACACTAACTGATACTTACTAATACCTACATCCATTTAGTTTTTTGAAATACGCTTCGCTATGCCCGTTAATTGAACCGACTAAAATTCGTAATATACTTTTGAGTGTAGTCAAATCTTAAGGAAAACCCATGAAATCTCAGTTTAAAATAATATAATAGGCATGTTTCCTATTTTTTTTTAATGTCCGTCTTGTAGATTAATAAATTTTATTGGACACGTATTTTTTCTTTTTTCCTGCAAACAAAAAATGATCAAAATACAGAGAACGGAAATTACGCGTGACGTCACTCCTCGCTACGATTTTTAGCGAGGCGTAGCGTCATAAGCCCCCACTCCGAAACTTTAAAGCGGTGTATCTTTGTATTTTTTTTATTGTTTCGATAAAAGAAAAAATACGTGTCTAATATTTTTTTATTATCTAACTGACGGACTAAATAGATTTTAACTTTTCATACCCAGGAAACATTCCTATTGTACGAGATAAATCACTTTTTTTCAATAATTCATCGGATTTCATAAGCTTGTAATTAACAGTTTATTAATATCTTTCTCGCAATTTCGTCGCATATTTAATAACCATTTTTAACTGGATTGGTACCAAAGGCACAATTAGATTAGATTAATCCAGCCTTAATAAATTGTTAAAAGACGTAAAAATTCATGTGTTTTGTGAAAATAAGTGATCATTTATTATTTAGAGATTTAAGTGCAATTTAAAAAAAATGGTGTATTTAATTTCTAAGTGTTTAGCCGAATAAAAACAGTCAGACATGCTAGGCCACACCTCTAACGTATGTTTTCTATTTCTAGCAATGTTTTGTGAAATGCTGTCGCTGCAGATACGGCTTTGTAAATAAGAAGTAATGAAGTGCGACACGACAGCACGACTCTATCGACCTTATAAATTTTTCAAAAAAAAAACCTGATTCTTGCAGGCATACATTTTCTATATTAAAATATTTCAAATTATTTCAAAGCAAATATTTTCATGAATCCGTAGGTACTTTGGGCATACCGTTTAAAAGTTGCAAAAACAAGAAACGAAACGTCATACCGCCTTATATGTCAAACAAAACTTGATAGCAATAAAGTAAACTGAATTGACTAGCCTTTCTATATTTTTTAATATATTTGATATTACTCAAAAATATGGATGACCCCGAATTAGATAAGATAAGACAGCAACGACTTGCTCAGCTACAGGCTCAACATGGGGTAAGTATGAATCACTCCAGAATAGGTTATGTTCAGTTCGATAAAATTATGAATTTTAATCAATTCTTTGCTTTCACTGCTAAATTTACTAGCCATAAAGCTTTTTATTTGGTAATTTCAGGGAACCGGTGATCCAAATCATGCTAAACAACAAGAAGAAAGAATGCAGGCAATGGAAGAAGCTAAATTCACAATACTCGCACAAGCACTTAGTCAAGACGCTAGAGCCAGATGTAATGTATTTTTACATTTTTTACTTTTTTTAGTATTAAGAAATCCATTGAGTAACGTAATTGTTTCTTTTTGTTGCAGTGAATACTATTAAGCTTAGTAGACCAGAAAAAGGAGCAATGGTTGAAAATATGATCTGTAGAATGGCTCAGATGGGTCAAGTTCGCAATAAAATAACAGAGCCAGAGTTAATTCAGCTCTTAGAGTCTCTCAACCAACAGATGCCTAAATCATCAAGCACTGTCAAATTTGACCGGAGGAGGGCTGCACTTGACTCAGATGATGATGATTTCTAGCACTGCTTTAATTTAATACATGGAAATACCTTGTTATTTAATTGCCTTAACAAAATATTAAATGCTTATATTTACCTTCAAATAACACTGTTTTTCTTTCATCCAAGAACTGAACATTTTTATTCTATATTTTTTGAATGATTGGTAAACAAAAAAAAGTGGAAATGTACCTACACATTAATTTTATTTATTATTATTCTTAAAGTATTGCTGGCACACTGGCTATTGCCAACTTAACTAGCTGTTGCCTGTAAGAATAAATGGTTGTATGGTATAAATACTGTGTTAAAAAGTTCAAAGAATATGGTTCTTTATTTTTTATTAGAAGCTCAAAATTTCATACTGGTTAAAATAAGAGTATTATGATAATGTGTGTCTGTCTGTGGCCTTGTAGTTCCCAAATGAATGAACTAATTTTAATCAGTATGAAATTTTGAGCTACTAATAATAAAAAATAAACAACTATGTTAACTAAAATTCTTTGAAATTTTTAACACTGTACTTATACCATACAACCATTTATTCTTACAGGCATCAGCTAGTTAAATTGGCAATAGCCAGTGTGCCAGCAATACTTTAAGAATAATAATAAATAAAATTAATGTGTAGGTACATTTCCACTTTTTTATGTTTCCACCCCATTCTTCCCGTTTGTGATTAAATTTACAAAAACTACGATACCTTTAAGTTGGTAACTGCATTTATTTTTGTTCAGATGCTTTCATATTCAAATTTATACTTCTTAATTAAAAAAAATAAGTTTGTTGATAATCTTCTGACAAATGTTTTTTTACACTTTGTTGTGTAAAATTGGCTATCATACCGAAAAACAGTAAAACAACATATTTAATTTTTTATCAGAAACGAGAAGTCAAGGATGTATTAGTTTACCATTACTGACAATAGATGGCGTGAGTAACTATAATTTAACTACCAATTAGAAACTAGCTTTCGTCATCATCATTATGTCACTGCCCTTGTTATCCCATTGCTGGGCACAGGCCTCTCTTCACCTGCCATTCTCTCCGGTCTTGTGCCAGTTTCACCTAGATCGACCCAAAACCACAGAATAATAAATGGTAGGTACCTACAACGCCCAAACCTTTGTTAGGTATATCATCCAAAAATTTTCACCCATTTATCAGTATAAAAAAAACATTGGTGATTACATTCTGTAGGTGACCTGAGACGTGAAACGAAAAATGCATGACTGTGTCATCGCACAAAATGTTTTGTAATATAGCTGAGATAATATTATATACCTACCTACTCACTTATCTTAAGATTAAGTAGGTATCTAGTTGTCCTAATAATAATACCTATGGATTATGTTTTATCTGATATAGTAAGGTACCTATCGTACATAATCGACAGGGGTTACAATCTTGGGATTAATCATATGACAACGACCGGACTGGGCGAACATGTAACTACACGGGCAACTAAAATATTTTTTGTTGGATAGCTTGCCTACCTATATGTTATTCAAAATAAAAAAATCCAATTTCTTTTTGGGAAATAATTTTATTTTCGTGAATAACTAAAACTCGCACCGATAAGTACCTTATAAGTTATTTATTTGTTTATCGAATCTACTGTTTTTGACATAATTGTGAAAGACGTTAAGGAATTCTTGGGTAGAACCAGATAATACTCCCTGGTTGAAATTAACTAAGTTCCTACCTATCGATTTACCTAAGTACCTACCGGTACTAGACATTTCTTTTTTATTTTTGCATCAGACTTAAATTTCATAATTTAAGTCTTGGTCGTTATAGTGTCTGACTACTTATTCAATGTTATAACGGATCATGTAAATAAGTATTTTTCTTGTGCAGATCGGAATCTACTTACTAACTACCTAGGTAGGTACTTAGGTGCAGCGAAGTAGGCATTTCGCTTGGTTCCTGTATTTACCTAGACTGCAAAAAAACGAATGTTAAAAATTAAAAAGAGAAAAAGTCAATGTCATTTTATATAACTATTTGGCAAAATCGTTGTCTTCTCGACGACGGAGCCATACAAAACAAAAACTGTACTGAATACTTACCTATGTACTTCCTATGTTTTAAATAATATTGAAATTAGGTAACTTGGGTACCTACATAAATAACTTTGAGGATCCTGTCTTAATAATTGTGATAATATTACAAATCCATCCTAAACATATTATATTTTGTTGAAATGTTCAATCCCTGGTCACATGACTATTTTAATGATTTCTAAAAGTGATGTAAATTGATTAAAAACCGCAACTCATTAATAGATTACAAACGGATTACCTAAGGATTACATTTTCAGGTGGTTTTAATAAACATGTCGTGTTATTGCCACCAAATTATAGATACTACCTATCTATATCTCTACTTCTATACTAATACTTATTATAAAGAAGAAAGATTTGTATGTATGTGTGTATGTATATAACGAATACCTAACCTTAAAAATTCTTTCACCATTTGAATGCTACTTTATTCTAGATTAACATATTTTGAAAAAGTTGGGAATCCGTATGAAAACTTCCATAATAAATTATGTGCTCAATGTGTGAAAAAGAAAAAATCCTTATACCGCGTACGCTGCTTAAACTATTGACAATAGAGCAAAGTGATGTTAGTACATCACTGTTTTATAGAAGACATCCATATCTACAAAAAAGTCCGCGATAACATATGTCTAACTATTACAGTTACCTCACAATCAATACTTTTTCATGTTAAAATTTGCAATAGTAACGCCGGTACAAACTAGGCCACATTATTCCTACGTTGGTATTAATCCTTATCCAAAAAAAATATTTCGTATTCAATACTGTTTTAATACATGTAGATTACTCTTTGAATGAATGAAATCGGACATTGCATTCCAAGGGTATTACGGATTTTGTTCTGTGTTTCAATACCTTCCTTGCGACACAGGGGGCCAGGGCGCGCGGCAGCGTGTTTAAAAAATAAATGTCCCCCCGTGCGAAGCCGGGACCTAGTATATAGTATATTATCTATGGACGGGCCACTAGTAATGTAATAATTGTAAATTTATAATGCGTGTTGGACCTGTGTCCACACGTAAGCCCTACACAACAATGGACCCGTTAACTTTTTTTTTAACAAATGAGATAACTACGTCATAATAGTAAATAAATTGTTTATTTAGAAAATACCTATATTTACAATAAATACATAATAAATAATTTACTTAAAAGAATTGTGTGCACTGGGTGAAAGCTCTGTCTTAGGTAGATAGTGTAAAGTGTCTCATGCTAGTTTTATAAATGAACAATTAACGAAACTCTTAGAATAGGTTGGTAAACAACATTGATTAGTATTTAACGCTACAGCATTTTAGTGATTTAATTTGATTACTATAATGAGTACCTAAGTAACTCTTCACCTTATTCATATGTAGCCTGCTTAGTAAGTAGTAAGTAACTCTTCACCTAAGTAGCCTGCTAAGTATTTGTTTACAACTAAAATAATGTAACTTAGGTACATATAGATACTTAGTTTTATATTTAATATATTGTACAAAAATGGGCCTAGGAATGTTAAAATATCTTTTAAGCATATTTTAGGTTTGAGTTGAAAGAAATACAATGCAATGTAAGAAGAGAGCATGGTGTGCTGTTTTAGGAGGTACTACATTTTTAATGAAAAGTTGTTAAACAGTCATTACATTGCAGGATTTGTATAATAATTGAGTAGGAAATAAAAAGGGATGGAAGTTGGCTACTGTTAAAACAAACTTTGAAAATAAAAACTTATTTACTTAATTGATAAGTTATTTACTGATTCTACCCACGAAGTAATGCAGATTATAGATTGACCTAAAGCCAGATAAACTTGTCTGATTAGTGTCGGATCTGCGATTACACGGAGTTTTTTGAAAAAGTATATTACTAAAGATAGTACGTTGCCTAAAAGAATTTATGTCACGATTATAATATCGAGATATTTTATGTTTCAGGTTTGAAGGATACTAGGGCAATTACATACCAGTATGTTTACTGATGGATTTTCTCAATGATGTCCGTATTAGCGTGGGTTTGAGGGTATAGTTTGAGGTTTGCGCATGGAAAACTGAATAAGTAATTAATAATATGTTTTGTCTTGCGTCCAGCGTAGGTACGTTTTAGATAAATCAAGGATATATGAGGTATAAGAACAATAATATATATAACGCAACTAAGTAGGTACTTACGGCGTAGATAATAAGATAAATGTATGTACTTACTAACTGATTTGTAACTAAGTGTTTCAATTTAATCAACCAGTTTGTCTATCCTCGACAAGAGTCTAAAAAACTACCACATGTTATGATTACCATGTACTAAAATTAATTTGTATATTTTACACATTAAGTATGGTTTTTATCGATTTAAGCTTAGCTTTAGAATTTAACTTGCGTTAGATAATCCAATGAGTAGAAAGATTTAATTGCCTAGGTATTGTAGTTAAGTAGGCACAGGATGAAGCTTAGTACAAAGGTTACAGCATTTACATCAAAAATGTTATTTTAATTGTAGTCATTTCCGCTTAACAGAAGTGGATAAGGACATGATATTTATAATTGCACTTGTCAAGCTTGGATAATGACAGATTAACACTATCTTAGCTTAACTGTTTATCTTAATGTTACACAAATTATAAAAAGGGGTTTAATTGCAAAAATAATGAGTTCTTTGGTGAGTGTGAAAAATGTTTGGAGGAAATTTACTTGTGGTTGTAGCCACATATGTCGCCTTCGCGGCGGCTGTGGACTTCCCACAAGCTGAAAATATCAAGAACTTGTTGAAAAATATTGACACACGGTATTCCGATAACGTACTCGAAGATGCAAACCTAAATGTGGTGAGTGAGGGATTTCATTTGAACTGAAGCATCATATACCGAAGTGCATATATTACATAAAACAAATTTGTATTCTAATTAATTCGATAGATGACAGTGTGTGACAAAATTTCAGACTCAACTAATTGCTAAATACCGTTATCCAGTTGAAACTCACACTGTGACGACAGAAGATGGTTACATCCTGGAAATGCACCGAATTCCTTACGGACGAGATGCTAATAACGTTCCGAATCAAAAGAAATCCGTTGTGTTCTTGATGCACGGTATACTCTCGTCATCCGCTGATTTCATTATTATGGGCCCAGGCTCCGGTCTCGGTATGTACACGGGTATAACTACGGACAAATGGTCGGTAACTATATTCAAGAAACAATTCGTTTTGCTCGCGGACGGCAGAATTTTCTTTGTTTTGCCACAGATTAACATAGTACAAATTCAACCGACCGCAAGCAAAACCAACCGGGCACAAAAAGCAATCTCAAAATGTTTATAATATAAACTTAACCTAAACACGGTTTTGCAAGTATTTCCCTACAAATTAAGTAATGTTTTATTTAATGAACAAGCCTCAAAAGAACCACAAAATATTTTCAGCATACATTCTTGCTGAGGAAGGGTACGACGTCTGGATGGGTAATGCCCGGGGCAACACCTACTCTCGAAAACACGTGACGCTGAACCCTGATGCTCTGCTAAACACAGCATTCTGGAAGTTCTCATGGGATGAAATAGGAAACATTGACCTGCCTACTATGATCGACTATGCGTTAGAAGTATCAGGACAAGAGAGGCTTCATTACGTTGGTCATTCGCAGGGCACTACATCTTTCTTTGTGTTGGGCTCGTTGCGTCCAGCCTATAACGACAAAATAATATCAATGCATGCTTTAGCCCCTGTGGCTTATATGGCTCACAATCAGAATCTACTTCTCAACTTTTTGGCACCGCAGGCTAACAGTATTGAAGTAAGTTGTGAATTTGAAGTTTCAGTGTAAACTTATTATTGTTGCATAAATTAAAAGTTTACGGTTTTCAGGGTATTTCTGCTTTATTAGGTGTCGGCGAGTTCTTGCCCAACAGCGCTATTTTGACGTGGGCTGGTGAGGCGTTGTGTAGAGATGAAGTTGTATTTCAACCAATATGTAGCAACATTTTATTTTTGATTGGAGGATGGAATGAAGAGGAGCATAACGCGGTAAGTTTATGAATGTGGTGGAAAAATACACTATGAAAATCGATCAACGAGAAAACATATTTTAAAGATGTTTCTTCTTTCAGACTATGATGCCAGCTATCTTCGGCCACACACCAGCTGGTTCATCAGTAAGACAGTTAGCGCACTATGGACAAGGAATAGCCGGCAAAGAGTTTCGTCGGTATGATCAAGGATCCGGATTATTAAATTATGCCACATATGGTTCCTTGAAACCACCTCGTTACGATCTTTCTAAGATTACCGCACCAGTTTTCCTTCATTACTCGGACAGTGACCCGTTGGCACATGTCGAAGATGTCGATAGATTATTTAATGAGCTTGGCAGGCCTATAGGCAAGTTTAGAGTTCCTATGGCTAGTTTTAGTCATATTGATTTTATGTATGGCATTCACGCAAAAGAATTAATATTTAACAGGGTGATTAACCTTATTAGAGCTATGGACGCGAACACAGCTGACGCATTTGTCGATAAGTGATTGTAAATATATATGATCTACCTAATAATTATATAAATGGGCACATTTAAGTATTTTTCTCATTTCTTTATTAGTTCAAATAAGGTTTTGGTTACCATTTTTCAAATATGGTGGAACCAAAATTGAACAATGACACAATGGTATGTATAAAGCCTATTTTCATAACTCCTAGACGATCTTAGTTCACCCCGTTCTGACTGGGACATTTTTTGCTACAACTCAGCCAAATAACATTTTTAGTCTCACATATACCTATTTAAAAAAATTGGAAAATTAAATACGATCGCATTCGTTAAAAATGGCGGATTTCTTTGATTTTATAGATTGTTAATTTTGAAATTAAGGAAATATTTTATATCATAAACAATATTAGACAAAACATAAATCAATAGATTAAAATAGTATTAAATATGTGTAAGACAAATAATTTAATTAATTATTGGCACTTGCCAGATTTTTCTGCTGATACGTTATCGTTATCTGAGCTTATTTTTTAATCTCAATTATACACAAGTTATAAAACACGGATTTAAATTATGTTGTCGATGAGTTTTTGGGTGAATGTGAATCATGTTACGAGGAGGGTTACTTGTGGTTATAGCCACATGTGTCGCTCTCGCAGCGGCTGTGGAGTCTGACAGTATTAACGAATTGTTGAAAAGCTCAAGGTATTCAAATAACGTATTTGAAGATGCATCTTTGAACGCGGTAAGTTCTTATTGTAGTAGAATAAAGGAATCAGTTATGATAATATCATATTTAGATATATTATATCTAATACCAGGATACAAAAATACTTTATTTTGTTCTTTCTAACCCTTTTAGACTGAATTAATAACAAAATACGGTTACCCGGTTGAAACTCACACTGTGACGACAGAAGATGGCTACATATTGGGAATGCATCGAATCCCTCACGGACGAGATGCCAATAACGTACCGAATAAAAAAAGACCCGTTGTGTTTTTGATGCACGGTCTGCTTTCGTCATCCGTCGATTTTGTTATTATGGGCCCGGGGTCCGGTCTAGGTATGTACTTAAGGAAACAGTAACTTTAAACTTAATTGATTTTGCGCAACCTCTAACATACCACACACCCTTTTCAGCGTACATTCTTGCTGAGGAAGGTTTTGACGTCTGGATGGGAAACGCCCGAGGTAACACCTTTTCACGTAAGCACGTGAGGCTGAATCCTGATGCTCTGCTGAGCACGGCATTCTGGAAGTTCTCTTGGGATGAAATAGGAAACATTGACCTGCCTACTATGATCGACCATGCGTTAGAAGTATCAGGACAAGAGAGGCTGCATTACATTGGTCACTCGCAGGGTACCACATCATTCTTTGTGTTGACTTCTTTGCAACCGGAATATAACAGAAAAATTATATCAATGCACGCATTGGCTCCAGTGGCTTACATGGCTCACAACAGGAATCCTCTCCTTATGTTTATTTCACCGCATGCCAATAATATTGAAGTGAGCAAATTAAATTATTGATTAGTTTATTAATTTAATTTTTTGACCTTTAACTCACTTTAAACCATTTCCAGAACATTGCTAATTTAGTCGGCGTGGGCGAGTTTATGACTAACAACGTCATCTATTCGTGGGCGGGTCAGGCGATGTGCAGAGATGAAGTTGTTTTCCAACCGATATGTAGTAACATTTTGTTTTTGATTGGAGGATGGAACGAACAAGAGCATAATGCGGTAAGTTTATTTATCATTCTTTTTCATACATTAGGTACTCCCGTGATTATTGTTAGTGTTACTACTTTAGATAATACGTTTTTTACCACAGGGCAGAGTAGTTTGATGTGTAATAATCCTTTTTGCTCTTTCAGACTATGCTGCCCGCTATCCTTGGTCACACACCGGCTGGTGCATCATTAAGACAATTGGCTCATTATGGACAAGGAATATCCGGCAAGGAGTTCCGCCGTTATGACCAGGGATCCCGAACGTCCAATTACAGAACATATGGTTCCTTCAAACCACCTCATTACGACCTCTCTAAAATCACCACCCCAGTGTTCCTGCACTACTCGGACAGCGACCCATTGGCTCATGTCAACGATGTAGACAGATTATTTAAGGAACTGGGCAGGCCCATTGGCAAATTCCGAGTTCCGTTGGGCAGTTTCAGTCACATCGACTTTTTATATGCCATCAACGCAAAAGAATTACTTTTTAATAGGGTGATAAATCTTATTAGGGCTATGGACGCTAACGCATTCGACGATGCATAATTTTGTAAATATATGTTTATGATGGCTTTATTTGAGTTTATTTACTACTTCCTCACAATAATCCGCTTCATCTCGTCTTTTGTCTTATAGTTCCTAAATTTTATTAGTGGAGCATGACTTCTACGATTTATTTATTTGTAGATAAATCGTAGAAGTCGATCATCTACTCATTCAAAGTACGATTGTGTAGATGACACGACTGTGGCTGTTAATTCTAATTTCAAGCAAAATATTATCCTAAAAAACTAAGTATGAGTATCCATTGGTGTCTTTTTATGTCATTTGTATTTTTAGGTATCATTTGTTTTTTTATTTTATTGAGTACAATAAAGCGTTTTAATTATGACACTACCAAGGATATTTAAAATTTAGTAAACTGCATTCTCAGAGTGATGTGTACTAGGCTACTTATGAAAAAGTAATAGGTACAGTGAACTAGTCATAATTAGGAACTAATAAGTAGGTACTTATGTATACATATATAGTTTGTAGGGAGGTAAAGCACTTAAACGTAGGTATATATAACTATATGTATATGAACTGTAATACGTATGAAAGCATCTGAGTGGATTTCTATCTACGATAAAAAACAAACAAACATTATGAGGCAAAAAATGCAATCAATGTTTTTCAAAAATAACACGTTGTTTTTGATAAATCTATAATAGCGAGATAAAATGTGATAATTATTAACAATCAGCAAAAAATATTCCAGTAGCTACCGTAGTTTTAAAAATAAATGAATCACTATCCTGTCAAAAATATAAGGATAATATTATGTAACGGTAATGTTATTATAAACATGCAGCGCGATAGTTAAAAGAACTACTTATTAAAGAAATATTTTAAAGAACGATGCCAGAGTTTGTATGAACTCTGGTCCCACCCTCCAATGTGTGATACATCGTTGTATAGCTGTACAAAAGTAACTAGGGCGCAAATACCAAATGTTAGACCTGCCAGAGTTATGCATTACTAAACACGTCAGTTTAACAAGGCAAAACTGATAATTATCGTTAATCCAAAATATTTTTTGGAAAATAATTGTGTTACAGACATTTATATTTTTTTATAAGTATAATGCTTGAATAATCAAATAGAAAATCTCTTAAATAATCCTTATTTCATGTCGTATGAGCGATAGCTTTAAATCCCCAAGAGATAGCCGGCATCAAGTATAAAACTGTTATAGGAGACCAAAAAATCGCTAAGTAAGTAAAGAAAGATATTAAAAAAAACCACTAGGCTCTTTGTTAAACTGGCATAATAGAGCATAACTCGAACTTGGCGCCTTAATACCCTTTGTTCAGCTCAAAAATACCTATGAAATACCTTGTTATTCCTAATACCTTTTTTAATCCCTTAATTTGAAACTAAACGCAACAAAAAAAAGTAAAAAGCACTGTCACGTGGCAGTCGGCCACGTGACATTGGCGGCTGTAAAGTCACGAAACGAAAAACAAACAATCTTTCGATAACTCGATGGAGCCATAATCAGCAAATTTAAATTGAACTGACAAATGCGTTTTCCATTTTTACAAGCTCAACAGTTCAACAACTTCTTCTGTTTATCGTTTCGTGATGTCACGCCATGATCTATCACGGCCACCTGCGTAGCGTTTTCCTTAGACCGGCGTTAAATAATTTAAATTCATTTGACTAAAATAAAATTAAACACAAGCGTAACCTGGTCGAACGGTCAGGCGTAAAGGTATTTATGCATGTTCGTGCTAATTCCCGTTACATAATAATATTACTATAAACATGCACCACGGTAGTTAAGTTAAAATAGATCAATTTTGCTTATTTTATACCTATTTATTGTTTACCTTTATTATATAATTTCCAATACTTTTCATATTTAATTTTTATAACGGTCAAATAGCAAATTTTTCATGTAGAAGGTGCTTCAATAGGGGTTGAATTCAGAATGAGAACGTGTCAAAAAACTTTTGCTAATATCCATAACTATCGAACCTACATCTTCTATCAAACATTTGATCTAGAGACTATATCCAAAACCAACATAATAAAAATTTAGCAGAATAATTTTCTATGCTTATTATCTCTCAACTAATTTGCACACAACAAACTATATACAACTAACATTCCTCCTCACTGAAGGGTGAAGTTATAACAAACGGTAAAAAGTTGTATGTCATCACAAACTTTTTATTACACTCGATTCAATTCAACTTTGTCTTTGTTAGAATTAAAAATACCAGTGCAAGAATCATCTTAGTATTTATTTATTACGACACAACTAACTTAAATTGTTCACACGCCATTGTTTTTCTACACACAAATAAATTGTCATTGACATATACAGAAAAATAAAAACTAGTGTTACCAATATAAATGTATCATAATACTAACACGCCTCCTTACATTTATATTGCAAATAACTAATACATAGTATATTCTCTAATAATCGATGTTTAAGAGTTCTCTGGATTTAACAAATTTAACACTTCCCAAAGCTTTTGTTAATACATCTGCAACATTGTTTTCAGACTCTATTTTAACAACTTCAATAAACTTATCTTTGACATTTTCATGAATATAATGATAATGCACCTCTATGTGTTTTGAATTTTTGGTAAAGTTTCCATATTTAGCTAGGGCTACAGCGCCTGAATTGTCTTCATACATTTTCACTGGCTTACAAATTTTAGTAAATACATCATTTATTAGACTTATTAAGAAATTTATTTCTGTTACAGCTTCAGATAAGGCAATATATTCTGCAAAAGTAGACGATTTAGTAACACAGTTTTGTTTCTTTGATTTCCACAGAATAACATTTCCATGCAATCTAATTACATATCCGGAGGTAGATTTTCGGTCTACTACATCTCCTGCCCAATCAGAATCAACAAAGCAATCTAGGACATCAGCATTATCATTTTTATAATATTTTAGTTTTAATGTCTTAGTCAAAAACAAATACTTCAACACCCTCAAAGCATATTTAAAATGTGTCTCATTACAACAATTTTGAAAACGGCTCAAATAATTTACTGAGAATGAAATATCTGGTCTAGTACCAGAGCTAATATACAATAATGCTCCAATCAAGTTTCTATACTTAATGTTTTCATTTAACAAACATTTTTCCAATTTCAAGTTAATTTCCATAGGGGTTTTAAATAATTTTGCATTAACAATATTATAGCGTTTTGCCAAAGAATCAATATAATTTTCCTGACTTAAGGTCAAACTGTTATTCTCTTCATAATTATATTCAATATCTATTCCAATGTATTTTTTAACTCTGCCTAAATTTTTCATTTTAAATTTTTCTGATAATTTGTTTTTAATTTCCTCAATAACATTTTGGTCTTTACAACAAATCAACAGATCATCAACAAATAACAAAATATAAACAGACAAATCATTTTCCTTTTTGAAATATAAACAATAATCAAATTTGCACCTTTGAAACTCTAGTTCAGTTAAATAATTATTGAAACATTCATACCATGCACGTGGGCTCTCTTTTAGACCATACAACGATTTATTTAACTTATAAACTTTTTCAGAACTATCTTCATAACCAATTGGCTGTTTTACATAAACTTCAGATACAATTTTGCCATTTAGAAATGCAGTCTCTACATCCATTTGATGTATTTCCATAGAATTTTGACAACTAAATGACAATAACAGTTTTAATGTTGGCATTTTTGCCACAGGAGAATAAGTATCGTCAACACAATCAATTTGCTGGAATCCTCTAACTACTAATCTGGCTTTATACTCACTTGCACTCTTCCGTTTGTAAACCCATTTTACATCAATCACCTTTTTGTCCTTGGCTGGTTTATTAACTAGTGTCCATGTTTTGTTTTCTACCAGGCTGTTCATCTCACGGTCCATGGCTGCTTTCCATTCATTTGCATCATCACAGTTCATTGCCTCCTGAAAATTTTCTGGGGTCATAGCATCACAATAGTTTACTGTGATACAATAATAGCCAAACTCATCATCAAATCGCGTTGGCGGTTTAACTTGTCTTTGTGGTCTCCTCTTAATCATGTCTTCATCAATTTTTAGACTATCGTTATCAACTGTAATGTTGTCTTCCTTATATTCTGGAATATCCCTTTTTTCATCTTCTAAATCTTCGTCTCTGTCATCATCTCTCTCATCTTGAAATCCACACAATATTATGTCTTCCTCAATAATATCACAATGTCTAGCTACTATAACCTTGTTATTCATTAATACTCTATATCCAGTGTCTGTATAACCCAGTAGGATTCCAATTTCTGCTTTCTTGTCCCATTTAGATTTCCTTCTCACTTCTGGTATTCGTACAAAAACTCTGCTGCCATACATTTTCAGATACTTTACTGTAGGCTTTTTTTTTAAAAATATTTCATATGGGCTTTTCCTTTCAATAGTGTTTGCCAAAGTTCTATTTTTAAGATAAGCAGCTGTTTTAATTATTTCAGGCCAGAATTTTCTTTCAACTTTTGCTTCTGATAAGAGACATCTTGCCATATCCATTAAGGACCGGTTGTACCTTTCTGCCGTTCCATTAAGTTCATGAACATATGCTGGACAAGGTTTTATTATGATTCCCTTCTCTTTTGTAAACTTAAAAACTCTTGAATTTATATATTCCTTGCCATTGTCACAGCGTAATTCTTTTATCATCTTACCAGTAAGATTTTGTACCTCATTAACATATTGCACTAGGCAATCATATACATCTTCTTTTGTCTGGATACAATACACTTTAATCAGTTTACTATAGTCGTCTATAAAACTTAAAAAGTATTTTTCACCATGGTTTCCTGTTGTTTGATGTGGGCCATTCAAATCTGTATGAACTATTTGTAATATATCATCTGCTCTTCTTCGGTTATTGTGGAAAGGTAAGTTGTGCATTTTATTTTCTAGACATGTAACACACTTAAAATATTCCTGTTCTATCTCTTTAGGCAATCCTTCCAATATTGCATTCTTGCACATCGTTTCTAAATTATTAAAGTTTACATGTCCCAGTGTACGGTGTAGCTTTTCTTTCATAGTCATCTTGCTTCTACTTAAATTTGCTTCCAGTTTATTTTCATTTACATAACTTTTCATTTTATATAATCTTTCATCTTTAATCGCAATTCCTATAACCTTTCCATAAGGATTATATATTTTTGACAATCTGCCCCTTGACACAATTGAATTTTTGTCTGTGACTCTTGAGTAACTTAACAAATTTGCTTTCATTTCTTTAACATAGAATACCTTTGACAATGTCACTTCACACTTTTCTCCATAAACTAGAAAATATACCTTAATATTTCCAACTTTTGTAGCTTCTAATATTCTTCCATCTCCAACTTTAACTTTCAAAGTTTTCTTTAATGTCTCACAAGATTCGAAGTATTCATCTGTATTAATGATATGGTCGGTGCAGCCGCTGTCAAGTAACCATTCTATTTCTCCTTTTCTGTTCTGACCGTCCTCGCTTGACATAGAATTATTTGCAACAATTGTGTGAAAATTATTTCCATATTGCTCTTGATGATCATTCCTTGATCGCTCATTGTAATTTCTTCGTCCTTGAAAGTTTCTTGCATTATATGTATTATATGTACCACGTCCTCTATTTATAAAATATCCACGACCTCGACCTCTTTGTGTATTTACAGTACGGGTACGACAATCTTTTTGAAAATGACCCGGTTTACCACACTTAAAACAATTTAACTTCTTAGCTTCCACTCGAAACACATTTGAGCTGTCATGTGATGTCTCATTAGATTCTTCTTCAGCCTTTTTTAATTTTATTTTGCTTTTTAAATAATCTACAGTTCTATCCCTTTCTGGGAGCACGTCAATCAAGTCCCCAATATGACTGTAATTTTGCGGCAAAGATTTCAACATGTAATTAAGTTTTTCTTGTTCTGTTATTGCCGCTCCGGCTTGTTTTAATTCATTCACACATTTTTCGAAATCGTCAAAGTACAGAGACACTTCTGTGTAGTTTTTCATTTTGACATTTTCTAGATTATGTCTGCACACTATTTGCAATGCGGTAGATTTTTTCAGATACATTTCATCAAACTTTTGGATGATTTCGTAGGCCGTTTCTAAATCACTTATGTATTCTAATATTCTGTTCGTTATTGCGCTGTAAATGTAATTAGTAGCTTGAATATCACGATCATCCCATGTGGCGTCGTCGGCTTTTGTTTTGGCTCGCATTGTTACATCTTTACACTTTTTGAACTGCAGAAATTTTAGAATGCGTATTTTCCAGTTGCTATAATCTGAGCCATCAAATATTGGAATATTAATATCACTGTTTCTAGCAGCCATTTTTACGTAGTTGTTCGTCTTTTTATTTTAAATCCAAAATAATTATTTTAACTTTTCTTTCTTTAAACCACGCTCTGCTACCATGTTAGAATTAAAAATACCAGTGCAAGAATCATCTTAGTATTTATTTATTACGACACAACTAACTTAAATTGTTCACACGCCATTGTTTTTCTACACACAAATAAATTGTCATTGACATATACAGAAAAATAAAAACTAGTGTTACCAATATAAATGTATCATAATACTAACAGTCTTATTTATGTACGATGAACTTGTCCTTAGGTACTATTAGCTGGCAATGTAACAAGGGCTAAGTAATTTAAAGGAATGAAGTATGTTCAAAAGATTGGTACTTAGTTAAAAACTATGGGCTAAGAATGTTTGGGAAGAACTATGAACGTACTGTTTTGGTTCATAAACTTTCCGTGGGTTTATTTGCTTTATGACCGAATTGTTTACAACGAAGGTTGACAAAATCTTGAACTTGTATTACAAAGGATTTAGGATTACGTCAATCGCGCTATCGCTTATTACGATAAAGCAAGTCGCGTATTTTTTGCGTGTTTGTTTATCATGCAGTGATTTAGGGATTAGGTCTGATTGATTGAGTAGATAGGATTTACGCTATTAAATCTAGGATAGGTTATTGTAAAAAAAATGCTTAACTTGTTAGTCACAGTTCAACTATACATACATGTATTTGACTATCAAGTATAGTAAGTAAATAATGTATATTGGTACCTATACTTTCCTTTATACAAAAAATACATAGTTAAAGTTTTTAAGAAGTACGTAAAATTCGCTAAAAACTAGTCCTTAATACCTACTTATGTAGATTTAAATCTTTTAACAATCAAATACGTTATATACGTTTATGTCATTTGTAAATTTAAGTAGTCATTTTATAAAAAGGCTCAGTCATTTTCTACTATTATTTTATCATAAAAAACAATAGCTTTTTTATGGTATCGCTGTGGCATATTAGTTTTAAAATAAATATCTAGAAAAAAAAACACAGAATGCGTGGCAAACCCACATTATCGTGTTTCGTAACAGCGCAAAGATTAAACTGGGATATAATACTCTTTTAACGATAAAAAACTAACTTTTCTTTATATATAATTATATATTAGCAAAGAGTATTTAATTCCGCTGCGTTTAATTACCTACGTCTCGCCTTTAATGTCATCAGTTGACTGGACAATGACATTTGGAAAATAAATCTAATTTGTATTTAATCTGATAAATTAATTGTAATTGTCCTGTTTGTTCCACAATGTTTTTACAATCATGATTACAAATACAAAAGATTCAGGTGTATTAGTATGTGGCGTACCACATAAAAAAGTTGTGATGTTAGCCGATGCGAATATACCCTATAAATTTTCAATAGACAGAAACAGTAATAGTTTGTTTTTCTGTATAAACGCTGACGAATTTTCAGACCAAAGTTTCCAATCGGTCGTGTTGAACCTCAACACTGGGTTGGCCTCTATTATACCTGGAATTCGTAATGGGTTTGCGAGTGCTGTGGACCAGGCCACCGGTAACGTATACCTCGGTGGGAGCGACGGTATATTCAAATACAATTACGGTAACAACGACATTGAGCAGCCGGCTCTTGTCAACAGAATAGATATCTTCGATATGTATTTCACCGACGAACTGTATTTCGTAGACACAGCCAAACAACATCTGTACGTATATCGAAACGGCAGGCAAACTTTGGTATCTGAACTCAAAGAAAATCTTATTCAACACTTTGTTATCGATCTCAACGGCGATATATATTTTGTTAATCCTGCTGGACTGTTCCTATTGCAAAAAGGGAGAAAATCCCCGGTTTTAATTAATGGAAATGACATAAGTATTCGTGGAGCAACTACAGATGTTAATGGTCATCCGCATTTTGTAGCACAAGATGGAATTTATTCTGTTGAAAAAGAAAGCAAACAGTTGGCGAAGATAGTGTCTGTGAATCGAGGCTATGGGTTGGCCTTTGACAAAGAAAATAATATAGTGTATAGTGACGAGCGTTCTGTGAATGTACTGGTTCCTTATTAAATCTATAAATACTTATAATAAATCTACAAATAAAACTGTATGTATTTTTAAGACATGAATATGACTTTTTGGAATAAATTATCAAATATTACACTGTAAGCATGGTCTGAACTTAAGCGTAACCTTAAAGGTTAGCAGGCGCGGAAGTGGCGACTCGAGAAAGTGATTGTAAACACTTTGTTTTTTTGACTCAACTGAGCGGAATATTGGGCCTTAGTTCGCCACGCTTTGAATTGCAAAATTAACTTTACCAGATAATTTTAATAACTTACTTATATTATCTTAAAAGCTCCGAACTTAAACCAACAAGTGTAAAAATGAAAAATATTTTGATGATTATTTTTTATAAAAACGTATGTAATTGAATTATGATATATGTATTCCGAACGAAATAATTTAAAAGGTCGTTACTTTCGCGCATACTGTGAGTGGTAAAATGAAACGTAATTTATATTCTTGGAGAGTCCAGCTGTGCGCTCGGAAGGACGGAGTAACGTTTTAAGGGAAAATTTGGAATGACACAAATGGAAATAAATGAATCTTGGTTTCAGTAATTTCGGTATTAGCAGTCCTTTTCACTTGATCTAAATTCTGGCTACTGGATCGTTTAATGATATTCTTTTGTACGTTTAATGAAGTGTTGTTTTAATAAATACTTGTATTTTTTTATATTTTTTTTTTCATTAATCATAACCCATTATGCATTACATAAGACGCTACATTTAAATGGTCCTAATACCATCAAAAGTAAAAAAATTGCATTGACAAGCTCAGTCAGCTTTTCAGCACATAATTAGGCATACGACTTCAAGCGAATAGCGAATGATAAATTGGTATAATACCGTTCCTTGTGACATTGTTATTTGTTACGAATAATGAACGCTCTGTGTAAAATACCTAAGGTTCTCAGCTGGACCCGGTAAGACTGGAATCCGACCCAATCACAGCTGTGGAAAAGGCTAGGCAGAAGCAGAACCATTGAAAACCGAATGCGTTAATTCACAAAATAATCCGTTACTACTATTGTTGCCTCTTTAAACCTAGTATATTTGATTCAAAGATCCGTGAACGGAAATTATTTTTCATTACTTTGTTTACGTTATTAATCCTGGGTGATTAGATATATAAAGTGACGCGTATGTCTTGTTATAGATAAGAATATAAAATAATATTCCGGATTTTATTGTATAATCGTGTAGTGCGCCCAACGACGCGTCACGCGAATCACTCGTTAACGCCTGTTTGATAGATTGATCCATATATGATTAGTGTCAGTATTTGAAAACCTTTAAAAAATACTTTGAATAGCATATAAAGCCATATGCTATTTAAAGTAAATTTTTAAGTATTTTTTTTAATTTTTAATAAGTGTAAAATCCGTGGTAAAAAATAAAATTTATTTGAGAATTGATAATGACAAAATAATAATTTGAAATATAATAGTCACGAAGGTGATTTTTTTAAAGACATGTCAAGGATTTGAAGTATTAAACATAGACCTCTAACTTTGGCCTTTACACTCTTAGGGTAGGTAGTTACTAGATATTTATTCTGTTAAAACATAGGACAAATTAAATTTACATTATTACCTACATAAAACTCCTCCCTTGGGGTGTAACGCTCCGATACACTCAGATGAAACTTAAAATCAACAGTTGTTGTAGTGATTATATTATAACTAGCTGTCCCCCGCGACTTTGTCCGCGTGTTTTATTTTCAACGGCTTTTCATTTTTGCAACATTTTTCATTTATGCTGCGCTCCTTTTGGTTGCAGCGTAATGTTATATAGCTTATAGCCTTCCTCTATCTCTATACAACACTGAAAGAATTTTTCAAATCGGACCAGTAGTTCCTGAGATTAGCGCGTTCAAACAAACAAACAAGCAAACAAACTCTTCAGCTTTATATATTATTAGTAATAGATTAGGTATAGTTTTTGCGGCTTTACTTTTGTTTAGCCTGTGTAAAAAAATTATGGCCTACAAAACGTCTTTGTACACAATATTCTTAACTAATCTGTCATTAGGCGCTAAAACTATCAAGCTATGGTCAACATTTAGAACTAAAAATTATTTTGTTCGTCTTAATTTATTCGTTCCATTAGGTACTGATAGGTTCAAACTAATACATTTAGATCCTCCATCATCCCTTATTTTATCCCCATGTGGGTTGAATATATTAAAATCATATTTAAGCGGACGTCTTCATCATAATAGCTCCAATCTTTAATTTATGTCTAAGAAATCTAAAATCTAAGAAGATTTATACAAACTTTCATCCCCTATTTTATCCCCTTAGGGGTGGAATTTGTCAAAATCCTTTCTTAGCGGATGCCTACGTCATAACATCTACCTGCATGCTAAATTTCAGCCCGATCTGTCCAGTGGTTTGGGCTGTGCGTTGATACATCACTATGTCAGTCACCTATGAGTTATATATATTTAGATATAACAATTTACATCAAAATAGTTGAACACCAACGGATAGGGATGTTACGGTATGATATACAAGTGTGAGAAATTAGGAAAAACGAGGAAATATCTGTTTACGACTGAATGGTAGTTAAGCTATTATGTGAGGCCTGGTTTATGTTCGGCTCTAAAAATAAGGGTGAGTATGAGAATAAAGGTGAGTTGTGTGTAATCGTAACATAATGTAACGGTATCGAGGGCACATGTGTCCCCAGACGGTGTTAGGTCCAGTCGCCGGGGGCAATGGCGATGTTAAGCTGCGATCAGCGACTTGTTTCATATAAAGTATTTGCTCATTGTTCCAGCTTTTATGATTATGGTTACTGTCAAATATTATGAAACCTGAGATATTATTATATCTATATACTAATATATTAAGCTGAAGAGTTTGTTTTTTTGATTGTTTGTTTGTTTGAACGCGCTAATCTCAGGAACTTCTGGTCCGATTTGAAAAATTCTTTCGGTGTTGGATAGCCCATTTATTGAGGAAGGCTATAAGCTATATAACATTACGCTGTGACCAAAAGTAGCCGAGCAAAATGGAAAAATGTTGCAAATATGAAAAACCGTTGAAAATAAAACACGCGGACTAAGTCGCGGGGGACAGCTATTTATAAAATAACAACAGGTTTATAAATCATAAATATAGAAAAGTAATTTCTTACAACAAATAATACAAGCTTTCAAGAAAACGTAGAATAAACATTTAGGTGGAAGAGAGTAAAGCTCATACCAATTGTAGTTCTTTGTAAGATTGTTAGTATAAAGACGGTGGTAGTGAAACATACGGACGTATACAACATTCATTGTAGAAAAGGATGTCATAAACCAGGAACATAAATCCTTTTAGAAAAGTAGTGCGACAAAAGCTACAGAATTTCATAAAGCTTTTATTCAATGGTATCGTAGGGCGTTTGCTGGGAAACCCACTGTGGCTCTACCCGGAATTGAATGAACGGGTCCACTGAGCTCTAAGAACAAGTCTATCTCAAGGAAATTATATTAATTCTGAGTATTACTGAGATACATCTACGAGTATAAATAACATTTACTTGTTTACAATGTTTGAATGAAAAATATCTATGATACTTTTGAACGTTTAGTTCCTATAAGCTTTAGTGTAAGTGTTCGTGGCTGTTAGGTACTCTATTTAATGGGTTGTAATAATTATTATATTTCTACAATAAGCTTGATCTAATTCAAACCAGAAACTAACCTCTAAATGCTACTTTTGACTTATCGTAATAAATGCGTTTAAAAACCATAACTTAATCGCATCAGATTTTGAATGGCGCAATCTTTTTTGCACTAAGTAGATTTCTGTGAAAAGTTAGCCGATAAGGCTGATTATAATTCAGAGCGAGCTTTGCGGTCAGTGACGGCGTCTGCGGGCATCGCCTCTTTAGCTGAGCAAAATAGCTGGTACGTGTCTTGTGACGTCATGATATGCATACATACAGTTACACATACCCTGTTTATGAGCTCATATGTTTATTTACCACATTCCTTGAGTCGTAAAGGATCTCACAGTACGTGTTTCTTTCGCATTGATATTGTAGGTGTTGTAAATTATATTTTTAATAGTCTCTAACTAACATATATATATCAAGGAATATAGACCAAGTTTTTAACCTCAAACGACGCGGTACTATTTTATACCTCGAGACAGAAAGAAAAATATACAGAGCTGATTGCCAACGATTGAAGTAAATTACCTAAGGGGCCGAAAAGTACAAAATTGCTTATTATTAGCCTAGAGTAATGCTACTGCAATAGACTAATGTACAAACATGAAACCTAGGGCAATGTACAAAAATGAGTAAAATATGTTATTAGCGCTCGCATTTCGAGGAGTCGAAAACCTCCAAATTAGCAAGTTTTCAATGATAGCTATCTCTTTTACTTACGTGCTTTTCCTTCTTTACATCTTGACGTCATTTTGATCAAATCGCGATCAGACGTTAAATGTCGGTTGCTATGAAGGTAACATTAGAAGTAAAGTGGTGGTTCTAACCTATTAACTATCAAATCACAAAGTTTGCGACTCTTATATAGTTTAAAAAAATGTGCCGAAATAAAAAAGTTTTAACATTATTTTTAGTTATTAAAGACACGTGTCTCTTTTAATATACCTCTATATACAGCAAATAACCGATTGAAACTTTTTGTAGTTTGCATAGTTATTATACACTTCAACTTCAACCCGATACTGATTGAAAACTTAAAATGAAATTCACGGGTATATATAGCGAGTGAGATCTTTCCCTGGCGATATTAGCATATTAAAGTGATCTGCATACAAAAGCCCTGTCTTAACGGTAGCGCACGGTGTCGCGGTCGACGTAAGGGTATATTAAAAAAAAAAAAATTGCCTCCAGGGAACTTTTTTGTTTTTAAGTAACGTCAAAATATGGCATCATTGTGTACAAATTCAGTCAAGATTTACTTTTTTAAATTCGAGTAGGTTCTAAATAAGTTAATGCCTCGTCGTATTTATTTACTAAAATTAAAATGTTGAAAACTCTACAACGGATGTATTCAAGCAAAGATAACGAAGTGCCTGACTAGATTATTATAAAAAAATTAACCTAAATTTAATGTTACTGTAGATAAGTTATAAAGAATTACATTATTTTTTGGCGTAATGGGAATACATAACATTTTATTTGACTATCACTTAGAAAAGATATGAGGCATCTTTTCGGAAAATATTTTTTACATTTGAACGGTTTTAAAGGTCGGCTACAACGACATTAAACACAAGATATTTACCTTCATAGTTACCGAAGTTTAAAATCTGATTGCGCTAGTATATGTGAAAATGTTGTCAAGTCTCACCAATGAATAGTACAAGAGATATGATAAACACGTAAGTAAAAAAGGTGGCTTCCACTGAACATTTCGTAATTGGAAGGTTGTCAAGTCCTTAAAAAGAGAGCGCTAATAACAATAAGCCTAATTTTTTAATCATTGGTCTTTTAGGCAAAGCATGACTGATCTCATTGTATTTTTTTACCTTGTATATTCATGTGTTTACTCATGTTTTAACAAATAAAATTATCTTTAATAGTCGTCTAAAAAAATAATTTAACAAATAATAGACTAAAAAACACTAGTTACAATTTTTTTTATAATAGTAATTTGGATTTCGGCTTCTACAGTACAACGTCTAGTAAACAAATATCTGTGACTAAATATTTGAACAGTTTGTTTTTAAACCATTCCCTGTTCCCTTCGAACAAACATTTAAATGAGAAATTTAATCTCGAATAAACATTACCTAGAGCTCACTGAAATAAAAACCCAGGTTCTTCAGTCTCTTGTTATCAGTTGACTAAATTGTATTAAAAAGTGTATTAAAAAGCCATCATAAACAGAAAATGGTAAACCGAAATACAAATAAAATCATGAAATACTTAAGTTGTTAATTTTGTGAGAGTACAGAGGGTGGGGTTGAGAATTAAACCAATTTATGATACAATACAATATGTTTTTGTTATCCATAGAATATGCTATTATAATATGGTTTATAACAATATAATGTAATATAATTGCCAAAAGTAAATCTCCCAGTAAGTGCTACGAAAAGCGTAGCAGCTGTAGCAACGAGAAGGGCGGCGTAGCAGCACTGCTAGATAAGCTTTTTAAGTTAGCTCTTTAGTTTTATTCTGATTAGCGTAAATTTATAAAGGGGTAATAAATATGTACAAATGTAATGTACTCGTAGTTACCAAATACATAAGCAAGGTAGTAGTTAAAAATATTTTATATAAATTTTCAAGTTTGAAACATGTTTTAATTTAATTTTAAATGCGGCGTATAATATAGTCTAGTATGTGCAGAATATCCTGTCAGGTAAGATCCAATTATTTAGTTAGTTAGAGACACGAGTTAACACAATAAACCGCTGCAGTTCGCCCATGACCGCAAACAAGCCCACTTTGTGACGATCACAGAACCACGCTAACTAATAATTTAATTTATTATCTTGTTACCTCTTCACCTATGTTCTGCCAGATGACAGTGTTCTACGAACAGTCTAAACTGATTTATGAACTTTATGAACAGGACTTGAGTAAAATATTAAAAAAACGATCACGTGATAAGTTCTATGTTACTTGTTCTACGTAGTTTTAAGAAAGAAATGCAACTAACTCAAGAATTTTAGCTAGCTAGCAAAGAGTTTTTATGGAATCTCCAATGTTTTTTTTAAAACTAGTTTAAAAATAAGTGGAAGATACTTTGATATTCTTACTATTAACTACCAAACTTGTTTAGAAGCCTTCATGAATGTATAATTTTACGCGATAGCAGTTATAAATATTTTAGTATTTAGTATATGCAAAAGCATATACTAAATATTAAATTATTAATAAATTATCTTCATGATCATCATCATTTCAGCCCCGAATCACACACTACTGAAAATAAACCTCCCCCGTTTCCTGCCTTTCTTATCTGTCTAGTTAACTTGACTATGACATCAGCCCATTGTTTTATTTTTCCTAGTTTTGTTTTTCCAACTCCAAATAACTTTTATTCGTGGAATAAAATTGACATCTGGCAGATTTGGTGTAGAAGAAATGTCAAAAATTTAAAATTATACCTCGGATACTATTATCTGGCGTTAGAAAAATCAGACCATAATAAATTAATTAACGAAGTTATTTATCAACTTTATAACCTACATTACATCAATAAAAGGGAGGACAAATCTTTTCTCGTTATGCAGAAACTGACTATGATTTAGTAGACAATTAGTTAGCGCGAGCATGAAGCATTGTTCATTAGCTTTTTAGTAAACCACAACTATGCGTGCGGTCCCTCTCTCAATATTTCTCTCTACAGTCAACGCTAACAGGCAGTACAGAGTAATTTGAGTAGGTCACGTTCATTACCGATGTATTTGCAAGCTCCGGCAGGCAATGGTAAAATATAATGACGTAGGTATTTGGTGTTTCAGTTCTAAACAGACTTTCAGTTTATGTTTTGCCTATTTCTCGGACTCACGCTCTATTTTCAAGCAATAATTGAACATATTTTTTTAAGAGGCTGTAGTCAGTGTCTTCACAGACGTAAATACAGTACGTGTACGTAATTTTAGGTCATACAGACTCATAAGATGTGTCTGTCTGTAACATGTAAGCAAAACTATGTCCGTCACTAAAGTTAATTTCTTATTAAAATATAATAATGATTGTTGAACATGATATAAATATGCAACGGAAACAAGTTTCATAAAAATCTTAAACATAAAATCATCCAAAATACGAATAACTAAACGTCTCACTGCAATATTTCCTCGTTTAAAATAGCCATTTAACTGGACTTGAAAAGGATGCTTCAATAGCATGCCTGTGAGCGCAGATAGATTGCTTTGCAGCCGCGCCGCCATGCCGTTTTGTGATAGGTTTCATAAAGTTTGCTAACGAGCAAACTGGA
Organism: Diachrysia chrysitis; assembly: GCA_932294365.1. Classification (NCBI taxonomy): domain Eukaryota; kingdom Metazoa; phylum Arthropoda; class Insecta; order Lepidoptera; family Noctuidae; genus Diachrysia; species Diachrysia chrysitis. The sequence continues at coordinate 7,010,510 of OW028653.1, forward strand.
GTCGACCGCTTCATTAAGTGGGTTTATTGACTGAGTTTCATATAACGACCATTAAAACCTCGTAACTATAATCCCATTAGGAGGTCGAAGTTACTACACTTCAATTATCAACACATTGTATTCACCAAGCGTGAAAGCAGAGCTATGTAATCGCTTTGCAATTGAATTTAAAAATATTCTTGGTTTATATTACTAAGTTTAATTGTACCTAATTGTTATTTCGTGTAATCTTAGATTTAATCTCTTTGAACATATTTTATGGTTCCATGTATTTAAAATGTTTGTAGAAGTAACATGTAGATACTATTTATTATGTTTTTTAAAAGGATACAAATATTTATTCGCATGCGTTGACACGATTCATGTTTTTATTGAGTGTGTACCAATTACTTTACACGTGTGTATTGGATGTTGTTAAATAAAACTAGCATTTTATTTTAGAGTTTATTAAAGCCAGGAACACAAGTGTCAATAGTACATTTTGCTTTTGTAAATGAATCAGACCCACATTGCAGTTTGATGTCCAGCGTTACTATGCACATTTCTCTATGGGTTTACGTTTAGCTGACAACTATACACAATTAGATATGAGTACACCGATACAAACACTAATGTTATATTATATTATAGGATCTGCACAACGTAATACACATTAACCAATACAGCAAGGAAATAAGTTGACGAATTAATGTCAATCGTAAAAATATTTAAAAGGATTACATTCTTTCTCAAAATATGCTTGCTGCATCATAATTGTACCAAAATATTGTTACTTCCACTTTTTACTGCGAAAAGTAGAATTTTATTATTTTTTTACATAATAAGGACTTTATGTAAAAAGGAAAAATACATAGGTATAAACGGCATTTATCTCTTCTCATGAGCAATACTTTCCAAAATATATAGTTTCCGAATGTAAAATATGTTGTCTTTGAATTGCCTATTTTAAATAATTGACTCTTCGAATGGTCTTGTTTAGCCAATGGATTAAAAATTTTGTTTTAATTTGATATCAAATGTAAATGTAGGGTTTTACCAACGTATCAAAAACAGCATGTTTGCGAAATTTTAATCGATTACATAGATTGGCAACTCGACGCGGTTTTGCACGCGAAACAGTAAAAAGTTTTAAAATATATCTTAAATATACACTTTAAAAGCTCAGCGATATGGTAAGGAGTGTTGGATATGCCTAGGTATAAGTTTGGTGCAGGTGGAGTAGGGATAGGTATCCATCAATCACAATTTAAGCTACAGTGTGTCGGTAAATACACAGGAGCGCGGAGAGTAAGATACAACATATATAGTTATGTTTTTCTTATTACTATCATATTTTAGTGTCACACATCAATTTAAAATTAAAAGTATTGAATTATATCTACTGTGGCCAACCGGATTCGCTCGGTGTTTGTAAGAAATCTGGCCCTCCTTCCTTTTAGAGTCATAGTCTATGGGCCGCAATACTGACTGCCTACTCATTTAAAACTTGGATACCTTCTCTATAATACATTTATTATGTGTCACTCCACACAAATCATTCTCTTTTAATACAAATCCGTCTCACATTTTAACATCCTTTACACTAATTGTTACATGTATAAAGTAGGTATATAATATTAATTCGCTAATTTAAAACATCAATACATCGTCTATTACAATAATATACTTGTATACATCGTGTACATATGTCACGTATAGTTATAAAATATATCTCATACAATTAAATCTAACGATGAAAAATCAGTCGTCGAAGACAATGCATTCCATATATAATATAATAAATTTTTAATTGTATGATCATTAATAAATAGATGCGACGGTTGTTAGTAAAAAGCTCGTTAATTAGCAGGTTTGTTTCTCTCGCTGTATAAAGTTTATCAAATTTGTAGAAGATTACGTAAAAAAAGTTATTAATTTTCGAGCTGATACGCATCTTTGTTTGTAGAATAAGGTATTTTAATTATTTTAAACTGCATTATTATTTTGATAGTAGTCAGAAAAATTTTACTAGGTACGAATATATACAAATATAATATATAAATACTCTTCTTTTTATAACAATATATTTTCACATATAAGTAATGTTGACTGTTGATCGCCAAGAGTTAGTGTAATACTGATCTCTGCAATATTATAAGACTCAATACTTTAGAACTAACTATATATATTGTCAAACATACCATAACATTTATATGGAATTAAGTAAGTTTATCAAAATGTATAAACATTTATTAAATTAAGATTCTACTGACGCATCTACTTAACAAAGATTTTTTTTTTTTTTGGATTCTAAAATACAATGAATGTGGTAAGCTCATTGTTGGGTAGGCTGCAACACATAGAAACATCAATATCGATAATACTCTACTATTTAATTGTTGAATATTAAAACATTAAATTCATCTGAGGATATGGTGCATGATATATTCAAGTGACATTACATAAAAATCACAATTACACTGCAGTGTATATTGAGTGTCAACTACACTGATATTTTATTATGATTTATTTTCTGACAAAGCTACTTTATTAAATTTCTAACACCGTATATTTCATTCAAAAAGTGCTTGATAGCAAAGTTAGTGTAAAAGATGAGGCAAGTGGGGAATAGTAGCACGTATATGAAAATGTTAACAACGAGCCTTATAGTACTTGGTCGGGAACTTCTAATAGAGACTAACAACTAGGACATAAGCTCCGAGGGTGCGTACTAACTCTATACACATATAAAATGCATGAAATTACACGTACACAATAGTCTATACATACATATTCTCTCATGAGTAGAAGAATTACACAGTCTTTGTATTATTTCATATGTTAATACTGATGACGTCATTACATCTTAATAATAATAAATAGGTTAGTAAATAACAAAATTTTGACTTAAAAAATCTTGAGATCGATTAATTGTTTTTATAAATATATTTTTTTACATTTTATATATTGTCGACATTTTAATGGACGTTGTGCGTAAATACAAGAAAACAAAAACGTAATAGAGTTAGAAATAGACAGTTGAAACTTCTTAGACAAAACTTACTACTCGGCGAATCTTAGCTTTTGTTTCTTCACGAAGTCTAGGGCCAATTTATCTGTGGTGCGTGACTCCAGGATTTGTAAGATCGGGTGATCTATAAACAAAGTTTACGTAAAAAGCCTTCATAAAATATACTATACAAATATTAATTCCTAACCGTCATCTTTATCAACGAAATTAATACGTCAATTTATCACATAATTGAAGTATATTTTGAAGTCATTATTCTAAACATCAAAGATCAAATTATGAGGAATCGGATTAATGATCTAAAAGGCTTATAGAAATATTGTGAAATAAAGACTGATTGATCTTGTTAATTAAGTAAATGAGGGAAAATTTACTTTACATTTTCTAAAACTATTATTGGTTTCAAAAGTACCTACTTTGTAATTTTTTGGCTTTTGCTTACACTTGCTTACACTCAATCAAATTATCTACTATGAAAATATAATGAACTTAAGAGTTTTTTTTAATAGAAACCAGTCGAAATTGAATCTTTTTGCATTTGTAAGCGTAATTCTCGAGGAAGTAAAATGCGAGGGATATCGCGGGGCAAACTAATTATTAAAATATAAAGGACTAATGTAAGGACGGGTTGAGTAATGTTAGTAAGACTTAACAAAGATCGACTACACTACGCATACAAATAAGAGCGTCATCAATTTCAATTAACACAATTAATGACCCCATTTATCCTTACTATACTCATTTTATTAATGAACTTGCAAATGCATGCCATTTAATCAGAGACCAATAACATCACATTTGCTTTTTTCTAGAGAAAAGTTTTGAGAAAGCTCAATATAATGCAATTTACTTTAAAACTGTATATTTTTGTTTAGTTTAACAATGGGAATTCGTATTACGAAATAAAACAATGTTCTTTTATATAGATAGTACCTAGATTACAAATCTAGACAGGTACTCAAACTCGAATACTGTTATTCGAGTTAGGGAACTGCCAGATATTTTTTGATCAGCATGTAAACTGTACAGTGAGCAACAAAAACTTGTTGAGCTACATCATAGTATTAAAGAACAAGACAATTTTAAAACAGCTATAGAAAGAGATAAGACCTTCTCTTAAAATCTTTATCAAGGGTTATCCCTAGATAAAGATTCGTTATTATAACAAAGAAGAAGGCCCCGTAACCAAAGGACGAAATCTTTTAGAAAGGTTATGTATTTTTAGAGAAAGTGGGTCTCCACGCGGATGGGAGGTGAAGTGAAGAGTCGATGTGTGCGTTTCTCGTTAAATCATTATGTCAACGCTGGCCTTTGAAATTATTGTTAAAGTATTGTTGAATGTATTATTAATTATGTATAAGTAGTTTCCTTTAACAGTCCAAAGGTGTCAATATCCACTTACTGCGATCATGTAGCTGCATGAGCGGCAGTTCGATCGGCCGCAGCGGGTCCGGCGGCGCGTGGCTGTTGACGCCGGGCACGCGGGCTAGGGGCACGAAGGCCTCGCCCGCGAAATCATCAGCTGTTAACACGTCGCGGTCCCACACCGATAGCGCCAGCGCCGCGCCGTTGCAGCGGCAAGCTTCCAGCGAGACGGTGAACTCGAAGCATTCGTCCCAAATTGGGTTCAGCGTTTTCTAGACCGATTTTTTATGTCAATATCGTTAAAACCCTATAGGTATATGTACTTAAACATATAACCACCCTACCCTACCTTTATTAAATACCATTACATTACATTTCCGGTTTCTTAAATACAAACGATTACAATTTACATAAATATCTATTTTTTTTTAGCGGTTAGAGGTGCAAGTATTCATTTTAAGGATTTTAAGCTTTCAGGAAGACCTATTCATTATTTTATAATGAGCCCTAATGGTATTGAAACTTTTCAAATATTAGATAGACAGTAAAGTTTTTAATAGTGCTGATTTGTGTGCCATCGTCTTACCTTTTGCACATTGGTGCTCTGTTCGTGAGCTTTGGGGAAGAGTCGTTTTGGTAACAATTCGATCACTACAAATGGATCGCTTAAGCCGTTGGGGTCGAGCGGGATCACGTCGCGCGCCGATAGCACCTCCACACACAGCGAGTCGTGATTGAAGTACACTCTAATGGACAATTAATTCCTATTGTTAGCTTACGATTTAGCAAACTTTGCATAATAATGAAGTTTGGACTAAGCCAGTTTAAAATTATGAAAACTAAGTATGTTTCTTCAGCACTAGATAGAGATACTTAGCAATATTTAGTAATGGAGATTTATTTCAATCCAGAAACAACATCTACTATATAATGTTGAAATAATTATTGTTCATTTTGTGTTTGTATTATTCAGTCACTATCTGAACTAACTGAAGTGCACGGTAACATTTGTGTTGTTCGGATATAACATAGAACTACAAATACTGAAGATTGTATACTACACTGTTTGGTACAAAACTGGAATATTCGTATGTAAATTCCTTTTATCAATATCATCTGAAATGTTCTATTTACTACTTGTAGTTGAAAACACCTGTGCACCAATATTATTTCTCAATACTTTCAAAATATTTGTAAAGAATTTTCTCAAAGATATTTAGTAGGTAGCATTTTATGTTTGACACTTTTGTGAGAAAGTTATTACGAAATATGTAGAGATATATAGGTACTATAAAAGGAGCAAGTTACAGCTCGATGCCTTCAACCATTCTATAATAAAACAACGTTATCGTCGGTCGGACAAATGACTGATTTAATAAGGGTTGGACAAATGAGTGACTTAATAAGGGTGCCTTTTATGATGTCATAATCCAATGATGTAATTCAATTTGAATAACAATCTTTACAATATGTGTTTTGTACATATTAAGAATTATTTTCATCCAAGAAGTTGAATGAGTTTAAGAAGGTCCTACGTTTCCTTCAAAATACCTTCTGTTTACTATTTGATAAAAAATACATACAAACACACAAGTAGTAAATATATCATAAACTGGAAAAAGCTCTCAGGTAATAAAGTACTGTGTTATTATGACTAGGTCGTCAAACTAGCGCACTCCTCAGAACGTATTCGATCCAAATTACTAACATGACAGAGAGCGATGGAGCGCAGCCTTTTAAGCATAAAATGAAGGGAAAACGTTGCAAACAAAAAGTAAAATGGAAGAACTGGGACATAAGCGACATGTCGACATCGTAAAAAAATCAAATCTGTCTTAAGCACGAATGAATGGTATATTTGGGGCGTAATATGGAGTATGGAGGACCATCTGGCTATTCTATCCATATGTTGTTAAATCTAAATATGCCATGCGAGTTGTATAATTCAAATTTTGTAAATAAAAATATATCAGTTGATCTTCTGTTTAGATAAAACACTGTTGCGCAGTATTATAATCGTATGCAGTGAATTGTGGTCGTACACAGCACTTACCGAACAAGGATAGAGCCATAGGGCGATGGCAGCGGGGCGCGCATTTGTTCAGCGAGCCTATCAGCCAGCCACAGCTCCAGGAGTTTGTCCGTCGGGGCCTGGTGATACTCCATCCTTTGTTCCACACGGAACCACTCCGCATTGTGAACCTCCGACATCGGCAGACCTACATAGACATCGATTAACCATTGTTTACCAACTAAGCCGCTTACCATGTCCGTCGTCGTTCCTAACTCGTTCTAACTTTATAAACATTTTAACCACTTATAAAAAATCGTAAAATACGAGAATATTATATTTTACAAAGTTTTTATATAAAATACCTTGTTGAGTCGTAATTTTTTAAATAATGAACTGATGGTTGATTTCGGTAACTTCATTGTGAGCGTTTTAACTTTTTAATACGATTACGTTCTGGTTTTATTATGCTTTTAACTGTAACATTTTATTTGGGAAATCCGTGAAAAAATTAGTTTACATTCAAATAAATCAGAAAATAAAAATAGATTACTTATTTCAATATCCTTACAAAAGAGGAAAAATGAATAATTAATCTAAACAAGATTCAGGTACTATAATCATGATTGGCAGGAATAATGCGGGCCTATTACAGTCCACGGTGGCTCTTGGTTGTTTGTACAAACAATCGAGTATACAAAACCCGATTCAATCTCAATATTTGGGAATCGTATTGACCAATTGTGATCATACACAACCAGTTCATGCTTAGGTACTTCGATATTATTGACAAATAAAAATCTTTTCGATTTCCTTTTTGTGGCCTTGCCATGTAGTTAAATATATTCGGGTAAAACGTAGGTGTTTTACTGATTACCGTAAAACATAAAAAATTTCGGCGTGTATCAGCTACCGCGATGAGCATTTCGACGAGTATGGTAATAATAAATCGATCAACGTCACCCAGACAGCGCTGCAAAAATTTTATAAAGCAAACATAATGCCAATATTGGCATCCTACCGCCTTATTCCCCCGCCGTATACCTATTATGAAAGAGGGGAAAGGTTACATGGAATTATAATTAAATAATATATAACGGTAATGCGGCAGGTTCCAAAGGTTGCGTAGAGAGTGGTTTGAAAATGAATAGGAATAAGTAGAAGAAAGCAAAGAGGTTTCTTTCTCCTTTTGGTAAACTGATGGTTTATAATAAGAATGTGAAACCTTTTCCTTCGGCGTGGAAGAACTCGGCCAGTAGATCGAGAGCCTCCCGCAGCCTGTGGTGGTAGACGCGCGGGCGCTCGGCACCGCCAGCGTCAGCCTGAGCGGATACTTCCTTCAGCACGCCGCTCCAGCAGCCGGCAAGGGCGCGGGTGAACGCGCGGGGCAGAAGCCACGTGTTTAGCGATGATAGATGCTGGTCCAAGTACTCCAGGAGTGGAGTGATAGCCTAGTGTGAAAGTGGTTATGCTTTTGAGTATTTTTTTAAACCGATTTTAGTTGGTGCAGACAAAATAATAGGTTATTTGTTAGTTCAATATTAACTTACAAACTAGGGTATTCTTTTCCAAACTTATCGGTGCAAATATAAAACAAATAAACAACTTTTGAAAAGCTTTGAAAGCAGTCCTGTAATAGGAGCGTTACAAAAAAACAAAAAACTATTGTTGTTGATGAACACTGATGAACCTGTTAAACAATATCCTATTGTGGAGCATATTTATATATATTTAAGCACTAGCTTTCTAGAAAGGTCTAATAAAAACCTGTGTAGTAGGAAGTGTATCTGGTGACCATGCGAGATGGAATACGGCCTTCCTGAGCGGTGGACGAGTGCGTGCGGCGAGCGGAGCCGCAGCGCGTTGAGAGCGCGCATCTAATGTGCCGAGGGCACCACGCACCAGCTGACGAGCGTTCTCGTCGTTTGCTCTAAAATAAAATATTTTCTGTAATACTTTTGTGAGGAACCAAGTTTTTATCTATTTAGGACGAGGCTATAAAGGTACACGGGACAATAAAATAGGGCAATTCTTTGCAATTTCTATATAATTTTTGTATTGCTATACATTGCTAGGTTTTGCAAAATTGTTAATAATCGCGCAATTAATTTTCCGTGTAAGCGCACTGCAGCGGCACTGTGGAACGACAAACAAAAGCTAACTCTGTGAAACAAGTGCCTACAATGTTTATGACACGCCTATACGTTAGTGACAATGTTACCTAAAAGGCACTACAGACATGAGAGCATTCAAAGTTCTATTGTATAACTGGACCGGATTTGGCCTTTGTGAATTATCAAAGCCTTCGGCTTGGTCGCTTATTCGTATAGAGGCAAACCGAAATACTGTCCAGTCACAAGATTGGGAGTTGAAACTAAATGCAATTGCAGATCTATACAAGTTAGAGTTGTATGTTTTGAAATAAAAATAAATGTTTTGAATAACTTTGTAATAAAATGTTTGCATAGAACGTCATAACAGTAGGTAGATAACCTGTAATCTATCTAAATGTTCAATTTTGGTATACGTTTCGGACGTGTCAATTTCAGATATGCATCAGAAAATTATAATTTGTTTGTCGAAAACCCAAATTGCAATTCACAATTCGCTAGCAGAAAATGGTGTACATTTCACGAAATAAATTGTCGGGTATCAATATTGATTTATAAAGATCGCAATGTTCAAACTTTTGATGGAGTTACAACTCAAACCGAGATAGTTTTAAAGTTGTTTTAGTTTTAATTAAGATTTATGGGCTACTGCGTGAGTATTTGCGTTGGAACTTGTAAGTACTTGCTGATGTATAACGTCGAGAAGATGTAAAAAGATTTGAACAGCCTATTCGGAAACAAGTTCTACCATTAACACGAGATGACTGTACCCCAAGGCGATTTGTTCTTAAGGACCAATAAAAGTTCGCGTGGGAAGTTGAATGTTGTGCCGCCAACAAATTTTTAGAAGCTTACGCTGTCAGAATTTTTTATCCTTATATCATGTTTGCAGTGCTGTATTTAATTATAAAATACATTTCCTATTTCAAGACTCTTATTATGTGCAATGTGATAGTTATGAATTAGTTCACGAGCGCGGATAACACTTGCGCATTAAAATAGTTTCTCCAACACGACGGATATCTACACTGTTATTATTTTCAGCTTGAATGAAGAAGCTGTGCAGCTGAGCGTTTCATGTTCTATAAATCGCTGCACGTCAATTTCTAGCTCTTAGACGTCGAGTTAAGTACCGTTTACAGCAATATGGGCCCTATAATGATATTCTCAAGATGTATATTCGTTTGTTGGGAATTTATTAAGTTCATGCTTCGCAGCGTGTCGTGGGACGGGCGTAGAACGCGCAATATTCACGGTCCAGAGATTAGCTCGCACTTACATGTGTTCGTCGTCGTACTCGGCGAGAGAGCGGCGCACATATTCCAAGTTGTTCACGATTGTACATATCTCTTCAGTTGTTTTGTTTTGACCTGCGATAAGTTTCTACATAAGTCTAAGTTCAATACGTAAGAAAGCTTTGTTAAAAAAACAATGGTAGAGTAGGGTTGTGAGCGATGGGTGTAGGCGGACTGCATAATGGTGTTATACAAAGCTTGTTATTTCAAGCATAAGTTTGGCTAATGTATCAATAATCATTTCACGTGTTGCCTACACAATATAGTCGGTATTTTGATCTTACACAACGTACACAACGTAAAACGTGAAACGGTTTAGCTAGTCCAGTAAAGCTTTGACATCACATTTATTGAATTTTTTAAACTTTCCGAGCGTGAACTTTTAGCTACTACTCGTAGTTACAGCTTTGAGTTCACACTCGGTAGCTTTGATATAAAATTTTTTTAGTTTATTATTGGAAGTTATACATTCCAGCCGTTTGGGGTTGAAACATTTGGACCATGGGGTCCGAGTGCACACCTTTTATTTAAAGATCTGGAAAAACGTTTTGTTGACTCCTCGCGTGACCCAAGGGCTGGCTTTTACCTTGGACAAAGAAGTGACATTGCCATACAACGTGGCAACGACGCCAGCCTTTTGGGTACACTTCCAGTCGACAGCGACGTGGATGACTTTTTTGACGCAATTTTTTAGAGATTTATTAGTTAGGTTTAGTTTTGTTTTCAGTGTATATATAGTCAAGTTTGTAAATATTTTAGATATACATGTTTTTAGAAGTGTCGTTGTATTTATGAAATTTTGCCAGTGAACTTACCGTGGTTCTCGTAGTAGCCTTGGTCGGCGAGGGCGCCGTGGACCAGGTCAGCGTAGTGGAGCGCCGTGGCACAGGCCGCCTCCAGCAGGCGCACGCTGCCGCCGGCCGTGCACTCCTCCGCGCCGCCCACCGACCGCCACACCAGCCGCATGTGGTACAGACTAACACCACAGTTACACATGGTATCTTAGATAGCTAACTGACTAAAAGCTCCATAAAAACAAGGCCCAAATTCATTTTACAGGCTAGCAATGCACTATCGGATATAAAAAAGCATTATACGGAAACGAAACCACCTTAAACACATTCTTTAATAAGAATTCGTCATGGAATCACAATAACAACGAATCCATTTATTATTAAAATTAACGGTATTTAGCAAATGCTAAGCAGGTAATAAATTCAAATTCTCTACAGAAAAATTGAAATAAGAATTTTCTAATCAGTTGCTAGTATTAATTAAGTAGTATAGTAACTAAGTAGTATATTAAGTATAGTTAGTAATATTTTTATAAATCAGGCACTAAATGTCTAATTAGGCTTTCCGTTCTTTCAAGTGTAAGTGAAATATTTCAGTGTTTTTGTGAAATCTTCAACGCGGCATGTTTGCGCATAGAAAACTCTCATTACCATCCAACCGACGACGATCAATCAGTTCAAGCGCTGATGATAAGTTGTGCTGCTGACTCATTTAAATAGCAAATATTTGTGTAAACGCGGAATTTGTGACTTAATAATAACGTAAGTCATTATATTAAGTGTTCGCCATCACGTAGATTGGTAAACGCAATTTAGCTTTACAAGCAGCGCTAATTCGGTTACAAAGTATCATAATATATAACTAATATAAGTATAATCAAGCATTAAATAATTTAAAGTAGTTTAAAACACATTAAAACTCAATAGAGTCCACAGACAAACTGTTTAATACAGTAATGTGGGCCATAGTTTTTAATATTACTTAAATTACTTGTAATTATTTAAAAATAAAAAATAATATAATTACTTATATATGTATATATAATTATGTTTTTCTATACAATACAGGTATATAAAACCCAAAGGAAACGACAAAGTGGCCCTATTTACCGACTTCATAATGAAAATAGAACATGAAAGTGAAAAGTTCGAAAGTCTAACACCCGAGTTGACTCATGTACAAAAAGCTTGTTTAACCAAGGGCACTCGTCCAGTACATTTTTAGCCAGATAACAGTGACAAAGTTAAACACGTTCCCCCGTAGCTGGACTTTAGTATACCTACTAACCCACTCTTTACTCGAGTAAACTAAACTTGTTATTTAAATGGGAAGTCAACTATGTTAGCCCGTCTTTCACGGAACAGTTTTCCCGGGACCTGTTATGAAAAGTAAGGGCAACGCAATAAACTTCGCAACTGATGTCTTTGAAATTCCTGGAAAATTACTATTGTATTCTTCGGTTATGATCTTTCAATATACCACACTTATTGCATGATGACATTGGTTATACATAAATGATTTGTTTTCCTACCTTCGTAAAAGCTTTCTTTTCTTTTGTTTGTTTTTATGTCGGTAACGTGTAATTTCGGGCCAGAAGTGCTTTCAATATAACCCCTGTCACGCTAAGTGTACAAAACGATACGGAAGGCATATTGAAACAAAAATTGGTGTTGAATGACACTAGACAGGTGCTAGGTATTGTGTTACCCTTAAAAAAACGTACGTGATCTGAAAATCAAAGTGAACAGTACCAATAGGTAGTGTTAGGGTATCGGTAAAATCTTATGGAATGGTAAAAGTAAAAAATTGAACAATAGATCAAAAAAATATAATATATAACAATATACCAATTAATTGATTTATCGTGTATAATGTTAACATATTGTATAAGTAACTCACCAAGCCGCGGTATCTACAGAAGAAGTGCTGTGTTTCACCAGATGTTCCCCCTCCACCGGTCGATCTGCAAATAATATTCGTGTCACAAAAGCGAACGATATACACTAAACAACATTACACTCATACGCGAGCAAACACAGATATAATATTACCCCACCTTACTTGTGTACATTAAAATTGAATATTTCATATTCTTTTTCCTTCTATGCTTCGATATGATACAATAATATTAAAGCACTAGTAAATGTTTATATTGCTGAATGCGAGCAAAGATTTGATTTTAATGTAGCGCAGAAGACTTGCATAAATACCTTGGAGCGCTTTCCGTTCAAGTAATTACGGATCTAGGAAATTCAATATCGCCGTCTGTTAATATCAATTAGACGAGTAAACCGTCTCTGGAAGTTTTTTTATTCTATTAGTGATCTATATACCTACGTATAATTGTATATCTTAGTTCGCTTGTTCCTTAGCTATAGTCTCTACCTAGGGAATATACCCATTTTCTGTATTTATAGATCATGTTTAGTCATGTGGCTTACCTAGTACCTACTTTATACGAAATGTTTTGTCTAAACAAAAGAAGTTCAAGTTACATCTGAAATGGGTCTTGGTGCTGACCTACCTTTTAAATTATCTGTAATATTTGAACACACATAGTTAGTCATGGTATGCGTATGTCATCTATACACACAATTACAATTTAAAAGCAGTCCTTTATTTGTCTCAGTCCAATAAAACGTTTCGTGTTACGGCACAGTTAGATTTTGATGTTTATCTAAATGGCCGTCCGCCCTAACGCGGGGTGTGAACCTTCGCCTTTGGCCCCACAACAACGGCAACGCGTCTTTCAAAAATCACTTCTTTGTGTATCACATTAAGACACAATTTCTTTTAGCTATCATCTACAAATTGCCGCTTTGAGGTCTTATAATTGATATCCATTGCATTCTTTACGTACATTTAAAAAATGTTCCAATTTCTAAAAACCTTTAATTGGTTAATTGAACTTAATTGTAATTGTTTCGTTTTGCGTTTCATTTTATGCTAATCTCTCATGTTTAACTGGTTGTAAATATGTGTTAGAACCAGATTACAACCAGATAAACATAATTTCTGTAATGAAATGTGTTTAATAAGTGTTCGTGTTGTGTTATAATCTTGTATGTTAGGGATTTATTGCACACTTGTTGGATTAACTATAGAAATTACAAGTTTTATGTTAGTTTCTAAAAACTAAGATATTTATTAATTTTAAAAAAATACATAGTTTGTTATATACTTAATACAATATCCCACAAAACCAGTTCAGTGGTTTGACTGTGGAGTTCATAATATAGGTGCTGCATAACGTAATAATGTAATTACTTCATGTAAAAGCTAGAAAGCAAGCTTTTAATTGGTAAGATAACAGATCGATTAACTTCTTAATTAAGTACATAGGCAACATCTGTCGACGAAGGTTAATAAAAAAAGTTTTAAGTTATAATTAAAATGTTTGAAATTAGAGTAATGCTGAGTATAAACTGCATCTGGTGAGACAGATATTCAGCATTATATTAAATTCTATACTTTACTATATTTCGTTATAATAACCTAAGACTTAGTAATGCAAGCTTTGTTCTATTTATTATAGTAACGAGAAAGTTCCAAGTTCAATTAAAAACATATAGACCAGTTCTCTTTATCATATGGTAAATACAAGAGTTGCATCATTAGGGCAATTACTGATTCTGACAGTTTATTTTTCGTATTATATTATTCTTATTTGAAAATGTCAAACGTAACACCTTTTTAAGCACTTTTACTTTAGTACCTATGTACTTTTATTTTAGGCCCATTAAATGTTTACAAGATACAAGATCATTTTCTTGTTTGATTTGTATACTGTGAATAACATGGTGGATTTTATTATGATTAGTTTTTAGTCTTACTATATACTATTATTATGTAAATTGTTAATTGTTCCGCATAAAAAAAAACAGGAACTCAAATAAAACAAACATCCTCTTCAAACAGTAAAACAAGCATTTGCTGGAATGTCAAACTACACAGAATAAATCGTAGACATAAAGAAATTTATAGTGATTGAATAATACAACCTGTAAGATAAAGAAATAGTAGCTCTAAAATAATTTACGTACCTATAAATATTTCTAAAAATTAGTACAACACAATGTAATAAACGAAAGATCAGAAAGCTTACCAAGTTCGACAGCGGCCCGAACTCTTTGCAAGGCCATCGTTTTGGTTACGGCGAGCCAGCGATCGATCAAGGGCTCGAACCACCTGCGACCACAACAACATTAGCATAGAAACCTGAGGCAGAGGCTATCGCTATCACTCGCGATTACCATGCTGCTTAATTACTACTCATTATCAAGACACCTCCACTTTAAACGCCATTCCATGAGTCGACTAAAGGTGTTTGCACTTAATGATTTAAGTTATTTTAAGTTAATATTTTTAACCTGTGTTTAATTAAATATGTTAGTTTAATGGAGAGCTTGAAAGTGGCAATAAAAATACGATAATAAACCTTTTTTGTTATGAAATAAAAATCTCAATATTTTATTATATTTATTGTTTTAAATTTTGCATTTTTTTTTTTTGTTTCTAGATTGAAGACCCGTTACGGCTTTCTACACGTTTAAATTTATGTAAACAAAAGTCCATTGTGAAAATATAAAACAAATATCTGTAGTGATACAGAAAAAATAAAAGGAAGAGATTGTCCTGTCCAGAAAAAAAAGCGAGTTCGTTTAAAAGTGACATCGCAATTCATTCTGACGCCACGTTCCAAAAATATAAAGCTAGAAATAACTACGTACGTATTGAAAAGATTTGACAAGGCTTTTACTTATTTTATTATACACTCTCATACATTCGAGGGATGGAAATAAACTAAGTTGTTTTTCCACGCTATGAATATTTTATAGCATTTAGTTTTTGCAGGCAGTTGTGAAATTTTGTTTTTATTCATGAATGTTTTTACATTCCTTTGATAATATTATTGATAAACCTACTTGTATACGTAGGTCTACATTGTTTCATTATAACACAACATTTTCAGCAAACAAATATCAAACTGAAAGATTTTAATTCTGTTTGAAAATGGATGATTTTACAGTACGGATATCAATCAATTATTTATCACTAACAGGCCATGTATCAAACTAGCCGGAAAACATCCATACGGCATGACAGATCTGTGCTCAATTGTGTTACCGGGAATCTATTAGCTGTTTCAGCAGGATATCTGTTAGTGAAATGGAGTTTGTCAGTTGAATGTAGGCGGTGACTATAAATAGTAGTCTGTTATCCTAACAAAGCACGTCCCCTGACAGTATTGAGTGGAAATTAAATCGCTAGAAACTTGAGTTTCTCGGAGTAATCTGGATCTAGTTTGCTAAACAGAAGGTAAAAAACTTCAAAGCCGTAGATGTTGGAATGGATAAATAGTCTTCCGACGAATTGACAGAAAGAAAATAAAAACACTGCAAACGTGTGATCCAAAAAGATTAGTAGGTACGGAATCTGGGTGTCGTTTTCGTGCATTTATGGTTACTTACAACTTACAACTATGTTGAAGGAGTCTAGTTCCTCATTAAGTACATACGTACTATAAGTAGGTAGTAAGTAACTTACAGGTAAGCATCAAGCAGTTGCGGAGGAGCCTCGTGCGGCGCATGCGGGTGCGACTGCGGCTGCGGGGCCGCCGCCGCCGCCGCGCACAGCTCGCGCACCGCCGATAGCACCTCGAATGGTAACGTCTTCGCCATAGTCACCACACATACTAAGAGACGACGAACAGCACACGATTAAACCACGGTTTTTATAGCGTTAGCACAGAGTAACTGTAGAACAGAGGCCTTACATTGTAGTATTGAGTATTGAACATTGTCTCCGAAGACACGTACCTACTTTAAAAGGCAGAATCTAACAAAAAAACTAAGGCAGGCCTATACCCAGTAGTGGGTTATACAGGGCTGAAGATGTGACGACGATATTATTCCGAGTTCTGGAGGAACGTTACATACCAATGTATGTATAGTTAGCTGATGTAGGGTTATGTATTTACTAACAAGTTTAGCGATTGCCTAAATACATAATTGACACTGAAAATACTTCAGATTAGGTACTTCTATGTACAATATACGTTTCGAGGTTTTAATACGTAGCATTCAATATAACTCATAAAAATACTCGAATCTTCTTAATCCAATATTTTTAAACAACATGTTTTCAAACACTTGAGATATACAATTGCTGTACAAAACAGATTTTACGTTTATTAAGAAGTAAACATCCATGGTTGAATGTTATGTTAAATCCCACTTAGGTTACCTTAATTAATTTTCAATGTAATTTACATAAGCTAAAATTAATATACCGTCGATATTAACCTTTGCGAAGCCTTGCACCTTCAGGTCACGACCTTTAAAGCTGTATTAAATCCGCGAGTTTTAATACCAACTCGATTTTATGAAAAAAACGTGGTATCAAGTACGGAAGCTTTTTATCGACCCAGACCAGAAATGAGAATAGATATATAGTATAATTTTTGACATGTTGGATTTTGTTGTATCAAATATTATCTATTTTTATTTACTTGTTTGTTTTATACGTACAACTGCGTATCAAATTATAAATCCAAACCATACTTTACAATTAAGTAATGAAACTGAGTTTGTCTACATTGATATTAAAAACCATAAGCCATTGTCTTCTCACAATACGAGGATTAAAACTACGAAACTAACCCTTTATGTAAAACAAAGAAAAACGCAACTTAGTGGAAGTATCTACGAATATATTTGGCTCGGACAGAGCGGCTGCTGAGATACCTACAAGTATATATTTGTATACAGTTCCTACACATACTGATATCCTCCCTAGACATTTTTTTTCCCGATATAGCGTAGTGTCATAACTCGGATAAAGTCTGGGCCCACTCATGTAAGAAATAGAAAACCCTTGAGGGAAATATGTGTGAGTTGACCGAAATTGTTATGTGTGTACTTTATGTAGATAGTTTTTGTAAAAGTTATGTTTTGGGTCGGGGTCGCCACGAGTTTTACTGCAATCACATGTAGAAGGTTTGAATTTTTTTTTAGATAACTTTATTTCTTACTTGAGTTGGTTTGTTCATCGAACATATCTTCTTCGACGACACCACACCAGCCTTCTACCACCCAATGCTCCACAACGTGCCTGACGTCCTCTGATAGCTAATTAATAATTTAATTTGAAGTTATAATTATTTTGTGGTTATATACATGTTCTTACCACAAGGTAATTTCAACTTAATCCTCTTATTTCAGAAGGATTTTGGAAACTAATCCATCTAAAGCAGACGAATATTTGGTATTTCAATTACTTTACTTTATTGTAGGATGTTAATATAATAACATTATATAACCATAAAAATCATTTATATAATGTCTTTATTCATTACTGCGAGTATTACTGACATAAATAAATGTGACATGTTTTGATAGTCACAGTAATACTCACGTCGCACGGTATTGAAATATGCAACAGACAATGAACACACCTGCGGTGGGAAACAAGCTTAGAATGCACTGTCGGCATTATTTATGCATCGTGCGAAACTACACTTGTATCCTAGGACGAAGCGGACGATCGACTAATTGTTCCCGACAGTTATTGAGTACGAGAATGGAATGAATGCAGATGAGATGTAACCAGATTTTCCACTCACCATTTTATCTATTTGCGTGAAAACTATGCTGAAGTAAGGGACGTTATTGGTCCTGCAACAAAAAAGGATAGCGGTATTTCGTACAACTTTATGGATAGGGAATATATAAACAGCATAAAACGCTAGAGACTACGACTTATCGACCATAGCTTTCTACAGTTCATGATCGGCAAATTTTTTGATATATTATATCGCATACCCTAGAAATCCCGGGCCTGAATACCAAATAAACATTTACAAAAACTTTCCATTCCGATAATTGTTAATATTTAAAAAATATAGTTTAAAATGAACGGGCTTGTGGCCTTTTTTAAAAATTAACGAATAAAATATATAGATTATTATTTGTGATAGCTGTTTATTCTAATTGTACCAAAGAGACATTCATCCATTCCAATCATTTTAAAGACATTGTTTTGTGGTAGCCCTGAGCATTAAAGCTTTGGTTATTGAGGTGTAGTTCTTACTTACGTTTCAAACAAGGGATGGTAATACGTGAGTCCTTGTTGCAGGTCGATCTGTATGAGGGTGATGAGGTTGACGAGGTCCTCGCCGCGCTCCGACTGCGTGTCCTGCCCGCACAGCGCCTCGTACCACTCCGACGTACCTTTGCGGAGTGACGTCACTATCTCGCTCCTATTGTCAATACCTGATGATTACTACCACGCTAATGTGTTTAGCTAGAAACAAGGTATGTGGATACAAATTATATAGCCTTTTGTAAAAGCTAAACATAGACTAAACGATAAATAAATCTTACGACATTTTACTATATTTTATGTAGGTACGTTTTCAAAAGACAACTTAAACAAAGCATTGCTTGAAATATTTCAAGTTAAATAGATAAGATTTGAGTTAATCTCAATAATGAATATTAATTTCAATTAATTTTGCGGTTCTAAAGGCTAAAATATCAATGTCTAAAGAACAAAAATGTCTTAAGCAGTATAATCTGTAATACGCCACACAGATTAATTTTCACAGCTATTTAACGTTTTCATTTGGAAAGGCAATTATTTAGAAAATGCTGTGCTAGATCCTTTCCCCCAACTCATTTAGCGAGGGAGAAAAGCTGACTTTAATCTCGCGAAAAATACTCGAAGAACTATGAAGCCGCTGTCTTTTTCGAATAATTTACGCTCCTCTACCGTCTATTATCTTGTCCGAAGTTGTTTTCCAGACACGTCGTGACATAACTAAAGTTACATTAAACTGCCAGTATAATAAATCTACTGTTTATCAAGACAAATAGCAAATCGGAAAATAATTGAAGCACGTAATATCTCAATTGTATACATTATTTATTGTTAGCGTAAATAATATGAAATTTTAATGGAAGCGTCAATTAAAAACTAATAACTAAATATTGTATATTACTACTAAAAATAGTAATATACAATATTTAGACCTTTAGACATCTAGTAAGCTTAAGTCCGAAATTACAATGCTAATCATACGCTAAGTAGCCAAAACATATTAACTTTGAAGAAATGAGGATCTATACTATACATGCACCAATAACTCAACTTTTTAATAAGAGCTTTCTACTTGCCTGATTTCCTTGTTAAAGGGGCAGCATCGCCAGAACGCCTTCATTTGCGATAACTGACTCAAGCAGCGCAGCAGATATTCCAACCTACAGACAATAACTCAATTTAAAGTTACCAGATCGATTTACATTGTGTTCTAGCGTCTACACGAATTTATATAGATTCTGTTTAAAATTAATTTACTAGAGTCAAGAAGCAATATCGATACGTTATGACCAAAAAACCTTTAAAGATACTATAGAACTTGTTCTTTATAAATTTTTGTAAAATTAATCGCGTAATAGTAATTTAACTGTATATTAACTTATATGTAGAATTAATTTTAGTACTAAATAAACACAATTATTACCAATGTATTTTGTAGTTTTGTACACACAGGTAGGGTTAATTTCCTGTTTTGTATAAGTATTTATAAATGCATTGTCAAATTATTAATATTATTTATTGCTGTGATATATCGATTACGATATCGTCAAATTGTAAATGTCTTTATTTTCAAGATAAGGGCCAAAAAAACTTTCTTTATTACCTATAAAATGAAAAGCTATTAAATTAGCATTCTTCACGTAAAACATGAGGCATCTAATAATAATTCGGCACGACTAGACTGCACGAAAATAATAAAAGAAAGGAATATTGTTTGTGCTTGAGGTAGGTAATCTCGAAAAGTGCCCACTCAACCTAATTGGCTAATTTTTCACTTAGGAAAGGCTTACTCGCTTCAGTCATAGATCGAGGATTTCTGAGAGTTACGAAAAACAAAAGTGTAGCAATGTGGCTAATAAATTGCTCGGCGATTATTATAATTGCTCTTACAAAATAACATTTTTCAAGATTTTATTAAAAATGAAATCATTAACGGGCATTCCTCTCTGCTGTGTGGGTTTTTGTAATGTTATCTTTTGAATTATATTTTTAAGACTCGAACTTACTAAAATGGGTATATGTAAACGAAACTTTTCATATACCCATCTTAGTTGGAGTTTTAGTTAGAGGTTGTCCAAATCACATTTATTTAAACGATTTGGGATAGTTCTCTTCCTACGAAATGTTACATATAACATTGTAAACGAATGTACGTTCTTCCAGAAAACTCAAAGAGACAAGATAATTAACAGTGCATAAATGGCTTGACATGAGCATCAATTAATACTAACTATTTTGAAATTAACAACCTAATGGCCATACGGAGGAAATCTAACCTTATGTCTTTCAAGTTTCTTGTCAGACTAATGAAGATGCCTTTTAGTGGTAAATGTCTGCGGTGTTTCATGTTTAGCTACCTGAATAGACTACAGAATACCTACTAAATACAAATGTGAGTAACCTATTGCAATATTACATAGCTTCCAATTTAATTTCAAGTATTCGTATGAAATGTGCAAATTAATTATTTAGAATTACGCAGTATTTAACGAAATTATTTTATGCGGTGAATTATTTCGTGTACCTACTAAATATCAAAATAATTGGTACATAGGTATCTGCTCGAGTGTACAAATAGTATTTCAAATGAATAAATTAAAAACGATGAATATTTTTATATTTCTCGTTTATAATTTGACTGCACGGATAGCCGTGTGGTATAGGTCACCACGCCAATTACCACTGTGCGCGACGTGCTGCGGGTTCGATCCCCGCATGGGATGTTCCAAATCTGGGTGTTCTTTGTGCATGTGAAATAAAGGTTAGAAAAAGTCGTTTAAAACAATGTACCTAAGCCTAACCTTTTTGTTATGTATACACAACTCTATCAATTAAACCAACACCCTTAAGATCGTAAGGGTAGATTTCAATTTATTTACTGTTCCTTATAATTTACTAAAATGTTAAGTGTATTACACGCAAGTCACAAAGCCCGATACCACATTCCGTTGTTCCGTTGTAGGAAAAATTAGATTGGAATATATTAACCGTTATTGTTACTTTAATATTTGATTGCTGTTTTATTATGATTGATTTTTCTAGGTAATTTTAGTAGGTTCTAAATTTAGTAAATATTATTAGTTTTAGTAAGTATAACGAACTTTGTTAGGTAATTCAATACGTAAAATAAAATTGTATGTGGGGTTCTCAGACATGTTTTATACCCTAACGTAGATAAAGCAGATCGTATAAGATCTTAATTAAATTTTAGAAACGGATAAGAAATTTTAACTCGGGTGAGTTGAATTTCAAGGTAAGACCAGACTAAAGGTTCTTTATCTAGGTAGATGCCACAAACAGAAGTAAGTAAATCGAATCTCGTGCGTGTGAAAGCCCGCTTTGGGAAACTAAATAGGAATGGAGAGGGCCCTTGTACTCCATAACAATATAGACTGATAAAGGGATGTTCCGTGCGGATGTTTAGAGAATGAAGTTAAAACTGTCAGCGAACCTTTTCTGATACTCTTCAACACTAAGACAAAATATTCAACCTTTTAACTTTACGTTCGTTATTAACCGACTGGGCGTTAGCTTTGTTCACAATTTAAGTACTTCTCTACATTTATTCTGTCAAAGAATGCGCAGATGCTTTGTGATGAGGATCAGAAGAATAGGTAATAGTAATTGCTTATTGTTCGTAGCAACTGAAGGCTTTAAAGGCTGATAAAGTATCTCTGGTGTTGCAAATGTCCAGTTCAGTTACCAGCTGTAAGCCGGACGTAATTTTCGTGTACTAACTTGTTTATGCTGTACTGGTGAAGCACAGGGTACAGATCCCGATGCAGGCGCAGCTGGTGCAGTGCGCGGTCTACAAACTCGCAGAAGCAGTCGGCGAGCCAACGTTCCTCGTCGCGCGAGGCTCCCGACCCTGAGTCCCCGCTGCCGCTGCCTGATATCGCTTCACAAGCACACCATGCTCGCTCCAGCTCAATCAATAACTTGTGCATGTACCTAGATAGTACAAGGGATGATAAAAATCTAAAACAGTAAGAATATACAAAATATGTCATTGAACTTATCTAACAACATTTTTTAGGAAACTTACTTTGGGTCCAGTGGAGCATCGGCGTTCAGCCTGCACGCGGCTGCGAAACGGGCGATAGCGGCCTGTAGCGCGCTAAGGTCGCCTTGAATAGCATGCTGGTGCAGCAGTGTCTGTGCAGCACCACATAAGTCACCATCCCATGGTGGTGTAGGTGTCGTGGTGGTAGGCTCGGGTTCCCCTGCTGCAGCAGCGGCGGCCGCAGCGGCGGCGGCAGCGGCAGCGGCAGCGCGCATCATCTCCACCTCGTACGCCAGCAAAACGCCGAACAGACGTTCGTGTTGACGCACCTTTACCGATTACATAACCTTTATGTAGGACACAATAATCTATTCTAATGAACTAGAACAACATGTTTATCTATGTTTTGCTGTATTTACTCTAATACTACGTTACCTCATTTTTTTTTGCATTTTAGTCATATTTTTCTTTAAGAATTATCCGACGTATTTCATCGAATGCGGATGTTATCGGGATGAAGAGGTCGGGATACCGGAAAACTTATGCCTGATAAGATATTTCTTACTTACTTTTATAGTTTTTCAAATAAACCGTCTTCCAAAAAATCATGTAGGTATAATATCTTATTTTTACCATTAAATCAGCTTCTTTGTGATCGTAAATTGCCGAGGAGTGGGTAAAGAGTTTAGGCGGTTAAACGCGGGTATCTGAACAACTTCTCTTTGAGCCCGACCGAAGCTTAAGTATGACCCTTTTAATTTACAAGATATTTCTCAGACAGAAATAAATCTTGAAATTTAAATGATGGAATGAGCAAGAGATAACGCTTGAAGCGTCTAAAACTCGGTCTCACTGAGTCACACTGAAAAAAGCACCTATGAGGGATAAATTGGATTTATCGTGTAATCGCAATTTCGCTTCAGTCGCTCGCTCACTTGATTACTCAGGCTAAAAGAGATATTCAGTTTGAATACTTTGAATACGTTATCGAGATACTGGTGAAATCTTTATAGAAACACCAAGAGATTCTTAAATGTAAATTTGTTCTTGTAAAGTTACCTCAACTTTTATACTAAATAGATTGAAAATTGTGTAGATATTTACGCAAATACTTTTTGTATAGCTATAGACTTTTTTAAATGTAGTATCACTTCTTAATTTAGTTATTATTATACATTAGTTGACACATCATACTTGAGACAAGTACTCTTAGATACAAGTACTTAATTAATTATTTCTAACATGGTGTTACCATACTAGATAAGTATGATCTGGTTTTTCTAGGACTAAGAAGCACTGGCCATGCAGACAACCGCATGCAGTTGTTTTTCCTTAACATAATACGTGTTGCTGGAAAACCCATGATATCCAGATTTAGTTGCATTAGGTACCTACTATTTTCCTATTTACAAACCTGATGATTAAATAAAGGACTAATTTTAATGAAATATAAATATTTCGTTTGATGTTATTTTGAATATTAATTATAATGAAAATCTTAGAGCTAATAATAGACATTTCGCTGATAAATATAATTTTATTGGTTCTGGGCTGTTAAGCGAATAAAAGAGGCAATGTGATCCAAAATAACAACATGGGCGGTGGAGCGTGGTCGACACGCGGGGCCCTACGATAGCGCTATATTTGCAGCTACACAATACTTTCTACCTAGGTAGGTAGGTGTAACTCATAGCTCGCTGCAAAAAGCCAATAAAGCTTTTCATGTACGGTTTCGTAGACTTATAATATTAAAATTCTAATTTTAGTTTAAATGCTTATAATACTACATTTTTTAATTTTTATATCATTGTGGCTGCAAATACGGTAAGCATGACGAGAACATGAGGTGTTTTTTGTTAGTATGTCCATTTTCTGTTACGTTAAGTATTGACAAACTAACTTGACTGTCAGCTTGACTTTAAAATTGTTTTTAATAAAGTGGACGTTATACGGTTTTCTATTTATTGCGGTAGATCATGGTTTAGAATAAGGTACAGATACCGAAAATATCAGTGAGCTTAATAGCATATATGATAGTGGAACATAAGTGTCCATATTACGTTATTAAGCTTACCCCTTCGCGAAATACAGGCATAATGAGACGAGTAGATACGCCTTTATTAAAGTTAATTAAGTTTCGTATAGGTGTTGCTCCTGTTTTAATACTGGCTCAATATTCTCCGCATAAAAGCCGACTTTTATGTATGTTATGTAACACTGTGCACTAAATATATTATAATGTTATTGAATATTTATATTTATATATTATATAATAAGTTGAGGTAGCCTAGTGGTTCAATGAACGGATTTGTGTGAACATGGTTGCAGGTTTGAACCCATCACAGGCATATACCAATGTGACTTTTTCAAAGATGTACTTTCTTAATAATTTTAAGACATCATTGACAATCAGTAAGGGAAAACAAAGTGAGGAAACCTGGATTAAAAAAAATGGAATCTAAAATCGCCAATTCGCAATGAGCAAGCGTGATGATCAATGCTCGTTCCTTCTCTATATGAGGAGAAGCCTGTGCCCGACGGTGGGACGTTTATAGGCTGATATTATATTGAATATTATTCATAGGTTCAACATTGTTTTTTGTCTTTCAAATACTATTATATTATATATTATACTATTATAGATTTGTATTGTACTGTATATTAAATCACAATATTCGATAATAAAGTAGAGACAAATCACGTTCTTGATTAAGATCTTCCTGTAATATGAAGCAGCCATTGCCATTAATATCGAACGAACTGGAGTATAAAATTAGGCTTAACGAAGCAAAAAGGAAATCACGTCGCCGAATTGTACTATTCCACTCGGACGGAAAAGTGCTTTGGTTTTCGATTTCACGTCAATTTGACTCTACGCATAGACTATAATAGCCTACTAAATACGCTTTGTTTGTTTTGTGTACTCAAACTTTATGTAACGGCAGTCGGTTTTTACCGATCAAGGTATTTCATTTTGCGGACATTCCATCACAGTGCAATAAAAAACCAAGTTTCTGAAACGATGATCAACATTTTGTTGAATACCTTATTACGTGCTGTGTAGTTGGTTTTCAATCAACCTATTATATATTACAGCATCAGAAATTAGATTTAACAACAGAAAATATTGAAGTGCTTTTCAAAAACCGGGGATATTCTCTCAGTTACGCCGCGAACTTACAGGAATAAATAAGTAAACTATAGAGCGCGTATATCGAGTTTGAACTGTTTTATTAAAACTATCTCGAAATAAAATATTACCCTTATAATATCGGATCCGTCAATATTTTCGTTCGCACGGAAAATCATATTAATCAGTAAACGAGCGTAGTACATTTAGGTAAAACTGTGCTTACGCTTGACATAGGGGTGCACTACTAGCGATGCGCCTTCTCTATGCTTGTCTATGTTTACTCTAAGGTTACGAATATCTTGCTGAGTAGTTGTCAGTTGTATTTGTTGGTAACTGTAGCGGGCATGTCTGCGGGTGAATCAACGAAATGAGGCGGACGCCGGTGTCGATTGTAGTGCAAATGTGATGTCAGTCGAAGGAACAGTTGGAAACGTGTCGTAACGTAAATACTGCTATTTCACATTGATTTATGGATTTATAACTTTGTTCGATTTATATAGTAGTTTTTAAAAGTTAGTGTTAATTTTAACTTTATAACTTAACAAATGACAAAAAGTAGCTTAATATTTTTTTAAATCCCAATCAAGTATTTGCTTTCTAATTTTAAAGTAGCGTGTGTCCCTCACACATGTTACTTTCTTCGTAAAACACTATTTTTACGAAATCTTCAGTATGTTCAGGTATTTTTATATACCTATTATTAGAGTAGTTAAAGTAAAATCATGTTGCAAATAAAACTTACTTTTGCTGAAAACGTGATAAAAACGATCGTAAACGTACATTTTCTGAAATGGTACTTAATAAACATCCTCACCGTCACTCAATAAATAACAAAAGAACATTACCTGTTGCCAGTTGTCGTCATCATGTCGGCCAGCCTCCCTGGCAGAGAGCCAGAGGCGTAGACGAATGCGGCCCTGCACCGAAGAGCGTTGCGAGCGAGCCTCCAGCTTGTACCAGGCCTCCACGCCAGTCGAGGGAATCTCCCGTAGAGGGATGTTCACACAACCTGAAAAGAGGTCTTAATAAGAGAACTGTGCTATTCCAAACTGCCGTAGAGGGATGTTTACACAACCTGCAAAAAGGGCACTGTTCCATTCAAAGCAGACAAGACGTCTGTCATTTCTCAATTCAACTTTAAGGCTTGTCTATCTCTCAAAATAAAGAGTTCTGTTTTTTTTATTGTTTCTGCTCTAGCGATTTCTTTTGTTCTATAAATAAGATTTATTCTGCTTGAAAATATTTGTTTTTCATTGTTTGACGTAACAATTTTATAAAAGGCACAAATTGTTTTAAAAATGTAAAAGCAGTAAATTTTATATTGTTTTGTAGGACATACTTCGTACTATGTTTTTACATCATTAATATAAATGTAAGTCAGAACCATCCATTCAGGTTTACAGGTTTACCATTCATTTGTATGTTTAAGTAATCAAAACTCAAATTGTGTTTCAAAAAATATCAAATATAAATGGCATCAAACATTTATTTTTAAATCTTACTTGTTTACGAAGTTAACGAAGTTATGTTTCCATTTCAAAGTTGAGAATTTCAGACATTTTCGTTACAATATTTGTTTTTATATCTACTCTGTAGCGATATGGCCAGTTTTATTTTTGTTGTGAAAATCAACAAATTTCAGCTGCGCCAAAGGCTCCGTAAGCGGATTACGTTCATAAAACAAATGGAAATTAAATTGATGCATTAATATTATGAAGCCGTGTCTCGACAAAGATATTACTTTATGTGAGTCGTGTGATGTCAAAGCTAACCGTTAAATCAAAATTATAATGTACATTTAGCATACTGAATTTATTTAAGCGTTTTTGTAGCTAGAGATAATCATTTTCCGGGGTTTTGTTTTTAAAATAATAAATTAAATCTTATCGTTATTCTAATCATAATGTTCATTTTGTTGTACAAAAGTTCTTATAGTAGCTCTTTTAAATCTCGTAAATATTAATCCGTAACACAATAGATACCTAATCAGATAATTATAGTTGCTCCGATGGATTTGATAGGTATTGTCCTGCCCTAATAGATACGCGGTGTTTGATCACATTTCAAATGTGATGAAGGTTATTAAGCTTGACAACAATGGGCAAATAATAATCCGACCTAATAAAACCCGATACCGAACCAACACAATGATATTCATTAGACAACAAATGTAAATTCTGGTGTTGCGGGTCTGTTGAAAGAGATTTCTATACCCGTACATTTCTTTTAATATTTATTTCACATTTTCTGTGTGCTGCGTTCATAAATGAAATTACGATATTGAACACAGGTACGCTCTCGCTCGTCCATCAAAATTGGTCATATCCAATTTTTCGATGAATTCACATTTCATCCCGCTCCCTAAAAGAGATTTGAAAATGTCAACGGAGTAAAACAGGATTGACGAATTCTGAAATGATTTGGAACTACCTTTATTCGGTCTGTCATTCACGTATGCCCGTCTATCATTGCGATATTGCATTGCCGCATTCATATGATAGAATGCATGTATCTGAATTGCAAAACGAGGGATATTAGACTAGTAAGAACTCGACCTAACGTTACATAAATTTATTGTAACTCAGAGTAGGTGCAAAACAAATATTTACAATAAATTGTCTGTTTTGAGAAAATGATACCTTACACTAGAGATAACAATGAAGTTAAGGATCAGATTTCCCATTAGTTTCCATCTTACTATAGTTAAACACATGTAGGTATAGCCGACATCTTAGAATATATTGAGAAGTTGAATAGCTATGTTATATGTATAGCTTGCTAGGTTATCGATTCTAATCAGCCCACGATAAACACTTGACGTCAAAGTAGTTATTCGCAGAGCACCGCTACGTTATCGGAATATCCTCACACTACCATAAACAGATTTATGTGAAATGAGTGCGTGAGTCGTGAGCGAGTATAACGTTGTTCAAACAGTGACGTATGGTGGTGGACGTAAAACGAGGTTCCATGCACCCACCCCACCGCACCGTTCGATTCGGCCTCCTGCCGGCCTGTATGCAAGCGCTTTGCCCCACTCATTTGAATATGTAGGTACATAGTGTGTTTTATCGCATTTTATTTTTTATTTATTAAACTTTAAATCTACGTCATAAGAAGCTACAATTTACAAGAGTTTTTCACAAACTCTCTTTTAGGACAAACATTTTGCTTACATGCGTTATTTGTTATTTGAAACCTTGCAACTGTTCGGGATGACTTTGACTGATACTAGGCAATTAGGTCATTACTAAATCTCATTTTCTTATCCTATCTCTCATGAGTCTGTTTAATATTGTATGTAGTATTCATCAATCTGTGTTATTAGTCGGACAAAATTAATTAAGTATTTGAGTCACTATACATAGAGTAGGTATAGGTATACACAGGAAAACTTTATGATCATATTCTTTGTTTTACAAAAGTACTCAATTTCTTCGCATATAAAAGGAGTGTGCTTTAGACCACAAGAATGAAGTATAACTTCTCTATTAACGTAACTCGCTATG
Organism: Diachrysia chrysitis; assembly: GCA_932294365.1. Taxonomy (NCBI): domain Eukaryota; kingdom Metazoa; phylum Arthropoda; class Insecta; order Lepidoptera; family Noctuidae; genus Diachrysia; species Diachrysia chrysitis. The sequence continues at coordinate 7,039,842 of OW028653.1, forward strand.
AAAAGAGAAAAAAATGTGTGCTCGCACCTCTCTCTCGTGCTCCTACAGTATATAATAAATGGAACGTAACTTTCTCTCTTTCTATCTAACTTATATCTCAATCCGTTCGCCTCGCCAGATCATACTTTTCGTAACGCTGTCGTCACGCATTCACCAGTATACTCCCCAAGTCAAGCATGCTTAGGAAGCTTTAATTAAAAAAAATGGAATATAAAGTTACTTGCGTATGTTATAATTCTATTACAAAGGACACAAGTAAATAATACTTATATAAAGAAAAACAAATATAGAGAGTTTTCTCTGAATCCTTTAAGATGAACACGTTCTCTTAGCTACACGTTACCAACTTAACGTAAGTGTTGAGTTCTTTACTTTCTTAGAGCGGTCGTGTGTACGTTTTCATCCACAGCTATCTTAGAAATAAACACGTGCAGGGCTTAAGGTACTCAGTGCTAAGTAAAGTGAGAAGTGCGATGAGTTCAGATCGCGTGTCACGAGCCGCGCTGCCCCCGGGAATACTTTGCAAGTCGTTCTTGTCAACGAAACAAATAAACTTCTTGTTTGGTTTGTTCTTATCATTTATTTAATGTTGTATGTTTGTACTAATGTATTTGTGTTCGATGAAGTCTTGTTCAATAAAGCTGGAATCAACGTAGCTACGAAAATAAATACTTAAATTACTTATAAATATTTATTAGGGAAGGTTTTCGAATTGGTTATTTTTGGGCCTGCGTTTCAATACTTTTGGTAATATCTTTATAAATTGTTGTCTGTCTCACTCCCGGTATTTTACACTTTCATCATCATACATGATCACTATCATACAAATGAATAAAAGTTAAGTTTGGAATGTTAACAATTTTACTGGCAGGTAGCTGACTGACTATATAAATAGTAACTTATGGTTAATTTTATTGGCGAAAAAATTAGTCCGATTTCGATAAAATTATTTCTAATGGGAAGGGAAAGAACGCGGGTAAAACCGCGGGGCTCAGCTAGTAAGTTATATAATTGCATAATTTCATTAAAATTCGTTAAGTTTTATTAAATTCCGTTTTCCTTGCATGAGCATTTTCAAATCGCGTCTATAACATTAGTATGAGAAATCATTACCGATACTGAACTTTAAGTAATTTAAATAAAAATAATAATAAAATTAAGTAGAATGATGACATAATAGAAAGAGCAATAATATTGCAATTTATAATGGTTGGCTATTACCTTAATTTACCTTGGCTCTAATAGCAGTAGGTAGGTTCGAACTAGGCTATCGTTTGTAGTAATGTATGATACATTTTTAAAACATTATCGACCAAGCTATTTTATAAGTCAGTTTGTATCCAAGTGGTGCAGAGAATGCAATGTCCTATTTAACGGTATTTAGTCTGGAAGTCTGACATTATTTTTTAACGATATTCCGAATCCGTCAAAGGCCTTTCGCATCTTCAATTGAAATTAATAGTAGCACGAAATTTGTGTGGCAAAGCAATTCCAATTTTGTAAATTAAAAACACGGTCAGGTGGGGTAAGTGCGACTACGCGGCAAGAAACCCAACCCTGTATTTGATAAATATATTTAGTAACAAATTCGTACCAAATTGATCGACTCGAATACTTAATATTTAAAGATTTATGTCGACTGTTTTCTTACCCCAAAAACCCGGGAAAGAGATACACCAGCAGTTATTTTATGTCTATTACTTGGTTTGGAGTTGAAGTTGACAAAGCTCATAAATAAAGATACGAAAATAAGGTCTTTTTCAAAATCACAATAGGACTTCTCATTCAGTAGTAAAAAAGTTAAACATTATTTCTTCATTTCATAAATTATGTTTCTCTTGCCCCACCCTACATAAGAATAGGTTGCATACATACCTATAGAAGATACCATTTTATTTTATTACTTAAATGTAGATCGCATAAGTCAAATGTATTGCTTTAAATATTTTCGTTACTAGAAAATGTAGATTCTATAAAATGTTTCTTTTAATTAAATCTTTTTAACAATTGAAGCAAGTTAATTGTTTCCTAGCTTTTTTAATAAGGTTGAGTAGCAAAATGTTTTAGTGCAGAACATTAACTGTTCTAATTAAGCGAGGCCCGACATTTACTTGACCTTAGATTTATAAAAGAATAAAAGACGTCTAAAGGAGAATAAGTATATATATAGACGAATACGTTTAGGTGAACGGATATATATATAGTAAATACTTCTTATATTGTAAAGTCGTCTTTAACAATGATGTTGAGAAGGGTGTGTACCGTACATCTATCTACTTTTAAGTGACATAATATTTATACAGTTTTGCGCTAAAAATATAATTTTATGCATAATCATTTTAAATATATAGTCGCTTTACTTTTAAACATAATAAACGGTTTCATAGCCGGGTACTAGTAGGTAACTCTTAGGTACCTTTTAAAGGGCACAAGGGCCAGTTATCTACATATGTGACGCTACTGCGGTTAACCACATTCTGTACCAACTAATATGCCTTTGGATTGGAAACTGTAACATTCAATCATATCTACAGACTAGGTTTGTGTTCTGTAAATAATAAAGGTATATGTAACTATATAATTCTCAATCGTTTCCAAAGCATACATAATCAAGGTTCGGTAAGTAAGGTAACGAAAATCTTCAAGAAATCAATTAATTTAAATTCAAATCCATCTTTTTTTTTTTTTTACATTTTAATAAAACAACCTACCTACAGAGCTTTTAGCTTTTAAGTGATAATACAAAAAAAACATCTACTAAGGTTGTCGTGTATTTCTTTTTTATATATACTTCGTTATTAAAGACTTCAAAAGGACTGTTACTGAAACAAGCAAACTATTTCGTCTTTCTCATTAAATAAAAGATAGACTTACCGAGAAAATCATCCTGGCTACCCTGCCTAGCGCTCTGGCAAACTTGCTTAAAGAATCGTCCCAAACCGCGCACGCCGCGCACTTCGTTAAGACGAGATACTGCGTCCAGCACTGAGCTCTCGTCGTCATGGTCCCAAATGTCCAGGTGCAGCACGTCAGACGATATATCGTCAATGTCGCTACGAAAAAAGAATACCTAAATGAAAACTCTTTGCAAATTGACCAATCCGATCCAAATTATGCGATTTTATTTATTTTCACACAACATACAACGCAATCATTAAGGAAAATTATGTACAAAGGTACTGCTTATTTCTTACGAAATTTCAAGCTTTTTTTTTTGTATTTCATACTTTCATGCATGCATGATGCATTGACGGAGTAGGATCGGTTCGGGAGGTGTTGATTGTGTTTTATAATTGTGTATAACTTGATTGTCACTCGAGCCACGTTTAACGTGGCGTGAGACATATAATACTTATGTTTCCTACCAAATTATTGAAATCTTAGTTTATAAATAACAGTTGAAAAGAATGAGGGCGGCCTTTGCCGAGCCATGGGAGAGTACAGGCTAGATATAATAATAACAACAATTTACGTAATATTTTCCGTTGCCGAAAACATTTTAATTACCGTAATTCCTAATTTGTCACGAGTGTATAATATTCCGATAATTATTAAACTAGCAATGTTCGCAATCATTCAGTGAAGCATACACAATAACTTCGAACACTAATTAATTAGTTCAACAAGTTGCACTTCGATAGAAATAATACATAACACATCAATATCAATACTGTAGTGACCCGCTAAACAGGATCACTCAATATAGGACAAATTTAATAAAATTGTTTAAACATTATCACAACAAAAACATTAGAATATCTCAATAATTTAGAAATTTTTCAGATTATTCGAAGTGTAACATTACTCAGCATGCATATTATAAGGGGATATTTACAGGTAGATAATGAAATGCTGATAAAGCTCACTTACAATTTGAAGGTCTCATTCCATTTCGGTGAGAGTGTATGCGGCCTGACGCTGGTGGCCCTGATGTAGCGCGCGGGCAGCCGGCCCAGGCTGTCGCGCTGTTGACGTCCGTCGCGCCGCTTGAAGCTAAGCCTGAACCCGTGCTTACGACCCTCGTCCTCGGAGGCGCGCGGCGAGGCGGGTAGCGACGCCGGCTGGATACCCAGCATGCAATACGGGTCACTGAACCCTACCACATAAACATATATTATAACACTTATATCCCAACAAATCTCTCTAAGCAACATAAAACTCGCGAGATCCAGTGTTGTTTGAAACTTATTATGTTAGCCTTGACCGAGTTGTGTAGCTTCTCGATGAACGTGGTTTTCTAGATGAAGGAAATCCTCTTTCAAGTATATGAGATTTTAAAATGTCAAGAATTTTTATATGTTTCTAAGTAATAATATGAAATATATGTTATTGAGCAAAAGCTTGCATTTTGTGAAAATTTACACTCATCATAAAATGCCGCAAAAGCCTTTTCTCATACAAAGCAAGTCTGTTCAATATATAACATTTTCAATCTTCCTGAGACCTATAAACTTTAGATGATGAATAGTTTTAACATGCTGGTTACATAAAATAATATATATCTACATAAAACGGGCGAAGTTCCAAGTAAAATAATTATTTCCTATATATTTGCAACGGAACGCAAGAAAAAATCTTATTTAATTGGTTTATTACTTACTTTCACGTTTCAAAACCTTTGAATAATTAAAAATATCCTTTTAGCGTAACAAGGTTTTTACCACAATATTCGATATGTATACGGTTTCCCGAAACTCTGAGAAACGTAATTGAATACCTTTCAACTTTACTAGCCGTTTGCAAAGCTGTCGAAACAAAGTTTTGCTTGAATAGAAATTTGATTTAAACTTTCGGTGGCAGCATTTATTTTAAAGGAAATGTGGTTGTTTTTTCGGAAACATTAAAATCGTGTTGGTTAAGGAGCGAACGTTTTGAGCACAATGTCACGTCATTTGGCGTTATTATAAGAAGTGTTCGCGCGGCTGGTTGACGATCGCGCGGTATCTCGCCGCCCGCCATCGTGTTCGCGTAATTCAATATAACAAGCGTAGCTGTCAGCACGCCAGCCCCACTACATTATTTGTAACACAATTTAATTTTTATTTTCCCGTCGTCGACGGAAACATTTTCAGCCATTTCCTCATTTCCTTGAATCCGCAAGTACATGATAATGTTACAGTAGAGACATACATTCATAGATATATTTACTTTTCATTATTTCATTTTCCTAACTAGGTAGATACTTGTAATTGAATTATTGTTCCATAATTTGATTTTTACTTGTTATGACAGAAATTTTCCTAAAGAAAGTATGAAAGCTTTTTAATGTCTTGTCCAAATTTGAATGAGCTTCACCTTCTTTGATGTATGAGTCAATGTGGCGTAATGCGTGAATTCACAGGAATGTCAGGTAAAGCAAAACAACAATATCATGATACATTACAGATGTTTTATTAGTATAAATGTGCGAAATGTCAGCTAAGGTAAGTGAACCGAAGGTAAGTCGAGAAATTTATTCAAGGCGACACTCATCATTTATGAATTTGATTTAAGGGCGCATAAAGAACGACGTGTGAGCAATAAGGGAGTTATATTAAGCGTAGACTTACTTTCGTTGCCACAAGAAATATTATCACGATAGAAAACTTTTCGGAATACCGTTCATCTATGTGGCAACATGTCTCTCGTAGTTCTATTTTATATGCACCTATGTATATGTGGTACCTAACATTTTATATGTTAGGTACATATTGTTATGTCAATCTTTTTCATATCGTGTTTGATATAATTTCATGAACACGAATCGTTTCTGTTGTACCATGTAACTAATAATTTGATATTGAGAACACCATTTACATTTACTTGATAGAAGTAATAGAACTAATAGCATTTCTGCAGACATTTTTTTTTTCTTAGAAAACTCCGTTAACAGATCCGAGGAAGATACAGTAGACAAAACTAAATAATGTAATAAAAAGGCATTATTGCAGAAGCTTTCCTATCAGAAAACTTACACGTAGATGCACTACAAAAATAAGAAATAATGTAGTTGCAAAACACTGGTCACAATGTGATTGGTTACAAAATGCTTACCATTGGCATCTTTGGCTTCAAGTCCGTCAGCCTCGAGAACGGTGCAGCCGAGCACGACGGTCGGTGGTCGCTCGCTGCCCGCAGAGCGCAGTGCACGAGCATGCACCTCGGAAGACACCCTGAACGCGCGTCGAGCATGGTCTACTACCTCCTCCTTGTAAGCGGCAAATTGCCCGTCTGGAGCCGGTGCACCCACTGCGTTTTCGATGCAGTACAGAACCTAGGGACAATAGAGGTAAATGGTCCAGAATTAGATTCGGATAGCCGAGTGGTTAGGTCACCACGCCAATTTCCAAGGTGAGTAACGTGCCGTGGATTCGATCCCGGCGTGGGATAAGAATTTGTGTGATCCATAAATGCTTGTGTTAAGTCTGGGTGTTCTTGACACAAGTGATTTAATTGTTTGCGAAAGCTCCCGCAATATAAGAATAAAATTCCTTAGTGCGGGATTCGCACTTTTTCGCGCAGTTATTTTAAACAAAAAAACGTTAATGTCCTGGACATAATATGTAGTATGCATTTCATAATTATTCATAATTATTGAAATGTCCGTTCATAGAGATTCTATGACATCAAACCCATTCCACGAACACTATAGACAAAGCATTCGTAAATTAAACGTTAAAATTAGTATGGAGATTCCGAATTTAGAACACCATTCTCTATACAAATTATGACGCTTCGATACAAATACTTTTCGATAGCGTTCGTGCTACGGGCTCAGTTGACAAAAAGCCAAACTATACACATTGGAACATAAGTAGGTATGTTGTATAAATCAAGAATCATTGTAGGTACCCTTTTTTATTTATTTATCAGTGTAGATCACATTTACGCAGCAGATATGATTCTGACACGTATTAGGTGAAATATCCAAAGTAGAAGATATACGGATAAAACGTGTTCACGTGCGACCTACAACATACAATAACTCACCTTTTCAAGACGGACTCCGTTACGAAAAAGCTGACGTGAAAGAATGTCTGTTCGGCGGAAAGACGACTTTGCATGTTCCAAGATAGTTACGCAAGAGAAGTATTCAATTACGGTTGATATTCGACCTCCTTGCGTTCCTACCTCTCTCGTACATGAACATAACTGCACTGCCAGCAATTATATTATACATGTAACCTATATAAATCTGCCAGTTTATATTAGAAAGTGGAACAAAACGTATTATTTTTAAGGTCTTTAACTTTCAAATAATTACTTTACAACAATCCAAATTCAAGGTATACACTTATCGATAAAAAAAAATATGATATCAATCTACAATAATCGGCGATATCGCGTAACAAACATACAAAAAGTAATATACTGTCGAATTGAGAACCTCCCCCTTTTGAAGACGGTTAAAAATATTTTAAGCTCTTTTAATATGTATACCTTCCAAAGCCCAAGACTGAATGAAATATTATACAAGGAGCTCATCTTTACCGTAACGCGAGCCGCTCTTTTTACATTTTTAAGGTTTAAATTAAAGTTGAATTCACTGAAACTATTATTTAAAAATATCACATATTAAAACACCATAATACATGTATATTACAATAAAGTTAACAAAATTAACATAACTACATTCATTTCACCAACTTAAACATTAATTAATTTGTGAAGTTTTGTATTAAAATTTTACTGAATTTCAATATTGGTTTCAATGGAAATGGCTCTGCAATGTGGAAAGTAAATATGTTGATAAGCAAAATACCCTTGTGCTATTAATAAATTTCAACAAATTAAAGGTTGGTCAATTCGAAATGTAGCCGTATATCTATTTTATTGTAAACTTCGAGGTTATTGTCGTTACATGGTAGGTATATATAAGATTTTATATTTTCATTTAATCAGTATTCTAATAAAAAACTTTATGCTTGTCTGTTTAGAAACACGAAACTCGACAGTGACAGAATAATACTTAGCAGGAGTATGTGCTAAGTCGTGTTTATATTGTCATAGCTGTTACGAGTTCATGAACACCGAGAGAACTAGTACTAAGGCGCAATTAATTGATAGCTGTTTTCTTTATTTTTAATTGCTGACCCGACAGTCGTTGTCCTGTCAATTTTCGTCATTTTTCGCAAATTTTTGTGTAGCTAAGTCGGTCGAGTCGTTCTTGAGATGATCCGTCATACAAGTGGCAATTGATTTTATATTTATATGTATGGAAAACTGATATCTTCCATTCAGGGAATCTGTTGCAAAACAACTATTATTATTCAAGTAAATATGTAACTCCTCCAGCAATTACCAAATAGCAATTGTTCGGGGCTGCTTGCTCATTTTACAGATAGATAAACAATTTACACTAACGTTCACGCTAAGTTAAACCATTACCATATAATGTTACTGGTTAAATTTATTCCCAGTAATTCGCGTCAATTAAACATTGCTATGAATTAATTTGTAATCTAATGCTAAATGGCTGCAATCCCATATTAGAAGTTCTCGGAAAAAGGGTCTGAAGATTCATGGAACATTTTAGTGGTTTCGTCGACATTTATCAGGCCAGGGTCGACTAACTCCCGCATTCTATGATTTCTCACAATCAAGATAATTTATTTAACGAATTTTATATAATAAAGGGCGTAGGTTCTTTACCAAAGAATATTGTAAGATACTCTTTAAGTAGAATCTATAATAACTAATGTAATAAACGTGAAGACGTTGTTTAAATGCACATATCTTTGAAACTACAAGTCGGATTAACCTAATTTTGCATACCATATTATTAAGGAAACTGTCTTTTTAAAATCACGCATCGTTCTGGGGGCTAGAGCTACTGTGTCATAATATTTTTAAGTATGTTGTTTGTGCAGTCACTAATTAATTTTTTGTTCAGTATTAGTATTGCTATTTTACAGCAGAAAAAAAGGTGACAATATTTTTTTAAATGACGTGTTTTATATACTAACTGTAAAGGGTTGTTTAAGGAGTGAAAAAAATATAAGGTAGGTACATAATTTGCAAACTGGCAATACCATGTCAAACACAAATATTAACATTAATCCGATCAATATATGTCAATTAGCGTTCTCATGCGGGGCTATATGCAAATTCCACACTAATGCGCCAATTATCTCACTAATGCGAAGCTATGACATATAAATCAAAAAAACGTTTATTCAATTAATAAATTTAAACGTTAATAACGTTATTTTCACTCACACTTATATTAAATATTTACCATTTTACACAAAATATTTAATATTAATAAATAATACATCTGCGTGTTTATTTAAAAATTATATGTTTAATCTGGCCTAATAAATTGCACTTCATTATAATTAATCCTTCATAAATGAGTTATGAATAATTATTATTCGTGTCATATTATTTATGTCAAAGACCGTTATTAAACCTTTTGTATCCTTTAAAAATATTATAATAGAAATAATAAATAGGGCATCAAATAAACATGTTGTAATGAAATAAGTCGCTAAAAAATTCTAACCTGACTCTATCTATTCTATCTCAAATATTTGTGACGAAGGTTTGACTATTATTTGGCAAATACTAAGCTTTTGTTCCTAATGTATTTGTAGAATTTTCACAGGTTACACCTACCTCAGCTTTGTTAGGTACCTCCTTGGGTCACCTCTACCTTTATCCAGTCTTATTTTAATATTCCACAAAGGTTTTAGTTCTTATTAACATAAATTAGTTTAAAATTGAATTTGAAAGTGGCGCAGCGGTATTGAGATAGATGACTTCTAATTAATACATTGGTAATTGAATAGACAAGCACATAATCAATGACATACGACCTCCACAACATTATGTAGGTACTCGTATTTCAGTCATGGGCATGTCAGCGATATGGACTTACGAGCCCGAAACCTTATATTAAATCACCATAGTAACCACATTTGTCACCATTAATTATTTAATTAATCGCTGTAATTCACTTTAATCTTCATTGAACCTATAATTCCTGTATGACAAAATCTCTAAGCAAGTAAACATGTAACTAAATGGTAATTGAAATAGGTACCTCCTAATAGAAACTAAGTATTGGTAGAAATGGATAATTTGTTGAAAAACGATTTTCCCAACACATGCATGACCTGAATTAAACCTAACGTGCAGCATTATTGATTCGATGTATGTTTGTAGCACAGACTAGTGAAATATAAATGGGCACCAACCTCTGTGTACAAATGTTCGTGTTCCTTGTGTGACAGCTGGGCAGACACGCTGGGCAGGCCGAGGTCGTGCGGCGCGGGCGGCGGCCGCTCCGACCGAGCTTCGACCAGCCTAAGTGCTGCGAGACGCCTGTTCTCATGGCGCCAGGATAGAGCAGTGAAGTTCTCGAAGTATGACCCGTCGGTGTCTTGCACCCTATGAAAACGAATTAATAATATATAACTGAAACATGAAACAGGTAGTTCAGTCCAATTTAATACAGGCTTTTTTAAACTTTTTTTTTATATATCTAAGCAGTTAGGCTGTGCGCTGGCTTTGACTGCTTCAACGGACTTTTGGCGTGAACCTTAAGGGCCTTCAGCCAGAGCAATAGCAAAACTAACGTCAGCAACGTTCACTAAGGGTACCCCGAATGCAGACATCCTGTAGCGTTGTGGTTAATGTGATCATGGTCATTCACGTGGACGCAAAGTTTCGCACGTTTAGCGAATACGACCAACATCGCTTCTAAACAACAAATGCTGTTAACACTTTGCAGAATCATCGTACGAATGTTGGTGACCTGCATTGTAGCTGAACTTGGTAGATATTATGTCTAGCAGTGAACCGATACCTATAGTTAATTAATTGATTAAAATAAATATAAACAAAGGAATAGAAGTCAAGTAACCATTAGTCACATAAAACGGTTGTGTACTGTTAGGAAAAGTCGAAGAGCAAGACAAATAATGAAACTTTTAGAGTGCTTTAACGGATTGAAGTCATAATATTTAAGTATAAAAGTAAAATATTATTTAGTTGGCGATTGGAGAGTAGCTTACTCTTGTCACAAACTTTGTAGACTTCTTAATAAAACTTAACGGTCGAACAAAGCCTAGAAGTAGCCACTTCACGCAGATTACAGATTAAAACGATTTTACTGAGCTGAGAATTGACTATGTTCTTAGAAAACTTGGCTTTCCTACAAATAGCTCTCGAATTTTATGTTTAGTTGTTAATTGTGCAAGATCAAAACTTCGAGCGAATCCTCCTTTGAAGATAAGTATTATCATTAGGTCAAGGTAAAAACTGGATAGGAGTATTTTAATAATAGTTCTGCATAATCCGAACCATTTCTAGCTGTATTTGTTGGACCGTGACTTTTTATATTCGCAATACCTCACCGGTTTTTTCCTCATTGTCACCCTGTGGTAAGGTTTTAATCCTTTTTGTTTTCTACGTTGGACTCGGTGATGGTTTTTTTTTTTTGCAAAATAACCAAAAATTCTCCTGTTCTGTCCTATTAAATAAATACAAAGTACAAATACTGGAAATGGTTTGGTATTTACTCACATTTAAAAATAATCAGTACTGGTGGTCTGTCATGTATATTTATTGAGTTAGCAAAATGTATTTAAGTAAGGTTAATTTTGAATCTAGAAAATATAAAATAAAAATCTATTTTTAAGTGTTTATATAATATAACGTACTATTTAAAGCAAGCAATTTTATTCGCTCATCAAAATACCGCAATATCATTAAGCCATTGAAATGATACCGCAACGTCTGTTTCCACTCATTTTTCCTCAGTTTGTAGCACTAATATTCTGTAAGAGCGGTATCTAATTGTGCCCAGTCATAAACGAGCTGTTGCAATCCACTACAACTGAGCTTCTTCGTTAATAACATAAAATATTTTTATACCGAAATTAAAGAATTAGTTTGTGTAAAGCCTGGTTTCATGCCTGTAAAGTTTGTGTATCTAGGAAACGCGAATTTTTAACTTATAATAAACAAAACAATCGCGGTATAATTGAACACTGATGAGAAAAAAAAATGTCTCTATAAGGTACATTAAGTGAGATAAGTAGACATCATAAGTACAAACATTTCCTGGAATATTCTCGCTTTATCCTTATATAGTGACTACGTGGGCGTAACGGAACAGTTGTGTACCGTAAACCGTTTCTTAATACTTCGATATTTATCTGTTCACTCTCATAAATGTCGTGTTACAATTTGATATGACGTAAATATATCAGGCGGGAATAATATTATTGATACCCAGTTGATTAAATATTTGTACAACATGCTTCGATTGGAGATGATAACTTGACAAATAAACCTAATACCGAAAATGTAAGGATGGGCATGAACAGAGGGTAACGGTTTTATACAAATTAGGTACGACGATACCAACGTGTATCTCCTTTATATTGGAATTAAATTATTATTTTGTATTGTTTTAGGTTTTGTCTATTTAAATTGTAATTTAGGTAAGAAAGGCCACTCACTCAATATATATCGATGTAGAGAAAGATAAAGATGTAGGTACGTACTGTACTTAAATTCACAGGTGTATAAAACGTACGAATGTAATAAATTGTGTATAAAGAAGGTCTTACGTAACGGTGACCCTTTCTCGACAAAGGTGTGTGATTTACGGTCAAACTCGAAAATAACAAGTCGTTTCTGATTGATGTTAGTAATCAATACGAAACGCAGAACTATCGCTGGCACATTCACTGAACCCTATTAGCCATGTACAGAAACGTTGAAAACCCAAAACGTTGAGCTATTTTTGGAGCATCATCGATATCTCACAAAATTACTGTTTTGGAAGAGTAAGTTTTTGGACTCAGTAAATTTAATTTTCTGCGCAAATGAGTCAACCATGTGGTTCTTCATTCAATCAATCGTAACTAAAAACTCCCTGTAACAAGTTGCATTAGTAAATAAAATGTTTTTTTTTTAATTATTTATTTTATCCTTTATTTTAAAACCCTACTCGAAAAGCTTGGTAAATAAAATTTATTAACGAACAAAAAAACATCCGCCAATTTAATTATTTTATCAAAACAACTATCTAAGGTCTTTTGAGACGAATCTAATGATAGGTTAACTGTTGAAATTCATCTAGTCGTTTGGAAGATTCTTTTCATTTGATTTCATTCCATTTGTAAAATTCTTTATTAGGTCGTACCTAATAAAGAATTTTACAAACATAGAAACATACAAGATACGCGCGAATATATATTTATTACATACATAACCATCGGCAGTCGGGTATAAAGTGCAAGGAGGTAAAAATATAATAAACTTTTGTAGCTTTAAGCTCTTCAAAATCGATTATAATAAAACTGATCGATATCCGAGCAACAATGTACAGAAATTCTCACAAAATCTGACCGCGACATATTTGCTCTGCTCGCATAGGTTGCGTGATGTGGTTTTAATTCTCTTACATACAACTTCTACAAGTTTGTCGAAGTCACGACAAGACAACGTATATTACCTTGATTGGTTCTGCTTAGCCTCACAGAGCTTGTTAAGTGAATTGTTTGTTGTCCGAAAACGTTTTTCAAAAGGGTATTTGTGTAGACACAAAGCCTTTTAAAGGCTGGATCATTTCAGATATGAAAGAAGGAGGATTTAATTTGGGTGGAAAATATTATCAGCAAAAGATTAAAGTTTATTTATATCAACGATCCAAAATCTAATTGCAAATTTTAAAATGAAGTCATTAAATGTATGTCATGTGACAATACACAAAATTTATATTCGATGTTTGTTCACATAAAGTCATTTATATGTAACCTTATTAAAAAGCTATAAATAAACGACGATCAAAATCATAGCATTATAGCATTATAGCATACTCGTAACCGGGAAGTTTTTATGTGGTAGTTTAATATAAAGGTGTGCTATCGAGATTCAGGGACGGTATTATAAAGCGCAGGTCACACCGCGGGATAATTTAATTTTCGACTTCAGTTTGTACTACAATATATAAGGTTCAGTTAGTTCGCTCATCTCGCGGTGTGGCTGGTGCTTTATGCCTGTCCCCCTCGTTTCGGAAGTGCGTGACATGTGCGTGTCGGTCAGTATGCCCACCGGACCCACATGTTATCCACATTACATTCTGGAGAAACGTGTTCTACGAAGTCCGAACAAAGGTTGGAATTCTTAAGTTTATACAAACCCTTTGGTGCCTATTTATTGATTTATTAAACTCACGTGTTTGCAAAATGTATTAGATGAGAATGGAAATAAGAATTATAAGGTTAATGTTACATATTCCTTTTTCCAGGAATAACACTTATTTTATTGTAAAGGTCAAATATAAAGGTCAAATACTTTATCACAGTTTTTTTGCTATAATATTTGTTCAGATGTTTAAGCAAATAATATAAATAACAAAGGCAAATAGCCTTCTGCCATATTTTGTGCAAAATATCTATAATATCTTGAACTAATAAAGAAATAATTACACTTTTGTTTACAAATCTCCGAAATGTTATATTATTATATACTATTTGTACAGTGTACTGTAGATATTAATTAAGGGTCGTCACTAGATATTGACAAACCCCTAAGCTTAGTGGACGGATATGACTTATTTATAGAAACCAAATATTGCCTTACTACTTATCCTATCCATTTTAGAATCTTTACTTCAAGAACATTATATTTGCAAATATCATTTTTACAACTAATAATAATTTGTATTCTTTACATCTTTTAAAAATGGTTAAACACCTATTTTTTTTTATTGTTACAAATGATAATACTTATAAAATAGGTAGTAGGTTGTATAGCTAGTAAATGACTATAATTATATGTAACAGCAGTTATTTTATATACCTTGTATTAATAAACTTTAGTAAATAGGGTAGCATCCTTAAATCATGATGATTAATCATTTTAATATTTTAGGCGCTACTTCTATCATTTCAGCAAAAACTAAATTGATGTATATCCATTTACTTAGTAATTTAGCAACATTTTTATATTATTTAGTATTTTTAAATAAAACTATCATGAAATACTTTCAGTGATCCATCAATTCTCCCGGGAAATGTATTGCGTCAGAACTCAGTCCGGTCTAGTCCTGTAGGTAAATTATAGAGCGATATTATGTGCACAAAATACGAAGAATTTGTCGAATAAATACATGAAATTTCATTATGGACCGTTTTCAGTGGAACCGGGCTTTATTGATTTCGTAAACATAATTTAACATGCACAAATATTCAGCTGGAAATGTTTTGTAGGCTGTGGGTCAAACAAATATTTATATCAACATAAAAGGCCAAGTGGTTACCGCAAACGTTTAGCAAGTTTTATTTGTGTTACTTAATTTAATACTACCTAAAGTTATATACTTATCTAGAAAGCACAAAATCAAACCTATTTCTATTACATAACGCTAACGCTGTCTAGCCGAATCAACCTTCAAAAAGTTCATTAGAAAAATCATTATTTTAGTAGATGTTATTATTTCTTGAGAACATAGTGAACTATATGACTTTGACAAAGGTTCTGTGTCCATTGACTCGTCACCGGGCTGTCAGCGGACCGTCAACGAGCCGTCAACCCCACCGTATTGTAACCACGTTTCAACAGGCACGTATTTAATCTGCGTGATGTTTAAACACGAGAGATGTGACTATTTGCAAGTCTTGTAGGTATGTGGGGCGCAACCTGTGACAAACGTTTGAAAATTGAAAATCCTGCTGAGCTCCGGTCATCTGTTAGACCTTCGTTACCGTCTGTTGCACGAGCATTGTATTTACTTGGTATTGCAACTATGTATATAGCTTTGCCTTTGTATGCGTTGTGTTAATTTAACCCTCTTTTTTATCTATTTTATGTCGTTTTATTGTGAACAATACCTGTAAGTGAAGTGTAAACTACGCGCGGTATGTTCAAGTCCTCTTCTCATTTATGTATTGTGTTAGTTGATAGAATGTGTTTGTCTTTCCCTTAGATTTTCCAGAACAAGTGGTTAAGTATATTTATCTTTTAATTAAAATAATATTTGTCTTCTGCGATTTATGTCGTTTATATAGCGTTTTTAGGAAGTTACATTTTGTGGTATCTATTACCTGTAGTGCCTTCAAGCATTACAAATTTAGTAATGAGCATTTTTAACGCATTAAAATTAAAGATCCGGTTAAACTAGATTCCAAAATTATTCAAACTCCTATTTTAGGTTTAAATATATTCGTACCTATCGGTAATACGTTTTCAGAAAGTTTGATATTATGAAGATAATAAGATTCTATTCATAATAGGCTTCTGAGATGCATTCAAAAAGCTTCGGAGATAGCTATTCAATTTATCGAACAACGCACCCTATTAGCGCAGTATGAAACTGTCTCGGATAATATGACTTTTTACTATAGCTATATTTTATATGGCTGCCATTAACGCGGGCTCAATATCAATTGAATGCAAAAGGTTTCCGGGATTAAATTCACAGGTTTTATTCTCAACATAGTATAGTTATGGGCTGGATATTGGAGAGGCAATGATTTATATAACCCAGATTCTTACTACACCCACACTGACAAAATATTAATCTCCTCCTAGACGTCAAGTCCTATGAGGACTATGACGTATCGCAATTTGGCTTAGTTAATAGAAATTTCTGTTTATCTATTATTATTAATATAATATCATTATAAGTAGGTCACCTAGCGACTTGTTGCACGTCCTTGCACGTGTCTCCGTGGCCGGCGTCTGCCCCCACCTCCATAACTTACGCATTACCCCTCATCCCGCGCTTTTACTTGGCAATCATCGCACCAATGTTGCCAGCTTTTATCTAATTGAAAACCTTTCGCGTCAAATTATGTCGAGGTCCAATACCGCTGTGCTAACGCCGGGAAACGAGACGGCGAAAACAATGTTTGGAACTCAGAAGTTGTAGTTCATTATGTGTTTATTATTCTACGGTGATAGGTACACACTGTCACGAAGTGGTAACACTTTGATATTGACCGGACTGTGTCTAAATTAAAAATATTAAGGTTGTTTTTCGTAAATAATTGCTACCACATGTAAATTAAAATTGATAATGTGATACTGTATTAATCCAAAAATCGATAAAAACGACCTATAGATTATTATTAACAAAGTATCCAATATAAAAGATAAAATACATGCTCATCTAAAATGATGTTCACATTATCAAAAGTAAAAAATATGTAATGTTTCATTTCGAATGGCGGTATAAATAAGAGCCCCGCTGGTTTAATCAAGTTTTCTATTCTACAGATGGGCTCCCGCTGTTAAATCGATTCATTTAACGACAACACATTTCGTCCATATCTTACGTAAGAGACTGAATTTCATTCAATTAATCCTAAAGGGTGCCCTGAGACACAGACAAATAATTGTTAATAATGTTTTTGTTGTAAGTTATTTAAGTATTTTCTAGAAAATACGTCTTCGATAGTTTCAAGTACGACATCAAGAAGACTTAAGGCATCAGCTGTTGTGGTAAAAACACTCTTATTTGGTTTAGAGGACAGCTAATTTCCATTCGTGACATGTTTCGTCTCAGGGCCTTAAGGAGTTGCCGCTAATTTGCAATTCCCCTTTCAGTGGAAACACGTTAATATCCTTCGAGAGCCTGTGATTTCCCCGATATCATTATTTGTCTTAATGGTCTTTGTTGAATGACTGCTTAAGTGCTAAACGAAACTAAATAGCTCATGCTGGAGATCAATTCGCTTCAACTTATTATTGTGTTTTAAATAAGAAAAACGTTATACATCTATCCTATGATTATGTGAAAGAGGTAAAGTTATTATGATAGAAATTTTAAAATGATGAAAATTTTCTCAGAAACGAGTCACAAACGACGCATTCGATTTAAACAATTTTTTATTGAGAGCGCTACTTTATTGTAGTCGAATATAATCAAGTTTTTTTGTTTATATATTTACCTATACTTAATATAAGAAAGGATATTATTACTTATTTTTTCAGCTGATACAAATTCTCATTAGATAATTAATAGGCATTGGAGTGACAAAGTTCCTATTATTCTAAACAAAGATTTTAAAAGCAACTTACCCAGAATTAACAGAGTTATCAACTTCTGGCCAAGAGAGTCGACGTTTGCAAAACGCCATGGTAGGCTTTTCTGGTGGCGGTGGGTTCCTTGGCACGCGCAGTGATCCTCCTCTACGTGGTGGCGGAGCTGGAGCCAGGCAATCCAGGGTGCGACGACGAGCACTCAGAGCTGCTGCACCTTCAGTTGGCACCACTCGAGGGAACCCTGTAGAAACAAAATAAATCATTTAGTATATAAAATTAAAAGCGATTTAGAATCGTAAATATGATAAACTTTTTGAACTTCCTACAATTTTTAGGAGGTCTGCCGCAGTTAGACTCAGACTAGTTTTTACTGATACACTTGGCTATTAATCAAGTACGTATAATGAAAGAATATACAAGTAAGTGATTTCCATCAAGAATTTCTTTTCACCCTGTTTTGTAGAGTTCGATGAACGATTATCCATCTCTGAAGGCCTTTGTCGCAGTAATCATCTAATTACCATCAAGCCTTTACAAAATATTGTTCATTGGTCCCAAAAATACTTGTCAGTTTTGGTCCCAATTTCGATCTCCAACCACAAGTTATGTATCAAGTCTCTAATTATATAGTGCCAGTGTAGGTATGCTAAAATAGCGTAATCGGAAACCGGGGAGTTGGTCAAATGTAACATCCAAGTTTTTTTTTTACCTATAGCGTAATACGAGTGAAGCTTATAAAACCATGTTAAAAAAACCCGTTTCTTTTATAATATAATTATTTCTTTCATTGATAATTTCTGCTTTTCTTAGAAAAAACTGTGTTTTCATACTGTGATCAAAGTTTGAACTTTTGCCTCTGCCGCTTCTTTCATTTAACTACAAAGCTATGTAATGTACATGGAAATAAGTAAAACAAAAGTTCTATGTAAAATTATTTTAATTTAAGGTTAGTTGTAAGTTGTACGGTTCTGTTGTTTTTTTAAAGTTCCAAGCTCGCAGAGGAAAATTTTATGACGACGCACTTCTAAATCTGGCACATAGTAACTTCTCAAGTCTTTAAGGATTCGTTAATATCTAAGTTGAAGTCTGTTTCAAAAGATTGTTGAATAAAGAAACACGAACCTTCTTGTACAAGTAATTCATTATTATTTTAGACAATAGAAGGCCTTAATTTATAAACAATTGATGGATTATAATACAATTACGGTGTTATTATCGGGCATATAATCAATATGATTTTAGGCGGAGTAAAAACTAGTGTTGTCCTCAAATCTATAATGTACGACTTTTGACAAAAAAAGGTGGAGCTGTATATGGACTTATCGATGGCATCATATCTCAAAACAATGGATCTTTTCAAACTTTTGTTTGAAAGTTAGTTTTTCTAAAAAAAAACTACATTTTCTGTACTCATAGCTGCTACAATGTCAGTAGTTTGATCGATTATTTTTTAAAATGTTGTGTTTACCTCTCATGGTAGCCGTGGATGGTGGCGGCGGGTGCGCCTGCGACTCCTCAGCGGAACGGTGGCGGGAGGGGGGCGCGCGGCGCGGCGACAGCGCCAGCCCCGCCACGCTGTCCGCCACGCCCGCCACATACTGACCCAACGACGTCAGGAAACTCATGACTGACACTACTTATACTACACTCATTTGAATCACTTTACTATTTATTCAATTTATTTCAGCACTCATTAAAAAGTTTAGTATGATGTGAAACTTATTATCACCAATGTTTTAAAGTTCACATAACCGTCAAAGTTTAGTTTATATAACACTGGTCGCTAGACGCCCATTTCCGTGCACCTCACCTAAAAAAAAGGAAAAAGAATTATCAAACAAATTTTTCAAACTTATCTAATTAGGAATCTAAATCGGACAAAAATATCAAAAGCAAAATTTCTGTATGTGACTACTGAATTTGATTAACGTTACCTTTCCAAAATATAAATTTATAAATGAATAAAATATTAATTTTATTTAAGATCTTTTGGGATTTACCCTTAAAACCCTACAGGACAACACCAAAGGGTGCTTATTACATTAAGTCCATAACGTAACAAAGAGTGAAGTAAATGAAGACTCTTTGGTTTAAATTAAAAGCTCCTGGCAATATTCATAAAGATTTTAATTAGATTTAACATATCCGCGCCATGTTACAGCCATATGGTGAGGTCATGCTAAGGAAGGCAATCTTAATCCTTTAAAGACGAAATTTGAATTTTAAATCCGTATCTACTGGAACTACTTGCTTCGCTTAACTAAAAACTTTATGTTTTCTGTGGTGAAAATTCGATGCTTACTTAGGTATAAACTTTGCTCATGTTACGTAAATAAGGACATACTTGAGAAAGAAAAACAACAGAAATAATTGTCATTTGTTACATTTTTTGTAAGATCGAAAAGTTGTAGATTGCGATTTATTTATTTATACTTACATAAATAGGCAAAGCTCATTCTGTACAATTTACTTACAAAGTTACTATGTGTATTTCTAAGGTCCTATAAAAATGTACAAAGGCTTACTGTAGAATATAGGGTAGGTACCTAACACCAACGCCAAAGATAGTAGGTAATTTATGTAAACATATTCTACAGTGCTTAAGAAGCAAATTTTAGTGTTATTAGAGCTAGGACACCAGCTGGCAAACAGTGAAGGGTCGTGTTCGGTGAAATACTAAAACAGCAAGCTAATAGCTGATAATAGTGTGGACTTGGACGTAAAACATTAGGTTTACGTCCAGGTCAGACCGAACAATTACTTAGTAATTATCAGAAAACTGAACAGTTACTACATTTGATGAACCCTCTCGTTTCCCTTAATCGTATTTAATAATCAGTGACATGCTTCACTGAAAAACTTAAACGAATCAAATAATTTACTCGATTAAAGTGACTATAGTATCGTAAAAACGCCAGAATATTATACAGGAAACAAGTAACGTGTATCTAATTTTAAATGTCGACTTTTAAACATCGTCTATGTATGTAAATAACGTTTGTTTTAGATTGCATTTTATCAGGCAACACATATAATTATACTTACTTAAACTTCCTACTAAACCAATGCAACACAACGAACGCCGATTGTTATAAGTAGTAACGATATCCAGCTTTGCTAATGGCTAAATACTGAAACGTCAATCAGTTTTAAGTCGCCGTTAAGTCTCGTGCTGTCTCTGTCACTTTAAGGAGTAAAGTAGCGATAAATAGACATTTAACAACGTCTTAAAGTTAATCTGCGTTTCAGTATTCGGTGGTAAGAAGCTCGAAATTATTCGATCGAAAGAATGAAGCCACAGCAGTGAAATTTAAAGTTCGGTACGATGCTGACGCCGACTATTGAAAAAGATAGATTACCTTCAGACGTTAGAAGATAACTTAGAAATCTTTAAAAGTCTGTCTAGATAAACTTGTTTGGAAATACATAATAAAGAAAAAACACTTTATCAATAGAATCTAAATCGAAATCAAAAGATATTTCAAAAGTGCGTTCACAAATACATTATAAACTCAAATGCAATGAAATTTTTTCACATCGTCACAAAAGATTGTTGGGTGTTCTTTAAATTATTTAGTTTTAAATTGTTTTTTTTTCATTGCTATATTTAAATTTTATGCATTAATAAAGTCAACATAGGCACGTATTATGAACCGCTATCGTATTTTATGTCAGTCAGTCATGCTTAAAAGCTAAAGGTAGGGAGACAAGACACTATAGAGGTCGCTAAAGACATTTAGGTCGCATAAATCGAACCGAATAGTAGCAATAAGCGATTGTAATACAACACAATATTTCAAAGAAACTTATTTCGGATTTTTGTAACAACTAAGTGAGTGTTAGATATAGATACTTCTGATTTCTGCGTATTAGGATTCTTAACCGTTGTGCAGATTGCTTCTGATTATTACGTACACTGTTCTTTGATTACGTATGACTGTGTCAGTAAGTCATTGGAGACGCTGCATGTCGACGTGGTGTGGTGTGTATATAGATAATTAGTGATAAGATTTTTAATGTTATTTGTGTTACCTTACGAGGCTGACTTGGCGCACTAGCGCAAAAAGCCTCATTAAATAAATGATATAAAAAAAAAAAAGGATTCTTAAGCTCGGAATAAATCTTAGTCGTTCGATTTCGTTAAACTCGTCTGTAAAAGCTACTAAATAATCTTCTTTTTGTTTTCTAGTCTCGTTCTATGTAAACTTGACATACCTACATTGAGATTTGAAAAGTTTTGAATGAATATAATTTTTTTTCTCCATTTCTCTCTAACAACCGAGTTCCCGCTGTTTTTATTCAGCCCTCACTCAAACAAATAAAAAGATTTTTCTGAAAAACAAAAGAATCCTTAATGTTGAATTGTGAATGTTTTGGACGTCCGTGAGCCCCTTTTAAGATCAGGGATCAATATGGCCTCAAAGACATCTGTTGTTTTATTACCCACGCTGTTATAACCACAGTGGTAATAGCACCACTATGAACCAACGTATAAAATAGCAGTCAATACATAACCAAGTAATACGATTTAGTTCGTTCTGATCCCGATAAAAATATAGAAAAATATGATGCTTTTAAGATTTTTTTATTATAATATAGCTTTATCCCGCAGCTATACCTAAGTAGACGTCCGTTAAAAAAGACAGAGCGAATGCTCTAATCAACTTGTTTGTTACATTAGTATCGATTAAATTGATATTTAGTCGACTACCAAAATTAAGATTTCATTCGTTTTGTCTAAGGTATTGAGATAGTACCTATTACGATTTGGACGATTAAAAATGACGCCTACCTGAACAAATATTTTATCGGCTATTAAACAGTAAAAAATATGAACCTAAAGCCATGAAAGTCATAAACTCTTAAAAATTAACACTAGCAATATTTTCGCGTAATAAATTCAAGCGATAAAGATTTTACGTCCAAGGCATTTTTCTCTCAAAAGGATTCCTTTTGTTACATTTTATAGGCTCTGTATGAAGTTTTAGTAAGATAATTAATTTTGTTTCGCTCCCTGCTCCTGCTCTCAAAGGCATTTTAGTCATTTTAACAGCATTTAATATGCATTTTATTTTTGAAGTAAATGAAATATTTTGCGTTTGTAAAATAAAAAAACAAATTACGGAACAATTTCATGAAACAAAATCTGCGCTCTTTCAATGTTTTTCACATATTCTACTTTATTTCAATTTCGTGAAAAAAATATAGCACATGTAGGTAACGTGGAATATCGATGCGGCTGGTAGTTCTTTTTGTAATAGGGCGTGGCTTTGTATGATGATAGTGGATCAATTTTATTTTCATTTGAATCTGAATAAAATACTGCGTGGTAGTAACTGAATACCGTTTCAAACTTATAATAAACAAACATATTATGTTTATCTAGAAAATGAACGCTAGATTGCTAAATTGGGTTTTACTAATAATATTCAAAGCTCAACCTACGCTGTAGTCGCTCTATGAATTTAATGTAAAAATTTTGATTTTCTTTTAATTTTTTATTTAATAAACCAGTAGAAATCAGCACTTGTGATAGTAAACCATCTGGTTGGGGTGTACTTGCGAACAGCTACTACCAGTAAATCCATTAAGCTCGGAGACCGATGCTCCGCTGTAATCCCGCCTCCTCAGTAGTAACAATATTGGGAATTGACCCTCGGCCAGCGCACGCTAACAATACAGCCTACTGGGGTTTGATTAGGCAAGGCTTTGTTTAAACGTACCGCGCTATGGCAAGCCACGTTACAATACGCCTTATCTATATATTTATACTAATCTTCCCAAACCTTAATACGACTCTGTTGTTTTCTAGTTATTTCTCCCATTAACTTTTATATTTCGAGTAAAAACACTGTCTTATTTCAGATAAGCCATAGAGTAAGTCGATACAATCCCCGCCTAGTAATCTGTTATAACAATTTCGAAACTTGTATAGGTACATCAAACACTTTCATTAAAAAGTTGCGTCGAGTATTTGATTTATAAATGAGACAACTTAAGTAAAAATTTATTGCGTATTTAACAGCAAATCCATTATCCTGCTTGAGATAGATAA
Organism: Diachrysia chrysitis; assembly: GCA_932294365.1. Taxonomy (NCBI): domain Eukaryota; kingdom Metazoa; phylum Arthropoda; class Insecta; order Lepidoptera; family Noctuidae; genus Diachrysia; species Diachrysia chrysitis. Next base: position 7,063,882 of record OW028653.1, read on the forward strand.
CTTAGAAAGCAATCCTGAGGAATTTTGTGAGAAAAATACTGAAGGGTCCAATAAACTGTTCGCCTCTTGAATTAATGAATTTTCGCTTCCATTGTCCGACTGTGATTAGAATAACTGAAATAGTTTTACTAACTCCTAAATTTTAATCTGAATTAAAGTCATTTAAAGAATAGATTTAAATGAACTTACTTTTTATTTACGAAAAATCTGTAACTTTGGCGTTTTCTGACTACGATCACAATATAAATGCGGTTTGCAAAGTGTTCGGTATTATCGGAATCAGGTGGACGTCTTACACCTACGTAAAGAGACGCGTATTAATGTCTCTGTCATAGATAAATCGTAAAATTGGTCATTTCATGATGTGCCTAACCTTTTCGTGACTTTAATAGGGACTACTATTAAGATTCATGTATTAAAGATCATATCTGACCTTTCTCAAAGTAGTGTTGTGTAGTGTAAAGTATAAATATTGTAAATAGGTCGCCTTCTGTTTAAGGGTTAATGTATAAATTACGGTGCGTAGCCCAGGTGACTGCGATGTACCCTCGAGTCACTCAGCTGGCCCGCGTTTAATTTTGTTAAAACAAACTTCATAAAAAAATCACACCTCGCATTTTATATCGTCTTTGCGTTAAAAAGGTCTAATTAAAAATGGCGTTTTTATTATAACGAATTTAATCTCGACGTTACCTTTGTCTCACAGGTTGAGCTACTGCGAATAACAAAAATATAATTGCTGAATAAGTTTTCGAATATTTATTTAATGTTATTAGGTAGACACTTCGCTCAATTATCTGCGTTAATTGAGCAAGCCACTAATTAAAATATCATATCATAAAGGCACTTGCAATACGAATATTATTTTATTATTTATTGATTGTACATAGGTTGTATATTCAAGGTAAAGACTTTTTATTAACATTCTGAATAATTATAGTAGTTATTAAAAAAAAAAAAAAAGATAAGATAGGCCTTAGGATACAAGCTAGCCCCATACCAAGTTTCATTAAAATCGGTTCAGTGGTTCAGTCGTGACGGCGTAACAGACAGACAGACAGAAAGACAAACAGACAGAGTTACTTTTGCATTTATAATACATATTAGTATGGATGTGTCCATTATACTTAGGTAACCAAGGTCTATAACTAAGATACTCGAAATAAGCATCACAAGTTGGATTAGTATCCGTTCAACCCTAGTCAAGTCGTCTTTGAGTGTTTGTCGGTAACGGCCAAATACTCATTACGAAATCTCTAGGTCTGTGTAGGGATTTATATTAACGCCTGAAAGTACATTAGTTTCATCAGCAATCATAGGTACAGAGAAATCATTTGCTGCGACTTAACTTGTGAGCAAATCCAAGGCTCTAAATCCCAATTATTATATACCGTAACGTAACATAGTGTGTAAACCCTGTATTCAGCAAAATTGTTAATTAATAAAAAGGGAGCACAATTTTGTATCCGTAACGGATTTTATTTTAACTAAAAAGTAGGTATAATATAGAAAAAATTGTCGATAGTAAAATATATGTCTTTACTCTTAGCTACTTATATAATGATTTCTTAAACAGCTTTTGACGAAAATTCTAATGCATAATACATGTAGCGGGCCAACTCAGTAGTTAATTCACATCACAAATGTATTCACGTCACATTTGTGGTAGGTTTGAGTAGATAACTAAACTTCTTATTGGTAACAAAATGTACGTCGTTGTCAGAACCCTGCGAGAAACAATAGAATTAATTATACGCTAAACAATACAAAGGTCTCCTTGAGAAACATAACACTGAGACCGATTTAAACGCATTTAAGATGACGACTATCTCAACAATTTACGAAAACAATGATTTACACAGAAATTTAATGAACTTTTAATGGTTTAATTGTATTTGAAGTTATTAAAAACAGTATTTTTTTTCATTAACATTGAGGGTTTTCATAAAGTCTTTGGACCGCTCTTCATTAATCCATGGTATGGCAATCCTGAATAGTTTAAGTTTCACTATAACGAAGACAAATTCATACTACTATCATCTTATCAGTTTAGCGTAATTAGGTTGTCGAATATAATTACAATGTTCTCTCCTTGTTCACAATTCTGTCGGTGAATCAATTTAGATCAATTCATTATTCCACCATTATTAGAAATAGCGTAACCTTGTTATAATATTATGCATTTCAAGAAAGGTTACAACAACTAAGTGTACTTTTTTGAATAGGTTACGAAAAAGTCTTTGCAAGGGTTAATATATACCGCAGACTTTTAATATACTTTGCTTCGAGTTTTCAGTTCTTTTTCAAGATAATGAAGTCTTGTAACTCCATTATTGTAGTCGTGTTGAGCTAGACAAGGGTATCGTTCGAAACTCGGTATAAGTTCAAAAAAATGGTCATTATTTATGTAAAAATCGCAATTAATTAGTAATATTTATAAATACTCTTTGCCTCCAGTATACATACCTACACATATAATTTGTTTATGTATTGTGTAACTGTACCTTGATACCGATCGATCGCTTGGAGAGCTGTGTAATTGGTAGGTAGCTTGTGTATGTAAGCGCTTGAAGACTTATTAGATAACCTTCCGTAGAGCCCCGCCGGAAATTTTCAATTCTCTATTTAAATTAATTTAAATGTACGAAATTTGTTTTAATGTAAACTATGCAAAATAGACGGTGTTATACCTAGTGGTTTTTATTTAGTAAAATCCCTAGAACATAGATTTATTTAATTAATGTTCTGTGGTAGGTCCAACCACTATTTGTTGCCTATTATGCGTCCTAGATTAACAGGAATAGAACAATTCCGCGAACTCAGCTTTAGACCTCCAACTACACAGTTTGACAGTTAACGTTGAATACCTAGTCAATGTTGGTAAAGCAAATTTCCATGAATATTATTGCTGCTAAAAATAAGACCCTAAGGGAAACGGGCCTTTGAGTATTTCACAGAATTTGATGCAGATTAATTTCAAATTGAGTGGGTTGTATATCACATAATTATACTCGATTACTGGTAAAACGCATCAACACAATCGACCTTTTTTAATAGGTAATAGTATTTCCACGTTTACGTTAGGCATCACAACTTATTATTTCTTATTTGACTATTTTAGTATTTCTAATTAAAAATTTACAGTTCATATTCAGTTACGGCACATATCAAGAAAAAAGTTTTACCTTCAGAAAGATTCAATATTACTGAATCGCGCACAAAGCCAGGCAAACAAAAGGTAGCGTTTTAATTAATGTTATTTAAAACCATACGTCCATATCGGCAACTTTCAATATTAAAACTACTATTCATTCGAAACAATACATTGCAAATAAGTTATTTAAAGAAAATTGAACACTCGTTCTCTCAAAAATATGAATATAACACACGGGTACATCACAAAATTAAGGTTCGTTTAATCAATATCCTATACATCGACTCCGGTCGGCTGGAAATACGAGACATATACCGGGACAACTTCGAAATTATTTCATATTTCAGAATTTAACAAAGGCAGGTCTCAACCCAAAATATCTTTTGTAAATAAAAAATATTTTCCCTAATAAAGGCAAACGACATATTTCTCGTTATATGCATTACAAAGCCATACATAATTGTGCTATTGTGAAGCTATATTTATAGCCTAAACAAAGTCAAGGAAATTGGTCAGATTAGTATAGTACCGGACTAACACAATGTGATCTTTATCACACCTATTGCATGTTTGTACTGACTGTGATATATCTACAACTGCTAATGCAGCCTACTGCATCGTCACACACGGAAAATATGGCAGAATTCTTCCAATATTAATACAAATTAACAAAAGTATATCATTGAAATAAATTACAAAATAATCTTTTAGGTCGGTTGGGTCTTCCTGTGGCTCGTTTAATTAAAGCCTGCTCTTCGCGTCCGGTGCAGACTTGGCAAATAAACTTTCATCTAAATAGCGACGTCCATCTCTTCTGCCACTTTTTCAATCATTTCTCTGCCCTAAATTACATCTAATGTAAGTAGCTCGTTTTCTTTCAGAATTAAAACCCGCATTTTCGTCCGCTCGCATAAGAGCAACTTTGTTCATTTAGAGCTTAACATTAACTTTCTCCTTGAAACTTATTATTAATGTTTGCGTAAAAAACATTTGAACATTATATTATAAAACTATTCCAGGGAAAACAATCCTTCTGATATCGTTTAGTTATCATTATAACATAAGATATTGAGATTCTACTTATAATTTAATTTAATCGCCGGTTCGGTAAGAATCCGAGTTCATGGAAATCCCATAAGAAAGAAGAAAATTTGGTTTCGAGAATTGAAAATATCCGGCGGGGCTCTACGGAAGGTTATCTAATAAGTCTTCAAGCGCTTACATACACAAGCTACCTACCAATTACACAGCTCTCCAAGCGATCGATCGGTATCAAGGTACAGTTACACAATACATAAACAAATTATATGTGTAGGTATGTATACTGGAGGCAAAGAGTATTTATAAATATTACTAATTAATTGCGATTTTTACATAAATAATGACCATTTTTTTGAACTTATACCGAGTTTCGAACGATACCCTTGTCTAGCTCAACACGACTACAATAATGGAGTTACAAGACTTCATTATCTTGAAAAAGAACTGAAAACTCGAAGCAAAGTATATTAAAAGTCTGCGGTATATATTAACCCTTGCAAAGACTTTTTCGTAACCTATTCAAAAAAGTACACTTAGTTGTTGTAACCTTTCTTGAAATGCATAATATTATAACAAGGTTACGCTATTTCTAATAATGGTGGAATAATGAATTGATCTAAATTGATTCACCGACAGAATTGTGAACAAGGAGAGAACATTGTAATTATATTCGACAACCTAATTACGCTAAACTGATAAGATGATAGTAGTATGAATTTGTCTTCATTATAGTGAAACTTAAACTATTCAGGATTGCCATACCATGGATTAATGAAGAGCGGTCCAAAGACTTTATGAAAACCCTCAATGTTAATGAAAAAAAATACTGTTTTTGTGTAGATTTTATTTAATTTTTGTTCGATACATGGGTATCGAACAAAAATTCAGCTTCAGGACAAACGGAGAATAAATCAACTTTAACAGCTTCTCTACTCGTCACAAATCACGGATGATAACTACTATGATGCTACTAAGAAGAGTCAGCCAAAAGAATGTGAACAGCAAATTGAAAAAAAAAATGTATACTTATATATGTTTAATATTGTCGTGCGATAATATGTAGCTAATATGAATGTATATATATATATTTAATATTGTCGTGTGATAACTAATATGAATATATTAACTTTTCACTGTAACGTTAACTAAAACTTAATAAGTCAAACATTAGACCTAATTCTGCTGATAGACTTGAGCATTCTAGTGAATGTCACATTATTCACTAAATAAACGGGAGCGTTTTAGCGATCTTTCTAGCGAAACGAGAGTAAATTTGCACCGAGCAATTTTGACGAGCATTCACCAGAGCTTTCGCTAGAATGATCGTGAAAATGTTTGTAGCGATGTTTGGCGCTGTTTGTTGATCAGTTCGACAAATTTAAAAACGGCAAATGTCCTTCTGTTACACTTACAAGTGAATGTTCATGTTTTTCATTACCTTAAATGTAACAGTAAAATGTATAAGCTTTGGTTTACATACTTGATGTTCAGACAGCAATTTAATATGAATTTGACAGATCGCAACCAATAATTACTATAGTTTGACACTTGACGACCCATTCGCAATACTTGAGTAATTTGAAGTTTACGTGAGGGGTTGCGGGATCAATCAGCGCACAAAACTATCATGTCAATTGCAGATATTAAGTTGAGTTTCGAGGATGCAGATATCCTACACTTTTGTAAAATTCACACAAAATGTTTGTTACGTAACTAAAAAAAGAAAATCAGTAGGTAGTACTAACCTTCCACTACAGGGCAAAGGTCTCTTCTAATTAAGAAAAGGAAACGAACATTAATCACATCCTTGCCTCACGGAGTGTTGACGATTTCAGAATATTAATCTATGTCTCATTACGATGTTTCCCTTTATTATTAGACAGAGGTGTCTTACCCCCGTATATTCAAACGAAACATAACTTTAAGACGATCCTAAAATTATATCTGTCGCTATATTACAATTAAAGTAACAGAGACAGTATAAGACTTAACGGAGACTTAGCGTTGAGTGGCGTTTGAGTCTTCTAGAATAGAATACTCACATAATATGTATTTTAAAATATTACAACCCTACTTGCATTAGTTAGTACAAGCAAATACATATATGCAAATAAATTCGATATGTACTTCGTGAACTTCTTGTTAATGTGAATGTATTTCCGTATATCGGAAACATCTAACACACAATAATATATTTGTCAATGTTGAATTTAGTGCCCATGCTCGTAAGGTCATGTTAAACCCATGTCACAGACTCGTGATTGATGTATCTTTGTCTAAATAAATAATATAAACGTCAGGTGCGACGCTTATTTCTAGTCGTTTACATTATTATATTGGACATATAGATTCGATACACGTAAGAACCTTGCATACACTATTTATTTGATGACATTATGAGTGAAAATAGCAACATTAAATATATATATTTTTTTTATAAAAAGGTTACTAGCAATGTTGGTGGAATTCTCATTACTAGCAATCTTGTTAACCCTTCCAACTAAGCTAAATATGCTTGTGTCTGGAGTGAGTTCACGTCAATAGTGCAATGGGTGGGGATCGAACCTGCGACCTCTCAATCACAAGGCCGTCACTAGCCATTAGGCTATTGCCGCTTATTATAGCTTCTATACAATTCCTATAGTTTCAGCGAAGTTTTCGACTGGCCTTGAGTTTAACACACGGTCCCATTAGGCTATAGGATTGGAATTTCCGTTCTCTATACGTTGAGTGCGAAAAGCAGTTATGCAACTTGAGTATTTCCTTGGCGCTATTTTTGGCCGCAGAATATTTCTCGATTTTATCCTAAATTTAAAGAGATAATTTACTTTAAAATACATAGATTATTTAGGTATTTTTGACAACCGAATCTAAGAAAGGTTACCACGTAATTCAATCAATACCTGATTAATAGCATCGATTTACGATCAAGCTATTGGTTTGGTAACACCATAAAATAGTTGCAAGCTTTCCGCCTATTTAATACTTTAGTATTTTGGCATACATCAAAAAAAAATAATTATAAAATAAACCTAAACAATTAAGTAAACCCAAGCACAACTAAACTCCGTTTGTTAATGGAGTAAATGAAACATTTTCTAGGCAACTACATAAATGGGCAAAATTCTTGTAACTAATTAAGATGTTGAAATATGTTAATGTTCTCTACAGAATAACATATCGCCCGGTGTAATTTGAATGGGACTCAAATTGCAATTTTTCATCGCGTACTCAGATTAAGAATCCGGTCCGGCACTGAAATTACAAATTTTCCGACGGTCACCGTGTTTCATAAATGGAAATAGTCAACGTTAAAAAAAGGCGGACGAATAATTAAAAAGAGCATGGCTCTGTGTGAGTACTTTCGAAGATTGTTAATTGCAAAAACTTTCAAATGAGACTTACAGCAAACTGCGGTTAACTGCTTAGCAAATTTACAACTGCCGCCACCGTAACAAGTTTGAATAAAATGAAGTAAGAAAAATATCGAATACATATTGTATTTACATGATATCTTCAAAACATACGTCTATACGTATCTACGTACTTAATTTCCATTTCATAATATGCAGGTATTAAGAAAAAGTCCTAAAACATTGCACGATGTTGACTGCTAACTGCAAAATAAATCGCACCACCAACTGAAACGACTACGACGTTGCAATCAAGCGGCTTTCGTAGCGGCGAGCTTTACATTTACCGAACTAAATCGATAATTACAACAGAGTATTACCTACACTGAAGTATATCCCCAATACCAAGCACGTCCTGATTGTAGTCTGTCTTAAAATCAAAATAAACAAGCATTTTACATAAAACAATGCATGTAGCTTTAGACCTTGCTTTGATTTAATTATGTACTTTCATATGTGTGTGTGATGTGTTCACATCTGTTTTTACTTTATAAACAAGATCTTGAACTCTTGATAACTTGTGATCATTATTTTGTTTTCATTAGAAACTTGCTTAAAGGTTGCTTTAAGTTTTATTTATTCTCTGTGAATAAACACAAGAACGATGTTGCTTTAAAAAGGATATACATTTGATATAGCATTTAAAATAGCCCTCAATTATTTAATAAAACATCAATATAATAATTATTTTAAAACTGACATTGAATCCATCACGCAATTTATTGTTGTTATTCCGAGTTCCACGTTCGGACATTTACCCGCCCTGATTTCATATTATTTTTATTATATTATACCAAACAGAACTACAAAAAAAATATGAGAACTTAATGCTTCCTAAAACTTACTTGGTCTCAAGCGCAGTACATTATTGGGGCACGGAGAAGCCTTTGCGATCCGTTGGCACTCTGCAAACTTCGAACGATCTCAATTCCAGTTCTTTGCCCGATATTCGAACTTAATTCGCGGAATTAAAAAGGTTTTCTGCTCCATAAGATGTTTGTTATTCTCTGTGATGTTTAAGTATGCAAAAACCGAATTCGGTACGTGATCAGGCGTAAGCGAGACAAGTGATGTTCGGTGTGGCGGGTGCAGGGCGCGCTCGCGAGGGTGCGACGCTCGCGAAGGGCGGCTGGGCGGCGACTGGCGTCCTCTGCCGCCTCTGCGTGCTCGATGCTCCTGCGAGCCTCGCCCGGGTCCCCTTCCTGTTGATTGTCTACGCGACAGGTGATCTCAAACGTCTTTTAAGCACTAACTTCTGTTAACAACTCTATCACATTATTGATTTGATTTATGGACATGAAATTTACGGTTTTAGCAAATGCATCTATTACGCTTTGAAATGGTTTGGACCTTACGCTTGGCTTTGCAAAACTTCAATGATGCAAAACTACTCCCCTACTAATGTTACTTTTATAAATATGAAACATAAATAACTCTTCTCTTATAAGGTTTTTAAAATAGTGACAGTTTATTTATAGCGTCTTCGCATTAAATGAGCTTCAATTGTTAATAGAAAAATTATCAAATGGTTTAGACATTTTAAAACACAACACCCTCCCATGCCACCGACATAATATCAATGTGACAAGTATATTTTTTTTCATAAGAAAGTTACAACACAAAACGGCAAATGATTAAAACAAATGCAAAGTTTACAAATATCACAATCGACTTTTGTTTTTTGAAACAAAGTTTTTTACACCCTCATATATAACCTATGTATGTACCTGCCCTATCTAACCTATGTAACGGCAAATATAATATATTATTTGATAATATATATATATAATTAGATTTATTGTTTAAATGAAGCAGCAAATTAACATTCCAATTGCGTTAATTGCTGATTAATGTGGACATAGTTTAATTACTTACGAGCGTGAGTCCCGCATGCTTGTCGCGCAACTTTCGGTAGTACATTGCTTCTAACCTCGCGCTGTTAGCTCGCAGAGTTAGCGCGATCTTCAGCACGTAGATGTTTAGAAGTACAACTAGACTGTACTAACTTAATTACTTTTGGCAAAAGTTTCGCGTTGTAATTTATTCTTAAGCGAGTGGCCGTTCGAACGGTGATTAGCAAAGTTTTGACCGCCACGTCGCATCGCCTCCCGATAAAACAAGTAAAATTACTTTCATAATTTTGCGCAATATATCAAAATGTCGGCATTTACTTTTTCGACTGACATTTTATTTATTATTAAGGTATATATATTCTGTTACTTCCTTCACAAAAGCTTTGACTTGTATTTATTTATAAAAAAACACTTAGCTAGATTGATTCTAACATATAATTGTGAACAAAATTTTTTATCTGGGTTTTGCGTCAGTCAAATACATTACGTTCTTGTATCGCTGAAAACAGACTTCAGGAATCTACAAGAAACTCTGACCTTTGTCAAACGGAAGCGCGAAAGGGCCTTTTAGAATTACTTTCACAATTAAATTGAGCACCTTTCTAATTGTATTTCGCCGAAGACTATTGCTTGGTTTGACTAAGATACAGACAATATTTACTTAAACTCATAAATATATAGACACTAAATATAGATATTTACAAAAATTATTACCTATATCAAACAAAAAATTAGAAGTTAATTACATAAGTATATATACGGTACGGTTTGTATGTATCCAATTGACGTTTCGCGGTCCTTAACGCGATTCGAGATCTTTTCTTCCGGAGCTGTCTCATTAACAACATTGGACGCGTGATATCTGTATAGCGACAATTTGTTAACTTGTTCACTCGCGAGGGTACATGTCAATATTATATTCAATAACGGGAAACAATGACTGATTGCCATCATAGTATGTATAAAGTTTTGATCATTAAACTGTTCGGGTTGATTGGGAGGTAAATAAATGCTTAAAAATAAGTCTTAAGTCTGATAATTACAGGTTTTTCACGGCTGGTAAATTCTAATGAAACATTGCTAAGATGTACTGATGTGATGTACTCATGAAGAAAAGAAAGAATCATATTTACATACCTTTCATGTGATCTCTGGAACTGGAAGTCAGGCAAGCATAGGTCCACAAGCTTTTGTATGATAGAATACTGTATCATTGTCAATTATAGACCACATTTTCAATAACTTTAGTTAAGGTATTAATATACCTCTATGCGCTTTTTACACTATCCTTAATTAATAAAATAATAAAATAAAAATCTTTATTTGACATAATATCAGGTTACAATATCCTATGAAGCCTCTGAATCCCAAACTAGGTAAAAACCTGTATGTCAGGAGTCAGCGCCTTCTCCCATTTTTTAAATTTTCATTTTTGTATGTCAAACAGATTTACAGAGTACGTTTAAAAAGAACAATTAAGTTTTAATAATTAGGGCATGCAGTAATTATTGCAAGTAGTAAATTAAACTATCAGAATAAGTTGAGTAAAAATGAGTTACCTAGTGTATGTGAGTGTATGAGTGTGGATATACCTTTGTGTGTGTGTGAGTGTGTGTGTGTGTGTGTATGTGTGTGTATGTGTGTGTAAGTGAATGTATTTTTAGTGTCTCTATACATATAAATATATGCTTTATCTACTGCAGTATTTTTTCAGTCTCCTCATAGTTTTGCTTAAGTAGCCATTTTCTAACGTGTGATTGACATTCGTGCAATGATAGTGGGTAAAAGTTTAAAATTTTATTTAATTTGTTGTAAAGATGCACAGAGAGATACCCCTTTTGACGTCTTGCTAATGCGGTGTGGCATGTTACGTGATCAATAACGTTCCTTATTGTACGTTTGTTCTGCAATTTATTGGGATCATAATGGGTGGACACATGTTTTTTAGTAATGACATGATAGATAAAGAGCTGTCTTACCGTAAATACTTGGCACAGCTCATAAAGCGCTACAGTAGGAAATCTGTAAGGTTTAAATGTCATAGTTTTGAGCAAGGAACGCTGAGCTCTCTCTAGTTGTATTATGTGTGTTTTACATGCACCTCCCCACACCCCAATGCAGTAACCGATAACAGATTGAGCCAGCGAGTAATATACAGACCGAAGAAGCTCCAAGTCAGCCACGTTCCTAAGATTTTTAAATACCCATATTAGTTTTCTGACTCTTGACGAAATCATGTCTATATGGGGTTGCCAGGTTATTTTCTCATCAATTAATACTCCAAGGTACTTAACTGTAGAAGTTTGGGTGATGATTTGGCATGAACATTGTTGATTTGCGGTAAATTCACATGTATGCAAACGAATATCTATGTTTTGTTGTTTTAAACGAGAATTAGTGAATTGAACCAGTGAAGTTTTAGACACGTTTAGGGTTAATAAATTATGTTTCAGCCACATCTGAACCCTGTGTAGTTCCTTTTCAGTATTTATTCGGACTTCGTCCCAAGTTTCCCCTACAAACACGAAAGCTGTGTCATCAGCATAGGTAAAAACTCGGCCATTATGGAAAGACATTTGACACAGGTCGTTTATATAAACGAGAAAGAGACTGGGACCGAGTATACTGCCCTGTGGGACCCCACAGGTAACAGCTGCGTCTGAGCTGATGTATTTATTTATTTTCACCTTTTGCTGGCGGTCTGAAAGAAAATCTGTAAAAATTTTGAGCACTAACCCCCTTATACCATATCCTTCTAACTTGCTTACGAGAGTAGAAGTCGAGACAGTGTCAAAAGCTTTGGCAAGGTCAATAAAAACTCCCACGCACTTCTTTTTGTCATCGAGACTTGTTGTAACATATTCAATCAGAGAGCTGACGGCTCCATCTGTACTTCTGCCGGCCCTAAAACCGAATTGAGAGCTTGAAGGATGTTATTTTGCTCTAAAAAACTAATAAGTCGGTTATTCAGAAGTTTTTCTAGAACTTTAGAGAGTGCTGGAAGCACAGATATTGGTCTGTAGTTTGTTACACTATCTCGAACCCCACTCTTGTGGACAGGTGTGATGAGAGCTCTCTTAAAAACCTTGGGAAAGATCCCTTGCTCAAAGCATAATTTCACAATAATGGTAAATAGAGGCACTATAATGTGTTTAGCCATTTTAAGGAACTTATTTGAAATAGAGTCCCAACCAACAGCACTGTCGTTTTTCAGATTCATGATCAGAGACTCAATCTCACTTTCGTCAGGCGGAAGTAGAGCCATAGAATTAATGGTGTCAGATGTGTTTAAATGGTTTGGGCTATCTCGTGTGGAGTCAAAGGATTGTGAGATACCTTCAGCCAATAACTCGCCGACACATGCAAAATATTCATTTACCTCCTCTACCGAATCAGAAGGGTTATCCTTAATATGTAACAGATCATCCGCAGAAGTTTTTTGTTTGCTAGTTCCGGTAATAGACTTAATAGCCGACCACTTCTCTTTATTGGTTTTTGAATTTCTTAAGACACTTTTTTCATAACTTCTTTTTAGCCTCCTCAACAAAGCGTTACAAAAATTTCTGTAACGTCTATAGATTAATCCAAGAGTTTGATTATCGAGATCTTTTTTCAATTTTTTGTGTAATTTATCCCGATGGCGAATACAGCGTAACAGTCCAGGTGTAATCCATGGCTTTAATATTTTTTTACGCCCAGAAACGGTAATGGTCTTAGAGTTAGATTTTATTGCTGCTGACATTTTATCAATTAAAAGAGTCGCAGCTTGATCAGCATCAGCCGTATTAGAGATATAGGAGAAATCTACAGTTTCCAACTGCTTAAGAGTACCCACAAGATCTGTTTTAACAATTTGGTTTTTCTTTAATTGTTTAGGCTTACATGATAAACTAAGAAGAACTGAATCATGATCAGTTACACTTGACTCTATGACAGTGACTATCGCTGACAGAGATGTTTTAATCATGATATGGTCAAGGCAATTGTTTATCCTGGTAGGAAACGTATGACCTGGAAGAAGCCCTAATTCGGCAGAGAGATTTAAATATGAAGAACTATTGCGATCGATGTTATTTTGCTTAATATCGATATTAACGTCTCCAATTAGGACAATATTCTTACTTTTACAAGGACGAAGTAAGCTTTCTATAGTGTTTAAAAAGTTATCAATACAATAAATAGCCGGAGACCTGTACACAGCTAAGACAACAATGTCAGAACCAATTGAGACATGCAAAAAGTTTGCCCCTACTGGGTCTGGTTCCTCTACCGTACATTTAATTTCGTGTTTGACGTATATGACGATGCCATCATTTTGGTTAAGACTTTTCTTGGAGAAATAGCATGTGTAATTGTCGACAGCAGGTGGTGGTTTATCCACAGAAAGCCAGCATTCTGTCAGAACGATAATGTCTGGTTTAAACGTAAGCCTTGTTAACTGTGCAATAAAACCATTTATGTTTTTATAAATACTGCGAATGTTTTGAGAAATAATAGTTAAAGAATTAGCGTTATGATTAATTAATTTGCAACATGTTTCTGCATCGCATTTATAGGACTTTGCCAACGAAAAGTTATCAAGTTCTTGAATTATGTTATTTAATGAAACCATTTTTATTTGTAATTATTAATTTGCCACCGATTGCCGATATAGTAGCTGTTTTTACCCTTATGGATATATATTCAGTTGCTAAAACAGTGAGGAAGCGAATATTTAAATAATTTAGCGGTATATATAGTATTTTGTGCCTTTGTGTGAACGTTGAGTACGTGAGTGTTTGTTTGTGACTATGTAATATTGTATAAATGTTCATTGTGGGTATTCTGTATATGTTAGTGTAAATTGATATGGATCTGATAGTATGAGTACAATATAATAAAAATAAAAATAACAGATAATTAATATTAAAATGCATGCGAAGAAGACAAAAAATATTATGAGTATTTTTAGTGCTCGACAATAGTCATGTAGATCGAGGGCATCTAATCTTCTCTAAATCCTCTTCCGAGCTTACTCTAATTTGGGGATCACCAACATTTTTACGAAGATAAACTACCCCATGCGAGGTCCAGCAAAACTTATATCCGCACTCTCTGTGTTGAGTTCTTGCTAAATAAAACAGTTTTTGTGTTTTATATGTGAGACATTCTGAAACGTAGACCGGTTGCTTAGAAAGTTTGAGCTTAAGGTGGTAAGTGCTGAGCTTATTATCTTTTTCCTTATTCTTGTTAAAATTTTTCACTCTTTTAATAACTTTGTCCTTTAGTATGACAGATTGAAAGTTAACCAGAATTGGAGACGACTTTTCTTTATTTTTTCTTCTGTGCACATCTTTTAGATCAGACTGAGTGATTTGTAGGTCTAAACTCTGTCCAAGGTTAAGGACTAATTCGCAGAGATCGTCTTTTGTCTCACCTTCAATTTTTGGGACATTTCGGATTTCTATTCCTGAAGCTAGAGAGGTACGCTCTAGCAATTCAATTTTATCTTCCAGTTGATGAATTTTCTTTCTGTCTTCTTTCTTCTCAGCCTCCAGGGAAGATATACGCCTTAAGAATTCGTCATACTTGTCCGACATAACCTCGACACTCCTTTTTAGCTCAATATTTTGCTCTATTATGCTATTTATTTTGACCATAATGTCCTCGTACAGACTTTTATGCCTGTCGGAAAAGGTAGCAAACATGCCCCTGGTAAGCTCCACAGACGCAGTCGCATCAACCCCCTCAATCTTTCTCTTTTTCCGCTCTGTGACATTCGACTTAGGCGACAGGTCGGGCGTCGATGTGCTTTGTCGCAGCGAAGCTTCATGCAAAGTACTGTGTACGGGTGTAGCGATTGAGTCATCTGTCGCGGGGACTGGAGAGGCGAGGGGGGAGCGGTTTACGGGCATTATAGTGCTACACTACTAGCGAACAATGTACTAGGCAAGCAGAAGTTACGAAAGGTGTAATATATGTTTCTATTTCTTAAAGAGGTCAAGCTAGATTGGACGGTATCGACGAAACAAAACAAAACCGCTTTCCGTCCAGTGTATGTAGACCTCCGGCGCAGGAGCTTAGTGGTGTATGATTAGTAAATTACTCACGGGCTGTAATTTCTCTGTGTGCGTGTTTTGGTCAGCGAAGTTTCAATACACCTCCTTCACTTTATGTAGTCCTATTTTTGCGTTGAATTTTATTATGTTAATTTGATTATTGTTTGATTATTGTTTAACTTTTCTTTTTAAAATACGGTTTGCAAACACGTCTATACTCCACAGAGGTCCGGGGGGAAGGGGAATTTAGGATCCTAAATGAAATCGTTACTGAATTTAGGAAGGTTTCATTGCTTTCAGACTTCCTATGTGCGAACAAAATAAAAGATTAAATCCAGGATAGTGTAATTAGCGCTTTATACAAAAAAAAAAAAACCGAAATCTGAAACTTAGCTCTTTGCCTGATATAATTCTATTTTGAACACCACACAAAGAAACTTTTCTACCATTATAAATCGAGTTGTTAAGAAAATCCCTCTACATTTAATTAGATTAGTATCTAAACCTAATATCGACTCCCAATTAATTTTTGATAAAATAGCGAGTTGAGGCTGGGTTTTAGTGTTAATTAATATAAGTACCAGATACAATCGGTATATTAATTGTACTAATTAATCCCCTAGTACTCATGATGATTAGTTGTTTATAGTTATAAGAGTTGTGGCCAATTATAATAACGTGTTTCTCTTATTATTATTTAACTTAACTACAATGCATTTTGTTGAACATATAAATTTTTAAGTAAATATCTGATGGCTAAGCTATTCTTTTGTTTTCTCTCCAGCCTGTCTAACAGCCTCTTATCAGACTCTGCCAGCAACTGAATCGAACATCCAATTAAGAAATTAATTCGAAGCGTCACTTCATCCGTTTAGTTCGAATTCTGACATTCACTATTATTAAAGAAGGTGTTTTGTTTTGCTAGAGTCTACTAGTGGTTGTCATACCTATAATTACGTATAAACGAATTACACAGATATTGTTTATTTACGTTAATTGGATATTTATGTATAAACTTTAAATGATCTAAAGATTTTATAGTAAACGCTAAATGCACATTTGGTTTACGACTAAACTCCAAATCCAAATATAAATATATAAAATGGTTAAGTAAAAACCAGCACACGAAAATGTTATTAAAACCTTATTTTTTCTTTTTAAAAAGACAATGTTTCAAGCATAAAGTGACAGATAAGTCTGTAATCTTCTTCTTTTGTCATATTATTTTAAAGTTCAATCTATAATTTAGGTACATGCTGTGAAGTATAAACAGTACCTATACAACCCATTAGATACCTATCTGATTGTCTTTCATAGTCATTATACAGGATCTGACGAAGCTGTAACGAGCGCGTAAATTAACACAGGCCATAAAATTCGCATTCATTATACAAATTCTCAGTATCACGTAAAACACTGCGATGTCGGAAGCAACGACAGAGAAAATTATTTATTACGAGCGATAAACGTTCATAGAAAATGTATAAACAGGACGCACCTACCTCATACAGCTTTATTACAATTTGGCGATAAAATACTTATTGAGTGCTATCACTCATCAAACATGACAAGTGATAAAGTGCGTTGATAACGAGGATGACTACATTTCAGTTTATATGATACCTTACAGGGTGACAACATAACGAACTCAGGGCAACCTCTACGTCCCAGGACAGCGGTTGGCATTATGCCTTAGGATTGGTGGTTAGCCCTAGGGACATTAAGAAGAGAATCGGTAACAATACACAATGACTGCACGAATAGCCGAGTGGCAGATCACCACCACAGAGTACAAGTTATAATGTTCTGTGAATCCACTGTGCGCGATATGCTGCGGGTTCGATCCCCACATAGGACAAGCATTACAATTTGCGTGACCCCCAAATGCTTGTTCAAAGTCTGGGTGCTCTTTGTGCCTATGATTTGAATGTTTTTAGGTAACTTACCACGCAAGTCGTAATTTTTTTTTAATACGGAATATTAAAAATAATGAAAATAAATAAGAAATAGCTTATTGCCTAGTATTTAAGATATTAATTAGAACTATGTCCACTACATCCGCTTAAATCTGATTCATTTAATTATTTGACTTGAAGCTCCAATGCGTTATAAAATAAACCTACATTGAAATATAAACTCTACTATCTATATAAACTAAACAAAACAAACAATGGTTTGTAATACTAAAATGTTTGTCATTTACAATGTAAAAACTGTAAATAAGGTACCAATTATATTCCGGCCTCGTCGCATCATCGATGTTTACATTTTCAGGACATCCTTTTTAGTACAATGTAGTTTAATTAAACTCTTCGAAGTCAGCACTTGAAAATCCAAACGTATTCTTTGCATTATTTATCGTATTTTGAGAACTGCGTGTCTAAACAGGGCTTGTATATCCACAGGTCGTAGATCCAATCTAAACGGAGTGCACATCAATGGATCTGATTATCGATTGCCAACCGGAAATGAGCGTGGAGAGTGACGGCCACTCCACTACTTCACCGACACACCAATGTAGGAAGAAACAGTAAACTCATTCCGGACTAAAAGAAAAACGTAGGTATATACCTATGTTTACTTACCGATAAACTTAAACAATATAGTTGAGCATGATACACAAACTCAGAATTAAAAGGCTAAAACTCCTTTATGGCGTAAGGGGCAAAGACAAAACCGCAAGAATTCAAACCTTTATAGAGCGAATAATTCTTATATGATAAGGGATCAACCTTTAGGTAGGCAACACACACGTCATGTTTAGTATGAAGAATATATTTTGAAGTGGCGCGTGACTTTCCCTTCATTTCCTCAAAACATGACATGTTAATGATTGTACTGTATGACTATTTGTTGTTATTGTTTAAAGTACAAACAGGTAATTAAGAATGATTGGAAAATAACTAAAATATTAAACAAAAAATGAAAATTTAGACAAATTTTGTCTATAGTTTCGTATGTAATTCTGTTGGTATACCTAAATAAATAAATAAGAAAATAAATAAATACATAAATAAATAAGTAATTGATAAATAAATAAACAAATAAATATTTCAATTAATAAATAAGTTTATTAAACTTTCGATGTGTAATAGTGAACAATAAAATAAGACAATGTAATTCGAAGCACACTAACTCGGCTAAACAGTTAACGTAACGAAGCTACTTGGGTTCTGTATTAAATGAGACTGCACAAAGCGCCTGTAAACCTAATGTCAATCACAACTGCACGCTTTTCCGATATTGTTGTTCTGTACCGTGATATGTGGTTGAGGTTTCGATCGCGTGCGAACTGGCTCTTCTGGTTATTATGCCTGCGTCAAAGACGCGCCGAGGAACCACTTCCTGCCATTTTAAAATGTTACATCTAAGTCATAATAATATCTCAAGGAAAATTTTAATAAGAGCTTAAGAGGGTAAAATAAATTTAATCTACATTTTAATGTCATTTTTTATTTAACTACTAACCATGACATTTAAATGCCATGGTTAGTAGTTATATATTTTTACAGATTTATGTTACATCTCATTAAAAATACTAACAAAAACCTGTCAAAAGTGGGATATTGCTTGAGTTCTGTTATCTCATTACGTATTTCAAATATGTTTGAAACTGATCCTTATAATGTTTTCACTAAAGTGCTTTTAGTAGGCGCTTGTATTTTCACACTCCACCTTGCCTTAACTATAATTTTTACCAGCAGTCTTCAAGAAATACCGAGTCGAATGACTATTTTGTGAAATTTCGACTGAGCAAGTCTAATTTGATGACACTTTTATAACTTTATAAAATACTAGCAGCCCGCCCCAGCTTCGCACGGGTATTTAACAAAAAAAAATTATAAAAAAATGAATATAACAAAGTCACCCGGGATAGTATATAATAGCTTTCCAACAGTGAAATAATTTTATCAAATCGGTTCAGTAGTTTCGGAGCCTATTCTATGCAAACAAACAAATCTTTCCTCTTTATAATATCATATCAAGTATAGATATATATATAAATTTTCATATAGGGAAAAACCTTAGGTATATGAATAAATAGGGTTCCTACATTTTACAGACACGGTCCTAACATCATAAACATAAATTTGTGTGCCGGAATGTTTAACCAATAACATAATATTTAATATTAATTTAACCACACGTTGATCACTAACGGATTACATGGGATGAGTTGAGAGTATTAGCGGGTTGTGCTATAACAATTAGAGCCGACACACTAATTGAAATCATGTCCATCATAAATTGCTGAGCAAATAATCGTTATTAAAATTGAACTACGTAGGTAGTACCAGATTAAACCGCAAAGAACCCACATTGTTAATTTGATTTCCTTCATCGTTAGTCGCTTTTATTCTCATATTTTGTAGCTAAATATCATTAAAATTTGATAAAAAAATATATTTACATTGTGTAGAATGTTTATTTACAAGTATTTTGGCGACAACTCGAATAACAATATTCAGAAAAAAGTATGAAGTATATATCTAAATCACTGCACTATCTCTCCTGAAACGAAAGGTAAGTAACCAAAACAACACTCGTACTACTCGTATTGTTAACCAGATTCTCAATATCGCCGATTTAAAGTCCAAGTAACATTGGTGCTTTAAAAGTAATAGTCCCTCTGAAACCCAATTATTGGCGCGATATCAAGCGGCCACTAAAAGTTCCGAACAGAAAAACCCAATTACTCTTTGACAGTCTTTCACGTCACATGTGCATATTATGACACCTTTTTATCTCTAGCAGTCTGGAAAAAAATAACACAATACCCAGCAAAAACTTCGACCTGAGTTTGTTTTTCATTTATGTGTTAATACAATGATATATATATTTAAAAAAAAGCAATTTTGAGACTCACTGGCAAGGCCAGAAATCAAAGTACTTTGTCACATATCCATTCATATACAATCTATGTAGACGTATAAAAGTACAGAAGCACTAAATCGCAGAAAGTGTATCGAAAGCGCAGTTAGTAATGGCAGGAGTGTGTGCACTTAAAGCCACTACTCAGGTGAACTGGTAGGACTCGCGGCAAGTGAGCTTGACCCATATTTTAAAGCTATTGATCGCGGAGCTTTCGCAAAGGCTCCACACACTGAGCAATTTCCCGCCATGTTTATCTGGCGCAGTTAAAGGTATTCTCCAGAAAAGGGGGTAAATTAATCTATATTTAAGACGTTTTGGTTTTAAACTTTTCAACGTTTGAAGTCATTTTAAGTTTGATGTCTTAATCAAAAAGATGACGGCGTTAATGGATTTTTTGTTTTTGATTATAAACAAATATAAATTAGCTGGTCGAAGTCACACTGGTTAGTCTCACTTTTATCGTTGAAACAACAATATTTCACCAGGGACATCCAATATTGATTAACAAGATGCAGCCTATTATCGTAACACATTTTCATGCAGTCCTTGACCCGTTAAAGGTTATTAGGTCATCAAAACTACGCAATAGATATTTTATATTTTTGCTTCTTCCAGTTTTACAATGGAAAATATGTTTATAATAGCATTCGTAAATATATTTTTTTTAATTTGTACTTTCTTCTTTTTAGTACGATAAAAAAAAAAACAAATATTATACATCACTGATTTGGGGTCATTAGTAACTTTGCAATTGTTAATGAGAGTTTAATATAGCGTGCCTTTGACGGTACGTCAAAGGTTTATTAATTTAAAAAATGCTCCTTTATTCTGTATATCTCACTAGCTGTTGCCCAAGGTTCCGCCCGCGTCGATCTCGGTTATCGCGGCAAAAAGTAGCATAGCTCTTTCTTAGATTCCAAGCTTACCCCATACCGTAAAAGCAATAGCGTAAAAGACAGACAGACAGATTTAGATTCGCTTTTATAATATTAGTATGGATTAGGTAAAAGTTGCGACGGCTTTACATTTGTTATGTCTGGCTTTTACTACTTATTGTATAAAATTAGGTTTCCGTAGTTAGATACCTGGCTGAGAATATGAAATAACATAATATAATGTTGTAATATCAAAATAACTCGCAGAATATTAAATTCCCAACCAAGAAAAATAACTTACTCCTTGCTCTCAGAAAAATACATAAGTAATACACTGATGTAAGACACCTATTAGGACTTAAAAGAAAATATAAATACAATAATATCATTCTGTAACTACTCCATTGCTCAGTAAAGAGTTTCCTTCAAGAAAGAAGGATCTAACTCTCGCATACTTGATTTGACAATGACTGCTTTCTTGGCAATGTCTTAGTTAGTCAAGAATATACGTTTTTTTGATACTGCGAAATTTCTTCTGTCAACTTGGAAATTTTCTGTTGACCCGGGTGAATCATGGACATCTTCCGCTTTGTGGAAGATGAAGGGATATTCCGGACTCTTAGCAGCTAAACCAGTGGGGTACTTCGAATCTCATGTCTCTTTACCGGGGACCGAGCACTTGCAATCTACCGCGATCCCTACGATAGGTATACATGTCTTGGACCATAGGCTAGCTGCGAGCATTAAAAAAATATAGAGCCGGATAAAAAAAAAAGACCACGAAACTCACACTCGGGTATTTTGCATTCACCGCTATGACGTCTGTTAACCGCAAATTCCACAAGTTAGTGTAACATGTACCTATGATTAATACTATGTTGTTGTTTCCCGTTTCTCATTACAGTATCACATTAACGCCAGTCTTACTTCTACATTCAAGGCATACACAACACCTGTAATGTGGTAAACAGTACACCAGTGATTAACACTCATGTGGTCAAAATGTCTACGGAAATTGTGTCATCTCTTGGTGATGCCGACGTTGTTACAGAGTTGTTAACGACGGTAGGAATGGCGTCTTCAGAATCAACGATAAATACAAGTGAATCAATACCATCATCAACGGAACTGAGTGAACAGTTAACCATCAGCCCAAGTGTTCTCAATACGACTGACATCGAACATGGATTATTATACAGTGACACCTCAATATTTGAAATTTTCATCGGAATTGAAATTCTCATGACAACTATTGAGTTAATTGTATCACTCTTAGCAGCTATCAAAATGCCTCGGTGGAGGCGTAACTACAGAAATCAAATGTTAATGCAATTAACCTTCGCTAGATTTATCAAACGAATTATATTCACATTTAAGTTTTTAGACGATCATCATAAGATGACACATTTTAACTTAGTCACTAACTTAATACATTGTTTTAGAATTTATATAGATTTTGTTATAGTTGTTTTAGTATTCTTTTTTATAAAACACATGTATAACAGCTTAATAATAGTCTTAGTGAAAATAAGTCACAATAGTTTTTATAGGGTGTTGAGTTGCTCGTGGTTGATTCCGATACCGATAAGCATTGCGTGGACGGTCGTAATCATCACTAAGATTGTGGACGACTGGTACGTGAACTTGTTAATCTGCAGCGTGTTCAGATGGCCGCTCATATTTCTGGGCACTGGACTTTACATCACTATATTATACAGAGTGTTATCAGATAAAATTCGTCAGTTTGCCAGAAGTTTGACAGTAGTCACGTTCTTTTTATGTTTAACAATAAATTTTTATTTATTCTCAAAGGATGTCATCGACTTGTACTGTATTAAATCCTTATCTACTTTATTAATAAGTTATATATCAGGTTTTCTTATGAATGTACTTATACTTATTTTGTACATAGTTTTAATTAAATTAAGTTGCAATAACAACGCGCAGTCGTTGAGATCATCACCTGAGTATAGTTTAGCAGACGTTACCGTTAAATGTTGACATTCTCAGAGGATCAAGTCTGTGTTTCTAATTGGTGTAGCTTTCTCAGTAATTAAGGAATTACAATTTATTTTACACATGAAGTCGTTTCATTGTCTTGAGTCCTGTAACAAAAAGAATCACAATCCTGTGCGCGGCAAAACCCGGATTACAAACGACAGGATGCAGTAACAAATGATTCAGGTAATTTTAGCAATACTGTTTTCCTGTCAAAAGTCATTTCATACAATGTTGTTTATTGTTAACTAATATTCTAATCATAAACGTAACATAAAGTTAACAAATACATATTTAATTACACCAGCATGTTTCTCGAAGTTAATTTCATTGACGTATGCTGATTGCTGATAAGTTCAGAATTCATTAAAATTTATTTATAGGACATTTAATCCACGTATTGTATTTCCTTTAAATATATATTACTGAACTTACCTATTGTAAGAAATAGTTTGAATGACCCAGCTTAGTAAATACATACCTACTTAGGTACTTCTTAAGTTCTAGAAAAATATATGGCAAACAAAACGTTAACAACACAATCTACCTCGCCGTAACTCTTCGCAAAACAACATCATTGGAAAAAGAAGTTAAACAAGCGTGGGAGTCGTAACAGCCTCCCTCGAGAAAAGGGCGTAATCTTTGTTTGGAAATAAGAAATAAGCTTCCCGAGAAAACTGCGAAGCCTTAGATATTTGACACACAACACTGAGTACTGTAATATTTTTATGTCTTTATGTTAGCTGCACCCACAAAGTGATACCAATTGAATAAAACTACTTATAGCAACTTGTGAAGTAACTACGCCATCGGCAGCGGGATGTTGATCATTAGAAATAGCAACCGATACAAGTTCTAAAGGTAAAATTACTTGTTGTTAATACAAAGGCAGACTCTCTAGTCGAGATAAATTACAGTATTTTAATGGATAAAAATATTGCCAAGTCAATGTCTGCTTCATTAGACTAATTAAATTTTTTTTTACTAAACTAATTACCGCTAAGTAATGATTGATCATAAACACGTAATTAATGCATCTGAGCCCATTCTAGATTGAAACAAAAAAAAGCAAACCGCTAAGTGGTTATTTTGTTACAGTAAACGTACTGTAACAAAATAACCACTTAGCGGTTTACCTTTTTGCATTTTTTCCTTGGTCAACCAAGGAAAAATTTTGTATACCATTCAATAACAGTAAGCCAGCTTGATTATCAATTGTTTTCCTTTCTTTTAAAAATAATAAATTATTTATATACTAATAAATTAGGTCACATTTGTTTATCATATTTGTCTATTTTATATAATATTCAAACTACACCGGTCGACGTCATCACAACGCCGGCCATAGCTGAAAATGCAGAGCGATGCCCGTTTCGCACAGATGTGACGCATATTTCCCCGAACCTTTGTATTCCTTATTTGTTTTTTTTTTTATTAATTTATGGGTCGCATTTGGCGCCAATAAACGCTTTATCTGTCTTTTTCTTTCTTTTAATGATAGGCTTTTCCTTTTAGTAAGATTGTTCCTGGATAGTGTTTTAGAGAACGCGTAAATTATAATTGTGGGTTATAATATGTACCTACCTATAATATTTCTGAGTTTTTTGGTTTCAAGATTTGTTAGAATTCAACAACTGTTCAGGATTGTTCAAACCATTTAATAATTAGTGGTCACTGGCCGAAACCGCGGGCCTATTTAATTAAAAAAATTGGCAGTATTGTGTGTTTAGGACAGATATTTAAGAAGGCTCCTATTTTGTATATTTTACTTATCCTTTACACATAAAACGATGGTGGCTTTAATTAGCTTGTAAAACCATGTTAAACTTACCAAATAACTACGTAAAACCTGTATGATGTAGTCGGGTACAAATGAAATTCGAGTAGAGTAGAGGTAATACTATCTACATAATAACATTGCCTGAATATTTGGAAAAACAAACCGTTGCGCGCGAAAGCTCTCAATCAAAAGATATACACTTCGACCTCCGCACAGCCACTTCTAGGATACCATCCCGTAGTCTGAACATGCAAAAGTATTTAATAAGTTTGCACACAATACATTATGTTAACATTCGAAACAAACGAATGCTGAAAACAGGCCAATATGGACTCATTTGAATACAATTCCACATTTGAATCTATAAACCTGTGAGAGATGTCTCCTTGATTTGCAGCTAATTGGATTGGAGGACATTTGAGTAAATTGAGTGGAATCCCGAAGGTTTGATACCTGGTTAAAGTTATTGCGTTCTCAGCGAGTGGGTCAAGGGCATGCATAAGTGAATCAATAATTACTATCAGTGACGCACATCGACGGATAAATGTGTGATGTTTTAAGCTCTGCAAGCGAGCATTATAATTAAAGCTGGCTATCTAACTTGTGAGTCATATTCGATGATAACAGGTGTTTTGCTTAATCATCGGACATTTACTTTGACCTGTTTTTGCTTTGATATCCTAAAGAGATGAAAAGTGCTGGAAGTATACGGGGTAAAGGATGTTGTATGAACTAGGTAATAATTTCTTATCTCTACATAATACATGCGTTTGATAAATACTTACAATATTTCCACTTACGTTTACGTTTGCACTTACGGTTAGGAGATACAAAAAAATAAAACCATCAGCAAATTAAATCTAGTAAAAATTTAATTTAGGATCACAATAATAGAATACAAGTTGATTTTAATTTTACAATATCACCACTAGTTAATTAAGGAGCAAGGTGTATGCAAAAGGTTTAAGAGTTCCTTTCAGAAATAAATGCATTTTCTAACCCAAACAAATGCAAATATTCTTATCTTAATAATTCAGAAGATATTTTCTCGAAAACCAATATATGTAGTACAAACACAAGTAGAATGTGTTCGATGTTGCGAATGTAATCTTGCAGATGGATATTGCATCGCCGACCTCCTCCTACCCTCACAATTACAACATGTACATATGTACCTATACATACGTACCTAATGTTAAAACTATTATTATACCTTACATATTGCATTCTCAAGACGTAAACAGTCGATAAATAGAAATTCATAGGTACATCGAAACAGAAAAACGAACTATAAAATTTATAATTATTTAACAAACAGTAAAATTTCCCATAAATACAACCTCTATGCAGCGACAGGTAATTAAAAACCATTATCGGAAGCTCATGGATTAACAACTTTATTTACAGAAATGTTAGAGACAAGCCGTTATTATGTTAACTAACAGGTTTCATAAACTGTTACAAAATATTTGAGATTGAAAATGGACGGAGAGCGGCGGAGCGCGGTGCGCACGCGCCGGCGAGAGCGCGCCTAGGCGCAGCTGCACGCGCAGCGCTTCACACGCTTTTCGCTATTTACCAAAGCGTCCACGCTGCGGACTGAGCGAGGCTGCAAGTCTGTAAACATAAAATACATCAATATTCGCCGTATAAAGGCTCTTCTATCATTTGTTGCCCCAAATTCGTGACGAATTTTTCTAAGTAATACAATGAGTACAGATTCCTTTCATTACGCGCAATAGTTGTGGTTTGTTTTACCTGGGTGTTTCTTACTACTACATACATATCACATATATATTATCACTACACTGTTAATATGTAAGTATTAACAAAATATTTAGATCACTGTTAATCTACCTAAACGACTGTTAACAAGTACATTATGTAATAGTTTATCGTCTGAAATTCTTTTGATCTCTGTGTAATTATTGAAACAATGTTAGTTCATGGAGTTGACGACCGCAGTCTCTCAGCAAAGGATTACTTAGTATATATTACTAAATTAGTACGAAATACTGTTCTTAATTAACTCGACAGCGGTAGTGGAAATTAACTAAACAACTGATAAACATCATAAATATACTTATATAAACAGAGTGCTCTATGTATTTTGAAATTTTGCCATGAGCTTTAAGAAACAAATAATTATCGCTTACATCTTTAGAACTTTGAAATCTTATTATCACTTTCAAGAGTAGAGTTTTATGAATTTACAAGAATTAAAGACCCTTTCTTTAGCCTCCATTGTTTAGAATTTTCTGCATGAAGAACAATCCTCAGAGAATCAATGTTATCTTACTAAGGAAAACAGCGTGCATATTAACTACTAAATTCTACGAACTGCTGTATAACGCCTGACTGTCAATGCTTCTATAGGTACATAACCTAAACTCAATATAAAGTGACCAATTAATAAGTAGTTTTAGCGGTCAATTCACATTATTGTCTGTAATTTATTGCGTATACAAGTGACATAAATTATTGGAAGTGTGACGCATGTGTTTTTGCGGTAGACATCGAGTCTACTCATTAATTTAATTGAGGAAATAATTACGTAAAATAGCAGTACCAGTACTCAACAGGTAGGATTATGACGTATGTTGAACTATGATTCGTTCTACACGCACTAAACGTTAACTAATTGTAGAGTTAATGCGGTTTTGAACAAAATCAGAAAAATTTGCTTAACTCTTCTTTTTGTCCTGGTGGAATCCTCATGGACTTCCTTCGCCCTGAGGAGACAGAAGGGTGTGCCGGACTCTTAGCGGGAAAATTGAGAGCGACCGTTCTCTTCTGCCGGGGCCAGGCAGAAACGTTTTTACAACCACAGCGAAATTTGCTAAACCTAAGTATTTATTATTAGATTGTATCGCGTCAATTTCTTTAATTATCTCTCTATGCTGTGCAGCTTAAAGATTTTTCACCCTAAAAGTTATAAGCTGTACGCTTTTTATCCAGATAAACATTTGTAAGGTTCTTACTCTGTAACGGGATAGTCTGGCTATGATTAATTAGATAAATCGCGAAGCGAACAAAGCGGCCAAGTTCGGCACCCACAATAAGCAAGTTATAAAATCATTTATATATATATGTTTACAGTATGTTTTTTATACATTGTAGGGTTTAAAAAACATAGATACCTACCTAACACTGTAAACATTAGGTCAACTGCAACTTACACATTTTGTTTACAAAAGCAGATGTTATTTAAACAAGACTTGGTTAATTAATGAGCATCAAAGTTCAAACTTGTCTGCGCAACTTATTTTTCTGCTTAGTACAGCAATTTTTGACCGTCAAACTTTGGCTAAAAAAAGAAAATCAACATTGAAGGTGGTACGAAAAGCTAAAACGAATCGATCGAAAGTGTACACAATCACACTGATCTATTTACATAAATTATTATATTTTATATTATGATAGGTACATACTTATAAAAAGTTGACAATTATTTGTCCAAAAACTGACTAACCCGTGTACCTTTTTTGGTAATTTACCCACTCTGCCATAAATGCGATGTTTTTTTTTGAAAATTATGTTTATATACTTAACGTATGTAATTATGTATGAACGATCTCAAAGCATTCAACTCACGAAAGTATAATTAATCTATAACTATGGATAAAAAAAAACTACATATTACTAGATGATAAACAGATTAACTGTGATAAGTCTTTCGTTTCTTACAATGTGGCCTCTCGTCCGTGGGCATGGGCATGTCCTGCGGCAGCAGCAGCGTGCGCGGCGGGCGCTGCGCGGGCGCCATGTCGGGTCGCGCCTCGCTCTGCTGCTCCTCCGCTTGCGCGCGCGCCTCCGCCTCCGCTTCCGCTTCAGCCGCCGCTGCCAGCGTCTTCACGATAGTCTTCACCTGTAAGGAAATTTCCTTCTTTCATTATTCATAGAGCATACCTATAACAAGAGATGGCATGATGTCACGATCATTGAGAAGAGGCTACATAGAATTGAGAATAAACCAGGCTCCAAAACTTATGTCATGTCAAACCAAGTATTTTAATCTATAACAATAAACCAACTTTACAAAATTGATGGTTTAATTTACTTTAAGCTATATTAGGCATTAGTAGAACCGTTAATATAAAATATACATTGTACACATCATCGTATCTATATTCAATCGGTAAGCTACTTGTAACTTTTTTATGTATAAGTAAATTCAAGACTAACTATAAATAATAACTTTAATACAAGTGTATTAACCTAGGCACTGTATAAATACTTCTAGTTCAATTTATTTATGATACGGCGAGGTAAGTGCCCATAACTTGTAAACGGGCGTCCCCAGATGGCTCCGAAATTTACCTTCACTTAACCTTACGATTTCCCAAGTTAGAACTAAAATACTATTGAATAAAACTCCCTTTGCGGAAAAATAAGGTCGCTCGAGTTTGAAAATAAAATGAAATGGTACATTAGATAGTATTAAATATGTAGTATACTATGAAAATAAACTGAAAATAAGCCAAAAACATTATAAAAATGTTTAAATTTAATTTCAGGAACTCTTGTCATAGACCGTGATTTAATTACTTAGAAACTGGCAATAACAAGGACCACAAAGCATCGGTAAATTGTTTATTTATCATACAGACAAAATATACTGTTAATAAATTAACAACATAGTAGTAGTAGCCAACTACTTTAGTTCACGTGTGTTTCGATGTCACTGCTACTTTAAACAGGGAAAAAATTAAACATACCCAAATTGAATTTTGGACGGATAATTATGTTACGGGAACAAACTTCCTGACACAAATGTAGAGTTGTCGTCCCAACTTAATTATAAACATCCCAATTTGTGAGTGAGAGAACGCGAAACCTCATCCTTCAAGCATACTGAATATTTTATGATCCATTATCCTTTTACCTAGTCGCTACTAAGGAATCTTTAATATTATTAACGATACCTAAACAATGGTTTACATAATTAGAAATGTTTTGTTACTTACCTAAGAAACAGAACATTTCTAATTAATCTTCTAATCTTAGTCGCCTACATAGTGTCTACCTAGACACTAGACGACTAAGATTTCAAAATTTTACAAGAATTAGCAAATATTTATTTTATTTATATTATATTTAAAACGAATTCCTGTATCGAGTTAATAATATAAATAGCAATGAATTCATTTGTTATCATAACCACGGCCAAAACAATCACTTTGACGTATTATAACTTATTTCAGATAATTTTTCTTCCTGTTTTAAACTCGGTGACCGTTTTTGTCTTACAAAGCAAACTCTTACCTAACACTTAACATTAACCAAACACATCTTAGCATTCATCAAATATAAAAAAAAAAAAAAAAAAATTACTAAGACCACGAAATACATAGTTTATATATTTTTGAACAAAGACTTCTCATAAATAAATGAGGTCAAAATGTGCCCTATAAATGAATCGAAATGTGACGCGCCGGAAATATAAATTTAAGTTAAAACGCCCAAAAACAAAATTCGTTTGAAGCAGGATCCGTTCAAATTATATTAATTAAAAAAGACCTGTAATTTTTACGAGCACAAATATAACACAATCTTCAGTAACAATTCATTATTTTCCTGCAAAAAGAATAATGTAAACAAAATTATTTATATACTTGCGGTCGTCGTTAAGTTTTGTTTTATTATAAAATAACTTTTGCTCGCGGGTCCGTCTGCGTGGCTGTTGGTATAGCGGAAAAAACTAGCCTATGTTTTTACTTGTATAGAATGAATAGAAAAACGGACATTATTGTGTAGTTTATTTTAAAATTTATTAGATTTATATGGATAAATACATTAACCCTTAATGCGTACAAGAGTCTCAAATTCTCAAAGTGATAAAATTAAAACATTTACATGTTCATACTAGTGGCCGCAGTTCATACTTGATATGCGCTCTATAGTTTACTTGTTTATTCCTCTAAGGTTTAAACCTCCTACACATTATAATACCTAATTAAAAATAGAAGTAGCGTAACATTAAAATGTTTTCTAAGTTGAGCAGTCTTGTAAAATAACAAATGAGGCTTGAAAATATGTAATAATTAGATATTTACCTCTTGCATGTCGTTGTCAATTTGTGGGTCGCGGCGCTGGTTGGCGGCGGCTTCCTCAGCAGTGCGGTGGATCATGTGCAACTCCTCGGGGCTCAAGTTCCAAGGCAGGTTCATTTGGACTGCCGTGCCGTCCATGGGGATCTTTTGGATCTGCGCATAACCCTACGGAATTGTAAAAAAATAATTCTAAACCTAGCATTAGAGAAACAGAGTTAAGCTAATGGCAGAAAAGAGGAAACACTTTCAACCAACAGTAGGTAATAGCAAGCTAAAACGGTATTGATGAAACCTTGCATAAAGTAAGAAGAGTAATGGTGCACCTACGTAAAATATGTAATATATCAAAACATTACAAAAATTAATCTAAAGTATTTGAATATGATAAGCTCCGCTAAATAACTCCAATGAAATTAAAATAGAACGAAATGTTTCATTAAAAAGAATATACATGGCGAACGATTGAAGGCAAGTAAACGAAACATATTTATTACCTCAGACTGGTCAAGTTCCTGCGTGGGCGCAGATTGGGGAACAAACTGATGGAGTCCGGTAGGTTGCTGTAATGAAAAATAAACAAGAATTTTAATCATACTGTCAAAAACATTGGTAAATTCTACTGGCATCCTCGACAGCTGTACTTCGTAAAAGAATTGTAAGGTAACCACGCACGCACACGTTTACAAGTCGAGTTCTTTAACCTTTACAAAGAAAACGCTTCAGTAAACTCAATGTTAAGTTTTGTTTCTAAGTTTAATAATTCTTTAATTATTCGTTCAATTCTGTATAAAATTCAAGTGATTTCGTTGCTCAATAGTTACGCTACGAGGTTATTAATTTTAAGCAACTTTCTCCTAAAATCAGAATAAACATGTAATGAAATCATTGATATACGTATCTAAATCTAGGCACGTTTAATAAATGACGTTCATGTATTTGAGATACCAATTATAACAGTATAATTGGTATCTCAAATACATATTATAAAAACGTCATAATTTTACAGCATTCTACATGGCAACAAATGAATCATGACAGATTTATTATTACATAATTACGATTCTTCACATGATTCTTGAGTATTTATTTAAATTATTCAACATTATTGGCAAGTGCTATTATCGAGGTACGTCCATACATACATAATGTTATACATTAAGCTTCCGTATATGACTTTTGCAATATTGAACTTGTAAATTGCTTGCTAACGGAATATTTTTTGCAGACTCTCCATGTTTTTTGACATCTTACTTCTTGCTTGAATTATTGAATTAGTAAGACGACATTGACAATGTCTCTTAGGACAAAAAGTAAGAAAAAACCTAAAGAGATATCATTATATACATTGTCATTATCTAAGATAATGAAGTCGTACTAGATAGTGTAATATAGGCCTACTGTAAATTATGTAATTTAATTTATTTTCACTGAGGCCCAGATGTTAGGATTCAACTTATCTACTGGGAAAATAAGTTCAAAATCCAATAATCTTAATAATTGTACTTTTTGTAAGTACAATTATTAATATTTTGGGTACTACAAAGTGTATAGCGCCAAAATTACCCGGCGCAAATATATGAATTCGGCGACAAAGACGACCAAATAAATTAAGTATGTACTTCGAACTTGCTCCAGCTGCAACTAAATTTTAACTTAAAGTTTTCATATAAGTTAGTAGTCGACAGCGCGTCTGATTAAAACGAAATGCGAATATCAACCTTAGTGCGCTAAATTAAGGGTTCTCAATATCAAAGTTTCACCAGTCATGCGCTATTCTGACGTTCATCCTCTGAAGGTAAATACTAAAGCAGCTGCGTATGCTCATGAGTGATAATTAAACCTGCTTCGTAGTAGGCAATGCTAATTTATTCTAAAATGTTGTAGCTTCAAATAATTCCTATATTTATTAAATACTTTGTCGAAATAGAAAAACAATCTAAATATATATAACTCAAAGGTGACTGACATAGTGATGTATCAACGCACAGCCCAAACCACTGGACGGATCGGGCTGAAATTTGGCATGCAGTAGATGTTATGACGTAGACGTCCGCTAAGAAAGGATTTTGATCAATTCTACCCCCAAGGGCATACAATAGGGGATGAAACTTTGTCAATTTTAAACCGATCGGGCTGAGACTTTGCATGCATAAAGCTTCTATGACTTAGGCATCCCCTTAGAAAGGATTTTGATAAATTCCACCCCTAAGGGGATAAAATAGGGGATGAAAGTTTGTATAAATCTTTTTAGATTTTCGACTGATTGAACTGAAATTAAAGATAGGAGCTACTATGATGAAGACGTCCGCTTAATTTTGATATTTAACAAATTTTATACGCTAAACAAAATTAAAGCCGCAAAAACTGTACCTAATTATAATAATACTTCTTAACGCGAGCGAAGCCGCGGGCAAAAGCTAGTAATATATATTTTGTGTAATATTGTGAGCATATTGCTTTGCTCTTTATTCATTTTTTTAAACTATGAAAACTCAGTCGTAATTTTGTCGCTCAAAATAGATTTTAATGTATTTTAAAATCAAAACCGCTGGAGAGATTTTGATTGGAAAAGTTATGGGGAAAGAGAGTTTGTAGGTTGATTATGCATAGATCTGCAAAATTTTTATTTCGGTTTGATAATATGTTTGGCCTTTACTACTATAAAACACTTCAAGGATAGGTACAGGATATTTTATTCAGATAAGAAACTTCTAATGACGCAACAATAAGATAAAATTAAGCTAAAACAAATTAGAGAGCCGATTTAAATTTATTTATTATGTATGGAACAGCTAGTATTTATATTACTTGAATTACCTCAGCCTATCACGGTGCTTTGCTGAACTTTGTCTCCAATTGAGTTATTATTTAAAATTGAGCAGGTAATTATTCTAAGTTGATAAAATGGTATGGCTTAATTGTTATGTAACATATAACTACTCATGCATCATACAGTAATAACTTGGACTTACTGAGTAGTAACTGACCTCGTTCTGGTCCTGGTTCTGCGGGGGCGGGGGCGGCGCGAAGGGGCCCATGGTCTCCGGCGGCGGCATGTTGTGCGGCGCGGGGATGGCGATCACGCGCTGTACGTGGATACGCATCTCACGGGGACCTCCCATCTGCTCCTCCGAAGAGTCCCAGGGCATCTGTACGAAAAAAAATAATATATTTGAAATAGTTCTTCATATTCCATCTCTACTTTCTCCGCCTGGAATTCATGAAAACCAGAATTAAACAAGCGATCATTTGTTTTATAGTGGGTGTCGAATAATCCCGTAAAAGTGCGTTGCCACTTCACTAATCCGTCACTTAATCATTAACCTAGTTAACTCAATCACGGTAACGTATGGCGGTCACTGCGTGTTACATTATGAGTCTTAAAATTACCTCGATAAATATGTATTCATGAGCGAAGTCATCTAATAAACGACTCTAAGTAATCCGTGATAAGTACATTAGCATTGTAATATGAAATTATCGGGGAACAAAGGATAATAGAGGCTCGATCATGTCTGTTATGAATAATGCATGCAGTTGCGCAAACGCACCGGGAGCGTCACATCTCGGTGAGATAAACACGGGCGATCAGGAAGCAATGACCGCTGACACCCGAGGACGTGGGCCTTGCGCCTGCGCAGTGCGCGCAGCCCGCGCCCGCCCCGCATAAAGCCGACGAACTCTTCACGTCACGCCCCGTAGACGTCGATGTGTCAAAACTAATAAACACCCACGCCGCAAAATTTTACACTACTCAAAAGCACTGTCAAGTTAATATGCTCAACAACAGACCTTGGCCTATGTAAGGTCAAAACAGACACCTTATAAGTATTATTTGCAAAATGAGGATAAGTCGATGCCAATCCAAAATTGAAAATGTTAGATCAACAAAAAGATCTAGTGTAACAAGTACACAAAAACGTTGTACGAACAAAGAAACCCATGAAATAAAAACCTATCCAGCAGACAAAGAATTAGGATAACGAATATTAATATTCTAATGATGATGCCGCGGTTGATGCGGAACGAGACAAAAACACGGAAGCGGCGACGAGCACAGTATTGTCCATTCATCCTTGGACGTTAGCTCCTCACTATGCCTTACTCGTGGACACGGCTATGTCCGATATGAGCCATTGTCAGATATAATTGATGGCCAAGAACCGGTACCGACTACTGCGTTTATTAGGAATAATTGAAATAATTAATGTGATTAGTTTTCCTATCAGATTTATTCTAAAGATGCTTCTTCTTGTCCGTAATTCTGTATTAACCTAGTGCGCGTTTAATCATATACTCAATCTTTAATAAGTTTTTGTATTGATGGAGTTTGAAGTCAGATGCAATATTTTACTTTACTATAACTTTACTTACAAAGTTAATAATAAAAATCTAAATTATAATCTATTACATCTGAACATAATTAACAATATTTTAAAACTAGATATGTATCTACTAGGTTTTACATGTTCATGTGTATGTCCAGCTTCGTATATTACTACCACTTGATTGCACTGTTGCTATAATAAGGTTACTATGAAGTCTTCAGATAGATGGATGAAAATAAAACATCTCGAAATATAGTTAATGTCAATTTCCCATAATCTCTGAATGTGACAGAATGTCTTTAGCGTCTTTAATGCCACGAACGAAAACTTGACATCAAAACAGCGATCGTTTTATAATTTTATTGACAAAGGTTAACTACGATAATCATTATTAATTTTGGGTATTATTTTATGGATCTAAGATTTACGAATTTATTATAGCTTTAATCCGCGAATTCTTCCGCGTAGAATAACAACAAACAAAACCTTTACAGTCATAGAAAAGAATATCAAACTCCATATTAGACTGTATATATGTTTATATCTGCAAATATACGTAGAAATCAACATAACCGTTTTGCATAAAAGATTGGAGTTGTATGATTTAATATTGGAATAGGTCAAGTAAAGCGTAAAATCACAACTATATTTGTAATATAATGGATTTAATATATTTCTTTTGCACAGGCCTTTGCCGAAGCTATTGCGATCGCCTTCCAGTCTTACCGGGTCCAGCTGTATACCGTATTATACATGAACCGAAAGCCTATCTGACCTCCACTACCCATTTACTGGATACCTTATTCCATAGTAAGACATGATTTTAAATAGTAAAAAAAATTGTGTAATAATAATTGGTGCTGATTATAATTCAATAGGACGTGGCTTCATACCTATTTGCCTTGGCTGCTTCCACCTTTTCGGTCCACATTCGAGTGCACCTACTCGCGTAACTGTACTTCCGTTTGCTATATAACTATTTCCGGACAAACTACACCCGAAACCAGTCCATTATCTCATGACCATATATATATAACATACATCTAACGTAATATAATATGCAAATTAAATGTCCTACAAGTTGCGCACTCAATAATTAATTTTAGATCCTTATATGATGATAATAGCAAGGTTATAAAATAAATATATTATTTATTTATTTTACTTTTCTGTAACTTTGATTTTTTAAACAAACATGTTTTTTTTTCTATCTAAGCTAAATTATTAATTTCAAACAGATTTTAAAAGAGAAGTCCAATTAATATTAAAATATATAAAAGTTAGCATTGATATAAAATATATTGATTATTGCTAAACGTTATCTAATTAACATAATCATTTCAACGTACTTACGTACGTACATTTAAATAATCTTATCATAATAGCGCTGACTGACCACTTTCGTCCAAAAATTAGTAAGAAGTGAGTAAGTTTTTACACAAACCGTGGAAAATGTATTTTGTTTACCGTAAGTATGTTTACATTACCATCTGTTTTATGTTTATTAATTTAGTTAAATGAGTGTTATGTAATCACCGGAGCAAGACTGATCTCGGAAGGTCGACAGCTGCTCTGTATTTCCTGTATATAGACATACCAGCTGTGTCCCGCGGTTTAATCCGCCGTTAATTTAAAATTGATTGATTTGCAAGCTTTTAAACTTAAGTCTTTTTGCACTATTCCTAAGTTTTTTAGCGTCACGTTAAATGTGTTAAATATGGTCATAAATTATCTAGAATATGGCGCGATCATATTCAGAAAAACAAACGAACTTTTCAGCTTTATTACATTAGTATAGATGATATAAATATAACATATCTTATATGTACATAATACATCTATTCATATATGTTACATCCATAGAGTAAACATAGACAAGCATAGAGCGTGTGCATCGCTAGGAGCCCCTTATGTAATGCGCTTGTTTACCGATTTATGTGATTTTCCGAGCGACAAAAATATCAACGGTTCCAATATTATTAGGGTAATATTAGGTTTTGTGACAGTTTTAATAAAGCGGTGCGCTCTGTTTTGACACTAATTGTACGTTTTTACATGTTCATACTAGCCATCAGTTCATACTCGATACGCGCACTTTATAGTTTACTTATTTATTCCTCTAAGGTTACATCACACACAAAATACAAAGAAGACCTCGAATATTTGGTTCCGGATGCTTTCTATTGAAATAATTGATATAAATTATTAGTTATTTTGTTTTGTTATTGTTCATTTAAGCTTGTACCCAACAACGGTAACAATACAAGTTCATTAATATTCGTAAGGAACAAGGACGTTCCTTGATTTACGTAATCTAATAAAGTTTATCACAAAGCGTTACATTATTGTCTTTGGATCTATGCGACTAAAAGTAGATTGTCCCATACTTTTTTGTCTTTTACTGCATTGATAAACACTTACTTCCATACAATAGCAATAGTATACAATAGTAGTGCCTACGTATACTTCAAATAAATTCATTTTTTACATATTAAGCAACAATGCAGTCAATGCTTATTAAATATTTAGTACGTAACCTGCATTCTAGATCTATAGTCACGCTAGATCTATAGCAATACATTCTATTTCATGATCATGAAATATTAACCATATTTATTTACATTACAAGTACTGAACGTAAATATAAAAAAATATGTAGGTATCACAAACACAAAGCCAAAGATAATATAGATATTAAGCTTTAATTAATTGACTACTTTCAGAGGTATTCTTTTTTTTTTTTTGCTTCCCTATTTCTTCAGTTCACAGCAGATAATTAATAAGACAATTTAAGGATTCGAAGAAGATACTACAATTTAAAAGACGTGTCTATTAAAATTTGTTTTTCAAGAATGTCTTAAAGTGCCATAAAAAAATAAAAATATAGTATAATCAGTAATAAACACAAGACAGATAATTTGTATAAGACAAAGTGTGTGGCGGCGTTAAATAGTTATCCGCCGTTTGTATTTTATCCTTGAACAAATCGTGCTCTACGTCTGTAAATGTGCAATTTGAGGTGGTTATGCTCTGAGCACAAATTAAACTTTTAAATATGTAAACACTGCATAACTCGTTTATCTAAATATAGAAAAACAAACGTTCAAAAATTCTAATGCGTCAAATATTCCACTCCAATTAATTTATTTCTATACATTTATATAAATATGAACTATCATTAAAAACCAATTCCATTATAAAAATCAAATAAACAATTGATATCTGAGTGAATGATAACAATCTACACAGGTCCACCTTAACTATGTAACGGTCGCCTTGTACCGGTGAGAACAACATCACTTAATGTTGGTTAATATAAGTGGAACAAGGTTCATGAGCGTTCGTAGCCACCGGTGCATCAAATTATACGAGTAATTGCACCGCATCAGGCAGCAGGCAACGCCGGACCGCGGGCTCGGGCCCCATCCAACCCGCCAATGGCCTGCATCTCGCCATCTCCGCGGATACGCTACCAAGTTCAAGAGCGTCTCGCGCATAATGATCACAAAAAAATAAATAAGAACCTACACAAATTGGGCACGAATGGTATCGATCGGTGGTAGGTATATATAAAAATGTGTTGGTCGTGCGCGGCTCATACACTCGATACACACCGCATCATGCACGCGTTCCTCGCGCTTGTCATCGCACTCGCAGCGCCTGCGCTCGCCGGGCCCGCGCCGGCTGCGGTCCGCCTCGGCTACGAGAGAGAAATAGACTCTACCAGTTACAACCTAGTGCCCAAACATTTTAATTCCTACGTACTCGATGAGAATTTCCTAACCTCACAGAAGAATCGAGCGAAACTCATTACCAGGCCCAGACCAGATGACGCCGTGGTATCCGATAATGTGATATTACAATCGAATGTGTTAAGTATTGTGAGACCGGCTAAGAGAAACGTTGACAGCGGAGTGAGTGACGCGTTGGTTCGACAGCGGCGAGGATATAACTTGGAGAACGTGAGGGTGCCGGCGAGGTACCCGTACCTTCCCGTGCCCAACTATAACCGCTTCCGGCGCTGGGGCTAGTGGCCGCGCGTCCCGGTGCATGCCTCCACCAAATGTCAAGGCTGCGCTGATGCCCCAGTAAGACGAGGTCGCTCCCGCGCCCGCGCAGGACGCGGCGCAGACTCCCGGACCACAGGACCGAGCTTAGACTGTACTTAAGTTTTATGTTATTTATATGAAGTGGCTGTGATCGAACGCTCAAGTTACGCCGTTACCTGAACGGTTTACAGGCAACGATTGACAGAGTATTAGGTTTACGTTAAGTGCACTACGCGTGTACTAAAAGTGTTATAAGAAACTATAGATCTATGATACCAAGTATTATTAATACACGATACTAGATATTAAAATAATTTAAAACATTTTATTTTTGATTTTATACTGTGCGATAAAGATGTTCCTACTTCCTTAAACTTTAATTAAGACCAAACGGCGACGGCAAAAATATATAACTAATAGTGAAAAACATAAATAAGATTCATACCTACGCCGAATATGTATATACTTTATCTAGGAGCGTAGTCCTAACTCCTCAATACATTCTCGCCTCTCTACTTTTCGCCAAAAGTAACTCATTGGAACTAAGTATTGAAGTTACTACAAATTGATCTCATTTTGTTTCCTTTATCCTTAGACGATCATCTTAATTATGCTCAAAATCTTATGACTTAGTGTAAATTTTAAAATAAATTATTTATAGACTATTTCGAAACAGATGATTTTGAATTTAAATTTTGATCAACATTCACACGTTGCAATTTTAATAGTACAAACGTATACATAGATTCATGTCTAACAATATCGGAAGGTCAAACATTCAAATATTTTTTGTACAATATATTTGATATATTTTTAAACTCTTATACATAGGTACTTATTGTAATATTGAGTAGCGATAATATGATTAGATCGCGTGTCAACACGAACAGTCTCGCACAGTATTACAGTAATTAGACCCTATCATTTAGTTCAGTAATGGGAACAATGAAATATAATGTATGCGAGGTTAAAATGCAGTTGCTACAATCGGTGTCAGCCAGGCCTGTTTTTAGTTATAGTTGAAGACTAATCAGTTTCTGAAGCCATGGTTCAATTGTTTTAGTAATTATTCAAACGATCGTTGCTCAAGCCGCGTCTATTCGATATAATTAGCTTTATGCGGTAAGCTTCGTACATCACCAGTCTAGCGCAAAAATTCTTACTGGTCACTTTCTAAATAAACTTGACCCTTTTCGATACGATACAATGTGTGCATTGCCAACTAAATATACTAAAGGGTGCAAAAAGTACTAAACAATTTTATTGACATTTAACAATCTAATACGTAAATCTATCTTTCTTCAACTCCTTACACAAGTCTTAAATATTAATCTATTTATCGAAATTGGTTGCGGTACATTTGTTACCGACTATAAATACAACACAAGTACTTATTAACTCTATAAGGAAACAAAAAAAGTCATCTGCTTTAAATAAATATCTTTTGTGTATCTACGACTTGAACAATGGACCAAATCATCACGCCAGCATGATTTGATGTAACAAAAAAAGGGGAAAACATGAGTGTTGGTAGGTAGGTAGCAGAAAACCATTAAGAGATTTGGTAGCGTAAGTCTTAATGTCGTAACGTCAATAATATAGATAAATGGTCATTCAAATGAATGTAAATAATAATAAATCTGCATTAGCTTATCGTTAACTTGCCCAATATTTGAATGGATCTG
This sequence comes from Diachrysia chrysitis, assembly GCA_932294365.1. Lineage (NCBI taxonomy): Eukaryota > Metazoa > Arthropoda > Insecta > Lepidoptera > Noctuidae > Diachrysia > Diachrysia chrysitis. The sequence continues at coordinate 7,105,024 of OW028653.1, forward strand.
AGGTCCAAAGAAGGCATCAAATTTAATTCAGTCTATTAACATTGAATACAAGCCGAAATTTAAGGTTATGTAGTCATTTTCTATAATAAAAATATACGAACTTACATAAAGTTCCTGATTAAATAAAAGAAATCCAAGGTAATGATATTTTTTTAAGTAAAATTCAAATCAGAGCTGTCTACTTCCGAATGTAAGTGCAGACTACCTTGACGATAACCGCATACGTAACACAACTGGACTTTTTTAGTATATTTTACGACAATAGCATTAGTTTGACTTTAAATGAAGACATTATGGCAACAATAATTAATAGCGTATTATAAAAGAAATAATTACCATATATTTGGTAGTAAGGTTTCATCATTTAGGGGATGAATAAAGGCAGATCCAGAATTAGTTTATATCAAGGCATCCTATAATAGCACCGTCCCTAGCCCTTGAACCCTCGAAGCGTTCGCCCGACTGGTTTTGAAGCACACACCGAAAATATTTCACTGCACCCATTCAAAGAATGGAAACTTAATCATGAGAATAGAAAAACATTGATAGTATATCCATGTTTTTTTATGAATTCTTAGAACATGAAAGAACGCGTAATAAAATCTTTAACACAATTTAATGATTCAAGATATAACTTAATAATAAAAATTAGCGTTGACTTTTATTAGGATATTATTTACTCTATTATTTTGTGGAATACATAAATATCTTGTAAATTGTTTATACTGCTAATAAAAAGCAATAGCCTTATTTTATGGATCTATGTGATTTCATAAGAAAGCGTGTAATATGCAAAGTTACAGCTGGTGAACAAGAATATGTAGATATGGGAAATTAACATTTTATTTTTTAAACATTGGTGAAAAGAAAGTTGATTTGAAGGAAGAGTAGGTAATCGCGGCAACACCTGCAGTTCTTATGTAATTCAAAGAAATCATAATTCCTAAATTCAATATTTATATTTTAAATGTAAAAATATATCGCGAATATTAACTTTAGTAGTTATTTTGATTTTATTCCTTTAAGTATTTTATGGTAATAATCTCTGTCTCCCTTTTAAATTTTTACAAGTTAAGCAAAGATAATCACGTTTCAAAATACTGTTAAAAATAACACGATAAAAAACCACCAGTATGTTTTGCACATTGCAGCATAATGATTCTATTTTTATAACAGCATTAACAATCTTATGTTAAACGAAAATACATTTTTTCCGACAGCAACAATTCCACGCTATAGAGTAAGTACTCGTAAGTAGGTTCTCGAAAGTATTATTTAAGCCCTCCATACAGTACAGTATCTAAAGGAAAACATACTTTTCTTTAGAGAGGTTTCTCTTAACGTCTCGAACCTTTCAAAGATACAAAGGTGAACGCTTATTTCACTTGAACAATTGCTAAGCTGTCAAACGTGTAAAAACGTCGTGTACAGTTAACTTTCTGTTTGAGAGGAACGATCAGTTCGTCGGTTGGCCGACTGACACCTTATAATTGTCTGGTAGGTACTTGTGCGATCTAGTACCGCTATTCACGAGCTAAACAAGCACTCGGCGGTTCTTGCACTCCCTCATAAACGTATTATACATATTTGTTCAACGACAATATTCAGGCCATACTTCGTCTACGCAAACATCTGTTCATACACATTTATTAATACTTCCTCCTTTCTCGACAGGTAACCTGAAATACCTTTTCAGCAAATAATATTATTAAATTTATTCTGCATTAACTCTATTTTTTCATTATTGTCTGTGCTCATTTTAAATTAGAGTAGCTAACAGCTCCCTTGTTGAGAACAGATTTGTTTTCATCGCCTTAGGGATGAAAACACGAAACGTCTTAGTAAAGCTTATGCAGAAATCGTTTTGTATTTTGTAAGGATTAAAGCTTAAGTAACAATTAATTAGTTGTTGTTTTAGAAACCTTCTATAAGATACCTTCACAGTGTCCTCTGTATAAAACGAGGTCTTTGCTGTATAATGGAGAGACACAAATTGTTATTATTTACTAAAATAGGATTGAATTAACCTTCATTATTTTCCTTTACAGGATTTAATTAGACTTGATATTACTCAGAATTGAAATATATAAAAACGAAAGCTACAAATAACTTGTTCAATGTTCATGCACCAGAAACTAATAGGATTATTGCAATTGGATCAGTGCATCCCGGATTAGCAAATGTACTTTAAATAAATACCTACATTCACTTATGAAGATTAATATTAACATGATTATATATACACGTCGAACTTAGACCTCTAAACCCATTGAGAGTTTTAGATATCTATTTATGTACAACAGTATTTTAGCAGTTATACCTATACCTATTAAAATTACTTTTAAAACTCCGTCAGTTCTGCGGTTTAAGTTGTAAGTATAATATTATACTTTGTTATTTTCTTTAAAGTTAAAAACTAATTGTTTGTAATTCGTACAGTGAGTAATGTTAAGATACAAATACCGAGCTTCGAAAATATCAAATTCAAGTACTTAAAAGCGGGTTTACTACGCCTTATCGAATGCCAAATAATCGAAACTCATTCGATCGAACACTATAAATCGAATGCCCAAATAATCAAACCTTCAAGTAATAGGTTCTCGATTTAACTATGTAAAAAGACAGTGAACAAGCAGCTTCACCACCTTTAAATTCATTGTATCATCACTCATACACTAAGCTCTACTAACGGCGTATCTCCAAGTAATTTGATCACATAGAAGACGGGCACAATTTCGTTTTAAACTTTCATTAGACATAAATATGTATCAAAACTTAAAAGTGCTTCGCGATGCGATAACGGCGACACTACAAGCAATAAAAACATACATTATATGGACGAAACATCGAAGAAGCGAGCGCGGCACGTGATCTTGTTATACGTAGCTGCTTTAGTACAACGATCTGATATTTATATCTTTTAAAACCACGATCATGAACACAAAGTATTAAATTTTAAAACCAACTCGACCCTTAAGCAATCGAGCGCAACCTTTGTTCAAAAAGCTACTTACAATACAAGTCCATTCTTCATCGGTAGGTACACCATAATTGCATTTATATGATCAGTTGAACTGACCTGTTCAAGGTCCAACCTATTAATTTGAAATATTTACTGGAGATATAAAATATTAATAATATTCAACGAATAAATCAAACTAGACGTAATCATCTATCTATCAGTTATATTTACATAGGATGGTTACTATAATTTCCACGGAAATTACTTCGATCAGGAAGTATGAAAACAAACATTATTATTAAAACTGTGGACACTGAACACTCGAAGGTATTATAAATAAATAAATTCCTAATTTCTTATCGCGTGTCATATTATCGTGTTTCATATGTTTTATTGTGTATTAAACTCTTTAACGCTTCAAAGTGCTAGAGAATAGTTTTTGCTTTGTTTCGTCATACAGGGCGTCTATCGCGACAGCCCCTTCTGTGTCTTACTGTAAATGTCATGTCAGTGAATGTGTTGTCGTGTGACGCGACATCGCTATTACTATGCCCTTCAAAGCTATTTTATGTAGATCTTATAGACTCGTCTCTACACACGTGCAGGCTACAAATACAATTTATAATGAGCAATTATATATAAGTACATCTGGTTTCCTTCTTGAATAGGGCCCGATCACTATCGGTAACCATATGCGTCGAGATAACTTAATACGTTTAGTATGTAAAACACGTTCAAGCTCTATTTTCAAAGTCTGGGAGTCCTTGAACAATTCCTGAACAATACTTTACTATAATCTATTTGTTAGCGCTCTATTACCTGGAACAAATTAAAGGCTTTGCATCCAAATCGTTTTAAGAAACACGTCGTTAACATATTAACACAACTACCATTTGAGCAGGTTTGTATTATTTATTATACAACTCTAGCTCATATTAATAGTAAGTATCGCTGATTCATCTTTCTTATCTTAATTAATCTACATGACGACGGAACACATTTACTACGATGATTTGATTAATTAATTACCAAGCAAAAATATGAGTATAAAAAGTTAATACCAAACGATTATTCACGAAGGCTTCATGTTCAATAAATAACCAAGCCTTAATTATAACATCTGGCGTATTATCTAGTAATAGAGCCGGTCGGGTGTCTCGAGTCGTCATTTTGTTTGTTGTGATCGGGAATGGTTGTATTTGTTTACGTTTGCTTGCGCCTTTCCCTTCGTGTCCAAACTGTAGATGTGGCAGGACCGCCCCACACCCCGGCCCTGCCACCACCGACCCCCACAAGCACCTGTCGCCGCGAGATGTACGCGTACGATGGGCCACATCAAACATTTGAACTCGCGTGACTTGAATCATTCCATTCATATCTTCACCCTTGTCCCTTTCTAAGTAAGATATAATGTCACATCACTCCAGCCTGTGTTGTATGTAATTCGATAGACACAAATCGTGGTACCTTATTAGAATAAAGTTGTAGAACAAATTGCTTCGAGTTTAAATTCACAAAGTTTAAGTAAATCAAAAGCAAACCTGAATTACAAGTAAAATACGGGTTTTAAGTTTATCATTTTGTAATTAGATAAATTTTAAGCGCTTTCTAAATAGTCATTACTTTAAAGTAATCCGACTATCAACCGAACGCCCACCTGTTTCACTTTGAATGTTTCTTTTTACCTCTAAACAGTTTTTGTTTTTATTTTTTTAAGATAACCCGACTATTTTAGATTTGTGAAACATGCGCAACATTTTTTCTAGAATAAACTAGTTATTCTATTAAGCACATGACCAGATGTTTCTAAAAGTTACTTTAGTCTGTTATTACGTCGTACTAATTATATATTTGTAGATTAGAATAACTTGAGATTTTTTGTATTTTTCTACAAACAAATGCAATGCGCCTTTTTACAGTATTCTTATAAAGGAAACCTCACTGGAGAGTTAACAGGAAAAACGATTATATGAAAAGAGCAATGGGAATAAAGAAAATCGTTTGAGTGCCGACGCGCCCATTTTTCTAGTTCTATACTCAAGGGTCCAATTTTATTTTCTAGCCTCCTTTTTTTATTGTATTTAGTTTCATTTTAGCCCTGCTTACGTACCTGAATATTATAGCATATCTAGCTGTAAAGTTTCATGCCGTAGTACTTTTAATGATACTAGCATAGTAATTGTAACATAATAAAGTTAATATCCGCAGGTTTGTAAATGGTTGCACGCAATATGTGGCAATATACCTGTACTTTATGTTTTTGCTCGATTTTTATTTGTTGCGCTCGATAATGATAAATGAAAGGGCTACAAGAAAACGCGTACCCAAAACCGGAACCTTTAGTGATTGCATAAGACAGTCCAAGTGCACGGTGCAACCGCCTCGGGGGCAATGACCGATCGACCATGATTTTTGCGAAATTTTCGGTACCTACAACTTTGCGCCTTTAAGTACCTACATGGGACGCTCACGTATTCTTTAATATACAAAAAATAATACAAAACACCAATTATAATGAATGAAAATGGGAGAAAACATTTTAATCTGTGAAAGAGTAGGTCTGTGTCTTGTTGCTTAAATCTTTTCATTTTAAAATTGATAGCAACTTATAACAAAGTCTTTACTAAATAATTCAAACGTCAATTAGAACACGTTATTAGAGTAGTTCGTCGTATAAAACAATGGGTGTCCACACCTACTATGCTGTGGCCGACACGCAATGAGTAAAAAATTAATTTGTAGAAACTATAATTGTGTTCAAAAGAAATTCACTTTCTAACATCAAGGCTGGTAGTGGCAAATGGTTATACTCTCAAATCAAAGGTATCGATATTGAATTCAAGAAACGATGTAAATGGAGACATAAAAAGATAAAACAAATACTTTCTCCCGAAATGTACCAGTTAAGCTAGTAGAAATATATTCGAGGCATAGATTGGTAACAAGAGATTTTGGAATCTCTTGTGCTAGCTTTCAGACACAATCATAGCTTTACTCACAATAATAAATCTGCAAAACCTGACTCGGTATTATTTTTTTATAGATGAAAGTGCTCTCTACATTTTAACTTTACATAATTATTTTAAAACTCTACTTTCATAAAAAATATTTGATCGATACAAAACTCTATCAACATCTGACATCAATTATAAAGAAATGCAATTTACTTCATTACTACTAAACTAAATGGTCGAAGTGCGTGTCTAACTGATGTTAGTGTAACTTTTCGTAACTTTTTGTAATTGAGTGAAAAATAATATTTTTCACTACATGTTCAAACTTCAAATATGTCTTCATTATTTCGATGTTTTGAACATGCGAGTGAAATAAAGCTTATTGACTAAAAGCTTTTCACGTCCAATGTAAACGCCCAAAAAGATATGTAAAGAGTTTGATGACCTTAAAGGACATTTGGTATATGTCCTAAACTTACAACTTGTGCGATTTAAAGACATCGTAATTTGCTAAAACAGCGGCCCATTCCATGAGTCATTAAAATATTTAAACAATGTTTCTCTTACATTGAAACATCGTACATTTATCACACTTCTAATTTTGTCTTACAGTTGCTAATTATGACTATTATTTGCTTTTCTAAATTTAATTTCGGACAAACTTCAACTTGAGAACTAAACTAAACACAATCATCAGAAACGAATGTACGAAATTAAAATATTGCGTTGGTATTAATAAAGAGACAATTTGCTTTAATGCAACTTTCCAAACAACACTTTCGCTTCACAATCGTCTTTCTCGTAAGAAATTATAATTTAAACACATAAAAGCAGTTAGAAGTCCGAATGTCGTAAAAATTAAGCACTTTCTATCAACATGGCACTTATATTAGGTATATAAGTTTTATAAACAAAATAATTTTAATATATTATACAGTAATAGGTACAGCAAACATATTTTTTTTAATAAAACTTATCCGATTTTAAGCAAAGTTATCAAAAGATAGTTAGTGCTAAGTAACAAAATGTAAAGGAACCTACTAATTGCGTTTTATACTTTGTTGCTGACCCCTACTGTCATGGCGCGTGAGGAACAACGGGATCGGGGATCGCAACTAAGCCTTTTTTATCGACAACGTCCGTTCTACATTACACGGTTTTACACTTTGTTACTTCCATTCCGAGACATAGAAACGCAATACTTTTCATACCTATTTAGGGATTTTTATAACTCAAATTACACGCATGATAATCGTCAAAAAGTTTAATAGAAGAATAACTATATTTAGAAGTAAAGTAAGGCATTAACAATTTAGCATACCGTTTCAAAATATAAAGCTAAAAGTACCTTGACATGAATAGTTAAACAAAATATCATGTGCCTAATAGAATTTTGTTATTTCAAATTTTATTTTACGCGTGTGGTACGCCAGTCCGTATACCTATAAAACTTGGGTGTTATAACTTATAGACAGCACGAAAACCGTTTTTGTTTCTCTATACATATACTTACACGAGGCAAGAACGAACGCGAGGCGGGATCTTAAGGAAACTTCCTCTTTGCATAACCTTACCATATTTACACTTTTCATGGAAAACGTATTTATATCAGCGAAGAAACTTAGTACTAACGCACCATGATATTCGCAGGTTGTTTCACGCTCTATGTTAAACATGTATCTACATAATATATACAAGACTTTTAAGTGACAAATATTTAATACTCATTCGTAATGTAAGTGACCTCAGAAAAAATGCTCTGTTTTTTGTCGATAACTGTACTTGTGATCCAGCGAACCATGGTAGTGATTATGTTTTGCTTTGACAGAAAAGTATCGAGCTTTGATATATTGCTAATTGATTTTGTCCTGGATAATTAAAACTCTACATTCAGGTTTCATGTGAATTTATCCACGTGTATTCCATTTTTTCTAAGAAAACTCGTTACCTGAGCTCAACTTAGGTATACATAAACGGGAAATCGGATGTAAATACTGATTTTATATTTGATCACTTATAATTTAAGGAAAAGTCATAATTTATATTTCTTGATTAGATTTAAAACCACTTGAACACATAATAATTAATTAAATAAAGTTCTAACTCTGTTTTCTATTCTAGTATACTTATTCCTACGTAAAAATTTTCTTAGATAATTTAAAGAGCGTTTGAATCTCAAAGACTGATAAAATAGACATAAGTTAGGATTTTTAACGTCTCGGCATTTATTTTGACAAAATTGATAGAAAAAAACTAACGTTTCGTTCTGAGTTCGACGATGCATTCTCAGGTGATATTTGGCAAACGTTTTCCTTAGGGGTATCAGTGCTCAATAGGGCAACCGTTTTTATGAAGAAACTTTATTTACTGTGTAAATATTTGAAATAAACGGGGACGAAGATAATATCCAAAAGAAAGACTATCAAATGAAAAGCTTCACAAGTTCCCAAATATCTAATAAAAGCAACTGAACTCCCTTCAATCTCATCAAAGGCACCGCTTAATCTTGGTGAATAATTGGTTACAAATAAAGCTTATTTAAAATGGATCTCAGGCAAAATCCTTTAGCTGAAAATCGTTCATCAGCTACGAAACACAGAAAACGGGTTTGTAAAGAATTTATAAGTAGGTACCTCTACCCTCCATTAAACTTCGATGCTAATCTGAAAACGAAACCAGATATGGAGGTATCAACTGTTGATATTCTTGTGAAAGCTCAGATTTAAATATCTATCTCATTCATTCTTTATATTTTGAGGATTCTACAAAGAAATACGAAAACAAATATACATTTCCATGTCATTTCTCTTAAATTGTCGTTTATTTAAGAACAAGAGGTATTCATATATAGACTAGATATATATATATATAGACTAGTTGTGTCTAAACATTGTTATATAGAAAGCTAGGTATCTATATAACTATGTGTGTAGACACAACACACTAAACGTGGCAATGTGCGATGTGTGTAGGACGTTATTTAAGAGAGAAAAGTGATTCATCTTGTCGGAATTATGTTTTCTCAGAATACGTGCTTAATCGAAATACCTAGTAGCTTTCACACAATGACCCCTGTTTGTTGTAAATAGAAAGCGTGGCCCGTGGGATGTTGCTACCGATTTCTACAACATACCCATTTGTTTCTTTTAATATAATATACGTAATATATCACGAATTATTGTTGTGGAATATTCACACTATATTAATATAAATGAAAGCTTTGTGTTTATTGTTACACTGATAATTAAATTTACATTATCTGAATTTTTCAAGTTTTCACATTTCACATCGAAAAATGCATAGAAAGAATATGTTTCTAATACTTAGGTACACCTTTTTAACAAATATTTCCAAACCATCCTTACCAAATATTACCTCTAGCTAGCTCTATCTAGTTTTATAAGTGAAGATAATTATTTTCTTTTTCTTATGGTATTTCGTATCAGCACCGCACTCAACCAAAACACGTTGCGGAAATCGAACAAACTTCCAACTAATCAGAAGTTTCGAGATTTATAGAATACAAGATAAGAGAAAGAGTAAAAGATGCCTTTTACTTCAATATTTTCAGCGAAATGTAGCAAAGGCTTCTTAAACATAAGAGAATAAGTGTAGTTATTGACATGTCTATCATGTTGACTTGTTTACCTAATAATATCTATATTCGAGACCAAACCACCTTAAATTACAACAAAAACCAATTAAGGATATCACAATAAATGTTAATTAAACTTATATGTGCGTAAATTAGAGGGCTAGATTAACAACTCACAGGTAAATAAACCTGTATTCAATTCATGTAAAATTATACAATTTGCTAAAATTAAATTTCCTTAAATAAACGCAGACAAATGAATATAATTTACAATGTTGATTCATTGTAAATTATATTCATTTGTAACAGCGCCATTTAATTATTCCTAACATAAACAACCATAAATGAGAAAGTTCAGAGCGTGTGTTTGATCCATCCATCCATAGCCATTACAAAGAGTAACAAAACATTAATTCAGAGTAAAATCACAATATATATAAATTTGCTAGAAACGTGTAAAGTAAAAGTAAAATAAACATTTTAATCGTCATAAATCGTTTCTCTTTTAAAACCACTTGTTTCTTTTAAGAAAGAAGTAAAGTATTCATTTTGTGGCCTGTATAAAAGAAAAGACATAATCCTAGGTGTATTTTATAGCTCACTCTACGCAAAAGCGATTTCTGTATCAATACTTTGTTTTCCAAAACTTTGACAACATACTGTTGTTTCTGTTCTTTATTTATAATCATTGTTGTCATAGTACTAACCTTATAGAAAAAAATAAGTAAACGGTATAAAACAAGTAATAATAAGTATAAACTGTAGGCTCTATATATGAACAAGTAAAATCGTAAAATTTGTGTCTTAAAAGAACGCGCACAGTTTGATAAAAATATCTCAAAACCTAATATTACGTTAATTATATCAGAACTACGATATGTTTGCATAAATTTAATTATGTAAATATAAAATTTTTTGTTAAAAATTTGCTTATTTTCTGCACTAGGGGTTACTAGCGATGATTAACTGAACAATCAATCAGCATTGCATTTAAATTTATACGGCTAAAAACATGAAAACACTCAAGTTTAAATGCCAATGTGATATCAACGTAGGTTGAACACTTGAACAGATTGGAAGATTGCGTTGTCTTCATTGGATTACATCAGCGCTAGCGTAGAGACCTCATCATCTCGTTATCAAGTAAATCGCGAATTAAAATCATCTCACCCTGCAATAATATGACAAATGTAAGTTTGAAGGTTTAGTTGACGATGATAAATGGTTGATACTCAATCACGCCTTGGCTTATCGGGTATGGGTTTCACTTTCTATATGACAAATCTGTATTTGATTGAAAAAATGTAGTTATTCTATCCTGGCTGGCAAAGGTTTATTTCTTAAGAATTGACTAGTTGCAATATAAACTAGGTTATCTAGGTTTAATATTGACATAGTGCAACGCACATCAAATGCCACGTACCAAGTTATTTAGGTACTTAGTTAGGTTAGTTATTTAGTTAGGTACCAAAAACATGGTAAAAACGCAAAGATAAATGGCCGCCGTTGTAACCTAACAAATAATACACTCAAACATCATCTCACGTTAGGTTTATGTGAGACAAACGAGCAGTCTTAATCAGTTTAATTCCCATGCCGATCTAGCAATTAAAGAGAAACATGGAGTACTTATCTCCTCTCGCAAGTTATAGCAGCTCAGAGATATGATAGACGTTAGTGTTAGATTAATCATTTGTGTAAAGATGGCTACATCAATTGCTTTATTCAAACTAACTTTGTGAGACCTGGATACATAATATTAGAAACAAATTACCTGTATGGGAATGGTACTCAATTACCACATCCGTCTATCTTATGCCTTTAATTTTATTACTTTTCATTTTTCAAGTTCACATTGAGATAAAGTTACAAAACTTATTTTTTTTCAGGTTCATGCAAACTTAATATTAATCCAAGCCTATTATTAGAGGAGGGAATCGATAAATCAAATTGTAATAAGTTAAATTACAGTACTTTGTCAGCGTAAGGTATAAGGTAAATCCCTGAAAAAGCTTTGTCTGCGGTTTATGAGATCATCCCTTAAAGATGAAAATGCACAATCACAAAAATTAATGTTAGAAAGTACTGCTTCAAGACAGAAGATATTATTCCTTTAGCAAATAATTACGTCTGACTTACCTCCTGTGTTTGTTACAATTCCATTTATTGATGGATTAAAGAAGAGAGATTACCTAAATGTATGCTGTCATATATTAAGTAGGCATACATAAAAATAACATGCCTACCCTACCCTACCCTCACATATTCAAACAAACCTACATATGTTTCTCTTAATCTCCTTATATTTAGTAATATTGGGCGCCAGTTAAGTCCACATTAACCCGATGCGTCAATCATGTTATGACATGACGTAATGAAATTATTATAGCTGCCATAACACATGACAGACGTAATAAATGGTTGCTCGGCGGAGCACTCATTGTGTGGAAACACATCACTTTTATTGTTTAGCACTTCAAATGCTTTGTGACCCGAATATATTACTTTAGTGCCCTTTGGTGCTCGAAAATCATCGTTTCATAATAATTCGGGGTGTTCTAGCAACGCCTCGAATTACCAGTCTCGACGTTATAAAAAGTAACAGTGAATGTTAATATTTAGATAAGGTTATAAACTATGATGTACCTACTTATACGTAACTATTGTACGTAAGTAGAGATTAAGCCATAACCCCTCAACTATTTATTACTTATATCGCGACAGGAGCAGCCCCGAGCTCCTTAATGACAGGTTAACATAAAAGCTACAGATAACGGTGTTATTAAACGATAATCAAACACATCCTGTAAAGAACCAATTTCCATGCCATTGGAGCAAAACACTTCGCCACATTTGTCCTACAGATTTAATTAAAACGACGTTCAGGTAATTACAGCAACGAGGCACCAACTGAACTGGTTATGTTATACATATGTATGGGAATCAACATTAACAATAGAAGTCATTAATAGGACGGTTATCGAACAACTATGGACAAAGACTTACGGGGGCAACACAGACTATATTCTGCTTTGTCTTATTTCAACGGTCAACACATTTCGAGAGAACCATTCATTTGATGAACATAAATCCAATGTACGGAATCCTCTCGATTATTACGATTCGAGAATAATACGAGTGTCAAACACTTGTATTACTGTGAGGCCCTATATTAAAATAAATGTATAAATTACCCTTTTGGTATCTTTTGTACATAAAAATAAACGTTAATTGCCGATTATCCTACAAGTCTCATAAGTATCGATATGAAAGAATCCTACAGATCGACTGTTGAAACTGTTAGACGTGGCAATAAACGACACGATCGGCGGATAATCCCAAGCAATCAAGGTCCCACTTGACCCAAATACCAATTCATGTTATGTACCCGCGGCCTGCCTACATCGAACGTCAACGCAAGGGTCGAAACTCTTCCCTTTCTCGTTTCACTAAAACCTGCTGCATAGTTTTCCAATATTTCAACACCAATTACGCGTTGTTTGGAGCCTTTACATGATTAAATTCATGGTATTATTCTTCCAGAAACTGAAAGGTCGGCCATTAGGTATAGTGAATCATAAGTTTGTAATCTTGACATAAAAATTCCTTACGTGATCTTGGCAAGGTGACTTTGATTTCCGCGCCTATTTATGTTCGCTTTTAGAATTCCTTGGATACATTTTATTACCCACTTATGAAGTGGCCACATTAATTAGAAATACAATCATACAAATTCTACAAAAGCACTGAATACATAAAATCTAGATTAGAAATAGCTGTAGTAATTAGCGGTCCAGTTCGAGTAAAAAATCATGACTATAAGCGTAATATACATAAGACTACACAAACGCTTTAAAAGATGAGTGAAATAGTTCTTCTTATTCTTCGTATCAGCATGAGCAAACACAGTAGTAAAACAGTAGCTCATGCCGTCGTGAGGATATAAGTTTAACATTATTATAGAAATATTGTACTTACGGGTAAGGGGAAAGGTGCGTTTCTGTGGGCGAGGGGTGCAAAAGGCGGGAGACGAGGTGCTTGCGGCGCTGCGGCTGCTGCAGGAGGCGCTGGAGCACGCTCAGGCTGTGGCCTCAAAGGTAGTCGCACTGGGCCAGTCAGTGGGAACGCGAACACTTGCGACTGCGGCTCTGGGAAGCTCATTGGCCTGAAAACATTACCTAAATGAGCACCCTGAAACATCTCCTCGTTGTAGAATAAAGTAAGACTCCTTTCTATAGACTTTCATTCACAACACATCAACAAAGTTAAGGGCAAATATCATTTACACAGATTTACACTCCAATTCGGAACTTATGTTCAAGGAAAGGCAATAAAGCACCTGATAAACTGAACAGTTTGGTAGTAAGTGATAAATTATTTAGTATCGACGCATGACTCGCTTAATGTTAACTCCACGTCTACTCGAAATAGCGAATTGCTTATCATTCTAACACGAGAACATTTTGCTAAATCGACAGAATATATACTTATTTAGGTAAGGTTATTAGCTACCGTTTCGTGTACTGAAATCTGTAGTTATAAATAACTACCCAATGAAATACGAACCAGGATTAGTAGCCTAAACAACATAACATATACCGCACGGTGAGCATCACTTAGCTAATTGGATGGCGTAGGCGTTAGTTAGATCGCATTTAGAACATATTTTGTCTCTTAGAGCTCTAATATCGCCCTCACATCGAACTTCATTAAATTTATAATTCAAAACGTGTTCTCCCCCAAATTATTATCACTTTCAAACAGAAATCGTTACACATTTCAGAATGTAAAGTTGTTATGTACGTATTTCGTGATTCTCTGTGGGAGTGCGTAAAATCATAAAACTTTGTAAAGTTTCGCAGCTTAATTCACAGATTTGTGTGTCGACAACGAAGTAAACAGTAATTTCCGTATCTTTTAAAAAAACATTATCTTTTCAAGATATCTGTACGTAAATGTAGGTACCACTCTTTGAGTAAGTCAGTATCTACTTGCTAATTCTAATATCCGTTTTTATTCGTTCGTTGCTTTTTTTTGGTAAAAACTATACCTACATGAACAACAAAATTAAATGCTAATTGTTACTAAATGTATAAGAAACGGTTAGTAGATTGTTCCTCATGTAGCAGACAAAAATGACCTATATTCGGCATAAAAACCTACTTTTATATCGTGCCTTTGATCTGTCTACACAGAACACGAAAAGAATGAAACACCAAGCTTACTGAGATTCTTAGAAACAGGAATAATCGGTCCACTCCGTCGCATTTCAATGTGAATCACAAATACTCAACAAAAGAATTTGATCCGGATTGTTATGTTTTGTACCTAAGTATACTTACGTAGACATGTTAAACCTAACACAATAATGTTGCTCTCCACAGTTTATTGAAGTATTACATACATCGATCCTCTCACAATTTCTATAGATAAATCGTTCTTATATAAAAATAATATGAGCGTAGGACGCTGTTTACAAAATTTCCTTTATTACAGAGAATTACATAATAATAATAATGTCTTTGATCTACCTCACGAAAGGTCAACTATAAAAGGCAAACCTGTGATTGCGTAATCAAAACAAAAGAGGCAGAAAAAGTAGAACATCGTTCATTTTATTGAAAAACCTACTGTTTCCTAGGGAACCTTCTTTTATGTTCTTAATAACAAGGAAGTAGATTTCTTCTGATAATGTGGCAGAATATGGTACCTGGGTTCATCTCCTCCGTGACATATGATGGCAATGCGCTCAGCGTGAGCGTTGCGTGGCGCGAAAGCTCCCAGAATGTTGAAAGGGAATCGCCTTTCCATCGGGTCATCGCGGCGTTTCTCCACCACACAGTTCATGCGACCCCTGGAAAAATCACCAACCATTTAACACCACAAACACTAAACAGATTCTCTTAAAAACTTTTCATTTTTTTCTCCCTTACATTAAATTTGAATACAGTTTATAAGTTTCTTGGAATTCTAATAAAATCTACCAACCTTTCCTCAAGATTCTAGAACTAATAACAATAATCAAAACGGCTGATTGTTCGGTACTTTTTATGTAGGTACTGACTATAAACCTTTTTCAATTTCTTATTTAATTGCAATTTTTATGTAAAAAGGTTTTATTAAAATACCGCCAATCATAAAAAAATAATGAAAGGTTTAAAAAAGCTTTTGGCCATAAAATGTTAAGAAAATAGTAGATTACCCACACTTTTCTGCTAAATAACTACGGTGATTTCATGAATACTTAGCGAGTGATTTTTAAAATAAACAAAATTTTGTTTCTTTCGAATATTATAATTTGTTTCAAATATGTTTGCTGTGGACGAACTGAAATAATTATAATCGATGCTAAGTTGTCTAGGTTAACCTTAAATTTAGAATACATAATTAATAACCCGTATATTTAAGTCAGTGATGTTTAAAGTATCCTTAGTTAAATAATATATAAACGATTTGTAAATTATTGAATAGTAACACCACAATTCGCATCTGTACTTAAATCTTAAATGTTTATCGTTTTGTTAAAGTGTTATTTAATGTGACAATCGTGAACGAATAGCAACACATGTCACGTAGTAATGGATAATAAGTTAGGTCACGCATATTCGTACAGATTACCAATGAGCTTGTGCTAATGTGATTACATAAGTTTCTCCCGTTCCCTTCCGTGTGGTTACGGCTAGATATACTTATAACTTAGTCATTACAATATGAGAAACCCATCCTGGAAGAACTAAGCTAACCGCCTTAGGGAAAACCCCAATGTAGGCTACTTTGGGGCATAAATTGGGTTATTTAATTACAATTAGTTACATTGTAATTATGTCTTCACACGATATGGAAAAAAATATGTTTGTTTTAAGCTTGGTTATTAATAATAGAAATAGAACGCAAGGGTTGGTCAGTAAGTAAGTTCTATGTTTAGATATCCAATCCTTTTTGTTTTTTATTGTGTCTCTAAACTATTCTGTCCCACCGCAAGGGCCAAGGGAAAAATCCTATATAGTAGCCAACAAAACTTTTTAATCATACAGCCTCAAGTAAAATATAACAAACCAGTTATTGATTGGCCTCTTTTTTCACCTACTGCCATTTAAACTAATCCGGTGTTTGACTCAACGTATCCGTTATTACGGTGCTTCATTAATAGATATTCTTATTGAAATGAGCTCTAGTTGACTCATTCGCATTAAAATTTTGTTATTTAGGTAACTAACAGTATAGTTGATTTTTTAGTTAGATTATATTTTGTTACAGAATTACTAGAATAAGCTTGACCTTATTATAAAACACTGATAAATTTTGGTTTTGTATTTTATATTACATTAGGTAGCGTCATAGTTATGGTTATATATACCTAGTTATGTAGGTATCTACTACTAATTATGGTAGTTGTGACATTGGCATATCCACATTTCGCTTGACATTATTGTATCGAGAGCGAGAAAAAAATCAACTGTTTAGTTAAACTTGACACTTACAGCTTGGACTAAAATTTGGACGTGATACTATTAAATTATTTCACAATATTCTAAGCATAACAAACTACAAGGTTGGATGACGAAAAAGTTCTAATATTACGACGCACACAAAAATAAAAAGACAACTTGACCTCTTTTATACCCATAAGATGATTAATAGCCATGATCTGGTTTTACAAACATTTAGAAGACACACAAACTACAAGTTCTGCCGAGTAATCCTTAGCTTAGTCGTGTCCCTAAATTAACTACGTGCTTCCAAATTTGTCTAACAATATTATTCTATAAGATAGTCGAGATTGTAGAGAAAGCTATAAATATCACGTAGCGAATGCTGTAAACTTGAATGTTATACTCTATTATAGGAGCACCTGGTGTTGAAGTTAAAATCTACTATACTCAAGAAACTAGTCGTGCGCTCAGTAAGTTCACAAGTTCAAGTTTGTTGTGATTTCCAAGCTACTTAAAATAAAGACTACAAAATATAAAGTTATTAGTAAAAAAAGACAAATAACTATATGTTTTTTTTTTATCAAAATCGTTCTTTTTTGTTTCCTCATTTAGTTTTGCAGACAAAGGAAGTGGTTTTTTATACAACACCTATTTAATGTCTTTACCCACGTTTTTGTAATAAAAATAGGGAAAAAACGTACCATAATATTTTTTTACTTGATGCTAATGATATTTAAGTCACATGATATTTCATTGAGTTTTAAAAATCCTTTACCAAATTCCACAAGACGCAAGTTACATGTTGGACATTTTTAAGTCGATGTGTGAATATTTTGTTTCTATAATGTATGACTTACTTCTGGTTGTTTGCTAGGAAGGCCCCTGCAAGCTCGTCCAGGTCGAACTGTATGGGCAGCTTGAACATGGGCCGGACGGCGTCCAGCTCATCCTCTTCCTCAGCCGAACTATCAGACTCGGAGCTGTCCTCGCTAGCCGAGTTCGGCGAGTCATTCCTTTCGTCATCAATTTTCTGGAACATTAGAAAAATATTTGTTATGTAATCGTAAGGGAAATGGAAAATTGGTTTTTGTACCTCACATTCTAGTGTAGAGACATAAGTAGAGATGTGTAAAAATAAATCAAAAAGTATTTTTACACGTCTCTCCTTTTTTATTCTGAAAATAGTAAGTACACAGCAATTTACTACAGTACAGATAGTTAAATTAAAGACATGTACCTAAATTATATCAGACTATAAAATGTTGCCGGAACTGACGTAAATTTACTTAAAATAATGTAATTATACCTTAGAAACCTACTTGACCTTTTAGTGCATTCAGTAGGTAATAAGTCAGACATAGGAAGCTACGGAACTGGCTTGACCTTACACATTTGACCTGACCAGCCCTAGAAAGGCAGCTTTCGCTTTCCAATTTTAGAACTGCAAAGGAAACTAAAGCATTTATACAATGAGAGCTATCGTTATTGCGCTCACCAGTTGGCGCCACTGGCGCGTCGGCTGTCAAAGCCCACCAACAAACTATGAAAAAACATTGCGTGCGACTAGCGCCCCTGGCGGCGAAATTGATAACGGTAGCCCTCATTTAAAGAAGATACGTTTACCGTGGCGAATAAATGTTGATTTTGATTATATCCTAAATATTATGCGTTAAATCGCATTTAACACTTAATGGAAAAGCAACGTGTGAAACAAGAACATAATATATCTCGTTCTGTGCTGTTTACCCGGTACAATGGGTTCGGACATCCTGCGCGAGACAATGCGCCCGCGAGCCATTGTTCCACCGCCCTCCGTTTGTAAATATTACTAACATTCGGATAGATAGCTCATCGTTGAATCAGCCTATGTCTATGCAAATCTTATTATTGTATTGAATGAATATCAGGTCCAGCGTATTGTATTCGGCAGCGACCTTACCCGACCACCTGCTACCGTCTTCAAGATAACTTGCCGCGTTACCAAGTTCTTGTATAACTATCACCTCTTGTATAAGCCCGAAGCCACAGCACACGCTTACAGTTCAATACATACGGGAAACATAGATTATTTTATTATACGTTAGGATGCACTACGTAACTAAATTACATCGCAACAATCTTCATTATGACTTATGTTCTTTATATAACAGGTAAACAGTGTTATTTGACTATATCTCATTATGTCAGTACACGTAAACGCTAACAATTAGATGTTTCCGGTGTTCTTGTCAGATTAATTCAAAAATATGTTTATCTGGCGTAATATTTATCTATAATCATAACAATCCTACTAAATATTATTGTTTAATTACTATTGTAAACATAGAGTTATTGGCAGAAAGAAAAAAACATTCACAGGTTTGTATGCAGTACTGTGGACCTATGCATAACTTTCTAATATTGGACCATAAAATTCACATGTCTCTGTCATATCTGACTCATTCACACAAATAACAAAGACCACACAAATATTTACCTATTGGACGCCAGCATTCTCACAAGCCGTTTGTTCAAATACGCGACCCTTAGCACTGTATATAAACGACGACCTAGCGAATGCGATGTTCAATATTTTTATAGATATGTAGGTATTATTATTAAACCGCACTAATTTAATAAATACGTTAAAAGGCTACATATTAAATATCGATATTTTCATTAATAGACAAACAATAAGTTGAATATTTCATCTTACATAAACTAGAATACAATAAATTTCTTTGTAACCTCAACAATATGTCAAAATGACTAAGCTGTTAAGTTTTTGTATAAACATATGCATTTAAAGCCTTCATGTCATTTTGCGTTCTTTGGCGTTATCTGGGCAATACAAATAATACAAAGTGGCCGCTTTCACGTGGTGCAACCGTCGGCGCTCGCCACCTCGCCGCGCAGCCGCGAGAGAAAGCAGCTCGCCGTCAACAATATAACACAACTGACAAATGCATATTCGATACGAATCCTACGTATTTCAACAAAAGAACAGAAATAGTTACGTCATCAGACAAAAGCATCGAAAACGCTTTAATCAAATCAATTTATGACTCAAATAACGCAATTATTACCATTCATAATTTTTAAGTTTCCCGAAATACAGAGCAATACCTAACGCAATATAAAAGTTCTTCAGCCGTTCACGCTCAAATCTACTAAGTGAAACTATTCACTGGCCTTAACCAATCGGTTATTTGGCGTAACACTTTTACTATTATCTACTAATTTGAAGAGACAGCAAACTGAATAGAGTACGTTCTAGAAATCTTTTGAATAACAGTCGTAATTGGTGGCAAAGTTCATTACCCACAGTTTCTAGGAATAGACTTAGAATAGAGAGTTGTAGTTACACTAACTTTAGTGGCCATTAAAGAGGTGCTAGGCGTGCCGACTGGTAACACAACATTTCTTTACCATTGATTCTCGTTCATTCATTAGGTACACTTTCGTTAGTTTGCGATCTATAGATAATGTTAATGAAAGCTTTTAATATTTTTATACATGTAGCAAGTCTAAAACATAGATTAAAAAAAACAACACTGATGCGGATTAAGTACTTGTATACGCTGATACGCTTTAGCAGGGTGTCAAAGGGTGAGCTGACGATGTAGATACACTATAAGTAATTGTGTCTCTCTATAGAACTTCCACTTTCAATACTATGTTTGTGTCAACAGTTTCAAGATAAAGAGTCCTAAAAACGATTACCTAAGATGATTTGGGAAAAGTTACATAAATATTGGTAAACATGACACAGAAAACAACGTGGGAACCCACCTGTAATTTTTCTTCATCAACTTTAGACTCGGCATGGTTGAGTGCGTCGTCTTTGAGCTGGTTGACGGCGACAGGCGCAGGATGGCTGGGCTGCGCCGGCGCCGAAATCTCCGGTGCCGCAGACGGTGGCGGCACGCCGTGCAGTGCGTGCGCATTGTTTATTGGCAGAGGCTCGTCCTAAAATTCAAATAAAAACCATCAAATACACGCAACCCTTTCCATCACAAATAAATGCTTATATTAGGTATATTTATCATTGTTACACGTGTTGTGCCTGATGCTACCTATACAAATCTATGACCTTTATAACTTAAATCTTGAGACTGAGCTCAATTCAATTTAGCAGAGAATAATAAAATCACGACTGAAATAGTTTCGTAGTAATTTTATTTAATCTCAAAGGCCTAATCGTAGCCGAGCTTCAAGATAACTTGAGAATTTAAGCTTGGCGAAATTTAATATTTCTAGACTTAGTTATAAGATATTTTAAAATGCTTACGTAAATGTAGCAAAAAAAAAAGTAGATCTTTATTTTTATCTACATATAAAAAACGAAAAAAGCTCTAAAACCTTGTTTACATTTAAACTTTGCAATCAAATCCTCTGTTTTGAAAAGGTACACACGCTGGTACCTAAATATATTTTTAGATCTGAGGAACAATATTTTTGAATAATATCAGCCAAGCTAGTTTGTAAATTAGGATGTGTTTGCATACAATGCTGTCGGTACAGCTCGGAAGTCTAAATCAGTTAATCAAATCAAATAGCAAGGTCACGTTTACTCCTACAGTAGCAGTATTCTAGAAGCATTCATTCGAACTCTGAATGTGGTAGCTAATTCTATTTACCACGTAACAACTTTTTGTAGACTACTATTTTAAAATGATTTAGGAAACCTTTGCAAAATCGTAATTTCTTAAACAAATTAAAGTTGAAGCGTTGCCAACCTCGCCGCTCACTTTTAGCGCAAAAACCATCAAAGTGCTCATCGCAAAATGGCGGATGCCTTTTCATGCAGCCAACCTCTTACATAACCTGCGTACGTAGGCTATATTGACGTACCTACGCATTACCTACACCCGGTATCGCGTCTCATCATTGTTCATGTCAATTGCTTTATTCTCATTGAATAATGACTAGAATTGGCCAGTGCCTGTCGTGCAGTGCTAAAAACATTTAATGTAAATATGTAACTTAGGTTTTTCCGAATGTAGAATCAATAAGTTTCTAATAAGCAGTCTTGAACTTTGATCTAAAAGAAAAAATATGTTTTTGAGTAAATTTTACCTAACGCTCTACGTAAATAATATTAAACTCTATCCACATTATTTTAGTTTACGAAGATTTTTTTTTAATCTTAAAGTAAATTAAATAAAACTTAAATATTAAGATATTTAATTCAAACATTTCTGACTGTGGTAAACAAATGACGGTTTATTTATTTAGAACAATTTCCTAAGCAAATCTTCTTGCTCTTGGGTCTCTCCTTGTTCCATAGACGTCGACCACCAGTTAATGGTAATAAATAATTCCAAACACAATATGAATTCCTTGATATAAGGGCATCATTAAATGATATTCATGCCAAACTGCTACCAATGACGCATAGTTTAGTGTACCTTCAACAAGATTATGCACGCCACGAGCGTTGCGCCTACGTCTTTTGAAATAATAGAAAATGCGACAATTAAAATCAACATCTTTATCCCACACCGTGTTTGTTGAAATCTAAGGGTTAGTCAATAGTCATGTTTAAAATACGTGCGGCGTAGTAAATTACTTATTTATTGTATATAAAATCTGTATTGCGATGGGCTAAGGATTCAACCTATCGTCGTCGTGTTAGTGCGGCCATAAATCTGGCATCAGTTCAATCTGTGATCGAGATTGATATCTGGATAATTCGTGTAATATATAATAACTTTCGTGAGGAGTATTCAGAATTATTTAAAACAAAACGGTTTACTCGCGCATATTCTCGCGATCGCCCGACTAGTTGCAGACTCAATAGGAGTCCCTAATCACGACCTGACGCAGCGGCGGTGGTGACGCGACAACACCGCCGCCGCTTAGTTTTTGAAACTGTTTTGTTTTAAATAAATTCGTGATTCTTTTCAATCTAACATCAATCAACACCTTACACGATCAATCTAACATCGATCTAACCAAGTTCACAGATTGAACTGATGCCAGATTGATCGTCGAATGGCCGCCTAAATTTCGCCAGATTTCACAGAAATTGTTACGTATCTGTGGAAATGGTGTTCTGTATGTAGTCGACTAGCAGGAGGCAGCGGAGCGCGAAGTGTTTGCGACCGCAGCTGATAGAAAACGTCGATTACGTCGCCAACTATTGTCGCATTGTGCACTACGCCCACAACACTTTTACTGGATTTACGAAACGATTTAAACATTTAATAGTTATTGTTACTTGAACGACGAACGTTGCGTGATAACGAGGAAATTGCACCTCTCACAATGACAGAAAGTCAGTATACGTCAACGACTGTTCTTAACGCAGTCTATAGAGAAAACTGCTTAGCTTAGATCACAATTATTAATATTGAATGTTATGCGATTTGCGTGCGTTTGCCGTATAAAACAGCTCAGCCATATTTGAATTCTATACGCAACTTCACGTATAAATACATAAGTAGCAGCTAGCAACGCTTGCAATGTGAATACCAATTGTGATTGTACCATGTGAATGACACAACTAAAATAAACGACTGATATGTAGCAAAAAACAATTACATTTCTCGATAAGTTGCCTAAGTCGAAATATCTGTACGAAATACTCAATAACGCTAGTTAGGCATTAGACATTTACCTACCAATCATGACTTTAACTTCCCAACCTTGAGTAGGAATAGAATGCCGATTGAGTTGGTCCATAACACGAACCACGAACACTCATTGAGTTGTGATGCCAAAGCGATGTACGGTATATTCACTTAACTATATTTCAACATGTTCAACGATTTCGTAGATATGTTAATAACAATAGCGTCCAAAAAAATAACGGGTATAAAATGTAACCTCGTGCTGGTTTTAAAAACAAAAATCTCACGTCACCAATGCCTTTAATTTAATTGTTTAATATTAATTACAGTTACTACCATATTTGAAATATTTATGTTTACGTCTACGCCTTATACTAGTTAATTTGGATAACAGTTAATTTCTTAAGAAAGTTTCTAAACTAAGTTGTATGTTTTTGTTTATTTGTACTTGGGGTACACAGAACTTATAACTTTGTTGTATTATATAGTTGGAAACAATCTGGGAGAACAACGTCGGTATAATCATCATAACAGTATTACAATGAAATTGTACAACATTAATACAACTTGCAAACCTTTGATTAATAATACTTACAAACATACGAATACTGTTCTGTTTACTAAAATATGTATATATAATAATATTTACATTAAAATAACATACGTAACTATAAACAACTTACATATAACTTTAGCACATTTAAAGTCCAATCATTGTTTTAAAATAAATACTTCAGCGGCAAGGAATTTATGATAATTCGACGAATCAACAATATCAACATTATAGTCATGGGAAAACCCAACACAGGTTACTTGTTTTAGAACTTGATACAAGCATGGCATGTAATAAACCATAATTTTAAAGTATTGAACAGGATTTCTACATTCGTTTTATTTCGGTTGAAACGTAGTCAATTCAACTGAACAAATACTTTGAAAGATCGATGATAAAAAATACGAAATTAGGATCATCTTTTACCAGAATATGTAATTTTTTTGTTATATTATATGCGTTTTATCAAACTAGTACTATCATCCCACACAAGTGAAACTTAGTGAAAGAATGTACCCGATCCCGACATTGTACACCTAAGATCTAAGCTAGCATTACATGTAATAACATATGACGGAGTCTCATGTTAAGCACTTGTTGGAATCAACCGAGCATAAACAATGTTAATTAGTACGATGGCGAGTCAATAATTAGACGATGACAGCGCAGTGGGAGGCGCGGGTGGACGGATGCGAGGAAGATCATTGTGATGCGCGTGCGCGGAAAATCGCCCACTTCCGTTCAACACACGAACGTTCATCTAATACTCAAATTAAACATAGGTATTTTTGTGTTAAAGTCTAAAAAGATTGGAGGTAAGACGGCACAAACAGTGAGCTCAAAGGTTACGTCTAATGTTAGTGATTGGTCTCTAATAATACGACGACTCTTAACCATGGCCACATTAATAAAGTTTGAGATTTTAATACTGATAAACAATTGTTTTAAAACATGTATTTCTCACTCTCTTTCTCACTCTTTATTTAATATCAATCTTAATTTAATTACAAAACGCTGAATAAATTAACACAAAGATATTCAAATTAATGGCGCATGCAATTTTTACCTTAGTATGTGAATTAAACGCAATGTTATTCTTACAACGTTTCGATTAGAGTTATCTAGAACGCTCACTGGCGCTCATTCTATGATTTACCATAGTTAAAAAGAAAACATGGAACGTTTATACAATTACAATGTAGCAAGGATTTACTCTATGACTTTTTTATACATTCTTATAGCATTGAAATTTACTTATAACCATAAATAATGGTTAAATCTCCTTTCTATACTGCTTAAGATTGTTTATGGCAACGTTTAGACGCGTCATGTTCCCCAATGAAAACTCGCCGACTGTTATGAGAATCAAATGATTTTTATTTCTGAAAGAAACAATTGAGAGTTTTCCTACCAATAGGATTCGTTGAAAAGTTCTCATTGTAATGAACAGGCCAAGTACGTGTTAATTTTCAATACAATCGGTCACGGCGACTGACTCAAGGACTTTACGCCTTTTAAATGTTTACATACCAACTCGCCGGTATTGCCGAAAACATTGTGACTCAAAGTTATTAAACGTCTGGTATTATTAATATCGTACATACGAGAGCAGGATATTATATGAAAATAAAATTGAAATATTTAATATCTTCATTCTTAGCATCTATCACAACTACGAGTCAATTTCGGTTAATTTTATTTAAAAGAGCCATTTGTACGAACTCTATTATCCTAAAGTAAGGTCACCACTTACCTACTTTGTATTGACTATTGTTATTGGTGCAAGAGCAACCGTGATGACCTTTCTAACTTTGCGGTGTCTAAATATTATATTTATCATATTCTACTCAATGCTTTGTTACCTGACAATCCTTTAAAAGCATTGTAGAAATTTTCACGTAACCAAGTATTATTGGATGTTATCTAATGCAGGTAAACAATTATTATTTGATTTAAATTCAATTCAAACACCGCGTCTGACAGGTACATTAAAACATCAATCATATGTAAAGTGCAATAAATATTTGCTATGCTATAACACTGAAACAAAACATCAATCCATCTTGTACACCAACCCGTAGTTTAGTAGTAGCTATTCAAATGTCCTTACAGTAGGTACTAATATGAAACTACGTTTTATAGAACACTCTACATATAGTAATTTAACCAATCTTGTACTAGAGTAGTTAATAAATATCTAACCGTTAGTTTTCCTTTATTGCCTATCAGAAACCCTCTCTTCCTCTCTTGTCTAGAAAATAATTTAATGTATACCTCATAACTCTTTGTACATTATTTAAATAATATACACAATATCGTTGCGTGAAATTGTACAAACGGAACAAACAGTATGCTAACATACATGACACGCGCACAAACAATCAAAACAAATGTATTGCTGTAGTGTGTAGACCATGTAAATATGTAATACATTATTATTATAAATATATTTCCGGCGATCGCAACAGTTAATGAAGGAACTCGAGCTTATCCGCGATATGATATTACTAACAGTATTTATTAAGCAAAGAAATATTTATTGCATATAACATAATGGGAAAGTTAAAAGTTATGTAACAAGTAGTTTTTAAATAAATTACGAAATTAATTTAGGTACATAGGGACTTTTACAAACAACAGAAATTTGTTTGTGTCCGTTGAGGTCTACATGTACTACCCCTCTCAGATTAAGTGTATGAACTCTACGTGTAGTCGTAATTACAAGTGTCGTGTGTAATTCCTGGCTACGGGGAACTGGACTAAAGGATTATGCTAAGCTTAGAGAGCAGCATCTATCAGGACGATAGGATACCGGGATTATCCTTTCACAACTATATAATAGTAAAGAGAAAGGCTTGTGCGGCACTGACCGTTGTCTAACAAATACTACCTCCGCTGTATTATATACAGCTTTTTAGACACATACATTATTAGAAACATAGATCTACATAAAACAATATAAACTACTATATTATATCACATTAATCTTAAATACATTATCTTCAAAATGTTACTCTTACTTTTCTGATATGTTTGTCTATTTTTGTCGAGCTCAAAATTTTGTGTTAAGCGTTTTTTGTGCTCTACTACATTTCATTAGGTACTCAAAAAAAAATACAATATCTTTCTAAGGAAAATATTTATATAAATAAATAGCAAAAAAGCGGTGGAGAGACCAACTTGACTCCTACCGAAAGGACTGGCCCATCCTAGCTCAGGACCGAAGTGCGTGGAAAAGGGACAGGGAGGCCTTCGCCCTGCAGTGGGACAAGACGGGCTTATTAGATTAGATTAGAAATAGCAAGAAAAGTAGCTACGAGTTATAAATAAAATACTGGATTTATATTCGAATTTATATTTTGTCTGTTGTAGTTTGGTCCAGGGGTAAATAAAATGGCTAACATTGAAGGATAACGTCTTGATCAAACTTGGTTTTAATTAAAGTAAAAGCCTGCTGATCAACCGACGTTCTGAATAAAAAGAGGTTTTTCGCCCCGCAATCGGATAGTTACAAGCTAAAATATGACTCGTACCTTCCATGAAACACCATTTGTTACGACTTCACTTTAAACGTTCGAATAAAAACATCACACAAAGAAACTGCAATATAAATGTAAACTGTAGATGGTCAGTAAGCTTATACGTATGTCAAAGCTTTAACTTATAATACCGAAATACTACACATTTCGCATAACAATGAGGCACCGTACAAAAATAACAAACATGACGTGTAAAGAAATGTGGTCGTGTGGTGTACCGTACATACATACAAGTTAATAGGTATCTACAATTTGAAATGTGTGAGACGGAAGAAACAAAAGAAAAAAGAAAGTCCAGCCATTGTACTATAGCCGGTAACTATTGAACTGTGCCTAAATGAGACAACAGAAACACCGTCATGGTACAAGCGTTTGAAACTAAAAATGAAACATAATAATAATGTCCTCCTGACCGAATTTTGGACACTACAGGTGATTTATTCAACGAGGCTAGCTGATCTCGAGATTGGTCATGCATCTGGGCAGAAAATATTCGATTACACCAGTGTTTTTACAAACATAGATGCACGTTGTAGCAGAACTTTATGTCCTTAAAACATCTCCCCTTCCCTAGATCAAGCTGGCCCGAGCCGGCCAAACTAGCAATAAAAATATGTCCTTAAATAAAAACTTAGATCCAGCCCTTCCTTGGTGTTTCTTTATTGCTCTGGCTGGAGGCCCTTAAGGTTCTCGCCAAAAGTCCGGTGAAGCAGTCAAAACCTGCGGTCAGGGTAACTGCGTAAATCTCTTCCAAAAAAAAATAGTCCTTAAAACAGTCATCTATACTATTATTTTATCAATATTAATAAAAATCATTTGCCACATATATGACGGAGCATCACTTAAGAACGGTTCAACCGATTAGAATTAGACTATTGTTTTTTAACCGACTTCAAAAACGAGGAGGTTTTCAATTCGGTTAGTATTTCTTTTTCTATGTATTTCTAAATATCCAATTTGAGTGATTCTTTTTTTGCTGTTTATAATTGTCAGGTCAAGGTTTGTACGTACAAAAATTTGTGGAAGATCCGCGGAAAATGTAGAAAATTAAAATAGTATTTTTATATTAAACAAAATTTGATTAACGTGATATTAAATTCGATTATTTGTATATGACCAAAAAAAGCTTAAAATAATAAAAATGGCATCGCATTTTTATTATTATATTGTAATCAAAAACTTTGCCTTTAATTAAATACCGACTTTTAAAAAAATCTTTTTTTAAAAGTTTCACCACGTAAGTTGCAAAACGTTAGGCAATTTGTTTTATTTAGTTTTCTACAATTTCAAGTTACTTTTACAGCTCTATTCTAACATTTTTTTTATCGGTCGTGCTCTCTAGTGACTTGTTACATAATGTGTTAAGGAATTGATATTGTCGAAGTAAATAAAGGTTTCGTTTGACTCCCTTTAAATGGTAGTGAAGGCACATGACACTACCATGTGTCACGAGGTGATGTATCCGCTTTAGGGTTCAACGACCGCCAGCCGCCAGCGACTTTCGCTACAGATACATAATCACCAACCCACGCTGGTATTTGTGCATTACACACAAGTCTCTAGATGTAGCGTCGCTGACCTTTGACATAACCGTTGCAATCCTCTTTGATGGTTTCAATTTTGCCCTACAGCTAACACATCTACTTTAGGCCTGAGCAGAGTAAACCCACCTTAAAGGTAACTAGTCTTACGCTAAATTGATGAAAGCTATCATTTTTTACATTAGATAGACACGAATTTGCTTTGCGTGTCTATTACTCGAATATATGTATATTATGGTCTGAGATGCACCTTTTTCAAAATACCTTATTGAGACATAAAATAAGTGTATTACACATAAGTAATATAATAATACAACATTATCTACGTGCAATTCGTGTGATTATCGTAATGTCTGTTACTTGTATTTGTAGAGTTTTCATATAAGCGGAAAACAATTCCAAAATTGCAAGCCTTTGGAAAAATAACATACGTTTATAAAACAAAGTTCACGAAAAGGCACGAGAAACTACGACACCTAGCCTCGGGCTTAATAACAAGGTTAAGTAAGTTTAAGTTACAACCGACGGACTCTTGATAAAATATGGCAGGTAGGTACCATCAGCTTTCGTAATAGCATGTTACAAAAACGTTAGTTTAAAAACCACGAGTCAATTCTATGTAGAAATTCAAGGTGATCCGGTCGCGACGCAACTTGCCACGTCCTCAATACTCCGCGAACTCTACACAAACATACAAACAGACATGCACTAAACGTGTGTAGGTACGTTTATGAGTCACATTGCGGTAACGAATGGCCACACGTCGTGTAGACTTGTAACAAGCTTTTGTTACCGCGAACCTTCGACGTTACATCATGTCAACGAGTCGTTGTCCCTTTAACGCAAACCTCTTTCGAGATAACTATGTTTAATTAACAACACGAGTGGAATATTCACTTCGTATTAAAGTGAAAGTTTAAATAAACTTATTCTCTTTTGGATCTTTGTCTGAAAGATCACTTTTTATTTGCATAGTTAAGCTTTTCTTATAGGTACTCGTATGTTCCGACTTGTTTGACTTGCCTTCATTATAATTTTAACCATTTTCGTGTCTGGGTAGTGTGTATTTAGTCTTAATAGGGTTTCACTTGTGTATACAAATCACAGAGATTGCGGCAACAGTTTGGCTCAAAATATACTTGAGGTCCTTATAAACAGGCGATAAGTGCATGAACAATCTACAAAATTTAAAGAGAACCTTTTGCTTTGGGTAAAATCAAAACAAACATTACGAATGTAGAAAAAACAAAACTACCTTTAATCTCTGAGAAATCTATAATTAAACAAATGATTAGCTTCTAAATACTTACAATGTTAAATCGTCATCTACTTGTACATTGTTATATATATTTCCACGCACAGCAATTACAACACCTAAGTACCGGTCTCCACACGGAACCAAGACATCTCCACTAAGATTACATAATAACTCGTGTAAACATTAAATATAAACTAGCTACACTGCACGGATGGCGGACATCGAAGGCTGTATTCTCATCATGTTATTCTTTGCCAGTTTTTACTGTGTCTTCACAACAGGAAAACGAAAAAATGTCAAATGATGACAATCTTAGTCAAAACTTAATGATGTTTACAAGGTAACTTAAAGTTAACTGCGTAGTTGTGTAAAGTATTCGTTTTCTAACTGTACAAGAACTATAATTACTGATGTAGGTATATTTAACTAATGTATATATGTCATTATTTTTTCTCAGCCATATTTTTATAAGTTTACTCGACATTCCATTCAGAAATTAATAGCCTATATAACTAAGAGGTATGCAAAAAAAACCGCTAGCAAAATTTGTCTCAAAGTAAATTGCAATTGTACAAACATATTCATGAGCGCTGTACTGATTAACAAACAATCAATTTAAACGAGTCGGTACGACCCGCGAAATGTACTTCTGACACAATTTTATACAACCCGCACTTAGCTCAATCGACAACTTTCACACTATCAGCAATAATTTGCATTCAATGGTTTAAAAACAAGCCTTTTCTTGTTATCATTTTCATGCGTAATCAAGGGTGTTGTGTAATGTTTTAAGCAAAGTTTTATGTAAAGATTAATACAGCTTAGAGTATATTATAAACAAAAAAGAAACATAAATATTTGAGGATGTGCAAGTACGAGATTAAGTAACAACGAGAATGAAGCGATAAGTTTAACACCGCACAATACGTTTATGGAAAGACATCGTGTACAAGAAAGTCATGTAGGAATTACTCCGCCTAAGAAACGTGACTTAACCAGTTTTTGTGAACCGCAGACTCAGTCAATATCTTTATTGTCACTACAATAACACACGATGTAACACACGGCATTTCTGGTTGAATCGAATCATACATGATTAAAAATCGATTTTCATATCACGTATTGTTTTGTCCGCAAAACGGACGTGGAACTGAACTATACATTTACAAATTTAAATTGTTATTGTAAAAAAGTTAAACATTGAATAATCAAAAGAATCTCGAGCTCAACATCTTTCAGATGAGCTATTATGAATGCCTGTAACCTCCGTAACATAAAGATTTGCATGAATGGTTACATTATAAATGTTGATTTTACATAGTAATTTATACACACTGGTCTGAACGAGAAAGAATAATAATATACTAAATATACTAGGTATTAAGTAATTTGTTACTTATAATAATAATAGACATAAGGCCGGTCGATGGAGAGCTTAACCGATGTGTAAGTAGATAGGTAAGGGTTGGCAGAATGCCATAAAATAATGCAGTTTTGCGATTTGCCTTAACATTATATAGTGAGGTTAATTTGCAAAAGTACATTACGCTCCTAAATATGAGTACTCATAAAAGTGTTTTTAGTAGTACTTCGAGACTAATTGTATTATGATTGTGGCTTATCGGTTACATTACGATCGTGTTGAATGGAGTAGGTACTTACCGCTAGCAAGCCGTCGTTGCCGTAAGCTCGGCCTTCGAGCGCCAGCTCTTTGTCGAGCATGGCGTCGAGCTGCTCGAGCTGGTGGCAGGAGGAGCGCGCCGCCACCCAGCTGGAAGCCAGGATGAACGCGCCCAGGATGAAGGACGCGGCCACCACTGTCAGCGCCGCGATCCTCGCTATTTGTACTGATGATGATACCCTTTGTCGGTACGCCTGCAGCAAAAACAATATCCAACTAGAAAACTTGATCCAATTTACAATTTTATTCAGATGTAGGTGGTAATGCGAGTAGGTGTTTTTTAGAATGTTTAAAATTAGAACCTTAGAAGAGCCTACAAAACGAAAACGAAATATTCCTTAAACATTCTCAGTAACAAACAGGGTACTAGCAAGTTTAACTTTATACCAACTACTGGCATTTGTGTTTAATCAGCAACACAAACAAAACTTATAATGTACACTGAACCATCTCACTTGTAAACATTTAACAATCCTAAAACATCCACATTCTATAAATAAGTTATCTCATAATTTACACATGGAAATAGTAAAATAAATCAAGGTAATATCGTGTCGTTATACAACATAATCAAACCGTACTTATGACTTTTGTTTTAGAGGTAATAAAAGCTTTTCACCAAATCATACTACAGAATAAATGCCTGTGACTAATCTCAAACCATATTAAGATATTATTTATGCTCCTCTCCGCTCGGTACATATTCGGTAACATAACTTTTACTTTTCTGTGACGTCACTATTGAGTGCCTAGACATGATTTTATGACACGAACATTGTCCTCGACACCTAATGGTTAGATATAATTTGAATGAGTTTATGAGTTACTAGTTGCTGTTCTAGACTTGAGACTCTACATTCGAAACATATCATGCTGATTTTTTCTGCATACTAAGTTATATGCTTCGTCAGGGTTAAGTGTCAGCACATTTAGTTTCATCAGTGACTTTAACAGTTCAAAAAACTTGTATAGGTAAATATTTTAAAACAAGTGAAAGTGTATTGCTATCCGTTTCGAGGTACACAAGGGACAAAGAGAACCCAACTTAGTGCATTATTACGTCATAATAAGATTATTATGCAAAGAGAACAATATTAATCGTAATTCAATTGCAAGCACGTCGGTGCATAGCAAATATGTACAATGAAATCATATAATCAAGTCCCAACAAGTAACATATTGAAATTTATTGAGGTATTACTTATTCCTCTTTCTTGTTAGACTTGTAGGCTGCTAAAGTCGACAGCACAGAAATGGTAACATTTCAACGTAAGGTTAAAATTCGTCCTTAATACGTTACCACTCACCTTTAAACATGAATTAGGTTTGTAAAGTAAGTTTTAGTAGAGTCGAACGCTATAGAATCAAATAACTTTATGAATCACTCTTGTGAAATTATTGACGATGAAAAGTTTAAGAATCTCCCCATCAAGCGTCGCTTTTTTTTAACAATCGTAGTACATTCGTTTAAATACCCTAGTAAATCTTTGGGAAGTTATGTCAGTAACTTACTGTCAAAGCCCTATCAATATATACCCAAATCCTTAGCTAACTTTGGGAATAAATTATTCCTTAAATTATGCTGACTCTTCATATTGCACGAAATGTTACGATAATTCAAGAAGTTGGTATGAATAACTTTGTAATGGGGTACTGTAAATATACATTTTATAATACAAAAATAATATGAATACCGCTTTCTATGTCTTTCTATATTATTCTTGACTTATTAAGTGTCTATATGCCAAACATACACTATATTTGGCATATAGGACTAGGACACAGTACCTGGTTTTTAACTTGAGTGACAGAAATAGTATTCGGTCTTCGGATTTATTTTCTTCGTGGAATCCGACCACACGATGCCAATTAATACTGATACTCAGATAGATATATTGGAGATTTATTTTCTACTGCACACATCCACAACTTCGGCGTACCTACCTATTGTTTTCATGTAATTTTCCGCAAACCATTGATTCTCGGACAATAAAACTGTACATGTAAATACATGACATGCGAGCGAATGACATTATATAGATTCCCTGTAGATGTTTTAAAACAAGAGAATAATGTAAATTCAAGCCTTACGTCTACTGGTATACCTATTGTTCAAAATTATTTGTTTTCTACTTGGCGCTAAAACTAACGTGCAACTTGAGTTCTTATATCAGCCCATAATGTATCGAATTATTTGTTGGCTTTACCTGGAAGGTCAACGCCCGAGGTATTGTGTTTGAGACTTTCTCGATTCCATATGTAAAGACATCAAAAGCTCTAGCATTGGACCATCCTCATGTTATGGAATCCCTAATTTAAGAATTGTCCTGAGACGTAGATACAAATACTTTATATAGAAATTCGTTCACTGTCAGTTTATTATATTTAAATATATTACTTATAAGCTATACCTGTATAGTTAGGTATTTATTTTAAAACGCTAGGGTCACGACAAAGAGGCAAATAGCAAAATTTTTTCTTGAGAAAGTTAACGTAAATTATACCTAGTCAATCTCACTTTCCTTTATTAGACAAAGAACATTTTTATGCTGGAATTAAAATAGCATATATCTTTCACACAGTACGTATAGGTAGATACACATGAGAATTAATTGTGGCAAAACTCAGCTGCAATAGCCTGAGAGTGCTTTGTCCTTAGCGAGGTGTAGTTAATGAAGTTGTGATTTACAAACAAACTGAAGTACCTACATACAAAAATTACATAACCACAGTTGGGTAGGGGCGGCCGGCGTCGCGGCGTCGGCGCACGGTGCAAGGGGCGACGGAGGAGGTGCGGGGGAAGGAACCCCGGTGAAAGTGCTTCAACTACTGCATTTGAGAAATCCATCATCTTTAGCAAGCCACAAAATAATGCTGATTTCAATCCTACAATTTGTTTAGCAATTCTGCATTTACCCGTATCAGAGATCACTGTTTCTTGCTGTACTCATTGATCCGATAAGGAACATATTTATATAGATAGAGGCTTTAGTGAATTTACGGTAAACCTACACAGTTATTTTATAATATGTTAAAAGAGGATGGGCCCTAAAACCTGAATTGTGTATTTTTGGTTAAACACTTAACTGCTGCGTTATAAGCTTTTTACAAAACAGGTTATTAGATGTTTATGACACGTTTGTTTGTTATTTTACCTTAGATGTATATTTATTTAATAATGGTCACTATCCACAAAAGTTTTATATGATAGTAGTTCATTGACCCACATATATTTTGGTTTTAATTAATTCATTAAATATTCATCCGCAAATGTCTATTTATGCTCACTTGCCAGATGTGCTTGCACAAAAAATTAAAAAATGAATACTTATTTATTTTCAGATATCTTATTGAAATAACAACGACGCTAGGTAGATATCTAGTAATACAAAATCTTTTAAATCCAACCTGCCTTACCAAAGAATGTAATATGGCTTAAGGTGGACGAAACATGTAAAATTTTGGCATTTAGCTACATCCGCTAAGATTGTAAGCTGACCTAATAGTAGTTAGTAGCACAAAAGTATCTTATCAGAATCTATTATTTAAGGTAAGTATATCGATTGAAATAATTGTGAAAATTTTATAGATCAGCATATCTAGTAAGACACAATGTACCATAATTATGTATAATATCTCCACGATTTTATATAATAAGCATTTAAACGATTGCCCTCGGTTCCAGTCACACGTCGGCACCGTCCAATCATGTCATTGAGTAACAATTTACTTAATACTCGAGCTTTATTTTAATATCTATAGTCACCGTCGTTTTCGACGCAATGTTTTCTAGAAGATTCTACTCTATGAGTATTTACAACTAAATAGATGTTTTGAGAAAATATCTAGCAGGCGAACAGTTCTCCGGATATGATGTTGCAAGCGCTATTGTGTCCAATAAAGATTTCTCTCCGGCTGTAATTGTGCATTTTTATTTGAATTTTGTGTATGTAGCTAATTCAGAATGAATATCAACGAATATCTAACTAGCGTTCGAGATGTTACTCAGCCGCATTATACATAAAACTGGTTATTAATTCTTATTAAGACAATACAAGCTTAGTTTTAATTACTAGATATAGGTAAAGTAATGTTGACTTCCTGATTCTGACTGGAAATAACCGACTGTTAGTGGCACAGCCTATAATACAAATCTAACTACAGTCCATGTATCGTATGTCACATGTGTAAATACGTAGTTACTTAGGTATCAAGTGTTAAGTTTTTAAACAAATAAACATATTTATTGCTGATAGCGTCACACGAAAGTATAGACTTCCCTAAATCTGAATCTGAGACTAAAAACATTATCAACCGATCACGTAGGCTTTTCTGAAGATGGCAATATTTGAGAACGGCCATGTATATTTATGGGGCTTATAAATTCTGATGTACCTAGTTACGTAGTAACTATGAGGAAAGCCATGCGAAAGAAGAGCATTTATAGAACATCCTTTCGCGATTTCCACTTAGTTAGTCTTAAAAAATCGGCTCCTGTTTTCAATTAACCAATCTAGCCAAGTATTTAAAAGTTATAAATGTTACTAAGTCTTTAGTTTGGCTTAGTGTTCAGGAACCTTCCTTCCAAGTAACTATTTGTTACGTAAATACTTAAGTATATTCTATTTACGTGTACTGCAGTTTCTGACATCACCGTTTACCTAGTTACATGCGTTCTTAGACATATAAGTACCTATTTACTGGACTGATGAAGTTGCGTGATAACTATGATAAGTAGAGAAGGCTATGTTAATAGCTGACCAGAGACAATAGAACAATGAAATTTCCCACATGAACTTATACAAATCGCAGTTCTTGGAAAAAGGGATATCTGTTTAAATGCGTTTATGTAAACACGTATCTGAGGTAGAATATTGATGATCAAAGTCACGTAAGACGTAATCTTAATAATAGTTTGATTTACTTTAATTATTTACAATAGCACTGTCTCATTGAGTTGGTGATGCTGAATGCATTGTCCAGCACCCTATTGTGGATTACATCCCGTGCTGAACCATGTGTTATTTTCTTCTTCATAAA
The DNA here is from genome assembly GCA_932294365.1 of Diachrysia chrysitis. Classification (NCBI taxonomy): domain Eukaryota; kingdom Metazoa; phylum Arthropoda; class Insecta; order Lepidoptera; family Noctuidae; genus Diachrysia; species Diachrysia chrysitis. The sequence goes on from OW028653.1 coordinate 7,142,134, forward strand.
AAGAAAGCTATGCAACAGTACTTCTTGCTTACTTCTACATATTATACCTACATCAAGGATGTACTGTAACTGTCTCAAACTTTAAATAAATATTTATAATGAATGTAACAAAATAAATTGCATAAACGTCACTATAATTTTCTGTTTTTATAAAAGTAATCTTTGGGGCAATAAGGGCATCAAAATTCTCTTTATTTTTTATAAGCAAGACCTCGGTTCTAAAGGCATCTATTAGTTACAAACTGATACGCAATTATGGTTTCAATGTATGCAGAAGAAATAAACAATTAGGTTGGTATATGATTGTTTTTGGGCGTCCGTAAATCCATTAGGTATTTATATTAAGTAAAGGTTAAAGTAATCTCCAAAAAATATTATGCAGTTATTCAACTATTCTATTTATATATAACAAAAATCAGAACTTAAAACATACCTACCTATATGAATTGAGAAATATTAAGAACACACCAATTGAGTGTGATTAAATTGATTTGTTTTTGTTTACTAAACGTCTAAACATCAAGTCAAGAATAGGTATTAGAATTATTATACGCTAAGGTTGGCGAGGGCTAAGTATCATTCGGGTATTATCACAAATACATAAAATATCGATTTTGGACAGTTTAGGTCAATGGATAAACTTATTAAACATTAATGAAATGTTATATCTACATATTTTGAACTTAAAACATCGACTCTATAATCCGGTTTTTCAAGATTTGTATGTATTTTTTAAAAACGTGTCCAACTTAAATAAATTAAGTATAGAGACTCCGAAATATTCGAGATGACGATACAATAAATGGTAATACAATTTGTTTAATAGTTATCTTTGAATTACGATCGAAGGTAAATATTGTCATACTTTAGGGTGCGGTAAAACAGTAGCAGCATATCAATCGTCGATGTTAAGTAAAGTATGTTTACAAACAAGCCGATACGCGCCAGCGGCAGTCGCAGCGGCCTCACGACTGCTAAGGCTAAGAGAAAGGCGCTTTCCCGCACTTATGTCCCGCACTGACTACACTACTCTACCATTTCTAAACGTTTATCACCAAGTAACAAACAGCAACATGCAGATTCTAAAAACATGTCTTGACTATTCAAAACAAATAAAACTTCCATGATTTTTTAACTCGGTAAACACTTACAGACTTATCTTCAAGCATATAGGTACTGCATTATATAATATATACAATAGTGTAAACATTAGATTTCAAGTAAGTATTTAAGTTTGTAAAATAATAAAGTTTATGATTCCAGTCACGATGCTGACGGGCCGCCAGCAGATCTACAGGTTGTGTTTAACATTTGTTCGAAGTGAATAACGGATATTGTCATACCGGTGGGGGCTCCGACGTGCTGTACACTTCAGAAGGCGGGTACTCCGGCTTCATGGTAATGGTGGCCATGGAGTCTGGTTGGTGCTCCTTCTCCATCACGCGATTTTATCTTCACAAAAAAAAAGTAGAGCCCAAGTATTGTTGCGCGCGTAATGTTTGACGTTCGAAGTAGAAGTGCGCGCGAGTGAACGGCGCTGCACGGCGTAGGCGCAGTCGCCGTTTCAAACGTGGTGGGGCCGCGCGACATCGCCGTAACGCATTCACTTATGACAGTGGAGCCACGGAGGTGATTGTTAGGATTTAAGTAAAGATTCGTCTCTCGAATCTCTAAAATGTTTATTTACATCGATTACTTCAGAATACAAACCCTGAAAGCCTATCAACATGAAGCAATTTGTACAAAACATTAAACTACCTACATCATCCAACACATTAGAGCGTCTATTTTGTCATAGCCCACCTAACAGTTTTATCTTAGGAAGTATAATATAGATACAGTTACAAAGTCCAGTAGAAGGCATCATGAACCTCATACTGTGTGCACATGTTATAATTATATTATAAGAAAGAGGAATATTTACCGCAGTCACTAAAACTACTTTAAAAAATCCCTGAGGTCCCTTTCTTAGGTAGGTATTACATACCTAGCTGATTACACACTATTATGGGTACTTATGTGTGCATCTAAATACAGCTTATTGGCAGCAGCCAGTGGCATCCTTTCACTACTCGTTAACTGTTTAGTTATTTTATGCACATCATTGGTGGAATTGATGCAATTAGCTTCAAATATAGGCAACAATTTGAACCACTCTACATAGGTTAACAAATTTATGCAAACCTTTGACTGATTTACGAATTATAAGTAAACGAATACTCATTATCATTTTATAGGTTTCTTTATGTGTTAGCCGAAAAGCGGTAACCGTACCACCTTATGGTAACCGTACTAGAACTCCGCAGCTTATGAAGTTTTATAACACCACGAATCTGCAAGATGCCTACGTATTAAAAATGTGTTGGGTATCATTTTGTTAATTTTTTTTATTCGACACGAGCTCATGTAAGCTTATCTATATGTGTGTCGATTCTTTTTTTTTGTTATTATTATTAAATTTAATGATTTTAATTAATAAGTATTATAAAGAGGAAAGATTTTTATTTTTGTCTGATTGTAACGAATAAACACAAAAGATACTGGACCGATTTCAAAAATTCTTTAACCGTTAGATGCTACGTTACCCCTGAGTAACATAGAGTATATTGTAGTGCTACCCGTGCAAGCCGGGGCGGGTCGCTACTTCTAGTCATCCTAAACAAAGCCTTAGTAGTTTTACCCTTTCTTCTAGATTCCAACGAAAGTCGAAAATTTAAGCGAAGCCAAGCTCTCAAAGTAGGTTTTAATCCATTGTGTGCGAACTTAAAGGATTTTTAAAGATTATTTTTTGTGACATTTTGTCTTTTTCTACTATGTAAGCATAATTATTTAAATTTTGCATGCTCCTACAACATTTAGTGCATGTTGCTTTGCACGCATAGCTATGTATTTTTACTTCCGCGTACGCAAAGTCTGCGTCAGCATGTGATAGGACGCGTACGACTCCGTACGAATGGGATTTGGTACAAAGGATGATAAAAGTACTCTGTGAAAGGATGTTTTGTTTACCTTTGACACAATCTCTATAATTGTAAATATTATTTTTCACATTTACTTAACACCGTATCCTTTACAGAACGCATGAACACTCATGGACTCTGATCATAGACTTTTGCAAGTGTCCAAGTTGACACATGAATCCAAAGAAAAGATAATATGATTTTTATTATGTACCTATCTACTTAATAGATTCTTACTTGATCACTATTATATGGTACCTTTCGAAAGGTGTTAATTAATTGGTCAAAGGGTAATAGTTACAAAATCTTAAAGTACCTACGATAGCATGTGAGAGATTACCTTTTAACTGACATTTAATATAATTTATAAAACGGCCTGTAAATGCCCCACACCTGGGCAAATACTTTGTCCCAGATATCTACAGAGAAGGATCGAGCATTGACCACCACGCTTACTTACTTGCGGGTTGGCAATTTTATATCCAGTTTGGGAATCCAGTTTTCCTTCGATTGTCACTACTGTCATAATGAATAAGTAGTAATTGAGAAAGTACCTATATATTAACTTTGAAAAAGTTACATGGGTCGAACCTGCAAACACGTGCATACGAATCCGTCATTGAACCACTAAGCCACCACATTCGTCAGTCGACATTGGACATTTATTATTTATATTTTCCCTGTTACTCTCAATAAGAAATTCGGACTCAGTGCTCGACAAATCTTAAAACACATCTTACTAAAGTTATTCATTTAAAGTTTTATTTATTTACTTTTGCATAAAAACTACTATAATTTCGTAATATAAGAACATAAAATTATTTTTAAGTTTACACCAACCTACTACATTTCCCTTATCTCAGGTGTCACTAAGTACTTAGATTTGAACGTTATATAGGTTAATCGATTCTCTGTTTAACTTACACACTATTGTATAAAATCTGGAACTTCTCATAACAGACAGATGTGTTGCTGGGGCGTTTGGTCTGCCACTTCTACTTCCCAGCTAAAACACTATGTGCCAAGTACCTAAGTGGCGAAGTGCAGTCGTTAAGGAGGAGTGCTGTATCAGCCTAACTTGCACAAATTTAATGACGTTTGATTGATTAAAATATGATGTAAAATACACATAGAGAAAAACCGTATAAAGTAAAACTATTTGAATAGATTATATAGATATAGATTTATTAATCAAAATTCGATAAATCATCATCGTTAGGTACACATTACATGTAGGTACAATATGCCTCTGTATAATTGTCTAACTTAATTTTCGTTCATTTCGTTAATTTATGTTTGAATAAATAAAACTGACTTTAATATTAATCATAATAAAATTGTATAATCTTACGTAGTAGGTACTTATTAGTTAAAATTTAAAGGTAGTTCTGGATTTACAATAAAACGACCCTGTTTGGACCTAAATATATTCAAAATATCTTTCCAAAGTAAAATTCTTATAAAAAGCTCTTGGATTGAGATTAGGGTAGTTTGAGAGTGGTTTAGGCTTTCTGACACTATGGCTGCGTTTCCACACGAGATCAGAGATGTGCAAGGATGCGTAACGAAGCTGTGAAACGATGTTAGCGTTATTACCAGTACCTAGGCCTATTCGCTATCTCCAGTTGACAACCCAACCGATGTTTACCTGATAAAATTAAATATAAAAATGCTTATTCAGTATCGGTTAACGTCGGTAACCAACTAAATAGTAGTAGATCTAGTTTGCCATCGAAGTTACACGATAAGAAACTTGTGTTTTTACTGTCTTTTTAATAAAGCAATAATCGCTTTTGTTGACAACCGCGATAGCGAATAACCCTGCAGAGATGTGTTTGGGCGAGGACTGCATAACTTTTTTAAAAAATCTTTGGTTTATCTCATGTTACAGAACATTATATTTTATTTGTCAATAATCATCTTAGTAAAAATAAGTAAACTATAGATAGCGTCTAACGAAAAGGAATTGTGGGTACTAGTATGAACAAATAAAATCGTAAAATTTGAGTTAAAATAAAGCGCGACGTTTTATTTAATCTACTTTACTATCTCAAAACCTTGTATTACCCTTATAATATCGACACCATCGATATTTTCGCATAAAAGTCTGTTATTGCACGTAAAATCACTATCAGTAAAAGAGCGTATTACTTACAGCTAAAAATTTGCTTACGATCGGCACAACAGGCTACTAGCGATGCGCGCACTCTATGCTTGTCTATGTATACCTCAACTCAACTGCCAGTGTCACTGTCACGCACTGTCAAGTGTCATTGCACAGGTGCGAGGCGCTCTCTCGAAATCTCGTTTTACTTGGAGATTTGAGATTTATAATAATCAAAAATACTAGATATTTAATAAATACCAACCATGGCTAATTCAGGAAAAGGCACTTTCCAACCTGTAAGTTCTTTTATTTATAACAACATTAATAGGTTAAGTACAGTCAAGTAATAATCGGTTTAATTTCAGGATTCAGATGTTCACATTTCATTCGAAGACCAGCAAAAGATTAACAAGTTTGCTCGTTTGAACGCAAAAGTAGACGATTTAAAAGAAGAGCTTAAAGTAAAACAGAATGACATGAAAAATTTAGAAGAAGCAGTAGAAGAATTAAGTCTGACTGATGACTCTGAAAAGATTCCCTATCTTATCGGCGAAGTATTCATGTGTCAAGGCTTGGAAGACACCTTGGTAAGTCTTACCTCAATCAAGCTAATCATAATCATATCTACCTACCTGCCTTGTGATTGAACCATTGCATTGCATTCCATTGCATACAAAAATTTTAATAATTCAAGATTTCCTACACTTTGAATTTCTTTTATTATTCAGCCCGAACTGTCCCACTACAACGCAAATACCTCTCTCTCTTCTTTTAATATTTTTTTGTTATTAGCTAAATGAGTGCCTTCTTTGTTAAAGGTGTACAGTTTGTCAATTTCAACCCTCCATCTTCTTTTGTATTTTTCTATAAAAAATATAAAATTTTACAGCCATAATATCTAATATTGAATACAAAGGTATTACTAAAAGAATGATAAATCAACAATGATTAACATGTGGAAGACTTGCAATTGTGTACTTATTTAAAGCAAGTAAATACTTTTGTTCTTCTTTATGTGCCGGCGTTGACGCCACTAATTCTCCACTTAAGGAAATCAATATTCACTGAAGGAATGAATGAATGAAGGCAGGTAGGGGTTGTTTCCCCACACCCCTGATAATTAAAACAAATTAGGCAAATATAAAGCAACCAGTTCTTAGTCGGCTGACTTACTTGCTTGACAAGTCATTTTTGCATGTCAAAACTCGAATTAATTTACTACAAGTGTGAAGATTCTAGCTCTAAATTATACCCACACTTCATACTTGTTTTTAATTTTGGAATTAGGTTTCTTTATATCATAGTCTCATTCATAGTCCATACGACTTTTGTAGCCAAAAATTATTATTAGAAAAAATAAGTTGATACCTTTGTATATCTTAAAAGGTACTAGTACTAGGTACTAAGATATTAATGACAGGGACATTATTTATTTTTCAGAAATTTTTAGATGAAGCGAAATCTAGGAAAACCGGTGAAATAAATGACTTGGAAGGAAGGTGTGATGAGTTGAAATCTCAAATGAGTGAATTGAAAGCTCACTTATATGGAAAATTTGGTAGTCATATTAACTTGGAGAATGAAGATGAATAAACAGTATTAGCTTATAAAACAAGAATATCATTGCTTACATAGTAACAAGTCTGGATGGAATTCTAAATAACTGAAACATTTGCTTTCCATAGTAAACATTTAATATATTTAAAAGAACATATTCAGTACCAATTATAAATATGACAAGCTGCTATAGTATCACAAATTATACATCCAGAAACATGGCATGATCTTATAAATAATTAAATTAACATAATTGCTGAAGCTTATTTATGTACCTACTAATATTGCAATACCATGTATTAAAAAAAACATATGTTTAAAATAAAAGGAATATCTAATACCATACAAACTTTATTATTTCACAAAGCAGTATAATAAATCTAAGGTACTAAATATGACACATGTATCAATTAGGTATAAATTGCACAGAATTTAATATATTGTAATGACAGCATGGGAAATAGTATAAAATAAATATTATAGGAAATTGATTTTAAAATTAAAGCTAATTAACAACACTTAAGTACATAAAATAATCATGAAGTACCTAAAATATTGAATCATCTATAAATAAATCACATTTAATGTGTATGTTTACATAACACAACCAAATACTACAATCACCTGATAAATTGTAACCATTGTTACCAAGCAATTTTAAATTATACATACATCTCGCAATCTTTGGTGTATGTACTATTTTGTAATAATACTCTAGTTTTTATAAAATACTTGAATACTATCACAATTTTTGACTAATAGGTGTCAAAATAATTCCAAATAAAATATAGAGACAGCACAAACTGTACAAGATAGTTGAAAAATAAACTTAAAGGTGTATCCACTCTGCAGTTACTTATTGTAGAGCAACTTTCTAAGTGTTACTGAGCAACATCTGATTGCAAAAAGTTATTTATTGATATATATGATGTTGCCTAACTTTTGACACCAGTTAATTTACTTTATTATTGGCGTTATGGACGCGAAAACTAACATTCAACAAATAGTAACAAATAACCCCAAAAGTTAGCAAATGTTACCATGTTGCAATATTGCTCTAAAAAGTTCACTGTAGTGTGGATGCACTTTTAGTAACATTTATGACTAATATTTTCTATAGGAACCAATTATAATAATAATAAAAATTCGCTAAAGTCCTTCGACACAATAGTACCATTATCTTCCTATACATAAAAAATGTATTAAAACCGAAAAAAAAAAAAAAAACAAATAAAAATAAATTTTGCTACTATGTAGTACAAATTTTAACATAATTATAGGAAAATTGTGACAAGTTATAAACATTTTAAATGTCAAAAAATTACTGGTCAGAACCTAAAATATTTTATGCATTTTTATTATTTATGTATCTTTATGACACTTATATAATATTTCTTTATAACTCGACATTTTTTGTTGTTATATGTATGATTAAGTTACACAAATAGCCCACACAACACATCACACATAATGTAGTAGCTAATACCTACATGGTACAAAGATCATTTATACACCTCTCTGAAGACTGCTGTGAGAATTTGTAAGTGAACTTTGTTGTAAACTCTCCTCTTCATCTGTTTCTCGGTCATTTGATATCTTTATAGCCTGATACCACTGGTTGGTAAGATCTGTCATTTGACTCTTACAATCTTTCAGCTCCTAAAATATACAAAAAATATAAGATCTTTGTAGAATTTTCAAACGTTAGTCTTTTTTTACCCAGAAAAATCCTTATGGCTTTCCTTCGCCTTAGGGACGGCAATGAGGTATACCGCCTCCCGGACTCTTACCGGCTAAAACCACTGGAGTGCCTCTCCCTTCCAATTTACCGGGAACCAAGCGGGAACGCGCTGCGAACTACCACGATCCCCAGAAGAGAGGATCCATCTAAACGCTGGCCCCAATCTCTCGAAATGGGGGTTGAAGGTCTACCTCCTTGAAGCATCCTCAGGTGACGCATGGTGGACCCTGTATTTATCCGAACCTCACTAACGACGTTGCCGGTGGCGCGTCCTAGCCCCGTGAAAGACTAGAGCCTCGGATTTACCAAGTGCCACATCTAGACCTAGCATTTTTATTTATCCGACAACCTGCGCCACTCCTGCTGTGGTCAAATGGACGGCCTCGTAAAACAAACAACCCCGAGACGACACTAGTGTGTCGTCAGCGTAACAGACAATACTAACGGCTGAGAGATTAGAGCCCCGACGGACCCAGTCACAGCCAATGTTCCGCAGGACCGGTCCTAGCACTGAGGCCTTCGAAACATCGTAGGACCATGAGCACCCAGTCCTATATTACCTATTTTCCTATTTCGTACTTATGAACATTTCCATTGTTTAACTAAGTATTGTGTAACAAGAAAGTGATTTTTTTATGTAGATACGTACCTGATGCGTGAATCTTCTAGTGAAGAACGGAGTTAGATACTTCATGTCCAATCTAACGAACCCTTTTAATCGCGTTGCATGAGAGTAATTAACCTGTAAAAACAATATGATATGAACTAAAATATCATCTAGAGATTTATTTGTTCAAATAGACATAGTTGGTACTTTAGAACAGAACTAGCTGCTTCACCGCAGCGTTTCGCTCGCGCTTAGGTATAGCAAAAGAAAAACAATTGTTTGGAAGTATGTGATTTTCACAGTAAAAAAGCATAAAATTTTATTCTAGTTAGGAAAAGATAGTTTTAATGATTTACTGTTTAGTTTTAACCCAATTTTGATAAGTTTTTATTGTTTAATAGCTGAAGCGATGGAGATGGATCCTAAACATAATAATTTCATCTTTTCTAAAATTTATCGGGTGGCTCTTTATTGTCTTTCTCGATGCTGTAGCTCTAATACCCCAGACTTCTATTCAAGTCGTTGTCCGTAAAATATATTTCCAAACCCATGTGCCATGTGCTAACTATTCAATTTAAAAATTATTAACATGCCCTCCGCTTTCTCAGCTAAGGAGTGATATTTCCAAAAACTTTATATAAACATCCAACCCCTATTTCACCCTTTTAGACGGCAGATGTAAGAAAAATGCTGAAATACGTTTGTTTATTTCTAACCAAAAGCTTTTATATTAAATTTCACGCTTCTCACTTTGAAAATGACGAACTGCCCATATAAACTTCCAAGCCGTATTTCCCTTTTGGATGGTAGATTTCAAACAAAGCTTAAATACATGTTTATTTATTTCTAACTAGAAGCACAAGTATATTCAATTTTATGCTTCTCACTTTGAAAAATAGTACAAAATTGTCATATAAACTTTCAACACCTTTTCACCCTGTTGGGGTTGAATTTCGACGCTGAAACACGCGTTTATTTATTTGTAACTAGGATGCTTCTATCTATGAAAATGACAGCGATCCCGTATTGACTTCAAACTCTTATTTTACTCTAGAGTGTAGATTTAGAAATCTCTGATATACGTCTCTATTTATTTCTAACCAGCGCAACAACTTGCGGCCTCTTGCCCAAAGATCTAGTTAAAGATCCAATACCTACCTTATTCAACCCAACTATCACAACAAAGATACACATGCTAAAATGGCTAACTCCTATATTACATTGACATGAGCATGTAATGAAATTACTTTGAATTCGTAATATGAATGGTAGTGACCTTGAAAGTTTGTAAGCAAGGTTTTTATTGATAACATGGAAAGAAAAATTACATTCATTTAGGTAGAACTCATTAATAGAATGTTCAATTGCAAACTACGTCGAATATTTTACCTACTTATACTTATGAAATGCTTATTGATGAAAATCTCAACATATTGGCGGCCACTGGCATCACTAGTATTTGACGAAGGCACTTGCATAATATGTATACGTGTTTAGTTAAAGTAGATAGGCATGGAATTATTTTGGTACCTAAATGTTTCCTGGTAGATCCTTTTAATTTATAATTCAAGAAAGTATGAGTAGCAAAAGACCGATCGGCAGAAAATTTTAAATCGCCTTGGAATTCTTCTACTTACCTCTAACTCTTCTTCGGTGATTTCAGACAGGTGTTCAGAATCGATAGCCTGACCCCACTCTCTCGTCTTTGACAAACTCACTTCCTTCTGTTTACGTAATGATCTTGAACGCTTAGGTTTCTTATTCGCCTATAAAGCAAGTACAAATATACATCATTAGAAACAATAATCGCCTTTTGTGTCCCAAAATGTGACTTAATTTTCTAGCTATATAGATGTAACTATTTATAGCTAGAAAAATATTTTAATATATTATTATTTTTTTAGTATGTAACTTACTTTGGGTTCAGAGCAATGTATGTGATGCGGTCGACATATATTAAAAAAAAAAAAAAAAAAAAAACTATATATATGCTGATATATGTTAGCTAGGTAGTAAAATAATAACAACAATTTTAGAAATAATTAATAAATAAATAAATGTGGACAACATCACATACATTGCTCTGAACCCAAAGTAAGTAGCTAAAGCACTTGTGTTATGGAATTCAGAGACAACGAAGGTACCACAAACACCCAGACCCGAGACAATGTAGAAGAGTGGTTTTTTTACATTGACTCGTCCGGGGATCGAACCCGGGACCTCAGAGCTGGCGACACCTTGAACACCGGTGTGTATCACTCGACCACGAAGGTCGTTGAAAATGTTTTTGAGATAATTATGGTCATATAGATATAGGTGAATACAAACGCAAAGGTAGGTACCTACAGCTGATAGCACTTAAAAATGGCGTGTCATTAAAAGTAAAGTATTTGTTATTTTTTTTTTAGTATGAAATTACAGTAAAAGCAAAAGTATATACCTAGTATGTATTCTAATCAATTAAAAAAAAAAACAAATTACGTACCCGCAAAAACTTTAATAATGGCATTGTCGATCCGCCGAAGAATAAGGTTGTAAACAAGACGATGATAAGTGTCGTAGTGATAATGACATGCCGAGTTTCGTCCGAAAAACCAAGATGGAGCGATAAAGCATACGAAATAGCTCCTCTTAATCCTAGAATAATAAAATATTACATTTTGAGACTTCATGTTTAACACAATTCATGATTGAAAAAAGAAAACATTCAACTGTGAAATATATCTTGGATACTAGAGACTTGAAACCTTCATCATTGCGCTATGCATATTGGTCATTAAAATAAGCACTATATTCATCATGATAATAATTTTAAAACAAGTATGGTTAAAAGGCTACATTATCGAGTCATTTTAGGAAAATTATTTTTAAACAGAATTAAATAGGTACCTAAAGGCAGAGAGTTCATAACTTGTTTTATTACAAATGTCTTAAATATATCTTTGCAGCTTGCTAAATGTATGTTAAGTAATAACTAACATAACATAAAGCATAGTTTTGTAAGTACTGGTTGTAGGTATTATTAAATAGCATTAAGATAAGCATGTTGATAAAATCTAAACACATTACTTACCACTAAACCACATGATAAACATCATTTTCTTAGTAATTTTATGTTCACGGAATTTGTTGCACAGCAGAGCAAGTGGGAAAATATTGGCTGCTCTGCCAACTAAACACATAACTATGCTCCACACTACTAGTGCTGGTTCCACACGATGTCTGAAGCTACAATATCAAGCAAATATTTTAATTTCTCTTTATTTTCTATACATTTTAAGACTTAAATTTATACAACAGCAATATTTAGATACTAAATATTAATAAAAACTATCAAATAATACCTGAATATGGCTAAGCCAAGGTAAGCAAACACACAGGTCTCAGCAATGAAAGCCAGGGTCCTCATAGTCTGCTGCATAGTGACCTGAGTCACAGTAGAAAGATTGAAATGAGTGTAGTGAGACATCACAACACCACAGAATAAAATTGCCATAATTCCTGAAAAGAAAAGCACAAAATTATATTTGTGTAGAAAATGTAATGTTTCCTGACAACAAAACTTTTTACTGTGCATGTAAATTTTTTATTATAATTTGATTGTTAATTTTATTGCTTAATCTAATCACGGAGCATTTATAATAATATACATTATTTTGCAATAAAGGGATTACACTAATTGACAAAGTAGTATGGTCATGTAGTAAGGTACCAATCAAAATTCATGTTAAGTTTCTTCAGAGATCACATAAAATTTGACAAAGCAAATGTATTATGAAATTCAACTTACCTGATAAATGGATACCTTCAGCTAGTACATATGGAGCATATGTAAAGACTAACATCATGCCAAATTCTAAAGAAGGATTTTTTCGAAGATCTACATGTTTCAATAATAAAGCACTGACCAATGCAAACAATACTCCTATACCAGCAGAAGCAAAGAACATTAACCAAAACCTATTAATAGCAGAAAGTATTGCTTCACCCGTAGACATAAGGGGGTCATTAGAGTCTAAGACTGCTGTTGTCAATACAATAGCAACAGCATCATTCAGTATGCTCTCCCCAAATACCAACATGTTTAGTACTGGGTCAACATCAAGAGCATGGAAGATGGCCACAGTGGCCACAGGGTCTACTGCAGATATCAGAGAACCAAATGCAAATGATTCTACAAAACTCAGTTTATATACCACCTGTGCCAACCCAAGCAAATATATACCTGCACCTATTACAAATGCTGATATGGCAGTACCAACTATAGCAAACAATAAAATTGAACCAATATTTTGAAAAAAATTACCCTTATGCAAATTATAGCCAGACTCAAAAATTATGGGGGGTAGAAGAACAAGAAAAAATGCAGTTGGAGAAAAGGCTTCTTCTTTTCTCCAGTTAGCAATATTTTTAATAGACATTAAGTTTATTATCATCCCTATTAAAGCACCAAGGAACACAATAACCACACTCTCAGGAAGGTAAGAGAATCCAGTAAGCAGCATAAGGTGAATTAATAAAATTCCAAGTGCCAGCACACAAAGCACAAAAAATATGGCCATTGAACTGTTATGTTCATCTTCTGCTGAACTTTTCTCAGGCAATGGAGCTGCATCAGATGGGCTTACAACTGAAGCATTGGGAGTTGCCGATGAAGAAATATTAACAAGTACTACAGATAGTAACGATTCTTTGTCATTTTTTTCTGTAATATTATCGGAACTTTCAGTAGACGAACTTGGTGTCGCATTTACAAGTAGACTATTGATGCTTGCTTCACTAGAACTAGAAACATTCGGTATACTAGCTCGTTTTGACCTTGTTAATCCAATCTCGTGATAGTCATTGCGATTGCTAAACACTGTTTCCTGCAATGTGTTGCTGCGGTCGGTCTCGTAAGATTTGTGCCTTTTCTGTTCATTAGACGATGACTTCACATGGTGTCCGTAACAAACACTTATTAAGCATATTATGCCAATCCAATAAATATATTTTCTAATACAAAGCATTATGTATTATTTTATTTAAACAAGACACATCGAGTCTCTTTCAATTGAACAATGAAGGCTTACATTGTTTGACAGATAGTGAATGTAAATGTCAAATGACAAAATTGACAATTATATCATGACGTCATGCCCTGACACACGTCGATCGATTAATAAAATGTTGCCAATTAAACACACCCGATGACAAAAGATGATATTATAGCACCACCTTGTCTTTTGGTCAGCCCGTAGGTTGTTGAGTTGATCCAGAGAGCGTATAATTTATCCTTAGTAGGTAGTTACCTTACAAAGAATACTAACCGTACGAGGCGAGGCGGTGCTGGTCGGGTGACGGGTGGCCCTAATGAGACATTTACAATACAAATCTAAAGGTACAATAACGTCAGAACCACAGAACAAATATCGCTCCAACACGACATTATGGTTCATAAAATATAGCTTGATACCTGCGACGTTAGCGACTCTGTTTTAAAGACAGCTTTACTAAATTTATTTCTGAAAAAGTTCAAGTTTTTAAATATGAATACGACATTTGTGTATAAAAATAGAACACATTTTTAAAAACAATCATGTTATTATAAAGATACCAGTAAAAACAAGGGTAATTTAAATAATTTCTAATTTTTCTTAAATATTTTTTGTTTGTTAGCTTATTTTATAAACGCGTTTTGAAGACTGGTAGGGACGTGTAACTGACTGACAGACGAATATCGATAAAATAATAGTATGAAAATTTCACTAGTATTTAAATTATTAAATAAAATAATGTTTTAACTATAGATTCGTATTTTTTTAGTCTGGCAATAATGGTTTCGCGTGCAGGAAACAAGCGGGCGCCATTTTTTTTGAGTCAGTACGAGTGCCGACGTGACGGCAAAATAAACCGATAGTGGGGAGTTTTCTAAAGAAAACATTTATTTTCACCTTATTATGATTTAAACTTAGGTACATCTTTAATTCTTTCTTTCAATGTCGTTACAATGTCATTTTTGATAAAACTCATTTCGACATAGATAAAATAATCGATAAAATACGAAAGACGCTCCCATCCCTAGTAATGTCATTCTGACAAACGTCGCAGGTATCAAGCTATATTTTATGAACTATAGTATGCACACTCATCGTCACCTCAAAACGCATACCAAAGCAATGATGTAAATAGCATCTACGTAACTGAACTATTTAATTTTGCAAAAAGAGTAACCAAGAAAGTTAATCGAACATTTTTATCCCCTTTCTCCAAGACTCAAAATAAAAAAAATCATGTGGCACTCGGGGACTGCCGCGGCAAAGCTATTGCATGGCATTTTTGTCAACTTATGCAATTATAATATTATGCAATATTATTTTTTTTCTTTGATATTAATTCAAGTTTTTTCTTTGATATTCATTCAAGTTACACTTATTGAGCGTGGGCACCGATAAGAAAACATATTTTTTTTCTTTTATTGAATAAATGAGAAGTTAATATTGTTTAAAATATTTTTATTATCTTACAATACATGTAGGTTATTCAGGAATTGTTATCATTGAAACTATAGGTTTATGGTAAATGAAATAAGAAACATAAGTTTGAGTTTGGAGCAGATCGTTTCGATCCGTGCGAGCTTCGTACAGTCTACACGCATACGTCTAGTCGCACGCACACAAACACCGTGCCGAAGTCTGCCGAACTGACACGACGTTAGACGATGCGCAGCTGTCAACACCGCACCGCTGTGCCGGTCGGAGTGTTAGGTTTTTTTCGTTACGGAATTTCTGGATTCGGTCCCCACGCTCAAGGCCCGCGATAGAAGCTATGCAATAGCTTAAAAAAACCTCGATAGTTACCTAGGTATTTAGAGCTTTACAAAACATGTTTGAAATGTAGTAATTGGTTGGACTACCTAAAACTTCTTAGTTTTAGGTAGTCCAACCAATTACTACAAAAAATATTCCGCATCCCATTCTCTTGAATGTGATGCGGAATATTTTTTTTTTCTTGATTCCTTGCATGCAGTTAACTTAGAATTTATCCGTAGATCTACAAACCTAAATAAATATTTTTTATCAGTACCTTTTAGAATGTCGGTCAACAGAGTCAACACGCACCTTGGGTTGGCAACACTGGTCAACACTCACCTCACTCAACATGTGAAATAATAGTGGATTTGTGTGACTTTGTGATTGAATAGACATGACGTAAACAAAAAATACTACAAAAATATCTGTATCATAAATTAATTTATCTATAGGCATACAATAAAGTGCCTACATAATAATATATACCAGTGCATCTGAAGCGACTTTAATATAGTCTCATCTGTTACGTCGTTTCGTAGCATATTATTAGCACAAGAGTTCAATGGTACGTAATCCATAAACAAAGCAATTGTAAAGGCCTCTAACCATACGTATTTTATGTATCATTGTATACAATCTTCAAATCCAAAATCCATTTAAATATTATGTAAACAACCACATAATTGGCATGAAACAAATTCAGTAAGTATGTAAACAACATTTTGATTTTGAACTCTATGCAATATCAATCTATTAACATTTATATTAGTAGCTATCTTATGTCCGTATATGTTATTTACAAAGCTATTTATAATTACAGACAAATAATAACAGCATAAACACAGTAATGTAATGAAGATATGTGTGTAATCATTGTACCTCATCAGCATCAAGCGTGATGTAGTAATACAAGCATTCAGTATAATTTTGCATTTCTAAACAATTCATGCCAAGTGTCCAAACCATATTGCTCATCAATCCATAAAATCTGATATGATCAAGCAAATTAAAGTGTACTTTCTCCCAGACAATAATGAAACGGTTGAATTATGAAAAAATCACAATGGTTGTAACTAAATACTAATAATATTACAGAAAATACCATTTTTATATAACGTAAAAATGTAATGCATAATACAGTTTTATCTTATAATGATTTGCTGGTTTAGAATATGCACATTTTTTTACTGTAAAAGCCCATACATTGGTATATCTTAGGTTTTACCTGGAAAACTTAGGAATTACCATCTTGTGTTACTAAATTTCAGGATGTTGTAAAAATGAGTCAGTTTTTTTGGGCTTTTACCTTTAGGGTTAGTAGTAGGTTTTAGAGTTTGGTACATGCTTGGTTTAACCAATGACTGACAACAAATATTTGAAACACTTCATTGACGATGAAGCCCTGCTTTGTGTAACTCTACTTTTTTTTTAAGGTCTGAATTAACCTAACCTAAACCTAAACAGGATAATGGGAATTTATTTCATGGAGCAATTTAGACCTTTAATAGTTAGTAAATCTTAGCTTTCACTTTAGTTCAGGGTTTTGAAGTTACATTTACATAATATAAAATCTTTGTTGCAGAATCTACAATCATGGAAAAAGATGATATTTTACTGGGAATGGAAATGGGAAGACTTGTTCTAGAACCCATGAAATTATATAAACCTAGAAGTAATGATAATCCTTTCTTAAGTCTTTTGCAAAAAAGAAGTATTTTTAAGAGTACTATACATCCTAAGGAATCAAAATGCTCTTGTTCATTGCAAAGAAAGGTAAAACATTCTGGAGTATACAAAAAGAAACATAGTAAAATACTTAACGAACCAGTATTGAATATATTGAAAAATTGTAGTAGTAGCATTGTATTGGATGCAGAGGATGATCAGAAACCTACAAGTAAACCAATATCAAAAAATGTTAGATGTGATCCTCTAAGCTTATGCACACTTGTTGATAACTGCAATCAATTAAAAATATCTTCTAGTACAAATGTACAAAACGTAGAAAGCACTGGTGAAGGTAATGAAAGGAGGTGGTGGAAAACCGATATCTCAAGTTATCAGGATAGTAAAGAACCCAAATCACAGAGTCTGAGTCAGAGATCTGGCAGTTGTTCCCAACAAGCTCTCAACCCTCCCTGTGATGTTACAATTGATGAATTGGCAAGCTATTTTGAAACATTGGTTCACATACCAAAAAAAATGTCGTCAATGGCTGAAATGATGTACATTTAGATGATTAATTAATGATATTCAACTACTTCATAAACCTATTGCCAACTCCACAAGTATATAAATGTTATAAAAGTATCAAAGAATTTATTTGTGTAAATTTTTTCCACTAAAGCCTATTTTTGTAATGTAATTTTTTTTATCCATTGCAGTGTATAAATTTAGATATTTAACTATCTTTTTTTAAAACTACATTTTAATGATTATTTTAATTATTTGTTACGCATTAAGGCATGCGAAGCGAATATTTGTAATTAAATACAAATAATAGAAGGAAAAACTTAAACCTCAGGCAGGACTCGAACCTGCGACCACTGGCTTGACGCGCCGGTTTAAGGTTTTCCTTCTATTATTTGTATTTAATTACATTTTAATGGTAATTCGATTTTGACTAACAAGCTGACCCATAGAGGTTACAATAAGTCTAGAGTGAGCGTATCAAAGTATGATCTGAAAGCACATGTATGATCAAGCGTCGATTTCAAGGTCACGTCCAACTAGTGTCAAAACAGAGCGCGCCATAGTTGTATCTCAGAACAGTAATTACTTATATTTGCTTCATAATGGTAAAATGCGTAATGCTGAATTGTAAAAGTGATTCACGGAAGCAAAACAAAAAGAATAGTGACATTTCTTTTCATCGGTGAATAATATTTTCATTTAAATTTTCATAATTTATCTAAATTCAGTAGGGCGAAAGAGGGGGTGCGGGGGGGACGCGCGGCGGGCATCCGCTGCACACCCCCCTCACCCCGCACTCCACGCAATAAGCTAGTGTTGTGTAGGTTCCGTTTAATGTTACGATAGAATTTTCTTTATCGTAAGCATATTATTTAAAATTAAGTTTATCGTTTACATTTTGTTTGTTATTATATATTTATAAGTATATACTTATATAGATAAAATCATAATGGTAGCGGCGTGATATTTGTAAATATATTTTTAATATTTTGCGTAAATATATTATCATATTTTATTCCGCATATGTTTGTAGCTTAAGAAAACTTGTTTAACGTTACAGTCATTATTTTTTTAGATTTCCCAAATGCCGTGAAGTAATGAATGCTTGGGTGAATGCTATAAGAAGGCCCAACTGGGAACCAAATATTCAGTTTTGTTTGCTCCGTTCATTTTAAACGCTCGAATAAATCGGAAACCAAGCAAGGGCTCCGTAAACAACGTAGACACGTACGCAAGCTCCGTAGACATACGAATAAAATACCTCATACGTAAAAGTTATATTAAAGAGACAAAAAGGCAGTTATTTAATAAACTGATACTTTTTAAGGGGCAATAACATTTTTTTTATTAGTTATTAAATAAAGTTACATTTTTAATTTATTTTTATATTATTAATATCCATTTCATTACCCTGATATTCTCGAAACCATCGATATTTTCGGATGAACATCTGTCGTTTCACGGAACATCACTAGTCGAACGTGTACTGACAGCTAAATATGTGCTTTCATTCTGCACTAGGGGCCATAAGCGATACGCTTGCTCTGTAGTTATATAAACTCTATGAGCTGACCCTACAATACGTCCTGTCAATTTTTGACATTTGAATTTCCCGCCATTATTCTTTCATAAAAACCTTGTCCTGACACTATTACAAACAACAAATAAAAACAGCCAAATCGGTCAAACTGTTCTTAAATGATGCTGCGTATATTATATAGGTATAGACAGACGATAGATTATTGATGTTATTGATTTATGGCTGATTTTCCAACGCCAGATAAATAACAGAGGAATCATTTTGTATTTTTTATTCTTCGATTAAAAAGTATCTGGTGTTGGTAAAATCAGCCCTTAATCAAGTAAATAAAACAATAAATATTATTAGGTAAAAATATCTTTATAAATATAGTAAATGATTCTAATAAATGCTGTTTAATTAAAAAATCTCCTTAAATACTTCAACGGATTTAGAAGTGGCCGTCCCCACGAAGCTATAGGTCGACGTCAAACTATGTTTAAGTGTTCCCATTGTGCCCAAAGACTTTTATAATACAGTAAGATTATTATTATCACTATACTCAAAATGTGTGTCAAAATTTGCCACGTAGCTCTAATACCTATACAACGAATTTGTGTTACAGGCAAAGTATATAGGTATATACCTACTAAATATAAATACGTACCTATAATATATATCAAAACTAAATAAACAAAATAAATTTAGAACATAAAAATTATACATTAGACTACAACTGGCATCGGAAACAGGGTCCAAGCTGCCGGTAGTTAGAGCCCCAGAGAGATGAACCTCCTCACGATTCGCGCCGTGTCGAAAAGTACCGATTTCTGAATCAAACCCTTGACCCCGATGCTTAACGAGAGCTTCTTCATAATCGAGGCTCTTGACTATTAAGCCGTTTGCTGTCATAACTTCGGGACTATGACTTTGACTGCTGAGTCCACCTCCCACATGTCGACTACCTCTTGCTTGCGCTAAATTCAAATATTTTATTTCTTTTTTTCTTTTTGAGCCTTCTCGTGGTTCTCCTCATGAGGGATGGTAACATTAACAATCGCGGCCTGGCGCTCTGATCTAGACACGCGGGAGCGTGTCAAGCCAAGTTCCAGTAACAGAACCGGCTCGCAGCACCGTGTGTAATATTACACGAACCATTTGGAGACACTTTTGACCCCCTCATAACTCAAAAACTATTTTACACAAACGTGTCAAATTTGGGTCATATATTACTTTTATTATTGGCTACAATATATTATCCTAAGTTATAAGAAGATATTATATTTTATGTTGTTATAAATAACTTTCAGGACTGACCATTGAACTTGGCACCCGTTTAGATCTCACTTCTTTTGTCGTTGAAGTCAACAACCAAGGCATATATCATAATTTTGACCTTGGCTCTCATTTTACATTTATGTTTTTGATGGGATCGATCTATCACCACCATACCAGGCTTATTAACAATAATCCTGTCAGTATGATAGATCGATCGCAGTACAATATGACCAGACCTTATTCGAGAACTGGGTCGGGATCATAACTGAAGTAAGGCACGTAAGGTATTTCAAATCAAGATGCTGATGGATTATACTGGACACTTGGTTATTGCTGTGCAAGTATTCGTCGTTGAGAAAGTTAAGTGTGACTGTAATGCCTAGCCAGTACCGACTTTTCTTGGATGTGTCAAAATCATAAAAATAAAATGATAGATCAGCTGTTGGGCCGACACAGGCACTTGCTGATCCGAAATTAACGCGGAACAGTAAACAGATCGTTTGCATTAAGCGAGGAAAATTCTGCTAAAAAAACACAACAGCTGAGTATTGATAAATAAGACCCAGTTTTGTTTTATTTCACCATTATTTTCAATTTGCGTTGTATAGTCAAATTTCATTGCATACTGGTTTGACTACGCAACGGAATTTATCTCTACTTATACCAAACTTAAACATAAACTGATAACTTTTACGATAATGTGTAACCACGGTTTTTACTAATAGAATCAGATAACGTTGGGGAAGGTAGTACCTAACAGCACCAAGTAGTATGTAAATATCCAACTTAACAAAACATAAAACCTCCCTACGATTTTGTAGTGAAATATTTATCGATAAAAAGTACGGGTAATGTTGTCAGATCTGCCAAATATTGCGTCATACTTTTGGTTGTTTTTGTTTTGACGTGACAACGTCTTATAAATTGGTTTGCCGGGTGACACTTCAAGAAACTGGGTAACGCTCCGCTCACGTTATGCGCTCACAATGAGAGCGAGTGAGAGGCACGCGTCCCTTCCACTCGGGCATGGTTAGCCCGCCTAAGAGCGAGAGAGACAGACATTGACATTGACAGTCGTTGTCACGTAAAACTTTCGCCCGTATACCGACTTTACAGGCAACCAATATTATCATTCTTTAGGGTCATGTTTATTCAATTTAAGTACACGTTCACGTTTTATAAAAGCGTTGATATTCTTTTTTTTATAGTGAACTCGTGTCTCTTCTAACGTAGTGATTGTGTTCTCTTTTATTATAGGGTCTGTAATCTGTGGCTCAAATCACTGTAAACCACCGAACACACATTACGTATTCACAAAACTTGATTATGGCAGATGGAGCGAGCCAAATGATTTTTCAGAGAAAAAAAACACACTATCTACAATACTCTAGCCCACACTCCACGTCCACAGCTTGAGCCAGAGTAGCCAGCCTGTAAACCACAGAGTACTTTTATCTGTAAACTCGGTAAACTCACTGTCAATGAAAAGTGTAGGTACTTTTTTTTTTTTTTTTTTTTTTTCTCTTTCTGGCTTTTCACGGTTTGTGTTAGCCAATGACAGTAGGAAAGGTAGGGAAACGGATTTTAAGTGAAAAGGAACGTAAAATTTTGATAGGAACCTACAAAATAGGATCAGTATTTCTAAGAGCTAAAAATTATTATCTATAATTATGTATTAAAAAAGATGGGTGAAAGATCGGAAATTTATTTACAATTTTATTTTATTTAATGAAATGAATGAAGCTATACTTTTATACACCTTAATGCTATTAGTATGAAGTAATGAAAGAATGGAAGTAGGAAAAGGAATGTCAAGGGAGACAAGACTATTTATAAAGGAACTATGATCGTACAAAGGACAAGAGAAAACAATATGATTGAGGTCGCCAACATCCGTGCCACACGCACAAACAGGGTCGTTAATAATCTTAATTTTGGCAAGATGAGCTGGAGAACAAACATGCCCCAGTCTCATTCTTACCAAAAACGATGTATCCATCTTATTAAGCTTTGCTCTGAAAAGCCAAGGTTTTACAGGAATTTCTGGTTGAATAGTTGCATAATGTTTGCCCTTTGTTTTACTGCTAGAGTGCCACTGCTCCTTCCAGGAGTTTTGGAGGAAAGACTTTGACAAAGCTGAAAGGTCTCGACAATAGTTTTTATATGGAAACAAGTCACCACATTGCACCGCATCAGTCGCAAGTTTATCAGCAACTTCGTTACCTTGGATTCCAGTGTGAGCTGGTATCCATGCAAATTGCAAATTATAACCTTTTGAGTAAAGTCTAAATGCTAATTCCTTTATGTCAAAAATTATCTCTAACTGTGTTTTTTGTTTAAATGGAAATTTTTGAATTGCTTGAAGAGCACTTAAAGCATCTGTAAAAATTATAACTTTTTTTAATTTAAAGATCCGAACGTATTCAATAGCTTTGAGTATCCCAAAACATTCACCTGTAAAAACAGATGATTCCGGAGGAAGTTTAATTTTCTGTACAATATCGTATTGTGAATGGTATACTCCTATACCAACACAATCAGTTGGAGAGGGTTTAGAAGCATCAGTGTACATGTGATGAAAGCCTTCAAAATGCTCAGATATAACATTTTTAAATATTGATTGGGCACTGGGATCTGATTTTTTTATGAAATTATCTTTTATTATGGGATCGAAGTGTAAACTGTCATAACTGGCGCTAAATAAAGGGAGTCTATTTGAACGATGTGTAGGGGAACAAAGGGAAATAAATTTCTGATAACTAACAACTAAACAGGGTGCCGTTTTGTTTGACCAATAATTAGATGAATTAATTTGAGACATTAACAGATCTAGTTTAGGGATGAGAGGATGAGTTGAGAACTGAAGAATTCTAAAAAAATATTTATCAGATAGAAACTGTCTCCTAAGAGGTAACGGGGCTTCCCCGCACTCCACTTGGAGAGCATTTACAGGGCTGGACTTCATGGCACCAGAAATAATACGAAGTGCTTTGGATTGTATTTTGTCCAACTTTTTAAAAGCCATGACACTTCCAGGTTCAAGTATAAATAGACCATAGTCTAAAATACTTCTAATAATAGCATTATATATTAACTTTAAAGAAAATGGATGTGCGCCCCACCAAACACCTGAGCATGTTTAAATGTTTTTCACATTTACTAATAATGTAATCGCAATGTGGGATACTACTAAGTTTAGAGTCTAAAATAACACCCAGATATTTAAATTTGTCTTTCATAGTTATAGGAATTCCATTATAACAAAGGTTAAATTGAGGAATATTTCTTTTACGTGTAAAAAGAACTGTTGCACTTTTAGATGTAGATAATTCCAAACCATTCAAATGCAACCATGATGATAGGGACGACAAAGCAGAAGTGATAGCTAAGCATGCTTGTTCTACAGAATGACATGAAAAATATAATAGTAAATCATCGGCATATTGAAGTACTTTGACTTCATTGTTTATGGATGAATCTAAATCAAAAGTGTAAATATTATATAAGAGGGGACTAAGCACAGATCCTTGCGGAAGGCCTCTCCATACCTTACGAGATAAGTGATGATCACCAACTGGCATAACTACCGAGCGATCCATTAAAATGTTAATTATTAAATTTGAAAGATTAAATGGTACTTGTAAAGCATTTAATTTATTTTTTAATACGGATAATAGAACATTGTCATAAGCTGCGTTGATATCTAGGAAAACTGCCATCATAGACTGATTATTAGAAAAAGAAGAACGGATATCAGTAGTAAAAATACTTAAACAGTCAGTGGTACTTTTACCTTTTCTAAAACCGTATTGTGAAGTGGCCAATAGGCCTTCACTTTCAATATACCATTCAAGACGATTTTTAATTAGGTGTTCAGCTAACTTAATTAATATTGAGGACAAAACTATAGGACGGTACGAAGAGACATCAGAAGGATCTTTATTTGGTTTTAAAAATGGCAACACCATTTGACGTTTCCATTCAGCTGGTATGTTGCCCGTATTCAGAATAGAATTAATCAGAGCTAAATAATAATTAAGGACATTATCATTTAGATTTGCAAAAAATGAATATGGAATGCCGTCAAGGCCTGGTGCGGAATCCACAGTATTTTTAACCACACCCTTTAACTCATTTATGGTAAACGGGAGGTGTAGCGTAGTAGGAGACCTGACGCCTATTGGCGATTTACATTGTATGTTGATAGCTTGCGGAACCCATGGTGGAGCTAGTTTATCTAAAAAGTCAGAGGCTAAGGAATCAGGAATAGGAGGAGAAGGTTGTGTAAAAACCGACCTATATCTACGTATGTTTTGCCAGACTATAGTAGGGTGAGTATTTGGAGATATTGCAGAGCAGAAACTCTGCCAACCTGCATATTTTTTCTTCTTCAAAAGTTTCTTTGTTTCAGTACTAATAGTAATTAGGGCGTCAAAGTTAGTATCAGACATATTAAGGTTATAATTCAGTTCAGCTTGCTTACGTTTTTTAATAGCATCTGTACACTCTGAGTCCCACCAAGGAGGTTTAGGAATTGATGTTTTTTTTTTGTTTTTGACAGGAAAAACTTCATCTGCTACTGTTATTAATAAATTGGATAAGGCATTAGCACATATGTTTTCGTTACCATCTAAAATAGGTGGGAGCAAGGAAAATTTTAAGTCAGTGCTATTTCTATACTTTTCCCAATCAGAGTTATTTCTATCAGGAAGTTTATGTTTAAGATTTGATCTTTTAATTGAAACAGTTGGTTTAGAGAAAGGGCTGGAAATAATTATTGGGAAATGGTCACTACCATAAGTAGAAGATAGGGTATTCCAAGATAGTGAGGAGGCAAAGTTAGGAGAACAGATAGAAAGGTCAATAGCACTTTTACTCTGATTGGGCGCAGCACGACGGGTTGGAGTACCTGTGTTCAGGATGCATAAGTTATGCTGGTCTATTATATCAAGTAATTCATCCCCATAGTTACTAGAAATTGAACAACCCCATGATTGATGATGGCAATTAAAATCTCCCAATAAAAGTAAAGGTCTTGGAAGAAGAGAAAGAAGATAGTTAATCTCAAGAAGTAAAGACGAAGATGGGTGAGGAATATAAATAGAAACAAGACACATATTACAAATTTGAATAGCTACAATTGAAATCTCCTCACTATGAGTAGGTAAAGAGATTTTAGAGAAAGGGATAGAATTCTTGATAAGTATAGCAGCTCCGCCATACCCATCATTTCTATCATTTCTAATGGTAAAATAATTATTTATTTTAAAAACATGATTTGGTTTGAGCCAGGTTTCTGCTAAAGCAAAAGCTGAAGGCTCATATTTGTTAAGTAAATATATTAAATCACTTTTTTTGCTTATCAGGCTGCGGCAGTTCCACTGCATTACTTTGCAAAGACTGTCCATTATTAATTGGAAGAGGGATAAGGTCAACATAAGAGGCAACGTTGGACGGTGAAATGTTAAATTGAGAAAGAAGTTGTAAAAAGGCTGAAATAAATTCATTAATTGACTGACTATTTGTTATTTCATTGGTTTCATTTTTTTTTAAAGCACATCCGTTTGATGATGTCTGTGGTACATTAAATTCTTTGATGATGTTGAAGTGAGCTTCTTTATCATAACCTTGGGTGGTTTTGGGTGAAGAGCGTGGTTTCATATAAACAGTTTTTTTGTAACTGGTTGTATTATTAGGAGTTCTATTGGCCATAGCGGTAACTGCTGGTTTATTGGAAAAGTTTCTAGAAGGGGAAGACAGAAGAGTTTCAGCGTAAGACCTGCAAACAGGGGGATGAACTTTCATAGCTTCCACATATGAGACAGAATTTTGTGCCATGTATGTCTTAATTTGTTTTTGTCTAGAAAATTCAGGACAAGATTTATTAATAGCAAAGTGAAATCCTGAACAAATGCAACAGGATGCAGATTCCTCATCCTTGTCACAACTATCTCCTGTGTGGCTTTGGCCACACTTGAAGCATCTGGGTTTTGATCTGCATTGAAGCTTTGTGTGACCAAAGCGACAGCAGTTGAAACACTGTATGGTAGGGAATATATATAAGTCGACAGGTAGGGCATTATAACATATAAATATGCGTTTAGGAAGAACCTGGCCATCAAAAGTTATTACTATAGACTGTGTTGGTTTCCACGTTACAGAACCATCTATAAAAGTCTTGAAATTTAAACGTCTTACCTTTAGAATGGGCCCACAACCGATAGGCACTGAAATATTTTCAATGATCTCCTCTGGAGACCATTCTGCAGGGACCCCTCGGACTAAACCCATCCTAGTTACATTAAATGTCGGAATGTATATGCTTTAAGATTTTGCGCTTCAAGGCTTTTATTGATAATAAAAGAATTAGCTTCTGAATAGGACGAAAAAGCCATGGAAATTTTATTACGTCCTATGCGTTTAACGCTGCCGTTGATAAGATTTGACACAGAGTTTTGCTTCAAAAATTTACCAAATGTTATGGGGTGCAAGGTGGTACTATCGTTAGGTGATAAGGTAATTTTTTGAACATGTACAATATATGGTGCACTATCAGTCTTGTCATACTCTTTTCTTCCAACAGTCTCAACACTCTGCGAGGAAATAGGCGTCTGTTTACTATTGACGGAATTACTAGTTGTGATTACTAGTTACGAGTTGTGAAAGAGGTTGAGCGTCCGGACAACCGCAACCACCCGAGTCAGACCCGTGATGTCTACGGCGACGTTTGTTGCAGTGCTTGCATACATGTAGGCGACTTCTTTTTAAAGACCGGGTGGAAGTAGACCCATCGGTGTCCATGCCAGACTCATTGGACTGGATAGTAACAAATTGACCTGCCGGGGGGACAAAGCCCCCCGGATCAGGCGGTTCGTTCATCCCGCTTAAACTAATTAATTAAATCGTAACTTACCAAGAATGTAGAAAAAACTAAATTAACACTAATAGAAAGAATATTTTACACTAATCTACGTCTACTGATCTTATTTAACACTAATAATAAATTAAATTTTAGGCAAAACCAAATCAACGCGTCCGCCAAGTTTAAACGTTTCCCGCGCTTTTTCCCGTGTAGGTACTTATTAGACAAGTAAAAATTGTTTCCCTGCCTTTGATTCTGTAAAAATCTTTACTAATCTGTTGCTAAAAAAATTGAATATGGCAGATGCACAAAAGTGCGAGCATAAAAGTACTCTGTGGTGCGAGCCAAAAGACTCTCATCACAAATGGGAGAGAAGAAAAAAAAAAAGTAAAAATTGTTTTTTATTTGTTGATGTTGTTGTTGTTACACCCACTCTCTGCTAACAGATAATTCGATATTTTTGTAATATATTTTACTGTTTCAAGGTTTGCAAATGAAAATTATAACCGGTTGTAAGATTTATCAATAGTGTAGGTGATACCTAGGTAATAAGGGTTTTGTGTCGAAAATATTATGTCGAGTGTTGGTGCAGGCTGGTGGTACGGTATATTCTTGGACGCCTATACTTATTCTACAAACTATTTGCTTTTCACGATAACAGTAATTATTACATCTATATTGTTTTTATGGATTTATGAAAAACCTCAGTTTTATAAGGTATTCATTCAATAATATTAATAATAATAGCATGTGCTATTTTGTTTCTAATAAACATGCTAATTTAGTGTACTGCCTACTTGTAATCTGATCTTTTTATATTATTACTTAATTTATCGTTAATTTTGATCCTTAAAGTCAGTGTAAAATGTGCCCTTAATCTTATTTAAGTGGCTAAGTTATTATTTATTAAATAATGAAGGTAGGTATGTAAGTAGTTACTTGAATTTTGAGACTGATGATCTATACCTATGCAGACTATGTTAAAAGTCTCATATAACGACCTCCGTGGTCGAGTGGCGTACACACCGGTTTCAAGGTGTCGCCAGCTCTAAGGTCCCGGGTTCGATCCCCGGCCGGGTCAATGTAAAAAACAACTTTTCTACATTGTCTCGGGTCTGGGTGTTTGTGGTATCTTCGTTGTCTCTGAATTCCATAACACAAGTGCGTTAGCTACTTACTTTGGGTTCAGAGCAATGTATGTGATGTTGTCCACATTTATTATTTATTATTATTACTATTATAATAGCTGTTGGCCATAATTCTGCAAGGAATTTAGACTTTGAGATTTGCATGTGGAAACATACCTGTGTATATTGCAAGTACCCAGTATTTTTAATTAGTCAGTCTATTTCATTAAAAATTTAAAAAATAAATAAAATTAGTAACAATTTTTACTCTATATAGACTAAGTAGATCTTCTAATTTGTCTTACATTATTTTTAATTAGGTCATTTATTTGTTTTAGTTAATTTTTAAAAGGAGTAAGCATTCAATTATTGTAAGCTCCACGCAAAGTGAAGAAGCACTTGAAATCAATTACAATGCAACTCTGTTGGATCATGAAACAACAAATAACCAAGATGAAAAGAAGGTCCTTGGATTTGTACCTGATTCAGAATCTTGTCATTAAATGTTATTAATTTATAATTACGTGTATTTTTACGCGACAGAGCAAGAAGAAGGGTTGTTTTTTAAGTGTATGTATGTTCGTGTGTGTCTATTTCTTTGGCACGCTCTGTAGCCTAAACGGTTTATGGATTTTAGCTTGAGATGATTCGTTAGATTTGTCATAATTGGGAGAGTGACACTGGGTATATTAAAAACTAGCAGCACGCCCCGGCTCTACACGGGTACTTAACAATTTTTTTTTAAATATCCTATGTCCTATGTCACCCGCGCAAAGTGTAGCTTCCCAACAGTTAAAGATTTTTTTAATCGGTTCAGTACTTTCGGAGGCTATTCAATACAAACAAACAATTAAATCTTTCCTCTTTATAATATTAGTATAGATAAATTGGCGCGATATTATGTCTTTTAAAATGTTATTTTTAACTTAAAAGTGGGGTAACAAAATCAAAGGGCACGAGCAGACGATTCCAAAAATATAACTTACAAAAAAAATGAAGGAAATAAAAAATTAACGCTCGATTTTACTTAATTATAAAATTGTCATACCGCGGGCTAAATAATATATGGTTAGCTGATAGGTAGGTAAGTCTTAAGTACTTTCCCGTCGCTCTGTGCCGATCGTGTCCCCACAACAGTGCACTACATCAGAAAACATCGGTAATATGGCGATTTGCGCTATAATTAATTTTTTGTTGTATTTTTTTTACAGACTTCATAAAGGTGGAGATTTTCAAATTGTTGCTTTCTTTGTAATGTAACTTGCCGTCTCCCCGCTACTTCGTCTGCGTGTTTTAGTTTTATGTGTTTTGCGCGGAACCCTAATTCTTTTTCTTAAATAAAAGTAGGTGTGAATAAATATAACCTCAGCTACCTATCTGCCAGTTCCAGAGATTAGCGAGTTTATACGTGGTACCAGCAGGGTTATTCGCTATGGCGGTTGTCAACAAAAGTGATAGTTGCTTAATAAAAGAGACAGTGAAAACACAAGTTTCTTATCGTGTAACTTCGATGAAAAACTAGATGTACTACTACTTAGTTGGTTACCGACTTAAGTTGATACTGAATAAGCATTTTTATAATTACCCACTTATTTTTATCCGGTAAACATCGGTTGGGTTGACAACTGGAGATAGCGAATAGGCCTACTGATTATTATTTTTTTGCGAGTTTATTTAAAACAGATTTCTCCTAAGATTAAAATTAAATTACGTAAATGACAATGTTGTTTAAAATTAAGTAGGTAGGTACTTGTTATGAATATCCTATTTATTTGGATAATGATTAATATCATGTTTATTTTATTAATCTTACTAATAATAACCAGGCACTAGTAATAAGAAATATCCCATAAAATGACTGATGATTGATTGATGAGTTTAGGGGATATTTCGTATCATTAAAACGCACACAGAGAAATACGCGCACTATGTCTAACACTGACTGCACGCAAACTTATTGAAGTAGTGAGGCTGTTTCTATTGTTGTGATTACGACGCTCCATCTACACAACTTAATCAAAGCTTTCGACTTAGGGACGTGAAAGTTTCATCAATATTTGTTTAATAGTTTTTAAGATGGATAGTTTAAAAAAAGTGTATTGGAATTTGATTTAAATTATTGTTTATTTATCAATAATTGAGAAGGGGAAAAAGGAAAAATATTTAAAAAGTACAACATTTTTAGGTACCTACCTGTGGTCCATAAAATTTATATATACCTACATACATATCGCTTAACGCTAGTGCCCGTTGGAATAGGCTCTATATATTTTTGCCAGTCCACCATTAAACTGTAGTTGTTTGACGTGTGGTTTTGTACCTACATGGTAAAATTATTTAACCCATTGATTGTGAGTTGTACCTCTGTACCATACAAAAGTAGACTCTAAACACAAAATCAAAGGGTTCAAATCAAGTGGAGGTAGTACGGCGACCGGTCGCTGCCAAGCAGGGTTAAATTATTTACTGGGCTATTCAATTAATCTATAAACCAATATTATAGTATTATTGTGTTGTCTTTCTGTTATTAAAACGCACAAAGATGTTGTAGTAGCAATAAATAAATAAAAAATAGAAACTCCTTTATATTACAATCATTTTTATTCGTGACAGCCGAAAAAGCAATTAGTGTCTTATAAAAGTAAGACATTATGAAATAACACTATAAAATAAAAATATGTAATATCAACATTGAGAAAACATACAGGTGCAAATATGCCATGGCTACTAAAGATCTTTTCTTTACCAAGATTACATTTTCAACTTTTGCAGTAGGTACATAATTGTTTCTATTAATTTGAAGAATGCAAAACATTGCATTTTTCAAATTAATCTCCACACATTATTGTCACATAATATTTGCACTTACAAGGTATAACGCAGAAGCACTGTCACTTCTACATCCTCCATAGCAAATGAGGTTAAAACGTATGTGTGGAGAGACTATTTTGATCGATCGTGAATTGGATACGTTGGAGACATGTTGAAGTGTTATAGCTGGAGCCGCCGTCATCGCTAAGAGCAGGTGACGTCACGTGACTTGCATTTCTAGCGTTATGGCGTGTCATTCCCGATCAGTAACACCCTGTCGTCAACAAAAGCACAGTTGTTGACAAAAAGTTGCGTTTGTTCAGTGTTGAGGACCGGAACTGTTTTTTCCAGATCATACCGAAGCTTAGTTTGGGAGCTAGGTATATTAAGGAATACACGGGTTTTTGAAATCTTTTAATTACGACTTCGAACTTTAAAATCATCAGTATTAAATAATCTTTGGGTGAAAATAATCTCTTCGTTACGAGGGGGTAGCGTCGTCATCACATTTTATACCCGACGTCGTATTAATTCTATTGTGCAGTTTTGAATAACTGTACCTACGTCTAGGGTAATGCAAGGACGTATGAATTATCTATATCTATACTAATATATAAAGCTGAAGAGTTTGTTTGTTTGAAAGCGCTAATCTCAGGAACTACTGGTCCGATTTGAAAAATTATTTCAGTGTTGGATAGCCTATTTATTGAGGAATGCTATAAGGCTGCGACCAAAAGGAGCGGAGCATAAATGAAAAATGTTGCAAAAATGAAAAATCGTTGAAATTAAAACACGTGGACAAAGTCGCGGGGTCAGCTAGTGTTGAATAAAATGTCTTATCAATATACCTAATTGTTCTTTTTGTTTTTACTGCCGACAGTAGATTTTTTTAGGAGATCTAAGCATTTAGACTGCTTCACCGAACTTTTGGCGAGAATCTTAAGGGCGTCTAGCCAGACTAATAGAAAAACTAACTACCTCAGCAGCGTTCACTAGGGCACCGCCTGCAGGGTTCAGATCTCGACTTAGTGCATTGCTAACAATTTTAATAAGGAAAAAACAGCAAACGAGGTCTGGATCAATTTTTTTATTATTTAAGGACATAATATATTTTATTGCTACTTTGGTAGGCTCGGGCCAGTTTGACCTAGGGGCAGTAACCTAAACCTAACCTAGGGGGAGTAACATTTACGTTTCTATAATTTATAACACGTGACGTGCCTCGTCGGCGATAACGTAATATACGGCGGTTGTGTTTTGTATTGCTACTGCTAGCTAACTTGAATGCTCCAAGAAGCATTCGAGTGAAGCGTTGTTTTATCGTCAGGGTAGGAGAAAGTATGTCTGAGCCGTTTAATCCTAGGTAAGACTGAAATTCGGTGATTTTTCCTATTTGTCCTCAGTGGATGTTTATTATTCCGATTGAAAACACTCTGTCGTCAAATCTAAAAACATTTTTTATTGTGTTCTAATTATAAGATTTTGAAAATCCGTGTGATCGTTAAATAGTTAAATATTGCACTCCCACTCTAGGCATCGATCGGGAAAAAACAGTTTCGTGCGTCAACACAGTGAACGAACGGATTGATTTTTATTCCCGATTTTCACCAGTGAAAGTGCAGTGTAGACGACAGAGTGTTACTGATCGGGAATGACCCTTTTGGCGGATATTTTATTCGTTTTAAACCTCTATGGCAATTTTCTTGGAAAAAAAGAGAAATTCACAAAGAATTAATCAAATTCCAAATGTATTAAGCTCTATTGAACAATTAGACATATTTTTCTAAAACCTGTCAAATACACCATTGCCATAAATTTTACTGTACCTACCTACATAACCACCGGTATTTATTTTTTATTAGAATAGAACAT
Source organism: Diachrysia chrysitis (assembly GCA_932294365.1). Lineage (NCBI taxonomy): Eukaryota > Metazoa > Arthropoda > Insecta > Lepidoptera > Noctuidae > Diachrysia > Diachrysia chrysitis. The sequence goes on from OW028653.1 coordinate 7,175,559, forward strand.
TTTCACAATATCCTTAGCATGGAAAGTGCATAATCATTTTTGTATAGAATAATATATCAGACTAGTTTCGTTACATTCAAAAATGACAAGTAACATTAGGTAATTCCTTAGCATAAAGAACAAACTAGAAAAAGCCAGCGCGCTTAAAATCGAAGAAGCAAAAACCACTTCGAAACAAAGTGGTTGTGCTTAGATATTTATCTAAAAGGAACGCGATCAAAAGTACATTTATTTATTTATTGAATTTGTTATCTTAAAGGTCATTTACTTAGAAAATGGCTCGTCCATTTTGGTAGTGTTGCAATTCAAAACAAGACAAATTTCTAATTTTATTTACTAGTGTAGAAAACTCACTAGTTTTTGTATATACGTAATAAGTAATAACAAACTAATTGACATCTTTTAACATCGACTAAACAAAGTTTAAATTAAATTTTGAGCGAGGTTTTTTAGTTTGTTCTATATTCTAAGACTAATTCACAAGAATTATCAATATTTTCTGTAACAAAATTAGATTTTGTTTTTAAATGGATACTAGCTAGGTATCTCTGGAACTCTTATGAACCAGGGTTCATTACTATAGACGAGAAATTTACTGACGTCATGATATTATAAGATTTTAGACATTGCTGCAGACGGGAACTAGCTTAACTTAGTAAACTCTCCTAGCTTTTTAAGGAAATACGTGTAATATTGAGATATGCAGGAAAAGTACATTGTCCATCTATTATTCATGAACAACCAAAGTTATAAGATAGTTTAAAAAGTGCCTTCACACGACACAACCAAAAAGTAGGTACTTCACTGTAATTCCTATAAATTTTTTTAAAGAGTGAACAAAATTAGAAAATGTACAGAATGGATGTTGAAACTAGGGACATGTTAGAATAGTTGTTATTAGTCAGAGAATATCCCGGTTTCTGAAAAACTAATCTATTAAATCTGTAGACAAGCTTCGAGGGCGCATTGCTAGTAGCCCGTTGTGCCGAACGTAAGCAAAAAGCTGTAAGTACTACGCCTGATATAAGTGATTCGTGCGACGAAAGACGTTTATGCGAAAATATCGAATGTTCTCATGTTCGTTTTAATCGTTTTAATTAAACGGCGCGCTCTGTTTTGACACTAATATTACGATGTTACTTGTTCATATTGCTGCTTACAGTTGACACTCGGTTACGCGCACTTTATTTATATTTACTGGATGACTGCTTATTATTAAATTTTTGTGTTGATTATTTTTTCAGAAACCAGGGTTTAATGTTCCTTTTGTATTTATCTATACTAATATTATAAAGAAGTAAAGTTTGTGTGTTTGTATATTTGTTAAATTGTAAGGGGTAATCTCGGGATCTACTGAACCGATTTTAAAAATTCTTTCACCAATAGAAAGCCACATTATTGCTGAGTGTCATACTTATAAAAAACCGAAAAATAAAAAGGCTTTTACGTGGTAGTCCGTTTTGCAAAGTGAATCGGAGAAAAAACGGTCGAATGAAAGCGTTTCTTACGAACGCTGCCTTAACAATGAAAGATATATTTTTGAGTTCTAGAGAAAAGATGTGGAGCTTGAAAATGCCTACAAAAAGTCAACGACAGCATATGTCTAACTTTTATATTTAAGTTACAAAAAGTAGTTTTTTTAATATTAGTATAGATAATTTAATTTTTAATATTCATAAAATAATTTAAATCGTTAAGTCATATGTACTAAAAAAGGATTATTAACATTATGCCCAACGAAGTGGGCACGGGTCAGCTAGTATTTTTAATCAGATAATAACTCGAATGTGCACGTCGCCACGCACTATGTGTTTTGATTCATGCTGTAAAGCTATTAGTGGGATTTGACAGTGATTATTATAACAATGAAAACATTTTTAAACAAAAAATGTGTTATGTATATCAACCACATTAGTAATCATGCTATTTTTATAGTAGGTACTAATTTATTTTTATGTTAATCCGAAGTTCTTTCAAATTAAAGATAGTCTTAAAATTGTAAAGCTTATTCCACAGTAGCCTACTACACCAGGTTTTTTTTTTCGTACTTCTCAATAACAGTACCTACACCGTAATCAAGATCAAATTTTAAATGTAATAAAAGTTTCAATACCTATGTAATTATTAGGGGAGCATTTCACAATCTTGTTTGTTTTTATTTTTCATTCACTACGATCATTGGGTAATGTGCGACATACGACGACACTTTAGAAGCTAAAGCAAAATTCTCACTCTGTATGTTAGTCATGATTATTTACGATTCCATTACATTTTCTGTTACAATATTTTTACAATCACGTAAATTTCAATGACCGAAAACTAACACAATTAATAGGATTTATTGTGCATATTCTGAAACCACTGTATACATATAAATATGTATTATAGATACGATATTTTGTAATAAATTTAACATGATTGACTACAGTACCACACCCCAAATATTGTCCAGCAAACCAACGCTGCTATAGGGTGTTTACTAAAGTAATATACATTTCATACACAATTCCACAGCTCACATTGCGCACCATTAGAAAAATAAATTATAGATGCTCCTAAACTAATACCTTCAAATTTATCTTGGCATATTTTCGCTGCACATCTGAAAAACAAAAATATTTTGATAATTACTTATATGCAAGTTAACAAAGAGTAGGTAGTATTATTCATATAAGCTTAGTCACAAATTCATGTAAACTCAGACAGGTGATTTTTAATCAATGCCAGACCAGTTATTGTTAGAAAATATATAATTTTGAGAAGCAAATAGGATTATACTAACGGCAGTTGAGCAGGAGATTGAAGAATAATTAGTCTGAGGATTTGGAGTGCCAGGAAACATGTTCATCTGAACATGTGGCGGAGGCGGAGGCGGCGGTGGGTGGGTAGCGAGCGGCGAAACCGGCGGCGCCGCTGCATTTGCGCAACCACCACCAGCGTTATTTGGGCTTCCCGTCGTTGACAACCGTGAAAATGCCGCTAACGCATCAGGAAAGTTAGGTGGAGTAGCCGGAGTATTGCATGGCGTCATCAGTTGCTGTAAAATAAAAACAGGATCAATGAAATTGCTTGTGAATGTCAATAAAAAATAATTACTAAATATTTTGAGCAATTACCCTTTTTAAATTAGTATCACTGTTTATTATCTAGTAAAACTGAAATAGCTGCACAGGTATCAATAAAATAGTATAGTTTAGTAGATAATCAATCATTCAAAACAGGCTCTATGTTAACTTTAAATAACATCAATTATTGAGTTAATTTTCAGTACCTGGCGATAATGTGGTGCTGCAATTCCATTTGCACCAGCAGGTATTGCCACTTCTTGAAAAAATATTGATAATGCTGTCTGAAAAAATAAAAGTGATTTAGTATCCATGTATGTTCTTTAAGCCCACCCCTATATACCTTGAGAAAGGGCTTAGCAGAAGAAGATATGGTATTTAAAGTATAGTAAACAATGAGCTTATTAAGTTTCTGTAACCAATAGGGATGCGGACTATTTTACACGTATTTTTTCTTTTTTTAATTAAACAAACATTGAGAAAGATACAGTGAACGGAAATGTCGCGTGACGTCAGTTGTAGCTACAATTTTTACCCTTAAGTAACGTCACAAGCCCCTTCTCCTGAACTTAAAGTGCTTTAAAGTTTGACATTTTCTATTGATTTGATAAAAGAAAAAATACGTTTTTTTTATGTACCTGGCGTACTAAATGGATATCTCCTTTTCATACCCAGTCCGCACCCTTATTATTACGTTACCTGACCAGTAGGTAGGGGGAAGGAGGAGGACTTATCGGACGTAGCCCTCCCCTACCCCAAAGTGTCTAAGTATTACCAAAGAAATCTTAGTTAACTTTACACAACCTAAGGTACAATACTCATAAATATAATATATTCTTAACAAGAATGTCCTCATTTTTAATTTTTTGTTACTGTTACATATTTTTGTTCACATTTTCCTTAGAATCTTTCCACAGCAGGTCAAGCCCCCTACAAATGTCAATCATGGATCAGCCACTGACTTCTACTGATAATTGTATTGAACTACTGAATAAAATTTCATGTTGTGGTGGTCTAGCGGTACAACAAACAGATTTGTATGCACAAAGTTGCAGGTTCTAACCCACTACAGGCAGGCACCAATTTGGCTATTTTTAAGTAATATGTACTTTACTCATCTTTCTAAGAAACCATTGGTAAACGGTGAAGGAAAACATTTTAAGGAAACCTGGAATTCATAAAATTATATCTGTAATTGCCAACCCGCAAGTGAGCAAGCATGGTGATCATTGCTTGTGCCTTCTCTACATAAAAGGATGCCTGTACCCAGCAGTGGGCCATTTATAGGTTGGTATTATAATATATTGTTTGTTGTGTATGTATGTTATGTATATTATATATAAACAAAACATAACTTATTAGTGTTATACAAGAAACTAATTGAACAGGTGATATTCTGTGAAAAATATTAAACTACAATATTTTGATAAAATATAAGCTGCTTTTGATTGTCTAAGAGGTTTTTACAGCAGAAAACTATAAATATTTTACCTAAATATATGATGAAATATAGGGCTACACTACAATTGATGTGTTATATAATTAAGATCACAGTTTGGCAGTTACTAAATTGAGCTTTAATAAATTGCACCCTTATTCATAAAAATCACAATGATGTTTACCAACTATTAAGCAGGTTCTAAATTAAAATTCTCTATAAAAAATTTTGGAAATAGATTCTGCTTAACTGTTGCAAAATACCATTAAGATTTTTATAAATAAAGGCCTTAGACTACAAGTAAACATAGATTTTATTTACAGAAATTTAACTATTTATAATTTTTATCTTGTAAATCATTTAAACAGGTATGACATAGGTACTACCTAAACTTATTATTCATACTTATCTAGTTGAATTTGGATTATAGATAACCTGCAATTTATTGAAAAGGATAAATATAAATATTTGAACAACATAACCTAACTTAGAAGGATAAAATTAACAAATAAAACATTTACCAAATACATACCTACTGTTTAAAATCAAGATTTTAATAACTTATCAAAAGATTACATATTTCTATTTTGTTTGCAGGCTACAAAAAATAAGAATTTAATAATATTTCTAAATATACGGCTTTTAAAAGGCGGACGTATTTGAATCTGTAGATACAACAATAATACACGGGTATCTAATAACTTTATTTACATCAAGGTTAAACAACTAGATCCGTTCGCTTATTGCGTGTTATTTCATCAATATCATTATGTATGTTTACAAGTGTTATTAAATCTCTAAACACCTACAGTTTCACAAATATAAAGAATCAAGCAATGTGTGCAGTGATACCAATATAACAAGTATCATCAAATACAATAAAAACATTTTACTTCTAAGCAGTAAAGATAAAAACGTGTGACAACTAAAGCTTTTGTAAATCAAAATAAGAAGCAGCCATTTCATGATTACATATCGTACTGTTTGTTTACATATATTATAAAATTTACCTCGAATTGCCAGTGAGCAGCTTGCAATAACTGTTTAGCTTGTTCTTGAGCACATCCTGCTGCTAACACGAATTGATTTATCATCACTTGTTCACGTAAAGTTGAATCCATTGTAACAAAATTCAACAAAATATAAAAAGAAGTCCACCGACTATCCAAGAAATAACAAGCAATGAAATAAGTCAAGAATGCGTATCTAATTTAATAAAGAGCGCTAGTGGATCAGGCTATATAACAAGAGTAAAAGAGAGATCCGATAAGTTTACGTAACAATCACTTCGTAGTCGTACGGATATCCAGGCCAAAAACTCTGTTCTTCACCTTTTTCACTCGTGTGCCCACAGAGTACCCACAGTTCCACATTAGCCACAGAATACATATACCCTATACATTTTTTATATCGAAAGAAGAGATGCTATAAAAAACACGAATTATAGAGCGTATTCATAGCTAGTTAACTCCTTATGTCAAGCGTAAGCACTTAGCTATTTTTAGCTAAATCGGTCATTTACTGATCTAGGTGACTTATCATGAGACGTTTATGCGAAAATATCAATGGTTCCGATATTATTAGGGTGATATTAGGTTTTGAGAATTTTAATAAAACGGTGCGCTTTGTTTTGTCACAAATTTTACGATTTTACCATGTTCATACTGCCGACAGTTCATACTCGATATGCGCACTTTATAATTTACTTATTTATTCCTTTTAGACAGTATTATAATTATTAGAGATGCGCCGAATATTCGTTTGGTATTCGGTATTCGGTGTATTCAGCATATTTTTCACTATTTGTTTTCGGCCGAATTATTCGGTTTTGGTGCCGAATATATTCGATACGAGTATTTCTATTTGCTTGGCTACACGACACGGTATAGAACAAAAAGTCAAAACTTCTTATGTAAGATTAATGTTATAACATAAGTCAAAGAAATCCTACGAAAGATGAGTTAAATAAAGCTAATAAATAAAACTAATTTGAACGGATTCTAACGCGGTTTATTTTTAGATTTTTGTTCCCGACGTTTCGACGCCTTTGCAGGTGTCATGGTCACGAGCAGACTGAGGTGGTATTCGTCTTGACTGTTGATGTTGCTCGTTCTACCTTCATATTTTTTATTAATTATTTGTATTCCGACCTACGCAATATGAGCTCACTGTGTCTTGAGGTCTTGCAGCGCTGGTTTGTGTATTGTTGGGTCCCAACTTTTAACTTTTGTTTTGTCATTTCCCATTTCGTTAAAAAAGTCTCAAGCACGTGATCTTTTACGCCCACTAATATATAATAATAAGCTCCTCTGTTTTTATTTGTAACCTAATCGTGCTATGTTTTAAAGCAAAGTAACAGCGCGGTGTGCGCGGGTGGTGATGTACGGCTCGCTCCAGCAGCAACACGTAGCGTTCAAGTAAGAACCTGTTTACGCGGCAAAACAATCAAATGGTAAACTGAATAATTCGGCCGAATATCTGGTTCGGTAAAGGTTAAACCGAATAGTATTCGGTATTCGGTTATTCGGTGAAACCACTATTCGGCGCATCTCTAATAATTATCTATTATATATTTTATCGATACAGAAACTTATATTTCACTATCCCCCGAATACTGAAACGCTACTTAACTTTAAGATGTTCTCAAATATCTATCCGTAGCTACTTTACAGCTTAAAGTGACAAAGACAGCATCATACTTAACAGCGACTTTAACTGATCTAATGTCGTTAGGTGAAGGAGATGACATGCAATTTGTATATTCTCGATTATAACTTAATTAAAGTAAGTAAATTTAAGTGATTTTCCGTGCGACGACAGATGTTTATGCGAAAAATATCGATGGTATTATTAGGTTTTGAGATAGTTGTAATAAAACGGCGCGCTCGGTTGTTGATACTAGGGGTGGTGCCGATAGTCATGCTATAGTCCGTTCCAAATATATAAAAGTACTCTGTGGTCCGTTCATAGTCGACATGCGCCCTCTATAGTTTAGTTACTTTTTATTAAGTTTTTTAATGCAGCATCATTGAAATCATAGACGACCAGTGTTGTCAACCTAGTGCATTTTCCACTAAAACTGGTGGTTTTGAACCCCCATTTAGTGGCGAAATATTGCCTTTAGTGGCTAGTGGATTTTTCGAGTGGTTGAGTAGTAGAATTAAGCTTCAATTACTGAATGATTCCCCGTGAACTTTTGTTTACAACTGAGATTCTCCTTTTTGTTTTGGCGAGTTAATACATGCAAAATTATGCCTAAACCACAATATAAGCAAAATTCGGGATTCTTGGCTTCAAGAACCACATTTAAAAGATTGGCTTCAAGTTATTGAAAGTACTGCAGGTTAAGTAGCGAAATCTAAATGTGTGGTACGATTTTAAGGAGCCACTACGGTGATTTGAAATCTCATGGGATGTCAAAGAAGCATCTACAACACATCTACACACGTTTACATTTTAAAACAAGTAAGTTGTTGTTGTTGAGTAATTTTTTATGTTCCTGATCTTGACTTGTTGATTTACTATTTGTATTTTGATTTTTTGATTGTTAATTATTATTATATTTATATATAATTTTGTTTATTACGTAATAATAAACAAAATTAATTATTAATACATATACTTATTTTTTTCTTTCCACTACACTTTTGTGTACTAAACATTTGTTGCTTATACTTTACTTATACTTATAATTTAGTGACTATAGAAGTAGGGCTGTTTTTCGTTAGTCTGGTGTTTTTAGGTGTTGAATCTAGTGGAGAGCTTTTTTAACTGTTGGCAACACTGTAGACGACCAAGACCATAGTGCATGCTCTGTGGACAGAGACAGACTTCAGTCCTGTCAGTCCTGTGCTTCAGTTCAGTCAGAAGGAGCTTAAGAGTGGAATGGGATTTTGTTGAACTGCTCCATTGTTTTCCTTACAGTATTGATTTTCACGATAATGGAACCTAATCCTGTAATCATTGCTGCCACAGCCAAACAAACGGCTTCTGTGAGTATATCTGTTAGATAAAATTATAATTGCAGTAGTCTTATGAATAAATTCATATCGGTATTATTTTTTTTTAGCTGATATTTCTTCATGGTTTGGGTGATACAGGGTAAGTTTTACTATTTATACATATCAAATTTTAAATATAAGATTTATAATTATTGATGGCGTGTTAAATTCTTAACTTTTAGCCATGGTTGGGCGAGCACCATCGCTGCAATTCGTGGTCCTCATGTTAAAGTAATATGTCCAACTGCATCCGCAATGCCAGTAACGCTAAATGCAGGCTTCCGTATGCCGTCTTGGTTTGATTTAAAAACGCTCGATGCTACTGCTGCTGAAGATGAAGAGGGCATTGTTAGAGCCACTGATCTTGTTCATAGATTGATTGCTGACGAAATTAAAGTAAGTACAGAATAAGTTTACATTTAAATTTAATAAGTAGGTAGGTACCTAGATACAAAATCCTTGTTAGGATAATTTTTATTAGGATAATGTATTTTACAATATTTATCTAAATAATACTTTATTATATAATAAATTAGTTAAAAAAGCTTTATATTGTTAATGGTTTCCATTTCATCTAATTATGTAAAAAACTGAAAATCTGACAGTGTAATATATTTTATTTTATTTAAATCTAGTTGATAAGTCCTAAATGATAGGGTACTGAATATGTTGTTATAATAAAAAGCCTGCAACGTGTTTGAATAGTTAATAAATAAATAAATAACTTTATTAATATATTTGCATTTTATACAAAAATGAGTTAATAGCAACTTTATTAAAACAGGTTACCTACTTCTGACAGATTCTAGCCCATAATATTTTCAATCTTGTTGACTTTGTAGTGTTGTTCTAAAGATCGAGTTTTTAAACATTATATAAAAATCTTTTGTGACAGTGTTTGTTTTCAAAGTCCTCCGAAATGGCTTAACCTATTAATATTTTTTTGTATATTTTGGTAGGTCTTAGTAATGGGTTGTTAGCTGTATTTTGTGTGACCCTAGGTGACTTAACACCTAGGGGTATAAGGATGGTAAAGCAAAGTTTGCCAGGTCAGCTAGTTATGTAAATATAATATTTTGATTTCAGGCTGGTATTCCCTCCAGCAGGATTTTACTGGGTGGATTTTCTCAAGGGGGAGCATTAGCACTTCATGCTGGTTTGACATATCCTGAACAATTGGCTGGAGTCATGTCTCTGTCTTGTTGGTTGCCAAGACATGCTCACTTCCCAGATGCAGTTAAGACACCTTTGGAAATTCCGGTTAGTAACAGTTTCTATGGTTCACACATTTATAGAATACTAGCTTATGCCGGTTATCACAGCAAAAAGTAACCTTTCTAGGGATTCTATGCTTGTCCCATTCCAGTTTTCATCAAAATTGGTTTAGCGGTTTAGCTGTGAAAGCATAACAGACAGAGTTACTTTTGCATTTTTAATATTAGTATTGACAAGCTTTAACACACATCTGTTTATAATTATTATTATAATAAATTTATTTACAAACTTAAAAAAAATATATGTATGGTACTCTTAGTTCCTCACATATCAGGATTGCGTTTTTATCTACTGTAAACTATAAACTCTGAAAATCATCACACATTTTTACAACCCAAGTCAGATTCCACCTGTTTTGCGTAACTTTAAACGTTTACGCAGCACACGCAAAAGGAATATTTATTCTTGTTTTTGTAACGTTTTTCATTGATACTCCGCTCATATTGGTCAAAGCGTGATGTTATAATAAAGCGTTATAGCCTTCCTCGATAAATGGACTATCCAACAGAATAAGTTTTTTTCAATTCAAATCAGTAGTTCCTGAGATTAAACAAACAAACTCTTCAGCTTTATAATATGATAAGTATAGATTGTGTAGTAATGAAAATCTTTTAATTGTGTCAATGACAATCTAAATTGTGTCAGCCCAGAATTTTGCTACAGGAACTGGATTGTCAGTAGCGTTAATTGAATCACAATCAATTGTAAGGGCACAAAGGACAAGGTAAAAATGATAATGAAAATAAATAAGACTTCTGACTACCTGTAGCCCACGGCTCCGCTCACGTCGATGTCGGTTATTTTGGCAAGAAGTACCCTATGTCCTTTCTTGAGATCCAAGCTTACCCCAAACCTGTTTTCATCAAATCGTTGCGGCGGTTTAGCCATGGAAGCGTAACAAGGAGACAGGCAGACAGACAATGTTACTTTCGCATTTATTATTGTGGATTTAAGAAAAAAAGCATGATTGGTAAAAAAAAACTATTTAGAAGTTGAATGGAAAACAGTAACAGACAAGGTCATTAGTTAAAAATCTGGTGAAGCAGTCAAAACCTGCGATAGGGGTAATTGCAGTAGACCACACTCGCAAGTCAAGGCCATTGCTTTTAAAATCATGTTTAGACCCAATGAAAACACATAGTTTTTTGCATTTTTGCAAAAAGAAAATGTTGTGTTTAAGCCTAACCATACATTAGAGGACTAATGGAGAAACTTGTTTATCAGCAACACGAAAAATGTCCCAAGACATACTCTCGCTTAAGGAGCGGAAGCAAAAAATTTACCCGTGTAATGTTACGGGGCTAGTTGACCCGCAACTGGGCAACACGAAAGTCCGGTGAAGCAGTCAAAGCCTGCGCTCAGGCTAACTGCGTAAACTCTTCCAAAAACTGGGCAACATGTTGTATATTTGAGCGTTGAAGTGTAGGTACCCTTGGCTTTATGTAAACATTGTCTTAAACTTCTAAACATTTTACTGTGGTAATTATATTCCTGGACCTCTGTGGGAAATGTGACCCCATTACGCAGTCTTTTTTATTAAGATTTGCATTTTTAGGGTTCCGTACCCAAAGGCTGCCAACGGGACCCGCGCTTAACTTACAGAGTGTATATTTCTGTTTCCGCTATAAAAAAAAACAAACTACAATTGACAAACGCCCTTTTACTAGAAAGGTGTACATTATATTTAAAAATTAAATGGTACCTATTGGTCTATTTACCGGTATAAATCTTGTAAGATCATACCGAAACCGTGCGACTCGCACTTGACCGGTTTTTAATGTACAATTTATTTACATACTACGTTGATGTTTATTTACATTGTATTCAAATTTGAGCTTAATATTTAATGAATATTGATTGTATTCTGTATTCAAATTATTGTAAAACCAGACGTGACTATTTGAAATAAGCCCGTTTGTACACGACGCGACGAAAGTCTTCAATACCCGTCGATTTTAGTATCCAAGCAACTACCGCTATACAAACCAATAGAGGTTCATACATAGGCATGCGTCGTTGGAGAATTCCGTCGCCTCGTATATAAACGGGCTAAATTTTGTGGTAAACTAGTTATAATTGAAATTTCAAGTTACTTTCATTAAATGACACTGGGAAAAAAACATTCCCACCCTTCAACAGATTTGAAACTAGTGTCATTTGAAGCATCTTGTAGGATTAATAATTTCTTACTGTTGGTGCGAAAGCTAGCTACGTATTCGAGAAGGCATTTTAGTACACTGAGCTAGGTTTTAAATATGTTTTCCCTATAGTATTCCCTATAGTATTTAGCATAGGATACAATAGGTCTGCCACCATTGGACCCAATGATGTATAAACTATAGATATTTTACTCGTTCTTTAAAATGGCAACAAGAAAACAAGCCCATTAGCAGGAATGCGTTTAGTTAAGCACCGACCAGGCGACCAGCGATGCGGTTCCGACGGTTTCTTAAAAACGATTCGTGAGAATAATCTATGTACCTATATAAAAATGATCGCCGAAATGTATGTACGCGCATAACTTTCGAACGACTGTACCATATTGGATAATTCTTTTTTTATTGTGTTTGTTACTGTCTGTGTACATCTCTTATTATATAGTGACGTACTTTAAAAATGGGGTATATGATTTGTTACATATTCAAAGTTTTGTTTGTTATTTGTTCAATAATATGATTGATTATATATATTTACTTAGTGTGCAGAAATAGAATATAACTACCTTAATGATTGTCTTCATATACTTACACACTTTTGCAAACACAATATGAACTAATCCTTACTAATATTATAATGCAAAAGGAACTCTTTCTGTCTGTCGCGCTTTCACGACTAAACAACTGAACCGATTTAAATGAAATTCGGTACACAGACAGTCTAGAGCCTAAGAGAAAGGACATAGGCTAACCCGATAACTGACATCCACGCGGGCGGTACCGCGGGAAACAGCTTGTAAGTAATAAAACAAGTTGTGTTAGTTTATTGTCATTCCAGTCAGGGAACTTATTATAAAAGTTGGAATGAAAATTATCGAATACAACTTGTCTTAATAGGTACTGTTTAGTTCGTATTTTGTCAGTCAGGGTTGCATTATCCAATTTTTTGATAAATAATTTCATTTTATACATTTTAGTGTCAAGTTTCAAATCATAATTATCAGAATGTGCTCATCAAGACGTTCAATTTGATACCCATATCATATAAATGTGACTTAACTATGATAGTATAGTAGATAATAAATAAAATAAGATAGTAGATAATTCCCTCGCGGGTTTTTTGTTTTGTATCTAATAATGAGTACATACTTTAGTCATGTAGTATATAATTTTTAGTTCTTCCCTTACTTCCTGATCATTTATATTAGATTTTTATTTTAGAATAATTGTTAATCGGTCCAGTACTTTTAGGGCTTATACGGTACAAACAAACAGACAATAAATATTTTCTCTAAAATAAATATGGTATAAAAAATATAAATTAAAAGTTACATTTTAAGCTTTTTTTTTTCAAAAAGATTTGTAACATGTCTGTCTTTAATTTATTAGCGAAAATAAAGGGAATCGCATTTATACAAGTGATTTTTTTTGCGTATACGTACGCATACCCAAAAAAGAGTAAATTTACTCTTTTTTTTGGGTATCCTAATGAACATTTGGAGACATGACCATTTCTGTTGGAGGGTGGCAATGGGGTCCATACAATACAAATTCCAATGGTCATTTACTACTTCAAATATAAATATTAGTGGGGAATAACTATGAAAAATAATTAATGCTCACAAAATGTTTGAAAATGGAGCTACTATTTTCTTTAAATATCATACAAAATAATATCAAAGTTAAAGTCAAATATATTTAAAAATAATAGCAAATAAATTAAGTTAGTTAGAGATTGATTAATGTTTTAGATTTTTGCAATAATTTTCTAAATGCTTTAATTATTTACCTAATACTAGTTTAACTATAAGCGGCCCGCAATACACATTAAAACCACCGATCTATGTCGGCGGGCTAATTGGCTTTGCTTCACGAGGTAGAAGTCGGAAAACTTTGTGGGCATTCGAGATGAGGAACATTTTTGGCAGTTACTCTATATTCTCCCTTTCGCAGTTTACGGGAGTAGGTCAGAGGTGAGCGACAGCAATATACCTATTCATAAAATATCTATTTTTAAATTCCTCGGGAGAAGTGTCTTAAGGGTACTATTGTGTGATGTAATTGGTACTTATTTATTTAAATCAATTAATCATAGAACATAGTTGTAATGAAGACTACTGTTATTGCGCTTACCAGCTGACGCAATGGCGCTACTCGCGCTTCGGGTCATCATGTATATCAAAGTTTGTTACTAGGTCCGGTGCGAAATTAAAATTCAAATCACATATAATTTAAGCATACTTTTGACAAAATTATATTTTTGTAAACAGTAAACCAACTAAGAATCCTCTGAATTAGATGTTCTTTAAAAGTGCTTTTTGCACCGCCTTTTCGTAAATCTGCTTTTAAAGTTAATAAAGCAGAGTACAAATATTATATTATTATTACGCAACATTATTTATACTAATTTATAAGAGGAAAGATTTGTATGTACCTATGTGGGTGGTAAAACTTAGATCCAACCCTCCCTTGCTGTTTTTACCTTATTAAGATTGTTAGCAATGCGCTAAGTCGAGGTCCGAACCCCACAGGGGGCGCCCTTAGTGAACGTTGCTGATGTAGTTAGTTTTTCTATTGCTCTGGCTGGAGGCCCTTAAGGTTCTCGCCAAAAGTCCGGTGAAGCAGTCAAAGCCTGCGCACAGGCTAACTGCGTAAATCACTTCCAAAAAAAAAAACCTATGTGTGTATAATAAACTCAAAATTTACTGGGCCGATTACAAAAATATTTCACCATATGAATGCTACATTATTCCAGATTAACATAGGCTATAGAATATTTTGAAAAATAAATGTCCACCCGTGCGAAACCGGGGTGGGCCGCTAGTGTTTTATAATTACATGTCATGTGTTTTATGTATGCATTGAAATTTAAACACATTCGTAATAAAGGTTTTTAAATTATGTGGCCTTAATTGTGGTAATTGTTTCAGATATTCCAAGCTCATGGTGACTGTGATCCGGTAGTCCCCTTTAAATGGGGACAAATGACTGCTTCATTCCTCAAAACTTTTATGAAAAACGTTGAGTTTGCAACATACCAGGGATTGTCACACAGTTCTTCGGAAGCAGAACTTAAGGATATGAGAGGATTTATAGAAAGAACTTTGCCTGCTAAAAAATAAAGCTATAACAAGGCAGAGAAAAGCCAGCAAATTAAACCTTAAAAAAAGTACAGATCATCTTGATATATTATTAAGCGACTTCAACAAAGGAGCTTTTTTGTTAGAAGTTGTCAATAAAATAAAATTATAGTTAGTTTATTTAGTAATAGCACTTATTACAGAAAATCCTTCAATTTGACATTATATTTCTGGCTGTTTAATGTTATCCGAGGTCCTCACTCCAATTAATGTTCCTAAGGGTTCTATCATTAATCTTAACTAAAGATTGTATGTATATATCAACTAATTTTCCGTCGTGACACTGTGAAGCTAATTTTCCCTCCTTATTATGTACCTAACGACCCGCTCTGGCTTCGAATGGGTTTACAAATTTTAATGAATTATACACACAAACCTTCCTCTTTAATCACTCTATGAAAACAGTGAAAACCATATGAACATCTGTTTTTTGAATTTATCTCGGCTCGAGGGAGGGAGACTTTGTTTTACAATATTTATGTAATATATTATGCTAAATAGCATAAGAATAATATTTATATTAAAAGTTATATTATTAGTAACTTGGTATTTAGGTGAATTTAAATTGATTTTTAGTAATGTAGACCGGCAGAAAGTTGGTATTTTTAAATGGATTTTGGCTTGTAGTTGTTCTATTTCTAATATAGTAAAGTAACTATTTTCAATGTTAGCAAATAATATGTAAACTACAGATCGTTAAAGTATAGGCCTAAATATTAACTGTCTCACTGAGTAATAATTAAATTATGTTACATTAATAAATAAGGCTAAAAAGAAGAATGTTATAACAACAATTACTGAATCTAGCGAGAAGCTAGATGCTAGATGAGACAGCTCATATTTATTTTCAGTGTAGAAATGCAAGTAAGTAGGAATCTATCCAATAAAAAAACTGTGAAATTATTGAAATTTTGGGTTTCTAGTTGCTTTAAAACAATGAGATATTACTACAAACAAATAATGCGTATTTTGATTTAAATAAAAAGAAAGTGAACCTCGTCTTTCTGTTTATTTGATTATTCGTATGTTTTGTGTTGGCATTTTTTTTTATATCTAAAAGAATCGTAATAAAGAACTTTTGTCCTTGTAGATCTCATTAAAGGTTACATTATTATCTAGATAAGTATAAATACAACGGAAAAAGTCTTCGTCTTAATTAAGAATGCTAATAAATTCATCATCAATCATTCTGGCGCCGTTGAGTAAAAAAATACATTTTACCAGCTCATAACGTGGTCTAGAAATTTGGGCTAACTCGCGACGGCGGTACCGCAAAGTCTGCTTGTGCATAAGTACTTGCTGCCGTTACTCTGGGGGTTTCTTTATTTAGTAAGACCAAACTTGTAACGTGTCTTGTTTTGAAGCGCGTTATTTGTGTCGACACGTCGACATTTTTGGTCATTTCAATGTTGTTTTAAGACAATGTTTTAGAAAAAACGAATTAGGTAATAGGGGCACGAGTAAACCTAGGCCAGGAGTAAAACAGTAAGGCTCAACTCACACCAAAAGAGCGTCGAAGCGAAGCTCAGTTTCAGTGTCATATGAATTTTAACTTTATATTCATTACTATAATACTTATTATCGCATGAGAAACTCAAACGAGTCGCGCGGATGAACGCGGCGCCGCGGGAATTCCGGCCAATTCCATTAACGGAGCCGTGCGACTGCGCGAGAAGGCGCGTAGTCCCGCGAATGCTCGAGCAGTCGCGAGCGGCCGCTGGCAATATCCCGCCCCGCCCCATATATGTGCAATAATAATTAAATCCAAAATACCCATTTTCACTGCTTAAACACAAGTTTCCTCGAGTTTTGTTGAAAGTCAACTGCGCATAGGAGAGCGACCCGTGAATTCATCGCGGGCGGGCTCGAAGGCGCGCGGAGTCCCACGACTTCCCGAGCAGTCGCGGGAATCCGCGCGCTTTCTCTACCGAGCGGGTCGCTGCGCTGCGCTGCCCTTCGCCGCTCTTTCGGTGTGAGTTGACCCTAACCATTTCACGGCGACTTGGGTGCCGATCGCTCCGTGCTAGTTAGTGCAGTCATTAAAGCATTATTGCTCCGAATTTTTTTACTGTGAACCGAATTGCATACAATTTTGGAATTAGGTTCATCTTACCCTTAACTTCAAAAGTGAAAATGATTTGAACTCCGCAACCACCCTGGGGGTGGTTGCCACCCCTTCCCGGGGGTGACTTTTTTTTTCAAAATTACCTCGCATATCGATAGAAAGCCTAATTTTAAGCAAAAAATCATCTATAAAAATCCAATACTTTTCAAGTTAAAAAATTCGCAATTTTTTCACGTTTTTCATCGGTTTTTTGCAAATATCTCCAAAAATATACGTTTTATCGAAAATTTTATAAATAACAAAATTGTAGCAGATAAAACAATGAACAATTTGGTTTTTTATAAAGTATTCTAAGTGCAATATTAAGCTAGATATTAAAGATCAAAGCCGTTTTTTATTTTGTCTGAAATTTAATCGATGTGGTCAATGCCATCTAGCGGCGAGCAGATGCATTTTATGCATTCTAATACAAAAGGGTTTGGTAGTGCTTGAAATAAGCTTTAAAATGAGCACTATTAAAAGTCTTTTGCACGTAAAATAAGTGAGCTGTATTGCAAATAAGGGGAGCATCTAATGTTTTTTCTTTTAAATCAATGGGTTTCATAAGTACCATTTCCACCAAAATTAAAATTAATCGTATTCCGCCTAGAATTAACTTTATTATGAAGAGTTTGATAGAAAGTATCAGTTTGGCTGCTTCAGGACACATATTTTTCAAAAACGTCATGATTAAAAAAAAAAAAAAAACAAATTTTTAAAAAACCCACTTTTTTTTCATAATATCTCAAAAATTACGACAGATACGTATAAAAGTGTACGAATTAAAAATTTAAGTTTTTTTCTGACAAACAATTTGGTTTTTTGTTTTTTTCTGTCAAAAAAAAATTGACGGAGATATGATTGTTTAAAGAGCGCGTGGCAGCGCAATCACAGCCTCTCTTAAGCCCTTTAACCCTTCACCGTTTTAGAAAAAGGTTTTTTACTATATATTGCAATGAAGGATGTTGTAGCTCTCTTATTTACCTTTACTATGGTTTTTTTTATAAATAGTGATAGCATGAAAATTGAAGGAGTTATGGTCCAAAAACTTATCATATTTTTTTCTACTTAGTAACTGAAAATTTCGGAGTGTGAATATTTGGAGCAATGTGAAAGTACGCAGTATAATAGAGACCCACAACTATTGTAATGTGTATATATATACATACATACATAATATGGCTCATTTATCTTAATCTATACTTCTTCTATACTAATATTATAAAGAAGTAAAGTTTGTGTGTTTGTTAAATTGTAAGGGGTAATCTCGGGATCTACTGAACCGATTTTAAAAATTCTTTCACCAATAGAAAGCCACATTATTGCTGAGTGTCATAGGTTAGATAAAAAACCGAAAAATAAAAAGGCTTTTACGTGGTGGTCCGTTTTGCAAAGTGAATCGGAGAAAAAACGTTCGAATGAAAGCGTTTCTTACGAACGCTGCCTTGACTATAAAAGATATATTTTTGAGTTCTAGACAAAAGATGTGAAGCTTGAAAATGCCTACAAAAAAGTCAACGACAGCATATGTCTAACTTTTATATTTAAGTTACAAAAAGTAGTTTTTTTAATATTAGTATAGATAATTTAATTTTTAATATTAATAAAATAATTTAAATCGTTAGGTCATTTATGTACTAAAAAAAAATTGGTTGTTTGTAAAGTAGGTTTACGATCGAGATGTTTACGTGATAACGTCTCGTCTTATTGGTGATATAAGTTTTTGGGAAGTAAGGAATTAATGAAGATAACGATTTTTTCAAATTTTCATAGTTTGTTTCACTGTTAAACATTCAACGAAAACTTAACCGCACGAGAAAATCTCCATTCGTTTGTATGCCGCTAGAGTGAGAGAGACGGAAGATCGGTCCACTAACTCGAACGCTATGCCAGCCTCCGCTCGTGAGGATTCCGCGTGACAAGTTTCACGGAATGACTGGCAGCGCTCGAGATGAGACGGGAGATCGGTCCGTCTCTCTCTCGTTATACCTGCGATCGCGCTCGTGAGGTTTTGGTGTGACACAAGTTTCTGAACATGTCACCCGACTAAAACGATTTTAAAGACGTTATCACAGATAAGAATCCAGTGGAATGTATTAGGTTGGAGCCTTGTTTTATTTCAGATTAAATCAAGATTACATGATATTCTCATAATAACAATAACATCTCGAGTGACTGCAGCGCCACCAGCGTGGAGGAGCTGGTTCTGGTCTGGGTCACCAAGATTTCAGTTTTTTAAACTTAGTGATTTTTGTACTTATTGAGCTATTGCATAGATTCTAACGCGGGCCTTGAGCGTGGGGACCGAATCCAAATAAAAATAAAAAGTTTCACGGGATGACTGGCAGCGCTCGAGATGAGACGGGAGATCGGTCCGTCTCTCTCTCGTTATACCTGCGATCGCGCTCGTGAGGTTTTGGTGTGACACAAGTTTCTGAACATGTCACCCGACTAAAACGATTTTAAAGACGTTATCACGTCAAAAGGATTATTAACATTATGCCCAACGAAGTGGGCACGGGTCATCTATAATAAAATTAACTGATAGATTATGTATAGTGGAATTTTTAATTCAGTACATTTTTTAGAGCTATTGGATACATAAATATATATTACTAACTAGCTGACCCGTGCCCACTTCGTTGGGCACGGGTCGCGAAATTTTACTTTATTTTTTATTATATATAATTTATTTTTTATTTTTCGACGGCGATAATTTAGCAAGAAGGTTTAAATTAATGATAATAATTGAAAATATATTTTAATTGTATTCAATAAATGGCAATTTTTTACTCTAAATTTAATTATTTTTAAATATGTAATCATATATTTTTACTGTTTTAATTTAGGGGTAGTTTTAAGGGTAGAAAAGCTTAAGAATATGATAATCATTTTCGAGAGTGGAATAATATTTAAATACACATCATTTTATCAAAAAAAAAATTAACAATTTTTTATCAAGGGCTAGTTTTCAAGGGTTGAAAGGGGGTTAAAAATTTTATAATTATTATAGAGAATATTAAATATTACTTACTCTATACTTACATCTTTTTATGTCATACCAAAGTATTTTTTTGTGATTTTTTTCAATTTAGGTGTTGTTTGCAAGGGTTGTAAGATTTTCAAGGGGTTGAAAATGATTTTAATATGAGGTAATTATGTTAGAAAATACTTTACAATTTCACCACTTACTATTAGACATGTTTTCTAGCGATAAAATGGTTCAATGTCAATTTTTCCATTAAGGGGTTGTTTACACCCCTTTAAAATAATAGGCGGAGTTCAGATCATTTTCACTTTTGATGTTAAGGGTAAGATGAGCCTAATTCCAAAATTTCAAGCAAATCGGTTCACAGTTAAAAAATTCGGAGGTAAGACCGTATTTTTCGCTTCAATGACTGCACTAGTTTTACTGAAAGGTACCGTACCTACATCAAGTTGTATTCACCAGCCAATTCGATCAATGCCTGGAAGTGTGAATGAAAGACGGAATCTTAGTAACCTATTTTTCTAGTATAACTATCAATAAATTTTACTTTCGATAAAATTGCTTAAACGATATCAAGCTAAGTGTGATCAGTAACTATTAACGCACAAGTACACTAAATTAATTTGAAATCAATAAAAACAACATTAATACAGAAGCTGAGCACACAAAAACTTCAGAATAATTACTTTGGTTGGCTGTAAAGTAAAGGCCTGATAATTTTTGTGGCAACACCGAATGGTCGTCAGTGCCTCGCCTCGCTAGAGGCGCTAGAGTTTAGATTTGCTTTAGTTATTGTTCTGAGGTTTATAAAGACGTAGTGATTAGATTCGCTCTAGAACTCTAACGAGATTGTCAGCTAGCTTTATTAGTTTAGTATATAGTCTAGGAGCTTGGGATCCGCAAAAATTTAAAAGTATCGATACTTTACTTACTCGATACCTATGTAGTCATCTATTCGTGATAATAAACAACACCAAAAAATTAAAATCATGAAAAAAATGAATGTCAAAAACCTTAATTAAGTGAGCATAATCATTTTTTACAATATTGCAAAATAATGTTTATCACGTAAAACTAATAAGCATTTTTATGGCTTAGCAGTGATATGTGAAAATCGATACCTTGA
Organism: Diachrysia chrysitis; assembly: GCA_932294365.1. Lineage (NCBI taxonomy): Eukaryota > Metazoa > Arthropoda > Insecta > Lepidoptera > Noctuidae > Diachrysia > Diachrysia chrysitis. Next base: position 7,196,853 of record OW028653.1, read on the forward strand.
AAGTATCGATTCCAAAAGTACTCGGTATCGGAACAAAAGTATCGATACCTCAAGGTATGAGCTAGCCACAGACCTAGCTAGCTGGAGGCTGGAGTTTGTATTCTGTGGTGTTGTGATTGTTCTGTCTTTGCTCATAATTTTGAAGAATTATATTTTACTTTTATTAATAGCTACTGTACTCTATCGACTCTGTGCTTTCCTCAATATTAAAAGTGCTATGTTCATTAGTAAATATTCGTTAAAATGAGTACGAGTAATTTAAATACTTTTCATATAACAAGGAAAAGACGGGCCTGTAAAGCAAACCAAAGTAAATATTTGAAGTTTTTGTGGATAATCAGCATCTTAATATTATTTCTGTACAAATTTTGTTGTATTTTATTGATTTCAAATAGATTTCATGTATTATTAGTAAAATTTTACATTTTACAGAAAATAAAATTATCAGTCCGACATAACCTTAACTGAAATATTTAAATGGCTATGAACTTTAAAAATGCAGTGAATATTTTTAATTTCAGATGATGAATCTACGATAACAATTGATTTGAAAACAAAAACTTTGGATAAAGTTATAAAAAAACGTAAAAAGCAATTACCTCATTTTCGTTTGAAGGCAAATGGAGAAAATGCTTCCTTGTCCAATGTACCAGATGAAAGAATACCATTGACACTCACAGACATTCAATTTTTATTACTTCATTCACTACTAGGAAATCTAAACCTGACTGAATCACCAAGATGGTATGTACTAGATAAATGTAATGGAATCAAACAAACTACTTGTTTAGTTTTAGAAGGCATCTCTATTGATCACTGGGAAAATTACCTGGATGAATTTGAAAACACAAGGAATATCTTCCAAAATGTTGTCGAAATTATTACTCCATCAGTTTATGAGGGTTCTTTAGTTCAAGAACTTGCTTTAGTTCCATTATCAGAAGCAGAAAAAGAATCTATTATACACAAATATGGTAGTATGAACTTAGCACTTGAAGCAAGAAAAGATTTAATGATAATGATGAAAGCTGTGTTTCCTATTGGTAATGAAGTCAATGAAAATAGCTATGCTAATCAAGATAAATTCTCTCGTACCCAATTAGTAATGTCAGCTTGGCAGTTGATTGAAGAGAACTATCCAGTTCCTCTAAAGGGAAAATTAAGTGATGCATATTCTGACTATGTACTTACCAAACCTGAGTATGCCCCGGTCACCGCAATGTCACCAATGTTTGGAATAGATTGTGAAATGTGTTTAACTAATGCTGGCTCTGAATTGACGAGGATTTCGGTTGTTAATGAAAAGCATGAAGTTGTTTATGAATCATTAGTTAAACCTTTTAATGAAATTACAGACTACTTAACTAGGTATTCAGGCATTACAAAGTCATTGCTAGACAATGTGACTAAAAGACTTAAAGATGTCCAGAATGATTTACAAACATTGTTGCCTCCTGATGCTATTTTAGTAGGACAATCATTGAACACAGACTTGCATGCTTTAAAGATGATGCATCCATATGTTATAGATACAAGCTTGTTGTATAATTTTGTTGGTGAGAGAACTCGTAAACCAAAGCTCAAAACTCTGGCTAAGGAATTTTTAAATGAATCTATTCAAATGGGCACAAATGGTCACTGCTCCACAGAAGATTCTTTAGCAGCATTAAAGTTAGTACAACTTAAGTTAAGCAAAAGTATGGAATTTGGGGATGCAGTTCACACAAATAGAGACAAATTTAAAGAAAATATTGCTAAAATGATCAAGGCACCACAGTATGCCTTATCAATTTTCAACCACATGCTAGAACAAAAAAAGTCCTCTTTGATTGTTGGTTGTGATGACATAACTGGTGATTATCATACTTATTTATCTCAAGCTAAGAAAAGTTTGTCTGTTCAGTTAAAAAAAGCAAATCCTAAAAGAATAAAATTAGTTACTGTTGACAGTATAGAAGAAGTAATAACTTCACTGGCAAACTCAGTAACAGATTACAACTTAACTATGGCCCATTTAAAATTAGATGTATGTAGTGAAAAGGAAAAAGAAATGATGAAAAATGTTGATAAATGGATAAAATCAGTGTGGGATAGTCTACTTCCATCTTCTTTATGTGCCATTGTGTTTGGTGGCAATACTAAAAGTAATGGATTGGCATTGGTAACTGTGAAGAATACTTAATGTAACCTACTTAACAAGTATTTTACTAATTCTGTTTCAGCTTATTAAGTATGTAAATATTCTTGTTAAGTTTTTTGCTAGATCTTAAGATTATTAAATTGAGAATCAATCATAATTTTAATCGTTTATATAACCAGCCCCTAAACCTACACTAAGTATTATCAAGTCTTAAAGCTCAAAATGTTATTGATATAGATATCATAGAATTAAAAAACTGGATTTTGATGTTTGGTTGTAGATGCATTTAAAGTTATATCTGACTTACACTGTTGCTCTGCACTTACCTACTATGAATCAATGCTTTATATATTAATATACAAAAAAGATGCTTTAAAGCTACAAAATAATATTTCTTTCCTCAGAGGTTCCCAATAAAATGCACTATGCAAAATTAATATTTACTAAGTATTATAATATTTAGTAAGTAAATGTGGTAGGCACAGGGTACCTTCATCTTTTCGGGTTGCCGCCCCACATCCAATCATTTCGCCATTCAAAGATTCATGATCAACAAGTTGAAGACGTGTTTATAACGCAAAAATAGGGTTGCCTTCTTAAGAATACTAAGGATAAGCAGAGCATAATAGATTAACCGCCGGTTTCTGAAAGGTTGATCAATTTAATCTGTCGTCAAATCAAATGATCACAACGGTGATTGGTTCACCAAAAGACTAACAACCAATCACAGCGCTTAACATAATGTTTGACCAGGTGATTAACTAATTTTTGTGTTGATCAGCGTTTCAGAAACCGAGGGGAGTAATTCTTGATAGCGCTGTTGACCTGTTTACTTCAGCATAAACTAGCTGATGCCATCTATGTCTTTTTTTTTGTATAATAACTTTCGTGAGGAGTATTCATGATTATCAGGAGCGGTGGTGTCGCGACCACCGCCGCTCCTGATAATTATCCGCCTCCGCGTCAGCTCATGATTAGGGACTCATATTGAGTCTGAAACTAGTCTGGCGATCCCGAATATGCGTGAGAAAACCGTTTTGTTTTAAATAATATTTATGTCTTATCTTGGGGTTGATTATAACTTACATTTACCTATTATGATTATTTTCGTTAGTATTGCTTTTGGATAGATGTCGTTAGATGTATCGTACAAACTTTCACCTTTACTAGTTTTACTCTACTCAACTTTCATGCAGATGCAGATCTCAGTATAGGTTTATATCTCTAAAAAAAGTCGCGGGGTCTAGTAATAAATAAAAATACAACGTAAGTTGATTTTGATAATAAAAAAATAATGTACTGAGTAAATTGATTGTAATAACAAATAAATACTTTGTAAATACAAATAGTAAAAAGAAAAAAAAATAACCTTAGGCAGCACTTGAAGTATTCGCTTCACATGCGTAATAATTAAAATAATAAAATTATTTAGAAACTGCATATATTTGTCCAGTAATAGGATCAACTGTCAGGGAAGGTGGTAGTTCTGCAGCTATATCCGCAAGCGCCTCCCACCGTGTCGCACGACTGCTCTCTGAATGACTTGGACTCGTGGCCTCCAAGGGACCATCATCATCATATCTGTGAATAAAGAATTCATTTTAAGTAAGTACCTACCAAAAAGCGTCAAAATTGATCAAACCAAGTGAGGTAAATATTGTAGGTCCTCAAGCATTCTCTGGCTGCATCCAGATAGTAGCCTAGTTTAAGATTTATTAGCAAGCTTAGATTTATGTAGGTAGGCCTGCCTATTACGACTGCGCATATTATAATATTTATAAGTAAGTGCCTACTTAATTCCTAATCATGAAAAGCAGTAAAATCGATACTGATTTTATCAATACCTCGTTATACCTACCATAAGTTAAACGACAAATAATATGGGACGAGGGTTAGTCGGTACGGCTCTAGTAGGCGTTAGATTGGATAAAGGCTAAGTGGTTTTTTTTTAATACTGACCGAGGTACCAATAATAGCGTATATTGCAAAACAGAGGTATACCTACCTACTACAAAGTTCATTTTTTTTCCCAAATGTAACAGATCCTAAAATGGGATCAGATTATATTAATTATCCCATTTTAGGGACGGGTTCCTGATCTATTATAACAATCCGATTGTTCGAGAGGTAAGTGTCCTAGCAATTTGCATTAGTTTCAATTATTTTAGGGTACATCTTGATTCTTGTGTAATGACACTATTGTTAAGACCATAGAGTGTAGGTTAGATATTAGACCTACTCAAATAACAAAAACGCACGAACGGCAGGCCGCAAGATATGGGTCTAAGGTCTGCCACAAAGGCGTACCGTTTTCCGATAAAAAAACTAGGTATATCCCTGTGATTCATTTTTGTCATGTCTTTTGAACAGATATTTATAAAACCCTTGCGAAACAAATTGTAAGTAGGTACCCTATACTTAACCAACTTAATAAAAAGGTTGGTACTAACTTTTCTTCTTGCTGTTCGATTTCACTGTGCTTGTTTTCTATCACAGTGTCCGCCGCTGTCGAATCACTGCCGTCTTTCGTCTCTTCTGTTTTATCCGAGCCTCTTGTTAGTTTTAAGACAGGTTTTGTATCCGCCACATCCGGACTATGTAACTCCACCATTTTTCCTACCACTTCTTCTAATTTATGCGCTTTTTCGTCTTCTTTTAAAGAGCTTAATTCAGTATTGTCTGCTATACTTTTATTTAAATTGTTTTCTATTTTATCTGCAAATTCCGTAAGTTTTGTACATAACATAAATGGGTACCTACTGTGTATTAAAAAACATTTAGAATCCTAAAGACTAGCTGTGAGCCACGTATTTTACCTAACCACATACCTACTCTAAAGTTTTCATGCAATAGGTAATGTGTTGATAAATACATTAGACAGTCCCTCTGACAACTTGTCATGTTTCACCCAAGGTTCATAAAACATGAAATATAGCCAAGTTCCAAGGCTAAGTACCTAAGTGTTGCTTAGATATCTCAAATCTAATAGGTCCTATATCTACAATAAAGTAGGTACACGTGCTCTCTATGGCATCCATATAAATTATAGCTAGTACCCGACTTAAAGGTGCCCTTACTCTTTAATTCTCTCAACAAAACTGTTATCAGAATTAATAAATAATAAGTAGGTACTCAATAATTAAATATATAAAAAAACCATTAAATTTTTAATTTAAAATTGATTGATTAGTTAAGCGGAGACGTGATTCAGTTCTCTTGAAAATAAAATACTTTCAATGGAACGAACTACCTGGAATATAAAATGTTGACAGTATTAATTTTTATCTACATACTATGTGTTGTTTGTGTGCCTGCTAAATAAATAACAATTTTGCATTGGCATTGTTATAGAATTGAAATTAATTCAAGAGTGCCTAAGATCTAAGATCGGAAAAAAATATATATTTTAGACTCGACTAGTTAAGTGTGATGAGTTTATTAAAATTAGCAATATTTAATTATCAATAATAAAACAATTTCCCTATCCAAGTAGGCAAGGTTGAAAGCTTAAATTAAAATAAAAAACATCTGCAGGAGTGCGCAATGTTTCAATACCTCATAAACAATTATCTACCTTAATCTTGTATAATGAAAAATCTAAGCAATAGATACCTTTTTCTGTTTTTAAGCTAGTAGTCGATTTATTTCTAACTATGTCTATAGGTTCGGTTAAAGTATCACTCAATGGAAGCGCTGTTATTTGTTTATGATCGATTTCCGTTCTGTATATTATTTCTTCTGTATCTGTTGACTGGACGTTGCTCATTTCTTCTTCAAACTGTATGCTTTTTTCTGAAACAGTTTGGACAAACACAGTTACACACCGTTAGTTAGTTAAACATACCTAAATTATTTGTATTCATAACTGTTTTTTTTATAAGTGTGGCTCTATAATATATGTATTTACTCTCTCATATTTGTGAATTTTACAAAAATACGAAGTAATATCAAACTATACCAAATCCGCGTAAGCAAAAGACAAGCTCACACAAATAAGAGTAGGTTAGGTACAAGGTATGTACAGTTACAGACTATTTGACATTCCAAGAAGTACCTATTTCTGAATTCCGGCGAGATAAACAGTGTCATGTTGTTTTTGTCATTTTTTCGATTACCTATACATACCTATTTCTTTTTTTATTTTATTATTAATCAAAGGTACCTTACTACTTTACTACTTACACAAATAGGTAGATATTGCAAACACAAACGTCTAGTTGCAGCAAATAAGTACATATAGCTATTATTATATCTACTAATAAATTAATGATGTGGGAATCGAATCCTTTTGCAAAATTCCAAATACATCGCCACTGTGCCACTATACAATTCTTCAAACGCGTGTTTGTCGTTGTTTGTTGTGCGTGTCTTGATCTTGACTATTTTAAAAGTGCACCAATCACGTCTAACGTTTCTTTTAAACGTTTATTTTTCAGTGTTGTCCAAATGTTGCTCTAATGCCCTAGAAACTGTTTATAAACATTGTAATAAGTAGTATGCAATATTGTATAAAAATTACCTTTTTTTTTTGGTTATGAAACACTTATTTACCGTATTTTGACAAGTCATTAATAAAATTGTTCCAAATTTAAATAACTAGGTACGCAAGTACATTGTAACTACGAAAGGGTTATTATTACCCAAATGACACATTACCATACCTGCCGTACTAGTGTTGACCATGTTTGGAGCACTGCTGGTACAACCCATGATTGAGCCAATTTCAACTCAGGAAGGTGCCATGGGTTCAAAGACTGAAGGTGCTAAGATAATATTTGTGTATTGGGCGCGATGTCGGTGTCGGCAGCCGCGACGGCGACGGGCACTTGACCAGCCGCCTGCAGCACCTCGGGTCGACTGGCCGTTACACGATACTTGACTCCCCGAGATCGTATCGTAGCTACCTATTATGGAAGGAGGCAGCCCGCTAAACTGACCTCGCACCCCCATCGCGTTTTTCCTATTAAACGAACATAGTACATTCTTTGACTCGCAAATGGTTCAGTGAAAGACCTTTCTTCCGTTTAATTTATTTATAGAGCACACACTTAGATATGTACTAAAAGGATAGGCGAGCAGGTTTATTTACTATTGTATAGCTAATAGAAACTTAAGTTGAAATGTAAACCATACTGATACATATGGTATAATATACTTTGGTTATCACTTAGTGATAATAAAAGTTTATCATGTAGGCGTTATCTTTATCAATTCTTACTAGGTATTAATTTATTAAACTGAATTAATCAAAAGTTAGCAACACTAAAATCGGACTACATAAAGTGACTCTCTCGGTGGATCGTCGCCTACATCTTCTGAAATCTTTAAAATCCCGTTTAAAGTTTTAGCTACGTCCAATGTGTTGGTAGTTGGTACCTACTTTGTTACATCCAGGTAAACACACCCAGGAACGTACCAAATGCAATTATGTGGTGAAAATATTCACTCTAGTACCTACTACCTACACCTTTTTACCCCTGACGGGAACATTATGCCCCTATGTGTGCATTAAGTTAAAAGTATCTGTTACCTACCAGGCTACCAGTTGCTTTAATTAGCAAATGGCATGTTTAGAAACACACATACCGCTACCTACGTCATATAATTACCTAGATTTTACTATTTTGATACCTAACATAAACGTTAAAGATCGGTTAATAATATTGTGTGCAATCAGAACCAAGCACCTATTACCTACCTACTGAAAAATTTGTTGTATTAATTTTCATGTTAATTGTTTTATACTCGCAACCTACCATTCTATTTATGTTAAATGCCTCCAATTATGACTGAAATATAGAAGTATGGCTAACAAAAGCTTTTGCTAGTTTAAGTTGCCTGGAGAGGTGAGAGAACTCCGCTCACTGTGTTGTGACGTCACCACAGGCCATGACTGGCTGCCATAAAGTGCTTGGTTACACATTGTAATAATCACAAAGAGTAACATTTTAATCGGTAAACGTAAACAATTTTACTGTCATCCAAGTACATGGTCACATCAAAGAAATTAATAGTATTTATAAGTAGATACCTACCGGAATTTGAGATATTGTTTTGCAATTTGTGCATTTAACTGCAAATAAATGTAGTAGACAAGCACAGTCATTGGTGTTCTAAGGCTTTTATTGATTTTTATATTTGCACCTCTTTGTTAAAATTATAATTAGCTGCTATATGTGAATCAGGTTAACTCTCACAAATAAAAGCTTAACCAATGCTTGGTTAAAAAGGTAAAGGTAAAGGCTCTTTGTTCTTAAATACACGCAATAGCTGGCTTACGGCTGCTACCCAACATACACCATATAAATTATGCCGTCTCCGCCTCACTCAAGCCGCACTACGTCCCATGCACATTCGTTACCTAGTTTACGCGACAATTTTTCTGTTGTTAAGTATTAAGAGTATCCTTACACCTTTAATCAATTGACGTAGATCTATCATCATCAGATAAGTGACAGAGACTGAATGAAATGCATTTTACATTCATCAACTACGATCAAAGTAATTGTCATTAGGTATTGTACTTATCCAAAAAGTGATCAATTGTACCTTCGCCTCTCGGCTAGCTAAGTTACGCTCAAAGATCGAAAAAGTTCAATTACTGTAAAAACGGCTTTTAATGACAACGCGTTTTGTCACTGTAAAATGGCTGTACCTATGGTTTTTATAAAAACGCTCTTGAATAAGCGTTGTGGCAATCGCAGAAAGACCACGTAGCAAAATTCGTGTCGTGGAATCATGTTAAACGACCACAGCGCATTGTGGCAATGAAGAAAACCATGTTGAAGCCTTTAAGCACCTATACTATTTATAGCACGACAGTGATAGGTTAGGTGATATCTGATATGATTACACCAGGCTAGTAGTCAGAAGCGTCATGGCTTTTTTTTCATTGCCGCAATGTGTTGTGGTCGTGTAAAATAATGGCTACGACACGAATTCCGCTATGTTTTCTTTCTGTGATTGCCACAATTTATTAAATAGCTGTATGAATAAAGTAGTTTGAACTTTGAATGATGTCTGGATTCTATGTTATCTAAAGAAAGATCAATGTGGTTATAACGTTCTTAGCCTTCAAATGCAACAGGACATGCTATCTGCCAGACAAATCGTTTCGTGCATGGCAAGCTTTATAGGTAGGTTGCTCTACCAACGGCGCGCTGTAAACTACCGTTTTCATGACCACCCACTCTAGGTCACAGTTTTAAAAATAGTGTCTTATTTATTTGAATAACAAATGAGCATTTATTAAAACTTAATTATGAATTATAAATCAGACAGTATCAGCGCCCCTACAACTCTCTCCTAGACGCTTAAATTAATATTTACCACCTACTTAAATGTGAAATTTAAATGTACCTACAGGTGTATATTTCGTAATACGTCGTTTTCCTTTATCCTGTATTGAGTAGGTATAAAAAACTTCTTTGATAACTTTTGCGGTTAACAAAAGGATACCTAGCAGATCCCATATGGATACAAAATCATAAAAAACATCATGAAAAAAAGGTCTAGAAATTTTAGCGGTGTGACTAACAGGAAGTCATTACAAAATCATATTTTATTAAATTATTTAGGCACACACACAACATGATTTATAAACAACATAATTATATTTATAATCAATCAGATGTTCCAAGTTGCTGCTTATTTCTTAAGAAATCTCTACCCACACCACGCCTACTTCTTCTTTCGCGAGTTCATATTGGCAGTCAACAGTGTGCAACCTAATCTTTTATTTAGAGACTAATGGCTCAAGGAAACGCTCATTCTGTACCTAAAGCAGCTGCTTTAAGTCTCCAAGACGAGAAAGCGAAGGCGCAGGGCGGCAGGGCACTTTTATAACCTTTAGATTCGGTCTGGACCGTGCTAGAAACTCCCCACTCCGAAACTTTAAAGCGGTGTATCTTTGTATTTTTTTATTGTTTTGATACAAGTTGTCAGAATAATTTATGGTGTCAATAAAGATGCTAAGTTTCAAATGTATATATAGCTGTTGCCCGCGCCTTTGCCCGCATGAGTTCGGCTATCGCGGCAAAAAGTACCTAAGATCAAATTTCTGTTTTTGTAGAGAACTTAAGACTAGAATTCATGCAGAACGCTATACGCTATGATGAGAGTTAGCAGAGTGTTACGCTAGGGCGTGTAGAGTTAGGAGCTTGGCAGTTGGCTCTCCATAAGATCTGATAGCTTATTTACAGTGCAAACAATATGTAGGTACCTACTTGTCTTGGCGGTACTTTTCATGAAAATGTTTTTGATGGGATTAGTATACCTAATTACCTACTACATTATTTTTTCTGTAGGTAGCTATTAATAAATCAATTTTATTATAATCATTGAAAGTATTTTAAGTTTTAGTAAACAGCTATATAAACACTCATTTTATTACTAGCAGTATAATTGAGAGCCTGTGTCTATAAAGATTTTTAAGCAAACAGTAAACTTATGGTACCTAACTGCGGCGCTTAAAAATAAAGCACGCATTATTTTGTTGGCAACAACTATAAATAAATTTTAATTTAACATAATAGCGAATAGCGTGCAAGGTCTACAACCTTTCTTACTTCGTACATACATTTTATTTTTTGTAGGTGACACAAAAGCTTACCTAGCGATATTTTACATTAACTTTTGTTTTATTTTGCTTAAATTTCTTTACCTACCTACAATTATGCCAGTCCACCGTCTTCACATTGCTCTTTTAGTTGAAGAAGAGGCCATCTATTTGTATAATCACACCGACAACCTTTCTTTAACAAATGTCCTAGAGTCTATAAAAAAGTAAATAAAATAGTAAAAAAAAACTAAAATTTATTACAGCCTTTGCTATTTTTAAGCATGTTTATCGTAGTAGCTACGTCACATTCAAACATCAAGTGGATGTCACATTAACTTCCGATTAACTTGTTTCTTGTTTTATAAATCAATAATTGTAAAAAATACAGAAAACTAAAAAATAAGTAATAACGAAAATTAAATAATGATATAGATGAGAAAAAAAAAGAATATGCTAAACGCGCGCACACGGACAGGGGCCCGCCTCGGCCACAACAAGATCCCCGCTCAATGCAATCGCATCTATTTCTACCGCTGCATCTTTCGGCAACTTTCCCACTTGGAAGGTAGCGCGGGCCGGAGAATCCTTTGGGAAAACTGAAAAAATAACAGATTCGAAAGGTCATCTCTTTACTGCTTGCGATGAAAATACAGAACAAAACGTTATTGTATTACAGTAGACTCAACATAGTACCCAATAATAACAATGACAACAAGTATAATTACTAAGCTGTAATAAACAAAGTCCAAACAACTGATAAAATATTATCTACTTTGGGTGTTTAAACATGACATGAACCCGAGTAAAAATGATACATATCACCATGAAACACATTCACAAAGGAATAGCAAAAACTTAAAAAATAAAAGTTATAAGAGCATGTTATCTACAAAGGAAACGCAAATGTTCTTTATGTTCGTGTTTCGTGAACACAAAACAAAGTTACATTCTAGCGCTAACTTATTGTTGTATCTTGGTATTTTTTATTTAAGTACTAGATAGTTTGCTAAAACAAGAAAATAAATCTTAATTTTCACATAAAGCAGATTGTAAAATTAGGATTGTACCTAAAATTGGATGAAGAACATTTTATATCGGTGTCTATTTTTTTTATTGACATTTTAATATTAAGAGCAATACTTAGGAATACGTAATCTGCGTTCCAAACTGTCTCTTAAGGTGTTTGCAGGCTAAGCAGTGATTTAAGAGGATTAAGTGAAGACTGTAGAGCAGTATTTTAAATACGTCCTATGGTATTAGGTCATTTTATGGTAACTGTCTAAAATTTAACTATAAAAAATAACAAACAACAACATGAGCAAAGACAGTAACATTCCGGATCACTTCTAAGTATTGAAATATATTAAGAAGCAATATAGAAGCACTTACATTCTCCATAAATTTCGTTAACAACTTGAAAATCCTCAATCCGAGCGAGTAAGATGGTGGTTTTAACGACAGACTCAAGAGAAGCTCCTCCCGCTTCAAGCACATGCTTCAAGTTGCCTAGAGCCTGGCGGGTTTGAGCTTCGGCTCCACCACTCACTAATTGAGCCTGGGGATCCATGCCGAGGACTCCAGAAACGTAAAGTGTTTTATCAGCCAAAATAGCTTGGCTGGAATAGAAAAATAAAAATCTTATAACCGACCGGTAATCTCGAAATATGGTTAATTATTTGGTGTGTAAGGCAGTAAAGTTGGCTCAATTAAACAATATTTTTAGTAAAATATTCTAGGTTTGAGGTTTTGAGGTAAATACTACCAGGTAGATACTATAACGTAAAGTAGGTAACTAAGTTTATAAGCCAACGTAATTCCTGTGTTACGTTTTAATAGTTTAAATATGTAGATTTAGATTAGAGTAAAAAAAAAGTATCACACACCTGTAAGGTCCGACGGGTTTGTAGATATCTGGTGAAGTAACTATTGTCTTGGTAACCTTATTAATATTAGGTTTGGATGAATTATCGGGCTTGGAGCTATTCATCTTGGCCAAGACGTCGAGCTTGTTCTTAGTATCAATATTTTCTGAACTCATCTTAAGTAAATTATATTATAGCGCTAGCGAGGTCACCAGTTCATTCTAATTATATTCAACTATAGATAAACATGCGTCTTTATGATATGTTGAGATAAAAATATTTACTACTTAAGTATTTTGAAAAAAAAATATTTACTATATCAAAATGTAGAAGGGATGATAATGACAAGTGATTCTATCAATCAGATTTTGATAAATTACTTTATATTTTTAATAAATTGGGTGTAAAATAAGGTCATAAATGAATGTGAGCAGCATAACTTGTAGAATAAAAGTACCGTAAATTATCTAGCATAATAACGAGACTAACAATTTCTATTATTTTGTTTAAATGTGTAGCCCATGTCTTTCTTAAGATCCAACCTTACCCCGTACCAAGTTTTATCGTACATAGTTTTATCTTGTAACAGACAGAGGGACAGAGTTACTTTCAAATTTGAAATATTAAGGCGTTGCTCCATAGCAGCGCATGCTATGCACGAGGTCTACGCCCACGTTAGCTGCGTGTGCCCGCTTGTCAGCCAACTTGGGACGACGTTTCCACTTCTAATAAAATTCCTAGCCACCCACGGCCACGTAATACACGAACAATTACATGGACTGACCCACGTAGCCTACGCTATACACGCTATACACGTGGCGCATGTAGAAGAGAGTACCCTATAAAAGTACTCTGTGGTACACCCTATATTAAACCGGCGCTATTAATTTTCCACCTCTATATTTCAACCATACATTATTTTCTATGTACTGCGGGCCTATTATGAACTCTTATTTCCAGGCAGTTTACGGCGTAAACAGAACTGCCTTGCAATTTCGTATTATGAACTCTTTAAACAAGTTAGTCAGCGGTCACGTGACACTCTGGCCGTCTTCTGCCCGAATATTGCCCGTCAATACCGTAATACGAACGTTCGTTTGACATTTCTTTCCATTTTAAACCTGTCAAAAAGTGACTTATAAACCATTCTGTATAAGCTGCCTCAGAGGAGCTTTTATTGAATTGTTTTCGAGTTATTTGGCGAAATTATTCTAGAAAATATATCATGTGTGACGAATATGAAGTGTTTGAGTTCCTGGAAAGTGACTTTTCCGATCAAAATAGTGCATCAAGGAACAAAAGAAGACGACTTCGTGATAAATGTAATGCGTTCGACATGGATGATGTGCAGTTTATTCAGCGATATCGACTAAGCAAAGATTTGGTACTGAATCTTTGTGAGGAGCTGAGACCCCACATGTCCGGGCCTACAAAATCCACGGATTTATCGGTAGAAACCAAGGTAGGTATTTGTTTTTATTTTGTAAGCCTAACATATCATAATTAAGAACTTTAGGTACTTACTTAAAGTTTTGACTAAACATTATTCTCATTTTAGGTATTGGTAGCATTATCATTCTATGCTACTGGCTCCTACCAACGCCCCAATGGTGATATAGGCTCTCATTCAATATCCCAGCCAACGGTTTCAACAGTAATTAAGCAAATCACAGGGATATTGAATTTACCGCATATTCAGGCAAAATATATTAAATTTCCAAGCACATCTCAAGAACGCAGAGAAAATATCATAAGGTAAAAAATGTAAAAAAAAATATTCTCACAATTATATGTTTTGTTAATGCGTTTAGCTAAATGCATAACTTTCTTTTTAGGTTTTTTAATAAGTTTGGTATGCCGGGAGTGTTGGGCTGTATTGATTGCAGTCATATTGCCATCATACGCCCAACCGAAAATGAAGAGAGATATTATTGTAGAAAACAATATCACTCATTAAATGTACAGTTGGTAAGTCTGACATCTTACAATGCACCATGTAATCATGAATTATGTAACTGAAAATCGGTTTATCCGTTTGGGGGCTACAATACCACAGACAGATACACAGACAGACAGACATGTTAAACTTATAACTCCCCTGTCTTTTTGCATCTTGGGTTAAAAAAATGTTTTCTTCCATATACATTCCATTACAGTAGAATCTGCTTATAATGACATCGAAGGGAAGTGACAAACACATCATACAAAGCATAGTCTTAGAAAATAAGCAACTTCCAATGTCTGTTAGGTATTCAGTTTAATAGAGAAACACTAAGCATAAAAAAAGAGAAAATAAACATGAGCTGACATAAAATAAACGGAATAAAAATGTTACATTCTGCATTTGTTCACTGTGCCACTATAACTATATAATCATTTTTTATATCTTCTTTTAATTATAATAATAATCTGAAACAAAAATTTTAGATTAGTAATGCAGACCTTCAAATTATCAGCGTGGATGCTAGCTTTGGAGGAGCTACACATGATTCATTTATTTGGGGGAACCATCCACTGAAGCATCACTTGGACGAGCTTAGTCAAAATGAGTCCATATGGTTACTTGGTATGTAAAAAGTTTACTGTTTAAACATGTCCATAATTATTTGTTCTTGGTTCAAAATAATAAAAATCTAAGTCAGTCTTATTTTTTAAATAAAAATATAATAATTGAAAACATTGGCCAATTTTTTTTATTTTTAATACAAGATAGTAATTATTATTTCAAGACAATATTGTAATATGCTATTTTGATTTCAGGTGATTCTGGTTACCCTTTGAGGAAACACATGATGACTCCAATAACAAACGCGGCTCCGGGTACGCAGGAAGCATACTATACTGGAGTACATGTCAGGACTCGAAATGTCATAGAGAGAACAATCGGACTGTTAAAAGCTCGTTTCCGATGTTTACTGGTGCATCGAGTTCTGCACTATACACCGCAAGTGGCAGCAAAAATAGTAAATGCATGTGTGGTGCTACACAACATGAGTGTCGGGTCAAATCTACCAGTACTGGAGCTCACTGAAGAAGAGGCTGCACAAGAAGCGACGATGCAGCAAATGGATAGTACTCACCATGTTTATCAGCAACCATCTAGCAGCAACAGGGAGCTAAATGAAGGATTAGCTGTCAGGCGCGCCCTCGTCTCTCGCCTCTGGTCCTCCCAGAGCCCTTCAAATTAAAGCAATAAGTTTATTTTATTTATAGTTTTAGAGTTTGGAGTTAAATCTTTAATTTGTTTCATTTTTATTTTTTGTTCTACTGTATTATATATTTTACACATTAACATACTTTGTTTTCTTAACTTTCTCGGCTTTATAACAACCCCAGATTGTAGGTATTTTACATTATTTAAGAGTATTCATGGAGTTTCTTGGCAGCTTTTTCCATAGGAACAACTTTTTCAAAAACTTTAAATAAGTTAACAAAAAAAACTTATAAATAAACTTTTGTGTAAATACAAACCTATCAATTTTCTCTGCAATTTTATTTAATGCATCTAGCATTTTAACCAAAGTCTGGCTGTTTTTTTCTTCTAACTCCAATCGGGCCTTACTGATTTGTATCAGTGTACGCCGGGCCTCTTCTTGACTTATGTGCCCTCCTCTGTGACGTCGTTGACGTACGGGACGTGAATTACTAGCTGCACGCATGCTACTGGTTGGCTGTAGGGGCTGTGTTGCTTCCAGTTGTGCATGGGGCTGTGATGCATCCTGTGGTGCATGGGACTGTGGACCCACATCCACAACTTGTGGTTGCTCTGTTAAATGAGGGTCTATACGGTCTACTTCTAAGTCACCTGCGCTTGAGGTCTGTGACATCTGAAACAATTTAAACATTAGACATAAAAATAAGATATGCAATGAAAATTGTGTAAATTTTATTCCTAAATACTTTGCACATACCACATATACACTGTATATTTATATACCATGGTATAGTGTGGTGACTCGTCTTACTCTATATATATACCTACATTATTTATCTATAAGTTTCTTAATACTTAAAAAAGACTCACAGCTAGGAATGGTACAGGAACTTGAGTATTAGGTATGCCAGTCCCATAACCACTTCCGAGAAGACTTAAAAACTTATTTTCGATGTCGTTAAGAGGCGGAACATCTAAAGGTCCTCCTCCAGTACGGTTAAGGGACATTCGTACTGCTGCCGCTCTTCTCTTTAGTTTTGCTTTGTAATCGACCCAATACTGCAACAGCATTAGATTTTGGATTGGAGAATGCATAATAGAATACCTAACTAATTGATAATCAAATAAAAGAAATACTTACGTTCGACCACCCTTTGCAATTCTTAACAGCTCCTTCTCCTTGGGAATTGAGGGCTTCGGTGACAGATTCCCACATCCGTCTTGAGTACTCTCGCGCTTGGGCAGATTTGTTGTACCCAATCGCCACTTCTCTGTGAGAAGATAAGAACTCCCACAACGTTTCCAGCTGAACATAGGTTACGCGCCGACGACAGCGAGAACTCTCATCTACTAAACTATAATAATTACAATGGTATTAATAGTATATCATGATAAAAACTGAACATTCATTAAAAACACACATTAGCACTTACGCCATATTTCTATATAAACGAACTTCACGAATGAAAGTAAAGAAAACAATACGATAGTATTCAAATACTTATCTTCTTGGATTTATTATTTGTATTCCCCGCTGAAATTGTGGAGTACGTTCGGAAACATAATCTCGCGTTACAATTTACAAACAGAAAATTATAATATAAATTAATTATATAGCACAATATACATTGCGATCATAATTTAATCAACTTTTATACTAGAGTAACTAGGTTAATATATATTTTTATTATTTTTAACATAAAATACGTGGCTTAAATAAAACCGTAATTTACCGATAAGTTTTTCCGAACGTTACGGCGGAGAACTACAAGCCACCCGTAGACAATCTGTCCAGCGAGAAGACGGTCAGTATTAAGAATGTCGTAATACGAAATTAAACCAGCCAGTTAAATGAAATGCCTGGAACTTGCCTGGTTTTTAAAAAGTTCGTAATAGGCCCGCTGGCAGCCAACAAAAGGCGACCGCAGCGCCACTAAAACTCTATATTGTATTATGCTCTACAATGTTGTTTCGACGAAACTCAGTGTATTAAATTGTGACAGTAAAACAAATATTCTGGGCTTTATTAATGCTAATTTTGCTCGGGTTATCATCATCTCCCTGCCCTGTTCCCAATTAAATTATTTGGGTTCCGCGCAATGCGTTTTTTTTTTTTCATGAATCCCTACTACTTACCTACTCGTGTAATTTTGCTCGTGAGACAACACGATAGGGATTATTTATATTTATGAAGAACGCGAGTGGAGAAGTAATCGAACGAGAGCGGCCCACAGCTCGAGCAGCCTGTGTGTGTTGATCACTAGCTAACTGCTCGAGAAGTCCGTGTGTGGCCTCATTTACGGAGACGCGGGACGTTGCGCGTCGCGTTCGACGACGCGGCCACACAAAATTTAAACAGAAAAGCGTTTTCTGAGAAGCGATTTTACACGCGTTTGCTTGAAATGCAGCCGGAGCCCGCAGAATGCACCGCCGCGATGTTTATCACAGCGGCGCACGTAGTTTTG
This sequence comes from Diachrysia chrysitis, assembly GCA_932294365.1. Taxonomy (NCBI): domain Eukaryota; kingdom Metazoa; phylum Arthropoda; class Insecta; order Lepidoptera; family Noctuidae; genus Diachrysia; species Diachrysia chrysitis. The sequence continues at coordinate 7,215,034 of OW028653.1, forward strand.
CGACCAGCTATTCGTACAAATTGCCAGGGCGGGCACTGCTGCTCTTCACGCCCCACACCACGCGCCGCGTCTTTAAAACAACTTACAACAAGTACAATATAATGTCTGTGAACAGAAAATACGTCCGACGCGCCGCGAGATGCCGCTCCGCACGCGACGCTCGACGCCCCGCGTTTCCGTAAATGAGGCGTCAGGACGTTAGATCAACGCCGATGGTTTTCTGTCGTAGGTCCGGCAAAGATCATGAAACAACCCGAGGGTGTGTTATATAACATTCCTGATTGATCATAATAAAAGTATAAGTGCAAAGGTGGAGGTGTAAAATGCTTTATGGGTACGTTTAAGCCGTTTAACCCAGTGTTTAGACAGGGCAGACTTAACTTATAACAATTAAATAAAACACGAAGTTGTCAAAGAAAAAATATTTTTATTCATCATAATTGGACTCTTATAACACAAATAATAAAAAGGCCCCAACAATATTTCACGTTGTCTTCAAAAGATTGTGTATTGACGAGTATTTTCTCAGCTTTAGGTAGGTAGGTATCTAATTACCTAATACAAGATTATGATACTCATCACCTTATGAAAGTTTGCCGGGGGCTCTTAATTAAAAATTTATTCTTGAATTAACTTTAAAATACTCTTCAACATGATCAGCTTTGTTTAGACTTACTTAAAGCTAGTATAGTCCACCTTCCTATGACACTAAAAATCAAAATCCTCTTTAACAAACTAAACTCTTTGTTCCTATTTCATTTATACTCTCTTTCGACTAAACTTAACAATTCAATACGCCAAGGTGGACAAATATAAAGCTCAGATCTTCCTTATTACCCTCCAGTCCAATATGAGAAGGAATCCACTGCATACCTACAATGTTTTTAATTTTGGCATAAAGTTAAAAAAGCCAGTAATATAGTGTAGGGCATTGGAAGCGTCTCAAACATGTGCATAGTAGAATTAATGAGGTACCTATAAGATCTAAAAAAGGAGACTCACAACCTTTAAACTTCAAATATCAGATAAATAACGTCGGCGAAGTAAAGATAATGTTATTTCGGATTACATTACGTGTATATGATGCTTTTGATGAACCCATATATTAACCATAAACAGATGTTTTGCATCCTGTCCAATTTTATTATATAAGTGTAAGCGCTATTGTCAAATAAGAAACTTCCGAAATCTATGCGGCTGTGAATAAAGGAACTACTTATATAGATAAATGTCTTAAGTATTTGGGATGAACACCCCGATCGGGCGTCACCAAAATCTTAAATAATAGTTTATTAACTTAGCTACTCTCTCACAACTTTTTTAATTTTAATTTCCTCAAAGACCCCTATCCAGTCAAAGCCCCAGGTACCGCACGTTGTCGAGCATCCGTAATGGTGTCCCATACATACCTAAGCACGTTAAAGAGTTATCTAAGTAATCCTCCACTAAATAAGAAAATGTTACTTTTTGTATGTGAAATTTGTAAACTGACTTGTGAAAGCTAAAGCAGACTGTCCATTCGATCTACCGCGAACTGGATCTTACGATGACCTTTAGCAATCTACGAACACTGCAAGTATGGTGCGAAATCGTCAGCATACTGTGGTACGTAAACGTCGTTCTGTAAGCCATTATAAATATTTGATGTAAAGATATTAAATAAATACCAAACAACTACCAGAATACATATCCTTACTTATCCATATCACAAATGCAAACGTAACTATGTCTGTCTTTTACGCTTTGACGGCTGAACCGCTCAACCGATATGGATGAAATTCGGTATGGAGTGAGCTTGGATCCTAAGAAAGGCCGCTATAACCGACACCCACTCGGGCGGAACCGCAGGCAACAGCTAGTTAATATATATTTTAATTCCCGGTTGTGTTATTTTAAGAACACTCCTATGTAGAAAATTTCGCAAATATTTGCAATTGCGAGGCCCTACCCGAAGATTATTCATTGCATGATTATCGTTTCATGCATTATCTATATAAAAACTACACATGCTTAGATTACCTTCAGAAAACCCAGTTTGAATAAATATGATAAGTAAGACTACTTAGACCATCTAAACATGACCTATCTCTGCGGAAGCAAACTGTGTTTGTAGAAAAAAAGAGTGTGTTTTAGACCACACGACTGAAGTTAAATTTCTTTATATATGGAACGTAACTGGCTGAGAGAAAAAGAGAAAGAAAATGTGTGCTCGCACCTCTTTTAATGCCCCTACAGTAATATACGAAATATAACTCTCTCTCTTTCTATCTTCACTAACTTATATCTCCCTTTTCGTAACGCTCTCGTCACGCATACATATAAGTAAGGGTGCGTAAAGAAGTTTTACTTCAAAAATTTTTCGAACAAATGTAATTGTCGAAATAATATGTAGTGAAATATTTTGCACACTATGCAGGACAACAAGGAGATAGGATGCAAAACAGACTTTTTACAAATTAATAACATGAGCAGATACCATCGACTAACTGCAAGTTATACCTACCTACGACGAAAACACTAGCTTAGCTGCTTTTTAATTCAAACGTCGATGTATTACTACGGTGGATTGTAATACTTATGACTGTACTATAATGTACTGTGTATACTTAGTATACATAACTTCACTTCTTGAAAATATAGAGTTTTAACACATTCAGCATGCTAGACTCGTGCACATGGGCAAGGGCCTGCTTCGGCAACCACTAGGTCTCCGCTTAATGCAATTGCTTCTATTTCCACAGCCGCATCTAAAGGTAGTTTTCCTACCTGGAAAGTAGCGCGGGCAGGACAATCTTTTGGAAAGTCTGAAATAATACCAGAAGTCTTATAAGCTCCCAAGTTTTTTTCGGAAATTACCTAATTAAAATGAGTGGGTAGTATAGTACCTACTAGCACTAAAATGTTAGGTAGGTACTAGTGCAGACTTCTAGCTTCTACAAGCATGACAACAACATTGCCGTGTATATTATTATTTTTAGAATCCTGGCATTTAGTGGCCAGTTTTAATGAACGCGTAGGCAGGGGAGAACTTGAACCATACTCACATTCCGCATAAACTTGATTAACAACTTGGAAGTCGCCCATTCGAGCCAGCAGGATAGTAGTTTTAACGACAGATTCAAGAGAAGCGCCTCCGGCCTCTAACACATGCTTTAAGTTTTCGAGAGCCTGTCGGGTTTGTGCTTCGGCGCCACCACAAACTAATTGAGCCTGGGGATCCATACCAAGGACTCCAGAAACATAAAGCGTTTGATTGGCTAAGATGGCTTGACTGAAACCGACAAGTCCATTAAATTATTAGAACCCTTTTTATGTAACTTATCAGAACATTTTTATGTTGATGTTTGAATTAAGGGAGGCTACCTACGTTGGTTGACTGTATCATTTAAGTCTATAATTACTGCATAATATGTAGTGATATAATATAAATACTTATAGTTAGTAGGTATCTCATGTTATCACCCCAGATCCGCTGTAAACAATCGTATTGTTGTAAGATTATAGATCGCCACCTATGTAAGAATACCTACTTATACTATTTAGAAGATTTTAGTCTGTAGGTACTTAGCTTACCTCGATGGTGTCTGCGTCTCAATTACATCGAGCTCAAAATAAAGACATTTAGGCATAAGAGATCTTATCCTACTTACACAATAAATGATTTTACTTCAGTAGGTAGTTCATAATTAAGTACCTACCTTTCTAAATATATCTATATCAATAATTTACCAAACCTGTAAGGTCCAACAGGTTTATAAATGTCTGGCGATGTGACGATAGTCTTTGTTACTTTATGTATGTTCGTTTTAGATGCATTTTCTGTCTTTGGAGCTTGATTCATCTTTGATAACACATTTATTTTGTTTTTAGTCTCGGCCTTTTCCGAAGTCATCGTGAAAAACAGGATTATCTTTTCGCTGTTTATTTATAACAAGACTTTTGTGTTTTGTGGAGTTTGTGACGTAATGAAAAACAAAAGTTATGAAGATTATGGCGAGACTAGATGGTCGGTGGGTAAAGGTATGTAATAGTCTGATATAAAAAACAATGTATTGTTTGCACCTGTACAACCCCTACATAGCTAGACATTACAATACGAGAGCTTTATTTTTAAATTAGCTAAAACACGCTTCAGTTTGGAAATTTATCGAATTTTTAGTCGATATTGAGAAATGGCAACACTATCATGACAAATGCTGAACACCACTGACCTGCATAATGCTGGACACACAGTATTGTTTTATTATATTTAAAATTGACATGCTTAATGAAGGCAGATAAAAGAAGCATGCATTATTTTTATTTAACAATGGTGCCTATGCACCAGTGTTAAATCTGGGACCATATGTGTATTCAAACGCAAATAAATGTTTCTTTCTTTAACGCTTATTAAAAGTTTGCAATTTAACAGCCTTTAATCCGGATTTGTTGTGGCAGTTTTTGATAATGCCATTGTCAGAAAACATTAAATATGGGTGTGACCTAAACGTTTTTTGCGAATAACGAACAGTAGATCATGCTAGGCCACAACTCTAATTCATGTTTTCTAGCAAATATTATGAAATTTTTTTGAACAAAAGACACGGCTTTAGAATTTCGGGTAGCAATGATTAGTAAAAAATAATCGCGGCTAGTCTGTGATATTTTGATTTTGACACTTGACTGACGTTTTGATTTATTGACCAGCTGCTTATTGTTAGTCGTACGATAAATAAAATAATAAAGTATACATTAAACATAGTGTGCATAGTGGTCCCTAAACCGATTATTTTGTATGCTTGGCACTTACTGTAAAATGTCTGATACATTAGAGATTTTTTTATAATTAAACCCAACTCCGAAATATTCTTGTGAAGTGTTTAATAAAAAGACACGCAAGATGAATGAACTCAGTGATAATTGCAAATCTGGTATTTAGAATAGAATTAATAAATTATAATCAATTGCTAGTATAATAATCTAAGTAAATATTGAAATCGCAACAATTCTCTTTTGGGATTCTGTTTTCTACAACACTTATCTTGTTGCGTATTTTCACCATAAACTATTTCGTAATTTCCTTCAGTTATAATAATAAAACAATACTGGCGTTTTGGACTTCTGGTTAATTCATTTTAAGGTTGTGATGGAATTCATTTAAGCTTTCTTGTTATAGATTTGGATTGTGCAGTTTGTTTACAAAAATGTAACCATCCAACACAATTACCATGTAGCCATATATTTTGCTTCCTCTGTGTTAAGGTAATTATTATTATTTGAAATATTTAAAATGTTGCTATGTTTATTTTGTCACCAAAAAAAGTATAACCTCCACATGATACTGCAATAATTATAGTCTGTCTGCATGATGATGACTGAAAAAAGAAACTGCTCTGTGTTGAATAGTTAATTTATTTCGTGTTTTTGTTTTTTTTTTTTGAATAAAATATTTGTTTAAATTAATTTACAAATGGCCATATATAAATCAATAAACTATATTTCAGGGTATTGCTTTTCAAAGTAAAAAGTGTGCTATGTGTCGAGCAGTGATACCATCTAATTATCTAGATAATCCGATATTACTGGGGACACTGTCTGAAGAACAAGGAAATACCAATCCAACTCAAGAAGTATATCAGTGGTTCTATGAAGGAAGAAATGGTATTTATTGTTGCTTGATTTAAAAAATATTGACCATGATGCCCATTTGCAGGCAGATTTGTATGTTTTCTAATGGACTTATTAATAGTTTTAACTTAGTGCTGTTCAGTACTAACTGAACTACTAACTGCCTCATTGCAGTTGTGTATGATAAACTAACAGGATCTTCTGATTAGGTCAAAATCTCTTCCAATCCCTTTAGAAGTTCTAGATTTAATTATTTTTTTTAGTTAATCTTGTTATAAGTTACTACTGTTAACTTAAATATTGAAGGCACTGGTACCTGTGTTACAAAGGAATTCTCATTAGTACAGGTGCAAAGTTAAACTTATTCTGCTGTTCTTTTTTTTTAAATTAGCTTATTATATTATACTAGCTGTCCCCCACGACTTTGTTCGCGTTTTTTAGTTTCAACATATCATTTTAGCAACATTTTTCATTTATGCTCCGCTCCTAGTGGTCGTAGCGTGATTTTATATACCCTATAGCCTTCCTCAATAAACGGACTATCCAACACAAAAAGATTTATTCAATTCGAACCAGTAGTTCCCGAGATTAGCGCGTTCAAACAAACAAACAGACAAACAAACTCTTCAGCTTTATAATATTAGTATAGATGAATTTGAAAAGTGTAACTATTTCTTGTTGTGACTTTTTTTGACATAAAGTAAGCAGAAAGAGTTTCAAGAAAAAAAAATGGTACAATTAAATGGGGTGAATAGAAATGATGGGGTTGAATTGAGAATTGTGTTTTCTTACATTATAAATGTTGAACATATTGATGACCATCTATGAATAATATTTTAGTAGTTTTTGCAACACATGAAAAGGTAGGAATCCTTTTCCAAAGTTGTCTCTAGTCCCCCATATCATTTTTATTCACCCTATTTTTCTATGTTAATATTTTGCAAATATTTTACATATTTTATTTTCATTTGAATAGGGTGGTGGAAATATGATGAGCGAAGTAACTCTGAATTAGAAGCTGCTTTCTCTACTGGTGAAGCTGACTGTACCTTGCTCTTAGCTGGAACTCTATATAACATAGATTTTCAAAGTATGACACAAGTTAGGCGAAGCGACCAAACTAGGCGACGTCGAGTGCGACGTGACACTCCTATGTTTCCTGCTAAAGGTAATTATTATAATTCAATAATCAGAAATAGATGCCTAAACTAGTTAAAAAAAAAGATTTTGGTTATTCTATGGATGCTTACTATTTCTGAATTTAGTAGCAAAATACCATCATTACTATAAAACGCACAAAAACTCGCCTGACAGAACATGAAACTGCCAATGCCAAAATTTGTGCATTATATAATCCTCAGTTTCATTACTATGCCTATGACAAAATGGTTGATACATTAAAGTATTACAGGAATAGCTGGCATAAAGACTGATGACACAACTACAAGACAAACAAAAAGCGATGATGAAGATGATGTTATACATGTTCCAATTGAAAATGAAATAATTGAGATTAGTGATGATGAGAATGAGAATGAGATTCTAATTGAACCAGTTTCAGAGCCACATGAACATGTCAATAATTTAATTGAAAGTATCAGGTAATTCACTTCAGGTAAAAAAAAAGTAATAAGGTACTTTTGGTAGTGAAAAATAAATTATGAAATTTGATAAAAATATGAAATATATGTAGAAATAGGCCTAAATATGCCGATTTGACATTATTGTTTTATTATATTAAAATTAATAATATATTAAAGAATAAACAATTTATTATAATACTACAAGAAGTAATAATTGTGTTCTTTCGTGAGTGCATTTTATTTGTACCTATTTATTTATTAAAATGGAAACCAGTTTGTAAACTCAGATAGTACGAATCTGCCAAAAATGGATTCAATGATGGTTACAAAGTTCATTGAATGTAACCCAGACTTCTATTCTGCCGAATTCAGAGTAATTGAAGGTTATCTTACCATTAACTTTATTATTATCCATATACAGGCTGGAGGCCCTTAAGGTTCTCGCCAAAAGTCCGGTGAAGCAGTCCTGCGCTCAGGCTAACTGCGTAAATCTCATCCAAAAAAAAAAAATATGGATAAAAAGCATAGTATTATTAGATTTTAATTAGGGGTTTTTACTTACATTGAAATGATTCTTACATAAATACAATCGACTTTTAGTTGATAATGACTTAGGATCTCGTTTTGCGTGTTCCAACCAAACATTTCAATATCTTCTGGCACTTAGATAATCAACTTTTCGAGAACTTTTGGAGTTTTAATGCTAGTATTTGTACAACTAGACACTACAGACCAACGGTAGCGATTGTTATTCATTATTTTACCAAAAAAACACCTATTATTTATAGCTGTTAACGTTAAATGAGTGCCGGTTTTCGCGGGAATAGAAAAGGTTTAAAATTTAATTCAATTCTATGGCACGAAAATGTGTTTATTTTGCCGAAATATATATTATTAAAAAAATTAACATTTTGCAGTATTTTTTCTTACAATAGAATACCCTATTCACAAAAAAAAAACGAATTACTCAAACACAGGATACCTAAATAAATTTAAAAATGTATAAATATGACTGGGCCCCCTTTTTCTGTGTTACATGGGTTTTGGTCTTCAAAAATTATATAAAAAAACAACTAAAATAATTTGTTGAAATCAACTAATAAAACTGTAGGTAATCACGCGAAAATATTAGAATTTCTCAACTAGTTTTGGGGCTCAAACGGACAAACTAGTCGGGTATTCCCTGTTTGCCTCAGTACAGTCGTTTTTATTTTTTTTTCAACAGATATATTATTTCACAGAAGTTACTATAGTAATTAAAATAATAATAATTTTACTTAACTTTCAGTGCGATAAGCCTTCAAGAGCCAAACATGCCTCAAGATCTAAACCATGAAGATACCTGATCATTAGTGTAAAAAACCCTGTTTAGAAACGCGTAAAGTTTTTTATTATATACAATAATTAATTAATTATATATTTATTGTTATGAATATGGCTTGTTTTTTTTTAAACGATTCCCGTACTAAGTATTTGTTCCTTTTGGCCCGGGGTGTTTTACAAACATCCAAATCACTTGCACAAAGAACATTCAGACTTTGAACAAGCATTTGTGGATCACACAAATGCATTTACTTTGTTATTATTGTACTATTCGGGAATCAAACCCGCAGCACGCCGCACACTGTGGTAATTGGCGTGGTGAGCATTCATTAAATAAGCTAAGTACATAAATTATCTTGTAAAACCGGCCAAGTGCGAGTCGGACTCGCGCACAGAGGGTTCCGTACAAACCTGTAGGTATATAAGTAGAAGTTCACCCATCACGATGATCGAGTCATAGTCGTAGTTGTGGTATTATTATTGAAAAATGAAAAAAATATATATTAAAAATATTTTTATTATATCATGTAACTAAAAATTTACGGGTTTCGCAATTTTTCCTTTATCTGTACTATAAGAAGTTACTTCGTACCAAATTTCAAGATTCTAAGTCTACGAGAAGTACCCTGTAGGTTTTGATTCCCGTGCGAGTTTCGAAAATTTGCGGCATAAACTGCTGTTTCTTTTGATTGCTTTGGCTTAGAAGTTTGATTTTTTCACAGCTCCAAAGGACAGTAGACCTGAGTATTGGATATAAATTTAAGTTTGATACCTCCACGCGTTCCTTACAAAAACGGTCTTGACAGACGGACGGGCAACAAAGTGATCCTATAAGGGTTCCGTTTTGTCCTTTTGAGGTACGAAACCCTAAAAAATACGCCTAATGAACAATCCGCCAGTGCGGTCCTCACGTAGTATGCGATAGTTCTTAGAAAAAGAACTAGCCTAAGAGTTTGCGACGTTATGACCTTTGTCATTTTATAAAGGCTGAAACTGTTTAGTCCCAATATAAGTAAGAAAGATACCCGAATATGCAGTTTGAATCATTCTTGCTTGGGAAGTTATGAGGCAACCAAGGTGCATAAAATTGTGCCTTACTGTCGTCATTTTATAAAGGTCAGTTTTAATATATTTTATGTAGGATAGTATAAGATATCGAAAACCCTGCCCGTGTTTTCAATAAAAGCTTTGTCCGCACCTGAGATATATCGGTATATTCTTATTGATCACGGCTATTCTACCTTCAGTAAATCAAATGAAAGCATTAAATAGTTACATGAAAGAAGTGTCTCACTATAGTATAATTTAATCCTAAAGCCGTATCTGCACCGACAGTCTTTTTACAGAGCATTTAAAACATAAATACGGGGTGTGGCCTAACATGTCCAACTGTTTTATATTCGGCAAAGCATATAGTCCACACTCCTAATTTAAGTATTTATCAATGTTTTGTTCAAAAATTAGCACCACAGACATGACCCAAACCATTATTTGTTGTTCCACGAGCAACCCACATGTTGACTTCTGCCTTGCCTTTTCCCCGTATATGTTGGGTTGTTGGGGTCGGCTTTCAGCCTTACCGGATTGACCTCAATACAGATACTGTATTTTAAATTTTACGTGGAGCTGATGCCGGTCACTCACATTCGCACGAATACGCAAACCCACAAGTGTAGGATGACATTTGCAAATGATTTCATTTCCAAGCTGTGTCGGTTTCATCAGACCTCAAAACGCGCGAACCTTTTCCGAATGTTTGCGCGCATATAAGCATATATTAAAGTGTCCATGTGAGTGACCCTGGTTACACACAGTATCCCTTAGATAAAGTACATAATAGTATCCCATTCCATGGTACTGATGGTACGTCTCTAAGAGTAAACATAGACAAGCAGTATAATATAGTCTTTAATATGTGCTTTACTTACAAATTCAGACGTCTTGTTGACATTGACATGACATTATCAAAATTAAATGTCAAAGCCCAAAGTATTCTTTCGAGTTTCGATTCCTCGAACTTTTAGAGGTTAATTGTATTATTTTTAAGGCTTTATTGCTTTAATTTACATTTAAGAGTTACAACACACAACAACAAATCACAAGTAAAGTATGAATTATAATAGCTCTAATATTATTATGTAGTCTATAATGAAATTCTAAAGTTAAAACATTAGTTTATAATGAATTATTTGATTTATTTCAGAAAAATGCAAAGGCTATTTTTGTCTGCTATGAAAACGTTTTCTTCATTACGAGGTTCACCAATTAACGGTTTGCCATTAAGCCCTCAACATTTTGCTCAAGAACGATTGTTACTGCCTTCCAGTCCTTTGATTAATTTAACATGCAGTTTTAAAGTAAAAGGACATGTTCGACGCCGATGCAAATCATGTTATTTTGTTGTCAGAGATGAAAGATTATATGTAATTTGTCCCAAATCACCTCGTCATAAACAGATGGCAATGAAACCAAAGCCTCTAAATACTTGGATATTGACTCATGCAAGTCAGAGTCCTACAAGACCATGGTAATTTACAGAATCAAAAAATAGAATGTTACAATAATAGTAAGAACCTAATAAAGTAATTTAAACAATTTACTACTGTATATTTATTACAAGAATATTTTTGCAGCTATTGTTGACATTGAGTAATTTATGAAGCAACAGTATGTGCTAAACATTAATGTTTGTAGATTGTTTGCTCAGTGGACCTTGAATGTTACCAGAAAGCTTCTAAACAAAGTGGAATTGTGCTAGACTTCTCTTCCGCTGGTCAGGCAACTTGTAGGCTATAAAACTGTCATCTTCTTCCTACAAGACTATGTATAATATGTAAGTAATTAATTATTCACAAAACAAAAACAACAGTATGGAATACATTCACGGGCAGATTATAATGCAGGAGGAGAGAAAAACCACTAACTTTTCTTCATAGATTCACCATCTGTAAACATTGTTGTTGTAAGAGAGGCTGTGCACCAGCGTTGCCTGACGTCCCGATTTTTTAATCAAAATTAAACTTTGAAGTTCTTGACAAAATATCAATTGTTGTAGTGCGCGGCTACAAATTGATAAAATTCATTGTTTTTTATAAAACTTTTTTAATACTTAGAGCTACAAGATTTTAAGAATAGAATAGAATTGTTGTAAATAATTATCTCTATTAACAAATGGTTTTAGTTGTACCACGCAGTTAATAGAACGAATAAATCATGCATTTTCTCTGTCGCTGAAATACGGCACAAGCGGTAGGGGCAAGATAAATGCGACACAAGGAGTCAAAACGTTAAATTTCCAATGTGGGATAGGCTCTGACCTGCTTTTCTGGGAGTACTTAATGTTGCAGCTTTTAAAGGAAACTAAAAGAAGTAAATACTTCACAGAAACATGAATAAATAATAATAATTTAATTATCTACACTATTTTCAGTTATCAACTCGGAGACGAAAAACTGAACCAAAAATAAAAAAAGATATATTGGCAATAAGTTAATAATGAACTAGATAAGTATTATACATGTATCAATACAAATTGATATGCACATTATTATTTACTAGCTGTCCCCCGCGACTTTGTTCGCGTGTTTTAGTTTCAAAGGTTTTTCATTTATGCTCCGCTCCTATTGGTCGTAGCGTGATGTTATATAGCCTATAGCCTTCCTCAATAAACGGACTATCCAATACAAAAATAAATTTTCAATTCGAACCAGTAGTTCCTGAGATTAGCGCGTTGAAACAAACAAACAAACTCTTCAGCTTTATAATATTAGTATAGATTTTTTTATTATTATCTTTATTTCAAACGAGCTGTGTTCGTGTTTTAGGTTTAAGGGGTTTTTTATGTTTTGCACGGAACCCTTATTATTTTTCTAAAAATAAAAGTATGTATTTATAATATTAACCTCGGCTATCTGCAAAAAAATTGTTAATGTAGTGATACTTGATCATTATTTTGTTGCTGTTATTTTAAAACAACGATATCTACTAAGATATTAACTAAAATCAAATTATGTAAAGGGCAATTTTGTTCAAAATGAAATACTTGTTATAAAAAATAATTATTCGTATTTATTTGGATAAGGATTAATTTAATGTTTATCAAACACCTTCGCAAATAATGCCATCACGATCGACACGATCACGACTATTATTAGGAGCGGAGTAAATTTATTATACCAATTCAAAAATAAATTAACCATTACTACCTAAAAACACAAAAAAGCGAAAAAACTGGTTAATAAATTTACCTTATTAACCCAATAGGCTATTTGACACTATGAATATTTTTGTGATTATTTGCTTTAAATGCATAAAATAAGAGTTTTTCATGTGAATCACATCATTTTTATTAAAAATTAAAACAATTAATATATCCAAAAACACAAAAATATGTTTGGCTATTTGTTTCTCGCGCCACACATTGAGAAACGACCCGGATTGGCTAATGTTATAATGACGTCATCCGCGCGTAAACATATTGTCGGTGGTTGAAGTTTCTATTGTGTTTACAGATATTTTGGCGTTTCTAATTATATTTGCAGCGATTTGTGATATCTTTCGTTTCCCACTTTTGTTTTGCGAGTTTTTCTCGAAATGGACAGCAATTTTATTAAGCAATTTTTTCGGGGGTTTTTATAGATGTATTTGTACAACAGGGTACAGCACACCACTTGTAAGTCATTTTATTGGATTAATCAACAATAAATTACAAATATCCAAACACAAACACCACTGCGGAACCGAAAACCTTTATTGCTTACGCTTGTTTACGCGCTTGTGACGTCACTCACAAAGCACGACACCATATTGTTTGAATAAAGCGTTTCGGCGGCTTATTTGAATTTTGAATTTTTATTTGCAATTTTCTTACGAAATACGTAATTTCTTTTTGAAAAAATTTTATGGGTGAAATTCTTAACCGTAACCAAGTAATTCAAGATAGAAATTATAAATCTGTCAAATAGCCTATTGCTAAGGTTATCTACTGATCCGTAGCATTTAAAACGGATCAGTAGCATTGAATTCTGTAGCGAATACCTTACTCTATTTTTTTTTTTTATAGTTTGAAAAGCTAATTTCTTCAACACACGGCGTGGGGATATGTCGGGCTTTCAACGTCTGAAAACACCTAGGTCCCTTCTCTGCCTTGGCCTGGCCGGAATCGTGGAAAAGCTCGCGCACTCCCTGCACGTTTCCGGCGGAGTGAATACCTACCTATGGGCTTGGCAACGACTTAAATGTGAATGGGTTGTATTTGGCTATAACTTAATAATTGAGTACGTATAAACGCGCTCATTTCTGGAACTACCAGCCCGATTTTACTGGAAGATAGCCGAGGTTTTGTTATAAGTAGGTACATGTATCTGGGATTGGTGCTCGACAGCCGATGGGAATTCGGACCCCACTTCCGGCGGCTGGCGCCCAAGCTGATGGGTGCAGCGGGCGCGCTTTCAACGTTGCTTCCCAACTTGGGGGGCCCGAGCGCCGCCTGTAGGCGGTTGTACGTGGGGATTATGCTATTCATGGCCCTGTATGGGGCCCCTGTGTGGACGATGGACCTGACGGCCAGCACTCTCGCCATTCTACGAAAACCGCAGAGCGCGATGGCCGTCAGAGTCGCCCGCGGGTATCGCACGATTTCCTACGAGGTGGCTTGCGTTCTGGCCGGATCCCCGCCCTGGGACCTAGAGGCGAATGTACTCGCGTCATTGTATAGATGGCGTGAGGAAGAGCGGGCACGGGGCTCGAGGCCGGCGCAGTTGCAGATCGCGCTGCGCCGAGAGGAGCTCCGTCAGGTCTTGATGGCGGAATGGCGGCAAAGGCTTCTGCGCCCAGCCGCCGGTCTCGCTACCGTCGAGGCGATCTGGCCAGTACTCGACGACTGGCTCGGGAGAAGGCACGGCTCCCTGTCGTTTAGGGTGACGCAGGTGCTGTCGGGGCACGGCTGCTTCGGCAAGTACCTGTGTCGCATAGACAGGGAGCCGGACGCTCGGTGCCACCACTGCGTCCATTGCGGGGAGGACACGGCGCAACACACGCTCGCTGAGTGTGTAGCTTGGGAGGAGCAGCGCCGTGTGCTCACAAATAAAGTAGGAGGCGATCTGTCGCTGCCGGCCGTAGTGCGGAAGATGGTCGGTAGCGCAGAGTCGTGGGACGCGTTGGTGTCCTTCTGCGAGGACGTGATGTCGCAGAAGGAAATTGCGGAACGGGAGAGGGAGATCTCGACTCCCTTCCCGGGCCGCAGAAGGCGAACCGGGCGTAGGAGAAGGGCGGACAACTTCCTTTTCCCCCCATGAATGGGTCCAGGGGCGAGGGACTTGGGAAGTCCCCGCCCCCTATTCGATGGACCCGAGGCGGAGGCGCGCGCGGGTGTCGGCGCGCGCCTCTGAGGAGATGTACGGGGTAGTTTAACACCTCACTACCCCGTGCAGGAGACGAGGCCCGGACAGACCGGGCCGGCACTAGTGCGGGGCTGCTGAAGAATTTTTATTCCCGCGGCCCCGCGCGAACGTGCGAGGAGACACCGGGGTGGTTTTAGCCGGTAAGAGTCCGGCACGCCCCTCCGCCTCTCACCAGGCGGAGGTAGTCCACGAGGATTTCCAAACGTTAAAAAAAAAAATGTTATGTTATACATACTTACCTCCTTTTATTTTACAAAAATAATTAGAGTACCGCTCAAAACATGAAAAACCCATAAAACTAGACTCGGGAGACAGCTAGTAAATAGATAAGTATTTCAAAGCGACTATGATTATATAAGTGTCTAGGGTTTCTTACCTAAAAAGGCACCCATAGAGGATCACTAATAGGTTGTCCATTCATCCGTTGATAGATAGATAGACCGCCTATCTGTCGGTGTGACTGTCTTGAAACCAATTATCTTTATTGTCAGACAGACAGCTGAATGTTAAGATTTTTTTAGGAACTCGTGTTTTTTCATGTTGAAATAAATATCAAATACTCAAGTCTTCAAACGGTCCTTGAAGCTCTAAACAGTTCAAGCTTGTATGTAAACGCAATTAAAAATTCAGCTCTTTGTGTAAGTTCAATACATTTGCGTAGGTACTCGCTTCAAAACCTATAGGTACGGTAATTTCCGTCAACCCAAAAATTTGGCATGATGCTAGGTGTAACGTTGCAAGTATTGGAAAAGATCTAGAAATTGATATTTTTACTTTTGTTACAAAAAATAAAATTAAAGCGCGCAAAAGCAAAATATGTACGGAATCTTCGGTGCGCAAGTCACACTCGCACTCGTCCGGTTTTATTACTTTGTCCTGCTTTTGACAAAAAAAAACTTCAATGCTGGTGTGAGACTACAGAATTGAACAATTGACAATTCATAATACTCGACTTTTCTGTAACTTTACATTTGCAATGCATAAATTACATGTTATCTTTTCTTGGGTTCTTGGGATTCAATAATAATAACTACAAATGCCCCATTATTGGGCACAGGCCGCTTCTCACATGGAAAAGTAATGAGCATTGATAACCATGCTTGATGCATGCATTATTACAAAATAGTCCCTAACTACATTATTTTATTTATTAGAGAAGATATTTTGTTTTTATTTCAAGGATATAATTTCATTACTCTTAACAGGAGACAATTTACAAAGGCAAACAACAAAAATATTTTGAACTCATTCATGTATCACTTGCATGAAAATGAGCATATTATATTGATTAAAACAAAAGAAACACACTTATGAGGCTGAATATGTTGACCCATACTTGTAAACAAACAATGGATTCACAGAGGTGCAACTCTGTCTTTTGTCTGGGAAATAGGTGTGACATCTTGTGTTGAGAATGGAACCTTAGGATTTAAGTTTTAATAAACTACATACCCAGTAAAGCATAACCATATCATCAACTTTTAAAATTATAAATATAATACAATGATTTTATGAATTCATTCTTTGGTAGCTCCTGCCAGGGCTTCTCTTTGAGCACTTTACCCTTTCATCCTAGGCAAGTGATTTACTTGTATGAGCTATTTTTCCATTGTGTTCTAGCCAAAAACTTCATATATAAATAAAACTAACATTAAAACTATTGTAGAATTGAACATTTAATCCCCAGCTTATAAAATATTACACAAAGTAATCTGGAATGAAGTTAAATTACTCAAAGTAATCAAGAATTAAGGAAATATTAATAAATTTACTTTCACTTATCTAATTGAATTAAGTAAAAAATACCATGGATTTACTTGTCTCTTACTTTGATAAGATCATTAAGATCTAATGCTACACATATTTCCTTGGAATCAGTTCGAGGATTCCGATCCAGTATTTCAGTGATGGGATAATATTTATCTCTGTTGTCAACATTCCATCCAGAGTACTGTAAAATAAAGAAAGTTTGATACATTTGTCATTGAAATAAAACTACTTTTTTAATGGATTCTTTGGCAGTTTATTTTAGATTTCTGCTCACACATTTGTAGTTGTCATGGTCACGGGCATGGAAATTTAGGTCAACAATAAATATAGATGTTGGATTAAAAGGTGCTTGAAGGGGAGCTTATCTGCAGCTGATTATTAAGAGAGAAGAATGCATGTGGAGAGAGTATGACATGTTAGTACTATACTATCCTAAAATAACACAGAACTAAGCAAGAAGTTATCATTTAACTTAATAAAAATAAAGTTTTTTAACTTACCACACATGTACACTTATGTAAGATTTTCCCATTTGATTCCATCGGAATAAACTTTTGCAACAGTGCTTTTCCATCTATTTTCCACAGATTTAGTTCATCCAACTTAGAAATAACAGTGTCTTCACTCCATTTAACATCCGATTTTAACAATACAAAGTTTCCAGACTGAAATAAGTTTATTAAATTATTATTACAATTTGTTAGAGATTAATAAAGGCTTTTTTAAATGTTACTTGATTACTTACATGGAAATGCTTTGGTACATCTTTAGACTGACTTGAGTCGGACTTGTTTCCATCAGAACCATTTTTCTCATCATCGGAGCCTTCCTCTTCATCTAATTCTCCTTCCTCATCTTCTGCTTCTTCATCCTCCTCCCCTTCTGCTTCACTTTCTTCTGATGAAGAGTTCTTTCGTTTCTTTTTTGTGTTATTAAGAGACACCTTGGATGTTCGTTTACGAGGTCCTCTACCAGGTTGTTCAGTCTGTAAAGATATGTGTAACGAATACTAGTCTTACTAATAATATGAGAGTAATTACACAAGCCTGTTGCAAAATATATTATAATTCGTTAAATAACGTGTTTCTCTAAATTACTATTTTTATTTATCTTAAAACTTTTTTATTTAGATATTCTTTTTTCCAATACCTAACCTAACTTCATTTTTACCTGTTTATTACTCTACAACACATCCATTACAACATTTTGGCAAAAAATATAGAAAGAAAACTAAAAACAAATAAACCAAATTACAAACATAAAAATTTGACGCCAGGACACTTGAGTTTAGGCCAAAATATTTTTCAAGAATTTGTGTACATTCAAGACTTACAGGGTCGGCATCCGGCGTCCAATCTTCACCCGAGTCTTGAAACTCTTCTGGTTCACCTCCCGGTTCAGAGCCATCAGAATCATCGTCAGTCTTCTTTACTGATTTTCGTTTACGCATATTAGTTGAAAATATCACAAATTGACAAGAAACAGAAATCCACAACCCACGCCAAAGCCAAATGCAACTTTTAGTTTAGTTGATGTGATGTGATGATGTCTAATGAAAGGCGCTAGTGTCGGCACCGAAAAGCAAAGAAAAATAAATGTACGCCATAGATAACATTTCATCGAAATAACTTGTTAATTGGACATTATTACATCATTAACGTTTTAAATATGCAGTTAATTTTATTAAATAAAGGTTTACTACGTTCCAGCTGTAATTAAAATGCTTGGAGCATTTTAACGCCTAAATAAATTTTAAGGGCCATAAATAATACTACTTAGTAAGCTACTACTAAAATATTTTTTTCAGCCCAAAACCACAATAAAATGTACCCGTTTCTCAACCAAAAAAAACTATTTATCGGGAGAAACTACACAACGGCGAAACGAAGCAATTACTTACTGGTCGAACCACAAAGTGGACGGTACGAAACATTCTGCCGAAATAATTAAAGCGCATACGACGATTTTCGAATACTGAGGTTTGTTAGGTACATAGTCTAGTTACTCCAATAACGAAAACGACGAGTTTACCAAATTCACAAAATTTTGAAGGCGAAATTTAAATGATTTATTTTTGGCTTTTTATTTATTTTTTTCAAATTTGCATCCCAATGTAAACCTACATTGACAACCTTTTAAAAAAAATTGTACATACTTTTCATGATTGTGTAAATAAATTAGTATTAGTTCCAAATTAATAAAATAGTTTTAAGTATAGCTTTATTTTTCTTTTTATAATATCTGTGTAAAGTTCCCCTAAATACATCGTGTGTTTTACCCTTAGAACCCCATTCTCGAGAAAACAGACCTATTTAGAATACCACCCAAACAAAATAAAGCTTGACAAAACCCTTGAAACTAAAACACGCGGACAAAGTCGCGGGGGACAGCTAGTATAATATACAGCTATAAAGTACGAATGTACACATACATACTATTCATAGAATGCCTACTTTAGTGTGTACTTTCATGTACAGATGATTGGTTTTCACTTGCTTCATGTGAAAGCATTTTATATTATTATGGATATAAAAAAATCTAAGTCATTTACTATGTTGATGTGCCGCAACCTTAGTCTCATCATTAGTAATCATTACATAATATGATCCTCACTATAAAATCAGATTAATTGATCGGCACTAATACCAACTGTCACAAATACAACTCAAAGTAATAGCGTTCTTTTTCCCTTTTATTTCACAAAATAATTACTCAGGAAACGGAGGTGCTAAGGGCAACTCACGGCTCCACGGCGGCGGAGGTAAAAAAAACTATAACCAACGTAGGTCACCAGTATTTATTGAAGTTATTCTTCTTTTAGCGCGTTAGGGAGAAACGACGAGAGGAAATTTTCAAGATGCGCGCGCACACAAAATTAGTTAGTCAACATTTTAAGTTTTTAAAACTAAAAAAAACCGATGCCAGTTTTCGAGTTTAATCTGAAGGTTCAAATATTTTAAACACCAATCTGTCAACCAAATTGAAGTATAGTATACTTCTTAAGCACTAGGGAAAAATGATGAGAGTAAATAAATATAGTAAGTAAGTAAGTCGTTTATTTTGCAAACATGGGTAATATAACTTTATACGTACCTACATAAGTACACATACACTTTTTTACATTATGTTTAATGTTAAGTATAAATTTTAATGTTAACTAATTTAAGTGGTATTATATTTTTTTGATCATATTTTTCTTTGATATTTAGTACAAATAGTTGTTATGCGGGCTCCAGACTCCTGTGTGATTCACGGCGTGGATTCACGCCGTAATTTTGCCGCAAAGTCGTCGCGAAAAACATGACCCTCCACATTCGCTATCGTTCAGTTTAAATACGCGCGCTCGCCGAGAATGGACGCCGAATGTAGTACTATCGCCGTGACGCTACTGTTTTCACGCGTGAGTGTGGATGCGATTGCGTTCACGGGAAGTTCGCGCTTCGCAAACCCTTTGACGCGGGCGCAAAAACCGACACTGAACGGGGAACAAGGCGTGAAAAGGCGTGAAGCCCGTGAACGGGCGCGAAAGCCATCCACATTCGCGGTTCGCGGCTTTCACGGGTGTTCACGGCGCGAATGTGGAGCGGGCTTTAATGCTTTTAAGTGTGAAATCGCCATCAGCTGTATTCATTATTTTGAGTAATGATAACAGATTTCAATATATTTTTAACAATTTACTAAATTCAAGTTCTGTTTGAAGTGTCCACCCCTTTAAAGTATAAAAACAAGAGGAATATAATCTTGAATATACTAATATCAAATATCTATGAAATAGATACGGGAATAAAAAAGTTCGATGATAGAGATGGCATTCTATTTGAAAATTCTCTGCCAAGAAACATTTACATGGTACGTCACATCATTATAAGTACTTCGCACAGACTAAGGAAAAATGAATAGACATGAAATACCTACGACAAAAACGTGCATACCTAATGTGAGTCTGGTCTGGCACAAAGATGGCGGCTTG
The DNA here is from genome assembly GCA_932294365.1 of Diachrysia chrysitis. Classification (NCBI taxonomy): domain Eukaryota; kingdom Metazoa; phylum Arthropoda; class Insecta; order Lepidoptera; family Noctuidae; genus Diachrysia; species Diachrysia chrysitis. The sequence goes on from OW028653.1 coordinate 7,235,688, forward strand.
CCGTAGAGCTGCGCAGATTTTATATCGATAGTTAAATTGCACGATATTTACAGAATTCAAAATTTTTCAAAATTAAAATGTTTATAATAAAACGAATTTTAGTATAGTATGTTTTTATTTATTCCCAGTTGCCACCGCGGCGATCATTAATAAAAACTGTAGCCTTGTGATCGCTGTGTATATTGCTTGCTTTTTCCTGTGGGCGTAGTATGCGACCGAAATTGCGGCCAGAACCACTGTAGAGACCACGCTCTGGTGCTTACGAGTTTAAAGTCTCTCAGATTGCCGCGCGCGGCTCAAGGTTACTTAGCGCTTGGAATTAAGTTTGAATTTCCTGCAGACTGCAAATTTCTGCGACTTGTGCCGGAGCATATGTGTAGGAGACCCTTTATAGATTATCACTATTACTGATCAGCGTACTACGCCTTCAGTACCTGCACTGAAGGTCTTTAATTACCAATGAAAATAAAATAAATACCAAGTATAGATTTTTTACTTATTTTGACGTGACAACGTCTTATAAATTGGTTTGCCGGGTGACACTTCAAGAAACTGCGTTACGCTCCGCTCACGTTATGCGCTCACAATGAGAGCGAGTGAGAGGCACGCGTCCCTTCCACTCGGGCATGGTTAGCCCGCCTAAGAGCGAGAGAGACAGACATAAAATGTGTCAAGTCATCCTTCTTCCTACTATACGAATGAATATTCACAGTAAAATTATTTTACCACTCAAAGTCGTTGTCACGTAAAACTTTCGCCCGTATACCGACTTTACAGGCAACCAATTTTTTTAAACTATTCTTATTTTTATTGATATTTTATTTTTATTTTTACTATTTGGTTCGATCATCCATAATAAAACGAAAATTATCATTTAACACAGATTTATTAAAAACTATAAAAGTAATAATCATGTTATAAAAATACAAAAAGAACCTAAAAATACACACAGTAATCATATAACAGCAGGTTGAGCCCTCAATAATTCAAGTTCTACAGAGATACCTATACATATTTTTTTTACAAAAATACACAAGAATCAAATAAGAGTACGTTGAACCCTTAATGCCTGTCATTTGTAAGTTCTAAAAATACAAATAGAGGTACACAATAATCCAATAAGAGTATGTCAAACCCTAATAAAATTGCCTGTCATTTATTCATTACGGAATAATATGATTTTGTTGAAATAATTGCGAAACGAAATCTTTTCTGTGGTCTTCTTTCCATAGTATTTAAACCTCAGCAGGCCTATTTACTAACTTTGTTGACAACGAAAATGATACTGTTGATAACTACTTGAGTGATTTAACTGTCAAAAAGCAAATTTCTTATCGGCTAACGTCTGCGTACAACGAAGATGTCGTCATGTCTTTGATAGCTACCGTAAATCGTTTTGACAGACTTTTCCGTATCGATAAAACCAATATTGCGATCGCGTAAACATAATTGCTATCTTTTGACATTTAAAATGATGATGACTAGAATTAATGTTGCTTTCGCGAAAATCACCACAAAAAGGTAACGTTTAATGATTCTCAATATAAGACACTTAAGCAAATTTTTGCTAAAGCTACTAAAAGAAGCATATTTTATTGATTTTCATTATTTTCAGTATTAGTGATATTATACTTAGAAGTATATTTGTTAGGATGTGTTGAAGAAATGCGCAAAATTTGTCATTTCCGAAGTTTTCATAATTTCTTTGACATCGGTGTTACTGTTAGTGGTTTAATGAAAATTATTATTACACATTAATACATTATTCTATGAAAAAATAAGTTTATAAGAACAAAACGAAAATTTTCGGATCTTGGAGCGAATTGATGTATTATGGCCTAGAATTTTGTTCTGATTAATAGAACTTGACCATATTTATTAGAAAATTTCAATATTCTTTCAATTTTATAATAATAAAGTAATATAAAGATTATGTAGATGAAATAGTCATTTTAAAAGTTGAACTATAAACTCTTTAATAAATACTACTTATTAAATGAATGACGGCTCGAAGAAAATGTCTACACAGAGTACTTCACATGATGTCGTCGTCTTTTTTCGTGTGTTTTGTTTACGTAAATACTCAAGAAATCATACACAGGCATATTGAAATGTAATAAATGAAATGTTGTTCTACAAGTTTCCAATACATTTGTGTTAGTCAGCCAAACCAAACTGAAACGGACGAAGACGTTATAAGTGTATTTTTCATAAAAAAACATTGTTTTTTATTTTCCCGTAAGATAATGTTTATTATTGTAAACTGTGTGTAAATGAAATAAATGAATATAATATATTAATAATTTTAGTTTTTATTATTATACAATCTTTCAAATACATTTTTTGAGGGAAATTATTTTATTGTACTATGCATAAAACTACTGGCATATGTTAAGGGTCATATCGTATGGGTACTGCGTCGCCAGAAACTGGTCTGGCATGAAGAGCCGGATGGAGTGGTGGTACGTAGGTCTGTAAATTATAAAGGAAAATCAATCATGAATCATGACATTACGAACCACAATATAGGTTTTTGCAAATTCATTATAGAATCAATTGGTATGCATGCACATGTAAATATTATATACAATAATACTTTAGAGGTTTAAGTATGCAAAACAAGGAATTACACAATATAATATTGAATCAGTCTTACCTACATCAACAAGGTCAAAATCATCGCCATCATCTTTAGGCACCGCTGCTGCGTGTTGAGGTTTTATACTGATTAAAATCCGAATCCTAGCCTTGACATGGCATGGTGAAATGGTTCCGGCCCTCGAGTCCTGCCGAGAATCTTCTCAAAGGGCAGAATAACCAAACTTAGGAACCTTGATACACATTATATCGCAAGCATAACATACTTAAATTCCGGGTTTAATTTACTTTTTTAATATTTAATGACAAGGCATGCTCTGCATGCTCCACTCCAGTTGCAAAATAACTCTAAGCAATAATTAGAAACAATAATATTATTAATTTCTTATGTTATTCAAACGTAACGATTGATTGTTTTGACATGTTGGTTATTATAAATCTGCTTAAATAAAATTGTCTCGTATATAATAGTATTATAAAGCTCAAAAAGTGTCACAGAACTTAGCCGGATAACAGTCGATAAAAAGTAGAGCCGTGCCGAAGGCAGTCGAAAGCGATGTAAAGCTACCGTGAATTGATAAACGTAAAAAGTGTTACAGAATACCAATATTTTGACAGATACCGTTGCCAACAAATTTCGATCGCCAACGAAAGATTGAAAGCAACGATTGTACGTTTGGACTATAGATTTAATAAGTAAAAGTCTGTGATTCGCGTCATGTTCGCAGTTCGATTTTAACAAATTGGATTCATCAAAATGTTCCATGAAAAATCGAAACGCATGCAGATAATACTGTTCAGACCGAAGCTGCTTTACAAAAATACCTTTAAGAATTTTTTCGATTTTAATTAAAATATTCGTCACGTCTTTCGATGGGTAAACTAATCCACCCCTATTTTTTAAAGTTATTAAGCTGTTTTGGTAGGCTTTGGCATCTCCGAATAACAAATTTGCGCAAACATCACATTTTACAGAGCGAGACAACTTTCTCGATATAAAACCGGCAATATAAGTAACTACGCTTTCAGAGTAGTTGGGTAAGTTATTGTACATGCAGTGTATAAATTCTTCGAATAACTCACTATCATCCTCTGGCAATTCAACAAATGAATTCCTTTCTGTTAATTCGTTTATGGCCGTGACTGGGTTTGTCTTACTAGAGCAGGTTAGTATATTAATTTGCTCCAGAGGAATGCAGTTGCCAATGCCCGCATCCCTAATTTCAGCTCTTATTAATAATCTTTTAAAAGCGGCCCTAAATTGAACCGCATTGGGGTTATTATTAAAGCCGCCTCGAGCTCGAATTGCAGAAAAAAACAACTCGAGGTGGTCCTGGCTAACCTTGTACAATGGCAAGTACTGTAAAAGTTTGGTACCATCAATCAAATGATCGATTCGTCAATGCGAATTTTCTAATTTCTTCGCTGTATTGTCTTTCCAAAGGCATTCCTACCGATTTCGCAATTTGTCTTTTTAAGAAATCTTTAGGGCCTGCACACTGCTCCAAAAAAACCGCATGATCATCATTCAAATATTTTTTTCTTTTAAATCTTTCATTACAGTTTTAAAATCTGCTATTTTCTTATTCTGTCTTCTCACTTTTTCATTTAATCTTTTAATTTTTTTCTTTTGATTTTCACATTTTGATTTTAATTTTTGAATAATTTCAAGCGCTTTATCCTGAAATAAAAAAAAAACATTAACTTCTAGTTTTCTGCAACTTCGTACAAGTTTTTGACAGTTACTCCGCCCACAGTACCTATAGTAACATTATAAAATAAAACACTTACATCTGCATAGTTAGAAGTGCTGCAGACAGGTTTCTCTTCTAACACCCTGTGAGAAACAGATTGTTGTTCCTCACACTCGTCCAATTGTGCTGGTAACTATACAAAGAAAAACCATAAAAAATATTAAATAATATTTACATTACTAATTTAATCAGTACCACACGCACACGTTAATTGTTTAACTTTCATTTTAACATAGGTTTATCTATTTATTCTGACTGATCTGTATTTAAATCTGGAACTTTATACCAATATTTCAGCAATATGGAACTGCTGCTGCTGACATGTTTTTCAGTCCTCCTCTTTCTCTATCAACTGGTTTGGTTCAGTTACTAGTCAGTAAGTAGGTAAACACTATAAACTTGTCTTGTCTAATTTCAAAACTTACCAACAACTCGCTTGAAGGCAAAGCATCATCGCGCAGTCTTGTTACATTTAATGTTCGGTTAAAACATTTATCTTCAAAATGCAGGGAACAAATAAAAATATGCTTGGTTGTTTAATTCAAATTTTCAATTCTAAGTATATCCAGCCACTGTTCCTTTCTTTCTTTACATGTTGGCAATCTAAAATCATAAAAAAGAAATCGAGTTTAAAATAATAATATTCATCTGTCGCTAATTTATCGATATATTGAAAATGCCGTATCGAAACTCTATATTATGATGAACGATTTTCTTAAAAAACACTTAATATTAACAATAAAACAGTAAATGATTACAGAAAAAGCAAGTTTATCTTTATAAACTTACCCAAAAATAGCAAAATCTTCCAAGATAATAGAAAAAACAAGATATTTTGAATGAATTCGGTTACTTACCTGTGCAACGTTATATTGGGATGCTTTTTGTTGCTTTTCATGCGACAGCCTAACACACTGCACCTACCCATAATAAATGCAGTATTATGCAAGTTCTAACACTCTAAACAAGTACAATTTTCGCCTTATAACACTAAATTTTCTTCAAAACACGGTAACCAGCAAGTCGCGATGACAACTGATGTACTTGTTGTTGGCTGTGACAAAACATGGCGACCGGCCGCAGTGAAACATTTTGACAGTTAATGTTGTCATTTTTGGTAATGATAAAACAACTGTTATTTTTTTTTACATATATTACCCTCATAAGTTAAAAAGAGATGCCGATATGTCAGTAACTATGCCGTCGAAATACATCACATTTCTATAACTACTGATGTTTATGCCAAGTCCTCTTTTTTTACTTAGTCTGAGGTACTTCGGCAGCCGGTTTTTCGACATCTGTCACTTGGTACTCAAAAAGTCAATTTGTCAAACCCGCGGCGGAGTATATATGTTCTGTGCCCGCGGCGGCGGGCGGGTTCAGGCGGGTATTGATTGTAAGTTAGAAACGTGAGCTCCAAAATAGTGAAGTCTTCTTACTACAATCGTATCGATTTACATATCGGTACCAAGGATTGTTAATTGATTTAATATTATACCTACCTATATATCAATAGGTTAGTCCCCCACAGCCAAACCTATTATTTACCATTTTGTAACACTATTTATTAACATTCAGAATTGTTTTTATTGTACTTAAAAAATAGTATACATGAACGTATAGCTGTATTTTAAAATTATTTTGATACTAATAAACAAAAAAGTATTGAATTTAGTGTCTCTAGTAGAAGTTAGCTCGTTTGCTAATGAAGCTGCTAGGTATTTTTTTTAAGGTGTCAGGGTAGCCTGCAAAATTCAAATTTTCATACTATTATTGCATTTTGCCCGGCGAATTGCAAAAAACGTAAGAAAATTTGAATTTAGCAGTTCTTTTCTTTAATACTTATTAGTTTGTCTAAGAGGTTACAAGTTATAACTTTTTAAAACACAAACATTTTTAATTCTTACCAATACAGTTGCGTTACACATAAGGGTGTGTATACTTACCTTATCTTAGGCTTTAACAATAGGGTACTTTTGGTACTAGTCCTTTTTTAACTATTTTATATTAAAGTATCGATATATTAAAAAAAACATGTTAAATAGTAAAATAGTTTGCTGATTTCTCAATTTTCTGCGCATTTACCCTTTTCATCTTTTCTAAATATTCTGTTAAATTACTTAATCTAATAAATATTTTAAGAAGACTTAAACATTCTCATTTTGAGTTATAAAAGCACATGATTGTTTTATGATATTAAAATTAAATGTCGTAATTTCTAATCTGTATATCACATGACACGAGCAGCCATGCTGTGACGTCATAAAGGTAAAAACTATCAGTTCAATGTAAACTGCTAGGTACATATCTATCAACCTTAACTTCAAGAAGTAATTATTGTGTTCGTTTTTCAGTGCATTTTATTTGTACATATTGTACGCAGATAGTACGCATCAACTATAATAAACCAAAAATCACGAAATATTTATACCAGTTAACGTTGAATGAGTGTCGGTTTTGCGCGGGAATAAAAAAGTTTGACATTTTATTTAATTATTATTTTAATTATTTGTTAGGCATTATCGCATGCAGCGCGAATATTTGTAATTAAATACAAATAATAGAAGGAAAAATTTAAACCTCAGGCAGGACTCGAACTTGCGGCCACTGGCTTGACGCGCCATTTGTTATTTGTATTTAATGTAATTTAATGTTATGGCAACAAAATCCTGTTCTTAAAAAACCTTTTGAACCCTTTTTCTAAGATGTTTGCCGGCCCTCAGGCCTGTGACAGCTTTAGTTCCGAGTGTTCCGTTTTGTCGCTAGCGTCGCCGTCGTGCGATCACGTGATACCGCCGCCATATTGAGATTTGAGCTTTTTGTATGTGTGAGTTTGTGACTGTCTGTGAGACTTATGTCAATGTCAAAGTCGTAGTTTTCAAAACTTTAACAAGTAGTTATTTACTTTCGAAAAATTTTCAAGTGTTTCCATCTGCAAGTGTATTTTCTCGCATTTATTGTGTTGAGATCCTTGAGACGCTAATTATTATCCGTTGTTTGAGACAATATCGGTTGATCCTAATATATTAATAGTGTATTCGTCATGGAAACCCAGAAGTGCTGTGTTGGTGGTTGCAGTGCAACAAGAGAAACGCACCGGCTTTTTAGCTTTCCTAAGAACGATAACCTTAAACATCAGTGGATATCCTTTCTAGAGCCCACAAATTCCTCTCTTCTTGGACTGTTCAAGGAGCAACTTTTAAGAAAACGTGTCTGCGTAAAACATTTCGATAGACATCAGTTTGATAATAATGGTCGTAGACTTCGATACTCCTCCCCGTGCCTGCTGACTAACACTGAAATAGCTCACGGGGTTCCACTTATTGGTGCTGCAGGTTAGTACATACTAAACCTAAACAACTAATTTCTAAAACAAATGTTTGCTGGAAACAATGTGAAGCCAGTATTTTATGAGAAACATATAAATAAACAGCCAATTCTGTCGCAACTACTTGTATGTTATTATTAAGCAATTTTTATGTAATGTTTTTAGGATGGGATATTACACTTGACCATAATTATTTTCAAGAACAAGATGAGGAGGCTGCGGATACACACTCATGCATTAAAGAAACTGGTATGTGTTATTTCCCTAAATAATTCACTTTCATAACTTGATAGCAAGGGATTTACTTTAGTTAAATACTTCAATTCTTATAGTTAATTTTTTTTACAAAATCTGTTTCATTTCTCTCTTATTCTACAGTTAAAATATATTAAAGTACAATATTCTTTTTTAGAATTCAATTTATAGTCAACATCAAACAAACTGTTCACATGGATACAGGATTTTTGTTTGTAACTTAGTTATTATAAATATTTTAAAGTTACCACCAAAATAAGGATGACAATGCTAGCAAGTAATGATCCTCATTAGCCGAGTCGTAACCAAGAGTCTACATTGATTTAGTTCTTTTATTTTTTTAGGTGATCACAATTATTGTATGGAGCAAGTTGACACCAATATAAAAACCTTTGGAACAATCATGTTAAGAAGTGCAGGTTAGTTTAAGCTATATATGTTATCAATGTGTGGCATGTCTCGCTGATAGTTTCTGAATTAATAGTATTTTATATTTCAGATATTGAAACAAATCTTTCTTCATGTTCACAACAAGCGGTGGACAGCTTTATAAACGTTTTACTATGATTACAATTTCACAACTGGTGCAATATTGTCAATAAAATTTTGAATGGTGCAATCAAGGAGAAATATATATTGAAGATGTATCCTTCAGGTGCAGGAAAAAATGCTTAATCAATTTGTTTCTTTTAATAAACAAGTATTTCAGAATTGTTTTATTTAATTATTACCATATTTAAATTAAAAATTGAAAACAATACAGGACCATATCGATAAATTTATGTAGTATCGATAAGTCTGAACAACACTAATCATCGATATCAGACATCACGTCATCATCACATCACTAAGCCTTGCATATGTGTGTGTAAGTACCTAAGCCGCCATGTCAAACGGCTGCGCCACTAGCGACAAAACGGAACAGTTGGAAACTGGGCGAAAAGTGACTGTCGCATCTGTATTAGTCTTTAATCTGTGGGCCCTGGCTGGAACAAGGCTTACAACCCCATAAACTTGGATTTAACTTTAAACTGGCCTTACTTTGATATTTAAAAAACAAAATTGCGTCTTCTGAATGCAAGCTAAGCCCAAAAAATTTAACATTTCAATGGACTACTATTCAAATATTTTATAAATAATAATAAATACTTACAGGTTCAATATCGATATCGATACCTGCGCGTGAAGCTCATCTCATACATCCCTATTATGTATAGGTTTTGTACAATAGATATACACTGTATCAGTAGGTATGGCCAGACCATCTGATTATAAAGTCTTTGTTCCACCCCCTGGGGAGTATGGTATTCCTCAAGGTTTCTAGTATTAAAATAGTTTTTTGCTGATGGTAATCTGGCATTCAATTTAATACTAAAGTTTGGTCTACTGCGCACGTTATTTAGATTGCCAATACAAAAAATTAAACAATAAAAGCTTTGTGTTGCTTGTCATATCAGCTGATTGCGTCATTGGTTCATAGTCATATAACGCAAAAACAAAAAACAAGTCGCAGTAGATATCAGATCAGACTTTATTGGTGATAGTTTTGAAAATTGTGGAGTGCGCAACAACTCAATATGAAATTCCAATATAAAGAAGAACATTCTTTTGAAAAGAGAAAGACCGAAGGCGAGAAAATACGCAGGAAGTATCCTGATCGCGTTCCGGTAATTGTTGAGAAAGCCCCGAAGGCTAGACTCGGAGACCTCGACAAGAAGAAATATTTGGTACCATCCGATTTAACAGTTGGACAATTCTACTTCCTGATAAGGAAACGCATTCACCTACGACCAGAAGATGCATTGTTCTTTTTCGTTAACAATGTCATTCCTCCAACATCTGCCACAATGGGCTCTTTATACCAGGAGCATCATGATGAAGACTTCTTTCTGTACATAGCATTCTCTGATGAAAATGTTTATGGATATTAGTTACTTGCTTATTAAATATTTTCATTATTTTAATTGTACTGTGTTGATCTATCTGACCATATGGTAAAACTTATTTTTAAGGTTTAGCTTATTAATGATGTATTATGTTATAATGGTGATTATTAATAATTATTGGCACTTTCACATCGTGTTATGTTAATATTACATACCATTTTATGGAGAAAATATTGCAATATTTCTAATTCTTTATTTGGTTTAGGCATGTAATTATTCCTGTATCAAAACAATAAACAAATAAAAAGAAAACGCATTTTATTGATATCCAATCCACATTTATATAGTCGACAAAAAATCTGTAAAATCAAGCTTTATCTATGTGAAAATCAGATAAATTATATTTTTCTTTGTTTACACTAAAGCCGACCGTCCACTGCCAGCTAAACTAAGACAGTTTAGTTTAGCTCGCATAATTGAGCCAGTTTTTCATACATAATAGCTTAGCTGCAATAGTTTGCGGTTGACGCGCATGTTTGAAGAACTGGCTAAACTACGCAAGCTAAGCTAACTTTTTTTAGCTGGCGGTGGACGGTGGGCTTAAACGAACCTTGACTCACTAATTCATTGTTCTATTATCTGGACATAGGCAGACATACAAGTTTACCAAGGATCTCGCTAGAGTATTAGTGTTCTGTGCTAAAGATTTACACCTAAAATTACCATATATTCTAAAATTAATAATCTTGCAGACACCCTCATTCACATTATGCACCAGTTTCTATTTGTCATTTATTAAATTATCATAGTTTAGTAAGTAACATGTTTATAATTCAAAGGTAACAATTTTGCAAATTAGATTAGCTGTCATGTTCTAAATTACAGTAAGCACAATTTTGTTGTTTTACTTTGTCATTATAATTGGTATTGAGAGTCAAGTTATAGTGTTTCGCTATAGAGTTGGGTAGCAAATGTATCTGTAATAGAAGTATTAAGATTTAGTTACAACTAATAAATATAAACAACCTAAGCAGGTATCTACTTAAGTATGTTATACAGGTACAGTCGCATTAATGTCAGCCGTTCATATAATTTTAATCTATTTGTGTCCGTAAATACAAGTCTCTTTTGTTAAACTCAGACAGTTAGAGAATGCCCTTGACGTAACAACTACCTACCTTCATGTTAACTACATCGTAGAAATCGACGGCCTATTAGCTACATCGTGACTAGTTAGGTGGATGTTTTTGCGTTTTTATAGGCTGGGTGACTTGCATTTTTTTAGATTTTTTTTGTTTAAATAAAGTTCGTCATATATATATTTTTGCAAAACATGATTTTACCAATATTATTGATTAATCAGGCAGTCAGTTACCTACCACAGATCAAACTTGAAATCATAAATTATTTCCTTTTGGGTACATAATAGGTACTTAATCTAAGATAATTATTTCAGTATTTTGTTTTCATTTTCTTAGTAGGTACCTACTGACATATAGGCGCATTCTTTTATAGTAGGTATAAGCAGCTAATGAAAATCTAAATAAGAATAAATAAAACTAGAGCACCGATGTTACTTACCTAAATGTAACATAGCCAACTTGGCTTTAATAGTTACTGACTTTTTTACTATACCAATGTTATGGTGTGGCATTTAAGTATCATGCTCTAATTGTGTAAAAAAACAGAATCCATGAAATCTAAATAAAATAACCAATATTGCGAACATGTAGGTACAACTAGCTCCTAGTATATTATAGAAGGCACTTAGGTAGTTTCACTGAGGCTGTGCTAACATGATTTAATGTACACTTGACGTAAAGATAACTATTCATAAAAGGGGAAAAGGCGATCCGTTGTGTTTATAGTGACAGTATGGCAATGGATATATGGTGGAAAGGGTTTTAATGAATATAAAAAATAAATTAAATGATAAAAAAAAATGTTTTACTTATATTTATTTTTCAGTTCCATAAGTTAACAAACAGAAATGTCAATATATCAGTGTTTGAGGCAACGTAATCGGTATTGGTGAGACGATAAATTTGAAATAATTTTCAGTAAAAAGTTTACGCAATTCAGAAAATAGTTTATTCACTTTTACGAAGTAGGTATAATTATTAATTATATTATAATAATGACACTGCTAAATTTGTGTTCCAAAATGGTAATATTAATTAACATCTGTTTAAATAAATTATACATGGTTTTGTCATCATTTCTGCTTTACAATGCATGTTGTAATTTGATTAAACTTTTACTTACTCGAGAATATGGTTAAGCTATTCATAATATTTGTTTATAATATAAATTTGAAAATGTCTATTCAGTTTAACATTTTTCCTACTTTAATTTTTCATTAAATTCTTCCCATTTTGAAATATTTCTAAATAGAATAGAAATACAACCAGTATGAAAGTGTTCTTCACTACTAATTAATAAAGTATGGTTATTTATTTTAGCATGGATGTTTTCCCAAGGGACAAGTTTGCTTAATTTTTCATTTATTATAATATATTCTAAGATAATAGCCATTAACTTAATAAAACCGACTTTAGGAAAGATTTCCCTAAAAATCTTAATAGTTACACACCATTTTCTTAACATTTAAAATTTAAAATTTGTATCTTACGTTTTAATTAAAGTAATCAAAATCCCATTCTTATTAAAACCTTTTTTTAATAGCATAGGCCACAATTTAACTATTGTCTTATAAAAATTATTGTCGAAACTATTGTCTTATAAAAAATAGATAATTGCAATTAAATAAAGTTTGCTAGAAAGGTATTACTATTCATGTATTATGCAGGATGTCCCAGAAAGCATGGATGATCTGGTGTCCAGAGATGAAGAAGACTTAGGTATTCAAATCACCCTCACGTTTGTTCCGCGATTGTTTGTAGTTTTAGAGTTATAAGACTTTTCTTGCTCACAATGCTGTGAAGAATCGCACTCTATTTATTTAAAGTAGCCGAATAGTGTGCCTATCGGATGTTTGAGCATTTTCTACGATATGATGTAACAATAGAGGTTAATAAAATATTAAAGTGAAAACTTCTGTAATCTTGAAATTGCAGTAAAGTATTTCAGCCCCTAAGCTTCTCACGTTTTTATTATTCTAAAATCTTTTTCATTACGTTGGCTACTTATACTATTAGTTTTAACGGCTATATCTATGGCTTCAAAGTTAAAATTTAACTTTAAGAACACAGTATCGTGGGTGTGTTTGTGCGCATTTGCATTTGTGTGTGGTAGTGTTTCGGTGTGTTTAAGTTAAATTTGAACTTAATGTGTCCTTTTTAGTTTAAATGTTGCAACTGGTTCTCTGTTTTTGAATAGGTCAAATTCTGGAGCCATGCTCTCAATTTATATTTGCGTCGTGTTTTGTTTAAACTATAAGCCTAATTTAATCCTATTAATTTTGTTATGAAGCTAACCACTTAATATTTTCTTATGACGTTTAGCTAATGAGGTTTATATTAGTTTTGAAAATGTTCATGGTAGTTGGTTTTCCAGTAGATATCTATCGTTAACAAGGATTTAATGAAAGAAAAAGTTTTAAGAACAATAAAAACATTAGAAGCATAGGGGTTGAAATGCTGTAAATAACCCTTTAAAGATTTCACAAAACTTCAAGATAATACAGTTTTCAGTTCAATATTTTATTAACCTCTATAGTTACATCTTATCGTAGCAAACGCTCAAACATTCGATAGGCACATTATTTAGCTACTTTAGAAAAAATGTCCAAGAAAAGTGTGTGACCAAAAGTCTTATAACTCGAAAACTACAAAATAATCGCGGAACAAACGTGCGGGAGATTCGAATACCTATAAGTCTCCTCTACCTCTTGATACCTGACTATCCATGCTTTCTGGGACACCCTGCATATCCACATTTTAAATGACTTTTTAACTAAAGTCTCAAAAAATTTAATTCAAATAAAAATATTCTATTCATGTCAAAAAAAAGTATATGCAAATGAAACATTGTACAATATGAAACATTGAATATGTGGAACACGATTCATGTTGCTGTATTATGACACAGTGAAACGAGTTGTGATATCTAAATCGTATAAAATAATGGCATAAGTACATTACATTAATATGTTCCAAACAAAAACACATTTTATAATAAGTAAGTAATAATTATTTATAAATGATGTGTTTTTTGTGTAACGCGAAATCCAAATATAATCGTAAAACCTCATGGCAGAAGACCCATGCTAAAATAACTCCATTTCAAATATGCTTATATAATATGCAAGAGAATTAAGATTTAAAATACAATTGAATGTTGAATTTATCTTATAACTAAACACCTCAGAACCTCATATAATTATGGGATCTCCTGGAAGGACGTCCCCTAGATCGCATGCCACGGCCACGTGTTCCGCTTTCGCTATCTGAAAAGATATCCTTATTTAAACAGCTGACAGGTAATACTAATTACTTAAGTTCGATTTTTTCACCGTCATCGCCTTTCAGCATTATTTTGTTAATGAATTATTAAAAAAATACACATATTTGTGTACCCGATTATCAAAATCCGCTAATCACTTTTAAAAGTTTTTTTTTCGTGTAAAACCATGACCTTTCATGATATGAAACTACCTTATTTAAGAATTATCTTTCGTTTTTTTGCTTTATTGCCTGGAAGCTTATCCTTAAAGGATGAAAATAGTTATGTTATACCGGCGGCGCGCATCCATCGTTGGTTTTGTGAGTGTGGAGAATGTGACGAGTGTGCCTGCGCTTGGGCTCGTCGCGCCACGCCCGTAGGTGCACTCGCTTCCGCTTCACGGCCCTCTTCTGCAACCTGCTTAGTTGCAAATGTTTGTAATTAGTACATAGTTTCTATTAGAAGAACTAAACAGTATCCTACAGCACAGAAGGTTATGCGCGTACATACATTTTTGAGATTAATTTTCATATATATAGATATATTATGTAGATAGATAAATGACCTTACTCTTTAATTATCGGGAGGAACTAACTGGAATCTAAACATTGTCAGTATTTTATGTACTGTGTGTTGCTAGACGTGTTAGTGTGCCTGCTAAATGAATGACAGTCTTGCATTGGCATAATTGAAATTAATTCAAGTAATCCCCAAGTACCTATAAGAAAATCCAAGAGTCAAATTAATGACAACATGGTTAGAGAATTGTTCTTGTATCTTGTATTTAGCGAAATTATAAAGCATTATAATTTTCGCTAAATACAAGATACAAGAGCTCTGAAATAAGCAACGAATATCATTCTAACACTTGTAGAATTCAGTCATGTTTACATTTACATATTAATGAAGTAAACCGGTTGGATATCAGTAATGCTGTTTCTATTTCATTCAATTTATTAACTAAATAATGTGTTACATGTATATATTATCAGCCAAGGCACTAGTGTCTATAATATGTACATCTTTACTAATATTGTAAAGCTGAATGTTTCTTTGTTTGGTTGAACGCGCTAATCTCAGGAACTTCTGGTTCGAATTGAAAAATATTTTGTTTTGTATAGTCCAATTATATATAGATAGTCCAGGAAGGCTATAGCCTTATAGATATAAATGTCACGCTACAACCAATACAAGCGGAGAACTAATGAAAAATGTTGGGAAAAACGTCCCTTCAGGAGCTTCCGTTGCGTGCGCTGCATAAACGGCGAAAGTTACGCAAAAAAATATGTAAGTATAACGGAATTGTTCCTCTTTAAAAGTTCTAAAAAAGGTCCCCGACGGCATATGTCTATCTTTTATGTTTGACTTACTATAACTATAATATTTATGGCTATCATTTTTTTTCTAAATTATCATAATTTGCGAAGGTGTTTTATAAAAATGATATTAATCCTTATCCAAATAAATACGTCTCATATACAGTGTGTAACATAAACCTTGTCTGATCCAATAAAGGCGTATTCCTGGTTCAACATACGTACAATAAAAAATTGTTCGCTCAGGCGGCTTCTTTGATACAAAACTGTAGGTAGTACACGTAAACTTTGTCGAGCGATCAGTGTTGCCTTTGATCAGTTTTATTTTAATTTAATTATATTTACCGGGGAAACATAATAATCTCAAATCCATTCAATAGTTATTTAAATATCACGAAAGTTATTATACATTTAATAGTAAGTTATGTATATGTTTACGCAGTACGATGCCGAATAATACTTATAAGGAACGGACAGGGTTTTTGTTGCGTGCTGTATATATGTGTATCTCAATGTCAATTTCTCTTGGTTTTTTTGTCATAATTATGTAAGTGTGACTGTAATATTAAAAAAAATCGAGTGTGCTTTAGACCACACGACTGAAGTAAAACGTACGAACGAAACGTAACTGGCTATGAGAGAAAGAAAATGTGTGCTCGCTCTCGCACTTCTCGATCTCTCTTGCCCCTACAGTAAATATACAAAACGAAACTCTCTCTCTCTCTTTCTATCTTCACAAACTTTATATCTGCCTCTCAACTTCCGCTCGCCTCTCCCGATCCCACTTTTTCCTAACGCATTCAAGCTGCTTACTCCCCAAGTCAAGCGTGCGTAAAGAAGTTTTACTATAAAAACCTTATGGTTGACTCACTAGACCTAACCACGTGTGTACTCAAATATATATTTACATTTACGTATCTTAATGTCAAATGTACGAGAAATCTAATTTTTGAACTCATATAGCCGCTACAATAATGGTTAATATTTTGGTGACATAGTACCAAATGCTTAAAATGATGTCCCAAACAGATTAAAAAACGGGCACTTGTGATTTTAGGCCCTACTTTGTATGCAACCTGAATGATGTCCTTTCATTTTCCTTACTTTAGGGATCAGTGTAATTGACGTAAAATGTCGTTCTGATTTTTGTATGAATAAATAAACAAATCTCAAGAAATCACTAAACGTACGTCTTACAAGGTATGTTAGGATAGGCAGCACATGATTTAAATTGGTTGTCCAAGGATGTATATAAATGTCTGCAGATAGAAAAAGAAAAAAAAAATAACTAAAAAAAACCGACTTAAAAAAAAGACTTCAAACAAAGACTCCCTACCTAAAACCACAAAAAGAGAAAAACAAAATGGATTATTGATTTACCTGATATACTCTATCCTTAGGTTATAGGTATTAAGGTTTTATTTGATGTATTTTTAAAGTTTCTTCATTTCCCTTTTTCAGTTTAAATACTTTATATAAATTAAGTAGCACAACGGGTAGACTGACTAAATGTGTAACCTGTATACTGTAGCAAAACCAGGTTACTATATCTGCAATTTTAAGTATCATCTAACTATAAATGTTCCTTCCCTGTACCTTTCACCATCAGCTCACCTAAATATCTCAAAACGATACAAATATTGGTACAAATATATTTATATATTTTCAAATAAATAATTATCCTTATCTCGTAACCGTTAAGGAGTTGTACCTTCCATCACCAGCTCACCTAAATAACTTGAAAGAATACAAATGTCGGTCTAAATATATGATATTTAAATAAAGATTTTTTTTCTTTAGCTTGTAATCGTTATAGGAGTTGTATCTTCCATCACCAGCTCATCAACCTAAGATGATTACTACCAGATAAAAATTGTAACACGTAATAAATGTGTATAAAATTTTGGGGAGTCGTCTAGATTTTCCTGGGATCCCATCATCAGATTCTGACTTGGTGACGATGGAACCACCTCAGGAGAATACTCTTACGAGCAAAAAATAATTTTGAAAATCAGTCCATAGCTTAAGAAGAAATTGTTGAAAAGACATAAGAAAACATACAGTCGAACAGAGAACCACCTCCTTTTTGGAAGTCGGTTTAAAGTACTTACTTGATGAGGAGACGATGGTTCACTGCCCTGGGAACTGACTGCAGTCGCTTCTTCTTCCACGCGTGATTCCTCCCATTCTCGTGTCTCTCCTCCTTCGCTTGCACCTAATAGATATATTATAATAATATAGTAGTTAAAACAAATAATGTCTACATAACTTTTATTTAAATATGGCTAATCAAAATTTAGGACAGTTTACTGTTTAAGTAGGATATCTATGGACAAATATAATGTATATAATTATGTGGGAACATTGTACTTAATGATTAAAATCGCTATCATTTTTAAAAGATATTTGGATAGTCCTGTTGTCGCAAGCGACAAGTCTACAACCCTAACGCGACTTGCCAGACAAAGTTACGTTTGCGTTATTTTGCCTGTTGCTGATTAGTGACAATTTAGTAGTAGTAGTGAATATTTGATTATTAAATTTCACAATTATTACAAGATAAATTACAAACAATTCGATAGGTAGGTACATTTAAATAGTCAGATAGATTACACATACAGAAAATTTATTGAGGTCGGCGAGCATAGCCCTGTGGGTGTGCGGCTGTGGGGGCTGCGGCGGCGCGGGCGGCAGAGCGGCGGCGAGGTCGGCGTGCGTGTATAGCAGAGTGTAAGGGAGGGCTATGTGTCGAGAGAGTACTGACGTGAGTCGGAGAGCGGCGGCTGTGGGGGCTGCGGCGGCGCGGGCGGCAGAGCGGCGGCGAGGTCGGCGTGCGTGTATAGCAGAGTGTAAGGGAGGGCTATGTGTCGAGAGAGTACTGACGTGAGTCGGAGAGCGGCGGCTGTGGGGGCTGCGGCGGCGCGGGCGGCAGAGCGGCGGCGAGGTCGGCGTGCGTGTATAGCAGAGTGTAAGGGAGGGCTATGTGTCGAGAGAGTACTGACGTGAGTCGGAGAGCGGCGGCTGTGGGGGCTGCGGCGGCGCGGGCGGCAGAGCGGCGGCGAGGTCGGCGTGCGTGTATAGCAGAGTGTAAGGGAGGGCTATGTGTCGAGAGAGTACTGACGTGAGTCGGAGAGCGGCGGCTGTGGGGGCTGCGGCGGCGCGGGCGGCAGAGCGGCGGCGAGGTCGGCGTGCGTGTATAGCAGAGTGTAAGGGAGGGCTATGTGTCGAGAGAGTACTGACGTGAGTCGGAGAGCGGCGGCTGTGGGGGCTGCGGCGGCGCGGGCGGCAGAGCGGCGGCGAGGTCGGCGTGCGTGTATAGCAGAGTGTAAGGGAGGGCTATGTGTCGAGAGAGTACTGACGTGAGTCGGAGAGCGGCGGCTGTGGGGGCTGCGGCGGCGCGGGCGGCAGAGCGGCGGCGAGGTCGGCGTGCGTGTCGTGGTGCGTGGCCAGCGCCGCGCTAGCTTCCGCGAACGTGAAGCGCGCGCCACTGGTGCCTGCACCCGCACCCAGCGGAGACACCACGGCCTCGCCGAAACTTATGTAACAAACAAATTAAAATACTTGTAAGAAAATAATACCTTTAAGCGGTTTTAGTGGAATCTCAAATTGCATCAAATAGGTTACGACCAAAAACGTAAAACAGAGAAAAATTATACATACCCGTCGTTTCGTCTCGGTACATAAAGTGTAGGTGTAGACGGCACTATACTATCGTCTCCGTCATCGACGCCATTACCACCCAAAGATAACGTCCCACTTGCTAAAGAAAGAAAAAATAAATTTGAACATATTGCAATAGTTAGGATAGATGTTCATACCTTAAAATATTAATTAATCATAAAAAATAATGATAAATTTTTAGGGTTCCTTACGCAATGAGTGCCAACCGACTTTTGCCGCTATAACAACAAATAATAATATTGAAATCAAGTAAAAAATTAAAGAGGGTCTTAAATTCAACATAAGAGATGTGTTAATTAAAAAAAAAAAACAACGATGTCGGCCGTCTTTGTTTTGAAAATGGATTGATGTGGTATGAAAAATGGTATGTGGTATGAAGAAAGGAAAATGGAATGGTTGGAATGTGGAAAATTGTAAAAAAAAAGTCGGTCGTCTTCGGTTTGAAAAAGCGATTTTAAGCGAGGTTGTTCCGTGACACGTCTCCTCGTTACGGAGCACGGAGGTACCAACATAATGTCACCTATTTTTGGAACAGGGATGTGATTTTATATTTCGTATTTGGAGCCATAAATATTTGTTTTACAGTTGCCAATTTATTCTTTCTGGGTCCATTTTTTAAATAACGCGAAGAAAAGGTTGTAGTAAAATATATATTTTGAATGGTAGTCATTTTGGTGATGAATGTCGTGGGTGTATGGGTATAGTGCTCACGTTCGGTGCCGCTGCTGATGGCCTCGATCTGCTGTATGGCGGGCGCGGGGTCGCTGTCGGGCTCGGGCGCGGCCGCGGCCGCCGCGCGCTCCGCCTCGGGCGACTGCGCCGGCGACTCCTGTCAACAACGCACGAGTCACGTTAGGCTTTCACTCATTGCCGACAAATGAGCATGTCATTAAAATGTAGCTCTCCTTTTCTTTGACGCAATCTATATTAATTTTATAATAGCATTATGCGTAATTATATAGTTAGGAATAATTTTATTACAAGTAGTTAAAATAAAACAATTTTGAATGTATATAATCGGCGTCGCAAAAATAGCACGTCTTTAAAAATCTCATTTAAACCTTTCTTGCATCATGCGAGCGTGCCTGCTATAAACGCATACATTTAACCCTGTTAAGATTAGTATTTGCTGAAAACATGTTTATTGGCCTTTAAATGAACACGTTAGATTTTATAAATTACACAATATTTTATAAATATTTTTATAATTAAATGGTTACAATAGTGTTCTACAAATTTAGTGGTACGTTCTCCCAGTCCTATGCTTAGAAGTTGTCCATTCCACGGTACGACATTTTTCAAATTTTTTATTACTTCTGACAACGAGAACTACCGCCGACAAACTGTTTTGCAGCTTAAGAGATCTTATGTAATTATCCTGTGTTACAATTTTTTTAAATATATATTTAATATTTTTTGCAAGTAGCAGTCGGGGTTAGTAACTGAGTACCACATTGTGTCATAGGTACATTAACACCGAAAATAATATATTTATTTATTTCATATACTGATTTTTAACCGTCCTTTTCAACCACATAAAAAGTAAATTACAATTTTACTTCCGCAAAAAATTTAGTCTCGATTACAGTTGTCAGTTATTTTTGTTAAGTGACAGTGAACATAAAAATCTTGTACACCTAGTTAGCTTTAGCTGCTATCTAGGTAACCAAAATTATATAGTAGAAAATAATTAAAATACTTAAAAAGATTCTATTAATTCATTATATTTTATCTCATCCTACTGCCGATGTTTCTGATCAAGATGTCACAAACTTTTACAAAAAACTGGAAGACCTTTTAAAGATAACCAAAAGACATGAGATCAGCATTGACAGTGAGTGAGAGTGTGCGCAATGACAGGTGAGACCTATTAGTAGTAGAGTTTTGTCAAGACAATGAGCTCCAACTTACGGCTAGAAGACTTGACCTCACCTCAACATACAAGTGATAATATTATACAAAATGAAATAAATTACTTCAATAATTGTTTCAAAAATTGTATAAAAAGTGCCAAGATTTACCCTGGTACAGATATAAGAACTGACCACAATCCAGTAGTTCCTGTTTTGGCTTGTACTTAAAAAAATTAAGAAAAAGAATAAGTCAAGAGAGTATTATAAAAAAAAAATAGGTGACTTGAGTATTAGACTGAAGTATCAAAGGATATTAATGAGTGGGCTGTGCAAGAAGCATGAGTCAATAAACTCCATAGATGAGATGTGGCGAGATCTTAAAACAAAGATTTAAGGTATAAATGTGAACATTCGAAATAATGTGATTGGGTACAGAATTTCAAAGATAGGTGCGATTTGCCCGTGATTCTTTGTATCTGCGATAGTGTGAACACATAGAAAGTCTCTATGCCAAGCATGATTCATTCAATTTGCACAAAGAAATAAGAACCATGGTGGAACGTAAAACACCTAGGCATCATATTGTTTTACATATACGTTACGGCAGAGGCTTTTTACGTGTTTACACTTTTGCAGATACTAAAAAACACGGGCGTATCGCACTTCTCTTCGAAATTCTATTAAATAATTTCTTCCGATCCTGGATCTAACAAAGAAAAAAGCAAAGTGGGAACATTGCATCAAAAGCATGTTTGCAGATGAAATATTGCACGAATAGAGCTTCAATCTTGAAAAATGAAGTGTGGAAAGCGCTATAAGCTGCTAGAACTAGAAAAGCTACCGCCGGACCTGACGAAATCCATATTAAAGTTCTAAACCTCCTAAGGTGGTTATTTTAGATCTTTTCAACCATATATATGATTCGGGAAAAATACCTGTAGACTTCCAACTTTTGTTACCCTCCCAAAGAGAGACGCAAAGTTGTAAAATAAAAAAAATACTGTTATTTATGTAATCACTGAAAAAAAAGTGGTGAAATCAATATTAATTAGCACAAGAATTTAAATAGACTGTAAGAAATAATTTCTTTGTATAGCATATGAAAACTATTATATGATGTAAACCTTGTGAACGTGGTTTAAAGTGTTTATTGTAATATTACACACCAACCATAATCACACTCTTACCATCGAAAAAATACAGTTTAAATATTGTTGAAGAGGTGCGATTTTTGGCATACCGCGTGTGATAGGATTTTTACACGGTTTATTACTTAAAATTTAGTTCCCAACGTTTCTACGCCTTTGCAGTTTATGGTCACGGGTAGACCAAGGGTATTGATACATTACCAATTCGTCTTGATATAAACCTATTACGTAAATGTTTAAAAACATTTCAATAATTTTGACATAAAACAGTATGTACTTTTACCTGACGAGCTGCATTCTCTCCGTCATCTCCTTCTACTTCCTCCTCTTCTTCTCCTCCCTCAATTTCCTGTTCCTCGTCCATATCGTCTTCGTCCTCTTCTCCTTCCTATGATAATATATGAAATTATGTTTTCAATATGTATTTAATATTTCCTAACGCTACTAATCAGAAATTTTAAACTCATACCCTATACATAGTGCCCGTGCATCTCTCATCATCTTCCTCTGAGTCGACGACAATAACGCCTTCGTCGTCTTGATCACAACGGGACGAAGTTGGTACTTGATATTCTACTTCCACCGACCGTTCAAAACCCTATACCAAACAATAATAATGAGAAATTATCCAGATTACTATATGTAACAAAAACGAAGTTGTGACTCATAAATGTCTTTATCCCAAGGTCAGTCTGGTTCCACACCTACTAATACATACCAGTAAATCAACAATTTTAAGGGCTTTTGGCTCACTTACAGACTAATTTCTTCCTAATTGATGAATTTAATTAATGGTCAATCAACACCTTTCCAAGTTATTCTTGGTCTCGGTTCAACGTTTTGAAAGGTTTACAGGTTTGTTTTGCCCTCAGAAGACTCAGGAGTACATAAGGAAACTTAGAAAGTCGAAACATAACACAATAATATAGAGCGTACTTGTACCCTTGTTCTCTTGGCAGCTAGTGGCCGCTGTTGCAGGCGGCGCTTGGGCGGGCGCGCGTCCGGCGGCGCGTGCGACGTGCTGACCCCGGGCGGCGCGTGCGACGTGCTCACGCCGGCTGGCGCCTGAGACGTGCTCACGCCCGGCGCCACTTGCGACGTGCTCACGCCGGCGGGCGGGTGCGACGTGCTCACCCCAGCGGGCGGGTGCGACGTGCTCACCCCAGCGGGCGGGTGCGACGTGCTCACCCCGGCGGGCGCGTTAGATGTGCTTACTCCGGGCGGAGCGTGCGATGTGCTCACTCCTGCCACTAACTGCGACGTGCTCACGCCGGGAGGTGCGTGAGATGTGCTCACGCTTCCCGATGTTTGTGAAGCGCTGGAGGTTGAAGTTCCCGCTGTTGTACCTTCATCATAAACTAATTATCAGTATCCCATCTTCACAACCATCTTAATTTACAATTAGTTAAAATACTTTGACATGTTTCTGTAACTTACCAGTAAGGGATACAGATGCGGCTGGCGTTGAAACACTGGGTGCAGCTGCTGAGCTCGCCGCAGCTACACCTGACACGCTACCGGACGCAACTCCACTGGGTTGTTCGATGCGCGGCATCACCATAGCAACTGCCTATAAAAAGTTGACAATTATTTTAAAGTAATTTTTCCGTAGTAGTAGTAAGTAAGTAGTTTTCTGAACAGGCTTGTTGTCATGTAGAGAAGAGTATTTTGTAAATTTTTAAATATTTTTGTGAATGACTATGCTAATGTTTACAGATTTCTATGGTTTTGGTATAATCACATATGGAGCTTGTTTTAAATTTTACGTCGGTTCTTCTTTTTATAAGCCGTTTACCCACTCATTCGGTTCCGGTTCGTAACAGATATAAACCGTAAAGTATTTTGAATTTGCGGTAACTTCTAAAACATTGATTTAAATTGGATGCTGTAAAAGGCAATTACGTTGTGCATGAAATGCGGTAACGATGTATTTCATTTGATAATAATTATTAATACCGTATCTGTACAAATAGCACTCATATTACTACATTAAATGTGATTATTTTTTTAAAATTCTACTGCTTTTTGTAGGCAATTAAATTCAATTGATGAAATTAATTAGATTAGCTGGATTTATTCACGTATATTCATGTAACAGCAAGAAAAAAAAATTAAGTTCGGATGTGTTTACATTCTAGTTTAATTAAATTGTTTCAAAAGGAATAATTATAACCTGTTGAGGTGCTTGTGAGTGCGACGAGGGTTGTGCTGTACTGTCACTAGTACCTGAACTGCCCATACCGGCTTCACTGGTATCCATATCCTGAAATTAAAAAAAAACCCATTCATAATAATATTATAAATGTGAAAGTAACTCTGTCTGCATGGTACGCTTTCCGCTGAACCGATTTTGATGAAACTTGGTATGGATAACCTTGGATCCCAAAGGACCCGAGTACATAGCATATAGGCGAAGGGAGTTTTCTGGCCGCGGTAAGAAAGCTGTGGGGGGTGTTAAGCCGTTGCCCCACTGCGGCGCACGGAGAGGCAACGCACTTGTGTTAAGCTGCGCTTTGTATGAAAATGGTAGAGATAACATCCACAGTAAGCCACGGACGCCCTACGCATGAAATAACGTCATTGCTACACACGTGTACCTATCGCATATGTCACCAACGCAGCTGAACGCTGTGTCTGCCGCGTGTGTAGCGTGACACAGGGCAGGGAGATGATGATGATAACCCGAGCAAAATAAGCGTCAATAAACCCCGCAATATTTGTTTTACTGTCACAATTTAATACACTGAGTTTCGTCGAAACAACATTGTAGTGTTAGAGGCGCTACGGTTGCCTTTTGTTGGCTGCCAGTACATAGAAAATAATGTATGGTTGAAATATAGAGGTGGTACATTATTAGCGCCGTTTCAATAAAGGTTACTCTCCCCTACATCCGTGCTCCGCGTGCGCCAAGTAAATAGCGTGGGCTGCGCGGGTCAGTCCATGCATTTGTTTGTGTATTACTGATTTTGATTTTAATTTTATGACATTGATTTTAATTATTATTATTTTTAATTTGATTCTAATTTTAATTCTGGTTTTAATTTTATATAACTGTTTTTATTTAAATTTTGAAATTGATTTTGATTTTGTACTTTATTTTGATTCTTATTTTAATTACGATTTTCAATTTAATTTTGTTTAATTATTGTTAGATATCGCTGCCATGTAAATGCGAGTAGGAGTGAGTCAGGTCCAACACAAGTATTATTTATAACTTAATGGGGCTGCCTCAATTTTGTATGTAAAAGTCATTTGAAACCCAATTTTTTTTTTTTTATTACGTGGACACACGCAGCTAACGTCGGCGTCGACATTGTGCACAGCGTGTGCCGATGTAGAGCAGCGCCTTTAAAGTAGCTCTGTTGTGCCTTTTCTGTAAGGTCCACATCTTCGCTGCTACGGCTGCGAGGATACAGCGCACAGCAGACGCTCGAGCATGCAGCGGAACACAATGCATTGATAGAAGGACTAACGGATGATTTCCACTTTAATAAAATAATTTATTTTAACTAAAATTAATGCATAATAGGCCTGAATTGACTGATTTCGTGCACAGAACCAAGTTTTTCTATGTCTCTGTGCCACCAATATAGAGACAAAATATTATATATTATCGCTTACTATTATTATTATTGTAAGTACTCGTATCAAGACTATTTAAGATGCTTTATTTAGAAGATACGTTCTTGATCACTAACCTGTGTGGACTCTGGTGGCGCCGTGGACGCTGCAAGAGCGGCGCGAGGCAAAGGCCGCGATGACGAGGCTGGCATGTACTCAGTAGTATGTGCGTCGTGAGGGGCAGTGGGTCCCACCTGAGCCATCGGCCGGATTGATGCCAGAGGCGTCTCGCCCCCGCGACGACTTGCCGTAACGCTTTGTTGAGCTACACCTATTGTCGAAAACCAATATAAACAAGAATGGTCCCCTAATATGAAGTTTGAATCATAATGGCTTTGGCAGTTATTAATTAGGCTTTTTTTTTTTTTTTTTTTTTTTTTTTTTTTTTTTTTTTTTTTGTTTACGGGGTGAAAAGCTAATGACTTCGACCCACGCCAAGGGCACGGCGTGGGGATATGTCGGACTCGCACCGACTAAAAACACCCCGGTCCCGTCCTTGCCTTAGCCAGAGCCGCGGGATCGCTTGTGCATTCTCAGCGCAGCTCCGGCAGGAGTTATTAATTAGGCTACAAATGTACACACAACTTGTATTAATTCTTTCTTTTTCAATAGACTCTTTCACTGGTGCCACTTTAAAACTTCCTCTCATATATTCATTCCTTACTCTGTCTAACAGCGTTAATCCAGACATCCACATCTTCTTTCATCAGTCTTTTTCACTTTCTAGCATTCCGAACCATACATCATAACAGGAGTTTTAATCCCGACTGCATCGAGTTTGGTTTTAATCGAATTGAGATCGAGTTGGTTTTCTCGAACTCGGTGCTAGCGCCAGATCGTACAGAGGCACGAGTTGTAAATAAACTCGATCGAAATTAACCTAAGAGAAAATCTTTAGAAAATAAAATAAAAACTGAATGCGTGTTTAACCTTTTGGTCAATCTCGCCATCACTTTGGTTGATATAATGATGAATAGGTACTTCGGAATCAGACCAAACTGGCAGTGATCCATACTAATATTATAAATTCGATAGTAACTCTGTCTTTCTGTCTGTCTGTTACGCTTTCACGGCTAAACCGCTTAACCGATTTGGATGAAACTAGGTATGGGGTGAGCTTGGATCCTAAAAAAAGGACATAGGCGCCTTTTTGCCGCTATAATCGACACCCACGCGGGCGGAGCTGCGGGCAACAGCTAGTACTCTATATAAGGAAATGGCACAAAAGTGGTGTTTTTGATTTTTTTCATATGCAGTAAAATACTTTACTGTTGCATTCGATCACATCACGCTTGTTTTTATCCATCTTCTTAAATTTTCTTTTCATCTGTTTAATGTCCTCGTCCTTCGATAGTACTTGACCTCCATCATCTTTTATAACTTCTTTCGCATAGTTTTCTCTTGCCATTACTTATTTGTAAAGCTCTTTGACTTCTAGTACTTTTCCAAATAAAATATATCAAAACGGACCATTAAACTGCCAAAGCCACCTTAATCCTAACTTCATATTAGAGGAGGGTTTTAGGCTTTACAAAATGACGAAGGTGAGAACGCTACTGTCTCTTGGGCCATAGATAACTTTCAAATATGACGATTTTAATGAACTATATTCTGAGATTATCTTAAATAACAGAATTAACCTAATAATTCAAGCTAATGAAGGTTATTACGTACGTTACTTCAAAAATGTTTATATAATTAACAATATGTGCTGGAAATCAAAAAATATTTAAAACAGATTACAAAATAACTTACCAGCCATTGGTTTAATGTTCGCAGTCGGTGGATCTGAAGTCGTTTTTTCAGTTGTGGCTTGTTGCTTGGATGCAGAAGCTTGGCTAGCCAGTTGGCGCTGAAGCATGGTAACCTTTTGATGAAGAGCTTCCAGCTCTCTATTTTTTTCAGCTTGTGCTTCACTGCGTTCTTTCTCTAATCGTGAAAGACGTCCCTCATACTGGGATTTTATAAGAGCTAGTCTTACATCTTGTTCATCGCGTGTACTCTGCTCGATGGCACCTATTTTATTACGAGACTCATCTAATTCACGACTTAAAGTATTTTTCAGTTCAGTTAATTGAACTATTTTACTTTTGGCCTGCTTTAAGACCTGTTTAGATTTTTCCTCTTTTTCCATGTTTGCAGTCCTAAGTGTTTCTAATTCTTGTTTTAACTTTTCAGTATTTGCCTTTTCTGTTTCCAGTTTTGCTTGCAGCTCTGCAATCTGTGTCTCGCATTTTTTAATACTTTCAGTTACTGCAGCGTCGGCTGCAGCACTTTCGCCTTCGTTCTTTTTTTTCTCTTCTTCTGTTATCTTCATCAACTCTTCATATTGAGCTTTATATTTTTTGGCTATTTTTCGTATCTGGTTTTCTTTATTACGTATATCAACCAATGATGCTTCTTTACTTGAAAGATCTTCCGTTAACTTTGCATTGGAAGAAACAATTGAAGAATGTTCGGCCTTAAGCTTAGTAACCTCTTCAGTAACACGTGCCATATCATCTTTAAGAGTCTGCAACTCTTCATTAAGTTTCTTATTTTCCTCTGCCAAATTATTCTGTTGTCGGGAAAGTAAGGAATATTGTTCTTCTATCTTAGTCTTTTCTACCTTTATGGCGCTAAGTTCTTCATTTAATTTTCTAACATTTTCTTTCTCACTTGTTAGCATCTTAGCCAGTGTTTCTCGTTCATTTTGCAGTCGTTTCCAATCCTCAGGACTTGTTTTGTTGGCACGTTCAACTAATGCATTCACTCTTGTTCTCCATCTAGCACAGTCAGCAGATAAAGAATTGTTTTCAGAAACTAAAGTTTCGTTTTTCGCTGCAAGATCAGTAATTTTTTCATGCAATGGTGGTAATTGAGCCTCCAATTCCCTTACTGTAGCTGTAAGCTCCGCGACTTGAGAAGATAAGAAATCACGCTCTTCTCTTAAACCTCTGTTGCTATCTGTTATAGCATTTAGGGTTTCAACTCTTCGCAATATATCTGATTGTTTATTTACTGTTACCATACTAACTTCTGAATTTTCTCTTTCTGCCGCTAAAGCTAACTTTGCATCATCAAGTTGTTTTTCGGCTATTTCTAACTGTGATTTTAGCCGCATAGTTTCAGCTTGTAGTATATCAAACTTAGCCATAGCGATGTCTTTTTCTTTTCTTAAGAACTTCACAATTTGAAGTAATTGTTCTGATGATTTACCATCTTCTTCACTTACAGATATATTAATAGTAGAATCATTTGCAGATTCATTCATACTCTCTGATCGCGACCTAGAAGCAAGAGTTATAGATAACTGTGTGCCTAAAGCTTGTATTTGATCATGTAAAAGTGCATTTTGATCATTTAGATCTTTCAAACGCTCATTCAGTTGTTCATTTTCACTCATCAATATCTTTTGTCTATCAAGCCATGATTTCTTTTCAGTTTCTAAAGCTTCTATAGCACTATTTTTCAATGCGGTAAGTTCATTAATTTGGTTTTGTGCTTTTTGCAAGTCTTCCTTTACTTGAGATAAAACTTGTATATCACTGGAATGTAAAATCATTTCATGTGTATATTTGTTTTCAGCATTCTGAACTGCTTCTGACAGTGAAGACATTTCGGCACGTGCATTTTCTAGTTCACTACGGTATGTACTTGCACTTATTTCAGCATTATTTAGTTGTTCTTTAATATTAGTTAATTCATTTTTCAATGCAGTATTACTATTGGAATGTTCCCCATTTGCGTGCAGCGATAATTCAGCTTCAAGCTCAGAACACTTGTCTTCCAAAGTTTGGTGTTTGTTGGCATAGTTTGACAACTTGGCATCAGTTTCCTTTTTGTAAGATTCATATTCATTGTTTAGTGATTTTAATTCCTTTTCGGCACTTTCTGAAATGTCGCAATATTGTTTTATGTGTTCTCTCGCTACATTAAGTTGTTCTTGGAGAGATTTTATTTCTTCTCGGTTCTCAGACAATTTATTTTCCATGTTCCTTATTTTCTTAACTGTATCACATGATCCATCAGTATTAGGAGAAAGGGCAACCTTAAGTTTTTTTGTTAGTTCTTCATTGGCCTTGCTTTTGTCAGCTAAATCTTTCCTAATCTCATTCATCTCTTTTCTTAATGTATCCGCTGCCTCCTTCTCTTCCTGAAGTCTTTCTTTGACAGTCTTTGTTTCAAGTTCTAAATGAGCTGCCAAGCCTCTGAATCGATCTTGTTCTTCTTGCAATCTTCTTCTTAAAGCAGAACATTCTCTGGTAGCTTCATCTAATCTAGTTTCAAGCTTTACTCGATTTTCAGCCTCAACTCGCTCCAGACTAGCTTTAATTAGTTCCAAATTTTTTAACAACAGAGATTGTCCTTGTCTTTCTCTATTTAAAATTTCTCTTTCAGTTTGAAGGCGTAACTCAGCATCTTTAACCAATTTTACTTCAAGTTTTAAGTTTTCTAGCTGTATTTCCGCAGCAGCAAGTTTACTTTGAGCATTTAAAGCTTCATCTCTTAAATGTTGTAAGGAAACTTCATGTTTAGCAATAGTAGCGTTATATGCTTTGTTTTTTTCTTCTAACGATGTTATTTGTTTTTTATAAGTCGTGATATTAGTTTGCAAAATTTTAAGTCTTTCATTATTGTATTCTGAAGTTGAGGCACATTTGCTATTTGCAGCTGTGAGTTTTCCGATTTCTTGTCTCATGTTATCTATTTGTTCGAACAACATTCTTTCGTTTGTGACTTTTTCTTCTTTATACGTCTTATATTCCTCTTTTAACAATTCTAACTGTTTTTCTGTTTCTTTATATTTGATTTCAAATTGCGATGTATCCGGTGTAGGAGGTTTGACTACATTTTCTGGTGTGGAATCTAATGAATAAATTCCACTTTTTTCTAATTCCATAGCTTCAGATGTAGATAATTCATGACGTTTACCTTTCATATGGTCATGGTAAAGCTTCTTAAACATGTCTCTTTGTCTTATGAGACCATTGACCATTTTGGTCTGGCGTTCTTGGGCTTCAGTTAACTCAACTACTCTTTTTTTTAAAGATTCTATTTTATTTTGCATTTCTCCACTTTCAAATTGTTCTTTATGTCGTTCAAATTCTTCTTGTTTTTCAGTCATTTCACGTATCATACGTAAAAGCTTTTGATTATTTGACTGTAATTCTTGAATATCACTGAATGTTACTAAGGTTTTAGAAATAATGCGTGATGAGCTTAAATCTGATGAATTTGTAGTATTAGAAGCAGTTTGTGACGAATCATGGTCACCATTTGGTAAAAGACCCCCACGACTATGTTCAATTTCTTTTAGTAGGAAACATACTTGTCTACCCAAATCAGCTAATTCGCCTTTCAGTTTAGTATTTTCGCGACTATAGTGATTGGCAATTTTAGAAGATTCACTGTAATCATCTCGAAGCCTATTACATTCAATAACTAAAGAGTCTATTTGCTGAGACAAAGCGGTATTAGACTCTAAAGCTTCCTCAAATTCTGCCTTTTGTTTTTGTAACATTGGAGCTTTTTCTTCCAATTCTTGAACTATGGAGTTTATTGTTATATTTAGTCTTCTATTTTCTTCTTTTTCTTGGGTTAGTTCTTCAGTTACTTTTACCAACTGAGAGTAAATTTGAGTAAGAGACATACCAGATTTCAAAAGTTTGCTAGCTGTGGCCGCCGATGGTGCTAAATCGCTTAAGGCCATATCAAGATTTTGAGCATTAGCTGCTTTAAGCAAATCATTAGCATGTTCCAATTCATTTTTCAAAGATGTTATGATTTCGTTTTTCTTTTCCATGAGCTCTTCATGATCTATTTCTGCTTGTTTATATTTAGTCTCTAACACTCCATATTTTTCAGTAGCTTCATTGAGTAATTTTTGTAATTCTGTAATACCTTCTGTTAACTCTATGGTTTTAGCTTCAGCATCATCATGCATAGTTTTAAATATGTCCGCAAGTTTGCTTTTAGCATCTAGCTCTTTTTTATAATTCTCAGTCATTTTGTTTTCTATTTCTCTTTGTTCCATTAAGCGCTGTGTAAGATTTTCTGCACGAGTATTTAAACCTTTCTGTACTTCATTTAGCTGAGTTATTGTTTCATTAGCAGCTTTCAATTCTTCAATTTTTTCAGCCAGTTTTGTCTCCAAATTGATTGATTGACTGGTATTGTTTAATCTTATAGTTTGTAATTCTGAAGTAAGCCGGTTAACTTCTTCTGTTAATCCTGCGATTTGGGCATTGAGTACAGTTCGTTCCTGCTCTATTCGTTTTTCACGAAATTGTAGAGAAAGTTCTTTACTTTCTATTTCATCATTGACTGATAGGGCTTCACATTTTGCGGTAATTGCAGCACGCAGTTGTTGAGACAGTTCAGCTTCACTAGCAGTTAGTCTTTCTATTTCGGCATTGCGTCTTTCCACTATTCTTGTCAGGTCATTTCTTTCATCAACAGCAGCATCTCTAGAACTTTTGAGAGATATGATTTCATTTTCCAACCGTAGTATTTTATCACGAGCCTTTTCCAATTCAGTGTTTAAAGATTCCACTTGTTGAGATAATTCAGTAATTGTTTCATCAGATGTCGACAATTTCTTAGTAGCATCGTCGTATTTTGCTGACAATTCCAGTAATTGAGCTTCTAGTTGGGAAACTTTATCACCTGAAAACATAAACATGCCACAAGTTAGATAAGTAGTAATAGTTAATATTGCTTAAGATATATTAAGCACACTGTAAAACGAGAGCACATTGAATCTAGTTTGAAAGCTTGTGGTGGGGTAGGTGGTCCATTAAATACTATTTTCTTATATATAATCATGAACACAGATACTAATTGTTTTGTTTGGGACTTGACCCTGTTGAGGGTAGATTTTAGAAGAATAAACACTAAATAAAACTTGTTTCAGTTAAAAAATTGAAAAAAAAAATACTTATTCATTAAGGCATTTTTTGGTAAAACTCTGATGTTTTGGGGGGCTTTAGCCCCTTAGCTCCAGGAACCGCCACTGTGTGTAGTAGTAGTAGAAGTTAGACTAGCACAACTTTATACTCAAGTAAAATTCTAAAAGTATGAAAAACACAATAGCTAAGACACTAAAGCCGAAGTTACACAGTGCGAGATCTCCTTGTCAGTTACTGTAGTACAGCTGTGTGACCGCATCATACGAGTTACTCTCGTGATCACGCCGAGCACCATTAATAATAATAATAATAATAATAATTAACCCCTCGGGGCAAGCCGTTACCTCATCATGAGAATAACGCAATACCTGAGGGCATATTAACTTGCTTTTTCCAACTTTGAGATATAAATAAAAAATGTATCTTAAGGTCTATGTAGGAGCATACATCCGCAGGGCAGCTTGTGGCGAGCTGTTTGTGAGTAGCGACACAACGGACCTGAGTGCCCCAGGGAGACACTTCTGAGGAGGGCTCCCAGCTCTTTCTTGCCTTAACTGGCTGGCTAGAGAGGGGTCGCTAGAGCTATATGCTCGGGGGTTGAAGTGTCTAATGGCGTAATAGCGAGGAAACCCGCTCCGGGTCCGCTACTGTGACCCGCGATGGCGAAATCGGGGCCGCACCGCTCGACACCCCTAGCCGCTCGCACTGGTGTTGCCTCCTGCTGCCTATCGTGGCGGTTATGTTGGGGGGCCCATCTGGTGAGCTGGCGAGTCACCACCTGCCTATTTGATTGCATTAACATGTGTTAGAAGGCAGGTGCCATAGTTTTCCGATTTAGTTCTTATAACCAATCCACTAACATTTACCTACACATAGCCTAAATTTTTACTTTCCATTCATAATTTACAATAGCTCTGTATCTACTTTGGACCATTCATATCTGTTCTTCCATAGAGCAGAGGTGGATGGGCCCTAGTAGATGCCCCATCCCAGTTTAGAGTAAAATTCTCAACAAGGCCACTGCGTGTTGGACCTGTGTCCCCACGTAAGCCTTTCAAAGGACCGGGTATTCTCAATGCTGAGGATAGCCCGTGAAAAAAGAGAGATATAATAATAATAATAATACGTTTAATTCAGATAAAAATCCATAATACAGGCAAAAGATACATTATAGTCAGTCAAAAATACAAAAGAATTAAAACATATGGCTAACAATTACATTATACACTATGTCAAAATTAAAATATAATTTAAATAATATGTCAGTCATGTCCGGTAATAATGTTCACCCACTTATATTGGATCGGACAGTCTAAACGTGAGGCAATCATCTTGAGGATGCCGTTGCTGCTATCTCTCAAACGTCTCAATAACGAAGCCACCTTTTTGCGGATTATCGCCGGATATCCATCCGTATGTGCTTCGGCAAACATTAACGACGCGCTGCAATATGGAGGCAGCCGCATCAGCATCCTAAAGATGTTGTTATATTGAACGCGCAAGACATTGGCGGCCCGAAGGGTGTGACTCACCCATAGGCTGCTCGAGTACCATTGCATTGCATTATTAATTTATCTTATTTATTTAATTGTTTAGTTACCTACTGATCTGTTTGAAGTCAGCGCCAAATTAAATTCGGTAGCCAAAACCTATAGGTTTGGCAACGATTTGAACGAATTGACGAATAAGTCAGTGTCGAATACCTATTTGGCTTTGCACAGACTTTAACTTAACAATTGAGTAAATAAGGTAAATTAATAATCCAGGTTATTTTCGATTCTTTTGTGATTTTAAGTAGGTTTTATGTTTTATTAAATTCCCAGATTTTTTTTTATTGTTATTTTCCATTTTCAGAGTAAATAATCATGTAAATTGAAATACTTACTAGAATATGCGAAAGTAACTGTCTCTCTGTCTGTCGCGGTTTCGCGCCAAAACTACTGAACCGTTTTAAATAAAATTTGGCACACAGATAGTCTTGAGCCTGAGAAAGGACATAGGCTACTTTTTGCCGCGATAACTCACATCCACGCGGGCGGGGCCGAGGGAAACAGCTAGTACTTCTTATAACTTAGTTATTATGTTAGTAGCACAATGGGTAGGCCGACTAAAAGTGGAAACACGCCACTTACGAGTGGTTTCAACCAAATACAAATTTAATTACGAGTAAGAGCAAGGAGGAAGACTCTTTTAATCCTATCAGTTTCATGTAAGTAGTCCAAAAGTAGCTATAATATAATTATTAAAATACGATATTAACGGTTAGTAATATTTATTTACACTCGCAATTTGTGAGAAGTTTGGCACCATATAACTCTTCTTTCAACCACTTATACTACATTTCCAGGAAAGTCGTATAGATAGATATGGGGGTCTCGTTGATAAGAAGCCACTCAAGAAGTTTTACCTTAATAAAACCTGAAACTAGTCGGGCGATCCCGAATATATACGTGAGTAAACCTTTTTGTTTTAAATAATTATGAATACTCCTCACGAAAGTTATTATACAAATATTAATAAAAAATATTTGTTTCTTGGATCTTAGTTTATAGTGCATGCCCATATCTAACTATACTGTGGCAAAATTATATATGCAACTCTCCTCTATCCAGCCAATTGACGGGGGTTACCTTGTCTTAAAATATCTATCTAACTCCCTAACCATCAAGGAGTTTTTACTTTCCATCATCACCTGAATAACTTTTAAGAACCTATGAATAAATCACCAGAATATTTTATTAAGAAATAACCTAGTTTTTTTAAATTTTCTAGACATCAACTTCTCCTAAAATAAATGTATGTAGCTCTGTCGGCAAATGACATAAGAAACATTTTTGATTCATTAGCTTTACCATAGTCAGGTAAAATATTTACTGTTCTGTAAGGCTTATTAAGATAGTGCGAGAAATACCATGCGAGTTGCAATACAATGCCGTCTATGATGGATCACTTAGCTAAATCAGGCCTTAGAAAAAAGCTGGTATGAGAAGAATGATCAGGTTTGTGTCTCGAACTAAGTTTTTTGAAGAAGTTGTAAAAAAGGCAAAACATAGGTTTCAATCTGGATTCCTGGCAGGCCAGTTTTAAATGTCATAATGACTTAAAGTGAGAATTAGCAAACCGAGTATGCATGAGTGCAAACAATTACTAGGATAGCCCAACTAAATTAGAACAGAATACAAACCGAAATGAAATAAGTGGGTAAAAACCCACACAACAATAGTTGCCTCTAGAAATGGATGAATTCAGAACATTGATAGAATCATAAGCAAATGAAACCGAATGCAGTTTTGACAGTATTGCTTTTAATTGCACCATATTATTTCCCTATTGCTCATTCACTGATATGAATTACTGGATATTTGATCCCTCAATATGGGTGTGCTTGTAGGAGCAAATGAAATTGTTCCATTCTAAGTATTATTTACAATCTCTAACATCAGATCCTTATTGAGCAGTTTAATTTGATACTTGTAAAACAGCAATATTGTTCAAAAAGCACCACATCATCTATAAAGAGTAAGAGGGCTAGTTCATGGACACCTTAATATTAGAGGGTAGCTTTGAACTTTCTTTTTCAAACTTTTGACTGCATGGATAGCCAAGTGGTATGGTCACCATGCAAATTACCACTGTGCAGCATGTCAATGTTAGGGTTTTGATCCCCGCATGGGATAAGCATTTGTGTAATCCACAAATTAATGTTTATACAACTCTGGCTGTTATTTGTGCATGTGATTTGAATGTTTGTAACAACACAAGGATTAATTTCCTTAGTGCGGGAGTTGTTAAAAGAAGAGAAATTACATCCTTCCTTAGACACTTCATGTGTTGCAATTATCTGTCTTAGATTAAGTGATAAAAACAGAATAATTTATATGGGTCTACTTGCTGCTGGGAAATAGTGAATTGAATGTGATACAAACAGTTTCATGTTTGAATAGTGACACACAACCAAATTTTAACAGGACTTCAACCGGAACTATTGGTATGGCATGACAATAAGATTAAGTATACAGGTAAATAATGAGATATCATGAACAAATATACAAATGATAAGTGATTGCATTAACTATCAAACATAATGGTAATTACAATTTAAAAAAGGGCGCTAGGGACTGATATGTGTGTAAAATATTAATAACTTTTATAATAATATTCAAATTGATGATTGTGTTGTGTTTTCATTTGACATTTATTATTATCAATGACAAATTTCAATATTTTAAGATTACAACCAAATTGGTTCAATTAATAATAGTTATATTAGGTATACTTAATTATTAATATTTTTTATATTCTGTTAGATGTTATACAAACCACGTGTTATAAGATAAAATGAATTTGTAGATTTAGCGCTAAAACAGGATTCATTATGATCAACAACTTTTATTAAGGTTATACATACTTCTACAAGTACGATAAACAATGAGGATACATTGTCACTTGTCACTTACAAAATACTGCGATGAGTAAAATAGACGCTAAATACCTAGAAAGAAGTAATTGAGCTTATGTTCTAAAGCAAAGATAATAACAAATATTTACTAACTAACCATGAAGTATTGGTCTACACATGAAGAATAAATAAATTAGGCATTGAGTGAAAGCGTCAGAAAACACCGGTTTACTTACCTATCTGCGACTTGTTAGTTTCATGCAGCGCTTTAGCTGTTAAGTATTCTCCAAATTTTTGATCAATATATGCGTTGATTTTTTCTGCAACAGGATTGGATAAGTTTCCAATTTCCTCTTGTGATAAAACATCACTCAAATGGTTTTTTGCACCGGCTTCGGTTTCAGCGGCCTCCATTTTCGACCGCTCGAATTATCCAAATTTTACTTGATTCTACTGGTCGGTACAGAACTAGGTATTGACTACTGCACAGCACTTCACAGCAGTCCTGCAGTATTGCCAACGTGCCAAGCCAATTTGGTAAGGGTTACCAAATTTGTCCCCCAAAATATATCTAAAATCCCAAAAGTCGTATCGATTCTCACGTAAAATTTCTTTGGCATCTCCAAGTCTTTCCTAAATCAAACAATTGGCAGACGGTCCATATTTTACCTATCTATTAATTCTCAAATTTCACAATGACTAAAAAATACAATTAGTACAAAAAGAAATTCAGAACCTCCACAAAACTTAAACCGGATCTACTGCGCCAGTTTACAATAAAACGTCCATGGTTTTCTAAACTCATGTCTATTGCCCAAAATTCGGGGCATTATTTGTTTTCTAAGGTATGAATACACATTGTTCGATTCTTAGATTAAGTACTTAAATGCGCGTTCCTAATGCTGCCAGCTATTGAAAATACTACTAATAAATAATCTAATACAGTCTAACGAGTTTTTTTTGAAGTATTGTTTTAAATACTATAGAATTACACACCATAAAAACAACATATTGGTGACCAGAGACTTAGTTAGACTTTTGGCCACGCGCAGACTTATCTGGCGTGCACTATGTATAATATACACTTTTTATAGACACGGAACTATCACACGAATTGGCAAAACTGTTAAAAATTAACCTGATTTAATATTATAAATGCGAAAGAAACTCTGTCTGTCTGTGTGTTACGAAATCACGCCTAAAACACATATAAATGCAATTTGGTCAGAGATGGTCTAGAACCTGAAAAAGGATAAAGGCTGTAAGGGGTTGAAATAGGGATTTAATAGTTTGCATGGAATATACGATATAATATATGATTTTAAAGCTAGAATAGTATTTAATCTGTGAGCTAGAAGCTTGATATGTACTTTTTAGGCTTTTGATTAGATATAAATAAATACGACATTCAAAGGTTGACGAAATTTTACCCTTAAGGAAGTAAAAATGGGGATGAATGTTTTTGTGTCAGGACGTAAAGAAAAAAGTTTACAGAAAATAAAAAATATAGAAGAACTGTTAGAATATAGAAGAGCTGTCCCTCGTGACTTTGTCCGCGTGTTTTAGTTTCAACGGTTTCTCATTTTTGCAACATTTTTCATTTATGCATCGCTCCTATTGGTCGTAGCGTGATGTTATATAGCCTATAACCTTCCTCAATAAACGCACTATCCAATACAAAAAGATTTTTTCAAATCGAACCCGTAGTTCTCGAGATTAGCGCGTTCAAACATACAAACAAACAAACTCTTCAGCTTTATAATATTATCGTATAGATTAATATTATAATTATAATATTATAAATGCGAAAGTAACTCTGTCTGTCTGTATATTACGCTTTCCCAGCTAAACCGCAAAACGGATTTGAATGAAATTTAGTATGGGGTAAGCTTGGATCCTAAGAAAGGACAAACAAACATCAGGATCTAGACACGCGGTAGCGTTTCAAGCCAAGTTAATACACGAACCATTTGAAGCCACTTTTGACCCTGTCGTAACACAAAAACTATATCACATCAACGTGTCAAATTTGCGAGATATATTTGTGCTCCAAATTTCATAAACACATCTCAAACGGTTATTTAGATATTAACGTCCAAAAATCGTCATTTTTATCACTGAATGACCTATAGATCAAAATTCTAACCCAGTTTCAGATGACCTAAAAAGTTCAAATTTGGCATGCAGATAGGTAATTAGGTGAATACAAAGGAAAAAATCTAAAACTGGTAAATTTTTATCATTTTATTATAATTTTTCACTTAATTGATTCTATTAGGAACACTATACCCGTAAACGTAGGATAATACTAGTTTAACAAAAACCATTTGGTATTAATTTTGTTATAAATAAGTACCTACTAATAATTTATGTACAAAAAGTAATGATATCCTATCAAAAACATGAATGTAAAATGAGAGCCAAGTTCAATATTATGATAAATGCCTTGGTTGTTGACTTCAACGACAAAAGAAGTGAGATCTAAATGGGTGCCAAGTTCAATGGTCAGTCCTGAAATTTATTTATAACAACATATAATATCATTTCTTTTTATAACTTAGGATAATATATTGTAGCTTAAGGTCTGACTTGGCTAGTTTTCATCTTAAACTTGGCACCCATTTAGATCTCACTTCTTTGGTCGTTGAAGTCAACAACCAAGGCAAATATCATAATATTGAACTTGGCTCTCCTTATACGTATATGTTTTTGATGGGATACTTTTTAATAACCGATACCCACGCTAGCTAGTAAAATAATCCGAATCTAAGTTGAGTAATCTATATTGATAGCGCTTTGTTTGAAATTGAAAACCGGCACGCCTTAAGGGACGGAAGATACGTTTCTTTATCTCATTTTTCTTATGACTATTGCATACTTTTATCTCAATTCCACACTTGTTTCTATACTCAAAGGTGTGGCCGAGCATGTGCGACTGTTTTAATGTAGCAAAACATTCAGGCCACCTACCTAATGAAAAAAACTGCCAGAATAGACTCGGCTTTATATATTACTAGCTGTCCCGGCAAACGTTGTTTTGCCCTATAAATTAAAAATACCTACCCTACCCTACCTACCCTACCTACCCTACCTACCTACCCTACCTACCTACCTACCCTACCTACCTACCCTACCCTACCTACCCTACCCTACCTACCCTACCCTACCTACCCTACCTACCCTACCTACCCTACCCTACCTACCTTACCCTCCCTACCCTACCTACCCTACCCTACCTACCCTACCCTACCTACCCTACCCTACCTACCCTACCCTACCTACCCTACCCTACCCTACCCTACCTACCCTACCCTACCTACCCTACCTACCCTACCCTACCTACCCTACCCTACCCTACCTACCCTACCCTACCCTACCTACCCTACCCTACCTACCCTACCCTACCTACCCTACCCTACCTACCCTACCCTACCTACCCTACCCTACCTACCCTACCCTACCCTACCTACCCTACCCTACCTACCCTACCCTACCTACCCTACCCTACCTACCCTACCCTACCTACCCTACCCTACCTACCCTACCCTACCTACCCTACCCTACCTACCCTACCCTACCTACCCTACCTACCCTACCCTACCTACCCTACCCTACCTACCCTACCCTACCTACCCTACCCTACCTACCCTACCCTACCTACCCTACCCTACCTACCCTACCCTACCTACCCTACCCTACCTACCCTACCCTACCTACCCTACCCTACCTACCCTACCCTACCTACCCTACCCTACCTACCCTACCCTACCTACCCTACCCTACCTACCCTACCCTACCTACCCTACCCTACCTACCCTACCCTACCTACCCTACCCTACCTACCCTACCCTACCTACCCTACCCTACCTACCCTACCCTACCTACCCTACCCTACCTACCCTACCCTACCTACCCTACCCTACCTACCCTACCCTACCTACCCTACCCTACCTACCCTACCCTACCTACCGTACCCTATTTTTTATTGTAAGTCATCAAAAAATAAAAAAATAAAATTACCAAAAAAAATTAGTTTTTAATTAACAAATAAAATATAAGGGTTGATCGTAGAGGGATGAAAATTTAG
Source organism: Diachrysia chrysitis (assembly GCA_932294365.1). Lineage (NCBI taxonomy): Eukaryota > Metazoa > Arthropoda > Insecta > Lepidoptera > Noctuidae > Diachrysia > Diachrysia chrysitis. The sequence goes on from OW028653.1 coordinate 7,276,908, forward strand.
GGTTGTATGTATTTTTGTATGCTGTGTCATAAAAAAATAAAAACAAAAAATTTTGCCTAAAAAATAAAAAAAAAAAATTAGGGGTGGACTACCCTTAACATTTAGGGGGATGAAAAATAGATGTTGGTCGATTCTCATAGATACCGGATAAGCACAAAAAATTTCATCAAAATCGGTCAAGCCGTTTCGGAGGAGTTCAAGTTCGAACACCGTGACACGAGAATTTTATATATATAGAGATTATTTATTGTACTATATGGTTCGTTCGTTCATATCACAGACAGACTAGAGTATGTTATGTTCTGTGGACAGACTACTCAGTCTGTCTAAAAAGTACTCTGTGACTCACAGGTTCATGTTCGTATCAATCAAATTTATCAAAACGAAAAAGGTGTCACCTTAAAAGTTTTTTGTACTTTTTACTATAAACAAGGATTTTCGTGAACAATATTTTCTGTATTAAAAAATAATTACATCTTAAATTGCATGATTTAAACAATATAGATAATATTGACGATAAATAATATCTATAACTCATTGAAGTCTTAAACTTGTTGAAAAACAAATTTATGTAATACACTACACAAAGTACAGTACATAAATATATTATACTAATACACTATCTGCATGATAGCTTTGTGACAAGAGGACAAGAGTGATTATTCTAAAGATTAGTAAAATGGAAGAAGAACAATGTTTACACGAGTGTGAAAACTACATTCAGAGTCATAATATTTCATTACTTTTTAAAGATTGTATAGTGCAGTTATGTGTAAACAAACCCGAAAATCCGGTGTCTTTTTTGAGACAATATTTTCAAAAATTAGAACGGGTAAGTTCCCCTAAATAACAATATATAAATATGTACATTAAATTATGTTATTGCACCTACTGTGTTTAATTATTTTTATATGAAAACAAGGTTAGTTAGTCAATTTGGATTTTTTTAACACTTGTTATGTAAAACTTATTAATATTATGCACCTACTGTAATCTTAACTCTTGTTGATTTCCCTAAAATAGAGCTTAGTTAAAACATTATTTAAATATGCGTTTATCTTATGACTAACAACTGAAAAATTCTTCTTTACTAGTAGGAATAATTTCCACTCAAAGTTTATTTATTTACACACTAAATAAAACAGAAATAAAATAATAGAACAAGGAAAGAGAATAAATTGCCTCTTTGAATTATAATTCCTATAGAGTAGGTAAGGTAAAACCTAATCATATTGTATGTGTTGATGTCATTATTATTCTTGTGGTCTAAGTTGGTAAAGTTCTTGTATTATGACACCATTTAGTGAAGTTTGAAAGTAATCAGCTGTGATTGATAAATAACAACCCTATTTATTTATTGGAACTAGCTTAGTTTAATTTAAACATCATTATATGGAGGTAGTATATTTGAATATCCATTTGAAATGTGGTAGTATATCATAACAAAGAATAAAAAAAAATATGCAAGAGTGACCAACTTTTAATCATATTATGTTTTAACATCTTGACAAAATCTATTCTGGCCTATTGTATTAAGCAGGGTCATACCCAATTCTTTTCAAAATTTCGTGTACACATATCAAAAGTGGAGGGATCAACTACAAGTGGTATTAACTATAACAAATTATCCAAACTAGAAACTATCTTCTAGACTGGCTTCTTACTTTAATTTCTATGATTTAGTAAAGAACTTTAAAGTTAGCAGTTATCGGTTTGGTAGTTTTTGATAGTATTATAATTTTGTTTGTTGAATGTGTCACAAAGTTCTGAAGTTGTAAATGTAAAAAAACCTATATTTGTAGAAAATTTAGGAAAATGTGGTCAATTAAATTGCAAATAAGAGACAAAGAGATTTTTTATTTTGGCGGTTTGCCGGGTGACACTTCAAGAAACTGGGTAACACTCCGCTCACGTTATGCGCTCACAATGAGAGCGAGTGAGAGGCACGCGTCCCTTCCACTCGGGCATAGTTAGCCCGCCTAAGAGCGAGAGAGACAGACATTGACATTGACAGTCGTTGTCACGTAAAACTTTCGCCCGTATACCGACTTTACAGGCAACCAACGATTTTTTTTATTGTTTAAATAAAAAATAGTAATCTTTGCTTCTACCATTGACATGAATCACACAATCACATTGAATAGGCATTAAAATCAGGCCATAAAGGCGGCCCACTATCTTTCTAACGAGTCCAAAATATGTTGTGGGGTATGCACAGCATCCATATCCAGCAGAGTTCTTCTTTGGACCATATACCATGCATGCTCAAATGGGTTGATGTCTAGTGATTTAACAGGCCATGGCAGAACATTGATGCAAGCATTGGCAAGAGTGCGGTTTACAACTATAGCCTTGTGTGGACAAGGATTAGTCAAATAACCAAATTAACTTATGAATCACCCAACCTGCTTCACACCTTTGTGAAGCAGGTTGGGTTAGGTAGGTAGGGTTGGAGGATTGTTTCGGATGCCATCATCCCTTGATGATGACATCTGAAACAATCCTCTCTGCATAAATTTGAGATTGCAGTGGCCCCTGATGCAAAACCATTATTTGTACCAGCCCATATGAATAAACTTCATGACAAAATTTCCAACAATTCTTAAAGTCCAGAGGTCCTCATATCGAAACGAGATTCCTAGGAAAACCAAACACTACGCCAGTCTCACTCTTCTCTCTTCCTCCAAATTTCTGGGTTTGCGAGCCCAGTTCCGAGGTTCCGACGGCTTATCATCTCTTCTCGTGTCATGTCGTCGCTCCGTATTAATTTAAAAAAGAGAAAGATTTTTTTTTATTCAATAGTGAAATGTACTAAAAAGTATCAATAATGAATCAAAAAAGTTAAAATAATAATAATATAATATACAGTCCTCAATTGCAGCTATACTCTAAAACATACTTGATCCCTAGATACTTTTGATGTGTGTAGATTGTGTATATTTCAGAGCATAACAATCAGTAACTTAAAAATTTAACTTCTTATAATGTTCTGATCTTTTATTGTAATAAAGCTAGACTGAGACTCTAGTTTACATAGAGGGTTATTCTTATGATACTTTCAAGTACACATTCTTTTTTTACATCAATCTTATTCTCTATATTGCAGGAGCAAGTTAAAGCAGCACAAGCTGCTGCTGCTGCTTTAGAAGGTGAAGCTGATGGAGAGCTATCACCACTGCCAGTGCCTGTGGGACAGCCTCAGAGAAGACGCGGTGGTATCAGCGCTGAACCAGTGACTGAAGAAGACGCAACCAGCTATGTTAAAAAAGCATGTATTAATTATAATTATTAAATTATTAAGAAACATTTATTTTCTGTTAAATGGCATTACTTATGTTAAAAACAGATTTAGTGCCTCTGCCTGAGATTAGCAAAACGCAACATTACTGCTATTGTCAACCTATAAAAAATATTATTATCATTGCCACTAATTAAAAAGGACTTAGGGCAGCAATAGTTATTTAGACACAATTTTTTAATAGGTTTTATGTATATATGTCAGTTTAACTTACATTTTCAATTTTCAGGTGGTGCCAAAAGATTACAAAACAACGGGTGCTCTGTCGCGTGCTATTGCTTCAAATGTTCTATTTACCCACTTGGATGAATCAGAACGAGCCGATATGTTCGACGCTATGTTTCCTGTGCAGTGTCTTCCTGATGAAACTGTTATCAGACAAGGAGATGAGGGAGATAACTTTTACATAATTGATTCTGGAGAAGTTGAAGTTAGTTTATATTTTTATTTTATAAATATAACGATTCAAGGCCAATTTTTAGAATTGGATCTAATTTGAACTTTTAATATCAAGGTCTTAGTGAATGGAGAACCTGTTACTACTATAGGAGAAGGAGGTAGTTTTGGTGAATTGGCTCTAATATACGGAACACCGCGGGCAGCTACAGTGCGCGCTCGGACTCCACTGAAGCTATGGGGCTTAGATCGAGACTCTTACCGCCGCATACTAATGGGCTCCACTATAAGAAAACGTCGAATGTATGACGAATTCTTATCGCGAGTGTCAATATTAGGTAAGTAATGCGGTGGACCATAGAGCCCTTGCACAGAATTTATATTTTACAGGTACATGTACTTCCTGGTAGTATTATCTTAATTTTTAACATAATGTTTAGAAACTATAAGAAGTTATGCTTTTATTCCAGACTTGCTAATGTGTTGAAAATGTTTTATCAAAGCCTAAGGTATTATATAGCCTTTTGTAAAAAAATATCAAATTTAGTGCTTATATTCTCTTTAAATAATTATGTAAATGCTAGTCAATTATTCGTTAATTTCCAGAGAGCCTAGAAAAATGGGAACGCTTGACGGTAGCAGATGCCTTAGAACCTGTATCGTTTACGGATGGTGAAATCATAGTCCGCCAAGGTGAACCTGGCAACGATTTTTACATAATAGTAGAAGGTAATAATTTAACAAGCTTATTTAATCTATATGTTTGTTTAATCTATATGTCGCAGCCAAATCGTATAATTAATGACATGGTTGGCCTTTTTTTTGAAATAGAGCCATTTCATAACAACTTTTATGTAGGGTGACAATTATATATGAGGTAAAAAAAAAACACATTAAGAGGAAACGTATATTGGGTGGAGATAAGATCAAATCTTCATGCCGTTTTAGTGAAAGTATTGATTACAAGTAAGTACTTTTGAGCAGCTAAAGCTTGATCGGTCGACGAAGCATTTTTTTTGGAGTCTAAAGTAACCTAACGCTAACAGAACAATGAAAAAAAAAACTGTTCAGTTTTGCTGTTTAATTGTAATTTTAATCCGTATATACTTATTGCTAACCAGAAGTTTGTGTATTCAATTTCATACTTTTATCTTTGAAAATGACTGATTTCCATAAAACCTTTCATTTTGAAGCCTTTAGGGGTGGTATTTCCATAAATCCCTTCTTAGTAGACTTTTTAATAGTAAACTTCGCCTTTTAAAGTAAGTACCTTTTTGTGTGTAGTTCTCAACTAGGATTATGCTCACACGAAATATAAAACACACATGCAACAAAATAATCCTAAAGTATCCACAAATAAGAGGTATATTTGCCACAGACAATATTAAAAATGTTACACTTTGTCGGTTTCATTTTACGTGCACATAGTAGGCATCGCACGCTTGTGAGGTAATTTTTTGTGTTCCGTACCTCAAAAAAAAAGGAATTAGTTATCCGTATCATCCGTCCGGTATCATATTGAAACTAATATTAAATAATCAGGTCAATGAACTAATGATGCAAAAAAGAAAGCTGTTGTTGGCAAAATTTAAGCCTGCAGGCAGTGACCTCGGTAGCTTAGTTGGTAAAGCGACTGGCGAGTCAAGCCAGTGTTCGCAGGTTCGAGTCCTGCCTGAGGTTTAAGTTTTTCCTTCTATTATTTGTGTTTAATATCAAATAATCGCTCCGCATGCGATAATGCGTAACAAATAATTAAAATAATAAGACAGCATTTTAACAACATAAAACATTACAAGTTTGTTGTTATATTCATAAACCTGTTATAGCACAAACATCGCTGATGGATAATGTGTATCCACGCGTGACATTATTTATAAAGTTTTCATTTGCAAGCAAACAACTGATATTAAAATATCTATATCTATCTATGATTATAAAACGCTTTGTGAATGTCCTGAATGACTGACTGTCGGATCAACGGATCGACAGTCAGTCATTTAGGACAGGACAGGTCATTCACAGCCTAAACTGCAGATCGTAGAGACCTGAAACTAGGAGGTTGTTCTTTGTATGACGTATAAGCGAAAATTTAGCCTTTAAAGGGGTGAAAAGGGTTGAATGAAATTTTATACAAGCTTCTGGTTAGAAATAACTAGTCACGGATATCAGCGGTTCTTTTTTTAAATCTACCCTCTAAAAGAGTAAAATAGGGGTTGGAAGTTTATATGGAAAGTCCGTTATTATTAAAGTTGAAAATAACGGACTAATAATTCAAGCTTTTTTTGATGTTTATATAACGGACAACGGCTGGGATGGATGACTAGAGCATTAAATTACAGCAACTTAGATCGAAAGACAGTAAAGAAGCACCCGAAAATAAAAAAGAATCGAGTGTGCTTTAGACCATACGACTGAAGTAAAACTTCTTTATATACAAAACGTAACAAGCTATGAGAGAAAGAGAGAAAGAAAATGTGTGCTCGCAACTTTCTCTTGCCCCTACAGTAATATACCTTACGTAACTTTCTCTCTCTCTTTCTATCTCCCTCTCGTCTTCCGTTCACCTCACACAATCACACTTTTCGTAACGCTCTCGTCACGCATTCACCAGCTTACTCCTCCTCCTCCTTTTTCTTCTCCTCCCTCCTCGTCCTCCTCTTCCCACCTCGTCCTCCTCCCCCCTCCTCCTTGAAAATCAGATAGTTCTAAACAACTATTACCTTTGGTGCGCGAGGCCGCAGGAAACTGCTAATTTAGAAATAACTTGTAAAATGGTGTTTGGCAGGAACTGCGGTTGTTCTACAGCAAAGAAGTGGACAGGGGGAAGGTTCTGCCGTAGAAGTAGGGAGACTAGGTCCCTCAGATTATTTTGGAGAAATTGCACTTTTACTGGACAGGCCGAGAGCAGCTACTGTCCGCGCTGCAGGTTCTCTCAAATGTGTGAAGTTGGATCGTGCGAGGTATGAAAATTAAATAATTCCTCTAACACAGAATGTAAAAAAATCGGCGGGCATGTCGCCAGACAATGTCTGCTAGTGTAGGACCGTCGCAGTCAGTCTGGCAGACTTACCCGTTGCATGTCCGCGCGATCTCTCTCTCGTCGATGCTAACACGAGGTTAAACTGATAATTAGTCATACAATATTGTTAATTTAACCTCGTGTTAGCAACTAACTCTAAGTTAAGTTTTTCGTGCAAGTGGGCCTTAGTTGAATGCCGAGATATAATTTCGTGTTCAAACTTTTTGAGGAACACCTTTATTTCTGCTATGCTATGAATAGTATGAATACCAATTTTAAGATTGTTATCAAATAATTTCTCTTCTCCATTTCTTGTCGGCTCCTTGGTGAGTCATGAGTTCAAGGAAATCCTTAATATAAATAGTGCGCGTGTCGTTGAAAAAAAGGAGTATAATTATACTTTATATATAATTAAATAAAATATACTATAATTGTACTGACTGAAAGGGAACCGAAACAGACAAAGTCAATAATTTTGTTTTTTTTTTATTGTTTTCAGGTTTGAGAGAGTGCTGGGATTGTGTGCTGACATCCTGAAACGCAATATTGCACAATACAACAGTTTCGTTTCACTGTCTGTCTAACATTGTGTTCATATTCGTGACGAAATTAGCATAATAACTGCAATCTAATAGATTAAAATTAAGTGACACGACGAGTGATGCCGTCAGTTTTTAAGTACTTATTTAAAACATAATTCTAGAACTAAATTCAGGTTACCGTCTTTGTAAGTTATATTTTATTAAAATATTATCAATTCCTTGCCAAAAATGATGTTTTAAAGTTGTTTTAATTTACCAGTCCAAACTGTGAAATTAATTATTAATCTTTTAATGTAAAACTACGCCATGATGCACCTTTCTATATGTTTTAAGACTTAATTCATTGTTTATACGTTGGCGTTTGGATGTATTTTTTGTGTTATGTATTTGTAAGTAGTTATCACGTATGTATGTATTCTCGTATATACTCAATGTACCTTACACCCAAAAAGCGAGTAAGTTACGCAGATTGAAAAATTAAGGGCTTTCATAAATTTCAATATACATTTTTATAACTGTGTTTACTTTTTAATCACATATCTAGTTCAATAGTATCAGAAAAGATTACAATATTAAACTACAGAAATATCTCGCTATCTTCCGGAATCGAGGAGTGTGCTCCTCTGACTCGTGAAGGTTGGCAGTCAGCTATGCATAGCTCGTCATATCACTCCACATACGGTCTATAGGAGACCATAGTCATATACCAGTGTCCTTACTCTTCAGTTTAATTTTAATTTTGAGTTAAATTGTAGAGTAAGGGCACATTTATTTTAAAGTACGAAAAATCCTGATTCAAATAAATAGATACAATTTTCTGTCATAAAATAAAAAAACTAATCTGTTAATTTGCATTTTTAAGAGTCGGTATTCGTCCCAACAAGATGTCGTGATAGTCTATTAAATGATTATTATATACTTTCGTTTTACGTTTGAAATAAACACATCAAAAGTGTCTAATGATCAAATTCGTTTTACCGTGTATCACCACTATTGGGGATTACTATTTTAGGTGTTTTGGATCGTTATAAATTATTGTAAGTGAATTTGAAATGACTGAAGCATTTGAGCTACAGTATCGTAGATCGAAAGAAAAGATAGAAGCACCCGACAAGTTATAGAAAAGAGCAAATAATTACGGTTAGAAACCATTTCTATCACATCAGCTATTAAACCAAAAGAACTCAAAATTAAATTGTAATGAAATTTCATTCATTTTACTTTGAAAATCACATTTCTAAACTATTTATCTTTGGGTATATAGAGGTATACCTAAGCGTGATCGCAGCCGCGAGAAACAGCTAGTAGTTGTATGTATAAACCGTAAACGAAAATTATGACCTTAATATGGGTATCAAATATTCGAGAAACAAAAAATGTCTTGAATTTCAGTACTATTACCGAAAAACTCTTACTTTTGTAGTATTAAAATTCGAGTTGTTTTGTGTGAAATGTTTTTTTTTATTTCGTCTTACTAATCGTTTTTATAACCGGTATACAGGTCATAGTTTTATTTTGTAAAACGATGCTAGAATCACTTTGTAAAAACGGATTTGCAAACTTATTTTTTTTTATTTAAATCGGTTTACTCCTGAAATGTCCCCATTGTTGTCAGGATGATGGGATCCCAGGGAAATCGAGTGCAGCTCTTAAATTTTTTAGGCATTTATTACGTTTTTTCTAAAGTTAAGTATTTGCGTCTGGTAGTCATCATCTCATATTGATGAGTTTGTGGCGGAAGGTACCTACAATTCCTTAACGGTTAGGAGATGGAGGATAATTCTTTATTTAACTGTTATATACTAGCTGTGCCCGCGACGTCGTTCGTTGAAGTCAACAACCAAGGCATATATCATAATATTGAACTTGGCTCTAATTTTACATTTATGTTTTTGATGGGATCTAAATTAGATACTTATTTATTTTCATATTTTTTTTAATATGGCCGCGGCCCGACACCTTTATCCTAGAATAGGCATGATGACAACAAGTAAATTTCATTGAAATAATTTGTGTGTATATTATTACTAAATTCCTAATTCTAAAACTCTGATTCTTTTCATAATTAAAAGCAAGATGAATATAATAATCGATAAAATAAAATTGCTAAATACGGCAATCCGCCATGAAATGTTGAACGCCAATCAGAGCGCATGACGTCACGTTAGAGTTCTTTCTCTTTGTTTACATTTGAATTACTTAAGATAATACACACTCGCTCGCTTTTTTAATTAAATACGCCGTTATTGTTTTGTTATTAACTTCAATTTCTTTTGTGTAAATTGATTGCGCTAAATTGAGTCATGGAACAAGGATTTACAAAGGCTTCCAGCGCAAATTTACCAAGAATCGACTTGATAATGCTAGGAACGTTTCTGGCATCAAACAAAGACTTCTGTTCAGCAGAATTTAGAAATGTTAAAACTTCCATGTAAGTATTGTGTATTAAACAGTTAATTAATTATTTAAACCATAAAAATAATTCGTTGAAAGCATAGCTATTGTACCTATTTCAGTATAACATTCAATATTACAATTTGAGGTTATGTTTATGTTAAATATTTCTTTGTCAAAGTGATCTTCACAAAAATAAAGCTGTGTAGTGGGTAATAATATTCCTTCCAAATCACGTCTTGCAAGTTCAAGCCACTTCTTTCTTAATTTCTTATCGAAAGGAACGAAAATAAATAACTTCTCAGGAGTTTTTATGGACGTATTAGTACACAGAGGGACGGAACACCACCTATATGCTTTCGAAGTCATGTTTTTAATGTAAAAACTAGTAAAATGTCCAAATTAAATATGAATTGAAAAATGTTTACATATACCGAATGTTCCTTGTACTCTAAAGTGACGTAAGCAACGACGCCATGACACTTTGACGCGTTTTGGTGCAAATTTTAAATTTATGAAACAAAAATTATTTTTTAAGTACTAAACCTAAATTTTCCGCAGAAATATTATGTTTATTATAATTCATATATATTTCCAAATATTATAGAACAGTTTCTCAAAATTTGTCATCATGCCTATTGTCCCTGACGTGATAAGTTTCTATCTGGCAACCCTACAGTGGCAGTAGTGCCAGCACGTTTTCCGGAAGGCACAAATAAATTTGAATTCGGCACAAATAAATTTGAATTCTGTGTTTATGTAATTGAAACGTTTACTAATGTGACTTTCCCCAATTAAAAAGGAGATTTATTCGCTATGATGAGATGAATGTTTTAATTACCTACCAAAACTGGGTGGTCACCACATGTATGCCCACACTAACTCTTTATGTATTATAAACTACATAGATCGGTTCTTCATTAAACAGCCTAAACCATCTTCAAGCTTTTTTTGTAAAATAGATGACGCTGTTGTAAGTATAACCTTATATTTTAAATTTTCATAAAAGTAAGATCTATACAGTTACCACCGTCCATCTCTCTTTTTGTTCCTCCTGTTCTCATCCCATTTATTTAGGGTCGACGAAAAAACTATTGTTTATTAAAAACATTTATGACAAAAACTTTGTTTTATATCATTCGATAATAGATAGCGTTGTTGTAAACGTTAAGAAAATACTTTTTTTAAGACGTAATATTACAAAACATATATTTATAATATACTACATGAATTTCATCAAATTATAACTATTAAATCTTACTTTTTACCGACCTACATTCGTTTATAAGTATAAGTATCTTAGAATAAATTTCGGTCCGTATAATCATCGGGTAACTTTAAAATGTTCATTTCTTTGGATTTATTCAACCGATTGCGATAAACAAAGACTAAATGTAACGACAAATTACACACGATTTTTGTGTATCAAAGGTTTATCAATTTATGTTGTGCTTTTGACGTGATGGCTGCACAACCAAACAGACAAATAGACAAAAATTCCAAAAATGTTATAAATGCGTTTTACTAATAACAACAACTCACAAAAAGTTGTAGGGGCACAAAAGAGTAGCTTTTATGCCCCTACAACTTTTTGTGAAAATAACTTCAATGTACAGAATCGTGTCGTCTACAGATTTATTATATGTATAGATTTAGACTGATGTATTTTATCCTTTCAATTTCTTCAAGTGAGCTGATGATGGAAGGTTTTTACCTTCCCATCACGTCAAGGAGCTTTTGCTCCTTGTCGGTTAGGAGTTACTTTAAGTTGTCGTAGTATAGTAAATTGTTTTCCCTTATACAGTTTGCACTTTTAGTCTACCCATTGATGATCCCTAATCTGAGGCTGCCCCGTACTAGTAGTCGTTTTGCGAAAAGATTTAAAATGCGTCATCTATTAACGTTCAAAACTTACCTATAACTTATGTAGTCATGTACCTATATTTCTTTAAGTTATTTCACAGTTTTGCTTATATTATATATTTGTTTTTATATATTATTTTTTTAATTTGCTTATATCATTTTGAAATCACGGATTTTAAAATTACGAATTGACTAAAGTGTAAAACACACCTGTCATAAGGTCAGTGGCGCAGTAGTTTTGTATGCGAACGCTGATGAGTTCGGACGGGCAAAGTGTTATTGAGTTTTACAGTAAGAAAATTCTCAGTAGCAGCAGAAGGTCAGGAAATGTGCCCGGTAGACTGCAATAAGCTCGCCCCCTGTTACAGCTGGCGAAATGTGTGTGTGTGATAGGTACACATCTGCCTACCAGCTCCTCGGGGGAAAATACGTGAAGCTATGTTCTATCAGTACCTACCTACATTATTTATACATTTTGTTCGAACATTTAACATCTTCGCTATAACTGCTTTCCTCTGAGACCGATTTTGTTTTTGTTTTTTTCTTTTTTTAAATCACGAGTCCGGCACTAGTAATCTAAGTAATAATTTAATCTCTAGTGAATTTAGTTTCTCCTGCACTGAGGGGTTTTACTAACATTCAAATCACATGCACACAGAACAGCCAAACTTCGAACAAGTATTTGTGGATCACATAAATATTTGTCCCATGGCATTTGGGCATCTAACCCGCAGCACGTCGCGAACAGTGGTATTAAGGCAGTTAAAGCAGTTAGCCCGGTCACTCATATTATTAGTCTATAGTCTGTGACTCACATGCTAGTAAACATTCAAACAAGGTTTGTGTTTGATTCGCTTTGATGTCTGTTGAAAAACAGACACAGCTCGGAAATGAAATCATTTGCAAACGTCGTCCTACACGTCTTGTGGGTTTGGCGTATTCGTGTGAATGTGAGCACGGACTTCGTAAGGTGCGTACGGATAGCGCGTTCCTGTGTTACGCGTAGTTGGGAAACACTGTCCACGCGTACATTAGATACGCGTACAGCTCCTGTACGGACCGCCGCGAACCTGTACGCGAGATCAATCGATCCAGAGCACTCCGCGAGCCTGTTACAAAACGTTTTTGTTTTTACTCCTTTCTTTTCTATTAGTTGCTAACAAAGTTGTCATCTTTTTTTTTAATTCACCTATTGAATTTTTAGTTTATTTGAAATTGACTTGACCCACGAGACCCGATGAAATTCGTAAAGTTGAATCAACGTAGATAGTCGTTAGGTAGTATTTTCATTATTGAAACTTGAAGAACACGCGTGTCTATTCATTTCGCCGTCCAAATACTGCGTACCCGGTCGTGTGTATCCTCTTTGACGCGCGACCTAAAACCGATAGACGGCGGCTCGCGCTGCGAGCTGGCTCGCGCGGTACGCGTTCCAACAGTGTACGCGTAGCTACAGGTATGGACATGACGTTCCGTACACGCGTAAACTGACTACGCGTACCAGTGTACGCGTTATCCGTACGCACCTTTAGATGATACTATGTATAATGTAAGTGACCGGATAATTATTTAGAAGGTGACAGCATCGTAGCAGTTATGTCCATAGATTATAAACTGTAACCGCATTCCTGTACAGGCCCTATCCTTGACAGTTGATTTGACAGGCTGACAGTGACAGCTACAGCAGCTTTTCGCGGGAATACCTCAACACTAGTTATGAGACTATCATTGAAAATAAAATAATTAAATGTACTCTGTTTCAGACTGGGGTCTGGGCTAAGTCCAGATTAAAGATTACTTGCTCTGTGGTTTAAGTGCTTTGTGTACATACATTTTATAAGTTTAAAAAACAGTTTTCAAAGCTCCTTTTAATTTATACTACAAGACTGAGATAATTGTGTGATAATCTAAAGTTGTTATAAATATGGATATCATTGAAACGATCAAGAAAGACAAGGCGTATATGAAATGTAAATTAACAGTTAAAAGTTGGGAAAAAGACTTTAAGTTAAAGTACAGCCGCGCTCCAACGAAATTTGACATAAAAGAAGCTCCAGTAAAAATAAAATATGCTTACAAAAAATACTTTCAACTTAAAAGTGAAGCCCTTGAGAACTCACTCTCTATATGTGATGTTGAGGAACCCATACTCTCACCAGAACCAGCGCATGAATTGGAATTTACCACAATCCAGTCTCTAAGTCCTCAGCCAGAGCTTCCAGCATTGCCTACTGGCCAAGAATTAGAAAAGCTATTGTCAAACACTGACACTCAACAGAAAGTTAAAACTTTAACCCCATTCTCAGAAAACTTATCCAAAAAGCTATTTCAAAATAGAAAATTTTGTCTAAGAAATCCCAGAAAACTATCTCTACCAAAATCCCAGCAAAGTTTTCAATGCATAGCACATAATCCAGATAGTGAAATCAGCAGTAGTAAAAGCTATGTTGAAAATGATAATACTCTGCCTAACTTAAATAGTGATTTTATAGGTCCATTTACTATAATTCAAGAACCTATCACCAGTAAAAACATTTCAATGCATAGCCTTAGTCAGTCTAGTTGCACACTTATGACAAAGGATGGTTCAGCAAAACAATTGGTTAGGCAATTGAACAATGCATGGCTTGACAGAGCTTCTGGCCTTGTTACAGATACAAGAGAACAAATAACAGATATAGAAAAATTTGGGTTAGGAAACATCAAAGTTGCAGATTTGAATGACAAGCACTGTGACTATGTTGAAAACAGTGAATCAGAGGAAGAAGATACTGTAATTAGTAAGTTAAAACCAGCTCTCAAAAAAAGAAGAACAAATGATTATACCACTGTTAATATTGTTAGACATGAATTGAATGATTTTAAAGAACACACTAAAGCTTCTCAAAATGAATCAAGTATCGATAAACAAGAACAATCTATTGAAGTTAAATCCAAGGTAAGTACTAAAACCAGTAAAAATAGTGACAATGATAAAGAACAACAACCTCCTGATATTCGTGAATTTATTCCCTTTGGGGTAGAAAAAGACATTCAACCCCGTCATCTGGAAATCACCAATGTTCTCAAAAATGTTAACAGTGTTTTAGACCAATGTAATAAACCAGATGAATGTACAGAAAGCAATAGGTTAGAGAACAAAATTAATAGTGGGACACTGAATGACAATTTTGTTAAAATTAATATTGAAAAAAAAGTATTTGCTAGGGGAAAGAAGAATATAAACTACTCCAAGTACAAAAAACAATTATGGAAAACTAAAAAGACTCTTCATGGTGGAATGGAGTTTCCTGAATCTGGCAAAATATCTTGTTTCAAATGTGGAGATACTGGGCATATGGCTAGATACTGTAAATCACATAAAGGAGAAACCTTATTACCACTTGAGAGTTATAATGAAAATGATATACCCACTTTAGAGGATATGCAAAAATATGCAGCTGACCCTGCTTGCAGTACTTTATCAATAACTGAGCAGCTACAGGAAAGTATCTATGAAAGTAGTCAAATTCCAGATTCATTTATGAAAATGTTAGCTAATTCATCCAGTGGCGAAGATGGTGGCATTGCACCTCTTTACAATAATTATGAACAAGACATTTCTGCAGATTTAGATGAAGCCCTTCATAAATTTGGACACAATTCCTTCAGACCTGGTCAAAAAAATGCTATAAAACGTATATTGTGTGGAATGTCAAGTTTACTTATATTGTCCACTGGAGGTGGCAAGTCATTATGTTACCAACTGCCTGCTTATCTTTATAGTCAAAAGTACAGATGTATAACTTTAGTCATTTCTCCTTTAGTTTCGTTAATGGAAGATCAAGTTTTGAATGTACCAGAATTCCTAAAAGCAGGTTGTTACCATACCAATCAATCACAGACACAGCGTAGTAAAATACTGCAATGTTTAAAGGATGGTTTATTAAATATTCTTCTCATATCACCTGAAGCTTTGATAGCAGGGGATTCATCAAATGGTTTATCAGGTTTGTTTAAATCACTTCCTCCAATTGCTTTCGCCTGTATTGATGAGGCACATTGCGTATCACAATGGAGTCACAATTTTAGACCTAGTTATCTTATGATCTGCCGAGTTTTGAGAGAAAAATTAAATGTGAAATGTATTCTTGGATTGACTGCAACAGCAAGTCAATCAACAATAAAAAGTATAATCAGCCATATAAACATACCTGATGGTGTAAGTGGAGTAATTAGGAACCCAGCGCTTCCTGACAATCTTTGTTTATCAGTTTCAATGGAAAAAGATAAGGATAGAGCCTTAGTTTCATACTTGTTATCAGAACCTATAATTTCTTTTAATGCTGTTATTGTGTATTGTATTAGAAGGGACGAATGTGAGAGAATTGCAGCTGTGTTAAGATCATGCTTGCAAGAACCTGGAAAAGTGAACATGGAGGCTAAAAATAATAAAAGAAAAAGAATGTCATATATAGCAGAGGCATATCATGCTGGTATGTCTGCTGCACAAAGAAAAAAAATACAAAAACATTTTATGGATGGAACACTTAGGATAATAGTTGCGACTGTTGCTTTTGGAATGGGTATAAACAAATCAGATATTAGATGTATAATACATTATAATATGCCAAGCAGTTTTGAATCTTATGTGCAAGAAGTTGGAAGAGCGGGACGTGATGGTCAGCTTGCATATTGCCACATTATATTAAGTAACAACGACAATGACAAAAATGAACTTTTGAAGCACATACATGCTAACTCTATTGATAGACCTACAATAAGAAAATTGCTTTCTAAGGTGTTTTTCCCTTGTGACTGTGTTAAAGCTCGAAAAGATTCACCTAGTACATGTTGCAATGGTCACGAAGTGGGAGTCCCCATAGATACTACTGTAGAGGAACTAGATTTGCCGTCAGAAAACATTGCAACTCTGTTATGTTATGTAGAACTTCATCCTAAACAGTATATAAAATTTTTAAACAATGCTTATGTGAACTGCAAAATATCTTCTTATGGAGGACCAAAAAAAATTCACGAGGCGGCAAAGTCTTGTCGACCCTTAGCTATGGCATTGCTTATAGAAAATAAAAAGGACCCTAGTATCATGAGCAATAGCGTTCTAGAATTTAATGTGATTGAAGTGGCCGCAGCTATTGGTTGGGAGAGTGGTGTAACAAAATATCAATTAAAGAATTTAGAATGGAACACGGAAACAGGAATCTCAAAAAGATCTCATTTAAAAGTTGAGTTTAACACACTTGGTTTTAGGATCAGATCTAGAGGAGACTTAAGTTCAGTAGAACTTGATAGCATTTTGGATGAATTACATAATTCTGTGGTTTCTCAAGAGAAAGCGCGATTATATCAGTTGGAAGAGTGTAATGTAGCATTTCGCAAATTAGGAAATTACTCTTTAGAAATTACAAAGTTATCCAACGAGGTGCTCTTAAAATCTTCAAATGAGTTAAAAGACACTATAAGGAATTATTTTGAAAGAGATAGCCTACCTGACAATTTAACATTAGAAAAAAGACCTTTAGATGTAGAAAGAGTTATCCCTGATGTTCGCTCAATAATTTGTACATATAAAGATTGTAATTTTTCTGGAAGAAGTATAGCAAGAATATTCCAAGGTATTTCTTCTCCGAATTATCCAGCTATTGTGTGGGGTAGATGCAAATTTTGGAGATCACATTTACATGAAGATTTTAATGGATTAATAAAAATAGCAACTCAACAAATAATTCAGTTAAAAATGTAGGTCATATTGATTTATATTAGGTATGTAGGTACATACAAACAAAACATTACTATTTTTTATAGCCAGCCCTGAACAGTTCAAATCAAACACGATAATGATGTGATAATATGTTTTATATTATGTATTCACTGATGTTTAGAATCTTACTGATAAAATATAGTTGTATACAAAGTAGTTATACCTAAGCATTATTAAAATCAACAACTTTTTTAGTTTTAATTTAGGGTCCTAACAATTTTTATGAACCACCCAACTAATGGGTTGTGAGTTACGTACCTACACATAAACGTATCATGTTTTATAATTATGTATTAATAATATGCAAAGGGATGTAACTTTGAAAGTTCAAACTCTGCACGTAACTAACAATTTTTACGTACGTAAGTTAGCACCCAACCTACATTGCACAATCAACCTACATCAATTTATTCTCTACCTAATGATCATTTGCAACTGTTACTGGACTGTACGAAATCTGTTTACCATTGACTATTTTACTAGAATCTAAGCATGTACTTTTTTTTTAAATTGTCATCTAGGCAACATTTCAATATGAAACGACGTTAATCAAATCTCTGGAACGACCTTTTATTTAAAGTGAAAAACCATGTAACGGGACATCATAATAATTTGTACCTACTCTCTAAATCTATATGTGGTATCGGACCTAGGCATAGTAATTGATAACTTAAGAATCAATCAGTAGATAGGCAATGTTTACATGCTTGAGAAATTGTTATCTCTGTTGGAATCTGTTTATTTTAATATTTATTTGCTTGTGAATTATATGTATGCATTTAATAAAAAATATTTTATTTTTTTCCCTTATTTGAATAGGTATACATACCTAGTTAGTACTCCCATGGCCGAATACTGAAACGTCAATTAGTTATAAGTCGCCGTTAAGTCTTGTGTTGTTTATAATTTTAAGATGTAAAGCAGCAACAAATATACATTTAAGAACGTCTCAAATTTAAGTTACGTTTCAGTATATGAGGACTAGTGGCGTAAATACCACAGCATCTGAGGCCCATGGCAAATTCTTGGGGCCCCAGAAAACCGTCACGTTGTATTTTAATTTTTTAAAATACTGAAGTAGGTACCTGGGTAGTTGTCCAACAGTACTAATCTATACTAATGTTATAAATGCGAAAGTAATGTAGCTATAGGTACTTAGGTACCTTAATGTCTAACAATGTAGTCCTAATCCTGCATTCAAGCCACTAATTTGGTATTGAGGGAATTTGTAATTATCTGAAAGTACGTAGGTATATATAAAAATAAAAATAAACTGTCGGTTGAGCTTTCACATTTAACAGCTTTTACAGACTGATAACATTTTGTATGGAGTTAGTTTGAACTCCAAGAAAGGACATGAAGCTACTTTTTACCGCCATAACCGAAACATAAGCGGGCGAGGCCGCGCGCGATATCTTTTAAAGCTAATTTAATTACTAATTGTGCAAGGGTTCAACCCTTTTAGCGGGTTTTTTCATACAAACCCGCTAACCGTTAAAACAAAAAAAAAATGCCACTCACTTTCTCGGCTAAGGGTGTTATTTTCAAATACAATATTTAAAAACTACAAAATACTTTTGCAATTATTTTTGCTCAGTTGCTTTAATATTACATTTTATTTTTCTAACTTTGAAAATAACAAACTGTCCCCATATAAACTTTCAACCTTTAATACACACTAATGGTCTAAGATCCCGCTGCAGGATTGGTGTGCTCATCGACTTTTTGTTTAAAACCAAATTTTTATGTTTATTTATAATTATGAGAATATATATTTACTAGGGTGCCTATCAAAATTTGGCCGCAATTATTTTTAATTAAATTATTTTTAATTGATTTTTGGTAAAAAATTTCGTTTATTTATTTTTTAAATAAAATAACGTCTACATCACGGTAATTAATATGAAGATTCTAAAAAATCACGGTTGCCGTTGCGCACCTGGCCGCACCTCTTTGCAGCCAGGTGTAAACAGGTATGATTTCGATAAATTTATACGTTTATAACCTATTTTCATTAATTATATGTCAAATTGAAGCTAATTTTTTTCTATTAATTATCATATAAAGTTGCCTTATTAAATCTGGCCGCAAATAAGGGTTACTGGCTGTTAAAGATAATAAATATTTAAGGTAGAGTGAAAGAGAGTTAGCGCGTAACATCATTTGTCAGACGAGGACAGCGATTGCCGGCTGTGCGACGCTTTTAAGCCATTGCGCATGCGTCGAACGTTAGTGTTCTCAACCACCGGGGAGTAATAGAGACGACTTATAATAAATACTCCAAAAAATATGTAATTTTTTTCAAAATGACAAATTTAAAAATTGCAACAAAAAATTAATATTGATTTGATATATCGACGGTCTAGTTAGCAATTTGTCTAACTCCTTATTTTTTATAGGGTGATTTTTTTAACATTTTGATGAAGCAATAATCCAATTACAAATTATTTGAATGATTCAAACTTAAATATTACGACGAAACAATAACATTAGCGAGCACTTTTGGAATGATACATTATTAAAGTCGAGTACATTGCTTTTTTCGTTACACAAAAAACACGACTTCATCTTTATCAATTTTATTTTACGTTAATTAATATAATAATTTTTAGATGCACAAATAAAATAACAATGTAAATATAAAACGTTGTTTATTACGAACTCCAAAACAGCGTGGTTTTTATGTTAGAATAAAAATGCTGCATCTGTTCAGTTGAGAACACTAACATTCGACGCATGCGCAATAGCTTAAAAGCGTCGCACAGCCGGCAATCGCTGTCCTCGTCTGACAAATGATGTTACGCGCTAACTCTCTTTCACTCTACCTTAAATATTTATTATCTTTAACAGCCAGTACCCCTTATTTGCGGCCAGATTTAATTAAGCAACTTTATATGATAATTAATAGAAAAAAATTAGCTTCAATTTGACATATAATTAATGAAAATAGGTTATAAACGTATAAATTTATCGAAATCCATACCTGTTTACACCTGGCTGCAAAGAGGTGCGGCCAGGTGCGCAACGGCAACCGTGATTTTTTAGAATCTTCATATTAATTACCGTGATGTAGACGTTATTTTATTTAAAAAATAAATAAACGAAATTTTTTACCAAAAATCAATTAAAAATAATTTAATTAAAAATAATGGCGGCCAAATTTTGATAGGCAACCTAGTAAATATATATTCTCTTAATTATAAATAAACATAAAAATTTGGTTTTAAACAAAAAGTCGATGAGCACACCAATCCTGCAGCGGGATCTCGTACTATAAGAGGGTAAATTTATAAACCCCTGAAACACGTACCTAGGTATCGATTTATTTTTAACCAGAAGCTTGCGAATGAAATTTAATGCTTCCATCATTGAAAATGACGAACTCCCCATATAAACTTCAAACCATGTTTAACCTGTTTAGAGAGTAGATTAAAAAAGCGCTGAAATACCTATGTATTTATTTCTAACTATTAGAAGAGTGTAAGTATATTAAATTTTTTGCTTCTAACTTTAAAATTGACGGATTTCCCATTTAAACTTCCAACCACTATTAGAGGGTACTTTTAAACAAATGCTGAAATGCCTACGTGTTTATTTATTTTTAACCATAAGCTTCTAAAGGAAATTTCATACTTCTAACTTTGAAAATAGCGAACTTCCTATATAAATTTCCAACCCCTATTAATCCCTTTTAGAGGGCAGAATTAAAAAAAAAAACACTGATATACGACTCTATTTATTTTTAACCAGAAGCTTGTTGACGTGACAACGTCTTATAAATTGGTTTGCCGGGTGACACTTCAAGAAACTGGGTAACGCTCCGCTCACGTTATGCGCTCACAATGAGAGCGAGTGAGAGGCACCGGGCATGGTTAGCCCGCCTAAGAGCGAGAGAGACAGACATTGACAGTCGTTGTCACGTAAAACTTTCGCCCGTATACCGACTTTACAGGCAACCAATTTTTTTATGAAGTATCATGACTTTGAACATGGCGGATTTCCATACAAACTTTAAGACCCTTCTTCACTCCCTTAGGGGTTTTATTTCGAAAAATCCTCGTCTGCGTATTAAAAACGCAATGCAAAAATACAACTTTCCAGATCCAAGGCCTTCCCCTTTTATACCTATATATAGATTAATTATTTTCGGTTTTATGAAGTGTGTCGAATCCAGCGAGCTTAAAAAAATGTTTTATGGGACTTGTAAAAGTGATGATTTTTTACCCTAAAGTCCCTGCGCTGTAGGATCGTGCGTATGACAGCTGTCAGTATGAGTCGACTAGGGAAGTGGCACTATTCGAACGGTGATATCGATAAAATAATAAAATATAATAGTTATATCAACCTTTTTTTTATATCATTTATTTTTTTATGGATCGTTTATTAACATCTTGTTTAATTATCTTTTTATATAATATAAAATACAAATGATGAATATTTTTTCCGAATTATCTCATATTTCCGTTTCCGAATATTTTTACCCTGTGACGTCCGCCGGCCGCCATTTTGATAACCGTTTACTTCAAATCAGTACAAGTGGTAACGCTTTGTATGCTACACGTTTTTTCTTGATTTCGTTTCTTGTTGTGAATTGTTGTTTTGTTAAGTTTTTTTTGTTTGTTAATATTGTTATTAACATGCCTAAGCGCACAAAAAAGACTGTCTTGGGGAGTCAGGCACGGGAGTTCGTTATTCGACTTCGTGACTACTTCGAACGAGAACTGCAAAACGACGGACCGTTGTTACCACTCAATCGAGTTGTGGAACGAGTGGCTGAAGCACTTGATATTGGCCGCAATACAGTTTCATGTGTAACACGAGAGAAATATGGACAAGAAGGAATGTCTGAGAATAGACTGTCTACACCTAACAAAAAGCGGACAAAAGTAAAGCCAATTACAAACTTGGATAGTTTCGCTAAAGATGCGATCAGAAATCACATTTACGGTTATTTCAGTAGAATGGAGTTACCTACATTGCCTAAGCTAGTAAAATCTTTGAAGGATGCCGAGTTATTCAGTGGGAAGATGACCTCTCTAAGGAATGTGTTAAAAAATATTGGCTTTACTTTTAAAAAAATTAACAAACGAAAGATTATCATGGAAAGGACTGACATTGCTTTAGCGAGATGTACGTTTTTAAGAAAAGCAAAAACTATTGAAAACTGGCAGAAAATTGTATTTTTGGATGAAACGTGGCTAAATGCAAATCATACAATTGGAAAAACTTGAACCGACAACACTGTGCATTCGTGTACCAAAGTACCGGAAGGAAAAGGTGAGCGTTTAATAATTTGCCATGCTGGGACAATGAGTGGGTTTATCCCTAACTGCTTATTGGCTTTCAAATCGAAAAAAACTACAGATTATCATGAAAAAATGAATTTTGATAAATTTAAAGATTGGTTTACGTGTCTTTTAGACAACTTAAATGAGCCTATGACTATAATCATGGATAACGCACCATACCATTCGGTACAAATAAATAAACCGCCGAATCAATCTAACCGCAAGTGCGAATTAATAAAGTGGCTCAATGAACAAGGCATTGTAGCTGATAGCTCTATGTTGAAATCGGAGCTTATATCCTTGGTCCGGCGTCATAAGCCGCTGTGTCCTACATATGCGCTGGACGAATTGGCGAAAGAAAGGGGCCACCAGGTCTTGAGGCTGCCACCGTACCATTGCCAATACAATGCCATTGAACTTATTTGGGCCCAAATTAAAGGTAATTAAAATTTTAGCTTTTATTAATGGACTCAATTCCGATTTAACTAATACCAAAACAATATAACTTCTAACAAACTTAAACTTTAAGGATACGCTGCAAGACATAACACCGCGCCTCCTTTTACTGCAAACAAGATGCTTAAATTACTCAACGAAGCCATCAATAATGTACAACCTGAAGACTGGTCAAATGTTGTTGAAAAAACGAAAAAAGTTATAATATCTGACTGGGATCGTGACGTTCACTTCGACAACGAAATGGATTCAACATTAGTTATAACTTTAAATGGTTCAGAGACTGAGTCAAGTGACAATTCGGAAATTACAAACTCTGATGTAAGTTTAGGTTGCCATCCCTTAAGCGAATAAAATATTGTGTTCTCTATATAACGTTTGTTTTATTTACCATACTAAAGTAATTTTCCCCTAAATTGCTATGTAAGAACTAATAAAATAACTTCGTACTCTGTGCATGTACATAATAAACCTATATTATAATGCAATTAATATGAATCTACACATTACACTGTACATGTAGTATTTACGGTACATAACCTATAGTAATTACTTTGACACACAAAAAGTTAACATAAGTTTTAGTAATAACAAAAAATTAAATGTAAAATATGATTATAATAATTATCGAGAATTTCGTAGCAGTAATTTCCCATCTCTAAAAAAGTCGATGACATAACGTTACATGCATAAAGATTAACATCGCTTGAAAACGTTTTAAACTTATTTCATAGTATTTACACCGTAAATGAGTAGAAGTTTGGTAAAAATGATTTAATTTAGTTGTGTTACCAATGATTTAGTATTTTACGCCTGTAATATTCAGGATAGCTCAGAATTTTTTTACGATCCGATTGATCACTAAAATTTTCAATAGTGTAAAGGAACGGTTTGTCTAATGTCATACGCACGATCCTACAGCGCAGGCTCTATAGTTACAAAAATAAATGATTTGATTTGTGTTTTTCGTTCATGAAGTCTATATAAAGCTTTGGACTGCCAACAGCCTACTGAATTTAATTATTGCGGTGTGGCCCGCCGCTGCTGTAGTATCGGTATCGCGAGCCTTTATACGGATGCGTTGGGTTGAACAGGGATTTTTTCTGAAAACTAGGGATCATTATATAAATATCTTTATTCATATAAAAATGACTATACAATATTTTTTTGATTCATACCTACATAAATACAAATTTAACAATAACAGTAAGAAATAATAAAAGTTATTTACAGTTTCGTACTTTTTACAAAAACTTTGTACCTACTTACATTTATTATGTTGCTCGATTTCGGGTATTATAAGTAAAAACAAATACTACACATCTATAGAGGGTGCTACGGGAATGCGTTGTAATATTTGAAATAATGCTGCGCATACAAATGAACAACTTTCTCCAAGAAAACAATAGTAAATTCCGTTAAAAAAAAATACTTCCCGAAGGTATAGGTATTAATTTTGATCAGCTGAGAACATTTTGTATGGCATGGGCAATAGTTAAGTACATGAAGTACTTTTTCGTCATACATACGGTAGGTATTAAAAAAATAATTACCTTCTACACTAAAACAATTAACTATTATAAACATTTTAATACAGTAAGACTATTCTTAGTGATGAAAAGATTGCATCAGTCGAAAATTATATACTAGACACCTAAGTAGTTTATCTAAAAAAATATATGACAAGGACTGAATGATAGTTTACGAGATCATTTCATTGTTGTAAAAAATTATAAAGTAAGTAAATGATGGACATTCTCAGAAACAATTTCTTGAATCAAAGACGAGAAAAGGTGTAAAGAGGAGCACCAAACTCAAAAAATGATGCTATATCGAGGGAAGGATGGGGCTATCGCTAATAAAAAATCCGCTAGTGTCGCTAGTTGCTTGTCAGGTCTGTCTGTCATTCTCTACCAATGAGAGACAAGCTTAGAGTTAAAAATAAGTAAACTCTAGAGTGCGCCTAACATACTATGTAGGTATATCTCAAAACCTAATATTTCCTTAATAATATCGGAACAATCGATATTTCCGCATAAACATCTGTTGTCGCTTGGAAAATCACTTAGATCAGTATACGAGCGTAAGTAGTAATAACAGCAAAAAAACTTGCTTACGTTCGGCACAACGCGGGCTACCAGCGATGCGCGCACTTTATGCTTGTCTATGTATACTCTAAGGAGTCAAGCTATTGGCCTGTGATTAATGGAAATTGACAGATAGATTTCACTCGACACCAGCATCCCTAGCGGGTTTGAGACTTGCGGTAGCCCCAATCGCTTTACCATGTTTTAGATATATTTTTAAATAAGTTCCCTATTACTGGGTTGATACGACCGATGAGATTTCCTTTATACTACGTATTCTATCCGCGGTCAATTACAATTCCTAACAGTAAAAAATTTAATTAAACGAACAATACAAAAAAAAATGAAATCAAAGTAAAATGCAGACACCTTTTAGAACCCAAAATCAAGGATTGTACGATGTTTATGGATTTGGACGATAATAAGAAGATAAGATTCTTTGGAAAACAATATTTTTTTTAAATTCCTTAGGGTATACACGATAAAAAATATCTGTTCCTATTTAATTGATGTTTGGTATACTGAAAATGGCACCTCGGTGTAAAGGAAATCACTTCGATATCAACCCTGTATATATATAAACAGTGATTTTATTTCTAAATTGTAAGGGCAATCATTTTTTTTTTCAGGAGTCTTAAAAAAGTAGGTGTGGTAATATTTTGCATGTTATTAGTTTAAAATCAAGTCATACAATTTTGGGTACCCTTCAAATCGACTAGTGGTACAAAGTGGATTCATGTTTTAAATTTATTCATCTATATTTAAGCGAATTCAAAGAAGCTTCTCAATTCAATACGTAATATTATTGGAACTGCATCATATTCACATGACAATCTGTAAGGGCTTACAATCAATTATACAAAATTTTATAAATATATGTATGTTAGTCTATTCATTTCTCCGAAAGTATTGATCGGATTGTGACTAGTGGCTTTCATTAACTTTAACTTCGGGAACAGTGCAAGTTACATCGGGATTGGTTTAGTAGTTTTCAAGATATGGACTAATACGTGTAAGTGCGACGACCTGGCTTATTGAAACGAGCTAACGCTGTGGTGTTAAAGGGTCAAAATCTCAAAATGTTAGTCAAATTTTTAGTGCACATAATTATAAATTACAAAAGAAGTCTGCTATATTATCATACGCGAAAGTTTTATAATAAAATGAAAAAAAAATACATGTTTTATTATTTCTACGTCAAAAAGAGTGGTTTAATATTGTTAAAGGCTAGCAGTTTAATGCTAAAGCATATACAACGACTGATCGTTGAATGAATATGTACATAACTAATTTATAATTTATATGGTTATATTTATATACTAATAGGTCAGTCACAATCACTACGATCGAGGTAGTTAGAGAGGATTAAAATAATCTTCTTAATTATATAAAATATTCCATAAAATAATCATGTGTCATACTCTTTCCAAGCGCCCGGTTAATTTATTTAGTTTGCCTATAGAACCTTTAGGATCTGGTGATAATGAACTCCACTGAGTTGATACACAGTTCTCGAATTTATGATGACCACAAACTAATTTGTCGTGGAATTCGTTATCGGACTTTAAACAGGAACCTAAAACGTTATAAAATTCTGAGCTTAGTCCATCGATCCACTCTTTTAAATCTTGATGCATTCTCTGTACATTTGATTGGGAAATTTTTTGCAACAATATACTTTCTTCATGATCAGGAATAAAGTTCTTCACCTTGAGATATGAAAAGTTTTTGTATGAATTTTGTGAACCACTATGAATGATACTTGATTCTTGAGGAGATAAGTCTTTACCTGAAAAATATTCTAGGGGCGATATAAGAAACTTAGTTGATACGATTATTTTATTTTGGTCAAATAAACCCACTTTCCAAATTCCCGGCAAGAGTGGTGCTTTTAAATTGGGTTTTATAAAGTTAGTTAAATTAGTTTCATCTACGTGTATATTATTTACATCACCGATCGCCCCTGTAGGATCTAACCAGACAATAGTTAAATTTTCTGTTTTCTTATCTATTTGAGCCGAAAATTGATACTGTAAAACGGGTTCAGAGAGGGGGCCTAAAACATTTGCTAAATTCCTAAACGACATTTCTTTCTGATCATAATCAGAACTTACTTTAAAAATTTTAATATTATCAACATAAGGATTATCAAAATTTAATTCCATATGTTTTTTAGGCTTATACCAAGTCTCTATCAATATTTCTGTACGATCGTTTATTATTGCTTTGTGTATAATTAAATTTCCCTTATAAATATCTGCATAATTATAAGAAGTAATTTCAATTATTACATCTGGTTCTATACGACAACCTTCCTCTAACAGAATTCTAGCATTATGTCGCACTATGCTTCCAGCGTGAGTTAATATTATGTCATCTGTACTAGCAGTTAAATCTTCTATATTATAAATGCTTTGCCAATATGCCTCTAAATTAGGCAATAGGTAATGATCCTTAAATCCTATATATTGCTCTACTCTATTTATTATTTCTTGATTGATGAAAGGCTCAAATTTTCTTGCAAAAAATAACTGTCGGTCTTGAGTATTTTGTATTCTAGGCCAGTCTTCGGTTCTGAAATCGTTTGGAGAACAACCACACCAGTCTACAACATGTTTATGTTGACATTTGCAGCCTAATTTTCGTTTCCAGTTAGTGACATGCAAATTATTATCAACATATGAATCACAAAAATGTGAATTCCTTAATGCAGTATGAAAAAACGATTCTGCTGGTAAAAGAGTATGCCGAAATATAACATCCAGTCCAGCCAACAGGTCATCTTGTTTCCCAATGACGTATGAAACAAATTCTGGCGATAATGCAATCCAATCACTGCCACCGTCAATCACTATTCCTCTGGGCAGCTTCCTTTCTCCGACGCGCCACATATGCGTGTCACATTCAATGAATGTTTTGTCCAGACCTTGTTTCTTAATAAACCTTTGTACTTCGCGTCCATGGGATTTCACAAAATTAAGACCTTTATTTGCAGCGAGGAAGTTTTCCAGTTCTTCTAACGACTTAATGGGAAAATCACTTTCACTTAAATTTATAACATAATCCCACTGCCAGTTGAGTGCCATAAAATCTTTCATAGCTGTAAGCAACATTGTGAGCAATGATGCACCACCCCATATCGTAGAATATCTACTCGATGCCAGTTTTATATTAGGAAACTGTTTAACTAAAGCAGATAGTTTCCGATGCAAATAGTCTTGCCGCTGTAACAAATAAATAATTGTTTATAATAACCGGGTTGAAATTGTCTCCCTGCTGGACCCAGGCCTCTATCCATATAGAGGAATAACGGAAAGCATTGGTCATTCATTATGGGATAATTATTACATAAATTGGAACTATACACAAAGAAAGTTTCAGCCTTAACAAAATGACAAAGGGAAGAACGTCGTGGGTTCACGGGCCATTTTTACCTACTTTTATAGGGCAGGGACCCGATCTAACATCAACCTTCACCAATCTGTTTACCGGATAAATCTTGAATGTAGACGAAAAAATCCAAAAACACTTGCCTATTAAAATATAGTCATGGTCATATTTTTGTATCAATATATTATGTTTTTTTATGCTTTACCCACTTGATTATCGTTATAAGAAACCCGACATAATACTCGTCGAGCGTGTTGGCGTGCCATGTGAAAGGCCTTAAGGAAAGTGTTTCTTTGAGGAAAAAAATAGCCTTGACCCTATTTTAAAAGACAAGTGTGTCTGGATGTATTCGTCTATATTCGAGACCAGCTAATGCAGGCGGCGCCGCCAGTGTGGGTGTCGGTTACCGTGGCAAAAAGTAGCCCAAGTTCTTTCTTAGGATTCAAACTTACCCCATACCAAGTTTTATCAAAATCAGTTCAGCGGTTTAGCCGTTAACGTAACAGACAGAGTTACTTTCGCGTTTATAATATTAGTATCGATTGGAATGAACAACTATTTTCGGAACTATTTATTTTATGTATTTACAAATAAGCGAAAGTTTCTTTCTGGGTACAATTTTAAACTAAACGCGCACGATGTCGTGGGCGAAAACTATTATGTTGTATAAACGATATAGGCTGGTTTTATAATCACGCGTTCATCAATAGCGCCTTTCAGACGTGCTGGCAAATGCATTATAGTTTCGTTGTTGAATCGTGTCGCTAGTGAGGTAGACTGACTGACGCGTTACTGTAATTACTTATGACGAAAATACATAGCTGTACACTGCAACGAATATCTACTATACTAATAGCGATACTAAAACTTATTTCATCCTGGCATTAAGTTTACATACTTTAACATAAATTAAAAAAAAAAATATTAAAAGTTTGACTTACTTTATCTACATGTATGTAGAAGTAATGGTTGCTTCTATATAAAGCGTTAATTAACCGATGAACTTGTCTCAGTGCACGCCCATTCAATGTCAATAAGAAAACAATTTGTACAGGTTCCTTTTTCGTACTTGTTGTCTGTGTGACTCTTGGCTTAAATTCTGTAAATCAAATAATAAAATTGATAGGTAGATAGACCAGAACCATTTATTGTTATGAAAACATGATACAAGAAGCTATGTCGAAACCAATAACATAATATGTTATAAAATACTAACAATTTGGTTTATTGTATATTATACAATAAACCAAATTGTTAGTATTTTCTCATTATGGTTACTTTGTCTACCGCTTAATTTAGACGTGGTTGTCGACAAGGCATCGTACCAGAACAAACAACTCAAATACAAAAAAAGCAGACATGCCAACCTGGGACAGTCAAAAAGAAATTGTATTTAATGAATCCATGCTAAAGCCGGAGTTGGAAATTTAACATCGATGGAATTTGCAGGCAATTCTATACTTCGTTTACCAAAATGTCACCCGGACTTAAATAGGTACAATAGAAATGGCCAGGTCCCAAATAAAGGGATTTGTCGACGGCAAAAATGTAAGTTGGAACCTTACATGGATAACTGACCGGGGTTAATGAAAAAGTAAATCTAATGGGAGCAACAGAATGGGGGAAATTATGCACCAAGATGAAAAAAATAGAGGTCGATTATTGTATAAGAGATCATTTGTGGTCGAATAAGAATTCGATCGAATAAAAATATTCTGTCATGATGACAGAATATTTTTTTATTCGCATAGGTTGATGATTCTGACTCAAATGATGATGAAAGCTTAAGTGACGACAGCGACGACGATGAAATGGCCACCTCTAGCACCAACACTGCGTCCACATCTGGTTTTCACGACACCCAACACGACTTAATGCAAGGAGTTTCTAAATTACCATTTTTTTTTTTGTAATTTGATCAAATATTATATTCTATTAAATATAATAGGTCTTTTGCCTACTAAAATACGGAATTATATTTTCAAATTCAGGCATTTTTATTGATTAATGTTTTGTTTTCACTAAATTTGTATCTTTTTCATGAATATGGACAGGACAAAGATACGGGTAATTATGGAATACGAGTTCCGGCGCGGTAGCAATGCCGCATAAACGGCTCGCATCATGTACGGACGAACGCACAACTCGTTATTGGTTTGAATGCTTCCAACATGGAATTTTTTATCTAAAATATGAATCCAGTGGTCGCTCAAAAAATAAAGTCAACAGCAACGAATTATAGGCACATGAAGCCTTTTTTTTTTTGTTTGGGCGGGGGAATCCTCATGGACACCCGCTCACTCAGGGGAGCGAACGGGTAGTGTCAGACTCTTACTGACTAAACCTGAACCGCCGTGCTACGTCATCCGCGTGTTGTGCTGGTGCGTGGCAATGCATTGCAATTCATCACGCACCAACCGCGGGGTCCGCCGGCCAATAGGGGCCAGCGGATCACTATCGTGATGGTTTGGAGACCGACGTGTAAAGAGCGTCGGCCTCTCCGCCTCATACTGGGCACATGAAGCCTACGATTCTCAATCTACGGCTGACCAACAGCTTTCAACGTTATCATTAAAACAATATTGATCCATTTGCGTCAAATTCGCAAGGTAAAAAACTTAAGTAACTTAGGTAATGAGTGCCGCACAAACTGAACGTTCGCCAGCGCGACGAACGCATTGTGGTATATGCCTGGCTGGCGTAGCTTAAAAGACACAGAAACGAAGGGATTTTGAACAGCATTATCAGCAGAAAAATAGATTACTTTTTATAATCGTAATCATCATATTGGTTAGACCCTGATTCAGGCCCTACGCCATGCCCCAAACGGAAATTTACCTACCCGTAAAAAAGTCATGGTCGCAGGTGGTCTAACCGCGACCATGACTTTTTTACGACAAATGGCACGATCATTACTGCCGATGTATACTGTGAGAAACTGAAGGAAACAAAGCCGCGAGCGAAAGGCTAGTTCAAAAATAAACCTAGTCCTTGCGTGCGTGAGTGAACCTAATAGCAAACACACCTGTATGGACCGGTGTTATGGGGCGTAATGTCAATACGTGAAAATAAGCATGTTTGTGCGATACTGACTGCACGAATGCTCGCTTTGTAACATGTTACATTACGCCCATAACACATCTTTGTAGCCAACTAAACATTTACATCTTCATACATAAGAACCAGTATTAACTAGTATATAAGTTTAATTGAGCTGTATTAATCAGTTTTAAATTTTACAATTTAACACTTAAAACCATGGCATTACTGATAACTTTTTAAAGGGTAATGTTCAGAGATAAGGAATACATACTTTATGCATTTAGTTAATTATCATACATTAAAAACTATATATAATATCTTATTTTTATTTATCATTATTATTGCAAAGATGTTGTTAAGAGATAACAAACTTTAACTTACTTGATAACCCAGTTTGATAAATATTCATAGTGAAGTACCCTCCACAATGTTGTGTTGGATCACCAGGACATTTCATGTCACACATTTCTTCAGCAACTGTGCCTGACAGCTGGGGTACACTTTCTCCACAAAAGCACTCAGATCTAGAACATTATTAAACTTCTATGAAAAAGCTAAAGATTAAAATAAAAAGCTTGGATATCTTGTATATTTTTAGATACACCTGCTGAGACTGATAATTGGGTGGCCTTCCAATTGTAGCATTTTAAACATATTCATGAAGTTATATATAAACAGATAGGACCATCTTATTGATTGACTTCTTATAAGAAAACAAACTTTTTAATTCATTGGAATCATTGTTTTTTTACACTAGCTGTTGCCTGACGCTCCACCTGTGTCGGTGTTGGTTATCGCAGCTAAAAGTAGTATATGTCCTTTCTTAGGATCCAAGCTACCCAAAATTTTCCTAAAATATAGTTCGGTTTAATGATTTCTGAGTTAGGTACTTTCGAATTTATAATATTAGCATGATTGATGTTCCCCAAATACTCAAACACATCTGTACCAATTTGGAAAATTCCTTTTTTATTTGAAAGGGTATACAACCTAAGTGATCCCCTGCTTATCAGGTCAGGATGTGATGATAGGATCCCAGG
The DNA here is from genome assembly GCA_932294365.1 of Diachrysia chrysitis. NCBI lineage: Eukaryota > Metazoa > Arthropoda > Insecta > Lepidoptera > Noctuidae > Diachrysia > Diachrysia chrysitis. Next base: position 7,309,484 of record OW028653.1, read on the forward strand.
GAAATTGAGGGTAATGTCCAATTTTTATGGGTATGAGTTGTATTTCAAGTTTTTCATTGATTCTCTTCTAATTTGTAATGATTATCACTTACTTTAAAGGTTGTTTGGTTTTTGAATAAAACTTTGTTTATGTTCAAAAGATGCATAATGCATTGTCAAAAAGTGTTATTATTCCTATATTGGAGAAATCCCTTTAAACCCTTTTTTTTAGGGTTCCGTACCTCAAAAGGTAAAAACGGAACCCTTATAGGATCACTTTGTTGTCCGTCTGTCTGTCTGTCTGTCTGTCTGTCAAGACCTTTTTTCTCAGGAACGCGTGGAGGTATCAAGCTGAAATTCATATCAAATACTCAAGTCTATGGTCTCTTGGAGCTGTGAAAAAATCAAACTTCTAAGTCAACGCGATCAAAAGATACTCCCGTTTATGCCGCAAAATTCCGCAAATTTTCGAAACTCGCACGGGAATCAAAACCTACAGGGTACTTCCCGTGAACTCAGAATCTTGAAATTTGGTACGAAGTAACGTCTTATAGTACAGATAAAGGAAAAATTGCGAAAACCGTAAATTTTTAGTTACATCATATAAAAAAAAATATTTCTGATTTTTTTTTTTTTCATTCTGCAATTATCATACCATAACTATGACTCGATCGTAGTGATGGGTGAACTTTTACTTATATACCTACAGGTGTGTACGGAACCCTCGGTGCGCGAGTCCGACTCGCACTTGGCCGGTTTTTTTAAACCAATAATAAAACTTATTGCTTTTTAAAATCCAACAAGTAAGAAAGTGGAATAGTGGTAAACTGGTAATTATACTGCCCATGAAAATCTCCAACATATGAGGTCTTGAAGCTGTATTATCCACTGTGGTTTACCATAAATTTCATTACTTATTTAGCATGAATATGACCATGATTGTTATTTAGAGAATAAAAGTCAATCCAATTATTATTTCAGCAAATATAGGTATAATAGTTTTCTGCAGAGTAACAGCAAAGCAATATATTTCTATAAGTAGTGTTTAAATTATATAATAAACTCACGCATATTGAACTCCAGCATAAATAAAACCACCTTGGATGCAAATATCCAAGCAGGCCATTGGTGAATTTGTGTTGGCATAATTTCCATAAAAACCTGTCAGCAATCTCATTTTCTTTTCATCTGCATAACATCCTAAATGTTTACCAAATGTCGTTTCTTCTCGATTGCAGAAATTTGGCAATTCTTCTGAATAAAAATTCCCATTTTGAATAAGACAAGTTTTATTAACAATTTGCTGTTTGCAATTTTGCGTCTTAGCACGATGAATGGCCGAGATAGCTTCTCTGCTTTTAATTTCACACGGAGGTTTGAAATCAAGTTCTTCTAATCTAAGATACGCAGAGGGTTTGTTATTAATCTTATTACTATTGGATAAATCTTCATCATCACTGAACCCAAAACTGTTTTTTCTAGCAGAAACTTCACCCACGACTTGTCGAGCAAGAGATACGTAACCATTCTTTTTTAATAGATTGTCATTTATAGCTGGAAATAAACTAATAGCGATAAAAATATGAATGAAAAAGGCAAGTAAAACTGTTATCACAAACCACTTGGTATATTTGTAATATAATCTTCTAAAAGTTATCGCCATTTCAGCAACAATATTTTATGTAGGTAACACAATTATTTGAAACACTACATAATTCCTATAACATATTTATTTACTTAGAATTCTAATGAATGTCTACATTGTCCTGATTTAAGGTTATAATTTAAATTTACACATATTTATTGTTGTCCAGTTTGGTTACCGCGACGTTCCTATTGGTTATTACTTTATTATTGACAGCGTTGCCTATGCTACAATCTTAAAATTACCCATAAATGTCTGTTAAAATAACCAAAACTGGGGAGAGGACGATCTGGATTCCCGACATTCTGGATTACCCACAGAAAATATGTGGAACGTCGAGAATAGAAAAAAAAAACTAAAAATCAGCCCTTTTTAACAAAATAATAATAAAAATGTACTAAAATAATAACTATAAAATACCCTTCGGGGCAAGCCGTTACCTCATCATGAGAATAACGCAATACCTGATATCAACTTGCTTTTTCCAACTTTGAGATATAAATCAAAAAATGTATATGAAGGTCTATGTAAGAGCATCCATCCGCAAGGCAGCTTGTGGCGAGCTGTTTGTGAGTAGCGACACAACGGACCTGAATGCTCCAGAGAGTCACTCCTTAGAAGGGCTCCCAGCTCTTTCTTGCCTTAGCTGGCTGGCTAGAGAGGAGTCGCTTGAGCTATATGCTCAGGGGTGGAAGTGTCTAATGGCGTAATAGCGAGGAAACCCGCTCCGGGTCCGTCACTGTGACCCGCGAAGGCGAAATCGGGGCCGCACCACTCGACACCCCTAGCCGTTCGCACTGGTGTTACCTTCTGCTGCCTACCGTGGCGGTTATGTTGGGGGACCCATCTGGTGAGATGGCGAGTCACCACCTGCCTATTTGATTGCATTAACATGTGTTAGAAGGCAGGTGTCATAGTTTTCCGATTTAGTTCTAACAACCAATCCACTAACATCTATCTACACATAGCCTAGATTTTTTTTTTATTCAGAATTTACAATAGCTTTGTATCTACTTTAGACCGTTCATATCTGTTCTTACATAGAGCAGAGGTGGATGGGCCCTGGTAGATGCCCCATCCCAGTTTAGAGTAAAGTTCTCAACAAGGCCACTGCGTGTTGGACCTGTGTCCCCACGTAAGCCTTTCAAAGGACCGGGTATTCTCGCAACTGAGGATAGCCCGTGAAAAATAAGAGATACTATAAAATAACCATGAAATGATGTTTTGATTATCAATTAAATTTCAAACTATCCCCTTGTTTAATGTTTGTTCTCGGGGCTCCATAAATGCTACCACACTATCAGTATTTAATCGAGTTCCATTCTCTGTACGTTTCGACAACCACATAAAATTGTTTAGTATTTGTTTTGATTTTAGAAATTAATTCCAGTTTTGTGTTTTTACCGTGCTAGAAAACGGTATTTCATTCATTCATAATTTATGTATTTAATTCATACAATTAACGTGCAATTAACTGTACAACTTACAACCAGATTAAGTACCGACGTGTATTGTTTTGACGTTTTTATTTAAATCAAAGTTTTCCTAATACGTCAAGTAAAGCTATAACGATAATACTTCAAAATCCTTTCATATTCCACACATCATTGTTCTACCCTCAGATTACCTACAGGAGTATGACATTGCCCGCAGTTTGGGGAATTCCCCACAAATTGGCAACGCTATTGTCAGCTCCCTCTTGTTGTCAACTTGTTGTGGACAGTGACAACTATTGAACTGCTGTATTGCCAATTCGAAAACACTTAGGGCAAGTCATATGATGATTTTCTTTAGGGTAATCATAATTATTATATTAATTTACTATTTTATTTTAGCGTGCTTGCTGCGTACTGTAATGTTAATCACGGCTTAGGCTGTGGATTTGAAAGTTACTTAACTGAGTGCCTTAAATTGTACTGTAAAAAGGATACGGAAATTCTGGTGTCACGGCGTCAAGGCCCTATCTACTCGAAGAGGTTTAATTTATTATCTGTTACTGTAATTACGAATACAAAGAGGTTTTATCTTAGTATTTAGATATCAATGTTATTTATCTAAACTTAGAAATTACGCCCGGTAACAATAGTTACTATTTATTACATAAATACAAACTCCCCTTTTTTGTTATTTTATAATGTTCAATGCTATACGAATTATATCAAAGATAAAAAATATGGTAAAGTTAAATGCGGTAAACTTAAGTGCCCGAGAAGTTCATAGTAGTAGGTTTAAGGGCAAGGTTGCAATAGTCACAGCTTCGACAGAAGGGTAAGTTATTTTATTGTTTTCAGTCCGTAGACATATAACCTAACCCACATACCTTATTCCGTACCTACCTAGTTTATGAATGATTAATGTAGTAGTAGTTGACCTGTGGAGAACGTATCTTACATGTATGGTATAAATTACTAGTCTTTACCCTTTGTACCAAACTCCACAGGTCAGTACCATTCGGCAAGATTACCTACAACTATAGTGTAACAGTGTTTTAGTATCTTCTTATCTAGGTACCTCGTACTTAATTCTTATCTCTTTAAAACAACCATGGGATGGTATCACTTACATACACTGAGGGAAGATCCCAGCGCCGTAACGTCCCTATGAACAATGCAAAGGGGTTGGCGACACCACAGTACACAAAGTCTTACTACTACTACTTATAAATCTTGAGGTCACTTGGTACTTTTTAGATTGCCACAGTTATCTGTAAAGCTTAGGCGACAGGGTTCTCGAAATTCCTGCCTAGATAGCGGCGGTATCTAAATATTACTTAGTAGTAATTTTTCATTTTATTAGGGTTCCGTACCCGAAGGAAGCCAATAGGACCGTATTACTAAGCCTCAAATTTTCAGTGTGTTTAACTGTTGCCGCTATAATAACAAATAATAATAAAAATAGTATATAAGTGCTTCATGCGCAAGTCCGACTCGCACTAGGTCGGTATTTGTTAAGATCCTGATCCTCTAAAATCCCTATTCTTTTTAATACTATTCTATATATCTATAAACACTAAAAACTTTTCACTGGCTTAAACCGCGCTGCGCATGCGTCGCAATTACTGTTTGTACCTATTACCTCTGTATCTCACCTTTACTTGCGCGGCTCCGAGGGATTCACAACCTAAAATGTTCAAACAATTGCGTTTCACTTTTGTCAGCTTGCAATCCGATCATCCATTACTTGTTTGTCAGCTGTGAGATGGCAGGATCTGCTTGGGTCCATGCTTTCTGTTGGGATGTGACAAATGAAACTATTTTATTAATAAACACTAACCGGTCTCGGCTTCGCACGGGCGGATATTTTTTGTTTTTAACATTTTGGGATAAAAAATATAGCTTTTGATACTCAGGCATAATGATGCATTCTAATGATGAAAGAATTTTTTTAATCGGTCCAGAAGGTTTTTCGTTCATTCGGTACAAACATACAAATCTTTCCTCTTCGTAATATTATATAGTTACTAGCTTTGCCCGCGGCTTTGCTCCCGTCAACTGATTAACTACCCTATCTATTTTCTCAATTATAAAAAAATATAAGTATCGTTTTACTTATTTTCTTTTATATAAATTTTGTGCTCACATTAACAAACACATAATTATCCAATTTGGTGCAGTCGTTCCGAAGTTATGCGCGTACATACATTTTGGCGATTCATTTTTATATAAATAGATACCTATCTATAATATATTATTATATAGTGTAGACATAAATCTCTTAACGCTGATCTGACCGCTATTAATGCACCGTTAAATTAATACGTTGTTGCGCCGATAGTGGCCGCAGCCACTTGCACATAATAACTACTATCGCAAAATAAAAATAGAGTGGGATGGCTATCCCGAATGCGATTCTTACCTGTCTTGATTTATCGTACCCTCAGACTTATATATTATGTACTTACATAATAATTTAAATGATTTCAACCAACTCAGCCTACAACGGTCCAGGTTCACCAGCTTTTTTCTTTTTTTATTTCGTTTGTCCTTCAAAATATGATTGAGACCACTGTCACTTCATTTTATCAAAACTACTTACTTCTCGGGATAATATAAAACTTCTGACTTATTCTTTGAAGAAACAGCGCATCTTTGGTTTTTGGACTGTTACAATCCACTTTTTAGCCGTGGCCATAACAGAAACTGAGAACGAAGTATGTACATAGATCTTCTAGTAGGTAGAGAAGAGGTTTTTCTGTCCCTCCTCCCTTCATCACCAGACAATCGCCACTCTTTTTTAAATTAGCTATAAGCTAATCGTAAAAAATGTTCTAGTCAAATCCTGTCCGTCTGCTGTGTAAAGGCTTAGGTAGGTATATTTACAGTAGAATAAATACTATATTTTGAATCGTATGATAACGATAATTTCAGAATACGAAGCCTCTAAAAGATTTTAATGAATAATTCTTCTATTTCCAGCATTGGTTACGCTATAGCTCAGAGATTAGGAAATGAAGGAGCTTCTGTGATAATAAGTAGTAGAAAAGAAAGTAATGTAGAAAGTGCAGTAAAGAACTTACGTAATGAAGGCATTACTGTTGAAGGAGTTGTATGCCACGTAGGTAATGCAGATCAGAGAAAAAACCTGTTCGATGTTGTAAGTACTAGAATTACGCAACTAATCAACGCCATACATTTTATTAAAAAAAAAACCGATTTTGTTCGGATCAGAATTGATATTATTTCGGGTCTAATTAAATAACAAATTAAAATTGTTTCGGTTCGAAATACGGGTTAATACCAGCGAAGTAATACCAGCGAAGCGAGCCAAAAAAACCCGTAACTAAACGGTATTTTTCGAACTGTTCCCTCCTGAAAATTCGAATGGTTAACCAAATAATTAACACAAGAAATCTACGTCTATTTGTTATTTAGTAATCGGTGTGGTGGGAGCTTCCATACATATCTAGTAGACTAGAATGGTGTTGTGCAGGATTTTTTAAAAATAATTTAGGTATTAAGTACTATTAGATGTAATAATTATTATGATAACTTGCACTATTTTTACATTTCAGGCTAAATCAAAATTCGGGGGCTTTGACATACTTGTTTCTAATGCGGCAGTTAATCCTGGCGTTGGACCGATACTAGAGGTAAAGTTAACTTATTTTAACCGAAAGAAAACGGTATCTTAAATAATAATTAGTCGAAACGAATTTGCCAAAATTTAAGAACGGAGCTGATTACATTTTATATTTTCCATTTATAATACCTACTGTACAGTACACTCCTCATGTGGAGAAGAAAAGAGCATTGATCACCACGGCTGCTTACTTGCAGGTTGGAGATTTCAGATTTCAATTTATGAAATTTAGATTTTCCGCGATGTTTTCGTTCACCAATTGTCAGTGATGTCTCAGAATAATTATTAAGAAAGAAAATAGGTAACTCTGAACAAGTCACATCCACACAAAATCCGTTTATTGAACCGCTAGGCCATCACATTTTGATGATGATATTTTGAATTTGATGTTCGTTTAATACGTTATTTATATATTTTCGTATATTACACATCTATATAAACATATTTGCGACACACATGGATTCTTGATTGCCTATTTTACTAATATGCAACGAAGTCGTAATGCTAGAATAGTTTAATTTATTTTTTAGACTGAAGACAACGTGTGGGATAAGATATTTGACATTAATGTTAAGTGCGCCTGGCTTTTAGCAAAGGAAGCATATCCCGAACTTATTAAAAGAGGCGGAGGCAGCATAGTATTTGTTTCGTCTATTGCAGGCTATCAACCAATGGAGGTATATATTTAACAACACTATCACTTTTAAAGTGTTACACGCAGATTAATAAAAAGCGAAACTGTTATGTCCGGTTTTTGTTTTTTATTATAATAAGACCGCCCATACACAGACTGTTTGAATAAATAGCCAGTGATTAACATAATCGGATTGCTCGAGTTGTAACGTGCGCCTCTCGCTTGCTCCTTGTTTTGTCGACCGTTCGAAGCTGTCAACTGCTTGAAGCAGTCAGTCCGTGCATGGCTTAGTTCCTATTTATCAAATGGAATTCATCTAGATTCTAGAACATAGGCAAAATTGCAGTTGAACTGAGTATGCAACGCCACCTGCGTGATTTATGTTAATACAATTAAGAATTCCTTAACAGAAATCATTTATTTTTTAATGTTTAAACATTTGTAGTTTTATTGCTTCAATATAAGACAGCCTTAATTAAGTATCGTGTTTTAGTTTTCCGTTTATATTTCAGCCTTTAGGAGCATACAGTGTGAGTAAGACCACTCTTTTGGGGTTGACTAGAGCTATAGCCAATGAAGTAGTACATGACAATATAAGAGTAAATTGTGTTGCCCCAGGAATAGTAGCAACGAAATTTGCATCTGCGGTAAGTTCTGTTTTGTAAATAACTCAGAAAACATGAAATTGAAATATAAACGAGATTAATTGTTTTTAGATAACGTCATCAGAAGCAGGTAAAGAAAAAAGTTTATCTATTGTGCCAATGAACCGGTTTGGCAAACCTTCCGAAATTGCAAGTTCAGTGGCTTTTCTAGCTTCAGATGATGCCAGTTACATAACTGGAGAAACTATAGTTACAGCAGGAGGAGCATATGCTCATCTATAGTGTTTACAGGGATTATGAAGAATTATGAGCTTTTAGTGGTCAATTGGGTTTCATAGAGGTTTTTTGGTTTATATAAATAATTTTATATTTTCATAGATTACAAATAAATGAACATGGATATATTTCATAGTAAAAGTTTTACTTACAGAAACTGCATTCTAAACATTCTTAGATACATGGCATGTTATTAACTTATTACATACTTATTACTTAAATATCGTTTAATCATCATCAGAATCAAGTAATTCAGGTTTTGCTAAACCAATAGACCTCAGCAGATTGCTGGTTGGTCCTGTTGAAGCTTTTTCTTCTTTCATGCTCTGCATTATATTTGCCATTATATTAGTCTTATCTTTTAAATTTTCCTTTGAATTATTTTGAAGTTTTACTTTTAATTCTTTATCACAATCATCACTATCATCATCATCATCATTTTCATTATAAAACATTTCATCGTCAGAGTCTTCTTCACTTTCTATACATTCTGTTTTCTCTTTACCATGTGTACTTAAGACCTTTAACATTTTTTCTATACATGATACAAATTGGTCTGATTCAAAGTCAACTTCATTACTTTCAGACTCTTCAATGTGTTCTCGTTCTATTCCTTCAAAGTCGGATGTTTGCTTTAGAAAAGATGTTAATTCCTGTGTAAGAGTTTGAGATGAAATGTCATCAATATTTTTTAACTTTGTTGTTTTGCCATAACGGGAGTAAAGCAAGTCATTTAATTCTTCTGGGTTTATATTAAGCCAGTCTTCATTATCGTCTTTACCAACCAAATGTTCTCCTAAATTACTTTTTAATGAATTTTCCAATCTAGTAAAATCGTTTGTCTTCATAAGTTGTGTTATATTATGATGAAATACATTAGATCTTACTGGACATTCTATGACAGAAAAATAATGTTGGGCTCTTTCTAGTAATTGCTGGTAATCATTTGATCCTTCAATATTATTTTTAAAATATCCATTTTGTTTTAAACTCTGTAGAAAAGTTTGGTATTCTTTTGATGATAGTGTGTCAGTTACTGAAGCTTTATTCATTAGCATTTGATATCCACACATTAATTTCAAACCCAAAAGGGTCTTTTTGTCATTACTATGATACTTAGCTTGATTTATAAGCTTAGAATGCACAAGTGTTGCATACAAGAATTTCGTAAATTTTACTTCAACCTCAACACAATCATTAAAATCAATTTTTTTACAAGCTTTTAAATCTACACTATCATGGTTACAATAGGAATCGACAATTGGTGAAATAAGAGAAGGTTGCAATGTTAATATTGTTGCTAGAGTAGAAGGTAACTTAACTGTGGTTCTATGAATGTTTTCGGATATTTTATCAGGGTAAGTTCCGATACGATTTAAAATTGCTTGTTCAATGTTATGAGTTACTTGCGTTAGCTCTGGTAAATTATTTATCTGTTGTAAAGCTTCATCCAATCCCAGCTTCTGTTTTAAAGCAATAACTTCTGGTGGGATTATATGGATGTGATGATTGTGTATAAAAACCTGAAACAAAAAAGTTCAAGATAAAAGTTATTTTAGTTAATATGTCTTCTAAGCCCTGTCTTGGACTAGTATTATTCATAGTGGACTGAAATTCTGCTATAACCAATGTGACCAGCAAAAAGGTCATTTATAAATGTGCACAAGTGTATGTGCATAGATTGCTGGGATGGCAGTAGTATATCACAATTAGAGAGAAGAATCTTTCCAAGGCAAGGTGGCTTATACCAACAACTTTGTAACTTGGGGCAGCTACTGAAAAGTTCTAAATAGAAATGGCTATAGGGAACATGCGCAACGAAGGTGCTGCCGACTGGCGTCGCCAATCCGAATCTTGTACTCTATTAACACAGAGTACTTCATAGATGTAGGAATACACTTGAGTACTTTCTATGTCTATTAATACTTGACATTGATATTTATAACAAGTAAACGGAATAAATTTCATTAGAAAATTATTATTCTAGCTAATCATAATGCATTGTTGCATTTCTGGATGTACCACAATACATTTACAAAAAAGAAAATAAATCAAAGAGCATAAAATTTTCCAAGCAAATTAAAAAAAAACGAATGAAATTAACTGAATAAGAACTTTGTAAAATTAAATACTAAATGAAAAGGTAATTCAGAATTCTTTTGTACTATTACCATTTTCACATTGTAAACATTAAATATTTCAGTTTGTCGACAATTTTGCAAGTTATCACAGCTGCATTTTCTTCATTAATTATTTCTTCAACCTCCAATACATGGCCAGCCCGGCCGGAGAGCTTTTAACCTTTCGATGCGATGGTGACGATCATTATTGATAGACGAGAACCAATACTTTATAACTTTTATCATATTCATAAATAATATAATTGAAGAGATAATTATGTTTTAATAATTAAAAACACAATGACAGGGCTGATTAGTTTACTTAAGTATCCGCATAGTGTCTCTTTTGTCGATTTAGTGCTGCCACCTATAGTTCCTGCACATTCCTTATACAAACTGGCATTATAGCAGTAAAAACCTATAATGCAATAATTAAAATACTGACTGTCAATCAAGTCACGGAACAATATAGTATATAGCTATATGGGATTCTTTTTAATTGTTTTTGATGAATGGGATTAGCCAATCTACTAAGACAAGAGCCGACAAGAGACTACCAAAATATTGTAGAAAATTATTAATAGTAAAATATCAGTTTCTATTAATTTCAAATAAGTTAATAAATATAGAAAAAAAAAATTGCCATAAATACCAAATTAAAAAATTATGCCTATACTAGGAACTTACCCGATTCTCAGTGTTTTCTGGATTTGCCCAAGACTGCAAATAATTTGCAGCTTCAATTAAAAGGAAGTCACCATCATTGTCTTTTGCTTGAATAATTAAATCTTTGTACTGCTTAGAAATTTCTAATACAACATGAATAATAAACCATTCATCTTCTATGTTATCACCAAAACAGGTATTGCTACAAAGATGTAAAGGTGCTTCTGTAATCACAACATATAATAATTTCATTCTTCATAAAATACAAAACATATTCTATGGGTATGTACTCTGTTAACTTAGGTAATTTACAAATGTACATTTCATCTTAAAATTTTACTGATTTACTAAACAAAAAATTACTAACAATTTAGTCAAATAATGATCAATATTTAAATTAAAGTCATTGCAAGGTTTATTGAATTTTGTACCAAAGCATGTGTATTATACAGGATAACAAATAATTATATAAAGATATATAATAAGGATAATAAATTAATGATTGAGTACAAAGTTCACACAGGAAGAAGGTAAAAAAAGGACGAAAGACAAAAACACAAAAACTTTTTAAAAATACATAGAGATCCTCACCTGATTCAATGTTATCTTTTACAATAGGAACAAACACACGGAACTCGTCTCGGTGCCATATATAATCATGACACAACATCTTGATGAAATCATTTATTTGCTTACACAAATCTTCCCATAATGCTTTGTTAGTCCCAAGTTTAGGACAGAAAAACCGACACTGAATAGTATCTTCGTTTACAGGTTCTAATTGTTGGAAGCTTGACATTCTGTATTTGTTTTCAGCTGTCTTATTTTCACTACGTAAATTAAAGTGACACGATTACACCTCAAAACCCAATTGTATATCTGTAATAACGCTTCAAAATTGTATTCGTTCTATAAAAAATTAAATACCCACAAACTATGTTTTGATTTTGACAACGGTGTGGTTTTGACTCGGGTAGGGTAGGGAAGGAAACAGGGCACAGATTAAAGAGGGTCAGAGTACTCTGTGGTCAGGGTTAGATTTAGAGTAGTTAATTGTATCTCGTCTGTGTTTAGCAGCTTCAGAAAATTATTGGCTTTGGAAACTAAAAAAAATTTTGTCCAAAGTTTTGTCTATAAGCGGGTGTAAGTGTACACGACTTTATAAATCTAATATTATTTAAATAATAAGAGATTCGTGTTGGTTAATTGTTCATATTGATACTGCGAATACCGCTCTAACATGTACTACTAAAAGCAAGACTTGCTATATTTGGTATGCACACGTAATTTGTAGGTATGGCCAGTCCATCTCATTTTAGTTTTTACTTTTGTTTAAACTGATGCAAGTGTATAATACGGAAGACAGACACATTAGATACACTATTATAAAACTATCAGGGAAGAAGAATATCTACGATAAACTAGGCGGTATGGTCGAAAGTCAGGGGTATAATCATTATTCTGTGCTTGAGTCTGCCCAATGCACAGACTAAGGAAAAATAAATTTTTTACTTAGTCTGAGGCCCAATGGAAAAACAACAATGAGTGTCAAAGTCAAAGTGTCTGGTCTGTCAGTCAAGTATGTCAAACTAATTTGGAACATGGTCGCAGGTTAACAAGTTTTACTCGCAAAAGTATCATATGATAGTACTTTTTGTAATTACTAGTACTACTAAACGTAGTAAGCAATTCAGATTCAGAACATAAACCTAATGTCAGCTTTGTCTTACATATGTGGATACGAGTCTAACTCGGAAGATAGTGACTCTGATTTAAATAGCTCTAAACAGCTTAAAAGGTACAATTCTATTTTATTGAAGTGTTAGTATTATGACTCATTAACAAGCATGAATTAGTACATATATCAATGTTAGCTCTGTTGTTGTTGAATATCAACTTTCAATTTGAAGGTCAAAATATTTGAGATCATTGGTTTTGGTTTTGAAATCAATCTAAATGTTGACTACAGTTTTAGTTTAGTTAATCTCTCAATTTTAAAAATGTCATCTTTAAAGTGATAAAATAAAGAAGTTTGATTAATAGTAGGTAAGTATTATATATATACCCACAGTTTAAAAAGTGTTATTTATTACAGTTCAAAGCTCCCTGTGCCTAACCTCAGTAAAGTAGCAGTGGTTCCTTTAGATTCGCATGAAGATAATGCTTTATTCCATGATGGCAGAACACGATCATTTCCTCATGTAAGAGGGAACTGGGCCACATTTGTTTATGTGAAATGTATGGTGGTATTTCTGATTATATTAACTGATTTTTATATCATGGATATAACATAAAATTTCAACTATTTATTTGTTTTTTAGATCATGTTGATGTATTATGTGAATTAATTGAAAAGTTGCAAGAAGTTGTTTCTGCTAATATTGGATTGTGTCATCATTGTGAAGATTTTCACATCAGCTTATCTAGAACATTTGTGTTGAAGTATCATTTAATATCACCATTCAGTACATCACTTCAAAAATCATTAAGCAGTATTCACAGGTACGTTATAAATACAAGTAATGCATTAGACTAGATGTTTGAATTATGATTTACATCCATGAGGTCTTTGTTTAAAATTTTAATAAAGTTTGTCTTAATTAAAAGTTACTTTCATTTGTGCCCAACAAATGCCTTGCTTCTGATTACATAATCTAATTTATTATAGGGATGTTATTATTGGGTAAATCAAATTGATCTATTGCAATTGTGAACACTGTTAACCATACTAATTTTTTATCTTTATATTAAAATTATTATTTTGTAGATTTATGTTCTTAGGAATATGTTGTGGTGTGTAGTTAAACTTAATATCCAATAATCAGGTATATAAACTCTTGATGCAAAATATAAATCAAGCTTCTATGTCAATGCAATTAAATAATACAGCTGTTTATGTTGCTTTTACTATAAATTTTTGAGAATTTTAAAACCTATAGGGTACTTGCCGTCAACCCATAATGACGAAATTCGGCATGATGCTATGTCTAACATCACAGTAAAGGAAACAAATGAAAATATATAGTTATATAACCTAAAAAACACATTTTTGCGATTACAAACTTAAATTTGCAGTTGGAAATATTGAGCCTGCGGTGCGCGAGTCAGACTTGCACTTGTCCTGGTTATATTTTTAATGATTAATGGTTTATATCCTGCCACCAAACTTAAAATTGGGCACCCCAACAAGAATAGGTTAGGTTTGAAGGGGACAATGGGGATATTAAAGATATTTTTTTGTTTTAGTTTTCAGCTTGGTTTCACTGCTGTGAAGATATATTGTAATGAAGAAAATTCAAGAACATTTATTTCACTTGAATTGGATCCATTTACACAGAAACATTTACTGAACTTATCAAAAACAGTTGATGGTGTACTAAATGAATTCCAATTGCCCACATTCTATGAGGTAAGTTTGAGAATACTTATTATTTTATAGACTTTCAGTAAGTTATTTATGAATATATATGATCAGTGCTGGCCAAAATCCTCTTCTAAACTAACTTGGAGTGAGTTAAGATTGGATCCCAACAAATACTACTTTTTGCGGCGATAACCGACACCAACGCGGGCGGCACCACAGGTAGCAGCTAGTATGTAATAAGAAAAACTAAGTTTATCTTTTCTCTTAAACATTTTATAATTATGAAAGAGCTAATACTAATAATACCTAATTCTTTTGTATTTCAGAAACCTTCATTTCATATGAGTATCCTGTGGGTAAACGGTAATAAGAAGTTGGAACTTGAAAGCATTTTAGAAACGTTAAATGAAGTGTTTTATGAAAATATAGAAAAATCTCCAACAACATTTTTAGTGGATACAATTAATTGTAAAAGTGGTAACAAGTATTTTCAATTTTCTTTGTGTTAAAATGGAAAGTCATAATAATTCAAGTATTCATTACCATGACAGTGGCAGAAACAAAGTATATATAAACCGAAACTTCAATAAGGTGATAAAAAGCTCTGCCATAAATTCTATAATGCATGTAAATCCAAAATTCTCTCATCTCGTATCAAATGTTCAGGGCAACATTCAGGGTAAAAACAAAATCTATGTCAATCCCAATTTCATTAAACCTAGCAGTGCTACCGAGATTAATCCATCTGTATCAACTATAAATAATGCTGTTTTTGTTGATAACCATTATGCAATCAATAATTCAAATTCAATGACTTATCATTCGCAGCAAAAACCTATGGAAAATAATAAAAATACAGATCTTCAGGTGCCAATTTCGCAGTCTCGATATTGTTTAGTGAGACAAACAGTAACTAACAAAGTCGTGGAACGGCCAACCCCAATGCTTAATAAAGTAAAAAATACGTTCAAAATAAACAAATACAAATCAGTGCCTTGGAATGATCTAAAAAGGAGTCTACATGACGCCAAAGATGTTTCAATCAATAATATGAATTTTCCACCTCTTACGGACAAAAACGAAAATAAATCAGTGTTACAAAAATACACTTGTTTATTTGCATCTTCAAGAAACAAAGAATTAAGTATAGTACCTGATAGAAATGGAACTACAATATATAAGTATACTAATAAAAATAATAAAACAGTTGTAAAAAGTCAATCACGGGTCAAAAAAGGGAAGGGAAATTTGAAGAAAAATAATTTACCCTGTCCTTTATTCCGTAAGTTTGGAATATGTTTAAGAAGTTTACGTGATAAGTGCGAGTTTTTGCACGATAAAAACCATGTGTCAATTTGCCGAAAATTCATTAAAGGATTATGTCATGATAAAAATTGCCTGCTGTCTCATGACTTGACCAAAAAGAAAATGCCTACATGTTACTTTTATTTACAAGGAACATGCACTAAAACGGACTGTCCCTATTTGCATGTCAAACTAAATGAAAATACTAAAGTATGCCCCGATTTTATCAAAGGATATTGTGAAAAAGGTAGTAAATGTTTACAGCGCCATATCAATATTCACACAGAAAAGATAAATAAAAGTAGTACTTCTTTGATAAGAAAATCAGTATCTAAAAGTAAAGATATTAAAATGAGCAAGCATAAAATAATTAGTCGTGAACGTGATGACGGAAACGTGAATATTGAAAAAGGAACCAAAAAAAATGACCTCTCTGTTGTATGTGTTGAAGGCACCTCGGAGTATAGGTACTATCAAGAACATAAAGTTGATGAAAGTGTAAAAGAATGTGAAATCATAAAACCAATGAGATGCAAATTAGGTGCTTTGCCCTCATTTATTGAATTATAACATCTTATTTTTTTGTATATTTGTCTGTATGGCTAAAAGTGCTTTCGATTTGGAGGTAGATATTAACGTTTAAGGCGTTGGTAAGATTTTTATCCGAACGTGACGGTTCCGAGCGGAGAGTATTGTGTTCATAAATTATGAACTTAGTCTACAAGCCTGTGTGAGTATATTGGAATCAAAATTACTTATTCTTCTTATGGTTATGCAAGTCCAATACCCGTCGACTTTAGTTTCCAAATCTCCAAGCGACTACCCACCCTACAGCATTATAAACGAAGTATGCTCAATCTTCTAACTTGGATCGATTTTTTTTTATTGTACCTTTAACCCGAATCGAATGACTACCGCTAGCAATATCCCCGATATCTCCGGATTGTCAAATTCCATTGTTTTCTGGTGGGATACGCAGGTTTATTAAATCATTTGTAAATTTTGACTGCACGGATAGCCGAGTGGTCACTATATACCCCAATTATCACTGTGCGCGACGTGCCGCGGGTTTGATCACTGAATCGGACAAGCATTTGTGTGATCAACAATTGCTTGTTCTAAGTCTGGATGTACTACCTGTTCCCCCCCCCCCCCCCCTCCCGCTAATTACACGTACAGTACTTCAACAATATTGTTTATATTAATGTTGAGATATGTTAGTATTGTTTTATTAATGTTGAGATATGTTAGACAAAATATGATAGTGAACATTTTGCGATTGGCGAATTGAAACCATAACAATAGCTTTGCTAGTTGGCTATTTTACATCTAAAACTGGACATTCGATTTTTCATCCGATCCTATGAGAATGCGATTCGATTTCGACTAAAATAGCATTGAAGTAAATCGATTCAAAATATCGAAGATCGATAAGTTCGGGCATTCCTATATTACAAACTCATAGTTTCGTACACAGAGACTAGGTCGCGCATATTAGTTTCGGACACATGTCAAGTGTACGAAGGGCCTTAGTCAAGCAATATAATATGTATGTTTTATTTTTGTATGACTTTTAAATAGATTCAAATTGTATAATTTATAATAACGAAATAAAACTATTATTATTACTGCTCTCAGATTTTTATTAATTATATTTAAGAATGCTATTTACATAATATATTTTTTAACCTAATCCAGTTTTCATTACTAACTTCAACAGCAGGCGAGACCAAATGCCTTAAGAGGTACCTTAGCACTAGACACATGTAGGCGGCCGGCATGCGTTCTACACATTCAACAGCTATAATTATACGCTTTTGGCTGGTCACGTAACTTGGTGTCCTAATTAGTAATGACAATTGTTTTTATAGGTTTTATTACAAGAAACAAATCGAGTGCTAATTTTTAAACCATTTCGGTAATTTACTACTCTTGGATGTCGATGCTGAAGGTGTACTAGACTTTTGCGAGGTCTGTGCAGACTCTTCAGGTTTTCTTCTAGTAGGAGCCCTGTTAATAAAATAAGTAACAAAAGTTTTTAGTTTATGGATAGTGTGGAAAACTCAGTCCGGAACTGATATTAATGCGTATCTTTTATTGCATTTTCCGCGCAGTATCCCACTGCAAGGCGAAGGCCTTGTATTTGGCGCTTTACGATCAAAGGGTCTATATAGCAATATGCCTAACTAAGTAGCAAATGGTCTATGAAGCAAAACGTTTATCTATTGAAAACAGAACGCTAATAGTAGTTACAGTTAATTACAGTTATAGTTAAATTTCAGTCATAACCATTGCATTATTTATTTTGTTTAATGTGGGTGTTAAACTAGTTTCGTCGAGATTGGCAAGATGCTAAGAAACTGGAGTCTTGCCTTCGAATACTGAAACGCAACAATCTGTTGCTACTTCACACCTTAAAGTGGCAGAGACAGCATGAGACTTGAGGGGGGCGACTTAGAATTGATGGCGTTTTTTTTTTCTATAATACACGCAGCTTTAAAAAGCTTGTCGTTATACTGATAGGTGTTATGCTAAATTGATATAGTATTTAATAAGGTATTTACTTTATTTACCTGTATTTAGAAGCCAAGATACAGGCTGCATCAGAAGCAGTTTTCTTACTATATACTTCATCTTTCAGATATGGTTGCTTTTTCGGGTCTTCCTCAGTCCACTTGAAATGCATATGAACACAAGGTACGAACTTCGCATCCAATAAAGTCATTTTAGGTTCTAAAGTTTCTTTGAGGGGTGTCGTGACTGTAAGATGTTACATAAATAAGCAAATCTATTTAGCAGTGCTCTACATAACGCGAGTAGTACCCTTTTGCCATCACATTTTGTTACTTAATAAAAAACAATTAGAAATTTGATGAATGATGCTGATAGTAGAATAAACACAAAACAAAAAATTAGGCCCATAAAGAAATACTTAAAGGGAACTACAACAATAACTTGAAGAAGATAAATAATGAATTCTTGCATCCTCCCAAGCTTAAATTAGGCAAGGCAAACATGGACCTTTACTGAAAAACCAAAGAACAAAATCCTATCCTGCTAGTGTGTGATGAAAAGAAGCATCTTAAATATAAAAAAAAAAAAACTAAGAAAACAAGTTGCTGTTGGGGAGCCATTCACACTTTTAAATCTAAGAAGCTCTCATAGGATTACTAAGTTATTTTATGCAGTTTGTATATCTAGAAAACGGGACTGAAAGGCATGATTTTTTTCTCTATCTTTATAGGCGAAAGACAAAATTTCTTAAACAATGTCAAGCTTGTGTGTTTTCTAGAATTATGGTTTTAATGATTGGTGAGCGAATGTCAAAATTTTGGAACTTGGGAATAGTTTGTTCTTTATCTAAAGAACCCAAATATGTTCTCTTGGTCACTGAAAATTCAGGCTTCTAGGTTTACCCACAAGGAAGTTATACGGGGTCGAAAGTGTCCTGAATCGCATCGAGAAAAAAAGGTTAGGCTGTGCGTTTTAGCTCGATTTGGCGGGGACAATGTCGTGCCCCCAGATTTAAAAACGACACTGGTACTCTACTTTACTTGCTTATAAAAACCTTTCAATTCGCACTACTAGGCCAGACCAGTAAGCTGTATAAATTAAATTCTTACTAAAGGTACTTACAAATATGAAACTTTTTATGTGGATTTCTTAAATGCTCTTTGATAAAGTTAGTGACGTCTTCAATAGTGTTAAGAGGTGTAAAAATTCCTTGAAGTATTATATTGTCTGGAAATTGTACACGAACAACTACATTTTTGTATGTGTTTAGCTTCTGTTTAGATGCCTGAAAGAAACATTTTTTTTATAGATAAAATTAGGTCACGCAAAACACAACATATGGTATAATAACTTTCGTGAGGTGTATTCATAATTTCTTAGGAATATTGACGGTATACTCATGCATATTCGACTTCTATTGAGTCAGAAATATTCCTAAATAATTATAACATATGGTATCTGTAATTCAAAATATTTTTGTTAAGTATAGGTAAATATGTTTAGTATACCTGTTGCTCAACTTCTTCTCGTTTTGATGAAGAAAGTAGGGGTGTTGACTCCAAGCTTATCCGATGTTGTTGCAAGTCGTGATATAATCTCCGCACTTCTTCTATTGACAGTTCATAAAAATCGTCGGGAAGATCATCAATTTCATCATCCCTTAAATCTGGTTGCATAAAAGCTATGGCTTTTTGAGCTCCCAACTGGAATACGAAATCATTAAAAGTTTTAACCCTGAAGTATAACATTACAAAAGAATCAATTTTTGTTTTTCGTCAAAGATCTTACAAATGTCACTTCTTCTTCAATTCTAAGTCTTCTTTCCAAGTTCTCTCTCGATTGCGATGTAAATGATTCACGGCTCTTATCCGTATCAGTATCCATTGGTTCGTCTTCGATGACTCCCACTCCCTGGTGCGTTTCAAGATTTTCAGTTGAACTTTCGGCTTTTTCGTTGAATTTATTTTGTTTCAACAGTTTTTGTTGAAGAGATGACTCTTTAAATTTCGATATAGGGTCCTGATACTGAAATTGATTTTGTGTATTAGGTTCTGAAGAACCTGGATGGTCTTCAGATTTTTTTTCTTGTGTTTCCTTCCCTTCTTTTCTATCTTCAATTTTTAATTCAGTAACTGGTCTTCGATATACAGCGGATACATTCGCTTGCCTAAAACATTTTTTTTTTATTACAATAAATATGCACTATGCACCTTTGGCAATAAATTATGAACTTGTTTTTATTTTGTAACAAATATTATAATTTATAGAGGTAGTTTAGTAAACAAAACTGATCGTAACATTTAAAAATGTTATTGCTGTTTTTTTGTATTGTAAATTACATGTTAATGCGGGCGATATCGCTAGCAGAAGGTAGAAGAGATTATTATAAAACATTCTAAGCATTACATGATCAATTCTTAATGGAAATTATAGCGGGTCCAGGACGTGAAATATTATTTGCGACAGACATGGGCATCATTGACCTTGTCGAAGTCGTAAAGATCGCGGAAAGCGTACGCGGGCGACTGCGCCCACTCAGCTCATAATCACAACTTGCAAATCAATTGATAAACTTAACTTTTTCAAGGGTTTTATTATAAATGTATGTCAGTACCTTGCCTCTTCTTGTTTGTTTAGCAACCGAAGAATGGCCCTTCCTTTAATCAAACCTAACTGCCTCAAAGTCTTCCCTTGAAGCGCAGACGCCCCTACGACCTCTTGACGCATATATGAAATGGTTGGTTTTTGTAAAGAATTGAATTCTCCTGGAGCCAGTGATATCACTAAATCATATAATGATGTATTTGGCGGAAAATCTGCTGTTCTTCTTTCACCTAAATGATTTCATAAACAATAAAATGTTAAAGATTTAAGTATTTTTAATCAAGTGTATCAATTCTGAATTAGTATTTGCAGATTGCCTATCTGCAAATACTATTTACCTACTACTAATTACAGTCATTTATAATTTTTTTAAAATAGAATAGCAGTAAAGTAGAGAAACTGCCTACCTGCATCTGCCTTCTACAAAAAAAAACATTAAATGGATTACAGCGAGATGCTCTTGCAAGATTTATAGTCTGGCTTTTGCCACACCACCATTATAGTGTAAGTGTGGTTACAGCTTTAACCTAGTCATGAACCCACATGTTCCACTACAACCAGGTGCATTTGTTTAAAAGAAAATTATAATAATTAAAATATTGTTTGGAAAAATCTTTACCATCTTCCAATTGTAATCCAATGGTGACAATTGTTTCCTCTCGTTTTTTATCAGCTTCTACCATTTCAAGCATAGCTTTGTTAGGAAGATTCGAAAACCTTATTGTTGTTGTTAGGTCTAAAATATGATTATGGTGCTTCAATTCATAATTAGATGGCTGAAATCCTTGTTTATGGCATACATCTTCCAAAACCTAAAACACAAATACCTATTAAAATGCAAGCATACATAATTATTATATACATAAATATACCACTTAAATAAGTATTTGTGGAAGAGATTAACAGGAGTGTGCTGTTGTAAGCCAACATTTTTATGGCACTTTGACCAACAAATAATTAACATGCAATAGAATATCAAATGTGTTTGACATGGACTGGGTTTCCAGCATATGGAAAGTTAAAGTGTCTTCCTCTAGAGCAGCGTTTCTTAACCTCATATCGCCTTGTAAGGGTGTTTGCCCACTGGGTTTGGTATTTATTAGGTTCTGATCTGGTTCGGACAAATTGGCCATCCTAGCAAGCAATGAGGGTGCTCGCGATTTAAAGTCTCAGCAATTTGTTATGTGGTCTATTTGTAAATTTCCACCAATAAAAGACAAGCTACTGGCTCATGATTAAACAAATAGACCACAGTCATGCGAGACTCGCGGGTTTATAATTATCACATAAAATGAGGAATTGAAGTTCATTTTATGGATGTTTAAGCAGAAGGTTTATGAGTATAATTCATTAATGTTTAATGTAAATAGGTTAAAATATAATGGTGATTGTAGAAGTTAAGAAAAATCTAGCCAATTAGGTTTTAATTAAAACCAACAGCTTTAATGAAAAATGCTGCCAAATCCCTTTGAGATATATTACAAAAAAATGTATGGTTGAATTGATCCTCTATTAAATATGTTGGTAACCTTGAATATTTTATGCACAACATAATTGCCTTTTACTTTTTAAGCTATCTAACTCAAAATTAACGAATTTATTCATATAAGAAGAACATAATATATTATCAGTCAATGCATTGCTGATTCACTTAAACCTAAATATAGAACACATTAATATTACATTGCGAATATCTTAGAAATTATTTTAAAACCTATTTCTATAAAAAAGTAAAAACAAAATACAAAAACAATAACAAAATATTGTTTTATTCCAAGTTAATCAAATGTTTAGGGTAGAGAGAATTAAGGAGAGCAAACAAAATATTACGAACCTGTAAAATACTTGTATCAGGTGTACAGTGTATTTTTTGCCTTCTTCCATTAGGTGTAAGAACAATAATATCTTTAGACATGATTAATATAATATTTCAATAATATAGCACTAGGCTCGTTTTGTATATTTGCTTTTTTTGCAGTCACGAACTTGAAACTTGAACCGGCACCTAGTGCTTATTATTTTACCGTCAGTGTCATGCATAAATAAAAGTGACAAGTCATATTGTTCTTTGACAGCGGCAGCCACAGACTACAATAAAAATTAATAGGTCTATTCGCTATGGCGGTTGTCAACTAAAGCAATAATTTCTTTACAAAAAACACTGAAAACACAAATTTCGTATCGTCTAACTTCTATGACAACTAGATCTACAACAACGTTGTTGGTCACCTACTTTAGTCGATACTAAATTTGCGTTTTTACCGTTATTTTTATCTAGTAAACATTGCTTGGGTTGTGAACAGGAGATAGCAAATAGGTCTACTGAATTAATGTAGCGGCTAGGCTATACCTACCTAAAGTACACTTAAGCTAAGTCTGTAGCGACAGTTACTTCACAAAACTGTTAAACAACATATATAAGGCTGGTTTTATAGCTACGCTGTTAGACGCGCCGTTGAGCAGCGCCGCTGTTAGCAGCGCGCGTTTGAACAACGGTCCGCTGTAAAACGAGATTAGTACCGCGCGTTTCGCTGCTGTGTACAGTCGTCTACAAAATGAACATTAATGCGGTTAGAGTAGTGGCTATTTACCTCTTATGGAAAAGAAGGCAAAGAAGACTAGCTGTTGATCCTTATAATGGTACAAGGTTAGTGAGAGGTGAACACGTAAGATCTTTTTGCGATTTACGAGAAAATAGTCATAAATTTTATAAATATTTTCGCCTATCAATAACTAGTTTTGACGAATTACTCTGCAAGTTACAGTCCTCTTTACGACGATCCAGCTTATTTCGCATCCTCATAACTCCAGAGGAAAAATTGGCGATCACTCTAAGGTAAATGAAATAAAATCGATATTATAATTCATGTTGTACTGTACTTAACGGCGCGTCTCAACAGCGTCACTCTAAAACGCATACTGATCGTATCGTAACTCGCGGCGCGCGCTTCGGCAGCGCCGGCGAACAGCGCGCGTTTACTCAACAGCGCTGCTCAAGCGCGTGGCTATAAAACGAAACTAGAACCCAGAACAAATCCGAACGCGCGCGCTTCAACCGCGCTGTCGAAACGCGTAGCTATAAAACCAGCCTTAGGAGTGTAGCCTAACTGCTTTACCCACTAAAAACAGTCGAATATTCTAGGACTAAGGTTTACGCAAATAACCCAAAGCTGCAATGGCAAGAATTATAGAATGTGTTCGTCATTTAAATTTGTGTTCCGAAGAGTTAAAACTATTACTGGTTGGTAAAAAGTACTATTCTCCAAATTTCATCATTCTAGATTAATCATTAAGCGATTTGGTCGTTACATTGATGAGTCAGTCAGTTAAAATGTCTCTTCATAAATCATATGTATGTAAGTATGTATGTATTATTATTTTTTTATCTCTTATTTTTCACGGGCTATCCTCAGTAGCGAGAATACCATAATTGAAAGGCTTACGTGGGTACACAGGTCCAACACGCAGCGGCCTTGTTGAGAACTTTTACTCTAATATGGGATAGGGCATCTACCAGGGGCTATTCACCCCTACTCTATGGGAGAACAGACATGAATGGCCCCAGGTAGCTACAGAACTATTGTGAATTGAGGTGCTAAAACAAATTTGTGCTATGTTTAGGTATCTACATATTAGGTGGATTGGTTCTTTGAACAAAATCGGCAAACTATGACACCTTTTTTTTTTTTTTTTTCGGGTTTTAAAGCTAATGACTTCGACCCACGACCACACGACCCCACGACGTGGGGATATGTCGGACTTTCACCGACTAAAAACACCCCGGTCCCTTGTCTGCCTTTACCGGAACGTGGGATCGCTCGCGCACTAAAAACTATATTTATATATAAAAACTATGACACCTGCCTTTCAACACATCTTTTAAATGCAATCAAATGGTCAGGTGGTGACTTGCCAGCTCACTAGATGGTGTTGCTCCCTGCTGCCCCCACTACGGGCAGCAGGGAGCAACACCAGTGCAAGCGGCTAGGGGTGTCGAGCGGTGCGGCTGTATTATTATTATTATTACGTCTGAGGGGTGATTTTACCACAACTTTTGAGTTTATTATTTACCAGGGATAAAATATTGTCTACGCACTTATGATCCATACGAACTATAAAAAGTATGACAAAAAAAATATATCTTTAGTACGGGGCGTTCATGCGATTAATCCGAACCTGCAGAAATCCTAACCTGGTCGCGAGTTAGGTTAGGTAGGAAGTTTAAAAACGTTTTACTATTTGTTCCGAACGTAACCGCGTTTTATTTAGGTTTTGAGTCGATGCAGCAACTAGGGGCCAATACTTTCAAGTAGGTAAATAATAATAACTAGTAGATAATTATACACAGTAACACTCCCTCTTACCTACCATGTTGGAACTCTTTCCTAGTCCCGTGTCACATTAAGAAACATGTAAAAACGTGGTTAACTACAAAATTATTCTTCGACAAAAGGTAAAACACTTCATATTGTCCAAAAAATATATTTTATTGTAGTAGACAACACGGGGGCACGCGCTCGGGGTCCAGCCTCCTCCGTGCGCGCGTCCCACAACAACGCTTTGCTATCTACGCCCAGCTCTCTGTTTTAATAATTGTAATAGTTTATTTAATAATTACAACGTTTTTTTATCTGTCCGTATTTTAACATTAGGTATAACTAATTTCGTTTTGTATAACTTGGTGTAAGAACAGCCTTCAGGAATTGAAAAAAGGTGGCGCTATACGCGCCTCACAGCACTGTTTCCATTTCTACTCGCGTCCGTTCTCTGTAAAGAAATAAAGAAAATAAGTAACAGTTTTATTATCCACTTTGAAAATTTGGTACATCTTTCCTAGGTATGACGTGGTCAGACATAATTGGGTATTTGACAAGATTTTTTTTATTTCATTATAAAACTATAGGTATATTACAAACTATGTAGAGTTGTAAAAACGGCAGATTAATTACTTTCATATTGAACTAGTTATTACTAGTTACAAGCATTTAGTATTGCAAATTAGACAAAGAGAGCTATACCATCAGGTGACGTCACCTTCGTAATTCTCCATACTAATCTGGTGCTGCGCTGTACAAGTCGTTTTGCGATAAAGACATAGAACATGCGTTATCTACTAACTTTAAAAGCTTATAACTTTTGTATTCGTGTATATATTTCTTGATGATATTTCGCAGTTCTGCTAAATATATTCGTGATAAATAAATAATTCGATAGTAGTCAAATACCCTATTGTATTTTTATAACGGGTTTTCGGTCAGTTTTTTTTTTACGTCCGGTAAAGCAGCCATATACTGCGCTCAGGCTACCCGCGATAGACATCCAAAAAAGTGGGTACTTTTTTTTAAGATATCTACGAATCCCTAGCTACGAGCCAGAACAATAGAAAAAAAACTAAGTAGGTACCTCAGTAACGTTCACCCCGTTTCCTTAGCGGGATTCGAACCTCGACTTACAGCGTTAGTAAAAATCATAATAATGCAAACAGCAAGAAAGGGCTGCCGGCTGGATCTAAGTTTTTGTTATTTAGAGACTAGTTTTTATTACTAGTTTGGCGGGCTCGAGCCAGGGGTAACTCGCGACACCGCCGCCACTGCCATCGCGTCAACTCTATTGAGTTTCAACTTGAAAGTCTTGAAACTAGTCGGGCGATCTCGAAAATGCGCATAAGTAGCTGAACCGTCAATATTCTTGAATAATTATAACTAACTAACTACGTTGTTTAAAAGGTTAAAGTTATGTAGCATTTTATGCAGCTGTAACCGTAAACCGTATCATCCAGTCAGTCTCCACCGAGTGTGTTGGCATTGGGAGTAATTATAATTTCTTACGTGACGTTTCCGGTGAAAAATGAAGAGTTCGGCAAACAAAGACTTCATCACCTTGCGCGTAAATCCCCGCAAGACAGCGGTCGGTCGAGGTCGGGCAGCAGGTCTGCCGACGGGCGCAGCGTGCGCACGTGCGTGGCGTCATGCCGTCCGCCGGCCAGCAGCGCGCCCGCAGAGGCCAGGCGGCGCGGCGGTACGGCCAGCCCGTGCGCCGCCAGCACCGCCTCCAGGTGCCGCGCGCGGGCCATGGCCATGTCGCGTTCATGCCGCGCGCGCCACAACTGAACCATACATGTACATTGTACAGGCATATTCATTATATTTTTCACCAACATAGTAACTTAATTTAATATTGTTTAGAGAATTGTTGGTCTGTGGTTAAGCTCAGCGAGACACCGTCTCCAAAAAACACCGTTATCCTACGCAAATTTAAAATGTGGTAACAGATGGTACGTGATGTGTTTTCCACCCACCTGTGCAGCACAAACTGCAGAGCGGCAATGACTCCGCTCCCCAAATCCACGAGCCGCCGCCTCAACAACGGCGCCGTGAAATGTTAGAGATTGTCCTGTTGAAATTGATTTCAATTATTAGGTAAGTACCTACTTTATAATTCCCTTAATAATTATATTATTTGTTTAGGCCGGTTTGCTTGTTATAAATTGTTTCATACCCATAGATAGTGATACCAGCGCGCAACATGACCCCGCAGATGACGCCGCGAGGTGTGAGCGGAGGTATCGAAAGTAAACGTGCTCAAGCAGCAGCAGAAGCGCTGCGAGCAGTATGCCTGCCATTAGCAGCAGGAATGCTGACAAGAATTGTTCTAATGCCAGGGGGTCAGATGACTTGTGTTCTTGCTTGTTAGGCTTACACGTCCCTGTCATCCAATACCTAAGCATTTAAACATAATTTAGCTTGAAATCCGTTTGCATAATACGAAGTGACTACTTTTATTTACAGTTTGTCTTAGAAAGATGGACGAGCAGGTGTGTATAGGTAGAGACAGTAGTAAGAGGGACCCGAATAACTTCCATGTATGTTCAACGATTCTTTTTTTGTAGTTTTTGGGTTAAAGGACTTTTTCGTTATTTCCTTTTTTTCTATAGATATTACTGTAGATTTTTTTTTAGTGTACACGAGCTCCTGGGGGTGCAGCTCCCTCCCGGCCGCTCCTCGGTACACTCATGAGCACAGTATTTAGCTACTTAAGTCAAAAATATGGTCCATGTATTGCGACTCACCACGGCAGTTTGAGCAGAAATATTATGAAATTCGTAATTCGGTTAAAATATCAAATAAGTCTTATAACTCGAAATCTAAAAAAAATCGCGGCCTGTACATTTTGGGTGATTCGGATACCTCTAAGTGTCCTCTTCCTCTTGACACCCGATCGTCCATGTTTTCTGGAACATCCTGTATATTTAAAGGCTACAATAAGGTCTAGATCATTTATCATTACCAAATAACTATCATGATTCATCATTTATGCTCTATTTTCGTAATAAATATTATAAAATACCTGCGTAACCTTTCAAGGTCTCCATTAGCTCTTAAGTCAAGTAATCTTTTATTGAACATACTGACGTATTTAGAATTACGTGTAAATGCTAGCCCATAGCCTGACATGGCGTACCATGAGCCTACTGTTAAAAGCCTGCAGTCTTCGTCCTAAAACAAATAAAAAAGATAGTCAATAAATTTTAGTTGTTTAAATTGATACCTATTTAATTTTATATAATTATTAAACTTACTTGAGAAACTAAATAGTCTAAGACAGTACCATCATAGATAAAGGCATCGAGTTCACCAGTAAGAACACTGGTGACTCCGGCACTTACTGTACTCCGATTGTATCTGAAAAATTAAGCAGAATTTTATGGAATAAGTATTTTGTAAGGTTAAAATAAATATTCATTTTGTTTTAAAACTTACTGTGCCATATAGGCGTGTGGCTCCATAAAGTATTTTGCAAGAGTTGCGTCAGTGTGAGACCAAGGTACTGTTCCAAATTTTAATGGTGGTCTTTGAGTGAGAGGCCTTGCTATCCTTGGATCGTCTAAGCCACTCAATTCATGATACTCTTCTCTTGTGATCATGAATGCAGCGAGGTTGGCAGTGTATATCGCAAGAAATACTACCGCAAACATGGCCCACATATTTGTCATGAAGCGGGCGGTGAATCCTCGAGGTGAATCTACGTGCACTGACGCCTGTTGAACAAAAATGTTATCTGGTCATAATTAACTTGTTAAGTAAGGGTGATTAAAACCTATTGACAACACATTTACCTGAAAAAGTACCGCCCAGACTATCCAATAAGTTCGACAGAGAGAAAACCGATTCTGTGGCACTCGTTTGGAATTATTGCCAGTAGAACAATCGAACCCACTGGGGGATAGCCACTCGAAGAAAAATATTGAGAAAGTGGCTGCTTGAATGGCTACAGCTCCTACCAGCATCCACGAGGCTGTGTCGAATGGTTCTAAGAAAGCTGTGGGGGAAATGATACCTGTCCGTTTTGCCACTACGATGGCAACACCGGTTTCCATAAAAGGTACACTGAAATCCACCACAGCTTCTCTGTCCGAATTTATAATTAGCGATGTTAGTACCTGAAAGAAGCGCAAGTTTATAATTCTTATAAAAGTGTAAGTACCTAAATAATTTGAATATGTACAGTTGGCGGCACGCAACTTGTCAAGAGTCTTAGATGTGCAAATGTCGTAATTAAAAAATTGGGCGCGGATACGAAACAGCTTCATTTGGCCAGTCGACCTTTGCCTCTCGCAACTCATCAGCAAAAAAAGCGATGAAAATGTGCAATTATTCCCCCAATGCGGTAAAACCTTACCAAGTTACCTATCGGCAACTATACAAATTGATTTTATTCATGCAAATTAATACTTATAAACATCTTATTGACCTAATACATATACTTATTTATATATTCATTTTAATCATATTCTATCAACCGTAACAGTTAGGTAGGATTTAATTGAAGTGCATCACAAGTAAAAATCTTTGCTAGTCTGACTCGGGCACCGAGGGTTCCATAGGTACAAATTTTGCTGATCGTCTCGTTTAATTCTCTAAAAACAAACTTAACTTTTAAATAATGTTTTCTCATACATCGATGACACGGTCAACTACAAATATAAGTTTGTAACCTTCGACATCGATATTGAGAAACATCCTACGTGCAACATGTACATGCATGTAGTAACGTATGTTTATAATTGGGCATTCGACAAGATGTTTTTTATTTCGTTAAAAAAAATATACTTATTACAAAATATGTCGAGTTGTAAAAACGGTTGTAAATTAATTACCTTCATATTAAACTAGTTACAAGCATTTTAATATTGTATATTTGACACAGAGAGCTATACCATCAGGTGACGTCAACTTTGTAATTCTCCGTACTAATCTGGGGCTGCCCCGTACAAGTCGTCGTTTTGCGAAAAAGAGATAGAACATGCGTCATCTACTAACTTTAAAAGCTTATAACGTTTGTATTCGTGTATATTTTTTAATGTTATTTCACAGTGCTGCTTCAATAAATAAATAATGATAGTAGTCAAATACACAATTAAGACTAGAGCGCCATTGGTGTTATTCATTTTTGATTATACGTAAAATACTATTAATCAACTAAGTTACCATGAATGAAGCTAGGGTTTATAGTTTTTGATATTCAAACTCTTACCCATAGTCGCTTTAACCCCACTTGACCTTATATTTTTTCGTAAACAATGCACACTTATTGCTATATTCTGAAAGGCAAGTAGGTACAGTACCAATATACATGTCTCTCAGCCAAATCCGTAAAAACAATAGAGGTATTCAAAACGATTTGATATGTCACACAATATACATCGACGAACTTCTGTTTCTAATTTACCCCCTTAAACTGGTCACTAAGTTTAAATTCAATTATTTTTGTTACATTTCGACTTAGGGTCAACGACTTACATCAAGTGTTTAGTCGTTTTGGACAAAATTGGCTGTGACAGACGGGCATACACGAGAGATTAAATAAGGTACACGACTGATTAAATAAGGGTTCCATTTTTGAGATACGGAACCCTAAAAAAATATCTTCAAGTATTGATTAGTTAGTCCATCTAAAAAGAAAACTATACTTGTTTGCAGGCGCGGATCCACGATTTGGTATAATCAATAAGTATACACGCTACAGAGAGACAGAATCTCTTAACAAAATGATAAAGGAGACATCTTACATTTTTCATTGCATTACCGAAGACGTGCTCCATCAGGTTCATTATATGTATCAGGTTTTATTAGAATAAAAACACGGGTAGTTAATTATGTATCTATGGCGATTACAATAATTTAAAGCATTGCTCGATAGACAGGAGGAGGGGGGGGGGGGGAGGGATTGCACCCATCGTATATATTTGTGTGTTGTCCCCCTTACATCCGCTCCTGTTTGTTTCTATGGGAATCCTGCCTGTATGTTTATGATAAAATGCCTTTAATTTACTTAAAAAAACTTAAATCAAATCAATTCAAAATATTTTTATTTCGTGTAGGCCTTTTCAGGCACTTACAAAACGTTAAATGACTCTAGTTGCGTGGTTCCAAAATGTCACTTCTATGGAGAAGAACCGGCAAGAAACTCCAACTATTTAAATAACTGCTTTTTTATTAGTTAGGTACTCACCATATCAGTTTTTTTGTTGACTAGATCTGAGATCAGCCCATTCCATTTGCCATGATGTAGTGTCCCCCATCTTCCATCTTCAACACGAACTAACTCGTACGTGAACCCTAGCTGTTCCGCTAGTTGCTGCAGTAGATCTATACAGAAACCACTGCAGCACTGGTACAAAGAACTGTTACCGTGGGCAGCTCCTGCCTCTAACCTGAGAAGTAATCATAATTTTAGAAAGACTCGATGATCTGTGATATTTTTTTATACCTACACGCAAGCTAGTTGGTATATTATTCCATTTTGTGATGATAAGATGAGTTTTTTTCGGAAAGCAGAATTGTCATAGAAAATAAATGGGGTTTTCTTTGTTGGTTTTCTTTTCTTTGTTTTTAAGCCATTTCAAAAAAAAACTTTCACAATTCAACACGTATTTTAGGTATATAAAATTATTGGAACTGCATTTTATTCACATTATGATAAGATATGGTGGCTTTCAATCCAATATATAAAATTCTATAAGTGTAGATATGTCTGTATGAATGTTTGTCCATACATTTCTCCGAAAGTATTGATCTGATTGTGACCGTTCTTTATTGCCTTCCATTTACATCAACTTAGGAAACAGTGCAAGATTTATCAAAATTGTTTTTGACGTTATCAAAATCTTTAAAGTGATCTACCGCAGTTAGCCTGGGTGCAGGCTTTGACTGCTACAGTACTTTTGACTGTTATTTCAAAATTACTATCGATCAGCCTATGCAGTCAAAACTGCCTTTGACTGATTTGCCAGTTTTTTTTTTTCTTTTTAAAAAAGTTAAAAGTTAAGTTTTGACTGTAACATATACACCAATCGGGTTGTCTTTAGGTTTTATTGTGAGTCTTTGGTTCATTGCTATTCAATTCAATATGATATACATATAAAACACCTCGACTAGGATATAACGCAGCACTCTTGGAAAAATAATAATATAAAAAATAATAATATAAAAATAAAAATATAAATTTATGCCAGATGTTGAATATTATGTGAGTTGCAAAACTGACCGTTCTGAATAACTCGCATCTTAAAATTCGTATTTTTAAGTCGCCATTTTCAATAAGTATTTGTTTTTGCCCTCAGTTTTCGCTCCACTTAGGTTAATCACAGAATAAAAAAAAATCACATCAGACACTCTTAGTGTGACATATTTTTTTCAAATTAAACGACAAGGCAAGTCGCACGGAATAAAGGAAAAATAAGGTTGTTTTTTATTTACCCGTTGTAGTATTTTATACCTACAGGATTGATTCGATCGAAGGGCTCTCCTTTACACCACATTTATCATTAGGTGTCAGTTTTAGGCTCTATACCAAAAATCAATTACTATTTAATTGATCTAGGATTTATTAAAAAAGAACCTAATTTATATAACACATAAAACATCTATATTTTCGAAAAAAAAAAAATTGGGTAGGCACCAAATTTTTTTAGTAAACTGTCAAAATAATTATAAACGAAAAGTTAGAAAAAATAAAAAATATGATGACATATTTATTACTTAAAAAAGCGTACTATAAAAGTACCTACTTACAATTTAAGAATATCTTGATTACAAATTTCGCTAATTTTATAATACTTATAAAATAAGTTTATCGTCCGATTGTGATTTTGTTAATAAATTTTTTTGTTTTATTATAAATTCACATTTGTATGCCTTCATGGCGAAACAGTGCTAAGTTAACTAACAATGTCCATCAAGTGTAAACTTCCACCAATATTTAACAAATACATATATAATTTTGAAATAGTATTATCTTCCTTTAGTTATTAACGCTTATTTACAATTTTATATATATACAAACTTAACTATATATACACTTAAAACAAAACTAAACTCTTAACAAATAAAAAAATAAACAATAAGCCAGTGGTCGCAGGTTCGAGTCCTGCCTGAGGTTTAAGTTTTTCCTTTTTCCTTCTATTATTTGTATTTAATTACAAATATTCGCTCCGCATGCGTTAATGCGTAACAAATAATTAAAATGATAAAATAAAAAAATCTCTAAAAAATAGCGTCAAAAAATTCATCCGCATCGCTTTGAATTTGAATCTGAATGAGCCCATCGGTCGTATCTGCCCTGTGGGCGATAAAAGTCCAGTTAAATAATGACTTGAAAATATCGAATATATATTTTTTTTCACTTGGCTGAATTTAGTGAGATAGTTCTTAGGTTAATATAACTTTTTAGTATTGTCTCCTCATTTAAATGAGTGATATCAACTAGTTCAAATTTATCCGAGGTCAAACAACGACAATAAAATATATCCATTTTGTTCACATGAGTTAAATCACCAAAGTAGAATCTAACAGCAGGTTTATATCACATCACCTTGCTATCTACCAGGATATCCGCGGAATAAATTGCACACTGTGCTCGGCCGATAATACTGACATAATATTGTAAATATAATGCATATTGTTACAACTCACCCGGCTACTTCGACTTCAGGAGCCACGCGACAAATAACGCCCCGGTCTAACGAGCACCTGCCGCTCACTGGGTCTGGGGGAGCCAAATTAATGTATGGCGGTTCTTCTAAAAACGTTATACGCATGTGAAACTTTTCCGGCACTCCCTGCGGTGGAGTATGAAGGCCACCAGGCCATACTATATCTTTTATTATTAACCTCTCCCTTGGGTAAGAATTCCAGGTACCGATTTCTTCCCACACCAACTGCAAATATTATTTCACATAATTAATTTCTATAAACTAAGTTATTAAATACAATAGACTATCTATATTCAATCAATACCTGTTCACCCAGGGCCGGTCGAAGATTCATTATTTTCAGTTCGGCGGCTTTCAATTCTCCGTCAGGTGTGAATTCTATACTAGGCCGTCCAGCTTCACCTTCCACACTAACATTACGCAGATGTCGGTAGAATCTTTCACCGGTTGACCATCGCGCTTCTCCTGCGCCCGCTCCGCTGCATGACAGCCTAGTTCCTAACGGGTAGCGTATATTCTCTGGCTCTGACACATACGATTCCACTCCATACGCGAATACCTTTACAGCAGTGGCTATCTCGGCGATCAATGATGAACTTGATGTATCAAAATGTACACCTAATAAACAAAAAAATATTTTGTAATGATTGACGCGATTTACCATCTCCTATTTTGCTATCTTATTAATTGACGTACCAAGCATCCCCACAGGAAATTTATTCGGTTGTTGCATGGAACCAAGAACACTTTGTGTGACTATCCATACAAAATTTTCGCCTGTCAGATGCAAGTCACCAGCAGCGGACAGGATCTCGGCAGCTTCCTCACGTGTCGCGTACAGTAGCATCACACGAGCTTCGCTAGTCACTAGCTCGTTGAGATCCGAAGACCGTTTTACTACTATCGCATTTAAAATTGTGAACTTAAATCGATCCTGTCAAAAAATACCATATTGTGTAACACAGCATTGCATTATATGACTAAGTACATACAACTAGGTAAGGTAGGTAGTTTTCACAAATGGGGATGTTTACAATGTTTTATAATGTCCGTCTTTTAGATAATGAAAATGATAACAAAATCGGGGGATACAGTTTGGTATTGCAGCTTCATATCTAACATCTCCATCCTTGGATAGGAGAACTGTGACGTCTGTGACGCATCGCGAGTGGTGGAGAGGGAAACGGTATTTTTTTTATGTTTTAAATAAAATAGATTGCTTTGGCAATCGCACTAAACAATCTTATTTAATATAATATGTATTACTTGTGAGATACATTTTGTTTTCATGGGATGGCCAAGACAATCTATTTTATTAAAAACATAAAAAAAAATTATATGGTCACTATAAGATGTTGTTAGGTCAGCTAATTACGTCACAACTTAGACAGAAGGTCCCTTTAGTAGGGACTTAATAAAGTAACCGACTTGGTATTACATGGATCTTACCACTTTTTACTGTAGAAGAACTGAGTTGCGCGACTGAGTTTTTTTTTTTAAGTTTTGTGTTTGATGGAATCTGATTTCTTTTGGCAGTTTCGGGCAATTTAGCCTACTTAATACTTTGCGGGAATTTAGTATTTCATAAGATATGCCCCTTTCTTGTTTTTTCATTCCGTTGACCATTTTACAAGTTATCTCTGAACATAATTATATCTAGGTACCTATATACACCTATTATTTCATTATATATACACTACCTGTTTCCCGCGGCTCCGTCCGCGTGGATGTCATGGATGTTATTGCGACAAAAAGTAGCCTATGTCCTTTCTCAGGCTCTAGACTCTGTGTACAAAATTTCATTTAAATCGTTTCAGTAGTTTTGGCCTGAAAGCGAGGCAGACTGACAGACAGAGTTACTTTTGCATTTATAATATTAAGTAGTAAGGATATACAGGTACACTGATTCATTAACTGCAAATGTAACTTTGTAATCCTATATATTTATATGGGATTATATGGGACCGTGTTTATAAAATGCCTGCTGGGTTACTGATAATTCAAATTCAGGCTTCTAATTTTATCCACAACAAAGTTACACTGGGTCGAAAATGGCCTGAACTGCTTCGAGAAAAGGATGGTACGGCCGTGCCGCTTTATTGCACGACTTGGCGAGGACACTGCAGTGCCCACAGATACAACATTAAATTTTAATAATGTTGTCGATCACTGTAAATACAGCCATCGTATAAGGTTTAAAAGGGCTTCTCGAGAACAATCGAATGGTACCAATTAAACACCATAGACCGTAAGTCAAGCAGTGCTGGAACGTTAAATAATAAATGCTGCTGAGCCGGTTAACGATGGTGCCTGTACATGAGAAGTTCCATACAATATCTGTCAGATGTCAGTTTTATTTTGCATTACCTAACAGACGGAACTTAAAAAAAATGTAGACATCCCTATTGTTTCACTTTAACAGTAAAGAAGGAAGACAGTTCAGTTATTACAGAGGCTAGGATGACAATAGTGAGGTCACATATGGTTCGATTCAAATACGTACTTGGAGGGCAATAACTCTTTCGCGCACAGCCTGTATAAAATCGTCGTGGCCTGCTATCGCTGATGTAACCACACTAAACTGATGCCACTTATATCGTTCTAGTATGGACAGCATTGCTGCCGTTTGATGTTCTATTGAAGGAGCAAGCTGCAAGCGTAACGATGCATGTGACGCTCGCTTTTCAAGGCCACTATTGTCAGCGTTCCACGCAATCACCTACAAATTAATATATGGTTCAAATGATAGTAAATAAATATAATATCTAGGTTATATTTCATTTAAGCCTGATTTAATTTAAAGCACGCAAAGATAAAATATGTTACCGGTATGCCAAGATAGCCGGCGAGTTGTAGAAAATACTGTGCAGAGGCAGTAGAACGCCCGTATTGTTCATGATTCATAAGATAGAGGATAGCAGACACATTGACGGCTAGAAATTCTTTACAGAGCGAATCCAGGATGGCTGAAAGCGTACAGAAATTAGTAAACTATAAAGATGCGACAGTGTTTATAATGACTTCTCGAAAGATGTGAAGTTGGTAAAATGAGAACTAATTAACTACAAAAATCACTTACACATAGGACTCGGTGTCAAGCCTTGCGTAGAAAGCGTAATATTTAGGCGCACGTGCGAAAAGAGTTTTAGTTTTCGCGGCAATTTCGATAGCGCTGCCTTTTCGGCTTTCGTATAATCACGCGTGCCGAAGGCTTTGTGTGGCACGACAAGCGCTGCTGTAATCGAGGAAGGCGCGCGTGGCGGGGGTGGTGCTGGCGACGTTCGCGGTCGTCGTTGACCGTCGCCACCGACGCGAACACCACCGCCGCGGCCAGCGTCGCGTGCGCCGCCGGCCGCTCCACCGCCGCCCACCTTGATGCCGCTGCCTCGCTCCGCTGCCGCCGCCATTGCCGCCGCCGCCGCCAGCGCTCCCAGCGCCGCCAGCGCCATAAGCGCTGCGCGCGTCTGCATCTCCACTCTTGATGCTAAAGTAAAGTCAGACCATATTTAAACCTCAGATGACAGTTTCGGTTAAAAAGGATAGGTACGAATCATATAGACTTGTTTTAAACTGAGTAAGTACCTACTAGGGAAGAACCACGAACCTTTTTCTAATCTTGTGGTAAAATAATAGATCAGGTGCCGTTAACTATAAATAACTAATATTGGCTTTTTAAGAGGGGATGCGACTGGGTCTTTCTCCATACAAACGTATTTCGCTGTTTTGGACGCGGAAAATGTTTCTAGAACAATTTCTTTTTCCCAAAACATCTAAGTTTAGGTACTTAATGCGTGTGCCCCTATTATTAACTTTTTTCCAAAACCACTTAAATAAATATGACCCTCCAAAAATACCCGTTTTTACCGCAGTGTTCTGACGACTATCATACAAATGTGATAGGATTAAAACAAAAACGAAATTTTGGTGTAAAATTTATTTAGATCAATCTAGTTTTGGAGAAGAAAACAGCGGAATACGAAACGTTTTTTGTCAATGATTTTGTACACTTTACGGGGTAGGTCCGAGGTTAGATATATTATTATATTCTTTAAATACCTATTTTTTTAATTTCTCGGGAGTAGTGTCCCCTTCTTAAACGCTCATAATCAATTAAATGATTTGATCATGGTGACATCGACACAAATATACTGGGAATAATAACGTTCGCTAAATACAAACTCTTTCGCTCGCGATGTGGATCAAACTAGGTAGGTACCTAGGTATGTATAATGTATGTAAAACATGTCCTAAGCAAACAGGGTGCAAATAATTTAAAGAAGATGGGTACTTAATGCTCTTTGCCAGCTGAACTCCTGTTTGCCAAAAAATTAAACTTGCATGACAAACTTTTCCTTTCATTTAATTTACCATGTTTGTTACAGACTTTATCATAATGATGAACCCTACTATTTCTATTTCCATTACCTATTTATATTACTTTTTCTTCTGGTAGCATTGGAAAAATCCATCTAGTATTTATACCACGCACCGAGATTAATTATCTCACCAAAATTGTATAAAAACCATTAAAATCCCTGTACCTACAATATTAAAAAACTATGACTAAATAAAGTATTGGCAGATGACCCGATTGTGGTCATTTTAAGAGTTTTGTCCACTATCAGGCGCTTTGTACTAAATGTGTGTGTGTATATAAAGCACCTACCTACATTATTTTTATAATAAGTTATTAAAAATTTAACTAACTTTGAAAAAAAAAGTATACATAAGTGGTTTTCTGCCATTTCACGTCACATTTACCCCATTTCTGGCCATATCGTGTGCCAGTTCTGGCTATAAAAAAATAACGCAAATAATTTCAAAATAATCTACTTTTCTTAGTGAACTGAACAACATTTACAGCCAATGTTATTTATTCTGAATATACATATTTTAAGGGTTCTGTACCTAAAAAAAAAAAAAATATTGGTTGCCTGTAAAGTCGGTATACGGGCGAAAGTTTTACGTGACAACGACTGTCAATGTCAATGTCTGTCTCTCTCGCTCTTAGGCGGGCTAACCATGCCCGAGTGGAAGGGACGCGTGCCTCTCACTCGCTCTCATTGTGAGCGCATAACGTGAGCGGAGCGTTACCCAGTTTCTTGAAGTGTCACCCGGCAAACCAATTTATAAGACGTTGTCACGTCAAAAAGGAACCCTTATAGGAACAGTTCGTTGTCCGTCTGTCTGTCGGTCTTTCAACATAGTTTTTTTAGGAACGCGTGGTTTTATCATGTCAAAACTGATAGGTATTTGGTAATAGTTGGAAATTTGATAGTGTACATCGATGTAAGATACTTAGAACATTTTTTCAACCGCACAATTAGGTTTTTACTTAGTGAAGTAAACGTAACGTTAAAAAAAATCTACGGATGCCTCGTTAGTGCGCGAGTCAAACTCGCTCTTGTCCATTTTTTTTTACATAGTATCTAATTTATAACTATAGATAGAGTATGAATTAGTTCATGGTGTTGCGCTTAAGTTATGTTGTGTGGTAGGTGAGTGATAGAAAAAATGTTTTATTTTCAAGTGGTAGCTTGTTTTTCTTACGCCAGATAATAATATCCGAGGAACAATTTAATTTTTTTTACCGTTCTTCCCTTAGAGGCTTAGAGTATACATAGACAAGCATAGAGTGCGCGCGTCGCTAGTAGCCCGTTGTGCTGAGCGTAAGAAAAATTTTAAGTAATTTTTCGTGCGACGACAGACGTTTATTCAAAAACATCGATGGTTCCGATATTATTAGGGTAATATTACGATTTTGACTTGTATAATATACTGGTGCTCACAGTTCATATTCTGATAGGCGCACTCTATGGTTTACTTATTTTTACTCTAACGTTCTTCCAAACAAAATCTGTCAACGTCAAGTTTTTTTTTAAGTTTGATAGCAATTCGTTTGGAATTCACATTGATGTGTATACGCCTTGTATAACAATCTTGTTGTAAAATTAAACACTTGGATGTTTTAATAATTATTTATAATAAACTTTACTTTTCTTACATGAGTATCTTGAAGCGGACGGAAATGGAGTGTGTAGGGTTGCTAGCCCTACTTTTCTAAATTAAATTATATTAGTGTTACCAGTACTTAATATTTTATAATATGACAATATACTACAATACTCCCCCTTTACAAATTCAAACGTTGAGGTGTTTTCCTCTGTCTCTCAGAACGCCTCAAAGCTTGATTCTCATTACTATTAAAAACAATAGGTTGCTTAACAGGTAAGTTTTTGTCTGTATCATTACAAGTTTTTGTATCCTGGTAAGTATTTGAAATATGTGGGCTAACTTCAGAGACTTTATTAAAATCTTCTGGTATAATGTTAACATCATCATTTACTCCTTGCAATATCTCTGAAATTGGCTCATTTACAACAACATTAGCTTCATCATTAAGAACTATTTGCTTATCATAATTACTATCTCTTAAATCCTTAGAATTTTGCAATAAACTATTATCTACTTCAAAACTGTTTTCATTTAAATCTTCCTTTTGGTCTTGAGGCCAAGAACTTATAATCTGATCTAAATGACGTTTCCAAATTAAGTTCTCTTCTAAAACTCTACATAAATAAGTTCTTTGTCCCAATACCTCATCAATTACACATTTAACAAATTTCTTTTTATTAGGATTCCTATAGTCCCTACAGTAAACATACTCTCCCTCTCTAAATTTTTCTTCTCTTTTTCCTGAATTACACTGTTTTTTATCTTTTTTAGTAGACAACAAATCTAATCTAGATCTAAGTTTTCTATTAAACATAGCTTCTGACGGTGAAATATTTGTAATGCAATGAATTGAATTTCTGTAATGAAATAAATATCTGTTCATTAAAGTTACAAATGATACATTTCTATTTCTAACATCATTTAAAGACTTGTACATAGCATTTTTAAAACTTTTTACAGCATTCTCTGCAAACCCATTTGTTGCAGGATGG
Source organism: Diachrysia chrysitis (assembly GCA_932294365.1). NCBI lineage: Eukaryota > Metazoa > Arthropoda > Insecta > Lepidoptera > Noctuidae > Diachrysia > Diachrysia chrysitis. The sequence goes on from OW028653.1 coordinate 7,350,216, forward strand.
AACGGTGGAGAAGTTTCATGTTGAATACCGTTTTTAGATAGAAATTCGGAAAATTCCTTAGAACAAAATGTAGCAGCATTATCTGTAACAACCACTTTAGGCAAACCAAATCTACTAAAACATTCTCTGAATTTCTCTACAGCTGTATTAGATTCTAAATTCTTTACTATAAATGCTTCTGGCCACTTAGTATAACAATCTATTATTATTAATATCATTTTACCACTTATAGGTCCTAAAAAATCAGCATGTACTCTTTCATATGGAAAATTAGCTTTCGGCCATGTTATAATTCTAGATTTCTGTGGTTCTGGTCTAGCAGACATACAGACTTGACAGGATTTAACAAAATTTTCAATAGTAGTGTCTAAATTAGGAAACCAAAAATAAGATCTAGCATTATTCTTCATTTTAACAATGCCTTCATGTGAAACATGAAGTTCATTTAACATACTTTTTTGTAATTTATTAGGTATTACAACTCTATAACCCCACATGATAACCCCATTTTCAATATAAAGTTCACTTTTTCTGTTGAAAAATGGTTTAAAGACTTCACTATTCACATGTTTTGGAAATCCATACCTATCATGTTATACACGCTACTCAAAACTGAATCCTTTCTAGTTTCTGAACGTACTAAATTTAAATCTATAACATTCTGATCTTCAATAAAATTAATGTAATCACATTCCTTCCGATTATTCTCTGAAATAGCTAATGGTAATGGCAATCTTGACATACAATCTGGGGCCCAATTCCGCTAAATTTAAACAAATTTATTCACTGGACTGACAATGTGCAATTTTACAGTCATCGGTCTTTAATTTGGTATTCTCCTAACCAATTCAAATGACTGACTGGACATGCCGTCATAATGGTTCGGTGCCGTTTGTAATGGATAATCGATGTTGCCTACAAAAACAAAAAACCTTTTGGTAGTTTTAATTTTGGCAACACTGACTTACTTACTATTAGTCTATTGTTGAGCAGAAAAAAAAAATTGCGGTTTTTTTGTTGTAAACCATTACGAAAGTCCATACAATGCCAATTATTTTCATTATAACTTGTAATTATGGACAAATATGATTAAAAAAGGAAAGTTTTCGTTACAATTGACATATTGTCTATGAAAAAAAGTGAAACCATAGATACAAAAATGACAGCTATCTATATTAATAAATGACAATGACCGCAACATATGTTTTATTTATTATTGTTGTTTTGTTGCGAACTTACCGATTGCAAGAAAAGTTGTTTTATAACCACCAATGAGTAATTACAATCTTTTTGTATGTAGGTAACAACAAAATGCGTAAAGATATTAAAAGTGTAAGTACCTATTTGTTTAAAATAGATCCTTAATGCAGTTAGTTTGATCATTAATTAGTTGTTTGTACCTTATAAGTATGTTTTCTTTTCAGATTAAATACTGCAGAGTAATATACCCATACATCTAGCTACGAGATAAAGATGTGCTTTATAAATAAAAGCCAGAGAACATTATATTCTATGCACCGTACATGTTGCAACTATTTGCGTTTATGCATGTGCTAATCAAATCATGAGTACCTGGGAATAAAGTGTATATTTTTATATACACTTAATGAAAATGTTATTGTTAGAGTAAGAGGTAGGTTTTCTTTTATTGTTTATTTTGTAATACATTTCTTAAAATCAATGTGGCCTAGCAACTAGATTCTATGTTACTAAAACTAGAATAAGCAGAATATAATTACTTATACCTACCCATATTATAACCAAAATCCACACAAAGGTTGATCAGCCACAAGGCTGATCTTGTACAAATCAATAACTTTATGTTTTAATAAAATATAGACTATAGTGAAAAGTATGTTTATTTTATTGTGACACAAGAACAAATTGTATCTTTGATAGTTAACAAAAAGCCATTTATGCTTTGGTACTATGATAGGTATCTATAATATTTTTAATTAAATGTTTTTCTGTCTGCAGCCTTTTAAGAAGAATGTGTTGGTTGTATCACATGAGTGAATTCTGTGGATCCATGAACATGTCCAGCTTGTGTTTATACACTGTCACCAACCTAAAAGAAAACATATGTGGTTAAGGATGAATTATAGACACAATTAGGGCTACAAAAATTAATGTAATATTTTTGTTTTCTCAATAAAGCAGTCAACGGTGACAATAAAACTTATTTTATTTATAAACACACCTTTCCCATTTTGGTTATCGTAGCACTCCTTATTAATTGAAGGCCTTTAAACAATATTTATATCTTTTTAACATTATTGGGATCTATCATCACTCTCAGTAGGTATCCATAATTAATAGAACCTGTAACATAAAAATAAAAAATTACTATCTTATTGATTATGGTGTTTATCACAGAAATTGTAGGCTTGTGGTAATAAGAAATATTTGAACATAATGACATACACAAATCATGTTTTAATTGCAAGTTGCACACATTAAATAACCTAAAATAATCATAATTTCACTTTATAGACATTGTCCATAGGCACAACACAATACAATTTACTTAAGTTAGTTTCTATTGTGTATTTGTTTGTAATAATAATGTTGTGAAAAGCGCTTTGCTTTAATTAGAATCATAGCATCATTATAAGTATCTGTAATATGAAAGTATCATAAAATACAAGTGTGGTTATTCTATGTTCGGTGTGGTCATATCATATACTTACGTTAAATAACTTGCGAGTTGCGATCTTTTGGCGAACTCTTCCTCATTTTGTTTACTTAGTGAACACTTAATTTATTAAAATTTATTACGATGATAACACTACTTATTCTGCATCGAAGATTCGCATATTTATTTAGGATCGACGACTTACGACCTCTAAATACATTACAAACTGTAAATTGAACACGGAAGGTCGATGTTTTTGGCGTTTTATGCACGTAAAGAAACAAACAATTGAAGCAACTTTAGCAAAACGGTGTATTTGCTAAATGGCGCCAGCATGATGAATTTGACAGTTCACGTTCACTGGACTAACTGTCAAAAATTAGGAGAATACCAAAAATAAGCCATTATGTATTAAATGCCAATACGGGAATACCAATTTAACGGCAGTCATTCTGGTCATGCTGACATTTGACATGATGGCAAAAATTTTTCATGATGACGATGCTAAATGGTTAGGAGAATACCAAAATGTGCCAAATTGGTCAGGATGATGGCATTTCATTGGCATGGTGCGGTTTATAAAATAGGAGAATTGGGCCCCTGCTTTAACATTTTCTATGCCTTTTACATGTTTGAAAGTATAATCAAAATTTGACAAATATAATGACCATCTTTGCAATCTACCTGCTGCCATTTGTGGTAAACTCTTATGCTCACCAAATAATGCTAATAACGGTTTATGATCAGATAACAACTCAAACTTCCTACCTATTAAATATTGATATAATTTTTGCACTGCCCAATAAATTGCAAGCGCTTCTTTATGAATCATAGAATAACTCTTCTCAGCCTTTGAGAAAACTCTCGAAATGAAACTAATTGGTCTGTCTGACCCATCTGGCAAAATGTGGCTTAAAACTGCTCCTATTCCATTTTGTGAAGCATCACAAGCTAAACGTAAAGGCATGTCTCTATTATAATGAATTAAAACATTATCAGAAATAATATCCTTCTTAATTGTATTAAAACTCTTTTGACATTCTCTATTCCAATAAAATTTACAATTTTTCTGTAATAAATCATATAAAGGCTTTAGTTTTATAGATAAATTGCAAATGAATTTACCATAATAATTTACCATTCCTAACCACGAACGAACTTCTGAAACATTCTTAGGCGCCGGTGCTTTGACCACCGAGTCAACTTTTGACATATCTTTGGATAATCCACTCTTTGAAATAAAATGTCCTAAATATTTTATTTTAGGTTGCATAAATTCACATTTACTTTTATTTAAACGAATACCTGCCTCTTTGAATCTTCTTAAAACTTCCTTTAAATTTTGTAAATGTTCAACATCATTAGTACCTGTGACTAGGACGTCATCAATGAAATTTACAACACCTCGAGCCCCTAACAATACTTTTTCAAGTTTATTTTGAAAAATAGCACTAGCTGGCTTTGTACCATATGGCAATCTATTTATTTGGTATATTCCTTTTGGTGTTGACCACGCTAAAAGTTCACTTGTTTCCTTACTTACACATAAATGATTAAATGCATTTCTTAAATCCAATTTTGAAAATGATTTACCACCTTGTAATGCAGTAAAAATGTCCTCAATTCTAGGTAAAGGATGGTTAATATCTTTAATATATTTATTCACAGTAATTTTGTAATTTGCACATAACCTTATTTTATTATTTTCCTTCAAAACTGGAATTAAAGGTGTCCCCCATTGGGATGTTTCTACTTTTGTAATAACACCTTCTTTCTCTAATCTATTTAATTCAAATTCAACCTGTTCTTTGAAAGCATGAGGTACTTGCCTCGGTTTGTGAAAAATAGGCTTTACATTTTTATCAATTAACTCTAATGTAATTTCCTCACCTTTAATAATACCTAACTCACTTTTAAATAATATTTCAAATTCCTGTAACAATAATTGCAATTTCTCTTCTGTACTTTGTACATAGTTAATTTGTAAAAGTTTTGAAACATCTAAATTAAATTTCTGAATTAAATCTCTACCAAATAAAATTTTACAACCATTCTTAACAATAACCATACTACCATTAACCTCTTTATCTTTTAACTTAATTCTACAGTTTATTTCTCCAACCGGTTTCAAAATATGACCATTATATGTTTTTAATTCAATATCTGAGTTTTCTAATTTAATATGAGAAAATTTTGATAAATAAATGTTTTCTGGTAAACATGAAATTGCAGCACCGGTGTCCAGTTCCATTTGGACCGGTTTGTTATCAATACAACATTTTATTGATATTGGTAAAACATAGTTAACATTTTTCTCTATTGCAAAGATATCAATAGAATTATTAAAAGTAACACACATAACTAACAATCTTGTTAATTACTCCAACTAAGCTAAATATGCTTGTGTCTAGAGTGGGTACACGTCAATAGTGCAATGGGTTAGGTTCGAACCTGCGACCTCTCCCTGCTTTATTTTTTTTTCACGAAAAAAAAAATATGTCTAGCGTTAGTCATTCTTAGATGGCATTTAGTCAAATCTAAAAATAAACAGTAAATATCAGAATTTAACACGTAAATAAAAACATAAAAAGTCCACGAGAAACATAATGGCCAGTAATATGGTTCCTACTTACACCACTTTTGGCCAGTCATGTGGCCAAAGATGGAGAATTTTCAAATGTTGCCACTAGCGGCCACCTGCTTGAAACCTCACTTCTCCTCCAAACATGTAGCCACATAATAACTTCAGTTCTACTAAACTAATATATAGATTTTTTTTTAAAAAAACCGAATAAAACAACATCTACTCTTTCGCTCAGGCCTTATCGTTATTGCTACGATCAATACACATTTCACTACAATTAAAAAAAAACTCTTTATATCAAAGTGAATTTTGCCACATCACAACAGTGATGCCATAATTCAATATTTTTAAAACGATACACTGTTGAACAATATCATTTTCTAAGACTTAATCACAACGATTTGAAGTCTCAAGTGGCCACAAAGGGATCAGTGGCCACAACAGGGTCATCTGCTCAATATACTTCAAAATTCTTATGGTTTAGGGCGTCTGCCAGGGTGAAGTAACCAGACTAGGCTTCTACCAACTTGACGTTGTGTCTTCTAGCACTATTTTAAATAAAATTTATCATAACAGATCTTTATAAAATGACTAAGTAAGGTCTAATTTTATGCATTTTTGTTGCCTCATAATTGCCAATGCCACCATGATCTAACTTCATATTAGGGGATCGTTCTTACTATATTTTCAGTCTTTACGCAGAGAAAGTTTCAGCCTTTATAAAATAACGAAAGTCAGAACGTCGCAGGTTCTTGGGCTATATTTACTTATGCCTAGCTAGGTACCGAAAATTAACTTTAAATATTCGAAAAAAACACGAAATTACGTAAGTGAAGTTCGTATTTTTTTCTACCTATATTATTTGTGCCTACGTAGGTATGTAGTTGAGTAATTCTTAAATCCTCTATTGACTTATTAAAATAATAAGTATTTCTTGTTAACTACCGGCTAGTTTATCTACTGGCATTTATTTTGTTACTTGGCAGGTATGTTATGTATAACTCTTTACGGATTCCATCCACATTCCATAATGAAAGTAATGTTAAATATTATTTGCTCTTTGCATAAATAATTAAGATATATAATAAAAAGCCTTTTCTATCATCACGTATTTACTATAAGCATAATATAAACAAAACTATAGGTAAACCAAACAAAATACGTTTGTAAGTGTGGATGTCAATGTTCCCATAGATTGTGTAGATTCCAATGCGGCCATATTTAAAACTGAATGTGCTCTAATCGTTACTTCCCAATGAAAATACTATCACAGAATAATTAATTAATAGTACCTACTATACCTACAGAACATTCTATCGTGGTACCTATCTTAAGGTGTGCGCTTATACAGGCAACTAAAATTGTAGTAATTCTTGGCAATTTCTAATACAGTGTTTGTATTGCCATACATCATTGCCGGGACATGTTTATAATAATATATTGTGTAACGGGAATGAGCGCGAACATGCATAAATACCTTTACGCTTGACGTTTCGAATCTTTCTTGTATTTACAACTACAAACTACCAACCTACTTTCTGTATTTATAAATATAATCAGGCTTTGAATGGTCCTACCTTTGTCATTGCAATCTAAATTACTTTTCACACACTGAATTTTCCCTATCCTTCATCTTCTAATCCTCAATTTAAATAATTATACATTTTATGTAGATAATTACTTAGATATATATACCTGTTTAATGCATTATCATTTTATTTAAAATTGACTAAATAGACGATTAGCATATGTACAAAACCCTAGTCAATAGAAGATAGCTAACGGGAATATAATATTTACCACATTATATTGATCACATAAAAATCGACATCAGACATGTTTATCAATTGCTAAACACATAGGAATTATTTTCCACAATTATCACCGGCAGAAAACACTGAAAATGTAGCACCAATTACTTGTTTGTAGAAATATTTAATAACAACAGTTTCAAAAACTCTAACACAAAAATCAACAGCGATAGGTATTATGGCTGTGTAAGTGTGTACGTTCGGCTCCATATACATATTCTTATAGTATAGGTATAAGCTGCCGCGGTTCGCAATTGATTGAGGACGCTGCGAATAATCCATTTACTGTATTTTAGGTAGGTGGAAGCTATTAGATAATGATCATATATTTTTGATGATCAGGATACTTATATTATTTTAGGATTATAACTCGTTTACTAAGACTGTAGCATTTCAACGATACTATATACGTTATTAACTAGGATAGGTACCTATAAGCGCGTTAATCGGCGGTGGTGACAGTGGCAGCCGCGGCCGCGCGGCGGGGTGCGTTTAACAATCCACATAAACTTAGGAGGCGGCGCGGGCCAACATGGGGTCGTTCTAGGACGGACAGTGGCGCGGCACCGCGCCGCCTGCAACACGAGCTGTGTGCCACGCGTGTTTACGTAAGCGCCACGCCCCGAGCCACGCTCCGGCTGTTTGGGGCGCGGCGCGAAGCGCGAAGCACCTCCAGACGCCGAGGGCCGACTGCCGTGGCCTCACCCCCGCGCGCCATCCGGACTCGCGCCTGCGCTATCTACTTACAATATTCACGAGCCTCGTGTCCCGTTACATAATAGGACTAAACATTCACTGATCCCTGCTATCGGGAGCATGTTGTCACGATCTCTAATAAAGAAAATATTAGGTACCTACAGCGCGCGGCGCTTCGGTAGGTACTAGTTGATACCTAATTATGATATTGAAACAATAATACCTAGGTACATAAGTAGATACTTTACAATAATTAAAGCACTCAGTTTATTAAAATCAATAAAAAAATCAGGTAGGCCTTTTCGGGCACTTTCAAAACGTTTATTGACTTTAGTCGTGCGGTTCCAAAATATCATTCCTATGGAGAAGAACCAGCAAGAAACTCCATGTGAGTCTTGTAAGAATGGTAATTTAGATGTAAGTGCATAGAAAAAAAATACTTGCTCAGTCCCACACATTTTTTTTAAGAGATATATACAGTTAGCCCTGAGGGCAGGAACAATTTTTTTATTATTTAGGGACATATTATTATTGCCAGATTAGCCGTTTAGGACCAGCTGATCTAAGGATCGGTTCTATAGTTATTAGACTCCAAATAAATCAACGTAGGCTAGAGTAAATCATGATTCATGATATTATTTTTTTATTTATAAAAATATTTATTACCAGATGACCCGGTAAACTTCGTATCACCTACATAACACCTATGTAAAATGTGGTCAAAACTTAAACCGATCAAAACGAATTAATATGGCTTAACTAAAAAAAAAATGATAGACAAATTAACATCAAAACGGAAATGTGTTACTTCATCAATCTCGGATAAGGTAAGTTTACGAAGAATTTAAAGAATAAGATATGATCAAAGCTGAGCACTACGTTTTGTGAAGCTTATTACATTTTTATATCTTTTTTCGACAAGCGATTAAAGCTTTTATTTCTGAAGCAGAAATATTTTGATTCCAACAAATAAGACCAAAAAGATCGGACCTCATACTACAGCTACGAAACCCAACATATTTCTGAACGCACCTACAAAAATTTGACAACCAAGTGACACGAACAAACGTCAAATGTTTACATATTGTTAAACAGTTATGAATAGTTTGTATTGGAATATTAAATTGTCGTTTTTAGTATTCTCTTTTACTTATTATTTGTTTCTTACCGTTAAACCTTCCCTGAACTTCCACAAATATTTCAAGATCAAAATTATCCAAATCGGTCCAGCCCTTCTCGAGTTTTAGCAAGAACAACGAACAGCAATTAATTTTTATATTTAGATAGATATTTTGTAAACTATCTTGATAAGATTGGTAATATTTATCGATCAGTAGACAATAGATGCTGTTTCCGCTAATTTTAACTAACTTCTATAATATAGATACAAATCGGTTTTAATAGAGCTATTAACATGAAACTACTACTACATTAAAAAGACATACCGAGAACGAGTAGCTAGGACATAAGACCGGGTTTTGGCCGCTGATCCCTTTTTAGTTATTTACGACTCCAAAATCCAAATCGTTGTAACGTAGACTATAATAACAATCCACAGTATTTGGTTTTAAAAAAATTGAATTATGGCAACACAAACTTAACTTTGATGTACCTAATGCTGCGTAGTGCGTACTCACCGGGCCAACGATCGCCTAACGAACGATATTCAGCGTTGGCTACCGCAAGCCGATCGTTGGCGCCTGATTCCAACTGCACGTCTACATGTACGTACGTAACCTCGCCTTTTTTTTTTTTTTTTGAAGAGATTTACGCAGTTAGCCTGAGCGCAGACTTTGACTGCTTCACCGGACTTTTGGCGAGAACCGTAAGGCCTCCAGCCAGAGCAAGTAAAATAAACTAACTACGTCAGCAACGTTCACTAAGGGCACCCCCTGTGGGGTTCGGACCTCGACTTAGTGCGTTGCTAACAATCTTAATAAGGCAAAAACAGCAAGGGAGGGCTGGATCTAAGTTTTTATTATTTAAGGACATATTTTTATTGCTAGTTTGGCCGGCTCGGGCCAGCTTGATCTAGGGACGGGGGGGAACATTTACGTTACAATTATTTATACGCGACGGGCCTCGCCGGCGAGGACGTAATATACGGCGGTTGTGTTTTGTATTGCTACTGCTAGCTAACTCGAATGCTTCTTGGAGAAGCGTTGTTTTATCGTCGGGGTAGGAAAGAGTATGTCTGGGCCGTTTGATTTTAGATGTGACTGAAGGTCGGAAACGCGAGGCTGCTACGATTAGCGGGTTACGGTACGTAATCTCGCTCTCGCCTAGAGTATCTACAAGCATTGGTTCGAAGGCTTTCGGCGAAAACTCATAAAAATAAATTTACAAAGCGTAAGGCACAACGTTCGGAAGCTTTATACGTGCCTGTAGCTGCAATTAAGTAAGTATTAAAAATGTAGTAAAAATGGTCCATATATATTGCGACTCACCATGGCAATAAGAGCAGCAATATTATGAAAGTCGAAATTAGGTTAAAAATCATGAAAAAGTCTTAAACTCGATAATAACAAAAATATCGCGGAACGTAGCTACATATGGTGATTCTGATGCCTCTAAGTATCCTCTACCTTTAGACATCCGATCGTCCATGCTTTCTGCGATACCCGGTAGGTTTCATATAGTATGGATTTTTAATAAAATTTCATCTTATTAAAGACTTTTTACTTTGAACTCACGTCCACATGCGGCTTATGGTATAAAATAGTTCATCCGCTGCTATAACCATGGAGCCACAAGAAATAAGAACTACTTATATTGAAACTGTGACTGAATAAGATACCGTATAATTATTTCGTAGAAATACCGATACAGAGTACCTAGTTATAAAATGAAAATTCCAAGTGTGTGAGTAGTATAAAAAAATGCATGTAGGTAAACGTAATAATCTAATACTTCCGTTGTACACTAATCACACGTTTGTTAGTGTGCCCTGCAAAACTATCTCCTTTGCCGTGTTAACGAACCTCTATTAATTACCAAGCCTGATCTTATCTCACTAACCGTAATAGGAAGAAAGTTAAATTGTTACAGTGTATTTATTTCACTCTATCGCTATAAAAAACAATTTATCCAATGGCGGACCCAGGATTGTCGTTTTGAATCTCCTGCTGCTGATATTCTTATCTTTTTTTTCTCTTTAATCCTTGAACTAAATTCTTGAGTCGCGAGGGGTTATACAAACATTCAATTCACATGCACAAAGAACACCCAGACTTGGAACAAGCATTTGTGGATCACACATGATTGTCCAATGCGGGAATCGATCCCGCAGCTCGCCGCGCTCATTGGTAATTTTATTGGCGTGGTGACCTATACCACTCGGCTATTCGTGCAGTCATATTCTAATCAAATTAATTAAAAAAAATATATATCATAGCCAGTAAACACAACAATCATCTTACAGTTTAAAACTTGAAAAAATAATACCTACCAACATATTAAATATTTATTAATCAAGGTGAGATAATTGAAGTTAGATGTACGCGATGTGATAAGATACCTAAATATTTATTTATTCCAAAAATGTTGGGTAAAGGTTACTTAAAAACTCAGGTGCTTTTGTTGAGGCATGAGCCCTCCCAACACATTATATTGAAAACTCACGTAGACGTGTTTATAGACCAATGAAGATGAAAAACTTGAGAGGTGTCAAGGGACACCCGGATGGAACGAAGTTCCTATCGAATTGAAATAAAAAAAAAAAGCAAAAAAATTGTACTTACACACACACACACACACACACAAACACACATATATACAAATACAGAATAAAAATAAAAATGAAAATGAAAATAATAATAAAAATATATGCACTCTGTCTATTCTTTCGTACACGTCATAGATGCGCGGGACTTTGTAAACACAGTAGCAAAAAGTGTGGTTACAACTTTTGGTGATAATTTCCGTCTAGCCCCCTTTCGCAACGCGCCATAAGGACCTTCGTTCCAACAATTCTACCGTACATTGTTTTGTTTAGGTACCTTTATCTCAAAAAGTTACGGTAGCGGTTTTTAGATATAAGATCCCATTCGGCTTAATTTATTTTGATAAATCAACGCATCAACCAGTTTTCACATATAAAAGCAAATGGGTAGGCCGGAGCCTCGCAGCGCCGAGGCGTTTCTGTCCATCAGTTTAGAAGCTACGATGCCACAGACAGATAATATATACCGTTATGGCAAACCAAAAAGCTCCTCTTTTGCGTAGGAGGTTGAAAACTGTTCGCAGACGGTCCACTCCATAAAGTTGGTAAAACTACCAAGTACCTACCTATGCACCTAACAAGTAGGTATGAACTGTAAGCACTAGTATGAACAAGTAAAATCGTAAAATTTGTGTCAAACAAAACGCGCCATTTTATTAAAACTATCTCGAAAACTAATATTACTCTAATAATATCGAAATCATCGATATTTTAACATAAACAACTGTCGTCGCACGAAAAATCATAAACTATTCCAGTAAGTACTTCTAAAAAACACAACTAAAAATTTTGCACATTTTGTCTGTTTTCGGCTAATTGAGCTCGATAAATTTTAAGAACGAGTACAGTGTGTTTATAGTTTAAACATAACTACTTAGTTACAGGTATAACACCCTTTTCACGTGATCCGAAAACTGATCTTTTTTTAAAGAGAGCGCTACCTAATTAATTTTATTCGTGTTTCGGTGATTTTTAACATCATCTCACATTTGATTGAATGTTTAAGGAACACGCAGACTTAAATTTATTTGTCCCACGCAGGGATCAAACCTGCCGCAGGTCGCGAAGTAGTACTTGGCGTGGTTATCTTAGCACTACTATCTATGCATTAAAACGGCGGATAACGGATAAGCTTGCAGGCGAAGTAGAAAAGATTTTATAAGCTGTTGCACCTTCTGTCGATGAACCATTTTAATTCTTATACAGGAACGCAATAAAAGATTTGAACTTGAAAATATGGTGTTCGGGTTTTACGTAACGTTTAGATATCTACTTAAACCCACTCCTTAAACTAGAACGAAGATCGATAGGCCTACAGAATTTAAAAAAGTACGACCTTTGTTTTTAACGCTTCTAGGTTGTTTGTTGTCCTTAGTCGCTAAAGACGACTAAGAAATGTAGGTATTTTAGTTAGCTTTTCCGAGCAGTCTTTGTTTTTTTGACAACTACGATATTCGGCCGTAGCCGTTTAAAAAATTAAAAACAAAATCGCTAAATGTTTTTCTGTTTCGTGTGCATAATGATAAACTTCGTGAACATTATCATTGCAAAATTCATAATTAACGAAAAATAATCATTCTTATCATCTTTAAAAAAACATAAACAGCTTTTATTATTATAATTTTAAATCTTTATATACCGTGTATAAAATGTTAAAAATCAACAAAATCATACATTCTGAAACCAAAATGGCGACAAATTCAAAGAGTACAGCTGATATTTATCATTAGAACCTTAGAACACATTTTTCTGAATTCCGGCGAATTAAACCTATCATGTTGTTTTTGACATTTGTTTGTTTACCTTTATTTATTTGAGACTTAGTTTACCTTAATTTTTACTTATTTGAGACATCAATTTGCGAATGTGGATTAGATGATGGAACGGTTGACCAAGTTTTTTAATTGTCTCAAAATCTGTGTACCTTTCTATACGACATAGGTACTTCCTTCTGATATTCCTCGAACAGTTCTTGATACAAGCTTTATACCTCTCTTCATTCCTACTACCTACTAAGTTCACCAAATTGCTTGTGATATGTTTAATTTAATATTTATGTTAGCATATTTAATTGGCCCTTATTCTTCAATTTACAAGAACTTGCCGTTTTTTTTTTATTTTTGCATCTATAATTTACGGTCTTGTTCATAATTTCCTTTTTTTCTTCTCTGTAAATACTTGGTAAAAGTACTCTGTGATACTTGTTCTCCAAACTCTCCAAAATTTCAAAGATTTTTTTTGCTAAAATGGATATGATAATTTAGCTTGGAATTGAACCTACTAAATGTCATCCATTCTGGTCATTAACTTGCTAGACCATAACAAGTTCTTTATTGTTTAGTAAAAAATCCTTTTGGACGCGTTAGATTCATCGCCCTTGCTGTGGTCCTGGCCCTGAAGAGTGTCAATGGGACTCTATTACGAAGCCTGCATGCACTACCCGTCCGTCTATCTGTATTTGTGTCAGCCATAGTGTAATATTATTTGTACCTACGATGGTAAGGAACCCTTCGTGCGCAGAATAGTGGTTCTGCCTGCGCTGCTCTACATTACTACTTGAATTAAGTTTACATTTGACTAGATTTTTTTTATTCAAAGGGCTAGGCTTAAATTGATTCAACTTAATTAAGGGATTATCACATTGAATTATAAATGGGATACTGCCTGGTTCCTGGTATTAAAACGGCTTTTCATTAACCAGGAAACATGTGGCATTTCGGTGGTTTTAGCAGATGAGTCCTGCCTTTCCATCGTATTTGCAAAGGAAAATAAAATTATACATATTTTAATACTTACAATGAATCTATGTACATCTGAAGAAGCCCACTCTAGAAATGATGTGACTTTCGAGGACAGCCACAATGCGCCAGTTCAAAACAATTCAGATTATTAAACTATGCATTATTGATACACAAACATATGGGACAGCGGATGCCAAACCTGCAGTGTTGACCAGTCTGCATCTGCTCTCTAACCATTAAAGACCACTTACAGGCTCAATATAAACTTTAAATAAAATTTGTGAAATTATTAGGAGGTAAAGTAAAATGGGGTGAATAAAAATTGGGGACAAATTTGGAAAAGGACTGCTATCTTTTATTGTGTCAAATAGAATTTTACATAAAACAGTTTTTATTATTTTTAATAATCAATACCTTTAATTTTGTAAGAAACACAATTCTCGATTCACCCCCTGCATTTCTATTCACCTCATTTTACCGTATATGGTTTGTTGCTCAATAGTTCTGAAAGTATTTAAATTAAGTAATAAACATGACATTAAAGGTACAAAAAAAACAGTAAATAAACAGCAAGACCAAGTTAAAAATGCAATTTTGGGGTCTATTTCTTTGGTTGATATGTATTTGCCACAACTGGCACATCTAAGTAAAAATAGGTGGAAATATATCACAGTTATTACACAACCTTTAAAAGTTGTACAAAAATTGTTATAAAATTAGACACTTATCTCATAATTTGTAACATCAGCCAATTAATCATGCAGTTGGTAACTACATATTTATTCATTGTTTGGCCAATGTTACTCTTGCACTATATCAAACTCAAGGCATTTTAAGACACACTTTCATTTACCCTAAGAACTCATGTTCTAATGTATAATTGCACTGATAGCACCTATTTCATTGTTCCATAGCATTTACCTATAATCTCTTTACAGTGTTCAAATTTAAACCATTGTTCAAATATCATATAGTTCACCACAACACTAAGATTACTTTACTGAATAAAGTTCAAAGTTCAAACACAATTTTTTTATTAGTAATTATCAGATAAATCAATACATTGAAGGTTGATACAGTTTTATCGCCGATCACGGTAAGATCTGTGTGATTCACGTTCGCGACTACGACCACGAGAACGATCTGATGTACGCCACAGAAATTCATCCACAGATCGCTCATAAGATCTCTTATCATAAACTAACACAGAGCGTGGGTAATCTGCTATATCATAGTAACGCGGCGGCGGTGGTGGAGGCGGTGGGGGTATTCCATCATAGGTTGAGAGTGCCCCACTGAACCCTGGTGGGGGCACATACGGCAATGGTGGCAACTGATGGTGCATTGATCTCATATATTCAGCTACATAAGCTTCAGCTGCAGAACTGCTACTATTATAACCATCACGGTTTCGGCCAAACCAAGCCGGTAAACGATCTCTCATATAAGGTGAGGGAGATCGCCGTTTATAAGAGCCAGATGATATTCTACTCCTAGGAGACATAAACATCTTTCGTCTACTTCTAGATGATGTATTTAAACGGTTTCTATAGTTGGATCCTCTGGTCGAAAGCGGAGCACGATATGTTCTATAGTTGCCACCACTTTTCAAGTAACCCTTCTTAGATGCTTCTTTAGACTTTCTAAGAATTGGTGTCATTTCAATGCCATCATCTTCTGGAAATAGCCTGCATAACTCTTCAGCAACCTTTGGCTCTATTTCTTGGCCATCTCTACCAATTTTAACTGGTTTGCCTTCATTCCAAGGATTATAAAGGTGTAAAGTGCTACTAAAAGGCAAATCTTTTCGGCAAATCCAATCCACTTTAAATACGCCATCTAATACTTTGGCAGACAGTCCAGGAGGAAGCACCCATGATATAGGGGCAACATCCCGCCGTGACTCACTGCCTAACCGAGCAAACCCGGCAAATTTGCCACTTTCTTTGACTGAAAATATTAATAGTACATTTCTTGATTCTCTATATGCTTGATTTAAATTGGCTTCATTTTGTGGCAATGTAGACCACACTCCTTTTGCTTTAGACAATGTTATGTTTTCTGCATTATTGGATTTAATTAAAAAGAATCGTGTATCCCTGAATAAATAATTCAACTTAGTCATATAATCATATGTCTTTACTTTGCTGTTAGTGTTTGTAACGCATCGTCGTTTATGTTGTACAGGTGAATGGCTTGCTGAATTACTTCGTTTACGAGTCGCGCGTCGTTCTTTGGATTTAGTGCTAACTGAACTTATACTAGGAGTGCTCGACTCGCTAGAAGACGAACTAGTCACTTCACTACGTGTATCAAAATCTTTTCCTTCTTCTAATTGTTTTAATTCTTCGCCAATTTCTGCTTCTACTTCACCAACGCCAAGGTTGACAGCGTCGGTGTTGTTAGAGACCTCCATTTTCAATTTAATATAATTACAAGGATTTGTAGGAACAGAATCATTAATAATCGCAAACACTTTATTCAAAGCCTACTTTTGTTTTAATTGAACATTATTACTAAATATACGACTTAAAAAATATATAAAAATTACACGAAACAATCTAAATTAGTTCATTCACTTAGTTCCAATCCAACATCAAGCAAAGGCAAACATAGTTTTTTTTTATTATCTTTTCTCTAGTCTCTGTAGCACTAGATTAAAGTCTTTTAAGCCAGACTATTTAATTGACTAAATAATAAAATACATTCGTTTACTAGTTAAGCTGGTCGCACACAAACTACATAAAGCTGCGATGTACGCGCCAAACGCGCATCATTTATCTTGCTGAAAGAATATTTTTATTATAAAATAAATTAGTAGCGCTTTACTCGAGCAGTGTGAAAGCCAAAGGTGAAAACAAAACTTATGATCTGTGGTATTGAAATGTCTACAGCGCCACTTTTCACATAAAAGTTTTATTCTAATAAAGAACTTAGATTAAGCATCTGGATTAAAAAACGTAAAATAGGGGTGTGGCCTATCATGTTTGACTGATTTTAATCGAAAAAACATTTAAGCCTCACCCTTATTAATTATAACCGAGTAATTTTTATGTTTCTTTTCTTGTTTAAGTTCAAAAACCGGCAATGTTTACAATAATTTTCGTTTTAATCGGTTTCAATATTTTTGCTTATGAGGTATTTGTACGACGGCTTATGTCATTAAAGCAGTCAGCTGATTTTCAAATCGTTATGTTGGTAGTTTTCACAAGTGTCGAAAAAAACCGCGTAGAAGTTTGAAGATTTATTTAGTTTTGTCTTACTGAGTGTTGAATGGATTCGGAATAAGTGATTACGTATTTATTAATTTAGTTAAGAATTCCTGCTTCAATATATATTACTATCAAAATGCATCACGTACAAAAATATTTAGAAAAAGTGCCCACACTTAAATTCAAGCCAAGTAATGTATCTGCCTGTAAAAACACAAACATTTATCTCTACTGTAATTATTACAGCTTTTACTCTCAAAAGGTAAGAACAAAGTTATTTAGATAATTATTTTGCTTTCAATCTTATAATATTTTTTTGACATCTATCTACTGATTATTTCTGTTTTTCAGTAAATTTTGGAAAGCACTTAGGTCTGGAATTGGCAGTAAAATTTCATTCTTATTATATTTTTCAGGTTTTAATGGCACTGTATGAAAAGAATATTGAATTTGAGCCACTGTTTATTGACATAACAAAAGGAGAACAATATTCATCATGGTTTTTGAAAATTAATCCCCGTGGGGAAATACCTGTTCTTAAAGTTAAAGACGAAATTATTCCCGACTCTACTAGAATTTTAGACTATTTAGAATTATTTTTGGATTCAGGTATGTGGAATTGTAATTACTTTTAATTGCATTGACCTACAGATTTTATTATATTATTTATGTCTCTTTTACAGAAGTGCCGCCTTTAGTAAATGTTACATCTGATAGTAAGGTGCTTGATAACATCAACAGATTTCGAGAGATGATTGAAGCCCTCCCTGCTGGTTTAATAACAGTGGGATCATTTTTTCATCCACATTTAAGTGGTACTCCAAAACTACCATTTATTCTTCCTGTCCGTGAAATTCTTAAAAGTAAGTAGGTGTGTACTATAAATTAAATTTCATACAAATTATTTTAAATATTTCAGTATATTATTATTGAGTACAAACAAACATTATTGATACAAGAAACTTAACATTTAGGTGGAGACTTAAGCAACTCTACTAACTTAAGAAAACTAGCTGAAGAGAATCCTGAAGCTAAAAGTATTTTACTCTATAAAGCTGAAATACAAGACAGAAAACATGAAATAATTATGAATGAAGAGGAGTATACCAAAGTTCTTAATGTAATTGATCAAGTCTTAACCCAAGTTGAAGAACAGTTAAAAAAACAACCTGAAGGTATTTATTTGTTTTTCTCTATTTACTTATTTATACTCACACAAAGACCAGAAAATTAAATAATATATGTAGGTAGCTGTGCTCTAAAAATAAAGCCACAACAAGGGTACCAATTGCTTGTATAGTTTAAGCATAATGCCCATGGATATTAATATTTCCAATTAAAACATAGTAACTTTAGAACTGCCTTCAATACCTCATTTTAAGGTACTACAAAAAAGGCTAGATTATGAAAATTGTAGATAATACATTTTCATAATTTATTTTACTCTATTAGCAAGTTGCTGTTGCCTGCGCCTGTGTACGCGAAGCCGCGGTCCTAGCCAGCCCAACATTATTATACTTTCCTAGGTTTCGCCTATGTGGATGTCAGTTACCGCAGTAAAAAGTAGCTTAGAATGTCTCCAAACTTGAAGTTCAAATAATTCCATAACTAATTTTATACAAATTGGTTGTGTAGCAAAATCGTAAAAGCCTTACAGACAGACAAATAGACACACAGATAGAGTTACTTGCGCATTAGTTTATTTTTAGGACGGATTTTAGTGCAACTAAAAATATATATATGTCCTTTCCGCTGGACGCTCATCCCGCTAACGTGATGTCGTAATTCTGTAATTTTTTTATAAAATAAAGTTTTTACCGTAATTTACTTATATTTTTAGGGTTCATACCTAAATAGCAATACTAGGATCAGTGTATTGTCCGTCTGTTAATATTTTTTCTCTTAGGAATATTTAGTGGTATCAAATGAATATCAAATGTTTAGGTCTAGGAACTCTTGATGCCATAAAAAATTTAAGCTTCTATGTCAATGCAATAAAAAGTTCAGCCATGTTGTTTTTCCTATAGAGTCCTTCCTATCGAACCAGAATCACGAAATTCGGCATGACGCTCTATCGTCACAAGTATAGTAAATTAAAATTTATAATATAAAAAATACGTAGGTATTAGCGATTATTATTGTAAACTTATGTTTACAGGTGGAAATTTGATAGTGTCATACACCGATGTATGAGAGAGCATTTTTTCAACCGCACAGTTAAGTTGGTTTTTAGAGAAGTTGACGATCTGCAAAATTTGTACGAACGGACAAATTTGTGGAGCACAAGTCAAACCCGTACTTGCCCGGTTTTTTATTTCGACCGTGCCATCTGGTTCCCTCACAATAGTAGTATATCTAATCCCTGTAATAATTAATCCCTGTATGGTGATATTCCAGAAACCTTGAAAATCTTAAAATTTTGCATACCTACTTAAAGTACCTACTGCACTTAGACTATTTGTGGATTACACTAATTGACCTAAGCTTAAGCAATCCTGCAACACAACGCATTGGCAGTTGGCAAAATGAATACTTACTTATATTATCACTCCATCATCGACGCATATGTTTAGAGCCATTTTAGGCCAAAATCTCTGTAAACGCATGACGCAATAGCGCATAAAACAAAACGATCAATCATTTCCCTTATCGTCGTCGTCATTGATTTTGAGACTGTTGAGTGTACACTATTTAAATTTTAATAAATCAAAAATTTCGTTACATTATACTATAATTTAGAAAAGAACTTAGCAGATTATTGCTGTCTGTTCAGACAGTATTTGTTTACTTACAGAGCTTTTTTACAGAGCTTTGTCTTTCCTTTTTTCTGGTGTTCATTATAGACAAATAAACTTTGCCATATTAATATAAGTAGAATAAATTTTACTATTACTTATATTTAAATGACGTGACAAGACAAACTAACATTATGATAAATTTTACAGGTAACTGGCTGTGCTGTGAAAACTTTAGCATTGCTGATATTAATCTAGCCATTCTTCTTCAACGCCTTTGGGAACTTGGATATGAAGGTAGATATTGGGTGGAAGGAAAGCGTCCACTACTAGAAAACTATTACCATCGTGTGAAGCAACGGGAGTCATTCAAGAAAACAATGCCCAATTTACCCGTACATTTGAAAATGATATTAATGTCACAGCCTCCAGCTTACTTAGGAGCTGCAGCTGCTGCATCGATTGGTGTTGTTGTAGCAACTGTATATATTTTCAAATCAATTATTCACTGAATGTAAAATTAAACACAAAGCACGATTTACATCTTCCGACCCCACGATCCATCGGGATTCCTTAATTAGATTAATTCTCAACAACGATTTCCAATCGGTGCATTCTTAGAATGCTTATTTAATACTGTGCTCACCCAGAGCGGACGTTTTTGTGGTTTTCTATAAATAAAAATGTGCCTCCTACATTATCTTAAATATGCAGACAAATTCCTAAATTTGTCTATATTAGTAGGTAGGTACCTAGTAGCATTAGGGTCAATTAATATTACAGCAGATTTGAAGCGCTTCGAAGCGTCATATCTTTTTATGTTGATGCTATGTATAAAAATATACACAAAAAGACAACAATGACTATTATTAAGGGGCATCACATCCGTGCAACACAGACAACGTTCAGCATATGCTAAGGTTACCCGTGTGTGTGGTAACCGGTGTGGATAGAATAGATATAAATTACTAAAACCGTGTCTGCTGCCCAAAATTGTAATACGTCATTTGTTAGAAAACATAAATGAGTGGTGTGGCCTACATGTTTTGCGAATAAAAACAGTCGATTATGCTAAGCTACACCACATTTCATATTATTATTATTATCCGATAATTAGGAATCTTAAGGTGTAAATCGTTCTATATTTGTTTAATGCTTCCGAAATGTTGAAACTTTAACCTACGTTTTTCGTATTGTTATTTTTATTATTAATTAAGTAGAAATAGACTATATTATTATTGTTTAGCTTGTATCATAAAACGCAATTTATGTTTAAAAATGGGTGGGCGACAGTTACATAGGATTTTCAAAATTTGTGTGATACGCAGACCTATTACCTATGGTCATGTTTTAACCGCGACCACAACGTACAATCTGCACAGGACATTATGTATACTAATTATAAAGAGGTAAAGTTTGTGTGTGTAACCATTTTAATGCTTAAAAAAATGGTTAAATACTTATATTGTGGTAATTTGAAAGCTATTTAGACTTATACGATATGAATCTTTTTCAAATTAAATACGGTAGTTCTCGTAAGCATTTCATGCACAACTGAATTGCCCTTTATACCACTCATCAATATCTTATAAGTTATCGCAAATTAAAAACTAACGCTCGGGTAAATAAATTCAAGCGGGCCCACGCCGCCGGAACGTTCTCAACACAACAAGCTGATACAGTACTATTTTATTCTTCTGTGCTGACCTGAGGTACTGCATAGATATTGAAATGTAATTTAAAAGTATTAATTTGGATCTGAAAAACCTATCTATGTAAGGAACTCGACTGTCGAAGAATTGAAAAAATAGGTATTTGAAGAAAGTTTTGCCGTCGCGCTACGCCCGACCTCCTCCCGTAAAGTGCGTAAGGGACCTACAGCTCAGACTGATTATACCTACAAAAGACACATTACTATCCTTAACCAAAAGACGTTTCGTATTTCGTTGTTTTCTTATCAAAAAAAGGATTGATCCAAATAAAAATTTGAAGTAAAATTATTCAAAATTTAGAGTAAAAGTATATATTTATGCTTCTATCATTGTCCATTTTTGTTAAATTCCTATTACTTATAATTATCTGCTAAGTCATTTAAACGCGGCGTAAAAACGGAGTTTTTTTCTGATTTATGTAAGCTCATATTTCGTTTAGTGCTTATGATTCGAAGAACGATTTGATACGGATAAATAAGGTAGACGTAGCATACACAAACAATATCGGCGATTGACCATAAAAATCGCGGACATCATTAAAATCGGCCTAGTGCGAGTCGGACTCGCGCACGAATGGTTCGGTAACATCACAGCATGTAATTTAAATGGATATTTTCGAAGTTATTACAGATTTAAAATGCAGGGACATAGCGGCCGGGTATCAGCATTGTACCCATGCAAAGCCGGGGTGGGTCGCTAGTTATCTATAAAAATGCCAAAAAAAAACACGTTTGTTGTTTTGGAGCCTTCCATAAATATTTGTTTTATTTTAATTAAATTATTTATTTGTATATGTGAATATTTCAAGCGTCTACCTGTTGCCGTTATCAATATCGAGCAAAAAGAATCACGTTTGTTGTATGGGAGCCCCCTTAAATATTTATTTTATTCTGTTATTTAGTATTAATTGTTGTTATAGCGGCTACAGAAATACATCATATTTATTTAAAACAAAACGGTTTACTCACGTATATTCTCGGGATTGCTCGGAATAGCTGACGAGGCGGCGGTGGTGTGGAGTTCGACTCACGACACCACCGCCGCAGCGTCAGCTCATGATTAGGGACTCCTATTGAGTCTGAAACTAGTCGGGCAATCCCGAGAATAAACGTGAGTAAACAGTTTTGTTTGAAATAAATATGAATATTCCTCACGAAAGTTATTAACTACACAGAAATACATCATCTATGAAAATTTCCACTTTCTAACTATCACAGCTATGTGTGAACAGCGCAGTTTAGCTATAGGGTCTCGTTTTACCCTTTGGGTACGGAACCCCAAAAAAACATACTTTTCGATTTAAAGTCCACAGTCAACCAAATATATTTTTAGAGCTCGATGTTCTCCGTCTATTACTTTCTTTGAATATTTCGAATATTTCATTATTAATTCAAGCTTCCGTTACGTGGTAAATCAGTGTTTACTTTTTTTTTGTTTTTTTTTTTTTTCTTTCGCAGCTTGGGGACTGATATAACATGTTTCGGAATGCATCTCTTGGTTAAAATATCTGTCTGTCTAGACATGATGAGTCTTAGAATATAATTTTTCTGCTATAGTTCGAACAAGATATTAATTTATGATTACCTACAAATAACCATTTATTTACGTAGGTACTAAGGTTTATTATTAATCCGCTCAGCAAGTACAAGTCAAGGTCGAATTGTATTGCATAGGTTATACATTGTACCACAGAATAATTAATAGTAAGTAGGTACTAGTTGTACCAAGGCATGTTATTGTACGTCTTTCTTCAATGCCACGAATGTGGTTTGTCAAAAACATAATGCCTTTGTGCCTTAAAAAATTACGACTTATGTACCCCAATTTATGAATATAATATTGCGTATACACTTGGTTGCGTGCTGAAGCGGTTTATTATAATAAATCGTAATGTTTGTACTTAACTATATTAACCAAATAAATTAATTTATGATTTTTAAACATATTTTATAGTAGATATGAATTTTATAGTCACCCATAAGTATGTCTTCCATAATATTAATGTAGTAGGTACTTAGGTCAAAAATACGCTAGGGTTCAAAATGTTCCTCAACATGGCACGCAAAGTTCAAATCTACGTGGGCTCCAGTGAGCCGCAACGTTGCAAGTTAGCGGAATTATTATTATGAGCGGAATTCGAAGTTTTTTATAGAATTTACTATGATTGTGATATAAATTTAAATGTTTTAGTAGTAACAGTAGTCGTATCAAGACTTGTTTAAAAAATCGTTTGATTTATTCAAACGATTTTTAATATATTAGTTCCAAGTACACTCACTCTTTGACTGCTGTCAGCGTCATTAGAAACCAAGTAGAATCAAAAAATTTAAGCGATCGCCCATAACAGTAATTCCGATCGCTAGTCTAGCGTATCATAATAGAGGTCAGTGTTCATCAGTATTGTTGAGGAACATGTTGCTCCATTAGTCCCTTAGTGTATCAAAGGCTTTAAAAAAACCAACAGTATTATTTACTTCTGTTAAACATTTATTAAACAATAACATAAATTCCTGTTTCTTATTTACAGCAATGGATTGCACCATCATATATACATTTTATATATATTGATTTTGAAGTACTTCATAAATTATTACATTTTAATACTTAAAAAAGTACTTTACGTGAAAATAAATACAATATATAAACAAAAATGCTAAGGGTTGTTATGTGATGCAATATGTGTTCAATACATATTTACCAATAGTGTCTTTAAAATCTTAAAAAAAACAATGTTAAAAACTTAAAATAGTGGCATTCCTATTACTGTAAGTAAATAATTTACATACAGAATTAAAAAATAGCTATCTATCTGTATTATCTAAATAAAAGGCAATAATTTATTTTAATAACACCAACCTTAAAGCCACCATACTAAACACTAATTCCCAACCCAAGTAAAAAAATCCTTTCCGAAAAATTGTTTCATATTACTGTATGATTATCTTGTCTCTTCTTTAATGTTTTCAGAATCCTGATTTGTACCAATAGGCATGCCCATAAAATGCTTCCCATTTGTAGAACTTTTCTTTCTATAAACTGGTGTAGAAGGTACAGTTTTATTTCTGCTATTATATTTAAATAGACCTTCTCCTGGTAAATTGGGTAAAATATTTGGTATGGTAAACCAAACTCTGTAAGTCACAAACCATGTGAGTATTGCTATAACTCCGCTGATAAACTTTTCCACCATGATATGATAATATAGTATTGTAGAAACCAGCATAACATCCCAAAGCAATTGTAGTAATGCAATAGCTATTAGAAAGGCCCTCACATATGGTGTATAACTTTCATATGACTTTTTCAGAACATTTAGTTCATCTGTAGTTATGTTCTTCAAAGGATTTACACTAGCAGACTTGTCATCAATACTGCGAGCATACTTCTCATCCCTAATGAAGTCTTTTATTCTCTCCCAGCCATTAATAGCTTTAGCCTCTTCAATCATGACCAAACTTGAGTAAATAAGAATAAAACAGTGGCCTGATAAATCAAAACCATTCCAAAAATGACTATTTTGTAAACAAGATATTTTGTTTGCATACATTTTGTTATTACAACGTCCATAGTTAGTTTCTATCATATTGAAAACTGTTGTCCATGTGTACCAAAATCCAGTGGCAACCAATAATCTTGATAAGTGACCTGTAGCTATAAGATTTCTCTTTCCACAACATGTTACATAGGATGTTATTGAAACATATGGTATAGTCATAAACAGTGTCCAGAACCACCCAATTTTGACAAAGTATTGATTGAACACATTGTCACTTCTCGCGAAGTAAGTTTTAGGAAACGTCAATACATCAGCTACAATGGATAGCAGAAATAGAGCTCCTAAATAAATTGCTATTTTTAAATTTGTATCAAAGAATAAAATCTTTTTACATAAATGTACAATCATAAGGACAAAAATTTCTAAAATAGTTGATTCTTCCCGAGTAGGCTTGGTACCTTTTGTTTCAATTGGTTCATTTTGCACTTTAAAGTTCATTCGGGTGCTTTTAAAACTTCCTCGGCTTGTCATGATTCGGAAATTCTCATTTGCAAATTCACGTTTAATATCATTACAGAATTAATTTAAACAATTTTATTAATTATAACAAGATCTGATCGCCTATTTGTAGGTTTATAAATTTAGAAGCTATCAAACCCAACTCACTTTGCTCCACAGAACAAATGTACTCTACGAGAAGAATGTCAACTTAGTACATAAAATTTGGGACCGACTGGCACGACTCGTAGCGTCCCGCCCATATAACTAAAACTGACAATTTCACCGTTCGCGGGAATTTCAAATTTCATATTCCTTTGTATTTAATAATAATTGGTATTGAAAGGGTAAATAAAGCTAATGAAATAAAAATAGTATTAGGTACAATTATAATTTATTTTTGATAAACTTAATTTAGAATATAAAATAATCAGAATACTTAAAAAATACGTTTGAAATGAACAAAAATACATTCTACAACATTCATTGTACTACAGCTGTTACATAAAATTGTATATATTATGTTATATATACTTTTTACTTAAATATTAGATGGTATATCATAAATATTCTTGAAATGTATGACGAAAATATATTTTTTTATACATTTTAAAGATTTAAGATCTATTGTAAGAAAGATTTTATTTTATTTTGTTACATTCTTTCACAGCAAAACAATTTATGTAACTAATACATTCATTAGACAGATTGAAAAGAATTTTTGTTTATTCAAACAACAATAACAATTGGATTTACCTGACACATAATAACTAAATTTTAAGATTAGGTGTAATAATTAACCTTTGGCAATTATTGATATTTGTATGATTTCACAGGACAAGTTGATTCTGAACTATCACCTTAGGTGTCTTGATAAGGTTGTCACTGACAGCACACTGCTTGCATCGGATCGACATAATATTCTGTTTATGGCCTAAAAAAAGAATAACAATGTTAATTGATGATTTAACAAATAATTAATTCACAAGCATACAATATAACAAGACAGTGTTACAATAAAGTATTTTATGTATGGTTACAAACATTTATAATCATTTACCCAGATTAATTTAGGATATTAAAGGAGGACAGATATTTTAGTTTAGTTTAGTAACCAATAAAATCATGCACTATTTAATTAGAAATGGTTTTGGATGTTAGTACTTTAAACAATTATAATGGTGGGAAGTACCAAACCTAGTTTAAGTATATGACATGATTTTATTGGTTCTTAGGCCTCCATACATTGTTGCCCGTCCTCCTTTAGCAAATATTTATTTACAATAGTTGGAATTGTTATTAAAGAAAGTACTAAGTACTATGCTGTTGTTTAGTACCCATATTCCCAAATAAATAATTTGATTAAACAATAGGTTTATACTGACCTTCTTAAATCCTTCAGGATGCTACTTTTCATACTGTAATATTATAATGCTCCTCTCTTCTCTATTAAGGAAGAGTCCTTCGCCATGCAGTGGAACATTTACAGGCCAATATTACCATTCTGTATTTATTGTAGTACTTAATATTTCGGGATGAAAAACATACGCGCCCATAATAAAACTGTAATAAATAAAGGTATTTAGATACACTGAAATATTTTTATGTTAGCCATTGAACAACGATGACTAAACTTAATTTAGAATATAAAATAATCAGAATACTTGAAAAATACGTTTGAAATTAACAAAAATACATTTTACAACATTCATTGTACTACAGCTGTTACGTAAAATTGTATATATTATATATACTTTTTACTTAAATATTAGATGGTATATTATAAATATTCTTAAAAAAGTATGACGAAAATATTTTTTTTTATACATTTTAAAGATTTAAGATCTATTGTAAGAAAGATTTTATTTTATTTTGTTACATTCTTTCACAGCAAAACAATTTATGTAACTAATACATTCATTAGACAGATTGAAAAGAATTTTTGTTTATTCAAACAACAATAACAATTGGATTTACCTGACACATAATAACTAAATTTTAAGATTAGGTGTAATAATTAACCTTTGGCGATCATTAATATTTATATGATTTCACAGGACAAGTTGATTCTGAACTATCACCTTAGGTGTCTTGATAAGGTTGTGCTTGCATCGAATCAACATAATATTCTGTTTATGGCCTAAAAAAAGAATAACAATGTTAATTGATGATTTAACAAATAATTAATTCACAAGCGTACAATATAACAAGACAGTGCTACACTAAAGTATTTTATGTATGGCTACAAACATTTATAATCATTTACCCAGATTAATTAAGGATATTAAAGGAGGACAGATATTTTAGTTTAGTTTAGGAACCAATAACATCATGCAATATTTATTTAGAAATGGTTTTGGATGTTAGTACTTTAAACAATTATAATGGTGGGAAGTACCAAACCTAGTTTAAGTATATGGCATGATTTTATTGGTTCTTAGGCCTCCATACATTGTTGCCCGTCCTCCTTTAGCAAATATTTATTTACAATAGTTGGAATTGTTATTAAAGAAAGTACTAAGTACTATGCTGTTGTTTAGTACCCATATTCCCAAATAAATAATTTGATTAAACAATAGGTTTATACTGACCTTCTTAAATCCTTCAGGATGCTACTTTTCATACTGTAATATTATAATGCTCCTCTCTTCTCTATTAAGGAAGAGTCCTTCGCCATGCAGTGGAACATTTACAGGCCAATATTACCATTCTGTATTTATTGTAGTACTTAATATTTCGGGATGAAAAACATACGCGCCCATAATAAAACTGTAATAAATAAAGGTATTTAGATACACTGAAATATTTTTATGTTAGCCATTGAACAACGATGACTAAACTTAATTTAGAATATAAAATAATCAGAATACTTGAAAAATACGTTTGAAATTAACAAAAATACATTTTACAACATTCATTGTACTACAGCTGTTACGTAAAATTGTATATATTATATATACTTTTTACTTAAATATTAGATGGTATATTATAAATATTCTTAAAAATGTATGACGAAAATATTTTTTTTTATACATTTTAAAGATTTAAGATCTATTGTAAGAAAGATTTTATTTTATTTTGTTACATTCTTTCACAGCAAAACAATTTATGTAACTAATACATTCATTAGACAGATTGAAAAGAATTTTTGTTTATTCAAACAACAATAACAATTGGATTTACCTGACACATAATAGCTAAATTTTAAGATTAGGTGTAATAATTAACCTTTGGCAATTATTGATATTTGTATGATTTCACAGGACAAGTTGATTCTGAACTATCACCTTAGGTGTCTTGATAAGGCTGTGCTTGCATCGAATCAACATAATATTCTGTTTATGGCCTAAAAAAAGAATAACAATGTTAATTGATGATTTAACAAATAATTAATTCACAAGCGTACAATATAACAAGACAGTGCTACACTAAAGTATTTTATGTATGGCTACAAACATTTATAATCATTTACCCAGATTAATTAAGGATATTAAAGGAGGACAGATATTTTAGTTTAGTTTAGGAACCAATAACATCATGCAATATTTATTTAGAAATGGTTTTGGATGTTAGTACTTTAAACAATTATAATGGTGGGAAGTACCAAACCTAGTTTAAGTATATGGCATGATTTTATTGGTTCTTAGGCCTCCATACATTGTTGCCCGTCCTCCTTTAGCAAATATTTATTTACAATAGTTGGAATTGTTATTAAAGAAAGTACTAAGTACTATGCTGTTGTTTAGTACCCATATTCCCAAATAAATAATTTGATTAAACAATAGGTTTATACTGACCTTCTTAAATCCTTCAGGAAGCTACTGTTCATACTGTAATATTATAATGCTCCTCTCTTCTCTATTAAGGAAGAGTCCTTCGCCATGCAGTGGAACATTTACAGGCCAATATTACTATTCTGTATTTATTGTAGTACTTAATATTTCGGGATGAAAAACATACGCGCCCATACTAAAACTGTAATAAATAAAGGTATTTAGATACACTGAAATATTTTTATGTTAGCCATTGAACAACGATGACTAAACTTAATTTAGAATATAAAATAATCAGAATACTTAAAAAATACGTTTGAAATGAACAAAAATACATTTTACAACATTCAACAAGTACAATAACTTAAAATAAATGAACACATATTTTTTTGTTATGCTGTAAATTAAGAAAATGAAAATATAATACT
This sequence comes from Diachrysia chrysitis, assembly GCA_932294365.1. Lineage (NCBI taxonomy): Eukaryota > Metazoa > Arthropoda > Insecta > Lepidoptera > Noctuidae > Diachrysia > Diachrysia chrysitis. The sequence goes on from OW028653.1 coordinate 7,380,258, forward strand.
AACAATAAGTAATTAAAAGCAAACAATCATAATTGACTTATACATTATAGCAGATACCTAATACAGAGAATAATATTCACAGAACCTAATATTTAAAAGGTAAAACATTGGAAATTGTTTTAATATTAGCAAATATTTATTTACAATAGTTGGAATTGTTATTAAAGAAAGTACTAAGTACTATGCTGTTGTTTAGTACCCATATTCCCAAAAAAATAATTTGATTAAACAATAGGTTTATACTGACCTTCTTAAATCCTTCAGGATGCTACTGTTCATACTGTAATATTATAATGCTCCTCTCTTCTCTATTAAGGAAGAGTACTTCGCCATGCAGTGGAACATTTACAGGCCAATATTACTACTCTGTATTCATTGTAGTACTTAATATTTCGGGATGAAAAACATACGCGCCCATAATAAAACTGTAATAAATAAAGGTATTTAGATACACTGAAATATTTTTATGTTAGCCATTGAACAACGATGACTAAACTTAAATTAGAATATAAAATAATCAGAATACTTTAAAAATATGTTTGAAATGAACAAAAATACATTTTACAACATTCATTGTACTACAGCTGTTACGTAAAATTGTATATATAATATTATATTTACTTTTTACTTAAATATTAGATGGTATATTATAAATATTCTTGAAAATGTATGACGAAAATATTTTTTTTATATATTTTGATTTAAGATCTATTGTAAGAAAGATTTTATTTTATTTTGTTACATTCTTTCACAGCAAAACAATTTATGTAACTAATACATTCATTAGACAGATTGAAAAGAATTTTTGTTTATTCAAACAACAATAACAATTGGATTTACCTGACACATAATAACTAAATTTTAAGATTAGGTGTAATAATTAACCTTTGGCGATCATTAATATTTATATGATTTCACAGGACAAGTTGATTCTGAACTATCACCTTAGGTGTCTTGATAAGGTTGTGCTTGCATCGAATCAACATAATATTCTGTTTATGGCCTAAAAAAAGAATAACAATGTTAATTGATGATTTAACAAATAATTAATTCACAAGCGTACAATATAACAAGACAGTGCTACACTAAAGTATTTTATGTATGGCTACAAACATTTATAATCATTTACCCAGATTAATTAAGGATATTAAAGGAGGACAGATATTTTAGTTTAGTTTAGGAACCAATAACATCATGCAATATTTATTTAGAAATGGTTTTGGATGTTAGTACTTTAAACAATTATAATGGTGGGAAGTACCAAACCTAGTTTAAGTATATGGCATGATTTTATTGGTTCTTAGGCCTCCATACATTGTTGCCCGTCCTCCTTTAGCAAATATTTATTTACAATAGTTGGAATTGTTGTTCTATGCTGTTGTTTAGTACCCATATTCCCAAATAAATAATTTGATTAAACAATAGGTTTATACTGACCTTCTTAAATCCTTCAGGAAGCTACTGTTCATACTGTAATATTATAATGCTCCTCTCTTCTCTATTAAGGAAGAGTCCTTCGCCATGCAGTGGAACATTTACAGGCCAATATTACTATTCTGTATTTATTGTAGTACTTAATATTTTGGGATGAAAAACATACGCGCCCATACTAAAACTGTAATAAATAAAGGTATTTAGATACACTGAAATATTTTTATGTTAGCCATTGAACAACGATCTAACTACGACTAAACTTTTACATCAACTTACTTATATATTCACGCAACACTTGAAGGCTATTTTGTTCAGTTGAAGTCTTGAAGATCAACCCTCCACGTAATTTCTTTATCTTCATCGGACTATGTAGAACTATATTATTTGTTTTCAATAGAGTCATAACATTATTACCATACTTAAAGCAAATAAACAATGGTACTCGATACTCCATTAAACAATATTATTTCAATATAAAAATGAAATTAAACTGTGGCTTATTGTTAAAATATAAAAATACAAAGAAAAATAACATTAAAAGCAAAAGACGCTATTGAGGAGGCCATTTTTTTTATGGTGTTTCTATTATAAATATATATGTTGATTTTAAAATGTCTTAATTGATATAATGTTATTTAAATTTCTGATTTTATTGTAATTTTATATGTATTTTAATAACAAACACAAAAAAGGACTTATTAAACTTTTTAAATTTACTATGATATAATTAAAATTGAAATACGGTAACGAAAATTTCATTTTTTTTTACTGGTAACGTTTTAGCCCGTAAGACAGACGGCTATAGATTAACGTCATCAAAAACGATCTTCTGACCTTGAGAGCTTGTTACACATCTCTATGTAGTCTATGCCAAGGAGTATATAAACTCTACGTTTTAGTCTATGATTTCCCACCCACAACAAACTCAGCTGTTATCCATACAAGTTGACACCCCCTGCTTTGCTCAGAGTAAAAGTAAATTACTGTAAATGTCAATGAGTATGAGAAAGTAAATTGAAACAAGTTATTAAAATACACAGATACAAAAATAAACTTGGCTAAAATCTCCGTTCTGCCCGACACACACGTAACGATATTCTTGCCGCTTGCGCAAGTCTACCATATATATATATAATCGTATTACGATTGCTTTTGCAGCATTTTTGACAGCAATTTTTACAATAATTGTCAAAGTACTAATTTAATTTCCCATGGAAGATGGATAGGCCTTTAGAATGGGACGCTGCTTGTGAAGATACTCTTCGCGTGAACTAAGGGCCGGCATTTCCCTTGGACAGATGATAAGTATTACCATACAACGTGGCAATGCCGCCAGCCTTTTGTGCACATTTCCGGTCGACAGAGATGTGGACGAATTCTTTGGTGCTAAGTACCTATTAGATTTTAATTATTATTTATATATTACTGTATTTTTATGCGTTATAGCTAAGTTCGTTATATAATAATATTTCCATACAAATAAAAACTGCCAGACTAAAAAGAAAGTGTTGACGGCCCTTATTGTATCAAAATAATCAGACTTGCACAAGACCATCGTTACGTGTATGAATGGCATAAGATTGAGCGTCAGCAATTTTGGCGCCGGAGGTGCTGGTCACAGGTGATGTCTGAAATGACTAAAGCCGCTGCTCCACTGCTGCGTTATGAGAGGCTACAAACGTGAGTCAAGCTTCGCAAACACTGTCAAGCCAATAAACCACGGACACGCTGCGCATTAATTACGTATTGGTTCACGCGTGTATCTATTGGATATGTCACCCATGCAGCTCAACGCTGTGTACGCTATCAGCGGGAATATTATTATAACTAGAATATATATATATATACCTATGACTTTCTTTTTCAAAACTCGTGTCCCGCTTGATATAATATGGATATATATGATATGGATAAATATCATATGGACTCAAAACTATATAAGAGTCAGACTAATACATGGGTGGCTGGTCGCTAACTAAACAACCACCAAACGCACTTTTGCTGATTAATTAGTGTGACTAACTGACTTACTCCTATTACACTAAGCGTGGTCTTAATAACTAATAAGAGAGAGAGACTGAATTTCGCGTAGCGCTTTAGAGCGCACATAACGCATCTACAGTTTATATATCATTGGTTGTCGATAGTTTCTACATCCGTGCCCCTGCATTGTTCGTGTATTACGTGGCCTTCGGTGACTACGAATTTTATTAGAAGACTAGCTGTCCGCCGCGACTTTGTTCGCGTGTTTTAGTTTCAATGGTTTTTCATTTTTGCAACATTTTTCATTTATGCTCCGCTCCTATTGGTCGTAGCGTGATGTTATATAGCCTATAGCCTTCCTACATAAACGGACTATCCAATACAAAAAGAATTTTTCAATTCGAACCAGTAGTTCCTGAGATTAACGCGTTCAAACAAACAAACAAACTTTTCATCTTTATAATATTAGTATAGATTAGAAGTGGAAACGTCGACCCACGCTAGCTGACAAGCGGACACACGCAGCTAACGTGGGTGTGGACATCGTGCACAACGTGCGCCGCTATGGAGCAGCACCTTTATTCCATATAATGGGCTTTGACAGGTGACGCACCTGTGGCACACTGGTGAACGAATAAGTGCGATAACTAAAAGGCCTTGTTTATAAAAATCTTGACGGTGTTTAGCACAGACATCTAATTTGCACATTCTTATTTAAATTTTTCTATATAAAGAATAGATAGAATTTGAATTTAGAAATTGCTTACTTGCTTAGCAATTGCTAACACCGTTGAGATTTATGTAATTAAGGTCTGTAAGAGTAAAAGTACGTGTCGTGCCGTGTCGTGTCGCTTACTGTCGTGACGGTGCGTGTGCACACTAATGTGTCGTGTCGTGCTCTGGCGTTATTTTTCTGAACAGTATATATCGAACTTTTGCAGCGATTAAACGTATGTAATGTTTTCTTTGGCTTTCTCTCAGCAATTAAACTGCTTGAGTGCAATAAAAAAGAAAAGAAGTTACTGGGTACACCCTATAAACAGCAATTTCTTCCAAAGCAGCATTTCAGATCAAATGATCGTTATACTCTTCACACTTTGTTTGTGTGGTGTCACTTAGTAATTTTAGGCCGGATAAACCGCAACCGTATAGTTCACGGATGCCCTTTTCATCCCTAGTTAGAACATAATATTTTCGGATGCCGTCTTTATTATATGGGACGATATTAATGTTATATCCATTTTACACCACGACAGTTTTAACTAACTTCGTAAAAAAGGTTGTGCGTAAAATAGCAGCCGCTCCAGATTCCTTGTATTTCAATAGTTATAAAAGTAGGCCATAGCCTATCATTTAATTTAAAGTATTCTTTGAGTTATAATATAGTGCGGGAAATCAGATCTACTTATCTTAAAAAAAAAAGTTTAAATTTCTAAAACCGCGCCATATATACTGATTCTGGCTCTGACCCTTTGGTTATTTTATTGCTCTGAGCTCCGACCCTAAGACGAGCGTGACGTAACACCCAAGTAGACAAAAACAAAATAAACACGAATACGATATAGTGTTCACTTCACTTGCGTGTGACGTCACCAGAACTGCGTTAAATTTGGCGTTCCCATCACAGAAAAATATCAAAAAGTATTTCAAATTGAGTTTGTGAAATTTGCATAAAATGCACATCAATTAGCGTAAAATTAAATAAATTGTGCTTTTTTTATTCGTTTTTCTCAAGGGTTGGCCATTATTTGTATTTTATTTTCAATCTTGTCAAAGACAAATAGCCTGTTTCAACGTATCAATTTACAAGCTATGGGCCATGGCCCAAAGCGTACCCATAGACTACATAGAATAGTAACATAGCTTATCATAGATTGAAGCGTTTGTGTTGGTTTGGTTGCATCTACGAGTACGAGTACGCTATCCAGCCAGGATTTTCCCTCCTTTTGTGCTAATCGAAAGTTAATATTGGTTTTTAACATATTTGATCCTACGTTAACCATGCGTAAAATATCTAAAAGTCGTACAGATGATGATGTGATATCGTCAACAAATGGTTCAGTCGCTAATGACGATCAGGCTGATTCGGAACGCCAAGCTGACCCAGATCACCCAGGTGAGAAAGACCCAGAATCGGAGCCAACAGAAAATGTTGAAAACGAGGATGTCGACGACGAATCTAACAGCTCTGTAAAGGAATCTCCTAAAAAGGGTAAAGCAAAGAACAAGCATAAGAAAAGGAAATCTGAGAAAAATGTTGCTGAGGAAGAGTATGAGGTCTGTATTAATAAATATTTAACCTCGTGTTTGTAAACAGTGAATACAACCTATTAACTTCATAGATTTTAAAGAGTAGAATTTTATTCTAACTAGTGCGCAGCATTGGTCAACTAGAACAATATTGTAACTACTAACATTACTACATTTTAGGTGGAAAAAATTGTTGACTCCAAAAGGATCAAAGGAAAGCTTCATTATTTAATACGTTGGAAAGGATATTCTGCTGACAGTGATACTTGGGAACCAGAAAACACATTGTCATGTCCTGAATTAATCAACAAATTTAATGATGAGGTGAGAAAAAATCTTTTCATTTGCATTTTGATCAAAGTAAGAATTTATGTGTATTACATATAATTGCTATTCTATAATAATACTTCCTTTAAAGGCAGGCAATATTACAGATAATGTTTAAAAAAAAAAAAAACATGGGAATTGTTCAGATAAATATAAAACTAAATGGTTTTATTTGGTGGAAATTCATACAATAATTACCTAGGTTGAAATTTTCATAATGATGGTATGTGTCATAGTCAAAACCAATTTGATGAAACATGTCACCACATTTTAAGTGGTGTTTATTTATAGCATGGTCTAATAATTAGTCTTTGGGGTATCTCTGATTTGTCTTAAATTACAGTTTAAGTTACAGTTTAAGTTTAAATTACGTCTTATATGATAAACAAGTTGCATTGCTTTGTTTTGCGAATGTTTTTTAGTAGTTTATAATGGTTTAAACTGCAGAGACAAACCTTAGTACAATTTGTCTTTTTAAATTTATTTCAATATACTATTAGTTTAATATGAAACACCAATAAGTTTTAAATTGCTGTTTAGTCTCATGCTGTTTTTAGTGATAGACATTTAAGGATGTGTTAAAGTTAAATGGCATTTCAGTATTTTGGGGGTATGACATACAGTGAACATATTAATGAATATAGGTGTGGTAAATCTATAATTTTTCTTCCTCTGTATTGGTATGGTATTGGATGCCTATTTTGTGCAGTGGTACTGTTACGGGTTAGGTTTACAATTATTATTGGAACTAGGCGTGGGCTAACTAAACTATATTCATCAAAAGATTATATATGAAGTACCTATATCATTCTAAATAAAGATATATGTCTAATTCATATCCCCTTAATATATTCGGATATGACACTTGGGAGTGAAGGAACTTTAAAGAGTGAGATTATAATATATCTGGGATTGGAAGGTAAACTCGAATTTTATATAGATCCACACAGATATTTGATAGTTGTAGGCACAAAGTTCTAATATATTCAATAATAATTATTTTAAAATTTTAGAAAGAAAACTCTAAAAGCAAGGATTTTAAAACAGATAAGAAGAATAACAAGAGAAAAGCCAAAAAGGAAACGAAAGTACCTGCCAAAAGAGCCAAAAATGATGACGATGACAGCAGTGCTGATGAAAATGCTGAGTATGAGGTATAGAAAATTAATCGATATAATACAATTAAACTATCAAAAAATTGAGCTTTTGTATGCTTTGCTTTGAAAACTGAAACAATAAATTCACTTTTAAATAGACATAACATTCCCAAGGATAATGGCCCAATAAGAATTCCAGAAAAAACCTTAGATTATGCACTTATACCAGATATAAACCACTATTCATAATACATAAAAGATCAAAGTCACAATACACTTTATCTGTATCTAATTAAGTCATCTTCTTACTAGGTTGATCGCATCCTAGAAGTACGCCACAAGAAGAATGGTAAAAGGGAGTTCTTCATTCATTGGAAAGGATGGTCTAGTAAATATGATTCATGGGAACCTGAGAGCAATTTAAGCTGCCCTGAATTAATTAAGAAATTCATGGAAAAGGTAGAAGTTATGCATGATTTAACAGTTTATTTAAAATTAATATTATTCAATGCAATATAATATGTTTTCATAAACAGGTGAGCAAAGCTCGGACTGTAGATTCTCGTAACTTAAGAGTGGCTCCAGAGACAACCAATCGCTTCACATTACAGGACCCTTCATCTGGACGTAGACTAAGCAAAAGGCGCGGACAGCGTCAAAGGTAACATCATGTTTTTTTAGTTTCCTAATACCGACCTAAGCTTTCAGTCTCGACATATTTAATAACTCGACAATGATCAGTGGCTAAGTTCTTATTATCTGCTTATAGACGTATTTGGTAGTCTCTGCTACCAAACCTACCTTTTATTATCTAAACTATTATGAGAATACGACCGTATCGTCCCTTAGGATAAGCCCTTAAAATATATCGTTAACGTTACCGCTATCCATATCGAGCCCTGTCTGTTGATACGTACATTACCTGTATAAGTGTAAAGAATAATGACTGTCCAGGTCCGTCATTCGTTATCATAAAGTTGCAGACAAAAAAATGTTGGAAATTAATTTACCTACTAAGATATAGAAAGCAAAATTTTAACTTCGGTATCTTAGTTGGTAAAGCGAATGGCGCGTCAAGCCAGTGGTCGCAGGTTCGAGTCCTGCCTGAGGGTTAAGTTTTTCCATCTATTATTTGTATTTAATTACCTACTAAGTTTGGTAAAAATATAAAAGCAATCAAATCGACCGATAAGTTACCCTCATGACTATACTCTGTCAAATGTACTAAAAAGTATTATTTTCAAACAATCTTATTTTCTTTTGGTTCTATACATGTAAGAATCAAAAGATAATTGAATTGTTTTAACATTCAACAGAGTATAGTTATGAGGGCGACGTACCAGTCGATCTTTAAAAACATACAGGATATTTGCGTTACGATAATTTAAACAACATTACATAACAACTTTAAATAATAAAATAAATTGCCTTAAATTTTTTTGCAGGGTACGCTACGACAATGCTGAATGAAGTTTGATACTTCTCTATGGAATGAAGTACCTACCTATCATAATGAATAAGTTAAGGTTTTCGCAGTGGTTAAATTTTCATAAATATTGGTATTACCTTATAATATTGTGTTTTGTTCTTTCATAATTATAATATGTGCATATGTATTCAGTTCTCAATGGCTTAAGTTTTTGCGTGCTAGGTATGCATTAATTTGACATTTATATTCGTGAACTGTTAAATTGAAATGTACAGAAATTATATAATACCCTGAATACAGACTATAATAACGAGGTGTTTAAATACACTACATACTAAACACCCTAACTGACGAATTTACGTCGCTGAAAGTCAAATTAATGCATCATGTCAGGGTAACTGTACAAATGACAAATGACTTCCTTAGGTCACATTGCAAACGATTTTTCATTACTTGAATTACCTAGTTAGATTTTAAGGAAATGGTTCAGTAATCATTTGTTACCAACCTACTACATTTTCAATGTTTTTCCTGGCGGCAAACAATAAATATATTTTTTTGTCGAAAACTATGTAGGTATGTATAAGTTGCCTGGAGAAATTACCCTTCAGCTAATATCTGATTACTTCATCAAACAATTTTCCTATTATTTCCGATAATTTTATTAAAATTATGGAATTCATGCTAACGCTGTACTGCTTTTAAGTGTTAATAAAAATTACATTAAAATATAAGCCATAATTATATTTGGTCAAAACACTGTAAGTACAACTAGATTTTTTGCAATTTAATATCTTGCTATACAATATTCTTAAAAATAGCATGATATTTTTAAATTAAATGGAGATCCATAGGTTGACATTTAAATGTAAAATTCATTGTTAGATTAAGCGCACATTACGCATAATTTTACGTTTTTGGGCAATATAAAAGTTCTATTTTGATATAAGATAATCCTTAGGCCGCCCACACACGACTGCTTCAAGCTGCGACTGTATGATAAACTTTATGTCCGCCCGCTCACGAACGCCTTGAAGTAGTTTTTTCTTCTCTCCCATTTGTGATGAGAGTCTTTTGGCTCGCACATCTGTGCATCTACCATGAGTAGTTCAACTGCTTCGAGCGGTCAATAAAACAAAGCAAAAACGAAAGTGGTTGACAGCTCGTGCAGTCCGTGTAGGTTGATATAAGACCCATTAACGACTCACTAACAAGTAATAGATGAGAAAGATAATAATCATTTTCACTTTTCGTATTGGTGAGAGATACAAATTTTTTCAAGATTTCATTAAACTACTCGACTATTAAATTTTTATACCCATGCCCAGTTACTTCATAGTACTTTACCCTGGCTCCACACGTTGGTGCCAAAGCTTATACATTTCGCTTTACGCTCATAAGTTCTGAAAATTTCGTTAAGTGTCCACACGTTGCCTAGTAGCCGCCAAACAAGTTATTAAATTCTCTTCATGGAAGTCTCGGGTGAGTCTGCGCCAATCTGACCAATCACGCAACGAGATACCCATAGATCGATTTTTGCGCATATTTAAGGGTTTATTGTTAACACGGAACCCTAAAAACGATCTTTATTACATGTCCTATGTAACAAAAAAAAAACAATTTGTTTTTGAGGTGTAATAAATAAAAAAAAAGAAAATATACCTAAACTTAGTCGTGCAATACAAAATGCAATTTCATTGTTTGAAATAGACATCTTTCAATATAGGCTACCGTTATCAACTACGCCGCCAGTGGCGCTAGTCGCACGTGATGTCCGAATGTCCGAAAATGTCAAAATCCATATTTTAGTGGTGAGTTTCGACGCGCCAGTGGCGCCAACTGGTGAGCGCACTAACGGTAGCCCTTATAAGGGTGGCAACTCACATGGCTATTTGTATTTGAATATTTGGTATATTTGACGAACAATTACCACGTGTGGACAGTATATTTGACAAAGTATTAGGTTTATTTGTATATAGACTTTGTCAAAGTCTTATTCAAAGTCAAGCCTTATTTGTATACTTGACAAATACGGCCAATACCAAAAACGCGTACCGTGCCTTGTCGGTTTCACAAAAGCGAATACGCATAGAAACTGTGTGACTGGCCTAGTTTGTTGCGCACGCGCCGTCATGGTGTTGGTGAACACATTGCAGACTGCTGCCAAATGTTTGTGTGTTTGTTATATGGCTGCTATGTGTGGATGGTCGTATTTGCAAGGTACGTCATACCTATACTTTGCCAAATACAAAAAACACCCAATAGTAAACCCAAATAGCCATGCGCAGTGTTATATGTATAATAGTTATACTAGATAATTATAGTGAAACTATCTTTTTTTTTTTACAATAAATATAAAGAAATATGTATGCATAGTATGGTGAAATATTAATAACATCTTCAGCCTTTATCTACCTAGTTTTGGGTATAAGTCGAATTCTTGGCAGGCCATTTGTTACAATCCTTTGCTGAACTTAGTTACTGCTTGTTCTGATCTCATCCGATCACCAGGCTGGCAATAAGAGATAATATATTGTATACTGAAAAAATACTAGTGTATGGAATAATAAATAGTTGTGAATCTTCATTTCTAACTATGTTTACTAGTTCGTGTTAATATCATGATAAGAAGCTAACTTTAGTAAGTGAAATTAAGCAATTTAATTAGTTCCTCATATTTATGTTAAAATGCCCCTTATTCTTTGGATTGTCATGTGTAATTTTCGGTAACTATGATGTACGTTATATAAAAAATATAACCTGCACCTCTAAATGCTTTGTTTAAAATTTACTAATCTATTTTTAATATTTGTATTAAAAAATCTAAGAAACAATTTGATAAAAATTTAAGTTTCCATAAATAAATTATTATCTTTTGGACGCCAATTTTTGAAAACATGTTTTTTTTTTCTGCTCAAAAGCTCTCGCTTCATGTCCCGAGCCGCAATTTGGTAGTATGAGATATATCAGAGAGATTACCCTGGGTGCGCAGGACGAGTCTCCTAATTACGTTATCCAGGAGACTAAAACCATGCAGTGGCGGATCCAAGGTTGTCAAGGTTGTTCGGGGAGGCTTGAGTCCCTTAGTTCCTTAGTTTATAATTGCAAGTCGTTTTGGTGCAGTGAATCTTATATCTGTCATGTATTCCTATGGTTAACTGAAAAAACATTTTTCTTTTTATTTCTCTGATGAGGCTTTTATTAAAGCTTTAGAGAATTCTCCGAAGCGTAACTCTAGTGTTAGTTTTCGAAGGCAATTCAATGTTTGTAATAATACAGTTTATTTTGATAAATGTATCTTTTCTGTATTTTTTTGTACCTTTTATTTGTCAAGATATGGTCAACATTTTGTTATGACATTGTAGATAAAGGTATAATGGTTACACCCTGCTTATCCGAATGGATCAGTACCTACTTGTCTTGGCTAGATGAATTTGTATGAATTTTCCTGTGGAAATCTAAAAACATTTGCCTAGCGGTACTATTACTTGCGTACGGCGCTATGTGCAGATGCGTAATATATTTCATTAGCTAAGATTAGATCCATACGTATAAGGTAGGTTCGACCTGCATGTGTGCATTTTATTTTTAAAACTAATTAAGTAGATAATTATAATTAAAAAGAATATTCAGTAACCAACTAGTTTTATTTGTGTTATAATAATTTATTTTAAGTCTGGAATACACTAGGGCACAAATGGAGCAACAGGTTTCGGAACATATCAAACATTTTGTCCCCTCGTGTATCGCTGGCTTGTTGAAGTCCGGCGCGATTCGCGTAATTGGTTCATGATTGAGGGGGTGGGCTCGATCACAGAGTACTACATACAGGAATATAATAGAGATCGCGAAACTATTACTCAGGGCTTAGGCACCTCCGAAATCTGCGTGCGTCATTACAGTCGTTTAGTTATTTTAGCAGGTCGCGCTATTGTTCCGATCCCGAAAGCGCTATGGCTGTGGAGAAGAAACGGCGCAACAAACTCCCGAGCACCACGCTGTCTCTCAATTTTCAAAAATTATAATTTGCTATTTGACAAGATTTACGCAGAAGAACGGCAGATTAATTACTTTCATATTGAACTAGTTACAAGCATTTCAATATTGTTAATTGTACCGAGGCAGCAATACCATCAGGCGACGTCACCTTAGTAATTCTCTATACTAAATTAGGGCTTTTTTTTACGGGTTGAAAATCTAATGACTTCAGCCCACGCCGAGGGGATATGTCGGACTTGCACCGACTAAAAACATCCCCGGTCCCGTCCTTGCTTTTGCCGGAGTCTCGGGTTCGCGAAAGCATGCTCGGCGGGGTTCCGGTGATACTTATCTGGGGCTGCCCCTTACAAGTCGTCGTTTTGCGAAAAAGGAAAAAACATGCGTCATCTAATAATTTTTAAAGGTTATAACTTTTGTATTCGTGTATATTTCTTTGATTTTATTTAGCAGGTCTGCTTCAATTTAATACTATTATTAGAAATATTTGTAATAAATAAATAATACAATGATATATAGTCAAATACTCAATTATATTATTACTTGTGAGACCGCGCCGAATAAACAAGTGTTTAAGGTACGTCAATGAATTTAAATTAAACGACAAAGACCAAGGTTAACATAACGAACAGGTACCGCAACCAGCACCCGTTTCAACACGTTTACGAGAATGACACAAAGATCAGCCTCCACCTCCCTTGTCATATTAGAGAAATGGTGACATTTGCTCGCTTTCAAAAGCAATTTCAGATTCCAATATTTGGAATCCAGGTTTTCTCCCGATGATTTTCTTCACCTGTGTTGTCAATGGTATATTTGAATAATTAAGAAAGTACCTACTATGTACCTATATAACTTTTGAAAAACTCACATTGGTACTTTATGTAATGGTAAAAAAATTCAAAGTTGGGTCAATAGTTATAAAGATTACTTTCTACTAACAAACTTTACCTCTTTATAATATTGTAATAGCTGTGCACCGCTGTTTCACAGGTTTAACTCGCCTTGCTTTCCTCGCAAATAACGTGACACAAAATATAACCTTCTAGCCTATTGGTAAATGTCACTGCATCTTCACACCACTGCACCTTCCTAAAGAATTGGGTATTCAAATGCAAAAACACAACAAATCCAACTGGTAGTTTCAGATATTTTAGTTGACTGCTTTCAAGTGGTCTAAAGCGCGACTTTGTACAAGAGTGCTCGGGTTTGAATCCCATGTCGGGCCAAAAATAGTTATTGCGTTTTTGTGTAAATTGCTCAATAGAGCTCAGTGTCAGGAAATACGGCGGTGGTACCCCCGTACCTCAGAACTACTCAGAAGCACGTAAAGCCTCCCATAGGACTATCAGAATGATGGAACAGAGAGTATACCTGTGTTTGTGCACTACTATATAATTATATACATTATAACATCTACTGCGTAAATTGCTGATCTCTCTTACGATTGGTTGTGGTCGTGGCTAGTAAGTGTAGATTATAATATATTTAATTGCAGATAAAATGATTGGTAAAATATAATCATGTTTTTCGCGACGAAATGAGCCTAGTCGATTTTGATATCTTAGGTACCTACTCCGTACTCGTAAGTTGTCAAAATCGTTTAGGTTTATGATACAGTTTGCTGTAAGCTTACTTTAGTAGGCTTAACGTATTTATGGGGCTCTTTACTACGTATAAAAATATCGATTATATATTTAAATGAAGTAGATATTCATTTATTATATTTTGCTTAAACACAGAAATGCATATAGTACCTATAAATATTTCGTTTTCGAATAAGTTCACTGTTATCACACTAAGCCTTCGAGGTCGGGGCGCGGAGGCGCCACCAGCAGCAAGTCGAAGTCGAGCGGCGGCGGGTCGCAGCGGCGCGGCGTGCGCGGCGCCAGCGACAGCGGCGGGTCGGCGGGCGCGCGCCGGCCGCACGCGCCGCAGCACGCCTCCGCCTCGCACGCGGCGTGCCAGGCGCGCGCGCAGTGGCCCGAGTGCACGGGCGGGCGCGCGCACAGCCGCCGCGCGCAGCGCACGCAGCGCCCGCGCACGGCCAGCCCGCGCCGCGCCTCCGCCAGCGCGCGCGCCAGCCGCTCGTGCGCCTCGCGCGCCGCCACCCGCGCCGTGCACGCCCACGCGGCGCGCCGCCGCTCAGCCATCGATAGCATCGCGTGTGCCACGCGGGGCGATTCGCAAGCTCCCTCCAGTGTCTCCGCGATTGGCAGGTAGGCCGCAGCCTCCAACAGTAACGTCGGTGGCGGGACGCGAGCTTGCTTAAGTAGCCGGGTCCACATGTCCGCCGCGGCGGCGGGTGGGAGAGCGGGAGCTGCGCGCGCACATAGTTCACCGCCTTCAGCAATTAAATTCGATGCAAGCTGCTCATCTTTGGTCGCGGCCGCTAGACGAAGAATAACATCGAGAGCGGCGCTCGGGTCGCCGACCGCCTCGAGACATAAGGCTTCCGCTTCAGGTGGCCCCTCCGAACGAACAATTGCAAGTGCTTCCTCGGGACGAATAAGCCCGACGTTGTCGGTTAGGAACGTACGCACTTCAGTCGGTCGCTGACGGCACAGATTCCGTAAATGAGCAGCAGCCGCATCCCCGCGCAAAATTCCTGCCTCCAGTAGACTCTGGCCAAAGTCAATGACTTGCTCGTTGCACATCGACCGCAGAACTGAAGTGCAGGAGTCGGAGAGGTAGTCGCTTGCAATACTGGCCGTAGCACCGGGACGAAGTTTGATAAGAGTAGGAAGGTGAGCCTCGAGTAACTTCTTGGCATCCTCTTTAGTTTCGATCAGAGGCCGAAGGTATTCAAAGAGTTCATCAACGTCGTCACTGGATGGTGATGTTATATTGAAAAAATCTTTAAGTGCGCGTTCGTGTTCACCTAAAGCCACATCGATGCGCCATAAAACTCGGGGACGACCATACGCAGCGGCATATTGTTCTTCAAGAAGTTCGCGGTGAAAGCGTCCTCTCGTCAGAAGAGCTATCCACGATCGATCAGCTCGTTCGCAATCAGTGAGTGCAGCAAGTTCTCTTAAACCACTTATTACTTCTTGGTCGGTTGGTAGCGCGCCAGAATTTAATTGCCCTGCTAAAAACTCCAGAATCTCAACGCGATCTTCTATGTCCTGAAAAGATGAAGTTTTTAAAATAGGCGAAGCGATACAGTGCAAGCGTTGGGGCTACTGACACCCCGGCAAGAATATTGTGACGCCCACTTAAAGAAATCAATATAGTGTTAATTTTTTACTGACTCAATATGTATGTCTATTAATAATTTCGTTGTCATCTTTCCTTCAGTGTTAATAATCCCATTAATCATAAGCATATGCGCTGTGTGCGCATTGTTGTCGAGGATCGACACTAAGGCTGCAATTCCACCAGATAAATATATATACTTTAAAATCATAGCTTAGTTGAATCCGTTTCACCAGTGGCTATGGAGGAATGGAATATGATATATCTATACTTATAATAAATCTGTAGAGAGGTCAATTCTGTACATCAAATATATTTTCAAAATAACTATCAGGGGGTGATTAGTGATCGATACTGATGCCAAAAATGCAATCAGTAAAATTTTTGTCTGTCTGTCTGTCTGTATGTTCCTTATAGAAACAAAAACTACTTGACGGATTTTAACGAAACTTGGTACAATTATTCTTCATACTCCTGGGCAGGTTATAGTATACTTTTCATCACGCTACAATCAATAGGAGCAGAGCAGTGAAGGAAAATGTTGGGAAAACGGGAGAAGTTACTCCATTTTTTAAGCTTCCGTCGCGTATGCCGCCTTAATGGTTAAAGCTACATAGAAATCATGTATGACGGAAATGTTCTACATAAAATTATCTAAAAAATATCCCACAACAGCATATATGTCTATCTTTTATGGTTGACTCGCAATAACACGTGTAACTCCCGATAGCTTAGCAGTTCGGAGCTTTCTGATTATATTTGTTTACTCTTACGTTTATAATACTCTCACTCATCCCTAATTAAAAAAGTTAACATTATTACCTATTCAATAAAAAAAGAATCATAGAAATCGGTATAGAAACTCCAAACTTATACATGAAATACGATAATAAGCCATCGCGCCGTCGCGTGCGAATACTGAATCATGCTATAAGGATTATTTTTGTGTAACGTGATATATTATATTTCCCTACTAAAATACGAAAGTTAATCTGTCTGTTACTCAAAACCACTGAACAGTGAGGAAGGACATATGCTACGTTTTTACGAAAAACGACGGAAACGCGGACGAAGTCGCTGGCAAAAGCTAGTATATCATATACTACTATTCCACTGGTGGAAACGGATTCAACTAAGCTATGATTTTAAAGTTATACTTCTTTTGGCGCGTTAGGAAAAGAGATGAAAGTAAATTTTTAGGATGCGCACGCACACCGTACGAAAAACCGACACCCTGATGATAGCTTGTGAACATTATAGTTTTTCAAAAAAGTTACTAGCAGAGTAAAGAAGTAAAATTTCTTACGTGCGTACATAAGTAAACACACTTTTTTTATATGAAAGGATGCGTGTTATGGATGGATGCGAGTGGTGTCGCTATGTGAAAGAAAGATAGAGAAAGAAAAACATTTATTTGGCAACAAAAAGTGAGACATAAAAAGAAGATATACAAAAATCTACTTTTGCACATAGATATATAGATAAAAATATATTAAGTACTAAATAATAATATTATGGGTGCCTCACAAATTTGCCAAAACGGAACTAGTTCAGAATATATTATGTCAGCCAGATAGACGTGACGCTGATTTTTAACTAGTCCGTAAAGTGATTTGCGGCTGCAAGCCATCGACATTATTTAAATTGGTTTAACAAAAAAAAGAGAAATGCCTATGTTCTAAAAGTTATGCTTATTAAACCAGCAGGAGGTAGGAAGTAACCGAACACGTTTGCGAGATCCCATAAAATTTGTGTGTAACATAAATTATTATTATGATTATTTGTGATGTGATGATATAAAAGTTTAATTAAATTACATCCAAATATTATATAAAAATGAATCGCCAAAATGTAACTTCCTAACGACTGCACCAAATTGGATAATTCTATGAACTTACTTTTTGTGTTCGTTATTGCCAATACAAGATTTGCAAAAGAGAAAAAAAATAATAAAAATGAAACGCGAATCTAATTATGTAAGTACATAAATATTAATGTTTAAGAGAGAACATTTTTGGGCCATTCTAAGGTCCATTCTAAATATCTTGTATGATAGTAAAATGTTGTTGTATATAATGTAGATATAATATCTACATAACGTAAATAAGTTATTATCATGCCTTGGTTGGTGCAGAGCAGTGTACCTACAGTAGGCGCATAGCTCGAGCTGCGCATCTTTCTCGCACAGCTACCTAGCGGCGGCGCATCTCCATAGCACATCTTATTTACTCTGCTATATAGCTAAGCAGTGGAAACGGCCACATAATTTCGTAGGTTAGCTTTCACATTCTGGTGAAAGAGCAGCCTAACGATTTGCTTAAACCACAGAACTATTAAGGGTACGCTGCACAAAGTCCGGTGAAGCAGTCAAAGCCTGCGCTCAGGCTAACTGCGTAAATCTCATCCAAAAAAAAAAGAAAAAAAAAGGTACGCTGCGCGGGAAGCAGGAGACTTCAGACCCTCACCTAATTGGGCGCCCTGTGGTCGTCCTATCTGTCAATATAATATGATATTGCCTAGACAGCATATCCTATAGCTAGACAAATGCGATAGATCACTGTTGGTCCAAACATTGTATCGGCAGAATCTTGGAACTTTTAGTACATACAACAAAAAGAACTATCTATAAGTATTACTGGTAAATCCCGTGCAAATGTCAGCAAGGCGCGAGCAACTCGCAGCCTATTCTGTTTTCCGAGCGGTCCCACGAAGGGAGGATCACGAGTGCTCTGTTCTAGAAGCCGAACTGCTGCCGCCGCATCGTGCTCAACCATTGCAATCAAGGGCGAACGTCCCTTGCTGTCTCTCTGAAATATATTAAAATAATAAATTATTTTATATTCCATGATAAAAAGGTGCGGAAACTAAATGCAACACAATTTGCACGCATTGCAAGTTAGTACACGCACCTCGTCGGGCGCGAGCAGGGCGTGCAGCGCGTCGTGGCGCGCGGAGGGGCGCGCGTGGCCCGGCAGCGCTCGCCCGGCCGCGCCGCGCCCCGCCAGCGCGTCCGCCGCCGCCACCACCAGCGCGCAGCCCGCGCACGCGCCGCCCGCGCCGCCGCCCCCGCCCGCCGAGCGCCAGCCGCAGCGCGACCGCACGTGCGCCATCAGCTCGCGCATTGCGCCACTCCCGCCTCCTGACATTATCATATTTTTAGTTTTGGTTGATCATTTCAATGATAAAGCTATCGGTGTCGCGCTATGCCAATGCGTTATGAGCTCTGCTATGGGATATTATGTAATCCTCCAAGAACAACGTAATCTTTTGCGAATGAGCGCTGTTTAAAATAACATTTATAATAATAAATAAGGGGATAACAGGCTAAGATATGATAGGCGAGCGAATACATTCCTCATTATCCACTTCGTGGCTTCCATATATTCCATAGTAATAGCCCAGGCTTCTTCGGCTGGACTCTTTTTTTAGGGATCTGAAGTAACCTAAACTTTAGACCCCTAAAAAGGAGTGAGAGAGAGTAGAGAGACAAAAACCATTATAGAAACACCTTTGCAAATAGTGCATTATTTTTAAACAAACTTGAATTACCATAAATAAGTAGGCATATTATGATGTCGCGGACTTTTTTTTAACTTTATATGGGTACTAGTCTGTCGTAGAGGATTTTTGCGTAACTTTAACTGGTTAAGCAGCGGACGCAACGAGAGCTCACAATAAAAGTTAATTATGTTTTTTAAACGCGACATTAAAAAAGAAACATTCTCGTCTAGCTGTTTTGACTTATAACTCTATACATTTTCGTGTTTATAATAATTGTCATAAGTAATTATCAATATTATTACTCATTAGTCGACACCTGATTTTACGCGTTAATGAACTGGTATATTAAAAAATGACACTATAAATATAAAATAAGTTACCTAGTGCCGCAGCGATCGCGCCGACTGCTCGCCATAGCCCTTTGTCCCTGGTAAACACGCTGGCTCTATGCGGGTCAAGGGATGTGAGAGGCAAGGATGCTATTACTCGTTCTACAAGTCCAGGTTCAAAATCCGCCAGTTTTTCGATTAGAGCCTAAAAAAAGTAATATTTGTCCATGACAGTAATGGATAAGTCGCAACATGGACTTACCAATTTGTAATTGTCAAATAATGTACCTACCTGTGTAGAGTCTGGTGAAGGAGATAACTCGGTGGTCGATAAATCTCCCCGAGCTGCCGCGTCTCCTAATGCTTCTATGAAGGACTTTTCATTACAGCATTGCTCCCATAAGCGACACCATAACTCATCCCTAAAAGAACAATTAATATAAATTACATAAGGATCTAAGTAATATCTAAAAGCTATAACTAAAATGGTCAATATTCATTTAGAGCCTTTAATACCTACACTTAATTTTTAGGGATTCGTAGCTCAAAAAGCAAAAGGAACGCATAGAGGATCACTTTGTTGTCTGTCAACTATTTTTTTCGTCAGGAACGCGTGTTTTTATCATATTGAAATTCATTTCACATTAAGGTTTGTGCACTCTTACGAGGCAAAAAAAAGTCAAGCATTTATGTCAACACAATAAAAAAATACAGTCATACTTATATTGTTTTTACCGTAAATTTCCGGAAACTCAAAAACTTGAAACGTGTGAAAAATGTATATATAAAATTTTATAGTGTCATGCATTGATGCATGAAAGAGCATTTTTTCAACCCTAAAGTAAAGTTTGTTTTTAAAGAATCCGTGACGATCAGCAATATTTGTACAGTTACGCGTTACAAGTTACGCGAGTCAGACTCGCTCTTGTCCGGTTTTTTAATTAACAAATTAATTATTATTAATCAAAAAATCAAAATCACCTTAAATTATATTTAATGCACAACTTGACTGTTTGATCAGCAACTTGTTTGTCATTCAGTAAATGTGGTCTTTCTGATATTGTCTCTATGAACTGATTGGCAAGGGACCTTGCTTCTACTCCTTGGGCAGAACAAAGTAATCGCAGCGCATTTAGATGTCGCCCTGACGATAACAATCCTTGAGCTCTCGCAAGTAGGTGTCGCGGTCGTACGCGAACGATACCACGTCGTCCCAGCAGCGACAACGCACCTTCTGATACACATGCACCACCAAGAGCACTTACGCCCGCGGTACACATAGCTCGCGATACGCGTCCGTCTGTCCAATGACCCTAAAATTACATTTGAAGTTAAATTGTTAAGAAACTTTATTACATTTGATATTAATATTTTACTAGGGTTAAAAAATACCTTGAAGAAAGCCGAAGCATATACAAGTTCCATATGTGACAGATCTATGGGCTTATCATAGTCGTCTCCCCACAATCGTAGATTCTCATCAACATCTAAAATGGCCAGATTGCCACCAAGCCACCCAAGCCATAAAGGTGTTGAAGTTAATTCAACTCTTTGAAGTGGTTTAATAGATATATTAGATCCCGTGATGATAAGAGAGAGCCATTGCAATGTTTTAGCACGCCCACAAACTAATATTCTGTCATCAGTCTCACTCCACTCTAATACTGGGAGTGTGTCAGGAGGTCCAATAAGGCGTAATCCCGCTGCTCGACCTCCAGCTACGATAATAACGCGCGACAGAGTAGCTAACGCTAAAACACGGGAGTCACGGGCAGCCATCGCTACAACTTCTCCTCGAGCACCAGAAAATAGACACGAGGAGCGTGCAGATCGCACTCCTAAAGGTCGCGAAAATTTTATCAACCAAACTGACCCGCCAGTGTCGAGGGCCAATCCCGACGTACCAGCCCAAGTAACACGCAGTGTACCCCATATTTCACCTCCCAACATAACGCGTCTTAATATTGTTCCTCGCAAACTTTCGTACTGGCATATCAAACCTCTGGCATATCCAGCAAGAAGCCGTGTGCAGTCTTGATTGTATGATAAACATGATACAGCTCCTCGGTCAGTATTTGAATCACAAACCCATCGCAATGTTTGTTCATGAAATGACAGGAGGTGTCCATGTGCTGTTCCAACGGTTAATTTTGCTTCTGTTCCCACACTTAGAGCTGTTGCAGATCCTGCTGATGACCTTTCCTAAAAAATTAAATTTAATAAAATAATAAACACTTGTACGCACTCCACACACATCTTCATATACACACACACACCACATACATGTACACAATGAGATAGGCGTTAACATTATTTTGTAGATTTATTCTAATTTCATAAATCTTGTTAATATGATGTCAATGATAATTCAAACTAAATAGCCAGTATCTAGTACTTAGAATCAGTCTGGTACATTACCAATAAGTATGTCTACATTTGCCTTGGTTCATTGTTTCGAGGAACACAACACCCATAACACAAGTTAAATCTTAGCTTGGTGTCTGCAGTCTACAACTTCAGTGATTTACATTGTTATCTATCAGGTGATTAATGAGCATTGTTTTCTTACCATATACTATATATTTGTAAATCATATTAATTGGAATAGAAACATTTATTTATTTTATTTCACATATTAACGGTTGTAAAGTGTTCATAATCAAGAACAAGATAAATCTTAACTGGTTCAGCAGTTTATTATCAAGACATGGATGAGATTGGCACATGACTGGAAAGTATGGCATATAATAGATATGACTAGCAGTAATATAATATGAAAATCCTTGAATGATTATGAAGATTGTGTAAAAACATGCGTAAATAGATGATAACTAAATAAAATTAAACAAAATTAAATGTTTACTGGAGCTGAGTAAGTTATGTCTTCATAGTGTACAATACATACTTGCGCTTGTAAAATCTGTTGAGATACACCCTGCAAAAAGTCTGCTTGAAGAGCTGAACAAATTGTTGGCTCTTCAACATATTTTGGTTGTTTATTTTTTATTTCTTCCTCTTCAGTGGATAGAACTTCTGCTAATGTAGGTGCCTCACTAGCTGGCAATGCATATTCCACCTCATCTAACTGAAAAACATAACTTTTAAGTATGTTGAATTCATTCGGAATTTTATTTTATTTTGTAATCTATGTAGTTTAAAAGAAAGTACAGTTAATAAATATATTAATAATTTTCTCCATTACATACATGTTTGCACTTGTAAATGACCCATATATTGTTCAAATCAGGTGGGCGTATAAGATATCAATTGCATTATTACTATGGAGTATATCCACAAAATTAGAACACAGCTACTATATTATACATAAAGATAATATATAAATAAATCTGTGTAAAATTTTGTGTATCTTTTTGTTTCGCCATAGTGAGCAATAAAATAAAATTACAACTCACCTCTTCAATATCCAAATACTGAAGGCTTTCTACGGATTCTAGATCTGAGTCCAATAAAGACTGAATAGAAGGAGTTTTTAATAAATCCATGTTGTGTTTATTTATCAGCTTAAAGACATCTGCAATTTAAATAAAGGATTGTTATAGTATGTATTATTTCTTTATCAAAGTATGAACAAAAAATACATTTGTATCGTAAAAATATATGAATTAGATAACAGTTTTAGATTGAGAATACTGAATCAAATTAATGTGAGGCTCACAACTTATTATTCACAGAAAACATTGGAACACAGAACTTACCACTCACATTACACTACATATAATTATACTCCATAATATATAAAGTACGCTGTGGTTTTTATTTTCCTACTTAAATTCAATTCGTATTTTGTTTTGCGTGACAGCGTGAATTAAAAGATTGGGAATGACATAAAAGTACTCTGTGGGACTGACTTTAGCTCAATGAGCTAAAGTCAGTCCCACAGAGTACACATGGTCACAGCTTCATGGTCACAGTCACAGATTATTAATATAATAATGTATCTAGTTAAAGCACAGAGTAGGTACTTTTATATATGAGCCTCATATATAAAAGTACCTACTCTGTGCTTTAACTAGATACATTATTATATTAATAATCTGTGACTGTGACCATGAAGCTATAGATAAAATTTTTAACTATAAGGCTTAGCACGCACTGCGATTAAACGCCCGCGTTTAACCGCAGGTCTGAAACCGCAAAAAAAAATGTAACACATAGCTTTCTATACAAGCGCACGCATTAGTGACTTTTTTCAGTGACTGATTTTAAAAACGCAACTTGTTACGTTTTTACAGCGGTTTGAAAACGCGCGGTTTTTTTGTGTCCCATAGTAACAGTACTGTGGCGCACGCACGGCGGTTAATCACATTCGGTTTTTATTCAGTCTCGACTGTGCAAGTGCGGAGGAAAGACGTTTTTGCAGAGGTTAAGTCATGTCGTCCGACTCAGAAACATCGAATGTAGACTACGACAATGTATCAAAAAACATTATTATTGAAGTGGAAAAAAGGCTTTTATTATATGACAAAAATCGTTAAATCAATACAGAGACAGAAATATTAAAGCCCGGCTTTGGCTTTGACGCACGTTGTAGTACATTTTGCAAAAGTATCCTTTCAAATGTCTTTGATCAGTTAGTGGATGTACCCAGTACCTATGGCGGCGGCGTTGTTTACGTTTTCTATTTTTTAATTTCAATATCAAAGCTACAACACATGCTGCTCGCCAGAAATCCATGGTGAAATGAAATAAATTTAAGCAAAACGATAACCGCAGTGCGTGTTGAAGCGCGTTTTTGCGTTTTCAGCTATTCCTAAACCGCGCGCGTTTAATCGCAGTGCGTGCTAAGCCTTACTTTATGACTGTGACTGACTGAGGTACTGAGAGTTGAGATATTTGTTCTGTGGACCACAGACTTTGAGACATCTTTAAACCACAGAACAAATATACTCTACCGAGCTTTAAACTAATCAGAGCTTATAGGTACTTTATCTAAGGCTTAGGCCCAGACTGACAAAATGCTAGAGTACCTACAGGTTCCTACGGGTACATACCTTTATTATGTATTCTGTGCTGACAAAGAGTGTATTTTGTAATTAATCTCTAAGGTACAAGTAGATAATTTAAAATTTAATTCTTTAAATTTTTAAACCAACAATTTTAGAAGGAGCATTGAAACATTATAATATTTTAATTGTTAAAAAACTTAGAGCTAAGTTTAAAAACTAATTATTTTGTTTCAAGAGGCTAAAATGTGTAAAATGAATGTTTGATTTTCAGTTTATAGAATTCAGTTAAATAGGCTTATTTGCTATCTCCTATTGACAACCCAAGCGATGTTCAGTGGATTAAAATAACGGTTAAAATGCTAATTTAGTGTCGGCTAACGTCGGTGACCAACTACGTTATAGTAGATCTAGTTGGTCACTGACTTTAGACGAGACGAAATTTGTGTTTTCACAGTGTTTTTTGTATCATTTTAGGTGATAACCGCCAAAGAAAATAACCGTGTAGATCTTTCTATTTACCACATTTGGGGATTTTGATACACATTTGTGGGTAATTTAAAATTGTCGCATTGGCTCTCTGGACCATAGACAATACACTCTCTGGACCTCGATCTTGTTTCGTTAGCTAGAGTATGTACCTAACTAAACCTATTTGTTCTGTGCTCTCGAGGCTTGACTCACGGACTATTGTCTATTAGTCTTCGGTCTTTAATCTGTGCTCACGGACTCACGGACTCATTGATTAATACTAATAGTGGTACTTTTGGGAAAAGTTCGCGACCGCCTTTGTAATCGTCTTCGTAAGTTTTTACCAATTCCTACGTAGATAGTGCGTGAAATAAAACCCTGCCGCATGTGCCGAGATATCAATGTAAGCATCATTTAACATCGAACTTAATTGGTGATAAAGCTTGAAGTTCAAAACTGTGGAATGTGTGACGACGTACAGCAGGTCATGTCGCCATTTTGTTAAGTCTCATCGTAAGTTAATCGATAAGATAGGTTTCAGTTTTTAGTCAATTGAAGCAGTTTTCTGAGTCAATTAATCACGATGGCTGATAATAGTTCTAAAGAACCACCGATACAAACTGTAAGTGGTTTGCCGCCCAACCATAATCCATGGATGTATGGTATTTATCATCAATACAGTGCATATGCAGGTGGTATGTATCCACCGTACTACAACCAGTATTTCAACCAAATGGGAAACCATGGAGGATTTCCAAACAATTCTCATCAATTCCATCAAAACAAGGATCAGAAACACGAATTAGTTCATCATCAATTTACTAAACCGCCGCCTACTACTCCTTTACTCGGAATGTCTCCTCTAGATACCAATCGCCCGTTTTTTAACCAACCACCTATAAGGTTTAATCTCAACAATACCAAGAAACCAGCACCCATACCTCTTAATGAAAATCCACTTCTAGTAAATAATAATGGTCCTAGTAAAAAGAAACGCAAGAAGCCTTACAGCAAATTTAATGATGACCAAACAGAGTCTTTGTATGATGTGCTACCTCCGCTTCCAGATCACCCTCCTCCACTGCCTCCACTCCCTCCTCCAGATATTCCTAAGCCCCCACCCCCACCTCTCGATGTTCCACTACCTCCTCCCATGGCCACAGAAGATATACCTCAGCCACCAGAACCAGAAGACACTAATGTCTCAAATATTGAGGATGAAGAAAATAAAAACCAAAACAACAATTCTTTAAACTTTTTTAAATCTGCTTCAATACCCACTGCAGGCACTTGGCCTGAAAGCTTGGAGAGATACATAAAAAGGTGTTATGAAAAATGTAAATCTGGTTTTGATAGAGATCAAATTGATATATGTCTTAAAGGAAGAATTACAGCCGCGGCCAATAAAGATGAAATATGGACAAGAAATTGGGATGAAGAACCTATTCCAAGTGTCCATAGTGAGCGTAATAATTTGGCAGTCAAACCTGTTCGTGGTACCTTAGGGCTGTACCAAAAGTTAGAAAATATGGTAGAGCCACAAAAAAGCAGAGGTCCATTAAGCAGTAGGGGTTATACTGGCCATAAGAATTCACCACAGAGACGAAGGCGCCTTAGTTCTAGGAGCAGATCAAAATCTAGAAGTCCTCCTAGGAAGAGATTAAGGTATGTTTATCATGATACATGTTTTTTAAGTAAAACTACGGTTTTACTAATGCTACATATACACATTTAAATATTTTAATAGCAATGCTTTGTCAAATTTTCATAGTAATTCTGTTTTTTTTTGTCAAACTTCTTACCCTGATGCAAGAAAAGAATGCATGAAAATAATTATATGTCATTGAAATTTAAGAAAACAACAATCAATCAGTCTTAAAAATATTTCCCATTCACAATTTCACATTAGCGAAAAATTAAAGGTAAACAAACAAATGTCAAAAACAGTGTGTCAAGCATAACTTGCTGGAATTCAGAAATAATTGTTCCAATGTCAAATAGTCTGTGTACTGTGTAACAGTACCCTTTGAATTTGTCAACTTATATTGCCATTTTGGTTTCTTATACATAATGTAAGTAGTGTTGATTTTTGATTTTAGTTACCTCTTACTTTTTTCAGTGCTTCTTCTGCTTCTGGTGATGAGGTTGAAGATAAAAAACACAAGGGTAAAGGTCGACAAAAAGTTAAGGATAGGTTATCTTTAGATCAAAAGAAATCAGATAAATATCAAAAGAACGCTAATAAAAAGAAAAATTCATTGGATCAATTTGTTGTTGAAGATTTTCAGGGGAATGCTGAAAAATTGCTTAAGAGAGCAGAACGATTTGGTAATGTGCCGTCAATAGCCAGCTCTTTACAGGGTGGACCTAAAAAGCAGGAACCATCAGTAAGAAAACCAATAATCCAAGATACAGAAGGTGATTATGAAGTTAATAATATGCACATAGTAGGTACATGCTCAGATATAGAAAAGTCATTCTTGAGACTAACTAAAGCACCAGAAGCATGTGAAGTAAGACCCGTGCTTGTTTTGAAAAATTCACTTAAAAATGTAAAAGATAGATGGGTTACAAAACAGGATTACAGATATACTTGTGACCAGTTGAAGTCAATTAGGCAAGATCTAACAGTAAGTTTTATTTATTATGTTATTAACTTAATGAATACCTAACTTATATCTTAATTTTGTATGTATTTTTACAAATTTTATAACATATCTAAATAATTCTAGGTACAAGGAGTACGTGACAAGTTTACTGTTGAAGTTTATGAAACCCATGCACGAATTGCTCTAGAAAATGGTGATCATGAAGAATTCAATCAGTGCCAAACACAGCTTAAAATGCTTTATGGTGAACTACCTGACTGCCGAACTAATTCTGCAGAATTTACAGCATACAGGATATTGTACTATATTTTCACCAAAAATACTTTAGGTAAGATGGATACCAAAACTTATATACACTTACTGTGAATAAAAATATTCATTAACTGATTTGATACAAGATTTCCTTATATATTATGTTTGCTTATTTTCAGATCTAACCACAATATTTCAGTTTCTTACAAAAGAGGACAGGGAAACTGAGTGTGTTAAGCATGCACTTCAAACAAGATGTGCCTGGGCTACAGGCAATATGCATAAATTTTTCATACTTTACAAATCGGCTCCATTGATGGCAGGTTATCTAATGGACTGGTTTGTTGAGCGAGAAAGGAAACAGTACCTGAAATACATCATTAAGTCGTACGTCTATTATTTCGCTATTATGACATTAATTTCATTTAATTTGGTGCTTTATATTTGCTGTCTGGTCCTAGTTAGGCAGTGCAAGTTAGTTTATGGTTATTTCAGTTACTTATTTACTTCTGGTTTTGTAGTGGTATAAGTTAAAAATTGTAAGACACTTTTATGTATTACTTACATAGACTGCTGCCCCAGCTGTTTTATTTTTCAATTCAATTTATTGAATAATTTATTTAGACCCATCAAGTCTAAAAAGCTTGAATTCTTCTTTTAATATTCTTAGATTCATCATACAAATTTCTTACAATTAGTTAGTTGGTAATAATAGATATATAAGTATTTATCTGCACTACATACATCCCTACTTATTTTTTTATTGTTAGTTCCGTCTCACTGCCTTGCTAGGACTACAAAATTAAAAAAAGCGTAAAACCAATAATTTGATTTAAATGTTATCTAATTACATGTGCAAAGTCATTAATTCATTCAGATATTGGTAAAGTAAGTGAAAGTATATATTAATTATTTAATATATTTTTATTTTATAGATAATCTACGGTTTTGTGATACTACATAATCATTTTTGAGAAGAGTAAATTTATTACTAAGCACCATTTTTTTTTTTATAATAGCCAGCTTTGCTGGTAGTGTTTTATTAACATTGTTTTTATATGTGCAGCTACAGACAGACTGTTCCTGTGGACTTCATCATTCGAGAGCTGGCGTTTGATTCAAGTTCTAAGGGTTTTGAATTCCTAAATCAATTCCCACTTTCATATGCTGGCTGTGGTCAATCTCACTTAGATTGCAAGGCCAGTCTTCCTGCTGTTGGAAGTATATAACATTTCCTTTTTGATAGCCGTCCTGTTATTGTAGCGTGTTGTTGCGTGGTCATGTAACCACCACGAAGCTGCAGGTGTACAGCGTGCAGATTTGCTGGGTGCAACAATTATAGTCTGCCGAATCGTCATCATCGCTCAACATATTTTACATCTTAATTTTACATGCTTTGCTAGATTGAGGCAAATGACATATTGCATATTCCGTTGTGCAGCAGAAGAAGATTATTACTACATTGAAGATTTCACAAGCTACAAAAGGATGCGCTTTATTGGTTAATACAAACATTTTTAGTGTTATTAGTGATTAAAAGACTAGCAATGGACTTCATACAAGTTACTGAAAAAGGAACTAAGTGTTTTAATACCTACTTGTTTTTATCTTAAAAAGTTATTTAATATTTGTAAATACGTATTGTAATATATATGATTGTCTATATCACGTTCAGTCGTAATAATTATGAAATAGGTAATATAGAGCACGCATTATTCTAGTGTTAGTGAATAAATGAATCTCGTTTTACATTAATTGTTTTATTTTACTCATTACTGATAAATAACATTATGTACCTATTGTAACTATTATCAGAAGCTACTTGTGCTGCATTCTGTGAGAGCCCTGACTATGAGGCAAGCAATTCATAAATTAGTTAACCTTTTGAACGCCAATCACTTGTATACAAGTTCGAGATTTTCGTGCCCTCAGCGCCACTACTTGATTAGAAGTAATAATAGTATAAAATAAATTTACGACTTTTACAAAACCTTTTGTTTTGTTTTTATGGAAAATTGCCCTGTTATAAGCCATATTTTTAACTTTTTTACACAAAATAAGTTCTTGTTTGTTTTATATTCAATAGAAACAAAAACGCCAGAAAATATTTTAATGCCCTCAACGCCAAGTACTTGATATAAAGTAAGCGAGTGATGGGACACGATGAAGACCTCGCTATATTTCATCTCGTCGAAACGATCATAAATACTATTGCAAGAAAATGACGTGAATAAATAATATTTTATAAATATTGTAAACTATAAACGACGTTTTATTCACCTTAATCAAGAATAAATACGTTTTCTAATCATTGTCGATACTG
Source organism: Diachrysia chrysitis (assembly GCA_932294365.1). Taxonomy (NCBI): domain Eukaryota; kingdom Metazoa; phylum Arthropoda; class Insecta; order Lepidoptera; family Noctuidae; genus Diachrysia; species Diachrysia chrysitis. The sequence continues at coordinate 7,410,421 of OW028653.1, forward strand.
AAACACCGTTTGAAAAACCCATCCTTACAAAGTGGTTAGTTGTCAGTGCGCACAACGCCACGAACTTGTATAGAAGTAAATCTGTGACGTCATAAGCGGACGGGTTTCAAGATCATAGTGACTATGTGCATTTTAGTGTAGTGCAATGCACTACCACAGAACAATTATACTCTACCGAGAAGAATGTCAACTTAGTACATAAAATTTGGGACCGACTGGCACGACTCGTAGCGTACCACCCATAGAACTAAAACTGACAATTTCACCGTTCGCGGGAATTTCAAATTTCATATTCCTTTGTATTTAATAATAATTGGTATTGAAAGGGTAAATAAAGCTAATGAAATAAAAATAGTATTAAGTACAATTATAATTTATTTTTGATAAACTTAATTTAGAATATAAAATAATCAGAATACTTAAAAAATACGTTTGAAATGAACAAAAATACATTTTATAACATTCATTGTACTACAGCTGTTACGTAAAATTGTATATATTATATTATATATACTTTTTACTTAAATATTAGATGGTATAATATTATAAATATTCTTGAAAATGTATGACGAAACGATACACACACACCTACACAGTGCAAAGACGTAGCTACGAATAATTATTTCGTTTGCGAGTAGGCGGAGTCAAGCGGACTAGAGAGCCAATCTGTAAATGCAAGACAGAGATAATACTAACTATTTGCTTACGGACGAAAAGAGCTAAACATATGTCAAGGTCACGAAAGATTGTCTTAGAAATAATAACGTAAGCGACAAAATGGAAAATCTCATATTAGTCTAAATCAACCGGATGGAATAAAAAATCAATCAACATTAATCTAGGTATTATGATTATGTTTATATTTTTTTTACGTTGAATAGTTTGGTTTGATTGATGATTAACAAAAAAAGTGTTTTTATTTAAAACACTTTCTCAGTCAGAGGGTGAATAGAAACGCCTTTAGGGTCAATAGTCACGAACAAAGGGGTGAATAGATACGAGTGAGGGGTTACTTTAATAGAAACATTATTTCCAGGGTTGTCAAAAAAGGGCTATATCATAACATGCTTAAATAAATTAAGTGGGAATTTTTAAGTAGTAAAAACACGTTATTTAGCGATTTTCAAATAAAATGTTATTTTCTATCCTCATTGGCTTATTTTCTTCAACTATACAATACAGATAATAAGGTTATATGAAATCTGATATAATACTATTAATATTATATAACAACACCCGGTCCAATATATCTATAATCTGTGTTCATTATTTGAGGATACAATATAAAGGTAGGGAGAAAACTATTTAAATAAAAACGTAAAGAAAAATTTACTTTATCAATATAATGAATTATAATAATTATTACGTTATGTCTACTAGCTGTCCCCCGCGAATTCGTCCGCGTATTTTTATGGGTTTCATGTGTTTTGTGCGAAACCCGAATTGTTTTTCTAAAATAGAAGTATCATGTATGTATAATGTAATTTCAGCCCAAACCTCAGCTATCTGCCAGTAAACTCGGTCTGGTAGTTCCAGAGTAGCGCGTTTATACGTACTTAGTAGGTACTTGATATTATTTTTTTGCGGATGTATTTTAAAACTACGATATCTCCTAAGATATTCATTAAAATCAAATATTGTAATGTATGCAATTTTGTTTAAAATTAAATTCATGTTATGAGTAACGTATTTATTTGGATATATAAAGATTAATATCATGGGTTTAAAAACACCTTCAATCCCACCATCCCACCACAAATAATGCATTATTTTATAACAAACTAGCTGATCCGGCAAACGTTGTTCTGCCATATAAATTAAAAAATAAGGGTTGGTGGTAGAAGGATGATGCAGTCGTTCGGTAGTCAAATCAAATCAAATTCGTTTATTTGTGATACATGGGTTACATAAGGTGTTCAGTATAATTATTACATATTTATTAATGTACATTCCATGATCAGCCACTGGGCATACAAATTATTATCTAACAAAATAGTAAAAAAAAAAGATTATTAATTCGAATAGTATGATATAAATTTAACAATGAATTATAATTCTATTAATAATTATACAATAAGTTCCAATAAGCACAAGACTAAATTCGTGGCGACAGAAATTCAGCAACAGAGTAATAACAATTTTCTATTAGGCTGGTTTTATAGCTACGCGTTTCGACAGCGCGGTTGAAGCGCGCGCGTTCGGATTTGTTCTGGGTTCTAGTTTCGTTTTATAGCCACGCGCTTGAGCAGCGCTGTTGAGTAAACGCGCGCTGTTCGCCGGCGCTGCCGAAGCGCGCGCCGCTAGTTACGATACAATCAGTATGCGTTTTAGAGTGACGCTGTTGAGACGCGCCGTTAAGTACAGTACAACATGAATTATAATTTCGATTTTATTTCATTTACCTTAGAGTGATCGCCAATATTTCCTCTGGAGTTATGGGGATGCGAAATAAGCTGGATCGTCGTAAAGAGGACTGTAACTTGCAGAGTAAATTCGTCAAAACTAGTTATTGATAGGCGAAAATATTTATAAAATTTATGACTATTTTCTCGTAAATCGCAAAAAGATCTTACGTGTTCACCTCTCACTAACCTTGTACCATTATAAGGATCAACAGCTAGTCTTCTTTGCCTTCTTTTCCATAAGAGGTAAATAGCCACTACTCTAACCGCATTAATGTTCATTTTGTAGACGACTGTACACAGCAGCGAAACGCGCGGTACTAATCTCGTTTTACAGCGGACCGTTGTTCAAACGCGCGCTGCTAACAGCGGCGCTGCTCAACGGCGCGTCTAACAGCGTAACTATAAAACCAGCCTTAGATGTTGGAACAATTTACTTTTAAAAACATGAGTATTGCCACATTCTTTTATGTCTTTGGGAATCTTATTGTAGATTTTTAAGCCATAGCAAACACACTTTTATCAAAGAGGGCAGTTCTGCATTGACTAGTGACATTGTTATACAAATAGCTTCTTTTCCGCGATTTAAGCTCTAATGTAAATAGTTGTGGATGATGTCTAATAAATAAAGCCATTTCAAAAATATACAACGATGGCATGGTAAGTATATTATATATAATATGATGAATGTATGTATATATGTTGTATATATATATATATATATATATACAAGTTATATAGTTACAGTTATTCTCTATATATATATATATATATATATACATTATATATGTATGTATGTATATATAGTTTTTATTATAAATATTATTATAAAAAAGTTTATAGTGCGCCAACCTAAAAAGATAGACATATAGTGTCGCGGACTTGTTTTTTTAACTTTTAAAGAGATTCCATCATACTAATATTTGTGTAACTCAAATCAATTACGCAGCACATTCAACAGAAGTTCTCAAAAAGGAATAATTTTTACCGTTTTTGCAACATTTTATATTTATGCTCCTCTCCTATTGGTGGTAGCGTAATGTTATATAGCCAATAACCTTCCTCGATAAATGGACTATCCAACATAAAGAGGTCTTCAATTCCAACCAGTAGTTCCCAAGATTAAGGCCTTTAAACAAACAAACAAACTCTATAAAATCTAACAGCTTTATTATAATAGTATAGATTGAACCTATAATAAACATCTATATTAATTATATATATACATAAAAAATCTATAATAAAATTTTATTTTGACAGCCCTAGCCCTGTCTCGTATCTTTTGACCCCACTTTCAAGGTAAATAGAAACCGCCTCCACAATTCTTTAAATAACACCTTGCAAACAAAATGACTGAGAAAATCAGTGTGGAAGTTAAAAGTTGTGTTTTGTATACCCAATTATTATATGTATACCCAATTTTACGGTAAGTAGTTTTAATACAACTAAGTAAATTTAAATCTTCTCAAGAACTACCAATTTTCCAATTTCTCAAGTTATAATAAAAAAAAAATTGTAGGTACGCCCTAGTCCGTTTTCTAACATTGGTCCAAAACGCTATTATTAACACCAACACAACATTCACTTAACTCTTTGTTTGCCACGAACGATACGTGTCTGACAAAAAAGTGAATACGGAGACAAAGACAAAACAAATTATTTGCATTTCTGTCGCACCTAGTGTAATCTTATAATACCTATCTCGTTCGTCGCTTCTATGGTAAGTAGCATGTCAAATGTATATAGGTATTCTGTATCATAAGCGGTAGGCGTTGATTTGTCTAGCTCAAGAGTATATTTTGTTCTGTGCTCTCGTCCCATATTATAGTCTTTAATCTGTGATATTATATAAAAGTACTCTGTGCTCTCGTCTGTCACCCACCATCTGTCAGTGTCACTAGCAGTTTCAACTCAGCGTAATAATTTATTTATCAATCAAAACAATCAGATTAAATTTTAGTAAATTTACCTCTCAGTTTGGTTTTTAAGTATTAAGCTCTACTAGACATTACTATCAGTATTTAAGGAAAGCTTTTCTTTCCTTTTTGTGTTTTGGAGTTTTGGAATAAATACTGAAATACAAACGAAAATAATAATTATGAAAATCGGAGTGTACGTGCAGTGATAATAATAATAAATACTTTTCATCATGGATAAGCTGACAGTAATTTCAGGCACACTTTTTATGGCAGCTGATGTTTTTGCTATAGTTAGTCTTGCGATGCCAGATTGGATTATTACTGAAGTAGGAGGTAATGCAATCATCATAATTTTTCTTATAAGACCTTGAGAGTTTGTCAAATTAGAAGATAGTTGCTTTTACGTAAACTAGAACCCTTAACTATACTATAGGATGAGATTGATAATATAAATATTATAATAAACAGCATAGGCTAAGTGTTTTTAAGAGGAAACAGGAGACCTAAAAAGTTATGATATATTATGAAGGTTTTTATGCATACAGGTGACACTCGTCTTGGTTTGATGTGGTCCTGCATTACACTTTACAATCGTCCTCAAGTTTGTTATACACCTGATCTACAACCAGAATGGCTGCTTGCGCTTATATGTATATTCATTGGATGTATTTGCATTACAACTACTGTCATACTCCTAGCATCAAGCCATTTTGACAGAAATGTAATACCATATGCAAGATGGGTAGGATTTGCTGCAAGTAAGGAAAAATTTTGGATTGTAAATATTTATTGTTGATTTTAATCATAAGTTTGCTAAATGTATTTTTAATTTGTTTTCAGTGGTGGTGTTTTGTTTAGCTGCAGTGATATTCCCAATGGGATTTCATGTTGATGAAATTGGAGGTCAACCATATCAGCTACCAAACAGCCACCAAGTAGGCATATCATACATCTTGTTTGTCCTTTCTCTTTGGATCACTGTTATATCAGAGTTATTCGCGGGAAAAGTGTGCTTGCCTCATTTTTAAATGTATGTGATGTACCTGCCTATGTAAATCATTGTTTATATATTTTAAGTGTAAAATAAGAATAAAGTGTAAGTAAATGTTTTTCCAATAGACATGCACACTGCGTTTGTAATTGTGTATTTATTTGTATGTTCAATCTATTTCAAATTAAATAGTGGATATGGCTATACTCCTCTTAGTAAGGGCCTTTGAAAATGGGGTATTTTAATATGCCGAGGATGCACGTTTTACGAACGCGCTCTTACGGCGCTTGTACATGACCAAAATGTAGAATGTCGCACTTGTATCGATTCAAACGATCAAAGCTCGTCTGTATGAAATTGTAGATGACTACAGTGCATCTGTATCGCCGTATCACGGCGTTTATGTTGTGTGTATGTATGTACATATGAGCATTGACGGCAGCACTATTTTTTTTAACGTTTGTAAACTGTCTTCGTCTGAATCTCGTTTAAACCGCGATAACTTGCGTCATCTGCACGTCTCATCGGGTCGTTAAAAAATACGCCATGTGCATATGCTCTAAGAAAGTTCTAGAGGTTGACAGTTAACATTTTCATTTTTATTAATTTACCTGTACACATACATTTTACTTGGGTTTAAATCCACGTTTGGGTAAAGGGTTTAAAACTTTTTTTAATAGATTTTGTGAATTCTTCGAGTATGATGTAAGGAGGACAGGGAGTATCCACTTCCTCACGAATCAGGAATAGTTCGATCCTATTTTTTGTTGTTCTAGCGGCAAAAGGAATAGACACTGAAAATTTCAATTGTCTACCTATTACGGTACATGAGATACAGCTCGCTGACGGACGGACGAACGGACAGCGGAGGCTTAGTAATTGGGCCCCGTTGACACCCTTAGTTAAAAGTTAGAAATGAAAATCTTCAAATTAGATAATTATTTAGAGTTGGAAATAAATGAGCATAAATCCAGTCTTCAAAAAATCAACCCTTAAGAGGTGAAAAAATGTTATATAAAATCTTGAAATATGTAGGATTATAGAGAGAAGATCAAATGAACATCAATATAAGAGTCTTAAAGAAATCTATTTTGTGACGCGCTGAACTGAAGGTTGCCACGGCCTACGGAGTTAGGCCGCGGCCACCCTCTCATTTACGTTTATGATAGTGTAAAAATACGGGTATTTTATCTTTGAAAATGAATCTTACTGAATAAAAATAAAAAGTCTGCTGACGTCATCATCTGTAATTTCATAGTTAAAAACAGTTGAGTTACATGTAGTAAAATTGGTATGATTCGATTATATTTATTTCAGTCCATTATTCAAGCCATAGTCGTCATTTAAAATCATTTAAGTAACCTATGTAGCTACTAGTTTGAAAGCTACATTATATTCGATATTTAAAATATTTAAGCAGGGGCGGCGGCTGGTGCGTTAGACACAGTGTTGCTGGTTGCAGTAGAGGCAGTGTCATCTGGCTCTTGGATCTGCAACCACGGCATGCGTTTCTGAAGCTCCTGTCTAAAATAAAAAAAAATCCAATCTATAGTAGGTCAGCTTATCACTAGAGTCCTGCCTTGGTGGCCGGTGCTAAGCATTCTACTGGTTGCTATTGCCATTGGCACTGTCTTATATCATGTCGGTTTGTAACCTAACAAAAATAAATTGAGAGGGATTGGCAAGCAAGTTAAATCATGTCTACCTATAATTTTTAATTTATTAATTTGATCGATAGGCACTTATGTGTGTCTTCAAAATTAATTATAATTTGGTAAGATTAACAAAACCTTTTTTTTAATAACATTAGGTATTCACGAAATTATGACTTTAAAATGCAATAAGACGTTGGGTAGGTTGACAGTAACCATTTATACTTTAGAGAAGTACCTGTACTTAGGATGACTGATGGCATATACCCAAGGATCTATGCAAGCTACAGCTTTGCAGGCAACGGCTGGGATCATTGTTACCTGTTCATAAATAAAAATAATATCATCAATATTCCTACTCAATTTTACTTTTTGTAGATGGAAGTCAGCCGAAAAAGTAGTGTAGATCTCAATCGTACTGTGTATTTACATTTCTACGGGTATTTTAAATACATATAATAAAGTTCATAAGAAATATTTGACAGTTACCCCCGGCGTGAGTAATTGTTGGTTGCCGAAAGCTCCAATAAGCGCCATGACGCCGTATGGGGTCCATGACGCCACAAACAAGAAGCAGACAGTAAGAGCTGCTTTCGCTATCCGAATTTCAGCCGACTCTGCGCTCGCGTTCTGGTTTGCTCGAAGCGATTCCACGTTCATTTTCTTGGCTTGTTCTCTGCAGATATTAATTAACGTAGGTATAGTTTATATTAATACACGATTTCTACCAATCATATCTAAAATTCATCTATTGTTTTTTATTAAAAAACAATAGATGATTTTTAGATAGGTCGGTACCTACCTTAAAGCAGCTTCGTGCGCAAACACTTGTTTTACAATTCCACTGTAGAAATATATGATCATTGACATAGGAAAAACGTAGCTGCAAACAAATATGCACGCGACAAATAATTTCGTATCAAAAGTATTTGTCAAGTAGTCGAAGCTGCATGATGTTAAATATCCCTCTGTAATATTAAAAATATATTCAAGTGAGTATAGATATCTATTAGATTTTAGTAGATGTTAAAAACGGATCGAAGTTAGGTGCGCAACATACCAGGAACATATCTGCCCCAGATTTTAAAAAGTGGAAGAAGTGCCCACGGTGTACTGTATATCCATACAAAAGCTATCATGAGAAGAACTTTACCGCGTGACAACCGACCGTCCAGAGGGCGTGTGATTGTTGAATGCCTAAAATTAAATTAGATAAATAAAGCAAATTATACAACCGTTTTAAATTTAAAACAGCGTAAAGTTTAAAGATGTTTTTGTTTTTATTTATGTTACCTGTCATAGGCGATACAGGCATTGGTCATGCCTGCCCCGATACCACTATAAGCACCCATCAACGCAAATACTTGACAACCGAGGGTCCCAGCCGCGAAGCCACGATTGGCACTATTGTATATAAATATCGGAGCTTTTGCCATCATTATAAAATCTAAAATAGCTAACTGCAGGATGAGGAGATTGCTTGAGGTTCTTAAGGATTTTGTTCTGTAAAACAAAACATAAATAGGTATTTGCAAGAAAATGTCGCCATTGCACGCGTAAATTTAATTTGAACTTTCAAATCATTATGAATTTTAGATTATTTTTTTTTTAATTAGATACTTAAAATAATAATTAATTACTCACGTAGAAAATATGAAGATAACTAGCCCATTACCGACGAGAGCCGCTGCGGTAAAGAATATGTATAGCAACGCTAATGCGGTGTGCGCGCTGGCTGGAGGTGCCGGATATGACAGCCAGTGTTCTGGTACCATTGCTAGGTCATCTCCCGTAAGGCCCGCGCCCAGCATCTCCTCCCCGGGCCCACCCGACCTGAAAACAATTTTTATCAATAAACAAAGGCAGCAGGAGTATTTCACAGAGTTAACGAATGTTACTTACTTAAAAGGTGCAAAATGAACATCATAGTAGGAATTTTCCGTTTGGTTATACATGTTGGGAAAAAATGTGAGCAGTCCTCGGTAGTGTGCAGACTGCCCACTCCACTGACTGACTGCTGGTGGTTACAGCTCGTACCTGCATTTTATATCGTTATTACTAACACGATTTTAGGGATTATCCCCTGTGACACCTTTGATAGGATTAGCGGCACTATAGCTTACACACTGGCACAGATTTCTGTTAATTCAATCCTTAATACGTTTAGAGCTGTAATGCGGATGTAACGTTGAGGGCACGTTAGAAACCTTACAGTGATAGTTTTTTTTGTCGAATATTTGGTTTTGTCGAATCTTTTATTTTACTTTAGTGAACACGCATTCTTCATGCAGTAAAAAATGTTTTGTAGTGATTTTTTATTTAACCAGTGGACATCCTCTTAACTCAAGACGAAAAAAGGACTCTTACCGGCTAAAACACCGATGTCATATCTAAGTACCTATAGGATTTATTTATCGGACACCTACCGGAAATGCATCTATTCTAGACCGTACGATCTAGTTCATCTAGTGTGCCACCTGGAATCAAATTTATTGTTCGAAGCTCAAAAATCAAATACCAATACAATATCAAAATATTTTATTAGGTTTGGGTTTTAGTTTAGAAGTCAGTAGATGTATAGGAGAATCAGGATGCTCTAGCTTATAGGTAGATATAAACACCTAAGTTTGATGTACTTATAGAGAAGTGCCTAGTAAACATTGAAAAGTGAATTACGGGCGTAAAAACTCTTGATCGTCACTTCTGCTGTTCTACGTACCTACCTAATAGAAGTTTATGTGAAGAGAATTTAAAAAGTTGATAACGTGTAACTAGAGTTGTATAAAAAGTTATAATTATGTTAGAAGTTAGAACATATAAGAAACAAGTAGGCACTGACTCGTAAACGTCAACTTATAGCCTATAAAACAAGTAAGTACACTAATAGCCTAAACTCTATTAAAATTTCGACAACTAAGTACATTCTAGTTATGCATCGACAAAATTTATGGCACCTGAGTAAATTACATCGAATACGTAGATAGGTAATACTTGTCACATTGTGTTATTGTCGTATGTTACAAGTCCCTACAGTAAATAATAAAATAATAAAGGTATCAAATGCATGTATAGTAAAGGGCCATTGACGTAACCCAGGACCATTAGAGAATAACTGTTTCCTTATTGGAGGAAACGATGGGTGGTAGCAATTGCTTAGAGTCGTATAACGGGCGCCTCAATCTCTGATAGACAGTGCAATCAAGACCACAGTCTTAAATCATTTAATCCAATAGGTAATGAATCAAATTGTTTAAATGTAAAAATGGACCTGTCCACAAAAAAAATATATAATATAATAAAAATAGGTGCAACGGTCTTGTCAGACTTGTGGGTGGCATACGGACAGTCAATCTGGAAAAGAGATGGACTGGATACGTAAGGTGGTGCCTGAGTAGCAATGTTGATGATTGAGAAGTAACTTAAGAAGTAGTTAGGTACGTAGGTACTATAGACAAAAAAAAAACAAAATCAATAATCAACAGTTTTAATAGACATCACAACAACCATTTGGATTGATACACATCGCTAATTTTACAAAATAATACCTAATATACAAATATACGAGAATGTTATACTCATACAGATCGTACAAAACGCTTCTAAGTAGTTCATACCTATATTATAAAAGTACAATTATTATTAATTCCGTGGATCAGTCGGACAATGACGACTTTCGTCATTTATTACACCAATAAATTAGATCTTTAAAAAATTTTAGATGGTGGCTAAGGTTTAATTACTTCTTTCGAAATGGAAAATCTGTCAAATAGTAGCAAGTAAATGTACAGGGAGCGATATGGTTGTGCTATGTATGTAGTTTCAATTATATGCATTGTGTATTATGAAACATTCGGTAGGACTTCGCCTGAAAAATATTGTGAGTAAACCGTCTACAAACATTAAATAAAATTAATGATTACGGATGGTCAGTATAAAGCCGATAAATTCTACATTCATGAGCTTGCCTGATTAAAATAAATCTCTCCTAAATATAAATATTATTTCAGTTATTCTAAACTCATTTATTCATATTTTCAAAGGGAATACAAATTAATTAACTAAGTTAGTATTTTATATTAAACAAACGGGGAATATTTAAAAAAAATGGTATAAGTTAGGTGTCATAATCGTTTCAGGTTTGTGAAATTTTAATAAAATGCCATGTTTGTCTATTGACTTTAGGCCTTGAGCGAGATATCGTAAGTAAATACACTACATTTCCCATTAACATTAATTTTAACCCAAACTATTTATTTAATTACACAAAATACCTGTATGATACATTCAGGCAAAGATTTTGGACGCACACACGTGTTTGAAGATTTGGTTATTATTTATAAGTTATATCGAATTTCTAAGATATTTATATCGAATGTTTTCCATAGATACCACAAGGGCTACTTCTCAAAATATACTTCACTAGCTGTTGCCCACGGCTCCGCCTTGTGGGTGACGGTTATCTCGGCAAAAAGTAGCCTACCTATGTCCTTTTTTGGGATCCAAGCTTACCCCATACTAAGTTTCATAAACATCGATTTAGTAGTTTAGCTTGAAAGCGTAACAGACAGACAGACCGAGTTACCTTCGCATTTATATTATTAGTACGGATAGTAAGTTGAGTACGCATTTATAACGGTCGTCACACACACTACGATCTATTTTTATATTTTTTACAAAGTGTACAGAATGTTACTAAAACTCTTATGACATTATTATTGCATTTCAATTGAACTTAATTATGTTCTTCGTATTATTTGTGTGGAAAAAACATTTGACAAGTAAACTATATTAAAACGTCTAACTAAAATCTATAGGTTATGTGTGCGATTAGTTCATAAGTTGCATTATTAAATACTATTATAATTTACACATATATTAAGTACAAGATGTATTAAAAATTAAACTAGGTCTAATACACAACTACGGGTTTTCCGAGCTTTGTGTGTGTTTTATTTTTTTAATTTTAACTGTTAGTGTGCTAGCTAATGTGACAAAGATAAAGGGATACTTTAAATACATTATATGCTATTCTGATTTAAATTTATTAAGGTCAATGAAATTACCGTTCATAGCCCTTCAAGGTTAGAAATGTCTTTCATTTTCTATGTCCCTGACTGGACTCCTGTTTTTGCTTCAGCGCGATGAAATAAAATAATACTTGTAAGTAGTCATTACCGAAATACAAATTCTACCTACTAATTTTAACCGGGGTCTGAATTGTTTTTAATAATTAGTTACATATTTATGTGCCCATAGTTATCATTATACTGAAATTGTCAAGGTTGAAGCTGTATATTTTTACTTATTATTTCACAATTTTACTTAAGTCTTTTAATTTTCTGGTATGTTAGTGTATTTTTAGTAAAAACATATATACAAAAACAAAATTTCAGAAAACACAATTGAAAATATTTATGAATAAAATTAAACGCCCAAGCAGAGTATGTGATCGTGTGATGTGATATTATAAGTATCTATATTGTCACTTTCAGTCCATTGCGTCTCATCGCGAGCTTGGTTTACACGGGCTATAGATAGGTACCTACATATTGTGCTATCGATCTACATGTTCAAATTACAAATAATAAGATGTGCAGGTCGACTCGCGACACCACCGCCGCCGCGTCTGCTCATGATTAGGGACTCCTATTGAGTCTGAAACTAGTCGGGTGATCCCGAGAATATACGTGAGTAAACCGTTTTGTTTTAAATAATAAGATGTGGATAACACTTCATATTAAGTTCGCATTATAATTTATTTTACTGGTAAGTATTTCTTTGTAATAAAATTATGTGAATACTTTTTTATGAAATTCGCTTTTATCAGTCTTTTAATTTAACAACGGATATTTAAATTATAAATGAATTTATATGATGGATATTTATGTTAACACTTATGTATGTCATGTTCATTTTCTAGCTTTAACTTTTAATCTGTTAATCTGTGAATGATGAACCAGTACTTAGGTTGTTTATATGAACGTTTAAAAATTAAAGTTTGATTAATAAATTTTTAAGTTTTATAAAAAAATAATCACCACAAGAAAGGTGTTTACTTGGTAGTAGTAATAAAACATTATTAAAAAATGTTATAAAGAAGTCATTACTACCTACTAATGTAAGTTCTAAAACAAACTTCATACACAACAATTTCTTACTTTAATTTATAACTACGAATGTTATCAGGGTTGCAATGTTTAAATTAGTGTTCGTGCTACGTTTGGCTACGGACTACGGACCGCGCTACGCACGGCCATTGACTACGGACCGTGCTACGGGCTGTCGTAGCGTGTTTTTGTTTTTTTTTATTTCAGGTTTGAGACTTTCCTGTACAAATTTACCAATTCGTATTATATCTCTATCTTAAAGTGTATAAAGTTCAATATAAAATGACGCATTTTTATACTGAAGATATTACTAGCAATTAGTTTATAATTTTTATCATGTGTTAAATTCTTGCTTATTTTATTAAGATAATATAACCACCCTTTTTTAAACGTGCATTCTATCTCTATTTATTTAACTGGGATTTAATGGGTAGTGAAAACATTTTTAAGCATACACCAATTACGTAATAACTACAATAGTGAGTCTAAAAAAATAGATAATAATTGTCGCCGTTTTTATGAAGACGTATCGAAAACTCGGTAGACGAATAAATGTACATATGTATAATACAGTTTTTAGTAAATCGGTAACCGAAAAAAATTGTATAAAACATACAAAATATTATCAACAAGAGTCGTTTGCTGCCGTACATTAGTTGTTCAGTATACGGCATTAAGGTGTCTCGGTTTGACGAGACGAGGGTAGTTCTCATTTGTTTGTGGTGGGGGAGTCTTCGGGAGTTGTGTTGCGGGGTTCCATGGTGATGCAGGTGTCAGTCGGCGCAGGACTGTCGGCGAGGCAGGACGTGACGACCAGCCGCGGCGACTGCGGAGGCGACTCAGGCTCGTGCGTCGTCGGCGGCGCGCTGCTCGCTCGAACCTCTCGCTCCACGCTTAAATGCATCATCTCTATGTTGTTTTTACTTATGTCTTCGTCTTCCGTCCTGTAAATTGTATAGTTAGAACCATAGGTTTAACGTTTTGCATATTATTTTGTTTTTATTATATAATATGATGTACGTTTAATTATTTTAAATGTTTAATTTAAAAATTATATTCGAGATTACCTGAATGTAGTTTCTTCCATGTTATTTATATTGTTTATACTTTGCACTGGAGTGGCTGTAATTAAACAATACATTTGATTAAAATTCAGAATTTTGACCGATATCTAGATAGTAATAAAAAAATATCGGATTCGTATTTTTTTATTAACTAAGTAGATAAAGCGAATCTAAGTTCAGGAGGTGGGCTTATGTCGTCATGGTTTCGCACACAATGTACAAAATCGTGATGTCATGCGAAACAAATCAATATATCGTCATGAATTTTTCGTTACGTAAAAAAAGAAAAAAGAAGTCTTATATATCTGAAGGAAAGTAAAAAAAAAGTATTCCCCACCCCATTGATATAGATAAATGCGATACATTGTATATGTACCTACTCGAATTGACTACATAGACAGCTATATATATATATAGACAGCAACTGTACTTAAACTATCATAGTTTTGTAAATAAATATCCTATAAAAATAAATAATAAGTATACACTAACGATGCACGGTGTCGTCCCTGAGGCGCTGCTGGCGCGCGAGCGGGCGGCGGCGCGTGTTGTCGCGCACGCGCAGTGTGATGCCCGCGCACGCGCCGCTGCCGTGCAAGTCCAGCGCCAGCGACGTCTGCGACCCGCACTCCGACTCCACCGCACTAGCACTGGAGCACATACATAATAAATAAATCATCTATGTATACATATTATAAGCTAGTCATCGACAACATTATTTTGATTCCGGTTGTCAGATTGTATGTACAAGTTTGCATCAAAAAAGATTTAATAGATTACTGTAAAATATTCAGAAAATATATTCGAAATACCGTAGAGTACACATAGCTACTTTAAAAAGCTTTTACATCCAGGTGATAAAATTTTGACTTTGATTTTTGTCTTTAAATTTGCAAAAAACTCAAATTTATCTGCTTACCTAAATTGGTATTTTAGACGTACAAATAAAGGGCGATATTAGGTAGCCATAGTGACATTAGAAAACTATCTGTCGTAATGAACTTCTCGGTAGTTGTACGATTGGAATTGAATGTTCTTGCTGCCAGTTCAAATCCAGTTGTTACTTACTATTTTCTATTTGTTTTTCTAGCGTACTATATTAAAGAAGTTAAATACTTTGTTACTCTAAGTTCATATAGATGACTGGCATCAATGCGAACAACGTCGCGGGTACCGCTAGTCATTAAATATATGCCTAATAACACTTATCAAAGAATATAAATGTCGGCTTGTAACTGTCACGTCAACTGCCTTTGGGCAGTGCGACCCGCATTCCTGTTTTTCCACAATATTTTCTTCACCGATTGTCAATGGTGTCTTAGAATAATTAAGAAAGTACATATAACCTTGAGAAAGTCTCATTGCTACTAGCCTGGGTTCAAACCAGGTTCAATCGAGTTGAATCCGCTCGGGTAACCGCTAGGTGATAATGTGTATCAAAGTAATACTGTTTATTTTAATTTAAAAATAATACACTTTCTAAAACCAATACACTATCGACTATGGGGGTAAACTAAGCTGGAATAACTAAACAACATGTAGGTAATGAAAAATAGCGGCGAATGATGTATGATTACCTAACGGCTGACTGCGGAGGCTCGTCTACGGAGAGCGCGTAGCGGCGTAGCGGCCGGCGTAGCGCACTGATGGGCAGAGCGGTGCGCGTGCTGGCGCTATGCAAGTCGGGCGCCGAACCAAACTGAGCGCGGACCTTCCCTCTTTCGCCAGCAACTCTGCGTCACATACACTGTCTGCCCTCATCATCCTTACCTTCACCAAACTATGTTTGCACTTCATGCGATTGTCAATAACAAATCGAACTTTTGATTCCCACTCCTTTATAACACAGGCATATTTCATTAAAATGTGGTTGTCCTCGCAAAAGCAAATGCTGTACATCCATCCAGTGAGCAATGACATGAACCATTAAGTGGACTTGTATGAGGCGTTAAGCGACAAAATATTTATCTACGGGGCTGTACCTAGCTTGTACTGGCTTTTACGTCATTTATAACATTTAGGCTATTTATGTGGTCTTACAGATGGCGCATGCACAATTTATTTTTTAAATAATGCAATAGTCTATTGTACTCTATATGAGAAATAAACTATAAATATATTATTGACATAGTTTAGGCGAGAAGCAGTCGGATAACATAAAAAGTCCAATTCAAGGCTTTCGGTTTTTTAAGGACTTTATAATCTCTTTTTTGACTTCGTGAAATAGTAGCCACCATAGCTTACGTCATACAGATGTGTAAACTAAAAAGTATGGTATAAGTACACATACCATTTCCTAATGATACATTAATACGGTGACAGCTATCTAATCGACAGCACTATGTCGATGGACCAGTTACTCTGAAGTTAGTTAGAAAAACGTTACTTGCTAAACCACTATAAATTAAATAGGCAGACTAATTTTGTGAACACACGTTAAATGTAAGACCTTTAAAATATATTGCAAACAATTGGACATAGGTAAGGGGTATTGCAAATGATAAAATAACGTTGTTGTTAATATTACTACCTGCTGCGGCTCGGTCGGTGTCTGTGGGGAAGTGGCGCGAGCGGTAACGCGTGCGGCAGCGGCAGCACGTGCGGCAGGCGGTACACGCCGAGCTGGTCGAGGCGCGCGGGCGCGGCGCACGCCGGCCCGCGCCGCGGTAACGGTCGCGGCATCGCCGTGGGCCGCGCCGGAGTCACCTTAGCAGCGCTGTCGCGTGCTTCGAATGTCATCACACACGCTGCCACCACGATGAAACCTTATTTTTTATGTTGACAAAAAGATTATTATTTAAATCTGCTTTAATTATTTATTAAATATAATTAATTAATTATGATATAAGACATATAAAAACCTCTGCTTTTGGTCGATCTTGAACTTGTTTTGTTCTTCGTTCCGTTTGCTTTTAATGTACATCAATTGAGTAAAGATCTATAAATCTACCTACAGTTTTTCCGTTACTTAAGACAGTATTGGCTCAGACTGGTACTACAGATGTAGGGATATTTGTGTTTGGTTCATAAATGTATTTTGGTTTGGATCGGTTAAAACATGAATAATCCATGTGTTATATTATTTGTTAATCCACTTATACACGAATACGAAAGGATGTGAGCGTAATGTTCTTACCCCCAAAGCCCATGACTATAGGTCCGGCGTAGGACAGGTTGTTGAGATGAAAGCCTCGCGCCTCATCCTTCACGGACACGGTGGAGTTGCCGCGCACCTCTTGCGCCACTGACAACGTGTCTGCATAGTACCCTGGAAAATTTATAAAAAATTATTAGAAAATTTAAAAATAAATATGAAGGGATTTAAATAAAATTGAGATTTATAATAAGGACCAGAATTAATCATATAGTTACAAACATAAAGAAAATAATTAAATAATAGATAAAGATGTAAAATTAACTCTTCTCTTTTAATTAACCACTAAAACCATTTAGATAAATCTTGACATGAAGTGAGGTAGAATCTTAATATATTTGTTTTTATTTCTTCAGTAACAATAATAATATTGTGTATGAGTGTAGCATGAAATGTATGTGTAACATGAAACATAAGCATGAAATAAATATAAAAAAGGTTACTAGCAATGTGGCTGGAATTCACGTTACTTGCAATCTTGTTAACCGCTCCAACTAAACTAAATATGCTTGTGTCTGGAGTGTGTTCACGACAATAGTGCAATTGTGCAAGGTGGGATTCGAACCTGCGACCTCTCGATCAATTGCAATATTGACAAGATATATGTACTTACAATTAAAGTTTTATGAAACTGTTTTATTTTATGTTCTATTTCAGAACTTTGTCATATACATATACATACATACAGCAATGTACCTAAAATACAATAAACAAAACTTAAACACCATCAAAAATAAATTATCTAACTACCAAGCCAACCACTGCTAACTTTTACAGTACTTTAGCCTCTCCGGAGAAAAAACAGTCTAAAATACTGTTCACACAACCCATGTCCGCCGTAATTTTTAGACGTTGCCGCCTAAAAGCCTCGTTCCAGACACACTCCGTCAAGATGTGTCGCACATCCTCTAATGTACCATCTAATGTAATCAGGGCAGTTGTGAGACAAGACTTTTTTAATTAAACATGCGAACTTCTTAGATGGAATGTGTCCCGAACAAGTAAGCCTAAGGGCGACAGAGTTACCTACAAGAAATCCACAGTGATTTCTTGTAGGTAAGTATGTAAATTGATATAAATAAAGTTGTTGATAAAGAAAAAACAATTAGTGATATTTGGTAAGTTATGAAGTCCTACTAGTCCTACTACTAAACATCTGTCCAGTAGTAACGCCTTTAGCATTGCTTTGAATCAGCTACGGGCTACCAACGATCCGTGTACTCTATGCTTGTCTATGTATAGGCACTCTTTTTTTGCCTGATACGTCTATACATATCTTTATTGTATACGTATGTAGTTATCGCGAAATATTATTATTATTATACCTAGCCTGTCTTTTTATCTTTCCAGCGATCTCAGTCTTCGATCTCCTGAAACTTAAATTCCCTGACAAGTTCAATGTTAACTCGATGTCCATACACTTAGACTGTGTATGATCGACTTCTATTAACATTTTTCTGTTATTTAAATACGAACAAAAGATAAGACACAACCTTAAAACCAAACCCAAGAGCAGCGTTGCAAGACCTCAAGACGGTAATTGCATAGGTCGGAATACAAATAAATAAATAAAAATAAAATATGAAGGTAGAACAAGCAACATCTACTGTCAAGACGAATACCACCTGACTCTGCCCGTGACCATTACCTTTTTACGACTTTGAAACGTCGGGAGCTAAAATCTAAATAAAAGGCGATAGAATCCATTTAAAAAGTAGTTTTATTTCAGCGAAGAAAACAGTTTTGAACTTTATGACTGATTATATTAAAAGCTAAACATAAATCTTATAGAAATATGCAAGCTACCCTCGATTTAAAATTAATTAAGAAGGGATTCCTGAGAAGGGACATCATAGGCTAGTTTTTGCCGCCATAATCGACGCGGTCAAAACCTTGTTCATAATAAATAATCATTTAATTGACCGAAATTAAATCAATTTATAAAATGCATCCCTCGTGAAGTCGAGTGATAATGGAAACAATGTGTGTGGCGGCCCACATGCAATGTTTTGTTTCCTAACAAAGGGCAAGAGCCGGTCGTGTGATGGGGTTTCATCAATAACTGGCGGAACACGACGGACCGGAGGCTGCAGCCGGAAGCGTCAGCCGAGGAACGCGCGCCCGACGACAGGAAACGCTTGCCTACCCCCACCACACACTGAATTGCATCAAGTATATGTCGCAGGGATATTGTCAACCGCTTCGATTTCTTATAATTAAACGGACTTTTTTTAGCGTTACTGTATTTTCACGGGAACTGTAGTGATTTTATAATAACCCTAGGTACATTATAAGTCAAGTCTGTAGTGGGACTTCGTACGTCTTGTAAGTCATCTCTTCTTCATCCGCCATTAGCAAAAATAACAGTTGTGAAATGGGTTAGATGAGGTTATAACAGTATGATGTTTCTAAATATTTACTTTTTCATTAAAGAAAGTTAAAACGGACCAATCATTGACCATCTCACAAATTTAACGGGCTTGTACTACCTACAGTAAAATTGTCAAAATATGACTGTCAAGTTTCGTGCGATTAAAATTCACAGATTTGACAATATCCCTACGACATATACACAGCATACAAACAAGTATACGTGGCAGTCACAGTGTTGGCAGTGTATTCAGATACCCGGCCCGACTTTTTTTGCATCAAATAGCTTGTAGATATGTATACAGCTACCCAGCTGGCAGTCCTTTCGCTGTGTATTGCTTATCTTGGATTGTTATCATGGATTATCAAAATCAGCCACAACGTTTTCGATTGTTTACACAAAACTAACGTCTTCTCATAAGTAACGACAAAGAGACTTTTAAGAAAGCTTTAAAGTCATTTGAGTATACCAGTGTGTTTTGTGTGATAAAGTGGAATATTAAAAGAGGTTTATTACCTATGACAGCCATCGCCGCGCCGAGCAGCATCAGCAACAGGCCAGCTGACAGCGCGCGACACGCGTGCCACAAACATTGGGAACTCATCTTCCCCTTCACCACCTGAATACACAACCATGCACGTAAATACCATGTACTTTCAATCAACAATCCACTCAGCGTATGGTCCTAACAAAATCAACAGAAATTTTAACACATATAGGGTCGTTATAACAGGAATATAGCAAAATTAATTGCTAATTTTATTGTTGTTTCCATATTTTTAGTTTAGAATTAGGGGTATATTATTAGTGGTAATGACGTAAATATAAGCTAACTATATACAAGTTTTGATTAATGCTAAACACAGGCTATGATATTGCCATATAATAAAGTTTGTTGTTAAATGTGGGAGAAAAGAGATGAGAGCATTTATTTCTCGCGCGCCTGTCACGTACTTGACACAAATTCAACACAGACGTACTCTCACGATTTGCCAAATATATGTTGTATGTATAAGCCACATTTAGAACTATATTTTATGTTGTGATCAGTGGACATGGTCATAAAAGAGCAAATCAAAAGGCTTTATGATCTAAACATACAAATACACACATTGAATGAGTAACATAATGTTTATCTCGATGGACATATTTACATAATTTGTTATGTCTGCCTAAACATGGGAGATTATTAAGTGATATATTAACAGTGATATGACACTGATAAGTTAATTGACGAATAAGTTAATTTTGTAGTTTATATATTTTACGATTGATAAATGTTAATATCATTCCAAACGACGTTTGAGCAGATGGTAATCATTTTAATGTATTCAAAGATCACAGTTCATCGTGCAACAAGTCCTCGGCCAACTGTTGAGTTACAGTATCCAGCGATTATATTCACGAGCTGATTACGGTACACTAAACTGAAGCCTAGGGGTCTGGGTGGACAGCCGGATTGTAGATGTAACATGTATGTGATAAGAGATCCGGTATACGTCGGAGGGAGGAAAGATCGGTGGTGGTGGCTACCTGGACGTTCCAGGTGGCGCCCGAGGCGGGGTGGGCGCGCCGCAAGGGCCCCGTGACGCTACGCGCGCGCCTCATGCCGACTGCCGCGCCGCGCGCCGCCGGCCGCTCCGGAGCCGCCGCCGATGCGCACGCATGCAGCCTCTCAGCTCCGGTCCACCTGCGTCCTAATTCCGTTAAAATTACGATGCTTGAGAATTGTCTAGATGATGCTTAAGGCGCAAGCCATTCGTAAAACAAATGGTTAATGATTGAAAGGGTACAGTTAGATGATCAAAATTGCTATTAGCCGCTTTGTTATTACATTTCTACTTCTGTAAACTGGTTCAATTCTTGCTTTTAAGTTAAATATTGTCTTTAAGAATTGGTAAAAATATAGATACTTAGTTACCATAACTAGTAACATAATTATTTTGATTTACGTTATAATAAAAGGCGATTTACGCCACCCGCCGCCGCCGCGTCGTGGTAGTTTGTTGCGTAGCAATTTGCGTTACAATACATCGCCCGCAGTGACCACTAGCTTGTTCGTTGTAACGTCAATCAGAAGCTGTGGTTTTATAGATAAAATTGTTTTAATTTAAATATTGAATTAATGTTGTAATTCTTTAATGCAATGATGCAATTAGATTCAGTACCGCCTTTGTCTACCTCTACATTTCTACCATCGATCAAGAGGTTGAGTAGGTATCTACCTACTAAGATGAATGTAATTGTAAGCATTCTTGGTTAGAAAAAGGTGAATTTTAAATTCACTACACTTTTAAGTAGTAGGTACTGAATAAAGGTAAATATTTAATATGCCGTTTGTCATTCTGTACTGTAGATTAAAGCAATCACCGTTTTGTGTTTTAATTTGTCTTTAAGATACGATCTGAGTAGGTTTGTCGTCAGAGCTAACTCTCTTATTAAATTTCAATAATTTAAATTATCAAGTTAATGTTTGAAACATTAACTTAATAATTTAAATTGCACAATAACTAACATAATTTGACTGTTATAGTGTGAGATTAAAGATAAAAAATTGAAAAGAAATAATAAAGTAAACTAATTTAAAAAAAAATCGTCCATATCGCTGTCCACTGATTAATGATTAAATATTTAAAAGGCGTATTTCAGCGGCCTATATTATATATGCATTAAATTCTCTATCGTAGAGCTAATTCCAGTGATACAATGTAATATACGAAAACGCCAAGTTAGTGCGTCGACTTACGAGCTACAAAACCGCAACACGAGAGTTACATTAAACTTTAGAGCCGCAATCATACGGACAGCATTTCCACACTTTTAACCACACCTCCACGGTAGAGAGCACCGTGTCAAACGCAACAACTGTTAAATTTATAAGCTTAAAAATAACTTATAGTTCCTACCTTATAAAGAATTCTGATATTTTTCTGATATTTTTATCGCTTTTACACAATTAACCTATAAATAAAATAAAAGGATCACGTGCGGCTACGTTCCCGCAGTTGTTGGTACTATTTAAGTGTTGAAGCCCATTTGAATTTGTTCTATTGTAAAAGTACCTGAAATAAATATATTACTTATTTTTCCCCTTTATTTAACAAATAAGGATTAGCTCTAAGCTAGTGAACTTGACTATACAAAACATGAATGAAATAAATATAAAAAAAATGTATACCATTTCAAAACCTGTGAGGCCTTTTAATCTGTAATACAGGGCTTAACCTACATCAGACACCAGCAGCTCCTTACATTTAAATACAGACAAAACAGTTTTTAATGTAAATAATAATTTAGGTACCTATACCTAAGTACTATGTTTTTGTTAAGGTTATTTGTAAGCATGAATAAAGGATTATTATTAGAAAACAATTATTTATACCAGCTAAGTACAAAAATGCTATTTCAAGCCTTCGGTGCCTAGGCACATAATAATTTATAATTTTTTATCGCTTTTGATTTCATAAGGTCTCTTACATGGTGCAGGATGTTTTTTAGTTACTTGAAAGATAAATTTCATATTGAGAGTTTACAAATGCTCTGAATAAGAATGTTAAGATGTAGACGACGCAAATCAGTTTTCCTTGTATTCCGCAATATAATTTCCGTCTAAATGTACCTACGTTGCGAAATTAATTGATGGTTGACGATTGTGCATTTCAAAGACGTGTCCGGCGCGGCACGGCGATGAGAATCACACCGGGCTAAGCGCGTGCGGGCGGCAAACGGCGGGGGCGAGACGCGGGCGGGCTGTCACGTGGAGCTCGGGGCGCCGGCGCGGCCGGGCCGCCCGGGCCGCGCGCCCGGCCGAGCTCGCGGCGCGGCATTCCCCAGCCGGCAGGCGGCCGCCACGCTATGCGCGCCGACACGCGACCAGACGCGCGAGCCGCGGTTCGCCGCTCTCCGGGGGTAGCGCCCCCAGCTCAGTGCGAGGGCCGCGTCGCCGGCGCCTCCGCGCGCTAGCCGCCGGTGTATGGTGGAGCGCGCCGGGCGGGGGGCGGGGAGGCCGCTGGCGTCGCGCAGGTGCGGCCCGCGCCCGGCCCGGGGCCGCATTCGCAGCGCGCGGAGGCGCGGGCACGCCGCGGCGCGCGCCCGCCCGCCTCAACGCGCTCATGGAGCCGCCGTGGGAGCTCGAGCTGGAACTGCGGCGGCACATCGAGAACTGCGCCTGCACCTGCGATCACATGGGCTACGGGAACTATATGGACTACCAGGTGGCGCCGGCGGCGCACGCCTGCCTCTGCCGCGCGATCACCTCTCCGCACGCACACGTACGTGTTCGTTAGTCCCCGCGCCGGCCGCGCGCCCTTACCCGCATGACCTAGCTCTGGTCCGCTAGGGATCTTCTCCTCGCTGACTTGTTTTGTGTTCGTATTATGTCATTTCAACTGCATAACGTAGTTAACGCGGTTACTAAGTAATTGTGATTTATGTAACACTGTTGTATGTTGAAGTGAAGTTAATATAGTTTTATCACCTAATCACTCATCCATTTTGTTTTATTTTAATTTACATTTCCATTTTATTTTTAGCTATACCTTCGTTTGTTCGTAAGTAAACATGACATCGATATTGATATAGGTATATATGTTCAAAAATATGATGTGTGCTCAAAAGCGTTAATCCAATGTATTCTTCAATTTATTTATTAAATCATTAATGTTTTTGGCTTCAATCTTATGGTTTGATTATGATCCGATCATAGATCAAGTTTCGTTACTCTCGACGAAACCAAAAGGATAAACAAATATGTGACATGTTTGACCTATAAAAAATCTTTGTCATGTTAGTGTCAGCCACTTAGGAATATTACTTATTAACACCCATGTCTTGCATCTCCATAACAATACATAGTAAAAACATTATTAATAATAAAGGTACATATCTGCATGACAGATATGTTTGCTAGCTTTTGTTTAAAAGTAACAATTAATATTTGTACATGTCAAGTTTACTCGACATATTAAAAAGAACTCTAGATTCTGAGGTACATGTGGGTATATACCTAGTTATAACAAAAAGTCATTCTTATTAGATAGTATTTAGACATGTTGCCGTACCTCCATTCGTATTGAATGGCTCGTTAATTTCCTGTGAAACTGAAGTTTTCTTCCGGTGTAATAATAAGGAGAATTCAAACCGGATCTTAACTTCCTCTTACTGGAAATTATATTACAGCATATAGTATAGTACTTATATCTCGAAATATTCTTTCAGGTGTTAAGTATATAAAATTACCATGTTTATATACTTAAAATACACAAAAAGTTATCAAGAACTGCCGTAAAAGTGGCGGCAACTTAAATAAATCAACAAAGGAAGATCGGTTATTGCTATCAGTTTGATCTTTACAAGGAATATTACTTTCAAGTTTCAACGTACGGCTCTAAGCGACGCACTTGACTTTTATATTAAAATTTTATAGGGCTTGCAGACGTACTTACCCTGTTGCAAGCAGTATGTAGTTAACAGAGTCCCTACATTGGAAAAAGTACTGTTTAAGTACTGAAAATAATGTCTTTATCATATTATGGGTATAGGTTATTATGCATAGGTAAATTAGCGATGATCGCGATTCTTGTTTATTTATTTTTGTAGCTTAAATATACATACAGAGCTATAATAATAATCATCATATCACACATTCATTACTCACTGTAAAAGTTTTAAAACCTAATTCCTTCATTTTAATTTTCTGTTATGCGATACCTTGCCATGATTTTACTGTCAGTAAAATATGTACCGGTGTGTGTGTAAAAGAATAAATATGTATCCAAAACTACTTAAATAACATTAATAAGTAACAAGAACAATGTACCTCAATTTAGAAGGCTCAATTTATAAAGCTCAACAAAATTTATAAAGCTGAAGAGTTTGTACACGCTAATCTCAAGAACTACCGTAGTCGGGTTTAAAAAATATTATAGCATTTGTTAGTCTAATTCCGGAGGAAGACTATAAGCTAATACAACACGTCACAGTCCTTATGAGTCAAGAAAACTCAGCGTGGAACTCAGAGATACTCTGTTTTGTTATTAAACTATGATGTCAAGGAGCTATACTTAAAATGGTTCGTGTGTAACCCACGTTTGCCTTACACTTTCGTTATTTACATCTCAATTCAGTCGCCATTCAGTTTTATTGCACTAAAAAGGTTTATTTTCTCAAAACCGCCGGCATTTTCCTATTTTATTACTTTGTAAGACACGCGAGACGCGACGTAAGCACAAAATTAAATAGTTTTGAGGACACAATATGCTTAGATTGTTTAAAACAAGTGGATATTAGATACATATAATTATAATATTCAATCTACATTGTTATGGGTACCTACTACTACGACACATTCATATATTATACGCATCAGCTCGGTAGACCTTTGTATTGTATATCATTTAGCTTGGAATGAATGATCCAGATGATTTTTTGCGAATGCCCGGTATTTGAAAGCAAAACCCAACTCTTGACTGCCGTATTTTCGCCAAAAACTCTTCAGACGTTTGGTAGAGTTAAATGCTTTTTTTCATGGTTTAATTTCATTATAATTGTCTAATACAGTAGTAAGTAGTGTGTGCATAGGTATTTATATTATTATCATTTCGTTCTTGTTTCCCTATTTTCCAAACACAACTAATTTCGCCTACCTTTCCTCAGGGTTTATCAAAAATAAGCCTTATTGCTTTGCCCTAAAGAAACTTGTAGAGACAAAGTTAGATATTTAATATAGGTGAGAAAAAACTACAAATTTACCTAAATAAACTAATGTACGAAAGATCACGCTAGATACAAATTCATGCATAATGCTTCTAATTATTGTTCATTTAGGTAATTATTTATTTTGTAAATTTTCACGTAGTTTTCACAACCACGTCTATGTACAATTTTTCAAGGTTACCAATTAACTGTCATTCCTGATAGACTGCAGGGATAGCCAAGTGGTATAGGTCACCACGCCAATTACCTCTGTGCGCGACGTGCCGCGGGTTCGATCCCCGCATGGGACAAGCATTTGTGTGACCCACAAATGCTTGTTTGTTCTGGTAAGTCTGGGTGTTCTTTGTGCATGTGATTTGAATGTTTGTGAAACCCCCCGCGACACAAGGATTAAATTCATTATTGCGGGAGTCGTTCTTTTAAAAAAATAAAAATCCCCGAGAAGGAAGGGTGAAACCCATTCAAAATCATTATCATACATAATCCGCTGTCCTCTTGATTCGTCTTGAAACTTGCTAGTCATGCCTTGGCGCCGTTAGCTAATTATCTCGTGATAGACCACACATTTCTGGAGAAGCTCAACAGAAATGTATTCTAACTTGGTTATTATGTAGGAATACACTAGTATGGGGAAAAGTTAAAGAAATCTTTAAATTATACTATAATATTAAAACTTCACCTAACTAATAAATCTATTGTATCCGTATGAAATCAAGGATACCTATAAGGTAGACAAGGTAAATCTATAGCGACAAGTAAAATACTCTCGATTAACGTGCAGAAAATTACTTATTTCTCATTTTAGAAAATAATTTACCCATTATATTAATATATTCGTCCACTGCATTGCCCAAAATACCTATACTTTTAGTGACCTTTCGTTTACCCCATTTTGGCCGACGCTTGCCAAAAATCCGACGTTCTCTTCGCACCATATCCTTGAACAAAATAACAAAAACAAGCTTTAAATAACACAAATCGTTTTGTATTTTTTATTTAAATACGGTGTGTGTAAACACTATCCTTTCGTAAAAGGAAAAGCTATCCAAGGCGTAAAACAACAGGTTGATCCATATTATATTAGGTCAGGTGGGGTAAGAGCGACTACGGGGCTAGAGAAACAGTCGTTTGATAATCAAAAACTATATCAATAGCTCCATGGTATCTTAGATGATTAATAGTATTTTACAGCGATCATCGAAAAACTCCAACAGCGCTAGTATGACTACCAAAACTCCGTTGATTGATTTTTTAAATTTGAGTTCGCGGCGTCTGTTTACACGCTGAAATTTTTGTGTTTAATTGAAACAATCAATAAACTATTCTTTGAACAGGCTTTGAACATACTTTAATTGTGTTATACACTTAACCTCCAACCTCCAAGTAGGGCAAGAGAAACTGTGATGGCCGGGGCAAGAGAAACATCTCATTCACGATGTCAGAGGTCACTATTTTTTTATTTCGCGTGTTTTTATATAATATATATGTATTATGCATGGTTTTGTAACAGTTATTGTTTTTATTCAATTTATTATTTGCAGTATTTTTTACTTTGCATCAGTTTATTCTCATCTAAATATGCATATCAAAATTAGGCCTGTTGGTAAGCATAAACACAATAAAATAGATATTATTGCAGCCTTTTTTAGACTTATTTTATACTAATTTAGACCATTGAGGTTATATTCATTAAATAGATTTGATTTAACGATATACCAAATTAATCGACTTAGATATATTTAATATTTATGGATTTATGGCCACTGTTTCTCTTACCCAAAAATCTGGGAAAGTGAAACACCAGCACATAAGTACTTAACGATTAATATTATTTTGTCTATTAATAGGTATGAACTAACTTCTTCAGGTGGTGAAATTTCTTAAGCTATGTGATAAATAGTTAACCTTCGATCTGCAATGTAGAAATTTCGTTTGGTACGTCGGCTAAAAAAAAAACAAATAAACATGGTCTTTAACCCTACTAGAATACCGTCACTTTACTAATTGATCCGACTGATGGCTAATAAGTAATATCTCGTAAGATTAAGATAAAGTAGAATCAATTTGCCCAAAGGATTGCGGTACTTATAGCGGTTTCCGAGGAATAGTTTGAACTAGTGAACCTCGGCTCTAACACAAAATGATAATTACAATATGTGCAACCATAAGCCGCCCGCTTTGCCCACGCCGTGGTCAATGCGGTTATCAACGCTACGCGCCACTAGTCCCAGCCCAGCGCGACAACGCTGCAACGCCACTGTTACGCGGATTAACATCTTCCTACATATTTAACATATTGTAGTAAAATACCATATCTATTTATGAAGGAAAAAAGATATATACCCAAACGAACATATTGTAGTACCATAATTATGTACAAAACTGTGGATCAAAACATTAACTATCTATAATTAACGCTTTATTACCATTTCATCATTTAATGAAATATACCTTTTTGGGGCTATCACCTGTGGGTATAATAACTAAAAATATATAGTATAAAACAGGTTTTAAAGTAATGAATTCAGGAAAAATGATTAAAGTAAACATCCATATTAAAATTGTTATCAAAGAATTACTAAATTATTTTAAACATAAGCT
The DNA here is from genome assembly GCA_932294365.1 of Diachrysia chrysitis. Classification (NCBI taxonomy): domain Eukaryota; kingdom Metazoa; phylum Arthropoda; class Insecta; order Lepidoptera; family Noctuidae; genus Diachrysia; species Diachrysia chrysitis. Next base: position 7,439,396 of record OW028653.1, read on the forward strand.
TTTAAGTTAGTGTACCTACTCAAAAATATGGAATAAATAACAAAATCAGCACGAGGAGTCGAACAGCGACGGATATCTGACGAGTACCGACGCAAAATTACTGCCATAAGGTCTCCTAATCTCCTCTCCCAGTATGAAAATAATGAATTGAATTATTCACAGCAGTCAAATCTACTCGAAAACGAAAGGACGCTTTTATAAAAATCAGTGATACTTAGTACCTACACCAATCTCATAGTTTGAACCGAAGTAGTTTATTTTAAAATCACTTAAGTAGACTGATTTGTTTTCCACTCATTTTCTAATAGGAAAGGTATGTTCGGTAAAGTGTGAGTAGTATTACAGGTAAGAATCCGACCAAAAAGGAAGGAAAACATCAGATATCTTTTCCTTAATCATGGCGGGTAAACGGCGTACCTCGCTCACCGTTTTTAACAAATATTTTCCTGGAACCTTTTTATGAGTTCCTTTTGGTATACTTAGGTATCAGGGGAAACTTGACGTTGGAAATATCGCCTTATTCACGCATCGCTGTTTGTGTATAGCCGACATCAGAGCGGTCTCTCGGTTTACTTAGAAGTTTTATCTTTCCAGTTGTCAGCTCGCTATTTGCACTGTTTGAAACAGACGATCCATATTGAGATATCGATCTGTGCTATCTTTGTAGAACATTAGAGCAGTCGTGTGGTCATGAGGGTCGACATGGATTAGCTAATTTTAAGGGATGACCTAGTTGAAAAATTCGGTCATCCAAAAGAGAATTAACTCAAAACAAGGACATTAGCGACGGCTATTTAAGAATATTGTGATATTAATAATAATCAACAGTCATCCTTTGTATTTTAAGACCTACTAAAGTGTCTGGTTTGCAAGGCTGATTTAGTTTGAATCATTTTACTTGGCGTTAATTTAAATACATTTTACAAATTTAACTCTTCAAATAAGGGTTTGTTTGGGTAAAGGGTTTGGTTTGTTCTTCCTTGACTGATTTCAAAATTAAGCATAATAAAAAAAGTAGCATATTTACTTATTGTGGTACAATTTATTTCGTCCATATTTGTTGCAATGCTGTTAAAAAGTTGCAAAGGACCACCAAAGAGATATGCGAAAGATGACTGCCAATCGTCACTAGCTGGAGAAACACTGTAAGATGGAGTTGTCCATAAAGTTTAGAGTTCATTAATAAATAGGTATAGTAAGCAGTTCGTTGACCACATAACGATTGATTGAGTTTTAATAAAAAATATCCTGGCCCTAGCATAATATTTATTTATAAAACAAGCCCTTTCTATATTACGAAACAGCTCACGATAATGTAGGTATAAAATTTAATAAATAATTAAGGTTGATTAGATGATTTCAATTGCAATGCTGCTAACTAAACCTACTAAAATAGGAAGTATTGTAGTTACTTTTCTGAATGTTGGTAATTATGGTTTATCCACTTAATCCATACAATTCAAGTTCTAGATAGCTAGTTTACGATTATTCATCTTATAAGTTACTGCCTCATTGCCTGGTTCCTAAGGATATTCCCGTATGATGTTGATATACCTTCCTCAAGCATTGAGCTATGTTGTTTTTCTAAATAGAGATCAGTGCGCTCAAACAAAATTATAAAGAATGGGTAATTTTAATAACCTAAATAATACATGTATATCTTCCATTATATTTTAATTTAAACGTAATGAACTGCATAAAAAGTCACGTAAAATAACTGTTGTCTAATAGCACGTCATGTGTGATACCCACTCGGTCCACATGCCATCCAGGTCCATGCTCCATAAAGGCGTCACGGGTGGCCGGCTAGTTGTAGGTAAGGTTACAATGGGGGCGCAAATTTCACGCAACATTATGTCGTTGCGGGGTTCAGTGGGGGTACAGTTGGCGCGGGCCGTGGCCTGCGAGCGCGGCCGCGGCCGGGCCTTGCTCCGGGCCCGCGAGCCCGCTGTCTGCCATGCAGCGAATCGATGCAGCTCCGCCCCCGCACCTGCTTCGCCCCGCCGACTATGTTTTGACGATTTTACGCGCCTTTGCCTGATAAACATTACGATCACCTTGATCATAACAGATTGATGTAATTAACACAACATTTAGGTTCGCTAGCTTTTGGAAGGAGTTTTGCTTCATGCAAAAGATCTTTGTAATAGCGGGTCCATTTACGTTCACGTTGAGTTTAAGCATTTTTATTGTACTCTTTATTTGTACTTCGACTCATTAATGGGTATAGTGCAAATAGTTTTATTTTAATGTTATTTAAAAATACGTAGGTATTTTATTTATTACACAGAATAAATTAAAGCAAAGTAAACGTCTATTCCCTTGGAAAAGGTTATACTAAAAGTTGTTCCTCACTCCGGGACGCGAAGATCTGGGAGATTGTGAGAGTCCGTCAAATGATACTCATAAGTTAACTTTTGTTTGAAACATATGAAACTGCCTTATTTACCTAATACTTGCCTACTGCCGAATTTTTAAATTTAGGAACTTAACTTACACTAAATATATATATATTTAATTGGGTTTTAGTTTCCGTTAAATTTAATAAAGTGATCGTGAACGTTCTCCTATTTCAACGATGTAGAACGTTTAGGAAGCTAGATATTTTACTAAAAGGTACCTAGAGAAGGGATGGCATTTGGCATTACGCAATCGAGCCGTTAGTAATGGGTAAATACAGCGATTTACTAGCATAGTAAAAGCAGTCACGCTTTATAGCTGAATTATTTATACCGAACTAGAGACCCGCCCCCGCTTCGCACGGCTAGACAAAACCTTAATGAATTATACATAAAAACCTTCCTCTTAAATAACTCTAATCTATAGCTGAAAACTGCATCAAAATCAGTTGTTTAGTTCTAAAGATCAAGCGAACACACAGCGGGAGCGTCTTCCTTTTATATAGGTACTATGTAAAGATAATACCGTTGTACACTTGGACGTGAAGGAGTGGCTTGCATTGCTCTTTTTGTATAACATCGTACGTGACATTCCGTTCAATAAGGTTTCAGTGAAAATCCAATAAATATTTTTTATTTCATGATTTTCATTATTCTGCATATGGACAATATTTTTATTTACTTTTCTACATTAAAATTAATGCGTGAATCTCCTCGATTTATTAATCGTATAAAACTACATTATCGATCTAGAAGTCACAATAATTTTTAAATTAGGTACCTTGAGTTTTAAGTTGATGTTATAGGTGTATCTCACTTCGAACGAAGATTTCGGTTAAGACTGAAATCCATGCAACTGGAGGCTTTCGCGTCAGTTTCCTCTGTAAATGGGTCAGAAGCTATTCAGGCTCACCCTGCACCCCTTCCCCCAGTCTCATCCCCTAAGTGTATGCCCCTTGCATAATTGAACACGCGGCAAATTATTGTCACGCTTGAATCGACTGATATGAACGGATGACAATATGCTCCGTGGAAATCACTGTGAAAAACTCTTTGAAATTTGCGCCCTTAACCATTATAAATATCTATCGGCTTTATCTGCGGAATACTACAAACATTTCTTAACTAATAATTTCGTTAAACTTATATTATTTTCTCTTTTATGTATCTCTTATGTATCTTTTATGTAGCAGTGGCTTTCGCCAGGGGATTCACCCGTCTGAATGTCGGTTGTCACGGAAAAAAGTATCTAGCTAATCCGATACAAAATTTTATTAAAAGTAGGATTACTAACAGTAATACCTTCTACAAAAGGCGTTAAAATTTATTTAAAATCAAGCGACAACGATGCAGAACTTACTTTTAGATAAGTTGGTTTGTGGATTCGCTTAGCTTGTCGTGTAATCTAAGCGAGAATGTGTCAGTCACTCAAATCCATTGTTATTTATCCGTCTGGCGTCTGCAAGATTATATTTAATCAGGAAACATGATGTGGGATAAAAGAGACGAGCGGCTAAATTACTAAATACGTACGTACCTGCCCTTCTTTATAGGGTAAATATGTAAGTAGTACTTTACTAAAACTCTGTTAGTGTACTAAACAAAGTCAGTTACCAGCCTTTTTTTATTTTCATGTTATGTTGATACTTGATACCTAGTTTTGCATCAAAGATAGGGTGTGTAGGGTAGATTAGGGTGGGTAGAGTCCGTAGAGTCCTATGTTCTATTTATGTGATTTAGGTATATATATATGTCTCTATTTCTGGCACTCATGCAATTTTTCTGCTCCAGACAAATTTTGAATTTCCACAGATTTTTTACATCGTTGTTTTTCTTTTTTACAGGCTGCAGTGCCAGAAGGAATGACATTTTCGGGTCCACTGCCGGATGTAGCCGAAAGGTGTGGGCGCTGGGCGCCTGATTCTCTATCGGCTTCGGCATCGGGCAGTTCGGATGAAAAGCCGACACCGCGACGACCGCGGTGGCGGATCGCTCTAGCTGCACTGGTCGTGCTGGCCGCGCTCGGTGCTGCTCTAGCGTTGCCGCTCGCGCTCGGTGGCGGAGGACGAGCCACTCCGGAACAGCGACTCACAACTGTCCGCCGAATGCTACGAGACTCCCCATTGGTAGATGGTCACAATGACTTAGCTTGGAACGTTCGGAAATTTTTACACAATAAAATAGGCGACTTCAACTTGAGTGCCGGTCTTGACGGAATTGAACCGTGGGCTAGGTCGCGCTGGTCGCACACGGATATCCCACGCCTGAGACTTGGTCAGGTCGGTGCTCAATTTTGGTCTGCTTACGTGCCATGCGGCGCAAGAGACCGGGACGCTGTTCAGCTCGCTCTAGAACAAATGGACGTTATTAAGCGCATTGTGGAATTGAATGCTGCGCACTTGGCGCTAGTGACCGACGCGGCGGAACTTCTGGATGCCCATCGTGACGGTCGCATAGCATCCCTTATTGGTGTGGAGGGTGGTCACGCTCTTGGAGATTCACTCGCAGTACTCCGGGCGTTCTACCAGCTCGGTGCTCGTTATCTTACTGTGACACATACTTGCGATAATCGATGGGCCCGCGCTGCTGGCACATCAGGAGGACTTAGCGAATTTGGACGTGCTGTCGTGCGGGAAATGAATCGTCTTGGTATGATAGTAGATCTGTCGCATGCAGGTGAAGAGACAGCACGCGACGCTTTAGAAATGTCACAAGCGCCTGTAGTATTTTCGCATTCGGGAGCTGCTGCACTATGCAACTCAAGTAGAAACGTTCCCGACGAGTTACTACGTATGATTGCGGCAAATGGTGGTGTTGTCATGATAAATTTCTACGCAAAACTTGTGACGTGCGGAGAGCGAGCGACTTTAGAGGACGTCGTTGCTCACATAAACCATGTTAGGAGGGTTGCTGGCGTGGAGCACGTTGGCTTGGGCGCAGGCTATGATGGCATCGACGCGCCACCCGAAGGGTTGGAGGATGTATCACGTTACCCCCACCTGCTGGCAGAGCTGCTCCGAGACCCGGACTGGAGCGAGGATGACGTGCGCAAGCTAGCCGGCATGAACGTGGTGCGCGTGTTGCAGCACGTAGAGCGAGTACGCGACCAATGGCGGCGCGCCGCCGTGCTACCGGGAGAAGAATCGGCGGGCGCGCGCCGCGGTGACTGCGTGTACGGGCCTGCGTGACGCAGGCTACGAGCCGCGCGTTCCCGCGGCCCCCCTCGTACTGCTCAATATTGACACTTGTTGAACGTAGTTATACATGTATATTAGTGTCCAAATGTGATTTAGCGATTAAAGTAATCTTTACCTGAACCTGAATGCACAAATTGTTTAGCTAAGGAGCCGCGCGCGCTGGGCGCTTCGTCTCGGCGTCGGCCGCGGTCTGCCCGCTGAACTCTTCTCCATCCATGCACTCGACTTCGTTGACGAAAGCCCAATGCGATCCGCGATTTATAATGATGTGAGCCATTGATGATATAAAAGGAATAATGTGTTTATAGAAAAATAAATATTCTTTATTTATAATATAGCGATGTTTTTATTTTTAAATTAGGTAAATACTTTGTAATCGAATTTATCCTTAGTAGGTACAGATCCTATATTCAGTGCTATTGTTTTAACTACACTGCAGCTAAATGCAAACAGGTGGTGCAGGTGAACGCTGCATGTACCTAAGCTTGGCGGATATCTACTATGCATTAGGTACTAATGTATATTCGAACATCGTATTATTTTAGTAATTAGCTACAATTGATATGGTATTGTATTAAATCACGATTATATTGACTATTTCTTTATTTGGAAGCAAAAATCAAAATGCAAAAGCATAATGACTGTAAGTAAGTAGATACCTACTATCCCGGAACAGTGTATATTTACCTATTTATTTTACCTACACAAATTATCCACAAGATTTGTATTGTCAATGTCATGCATACATGCATGAATCTATAACATGAGGCTACAACTTGAAGCCGCAAGGCATTTATGTAAGTAGTTATAGTATGCAACTACCAGAATCATGGGTCTATAAATAGTAATATAATATGTAATTTATGGAATGCAATAAAGATACCTATTGAGTATTGAATGATCAACCGCAATTACAACCTTCGGACAAGGAAATTTCATCAGGTACATGTTACTAATGATTAAATGATAGAAAAATCAAATGTAGATCTTAGTGCATTGATCTAAGGTTTAGATACTCTTGTGACTTTTGGCTTTTCTCTCATTTCACTATGGCACTCATTATGAGGTTAATTTTGACTTTTGATACATGACTGACACTCACTGAAATTCATGTTGCCAGACCTACGGATTTCTGTATCGATAGGGAAATTAATCTACAACAAATATATATTTTTTTCTTTCTTTAGGCACTACAATAATAAGCTATTTAAATAATTATGAGATACAATAATGGAGCCTATCTGTGGACAAAGTATTTTTGACGGGTACTGGTAGGTAGGTAGGTAAACCTCTAGAATTTAGGGTTATTTGTTTAATTAATTATTATTTTATTGTAATTGACTTAATGAGAGTCTGATGATAGGGCCAGAAGATGGACAGTGGAGACATTTTTACGATTTTTCCTTCATGATAATTAGTCTGTTTACCTACTTACAAAAGATTGATCATCATTTCACTATCGTGGGCACTAAATATGACTGTAAAACATTAATTGGCTTTTTTATTTATTTAAGGTTTAAAAGGTACTTAGTAAACGTACGAAGTAAACAGTGGCAGTCACAGAAGAGTAGGTACAGACAGTTTAACTGTAAGTACTTAAATTAAAAAAAGAAACAGTACGGAGTGCTACTTATTTGACGAAGGTAATGTTTATGGTAAGGTGGTTATTAAATATATTTGCGCATGGTTTTTAATGAAATCTCCATTTAATGTTATATATATTAAATTATAAAATTCGTATGTACACCTTTACGAAGTTTAAATTTTTAAGTAAATCAAATACTAGCCTTATGGATATTTAAAAGTTTGGTCTGGCAACATTGACATGAAACCAGCTGCTAGAATACCTCTTTTTTACGGAGATGTCACTGTCACGTCTGTCACTACACTACAATAATCAGATAATCAGGCTCTTCAGGCAGCTCTTAGCAGGACTACTTTGATTCTGTCTATACTGTGTATTCATTCAGGCACGACTGGCGATACTTATGTGATTTTAATTTTATATGTTTATTTATCAGTGTCATATAAAGGAAAAAATCTAAGTGACTTAGCTGTGTATGATAATATAAAATTAAAGAATAAACTAAGGCAGATTCGAGGTAAGTTGTGCATACAATTTAAGTAATTAGTATTTTCGTCTCTGGAAAACTGTAGGTAATAAGAGTGTTTGTGTCCATCAAACGCATCTTGCACGTTAATTTCATAAACTTCCTCATATTGCATGCAGCGTTACCTTGATTGAAGATGGATCCCAAGCAAGGTTTGTTTCACGAGCTAAGTTTACGTAGTTTTTGGTGTTATTATATCACAATCAAATACTAAACTACAGTCGCACATTATACTTATGTTAAGTTCGGATCTATAATTAAATTATTATTGCAACACATTTGTGTTGTCAAAACTGTGGGTAGTCAAAACAACCTTATTAACTGCCTCATATAATGTAACCAGTTTGTTTGAAGTCTTGACTAGCATATACATTGTTTTAAATTCATATTATCTATCTGGTTTTTCTTCTATAGTTTATTTATTTTATTTTTGTTCCTAATTCTTTGCAGGATTTGGTCAAGGTTATCATGTGTAATATTATTAAATCAGGTCTTAAAATATACATAAACAATTATAATGCTTTCATCTAAACATTTCTTTTTGGTTTCTTAATATTTTTATTTAAGTTACATATTGCACAAAATATATTTCTTTGATGATAAAAATAGCATCAATATAGATGTAAAGGCATTGGGATTAGTTTTAATGCCAGTATTATTTTTAGATACATTCAATGAATCTGTGTCAACAATAATAGAGAGGAAAGTAAGAGGTTGGCTTAGTGGAGTGATTGACGACATGAGACGCAGTAGTCCAGTTCAACAGTGGTTGGATTCACTGCCCGCTGAGGCACCAGCAGAGCCAGAGATCTCAAGTGATGAAGTAAGAGCAGAACCAAAGTCTGATGACAGTAAAGCTGAGGAGACAGTGACGGAAAACACAGTTATAGAACCCAACAAAGATAAAACCCTGGAAGACCAAAGCTTAGATGTTCCTCAAGTCAAAGAAGCATGGAAGAGAAAATCACTTGATAGTGGATTACTAAACAGCACTCCACAGAAAACTAATGTTAGGAGACTGCAAAGAGACCACTCTTTGCAGTCAGAGGTTTATACTCCAAAGTTCAAGAACCCATTGTTAAGGGATCATTCTCTTCAGGTTAGTGTAATTCGCAATTATTATTACTATATTATTTATAATTATATTATTTATGTAAACTAATTTGTAAATTTTTTTGTAGTCAGATAATAGTGGATCAAGTGGCAGTTCCGTTTTAAATGTGTTAGGAGCTCGAAAAGTGGATGCAGAGTCAGTGTTGCTTGCACTGGGCTTCGGGCCAAGTGAAAAACAACAAAAATTACAAAGAATACCAGACAGATTTTTGGCTCCATCAAAAGTTAGTTTTTTATGATAATATATAATAGAAGTAGATACTTAATAATATACAATTTGTTTTTATAATTTATCTTAATCTATTGTAGCAGTTCTGTGATGTATGGACATGCAGCATCTGTAAATTTATTCTTTTTCTAGCTTAAAGGCATCAGCACTGAAGATTTTATAAAGAATGAACAACATTCAATGCGCATGCATGACTGTGGTATTTTTGGATACAGAGGGCTAACAGGTAAGTGAGATCTATTCAATTTAATATTATTATCTTATGGGTTTATTGAAAACAAAGCAATGGTAATTTTTAACAAAATGGGTGACTGGTTTATAATATTTTAATATGAAAACAATAATTGCTTTTATTAGATAACTATTTTATGGTTTTTTTATATGTATTTATTAACAAATAAAAAGGAACATATGGTAAAGAATGACAAATAAAAAAATGTAGTTTGAAAATAGAAAATGTGTATTTCAACTACTGGTTAAAATTACGTAAACATGTAACAAACGTGAAAATTGTCTGTTTAAAAGAGATTGTAAATAAATTCTATTACTGGTAATTCTTGGTCAACAGTTCAATTAAAACTGCCACATTAATGCTAACTGTTTACCAGTCGTTATCATATTGGACCTAATGACCTTGTCCCAATGTTGGTTATCTGTTCACAGTTCTTCCTTTCGTTTAGCGCATTACTGCGCAAAATTGTTTCATGAATAATATCCTAAAAACAGCTAAACTTCACAACTAACAATTATATAAGTACAAGGCTCATTCGACCGCTGTCAAAATATCATCATTCAGATTTTAAAATTAAGTTTCATATTAAAACACAGGGCTTAATTGGCTCATTATGATTTCGTGTTACATTCACACGTATGTATATATTTACTAAGACGAATTAGGTAAGTTACAGAGTCAAGCTGGCATATTACCATATTTAACCGCAGGATTTAGCAAGTTACTTATTTTTTATGTATGTCGTGTGACTGACGAACAACACTTATTATTGTGTTTTTTGGCCTCAGGTCTCAAAGTGTAAAAAAAAAATTAAGTAATTATGACCCAGCTTATGATCCATAACTTATCTAAATAAAATCATTAATTCAATAACCTTATTACCTAATTAGCGCAGTTTTGGTAAATGGTACTAACAATGGTAACAATTTTATTAATATTACTAACAGACCACTGCACACCAGTTTGCCGTTTTATGAAACCAGTTTCTTCGGGTTGTCATAGGTCATATCAAGTTCCAGAAATCGCAGTGCAGTGAGTATCCAATAATAGTGTGGTGTTTGTGTTATATTTTAGTAGCTTTATGTAACTTAAAATTAGAGCCTCGCTGCCAAAAACATCGTGCTTTCGTTTTCGTTATATAAAAATTTATAATAGCTTATTTGGAATAATACTAACACAATAACTTTATTAATTATATCTACCTGCACACCTACACTTAAAAATAAGGTGTAAGAAATACCTCGAAAAATTATGTCCATAGAACTAATAACAGCATTCCTCGTCAATTAAATTGCCTGTTGACTAATAGATATGTCATTTTTTTGTATAACTAATTCGTAGTTCTATGGGAAACAATTAAGAGATTTTAAATTAAAAACCCAAATTAAATCAATTGTAATTTTTGCAGTGCAATTAATTAGGTCCTCATATATAAGGAATACAAAGTAGTGTTTGGTAGACTCGTTTTTCTACATAATTTACACATTCATGAAATGGTAGACATGGTACAGTTCAATTTCTAATTTCAGGGAATCCTCATGTTCCACCGTCGACAATTGTAGCTAAAATAATTGGATGTATACTCCAAGATGAAGTGTGTCGTGAAGAGGCGTTAATAAAATCCAGACATTCTATAGCCGACATGCGAACTCAGCCAAACATTAATGCAATTCTCGCCGCGCGTATGCGTAACTCCTAATTTATTTGACCTCGCCAAACCATGTACACATGTTATTTTATGAATATCATTTTAAAGAATTAGGTATTTAACATTAATATTACCATTTGTTCAATTTTACGTTGTTGTGGTGTAATCAATGCTATAAAATTCCAAATTAGCTCAAAATTTTTCGCTCAAACATTGTGATTATGATTCCGTAGATATATTATTCAAATGAGTCAGTCCCTTAAAGGGATCCTCTTCATATATAAATTGTTATTAAAGTAAACAGCAATTATTTGACCAATTAGGTAGGTACTCGCAAATCGTTCGTGCGAACGTAACACAATCTTACAAAATAAATACGAGAAAAAGTTGGGAACCTCTGACCGACTTTTCCTTTTCTGTTAATTGGTATATAATATTAAATCTTTATTAAATAATTAGGTTATAATAGGATTAATAGGTATATCTAATTATCTCAATGATCGTTTTGAGTCGATTAAGGGGTGACTTAATAAGTTAATATATCATAAATATTAAGACACTATGATAATACCTAAATATGATTATCACAAGCCAAATCACTATTGGATTACCTTTATGAAGACAAAGAGTTTATCAATTAGTCATCTTTAATGTTTATACATTCTTAAATCAATACATATTATAATAATTCTTCTATTGTGCAATAGGGTAGATATAAGTATTGTTTTTGACATATTTTAAGAAAACTACAATTGATAATAAGCATTGATAATTTGTAAGAATGATTGTATCTCCAAATAATTAAATTTTTATTACAAAGAACATATAATTAAAAGACAGTATACATAGTTATAGCATATTACTTAAATACGTATTTTATTAAAGATATTAAATGTTATTATAAAAATTTATATGTTATGGAACTTTCTGAGCTTATTGTGTAAATATTTAGTGTTCTGCATTTTCGACATTTCAAGTTTTACATACTTATTCGATTGTGATCTGTATGTGTACTTATTGTTTTAAGCCAATTATCAAAAAATATTCAATTTGTAGGTAAATCTCCCATTTTGGTCATATCATACTTGCCTATTAGGAAAATTAAAATTATTATAAAATCGAACTATATTTCTTTAATGTAGTTACTTAGACATTTTTCTCTTTATGAAAATGAATAAAGGGGCATTTACTGTACTTGTCGTGAATGATATATATATTAATGTTGCACGAAGTTCGTGCCTAACAGTATAGTACTAAGCGGTTTAAAAACCAGAGCGTTTCTGTCACATTTAAAAACTAGCAATTTAGCTGTGTTGTACCACTAATCGATGTTCCTCAGTATTTGGTTTTGATGTAAGTTCAAACATCCGCAATATGATACCTATTTTTGCTTTAAGTGTGATGGGTTACACAGAAATTTAGTTATTCATATTTAAATAATATTTACTCTACGTTAAGCGATATCAGATTTTATTTAGTTACTCGTGCCTTAACTTTAATAGGTACCTTTAATGGAAGATCAGCCAAACCATTCCTATGCCCACTACTAATACGTGTTACGACGGTGTTAAATAAAATAACATGTAGATAAGTAGATTAAAAAATATTAAATTTAGAACCTATTATATTTATCACTGACGAAATTATATTCGAAGATATTAAAAAGCTTCAATATAGGTTAATTTAAATAATATAATTTCATAGCTTTAACCAATCGATTACTTAAGGATTAAGAACAACATTCCTAGTCTCGAAGTGACAATGCGGCACTGGCATACTTTTGGACGCATTAAAATACTTACAATGCAATAAAATTGTAAAATATTCAAGAACAAATCTCTAATGACTATTATGGTAAGGTCTGATCAATTCTTAAAATCAATGCCAGTAAACGAACAGACCTTAATCAAATTGTGATGTTGTTAAAGTGACCTGATTCTGATATGTAATTAATTATGTTTATTTGCTCATTATATTAGGTACTTAATAATTGTTCAACTTTTATTATTTAGAGATCTGAGTATGTGTGGGATCAAAATTAAAGAAAAATTCCAGTAAATTTCAATGCCCTGGACATGTTTGTTTTATTTCGTAAAATTTTAACTACCTACGTTTCACATTAGTTTATGGTACGTTTCATCTCTTTTATAACCAATTAATTGGTGAGTCTTCGCAGTTCTAAAAAAATTAAAGGGTACCTAACTAATCACCTACTTAAAATATCGCTTTATGGAGTCAATAAAATGTCACGCTATTATACCACCCTCTGAAAAGTCGTCTTCTAATACAATATTTTCTAAATTCGTCAAATACAAACATAAATGCACAAAATGGCAAAGCTAAGAACCACCTGTAACAGAAATAGTTTTATGATCTTAGGCAAAACTGTTCCAATTTCAAAGTTTCATAAATAATTAGGTTAATTACCATCTCAGTCGTAACGGATAAGTCCGAAAGAACGTATTTACTCCAGGAACGTAACAAATTACGCAAGAAAGTATTATTTCAAATATTAATCCCATGTTCAAAACTTTGTTTTTCATACCTGAAAAGTGGGCAGGTAAAAGTTAGTTTTGATAGCGGTGTCTAAAAAATATTGGAACTCAAATATACCTACTTGGCACTTATCCAGTATCTAATTTGAGAACTTCCATAATTCTTACCAACATGAAACAAAGAGTTATATCTGGTCTTGCAAATAACGCCATTCATCATTTGCGTGAGTACCACGGCCACAAAGTATGCGGCTTGGGATGCTCGTTGTACCTCTTTTCTCTCTAGGAAAGTCCATTCCTGACCCAACGAATCGGTTATGTCACTGACTGCTTCATTGTCCCATCTTTGTCTGATACCTGCAATGCAGTACCTCGGCGTTTTTAATCGGGACACCCTCGCATCTTACGCATAGGTATTACATAATTAAATACACGCTTATCACTAGGTAGTTAAATACAATACAATTTACCAAATAGTTGAGGCGGATAAAAGCCGTGTTCAGCCATTACGATAAAGTAGGCAAACATGCCAGCTGCGAATTCAATAATTCCTAAGTGTCCGTACACTAGTCTTAGCATTCGCGCCGAGACAAGAGTGTCTCGGCCGCGAAGAGTGCGCGCCATGACGTCAGACTCTGCACCTTCATATGCTAGTGCTACAGCTGGCCACATGTCGGTGCCTAAATCTACGCACAATATCGTCATTACACCTTAAACAAAAATATAAGTTGATGTCAAAAAGGTAATGAAGTAGTAAGTAGTAAGTATTTAACTAACGAAACTTTAAAATTACCAACAATGCACTAAAAATTAAATTTGATAATATTTTTTGGAAGAGATTTACGCAGATAGCCTGAACGCAGGCTACGACTGCTTCACCGAACTTTAATTAAATTGAATAAGATCTGAATGATAGATGGCTAATCAAACGAGCTGAAACTCGATGTGATTGCATCACGGCGTTACAGTTCCTTTTGCTATTTCATTTTCTTCAATCTCATACTAAAGTTGTATAGTCAAATTCATATTAGGTGAATACTTAGCACCAAACTATTATACCAAAAGCGATGTGCTCACACTCGCTGAACAATTATTCCGAAAAAAAAAACAGTAGCGGTATTAGGTTCCCTAATTATAAATAGGCGAAAGCCAAGCGATATAACGATGGGATTTGTAAACAAAAATTGTACAATTAGTAAAGTAGGTACCTAGGTAGTTATTTTAAAACGTCAATATGGAAAGCAACACAGTCCTAACTGGATGCAATTAGAAGTTATATGACTTACCCAAAGGCAATGGTATTGCAAACAAAATGAACATTAAAACGGGAGCAATTTCGGGTACATTGGAAATTAGTATGTAGCAAACAGATTTTTTAAGGTTGTCGAAAATTTTTCGTCCTTCTTCGATGCCTGTCACGATGGTAGCGAAATTGTCATCCATTAAAATAATGTCAGCAGTTTGCTTTGACACCTTAAATAAAATAATGAAAATCATCAATAGTTATGTTTAACAAGAACTTTATATTTAAAGAACATTGTTACTTACTTGGGACCCTGTTATACCCATAGAGATACCGATGTCAGCTCGACGAAGTGCTGGCGCGTCATTAACTCCATCCCCGGTGACAGCAACCACGCCCCCTTGTCGTTGACAAGCCTCAACTATTTGAAGTTTTTGTGTCGGGGAAGTCCTCGCAAACACTAATTTAAATACAATTATTATTTGCCTCCTTTTCGAAATGCAAGCATAAGGTACAATAATGGGTACTCTACCAATTTCGTAATGCTTGTCCAGAGTCCAATGTAACAAATCTGGAGTCATGTTTCTTAGTTCGTTGCCGGTGACGACGTGGCATTTTTGACTTGTAGCGATTCCAACTTCTTGAGCCACTGCGCGGGAGGTGGCTGGATGGTCGCCCGTAACCATCATCACTCGTACCCCAGCTGCACGCACTCGCCCTATTGCTGTGCGCACCTAATATAAAAATGCCTTAGTATTATTTATCGATTTGACGTGATTTCATGTGATTTCATAAGAGGAACATTAACTATAACAGACCTCTCCCCGCGGAGGATCCATTAGACCCATTACACCAAGCAGACGTAAATCATCCAACGGAAAATTTGGATTATCCGTGTCAAAACGAAAACCCAAAGGAAATTGTTTTGTATCAAGAACCAAATCAGCAAAAGCCATAATTCGTTCACCTGAAATTACGTAAAATGGGTCATCATAAAATAGTCACGAAATAGACACGAAAAGTGTTTTGTCGCCCCATAATATGAACCTCGTTCATCATTAAAAACTTATTGAAAACTCGACCAAACTAGACCTACTTTTTTATTTTTATTAATTTCAATGATAAGATGCCAAGTGAATACCGACCAGTGTTAGCTAAATCTTCGCTATTCTTTTCAGCAAACGCTTTCATTTCATTTGTCAATTTTACATCATTTGTGTCTGTAGCGACGGTAGAGCAGCGAGCGAAAATACACTCTGGCGCTCCTTTCATCACAACTATGTATCGTGATTTCGAAGTATCGAGATGCACGCTCACCTAAATTAAATAGTTTATTTGTTTATTAATTACAATCCTCCAGAACTTACCACTTAACCTTAATAATAAATAATAACTTCTTGGACAATGAACAATTGGTAGGTAGAGGCAACCTACGTAAAACAGGCAGTACGTGAATGTATAGACTACAGTCCATCGAATCTAAGAAGTAGGTACCGTTGACACTTGATTATATTGTTTTGTTTTAAGGATTTAAATTTTAAATTAGCGATTAAGAATTATACATGTTGTGATAAAATAAAAATAGCTGCTTCATAATTCTATGGTTTCACGGAAACGGTTATATAAAACTTGGTCTCAAACAAGGTCTTAGTCAAACGATACCTTCTTCTTAGATTTAATGTACTGTAGGTATCTAACTAAGTATTCTTACTTGATATTTATTAACTGAATTGAAGGGTATTTCTGATAGTTTTGGATAGTTTATTCTGACAGTAAAGGGATCGCCATGGTGAATGAGGAAATTTAAAATTGCTGCTTCAGACGCGTCGCCTCGAATGCCTCCGCCAATCTTTATATCCGCATTACTGCACAATGCGCCACATGTCAATAGGCATTCATAGGCTGAAAACAAAGTGTAAGTGTGTTCACAACAAAAGATCGAGCACATTACCGCGGGCCGGTGCGCATTGCAAAAATCTGCTTAGATCGCTTTTATACATTTTTATTCGGTCGATCCTTGCGTGGTCTTCCTACAAGATATAATACTATAGTTTTCGTCTTGAAATGGTTAGCTTACTGTAACAGGCGCACAAAAATGAAGTGATTTTTTTAATGGGCTTGTTTCCTCATAAGTATTACTTATTTGATTATTTCCAAAGTAGTTCTCACTTACCATAATGACCTTGTACGGCACCTGCAAGCAAAGAAAATGTAGGTACCTATTCTAGTTATCTAAGTAGGGGAACTGAGGTATAACGGACCATGCTGGCAAAACGAACCCTTTAGGCAGGACTGGCGCGTCAAGCCAGTGTTCGCAGTTTCGAGTCCTGCCTGAGGTTAAAGTTTTTCCTTTTATTATTTGTATTTAATATCAAATATTCGCTCCGCACGCGATAATGCAAAACAAATAATTAAAATGCCAAGTAAGAGTTATGTTTTTTTGTGATGTGATATTATTCCACTTGTCTATCGCATTAGGTACTTTTCGTGAGGATATTTTAGAGACTAGATTCTTACTCTGAAAGTCGGAGTCCTGTACAAAAAATACGTTGTTCCATATCCATATATGATGTACCACCATTTTATTTTCAGTAAGAGTCCCAGTCTTGTCGGAACATATAATAGTACAAGCACCTAAAGCCTCCACTGCCTCTAAGTTCTTGACGAGGCAGTTTTTCTTTACCATGTGTTGAGCTGTTATCGTTAGCGATGCTGTAACCGTGGGTTGTAAGCCTAAAAGTTATGTAAGTCCAAGTAAGTATATACTAGATTCGTAGGTACGATATAATATAGACGTCCTATAAAAATATGAAGCGGTTAAATACCAATAGGTAGGTATCTCACCAACGCGGCCTATCGCGGTCCATAGCTGGACACAGGCCTCTCCCAAGTTGCGCCACAACACCCGGTCCTCTGCCTACCGCATCGAGTCCGATTCAACTACTTTTTTCAGGTCTTCGGTCCAATGGGTTGAGGGGCGTCCTACACTACGTTTGTCGATTCGCGGTCTCCACTTAAGGACTCGTCTGTTCCAACGGCCATCGATGATAGACATGACCAGCCCACTGTCACTTCAGCCAACTAACTTTGCCAGTCACTCCGGTTCTTCTCCGGATAATCTCATTTCTAATCTTATCCTTCAAAGAAACTCTGCGCATAGAATGCTCTATTGCTAACGACTCAAAGTCGCTCAACAGAGCGACTTTGAGTTTGTGGACTAGCCTTACTGTTAAGCGTCCTCGTTTCGGTACCGTACTTCATGAGGACGCACTGGTTGTACACATCTTTAAACTCTGGCGTATAGGTAGGCAACGAAAAACGACGTAGTTTACCGAATGCTGCCCTCCCCAAACGGAGGTATCTAGTCAATAGTAAATAGGTATTTACCTACAGGTAGTAGTAGACGTACCTTCAGGTATGTTTGCAACAATGATTCCAATGACAAAAATAGTGGTCTGCATAAAGGGGTATCCAAGAATCAGCGATGCTCCTGCTATAAATACGCCAAGTCCCAGAGCCCAGCAGGACATGTAGCGCATGAAGCGACGGATCTCTCGAGAAAGCGGGGAGGGAGCTGGCGTCAATCGAGCTGCCAGCCCAGCCACGCGACCTAGCGCCGTCAAGTCTCCGCAGCATAACACAACACCTGCAACATCGACTTTACAACTTTTGTCTGTAGGATTATTTACAGAATGAAATTAAAGAAATTTACCACAACTTTATCTTCGTTTTAGATCCTACCTAAACAGGTACCTAGGCTAGTACATAGTTACCAATGCGCAAATAATATTTATTCAGTAAAAGTAGGTAAGTACGTAAATAACTCAACAATTTATCTCAGCCCTGACATGACCTTACGACATGATTAACCGAAGGTTACCTTTCATACCAATTATTATAATGGGGAAATGGATAACCCATCTCATGACTCTAACGTACATAAGTACCTACCTAGTGCGTATAGCATAGTTAAGCTCGACATTATTATGTAATAGCAACTAAGAACTTAATTTATACTTACCTCTTACAAAAAGATTGTCATGGCATGTAGTAAACAAATTACTTATAAACAATTATAAAGGTTAGGTAGGTAAGCTAAGGTAGGTACCTAATGCCCAGCCTTCCACACATTGAGTAGAAAAGAAAGCAACATTCGGTGATTCAAGGATGTTTGGGCTACCCTCTGTGTTACATCGAGCAACTGCCACAGATTCACCAGTCAATGACGAGTTGTCAACCTGTAAGTGATCTCCACGTTAAATTTATTGGTGATTGTGCAAATTGTAAGAACAGGCAAGAGACTCCATAAGCTAGGTTTTAAAAAAAAAGGTAATATAATATGTACCTACATACAATGTACAAAATATGCGAAAACATCGTAAATAGCAAAATGTTAAATATGTCATCCAAATTGGAAGAAAAAATATACATTTTACTTTAAATTACATTGTAACGGTGCTTTTAGATGGCTAGCATGTTCTAGCTACTTTCTTGTAGTCAGCAATCTAAAAAACAAGGTGTGAAAGAGTGTACTTTGAATCCTTTGCTGTCGATGATACGTATGTCAGCCGGCACAATATCTCCAGCTTTTACGTGGACGATATCACCCTTCACGATGTTACAAACCAGTGTTTCAGTGTTAAGCACTCCATCACGAATGCAACTCGCATAAGTTGGTATCATACTATTGAAAGTCTTCATTATCTAAAAATTGCCTATTTAGTGAGCACATTAGACATAGGTATTCGATCGAAGGTGAAAACTATCAAATCGTTTTATTTATTAGGTTTACTTTCCTGATTTGTTGTTACTTCACTGCGTTTAACTGTAATTAGGTATATAATTACAATTATTTGTTTAACATTTGCCTATATACTTAGGTAGCAGACCACCGAGTCATGATTTATAAAAATACCTACCTTCATTACAAATCATACGTACCTATATGCACTACTGTATTCTATAGATAGGACACAAAGTATGGATCTGATACATAGGTACTTATTTCACTAAACCACGGTTTTCGGTGACAAAACCGTGGCTTGTGTAGCGCGGGGTTCCTTTAGGCACATAAGTATAGCCGATTAAAAATACAGGTAGTAGGCACATCTAACCTTAGAACTTTTATAATTGTGATAGAAACTGAAGAGTCCACAAATGACGTCGACTGCTATCAAAACACAGCCAAGATAAAGATTATCAGCAGTGGGGTTTGCTCTTGTTGACGATTCTATTACGTAAGCAACCAAACATAATAACGCACCCAGCCATATTAATATCGAGAACCCTACAAAAGGTAATATAAAAGGTCAAACTAAAACTACAACAATTAATGCGCAGTTATAATACCTACTTATTTATCTAAGTACCTACGTATATTATTATAAAACGTGCGTGCCTCAACTTGGTAGATGATGTTATAATAACAAATAGATACAGCTACATTCACAATATACCTTATTAAAGATTGATTCACTTCTGATCTCTGGTCAGTAGGTATGTTACATGAATAATACTAAAGATACTTCGTCACTAACAATTGCCAACAAGAGTGAGCCTGCTAATTAAATAAGATAATTATAAAGTTACATATTTTGCGAATTAACCTACCTGTACATAACGATTTAAACAACACCTTGAGCCACCCATTTTCCGTAGGAGGTGTTAGCGTATTTGGGCCATAGTATTCTAGCAAATCTTGGGCCCTATCCTTGCTCAGTCCATTTTTTGGATCAGTCTGTAGTTGATCATATAATTCGTCTATGGAATAAATAAACTAGTATGTTAATTTGTTCATATTGAAACTACCTAGATATTAAGTAATCCATCGCGCGACTTTTCTCGGGACGTTCGAGGTCCGTAATCGTGTTTGTAGGTACTGGTTTTCCACTGCTGGGCAAAGGACCCTTCTCTTAAAAAAGAATGAGCATTAATCACCACGCTTGCTCACTTGCAAGTTGATTTCAAAATCCTCACAATGTTTGCCCTTAACAATAGCTAGTCAGTGGCGTCTTGGAATATTTATGGAAGTGCTGGTAGATACCTACCTACTGGGTACCTAGTGCATTCAAATCCACTTATTAAACAGGTACCCCTCCTCGACACTCGGTATGCCAGACAGTTATATTTGACATCAAAACCATTCTGGATGATAACAGCTGGCAATATTCAACTTATAAACACTGTTATTGTAGCTACCTAGATAAGTAGGTATCTATTTAGGCTCTTTGTGGAATTATTATTGCTTTAAACTGCAGTAATGGGTACCTATTACCCATGCGTACTCACTTAAACTTATCAAATGAGTCTCAGTTTGTATTTCTTTCTTTAACAGGTTCAGTCGCGTGCAGCTCAAATCCCTGGATCGTAAACCTTTCGGTTTGCCTGGACGAAAGAATTCTGAAATAGAAACTGTACTAGAACTCACTGAAGACATTTTAGACCCTTTGTTTATTATTCATAAATGAAAACATGAAATGTAACTCGACAATGCTATAAGATTAGTATCTTTCCATGAAATCAAGTAGGTCAAAATGTTTAATGACGTAGGCAGGTACCTACATAGATTCAGTGGTGTAGGAATCTACAGGGTCAGCCTGGGCTGAAATGGACCGTCTGACCCTCCTTTCTAAACAAAAAAAAGTTAATATGCAACTAAACAGGTGTAATATAGACTTTAAACTCTGTACACGATTTAATTTCGTTAAAAGATTGTAAAATCCGTTTCGATTCGATGCGATGCGTGCCATTAGAAAAAAAATTGTTGTAAACTTCACTAAAGTAAAGGTTTATAAAAAAAAATAGCAATCGAGTAATAATTTAATTAGAGGCCCTAGCAAGAATACTATTGACTCGCATTTATTTTAAAAGTACGCCGTTCTCCGTACTAGTTTTGACGATAACGATATGAAATTATGAATAATGTTTATAATCACCAATAGATAGCGTTCGTGCTAGGGCCTCTGAAACTTTTCTTTTTCAAAAACTTGAATTAAAAATACCTACATGACAAGTTTTTAGCTTTTAGTAAAATACCTAAACTGAAACGGCAGTTTCAGTACACTTGAACAAAAAGTACTAGGCAACAGGACACACTTGTGGTGATACGTATGAGAGAGATTAGAGCCATAAAATTTACACAAATTATCATTGTTCCCTACATAATTAAGTTCGACTTTTTACAATTTAGGTATGAGGTATGCCTATGTAACTTAATACGACTCTATACCTATACCACATTTTATAGTGTTTTGTTTGACCCATAGATAGCTCTCGTATTAGAATGTACCTAATTTCAATAAATTCAATAAGGTAGGTAGGTACCTACACTACTACTTAATAAAAAGAGTTAAAAAGTTTATCATAGTTTACTTTTAAGTAACCAAATAGCATTTAGTTCTTGTATTTCTACGTCATTAGCTTTCAGCAATTCCTGTCTCACAGTGTCTCTTAAAAGTTTTTTAGTTGCAGCTACCGAAATTTTGGGGAGTTTAGACACTTCAGTTATTTTATTCCAAACTTTACTTTGCAGTTCTTCTGGTTTATAAATGTAGTTAATAAAGCCACATTCTAATGCTTCTTGGGCTGACATCCTGTGGTTGCACAGTAACATTTCTGTTGCCTGAAAATATAAATAATTAGTTTAAAGAGTTTTTCTCATAAGCAGATCAGTGATAATAATAAATAATTTTCAATGAACCTTACTCTTATAGGTAGGTATGTATAAAAGTGCTATTAGTGTAAAATTACATACATATTTCATTAGCCTATATACTACTGAGAACATGTTTCTTTATTTAATATAAAAGTAAATAAAAAAATACCTTTCTGTCTCCAATAAGCCTTGGAAATGTGAAAGTGGAACAGCCTTCTGCCACAATGCCTAACTTCGTAAATGGAGTGTAGAAATAGGACTGTAAGAAAAAACATGTTAAAGGTGGATTATAATAAGAATTAAAAATGTATTTTAAACAGTAAAATAGGAAGCTACATACTAATACCTGCCTGAAAGATTCCAGAAGAAAGATAAAACTTACTGAGTAAAGTAACAATCAGACTTAAAATGTTAATTGTCAATTCGACTGCACGGGTAGCCGAGTGGTATAGGTCACCACGCCAATTACCTCTGTGCGCGACGTGCCGCGGGTTCGATCCCCGCATGGGACAAGCATTTGTGTGACCCACAAATGCTTGTTTTAAGTCTGGGTGTTCTTTGTGCGTGATTTGAATGTTTGTGAAACCCCCCGCGACACAAGGATTAAATTCCTTAGTGCGGGAGTCGTTTTTTAAATAAAAGAAAAAGAAAAGAATTTAATTAAACTTACATTCTCTGAAGCAAAGACCAGGTCACAAAGAGCCAATGTAGTTGCAGCAATGCCAATAGCAGGTCCATTAACAATTGCAACTAATATTTTAGGGAACATTATAAATGCATTAATGAATTCTTTGAGGACACTCATGCCATTGGTCATGTCTGTAGAAATGGAAAAGTCATTGCCACTGCTGTAGAAGTCACCAATACCAGTAAGCACCATCACAGATATACTGTCATCATTTGCAGTTTCATTGAAGATACTTATTAAACGCATATACATTGTGGGATCTATGGCATTCTTCTTGTTGGGCTTGTTGTATTGAACAATTTTAATTCCTCCTTCATGAGTTTCAATAATGGTCTCTTTAATGTCCATCTTGAAGAGTAATACTCTGGATAAACCTGGATAAAAAAGTGTTTTGTTACACATTAACACATTATAACGTTTTTGCTCATGGGGTTTAATTATTATAGGTTTACCTTCTCTGGTGTTTTAAATACAATCCTTATTGCTAGGCAAGTGTTATCACGTAGCGTTTTTCAATCACACGTTTTAATGTCGCCTCCAAAAATGTTCAAATCTAAGTTGAACTTTAGACTTGAATTTGGACTTTATGGACAAATATTATATAATCATACTTGCCTCGCACTTGTTGATTAGTAGAGTCCACAGTCCAAAGCTAATGGTAGAGGAGTGAGGACACTAACTTTAAATACTAAATGTGGTAGGTAGATAAGTGATAAGATAACATAATAAATGGACAAAAACTTATGTCGAATATTTGCCCGTAGGCTCAGTAAAAATAAAACAATAAAAAAAGGGCCTTACGCCTTCTTACTCATAAACAAACGATATTCATTTTAAGTGCGGTTATCGACTTCTAGCATTAGCTAAGCAGTACTTAATATGCATATTGAATAATAGTGAGGAATTAAGCTAAAATTATTCATATAATATGCTAATTGAATTCGATTTTGTTGTTGAAATTACTTAAAATGCTAATAGGTATTCAAAACCAAAAAAATACAAATTATAATTGCTGCGGCCTAGCATCATGCCTATGACAGCTGTCAGTATGAGACGACTAGGGAAGTGGCACTATTCGAAAGGAACTATCGATAAAATAATAAAATAAAATAGTTACATCGACCTTTTTTTTAATGTCATGTATTTTTTTATTGATCGCTTATTAACATCTTGTGTAATTATCCTTTTATATAATATAAAATACAAATGATGAATACTCTGTGCATTTACATAATAAACCTATATTATAATGCAATTAATATGAATCTAAAGGTATACACACATTACGCTGTACATGCAGTATTTACAGTAAATAACCTATAGTAATTACTTTGACACACAAAAAGTTAACATAAGTTTTAGTAATAACAAAAAATTAAGTGTAAAAATTATTGAGAATTCCGTAGCAGTATTTTCCCATCTCTAAAAAAGTCGATGACATTACGTTACATGCATAAAGATTAACATCGCTTAAAAACGTTTGAAACTTATTTCATAGTATATACACCATAAATGAGTAAAATTTTGGTAAAAATAATTTAATTTAGTTGTGTTACCAATGATTTAGTATTTTACGCCTGTAATATTCAGGCTAGCTCAGAAATTATTTACGATCCGTTTGATCACTAAAATATTAATTAGTGTAAAGGAACGGTTTGTCTAATGTCATACGCACGATCCTACAACGCACGAACTATAGTCTTATTTGACAATTAATGACAATAATAATCACAGATTATTAAAATGGTTTGACTTCAGTGACATTTAACAGATTATACATATAGCCATACGCCAGCTTGCCTACTAATCCTCTCAACGGTACTACTTATTGTTGTTAAGCCCGCACGTTTGTAGATGTAGTAGGTAGTGCGTGTACAAACACAATACACGTTGCTCTATGACTATAAGCAAAGTCTCTTCGCTTTTTGGAACCAGTGACTTGGGTTAAAGGGTTTGGGTTGTCTGTCAAACTACAGTACGCCGATGTAACTTTGCGAGTCTAAAAAGAGCTACAATAATAGTTTGAATGAGCTTCAAGTACAGATAAACGGTTGGTGAGAAAGAAACGGCGATATCTTGTAGCTCTTTTCAGACTCTCCAAGTTAGTTCGTACTTAGTTTAGTTAGTTCGTAGTCATAGATGTAGAAATCTATGGTAGTAGTAGAGACTGTACACCACTGAGTCCACTGATAATCAGTAGGGTTATTTGCTATGGTGTTTGTTAACAATGTTAACTAAAGCTATAATTGCTTTATAAAAACACTGTCAAAATACAAATTTCGTATGTACTCGTTTGTACAAGTTTCGTATAAACTCGATGACCAAGTAAATCTACTACAACGTTGGTCACCGATGTTAGCCGATACTAAATTTGCGTTTTCACCGTTATTTTTATTAAGTGAACCTCGCTTGACTTGGCAACTCGAGATAGCAAATGAGCATGCTTACTTATTGTTTTTTCTATGTGAAGAGCACTCTCGAAAGTTGTTAAATTATTGACATTGACAAAATGTCAGCTGCTAAAATGATAACATGGAATACACGTCAAATGATAAAGATTGACATAATTGACCTAGCATAGCCCTCTATGAATTTATACAAACGGAATGTTTAAGTTGTTAAAACAGCTATCCAAAGTTCACAGTTTTCACTGCACTTACAAGCCTAATCTAGATGGTAACACCATAGGGTCACGTATACTTCGAAAGTACAATACTAGTGGCACCATCTGCACCATGTTTAAGTCAGCTGTGTTTAATCTTCAAGATGCATCGAAAGATAAAGTTCAAGAGTTCTTGAACTCATTTGATACGGTTTTAACTGATTGTGACGGTAAGATCAAATTTAGCTTATTGTAATTATAGTTCTCTACAAACTTTATAACATACTAGCTGTGCAGTGCCACGCGGTTTCACTCGCCTTGCTATTCTCCCAAGGCAAGTAACGTGATGTTAAATAACCTTCGTCGAGAATTGGGGTATCAAATTCACAAGAAAACTCTTTAGCTTTATTACCTATAATGATACCTGTAGATAAAAAAATAGTTTAATACATACATTATAATATTTGTCAAGCTGGACAAGGACTGGCCCAATAAGATTATAGAAAAAGTCTATAGCATTTAGGAATATATTAGCTTACTACTGGTCAAAGAATTTTCGAAATCTGTTTAGTAGTTTACTTTCTACTAACTCACAAACTAGCTAAATTTACCTCTTTATAATATTAGTATAGAAATGGCAGGAATAAATTATTTTACTACTAGTGAAAGAATTTTCGAAATCTGTTTAGTAGTTTACTTTCTACTAATGAACTCACAGACTTGCAAAATTTACCTCTTTATTATATTTTATATTAGTATAGGGAATGGTAGTCCGGGAGGAGCTTTAAATAGAGTTTAAATAGAGGACTTATTTGAAGCACTTGAACTTTGATATTCTTTTTATTCTTTTCAGGTGTACTATGGATTGAGAATAATGCTATCCCAGGGTCAGCAGAAGCAATGAATTTGTTTCGAAAGTTGGGGAAGAAAATATTTTATGTGACAAACAATTCAACTAAAGTCCGTAGTGATTTTGCTTCTAAAGCTCAGCAACTGGGCTTTATTGCATGTCAGGTAAAGTGATTAAACTATATTTGAAAAATAATATTTTACTATAATAAAGAGACAATCTGACTGACTCATCAACCAGGTACAAAACCGCTTAACCTAGAACAATGAAATTTAGAAAATTTTGTTAAAAAACCCGAAAATGTTTTATAATTATTAATTGTTATATATTATTATGTAATATATTAATTATTATACATTTTTTTTGTGAACGCGTAACAGACATGCACAGTTACTTTCAAATTATTATACTGGATGGTCAAAATAACAATTGCTAAAACATTATTATTAAAACTTTAGTTAAGTAGTTAGTTTTGAGTTCTAATTATTTGCTGGAGAAGAACTGGCAAATAAGTAGTAAGTATAAATGGTTTCTTAAACTTTCGACAGTGGCCGGCACGTAACTTGGCAAGAATTGTGAAGTGTGCAGAAGTCGATTTTTAGGTATCTGTAGTTTGCATTTACACCAAGCGGTATGAGGGGCGCGATACCATTAATTCGAGTTCCTGATTGGTTGGTCGTAGTGACGTAGATCCACAATTTTTTTTGCACTACGCCAATATCTTGCCAACTTACCTGCCGGCAACTGTAAGAACTTTTAATCTAGTTTCCTTTAAATATAGTAGTTTAATTACTTGATTTATGTTATAATCATTGTTTCAGGAAGAAATTTTGTCAACTGCTTATTTAGTAGCTCATTACTTAAAGGGTATTGGATTTACGAAAAAGGTCTACTTGTTAGGTTCTAATGGCATAGGTGAAGAACTGAAGGCTGTTGGTATTAGACATTATGGAGTAGGGGTAAGTCTCATTCTATGTTACTTCTCTTGTGCTTCCAATCCACTAATAAATAACTTATTATGAAGTGTATTGTCATGAGTTATGTAAATTATTCATTTATATCTAACTGAATTATTAGTTAGTAATGGGATCTAATGATTAAAAGATGTATAATGATGTAATAATGTTAGTACCATTCTTAGAGCCCAGCTTTTCTATCATTTTAAAGAATATAGGTATTATAATAACATTTAAATTTAACATTTTAGCCAGATCCTGTAAAACCAGATTTTAAATCAATGCAGCCATCGGAATTGGATCCAGAAGTAGGTGCTGTAGTTGTGGGTTTTGATGAACACGTTAGTTACCCGAAGTTTATGAAGGCTGCTTCATACCTCGCGTCAGAACAATGTTTATTCATTGCCACAAACACTGATGAGAGGTTTCCTAAAGGTGGCTCCATTGTTGTACCCGGAACTGGTACTTTGGTCAGAGCAGTTGAAACTTGTTCGGAGCGTAAAGCTTTAGTTCTTGGAAAGCCCCACAGTTATGTGAGGAAGTACTTAGAGTCGTGTGGACTAAATCCGACTAGGACTTTGATGATTGGAGACAGGTAAGTTAATTGTATTCTACAACATAGTATAAAAAGTTATATTATATTTAATTATATAAAATACTTGTAATGTTTATTTACACAATAATAATATAGTTAATATAGTGCGTCTTGTGAGGGTGATCGCGCTTTTAAAATTCGCTAGGTTCGCTGGTCAAACCAATGAGAGACAAACTCCTGGCTCGTGATTGGCGGAAACTAATGGGGTAGAAAATTTATATATAATAAAACTATAGACACATAGTAAAGTATATCTAGAAAAATACTTAAATATAATTATTATTAAAGCTCTGATGTTTACGCGTCACATAACGCATGTAAAACTGGTATTTGGTATCTATCTGGTAAATAAAACTGGTATTTCTAACGAATATTTTAATGTTATTTTAATTTGCATTCGGGATCGTAAATTAAAAAAATGTATTGTTTCAATATATTGATAAATTGGTAGGTATAAATATAAGAAATCTTATATTTTATTGTTACAGATGTAACACTGACATTGAGTTGGGCGTGCGCTGTGGCTTCCAAACCCTTCTAGTGCTATCAGGTGTCACGTCTAATAAAGACTTGGAAAAGCTGCGCAATGACAAGACACCACCACTACCAGATGTCGTCTTGCCTAAATTAGGAGATTTACTTACTCTTTTACCATCATAATGTAGAGTAGCACAATTAGTAGCCAATTACAGTAGAATGTTCAATGCATAGGTCAATTCTAAAGTAAGAGATTTTATAAGCCATGTATTTCTTTCCCTTCCCAATATCCTGCTCATTATAAAAAGATAGTTATTCAAGGCCTAACTAATTAGCTAACGTATCCTAGAATAATAGCTTTGATTTTAACACCCTAATAATTTTATGCATCAGTCAACCAAGTCTTTAGATACACTCGTCAAACATATGAAACAGTTAATCAAGTAGACTTTATTTCATTTTATCCTTATAAGTAACACAATGGGGTGGCTGACTTAAAAAATGTTTAATGACCGTCAGGTAGATTAATAAAAATATAGGAGAAACGTAATTTTTCTTTAAAAAATTAAAAATGTAGCTCTCGAAGATTTGAACTGATTTGAAGTATCGCATGACTTTACGATGTCGTACGTTTTGTGCAAGATCGTGACGTCATTAGCCCTTACTCCCGAACTTCGATTCGCTTTATCTCCTTAGCTTTAACTTAAGAATTTTGAAAAAGAAAAAAAAACCCTTTATCGTATTTTTTATTAACTAACTTACGGACTAAACAGATTTTTAATTTTCATACCCAGTCAACATCCCTAAGTGTATGTAACCCCTCACATGTATTATTTATTAGTTATAAAATAATATTCGACATTAATTAATGGATAGTAGAATGTTTAACTAGCACAATTTAATTAAGTATTGATTCGTTATAAAAACTAAGTTAGCACGCTGTATGTATATTTTTTATCTGTGATTTTAAAGTTATGTATTAAAATATATACTAACTTATTTATAAATAAACAGAACAATAACATTTTGGGGCCTACACAAGTACCTAACATTAGGTTTGTATGAATAATAGTTGTGGTGTGAAATAGTTCTAGGTAATATTATAATCTTTGTTGAAAAGTCATTTCAGGGCTGTGATTGGATGTGTATCCTTTTAAATGCTGAATCAAAGATCTATGAGATATTATATCATCTATATGATATAGATGATATATAAAAGATGTATGAACTACATACATACCTAAAGAAAATAACATAATTCTGGCTTCCACAAATTAACTCTCACTTTTGTATGAATCAACTAACTGTTATGTAGGTCATAAGCCTTATAATTTTCCCAGTTTTCCGCGTTTCTTTCTAGTTGCCACCGCTGAGGGAAGAGGAGGGAAAAAAATCCCAGTCTTTTGTTTTGTTTCCTCGTTTTACTGGGAATTTCTGCAAGATTTTCTGCAAGTCCCCCAAAATCGACCTCTTCTGACTCTAATGAATTTGGTCAAACTTTTGAAAAATATTACGCAACAGTTAAAACATAGACCAAACATAGAGTGCATCACTAGTAGTTAAAAATTTTTAACTAAAAGTACTAGACCAGATTAAAAGTGTTAGCTGATGATAGCTTCACTCTCTCATAATGAAGCAGAAAAATATAATCAGTTCAACACAAACAAACACACACCATAACGCACACACAAATAAACACCCTCTTACGACCTCCCCCAACAACAAATCACATAGTCATAGTCTCCCCTCCCTACTTTGCTAGACATACCTTCCTAGAGAAAGTATTATAGCCTCTTCTATACCTACCTATGTGATTGGGGGGCGCAGGAAGCCAGGAACCATTTAAAATACAAACACGATACATGAAGCATCTACTGATGACTTAATTAAATATAAGAACTACATCGTATTATTTTTGGATTTGTATTTTTTTTACTATCAAATTAATAATCATATTAAAGGGTTTATAGTATATAGAATATCTTCGTTTGCCATTATTTTATATAATTTATTTTTCTATTCTTATTATTTGTTATGTAATTTTTCACTTTGAGCTGACATTTATATTAATTTAATAATTTATTATATACTTAATATTATTTTAATATGATCCTGTAGCTGAAATGTTTCCCAGCTTGAACGTCTTTTTGTACGTTGGTTACGTGTAGGTACTAAGTAGGAATCTAAAACGTTGCAATCATTATAAATAGTGAAATATTAAAACAGCTTTATTAGCCCATAACAGATGTGTTCATGTATACAGATTTACAGAAGTAAACTGATATTATTACAGTTATGAAATATTTTATGTATAACATACTGTTGCTTTTAATAAAATATTTACATCGTTTTTGGTGGTTTTTTTATGGTTTTAAATTCTGTTACTAGATACATATTCTTCTAAAAACCTACAATCTACGAGCGCTTCAATATTTCAAAATAGAATTATCTAATCTTACCTATCCAGAAATAAAAATAGGACGCGAACAATTTATGTGGTATCTAATAAGCATTGAAGATTGGGTTTATTTGCTCCATGGGGCGTAGTAGCGACGGCGTACATCGTTCATCGTCCGGTAGAGAAATATGGGGAACATGCTTGCGCATGCGTACTAAACTATCGCAGTTCGCCGCGCATCTCTGGGCTTGTCAACATTTAGGTCCTCGGCGTATTTCGCGCCAGTACCGGTGCAACCGCGATAGACGCGCGCCGCTGCGAATAACGCTCGATCAACAAACGCTTGACGCTAGTTCATGTGATCTCATTTATTTCACTCATATCCTGAAACATTGATGTGAGTCCATGTTTATATTTACCTATTGTATACATAAGTATTATATTTATTTTAAAACTATGCAGAAAGGTCTTTGTCCAGCGGTTCCTTGTCTAGAGCAGATTTTCTCTATATGAGAGGATATCTCAGATGATGATGGTACAATTAATATTTATTTTAATTAAAATGTGTTTTTCATATTTAGGTAAGTAGGTACCGATATAGTGCATAGTGTTAATCTATGATTTAATAGAAATATAGCTGATTAACATTTTTTTTGACAAAAATTCGAACCTGTTTGCTATCTGAAAACAAAGAGAGAGAGTAAGGGGTCAAACATCATTGTTCCTAATTTGAAGATGTTGGGTGTATTATACCTAGCTGCATCTCTATCGGCTTTGCTTTTATTTATTGGGGATCAAATTATCGAATTTATAATCGCCATTGGATTGCAACGCTATTTTTAGATTAATTGCGAAAATGTTAACCATCTACTAAACCTATACATTAGGTCTGCCAAGTAAATACAAATGCGTATTATATGCATCGGGTTACAAGCATTTAGATATTATTATTTTATTGAACAGCAGCAATAAATGTTAATAAGTGATTAATCGCTGAAAAGTTTCCTGGCGATAATGTAGCACGTTATCTTGAGTATTGGCGCACTCAAAACTCATCGGGTAATCATGGTGATAACAGTAACAGTCACGGTAGTTGCTGCAACCTTCACTAAAATTAAACAACACAAACAATTCGGTAATCACCAAATAAGCTGCGTGCTTCCGTAATAGGTACATTTGACGATAACTATGCTCAGAACGTGCCTATCTTACCTCGTATGACTGAAAAAGCACATTACAGATCCGGTTGGTATTGTTTAGGTGTCAAATAAATAATGATAATTACAGTAACTTTAAAGATCTATGCAGTACGTAAAATTATGCATATGAATTTTATTTATTATGAATATTATTATACCTAGGTACCTATATTTTATGATATGATAAAAAAATGCAGATAATGATAATCCTACGTTACTTTCGATGACATCAACGTAGGTGCAACAATCCGATGTAAGCCTCATAACATACTTATCTGTAAAATTTTAAATAAAAATATTTCAAAATACTGTCTTCTCGCGTGATTTGGAACATGGCCAAGTCGTTATTGAAAGCCTGTTTGAAGTATGTTTACTACTCATAAGTTAAGTGGTGATGTCATCTAACTTAACGACGTAATGTTGCAGAAAATACAGACTTGTTTTTGTTATTTCTTTGCATAGAAACTATTTGGCAATGATGGAGACATCCACAATTAGTTATAAATAAGTGATTGATTACGTAATTTATTTTTTATTTTTCCTTCTAATTTATTTACCTTTACCTACTAACTTGAGAAGGTACGTTTATTTTTTATTTATTTTATGTATCTTTAGTAAGTAGGTGCCTATACTTAGTTTCGATAAGTTTAGACCTTATTGAAATTGTCTTTAGTATCTAAGTAGACGTTTTCACTTCAACTTACACCTACCTAATAGGTAATAGTAGTGTAGGAACCAAAACCCAGTAACTACCAACATAAAAAAAAATTAAGTTCTATTTTATTTAGGTACTCTGTCGTATTAACGAGTTCACGACAAGCGTGAAAATACAAGTATGAAGGCAATTCATTTGCATTTTCTTTGTTTGAAATCAAGTAGGTACCTACCTACTAACTAGGGACTAGCAATTTTGTCGTCGTGTAGAATTTTTTTAGGCTAATAAATAGCCTTACTTTGGGTAGGTATTCATTCATTAGGGTTATCCAAAAAATAATGAAGGCGAATAGATTTTTGTTTGTACGTATAGGTGTTTTTTCTACCTAGGTAGTACTTAGTTTTCGGGTATTGATCAATCTTTTAAATTGGCTCACTTTTTATCCATTGCATCATTGACGTTCGAAAAGTGCTACACTTTGTGGCCTATTTTGAATAAGTTTGGAATTTTGAATTTTTTAACTGTGCAAGTTTTATCAAAATCGGTTTAGTAGTTTTAATTATATGGACGTATAAACGTGTATCAGTGACGAATGAAATCGATGTAGGTAGTTACTTTCTTATTTATACCTACATCTAAGTATAATTAATATTGTCTTCACTATCTTGTAACGAAACACTTTAAGATTTATAATTAACAGATTGTAGTCCATTGCTAAAAACTTAAACCTAAATGGAACTGTATTTTAATTTATTGGGCAATTATATTCAGAATAGTTGGTACTAGGTATTATCTTGAGTACAATAATTAAGGTAGGTACCTATCACTTGAATGAAATTCAAGACAAGTTGGTAAGTAATCTACATATTTATGTAGGTACATTACATACCTAGTTACTTATAAGTAGGTAGTTATTATCTATATACTAATATATAATCTATATACTAATATATAAAGCTGAAGAGTTTGTTTGTTTGTTTGTTTGTTTGAACGCGCTAATCTCAGGAACTACTGGTCCGATTTGAAAAATTCTTTCAGTGTTGGATAACCCATTAATTGAGGAAGGTTATAAGCTATATAACATTACGCTGCGAGCAAAAGAAGCGGAGCATAAATGAAAAATGTTGCAAAAATGAAAAACCGTTGCAACTAAAACACGCGGACAAAGGGGCGCGGGGGGGGGACAGCTAGTTATGATAATAAGTACTTAATACTTACATGTTTATTGGTTACGTAGATTATTATTTGGTCTAAATAAGTAGAGAGCGTTATTTATAGGTTAAGCTACAAATCTAGCTAGTTCAATATTGTAGCTAACAGGGAAAGTTTATGCAGAACATTTAGCTATCAACTCGAATATAGAAACTTGCAAGGCCGTTCACATTCTGTCTAGTTTTTCACACGCTACCTCACTTTCGCGATTTCCCTCCATTTGTAGATAAAGGTACGCCATAAACATAACGAAATGATGTACCTACGATATAATCTTATCTACTGATTAACAATTGCATTCGTGTATTTATTATAAATTTAAAAGTTAGTAGGTGGGTAGACTTAGCATAATCTATTGGCTGTTAATTTTACTTCCGACATTTAAACAGTTCGCTTTTACTTTAACTCCGGGACAAGTTATAGATACAGTAACAAAGTTGAATAAATACTAACTTACATAGTCAATAGGTAATATAATATACATAGTTAATTGCCTTATGGCAATTAACTATCTCTCATAATAAGTACTATAACAATATTGTTATAGTATCTACTTATTATGAGCAGTGAGCACAGAGAATGGTCTGCCAACATCAACATAGGATAGGATGATAGTTGATACGATTTACGTAGGAAGGTTGGCCAACCAGGGTGCGCCAACGCTCAGGGTTGCTTTCTTAAATCCTAGCAGGCAAGGGTTAGCCACACCTTATAATTACAGTTACGTAAGTTTATTATGTCGCTAGCAGTTATTTAATAAATACTATAAATACATGACTTAACCTAAATATTATGAATAAAAGACGATAAAATTAATTAACTAGATACTTAGGTACTTATGTTGGTACCAGGAACCTAAACCATTATTGACATATTGTAAAAATTCATAATCACATCGAAAAAGTTAAATAATCTAGTCGAGGCAAAAGACATCGCAGAAGGCCTAAGGGGACAGTAAGAAGACACCTTCGCCCTGCAGAGGGACAGAAACAGCCAGTAAAATAAAATAAAAATCCGGCCAAATGCGAGTCGGACTCGCGCACGAAGGGTTCCGTACCATTATCTATAAAAACGGCAAAAAATCTCGTTTGTTGTATGTGAGCCCCCTTAAATATTTGTTTTATTTTAATTGAATTATTTATTTGAGAGTGACTAATATATAACTAAATATTCTGTGAATATTTCGTAAGCGTGTTGTCCATATCGAGCAAAAACGAACAAAAAAATCATGTTTGTTGTATGGGAGCCCTTTTAAATATGTATTGTTATAGCGGCAACAGAAATACATCATCTGTGAAAATTTCAACTGTCTGACTATCACGGTTCATGAGATACAGCCTACGGACTGACGGACGGACAGTGGAGTCTATGTAATAGGGTCCCGTTTTACCTTTGGGTACCCTAAAAATGCGTTGCTGCCCGAACACAACCACGCGCGACGGCCATAACTCCATTATTCCATGTCCATAAGTTACATGATTTTGTGTTTTTACAAATCGAAGATTCATTAAATAACAATTCGTGTAAAATTCTACTTAAAAACATTTTATCAGTATCATCAATATTTTGTTCGTGTCTAAGGCGACTCAAAAGAAAGGGCTGCCCTTCCCTAAGCGAGGGGGCAATGCCACCCTTTAGTCTGGGCTGAAACAATATTGGATAGAGTAGCGTCACGCTAGTTGCTTTTTTTTATGGTGTTTACGAGCGTTCCATTGTACAAAAAACTTACCTATGCTGTTTTAAAAGACGCCGTGCATTTGTATGAGGCAGACAGTTACCATGGATTTTTATAGTCTTTTTCTTTTGTATCTTTTATGCTTTCATATAATCCCAACAATTTTGTATTCTTTCAATCTGTTTAAAATATTTGACCTAGTTCCTTAATACCTTGAATGGATGCCTTAACAACTACGCCAAAACCATTAGCTAGTCAAATATACAAACGTAATAGCTTTTTCAAGGCCTTCTGCGGTATCCCTGGTGTCACTTCCCCAAGCGCCCGGGGTAATGTGTTCTTTAAAATAAATTACAAGGTGTCAAGCATTAAGTTTTATTAAAAAAGTTATTTAAGAATGTCCTTTAATATTTGTTATGGTTAGAATAATATATTTTAAGAGTTATGTATGTATATTATATTCACAAGCCACCAAATTCATGTTTATTTGGCGAGGAAGGAACCCTGACATCGTATAATCCACATAGGTATTCACAAAACTACGTTATACACGCTATTTAAAATTTTTTGTAAATATATTAGCATCCTATTATTCTGAGTCGACTCGAATCTTGTTTTATAGAATTTTATATAGGTACGACTAACATGTTTCAAGTAGAAGGTGTTTATATTTAATTAGGTCTAGAATCAATCAGTTCCGAGGTGTCGGAGGTCAAACATTAAATTCGTAGTCGCGGTGGCGACGACTCTACCATATCTATTGGTCATCATACATGACATCATTTGTGTGTTTAAAATGTAGTTTTATCATTGACGTACCTACCATAGTACCTATATCTCAAGGCATTAGACATACAAATCACGTTCCAAGATGAGCATGGCGCAATGAGTTACCTGTTGCCTCCTATTGTGCCGTTTTCGACCAGCATAAATATGTTATGCAAACACTTTGATATTGAACTGAAACTCTATAGTACTTAGGTGTATTCTAGTAGACACCTATTAGGGTTGCGGTTATAGCTGCTAACAAATGTTTAGCTCTATTTATTCCCCAAAGTTATTTTGATTTGTTTTAGTCACGCAAAATTAGGCCAGGGAAATGTAGAGCTGTCTATTGAGGGGAAGTTAAATTATATGAGCTAATATTAGCGTATATTTTTATAAGTATGACTCATTGTTGGAGGACATATAACTATGCGAATGGTCAGGAATGACGTCAGTTCGGTCACTGGGACGCTTCCTATTATGTTTCGACTATAATATTATAACTAACTAGCTATCTAAGTTGTTCCTGATAGTGTAATCAAGAAAATAAATATTTTTGTTTAATATTCATATACCTATCTACTTATGTATTTGTAATTAAATACAAATAGTAGAAAGAAAAACTTAAACCTCAGGCAGGACTCGAACCTGCGACTACTGGCTTAACGCGCCTGTAGATATTAATACAATATTCGCTCCGCATGCGTTAATGCGTAACAATAAATTAAAAATAATACTTATATGTTCCTACCAAGGAATCGTGATTCCTAACTGCATGGGTTCAAAGCTAAAGATAAAACTCTGTTAATGTTGAATTAGTATTTTGTTTTTAAATTATCCTTTCTTTTAGCTTGATAAGATTAGATAACTTCTCTACATATGTGTTGTTGTTTTTATCAAAGTTAGATAAAATTGTAAGACTTCTGAGATATGTATGCAGTTGCAATTTATTTTAAGAAACTATTATAAGTAGACTATCCGACTGACCCAGAAGGAGGGTAATGTTTTGCTTGAATAGAGCTGTAAGCGTAAACGCAAAACAGAGCACGCGTTTCCAGTCGGGAGCTTTGACCGGAATTGTAATATGGGTTAAAGCGAGAAGTAGGTCGGAGAGGTGCCATCATGCCGTCGACCTCCTATAACTGACTGGCACAATACTAAAGTACGATAAGTGAGATTATTCCGTATTTACCTCCACGCTTTTATTGAATAACTTGTTTAAAGACTATAAAGCAAGTTTTGTTATGCAAATACATTGCTTAATATTGCTTCTCGTCAATAGTTGAACAAAAGACTATGTAAATAAGTAGGTAATACCTATCTTTTGTATAACTACATACCTATTTCTATTAATGAAACTCCTCAGTGTCCTTGTAGTGTTTGGTTAAAAGAATCCGCACTGCGACTTAACATTCCAATAATAAAATAAACAAAGCTTATTTCAGTCGAGGACACCCCTATGAGACAAATAAATTCAAGCTATGAGCTTTGAATTTATTACCCTAAACTTATCGTGGTTACTTCTATGTTCATAAAGATTTAGGGACGTAGTAGGTAGGTAGGTATCTAGTAGTTTTTGTTATGAAAATAAATTACGTAATGATTGATTCATGACTTATTCTTCTACAAAAATAGTCGTGTAGTAGGAACTTACCTATGGTCAGCCTTGATCTGTAGGTCAGATCATTTAGTCTAGCTAAATCTAATATGTGGCACCCACAGCAACATATGCGAAGGTGTAGGTAATTGCATAATAGCATATTGTTCCTTGTGAGCCCCCACATACTTGTCAAGTCAATTGACAAATGAATTTGCGGATTTATTTACACATTGTCTTCAGGAATAGACGAGCCAAGGTCGGACAGGATTGCCAAATCAGGAATTATCTCATATCCTTATTTGAATAATAGTCATTTTGATTCGTGTTACCTCCATTATACAAAGAATCGTAGGAGGTCACAGTTTATTTAAGCACGTTTATCTAGTTACATATTGTAAGTTTAGAATCTCAGCTGATATTTACAGCAATCGTTTCGTTAGCAAGGTCAGTGATGTAATTGCCGCTTTTAGCACTCGAACGTGAGCCACTATAAACCACGTTATCCTACGACTCGGTGTGATAGACAATTATATCTACATTTGTTTTTGTATGACATCATTCTTGTCGGTCTTTCAGTCACTGAAATTGGTATCTACACACTTTGTTAGTGCAGGTACTTGTGCCTACGTTAAAGGTAAATTAATGTCCTAACAACGTTTACGATTTCACTTGGAACTTTCCCTGTTCTAAGTATTGCATAAGTTATGGAATATCGTCCTGATAGGTACGTTATGATCCATCCATAGGACGATAGCCTGCTAACTATATAACTAGCTTCAAGACGTTTAGTTTACAAGCTAAGCAGTCACGAGTTACGTGAAAGTCGCATCGAAATCGATAGCCAGTTTCTCGCATAAAGTAGGTAGGTACCTACTTACTCAATCTGACAAGAAACTACATAAGTACCCAGGTACATCACCTTCAAAAAAACCACTTAATAATATTTATGTTTAATAATGTATTAATTAAGTTTATGAAGGCATATCTGTGACGATCAAAGAGATAGGACTCATGAAATTTAACCCCTGTGGGTGCCGAACACGCACAATGACGCAAAGTAGTTGTAGGCGTGTAAAACTTAACCACTTTGATCTCCGTGCAGTTTTCCGCAGTCAGATCTGGTTGGCTACGGGCTACCTACCTAATATGTCTCAGTAGTCTAATCAAACCCTAAATTTTAAACGAATGGTCATTTTAATCTTTATTATTTTCAGTAATTAAACAAACATGTCTGAGGCACAAGCAGTAGACGCTGCCGTGGAGCAGGTGACGCAGGAAGTGAAGGACGTCAAGCTGGAGAACGGGACTGCACCCGGCGCAGTCAACGGAACGTCCAACAAAGGCGAAGGTGCTATCCCGTTTAAGGTAATTTATGAGTTTGCATCTAAATTACTTGCGCAGTATCTTCGTTTTTGTAGTTTTTTCCGTCTTATTAATCGAGCATTGAAATATAACTATTTAGAACTGACGTGTACCATTCGCGTAAATCTCAGAAATTATATTTGAGTGGTACGAATTCCTATTTTTTCTGCATTATGTTTCTTCCATTGTGTGAATGTTCCTACCTACCTAGTAGGAAGTTTGCTATGTGGACAGTGAATCTAATATACCTAACTAAGCAATACTAAGATCTAGGTCCATCCGTTACAAGTCCAAGTAAAAGTCTTTAACTATGAGCTGATTTTTCAAACGACAACTACTTTTTATTCGAGAAATAAAATTGACGTCTGAAATATTTTGGAAGAACTGTCAAAAATTCAAGACTATTCCTCGGATAGAATTTTATTGGAAAAACAGCCCTTAATAATAAATGAGTAGCTAGGTATCCATGTAACATGGATTGAAACATTAAGTATTCCTGAGTTGCACGTCACGCGATGCATAAACGTTGGTATTGGTACACCATGCAATCCACTCGTAATCACACTAAGAAATCTCTAGGTAAGTAGGTACTATGCAGAATAATTATAAAGGCGTGATCATATGATTTTACTATTGTTACATATTGGTAATATGATTATTTTAGGAATAAGGTACTTGGTTAGTAAAGATTGCTTAATATATATAGTGTACATACCGACCTACAATTATTATAGGTTTAGCTCCAATAGGTATGCCTTTACAGATATAGCTTTTTTATACGTTGGAGAAACAATATGATTAGCTACATACATATTTTAGTGTGACTTAGAAATTACATATATTTGTATCTACATCTGACCTGACATGTTTTGATGAGACGATTATATAATCTCAGCATGGCCCAACGAAAACAAATCCTTCTACATAAATGTTATCTACTGTTACTAAGTAATAAGTTTTAAATTCCCAGGACGCATTCAAAGCATTTTCCAAATTCGGTGACCCAAAATCAGATGGCAAAACGATAACTCTGTCACAAAGCGATAAATGGATGAAACAAGCGAAGGTGATTGATGGCAAGAAAATCACTACTACGGACACTGCAATCCACTTCAAGAAACTCAAGTCGCTGAAACTCGGTATCGATGACTATCAGAAATTCCTCGACGACTTGGCCAAGAGCAAAAAGGTAGAGCTGGATGACATAAAGAAGAAGCTTACCAGCTGTGGCCAGCCTGGAGTTTCATCACATGTAAGTGGTTTAGAACTTATTATCTTCACACCTACATAAGTAGGTAAGTAAGTACCTACTATAAGTAGTTCGAGTTATGCTATTGTGCAGAGGTGCTATATGAGTTTAGTCACGTAACGCTAGCATGCTGTTTAAAATTTCCATTAGATACAAAATTTCCTCTACGTCACGCCTACACGCTATAAGAAGTTTTACTATGATTAATTACAACATTATGCAGTAATCTTAATGTTATGGTGATGAATAATAGTAAGTTATTAGGTAGGTACATCTATCGAAACAACTGTCTATCGTGGTCATGCATGAATCACATGAGATGTGTAGTGCATAACTTGATACCTTGTAAATCTGTTACATACAGCAGTGTGCAAGGTACCTATATGGTATCTGGAATAGATGAATCCAACTCTATGGATAAACCAAGAGTTTATCAACAGAATAACTAGATATAAAAAAAAGATCTTCGGTTTAGTAGAAACTCAGGATTGCATAGTCGCAAGACTAAGTACTACGCAATAAAGACAGTATTTAAAACACACTTTTTATTTATTTAATCAAATTTAATTATTCCAGGTGACGAAATCGCCGGCGGCGGCTGCAGCTGTGGACCGTCTGACAGACACTAGCAAGTACACAGGGTCCCACAGACAGCGGTTTGACGAGACCGGCAAAGGCAAAGGTATTGCTGGCAGGAAGGACGTCGTCGATGCCTCAGGCTATGTGTCTGGATACCAACACAAGGACTCTTACAGCAAGTCCCATTAATAAAGCAATCCACTGAAACTCTTTTCAAATCTGACAGCTATTTAGCGAGCTACTATATCCATATGAGATGATATAATCAACTAATACTGACCCAAAAAAATCTCGAGGATTTCTCTTAACCTCAAATAAACCTTTTTGAAATAATTACAAAATTATTGTTCTCTTTTCATAAGTACGTGGTACTAGATTTAATGCATTTAACAATTTGAAGCTTTGTATGTTGTGCAGAAAACCATTCCTTCCTAGAAAGTATATGTAATTAGAAAAGTAAGGTTGAAAGTTTTCCCGTTATTCACTATTTTCGTGTAATCCTTTTTATCTAGTCGTGTGTAGTAAAGTACCTACCTACGTAATCTTTACAAAGTTTTAAAGTAACGATGTAATTTTGAAATTGAAAAGGTCATGAAATGATGTTTGTAGAAAACTAAATATGCAAAAAAAAGTGTGTAGTACAAAACCTCTACCATAATGTACAAATAACTTGTGTACCTACGTAACATATAGGTACATTAGGTACCTTCCTGCAAAATACCCAATTCTAATTATATTATCAAAAAACTCTAATGGTGTCATATTTAGATAATTTAAGTGCACGGTAATTTATAGGTCGATAATGTTTATTGGTTCTCAATTATAATAATATTAGTATATCACTCCCTTTGTGGCCATGAGCTTACACAAAAAGTTAAAATTCACATAGATTCGTTATAACCTATGTTATTAAGTTATTTATTTATTAGACTTATAAAGACCGGTTATCCGCACACATGCATGGGGCCAATAAAGATGTACTTTTGATGGCGACTGTACGAAATCATGTTTTTATAAATACATGTCTTAGTGGCGTAAAAAAAAAGATTACTAAATTACAATGTACTCACTTCAGTTGCAGCTTTTATATGCATTTATAAAATCATTGAGTTTTAAATAAAATATGTATTAACGGCGATAATTCAATATAGCAACACTATGGTATAGTCCAATTGGCCACAAAGGTGACGAAACACTATTTTAGACCTAAGTTGACCTAAGACAATGTATCATTACAATTATTTTGTTATTAATAAAATACATTATATTATTTAATTGTCGTTTTCTTCAATTCTTAAAAGACGAAATATGTATTAAAAAAACATGAGAGGTATTTAGATTAAATGAGATGTCGATTGGTACAGTTTATTTGACTTATAACTACAAATACATGTGTAAAGCACTAACATTTCATGAAATAATTAATAAACAATTATACATGGTATTATTATATGGTGATACTATTAATTTTATTCACTGCAAGCAAATAACCTAAGACCTAATTCACATTATGTTTGATTATTATAGTTAAACTAAATAATATAATTATAATAACACAAACATTGTCTGCTAGCCCTTACTACCATCCAATATAATAATATATTTATTTAAATGAAACATTAACAACATAGAGAATGCAAGAGATTTGAGAATAGGTACAGATACTTGTGCACGTTATAATACAGTCAACGATAAGTCGACTTTTCTGATAGATGTCGGTGATACAATATTCTTGGTACACATCCCAACATTTACTCTGGAAATTATTGTTCTAAAAATCTAACTGTCATTTATTTTAAAGGTCTGTTTATAATATGCTCAAGTTTTCTGTAAGTATTTGGATAGCAATGTCTTAATTTGTACTAGTGATTGGACATGGCCAATTT
This sequence comes from Diachrysia chrysitis, assembly GCA_932294365.1. Classification (NCBI taxonomy): domain Eukaryota; kingdom Metazoa; phylum Arthropoda; class Insecta; order Lepidoptera; family Noctuidae; genus Diachrysia; species Diachrysia chrysitis. Next base: position 7,482,465 of record OW028653.1, read on the forward strand.
AGCCTCGATAATTCAACCTTGCTATACCACACCCATAAACTGGAATGATAATAAACTTAAATTCCCACATAACAGCTAGTTTTCGTTTGAACAAATATCCAAATAATAAATAGTCCTAGGGTATGTTATTGGTCTGTTTGATGTCACTAATAAGATTGATATTAGTTGTGTATTTTATAACTTTCTCAACATGAATCAGAAAAGTCGTTTTTGTGTAGACTATAATTTGTTTTATTAATATTTAGAACACATGCGATGTTAGCCATGTACTATCAACATCAGGAATGTTGCAGCATACGCAAGGCTAATCTATATTACCGTCACTCATTTACATAGTAAAATGTATTAAAACGACTTCAAAAGGAGAAGTTTCTCAATTCACTGCATATTTTTTTATATTATGTTTGACAGGTATATCTCAGAGGTGGTCCCATATAAATTTAATTAAAATTAGTCGCTTTTTTACATACTTATAGGTATGTGTAATCAATTACTTTTTAATCATTTATGTTACAGATATAATACATATTTGAAATATATCCGATCAAACAGCGAATAAGTAACGCATCTATGGCTTACAAAATGTGAAATGTTTTAAAACACATACGCCTACAAAGTCTAACAATTAAATGAGTGACGACAATTGGAAACCTATTTAGAATCAAATAAATATAAGAATAAAGTCAGTCTAAAAGTGAGGCAATATCTATGCAATCATTTATGAGATACACAACGTGGCCTTGAGAAATAATTTAGAACCATACAGCTTTACTTGTAAACAACATAATGTAAATATCGTTCTATGGTAATCTACCAGCTATTAATTTATGGATATATGTAGGTTAAGTTCAATGACTTGTTTCATAATAATTTTATGCTAATTATAGTGTATAAACACAAAACGGGATTACAATTGTGTACATAGATTGATATTGCAACATATTTTACACATTTCACCTCTTTAAATAAATTATGTATGCAATTACTAATTAATATTTCTCAAATCGTTTTGTCAATTATTTTAAGAGCATATAAATATTTACAATTTTTAAGCGCAGTTACATATTTAAAGAAAACATAACAAACTGGAAATCATGATATTATGTTATTTCAATTGTTAAAATTTCTGTTAAAAAAATATAACTAAATGAAAGGCAAAATATATTTACCTTTATAAATAATACTCTTTTCTAAATTTTGATCAACTAACAACATAAAGCACTTATTACAAAGTAGATTAGAATAATCTCATGGCATTTTATATTTGTAATGTTACCATAGGTCAAAAAGAAGACGTGTTCTTAAACCACCATTTTAGTTTTTGTTAGCAGAATTTAATAAATGAATGTTTAAGGATTAGAGATTCCACTTGGATATCAAAAAGCGTATTTCCTGTAGATACCTCTAGTACATCAAACTGATTTTGTTTTTCAAGTGCTACAAGTAGTTACAACTTTCAACTCCGATACAAAATAAATGAATTAAATATGCATCTGACAAGATCCATCAGTTGCCTCGTCATGCTGTATGTTACGGCGTAACTTACCCATCTACACTGTATTCGATTTATATAGTTCTTTGTGAATATTAGCTTAGGTATAAAAACGCAATATCAATGCCAACTAATCACAAGTTAAAACAAACTCGGCTCTATATTAAGATGGTTTAAATATACTTGGTAAAACCAAGTCCTTATAACAATGCTATATATGGAATTGAGAATTTTCTATATAATATATTTTCTAGTCATACAAATTTTATCACAAGTCGAGCGTAATGGCGACTATTACATTGGGCCCTCGATAGTACTCACTTTCATGGCGAAGTAGTAAACAGCACGAGCGCCCAATATGAAGGCGAGTAGGAAACCACCGACATAGGCAACGTATACTCCACCTCCATGGCTCTTGGCAGCAGAGAGAGTGCCAAGTGTGACACCCAAGGCTATGGCGAAGAACACCAGAGCTAGCACCGCGAACGCTGTGCCGCGAACCCGGGCCATGTGCGCGCCCACCGACGACACCTTGCGACAGTGAGGACACCGCACCGGAGCATTTTTCAACAGTTGATACTGAAATAAAACAAATATAAAATTAGCAATATTGATAAAATGTATTTTATATAATACTGATAGAATAGGATGTAATTAAATACAAAAAGTGGAAAGACAAACTTAAACCTCAGGCAGGTCTCGAACCTGCGACCACTGGCTTTACGTTAAGCCCGTGGTCGCAGGTTCGAGTCCTGCCTGAGGTTTAAGTTTTTCTTTTCACTATTTGTATTTAATTACAAATATTCGCTCCGCATGCGTTAATAATTAAAATAATTATATTAGGATGTTTAAAAAAGCATAAGAAATTAGAATAAAGAAAAAAATACAGTCAATGATTGTAACATGGATTAAGACACACACATAATCACAAAAATAAGATCATTGTCTTATGCTGTGTCACACACACACAGCACGGCACATTATACAAGGAAATAAGGATTATTCCTAACCTGACCCGAAAACCTAACCCGCTAGCGGGTTAGGTTAGGAAAACGAAAAAAATATTAATAATTGTTCCCAACGTAACCCTCTTCCTAACCTGACCCGATGTATCGTTCCTAACCTGACCCGAAAACCTAACCCGGCCGCGGGTTAGGTTAGGAACGTGAAAAAAAATATAATAATTGTTCCCAACGTAACCCTCTTCCTAACCTGACCCGATGTATCGTTCCTATCATAACCCGAATTGCGATATAGGTAGGTTTTCCTATCCAGTCAGTCTATCAATTGATATCGTTGATACTTTATGGTGTTCGAATAGCAACAAATTGTCTTGAAGGGTGGCACAATAGAATTACCTAATAAAAAAATAAGAGGAAACTGCAATTTGATAACAGTTTAAAATGCTCTAAAATGGGATTCAGAGTTAAACATTATGAAAAAAATATATTTAAATGAAAAAAGGAGTGAAAAACCTATTAACAGAGATTTGTGGATTTTGAAAGTTGTTGGTGGAGAAGGAAGATACTGTTGGGCACTGCTTAAAAATATTAAAGTGATTTTTACATTTAAGTCTTGGGTCGGTTCACCTCCTTCCCTCTAATATTGCGAGGGAGGTGATGGCTGACCCTTGCGTCATACTCGTGAACAGGTGCTGCTTGCGGTGACTGGTCGATCTGCTGACTTTGGTATGTGTAGATAATACTTTTAATTTCATAAGGGTACCTTTTGCGCCGTTTCTTCTCAAACAGACTAGAGTACTTAGAAAGCGGTAAAGGGTGGGCGAATCAGGGTGTTGTCTATTTTATTATTTTTAAGTTTGAAAAGTGCTACTTTGTACCCTTTTTTAAATAAACGTGATTTGAATTTAAATTTATATTAAGTAAATTATTATATTGTTAGTTAATTTTCTTAATTGTGTGATATTTGGATTATGGTTAATAAAAAAACACTGATTTTACAAAACCTTTTATTCTAACAAAGAAGCGGGAAAACGTCAACACCTACCTATATCGCAATTCGGGTTATGATAAGAACGATAAGTCGGGTAAGGTTAGGAAGAGGCTTACGTTCGGAAAACCCGCGTCCAGGTTAGGTTTTCGGGTTATGATAGGAACGATACATCGGGTCAGGTTAGGAAGAGGGTTACGTTAGGAAAACCCGCGACCGGGTTAGGTTTTCGGGTCAGGTTAGGAACGATACATCGGGTCAGGTTAGGAAGAGGGTTACGTTGGGAACAATTATTAATATTTTTTTCGTTTTCCTAACCTAACCCGCTAGCGGGTTAGGTTTTCGGGTCAGGTTAGGAATAATCCGGAAATAACCCACATGCGTAGTGACATCAAACCTACTTTTATGTCAATAGTCAGATAAGTACAATATTTGATAAATGATTATCTTAATTAGTGAAATGTTTTTTATATATTTGTTGCTATTCACAAATATGCCTAAAATTTTCATTTTTAATGCTAATACCACAGAATACTAAATAGTACTACGTACAGAAGATTCTCGACGTAACAAAGTGCAATTCGCATAAGCTCCTAATGCCTAATGCGATATTTAGCTAAACATTGCCGCTTTCTTAAAACGCGTAATGGACTTTCCACACACATCTGTGGCGTGTCAGCGACGTGACCGGAGCTTCGCCGTGGCGAGAGAAGTCCCGTTAGGGGTCTGGTCCCAGATCCTGTCTGGTCACAGACGTCAGTGATGTGATTGCGCCAGACCGAGGGAGGACGTGGGAGGACAGACCGAGGATTTACAACGAGGAGTTACTACTACTACTGTTCACTACCTACCGTTACATACTACTACTTCTCCTGTCGCAGGTCTTCTGGCAGAAATTTATTTTTGAAATAAGCAGTACCTTTGGACCTTGATACCTACTTATGTTGTTCCCACTTGGGTTTTGTGACTACATAAATAATAAAATTTATAAAAATAGTCAAAAAACTGTAAGAAAAATACAATAGACACGTGCAAGTCACGGCGTCGCGTCGGCTCGGATACGCACTTTACGGCAGTAAGAACCGAAATCAGTAAATGTACGAACCGATATTTTTTGAAATTTATAACACCATTACCCAATGCGATGTTATAAATAAAATTAAAAATAATAAATATACTACAATATATAAGAAACTATACACGACACAAAACAAAATTTAATTTACAACAAAGTAAGTAGGTAGGTAGGTACATTTTTGTTATATTTTTTATTTATTATCCTTATCGCTTGTGACAAACTTAAGCAGGTTCGACCTACATAAATATAATTATCTAATAATAAAATTACTCTACAGTTAGGTATATAGGTACGTTTTGTGTCGACGTAAGTTCTTTACTATGGCTGCATATTCTGAACTACATACATTAGTACCTAAACATATTTTTATTACCCACGAAACTAAATATTACCGTTTTAGAATAATCCATTATTAGTTTCGTTTCGGTTTTGATGACAAGATATGTAGGTAGCTTGTGCGAATTATTTTTTTATTATCATTAATTTAAGAGCTAAGTACCTAATTGTGGCGGAGCATTTTTGAATTGAAAAAAAATATAATTAATATTCTTTACTTCTCCTTTTATTTAGACATCCGTAAACGCAACCGTATCTATGGAATATAAAATATGTGAAAATTGTTTAATATCTTAATTCAAAACAAAAACGCTTCGGTAAATACACGCGACGCGGCTAGTAACAAACTACTGCCCTACGTCGGCCCAGTATGTGCGCCTGCCGAACGTACCTAAACTGCAGACTGAAACCCCAGCTAATATGCAATATATATCCTAATTGCTTTTTTCCGAGTCTCCGCCCGCGTGGATGTCGGTTATCGCGACAAAAAGTAGTCTATTTCCTTTCTCAGGCTCTAGACTATCTGTATACCAAATTTCAATTAAATTGGTTCAGTATTGAAAAACGTGTTCAGACGTGAAAGCGCGACAGACAGACAGAGTTACTTTCGCATTTATTATATAATTCATCTTCTCAGTGAGTTAGATTAATAATATGTATTAGTAAAGATAGTAAGGATAATAACAGCATAATCTAGAAGGTAGTAAGGTCTGACAGAGGTTACCAGGCCTTTATCATTGTCAGCACAAACAACTGCTAATATGAATTGTATTTCAAAGTTATATGGCTTGTTGTAACACCTGCATGGAACAAAGAAAAACAAGATTGTTGTACTATACAAATAAATAAACAACTTTATTTACCAGAAAGGTGTCTTGACAATGAGCACAGATAACTCTGCACATTCCAGGCAAGGTTGGCACGGGTGGAGTCACCGGTGATGGTGCCAGATTGATGATCCTTTTGCAGTCTGCACGGGGACATGCAATACGCTGCGATGATGACTTGCAAATTAACAGGCAGTTGCAAGGGCAACGCACATACTTCTTGCCAGGGGGTGCATTCCTGATAGGCTGTAAAATGAGATTTATGTAAGAAATCAGCCATTTCCTACATCAAAAGAATGTATGTCTATGAGTCATAAAAGTTATTAATCACAAAGAGTTATTGGCAAACAAACAATTTGATAAGAAAAGGATGATAATTAATATGTCCAATGAGATTGTTATGATAATAATAAGACACTGATACTGATAAAATATACTAAACAAGTTATGTTCAAATGACATACCGTGGCTTCACTGCATTCTGAACATTTGACAACATGCTGTTCCCTCTTCCCTGATATGTCGATCATAGCCTGGCACACGCGACATGTTACCATAGGCATTCCTGCTTGCTGGTACGGCGGAGGAAGCTCGTCAGGTCCAATTGGAGATATTGTGCTGACATTTACCTCCTCTGTCAGACAAAAACATTACATTGGCGTGTTGTAAAGTTGGAAATACGTAACCAATCATGTAATAACTGGAATCTCTGTTGCACAACTGTAACGTTGGAACGGCTACGTAGCGGCTACGCCGAGCCATCTTAACGTATTGTTTAATGTTTAGCAACAAAAATCACAATATGTATCAATTAAATCATCAGCTGTCAAAACAATAAACCCGATTAGAGTAACTACTCACCATCCCTTAACAAAGGCTTATTTTCACTTTGACCGTCCCCCATTATGAAGAAATAAACATATAATAACGTTTCATGCAAATTCCCAAATAATTAAATCACGGTTTTTGACGCAAATAATTAAATGTAATGAGCTCGTACAGCAATCTTCAGAACTTGATTTTTTACTTTTTTTTTTGTCAAGTGATGTGGTGTCGTGGTGATGTCTCGGAAACATTTCAGAACATTTAGTAAAACTATAAGCACAACTTAATCTGACTAAGAAATGCCAATGATTTAATATACATTTAAAGACATTTTGTATTTTAATAGTATTTTTTGACTGCGATTACAAACAATACACTAATAGATTATCCATTATCATAGCACTACACCTAAATAAAACTAAAACATTAACAGAAAACTACTAGATTCCAAATCTATAAATTTAGCAGTATTTTTAAATGAAATTATTTTGTGATAATAAATTGAATTAATTTAAAAATGAAATGTTATGAAGAAAATCTAAAGAAAATGAATATTAGAATAAAAGATAATTTAGCAGACAGTTTTGAATGTAGGTTTAAGATTACTAAAATCTATGGCTGCACCTCGGCTGCACGCATAAGCATTGACAAAATCTAAAATGTTATATTTGACATACTTGTCATTCTCAATCAAAGTGACATTTGATTTTGTGGGTATTTCAAAGTGAGCATGAGCGTGAGGTTATGCATTTGCATGTGATTTATGTGTAAATAAAAATATACATCTATACTAAAATGGCGAGTAAAGTGCATAAAGTTCGTTACTATAATCCAAAACCGCAGCCGATAAATTGTATTTCTTTCAATAAAACAAATAAACACGTCGCAGTTGCAAGGTTAACTTTTTGTCAATAATATAATAACAATGTGCTATTTGAATCAAATTGTTACTAATTGGTGTATACGTTTCTAGAGGGGATGCTTCTATCGAGATATGGGACCTCAAGCACGCACCGTATCTTTTAAAGTTTATTCCTGGAGTGGAAAATGGTTCTGTAGAAGCACTTGGATGGGTGAAGGATAGATTGCTTTCGACAGGTCTCGGAGGCGCTTTGATTGAATGGGACCTTGACACCCTATCCCTAAAAACGACAGTATTGCTTACGGGCTATGCAGCATGGTGTCTTGATGTCAACTCTGATAATACTTTAGTAGCAGTTGGGACTGAACAAGGATATGTGAACTTATATAGTGTAGAGCATGATGAGATTACATACAAGAAGCTATTTGATAAACAAGAAGGCAGGATATTGTGTTGTAAATTCAATAATGATGGAAATATACTTGTAACAGGTAATAATAAAAAGTTAATAATTCTGTCACTGTTTGAAATTATTCCTCATTAAGTATCTATATATTATTAAACATAATATATGCAGATGCATGTAATTGCAAATTTTTTGCTTTTCTTCTAATTAATGTATTTGTGCTGATACTTACATATGGTGTCTTTTAAGATCCACATTTATATTTTATTTTAACTATTTCTAGGTTCCATAAACACCATAAGAGTTTGGAGTGCGGAGACAGGTCATGCTATTACTCGCATGTCTGTTAGTCGCAAGGGAAAAGAGGTAATCGTGTGGTGTCTGGACATTCTGTCTGATAACACCATAATTTCTGGTGACAGCCTGGGCAGACTTATATTTTGGGACAGTACTATTGGTGATCAGGTAAGCAAAAACAATGTAATCTGTTGTACCCCGTCTCACTTTATAATGTTTCTATGTTACATGGTATTTTTTGCATAGTTCATGTGCCCATTGACTTGTGTAACTGGGCTGTTTCCTCTTGATTGGACCTTTGTACATGATAATTTGATAGACTTATGATGATAGATGCCTGTTTATACTATTTGTGTGATAAATTTGTCAAGTAGCTTTTGCATAAAAGATGATTAACATCCATTCATCATTTTTCAGAACCTTTCACATTTATAATATTAAGTAACACTATCCATATTTCATCTTTTACAGAGTTATAGACTGTAATAAAAAAAGAAAAGAATAGAAAGAAATAAATAAAAAGAAAAGAAAGTTTTAGAAATCAAAATGTAAATTACGCTCTTGTTTTTACTCTTATTTTGTCTTTGATACATGTCTAGACTATTATTATAAAGGCCAGTATACATTGTTGTTTGGCATTGAAAATCAATGCCAGATAATCAAAACTTGATATTTGTTACAAAAGATCCAATAGTCAAATGAGGTATAAACATAGTTTTTAAAATTGGTATCCCATTCAGATTTTTTTTTTTTTTGTTAATATTTTCAGATTGAATCATACTCAACTCACAAAGCCGATATATTGTCCATAGCAGTGTCCGATGATGAAAAAAGTATTTTCTGCAGTGGAGTTGACCCAGTCATCATGAACTTTATAAAAGTAAACAAAAGTACGGGAAAACAGACTGAGGCTCATTGGGTGAAGAATGTACAAAGAAATATTCATGAACATGATGTTAGGTAAGCACACTGTATCTTTATATAAACATATTGATTTTATAAACATCTTATTTATATAATTTGGTTGACTAAACTGTGTAATATCGCCTTATCTCTGATACACTTTATTTTGCCAAGCCATGTTTTTGTCATGGACTAATCTTAATTTCTAAGCATTGAAATGGCTGTTTTTATAAATATATGTATGTTGGGTTGCCAATGACTTTTCTTCAGATCCAAACCTACCCCATCAATCCAAAATCCAAATTGGTTCAGCAGCTTAGCCATCAAAGCATAACAGACAGACAGAGTGACTTTCGAATTTATAACATTATTATTTTAATTATTTGTTGCGGAGCGAATATTTGTAATTAAATATAAATAATAGAAAGAAAAACTTAAACCTCAGGCAGGACTCGAACCTGCGACCACTGGTTTGACGCGCCAGTCGCTTTACCAACTAAGCTACCGAGGTCATTGCCTGGAACTTTAAATTTTACCTTCTATTTTATTATGTCTTTTAGGGCGACGTATGCGTATGACAGTATGGATAGGTCAGAAAAACTTTTTCTAAGCTAATAGAACCACAGATTTATGAATTTCCTACTAATGGAGGGTAAACTGACAAATGAATGTTTATAAAATGTAATTTAAATTTTTCCAGAGGTCTAGTTGTGGACGGCGAGAAACTTATCTCAGTGGGGGTTGATGGTTATCTCACGTTTTCAAGTTATCCTCCAAAGTGGGTGATGAGGTTACCCCCCATGGTACCAGCACCAAGGTCTTCCATTTGCAGACGAAAGAAACTACTACTGTTAAGGTAACTTACATAGAGAATAATAAAAAAAATATCTTTCAGATATTTTTTGTATACAATATAATAAAATAATGTTTTTTTTTATTCCATAGATACAGCAACCATTTAGAAGTTTGGAAGCTAGGTTCTTATGCAACAAACAACAATGGAAATGTGTTAATATCAAATGTAAATACATCACAAGATGTAACTAACATAGAAAATAATGAAATAGAAGAAGATTCAACAATTGACATTATAAATAAAGCAAAGGCAGAAAACACACCTAAGCAAAGTTTAAAACTCACAGAAAAGCCGGTTAAATTGGCTTCTATTCAAACTAAAGGGAAGAATCAGTTACGATGCTGTGCACTGTCACCAAATGGAGAAATTGTTGTATATTCCACAGCAAGTGATGTGAGAATGCTTAAATTAGAAACTGTAAGTATTCAATTGTATATTACAGTTACAAGTTTCAAGTGTCATGTCTGCCTCCCTAAATGTTACGGTTTTTATACAGAATTAGGTTTCCAGTTTGACTTTTGTGTACCTATCTATAGTTTACTTTATACAATATTCGTAATTTAATTACAGGACGACGATCAGTCAAATATTTCACTATCTAAAGTGTCGATTAATGGAATCCCGAAAGCAGGTTGCGATCGCGTCGCCTTTACAGAAGATTCTTTCACAATGGTAGTTCACAGCGCAGGAGTTCTCCACGTGTTACAAGTTGATCCAGAAGCCGGCGCCACGCCTGTGCAGGTTATCTCATTGGATAAATGTAAGCTATAGTAATACTATTATCCCATTAAAATCAAATATAGAGGTACAATCAGCCAAGTTTAGGCAATGTAATTCTTATCTATTGATCCTACACTTTTTGGAACATCATGATTAGGCGGGAATAGGCGGGTTAGAGTTGTTAAAAATGTATAAATAAAAGTACAACAAGCTTTAACTAAACTTGTTGTGTATGAATATTCCTTTGTTCATATCTAATTTACTAGAAACACTTAATACACAATATAAGCGATGTGCCCTTGGCCTCAATACTTTAAGAAGCAATACTCATAAGGTAGTATCTATCTATTTTACAAAGGCTTGTTTGCTCTATGAAAGTATACTTACGAAACACTTTATTTTCAGATTTGAAAGCCAAGTCAATATTACATCTTTACATTTCGACGAAAAGTCCGTCGGGCGTGACATACATGGTGGTCGGTGACACTCAAGGCCACGTGGCTGTTTGGACGCAGAATAACAAGAAGTTTGAGTTCTATGTCAGCTTGCCCACGTACCAGTGCGTACCGTCGGCATTGACAGTCGACACTCAGCGGGAAAACCTCATCGTGACGTACGTTGATCAAAAGGTAATTTAACTACTATATTGCACTGTTTTTGATCACTGCAGTGTCAATTTCCATTTCTTTTAACCGAGTTTAAAAAGGAAGCGGTTCTAAACATTTTTATATAGGGATGTACTTTCAGCTTGGTACGATAACTTTTTTATTAAAAAGTTTTAGTAGTTTGGTTTTTATTCTTATTTTGATAGTTTTTTTGCATGTTACGATATCCTAGCCACTATAAACCAATTCGATTCTAATTCGAAATCAAATCAATCAATCATGTTATCAACCTTTCTCTGCCCATTGTCGACTTTCATAACAAAAGTTGTACCATTCTTGTAGATAGTAGAATATGAGCTGAAACACAAGCGGTTCAGTGCGTGGCCGGGCGCGTCGCTGGCGCCGGAGTGGCTGTCGCGGAGCTCGGCCGTGTCCTCCGTGCACGTGCACCCCGCGCGCGACGCCGTCGTCTTCCAGGACGAAACCTCGCTCTGGATCATGGAGAAGACGGCTAAGGTAATATCATATTAACGAACTGTCAATCTTAAATTTGTGACTTTTACAAAGATTTTTATTTTTGTACAATATATTTTAAGTATAATGGGTCCGTTTATGGTTACAATATTAAATTATTAACGTAGGTGCCCGTCGTCAGAGAATTATACAACTTAAATTTTATAAAATAAGTTTTTGAACTTGTATCGATGAGACCGCGAACTCGGACTGGAACGGTATTTCTGACCGTTAAAATGTCTTTTCGGCAAAAATTGTCTGTCGTTTAGTAAACCCCTTGATAAAGTCTATTTTAATAGGGAATTATTTTTCTTTCCATTCTTCTGTATAGTAATAGATAACGCTTTTAGATGCGAGATTACTGAATCTATAAATATTATAAAAAAAAGTCCCCCGCCGCGTCTGTCTGAACGCAATAAATTCAAAAACTACCAAATGGATTTTTATATGGTTTTCACCAATGAATTTCTATGTTTAAGAGGTATGAGATATGTGTGTATAATTCATTAATGTATTGTCTACCCGTGCAAACCGGGGCAGGTTGCTAGTAATTTTATATAATATGAGTGGACCATAATTTTAAACTTTATTGTCCTTGTATCACTTGACCTGATATATTAATAAATATACTTTACTTTACAGGAAGCATTTGAACCCGTCGCGAAAAAGAAGTCGATATCCGACAGTAATACCGTCGCATTTAGTATCATACCCATCAAAGTAAGTTGAAGCAGTATTTAATGTTTAACATAAAATACTGACTACTGACTGACACACCAGTATTACTTTTAAATTAAAAACATTTTTTTTATTTAGTTGCAAAAAAGGTGAATAACAATTATTTTTTTTAGTATTTGGCTGACTTCCACTGGCTCGATAAAGATGAGGCTATCACGCTTGAAGTTCTGCCTGAAAGCATAGTCGCGCAGTTGCCGCCTATTGCAGCCACTAAAAGACATGGATAAAATAAATTATATTTTTACATACTTTCAGATTTTTTATTTATAATTAAAAGTTCAAAAAGTCTTCTAAAATACACTTAAGATTATAACATTCACAAGTTTTATCCTTACCGCAAACTATCATATTTACAGATATCATTTCCATCTCATTTGTTTTTCTCTTCAGGTTTTAAAGTTATTTGTGTGTTAGTGTTTTAGTGTATAATTAGAATTTCGGTAGATTAAAGTAGGTAATTTATATTAATAATGTGTGAATCGAAATTGTTGTTACATAACTATGCTACATAAGTTTCTTAAAGATTTAAAAATCATGGATCCAATAAGTGTAACTTTTACGCAAGGTCCCACGTAGTTTTAGGTCTAAATAAATTGCATTAGTATAAAAAAAAGTCAATTACCCAATAGGCCATTTAAATTCCAATATCTAGGGAACTATCTAGCCTACAGAGTTGTGGTTAAGTTAAGGTCAATTGTTGTAAATTTGTCTTTAAAAAAGTGTGTAAAACCAAAAAGTTATGAGACAAATATTGAAAAAAAAGTCAGAAAAATTTCAGGTATTTTGGCTACCAAAAAAGCCCGGCGGATTCAGCAGCTAGAAAATTAGTTTTATGTATACTACTCAAATATGATGACCTAACAAAATAACAAGAAAAAAAATGCTTCCCGCTATTTTTTTTCCTACGTGGGATCTGGTCTATTACAAGATGTAGCAAAAACAGTGAGTATGGTGGTTAAACTTTGAAAAAAATTGTAGTATCTATAGCTTTCCAATCATAAAGAAAGCCTTCATCTTGAGAAAATTATGAAAAAAGTACTTAGGGTTTATAAAGAACAAGAGTTACAAAAAAATTCATTCGTCAGTCTCGAGCAATATTCTCTCCAAGTTGTCCCAGCCTAATGGCGACACGGTAAGTTGTTGTGGTCGCGCCCACATCTCATCTGTCATTTCACACCTCGACGGAGGCAGCTTGTATGATATCGGATCGCCCTGGACGCTCCTGAAAAAACGTTACGACGAGAAATTTAACAAAAGCTAATAATTTGTTAGAGCTACTTTGGACCTAGTTTTACGGAGTGTTTTTTTTTTTTTTATATTGGTACGATATTATTTGCTTTGCTTTGTCATTTTTTAAAAATACTGCTTTACTTTATTTATATAGAACCAGACAACGAGTTTTACGACCTCCGTGGTCGAGTGGTGTGCACACCGGTTGTCAAGGTGTCGCCAGCTCTAAGGTCCCGGGTTCGATCCCCGGACATTCATTAATTTCTACATTTACCCAATGAAGAAAATCTCTATATTTCTATGTCTCGGGTCTGGGCGATTGTGGTACCTTCGTTCTCTCTGATTCCATAACACAAGTACATACTTTGGGTTTAGAGCAATGTATTTTGTCCACGTTTATTATTTATAAAAAGTAAAACTCGTGTAGAAAATTTCAGATTTTCTTTAATAACTTTAAAACTCTTTCTCTAAAATTTTTAAATCATAAAAAAATAGTTGAGATCCGACCAAAAGATGGACTGCGTAGGCTTAGAAAGTTGACCCCGTTGGCACTCTTTGGGTACGGAACTCTAAAAATGAGACTTGAACTGAGTCGAGCTTATCTTCAAGGTACGAAACAAAATTAAACCTTGCGTTTAAAATATACTTACCCTAAGAATACCACGGTCTGCTTATAAGGATCGTAAATTTGTCCCGCTTTTAATGGAGGGCGTGGCGGATAATCTCTGTTGGTTTTCACTAGACGACCGAACCGCTCCAAAGGGCAAAGTGCGCGCCGGCCAATCATAGCTGAAAAACGTTTTGGATGTATGACATATTTTTTTACCTCTTAATTTATTTTACATCTTTTGCATTCCCCGTTACGAATTTCTGTTTGAATTTTACATGTAAACCATTTAGAACGTAGTTTTATTTACAGTAATTGGTGGTTGGTTTATAATTATGATAATTCTGTTGTTTATAAACTCAACACAGTCACAATCTTCTTTCTATTTCTTCGTCGCGCCGAAGCCGAAGCGACGAAGGCTGCCTGACTGGGCTTGGACATTAACTTGAATAGGTAGCAAACTTTGTCTGCCTCTAACGAGCCTAATATTATACATAAAACAAAGTCGGGTTAGTTACACCATTTATAACTCAAGAACGGGTGAACCGATTTTCATGATATTTGACTGAATAGATTCGTCTAAACCCCGAATAGCAGAATAACTATAAAAAGATCGGAAAAGTCACGAAAAAAAATAGCGGTCGTATGGAAACGGGGACTACTTACGCGATTGAAACCGCGGAGCACTGCTAGTATATTATAGATTAAGTCAAAACTATCTATATACTTAGTAAAGTTTGTTATATTTACTGTACTTACATTTACTCTTATCTAGCTAGGTATTATTTCATTATTATTTGGTAATTGGTTACCTGATGAAGTTGGTGGCAATGGAAACGGCGAGGGATCCACCGTCACAGGGTAATATCTGTGTTCTGGTTGGCTGCTGTGTGACTGCAATGCTGCACGATATTCTTCCGACGACATGCCTTGCAGATAACAATAATTGCGTTTTTATGTAAGCAGGTAGGTACTTTATAGCTAGCTTTCCCATCCTTCTTGGGCAAAAAAAGGTACTTTTACTACATTAAAAAATGCCCGTACCTATATAAGTATATTTACACACTGCTATTTTGTCTGCAAGTACCTAATAGGTACGATATGGGGACAATTTGTATTGCGTCAAAGAAATGTACCTACTAATTATAAGGCAAAACAGGCATACCTACTCGTTACATGGCACGCAATGTGTGGGTACTTGCCAATGACGTAAAAACACTCCCAAAGCTCTTACGTTAATAAGTGAATTGCGTAACTACTTACTTAGGTTCAGAAAGTAATTGAAAAATTTGTGACCGTCATTTAGGTCATTAGGTATGTGGATACACCTACGCATGCATTTCATTTAAAAGATACCTGTCTAGGATATCGTATCTCTAGAGTATGCATTCCATAGTGTATCCATAGGTACATATGCTCATAATATGTACCTATGTCCTATGGATACACCTATAACTAGTGGTAGTGGTAGGTGTAGGCAGGTACCCACTACAAATCCTGACTTACCAGCCTTCCGAGCTTCTTCTTCCTGTATTTCCTTTATTTTGCTGTAAAAATACCATCTTTGTGGCCAGAGCCTGGCTGCAGATTTAGATTTCTTCATTACTGAATTCCTGCAAAATAAATGAATAACATATTATGAAGCATTGCTTAAAATAATTCCGAGCTTAAATATTAATTTGTGGATAACGTTGTCAGATACACATTTATACGTAAGTATTTGTTAATATTATCTAATTATTAAGACATAGGTAATGTCTGTGTGTATATGTTTGTTTTCCCGAAAAAAATAAATAAACAAAAATAAAATATAAACAAGTACCTATACTATTTAAGTTTCGATTCGGTGATCTCTCGTCTAATCAAACAAAGAAAATCGATTTCGGTAAATTGTTCATGTGAATGGAATAAAGGATAAATGAATAACTAAGAGAATTATATCGTGGGTTTAAATGAAAACGCCTGAAGGACAATTAAGTTGACCTTATTTAAGATGTCCTTTAATAAGGTCTGGTGCGTGTCCTTTAAATGTTCTTGCAATCTGCGTGCGTATAAAAAGTTTAGAAATAGCTATATTTTTATTATTATGGCGGGAAATGTAGGTTAAGTACGATCAAAATTGTAATTTACAAAATTTTATATTATAAGTACCTACTTACCTACATATCTCATTTGAGACTTTTATGTAATAAACTTACTTAATTATTTAACATAAAGTATTGTATAAATTTAGAAGATCACTGTGAATAGACCTAATTTACTTTTTAAACAACAATGTATGGGGACACACTTACAGTATTCCTTGAGCTTTAACAGGATCGGTAGAAGGCTCGCGACGACCACCTATATTAGCGGGTGCAGGTGCTGGAGCCTCCATTATTAAAAAGTACTCTGCTCAGTGTTTAGATTTAAGAAAACTCAAGCAACTAAACTGTATTGTTTGAAGAATTAGCAACTACTAAATATAAACTTCCGCTCCCCTCATTCTGAATGCAGAATGTTGCTTTGGTGATGAACAGAATCGATCAAGCATAAAAAGGGAATTAATATTTTATACTCAAAAGTCACGGTGAAGGTAGCGATTTGATCCTTTGATGTCATGCAACGTAAAGCATTAGGTAGTTAGATAACTAATTTGTGAAGGTAAATGATCTACTTGTACCTAGCTCGGTAACTGACAATTTATTGCTACTTATTTGTATTTATTTCTAGAAATTCTAGAAATTATCCTAAATACAAAAATGATTAGGTACGTTCATAGTAGGTAAATACAGAATATTTTGATTGGGAAGGCGCTAAAATTGTATAAGTATTTTTGGTACTTTAATGGTTTTCGGGTTTGAATTTCTTATCGAGCCAAAATACCTATATCATGGATTAGAGTTTCACTAACAAGCCAAAACTTACTAAGCCAGAACTAACCTATTTGATGGATTCCGCGACTAATATTTATGTGATCGTTTCAAATCTGCAATGGTCTGACAATGAGGGAATAAAGAGAAATTAGAAAACTGGCCTTTTACTGCATTAATAATAGCGGAAGGTAACTTGTAAAACGACTTTCTTTGCAGACAGTACATAGGTCAAATTGATTCGTACTTCCTAGAATTAAACACGCAAAGTTATACAACTTATTTACATATTATCTATACTAATATTATAAACGCGAAACAAACTCTGTTTGCTACGGTTTCACAGCTAAACCGCTGAACCGATTTTGATAAAACTTGGTATTGGGTTAGCTTGAACTCTAAGAAAAGACATCCACGCGGGCTGAGCCGCGCGTGAAAGCTAGTATAGTTAAGTATATAGTACGATATTATTTGGTACAGCAGATTTTTTGCTTGTAACACTGTCTACCCTCTAGTACTCACTTAGACTTAAAACCTAAGAGCTTCTAAAGAAGTATTGTGTACAAGGTACTTACAAAATGTCAAGATCATCTTGTATTAAGAACTTCAAGACCAAATCTTATATCGAAATTAAACCTTTAAAATTTCATGTGAAGCCAAGTTTCCAAGATTGGTAAGTAGGACACTTAAATGTAAATAACATAAATAGGTACCTATCTAGATAGGATCTTAATTAGGTATCAACTTATTGACATATATGACTCTAGTATAAACCTACAAAGCTTCAGATTTTCCGCCTAGAATGTCAATTACAAGTTCAAAGTTTTGTTACCGACGTGTTGTGTAGCGAGATGATGACGACCGGGACGTCTAGACCAGACAGGCTATAAAGTTGCTCAAGCATATTACTTTTATTTAGGTACGCGAATAGAAAATCTTGCTTTGTTAAAAGAGGTCAAATGGCGTAACCTACTAAAATGAGCATTTAATTCTTACAATTAAGTATCTATCTATTTGCCTACTATTCCACCAGCTGTACGATTTTTTGTTATACCCTATCGATTTATTTTCATATTATTATGTACCTATGTCAGTACCTACTCATTTTCTTCATATTGACTAATAACTTATAGATAAGAAGGTTCCTATATGCTATCTGTAAACGTAATACCCACCTAATGCGTACACTAAATTATTATTTTCTGCCTATATCTATCTAGTTGGTTACCTATAGACTCGAATCTGTGTTTAAACATTTTGTTCATTGTGTTCGTGGCCTTTAAAGGTCTGTAACAGTTGTTCAAGTGTGCGTAAGTCTAGAATATCGCGATAGCCTAGACATACAGACTAAGGGCGACGGAAGGGCAGACAGTTTGCACTACGAACGACTTTCTTTATTCGCGCGGTTTTATTACATAAAAAGTAAACAATACCTTAGGCATTATGCTCGTATTTGATGTTGTTATAAGGCAATCATATAAGTTATAGACTCAATTTGGATTTTAAATCTGTTTTTTGGTTTTAGAATTATATACTTTAGATTAGTAAGGACGGAAAGGATTATAGACATTTCCCTCGCGATTCGCTCTATGAAAGTTAGTACAAAAAACTGAACAATGCTGTGGACTTGTTGCGTGTTGTTGTATTGTCTAGACACTGTGACGTGTAATGATAACGTAATGTGGCGCTCTGAATGACGTTATCATTCTGATATGGTTATCAGACCATTAAAATGAGGAGTAAATAATTTTATTATGAGTCCAGTAACTTCAAAAGATGACTAAGACACTTTTTTTCAATCTGTTATGTACTTAGGTACCTACTTCATTATTTAAACGGTTGTATGATTCATGTGTATCTATCTACATTACTTAGTCATTGTTGATAGTTGTATGATGGAGAGTTTTGACGATTGTTATCAAGAACTAGACTAGGTACCTAAGTCACCTAATTTTAAACATTGCCATTTATGAAGAAATAATAAATTACATAAACTAAAACATCACAAATTCCAAGTATTATCATTCCACCCATCGCCAATTAAGACGACCAATTTTAATATTGAAAAATTAATAAGACACAAAGCCTAAAACAATTGAAGAGTCCAATTAGTTCGTACACCTTAATAGGCTGCCAGTTAATCGAACATTTTACGATTAATTGGTTAACGTGAATGAACCTATATTACGCTGAATAAAATGTTGAACATCAATATTTGAAAAGAGATTGGGTGAGTTTACACCGACTTGACCTGACCGACCTTCTGCAAAGTTAACACTATGTATTCGTACCTACTGTGTTAATACAGAATCAAGCCTGTGTTAAACGTAGTCTAGACGCTATTAGTAACACATATTAGATCTACACACACTTCAGACACATCATAGACGTCTGCACACATTTTTCAGTGAGCGTCTACGTAATTTATTTATTGATTGTATAACACAGATTAAATACGTATAAAAACTTTGAACTTGTGTTCTTAGTATCTTATTAAATTATTTAATTTTATTAAATCAAGATCTTGTGCAGCAGAGAATATTATTTAAGGATGCGGCAAAAAAGTTTGATAATAATGATTTTCTAAACTTAATTTTTTTTATTGTTAATTAGATAATAAAATATGTCTACGGAATGCATCAATTAACATAGATAAGACTCTAGTCGTGAGTATTAAATAGATTGCTTGATAAAATATAGACTCCTCCATGCTAATTTTATAGGACTGAAATAAAATATCAAATGCGTGAGACTAGGCTACAAGCAATTATTATACTTATTAAAATTTAATTACGCAATAAAATCGTTAGCGGAAGCGACTGTCTGTCGATGTCGGGTCAGCCTTTGTACAAGCCAGACGCTCTGTTCATTGTACTACTTATCTTACCTCCCGAGTTTACTGACTTCGTCTGCCCACGACGGCTCATTTGGAAGCTAACTGAGAAGAAACCTTTTCAGGAGCTTATCCGCGGCTCTTACATGAAGACACTTCAACATTCTAAAACTAGAAATAAAATAAGTCATAATAATGTTCTCCAGAATATAAAGACTAAAATGAACCAGACATACCCAAAAGATAGGTATCTATATAAAACCTAGCCTTAATAATTTTGCTGGGACCTTTTCTTATTTCAGTGGTTGAAAATGTAGGTTTGTGTGTGTGACCCAATTCCGCATACAGGCGCACTGAAGGGTCGTGAAAGGAAAGGGCCCGTGGCGTACCTATCTAACCTTTGCGCACGTCCGCCCCCGCGTCTAGACGCTGGTTCATATAAACATAGACAGTAGAGTTGCTGCACGCAACTTACTGATCTTTTCAAAACTTTCCTAAGTGTTGTTTTAATCACATTTTTTAAGGCTTTTGAAGTTTATGTTTTTTGTTATTAGAACATGGTTGTTTGGGATTTTTAAAGATTTCACTGAGTGGTATTATTTCTACAACATATTATGAGTCATTAGTAAAATAGCGTTAACATATTGCTCACAAATGTTAGTACTTAGTTCGTTTCGTGGTAATGTGTCTAAGGTCAGATATTGTTACTATAATATTATGCAACGTCTTTTTATGACTGTACCGATCCATAGCTAATAAAATACCAATCAACATGTGTGGAAAATACTACTACTATTTCTGTAGTATAGGTATTATGCATCGGAGCCAATAGTGACCCCATTGGCTCCGATTCTTTTTATTTAGGTACATGGAGGCAAATTTTGTTAAGCGAGTTAACTAAAAAAAAATTATGTCGTTTGGTAGTTTAATAAATAATTTTAAACAAGTGTTTTTTCTCTTTTCATGGGAAGAAAAACTCAAGAAGATACATTGATTTGAAAAGTCGCATGTCGTCACGATGTCGTACGTTTTGTGCGAAATCGTGACGTCTTTATCCTTCACTCTTGAACTTTGATTTGATAATTTCCTTAGTTTTGATTGAAAAAATACATAGTCCTCTATCCTATCTAATATTTTATTATTATCTAACTTAGGGACTAAACTTAGTTCATGTTAATGTTCAACTTAATTTTCATGCTTAGTTGACATCCCTATTACTCACTTCATTTATTATGATGTCTTAAATTATGTATTTATATTTAATAGCGAGTTCGTATAATGTTAATCGTTAGGGTCATTAGGCTGACAGTTAGTGAGCCTCTGTACCTACAGTTAGTTAACAGTCTACCTAATGAGACTTTGGATTATCTTCCTTTGGGAACTACCAACGACACTGACAACTAGGTTCGCACTATGGTTTATACCATTTTAAACATACATAAATATGATAGCATTTCTATCAAGGCAAATTAATAAAGTTCATTCATCAACAAATTAACATTTTACGCTTATTAACTAATCATAATTTGAACATGAATTTTAATACATGAAAAAAAAACAAACCTTTACCATAGATTCTAATATAGCTACATAAATTTATTTTAAAACAAACCGTACGTTCGCAATTTACTATCTACTCGTGTCGTCATGATAGTTATAATAATTAGGTATCAATGTTTAGTTCATAAATTCATTTGACTTGGTTTTAAGTATAAAGTGCGCGGTAACATCGGAGACTGAACAAAGGGGTGCGTGAGCGGTGCTTGCAGGCGCGGGCGGGGCGTAGGCAGTCTAGACGCTGGCCGCGCCGCCGGCGCCCTCTATACGACACTAAATAATATCACCGTCCGACTGTTCCACAAGTGTATACTCTACCTACTCGCTAATTGCTCTTTAGCCTTCGATTACCTTAAACGACGCGATGTTTGTTAGTGATCAGGAATGGAATAGTTTAATGAGCTATTCTGGGAAGGTTCTGTTGGAATGGTGTCGTCAAACCTATAATCCCCTTGGATCCGCGCACCCCACATTTATTTAAAAGTTCTTACCCTGTGAATAAGGGCACGATTATTACCATTCATTGAGGAAAATTCAGATCTAGATGTTGAATTAATGACTCTTGAATTAATCTGAAAAAAAAGACGAATAATGACATATACATAGTATAACATCGAAGATTTTACATTAGTGAGTTTCAATGTGACATTGTTAGGTGTTGAACTTGTGCTTGAAATTAACATAACCACTGCCCTTGAAACTCTAGGGCACCACGACATTGATTCGAAGGAAAAGTCACAGTATTTTTATGCCAATGTATGTACATAAAATATTTATTACTCATATTACTGACGCAGATAAGCAGGAGTTTGCTGTTACTTAAAATCGAACCGGAGTTTGGTGTATTATGTGAGTTATGTAGAGTTAGATACCCCTTAATTTTAAATTATATATTTTTACTGCCTCTTAATAGGATTTCTTAGTCTAGATATACTTACCTAAAGGTAATGTGTATCCATTGAATCAATAGGTACTTATTAGCAGTTATGATAATCGTAAATAATAAACAGATGTTAACTTTACCGCTCTATATTATTTGTGTTACTTACCTAGATATAAATAAAATCATTCCTGCTTCCTTTGAGGGTTGGCATAGATTACGAATTTCCACTCAAGTAAGTTAAACAAGTTTGCTCTCATTCGTATATTTCGGGTTATTTCAATTGTGAGTCGAGCCCATGATTTCATAATTGTTGTAGGTATAAGGCAGAATAACGTAATAACTATTTAATGATCGCTGTTTGTCGTAGAATGACACGTAGTTGCCTCCAAATGTCAATAAGTACGAAAGTCAAGTATTTGGTTTGTTGAATTTAGTGTCTGACATGTAGCCGGCTAGACGCTAGACGGTCCAGAATGCATTTAGTCGTAAAAGGCAACACAGAGAGGCCTTCGCTTCACCTCCAGACGCTCGGCACGCTTCGTCTGTTGTCCTCCGTCACTCTGCTGCTCACTCACCGTCTAGACTAGACAAACAGCTATCGCCGCAGACTTGACGTCATTTAATCTAAAGCTAAAAATATTAAGAGCTATGACGGATGTTGCTGAACACAGGTAGCGCACATCAATCACATTTAAAGCTTTTGGCTCGCGGTGCACTAGAATTACATTAGGCATGTTTTATTGCTCTACACTAAATGTCATATGGATAATCCTCACAGCTCGGAAACAATACTCATTAACAAAATATTTATTCATCGCTACTAGTACCTATTTTAATTTTGATTTATGCAAAAATAAAACAATATAAATAATACGCACAATAACTATGTTAGCCGATATAGCTTCTGTTTTACATGGTAAGTCTTTAGATACCTTTTTTTTTGCGAAAAATGTCGTATAACGTGTACGTACATCAGCAATACATTCCTTATCAGCCGAGGTTGAGTGCAATTATACATGTAATAGGTACCTACGTAAACTAAAGACTACAGACACAAACGTGGCTGTGTAAAAGTAAACTACATAATATTAAACAAATTCTATGTACTTACTTTAGTGCTTCTACTGCATGCATATAGGTACATTTGGCGTTTAGAACTCGTCTGCGACCTTCGTGTATGTTATTAAATTGTTAAGTAAATTTTGTATATCAATGTTGTAGTTAAACAAAACAAAACTTAAACACATTAAAAGTATTAAAATACGTAAAATACGGATAGCTTGTTGTTTCAAAAAAATCCAACTAATACAAGGCCTATCGAAACGTTTTATTTTTGAGACCGGTATAAAAGGTCACATACCTTAATGATACGCGTAACTTGAACAAGTGCAGTGCATTACGTCTGCGTTCACCTCCAGACGGGGTCCTCTCGGCACGCGCTGGCGAGCGCACTTTGTCTAGTCTAGACGAATTGCATTATGTAAATTTATATTCCAAGACGCCTATTTTGAAGACTTCAAGCTTATGCTTTTATTACACAATTGGTTTGATAAATATTTGATTTAGTGAATAGTTTTATTAGACATTTTTAAATCATAAATTTGTTTTTCATTACAACGTCAAATTTATAATGTTTTTGAATTATGAATATTTATGTCGTATAGTTAGCTGTATGTTAATATTACCATGACTTCACAAATACAAGTGTTAATATTTTCAAAACTTTTTTTCTTGTGTTTATAATATACCTATATTTTTCGTTAATAAGTACTGTTAATGTTGTTTATAATATGTTTTAATTCTTACGACTTACGTCTCAATATTTTGTCACTTACAAATAAAGTTGTTTAAAGGCAGTGTTATATGCACTTGTTACTATGTAAGTGATCAAAAAGGGCGTGGTTCGTATTCTGTCTAGCTAGCAGGTATTCCTAGCAGACTGGCAGAAATGAACTTTGGGTACGAGACCTTCCAACAAATATATTCATGTTTATTCCACTGGTATGAATGCACGGTGCGACATTTTATAATATTAATTTATTTTAATTATTATGAAATATTTTGACCTTTTGAAAATGTCAAACTAGGACCATTTTTTATTGTCATTTAACAGATACATTGAGTTTATTAACTAATATATATAGGTTTAATTAGCCGGTAGAGCTGAATTGTTTTCAAACTTTAAGCTGAACCTAATTAGGTATGTCGCTCTTAGAATAATTATTCTCAGATGTCGCAATTACAAATTTTATTTTTAAAGTACGTAGTAAAGTAAGTAGCTTTTCGGGAGTGGAATCACTAGTTAGTGCAAACATTTGAGTGTGCTACAACCAATTTGTTATTTGTTGGACAATACATAATTATGAATAATTTACCTTATCATAGCCTACATCTATACTAATATTATAAAGCTGAAGAGTTTGTTTGTTTGTTTGTTTGTTTGAACGCGCTAATCTCAGGAACTACTGGTTCGAATTAAAACATTCTTTCTGTATTGGATAGTCCGTTTATTGAGGAAGGCTATAGGCTATATAACATCACGCTACGACCAAAAGAAGCGAAGTATAAATGGAAAATGTAGCAAAAATGAAAAATTGATAAAACTAAAACACGCGCACAAAGTCGCGGGGGACAGGGACATAAATATATAAAAAAACAATATTAAAAATATTATATTACTCATGGGCTTCGTTGAGTCAACAACTATGCATTTAATCTAAGTAGGTACCTATGTTTTTGTATAATTGTGATAGGTAGGTACAACGTCTCTACATATTTCAGCTAGGAATGTAGAAGGTAAGTAGTTATTACGACAGTTTTAATATGGCTTAGTACGTACATTAAATAATGAAAAAAATATTTTAAATGATGCAATACTCATGTAGTACCTACCTATCTACGTAAATTTAGGAATGTAATATTTTTAAGTTGTGAGTTAGTAGGTAATGTATTTATGGATTGTAATGTGAATTTATGATTTCCATATTTTAATTTGCATATAATAATAGTAAAAACATGCGTTCTTTAGTTGCAATACTATTTTTCCTCTGGCTAAAAAACACAGGGCTTCCATGTTTTATTTGTAATAAAAAAATACTTTCATTCTTTTGTTTATATTTTTTTAAATTTACCAAATATTAGTTACGTTATAAATCTGCCCCAGTGAAAAGCACAATGGCAGGACTTTACAAAGAATAAAATTTGTTTGTCAAAGATATGCCTAGTATGGCATGTTGCTCTATCACAGTTTTACGTACCGTCATTTGTTTGGATTATTGGTCAGGGGTAGCGCCTTCTGCCGGCCTAAAAGTGAATCAAAGTTTGTCCCAGTTAGTTATTCCGTTTGTCAAGGATAGAAAATATACATGTTAAGAAAATAGTATATATATATAATAGTATGTAATGTATTATATTATAACTAAAATAATAGCAATACATGTTCGTTGTTCTTCGGCTAGAAATTCTGGCGCTTTCTGAGCTCTTGAATAAGGGCTTGTTTAAGCCCGAAATAACATAGAATAAACAAAGCACATTAAAGTCATTGTTTACAAGGCGGGAATAGTTGTGTGTAGCGAGGACCTAGAGCCAGGTTGCGCGAGGGAACAGGGAGCGCGACCCCACGCGACGTGCGCGGCGCGCGTCCTATTTTCTACCGCGTGGCAGATTGTCGCAATCGCGCACAGACGTCGCTGCGCCAACCGTTAGTTACGACCGCTCCACTTTAAACCTCATCCATTTTAATTTAACAAAAGTGCCGGCCGATAGCGCGGAGGATGGACTCATATCCGTCGACCGCCGCCGCTGCTGTCGCCGGTTCACAACACACAACTGACTCATGATTCTCAAAATCATGGAACTAAGTATTTACCCTTACCCAAAACTGTCTCTTAGAGCGGAATAAATGTCTTTTAATATTATTTACAGTAAAAAATTACTTCAAAATAATAGAAGTAGTTGCAGCAATATCTACTCACCACGTAGCTAGAGGAAATCAGACTACAATATTGCTTCATAAAGGGTGGTAGAAAATTGTTTAATCACAACCACTTTAAGATTAAATTAAAGTGTGAGGAGGCAACTTTCTTATTTCTGATTCCAAATAAAATTCATAACAAATCCCTTGAACCTTGAAATCCAAATACAACTTCAAGCCAGAATTTCTAATATGAATAATAATATGAAGTGATTTAAGCACAAACGTTTGAAAACATGTTCTCAATGCGGTGTAATAAAAAGTGTAGACGTAATGAATACTAACACAATAGAGACATCAGCGATAAATTAATCCGTTATTGGATGCATGGTTACATAACGATCGACGTCGCGCGCCGGGCGGCGGCGGTGGCGGCGGCGGCGGCGGCCGGCATAAGCGATTACGCCGTGTCCCCTTACACAAGGTAGCCTGTGACGTCACTTAATAGCATTTCGTCTGCGACGTCGGACAGTCTGCCAGAGCCAAGTTGTGCACGCTCGGCACAGCATAGCTTCCAATATCTTGAGCGATGTCGATCATCATGCCCTTTCACACTTACAATCAGACGTACAAGTAAGAGAGAGAGAATGACTCTCCAATTCGACATCGCTGAATGTTTTGATAACGATGAGTGAGAATACACCAGCATCGCCGCGATGCCGACTGCGACTACGTGATTCGCGCCCTTACGTTGTGTTCACGGTTCGTTTACAATTCAACGTGACGTTTACTTCGTTACTGCGAACATGTTAGAATTGCAATATATTCTTTGATTATTTATTTATACCTCATGCTACAATAAGAATACTTGCGTATTTTGGGAATTGAATTATTTGCTAAACAATATATTCAATGTTTTATTGTTTTGTTGTGGTAGATTATTTATTATTTATGTGGTAGATTTGTCAAAAACATAACCGTTTCTTGGCAGTCGGGAAAAAACAGTTAATAAATTATGCAATTACGTATTATTTATATGTGGCTTTCTTTAGAAAAACAAATGTAATGTAGCAATAATGCGTGCATTGTTAACAAATAAATAATCTAAGCAAAACAAATGAATATTATATTACCTACGATTCCGAACATGTAACAATGACAAAAAGTTTTAGAATTTAGTAGCGTCGCCGTCAGTACTGTTGCAGTATGCAAAGGTTTGGGTACAGAAGCTTCTCTGTAGATATTTTAATCTCCCTTTTGCTAAAACGTTTGCTGTAAGAGAACTTAATTCTGAGTTAAGCTCACATCTATAGGTACCTACATGTATTTATTTGTATTTTATTTTATTTATATCTGTATTTTAACGTGAACAATAAAGAATTAAGTAAGTTTTACCCGAAGACAAAACTGAAGGTAATACTCGTAAAATTCCTGAAGATGTTATGATCTCAACTGAAAACACCCTCACCCGTTGAGAGTCTTGTGAATGCTATTTATTCTAGTTATCATTTATTATCCACAAAATACAAATAGCTGTTAAACACATATATCTCGATTCATTATTTTATTGCATCTTGCAGTTTTTCAGTTTTTTCCACCGTGACTTGCTGATTGTGTGATTGTAAACCTCAATTAAATACATACCACTTTTTATTTTTGTTGCATGTTTTTAGGATCTGTTCATTTAGGACTCTATATGGGTTATGCAGAGTCTTTATCTAGTTTTTAATAAAAATATAATACAGTTAAATTAACTATTATTTTACATAATTTGTAATGTGTTTTGTTTGTGTGGCTCTTAAATGAATGACAATTGAATAATAATTTTGCATTGGCATTCTATTATACTTAATTGAAATTCATTCAAGAGTAACGCCTCTGACCTGAGGGCTGTTTTTCGGAAATTGTTATTTTCACAGTCATAGGATAGGATCCACCGTGCAAATAATGTTTTTTTAAACACAATAAAAAAATTACATAAGTGGAACAATACCTTTGGAAACTATGTAACGTGGCTGTTGTCTACAAAACATATTATTTCAGATTTACATTATTTTATTATCTTATTCTAGACAAAGGTTATACTGGTTAATTGTAATTTTGTGTGTATTACCTACTGCTAGGAGTTAACAGCAACTAAGTATTGTACTAGAAAATACAAAAAAAGCTACTACTATTAGAAAGTATTTAAATTTGAATAAATGGTCTACAGTGTAAATTTTACTTAGTTACGTATTAGCTTGTGCAGACTGCAGGTGCGTCACAGGGCTCGGTGTAGGTATCATTAGGGTGTGCGTGCGGTGGGGGTCGGCCTTAACCTTGAACGCCACCGTCTGACCCCCGCCGGCGTCATCGCGACCCCTCTCTCCCCCCTTGCCACCCCCTCACAACCCCCGCGACCCCTTCCTTTCTCGTCTCGACACTCGATAAATGAAGCTGAAAGTCGTGTTAAGTACACGCAATAACGTCTAGTCATACTTTATTGATTAGAAAAGCTAAATTATGTTAGGTACGTGTATTATACCATCTTTACTAAAGATAAAGATAAAGATAAAGATAATTTTATTTTGCAAATATGGGTGATGACAAACGATGACAAAAAAACATAAATAGTACAGCCATATTTTACCATGTAGGCATGCAAAAGATTTTAAAAATAAAAACTTAACTAATTACAATTTTAAAATATTATTATTAATTATACATAATTATGCACTAGCTTAAAAATTCTTTTTCAATTAGGAACTCCTTAATATTATAATATGCTTTCGACACTAAAAAGCTTCGGAGTCTCTTTTTAAATAATGAAAGCGGAAGCTCTTTCCAAGTCTTAGGCAATTTGTTAAAAATGACTGGTGCCATGCAGTAGACACTTTTGTGCATAAGTGCAGTCTTGGCTGTCACCAAACATAGCACACTATTATCGCGTCTATTGCGCGGTGCTACATCTGATAGTCGTCTAAATCGACTTGGATTTGTCTTTACAAACACAGCTACTTCAAATACGTACAGACAAGGCAATGTTAATATTTTGTAATTTCTAAAGTACGGTTCACAACTGTCAGTGGGTATAAGTTTAAACATCGCTCTAACACATCTTTTTTGTGCCTTGAAAGCGGACTCTCTGTCAGTAGAATTTCCCCAAAATATGATCCCATACCGTAAATGAGATTCTGCTATCCCATAATAGGCGGTCAGAAGAGCATCCGTGTTCAATATAGGTGATAATGAGTGTAGAGCGTAAGCAGCCTTACTCATTTTCTTGCATAAAATAACAACGTGTGATTTCCAATTTAGCTTTTCATCTATTTCGAGTCCCAGGAATTTTGTAGTTTCAACTTGTTCTATCGTATCATTATTATATTGTATATTTAAGTTAATAGTAGGGGTCTGTTGTCTAAAATGGATAACTTTAGTTTTACTCAAATTTATTTTTAAATTATTTGCATCTAGCCAGTTTACCATCTGTTTTAAACTATTATTAATTTCACTCTCATAAGTATTTATATTTTTGCAAGCTATTGTGATCGTGCTGTCGTCCGCAAATAGTGTTATAGGTCGTTCAATAGATTTCGGTAGGTCATTTATGTATAAAATAAAAGCAAAGGGACCTACAACACTCCCCTGTGGTACCCCAAATAATACTTTACGCTCCGAAGACCGGAATATCTCTTCACGTTTACTAACCATATTAATTTTATTGACTTCCGTTATTTGTTTTCTGTTTTGTAAGTACGAATTAAGTAAATTAAGGACATTGCCCCTTATCCCATAGGCTTCGAGTTTATCTAATAGAGTAGCATGATGTACATAGTCGAACGCCTGGGTCATGTCGCAGAATATGCCACAAACAGGATTCCGTTGATCAACATTTTTAATTACATCGTATATAAAATCATAGATTGCCATATTAATAGTTCTGTGTGTCCGAAATCCCTTCTGTTCCTCACACAGAATGTCATGTTTATCTATGAATTTATAAAGTTCCCTATAAATATATTTTTCAAAAATTTTGGAAATAACTGGAATTAAAGATATTGGTCGGTAATACTCCATTAGTTCTCTATTTTCTTTTTTGAAAAGTGGCTTAATTATTGACATTTTTAAGGCATCAGGGTATATACCTGCGCCAATGCTTAGGTTAATAATGTGACTTAAATGACCGCTTATTTCCATTGACACATGTTTTAGAATTTTTGTAGCAATCCCGTCATATCCAACACTATTTGAATTGTTTAATGAGTGGATGATTCTCTCTATATCTCGTGGTATACTAGGGGCCATGAACATTGTTTTATTATTTGTATCAATTTTATTACATTTAGGTTTGCTAGTCACATCAAGTTTCCCTTGAACTTTATTAATAAAATAATTGTTAAATGCTTCTGCAATGTCATTGGGATTTGATAGAGTGCTATTATTATTTATAATTTTAGTAATATTAGATTTTGGTATGTTATATTTTGCACGATTAATAATTTGCCACGTGGTTTTGGACTTATTTTTTGAAGATTTTATTTTATGAATATTTTGCGCCTTTTGTGTTAGGTGTATAATTTTTTTGAGTAAACGAGCGTAAGTTTTGAAGGTGTCCTTATTATTTTTGTTTGGGTTTAATCTAGATTGCCACAAAAGTTTCCTCTTTTTTCGACTACCTATCTTGATTCCTCTAGACAACCATTTTGGTCTTTTTAAAACATCTATTTTGATCCATTTAATTGGAAAACACAAGTCGTATATTAATTTAAATATATCAAGAAATTTTTTATAGGCTTCATTCGGATCGGCTGTGTCATAAATCTCTGCAAAAGATAGATTTTTTAAATGATTTTTAAACTTAGAAATATTGTCAAGGCTATAGTCTCGTTTTGCCGTGTACCAATAATTTATGAGACATTTGGTTTGAACTGGACAGTGAAGTAGCTGTGCCGTATGATCTGACAGTGCCAATTCTAATACATCAGTTTTACACACTTTTCTAAAATTGTGAGCAAAATTGTCTATGCATGTCATACTGGCCATGCGAGTCGGTTGCTTTAATGCTAGTTTTAAGTTATAACTCATTAGAAGACATTCGAAAGCATTTGAATGGCTACTAGGTTTAAGCATGTCTATGTTAAAGTCCCCAGCTATTACAATGTTTTTGTACTTTGTGCGTGATATTTCACGCAGAAGCGTTTCCATTTTATCAAAACAGTAATTGAGATTATTTACATTGGGTACTCTGTAAATACAAACAACAATTATCTTAAAATAAGTAAGTTCAATTACTACTAGGAGTAGATACTAACGAAAAACCTACTACTTTATTATGTTTATTGACAGGACGTTTTTTATTTGCCTTTGTAGATAACGAATAGCTTATTTTTATATTTTATGTGATAGACAACCCTATAAATTTAGTATTTAGTTGTGTTTTATAAGTGTAGTATCCTCTTAAAAATAAATATAAATCTAAATTTTTTGATTCCAAACTTCAAACATTTTTATTTCTGATACAGTTAGTGTACGTTTGATCTATCAACGAAGCTCTAAAATCCGCTCCATCAAACCTTACCTAATTACAAGTAATATAACAATTTAGCGTTAAGCAGTTGCATGTTATGTTTACTGTCTGCGCCTCGATGTCTGAAGGCGGTCCAGACGAGGAAATATTTACGTACTTGCAAGTTTATTTAGTCTACAAGCCGCTTCTCACATACGTTCATTGAAACAGAATCACTGAATATGATGTTTAAATCTCATTGTAACAGTTATTGCTTCATTGAAGTCCATTGTGTGTCCAATGTTGCACTCTTTTAGAATATTGGATTGTTGAAATTGACAAAGGTTGTAAACATATCAGAACAATTAGGTACAGTATGTCACGTATTATACGAAGGATATGTGCATGTTAAATTCCAACAATATGTCGACATATAATTGTTACATGAGGTTATTGTTACGGTCGTGCTTACTGAAGGTTGGGCAGAGGTGAAACCTACATCGATTTTTGTCTTTGTAATTATTTTTTGTTTGATTATGTTTTAATTCGTAAAAATTAAGATAATACAAATTTTCAGGATTTTAGAGCTCTACAATCATGCACTGTCCTTTAATTTAACTAAAATATTAGGTAGAGGAATATTCTAAAAATAGATAACTGTTACAGATTTTTCATTGATCAGTTTCTGACAAATTTGTTGCAATCTGTCGAATTCACTGATGTCTAATGCAAATTGATAGGATTATATAGCCGAGCTGACCGCGTGTCCTCTAGACAGCAGACGGTATGGCGACCATGCGAGGTCGGCTGCACCTGACACACTACCATACAACATAATGCCGCCATATTGCATTCACATTTGACTTATAAACCTTCATACATGGCTTATTCGGAATTTCATTGTGATACATCGAGCTATTCCTGATTTAACTTGAATTTAATATTCCAACATCGTTTTACGTTTTATATATGGCTCTACCTTCTCTTTATGACGTTTTTTTAACTATGGAACATCCATATTTTTCTTATCTGTACTGCTTTTTCCCATGCAGGTTCGAAAAACTATACTTATGTATGTATGTATACATACCTAAATTATCTAAATCTAAATCTATCGGTCATCGTTTAAATACAAAATTTTATTGCGTTAGTGAATTGCACTAGTAAAGTGACTGCTCTTTTACTCGCTGCTTGGTTTTCAGTATCATCACCTTACGATTTTATGTAGTTACGAGATCTAGAAGCTAATGAATCGAATTTCAACCTACGCGTAGGTTATTATAGTGATAGGTATGCGTCTGTATTGATATACGTCTACGGGCAGACAAGATAAGTGACCGCGATCCACATTATGACACTAACTATTTAATGATTAAATTTGGATTTGCCTATAAGGTCAGGACTAAATTACTTCATATTAATTTCAATTTATAGTGTCATTTTTCCTTAAAGCAAAATATAATAATGCGTAGTTTCTTTGTTAGGTAATTACGCGAAAAGTACTTAGTTAACAATAAAAATAAATAAGTAATGTTTATGTGAAAGTATGCAAGCATTTCTAGAATTCTTTTACATTTAGTACCTATCTACAAAATGTATAAAAAGACATCCAAACATTCAGTTCATGTTGTCAGCTAATGCTAAAACTTTTAAACATGTTAATTATAAGCGTGATTACCACCCTTTTAATTTCTCAACTGGCCGTGTCTTCGGCATTTTACCACTATAAGAAACATTACTTGCATCGTGACTACTCAATGGAGAGTTCAGAATATGTATCAACTGAAGAATCTACGAGTTCAGGTAGATACCTATTTGTAATTATTTACGGTTTATTATTAGATTTATTAGTCTTTCAACCTGTAGATCAACTTAATGCAGTGGTCTGCTTGACATGGCTTCTCAAAACTTGCGCCATACCACCCGTCCTCCGCCAGTCTAACAGTCTGAACCTGGTATAAAAAGCAATATCTTCCCCCTTTTTTTAATGAGAACCAATATCTCTTATTTACCTTGACTCGTCCACAGAGAGTTCACAACATGCAACGAGTGAAGAATCTACGAGTTCCGGTATCGTTTTTAAAATATTTTTATATTCATTGTTTTAAAATGTTAGACTTGACAGGTTCTTATGTTTTAAAAATTTCATTTTAGGGGATAAATATCCAAACTTATGCCCACATGAAGACGAAAGCTTACTAAGTGATAGTGACATAAAATATACGATTGAAGGCATCGCTTCCAAATTACAACTTGAAGATAACTTACAAAGCAGCCACTTGCCAGATGCGGAGGAAGTTCGGGACCACTATTTAAAGGAACTGGATGAATTCCAACAACATATAGTCGATCGTCCATATCATCTGTTACACATTATGGAAGATCTAGTCGGCACTCGTCAGAAACTTGAACCTAAAGTGTACGACATAATGGCTCAAATCCAAGATTCTGACATACTTATAAAGAAATATAACGATTTTTCAGAACAGGCAGACATATTGTTACAGAAATTTGAAAAATCTAAAAAGATTTGTCAAATTAACTGTGAATATCCGCATGTGGAGTCAAGTAAGCATTTTTTTTTATTGTTATACTGCTGTTAACCTTAAGAGAAGTATTTTTTATTTAATATTTATGTAATTAAATAGTCGGTAGTACCGTCTTGATTTGGTAATTATTCTAATTACCTGATCTCGAGATTATTCTATTCATCCTATAACTGCAATCCTAATAACTTATCTATTCTATAGATGGTTTTTAATACTACACTGACTTAAATAACGTACAAATTATATCATAATCCCAAAAAAAAAAACCGTATTAATACTACCCGTAAGCAGTACAATTATAATTATAAACAATTTCAGGATTTGGGTATGACATAATTTCCTATCCTTCTTATTCCAAACATTTAAAGAACATGTCTTGTATTAGACTCAAAGACCTTATTGATTATGTCACAACAGAATTAACAGAATTTGGAGAGAGTTTTGATTATGAATTACATTGGAACATCGAAGAAAAAAAAGAGATATACGAAAACAAACTAGAAAATTTAAAAATCAATTTAAAAGAAGCCGCCGTAAAACAATTTGGTATGACCATGTATGACATTTTAAGTTTACAAGACGATTATCATCATTTAGAAAACTTTTTGCGAGAAAATAATATTTTTTCCGAAATAAATTCGTTAGAAGAAAACACTGCACAAATAAAATTAAGATTAATTGGACTGAAAAGGGGTGTGGAAAAGTACCGGCAATACTGCATGAACTGTAATAGTAAGCAACGGATTAGACGAAGTAAGTTTTAGTTTAAATTTCATCTTGTGTGACATATATTGCGTTTTAAATAAAACTCATCGAAAACATAATTATGTTCACTTACAGATTTACAAGATGCCACAGAATTACGATATGATTATAGCTACGACTCCAGTTACGATGAATCCGAAGAATATTATTTGGAACAATCTACTATTATCGATGTTTTAATCAGTGAAAAGAAAAATGAAATTTTGGATAAATTTAAAAGTAATTTTGATGATATTTTTCAAGAATTAGATGCAGAATTTGATGATCCTGAAGTTATAGACGAATATGTAACTAAACTTGAACCGATACAGCATGATATCGACTATCATGTAGAAGAGGAACAAAGCGCCATATACGAACTATGGACAATAATTGAGCAATCCGAGATATATGTAATACATGAATTGTTAATAGATTCGAAGCATCTTTTAGAGGAACTAGAATCTACGCATCATTTTATAAATAAATACATTTAGATAACATAAACATAATTATGTACTAGTGATGTTTATATTTAATAGGTATATTCTCTCCGATACAAAATAAATATTTAGTATATAATAATTTTATTTGTTTTAATTACCTGAATATAGCCCCTATGAATAATATTGAAATGAGTAGAAACACAAAGAACCTTTATATTTAACGTTTTGAAAATACGTATCCTTGTAAACGCATTCATAATGAAGGGTTACCGACCGGGGCAGATAGCCGATTACTGATTCAGCTTCTCAATAAATTTGAATAGGCATTGTGCGCAGACGCATACAAAAGTGTTGTACTTGTTGTAAATTAAATTTGTGAAGCGAGCGAGGGTTCAAGGAGGCGTTGACATCAATTTGCAGAACGTGTTATGATTGCCCTGCGACGTGTGCCGAGCATCGCACGTGCGCCGGCGCAACTAACCCCATATACCTTATTTCACTTACCGTAATAACCGAAGAGTCGAAAAGTTATTCTCATTATATATACCATGATATGTGTTAAGAATGTCATTTTTACTACAGTAGCACATAGTATTTCCACAACACCTTAGTCGGTTAGTGTAAGTCAAAAAAGCAAATTATAAGTTTGTTTTGTATGAGCCTTTTTTCTCCTATTGAAAATTATATTAAGATGTTATATTGTCTTAGGTACTAAAAGATATTGTAATTAAGAACTATCTGTGTCCATATACAAACTGTTAATTACTCAAGTGTCGTTTTAAGTACGCAATACGTATGTTTAATAAATACCTAAGTTTAAATCACATTCAATGCAAATCAAGGATTTGACATGAATATACGAATATGCGAATTAAATAAAATGATAAATGTGTACCTTTAAAGTTTGGTTGGACGAATATAATATTTTGTATTCACTTTGCAATAAGACAATACCTACCTATCAAGGTAAGGTACCTACTGTAAGAATTATATTTATTTAAGGTAATCAGCTCTACATTTCCTACGCTATTGCTAAAATTACCTACTAAATGACTTCTGCAGTTCCGCTCCACAGCCACGCGGTGCTCAATAATATTATTACTGTCGTGTAATAAAGGATATGATATGAAAAAAGAAAACCAACGGTTTTCCCGTCCCGGCTGGACGTGTAAGTCAAAAACGTTATTAAAATGCAGCATCACGACGCGACCGTACCGGAGCTGGGGTGTGCGGGGAGGCGGGGATGCATGGCCACAGACGAGGAAAACTAGTAGGCCAGTTACATATCTCGTTAACTACTTATTCTTATCCTCGGACGTGAAGGAATGAAGGTAAAATGGCCTTTGTTCAAGACAATAGGGAAAGCGAAGAACGTTATTGTTGTGATAGTCAGGTATTTCATTAAATACTTTAGTTAACTCGGCAAAGGTCGTGGTAGAGCAAGTACCAAAATTAAGTAAAAACAGAAAATATCTAGAAACCCTTATTTTTTCACCTATCCCTATCGCGATGGTACAATTAACAATTAATATTTAACCAATAACGATAAAATTCTGTCTAAGGAGACCATACATATTGGGCCCAAAATCGAAAGTACCGTATGAATCCTGAATGATCTCCTTAGGTCGAAATCACTAATGATTCTTTTGAATTTCTTATTCATAAAAATATTTCAATAAATATACGAAAATATGAATAATAATGAAACAGCTCTACGGACTCTACGGACTTGTTTCTCTGTCGTTTCCCTGTGTCGGTAGCCGCAGGCGGCATGCGGCGGCAGGGTGCATGCACCGTGCGTCCGCAAGGGCACAGGGGCGCTGCAAGCGGTGCGCCCTCGGCCGCCGTACTCCGCCCGGCGCGGCGCCCCTCGCTGCAACACGATGCTCCCACTGACAACCACACTGGGCTTAACCATCAATTTCTACACGTACACATATATCATTAAAGGATAGAGTTACAAAACAATATTCATTTATAAATAAATAATAGCTGTAGGTTCTTGAATATTTAAAATCTACTGCAACCATGAATGTATGGATAGATAGGTATACTTAGTTAAAGGTCAACTTTTCTGAATTTGTCAGCGATTTTTCTTATTTTGACTTTTTTTATTATGGGATGAAAGGAGACTGAAATTCGTAAAAAATAAATTCAAAGAATGTGTTATTTTTTATAATATATTATGACGTATTTAATTTTCTCACCGTTGCCCGAAAAAGGAGAGTAAGTAGTTATTAATATAAAATTTCTCGTGAGTTCAAAAAATAAGACAGAATTTATAAAAATCTTGAGAATTGATTAATCTTGAGATCTAGGAGAAATATCATGTTGATCAATAACCAGTTCAATATTTGTAACTAATTAAATACCAAAGAATACTCTCTCAGTTGAATACAGTCAAGTTAGGAGTTAAACAAAGTAATGATCAGTCGTGTTTGACCCCGATGTCACTGCAAGGATAATTACGGTCGTCGCTCGTCTCGTGTCGTGGTGAGCCGTCGTGATGCAACTGCGACCGTTTTGCACTCAATAACATTGACTGCTTTTTGCTACAGCCAAATTACAACTGACTTACAACCATTACAACTGACATTCAAATTATATTACATTTATCGACCTCAAGTCTCATTCTAGTGTGCCAATTATGTCCTTTACGTTCGTAAGCCATATAATTGCAATAATTTAGTACTTTTTGTTCTCCATTTGCCGCTACTATGTGTGTTTAATGCAGTAAGGTTTTATATGAGCCACGCAAATATTTAATTTACTGACTGTGCATAATAATAAAAACAAATGCATCAAGTTAAAAAGATTTTAAGACAAAGATTATAATTATAAGGGTATGGATTAACGATTATTATTTATACGATTTGTTTTTAAAGATAAGTGCAGTTCCTGTATTCGTTAAACATTTTCGGTGTCGGAATCGGAACCTACCCATCCATTATCTGTGTAGGTATACCTAATCAATGTATCTTTGTACGTAGCGCTTTGGTGGCAGCACAAGGTAATTTTCAAAAATACCCACCGTATCATTACTGTATTTAAGCTTGCTTAAAAAAAATAAGAGTATTTAAAAAAAAAAAAAATGTGTAGGTATGTGTATAACAGCCTGATTCGTGAGGAATAGTGTAAGTTAGCTTAATCTAAGCTGCATATCTCAACTAGCTCTAAATTTGTTTTTAGTTAACTGAGTCGGCAGAAAATGGAACTGCTTTATCCACGTGTGCTCACGTAAAGGTACTATTCCATCAGTGTCCTGAACTGTGTGGACACAAATGTTTATTACAGTCGACTTGTCAAGTAAACAATAAAACAATTCTAGAAATTTTAATAATGATAAAATTCAATAAAAATATCCAAATATCAACGTATGACAGTCAGGACCAACGGTTTAACATGCTTTCGAGGCACGGAGGGATATCGATATGTTTACAAATGGTCACTCATCCATGGACCAAACCTAGCTTCAATTACAAAGAGCTCCTCATTCTGAACTAAATGAAATAACTGCATTTATAGTAAAATGCGACAACAAAGTTGCAGAAGAGGGTGTCCGGAGCCACGAGC
Source organism: Diachrysia chrysitis (assembly GCA_932294365.1). NCBI lineage: Eukaryota > Metazoa > Arthropoda > Insecta > Lepidoptera > Noctuidae > Diachrysia > Diachrysia chrysitis. The sequence goes on from OW028653.1 coordinate 7,521,545, forward strand.
ACGAGCACTGCAGCTACAAGGTTTGTGTTTTAGCGCGCATCCGGCAGCGCGCGTCGATATTCACGCAGCACTGCCCGAACAGGACTTCCATCTTACTGCTCCATCAACACACTTCCTGCTGTGTTGTTAATTTAAAGTAGCGATCGACTTTTTGTTAATAAATAAGTACGTACTTTGCCGTGTTAGGAAATTAAGAAGAAATTAGGAAAAAAGGAACTCTTATAGGATCACTTGGTTGTTTGTCTGTCTGGCTGAGGATCCGCCTGTCAAGATCTTTTTGTCAAGAACCCGACCTAGTTTCATGTTGAAATTAATATCAGATACTCAGGATTATGGTCCCTTAAAACTGTAAAAAATTAAAGCCTGTAAATCAACGCCATTAGGACCAGTCGGGTCGAATAACTCAAAACCAGTAGGGTCTTTTTAGATTACTTTCCGTTCAAGATAGCAAAACTTGGCTGCCCTAAAATCGTTCATTTCTAGTTTTATAAACTAAAAAAAATAGTGTAAGTATGCGATTACAAACTATGCTGTTAGAAATTTGTTAGTGTCATCATCGATGGACAGAACATTTTTTCTACTGCAAAATTAAGTTTGTTTTTGAAGAATTACGTGATGATTTAGTGACGTTTAGCAAAATTTGTATGGAACTCTCGGTGTCGCAAATCAGACTTGCACACACGTATACAATATATAATAACGTAAAAAAAGTACATTTTACATCCAAACTTCACTACCAACATTCAGGTGCAATTATTTACTTTTACGTATGTATATGAGCAGGGGGGCACTATTTGTGCGTGATGAATTGCAATGCATTGCCACGCACCAACACAACACGCGGATGACGTAGCACGGCGGTACAGGTTTAGTCAGTAAGAGTCTGACACTACCCGTTCGCTCCCCCGAGTGAGCGGGTGTCCATGAGGATTCCCCCGTCCAAACAAAAAAAAAAAAAAGGGGGGCACTATTTAGAAAGCAGCACCGAGTAGCGAAAAAAAATCTGTCAGTATTTATTTTCTAGTTAGTTCCTTCCATTCCACTGACAGTATTTTTTTTTCAAGAAGACTTAATCACGTGTCCGCTAAACTAACATCAATTTTAAATTGGCATTGTATTGAAATTAAAATTCATTGTAGACTAAGGGCACAGTGTTTTGTAAATAAATAATGTGTCATTCAGTGCGCCTGCAATGTGACCGTGATCGACACTCAATTAATCCCATGTCCGTAAATTCAGTGGCAGTGGTACCTTACGTTACATGCAGTTAAAGCGTCTGCCACCAACCGTTATTTGAACATGACACATTTACAAAACAAATGGTTATCAACGGTGTACCTGCTGTTAATTGTCACCTTCTGACGGTTCAATGACAACATTTATTTTATACGTAACGTACCTCGTTCTGCTTAACTTATTTATAAAGTAAGTCTCTGATACGCGTAAAATTTTGTTCTTGTATCTACAATACATAATAATCAAATTAATATGTTTGAAGATGCAAAACATGCAGCGCCACACAAGTCACGTGTCATTGACAAAATTACTGGATATTTATAAACGGATTTCAGTAGCATTCAAACTTTTTACCTAAACATTGTTGTTATGTTAAAAATATATGAACTAATAAAGTGCATTATACTGTCCCATACATTGTAAGAGTGCTTAATTCATTTAGCAATAAATTCAGAATAAAATGTTATGTGTGCCTGAGACACAAACACGAAATTTATTTAACGTCAAATATTTTATCGTCGACCATACCGACGGGCAACGATAAATTGAGCCTTTTTATTGCCGAACATATTCGTGCATGAATTGCATCGCAAGCTTTGTCAAATATGCACAAAAATGCTTTCAAAAACGTCTTTAACAATGTTCTGTACCTGGCATGCGCTGGGGCCGCTGACCTCGGGTTTCACAATTTGTCCACACCATTCACTGACATGAAAGGAAGATATTATAATGAGCTCGTTATATTACCTTATACTAAATACAAGAAACTCCGGATTATTAAACGCAAATCACAAGCCTGTAATTTTATATAATAATCTGTAACTGTGACTCTTGCTTAATGCAATTGCAAATCCTACATGCCTGACTACTAGGTAGATACTTACGTTAATGCACACGAATAGTTACATTTCGTATTTACCTACTGATAAATTATTCTTACTTATTAATAGAAGAAAATTTGGATAACCACGATGGCAAGGCTGTTTATATTCTTAAATGACTAATTCTACATCTAGTGCAATTAAACTCCCTGCAGTGCCGAGCGCAGCATTAGGACCCCTCTTTAGAAACGGTCTCTATAAATCAGACGGACAGGAACGATTACAGGTACTTGTAAGAGCTCGTTTTATTTGGTTTATCTTCTAGTTCAGTAAATAGTTTCCCACAAGTGTACTTTTCAGGAGAAATATATTGAGGCGATTTATTACCTATGTTATGTACCTATATGGTACTATGGTACACTCCCATTAACCTTAAGTGTTGTTTCTAAGTTATTCCAACATTGTCTAGTAAGTACTAGGATTTTGGCGAATAGAGATATTCCTGCCTTGTCACTTATAATGGTTTTGCAACCATAAAATTATAGTCTATAGTCAAACTAAAAGTTTTTAATAATCGGTTATTATTCGATTACCAAGTTTCGTCTACCTCAAAACAGTTGAGTGCTGATTTACTTAAGAGCCCTTTAGCGTATAAAATTAAAGGACTCTCTCTCAGTTTAGAAAAGGATGTTTATTGGTACGAACAGTACTCGCTTAAGATCAAGGAACATGAATGTCAGTAACTCGCTACGAACGCCCTCTACCCAGGACATGTGTGCGACTGCGTTGTAATGCAACCTTATTAAGCTGCAATATTTCGTAGATTTCTCTTTACATGTCCATCGGATAACATAATGTTAAACTTTCGTAAGTGCTGGTGAAATCGGTGGCAATGGCCAGCGGGGGCGAAGGGCGACGCCCCGGGTGCATTGTACACTGGTGCATCGAATGCAGCGAGCAGTGGCCTGCACCCCGCTCCCCGCATACCTCGCCCCTCGCACCCCACACTTAGGTACATCAATTCACTCTTCTCGAATAATCCGTGCATTGACATCGCACTCAAAATTTCAAAGTTAGTACCTACACCTACATCGACATACAATGTGCACAACGTTGACCATCTCATTTGTTTTTTTTTTCATTGTACAATTTATTATTCTGTGACTTTATTACCTTAAATTTGCTAATATGACTAAACACAGATTACCCATATTAAATTCTTCAGATTTTTTCCTTATTACCGCATCTTCCAGAAATAAAACACACGAAACACATCACTGCAGTCTATGTTTAAACGTGTTTCATATATGGGATCTAATGTAACCAAGCTTTTTAAAGTAAACTGTTCGTGAAAGCATCCAAAACGTACCTGCTTTCTCTATAATGGACTGCATTCACCCCCACTGAACCAGTTTCTGCAGCCTGCTAAAGGTTAAAAAGGCTAAAGAGTAAAGCCTGACTGAGCCTAAACACACAAGTCATTTAATGTATATCGAAACTATACGTGATATATATATATATATATATATTTTTAACCGTGTCAATCTACCTTCATGAATTCGATAGCCCAATTTTCGAGAAAGGATAAAGACAATTTAACATTACGTAACTTGCCTTAGGTGAAAAGTAAGGCATGTGAAACCGCGAAGCACATCTAGCTATATATACAGCACAAGTGACTAAAACGCAGAGAGGAGTTTATACTTAGATAACTTAGGCCCACTTGTACGAAAAACCTAACTCCGGGTTAATTGCCAACACGAGGTTAAATTGACAATATTGTATGACAAACTGTTAATTTAATCTCGTTTTAGCATTTAAAATATAACCCGGGCTTGAACAAGCGGGCCTTAGATAACTAGTAGGTGAATAGTTCCGTTATTAGATTTCCTTACAACATAATGCATCACATTATTGTTAGGACCTCATTGTTCAAGTGTTTGTGATGAACATAAAATGTAGGTACACAAAGTAATGTCTGCATTCTACTTAGTGCAGGCTGTAGAGAGAGACGAGCGACAGCGGATTTCCCGTAGGCCGAGGCCGCGAGCTTCAGGCCGGACGAGAACCGCCGGCCGTAGACGTCTGGCTCTTGGTATATTCCACTTTGTCCACCTCACAGTCACATGTGGGTATTAAAAGTCCAAGAGAAAATTAAAATATCGTATGTAACTTGGTAACTTGGTTGGTAAGGTTGAATTGCTGTCTGTAAGAAAGCTGTAATAACTACTAGGTATAGTTTAAAAAAACAATTCAAAGTTGTTTGATGCTAGTGTCCTATTAAGCAAAAGAAAGGCCTTATAGCGCAAATATCTCAACCTAGTTTTTGACATTGCAATTTTAAAGAGTTTTGCATCGCACCAAGGATTTATGCGAGTTCATCGTTTTTTGTTTTTTGAATAAAATCGAATTGAGTTTTCAAAAATGTGTCAAAATAAAATGTAATTTTAATCAAAACCACTAAGGAGTATTGATATCAACTTTGATGCAAATCACCCCCAAAATTACTTTCCCGTTTTTAACCCCGTTAGGCGATGAGTTTCAACAAAATACGAAACACATCTTTCATCAATTCTGTTAAAGAATGTTAATGCAAAATTTGAAGTATATTGGGCCAAGGAATCACGTTATCCCATACAAACTTTGCCCCCGTTTTGCACCCCCTAAGTAGGGTAGAGTTTCGCAAATCCTTTCTTATCGGATGCCTACGTCATAAAAAGAACTGGTCCTCCACGTTTCAGGTCTCTACGATCAGCGGTTTAGGCTTTGCGTTGATCCGTCAGTCAGTCATCCAGGACAAAGCATATTATATGTAAAGATATAAATAAAGAAATCTATATTTTTACAAAACCATATTATAAATGCAAAAAACGCTTGACTAAATAGATAAAAACACGTAACATAATAATATGAAAATACAGAGGCTCTCCTGCAATATATATCCTTAACATTTTCTACATAGGTACCTATAACATACTGTTATCAAATACTTATGCTGTTTTTCAACAACAACATGGGTCAAGGTTATAAAATTAATCGTTCATTTACAGGTATTAATTGTTTAAATAATAGGTACTATATGGTTTTTGTATTCGGGTTTTTCTAGTAACATACCTTTTTATTTAGATGATAAGATTCCTAAGCAGGTACTAGAATAATAAAAATAATGAAATTGGTTCAACTTAGGTGAACAAATAAAATTATACAAGGTGATATTGTCTGGGTGAACGAAGTGGAATATACCTGGGTGGTGACACCGCGCACCGTTGCTGCAACCACCACGACACGCCTCACATGTCCCCAGACTGGTTTTGAAGCAACTTTTATTTTCCTTATACATTCTTAAAATGTCGAAATGATATTTAACTTTTGCCACTTTTACATTCATACATTTAATAAGACTTGGTTAAAGTCTGAGGGCTGAGAAGAATGAAAAGAATGAAAGAAGATTTTAAGGTAAATTAAAGGCATTTAACAGAATTATGGCACAAGAATTGTTGGCGTCAATAGTATTATTTCATAATACACACTAAATTAATCCCTTTCAAAATCGTTCAGATATGGAGGTTAATAAGATAAATAGATTCCTAATCATAACGTCGATGTGCTATTTGCATATCCATAATGATTCACCTGCGACATTCATTAACATAACGTACAACCTATATCTATCTTAAAATACAATCGGTAAAGTGTGTTTTAAATGCATCAACAGGATTCTGTACATTTTGAGAGATTTTCATTTCTTATATGAGTAGGTAAGTCTGTCTTTCAGGTTTTATTAGGACAACTTGCTGACATAGCAAAAAACTGGACAATCGCAAGCCTGACTTGCGCTCTGGGGGTTCTGTACAAATTTTGCTGATCGTCACGGTTAATTCTCCTCCAAAATCAAACTTATCTGTGTGGTTGAACTGGCACTGTAAAATATGTAACTGTAAATATATATTTGTAATCGCAAAAACGTATTTTTATGTTACAAAACTACAAATAACTTTTTTCGGCATTTCCTTTACTTGTAACGTTAACCTAGCATCATGTAAATCATGATTCAGGGACGAAAAGGAAAGTACCCTATGTATGTATTTATATGTATAAGTACTTCGTAATATATGGGAAAAAACGTTATAAATGGCTGTATTTTATAATTGCGTTTAAATAGAACTTGTTTTTTTTATAGCATCAAGGGACCGTAGACTTCAGTATTTGATATTAATTTCAACAAATACAACCACGCGTTCCTGACAAAAAAACCTTGACAGACAGCTAGACAGACCAATAACTAAGGGGTTAACCATAACGGTTACTTTTTCCATTTTGAGGTACGAAATATTACGGAGATACCATTTAAAAATATGTGTTATGTTTATATTTTAAAATGTTCACAAAATTTGGGTTAAGATACCTATTGTAAATTCAAAAATGTTAGCAATTGACATACTGGAAAGGGGTTAAATATCATCATCGACGGACCTTGACCAAAAATACTTCTATATTTGTTTATTACCTACTAGCGACTCGCCCCATCTTCGCACGGGTAGACAAATCATTAATGAATTATAGGTATGTACATATACCTATATATACCTTATTCTTGGATCATTCCATATATTTCTGAAAACTGCGTGCAAATCCTACGTAATCCTAATAAATAAATAATAATAAAGTGTCCGATACTACTTTAAAAGATTTTACAATATGTAAAGATATGCATTATTTTAATACATATCAACTTATAAGATAGTTTATAAATATTATTTACTATGTTAAAATCTGACTTAATAATTGCATTAGCATATTGCATTGAATAAATAAATAATTTCGTTGTTTCTAGACTATAAAGTCATTTGTACTTGTCCATAAACCTGCCACATGATAATTTATTTTAGAAATCTTACGACGAAACTGTATTATATTATAATTGTACGTATGACAACATCCCGTACTGGGTCACGTCAATTTAAACAAGACAATCGCTGTCTGCCATTATACGAATTATCTCACGAATTGCGGCGTCCATTGTCAACGTCGTAATAATAGCATCTGTAACAAGCATAACGCAATTCAAATAATCGACAACGTTTAAACAGTGTGTATACTAGTGAAATAAATTGGTAGACCGTTACTTGAATCGGTTCCGCTGTACAAACTCGCACGTAACTCGGCACGTAAGTCGCGTCGCGTCTCGCGGTGACGCATCAATAAATCCGTGTCGAGGCAAGGTCGGGGCGAGGGCGCGCGCCTAGTTCGCGCCGCCGCCGCCGGTGCCAAACAACGGGCAGACAGCGGGCGCGTGAGTCAACGCCGCGCACTGCCGCCGCTCCGCTGACCACCGACCGCCGACCGCCGACTTGTTTACGTGGCCTGTGACACCTCGTAATCACCTGACTGCAACACGCCGCGGTCTACTTATATATTTTATATTTGTTTATTATAAATACGCATATAATTAAAACAAAATGTGCAAAACTACTTCACGTACCTACACCGAATAATACAGTCGTTGTGTAAGTCATAACACGCTACGATAATAACACTAGAGTATTACCTACTTACAAAAACACTTAGCTGTTTACATTTTAGTAACAAAAAGAGGGTTATTCAGTCATCAAATAAAAAGAAGTGATAAATCTTACGAATATTACAATCACAGTCTTTATAAATGGGTGTGTATAATAGGCGATTTAATTATGTACCTAATTGTATCACCCATTTAACCATTGCCTTACTTAGGTACTTAGGTAAGTAGGCACATAGGTATTCTATAGGTACAAAGTCTAAAAAAATTTTACGTATATTATCAAAGCTAATAAACACTTGTTACTTGTTACACACAATTCTGTTAGTAAATTATACCAATAGTTTCAAATATAATAAAATAAATAAAGGTTTTCACGTTTGGACTCGTGATTGCGGGATCATCAGAACACTGCTGTTCCTAATTCATTTAAAAAATATTATCTAATACAACTGAACCGGTGGAGTCAATTAATACGAAATGCTTCTGTTCTGAACGTACAAAAACCTGTCTTTGTTTTTTATTAATTTGAATTCATTATACAAATTGGATTGTTTTCAATTTGCAGCTCGTAAATAATACTGCAACAAAATTTTATAGGTACATACATAAATTACAATCTTAATTATAAATAGGTACTTAGCAACCGTATTAAGTTAAAGTACATTTATTAAATGTTGTGGAATTAAAACACACTATACTGCTAGCTATATAGAGATCCAATACAAATGCACTGGTAAGATAGCTTTTAAATACACCATAACTGCACTGAGTATTTAAAAGCTTCATATATTATTATGTATTATTCTTAGAATTTACTCGGTTGACTTAAGCACAGACGAATCGCAGCAGGAAAAAAAACGCGACCTCAGAAAAAACGAGGCAAATGTCAAACAACAACATTGACTACTACGTTGTAAATAAGGACATAACGATATGTAAGGTCTCCTTAGGCGAGGTCTCAATCAGAGTACAGTAGATAAATAAAAAGCCGGACCACAGAGTGCATGCCCAGGATAAAGAAATGAAAGAAAGTAAGTAGGTTCAACTGTCAAAAGCTACACAAGGGTAGTATCTCCTCTAAAATTGTGTTATTTGGTTCATATACAATACGTGTTTCATGAATTGAACCCGAAACTTGTAACTGACATCTCTCGCTTCTGATGCTTATCAGGCAGACTCGTGACTGTAATACCGCTGTCACTGATACGAACGCCGAGATTTTGAATAGGAAACAAGGTGACCTAAGTAGGGCGAGATGTTTAGATAGCATAATATTAAGGCTGTCTTGGAGACCACGGCAGATTGCATATGCGGCCTTACCAAGGTTCAAGTGAATGACTTCGAGATGTGACAATACTTGAAACTTACTTTGTTGATATCTAGAGAATTTTATAATATTAATAATTTAAGAAGTTAGTTTGGCTTTTAATAAAGCCAATGTGTAAAAATAACAGATAAAAACACATAAGTATAACTAACGGTACATCAATGTAGACAATATGTCTATTAATACCGTTATAATTTAAAAGAAATATAAAGCAAAACGACACGCTTGTAAAATCGTCAAAATGACTATAAAAATTACATAATAAAAAAACACTCAAAAAAAGAATGATATGTGTCGACAGATAACGATACGTAAATTTTAAAATAAAATGCCAGTACCTTTTTTGCTATAAAAGCTTCTTCCAACTTTATCGAATAAGTTATAAAAAGCAAATTTATCATTTTTTAAGCTTATCTTTAGTTTCTCTTTATAATCCTGTTTTTATCTAATGAACGATAAGTCATCGTACTTCAAAACAATTATTCTTAGTACTTAGATATTAAAACTAATATTTTTGTTTAACTTGTTTAGAAGACGTAACATTAGATGCTGACCGCAACACCGTCGTCTCAATAACATTAGAAAAGAATAAATTGTAAAAAACATAGTAATTGGGAGCCGTCATGCTTAGTAATAATAATTCGTGTCTAGCGCAGATAAGCGCATCAAATATTATTATGACTGGATATTCGTCTCAAAACATTCTTGTGTACAATGAAATACAATGGGTTTATTATTATTCACTGTCTATTAATAGGTATCTACTGTTTGTTTCACTGGTCTGCATTTTTTTTGTCGTTCGAATTCGCATTCTGTCACACGTTTAATTATTACATCATCGGTTCACCAAGTCATTGGTTAACTGCCGAATTTGTTTAGGCAAAACATTCCGTTTACGATACTGGCTTTTTCCTCTGAAACATTTTGCTTTGATAAGGTAAACAGCTATCAAGAGCTGGGTGAAATTTCAGGTCCTTGAAGGCCGTACGTACATGTCATTGATGGATGTAGATGAATCAATAATTATTGTCGATAGATTATTGCATATTCACCAAACGCATATGAAGGTAAGGTTCCAAAAAACTGAAACTGAACTAGGTAATTGACCAATGTGTAATTGTTTTTAACTGCCTTGTAAGGCAATTTCAGGAGTTCAGAATAAAATGGATGCATGGTAGCATGGGTTGTTATGCAGAAGTTAAAAATTCCGGCTTTTTTGCTGTTTACCCATTATTGTATAATGTTTAGTTTTTTACGTTAGCTACCGAAGACAAAAACAAATTAAATCTTGTGTTAAAACTATCAAATTAGTTTTTAATTGCTTTGTTAAATTAAAGTTGCATAACGAAGTGGACTAAGTTATTAATCAAAGTTCATTAAAAGAATACATAGTGAGATTTAATAAAGTGTGATACAAGAGAGTAATAGTAGAAGCATTAATTTAAGTACCATCATAAATATTTGCAGTGTGAGTCGTCCGCATCACGTAACATAGCAGATAATAGGTGTATCTTTGACGCCATCGTTATCTACCCCGATAGCACTTGATACGCTATGTTCAGCCTGTCTGGCCAAATGTTTATTTAGTTATGTTATGCTCTGTCTACTCACTAATGAGGTCAAATTCACCTTGCGTAATCGCGCTGGAAAACTTACTTTGGAATATTTAATATGTAATCGCGCTGTCGTAAATGTACACATATTTAACTACTTACCATTTAAGGGCTATAGGTCATCTGAAGTCAGGCTAATGAGTTGTTAACTTGTAACTCTCTTTAGCTTCTAGTGTCCAGTTAAGCAAACAGTTTCTAAGAAAGTTTTTATATAATCAGAAATTTAGCCTAATTTTCCTAGATTGAATCTGAATAAAGAATGAACTAGAAAATGAGTGCTATGACAAGAAAGAGGTAGCGCTTTAAGGAATGTTTTTATAATATTTATTTATATATTATAATAGTCTTGTGTCTTTTATTTATTTAATCAATTAACAATTTTAAATATTTACAAACTTAACTTAACTATATATACATACACAAGGAATTATAAAATAAACTAATCTAATTAAACATAAACCTAAAATATGGCATCAAAAAATTCGTCCACATCGCTGTCCACTGGGAGTGTTCCCAAAAGGCTGGCCGCATTGTATGGCAATGCTTATTATAATATATTATATTATAATATAATATTACTATATTATAATAAAAATTATAATAGTTACTTAGGTTAACATTTTAATACCAGTTTTATATTTCATTCACGATTCATATTTTGGGGAAATTAGGTCAGACATTAGATTAGCGGTGTGAGTAATTGTCTTTTTTAATATACTCTACGTAACAAGGTTATGAGGGGACGCGACTGGGTCTTTCTCCATACTAACCACTCCGCGTATTCCGTATTCCGCTGTTTTTTTATTTGTTTACGCAAATTACAATAAGGTTAAACTCTACAAAATGATGTATATCTCCACTAAATTTCCTTACCTGGCGTCCATATCTAAAATGAGACCACCTTTCAAACTCATTGTAATTCTGAACAGTAACTTGTACAAATAGTTAGGCTACACGATCATACAAAAAACAGGTACTCAAACGACGAAATTGTACCTGACAAACACATTGCTTTTACACTATTCATTTATATGCATTTTTGGCTTTAGTGCTTAATTAGCTAGCATTTAATATTGTTTTGTTGGTTATTTAATATTTAATTTATTTAACAAATAAATTAATAATTTATTTGTAAAAAATTAATAAATAAATTAAACGTAACTAAATAAATTAAGGGTAAATCGTTTTGTGGATTATATTTATAACTGCTGTAGAAATGTAAATAATTACCTAGACGTGTTTTTGTCAAACTTGAAATCAAATTACTTTGAAAAGGCCTTTGCATAAAATTAGTCTCAGTCAAGCAAAATCAATACAAGCAATATGCTTTGGAATTCTTGATAGTTATTTCGTTCCTATTTTTGGCTGATATAGAAAAGACTTTCAAGCATATAATATTTACATGACCCTGGTAAATCCTTACTAATATTATAAATGTTAAAGTAACTCTGTCTGCCTGTCTGTCGGGCTTTCACGCCAAAACTGCTGAACCGATTTAAATGAAATTTGATACAAAGATAGTCTAGAGCCGGATGTCCTTTACATAGGCTACTTTTTGCCGCGAAACCGACATTCACGCAGTCGGAGCCGTGGAAAACAGCTAGTGTAGAATAAATACAAAATTCCTACCATGTTCTTACATGAAATGGTCGACTCCCAAAAAAATAGACATTGCATGAATATCGTCCAATAGTCACCAATGAGAACACACGCAAAGTTTAGAACATTCTTCAAACTGATCGTCGCTTGTTCGACTCTACACCAAAAATGTCATAATAACTTAACATTACCTAAACATTGGCGCTGTTCCACCATCAGCGCCATGATTAAGGTGTATGATACTTTACATTAACATTAAAATCTATAACCTACTTGATGTTTTATGTAGTACTTACCTAGTGTGTGTGTGAACTGTACCGTATATAGGTAAGTAGCGAGCGGCGGCGCTGCGGCGCTGGGGAGAGGAATTTGGCGGCCTTCCTGAAGAGCCTTCAGGTGACGCGACGGGCCGTCTAGACGTCTGGCGCCTACCATGTGTCGCAAGCCGCATACGCATTCACGTGACTTAATTGTCGGGTCACTATTGATGTCATAGATACCATTCTAATTAATTATCTATTAAATTACACTATTCTATTATTACACCGATTACGCTACATGCGTATTTGGTGTGAACTGAATAATTTGAAGGCCTTGTAAAATGGATTGTGCTGGCAATAGTTAAATGCGTAAGTTATGGAAATTCTAGTAGGTAAGTACGCATTTCATTAGTAAGTATTTAGATTAAATAGTTTTTTAATTTGTATACTTAATATTCTGTTCCGCTGAATTCGATCATATTCACTAACTTTAATGTGTAAGTACTTAATTACTACTACTAATCAGTAGTCAACGGAAATTATAATAAACAGGTATCTAGCTTATTAAATAACACGAATGATAAACGTAGACATCAATTTAATTATTAATCAAATTTAGTTCGTCATATAGCTCAACTAAATGTGATTTCTACTGGTATTTCTATTGAAACTATTATGTCGGTAGACACATTTTTCTCAGGCAGCGAAGCGTAGCGTCTGGCTAGATTCCATACACCGAGGGCGAAAGCGGACGCCGCATTCGATGGCTGCTGGTATACAGGAAGTAGGTACATTATTTAGACAAAAGTGGGAAACAGTTCAGTCTGTCTGTGTTTTGAAATAGAGGCGCAAAACGAATACATAAAAGCATATTCGTAGACGTGTTTACACGAATCTACTTTCTGCAAGCTAAAGTTAAGGCAAGGGAATATTTACCTACTTGTAACATATTGGTATACCTATAGAAACAAAACTTTCCGGCAAAACTTCACATTCCGGCAATACTTCAAATTTATTTTTTAATAAATAAGCAAGTTAAATTTTCTCAATTTTGATTTATTTTCATTTTTCTAAATACATTTCTTTAAAACCTGTTTTAATGCAAGTATTACGCATATTACAACTGTCGTGATCTCGTGGAAGTCTTCACGCAACCGTAGCGTCGTATATTGATTGTGTTATTCTTTTTGGTGGTGAATGTGAATGAATGGGCGCGTGTGTATCGCGGCCAGGGTCGGCTCCCGGTTCCTTAACTATTCACCGCCGGCGACCGGCCAGTGGCCGTGACACTACTAAACAATAAAACTACAGTTACTGGCTTCGGCGAATCTTTGTATTTACGCATTTATCACTTCACAATTAATATTTGACTTTGAAGTTTTGTTTCCTACAGACTTCTTGCAAGCATTTCTAAAATGACATTACATTTATTTTTTCATAGATAAAAATAGGAATATCAACTGTAATGATCTTAGGTCACAGCTATTCATTTTTACATAACACAGCTTACCTACGTAAATGTTATGGTATCAATGTACAAAGATTAGAGATAAAGCTATTTTTATGACTTCAAAGATATCACAATCTCTTAGGAATCTTAGTAGTAATAATTTTGTACTCGTCAAATGTAAACAATTAGGTATATTTACGTAACATTTACTGTCACTTAGTGTTGATTTTTTATGTCTAACTCTGTAATGCACGTCATTGGAAACAAAGAATGACGAAAATATACTTATAATGCGCTTATTGCCTTACGCGATGTTTACCTAAATTACCGCTCTCTTCTACGCGTAACTCTGTCTGGCGCGGCGCGTTAGATTTGTCTATAGGCATGTTGCTTACGACAACATAATTTTTATTACTTTATCTAATAATAAAATACGCATTTGGCGGCTACCGGCAACCTACTAACATTCGCCTGCCAGAGAGGCGCGCCTACCGAACTTACCTAAACTGCGGGATGAAACTGCTCTAGGTTACAAAATTTGCATAATCACTTTATGCAAAAGTATTATTAACCATTTTGACGGGCGCTGTTGCCATCCGTTTTACAGTTTTAAATTGGGATATACATTATGTCTGATCGATCTAACAACTCTGGACGAGCAACACCAATATGTATGTAAATCAACCGAATGGCCAGATATTGATCACTCTATATCCAAATATACAAAACATCAATGTTTTATCGTGCTTATGTGTTGTGTGCTATGAATATTAAAAAGTTCGATGTTCTATGATGTGTTGTATCTTCGAGACAGCGTTCAGTCATAAATCTCTAAAACAAAAAGTAGTTAGGTACCTACTGAGCGTAAATCAATGATTAGCACTTAAGCCATGGTTTATAGTCAAACTGTTGTTTACGTGTTGTATGATTTGTAGAATGCATCGTAATGCTCATACTTGTGTCATTAAAGCGCGTATTAGACAAATACATGTAGTAGAGGGTCAATGTATTTTCCTCTATCAGCGGTATTGACGTATGATCGGGTGAACCACTAGCCCGTTTGTAGTCTGTCTTACTGACTAAATTAGACAAGCTCACTATTACACCGCGCCGAATATCACACGCTAACTCACTAACTAAATCATTCGCAAGGCGTACGTGGTAAGACAGTTAACGCGGATGAACGCACTTTTATTGTATAATTAGCCTTACTCTTATTAGGTACACTAACAATTTTGTCTTAACAAGACAAAATGAGTATCGCGTGGTCTAATAAGCGCCTAACTATTTCGTGTCGAAGTCTGCGCGTCTAGACAGGTGTGCCCGTTTCTTCGGACAGTCGTATCGGAAGGCAACGTGAATGTTAAATTGACCGCAACGCATTATTAATGTGAAGAGCGCCTAGTTTGCCTCTAATTGTGTAACCATTTATTCTAACTGCCTAAGTACAAATGTGGCAAATACATTAAACTAAGTTAGCGTAACGATGGCAATATACATGATACGTATATTATACCTAGGTACTCCGTTTTCCGCCTATGTTACATTTAAAGTTTGAGGTTTTTTTTGTAATATCAGATGTTTTGTACTTAAACTTTTGCCAGTGCATTACTATTATAACAATATAATGTTATTTCTGAAATATAACTTGACTTATCAGAGAGATAGTTGAGGATTACCTCTACTTCTAATAAAAAATAAGCACGTATCTGGCGCCTCTTGAGTCTTACTGGTACTTTCATGAGTACCTGGTTATAAAATTTAAAACATCTTTACTTATCACAAAACAAGTACACAGTCAAAAATCATTTTTATCTAACATGTGTCATACTTTATAATGTAGAGACATCGGCGTCGGGCGGGAAAAGATAACGTTTATTTTAGTTTGTGACACATCTTGTAGCATGCATCATATTTTGATTAGGTCATTGTATTATGCTACATGTATTTGTCGATATGATTATCCTACTTCAGGTCACCTTATGAACCCCTTCCTAAAATACCTGAAACTTAGACTGAGAAGTAGAATAGACATCCTTATCTTACATTATCAGCGCAGAGAGTAACGTAGTGAGTATGAAGATTAGGTTTATACATACTTACATATTTGACTGTCCGTAAAAATAAGAACTCTAGATTATACTTTATTATTGTCAAACATTACATAATAACTTCATTTACATTAACTTATTTTTTTTACCAGGTATTACATTTTGAGTGTCATTTGGGAGGCCTCAAACTTTACTTACTCAAATTTTCTATAACGTTAGCTTACAGAATAAATAAATAAAGGTTTGAAAAAGATAAGGATAAGTACTTAATTCTTTTTTAAACGTTGCTTTTTTATACCATACAGAGTTACGCATTTAGATTATTTTTAAAATGTCAATATAAAATTAAGTGTTCCAAGGACATTATACAAAGCTTTACCTTTCGTACGCTGAACTAAACAAGTCAACTTTGTCACTATTCTAGATAATACAAATACCTCAATTATATTCGTATCCTTTTATTTACGCGGCGTCTGCCGAACCGGTTACTCGTGTTGTAAAAGGGAGACACCCTTCTTAATTAACATTGTCCCAATTTACGAGCTCGTGTCCTATTTTACTTAGGATCATTTTCTTCCACAATCCCGAATACGTTGAGTTTAAATTGTCTGAGATTTTATTATTATTAATTTACTAATTTATTTTTTAATCTAGTTACATAAGTAATTAACGCTGTAATAAGAAAATGAAATTATGTTTTAAAATTTACGCAATGGCATTATATAAGATATCTAATTAAAATCTGTGCTTGGTTTTATAACTCGCGCCTGCGTAAAATAGGTGAATAAATTAACTGTAGTTTACTGTAGGTACTACTATTTAGCAACCTCAAAAAGTCAGTTGTTATCCTATAAAAGTAGAATAATGTAGGTAGATAATACATTTAAAGCCGGATCATAATATCGCACTATCATGCTGAATATTACTTTGTGTTTCCTGGTAAGTATACCAGACGTGAAGCAGACAGTCTCGAGTAACAGATTGCCAGACAATGTGAAAGTTAAAAGAAATCAGTACCTAAGGATCACTTCACTTCGTATTAAAAGTAATACGACAGACAAACACCTAATTAATATAGAAACTGTACCTAATTTGTAAGAGCTAATCATTTGTTAAAAACGAATTCTATTATTTTCGCTGACAGATGCCAAAATTTATGATGAAAGCTTACTACTCTCTAATACATCAATGAATGATATAAATAGCCAATCTTTTATTAAAGACGTCATTTACGGATTTACATTTACTTTCAATAAAAATTAAATAAATAAATGTGGACAATATACATTGCTCTGAACCCAAAGTAAGTTAAATAAAGCACTAATTTTATGGAATCAGAGCCAACGAAGGTACCACAAACACCCAGACCGGGATCAAACCCGGTACGTCAGACCCAGCGACATCTTGAAATCGTGTACGCCACTAGACCGCGGAGGTCTAGTGACGCCTAATAGTACCATACAAACATAAATTCCTCTATGTAGGAATATTGCCGATAGCTGCTGTTCCGCAAACCTAATAAAATTGATAGAAATAAGTACTTAAATGCCTTAACTTAATCAATATCCTGTCCAATGACACTTATGAACATATTCATTGTTTAACTATTGTGTCTACTAGCGGGACGGGGAGTTGTTAAGATTCGTAAGTAAGTCGGGAAGATTAATGTAACTAGATTTACTTAACGACGAGTAATAAAGACGTGACAGGTTGAAGTATTGCCTACGGCGACATCTGTGTCCCCACTATATGACAATATTGACTTGTTTCTGACTTTTGGTGTATTTATAGGAATGTAGCGCACAAACAAACATTTTGAATTACTTTACCTTAACTAATTCTTAAAGGAACTTTGCAGCAGGTAACCACGTATATTAATAGCGATTGTGTGTATCCCTATGACGTCAATCAACGGGCTGAGGACGTTTACATTAACGGTCCACGTAGCTACTAGCTCAAACCTTTGTCTAATAGAATAGTCCCCCTATTCTGACAAGCACATAAAGGGGACTATTCTAAACCAGATCTGGTACATGTCTCGTATCGTGCAGCGCATTTGTACGGTAATTTACGAGCGGTAGCTAAGCTTAGAAAGCAAAATGACTCCATTGTCACGCATAAGTAATATATTTGTGCGGCCTACATTTCGTTACAAGCCTGCTTAGTTAAATAATTATGCATTGTTACGTAAAACCGTCTACAGTTTACGTTGAAACTAAGATGGAATAGTCTTTTCGTTGAGAATTGTGTTTATAATGCGGAGAAATGAAGAAAAATAAAAATCGTGTTGAAGTGCTTGTTGTGAGGAATTTAAATATATTTTTTTATAATTTTAATAAAAAAAGATGTTTAGATTTTAGATAAGTTCTTAAACAACAGGGACTCAAAATTAAAAAAAATAATAATTTTTAACTTTAGATCAATAAAAACCCATAAAAAGTCTGTGTAATTAAAAGTAACAGGAAAATTCTCAATCAATACGGAACACTTTGAGCGCGAGTTTAACTCGCACATGTCGGTTTTTTTATTAATTTAAAAATATTCTCATTTTGACCGGGACTAAGGCGGCATCACATCACAGCAGTCGCCTATGTATGTAAAGACACATTAACTGCATGCATTTATAGACCACAATAGCACATAAATGGTAGCTGTCTCGCTGTCTGAAACCTCTACAATTTTGCGTCCCTCACTGACAACGAATATACAAGTTATTTATCGTTAGGTACAGCTACTACGTGCCTACTGAAGTCTTGTTTTTGTTAATACTGTCACGGTTTTCTTCGCAGTCGACTAACCTCAATATCCAAAAATAGTCAGTTAATAACAACTTTTCTATGTCTTTGATTGCAATGTGTGTCTATGTACTTCATGTTTACTAGGTATGTCAACGATAAGGTTCAAACAAGATAAGCCGCAGACATTCTCTAAGCCCTATCGTTATTTTGTACAAACATTTGTAGACGTCTGTACTCAAAACAATATTTATGTACTCAGGCTATATTCCACTACAAGTGAACTAAACCGGCCTAAAACAGCCGGTCCTTACATGTTTACTTAACGTTCAAAGTGAGCAGCCCACTGGATTTACATCACGTTACCTGCTCAATGTAAATTGAAATTCATTGAGCATTCCATGAGAGGAATTGCGTACTAATATGATGCATCCGTGTTACGTGTTTTATGCTCAATAAAGTGTATCATGCGCGGCCTTTCAGACTCCTGATTAGCATATTTTCTACTCGCTTTGATGCCAATACTATTTAGGGATTATTACAACATGATGAATACCTTATTATTCTCTACTTTATGTCTAGTCTATTAAGTCTAATCTGTTGTTTAGGTTTAAAGTTTTTACATGCATAGGTATAAATCTATTAATATAACGAAAAATGATGTTTACATTTAACTGGTAAATTGAAATATGGTTGCATATCTAAGAGACGTCTAGGTAATGTTTATCATAATGTTCAAACACTTTACTCATTAACAATTCATCTATTGACACATCAATGACTGCCGGTACTCACGTACCGGGTTCATTCATTAATTCAAAACTGTTATTTGTTTTGTTAATTATAGACATAACCGGAAACTCGTAAAATACACGGTCGGCAGGTATAGGTACCGTTCTTATATTAATATAGTGGATTTTTGTAGAGTGATGCTATAGAACCGTATGCATAGGTATTTAGTATTTACCTAGGGATTTTTGAGCGACAGCTGTTTACTATCAGATGAGGTGCACTTGCTTGGTCAAGCGGCGGCGAGGGGGATGGGGCATGTGTATACTGCGGTGAGCGGCACCGATTGAGTGCATTCTAATGCAATTGTTGTGCATTGGAGAGCACGGGATGTGGTGCAGCGTCGATGGTGTGGGCCGGAGCAGGGTGACCGGTGGCCGCTTCGGCGGGCCGGGTGCCATATTCGGTCAGTGCACATTGTTGTTTACCGGCGCGGTATCGCGAGGCCGCGTGACGTAGCGTCTAGACGGGCGCCTGCCCGCGCCCCGCGTCCCTCGCGCCATGCCCCCGCCCCGCGCCCCTCACCGCACTCCCCCACGCCCCACGTCTGCCACCCGACAGCTATGCACTGACTGTTTCGATCACCAGCTTATCTTTTCAAACGGTATTGCTGCAATGTACCGATGCACTCGACGATAACGATCGAGGGTGACCATAGCCGACGCATGACGACCTCTACCACGACTCGTCACATTAACTGCCACGACATCTACACTCGCCTGTCGTCCAGGGAATATCACTGCGTTACGCCTTGACTTCATCAAGCATAAACATGCCATAGCGTCGTCATAGCCGTCGCTGTTGACATAGAATGGTTTATAGGTTAAAAATAGAGATTTTCGACTATAAAGATGATTTACATAACTATTATATTTAATCCAATACTTAATAATGCTGATTACTTATGTACAATGTTCACTGATAAATTATGTAGTTATCTGTTCGCAAAATAGAGGCAGTTAAATTATTTTAAATATTGATTAATTCCTTAATTTTATTTTATAAGAATTAGTTGATTCGTGTTGCATGATCGACAAATGTAAGTATAAGTAGTGTAGTATTTTACAAATTGTTTAGTACTAGCGATCCCCGAGATTTCGACCGCGTGTTTTAGTTTTATGGGTTTTTGAGGTTTTGTGCGATATAATTTTGCCTAATTCCAATTAAAAAAAACTAAATTAAAATAGCCTATACTATTCCTCATAAGTCAGGCTACACAAACGGTTTCATTTTTAATCCGAATGTATATTCTATTTTATAATTTATTCTAAGAGTTTTCCTGTTGCATAATTCTTTCACAATAAGGTGTAAAATGACGTTGTAAGACTTTCGGTGGTCTGTGAAATGGAGATGGATCAGTCACTTACTATATCTATTATTACTTAATATCCAGCTTGCATATAAAGCGAAACTGCTACAATTTTTAAAAGCAGTTACTTATTAAGGTATCTTTTATAATCATATTACCTGCATTGGCCAGGAAATTGGTAGTGCAGGTAATGACCTGCTCAATGGAGCTACATGATAAAAACAAGAAATGTAAGTATGAAAAATTGATCTTTGACTCAAGTGATGCCAGGCGCACTTCGAGTGGTCAACATTTTTGGTTACTTACTAATTACCATTTTTAATGACTGACTAACTTTTACACAACTGAGACTTTATCATCACAGCAAATGAAAATAATTATTTCAAAGTTTGCTACTTTATAAATTAGAAGCAAATGCAAATTTATTTTACAACAGATAAATTAGAAACTCTACTCAAATATTAACTTCGCTGGATGAGTCTGAGATCTACATTACGCATTGTTCTTCTTTTACTTTTTACAATTACATAAATAGTAGATAATTATAAATAATAATCTGATAACCCTTTTAACATAATTCATAAAATCATATTGAGATAAGGACATTCGCAAACATAAATTAGCAACTCTACACAAAGACTCTAAAAAATTAAATGCGTTCTTAAATCGTACGTAGAAAAACAATTCTCACGTAAGTAGATTGTACGCGCAAATTATTTTAGCTTTCATTGTACAAACGAACAAATGACCTAGACAGAGTTATCACGTCTGTCTGGCGCATAATTGTCTGCTATGTAATTAAACTCACTCTATGAAACAGTAGGTACCTACCCAATTTCTAGCAGTTTATAGGAGTTTCCGCTTGGTGCCGCGGAAAATTCCGATTCCATCATTAAATATTAATATAACTTAATTTATTTTTAATACACCAACAATTCGAAAGGTATTTTAATTAATAGAAATAGTTTTTGGTTCATAACCTATAATTTGGAGGAATCCAAGAATGCTTCTGGAAATACCCAGTTGCGCTAAGTTTGATGTAAAATTTTAATTGCAATGATTAAAGAATTTTAATCATGTAAACTTAGAAATAATGCTATTATCATAAATTATTATATACCTTCTAGATCATGCCTTCTAGAATGTAGATATTTCTTGTTGTTTTATAATTAGGCATTTTTATCAAAGATTTTTTTTATGACACAGCTTTTACTATTTTTTTGGCTAAAAAATAATATATATAAGCCTACATTAAAATTACAGTAGTAATTCGTGATTGACCTTATATATATATGTATTATACAAAATTTAATTTAAATTTTTGATTAAATTAAATGTGCAATATTTAATTTAGATTTAATGCTCATTAAGCATTAATTGATGTCAGCAAAGATTGCAAAATTGCAAAGTGCAGCTCAAGGGCCAGTCGCTTTCAATTGAATAAATCGTTTGGCTGTATCAATAACGCGATGGACATTTGTTAGCGGTACGATAGTTTGTATTGGTAGTCGTTACGAGTCGTCGCACAAACGAATGGCCTACAATGACATTATAGCGCTACTTGTGAAATCAATCCTAAAATTGTAAGTCTGTATATCGTTGAACCAATACGCAGTTTTTATGATAAGCTTCTCCAGAGAATAAACAATATCATAATGGTTTAATCTTGAATCGTTAAATCTTGTTGTTAGCTAATTAATTTGATTGATAAGTCCCAACTACTGCCGTTTTCTTCAATAACATATTAATAGGTTCTTAGTGTTCCTACCCAAAGCAAAGCTAAATATTTTATTCTATGCATTTTTGGTATTTTCGAATTTAAGTTACAAAAATGAAAACTCTATAATAGTAATTAATTTTGTTAATACTAACGAATTATCTTACATACCTACTTAGTTTTCAATTTAAAACTACGCAGTTGTATCGGTATTTATACTCGTAAATATCGTATAATTAATCCATTATTCATTTAGTCATTGTACCTCCGAAATTAAAATTAATTAAAAATTCTTTAAAACCTCTCCACATCCATTCATACTGTACATGTCAGTGTAATACACACATATATGTACAGGACAAGCTCTACATTTTAATAGATAAAGAAAAAATATGCACAGAATATGAATGAAAAAAAAAAATAGTTCGGACCTAAAAAGAATTATAAACAAAAAAGCTTATGTTACAATTTTCTTAATCCAAACACCAAAACATATAGAAACTACGTTTTGTCTACAAATTATATTACAAAGAATTACCACACAATGGATTAAATGGCGATAACAAGTCAGCTGCCTCATTGCGATTACGTTATCGCATGTGCTTTGTTCTGGTAGATAACTGTGTCTGTATCGATCATCTAGTAAATTACACATCCAATTGACACACATCGTCGCGCATTCGTGAGGACGTCAAGAATAAGATTTTATTATAAATGTATTGGAGTCAGGCCTCTGGCTTCACGCACTGCTGTCGTCGAACATTGGCACCTTGTTCGACGTTAGTACTTTCTTAAACACAAGCTTTTAAATCAGCTAGGCTCACAGAACTAATGAAGATAAATCAAACAAACCTAAAACACGATGGGATTGCGTCATGTTAGAGTTCCTACGGCCACCTTTTGGCTCCATCATCAAATCAACTCGAAAGTAGTATAATATTTTCCTGTCACCAAACTATTATAAGTATGCAAAATTTTATCTCATTTGGGTGTCTAGAAGTAGTTATAACTTAGCTTGCAAGATTTGACCTCAACAATTATATATATCATACATTGCAAGTTAAATGAAGAAAGAAAAAGCTTGTAATAAATATAGAACACCGTCGCATGCTCACACCTGCTTAGATCTAACAACAGCGACTAGTTTGGAAATAATGATAAAGTTTTCTGCGCCTAATTGTGCTCAATGTGCACGATTCATATTGAATTAAATTACACAATGAGTCAGGGTATAAGTTAACCTTTGAATGCCCTTAATTTCATTTAGTGAACATAGTCCGCTTCCGTTAAAATTTGTTGTCTTCGCTGAAATTCAGTTAGGAGTAATGTCAAAATCCGCTTAGACCCGAGATTTTTCTATCATACCCTAGATTTATATACGTAACGAAGACCATCATTATACAAAGGGGAATTACCGGTCTCAAGTGCCTGTAATACTGAAGTATTTTACCATGAGAATTATCTATCAATAACTTTTTGTTAAGCTGAAGTCATTTTGTCTAAAACAATATACTGATGACTTCGGCTTAACAAAAAAAATCTCGAAAACTGACCATACATTAAACAAAACTATACTTTAGGTAAATATTGCAAGTACCTAATTGTGTTTTTCATCATGGAAGGTATAGTTAACGATTTTGGTTCAACTTGGTTCTCTTATGTGATTACGGAGTTTACTGGCCATCGCAATAATTCGTGAAATCAGCTCCCACAAGAATGCTTTTGTTCGCGAGCTAATATGACAAACATCCTTCTACAAAAAACACAAGAAAAAAGTAGTACGTTTGAAGTACTTTCTGAATATTTGAAATTTCTTTTGAAAGACGTCACTACAAGTAGTTACTTTTTTACAAGTTGATCTTGCTAATGTATGTAGGTATGTATGTTTAGGTCAAATCTTGCAAGCTATATTAGAACCACTTCTAGTCATCCGATCGAGATGAAATTTGGCATACTTATAGAAGCTTGGTGACAATTCAATATTATGGTACTTTCAAGCTGGTCTGATAATGGATCCGGAAGGTGGCCATAGGAACTCTTTAACAAAACGTCGCAATCTCATTGTGTTTAGGCATTGTGTTGCATTTGTTTCCACTAGTTCTGTAAACCTAAGTGATTTCAATGTTTGAGATAAAAAATACATTTAAAAAAAAACTTATTCCTCACCTTAAATCAATCAATGCAATATCAGCTGTATACCTACCTATATGCAGTCATCTCTTTGATTGTAGATTATGATATTATGAGTTCGTGTCGTATTTTCGATCTCTATGATCTATCGCAGATGTCATTTGCAAGTTTCTTAAAATATTGCCTTAGTCGACGTTACTTTATCATACATGAGGTTAAAACATGATAAAACAAATAAGTATATTATGATAATACAAATATGTATATGGCATTTGATGAATTATGAAACCCGTTGTGCTTCCAAACACACCTATAACTAAGTATATAACTAGTTGACACAATCCGGGAGACATATAATTAAATTGGTTTTATATTTGGACTGTTTATAATGATGATATTGTGATAACTTTTTCAGATCTTTTACAGGCCTACAACTAAAAACGTACCGTTTAATGTATATAGCGGTTTAATGTATATATAGAAACAACAAAAAATATTGAATCCAAGAACTATTATTTTAGGTTTATGTTTAATTAGATTAGTTTATTTTATTATTCCTTTTGTATGTATCTATAGTTAAGTTTATTTGAAATAAATAAGTACATCCAAGAACAGATCAAAAGTGTTAAAATATTTTGCAGTGAAAAAAAACCTTTTACGCCTTCTCCAGAGTATATTCTCTCAGTATCAATAAAGCTTTAGAGCTTGAATAAGTTTACAAAAAAAATATGGTCTAAAATCAAGACTAGATACTGAAATACTCATGGTGGACAAGCTATACCAAATGGACAGTTATGCAACTCAGAGTAGGCGGGGCCGTGTCGAATAGCAATACATGATAAATGTGTATTGTATGTTGTTCATGTGTGTGAGTGAGTGATAGATGTGTGCCGCAACAGCCTTATCATATCAGCTACATCGATATCGTCTGCTCTTCACGCTCACAGCGTAAATGTATTGTTATCAGTTTTATACTCGTCTAGGTAATTTAATACATCGTTTGTATCCGGTATTAATTTTGTGTGAGGAAGCGATGATATAACTTTATTTTCAGGAAATCCATGTGTTTCCCTCTCTGATAAGGCCCCACGGTGGACGCCATTAACACACATTGAACGTTTACTAGAGAATGCGCCTGAATATGCGGATACACTAAATGTTTTGTGTGATCCCACGTTGCACTAATGATTTCATTTCATTCTCTACCACATTTCGGAGGCCTAGTACAATTTTACATCACAAATAACTACATTTTTTTCTTCCCGGTTAGTCAATATAATCGGTATCTCTACCACTTGTTGGTGGTCTACTTCTCTTCATAGTTCTATCTATACAAATGTTAAATTTTTAGTTCACACAATAAATAATTTTATAGTACTAGTAATTTAACGGTAATTACTGGTAATGGTAAATGATATAATAGTTATTCTTAATATAATTAACATGTGAAATTAAATTATTTTTTTTATAAATAACAAAATTATCGAATCATATTTCGATTTATTTTCCTTTTAGAAGAGGCCTTAGATATTGCAGGTTAAAACTAAATTTAATTAATCGCGCTATTTATATTTAGGTATTACTTGGAACAAATAACTTAAAAAATTACTTCAGTCTGGTCGTCTAAAGTGCTGACATAAACATATAGATCTTATCATTTAAAGATGTATAGATATGTATTATAACCTTGAAAATTATACACGATAATGCGAATTTTCCTTGATCGTAATGAGTGTAGGTACTAATAAAACAATACACATTGGAATGGGAAATGCCAGATTAAAGTTCGAACGCCACGTATCTGTCATCCAAATATCGCATGTTCCTGTCACCGGTGTCAAAGATAATGTAATCATCAATTAAGTACATAGTTATTGTGTATCAGCTGATTACAAGCTGAGTTGAAGGTCTTGTTGACTGATAACGTTTGAGGAAACGTAATATATTGGGCTATCGGATTTGTGAAGCATATGGTCAGCAGGCTTACTGCCGAAACTGGTTTGGTTTTGTTTTTGATTTTGATTCAAACACGATTCGGTTCTCGATTTGATCCTGAATTAGTACTCCCGAACCAAACTGAATTGAAAACCGAGATCCAGTTATAATCGAATGTTATCAGCGTCGTTAGCTACTGCTACATACATGTGACTACGTCATTATAAAGTTCTAAAAGTCTTCAGTTTATTCAGATTTAATAATATTTATTACTTATATCTTTAACGTTTTCTGACAGATTTTCTCTTAGGTTATTCACCATCGAGCTTAGTTACAACTCGTGCCACTGCACGACCTGGCGCTAGTGTCGGCTTCTACAGTACCAACTCGATCTCAATTCGATGCACTCGGGAGTAAGGGGGCAGTTTCCATTTTCAAACATCAATCGGCACGGCCCAATCATCACAACTTCAGCGCTCGTGCACACGATGCTGTGCCGACGCGCTTCCACCGTTTAATATCATTATTACATACGGTTGTTGGTAATATAGCGGTAGCTACGTTCGTTGGCGGCCAGTGCCTTATGAAATAACAAAATCAAACTCAGGTGGTCAGCAGCGTTTTGGCGAGCTTTACTCGTGCCGTGTACATAGAGTCGCTGCGGCGCGCGGCGCGTCTTGTATACGGGCGCTAAACGTTTTTACTCAAAAGCTTCTCATGGCCGGACTTCCTCCAGCTTTGCTAAGATAATTGTCTTACGCCGAGTCCTTAAAGGCTGTTCAAATTAATCTCTTGTAATTCTAAATACAAATAATGTAATCAGTCGACGAAAACCCTGTCAACCAATCCACCATAAAACGGCTTTTAAGGGTTAACTGTGTTTCAATATTGTCATGTTCAGACAGTCATCATTCTTTCATATCATAAATTTTTCAGTGCCTGCACTAGTGTCTGCATAATATTGGTAATTCTTTGTAGGTCAGCTAGAAGAAATTTCCCTAAGGCATTATTAATTGTCTGGGAAATAATTATTAAATACATAGTTAAAATATGTAAGTTTAAATACATGCACCGTTTTGTCGTCACACCGATTTATATATTTAAATTTTAGAAAAATGAGATTTGTGATTGTACCTAATTGTTTTTCTATTTAAAAAATATGCCATTATTTCAATAAAGGCAAACTGTTTTTTTTTAAATGTCATATTTTTCGTTTAAAGTGCTCGTGTGGGACTACGCTGAAAATACCGCCGTTATGTGAGGCTTTTACTTATTAAAGCAGTCTATAAAGACGATAAAATCATCAAAGGATATTAAAAACCACTTATATATTTATCAGTCTCGATCGGTCGCATGATCGATAGGAGTATACCTACTTTTAACCATTTCCCGTTACAATCAAGTAAATACAACAGCTGTACCGATACATAATTACTTTTCTAAATAAAGAACTGATCTAGCCATTGTTTATTATCTAATCACATCCTTCTTAAACGAAATTTAATCCTTATTGCACCAATACCTGTAAGCTGTAGGTACATATGTTAATGTTACGTAGAAAGAGCTACTGTGTGCCGGTAGTAACTACCTCGCTAATGTACTGTCCAGACCAAGGAAATGCAGGTTGTATGTTAAAAACAGGACTATTTATGAACTACATAGTCGGTCGGTTCAGTCGGTTAGTTATTTATAGCCTGGCGTGATTCAATCTTTATTTAATAGTTATTTAATAAATAGTATGGATAGCAGAGTGGTATGGGTGACCACGCCAATTACCACTGTGCGCGAAGGGTTCGATCCCCGCATGGAACAGACATTTGTATGAACCACAAATGTCAAGTGGGAATTTAACTATTTAATCAGGAATACGACATTTATCTACAACCCTATCGTTGGAAAATAAAGAAGTGTCATGTAAGTTGTGTAGTCTAGCGAACATTTGATTTCTTATTCGAAACAAAACAATGGCTGATAAAAAAGATGTGGCACGAGCGTGACTAAGCGCTCGATTATAGCCACTGCAGCGCGGTGCGCACGCGTGCTGATTACATACAGCCGAATTGCTGCGGCCGCGACCCGCCGCCGAAGTCTCGTCGGGAGAGATCATGCATTCGTGCCAGACGGCTACCGAAATTTGGGTTAGGCGCTTTTTTGCGATACGCGGGCGCCGCCGTGGAAGCGCTCGCGCCGAGGTCGATGAGCCCGGAGCTGCCCGCGCCCCTTCCCCCCCCTAACGACCAGTTCCACCACAAGGTGCAGCGGCCGCTGCGACCAACCGTCCAACCCTACATACCTACCACCTGCCAGACACTAAGCAAGTATAACATAATGAACCAGCCTCAACACTACGTGCGGCCACTTGCGAGATCAACTGGAAAACTGGACGAGCTAACCTGCATTAAGAATAAAAGGAAAATAACCTTTAAGTACCAAAACTTTTCTTTTTAATAACAAAATATTCTTAAAATTACAATATCCCATTTTAAACTAGGTAATTAATAGTAAAACATAGACAAACAACATAATTTCTTTACAGAAATTATTGATTTCTGTTATTACGTCTGATAATGTGATTATTACACTTACGGTCATGACAACGACAGGCTGCGGTTAGGAAAATTAGACAATTTCGACGACACGTGTAGGTACGATATGTACATAGATATAAAAGTTAACGCTTGCTACCTATATAATTTGTTTTCAATTTCAGCCACCGAGACATATAATTTAAGTCTGAAATAGCTTATCATGTAATTATTAAAGATTTCAATTATATTACATTGTTACAAGGTTTGATTTTTAAAAAACATGTGAGACAATGTTTGAACTTTAATTTTTAATATTTTATATAAAATTAATAATAAATGTATCCATTAGTATACAGGTTGTTTGCTAGGGAGACCGTCAAAAAGACGGGTACTTAATTGATGGAATTATTTGCTTTTGTTCACTCTTTCATTTATAATCTAAAGTGTTGTTGTTCATAAGACGTGTGTATTTTATTAGGTTTATCTTAAATTAGTCGAATTCTCATATTTAAACCATCATAAGTTTCTTGTTTCTGCCTTTTTTGTTTTTTGGCGCCAAGAAAATAACTTATGCGGTTTAAAATTAATTAAAACTGAAAGTGTGTGAAATATGTCAACTACAAACTTCTATAAAAAAAAAGTCTACAAGTTATTTTGGTCTTAGCTTAGCTTTTATTGTAACTTTCTAGATAACAGTATTCGAGCTACAATATCGCCTGAGCGTGAACTGTCTAACAATCTGTTAATTGACATCCGTGTTTTCCACAGCTGTTTGCGACCAGTATTTTTTTATAAACCGATCAAGATCAGTCTGGGCATAGACGAATATGAATTGTATGTCTAGACGTGCCATCCGCCTCGACTAAACCGCGCATAATTATGCTCTTGTTATATTTGTCTACTACACAAAAAGCGAACAGCAAAATGTGCATTGAATATAATAATTATAATGATTGACACACCATATATTTTGCACCAAATGCCATTGGCTTTTTACAATCGTCGTCTCTGCACGACGCTATGAATAAAAATGAATGTAATCATGTCTGGAGATTCATATCAGACACAAACCATAACGATTTCAAATTAGATTTTAATAGGCGATACACTGCATCCATGTCGACGAACATACGTCATAATATAAACAAGAAATGTTAGCAGTAGTTTAGTCCATATTTATGTACTTGAATGTTTCGACGGTAATGGAATATCAAATGAAGATACCTCGGGAGTATCTCCAATACCATGCCAAGGTACAGTGTTCTTATTGTTTAACAAATTTATAATGTATTTGGAATTTTTACGATTTATATGAACAGCCGATTTTAAGTACACGTACTTCACGAGGTAAGGTATAGGTAAATAATGCTACTGGGATTAAAACCGAGAGTCAGGAAATACTATACATTCCTTTCAGATATTTAATCGAAATTTCAGATTTTAGTTATTCACGTAAAATAACGCTTGGATTTATGCTTTATCTTAAAAAAACTCACATGACTAGTTTTGCTGCAAACCAGCTCTGCCTTTACCTCCTGCAAGGAATGTATCGTATTTTCTGATTTGTATATTATAAAACATTTCCCAATGGTGCAGGATAATTTATAAATTCAGCAATATGCAATTATTTCTGCTAAAGTGCCTGAATATTCTGAATTTACAAGACCATCACTGCTCTTAGACGTCCACTGATGGAACAGATAATTCATTACGTTTCGTAAGGAATAAAATTATGATTTTAAGTTTCGATAATTGTTACACTCTAAGTATTTTATGCAAACAAAGTAATAAGGATGGCCAGGTATGTACTAGACAGGCAATAGCAAACAGCTCGATATGAACAAAAGTGCAGCGAAAGAGCGCCGCGCCGCCGCGCTGGCAGCGGGCGGTGCTCACCTTGGAGAGAGCGTCGACTTGCACTCGGGAGGCGTCTAGAGAGCTACATTATCAGCTGACTTACCACGACTACTAAACTAGACACTGCTTTTTTAAAACTAGAACAATGCACGTGGGTACCTCACGTGAGCAAGTAAGTACTGTATTTTAAAACAAACTGTTAATCGTTTTGTATCATTTGTTTTTATTAGCGTATAAGTAACAGTCAATTTCATCGAAGTCAATGTTCGTCATCGTTGAACATGCACCGGGTCAAAATTGCTATTGTACACAACACACAAGTCTAGACACCAGCCACTACGAATTCATTTAGCAGACTTTATAATAAACCGCTTATTCTCGAATCGTCTTATATTTATAAATTATGTAAACAAACGTAAACGATAGTTTATATTATGGTGATGGAACTCGATATAGGATTGGGCTTTCTGTATTTATGCACATGTCATAAATTGGTATAAAAATAATTCAGAATAATGAATATCAAGTGAATTCACAAAATCACGAGCTCTGTTACACTCTTAAGATAAAGTCATGATTATGACGACGGTTTAAAGTAAGTAGAAATCATAATAGATGTCTTAAACAATTCGCATGGAAGCTAAAATGTAATATGTACGTTTAAAGTAGAAATTATAAATAAAAAATGTCAAAAACATATTACACAAATCATGTCATATCATGGCCATTTATAAATATCAAGGCTTACTGCATATTTCATATTAGGTATATATAACTACGTAATATATATTCGATACTACATATAGGCACGCCAAAATCTATCCCTAATTCCATACGTACTAGATGCATAAGTTAAGCAGATATCTGTGGTGGCTCGTGATGACGTCACTATGTAAACGGAGCGCGTCTAGACGGGCCGCAGACGAATTTTTAATACAGGCACGAGCGAGCCTCGGGCGCGCTTACAGCGTACCTACTGCAGCGTAATACCTACACGATGACACGTGATCCGCGCCCGCACCGCACAGTAAACAGAGCATGGTTCAGACACACTTGTTCCATATCACATTACAGTTATCTAGACCATAATTAAATCCCATAGCTTCTTTAGTAGGTGCAAAAAACTGTATAATATAAATTCTGTCATTGTTGAATCATTAGTCTATGTGTCTTTTAAATCTTAGGTCAACCAGACGTGAATTAGTAACGATAGCTATGTGACCTACACAGTTTAACACGAAATATTTAGACTACGGTCAACTTAAAGTCCCAGAACGTATGTACGAATGTGTTGTGTTTAAAAGCACTAATTCTAGAAGCAGTAATCCTAGCCTCTCGGAAGTTTACATAATGGCCTCGAACTCTACTCATGTAATTAACATAATCTTTGCACAGTTGTTACAGCTTACATTTGCTCTATGGTACACTAACCTCTGTTTACGTGAAAATGGTATTCGTATATTTAAATAGCTATTTGTAACTTCAAACGTATTGTGTTTTAAGTTTCGAATAAAAAAAAACAAAAGAAAACAAAGCATGACATTGACAGTGCCCTCTTAAATATTAGAGTCGTTAAAAAGCTCGGAGAATAAGGACAAAAATAAAATGGGTACGCATATCAGTAATAGTGGATGGACGAGAGCGCGTCGCGGCGCCAAGGTCGAGATTACGTTACGACGCGTCTGGAGGACAATCATTAACTCGCCACTTAGCTCTAATCCTAAGCAATAGGCTACGTTGTGAAAACTATCGTAAAACGACATTACTTTGTGGAATGTTACAATCTATTTAAAGAAAAGTCTAATATTTTGTAAGTCCTTATCAAAAAAGATGTTACCAAAAGCGCTTTAAAACGTAGACTACGTCTTAACTATTGTTTGATGATTTCTGAATCAATATCGAGTAATTAACTGTGATTCGATACATTTACCAAGCGCGGTTTCAATATTTTAATGTAGCATTTGCGTTTAAAAGTTAACAGTAAGGTAAGTTATAGACATATAGAGGTATCGTGTGCTCTACAGACCACAGTTGAAACCCGTTCGCTGCTGAACAAAATCCTTACCATAAGTATTAAAAAAACCTTTTCTAATTGATTGTCTTAGTTTTGTATAAACGAATTTAAAGACGCTGTGATCAAATAAGTCAACCGTGACAATTAATTGATCGTCAGTCGTTTTTCCTAAATTGAATAGTCTAGACTAGTTGCCACTTTAGTTAAATCGAATATGTATGTATAGGCTTCGATCGTTCATGAAACACTTTGATAGCAGACAAAAACACTTGTTTAATTTAGAGGCAACGTCCAGTTTATGTATATCGTTTTGTTTTTTCCAGTGGTGTTGCGATCCGTCTAGACGGAATTTCGTTGTAGCTACGGACACCATTACGCAATCACACAATTGGATTTGGTTACAACTAGGTTTATTACTTGTTGCAATGCAATGACGCACGATGGCCATCATCATCGTTTTTGTGTCGGGGGAAAGCCCGCCTGTTTAACAACCACGTAAGTATGAGTATCTGTCTAGACGTCTGCTCCAGGAGGTCGTGAGCAAGCCGACCGCTTTCACATATTTATACAGACACCGAATCGGGGCTCCCGACACAATCGACGATTACGTGACGTAATTTAGAATTGATAGTCGTCTGCGACTATTTTCATTGAATCACCCGCACCGCAGGTATTTCACGTTTAGTCTAGGTCCGCGGTGATGTGTATTTTATTTTAAACTTCCCAACAACTGTTGTCAGACCGCTCGTCTTGTTCTCTTGAAAGTAATTAATGCGTCTAGAATAAAACGATCACACCAATTAAATTAAAGTAACGCTTGACGTTGTTCCACAAATTACTCAGCCGAAAAGTATGTAAGTATCAACAGCAATAATATTCAATCGTTTTCTCAGCGGCAGTTACTAAAATGTTTTGAAGATTAAACCTCTCCATAGTGAATTGCTACCTGAAAAGTTAACCTTAACATACGAGAGCGCCACAATACACCCAAGCTAGCAAGCTGCCCCTTAAATGTCACATCAACATAATATTAAAGTAGAATCATGATTCGTCTGTAGCAATTTATTGTCGGCTGGGAAACTGGCGAGTGGCGCATAATGGAACAGGGTGGCGTAAATCCAGCCTGTCTGCAGCTCGCAGCCCTAGGCAGGTGGTCACATGAACCTTCTCGTCTATTTATAGCTATCTGAGTACGTACGGTGCACCGCAACATTGTATCGATGCCTCTTATTTATTATGTTGCTCGGAGCGGGCGCTGCCTCCGCCCGGCGCGGCGCCCGGCTCTGCATGCAACTCGCAAAGCCGGCCCGAGACTAATCTCATTCTGCGCTCACTTCGACGTTTTTTACCAGTCTGTACCATGCTGGGCTTGAAAATAAAGGATCAAAGATACAAAGGTAGCGTGTATCAAATACTAATTATATATTTTTACTTGACAATAAAATTGCCTTTTTCTCAACAGATGTATTGTTCTCTCTCTCTACCTACATCAAATATTGTTAAAAAACTTAGACTTTAACTTAAAAAGTAGAGTTTAGTTAGGTCTTATGAAGTATTGTTTTGCAACGAAAAATCCCTCGTAGGGAGAGCTACCTGAGTGTAAAACAAACAATGAAAACACTAAGCAAATGTTTTTGAAAAATTTATGTATTTTGTTCAAATATATCATCGTTTTTCTTAGAAGGTACTAACAGCATTATTTTGCATTCACTTTAAGCCTTTATAAATGCTTAAATCAATTACAGGTTAATGATCTCTCACGAATACAATATAATAACATACCTAGCGTTATTGTAATATTAAAAATAAACATTTACCTACCTATATGTGAACAATTACCGACTCGTATAAAGCAGGTAGGTATTTGGATGTTTATAATAATAAAAACAATACTTTCAACAGAGCAGCACGGTTAGTAAACGTGTTATCTGATTTACGACCAGTATGGAACCTACATAGAGGTTTCAAAACAAAAACATCATGCTATTATATTTGGCCATGGTTAATCAGTAATAAATTGCTATAACTTCCAAATGCATATACAAGCTATCATATAGGTACATTATGGTAACTATAATACAGATTGTCGAAATAAAATTGTTAGCAAGCAGTGTTAACCACAGCGGGGCGGTGGACGCGCGGGCGCGGCGGGCCTGTTAGGTGCGCGGCGCGGGGGCGCGGAGAACGGAGGGGGAGGGTGTCTAGACAGGCCGCAGACGCATGGAGGCTGCGCCGCGCGACTGCCACTCACGCACACCAACAACCGGTGCATCGCCCGATTTCACTTACACGCACACACGCAGGCCGGTGCAGTCTGGAGCTGACCTCTACCACTCAGACGGACGTTGCATTACCTACGCGTTTCTAATGTATCCTTTTTTAAATGTACCCAAAGGAAAAAGAACAACACATTTTAAGAAAAAAACTCACGGTTATGATAAAACAAGTTTTGGTCCACAGCAGTGTTTTGTTAGATGTTATTTTAGATGACGTTACAAAAATATTGTAATAATACGTACCTATTACTTAGTAGGTAACTACACATAAATGTTTATATTATCAGGTGCCTCATAAAACACAAAATACAAGTGCATTTAAAACGATTCATTTCAATATCTGTTATAGTCGTTATCGGCATCCAGCAACATCCGCTGACGTAATTACTCGGGAATAAGGATAAATCTTTAAAAAAAAGGTGTTGCTTTCAAAAATACCAAACCGCTGATACACTCGCACACGTATGCAATCTTTTAAAATAAACGAAAAAAATATAATGTGCAGATGTGTATGAACATACCTACAAGTTAAGTACATTGTATCAAGTTGCGAAGTGGGTTCGAGACAGAGCAGGAAGTTGGGTAGTTTTTTTCTTGTCGGTCGCGGTCGCCGCCGGGAGGCGTCGGGTTGCGAATGCAATGCGACCCGCAAGGTGCACACAACAGTATATGTATTCACATCCTCGAAATGCACCTTAAACAGATTTATATAATCAATAACAGTCCATCTTGTTTTAATAATTTATTTATACAACTTTTTCCTTGAAGGTATAGACAGGAAATTCGCTATACGCAGAATTGGTCTATAGTGGTTCAGCAGGCTCCGAACAGAAAAGATTAGAGCCAGTTATTAAGGATCTCAAAACCAGGCGTAGTAGCATTTGATGAGAATGAATAAAAACATAATATCTCGCCTTTTTATGTGAACATGCACCTTATATATATGCCCGCCCTATCTTCGCTGGGGAGATCAACATTCGTCCTATAGCGCTAGGCGATTAATATCTCCAAACAAATAAAGCAAATAAATTAACAATAAGATAACAATAATTTTATTTAATTTATATAATACATATATATAAAACTGAGCTGTTGCTGATCTTAAAACTTAGGTGGTAAACCTTTAGACAAAAAAATCAAATTTCTGTTCTGTTTTATATTCATAAACCAAAACTCAGTCTATCAATGTACTTCAACTACCTCAGGCGAGTCGACTTCGGACTCCAAAAACGACGTACCTACCTAGTCTCTATGCTGCTTCGATCAAGCAAGTTATTGAGATCGTTTTTTATGATATAGAGGTGTAGTATAATTATCTGGCTGAATAATTAAATTTATTGTAATGATATGTCTATGAAACAAAGAGTAGCCTTGTCACTGTAATGTTTTAATTACATACTATTCATAACTTAAAGTAATAGATTTGTACTCAGTCTTGCAACCTTTGGATAAAGATACACAATGCTAAATTAATAAAAGTTCAGTTATATTTATTATTACCCAATAGTCCTATGAGACTCAGACAACGAGTTCTACATATTATTAGCACATTATTAATTGGTTCTATGTGTATGAACGCGAGCGTGGAATCGAGAACAAAGCGGAACACCGGGTGCAAAGTGAGCGATAAGCGCTGGGTCCGCGGTGGCGCCCGGCCGCGGGGGCGCGGGGCGAAGGCGCGGGCGGAGGGGCGCGGGCGCGGGGGCGCGAGGTCGATGCTCTATACGTAAACAGATAACTTCGATTGATTACACGACACTGCCCACTCTTTAATGCAACTCGCTCGATACAGCTCAAACAAAAGGCTAGACTTCCTTTTTTGTCTGTGTATTTCTCACGCACCAAAAACTTTGCAACATAGGTAGTCTACTAAAGAGAATTTTAAAAACGTTAGCAGCTAATCAAATGTTCGTTGGTACATACAGTTAGAAATTATTTACTTTAAATGATGTTTGCTAATCAATGTTTACTTATACCTATTGTTTCCAATCAATCGACATCAATTGCTAAGAAGCTATTTCTTTTATCATATGTATTACTTTTATTGAGGACTAGTATATAGCGTTAATGCAATATATCATGTTTAAAGCAATATATCATGTTTATTCTTACCTGTAGATACATACAATAATTATAAAATAGATAAATAAAATGTGTTACCAGAATTTTGATTCAACCATAATCTCAACTTAAATATAAAATGAAACAATCGTTTCGACAAAAAATATGTCTGTCATACTTTAAAAACACACGCATTCTTGCTATTACCTAAAAATATTTTCTCTAACACACGGACACAAACACTTTCACACGCATGCATACCCACATACTTTATATATATATTTTATACTTTTTTTAGTTTTTGGTAAACGCATGGGCAACTGAAATTGGGCAAATCTTGGCAATTTCTATAACATTTTCTTTTTGTCATTCATTGCTAAACCGGGACCTCACTTTAAAAAAAATACCAATAATTGCACAATTAATTGCCCGTGTAAGCGCGTCTTACTTTATTTAGGTTCAAACCAGTGTCTTGTACTTTAACATAATTTGTATCCAAGCACTTTATGTAAACGGAAGGCGGATCCTAGGTCGCTCAATACTAAAATCCTGTTAATCCTCCTATTCTATTATATTTCTAGTATATCATCTAGAGCCCAATCAAAGTTATAAAAATATTTTTAGAACATAAACTTTATTTTTTGTTTATTATTAGAAAATACTTGTGAAGAATAATATTACCTTATCACGGATATTCCCCGTAGCCATCGCGTTCACAACAAATGTTAATGACTATTACATGAAAGACAACTATTACTACATAACTTGGATAAAAGAGGTATTGTAAAATAGTAGTTGTTTAAATGTGAGGGTAAGACATTTAGTAATATTGTAGCAAGAGCTAGATGAATATATGGCAAAATGATACAGATTGCCCCAATAGTACCACAAACTACTGAGTGTACAAATAACAAATAACTTAATAAAAATGGTTCTGAACTCTATCTATTAATATTGAGTTTAAGTTAAAACTATTTTAAATTTGACTTTGCATTTTCATTGCATTAAGAATACCGAATACTTAAATACTTTTTGTACAAAAAATGGATCAGTTCATCTTTCAAAACATCACACTTCTCCCAGTCCTTTGGGGAGTTACAATGATTACTACTGTAATTCCAAAAAGGATATACTTACCTACCCATAGTCATTATAACTTTATGAATACTAAATAAAACAAAATTGAAATATAAAAAACTTAAAAAGTTTAATTTGTTAACTTGGGGCATATACCTATCATAACCATTTAAAAAAAAATGATCATATGACGGGGCTTTTCATAAATGTTTTATAACAAGAATTTACAGATTAACACATAATTTAAAAACATAGGACCATAATTTATCTGTACATTAAGACAAGGTAGCGTCAGTTAATTTCGCTTCGTGTAGAGGCTGAACACTGCACTCTGAACAGAAAGGCCTTGGCTGAACAAAGGTAAGACTTAGTTGTGCGGCGCCGGAGATGGCGCGCCCGTCCGCCGCCGAGCTGCCATCGCCACCGAGACGCCATCGCGCCACCACCGGTCCGCCATCGCTCCGCAACCGCTCCGCCGCCGCTCCGCCATCGCACCGCCACCGCGCCGCGGCCGCCACCGTCGCTTTTTACGAATGCCATGATCACCCATGAAACTTGCGCTGATGTACGCCTAGCTCCAGAATTAAAATAAAGAACATAAGTGAGTAGCATAAAGGCGTACGGACAACGACACAAGAAAGTAGTAACATCTTAATACAGACAAATGTGCTTTTTGCGTTTTATAAACTGAGAGTATTCTGAATAATGTCTCGATTTTATTTTAAATTACCACACTCATCATGATTATATTCATTATTAATGTTTGGTTCATTGTTTCGTAATTTATTTAATGTTGATTCTACTTCTATAATAGCAGGTTTTTTGTTTTAGCTTAACTTTGAACTTAGTCATACTGTATCAGCAACACTCGTTAGAATGGCCGTTACTACTTAAGTGCCATGCGTAAATTATTAGACTTTTTGCTGTTTTTGTGTCTTACTCCTAAGGAAATCATACTAACGTATAATCGAAATTTAATCTCATATAAGCATTAGAATCTTTATGTTTACTAAGGGTGAATTGACGTCTGATAGATTTAGTATGGAAGAACTGTCAGAAATCCTAAATTATGCCTCGAATAAAGTAGCTGGCATTGGTAAAATCCGCGCTATTTTTTCTTATTGTACCTACACATAAAAAAAAAATATTTAATTGGTATAATAACGGTAGATTTGTTGAACAAGAAACTTACTTTTCCTTAGTTAAACTTTAAATAATAGTAGGTAGGAAAGAAGATGGGTTTTTACTTAAGTGCTGTTATTTATCTATAGGTGTATATATTTTGTAAATATATTTAAAGTATGTCGTATATTTACGAAATATACGACAAAGTTGAAATATTTTACCTTTTTTTTAACTTTTATGCTATTCAAATGACACACTTTATTCCTTTATAATCAAGAGCTATAACGGAGCTCAGTGTCTGTGGTTAGAACTAGACCTACAACACACATCAGTGGTTATACTTTGAAGTTAACAGCGCCTCTCAAGACAAGGCCGTAAGGTTCATTTTCCTATCAAATGCTATTGACGCACGACTAACCGCACAGTGCATCCGACGCGACGCCGACGTGCTTATTACGTCTGATTATAGTCTCGTCACAACTTACTACTAAGTTCACTTGCGGCTTTTTAAATATACTTTCAGTATTACCAGATTAACGTCATACTGTTATAAAACTTAGGTACTGTAGAACAAAATACAAAACAGAACTCTTTGCCTCGAGTTCCTATTATAAAGGCATAATATTTTATGGAACTTTAAAACAAAGGTAACGAACCAATACTTACCTCAAATCTATACATAAAAGTATATTTTCTTCTTTAATTACTCTCTATGTCATTGATTAATCAATGTTATTTAAATAGTCAATAGAACAAAAGACATCAACGCGTACGTGCAAGAATCCTAAAATATCATAACTTTCTTTTATCAAATGTGCACTTTCACTGTTTGTTAACCAAATAGTAGTAAACATTAGTTAACAGTTATTTTATAATTAAAAACAAATCTTTATTATTTTTTTAAGAAATTTTACTAACATCATCTGTATCAATTAGTAATCGTGACTTAACTAAAAACCTACTTTGGTAAACAACAATAATACAAATTAGTATTATTCTTTACAAAGACGCAATTACAGAACCTTAAGACTAAAACAAGTTAAAAGCATACATCGTAAATAAAAAGACAATTTGTAAATTGCAAAATGTAATTGTAGATGTCGGCGCCCGGGCGGCGAACGGCGGCGAGAGGCGGGCGGCGGCGGTCCGCCGTGCTAATGAAAATTTAAAGTAACCGTCGAAAGCGGAGCTGCAGTGGTCCCTACCATACACCATCAGCGGGTACTCGTGCAGAACCTTTTTAATGTAATTTTTTTCAATGTTTTTTATAATTATTGGTTTATTTGATGTCTACCGAGTGTGTTGATGGTGTGAGTATATGTCTAGAATTTGTATGCAAGCTTTGGGAAGACCTTGATAAATAAAAAAAAAGCCCCTGCAATTCTGTTATATTTATTAACAGACTTTTTAATACAACAACCAAAACTTTTTTCAACTCTTTTTTCTTTTATCTTTATTCTTTTATATGTTATAAAAGTACTCGATACATTCTGGCTTGAATTATATCCCAATGTGATTAATTACTTATTTCATGAAAATTTTACTTTTACATTTTCCATACTTACTACTTATGACACTTCAGGATTACAGTCTTGTTCTCAAAAAAGAAGTCAACATCACTCTTGACTAGTGTGATATTTGTTTTTATTTTTATTCATAATTTCTTTCATATAAATCGCAACCCCTCATGCTTTGTTCGTAAGGCTCTGGCGGCGGCGCGCAGGGGGGAGGGGGAGTGGTCACATGCGCCGGTGCATCGCGACCTCGGTGCACTGACCGCCGCCTAGCGCAGCCTGCGATGTCACATGAGCGCATTGCTCCTGCACGAACTGCACTTCTTCTAAAGCTTTCCAACCTTATATGAACCTACCTCTAATCTCTAGCTTTTCATTTGCATTCCAGAACTAACACGTAGCTGAATGTTGTGCAGCCAGTCTTGCAGTGAAAGTTAAAATAAATACCTTGACTAACATCCCAGGCCCTTAACATAAAAACTTTTAATTACATCTTGTTCATTATTTGGTCTAATGACCGATTGTGTAACTGCAACAACTGGGATAAAACTATAAAGCCTGCGTCTTTCTTTTTTTCTTATTGAATAATAGAATACTCTAAATCATCTTAATTTTGTGCATATTTTCCAATACATACGATCATTATCAGGCAAATAAGAGTTACGAATCAATAACCTTAAGTGCCAAGTTACGAAAAGTTAAGTTCAGAGGTTAGTTTGTTTACTGTTCATAAATACAAAATATTTTTTATGATAAATAACTAAAACATGCTTTAATGAAAACTTTTTCTATAATATAATATTATAATAATATGATGATAATGGCTAAATTGAAAAACCATTTGAATTTATGAACGCTCAAAATAATGCCCGAGTTTACAATTTACCAGAACCAAAATTAATTAATCTTAGATTCCAGATAAGCTTAGTCGCCTGTAAAATGTTTTAAAAAAACCGGTCAAGTGCGAGTCAACTTCACTCATGAAGGATTCCGTACCATTTTATGGAGCCCCCTTTAATTTCTAATTTGTTTTTATATTTCGTTGTAACAGCGGCAACTGATATACACACTCTGTGTAAATTTCATCAATGCATGAGATACATCTCGCTGCCTTAGTACGGCTAAGTGCGGCTTAGTACTATTACTAAGCCCCCGCTGTTCTTTCGTTCGTTCCTACGGGACCCTGTGGTCCCGTCGGTAACCTTCAGGTAGAGAACCTAAACTATGAGTATGAAAATTATAAGTTTCAAAACTTTTCCATATTTTGTGAACACGGTTATTAGTTTAAGACATCTAAGAGTTATTAGTTTGCAGTGCGAGCAGACAACAAAGAGCTAGATATGCCAATTAGTGAGTCATTTTGCTTAGAATAAACAAGTGTAATAGAAGACAATATAAAAAGTTCGTCATCTAAATAAAGCTGCATGTTTTTAAGCCACTGAATTCCTACTAAACGTCTGGAGTGTTCTTGTATTTTTTGTGTGCCATCCATCGATTGAGTGTCCACTCCTTTTGGATAGTTTCGATGCAATACGGGCCCGGAGCTGGTGCGGCTGGCTGCAATCGGTTCCCAATTTTTTTCTTTTTTCAGGCTAGGAAAACGTCTGCTAGGCCTGTTGTCATATATATATTTATATTTAAA
This sequence comes from Diachrysia chrysitis, assembly GCA_932294365.1. Taxonomy (NCBI): domain Eukaryota; kingdom Metazoa; phylum Arthropoda; class Insecta; order Lepidoptera; family Noctuidae; genus Diachrysia; species Diachrysia chrysitis. The sequence continues at coordinate 7,564,132 of OW028653.1, forward strand.
TAAAAATCAATTACCACCATTTATGTCATCATGTAAAAAGGCTGTTTTTTTTTGTTTTGTTATTTTGTCAGGACAACATTTGTCCAAAAATTATTTTTGTATAGATTGACAGGACAACAATTATCGAGTCAGCTAGTAAATTATATATCGAGCTTTGGAATAAATTTGGTAAGAAATTACCTGCCATATGATCTTCCAACCCCTATTACACCTCCTTAGATGGCCCCTCATCCCCCTTTTTGTCTTTTAGACGTGAAATTTCCAAAAAATCTCTTATTAGTACTTATCTAGTTTATAAAAAGTCTTATTGTCCAAATTTCATAATTCCAGATTAAACGGTTTCGTGGCTACGTTGATGACCCGCCCTGGCTTCGCACGGGTAGACAAAACATTAATAAATTATAAACACAAACCTCATAAATCACTCTATCCATTGGTGAAAACCATATGAAAATCCATACGGTAGTTTTTAAGTTTATCGGGTTCAGACAGGCAGACAGACGCAGCGGGGAACTTTGTTTTATAATAGTTTTATAGATAGATCTAGATGTATAGAAGTATAGATTATGAAAAAAAAAACAGTATTGAAAAAAGTCCACGTGTGCTTTGCGTCGACCAACTATACTAAAACCATTTTAACTAAGTATATTCGGCTATCCAAATTAGTTATTTTATCTTATTAATTGATTACTTTGTGTAATTTTTAGATGCAATTGACTTGAATGAAGAACTGCAATTGACTTATCTTGGTGAGTACTGTTAAATCATCACCATCGTCATAAAAATTTCATACATTGCGTTTCATATTTACGAAAGTCAAATATTTAGGGAAATAAGTTACGAGGGAATTGTCTCTGAAAGCTTATACCCGATAATTTTCCGATTGTCAGACGATCTCCTTTTTAACCTAGATTTTGGCTACTAATGTCCGAATTTTAATATCTATCCACCAGATTTTTCTTTTTAGGTAGGCATTTAACTTAAGAATGTTGTACGTCAATACCGTAAACATTGAAAATCTGGAAGATAAAGCTGTAATTAGACAGATAATTAATTTCTTATAATTTATAGCATAGATTTTGATTATTTATTTATGTAAAAACACAGGACACAACCACCAGAAATAATTTTATTAATTACATATAAATGTAAAATACCAATATCAAAGTAAGTGGATCTTTTTAAATTACAAGAATATTAATGAAAAACTTAAACACGTAAAAAAATAGTTTTGTCCTTGATTTCCTTGGGATCCCTTCATCAGATCCTGACTTCATGACCATGGGACAACCTGGGAAGTATACACTGAAAATAATGTTTTTTTCGGTTCAGGTATCTTTGTGTAATCGGGGATCATACACAAAACTAAAACTTTTCAACGAATGGAGAACCTTGTTTTGTTTAAAGTCGGCTGAAAATAGGTACAAATATACCTACCTAAAATTCTTTTCTAGCAGACCTGCGACAGCACACAAAAAAAGAAACAGACCCAGTGTGCAAGGTATTAAAGCTATATAATATATATAAATACATAATAAAAAATATATTTAAGTATATAAATATTAAAACTATACTTTTTACTTTAAATAGAAATACTTGTTTTTAGTATTAGTTTTCTAAAATAACAAGCGCTCTTTGCTTGTCTTTTCAAAACAGGGAAAAGTGATTAGTATCTTAAATATTTAAAATACCTTTAACGGCATTTGATAAAGCCTATCAACAGATAGTTAAAAGGTGTTACATAGGACAAGAGGGAAAAATAAAGATATAATGCCCGATGTTAAATACTTACTACTAAAATACTTGGGATCTTGTATTTATAATACTCTGCTATTGAATTTTCTGTTACAAAGTGCTAATTATTTCTGTAAAATGTTTTAATTTATTTTATTATTATACAGTTCTACTGTAATCGGGCTGTCTCCTTTTTTTATCCGTATAAAGTGCTCTTGTAGAAGATTTGTCGTAAACAGTATAGAAGTCAAGTTCGTTTTTTGACATGCTGCGCAATATTTTGTTTTGTAGTATTTCAATGTGATTCTGAGAATATAATAATGTCTGATTTATCTGTTTGTCTGTCTTAAAACTTCTCATAAAATTCAGCGCTATTAGGGTATTCGTATTGACAAAATGTCGGCTTGTTATTGAAATAAAATGTCCCCTGGACCACCAAGCTCACACAACCTAGGTACTTGCGGGGCTTGATGGATTCCTGTTTCCATTTTTTTATCTAGTTTTACTCTCGTTGTTTTCCTTCACCGATTGTCTGTGGTATAATAAAATAATTAAGAAAGTACACATGCAATTTTGAAAAGTCTCTCTCATACTAGCCTAGGTCATTTCGATCTTTCGACAGACTACGACATTCCGTATTGCATGTTTTGAACGTGATCTTGCATTTGCAATTTGCTAATTTAAAAAATAATAATAACATTTTAATTATTAAGTCCCTCACTATATATTCTAAATTAAGAGACTCTGATGTTAACGTACCGATCAAAAATGTATCCATAAGTCCGGGGTTGGGGACCTGGTGATTTGTAACACAGGCATTCCATGCCTATCACAGACACCAGCTCCTGACAAAAGAAAAATAGACTAAACTGTGCGATGTAACTATCTATAAGTATCACCATTGTGAGGAGAAATAAAGAAATATTATTATTATTAATTTCAGGTTTTTTTCCGGTTACGAACTAGCGTTTCTTGTTGTTGTGGAATTTTTAATTAAATTTATAAAATTACCGTAATTTGAAATGGACTAAAAGCCAATAAAATTATGGAAGATATATCTCTCCTTTTACTCCTAGGCATAATAGTAAGTTGGTGTAATTATTACTGTGATGGTTAAACAACATACAAACTCCCAATTTTAATGGGCCTGTATCATAGTGAATAGTTTCGTCGTGTTTAGGGGGTTCTGAATTTAAAAATTATTTAAATCTTAAACTAATAATATTTATACCTATATTACTTAGCAAAGTATAATTTCAGACTGTAATAGTCAAAACGAGATGATATACCTATTAATCCCAAAATCAAGAATGATTTCTTTTGATTTGAAGTTTCTTGCAAGTTTGTCTCAATTGGAATAACATTTTGGTTTATTCTGAAAAAACACATGTTCATTTTATTTCAGGCTTTAATGGCAAAAATATGTATAAATTAGTATTATAAAAATACTTAGACACTATAATTTATTTTACATTATTTTCCTTAAAACTAGATTCCTTAAAACTATTTACGAAGATTACTAAATAACATTTCATCATTACGCGCCTGTGGCACAGAATATTTATACAGGTGGAGCTTCCCGACGTATGAGAGTTCAACGTAATGTCAAACACCTATCTATATCAGAAATAATTTTACGTCTAAATATAAACCGTGCATAAGAATTCACAACACAGAGAGCGCGAGACAGTGAGATAGTGCGAGTCTCTGTTTCCTTGCCGTGCCTAGCTGCGACATTGTATCTATTGACACGGGCCAGCAGCACGTTCGCCGCCGACTATTTTGAGTAGAGACGGGTGGCGCACGTGTCGAGCAGTAGCGGCAGCGTGCGGGTCCGCGCCCTCACCAGCTCCTCGCAAAAAACCCTCTCAATGAAAAAGGAAAATCACTGCAGAATGTTATTGAGCAGCGCACCGGTGGCGCAGATGCAGGTGGCCGCGGCGTGGTACATATCGCATCACCGCCCGCCCGCAATTTCGCGTAAAATTGGCAGCGTGCGGCGCGCGGGCGGCGGCGGCGGCGGCGCGGAGCGTCGCTCCCGAAATAGTGTTCGGGCGCGGTCGTAGGCTCTCGGGAGCGGCGCCGCAGTCGCCGAGTGGCCGCGCGCGCACCCGCGTCGCCTCGCCAGTCCCGACGCCGCACGAATACCCGGGTGAGAGAGCGAGCTCACCGGTGCACGAGTCAACGGTGCGCGTATTTCGGTCGCGAGAGGGCCCCGGGCCGCGTCGGGCGCGCTGCCCGCGCGCTGGCCGCCGTGCTCTGGTGGTGGTGCGTGGCGCTGCTGCGGCTGGTCGCGCTCTGCGCGCCTCCCCCCGGCCCGTCGCCGCCGCCCTCCGCCCGCGCCGCGGAAGATGCGCCGTCGACGGCCGCCTGCGCGAGCGCGCCTTCCAACACCACCGAGTCGTCGCCGCCCGAGCCGCTCGAGCCGCCCGCGCACACCGGTCAGTACACCTGCGTGCCGCGCCCTCCCACTCCGCCGTCACTCCACCGTCTCTCCCGCACCGGCGCTGACCGCACTCCCGATGTTTTGCTCGGATGACTCTTCGACGTATTAGTAATTTCGAAGCACGTGGCACGATGCCTAATTAAATGAACCAAAACAAAACACAAATACAATTAAATGACTCTACTTTTTCTTCAAAATTATTGGCTTCTTGCATCATTTAGATGTTAATGTCCTAAATGTCCTCAAGATGCATTCTTTCTTTATTTTTCCATGGCATGAAACAAACTTAGAAAGAAATTACTTTCTACACCATGCACATATCGAGTTTAAGTCACTAAATAGGTGTGTTGAACTGATAACTGTGATAACATCATTATCAGTTGGTAGAAAACAAACAATGCTTTGGATGTGGTTAACATAAATATTTACCAAACGATATTTTTAATTAGGTAAGTATAGTGCTTATTCGTTATGATTTTGATTATAGATAGGTACTGTTCTACGTTTCTACATAAAATTAGATACCATGCATAAATTATTATATTAATAGGTGAAGCAAAAACTTGGTAATAGTTTTTACGAAAATTAGAGGAGCATGAAATTTGGCGCAGTTAAAGTCAGCTAATGCAGAAGGAGTGCAGAAAGATAATATACTTATAATAATGCTTAAAAAGTACATTAAATAAATAATAACAACATTACACAAACTACCATGCGTGTGACACACATACACGTCATATTAATAATTATTTACAGCTTCTGTAGTTTATTTATTCATTTACTTATTAATTAACTTAAAAGATCATGTTGAGCATGACATCTTAGCTTCTTAAAACATGTAACGTTGCAGTATGCTTGCATCTGACTCTCATCTTAATCTACAAACAGAACAACAAAATCAATACTTTACTTTCTTAAACACTGAGAGTTGTCGTCTACAATGGGTATCAATTTAGTTCTACGTAATGTAACAACCAAATGAGTTTTCATTTAATATTTTAGCAATATTGATCATATGAAACCTTTTTGACTTACAGAAATAATAAATGTCAAAGTTATTAAAAAGAAAATGAGGTACTTATGCACGGTTTCATTGAGGCGAGGTGTAGAGGGCGCGGTGGCGGCGGGCGCGGATGTGGGTCATCAGGGCGAAGGTTCCGTCGCCGGCATCCCTCGCCCTCGATCACCCTGCCGCTGCCTCCCCGTCTCAAACGCCGAGCCAAATTCGCGACACGCACTGCGCAACCACAGACCCCTCTCAACACAATATCTCACACCCGACACTCTTTTATTTCTTTAGGTACTAAATAATGCACGATATCAACGAAGACAAAATAAATGAATCTCGTTTCTCAGAATCGTAACCATAAAATGAAGATATATCGAACAGACAGGTCAGAGAGGCAATTAAGTAACGATAAGTGTATACAAGTTAACACACATGCAAACGTACCGATAGGCATGTTGAAGCGTGATTCAATTTGCTAATTAGGCCGCTCACTAATAAGACCATGTCTAAGGTCTTGTCAGACTGATAATTTTATCAATTTTACTGACAATATTTCACATAATAAGGTACAATGAACATCAGTAAAAGAATAAGCAGCCAGTTAAACTACACATTGTCTATATGACAAGAGTATGTTCATAATATATGTCATTGACATTATTATTATACTTAGGTACATTTCGAAAACAGACATAATCATTGTAAATAATATCTTCTTCCGTATTTATGCACACAAAACAAATGTAAGTAATCTTTTTTAAAACCACTTGTAGGTACTTATTATCTAAATAAACAGGATGCGTCCACAGTAGTTTTAAATTCAATTCAATACAATATTGGCCACAACAAAAACCTTACTCAAGTCTAGAGATTTCATATTATAATGTTACTACGTTAAATGCGTAGTAACAACAATTTCAATGATCCTAATAGTCTGCCTCACGTAACCGGGGGTATAGTTGTCACGCGAACCAAATGTAACATAAGCCCTTGATTTATAAACATTATCTACACATGTTCAAAAGCCCAATATTTTTGAATAAAGTCTCTTACGTACTCATTTTGAAAAATAAATAAATTTGAAAAAAATAGATATAATTATCAGTAAAAAGTAAAAATAACAGGTACGTAAATAATTACAAGAAAAAAAGAAATTGATTAAATATTTGTATCGTGCAAAATCTTTTATTTCTATGAGCTAAGTCGTTAATAGTCATGAGATATATAGAGAGAGAAAATAAAAATATACAGTTACAAAACAAAGAGTCAAAAATCCTTAAAAAACCTCCTCTAACTCTAAAACACATAATAGCTGCTAATACTTACTGCGAAATATATTGTAATGTAGGTGGGTTTTAAATGTTTCTTTATTATACTCTAAATGCATTTACACGGAGGTACATAGCTTGTAATCACTTGCGTACTATTAATAGTAGGAAAATAAGATTAGGACCTACTTATAAATTTCATCCCATGTTATCTATAGCTTGTAGTATAAAGTACGTAAATGTCAGAACACAACACATTATCAGTTCCGATTTATTATCAACCAATACAAGGTCGAATTTTTTGATGACACTTGGACGGAAAGTACTGAAGATTGTAAATTATCCTCAAAGGAAACTTTCCCTTATTTAAAAAAAAAAAAAAAAAAAAAAAAACTTCTTGACCCATTTAGAATTTATAATTTCAGAGTTTATGGTTTTATTTAATTTAATTTACCATGTTTTTTAAACAGATTTGATCCATATGATTCCATTGATTGATCCCTATCGATTGATGTCATAAAAGTAGGTACACAAGATATAAAGCTACTGGAAGATATTTATGACTAAAATAAGTTCGTTATTTGTGAACAGATAAATTAATAGGTTTGTGTAGTTGATTTTAATCATAACCTACATTGTTACATGTTATTAATAATATTTTTGCTAATATCATATCAGCCACATATACAGTATAATATTTTGCATGCCTAAAAGCAGAATATGTTTGGGATCTTTCATATATTTACCTACTACCATTATATTTTGTATACCCCATACTCGCAAATAACGATTTGGTTTGATTAAAATTTTCACATTTAAAATAAACCGAAATTTAGTTTAGTTCCTTTTAAATTTTAAGAGTTTGTTTCCTTTGTGTATTATTTGCTATCTACAGTATTTAGTAAACTTGCCCTTCAGGTGGCATTAAAAAATTTACACCCTGTATATACCTATATACGACCTGTATACGACTATACCTGCTGAACTTCTATTAATTTGATAGATTGACCAGCTTTAATTAATTGTTTCATTAATGTTAACTATCATCATCTCATCAAAGTCTGTTATCCATTACAACAATTTCAGTCAAATACTTAAAATAATTGAGTTAATTTAGCGCTAAAATAAGGTTAATGTTTAACAGATTATTAAAACCTTAGCGTAATGTAAGCAATTAAAAAAAACTAAGAATCGTAAATAAATTTCGTAGGTACAGCACTAATAAGACCAACAACTTATTATCACAAGTATATTGCATCTGTTCCGTCGTCCGCCGATCAAAGTACCACACAGTTATGTTAAGCGATTATTTTATCAGTCTGGAGTATGTGTTGTACAGCTTCACTTCAACGCATCAAACGTATCTACAAAGTTTCAAACGATCCCAAATTTAGCTGCTATATACTTGTAGCCTTTGAAGTATGTTCTTCGAGTGTATTCACTCACGTTATGCGCATGCGCCTGATTGATGTGACTACTACCTACTTACAACCAACAAAGCAAATCGCGTAATGTAAACATTCGATAATCAAACAGTTTTGACGTGTGCTACCTGTCTATTCAGTATATTTGCTATCTTTCAAGTTTAGAGAAGCAACTGAAAGCTGAAACGATTTTGTTTAGAGATCGAGGTATGAATTTGGATAGAGTTGTATTAGATAAAATGAGGTATAACATAAGTTTAACCTTATCTTTATATCTTTACAAATGGAAGATGAAATTATTTAAATATTTTTTCTTGTTATACTTATTTGCAAAGTTAGCAGTAGATTGGTTACCATCCGCTTTTAAGATTTACTCTCTGTTGTTGATGATGGTGCTACTCCTAAGACTCCTACTTATCTGACCCTACAATGGCTAATATAAATAAATAAATTATGGTCCGAACTACAGAGGTTTACTAAAAATAAATACATTTAACAACGATAACATATTCAATAAAAATTTACACTTGCAATAAAATATTTATATAGGAAACGGCACATCATCCTACCAAAGTATATTTTTGGTAAGTAGTTTTTTAAACCTAATTCGGTCTTTAATTGTCACTTATTAAATTATCAATTGTAACAATTTTTTGTACTTATTTATTAGTAAAGAATAATCACCAATATTTTCGCAAATAATTTCTTGTATTCTTTATCTTTTCATAATGTACGTAACTGGTTTAAGCATGAAATGGTACTTTTGTGGATAATAACCCTGTTATCGGAAAGAGATTAGCTATTTTTGATCGAATGTTTATTTTCCATTTCCTCACTTCTTCACTTTTCACTTATCTATACTAATATTATAAAGCTGAAGAGTTTGTTTGTTTGTTTGTTTGTTTGTTTGTTTGTTTGAACGCGCTAATCTCAGGAACTACTGGTCCGATTTGAAAAATTCTTTCAGTGTTGGATAGCTCATTTATTGAGGAAGGCTATAGGCTATATAACATTACGCTACGACCAATAGGAGCGGAGCATAAATGAAAAATGTCGAAAAAAGTAAAAAACGTTGAAGCTAAAACACGCGGACAAAGTCGCGGGGGACAGCTAGTATTAAGATATAATTATGGTTATGACGGTGCAAGCTTATCTAGGAATGGATATTATGTCTAGATACTGATTTGTAAGGTAGTTCTAGACGATACCGGTACATGTAAGCTTTTCTTAATTCTTGCTTCTAAATACTTGGAGTTTGAAGGAATGGGGTAGGTGACTGGGTATCAAAATAGCCAGTTGATTAATAAAAAAATAAGGAAACGCGAAGTACATAAAGCGAAACAAAGTTTAGGAGTGGGAGCCAATAACGTCATGAATCCGTACAAAATGACCGAAATTGTGACGTCGAGCGAGATTTTGATTGTGGCGTCGTGAATTATTGGTTGCATAAAATAAGAAAAATGTATCTGGCGGGTATTAGTAAAAAAGTTACTCAACTACCCCATTAAGCTCGAATACACTGACCAATTTTCAATATATTGGCCCACAATCGAAAAATATAGTACGTACATGAAGCTATTACTTTTTACTTTTTTTTTACTGAAAAGATATAAATGGAAAAGTATACGATATAAAGTTTATCCTCCTAACCATATAGCTATTCGTTATAATGTATTTATTTATATATACGTATCTATGTATTTTAGTAGATAATACACAAATGTACTATACACATTTGTCAATTGTTTTTTTTAAGTTTTGTACATTTACAGTTGTCCAAAAATTATAACTAACTTCACTCTATGCATGGTTTTTAGTGATTTTCAAATGATACCAGTAAGCTATCACAATTTTTCACATGTGCCTCGAAGTATAATAACGACATACATTTTCTATGCGTGATTAAATTTGTATGCCAGTATATTAGAGGTTTCTCATGGCTGTCTGCCATGAGAGACCTCTAATATACTGGAGGCACGTGCTGCGTTTAATCAAGAAGTTTTGAAATGGATTTTCTTAGGAAATGTTCATTACTTATAATTATGAAAATCTGACTGCTCAAACAGAGTTTAGATCTAACATGATTGCTTAAAAGGAGAGCTCTTTCTCTACACGTACTTGAAGCGCTTTATAATTTTAAAAGTATAATTCGATGTATCTCCAAAATTACGCTAAATAATAATAATAATACCAGCCTATAAATGTCCCACTGCTGGGCACAGGCCTCTTCTCATATAGAAAAGAAACAAGCATTGATCACCACGCTTGCTCATTGCGGGTTGGCGATTTTAGATTCCAATTTTTGGAATCCAGGTTTCCTCACGATGTTTTCCTTCACCGATTGTCAATGATGTCTTAGAGTAATTTAAACTTTGAAAAAGTCACATTGGTACTTGCCTCTAGTTGGTTCGAACCTGCAACCTTGTGCACACAAATCCGTTCATTGAACCAATAGGCCACCACGTCACTAACACACTAAAAGTAATATTAAAATATTAATAGAAAAGTAGGTACCTTTTAAAACTACTTACGTAGGTAATTTTAAGTTAAGTCGTTTTTTCTAATTTAGAATGGAAAAAGATACGCATTGTGTCGGCATAAGAAATGTGTAGTTCTTCCAATAAGTTAAAGTTTTTTTATCTATGTTAGGTTAGGTTAGAGCTGTATATGTTCGCTGGTATGCGCGCAGGGGTATGAAGAGTCAATTGCAACCAAAACTTACGAAGATAAATCCCATTTGTATGGCACAGCTACGAGTGTAGGTCGAGCTTACCTATCCGTCATTTGATTTTGAACATATCCTTAACTAGATTCAACATACCTACCCATTAATAGAGTTGAATCTGATTAAATTTGTACTAGCACGTCATCATGCTAATGTAAAAATACTGTAGGTACTCTATCTTTTAATCAATATGATACTATTTAAAGATCTATAATATAGTAGTTTTACTACAACTCGTAACAAATTTAAATCTAGCGAGGACTATCAACTACGTTGGGTGCGCCCTTCTAAGCTCTCAGACATTCGATTTGTTATATAAACATTATTGCAAGGGAAAAGGACACCTACTTCCTTAACCATTTTAAAAAGATAAACCTACTTCGAAAGCTTTATACATAAATTAAGTTGTGGGTACCAATTTAATGAGTGGAATATAATTATATTTTGTGTGTACAGTGAATGAAGTCGTTTATCGACCTTTACGCAGAATTGACAGAAAGATCAGCAAATTATAAGTTTCCAAATCAAATCTAAATCTCAGAGATATTCAAGGCATATTAAATCTTCTGGATAATTGCTTTAGGGCCTCTGCTCAGAACCAGGGATTTGGTAAAATGCGTGCGCGGTAGTAGGATCCCATTTGGACGTAAGATGGGATGAGCGAGAGGGTGTGGGGCGGGGAGAGATTTGTTATGGCGGCGGCAGGAAGCGCCCGGTGGCACGACTGGCACGTGTAAGAGCGGCCTTGAGACGGTAGGTCGTCGAACGCGACGCGCCGCCGCCGGCAGACACAGCCGCCTGTCGCCCTCTGGCCGACCGACGACCGCGACACCATAGCCTTTGTCGCATCGCCATTGCCTCTTCACACCTTACTCAATATTTACACCAGAGATACCCACACGAGGCATTTTGCATCGACCGAATACATGACTCTGTTATCGATTGAAATAAATGTAACGATTGTTATATGGCGTCGCGATTTAGATTCACACAAAGGTCAGCCATGTTGCACTATTACATCGTTCATATGGTGAATTATGCATTTCGAATATCGTTTGAATACGATTAACCAAGACAGGTTTTTAAAGTAGCTAAGACAAATATGTGTTCATTTTTACCACAAATGATATGTAGTAACCCCGCTTTTGAGTCAGGTCATCGCAACAATACACGAGACACCTATTTTAACGTCGTTGTATTCACAATTCCGATTATTCGTTTCAAACTAATGTTCAGAAACTGGTTTTTCTGTGAGCTTGTTTTTGTAATGTAAGTTGCAAAGTGTTCCGTCGAATATCATAACAAATAATATTGATAAGGCTCGGTGCTCGTGCACCAAGTTAGTGAGGACGACTAGTGCAAGAGCCGACTTCTTGCTATCAATGTGATAAAGGAGTGTGGGACAAGGGAGGGCGTGTTCGCGAGCGCGGCGGAGAGAAGAGGGGGTGTCCGGGGTGAGAGAGGAAGTGGGTCGCGGGGCCGTCGCCCGAGCCCGGTCTCAGCCGACGACCTACGACCGTCGTTACCCCTGAGCTCAACGATTCGCACTCAGACTTAAGAGATGTTCAAATAATAAATTCAAGACTAAAATTATCTGAATTTGTTTAGTTCTTACATAATATGTAGGTTACCCTCCACACCCTAGTTCCTAGTGACGTAAAACTGACCGGAGTGCTTTTACATTCAGTACACCCAAAACCAATTGGAAACGCAGATAATATTGTGGTGTGGTCAGTAAATTACCCAAACATGTGAAAGAGGTTTCAAGATCTTTACGTTTAGCTACGGTGCTTTCGATTTGCTAATTTTCTTAAGATACGTTAAAGGCTTTTCGATGACTAATACTAGATATTCCCTAACCACGCAATAAAGATAAAGGGTCCACTAAGAGTAATAAAAATATAATTACTGAATCGTGAACGAAAAGTCGCCAACAGTGTTTATGGCATCGATTTTAGTGACCAATAACAAGGTACAATCGATTTTAGTGACCAATAACAAGGTACATGCATTCTAACACGGACTTTGTGTTGCATCGGAAATTGCATTTATTTACATTCTTGTTATACCTACCTGACGTTATTTTTTTAGCCCTCGTATGGTACAATCTTTACAAACATCATGTTTTCTATTTTCAGAAGATTAAAAAAGTCAAATTTATCAACCGTTATGACTGTTCCTACGCATTTTTAAGATGAAAACCAAATTTAGATGATTTACGATTCTGTTATAATGTACTACATCGACGATAGAATATCAAGTGTTGTAGTGGCAACGTTTGTGGACAGTCTGACGTGCGCGAGTGGCTTGCACTGTCGCGGCGCACACGCCCGAAATAACCCGCGAAACACGACGAAAACAATCGAGACCGCGCTTGCGGCCTCATGCGCGCACAAAAATGACGGGGAAATATGCACGCGACTGTCCAGCGCACCGTGCCGTCCTGCACGGAGATAGTGCCACCGAGCACCGCGCCCGCAGCCCGCACTCCGCTCAGCCCTCGCTCACTGCCCGCTAGGGATCACTCCCTCTGTCTCTGCGCTACTACTTGTCGCCCAGTAGAATTAACTGATCGATCATATAAAAAGATTACAAAACAAAACAAACATATTTGAACATTCAGAGACTAGATTTCAAAATGGCATTATTTAAATATCCAGTTATTTAATCATCAAGTACAAGTTTGGCAATAACGCTGTGCAGAACTTATCGGCTATTCAGTTTCCAGTTATACCAGTAAGTGAGTTGAGCGTCGTCCCAGAGCAGCGCGTACCGGCCATGTCGCATTCTTGCTGCATCCCTACATCAGGCTACGCGCCACCCGCGCTACGCCGACACCGCCCATAGCCCGCACCTCGCGGCACAAAATCGATATTGCATACTCGGCCTCAAATTGGTTGTGTCAAAAGATGTGCACATGTGTACGTAATACAGACATAACAGTACGCGCTGATATTAATTCTACCTGAGTTCTGCTTCACTACCGATTTACATCACTAGTATTTTATTCATAATGTAACGTATGAACATGACGTACTTTCGTTATTATTAACAGAAAGGAGGTGGATGATTCTTTTTTTACTTTTAAAAATCTTGTTAGTTACTTAAAGGGAAAAACAAAAACGAGGCTCTACACTTTTCCTGCGTTAAAATCACAATTTATTTAACAAAGGAACTTTGAATACAGATCTGTTAATCTTGCTAGTGTCCATGTATAAATTTATCACATAAGCGGGTACGTAGTAAGCAGTCACTGCTCACAACAATGTTGTCGTACTCTAAGGATATTTAGCTGGAGAGCCGCGGGATCGATAGAAATAACCGGCTATTTATCGCCAGCAGTCGCGACTCACGACTTACACCAAGTATAGACTTAGTTGGCCGTTAATTTACTGTCTTCCAGGTGGTCATCTATGATGACGCGTACTAATACAACTACCTACTTACTGAAAAGTACATAGATATAAATCATGATTATACTCGTTTTAACTGCTAAAGTAGTTTTTTAATTACTCGTACATGCATTAATCCTACATAACAATGTGTATTAAACTATAAATCACTTAAACGTATATAAAAGACAGACTGATGATTGAGACGTGACAGGAACGTAACAAACTTTACGCCACACGCCATTCATTCTAAATGCATTTACGTCCCTGAATAAGATCGGCGTGGCGTTGCATTCACATAGACAATAGCAATTGTTTGCGCGACCGTATTTCGCACGAAGTGACGGCGATGACGCGGCGCGGGCGCGCTGCTTATGTTATTTATTAATAGCTAGCGGACGGCAGGCCGGCGGGGCGCGGCGGCACCAGCCATGCCGACGTTGACAAACAACTCGTATTAGCAGCAAGTCGAGGAACACGACCATTACCCGGCACATCCTCTGTTGTAATGACCTTCAACATGGTGTCACTCGCAGCGTCCCAAATCACAATGACACGCGCGTCTTTCGTCTGTGCCCACTAACAACTTGTCTCGGTCTAAATACATATATCGTGTATTTGGTATGACTAGATTTCATGTCTTGGATAGGAAAAATACATAGAAACCTAGTAGTAACGCGTTGTCATGATATAACAAAAAAATATAAATAAATGTGTACATAAGAGGGAGTACTTTCTTGCTACAGATAACTTTATCATTAAACCATTTAAGTCATAAATTATTTGGCAGTCTAACTCTAATTATGGACTTAATATTTGACCTAGAAGGAGCCTTCTTAAGATTAAATGTGTCAGTGAGAGCTTAGTTGTGAATGCCAATATTTCCAGATTTATAAAGCAGAAGTTTATGTTGCGTTTTAACATTAGTGGTTTTTCGTCGTAATTCTGTTAAGGTATCTATATGCAGAGGCATTTGTGTTGTTATATCTATCAGTAACAAGTTACACACTCTGTTTGTCTTCTTTATCAGCTTTTACAATATGTTGAGTTGATCCGTCTAAGCAAGGCGTTGCTCTACTAAAAATCTTAAACATTAATGACAATCTTTGACATTTGCGTTTCATTGTACTTCAAATCAAACATATTTCAAATATTCAACAATCAAATACAAATAAAAATGAGTCTTATATTATCTGATCGTATTATTTTTTAGCATTACAAATATATGTATACGAATCATATACCAAGTGCCACCAGATGTAGAACAGTCTCTGAAATACGGAAATAACAAAAATAGAGATAATCGTGTTGTAGTCGGGTTAAATATAAAAAACAGGGTGAACGAACGTTTTGCTTCAATTTATTGACATCTTTATTATACATCTCTAACACCTCAAAAAAAAATTATTAGGAATTTATTATCATACTAGTGATTTCCCGCGGCTCCGCCCGCGTGGATGTCGGTTATCGCGGCAAAAAGTAGCCTATGTCCTTTCTCAGGCTCTAGAGTATCTATGTACCAAATTTCATTTAAATCGGTTCAGTAGTTTCGGCGTGAAAGCGCGACAGACAGACAGACAGACAGACAGACAGACAGACAGACAGACAGAGTTACTTTCGGATTTATAATATTAGTAAGGATTTCTGTAAACACGTTTTCATACATTTTAAGACCTAAAATAAATGACATGTTTGTTACATAAAGTTTATTTACTCACTAGAATAGGTATAGTATGCCTGGGCAAGAATGAGATAAACAAGACGAAATTCGCGGGACACGTCATTGAACCATTTCGGGGACAGAGACCGATATAACAAGTACAGACAAATTAAATTTCCTCAATGCTACTACGGTGCTCTAGAATTCACTGAATAACGATACTTATATAAAAGCTATTAGAAATATTGTTAAATTTCACATCTAATTTTTTTTACAATTTAGCTAACAAACAGTTACAGACTGTATTTTGAAGTCTCTCTCTGTTTTTGTTGTTTGCTGTACCAACTTACTTTTGTAAACTAAAAGGCAGAAGAAAAAAATGGTTGACAGGAAAGATTTGTGTTGTATAATATAATAATAATAATAATAACCAATCCACTAACATTTACCTACACATAGCCTAAATATTTACTTTCCATTCATAATTTACAATAGCTCTGTATCTACTTTGGACCATTCATGTCTGTTCTTCGATAGAGCAGAGGTGGATGGGCCCTAGTAGATGCCCCATCCCAGTTTAGAGTAAAGTTCTCAACAAGGCCACTGCGTGTTGGACCTGTGTCCCCACGTAAGCCTTTCAAAGGACCGGGTAGTCTTAATACTGAGGATAGCCCGTGAAAAAAGAGAGATATAAATAATAATAATATCTTGGGACAGCTCACACACGGCCATCTGATCCCACACTAGGCAGAGCCTGTATTATGGGAACTAGACAACTGATAAACATACTTATATATTTCTAAATACATACATATTATAGATAAATTACAGCCAGGCACAGAACAAATGATCGTGCTCATCACACAAAGATTTGTCCTGCGTGGGAATCGAACCCACGACCTCCAGTTTAGCAGTCAGCGTCACTAACCACTAGACCATCAGGCCCGTTAAAGTATGTATCTCTACTAAGAAGTATTGAATCAGAAGCCAGTTTGGTTTTCATCCAGAATAAGTAATTTAAGTGTTGTTTTAATTAAATGTAAAGCGGCTAGTTGGGCCACTCGTCCGCGTCGTCTCCTACCGCCTCCGCTCACCTTCCTAATTACACTGCGTCTAGACGTCCCGCCGGCCTCCTCACCCACCCCATTTCACCCCCTCATCAAATACGGCTTAGAATTTTACACATATTTGTACTTATTCGACTCGCTGTGTTATCTTATTTTTTAATAGTCTGATACATAGATTGAGTCTGCTGCAAAAAATTGTGTTGATTACAGTTTCTTTAATGAATGAAATAATTTGCATATATGCAGTGATGGGCAATTCCTTTATAACGATATTACGAGTATCAGTATGTTCTATTTATTGATAGGATGGACTGATGAGGAAACACAAACATCTTTAATTTAATGTGTAATATGTAATCCCACCAAAAACATTTTCATGTAAAATGTTGCCAAGACGAGCCCATATGACTCACACTGTCAAAAAGTTATCAGATCTCATGTAGAGCCAAGCTTCTAACACTACACGCCCTAACTCTACAAGGCCTAACTTCACAAACTCTACACCTTAGTCAAAATATGTGGCTTGGCCATTTCGCTACATTCACATCGGCGTAAGGTGAAAAATTAATTCACTGTTCATTACTTTTGTGTTATACAATAGTTCTTGTAGTAACGAACGGCCAAGCCACATATTTTGACTAAGGTGTAGAGTTTGTGAAGTTAGGCCTTGTAGAGTTAGGGCGTGTAGTGTTAGAAGCTTGGCTCTACATGAGATCTGATAACTTTTTGACAGTGTGAGTCATATGGGCTCGTCTTGGCAACATTTTACATGAAAATGTTTTTGGTGGGATTTCATTTCTTTTTGTAAGTTGTTTGTAACATTTTTTTTTTTTTTTTTACAAGCAGTACCTATACATATATATATCTAGAGGAACCAAGTTTTAGATTATTAGATTAGACCTCTAGCGTCATCAAAATTTAATTTAAAATTACAGGTCTCATACAAACTCCCATCCCCTAGTTTAAGGGGTTGGGGGATGAAAGTTACAAGTTTTATAATTTTTTTGTTGTTTGTGTGCTAATACTAGCTTACATACAAAATTTCAGCTTTCTAGGACATTAGGAAATACCTTAAGAATTTTGATGATCATCAGTGAGTCAGTGACGAAATTAGCGTTTTTTAGATATAAATAAAATCTGAAGTATAAAAGTTAATGTAATTAAAACTTAATATGTTCAATAAGTCCGCTATTGACAATATATCCCGAAAATTTTGTTGATCTAGCATAATCCAAACCCAAGTTATGAGGGTTCAAAAAAACGACGAAGCGCTTCGAGAAAAGGTAGGTAGTGCCCGTGCGCTTCGCTTGGCTCGTCTTGGCGGGGGCACTACCGTGCCCCCAGATCTTTATGTTTCTTTTTCCTAATTATTCATTTGATCTTTCTAATAAACACGATTGTAATTTTATATTATTTTATCTATGTATTGCGGTGAAATAAAGAGGAATAAAAAACAACATGTTCACTTTAAATTCTTAGAAACATATAAACGGTGTAGACGTCGCAACGAGTCACTTACAGAATCAGATAATGGAGACACTGAAACCAATAGGCAATATTTTACCGTTAACCTTTATTTTATTTCACGCCGTAAAATAAATATAACTCGGCATGTTAATAGTTACTACTACTTTTCTTAAGTGACTACGTTGGCTCTAGAATGATACAAAAAGTAAGGGAAAACACGTTTATTGCATAACACGATACAGCTGTTTGATGTGCAGAGTAGATTGTGTAGAAAACTTTATAATATAAGTGACTTTAATGTTCTAGTATAATATTAATAGTCACGTAAACACTTCATCGCCATTGTTGAATGTTTTTCATTCCATTCCAGTCGTCATATCAACTCGTCGAAAAGAAAACATCTGATGTTATGTTTTCTTTGCAATGTGTTGACATAAGCGATAATTGATTATACTTGCAGCGCTGATTTTATGCGATTTGTTCGCAGAATTTGCAAGAGGCGTTTCTATTTGTTCGCTTCTATTATAAGTACACTCATATATCAACCGTACTCACTATTGCTAAAATCATTAAATTATTATATTATAATTATACAAACGTTTTAGTAGATATATAAAAACTGTCTTCAATCTAGGGTTTCTCTAGGTAGGTATACGATAAGAACATGTACTGCAATTATAAATTTAATCTATATTCCACGAACTAATTTAAAATACTTAAGTAGTATAAAACTTTAAAACTAGTTTACAAAAGATTAAAATCTATCTTACTGCAATATCAATTCAGGTAACCACCCAGATAAAACACATTCATATGTATATCTTTAATAATAACATTTTTATAATTTAAAACGTGCTGCTAGACAAGACTGCAGCCCATTTTAAATTATGTCAACATCGTAGCCTGGTATGCCATGGACTTATCGTGGAGGTACCCTACTTAAT
Source organism: Diachrysia chrysitis (assembly GCA_932294365.1). NCBI lineage: Eukaryota > Metazoa > Arthropoda > Insecta > Lepidoptera > Noctuidae > Diachrysia > Diachrysia chrysitis. The sequence continues at coordinate 7,583,268 of OW028653.1, forward strand.
TAAACAAACAACCGTGATGGGATACGCTTAGCGCCAACTATGTAAGAATGCAGCAGATGTAAGCAATGGCGATTTGAATATACTGTCTGTGGTACAAGAGTAAATATTTTAGCCATTTACTTTCAAAACAATATCTCGAAATAAATTACCAAATAAACTGTATTCGAAATTGTAAATAGTTATAATTTTGGAAAAGTATTTTTCCTATACTAATATTAAAAAGAAATCTAAAGAGTTTGTTTGTTTGAACGCGCTAATCTCAGGAACTACTGGTTCGAATTGAAAAATTATTTTTGTGTTGGATAGTCCGTTTATTGAGGAAGGCTGTAGGCTATATAACATCACGCTACGACCAATAGGAGCGGAGCATAAATGAAAACAGTTGCAAAAAATGAAAAACCGTTGAAACTAAAACACGCGAACAAAGTCGCGGGGGACAGCTAGTTTTAAATAAAGTAACAGATCAAATGGAAAAATAATTTAAAGCCACTGCCCAATAAACGAACTAAAAAGTAAGAAAATAAGTGTGTTCATTTTCGGCTGTCGGGTTTATTTAGTCAATAATTTAATTTTATACATTTTAGTGACAACTTTATATTATAATTATATATGTGGTGGCGTACCTTCAATTTTATATCCATATTGCAATAATAGGTTTTCAAATTTGAAAATGGAGCCATACTGTTTTCGTTTTAAATTGTGTATATTTTCGTACTCAAACTTTATGTACCCGGTGAAACTACCTCTAAAAAGACAAATTATTAAAATTGGTTAAGTCATTGAGTAATTACTAGTGGACATAGAAACGCATACATACATACATAAGTACTTACATACAGGTTCAAAACCTGCAGGTAACCTTTACTTTTTGAGTCGGGATTAGATGCGATATGTTATCTTATCACAAGACACCAAAACATAACAAAGATTGACTTACATGTGATATCTTGTCTATTGCAGATTTTCGTTATCAAAGTTTACTTTTTATTTAGTTGATAACAAAAAGATACTTTTGTGAATCCTTTTGCTATCTCTTAACAAAATAAGACTTTGTATTTATAAAAACAAGTAAATCTACCTAAAGATACCATTTACATTATCATCTTAATTAATGCCAATATGTAGACAAAATAACTACTATACTACATATATTATGAGTTGGTGATAATATTGGCTTGATTACATATTTGAGTTTGTAATTGAATTATTTATACAGTGTGATATTATTGAATATCATTATTTAGATGGTCTCAAATCGAGACGAGGGTCGCGTGCCATCGGCGTGATTATTACGCCTTGTCTGGTAATTATAATTATGAATATATCAGCTGCCACACATATTCATAAATATTCATGACTTGCTAATAGAAAAATCCGAATATTAAAATTACCATTTTATTATTTATACTTTTGTGACCCTTTAAGCGGCTACCAGACATACCTACCTAACGCGTAAATTTAAATACCGGTAGCTATGGATTTTGATAATGTCTAAACTTAGTGTCAATATAGCTTTCTTGTTTATTAACATTTATTCTACTTACTAAAGTTCAAGTCGGTCCATGTACTAGACTTTGTTACATAATGCTGTCAAGATATCGGCAGGCTCTTGAAAGTTAGCGGTACTTACCAACATATCTCATGATTTACACTACATGCAGGCAAGATAAAGTCGAGAAAGTCAAGTGAATCAGTGAAGTTAGTAAGTTACCCCTTGTCTGTATTTCTTAGTATATATTTGTATCTGACATATCAACTTAATGTATATAATATGTAATTGGCACTCTCTGTTGCCAATGACGCTACACCCACCCAAGTGCGGGGTACAAAACGCGTGCAACTTTAAAAATGTGGTTCCGACGCCGTCTGGTACTGATAAGAGATGTATTTCTGTACGACAATATACCTACCTACATGTATAATTATATTAATGCGACTGTTATATTTAGGCACATTTAATTTATACGGCTTTCACGGATAACGTTGCGAGATATCGCGATTACGCGGATGAGCACATGGCAACAAAACGCATTTACATGCACGCACAAACAGGTATGAAAATATATTAGAAAATATTTGAATATATTTTAGATATATTTATATCTGTTTTGTTTATTTGTGTAATAAACTCAAGTATTTTTTATACTAATTTAATCATTCATCATTAAATTCTCAAATACAATCGGAGCTCACCAATACGACGTACTACGCGTCCGATCTATGCAGTTATTCCATCGTTTAGTCTACGACTATAATGTCATTTGCGCAATTGGCACACATTACAAAACTCAATTCAATAATTAAATTGGGCTCTTTTTATTTCAGATTGTCCGAACTTTTTTGTTATATACAAATACGTGATGAGTAGCCAGTGGAGCAGTGCGTTAGCGTTACTGACGTAAGTGCAAAGGCACCGGCGCCGGCGACATGGCCGCTTACTGGGCTGGGAGCAGGTAAGCCAGCTCTCAACGAGCGAGATCGTGCCACGTGGCCAGGTACCGCCAGCTGGAGAAGCTATTTCGGTGATCGGCGGCAGGCCCCGGCAGACCGACACCAGACGTCGCCGCCGCCCCCGCGCTCCTCGCAACCTCTATAAATAACCGCACTGTGCATTCTTGGGCGAACGATGTCGAATTTTTGTCGAGTACGCGCGACCACATGCCGTTTGTTTTGGCCTCAACCGCCGACAGTAACCCGCGACCGCGCTAACTCCTAGTCTACGAGATCCGGCTCGCGGGTACTAATCGCTATTCGCTAGACGTGACGCGAGTCGTGAAGTGACGCATCCGTCGTGTCATTGATACGATTGCATTATATTATACTCTGCCTCTGCATTACTTCTGCCACCACACACGCGTGGAAACTCTTTGCCGCGTCATTACTCGTTCTCACAATGTAGATGATGTAGTTCGACTTGCAAACCAATTTTGCGTACGTAAACATAACTAACTTGTAGAAAGAAACTTTCTAGAAATAATTTTGCTATTTATTACTAGGTAGGACATGATTATAATCAATTATCTAAAATAAAATGTAAAAGTGGTTGCAATATTTTACTGTTTAGCGGAAAATTATGATAGAAAAAGCTCATTAAGCAGGTCTGTAAAACCTGTTTAAACTTTCAGTTACCATACTACTTATATATATGCATCAGGTCTCCATATTTTACAATACATGATGCTATACTGTCACCATAATACTGAAGTTTTATTTATTTATTATTTATTTATAGTTTGAAAATATTATATAGAGATATTTTTAGTAAGGTGAATAAAAATGCATCTATACAATAAAAAAAAACTTAAGTACTTGGGTTCAAAGAGCATCATAAGATTTAGTTATAAAACCGTGTGCTCGCTTTTACCTCGGTCGGCCTACAAGAAAGATATTCTGATTAAGCTTGCTAAATTTAAACCAACCACGCAAACAAACTCTCTCGCAAAAATAGAATCGCACATAATGCACAATTACATTATACTAAGAATTTATATTTTATGTTATGACATTGACTACCAAAATAATGTAAGTAGGTCAACTTTTATCCACATAATTATAACAATAAATATATTTTCGTTTGAGCTTCATATTTACGCATAAATATTTATACAGTATAGAATGAAACGATATTATGATACTACGTTGCTACGATGACAAGTCTACGCACATGCTACGTAGCATATATGCTACGAAAAAATTAAGCACTGAGGCAGTGTTCTTTGTCAAGTTTAATATATTTCTAAAACGTTAACTGTGTATTTATACCTAGTATGAACTGATATAACTACATTAGACTAAAATTTGTAACGGTTTTTGGTGATATTGCACTTGAATAAACAATTTTAAGTATACGTGAGGTATCCTAAGGTAGTAAAGTAGTGTTATATATTGGCGGTAATTTTTTACCTAAACTCAGAACTTAATTTATTTACATTAAATTTATATTAAAATTTCAAAATAAATCTCAATTAACCTTTTTTTGTAACCTTACGTGTAACTATTGACGTGGTTAGTTTAATCATTTTGATACACAAAAAAAAACAGGCTTGTTTTTACGAGTCACTTTAATATAATTTACATATATCATGTCTAATACAATCACAATGGCTCCTCATTTCTAGACTATCTTCACAGAATAAGTAAAAGTACTAAATACTAACGTTTTCAATATATTACTTTGGATAGCTTTATAATACACTAGCGACCCACTCCTGCTTACCCAGGTGCCTATTTTTTCTGAACTAGTTTTGTAGGTATCAGCACAGTATTAATAGTACTGTATCAGCTTGTTGCGTTGAGAATGCTCCGGCGTGGGCCCGCATGAATATATTTAAACGCGCGTTAGTTTTAAATTTGCGATAACTTTTAAGATATTAAATTAAATTGTATAGGGCAGTTGTACTGTGAATAAAATGCTTGAAGTAACTAACATATTTAATTTAATAAAAATTTATATCGTATCCGTCTAAACATTAAAATAGTTAATAATAGCCATCCTTAAAAGACTTGCCATACGATAAATCAAAGCATCAGCCCGTTTTTACCTGAAAAAATAGATATTGTAAATCAATACCAAATATAGCCTATGGCACTCAGGAATAATGTAACTTTCTACTGGTGAATTATCAAATCGGTTTCGTAGTTCCAGAGATCACTTCCTACAAACAAACATTATCGCTTTATAATCAACACTTTGAATATTGTACTGACACTATCATTAACTTATAAAAAATCTCTATATAAAGTTGTTGAACATCTTACTACGCTTACCTGAATTATGTTTAGTTATTTAACTGTTTGTTAAAATCTGTATAATTATAGAAGTGATAAAAATAAAATGTATATTATAATATTATAAGCATAGAATGTATACGTATACCTATTAGTATAGATACTATACATCAAGTAAAATTAGTTTTACGCAAATACCTTTTTTACTCCCATTTCTGCAACTTGACTTGAAAATGTGAGATAATCGTTCAAGAATTTACTTTAACTAATGATCTTTTAAACTTTCGGAAAAATCAGACCTGTTCCATTTAGAACACAATAGTTCAAAAAAAATATGCAAATCATTTAACATTAACGTTATTATTAACCTCGAGTTCATCTTGACGGGTCACTGCCATGCCCCCGGATATTCAAATTTGTTGAACGTAGATGACCGGGAATGTCAACAATACTAATCTTGGCTTCAAAATATCTAGCACATTTTTTTATTTGGTCCACTTAACTGGAAAATATTACTCATACATTTACTTACGTCTAAGCAGAAATAATACAAGTGCTTATCCTTCTAGTAGCGGACGCAACATACAAAATACAATACACCTAATATTTAACAGTAATTAAAGAATATTAAATTGCTAGGTACATATTGTTGTTTATAAATCAACCAAAACTACCACAATATTATTAAAAAAAAACCGGCCAAGTGCGAGTCGGACTCGCGCACCGAGGGTTCCGTACACACCTGTAGGTATATAAGTAAAAGTTCACCCATCACTACGATCGAGTCATAGTTATGGTATGATAATTGCAAAATGAAAAAAAAAAAATCAGAAATATTTTTTTTTATATGATATAACTAAAAATTTACGGTTTTCGCAATTTTTCCTTTATCTGTACTATAAGACGTTACTTCGTACCAAATTTCAAGATTCTGAGTTCACGGGAAGTACCCTGTAGGTTTTGATTCCCGTGCGAGTTTCGAAAATTTGCGGAATTTTGCGGCATAAACGGGAGTATCTTTTGATCGCGTTGACTTAGAAGTTTGATTTTTTCACAGCTCCAAGAGACCATAGACTTGAGTATTTGATATGAATTTCAGCTTGATACCTCCACGCGTTCCAAAATGAAAAAAAAAAAATTCAGAAATATTTTTTTTTATATGATGTAACTAAAAATTTACGGTTTTCGCAATTTTTCCTTTATCTGTACTATAAGACGTTACTTCGTACCAAATTTCAAGATTCTGAGTTCACGGGAAGTACCCTGTAGGTTTTGATTCCCGTGCGAGTTTCGAAAATTTGCGGAATTTTGCGGCATAAACGGGAGTATCTTTTGATCGCGTTGACTTAGAAGTTTGATTTTTTCACAGCTCCAAGAGACCATAGACTTGAGTATTTGATATGAATTTCAGCTTGATACCTCCACGCGTTCCTGAGAAAAAAGGTCTTGACAGACAGACAGACGGACAACAAAGTGATCCTATAAGGGTTCCGTTTTTACCTTTTGAGGTACGGAACCCTAAAAACCACTAAATACGTCAGTTTTTTGTGTTTTCCTTTGAACGCATGCAATACAGTTTCAGGCTCAATAGGTAAATCATGATTAAGGACTCCTATTGACTCTGAAACTAGTCGGGCGATCCCGAAAATATGCATGAGTAAACCGCTAATATTCCTAAATAAGTTCGTCGTACATTACACCAAATATTAGACAGTATATCATGCCGACACGAAGACTACCTAGCTATAAAGGATAGGTTCATTATCGTATATAGGTAGTTAATGTTTTACTGATAGTTTGAGCCGCTCTTCAGCTTTAACGTAAGGCCGTCTGTCGGTACTTCTAAAAGAGAAATTCGTTAAAATGAAGATCTGTTCATTACGTATTCAATGTCCACACAAAAAAGAATATTTTATTTAAATTATATATGTACATCTAAATCTACAATTTGTAGGTTGACATCCGGAATTTCTGTTCTGCTCTGTTTTCTATTCTTATATCTCATTTGTGAGAGCGTTATAGGTACACAGGTAGGTACTCTTGCAATCTGATAACAGACCAACAACATTCGCCGGATTGCTCCTACTAGTTACACTGACTATGTCTGTTAACTAGATTATTCTGTGTGTAGGTAAGTCAAGAAGATCATTACATATAAAGTAGCTAACATTTATGAGGTAAACGACTATATCATATCCAATTTGCATATAACATTTTATACGAACAAAATTATTCCCTTATCTAACGTAATTTCTTTATTCAAACAATTGATAATGATATTATTCACGCTTTTCAGACTGTAGACTAGCATGACTCAGACACGTGGGGTGTATTGTTCGACTGTTTCCTTCTATTTTGTCTTACATTCAGTACGCATGTCATCTAAATAAAAATACAATAGAGTATTGAAGGCCAAACATCGTACTCGACCAAGCTTTAGTACTATAAATATAGTATCATCGACACTTTTGATCTTATGCGATATAACAGTTCACCCAAATAAAAATTTTACTGATTTTAGTGGATATACAACTTAGACCGAACGACTGTAGACACAATAGAAATAATAATCATACTTCGTGACCGTCTGTTTTTAAATTCTTTAAGGATAATTACTTAACCTGTTTTGAATTTGCACGTGTCAAATTGTGTATGATATTTATAATAATATCTGCGATAAATGTTATACTTAGTTTATAAAGACTATCATCCGTCATTAGAAAACTTTGAAAAAAAAAAAGTAGATACCCAAAGACATAAAGACAAAAAGCGAAGTATTTTATAAATCAAGTGCCTATATGTTATAATATATGATAAATAATAGTGAATAGCGATTGGTGAAAATTCTTCGTTTAGAAATATTTCTACGATTGAACCTTAATCAGTATCCTTTGTCTGTTTGCAGCCAAGGTGCTGATAAGAAGCATTTAATACATAGGTTACTTCAATTGTTTGTTTGTTTTTTCTGATTTATTTAACATGTGACTATATTTTTCCAGAGTGGTGGTGGGCGGGCGCATGCGTTGGCGCCGCTGTGTTGGTATGCGCGGCCGCGGGCGCGCTGGCCCGCCCGCACCTGCGCCGCCGACACGCTGCCGCCGCAGCCGCCGCCGCCAACCCCGTGAGTCGTTGTCATCACTATCTTACTCATGGGTATGCCCACGCCCTGATCGATACACTAAAATTTTATATTTGAAAAGAGTAATTCGAAAGTGTAGGAAACAAAATCCTTGTTTCTATATGAAGCCGTGTTTGTCTTGATTGCATCCATAGCTGGTCCAGGCATCTCTGCACGCCTATCTGTTTAAAAATTGCTTTAAACACTGCAGATAAATCACTTGCTCAAGTACCTATTATGGTTTTATGGATAACGTAAATTGCATACCGCATTGGGCCTCGCATTAAAAGAAAAAATCTCTAATAGATCTCAACAGCAAAATTATTTAACTATGGGTAGAGCTGTAGGCATAGGATTCATGGAAATTCCTATGGGAAAATCCCTATGCAAGCCGTAAAGCATATAATACAAACTAGCGGTGATGTAATGATTATTTTCATCTGAGACCACACTCATATTGTTGCAATAGTTCTGGTAAATACAGCTGCTAATTATTCCGATATGTTTTGCAGCGAGTTTTGATCATGTATTGTCAATGTTGTCTTTAATTGATTGAATAAGAAAACCTGTTAATTACCTGCAGTTCTTGTGTATGTGACTAGGGCGTCTAAACTAAATTATTATACCTACTTTAAATATAACATATATCTCAAGCTCTATGATGACATACCTACCTAGTACCTCTATACCTCCATCACATGATACCCCATAAAGATGATTAAAACTTATAACCTGTGCACTAGGTTTTTTAAAGAAAAGTTATACAGTGTAGCAATGATTATTTTATTATTGGTTACGTACATTCTATGACTACAACTCGATCATTGAGCAATGCCAACCGTCTCGTCTCGCGAGCCGACAAACGCGTCATCGCTCACTATTACTGTTATATGTGCGCATATATAACAACTACGGCGATATCAGCGCGCTTCCCTTGCATGTGTGCCAGCTCATAGGCACACATACGTTACGCTCACTATAATCTACAAACACACTACTAGTACTAGCTACATCGTATCATCGCACCTACCCAAGTACCGATTGAGCACACAAAGTTAACTAGACAGATTATTTGTATGTGTGAGAAAGCAATGTTACACACAACGAACGGCTTAGTGTGCGGCGACATCGGGGCAGCCGGTGCTCCGCCCGCCCGCCCGTGCCCCCCGCTACGCGAACTGCGAACACCGCGCCGCGTCCGTCCGCGTCATTGAACAACAAGACTCGCTCGATGGCAGGCGTCTTACTGCCAATATGAAAAAAGGAGTTAAGAAACTCCATCACAAAACACGCGATAGTGGAATTTATACGTTATCCTTAATTATTAAATAATTTTATTTTTATAGTGTTAATGCCTTGAATAACATATTTTTATTTATTAGTGAATAATAGTTAATTATTGAAAATGCGCTAATCTCTCTATAGTGCTCTGTGATTGTTTTGTTTAAAATATTTACTGCTTCAACAAAACAAATGCAAATATCAGTGACTGTGTAGTGTAATTATCAAAACAATATATGTTCGTGATCGATTCACTTATTTGTGTCTCGATTAGTGTGCGATCGAATTTGGATTTAAGCACATCACTAACTGTCATCCATAGGTGGAAAACCTACGAAAATTGTGGACGACACTGTTTCAAATAGTAAGTAGTGCTAATAGTCTTAATAAACACATTTAAATATGCGCTCACTTCCCTAGGACTGCTATCGTAAATCGTCTAGGCGTTAGTGTTAGAGAGATAAGTGTTCGTAATTTTCACGTGATAGCGGAACATATTCTTTGAACAATAAGTTGTAAATAAATGTGGAATATGGGCAGAATAGAAGAATGTTTGTACTGGAGTCGAGTGAGGCCCGAGGCGACTCGGATGGCCGCGAGACGGCGAGAGCGTGCCAAGTGATAAGAGGCGCGCCGATAGCGACGTCACACCCAGACGTTGTTTGTGTGAATTTAAATAAATTTTCATGACAGACAGTTCCGTAATCACCTCTTGCTGTTTCATAGTCGTGACATGCCAACTCAATATGTGCACATCTTGAGAAAATGATCATAAAAATTGTAGGTATACTTAAAGGTTATATTTATAAGACTATCTTATTGCCTGTCCATATTAAATTTTGTAGATATCTTACTGATTTATATAACATTTTTCTGTTCATTTGTGGGGAATATATTTATTACTTTTCTCCCAAAAATGACACTTTATTTCTGTTTGACACTAGGATGCTATATTTCTATGATACATTAATAAACATATTTAATAGTAAATAATGATCAATGCTTGTTCCTTCTCTTCATGAGAAAAGACCTGTGCCCAGCAGTGGGACATTTATAGGCCGGTATCATTATACTAGTAAATATAAAACAAGATATAGGTAATGTTTTCAATTTCATAAAGACTTTGCCCTTACACTTTCATCAATTCCAATACCATGCTAATGCAAATTTGATATTAGTTTAGCGGGTATATGATCCAGTTTTTATGAAAAAGTAACTAACTGGAATCTAAACATTAGACTGTATTTTTTTGTACTGTGTTATGTTTGTGTGCCTGCTAAATGAAAAGCAATTTTGCATTGGCATTGTATTACAATTGAAATTCATACAGGAGTAACTCCCTGAATTGCATTAAACTCCATCGTATCTGTATGTGTTGTTGATACTGTATGTATGTGATCATTACTTTTTTTATAATTTTTCCATATAAAAAATATAACTTATTAGTAAAATTAATATCATTGTCTTTAACAATTCAGTTTAAGCCAGTTGCTTCATTTTATGCATGTAATATCATTAGCCTGTTGTAATTATTAGTACTTACCTAGGTACTGTATTTATTTATTTATTTAGTACATATTCTAACAACATTATATTACACACAGATATAAGATATAGGTTAATATTTATATTTACATACTTGTAAGTAATCTTAATACATTTGCTATAACCATGTAAAAAATTATAATTAAAACTGTTGGCTTTATTTTGCAAGAACATGTTTTTAGGTTAATGTCAGATGTTTTAGAAACTAAACCTAATCAGTGAGGTTAGAGAATGTTTCCATCCATGATATATTAGATGAAATAATTGCAAATTAGTGTTGCTTATAAATAAGATATTGATAAAACATAACAAACAGGCATGTCTAAACAGTTAAAATATATCTGATAGAATTGCTGCAGTAAACATTCTTTTTAATACATAAATAATGAAACAGTCTTGTTCTTGTTGTGATTAGTAAACCTTTAAATAAACCTGTTTTACCTAGATCTGCTACAATTGACATTTGGTCTAGCAGCATTTATTGCCAAACTAAAACATAGTTCATAATATTAGCCATTCAAACTGTATCCATACTGGAAATTTTTAACAAGATAGTTTGATGTGGAAAAAAATTGCTTAAACAACTCATAGCAGTAATGTTTTATGCTATCAATGAATACCATCAAATCGAATTCTTGGCATTTGATATTTATTTATTAAAAACAGGTAAATAATTTATTAACTACATTGTATTGCACTATTTGGGTATTTCTTTGGTAAATATTTAAATATATATAACATCATTTTGCAAATTTAATACAGTAACCATGTCACTGCCACTAAATGTGATGGGACAAAATATCTATAAAAAATATTTAGTTTGTAAATATACATTGCAAATCATTTAATTCAGAAGTGGAGAATGCAAAATTTGATATCTATATAATGTGAAGTCATCCCATATTAAATATAATTGCATTAAAATTGTCCCAAAAAACATTAAGATAATGGCATCCTGATAAAATTGCAGATAGCTATCATCTTTGTTCATATAACATACGCTTGCTGTACCTCTTTGTATCTTAATCAAAAATATAATACTTATTAATTTAATAATATGTTCTTCATAATCAAGTCTTATCCTAAACAAAAAAACATGTTTATGATTATCGTATTACACGATCTTAAAGGCAATTATTACTTCTGTAACTACAACTTATTAGATACATAATAGTAAAGATGATCTAATACATATATATAATTATAATATATAAACAATGAAAACCAATAATAGCTTATATAACATTAAGAATTTATAATTTTTATTAATTACGCATTAACACATGCTTAGCAATTTCTTGCAATTAAATGCTATTTTATATATATATATATACAAAACTGTAGAAAGAAAAAAAATTACCTCCGGCAGGACTTGTTTAACTGGTGCATCTAACCAGTAGTTGAGTCAGAGTTTGACTCCTGACTGAGAATTAAACTTTTTCTTCCTACTATTTGTATTTAATTAGGCTGATATATTTTTGAACGTACATCTCTTACACAATCACTTCATCTAAAACTTGTCTTATTAGCAAAAATTAAGGATGAAATTTACATGCTATATAAAAATAAAACAAGGTTTGAAAACAAACTACTAATTTTGAGTTCTTTATAATTAGATAATAGGTACCCATACCACACACTCGCAGAATTAGCGGAACCAAAATATAGACTAAGTATAAAATGAAGTGTATATTGAAAAAATATATAGTCAGACATGAAGTAACAAACCAATTGATATCTTTTAACATCGAAATTACAAAATCAAAGTAAAATATTATTGAAAATTATCATAATAAAAAAAATAACATTCTGAAGTTTCTACTCTGATTTACCCAGTGCCGACGTTAGGGCCACTAACATCCCGGAAAATAATATATTTTTTTATTGTTATCTTATCTATAACAGAAACTGAAAGATTAAACAGGGAAATCATTATTTAGGTAAAAAAATCAATTGAAAAAATATATAAATCTAAGTTAACGAGTATGAACTGTTAAAAGCCAGTTTACATTTAATTTACTTTTACCTAATATCGCATACAATCCTTTATTCGTGTTATCGTGATATCAAGAATGTTCATCGAAGCCAGATAAGTGTGACCCAAGCAGTATTGAGAGCATCCATTGAAGGCAAAGTAAAGTCTAGTGACAGCTCTGTTTTCTTTATTTTTTATACGGCAGTATAAAGGCATCGACTAATATTTGTCTATTAGGTACCTATTATCGTATCGATTATTTGCAGCTTATAAATATAGCTTATCATTTACACAGTCCAGTCCTTTAATACGTTTTTGGAATATTACCCTCAGTCCCCTTTGGATGTGAAGTTTTTTCCAGTAAAGGTCCGAAATACTGTTTTCATAAAGGTATTGTTATTAACTAATAAAATAAACACAAAGAAAATAATCCAATAAGTACCTAATTAATGATTATCTACATTACTACTGAGATTAAATTGAAAATGTATCGCGTCGAAATTGATGTTCTATTTAATTGCGCGTAACAACAGTGTAACACAATAGTCAACAAGTGACGTAAGTTTGTATTGGTGTATTGTTGCTCAATCACCAACACCATAGCAGTCGTCTAGTGACGTTTTTAGCTAGGCATCTAGCTTCATATATTATTGACTCGCACATCTACAAATCACTATGATAACATTCAACAACGTAGGTAACACAGTACAAGACTTAGTTATGTAAAAGCCCTAAAGATATTTTCTAAATTACTAAACCTCGATCTCTCTTAAGTAAATAAGTATAAAGGAGTATGTTAATTTTCTCAGAGTACCTAAACTTCAAATGGACGGACTGTAGGTATCCACTTTTCGAATAAACTTTTGATAGCTGTCCAATATCCATATTCCATGGCCACTCTGTTTAGTATTAGACCAGTAGGCGGATTTATTCAAACAAATTTAGTATAGTGATATAATATTAACCCCGAGGATAACCACATAAGTGAGAGTAGTGTGTTGTGATTTGCAGATGCTCTCGGTACAAGTGCCGGGGTGCGCGGGCATGGAGCGGCTGGGCGCGCCGGGGGGACCGCGCCTACGGCACGATCACAGACATCACCATTCCACATTGTGAGTAACTCTACCACTAACAAGTCTTAAAATGTTAGGACGCATAAACGTCCGTATTACATTACGGTTTTTACCCGGGGTAATCCTCATGGACTGGACAGTCTTGAGGAAGTGAGAGGGGTATGTCACCGTATGTCGTACTTTTATCCCCTAAACCTATTGGGTTCTTTGCTTGTTTGCGTGATTCATATTACATACTACCGCGGTCCTTGACCTGGCCTAACGGCCTTGACCCTGCATTTTTTTTTCACCCGATATATTTATTTCACACATCACACAACTGATGAACATGCTTATATATTACTGAAAACTATTATAAATAAATAATACCAAGACACAGTACAAAGGATCTTGCTCACAGAGGATCTTGCTCATCATACAAAGATATGTCCTGGGTTGGAATAGAACCCCACCACAACAAAAAGAGAAGGCATAACTTTGTTTAAGGATTTCAATTTCTTAGTAGTTATCAAATTGATTCTTTTCATTTTTGTCTGTGTTGAATAGAATAAATTTATAATTATCCTTGTAAATAACGAGTAAGTACCACAAGTATTAAAATGTCATGAAAATAATATATATTTAAATAAAACCAAAATAAGGTGAAACCTTGCTAGCACAATTAATTAAACTTCTACTTGTAAGAAGTCAGAATGGTTTTTTTTAACACAAATCGGAAATATTGAAAAGGATTTCGGTCTGCGTGACTGCTGAACAAGTGTATGGGTCGATGAATAAATATTTTTTAAGTCTATTAATTTATAATTAGTATTGAAAACATGATTAGAGATAAGCTCTTAATGATAATCGAAGAGACAAGAATCATACAAGCATCAGCGAAATTAAAACCTAGCAAGATCAAATTGTAGCATGTTAAATGCTAACTTTTGGTGTTGATGGTTGATGGAATCGTAGGCACTTAATAAATCTAGTTATAAACCTAATTAGTTAATAGATCAAATCGCGTCATGCTTCTAAGGATGGATTTTAAAAAAGGAGCAATTAATTTTCAGCGCACTATATTTTTGTAATTACTTTAATGACTACCTTTTATACTAGAAAGTATATACCTACAAATCTACTTGTTCATCTGAATAAAAATATCCATACAATATGAAAAAAAAAAACCAAAGGGCAACTTTTAATTTGCCATTTCATATGATTCTTTAGAGAATAATGATGGTTCAATTAACCAATACAATCGAAACATAACTACAGATTATCTAAATACGCATAACGTAAAATAATTTTGTTTAAAGTCTATGGTTTTATTTTCAGGGAATGGGAGAAGCAGCAGAGGCTGCAAGCGATGGTGGGGCGGTTGCAAGAGATGGTGGAGCAAGAGACGCGCGCGCGATCTGCTGCGGCCGCCGAGCGCCTCGGCCTGCCACCCAGCATACAACTGCCCGACGGCGAGTACGGACAGGACGTGCATCTACAGTTACGAGTCCCTTATCAGGTACGCTTTAACCCTTGAATCATTGATCTTCTCTCTTAATCTTTCTGTCCCGGTTTCAAGTCTGACTTTTTTGTATACCGACAGAATGTTCGGGTAAACCCTTTTTTTTTGTAAATTTTGAATCAATTTTCGAAGTATTAGAATGAAATATGAATATAAGGGAGAACGTGTGGTTCCAGCAAGCCGAGCTGACGAGAAGCAGCTTCCAGCCGCCGCCGAACAAGTGCGTGAGCGACGTGCCCGAGTGGGCGGGCGCGGAGGCGGGCGCGGCGCGGCGCGGCAAGAAGGACGGGCTGCTGCAGAAGGCCACGCGCTGGTGGGTGCGCATGGGGCGGCCGGCGGCGCTGCTGCCGGCCGCCGCGCCGCCGCCGTGCGTCATGGTGCCGCGCCGCGCCGCGCCCGCCGCGCCGCCCGACGCGTGACGCAGCGCACCCCTACCATATCACGCTTACATTCCATTATCGGGACGGTCGGACTCGCCGCAGTGCACGCGCGTCCCGGAGTATTATAGACTTGGTATTTATTTATTCGGGGGCGGAGGCCCGCGCCGGTGCCCGCGCTCGTACGGCGCGCCCGTCTTCCTCGCGCCGTCTAAGAGTTTCGCGAAAACTAAGACTGAGATAAAGTAAAAAGATATAACGTTATAAAGTCTACGTTGAAGTATGTTGTCTTAGGTGAAATTGATTCAGATAGAAACGATTAAAGGTATATTATAATATTTAAAGAATCTTTCGACGGCGACCCTCGATGATATCGTGTATTAGGCGAGGGTCAGTCGACAGTGAGCTGATGTCTTGCAGTGTACAGTTTCATGTTTAAGTGACCTATTTTAATTTCTATCCAGCAGCTATAAATCTGTGTTTAAACAACTTTTATATTTATTTATAATTGTATGTAAAGGATGCATATCAGTACAGTAAAGGCAAGGAATATTACTTTACGTTGCATAGTTACTATTTTATTGTAAATATTGTCTCTAATTTAATATTATTAGATTAATTATGGCCGAACGCCAGAACCCGGGGGTCTTTTCAATTGAGTGTTTGCTACATTCCATATTTATGTTGAAATATTCTCGATAATACTTACTGTACTTGTTGCTTCCCACTGTCTACCTGTAGTCCTTGTATGTCTGTAACAATATCTCGAGTGTCTGCACGCTCGGTTCTTGTTGGTATCGAGCTGACAATAATTGACAATTGATTAGTGACTGATATTTAAATGCAGATGAATAGAAATCTCATTAGTAAATAGACATAAATGAAAAATATTAAATGAATTAGTTTTAAATTAGCTGTTTATTATTTATATAATTGGGTCGATTGTTCATATCCTGAATATTATTTTCTATTCGTGTTATTGCTCATCGGTAATTGCGTGGCAAGTTTAACTACTACATTCAGGATATGCATCGCCGGCCATTACTAGTTGAAAGTGTCACGATAGTCATTAACTATGTTCTCTCAGCTGATTGAGTTCAATTGTGTTTTGTCTTTACCATGGTTGTAAAAACACCGTTTGTGTTCGTCCATTGAACAGTAATGGGCGCTCGCCTACTCATCCACTCCTTAATCAATAATTTGCAGTGAACACTTGTATTTTTCCTGTACATATAGTCAAAGTGTGTTGACTTTGAATACAATTACGGGTCTTAAGCCTAACACTTGCCGTTAGCAAAGTACAATGCTGGACGCTAAAGTATTTTACAATAAAATGGCGCAATACATGTTTTTAGTGTAATAATATAACTATACCAATTTTACAAGCTTCTTTAAACAAAGAGAAAAGCAAATAACTATTATATAAATTGTTAATAAATTGATTAAGATAATAAATTCTAGTCTCTACTAAAAATGTAGATCGATTTTTATTAATTATTTATAAAAGCTTGAAGACGTTTATGTATTTATAACGATGTATACAGCACAAGACAAACAAAGGAACGAAATTCAAATGTGCCCTATTTTCCAAATGCCTACTACGTACCTTCTTGTTGCATAAGAGATAGAGTAGTGCATTATTATCGCGAGTGTGCGTCAGTGCGTGTGAACATGTGCGTTGTCTCGATCACATATTGCATATGGAACGAAACAATCCTTTCTATATCGCTAGTACTTAGCACAAAATGTTGCGCATTTTATTGAATCTATTACCTTGACAGCATTGGAGTGCTATACGCGGCCATTTTACGGACTGAAAAATAATGTAATGTTCAAAATATTAAAATAACTAAGTAATTATTATTACTTAAAACCGATTTGTTTTGTATATTTATTGTTTGTCTTCGATGTATAAATAATATGGCGATTGATAAATAGTTCGTTGAAAGACAATTTAGTATTTATTTTGAACTATTTGTATATACTTAAATATATAAGAAACAACTGTTGTGGCCTACACCTTTAAATAGAGGGTCAGTTCATCACTTACGATGACTTGACATATATATTAAAAATAATATGCATAAAGTGAATCTCTCTCTGCAACTATCCTTGGAGGTGCGAGAGAAATGTAACTAAACATCACTAAATGATCGAGTTGTACAGTATTCTGTCATAACTGGACAAAAATAGAGAAATTTACTAGGTAGCCAATTTCTGTATTTTTGTTTCTTTAATTTTATGGTCACAAGTATTCTGTTACTTAATCAGCTTATCATTTTACTATGTCCCGCCATGTCTTTTCGTTGCCTTAAATATAATTAGTATCGAAAATGCTTTTATAGCAATTGTACAAAATGCTGATGGAAATATAAAAGTTGTTTAAAATAGTTTCACAGAATAGATATTTAATCTAGATATCAAACAATATTCCATTTGTCATATTAATAAGTAAAGCAGAAGCAAATGTTTAATAATAAAAGAAAACTGCATTAAATTATGACCTACCAATAATGAACAATGATTTTCATTTTCTAAAATCCCATTTGTTTAAAAATAAATCTAAATATGTGCTTTGTCTTCTTGGATGATAATACCACAATGCATTTAATTAATGTGTTATTTCCTTTATATATGATACTTTAAATATTTTGCTTTTAGCATAACATGCTGATACAGTGATCAATGCTCACTGTATCAGCATCGTCAAATAATTAGTATGATCGCTGATCATACTAATTATTTGTTATAATTGATTGCATAACAAATCCTAAGTTAAAACCACGTTTCAACTGATAGGCCTCGCCTTATTCCTGCCATCCTTGTCTATCCTGCGCGTCCCTCATCCATTTGCTTCCAGTTAGCACAAAGTTATGATGCAAATTATTTAAACTAGTACTAACTTTATTTACAATCAACGGTGACTAGTGTCTAGGTATTGTAATTATTTTACTGCTTATTCAAACAAACAGCCAGAGCTCGTATAAAATAATTTACCTAACCGTCTCAGTCTACCACTACGTATGAAGTATCCAGTACAATAATTAGCTTATTAAATATTACCAGCAGACTAAACTTCGGTAAGAAGCCAATTTTAATGTTGTCTGCACTGGCACAAATGACGTCTGATGCCACTAAAAGAAGCCTATCTTCCTAGTCCTTTCTCAAGGTTCAAATTTGTTCCATACAAATTTTTATCAAAATTAGTAGTTAGGTATGAGAGCGTAACAAACAAGCGAACTAACTTTCGCTATAGACTAAAGCGCCTGGCTAGAGTATATGTGTTCTGTGCTTAGCGCAAGTAAACACTATTTTCCTTTGTGAATATATACATAGACAAGCACAGAGTGCACGCATCGCTAGTAGCCCATTGTGCCGAGCGTAAGCAAATTTTTTGCTGTATGTGACGACAGGCGTTAATGCGTAAGTATTGACGGTTTCGATAGTATTGGGGTCACAGAGTACTTTTATAAATATGATTGGGGGTAATAGACAGAGAAAACTAGCTTCTCTGTCTACGTCAGTATATAATAGTAGTCAGGTTATAGGAAAGTTTTTTTTTATGTATGTTTTGAAGTCTGCTTTTTTTCAAGTTCGTTATTTTTTTTTTAGAGTCATACAGAGTAAATAATCGTATAAGTCTAAATACTTTGTATAACATACGTTATTATTTATTAATTAAGTAACACAATAGGTAGAACAACTAAAAGTGCAACCTGTAGTAAAATCGGTTACTATATTGGCAACTTAAAGTATCATCTAACTCCGTCAAGCAGTTTTTACCTTCCATCATCAGCTCACCTAAATAATTTGAAATAATACAACTATAGGTACTTTTTTTTTTTTTTGGAAGAGGTCTTCTGCAGTTAGCCTGAGCGCAGGCTTTGACTGCTTCACCGGACTTTTGGCGAGAACCGTAAGGCCTCCAGCCAGAGCAAGTAAAATAAACTAACTACGTCAGCAACGTTCACTAAGGGCACCCCCTGCGGGGTTCGGACCTCGACTTAGTGCGTTGCTGACTATCTTAATAAGGCAAAAACAGCAAGGGATGGCTGGATCTGAGTTATTATTATTTAGGGACATATTTTTATTGCTAGTTTGGCCGGCTCGGGCCAGCTTGATCTAGGGACGGGGGGGTAACATTTACGTTACTATAATTTATAATAAGCGACGGGCCTCGCCGGCGAGGACGTAGTATACGGCGGTTGTGTTTTGTATTGCTAGCTAAGTCGAATGCTTCTTGTAGAAGCGTTGTCTTATCGTCGGTATAGGAGAGAGTGTGTCTAGGACGTTTTATCTTGGAGATGACTGAAGGTCGGTATCGCGCGGCCGCTACGATTAGCGGGTTACTGTGGGTTTCGGCGGTGTCGAAGAAACGGGTCGCGGCGCGTTTCATGAACTGCTTGATTGTGGGCAGCTTTAAGTCACAGTGCAGCTGCAAGTTACGAACGTAACCTGGAGCGCCCGTGGCTCTACGCATGAAAAGGTTTTGGAGAGTTTGCATTCGTTTGAGTCGATAATCGGGTACGTGAGAGAATACGACGCTGCTGTAAGTCATGATAGGTCTGACAAACGCAGTGTAAATTCTCTTCTTGCAAGCAAGAGAGAGTTTACTGCGCTTGTTCAACATACAATGAAGTCGGCCGAGGGCGAAGGCGGCTCGCGCGCGTGCCGCTTTGATATGAGGTACGAAGCTAAGCTTCTGATCAAAGATCACACCCAGGTATTTGGCTTGCTGCTCCCAAGGGATAGGCTTGCCGAAGAGGGTTATGGGTGGAGCGGGAGCGGGAAGCCGCCGTTTTCTACTAAATAGTACGGCTGCGCTTTTGGTAGGGTTGGCTTCGATTCTCCATTTCGTGAACCACTTCCCGAGGGCCCTGACCGCGGTCTGGAGAGTTCGACCTATCGCTAAGGGGCTGGTACCTGAATAATAAATGGCCGTGTCGTCGGCGTACAGAGCTACTTGGGGTTTGCCACCGCGTGGAATGTCGCTGGAATAGAGCGAGAAGAGGAGTGGAGAGAGGACGGAGCCTTGCGGGACTCCGGCGAGGATTGGGTGAGGGGACAACTATAGGTACGTTACCATAACAACATTCACGACTTTTTATTAAAATTTTTCGTAAACTCCTTACCGTTAAGGAGTTGTCTGTTGTACCTTCACCAGTTCATCAACATGAAATACTCATACATCAGCAAATCCTTAAAAACCTTTAGAAAAAACTTGAAACACTAAGTATCTATAAAATTAAAGTTTCATCCCATCATCAGTGCCCTTACTCTCCAATGTAATTTTAATTCTATTACAATGCCAATCCGAAATTGTAATTCATTTAGCCGGCACACAAACAACACACTGTACAAAAAAATACTCTCAATGTTTAAATTCCAGTCAGTTCCTTCTATTGACAGCATTTTTTGTAAGAAAACCGAATCTCCTGCCTATTAAACTAATATCAATTGTGCAGTGGCATTGTATTAGAATAAAAATTACACTGGAAAATAAGAGCACAGATGTCAGAATATTGGGCACTAGATATGGATTTACAATTTAGGGCAGTAGACACAGGTTAAGTATTCTGTGGGCTTGGGCTATGGCTGTCATTTGTCTCGCATTTACTGTCAATTGCCATTGCCAATGATAAGCTAATGTAAATGTTTTATAATTATGTTAACAGTACATTTGTTCTGTGATGTTAACTGGTCAACTGTAAGTCTGTAATTATTGTAAAGTATAAAAGTACTCAAAAGTCATAATCACAGAGCAGCAATTATTGTATGCTTGTTCTTTTAATATTGATGAGACTAGTTTCAAAAAGTTAATTTAGTTATAAGACCAATCTAATATAGAGCCAAAGGAGAATTAACAGCAAGAGTATGCAAATATACGTTAACTGGTTAGTATTTTTTTACTATTTTAAGTCTAACCTAAAAGCAGAAAGTAAATAAAACCCATCGTTGATCCTAACTTAATTTTAGACTTAAATATTGGGAAATTTTAAAATTCTGCGTAAAAATAATTATTTTTCGACCAATTTAGAAGATCGGAATATCATCAACCTGGTTGACGAAAAAAAAATAGACCTAAAATAGGGTACCTCCTCTCGTTTCTATACTCAAATATCGAACTAATACACTTCCATGCAATGCATGCATCGGCTCACGGCTCCTAAACAGCATTATTATTACTCATAAATTGAACAGCTCTGCAGTAAACAGTGCATCATGCATGACACAATGACAGATGATTCATTGTTGACATTTGCAGTAATTTACATAAGTAGATATCTATGTTATGTTATATGTTACATTCATGTTCATGTTGTAGCATGTAGTTAAAGTAATGTGAGTGAGTGTGAATATTAAACAATACACAGTTACAGTCTTGCTAGAGTAAGTGTTTTGTGGGTACAGTACAGTTGTATGTACACACAATACACATTACTGAAGAAGTGTTCTCACGGTAAGTTCTGGCATTTTTTTGTTTAGAAACTATCTGACAAGGCTTAGCAGGGACTATAACAGAAATTTATAATTGTTGCACAATTTTGGGTGTATTGTAACAAATATTTTTTACCATTACAGTGTCTTTCAATTCTTTAAATTATGTAGTAAATGAATACTTTTATGTGTTGTTTTCATAATAATTATATATATTATTGTCATTTTGTGCCTAGGCTGCACAAAATGGCAATAATATCACCAAATGTAAGTATACGACTTATGTTCATATAAATAATCAAATGTATTTTTAAATCTCTAATGTTTAAGTAATTTTTCTTTTCCATTTTAATGTTTAGTTGCAAACAAAACTGTATTTCTTTTTTGTAATGATAGAGTATATATTTAGCTTAATTTAAAATATTATTTTAGTAAACGCTGATAGACACATAAACAAAAGGACCACTATTATTTAAAACAGGAAACAGCAGTTGTATTATGGGTCCACCAAAGAAGTTAAAGAAATATGATTCTAGAACAGGGAGTGACAGATCAGGTAAGCAAATCTTACTTGTTTGTGATTTGTGAAACATTGCTAAAATCAATGCCATGACCATTAAAGTTATTATAAAGAGATTATGGTCAACAGTCACCACTAATGAGTACAAACTATCTCCCTACCCACCAGCTATGTTGGGGTCAGCTTCTAGTCTCAGATGAATCTAATGAACACTTATATCAATATTTATATAATGAGACAAGCTTAGCTCAAAAAGATTGTTTGATAAAAAAGGTTTTCATAACAGGCAAAAAGAAAAAAGTGGAAGAAGAAAATATGACAATAGATCTGGTAGATGATGACAACACTGAAAATGTTGGAGTGCCTGGAGCTGCCATGCAAGATGCAGAGAAAAATGATCAGGTGCCTGAAGATGAATTTGGAGCTAAAGATTATAGGTGACATTATTAGAAACAATTAGTTACTTTTATTTAAACTGCATTAATTTTGTATGCATCCCTAAAAAGGTATATACATACTAGGCAAAGTTTAGAAGTGTTTATTATATATTATCGATGTTCACTGTAAGAAAATGAATTTATTATTACTGCTCAAACAAAGCAATATTTGCTAAGACATGAAATAGACTACCAACATTAGTAACTTTAGTTCTTTTTTGTGTAAGTAAAACAAATAGGATGTAATAAAAAATATGTTTTTTAATTCCAGAAATCAAATGGTATTGAAAACTGACAATGCTAGCCGACCCCTGTGGGTCGCGCCTAATGGTCACATTTTCCTAGAGGCGTTTTCACCAGTATACAAGCATGCCCACGACTTTTTAATTGCTATTGCAGAGCCCGTGTGTCGGTAAGTGCAATTTCGTTTTTTTTTTTCTATATTTCGTATCTGATAACTTACTTCTAATACAAATTCCCTTTTCTCGCCAGGCCACAACACATTCACGAGTACAAACTGACAGCATACAGTTTATATGCAGCGGTATCCGTAGGCTTGCAGACAGCAGACATTATTGAGTACCTTCAACGACTGAGCAAATGCACAGTGCCTGCTGGCATTGTAGAGTTCATACAATTATGTACTCTGTCTTATGGCAAAGTGAAGCTGGTACTCAAACATAATAGGTAAAAAAACAACATTGATTCATTTGACAAATACTTTCTTTTTGTCTATATTTAATAACCCTTGGAGCACTGAGTGGCATACCAACGACAAGAAAAATAGACTTTGTATTGCTTGCGTTCAAAGTGTTAAGTAACTTTATGAAGGCTTTTAAAGATTTGTAAATAAAACACATTAAACCAAGTGGTGAAAGGGTTTTGATTTCTAAGTTTGGTAAAATATTTAAAGCATAAAATCGTCTTAAACAAGAATATTCTCTAACTTTCCAGCAGCACACTGCCTTATCCATGTGTAACTTGGTAGTGGTAACATAAAGGTTCTTTTTTAGATATCTTGTTGAGAGTAAACACGTGGAGGTGTTACAAAAACTACTGCGTGATCCAGTGATACAACAGTGCAGACTGCGGCGCGATGGCGATGACGACCTGTTGTCTTCAGCTCTTCCAAACAAACCTGCAGCTGTTAAACCAGGTATTTTTATAATACATAAAATTTAAATATTAAATATTTTCAATGTAAGAAATTAGGATTGTATGTCTGTGTTAAGACAGCAACACAATTGATTTTCTTCTAATCGTGTTTTGTGCATCATATTAATTTTTTTCTATTTGTAAACAGAATAGGCAATAGTCATAATATACGGCAAACAAAACAAAGCAAAATCTAGTATTCAAAGCTACATAGGAATTTGAATTGTTAAATTGTTCATTGAAAACAGAGTCGATTAAATATACCTGTTTGTAAGGTGAAAGTAGTGACAAGCCGGCGGCGGCTAACGGTGCGGTTCCTGATGATATCAGCCAGTTCTACCAGCAACTGGATAAAGAGGACGACGACGACGAAGCCACGGATATCACAGCCAACACAGCCGTCGCTTTCGAAGTTGACCCTGATAAAATTGAGGTTCTTACCTTTTCTTTTTTTTTTCAAATGTTTTTTTCTTTCGAAATTTTTACATTAAAATTTTTACTGTAAAAGTTCATGTATAAAGATAGACAAACCTAAGTTTCGAGTTTCACTTAAGTTTTTTAAGACGATTTTTTCCCGCTGGTTGTTTACTAAGAGTTTGGACACCTAAGGAATGATTATGTGATTATTATTTTTTTTTATTTCTCAATGAATAGAATTTTTAATTATAAGATCAAATATATAAGTTAGAGGTAATATTTATGATTATGATTGAAATGTAGTTTGAATGTAGGTAATACAAAAACGTTGCATCGAGTTGGAACACCCGCTGTTAGCCGAGTATGACTTCCGCAACGACTCCATAAACCCTGATATCAACATAGATCTGAAGCCTACAGCCGTGTTGCGTCCCTACCAGGAGAAAAGCTTAAGAAAGATGTTCGGAAACGGAAGAGCACGGTAAGGTATTCAAATTACTTAAATGGCTCATTTTAACGATTGGCCTTTGTCCACTGTGACTTCACTAACACAGTTATAGTCCTTATTATTTTATAGGCCTTTAATCGTTCTTAGAAAGATTGTTTTCTATTGCGTCAACATTTGAGTGTATTGATTTTTAAATAAATTTGAAATAGACAGCTCAAATTTGATATTAACTTACCGACTTAAATTTTCATTTTTTCGGAATGGGTTCAAGGCCGTCGGTTTATTAATCATCCACACTGAGTTTGACATTGCGCCCTGAGTCGTGCTCCGTGGGCCGTCCTCGCTAACAAACGGCGTGCCGCAGGTCCGGCGTGATCGTGCTGCCGTGCGGCGCGGGCAAGTCGCTGGTGGGCGTGACGGCCGTGTGCACGGTGCGCAAGCGCGCGCTCGTGCTCTGCAACTCCGGCGTCTCCGTCGAGCAGTGGAAGCAGCAGTTCAAGTGCTGGTCCACGGCCGACGACAGCATGATCTGCAGGTATCTACCAAACACTCTTGAACCATTTTCCAATGTCTTACAACTGTCTCCGTATATAATATGGCTAAGAAAACTATGCTTTTGGCTTTAGTTGCGTGATAGGCGACGCTCTAGCGCCCGCATACGGACTGCGTAGTCTTCTAAAGTACCTAACCAATTAACAATTTTCGATATATGTATTTAATTATTATAAATCATTTATAATAATAAAATTATATTGTATAGTAACATTACAAAATTGTAAACAGATTCACATCGGAAGCCAAAGACAAGCCGATGGGCGCGGGCATCCTGATTACGACATACTCTATGATCACGCACGGGCAGCGGCGCTCATGGGAGGCGGAGCAGACCATGAAGTGGCTGCAGGCGCAGGAGTGGGGGCTGGTCGTGCTGGACGAGGTGCACACCATCCCCGCCAAGATGTTCCGTCGCGTGCTCACCATCGTGCACTCACACGCCAAGCTCGGTAATACCCGACTTTAGCTTATAAGTAGTTATTAAATTAACTCGTGGAATTTGATGACATAAATTGCGCGATATTGTAAGAAACAAAAAATATTTATTACTAGCTGATGCGGTCATGCTCGCGGCTTCGCTCGCGCGTAGTTAACGATAGATGGTTGTATGGTCTACTGTGATTTTCAAAGAAGCATGAAATTTCATCCTGGTTAGAAAAAAGGATTCAATATCTAATATTGTATTCTCTAGCCTATTTTATATTTACTTAAAGATAAATACAGCTTGGTTTCATTATTTTTATAACTTTTTCTAATTAATTTTAAGGAGGTTGTTCTATATTATTACTTCTTTTGTATGTTTTCTTAAATATGATTTTTTATTATATGTCAGGTCTCACTGCTACACTGCTTCGAGAAGACGACAAAATCGCTGATCTGAACTTCTTAATCGGGCCAAAGTTGTATGAGGCGAACTGGCTGGAGCTGCAAGCTAACGGGTATATCGCGCGCGTGCAGTGTGCCGAGGTTTGGTGTCCTATGACGCCCGAGTTCTACAGGGAGTATCTCATACAAAAGTAAGTTCTAAAACTATGTGGATTGTCTGAACTGATTGTCATAAAACAATGTTTCGGATTATATTCTAGGTTTTATAATTTGTATCAGTTTACTTAGAAGTTTATATCGATAATTATAAGGAACTAGCTGTTGCCCCCGGCTTCGCTCGCGCTTTAGTCTATGTATTTTCAAGGGATAATGGTCTGTGATTTATATATATTTAAAGCAAGAACGATGTAAGTTACATACAATCGTGCTAAACATTTTAGTAAAAATGACACCACCCCTTTTCTCGTCAGAGGGGTAAATTTCCAAAACTTTTTTCGCAGACGTTTTGATATTAATGTTCATACTTTAAAAATGACGAATTACATCTTTCGAGTTTTTCCTCGTAGAAAATATATTTTATAAGAAGCTGAAGTACATTTTTTATCAATTTCTAATCAGAAGCTGGAATTTGAACGTTCATGTTTCTATCTATGAAAATGGCGAACTTGCCATACAAACCTTCAACCCCTATTTCACAGCCTCAGGGGCAAGATTTTCCAAACTCTTTAGTACCTACGTATTTATTTATTACTAACCTAACCAGTAGCATGTGTATGAAATTTTACTTTAAATTTGAAAAAAAAAACGGCTTTCGATACAACCCTTCATCCCCCTTTTTAACCTTTTAGGTATAGAGCTTTCAAAAATCCCTTCTTAATACTTATGTAGTTGATAAGAGGTACCAATTGTCCAAATTTTATCATTCTAGGTTAAGCAGTTTCGTCTCTCTCTCTCTCTTTCTCTCCCTCTTTCTCTCTCTCTCTCTCTTTCTCTCCCTCTCTCTCTCTCCGTTGTTGTGTCAGTCAGTCAGATTTTATCTTTATTTTATAAATATAGAGTATAGATAAGGTAAACATGTACTAAACTGGTATCGTTTATTTGCAGAATCAACAAAAAGATGTTGCTCTACGTAATGAATCCGTCGAAATTCCGCGCCTGTCAATTCTTAGTGCGATACCACGAGAGACGTGGCGACAAAACCATTGTTTTCTCAGACAACGTATTCGCTCTAAGACATTACGCCGTCAAAATGAACAAGCCCTACATCTACGGGCCTACGTCACAGAGCGAGAGGATACAGATTCTTCAGAACTTTAAATTCAATCCAAAAGTTAACACTATATTTGTCAGTAAAGTAGCTGATACAAGTTTTGATTTGCCAGAAGCAAACGTCTTGATACAAATTTCGTCTCACGGCGGTTCACGACGACAGGAAGCTCAACGTTTAGGTAATATCTTTTAAAACGAAAAGCTTAAACTTTTATTCTTTAAGTTTAAAAAACGAAGACATTTTATTTAGTTTAATTTACTACGATTTCGCTTAGGGTTGTAAAATGCAAAAAATCTGCTCAACAAGAAAAGTAATTTGATCTTAATTTCTAATTTTCGTTTTAGGTCGTATATTAAGAGCTAAAAAAGGAGCATTAGCGGAGGAGTACAACGCTTTCTTCTACACGTTGGTGTCACAGGACACGCTCGAAATGGCTTACAGTCGGAAAAGACAACGGTTTCTTGTTAACCAAGGTTACAGTTATAAGGTAGGTTTCATATTCAGAGACAGCAGATAAACGTTCTATTAATTTCGCTGCCAATACATTTTATTTTTCAGTGTTTGTTTTTGTTTGGAAGCCTTAAATGAGGGCTCGCCATAAATTTGTAGTACGTAATAATATAACATTTGTGAATAAATACAAAAAAATGTAGACGACAATTCATATATTTTGCTGGTCTTATAATATAATAGGGGGATATTACTAAAATGTTCTGGCGCCAGAGTGCAGCACTAGCTTAAACAGTAAACCATATTTTGTCAAGTCGCTCAAAACTTAAAAGCGTGACGAAAATTGTTTAATTCTACTTTTAATTGAGTTTTAAATTAAAAAGTGTCACATATTATACCGTCCTACATATCAGAATTTAGAAATTAGGGAAACCATTTTATTCAAAAAAATAATAATCCCAAAACCTATGGGTAACTACGCGTTGTAAAATAATAAAATAAATTATAACTTCACATTTTCACAGAATACCTAGTTGCTAAAGTAATATTGCTATAACAACATAATAAGACAACACAGAAAAACAGTTTACTATCTGTGCTAGAGGCGCGCTCTACACCGAGCTTTGTGTAATGTTCCCTATTCGTTTAAATCTAAACTAGCGACAACGTTTTACAGGTCATCACAGAACTCAAGGGAATGGATACAGAGCCAGACCTTTTTTATGGCACCCGAGAAGAGCAAGGCATGTTACTACAACAGGTAAAAGATCGGAGGACTTTCTTTATCCAGTTTTTAGTATTAAATAACCACACATATTTATGATATTAAAATTGATATCTGTCAATCATGTATAACTTTCCGTTGGAACCACCTTTATTTGCCTAAATTTATTGTACTATACCAATTAGCTGTGTCTCAGCTATCTGGCGGCAGTAGTTTATGGCATTCCCCAAGTCTGTTTACGAGCCCCACCATTTTCATCATTGTGGTTATATATATATTATATATATACATTTGCTGGCTCATGGCTGGCACCAGCACTAGTAGTGACGTGTGTGGCAGGTGCTGGCGGCGTCGGAGACGGAGTGCGAGGAGGAGCGCGAGGGCGCGGCGGGCGGGCCGGGAGCCACGCGGCGGCCCGGCGCGCTCTCCTCGCTGGCCGGCGCCGACGACGCGCTCTACTTTGAGCACCGCCGCTCCAACAACCTGCAGAAGCATCCGCTCTTCAAGAAGTTCCGATACTAGCAGCTGCGCACTGTACGTGTGCTTATTATATATTATCCAATAAGAAAACAAATATAATAAATTGCTTCTGATTTTTTTTTGTTTTTTTCTATGTATCCCTGTACCTACAAATTCTTTTAGGCAGGTTTTAGTCAAGCTGACCGCACGCTGAACGTCGGCGCTGATAGCTGACATGTATGAACTTCTAGAAAGCGTTTGAGATTAACGCGTAGTTATCAATGCGGACGATATTCAGCGCCGATGCCACAGCGACCGAACGCATCGCGCGTCTGTGCCGTCATGTCATTAATGCACACCGAATTTTCGTGTCTCTGTACTCCGCGTTGATCAGCACGATACTAAAACGTCTCGCGCTGACCCTCAGGATTAACAAGCTACGCGCTGTCAGCACCAATGGTCAGAGTGCGACTAAAACCAGCCTTACCCAAATTAACAAAAATCTTACTTGTTTTAGTAAAAATGAAAACGAAGGTGGGATTCCGGAATGGGCGATAGTGGAGCTTCAAGGTCTAATCCAGACAAAGAAGCAGGAAAACAACAGTGCTACGGTAGTCGGTGATCTGCATTACTTTAACAGAAACCGACATCCAGTCTTGGTACTCGGTCACCATATTTTAAATGGCAAAGAAGTCAAGCTAGAGCAACCGATGGCTGTATTTGAAAAAGTGGTTGTTGATGATAAAACTAGTTATAAAGTTAGGGCTGTTGTTAAAAAGAAAATATTATTTAAGTCTAGACCAAAACCTATTATATCCAATGTCTCAGACAAGGTGTGAAAATATAATAAAGTGAAATTAAAATAATGGTGGTTCTATTTATTTGCATAAAATTTTACAGATATTTATTTTTTAGGGCAATGCTGTTTTTTTGTTGTGTTTAATTGTTCAATTACATCGTCTTTATTCAAAATGTTATATACGATGTCAAAATAACCATAAGTTTATATAAAAGTACTCTGTGCATAAGTTCTCACCTACACTACAACTACAGCATTTTGATACAGGCGCCATCTTCTCGGCCTTTCATTACAGATGTTGATTGTTGGTGTCAAAATGTCGTCAAGAGTCGATGCCAACGGGAACGTGTGCGTTTGCAATTTACATGTCAAACATGAGTAGATCGAAAAGAAACACGAGTTTTAAGAAAATCAACTGTAATGCTTACATAATTATGAATAAGGTTCAGTTTGCGCTACAACTTTATATTTTTTTATGACTTTTCAACCGTACTAGTCAGTCTAAAATGTACTTTATTTACACTTGCATAAAGATGATGTTTGTTTGTGAAAAAAAATCAGTTGGAACAAGAACATAATACTTACCTAGTATATGTAGCACGAACCGTGACGTAATATTAGGTCCGACCAATGGCGTTGCGTTTTGATACCTCCTATGCAACTGCCTCGCTCCCTCGGGACAGAAGTTGCATTCAGTGTTTGTTTCCTTCTCAGCGGTGGTCGGGTGTAGAAAATACATAAATCTCGCGTATACTTTCCTTTTTGTATTTTATTGATTTATTTAAATAAGAAACGAATTATCACTAAAATAGCATTAGATATTAAAAATAACCAAATAAGTGATTATTCCCTAATCAAACAAAATACTGTTTAAAGACTAAAGCCTTGGGCTTACCACACACGTCAATTACTTAATCACTCTGAACAAGCAACAGTTGTAACTTTTTCCAGACACTGTCCAATGCCAATACTAACCAGCAAATAATAATAAGTGTTCGAGACCGAATTTCGAGATTCTTGAGCTATCTGCGCAGGACATATAATAGAGCACGAATGTGTGCTCGAAACTAGTTGCACTCTCTATTCCTTCCTCACGACCGTAGAGAGGTCATGCGCAGGACCAGCCGTGTTTTCTGAGGACCGAGGGTGTAAACACCGCCTAAATTCCTGTCTTCGAACTATAGTAGTGAGTATTTCTAAACAGAATATCCAGTTACTATTTTTCCCGAGGCCTCGTGCATGGCAGTTGCACTTGCGACCACTACACCAACGAGGCAGTCCCAATAGAGTAGCAATATAATATAAAATAATATATGTAGCAATAAATATTATATATTATGTAATAATAAATATTAAATATTATGGGCATCGCAAGAAATAAAACACATTTCTAGTACTTAGTTACTCTAATAATTACACTATTCACATTTTAGATGTGACCTAATTTTGTGTCTTAAAACTATTCAACCCCAATTTTAGTGAAGTATGTAATGTTTACATAATATAATTTTAAATAACATAAATTGCTTTGAAAACGTGTCTGTTTTTTTTAACTAATACTCCAAATTAAATCTAGTATTTGAGGGAAAATGACATTTAAAGATTCAAACCCAGAAAATATATAAAAAATCACACTTGCACAAGAATATCATCACTTGCATATTATTATCCACAGTTATACAAATAACTTGAAATTAAGTAAGAAACATACATAAATACAGAAGATAAGTAACTTAGCAAATTTCATCATTAAATATTATAATATACTTTATTGAAAAATATTAATTCGAATCCTTAATTTCATGTATGCTGATGCAATGGGCCTTGACCAAAACAAAATTAATGAAAATAATGTTTTGGTCATTATAATCTATGCGCTAAGAAGGCCCGAAGTAATATTTTTAAATATTACAAACGTGTTCTGAAAACTATTCTTTTAAGAAATGTGTTGTGTTAATCTATCAAAATAAGTAATGGTGGAAATACTAAAGGTGTCTTCGACAGTAAACCCATCAACATTGAATTCATACTTATTATGTACACATTTTACTTCATTGGAATCAACAGTGTCGGCGAACTTACAACCAGACTAACATTTTCTCCACAAAATATATACATATATAATCATTTTATACCCAAAACTATTATTTGTCAACAAAAACGGAATCTATTTGTGTTTAAATAACAATTTTAAAACTATCCCTGATTTTCTTACCACACAAATATTTGTACTATGTGGTGAACTTGCAAAATTTCTAGTGCATCTTATGCTTTAATAAAAATGTTATTATCTCAAAATACTTTACATCTGGGTGGAGCGTATATTTGCGTATGATGACGTGTCCCTAGCGTATAATTTATGTGACGTCTTATGCACCAACTATATCATTTAAGATCATCGTAAATTAATTAATAGGATCTGTACTCTATTATTTTAATAATACATATGGTACAATTGAAGTATATAATAAAAAGGCACTTTATTTTAACAAAAAAGAAATAAATTACCACTAGGTACACTTATAAATAAGAACAAAACAAATGACGAAATTTAACATTTTAAATTTCTACTCAAATATAAGGAATTATAGTCAGTTTTGAAGAAATGGAATGAAGGATACTCTGTGTCTTTATACATTCAATCAGTAATAGACATTTGCGCTGACCGGCACATTTATTAAGAAATAATAATATTCTTTAATTTCCTGTATCACTATATCATGTGCAACACAATTTATTATATAGTGTCACAAATAAAATCACTCATTTTACCATAATGTTTGTAAATAAAGCCGTTAATGCAAACTTTGGCTGAAAAAAGAAAATTATGCTAAACCTTAAGTTCATAAACTCATTCAATCTAAAACAAGGACATAAACAATTTCATCTATAACATAACATAATTATTTATGACTAAATCTAATTAACACCAAGAATCCTGATCTGCTCTAAACATAAATCAATCAATGAAGTTAGAATATCTCGTTTCTTTGCCTTCTCGGTAATAGCAGTCTTGACACAATACAATAACCCTCGTAGGCAACATACCTACTCTTACACTTACAGTAATTTTCACGCCAGTCTGACAAAAAGTCACTAAGTCATTCCTAAATCATAAAATTACAAATTAACACCGACAAAGAAATGCATGTGTTTTATTGGTAGGTACCAATTTTGAATTTTACTCTTTATTATAATATTATTTTATCTATATTATAAACATATAATATTATTTACTACAACATAATCATTCTGAAACTAAATCATATAAATATAGAGTGGTCTTCAGCCCTTCGCTGTCAAAAAATAATTTATATTCATATTTTTACACAGCATTTAGTTTAATATAATGTTATATCTTTGAATATGAGCTCAAGGCAATATAAAAGTACAATTTAATGAGTTTCGATGAATGTACAAAACATTTAGGCGGCGTTGTAAGCTGCGCGTAACATCGCCTGACCTTCTACAGATGTCCAATATTCAACAAGCAGATCTCGCTCTTTCTCCAAATATGATAGAGTAGAATCGCTCGCATTATTTTTCAAATTGAGGAGCTGCTTTTTTAACAAAATATTCTGTAAATGAGAAAGAAATAATGTTTTAGTCGAGATATTAGTGTCTTGTTATAAGGTTATCTTATCGATTTAGGTTATGACCTATATTAAAGAGTTTCGTTACGAGAGCTATGTATGCACGTCAGTGGTGTGGTATTTATTGTTGATTATATTACTAATGTGGTTTAACGTACCATTCCTAGTTATTACAATATGCATTTGTGTCAACGCAAGCGATGACAACGACGAGCCTATGTTATACTACTATGGCCTTGTAAGTATACTCATCATCTTATTCTTGCCACTACAATTTATTACAAAACATTTTTAATAACTTTATTTGTAACTGATATACAGTTAAAAAATAGCCAATATTATTATAAAAAATAATATAAGGATCTAAAATCAATCCAGCCTTCACTTAAAAAAGAACGACTAAAAAGGTGCAATTTGAGCGCGTTGATGTTTTATATTTTTTTATCTTATTGCGCGTTTCCCTGTTCATTAGAAAGAGAGTGAGCGAAGCCTGCCACCTTGCAATATGCGGCAAGCATGTTCCGCATTAGTCTTGCGGTATTGGCGCGCGCCCGCACTGGTGCGCCTTTGTCGATGTGCTCGCCGGCAGCGTTGTGACACCAGGGCACAGAACGACAGCATCATCGAATTTAATAACCGAGCTTACTTACAGGTAGTAACATAATGATCATCTATATAAATTAAAAACAAATGCCAAGGAGCATCACTTATGAACGGCTCGACCGACATGGCGTTTTTTTTTTGTTGTATTTGACGAAAACTTAAAGGGACGAAGATTATTTACAATTTGAGACTTTTGCAAGAGAGTTTTAGAAGATATCATAATAAAAAAAGAAGACAAAAAAATACTTTAAAAATTGACATCACATCCATCCATTGCCAAGACTACTTTCGGGCGCGGTATTTTTAAAATTTAAATAGCGATAGCAAATGATTTGATGAGTGAAGCATTTGACAGCGAAACTCTACTACCCAATGTCGTAGCGTCGTACTAATTGTATAACTTCGCAAGTTAGGCTATACCGCTGCATTTTTGAGCTACATTTTTGTATTACTTGACAGATCCTCGACTCACTGGTCGGATCACTAGTTTATAATTATTTAGAAAATAAATAATTTAACTTTCTTAATAATTTTTGTACATGTTATTTCAGTTCTGCCAACCAGTTTCCGACTGGTCAGAATGTGCTATTAACGAAAACGCTCTCACTGTGGCCAGAACTTACGAACGAATGAATCCTGACGAATTGGAAGAAATGCATCACTCTAACATACAGCTTATTCCACCCAATATTTCATTCAAGTGTCGCTGCCGAGACCCTAATTATTGGAAGCTAACTTCAAGTGAGGATAGCAATATTCGTGTGTATCAATGTTCCTCTCTTCCTCTATGCAAGACGGGCGAGTTTTGTGGAAACGTTAATTATTTGAATGCTCTTTATCAATCATGTTTGTGCCCAAAACACCACATATGCGTACATAACGGAGGTACACCACATACACACATTTCTGAATTACTTTACGAGGGGAGGGGATGGAAAGCTTATTGTCAACGCGTTGGAAACGACTACAGTTATGAAGAATATTAACGTACTTGTGTCGGTTGCGCGGCGATATCCTTTGCTATATTCTGCACTTGTTTGTTGAAATTCTCAGGCCATAGAGTGCGGCTTACTAAACCACCTCGCAAAGCTTCCGCCGCAGGCAACCGACGCCCAAACACCACTAAGTCATTCAACTGCAACAATTAAGTTTAATGAATACATTAAAATATATTGTTTAAATGCTCATTATTGTATAAGTTTATTTTTAATAATAAATAAATTTTGTTTTTAAACTTTAATAGAACCTTTATTAGAACATTTTTATTTACAGCATACATATAACATAGTACTTACTAAAGGTTGTGGAAGGAGCTTGTGAGCCATTAAAACTGCTATCCCGGGCTCGAGGGTCAAGGAGTGCGACTTGGAGCTGATCGCAAAGCTGGCAGTTTCCGAGGCCAGGGCCACGTCGCTCAATCCAGTCAGCGCCAGTCCTATCCCTGAACATCGGCCGCTTATCCCCGAACATATTAATTTGCTATGTTGTTCCACTGTGTGTAAGAGCGACCTGTAATATTATACATATTACAAATAACAATAAATAAAAAAAGTTAATCACAACATGTGTTGCTGAAGATGCATGATGCCAAACTGACCAATAAAAAAGTAGATGGAGAGCGGGTTTCATGTAATAATTTGAGCTCAGGGAATTGGGGATATTAGCATATTCCCCTTAATGGATTTCATGATGTAACAGAGAGAAAACAGATAAAAACATACAATCGGTCTTCCAAAAACATATATATTTTCTGTCTTCCTTCCCAAAAACTAACTAAGTACTAACTCACCTTATAGATTCAGCTATGTCATACGCAGCCTTAGTTGTTTTGTCAATATTATCATCTAACAATGGTCTTAAGTCTAAATCTGAATATAAACTGCCACATTCTGATGTTAACAATGTGACTGATATGTTTTTCTTTGATTCAATCATTTTTAATAACTTTTCTAGCTCTTGTATTACCTGTAAAGAATTAGATTTTAAAAATTTATATGTACTGTAGCTGATAGAATCAAAAATATGTATTAAAATTTAGTCTTACTACTGGAAATACTGAAGAGCACATTTAAATAGCTTTACATTACTACTTATTAAATGATCAGTAAGTCTTGCCAGTTACAGTACAGGAAAATATACTTTTCAACAATTTAAGCTAAGCTAAAGAAAGACATATATAAAAAACATAAACAGTAAATTACTCACCTCAGTATTACATTTGGACCCTGTTCTCTGAACACATATTTCAGCTAATCTTTGATCAAAGTTAACTGATAAATACTTATAATCATCACTACCAGAAGGTTTTTCATCAGATTTTGTTACTTTTTTTAGCTTTGATGGTTTTTCCCCTTTGGAGTTCTCACGTTTTCTTTTATTTAAGGCAAGATTTAGTTTGGAATTAAGTTTTTCTTTTATTGACAAGCAATCATTTTTATTTATAGTATCAGGTCTTATATTATCTGTGGTTTCTGACATGAACACATCAGGAATTGGATGATTACTCCCTGCCTCTGTGTTAGGTTGGGTATTTACAACATCTGCTGCTTGCTGAGCATTACGAGTTGCATTTTGGCCACTCGTCTCAACATCGCTCAACCGCCGTGGACTCATGCATGAGCTGGAGTATGAACTGGATGAGTGTCGTCTATAAATAATAGAATCATCAGCGCTGTGTGCCTCAAAATCTTCACAAACAGAAGGTGACTTAACTGAGCTACTTAGAGAGGACCTCTGCTTGCCTCCAAGAATTTTTCTTGGTTCTCCATCTTCATATTTTGACTCTTTTTTTCTTTCTCTAAACTTCATTTCTTTAGAATCGGGTGTGGAGCTTTGTATTTTTTTTATAAACTCTGCTTTGGTTTTCATATTCTTTTTACCCTTTGGTGCTTCTGGAGTGAGCTGATAAATCATGTTAACAGCACCTTCATCCATTAACAATTTATCAACTTCAGTTAATCTCTTATTTTGTTTACAATTCTTAGGAGATGGCTTTTTCCACTGCATTTTAGACATTGGTGATTTAGATTTGGACCTTTGGAAAGTTTGTTCAGTCTTATTCTTTTTAGTGGGTGTTGCATCTTTCTCCAAGTCAACTTCTGTATTTTTTTTATAAGTTTTACTTTTAGTAAATGTATCAGGATTATCTGGATCAAATATAACTTTTTTCTTTATGACTCTACCAAGTCTTCTTTGAGGCTGGCCTTCATCACCAGTCTTATTCAGGACATTGGAAGAATCTATTGATGTCCTGGATGAAATCTCTTCTTCTTTAGTTTCACAATCTTGTGTTTTCTCGATTTCTTCAGTACTTTTATTTGTGTTTCCACTTTCCACTTCAACTCCACTTTCCAGTACACTGTTCTTTTCAACCCCAGGGGCATCCTCATCATCCCACTCTTTTACTAGATCGTTTACAATATTATCTCCTTCAGTTTCACTTTTAACTTCTACTATGTCAGTTTTAGTTGTGTTTAGTACAAGTTCTTTTATTTTTTCTTTAATAACCTTCTTTTCTATTTTTCTGCTTCTGGACAATCGTTCAGCACGAGGCTTTCTAGGCTTTGTTTTTAATCTTGATAGCTGCTGCAATGCTAGTTGTGCTTCTAAAATTTTATCAGAACATACATTTTGGAAATTTGTAGCCAGTACATTTTCAGGCTGTTCTTCATCATTTCCCTCCAGGATATCTAATAATTCTTCCTTATTAAACACTTCCTGCCTGGTAGACAAATTATTATTTTTCACGTTATCAGTAACATCTGATGAGCGTAAGGCTTCACTTAATTCAATACTTTGCCCGAATTCACTAAGTAAATTACTAGTATCTTGTTCTGTATTTACTTCTATAGTTGCCTCTTCGGCAACATTGTCAATAATTTCATTATCAACAGATTCTATTAATATTTCAGTCTGAAAGGTAACCCGTTCTATTGACGATTCAATATTATTATCCACCTCAACAATGGTAGCCACCTCACTAACTTCCTCCTTTTTGTTTTCTTCAACTGGCTTATTTACTAATTCAGCGGTAACAGTTGATGTGTCCTGTGTGGTAACCTTCGTTTGTTCAGCTGTGTCTTCAACACTCACATCTTTGATGGTGTCAGTCTCTGATGGAGGTACCGCCGGCTCTATATCCTCAACTTCTGATGCATTATTTACTTCAGCAACAGACACATTTTCTGATTTGCTATCTTCAATAGGCGCAGTGTTACTTTCTACTGGAGCAACGACTTCAGCCTCGGAGGACTCGGCAACACCGTTTGATTTGTGTGTTTGACATACATCCGTTGCTACTGAAGCCACGGCCTTTTCCTCAGTTTCATCGTATATTACATTTACTTTTATGCCTTCCACTGGATTGGTAAGAAGTGGAGGCTCCTCTACTGCTTCCATTTTCCCAATAACGTACCTAAAATAATGAAAAGGTTTTATTATTGCTTTTATTGTGGATAACCTAAATTATGTTGACGAATGCAAAAGACAGTTATAGTTGCAGTAAAAATATTCTGACAAATAAAAATTTACTACTATTGTGTAAACTTCGTTTGTAAGTATAAAACTAGTAATTACCGAGTTTAAAATAAAGTCAAATACAATCAAGACAAAGTTTGCTTTGCGTTGCGTCTCTGTACGTCCATTACTTAGAGATTACGTTACGCGCATTAGTGTTTGACGATCGAAACCAATAGAATGTAAACCTCATAAGTCGATTATAAATTTTCAGGATTAATCGACTAATAGAGCATTAATGGCGTTCTGAGTGTTCTGACATCTGAGTCTAACCGCCACGTAGGTTCAAATCACGTAGGCTTTAGTTGCTATCTTCAGTTGGCAACCAATGCGATGTTCACTGGATAACAATAACGATAAAAAACCTTTAAAAATGCCAATTTAGTATCAGCTAACGTCGATGACTAATACATTTTTACGTTTAGATCTAGTTTGTGTTTATTTAGACGTGATAACGTTTTATAAATCGATGAACGCCAGCTGCTGTAACTAAAGAAAAAACATTCTTTGGTCATTGCCGTAAAGCGACTTGGTTGTCTATATATACATTGACATATTAAGCGCCATACAAATTATGTCAAATTCTTATCTCTAGTATAAAAAACAATCTACGGATATGTTATCAATATTAGCCATATATCAACCAGTTTCGTATATATAGAATTTTTACTTTAATCGTGTATCTAAAACACACTCGTTTTTTTTTATAGTGATAATCGCTATAGCAAATTGACTACCACTATAGCAAATAAACTGCAGATAATCGAAGGTTCAAATAGAATTATTTAGAATAGAAATGTTGTGTAATTAATATTGTAAAATAAGTACAATTATAATTGTAAAAGCTATAAGTATTCAGTATTTCTAAATATAATATTCATTAAAAATGATGTGGGCTATGATTTCTGCTGAAGAAGTGAAGACCTAAGATTCCGTAAAATAACATAACATTGAATTAAACAACGCTTGTTCAACCAAAGTCATCGAACACAGCCTAGTTTAGATGACTGCCGATAAAGAAATACAACATAGCCTGCTGCTTGCTTGCTGCCTGCTGCCCAAAATTCTAATAAAAAATCAACTTTATCTCGATTCTCGAGAAATATATTTCCGATTTCATTACTTTTTTTTTTAAACCAAAGCTTCCCACAGATTACTCAGAGATGCGTCGCATGAACATAATACAAGATTTGTTAATACATAATAAGGCGCTGGGCCATCTGCCTAGTATGATCGACTATTAGTATTCAGCAAAACATCGAGAAATATACATTCGTGTCTTTGTTCATCAGTTCTACTGCACCAATTTCTGAACATTGTTCGAAATCATATGTTCGAAATCATAAATGAGGGATATGCTCTAAATGGACATTCCGAAAATTTTCAAACAGTCACACTTGGTCTCTGGCTTGGCTATGAATCTAACAATCTGTGGATTTCATTTGACTGACATCATATGTTTAGTCTTTAATCTGTGATGTGTTTGTGTTGTGTTCTGTAATTCTGTTTTTTTACTATCTCTTTCTGACACAGAGTACTTTTATATAATTATATCTTTCTGAATTTCTGATTTCTGACATTTGAAGTTTAGATCACTTGGCCCCGTATTTATTTATTTTTCACAAACGAGTGAAGCTATCCAACGATAATTGGATATTTATAGCTAGTAAAAGTTAATAATGAATATACTTCCCAAGAAAAGGTATCAATTTAAATTTCTAGCTACTTTTACTTGCAACCAAATAAACTAACATTGGAATACACAATGCCTACCTGAATTACCTTTATATGCACCTTTTTTAAATTAAATTAAAATGCTATAGACCTTTGTTATAGTTGTTTTTGCCATATTACCATGTTAATACCATTGCTTTGCAAATGCACTATTATTTTATGTAATTATAATCATAACATATAAAATAATAATTGTTTTATTTTAAGATGGCATGTGAGAACAAAAGAGAATATTGCCAGAGTCCGTAAGGATGAAGCAGAAGCTGCTGAAAAAGAAAAACAGGAAAAGTTAAGAATTGAAAGAGCGGACCGTGAAGCTCGTCTTAGTGTGCTAAAACATAAAAGCAAAGTAAAGCTGCAGGAATATGTTATTGAAGATAAAGAACTAGAACCAAAACAAGGTGAAGCACTTGAACATGTAAATTTATTTGGAAATTTTGAAGAAGCTGTAAAAACTACAAATAAAGATCATGATATTGAAGTAAAAAGTAAAAAGGAAGAATATGAAAAGAAAATCGGATATTTGACTTACTTAGGGCAAGACACAAACGAGGCTCTTGGTAAAAAGAATTGGTATGAAGTACCACCTGAAGCATCTGGCTCCTCAAGATCAAAAAACATAAAAGATACCTATGACAAGTTGGTTCTAAAAGATGAAGATGGTAAGCCCAAAACTAAAGAGGTTGACGAGAAAAATGGGGAAGTTGGATGGAAAAAGAAACAGAGTATTGATCCTATAAATGCTTTCAAACACTTACATCACTCTAGCAGAGCACTACACACAGATGTTAAAGAAACGAAGGTTAGTAATCACATTAAGTCTGATCAACAAAAGAACAAGAAAAATAAAATAGATAAAAAAGAAGACAAGGAGAAAAAGTTACAAAAGTTAAGAGAAGCCAGATTGAAGAGAGAGCAACAAGAAAAATACAGAACTGAATTATTTTTAACTGGACTTAACAAAACATCCAATACAAGTAATACTGAGGAAAAAGATACCAAAGTGAAAGCAAAATATAATTCACAATTCAATCCTGAACTAGCAAGACAAAATTACAGGTAAATAAAGAAGGAAATCTCGCTCTTTATTATGTCTTAATAATTATTATTAATGAAGTACTTCACCATAATAACAACAGTTTAAATAAAACTAGTTTGTAATGGAATAATATATTTATATTTAAATAAATGTTAAGAGTAATATACTATGTCAATGTGTTGCGTGCTATCCTCAATAGTGAGAATACCCATTCCTTTGAAAGGTTTACGTGGGCACACAGGTCCAACACACAGTGGCCTTGTTGAGAACTTAACTCTAAACTGGGATGGGACATCTACCAGGGCCCATTCACCTCTGCTCAACAGGAAGAACAGACATGAACAGTCCAAAGTAGATACAAAACTATTGTAAATTATGAATGGATGTGTAGTTAATGTTAGTGGATTAGTTATTAGAACTAAATCGGAAAACTATAACACCTGCCTTTTAACGCATATTAATGCAATCAAATAGGCAAGTGGTGACTCGCCAGCTCACTGGGTGTCGAGCAGTGCGGGTTAATGGGGCTTGATGTGCAAGCTTTAGATTACTTCAAACCCCCATAAGGAGTTTTGTGAAATGGTTCATTACATTTTACACTAACAAAATTAAATTTTATAATAAAATCATCAGTAAAGGCATTTAATTTGTCACTTTTCCCTTTTATTAACTGTGACATATATACATGCAATAAATAAAATTATGTTGATTTACTTTAAAAGAGTGTGAGTAAGTAAAATTAAAGGAAGTTTATCTTGGAGTTTATCAAATGGGTAATTAAATGTCTCACAAAATAACTGTAATATTCTTACAATACAAGCAACATCATTTAATGATTCAGCATATTTTAACCTGAAACAAATGATTAAAAAGTGTTATAATATCTAACATACCATAAAAATATCTCTTCAATACTTTTCTATTTATATTGAGTAATTTATTTAATTAATAAAAAATATTGTTTGAAATAGTCTCTGGAATTATCAATCGGATAATAAAAAAAAATATAATCAAGCTAATATATCGACGGGTAAAACCATTGGAAAAAGGTAGCATTAACTATTCATTTTGTATAAAGAATCATGTTAGTACTTTTCGCAA
This sequence comes from Diachrysia chrysitis, assembly GCA_932294365.1. NCBI lineage: Eukaryota > Metazoa > Arthropoda > Insecta > Lepidoptera > Noctuidae > Diachrysia > Diachrysia chrysitis. Next base: position 7,625,948 of record OW028653.1, read on the forward strand.
TGCAACTGTACCAAAAACTACAAATTACGTAAAACATATACATCCAGTCGAACATAGAACCTCCTCCTTTTTGGCAGTTGGTTAAAAATAAATCTACAGACAACAACACATTCGATCGATGAAATACAACCCATTAAAAAATTACCATTAGTTGCTTAAAACAGGTTTTGAACATGTAGTCAACTGATAAGATTACCTTACATAGGTGCATAGGAAATCAATAAAGATATCGACATTCCCACTTTTGCTCTGACGTAAAACCGTGTAGACGCCCACTAACAAGGGGTACCCATCTATATTTTCGCCTGCTTTTCTCGTAATAAGATCACCTGAAAAATATGTCCATACATTTGTATCAATAAATGGGCGCGCGATAGTCCTTTCATGGGTCCATTGATTAAAATATGTAATAAAAATGGTTTAAGACAATTTATTTTTGTAAGGCAGTGGCAGTTATGCATTTTTTTTATGAGAGTAACCTAACAATGTGAATAATACGAATACGAACCTGTTGTATAGCATATTTGTAGTTTGGGTAATTGCGATATCAATAGTACTGCTAAAATTCGACCCATGTCAGCATTTAATAGCTCTTGCGCATGTTTTACGTATATCTTATCGTATGGTTCATAAATTCCACATCTCACTAAATATTCTTCGAGATTTTGCATGAGTACTGAAGAGACGTTGGGTTTTGATTCGGAATAAGCTGATGTTTTTAATTCGTTAATTATTGATCTGAAAAAATACTATAGCTATTTAAAGACAAAATAACGAGTAAAAAATATTGTACAAGTACGAGTCTGAGTCGCGCACCGATGGTTCTAAAGTTTGCTGTTTCCAAAAAAACAAACTTAACTGTGCGGTTGAAAAAATTATCTCTCATATATCGATGTACGACTATCAAATTTCCATGTATGACACTATCAAATTTCCAATCTATTTATTATGTAACAAAACTGCAAATTTATTTACTTGTGACGTTAGACCTAGCATTATGCCAAATTTTGTCATTCTAGATCGAAGGTAAGCACCTTAAAGGTTTTGTTTTTCAAAATGTTTGAAAATAACGACATACATGGCTGTGTTTTTTAATTGTGTTGATATAGATATAGTAGTAGACAAGAGTTCGTAGACCTAAGTATTTGATATTAATTACAACACGATACCTCCTATAAGGGTTCCTTTTTCCTTTTGAGGTACGGAACCCTAAAAATGGTACTGACCTATAAACATGTTATAAGTAACTTACTCGTTCATTGTCCTTAACGATGCTTCTAATTGCGCTGAGTCAAATTTGCAAGTGGTTTTCAGTTGATAAGCAATATGTCTTCTGATGATCTGTAATGTGCCTATCAAAACGAGTACGTCAGACAATTGTTGGAAAATTTTGTGACCTTTGGTAATAATCGGCTCCATGTCTTTCATATCGTCGCTGATTTTTCCGATAAACATCTTGTCATGGCTAGTTCGGAATATATCCTGAACATTTTGCATTTGGTTTTTGATCATAAACCCATATAATGTATCCAGACCATGTAACCCGACTACTCCAATGGCATCGTTTAATTTACCGAATGTTTTGTTATTTATAATTTCATTTTGAGATTTTACATCATACCACGCTGCGCAGACATTTATATAAGTGCATATTCTGAAACTCGACCTTTTAGTTAGAAAAATCTAACATTTTTAAATCAATAATTTAGTTTGAAAATAATAATGCCTTACCTGGCATCCAACATTTGTGGTATTTGTCGAGCTAGGCTGCCCATAAAGCCAGCCGAAGGACTGTATAACGTTACTCCTTTACGAAAACTTATCTCTCTGGCTATACTTTCCTTAATAATTGCAGATATCTAGAAAAATATCGATAAAATGTTAATAACTAGGTACTAAATCAAAAACCTGTTTAAACAATTTAAATAATTAACCGACAAAAATTACATAATTACCTGTTTCTGCCAAATTCTTAAACCATGAATGTTGATATAGTCTTGAATATATTCTAGAGACCTTTTGTAGCCATCCATACTTTCTGCCAACTTTTGTAGTCGCGACAACAAGTTACTCGCAGTCGGTGAGTACCTTTTACCTTGTGGTTCCAAAAACTCTACAAACTTCTTACTTATATGTCTGTCTAATTCTTTTAATAAACCCTCTTCTAATAATTCCGCAGGATCAACTCTTATTACTCCTACTAATGTAGACCGCATATCCAAAATTCCTAAAATTACCAGAAACACATTAGTACTTTCAAATAAATAGTATAACGCTACCGATAAAGTATCAAACTGGTCGCAGTACATAAATAAAGTTAGACTACCTTCTTCGTTAATAAGTTTTTTTTGTCATAAAACATATTAAAAAGACAAAACCTTTTTTTTTAAATATATTTGGCAATTATAGTAATAATTGTCAAATATATAATCATAGACAAAATCTTATCGCCACTTTTTTGTAAACTGAACTTTTCTTACCTGTTGTAAAAGTAGACGCGGAATGCGTAAGTTTAGCAACTTCCATCCTATCTTCTAACTGTGCAAATTCCCTTAATCTTTCTTTTTCCAGTCTAGTTGGCACTTCTTTGATTGACCAAGTTTGCAGGTCAATAATTTTTTCTACAATATTAAAAACCATTTCTGGTATAATCTGCAGAACCCTTTGAATATATTTTATAAGCTCATTGCTGTAGTACTGTGACACTGACACCAAGTCATCACTGTGAGCTTGATTTATTCTGAGCAAAGGAATTTCCATTGCACTAGCCAGCTTTAGAAAAAGTGCTCTAAGCCTGCTCGTTACAGCTGGATTTTCTTTAATGCTATCTTGCATGTGTTTGGTGTATAGATCTATCGTGCACCAAGCATAGCTTACATCTGCAACGGTTTCCAGTGTAACTAATGAATCCTCCTTTAAAGAAGCTGCTCTTAAAAGGTTCTTCAAAGCATCTTTGCTATCAGAAAGGTATTGGACAATTGTCGACGTGCCTTTTATACCATGAAACTCTTCAACTTCATCTAACGCAAGTAATAGTTGAGTTACTTTTTTTATTGATTTTGTGGAACTAGGTTCACCTAAAGAACCTATTTGATTAGCGATGTTATCAAACCACATTTTCAACTGTTCATTCTCTTGTATTTTGGCAACAGGATTAGCTCCAGAGAACAGCTCTGATAAACTTTTCACTGCTTCAATTGCAAGAGATTTATTCGTATTCCATGTTGTATCTCTATTTTCTAACAACTTATTTAGTATTTCTCTGACTTTTAACTCTAGTTCCGCAGTGCTGATTAAAAGTTCCAATATTTTTAATGGGTCATAGTTGGATTCTTTTAATACCAAATCTTTTAGTTGTTTGCTTTTTTTATTGTTGTCATAAAAAGTTACGTCTGTATTATGTAAAAGTAACCATCTTAAAACAAGATTAGAGTTTAAGAGCAGATTCAGAATTTTGCTTATGTTATCCAGAACAAAATCATCGGTTAGGGTTCCCTCTTTTAACAATTGATGTGTTTTAGATGTTAGTACAGACACGGAACTACCCCTTTTAGCAAATATCTCTTTTATAATTTTGCCATTACACGTATTGTTTAAGGCCGATTTGGCTGCTTTAAAATTATCCCAATAATCAATGATATTAATTGTCACACCCATATAAATTGGTATAACCCAATTGCTTGGGAAAAATTTATCCACAATTTCCCTCATTTTCGACATATCTGTGTTGAGGTAATGTGGTGTAAAGAATAAACAGATCACAAGCATACTAGCCTGCGTTCCTAATGCAGATGCTTGATGCTCAGGAATTGTGTAAACAGCAAGTTGATTGTATATATCTTCGGAACGTAATTTCCCGACCACTTTTTCAACAAATTCGGGACGAATATAGACTCGACTGAAAACATAAATTAATGATCAGATTTTTATAAATACAAAGGTACATACCATTGCATTTAAATAAAGTAAAAAGTACCTAAAGTACTCAACAGGGTAATCTACAGGTCTTTTCCCATTGAGTTGATCATAGCCAGTATCACGTAAGAGCTTGCAAACATCATCAATATTCGACTGTGATTGACTAGTGCTGTAGCGGTAAAATGCTACCAGCAGTCTTTCCCTCATTGGGCCAGGAATGTATAGGTCGCATAATAAAAGCATTGCTCCATAAAGGTATAAACATTCACACTGTAATGAATAAACTATGGTTATGTTACATTATCCATACTAATATTATAAATTCGAAAGTAACTCTTTCTGTTTGTTTGTTACGCATTCGGGGCTAAACCACTGAACCGATTATGATGAAACTTGATATGGGGTAACCTTGGATCCCAAGAAAGGACATAGGCTACTTTTCGATACCTATTCAAGCGGCGCCACGGGCTACAACTACTTAGTTAATATTATAAATGTGAAAGTTTGAACGGATTTGGATGATATTTGGCACACACATACTTTACCACCTTGAATAACACAAAGGCTACATTTAATCCCGAAAAAATGCACGGTTTTGCGAGGGATAATCAACATTTAAATACGTAAAATTGTCATAGGCGAATCGTATGCATAGGAGTAATCATGGCCACGGTTTTGATGTTAAAATAAACCAAAGACGTGTGAATGGTTTCTTCTTAAATAATAATAATTCCATCTAAAACATTCTATGTTAAAAATGCCGCCAAGTCTCGCACTCCATCGTTGTCAAAAGTTGTGAGATCTTATGTAGAGCCACGTCGAGTATTCTACCTTTCACTGTCCGTCAACAAACTACCCGATAGTTAACTTTGTTTAACAAAATACTTGATAACAGTACCTAAATCTTTATTTACAAACAATTTTATCCAACTTTATTTAACATTCCTTTTATAATAAATATTAACATATACATTTAAAAAAAAATATGTTAGTTTAAGCAAAAGACATCTAAGATAAATTTATTGTAAGCCATATAGTGTTGTGGTGGCCTAGTGGTTCAATGAACAATGTGCACAAGGTTGCAGGTTCGAACCCACTACAGGTGACTTTTTCAAAGTTATAATGTACTTTCTTAATTTTTCTAAGACATCATTGACAATCGGTGAAGAAAAACATCCAAATCCAAACAACCTGCACTGAGCAAGCGTGGTGATCAATGCTCATTCCTTCTCTATATGAGAAGAGGCCTGTGCCCAGCAGTGGGACATTTATAGGCTGGTATTATTATAAGCCATATAGTAACCGTAACCAAAATCGATTGAGCCGTTTTTGGAGATATTTAGCAACATTTGATTGCAAACAAAACAAACAAACCTCTCACTTTAAATGCCTGTATACCTTCTCCATTCTGTTGTGGGTAAAAATACTTACTAAAAGTTGTTTTCCCTCAACATCTTTAAGGACTGTCTCAATATTTTGTTGAATAAATGTATTATCATTTAATTGCTCCACAAATGAATTTAAATCAACTATATATTGATAAACATTTTCAAAAAGTAAATAGAATCTATTTATTAGTTCTAAATATTTTTCTTTTAGCTCATCATCCAAATCTTGTAGTTTCTGAAAGCAATTATAATCACATTAAAATAAAAGTTTTAAAATTACTGAACCATAAAAAGAACTTAATTTTTATTTAGGTTCCAATTTAATAATCATGAATCATGAGAGAGTATAGTAACAAAAACGATTGAGTTTCATTGTCTACTAAAAAAATAAAATACTTACAGGATTGGTACTAATTTTCTTTTCTTGAGAGTCGGAGACCTTGAAGTAACTAAAATCCATGATGACATCTTGATATTTATGCTGAGTTTCTTTACTGTTTAATCTGCAAATATCAAAAAGAAAGTTAATATAGGCAGCTGAAGTTGATCCTGTCTCAAGCTCCAGGCTAGTTAATTCTGGCCATTTTTTAAGTCCTTTAGCTACATACTCTACTTTAGATCATTATAGGTACAGTTTATTTTTTTTTAATTTATATGAAAGTTTTCATGTAAAATTAAACCTGATTACAATCTCTCTAATTTGGTACCATTTGATTGTACTGATCAGAAGATAGAGTAAAAGGTAGGATTTCAGGACCCTTTTTGGCTGTGAATAAACTCCTCATAAACAATATATAATAAGGTAAAATGAAATAAGCAGTGTCTGAGGACTAAGCCAGAAGAAAAGTTTTAGGTAATTATAGAGAGAGTGATATATTAGTCCATCAACATGTTCATTTTAGCCTGGGATCATATTATACTGTTGGGACATACCATAACCATAGCAAAGATTTCCTAAGCTGTTTAGGGAAAAAGAAGTAAGGATCTATCGCCTTGTTCGCCATTCATTAAACTATTGCAGCTTGTGTATATCAATCCATAATTAACATCTATACTTATACTTACTTTAAAAGTTGTCGAGATAATAGCTCTATTATCAATAAGACCACCATTGTACCCTTTCACAGTTTTGTATTATTTTAATGGTGCTCAATAAATAATATTCTATATATTAATATAATGAAGCTAAAGATTTAGTTTGAATGCTCTCATCTCCGAAACTACCAGATGATTTAAAAAAAACTTTTTGCTATTAATAGCTCACTTCTCGAGGAAGGCTACTTGCCTTGGGAGAAACGCAAGGCGAATAAAACCGCGGGCACAGCTATATGAAATAAATTAAAGTACTTACTGATAAGCTTCGGGTTTATGATCCTTCAGCCTTAAAATTTCTGCAACTATGGCATTACCATGAGATACAAGCTTTAATAAATTTTGAGCACATACATTATCTTCTGACATAAACACCTTCATGTTTAACTAAGTAAAACTTTAATTAACTTTTGATAGTAAAACAACAAAACATTTCCTCATAAATAAGTCCTCTGAAAATAACAATAATTACGACTGGTCGACAACAACAAGACAACAAATATTAGTACGTGACAGTGACAGCGTGACACACAAAGACTCTATGCCATAGCTCTATGGTATATTGGCTTGACAGCACAAATTGACAGACCAACCAAACCTTAACCTGGCTAAGTATAAGGGTTCTGTGCTTATATTTGTTCTGTGGTTCTGTGACTTCAACTCTCAACCAAACCAAATAACTTCCATACAAAAATATTACTGTACTCTGTGCTGTGTTAACCTACCATTACTAAACTAACTGCCAAGCCAATGCCAAAGCAAGCGCGCAGCAGACTGCAGAAGTCATGAGTGAAATGTCAATAGAAGTGGTCGTGTAATTAAGTGCCTATTATTTTTAAGCAAACTTAACAGGGCAGTGTCAAAGTGCGATGAGATTGGATTGATACTACGTTTATAATTATTTCTTGTAAAAATGGCACCTACATTATTTAGCTATGAAACTCTCGTGCACGCTATAGCAGGTGCTACGGTATGTTTACTTTTATAAAGAAAATAATTTTAAAATAAATTGTAGTTTTACTAGGAGTAGTTGAATAATTAGTAATTTCATCGATTTTCAGGGCAGTGTGGTTGGAATGGCTGTATTTTATCCACTGGATACTTTAAGGTCAAGATTACAAGGTATAATAATTAATTTAAATTATTATTGTATATATTATGTATTAATAATCTAAATACTATTTATAAGAAGACCATATATAATTTATTTTTAACATAAATACTGAGACTGAACTACGGAAATTCACGTAGTGTAGCAGTCAACTGTTCTAACAGTCCGTGTATGGGTGAAACTGTATAAAATGTGTAATATAAAAAAAAAATGTTTACTTAAATTATTTTTATCATGTAATATGATCACAGGATTATAATATCTAGATAAATACTGTGGCATGCCATAATATAATTACAAAGTGTAGTAGGAACACCCGAATTTTGCTTTATAATGTACTATGCACAAACATAACTTTAAAACTATGGATGCATAAAATAAATAAGTTTGCGTATTTCCAGTATTTACTTAATTTGATCAATTATTAATGAACATTAATATTATTTTAATGACTTAAACATTACTGATTAATGCTCTTAGCTCCAATACTGTTGTAATGCCTAATTAGCGAAATACTGAAGTCTCTGATTCATTGCCACAATAGGATTACTTCTAAAGCTTCTATAATGCCATTAGAATAACACAATAAGGCAACATTGTTTCATGAGTGTTAGAAAAAACTACTAGAAAAATTACTAAATTAAATTATTTTATACTTAATTATTTAATTGATTATAAAGCCTGCCTATTCAAGGTGGTAGATAATTTTTCTTTGTGTAAAATTTATTTAATTACTTACATAATTTAAAAATTACAGTTGAAGACTCCAACAAACTTCAAGGATCATCACTTGAACTACTATTTAAATTGGCTACTGAAGAAGGCTTGGAATCATTGTATCGTGGTTTGGCACCGGTTTTACAATCACTTTCTGTATCTAATTTTGTGTATTTTTATACATTCCATGGTTTGCGTAAACTATCCACTAATGATTCATCTGCAGCAAAAGACTTAATGTTTGGCCTAATTGCTGGTAGCATTAATGTACTTTTAACGTCCCCTCTGTGGGTTGTTAACACTAGAATGAAGTTAGATAAGAAGGTAACATACAACAGCCTATCTGAAGGGCTTTTTGATCTTTACAAAAAAGAAGGAGCAAAGGGTTTGTGGTCAGGTACAATACCCTCTTTGTTGTTGGTTTCCAATCCAGCAATTCAGTTTATGGTATATGAATCTTTAAAAAGACATTTGATATCAAAAGGCATGTTTGATACATTTTCAGCATTTCTTGTGGGTGCAGTAGCTAAAGCAGTAGCCACAACTTTGACATATCCACTTCAATTGATACAATCCAGACTTCGTGCTGGTACTAGCTTAAAACCGTTGTTCAGAGATGTGAAATCAAAGCCTATTATAGCATTCCGTGGTTTGGAAGCCAAATTGTTGCAAACTGTTATGACTGCTTCACTTATGTTTATCATTTATGAGAAACTAGTCCGATTAGTATTAACCATAATGAGAGTCAGAATGGCTAAACATTGATAAGCAATCCAAAACCTGTTATATTATTCCATTGCATTAGAACTCAAGGTCGCAACTAATCTGGTTAGACAGTTATTGTACGAAATAAAAAACTCACGTGTCAAGGTTACTTATTTATGTAAATTTCAATAATATGTACATACCTATATTCTAGCTAAATGTTTGTTTACTTTTTGCATCTTAAAATGTAGCTTAACTTAGGTGGGATATCAAAGAAAGTCACAAATTTATAGCTAATTATGACACAAAAGAGAACATAATAACTTAAATATAAAGATGCCTCGGCTTATAATAGGCTATTTGACACTATGAATATTTTTGTGATTATTTGCTTTAAATGCATAAAATGAGAGTTTTTCATGTGAATCACATCATTTTTATTAAAAATTAAAACAATTAATATATCCAAAAACACAAAAATATGTTTGGCTATTTGTTTCTCGCGCCACACATTGAGAAACGACCCGGATTGGCTAATGTTATAATGACGTCATCCGCGCGTAAACATATTGTCGGTGGTTGAAGTTTCTATTGTGTTTACAGATATTTTGGCGTTTCTAATTATATTTGCAGCGATTTGTGATATCTTTCGTTTCCCACTTTTGTTTTGCGAGTTTTTCTCGAAATGGACAGCAATTTTATTAAGCAATTTTTTCGGGGGTTTTTATAGATGTATTTGTACAACAGGGTACAGCACACCACTTGTAAGTCATTTTATTGGATTAATCAACAATAAATTACAAATATCCAAACACAAACACCACTGCGGAACCGAAAACCTTTATTGCTTACGCTTGTTTACGCGCTTGTGACGTCACTCACAAAGCACGACACCATATTGTTTGAATAAAGCGTTTCGGCGGCTTATTTGAATTTTGAATTTTTATTTGCAATTTTCTTACGAAATACGTAATTTCTTTTTGAAAAAATTTTATGGGTGAAATTCTTAACCGTAACCAAGTAATTCAAGATAGAAATTATAAATCTGTCAAATAGCCTATCCTTAAGGATAATGTCCCAAAAATTGGTATCAGCAATCCCTACTCCATTAAATGTACCTACTACATCATTTCATAATTTATAGGAAACACTAGTGTATTCTCGATACAACTTTATTTAACAGTTTGATAATAAATTAATACGTAGATTGCGACATCGATTACTTTAACACATGCATGTTAAGTCAAGGTTACTTGAGGAAACCATTCGTATGTAGGTATAAATTTATAGTTTGTACATCTACATACTACTTAGTTACCAAATAAACTCAAATTAAGTAAACAGTAATAGTTTCTTAATACAAAGTGCTCTCTCATCTCATATATCATTTCTGATATAGAGGTACATTTAGGTACCAACTTAATGCTTTTTGTTTCAGTATTTATTAGTTATTTATTCTAGTTATAATAAAAGTTTACACATTTTACGATACCAAATAAAATCGAAAATCACTTAGAAGTAATATATTTAATAAACCAATTAAATACCCAAAATTTTATAAGTTTATTGCCGTTCACGCACTCACTCGTATTCGGTTTTGATCCGGTTTGGCCTTATTTGGTTATCGCACTCATACGTATTCGGTTTGAGAATTCTCACTTAGAGTCGTTTGTTCGTTGACGGATCAAAAACAAATGGAAGTGGCCGCCATGAGAAGTGTACGAGCGCTTGCGCTGTGCGCACTACGCTCGGTTCGTATTCAATTCGTATTCGGTTTCAGATGAAGTGAGGTACGCGGGGGGCGCTGGCCGCCATCGTTGCGAATTCTTCGCTTGTTTTTGTCCCTGTTTTCCATGTACCGAATACGAACGCAAACAAAATTTGTGGGTAAACGCTAGGCTAAAGAGGGAAGCCAATTTGTCGTCCCTCTTTATCACGTATCGAATACCACTAGATACAAGTGTGTGCGTGACGTCAATTAACTATTGTATGAATAAAACTTGGGATACTCTTTTAATATACGTTTTTTAACAATGTATTTGATAATAGTAACTGGTACATGACATAGGTTTAATTTTGTTCATTGTATAGTCACTTTTACAACACTATCTTTTTTTAACTACTTATTCAATAAATGTCACAATATACAAAACCGAGCTTGACTTTTCAATACCTATGATTCTGTTAGTTTATATTTGCTAAATACTTAGTCCTGGTTGGTAATTTTGATTTTTAATAATTGTTAAAATTGTTTATGTTAGGTACGTTACGAATCTTTAATATTTAAGGGTTTGGTTGTATTTAGACGTTAGGGGTGTGGATTCATGGTTTGTCGACAAATTAATTTCAAAAGTAACTAATCGATACTTGATTGTCATGTCAGATAATATGCTATGAAATATATTACATAACGAATCTTTTTAGAAAAACCCTGAATCGCGAAATGGTCTGCGATATTAATAGGTTGATGGTAAAAAGGCGGTGAAGGACGATTTGTATTTTATGTTAATTAAACGAGTTTTTGTTAAAACATTATTTTTATTTTAATGATCATTTACACTAATTTACTGCATTATCCAAACGAACCAGCTTCATATCCTCGGAAACTCTTATGACGACCTTAGTGTACTCCTTAACTAGATCATCTAAGTCGTTGTACACCTGGAAGTTAAAATACAATGTTCCTGTAAACATACGATGGAGTCTTACCTACATAACATGTCAGCCTTACGACATAATCACACTCTCAATTTATTTTTATATTTCACACACTCTGTCACTTTTAGAGGAACAGATAAAAAGGATTAATATAAGGTGTATATTGATAATATAATAAATCAGACATGATATGTATTGTAGTAAAGAACCAAATCTTTTTTCTCACTATCCTTAAATTTTAATTCTTCTTTATATTACCATTGAATGTAGATAAACTGCACTTTGTTTCAGTTATGATTATTTTAAAAAAATATTAAGATTCTAAAGCCTATGTTAAAAGATGTCAATAGGTTTATTACTTCATGTCTTTTTATTATTTATATCAATATACACTTTATTTTATACAGGGCCTTTTTTTGAGTTCCGCAAATTCTGCCGGTACGTAAGTTCTTTTAATTTCAAGAAGTGAGACACGATTAATAAAAATTTGAAATATACCATCAGGTAAAAAGATAATCCGTTTGTGGTTATTCTTTAATAATACACTGGCTTTATAGCTACGTACTTACAACAATTTATCATTTGTTTGTTGTAAATAAGTCTCCTAGTGATAAATTTGAAAATAAGAATGTAGTGAACTAACCAACCCTGCAGGTCGATTGCAGTGCAGTTCCAGCGTGCATTCGTTGGAACTGCACACCGATCCTGCAATCGGTCTGTACGGTTAGTTTGAAATCGTACTAACTGCATTCAAACTGTAAGATTGCAGTTGAAATACAGTCCGTCTGTCTTAGAGCTAAAGTGAGCGTAGTGAAGCAGTGAAGCACCTGTGAGACGTAAGGGTCGGCGGTGTGGTGCGCCAGCTCGGCCAGCAGCAGGTCGGCGAGCGCCAGCGGCGCGGCGCGCGGCGCGGCGGGCGAGTGCGGCAGGATCACGCACAGCGCGCGCCTCAGCACCGCCGCGCACTGCTCGCCCGCTTCCGCCGCGCGCCCGCCCGCCAGCAGTGCGCGCACCATGCCCGCGCCGTCCACGTCCTGCACGACACCACACGTTTAAATGGTCACCAAGAGTTATGAATTAGACAAAGACATCATGCATTTTCAAATTTATATATTTAGTACTTAATATTAATCATGGATATGTTACCGATTTGATATAGGTTTTGTGGATGTCTTCAGTTAAAGTGTACTTTGTGCGTGTGTAAATTGTCTGTTTGTAATCTTACAAACAAACAGTTAGGGATCTCCATATACAATACCGAAATAGTGCGAGAGTTGTGTTTTAAATAATTGTCTACTTGACAAATCAGGAAAATCTTGTAAAATGTACGTAGGTTTATTCTATATCTACTACATATTTTTTTATTCGGACAATCTATATTTGTTAGAGACCAACTAATATTTTTATCTATTGATTTAAAATACCCGCTTAAATAGTCGGTCACGTGACATTTGATGGCTGTGACGTCAAATCACACATAAACAATCAACTCTCTTGTGCGTATTTTGAGCGAAATGTTCACAGCTTCTTTGGATTGTGATGTCACACGGTGCTTAATAATGACCGCCCGTGTTTTAGTTCTTGTCATCCGCAACTCAGATTATTTTTCCTATAATAAAATATTTATAATTTGTTTTAATGTAAATAAAACACATTGTATAATTACTTTTTGTCTATAAACTAGAATATTAAAAAATATACTGTGTTTTATTGTAACACCTGTCACATAGCAAATTTTCTTTATACAGCTATACTTTGCAGTACCTATATACTTGCCGATATCTATATATTTCCTATTACAAATATTTACTACGGTCTCTAAATAATTAACATGCCAACGTAATTAAGACTTGTCCATAAGTTTTTTTTTATTAAAGTGTTCCCGATAAAACTTCTAAGAAGATTAACACCATGTGCTGGCTCATTATCATTCCTACATAAAAAAAACCGTCAGAAACTAATAGATAGCTCATAAACCTATTGGACAAAGTTCAAGCAATAATAATTACAGCACAATGCAAAAATGGCTATAATAAAATTATTACTTCCTAATGCGATGATGTCAAGGACTTTAAATGACTAGCTGTCCCCCCACTTCATCCTCGTGTTTTAGTTTCAAGGGTTTTTTTTATGTTTAACGCGGAACCCTAATTCTTTTTCTATAATAAAAGTAGGCATGTATAAGATAACCTCAGCTATCTGCCAGTAAAATGTCAATTTTGTTAAAAATTTAATACTTGTTATGAATAACATATTTATTAGGATAAGGATTAACATGATGTTTATTAAATATCTTCAGAAATAATCCATTATTTTAGAAGAAATTTGATTACCATAGAAAAGGTTATAGTGAGTCAACCTTAAAAGATAGGCAATTTTGCCTTTATTTTTCGAACATTTAAATGATTTTTGCGTTACTTTTACCGTTTACGAAAAGCACGCAAAGAAAGCTCCGAAATGGAATATTTTTTCCCGTTAAACAACATTTTTCAATTCGAATCTTCGAAGGGAATCCTTCCTGAGATTAATATGTTCAACCCAACAAACAAACTCTTCAGCTTTATAATATTAGTGTAGATAAAAACAATTACATTTTATCAGTTTTTTTACGATATTGTGCCCTTTTATGATTTAGCTACAAAAATAATAGGAAGATTTTAAAAAATATATATTATATTGAAATATAATATGTCGCTACATAAGTTAGTAACTAATGAGCATTTACATAATTTAAACATTATTTTATATGTTTATTTTATTGAAATATAATTGTCGTCATAAAATACTCATTACGTATTTTCGGGACATAATTTTATACAAGGCCGTATTTTTTTTTAATATTGTGGATTATCGCTAAGTGTAATAAGTATAGAGAGGATTAGTACTGTATTTATCCTAGTATTAATAAAAATATATCTTATCTGTCGATACACATGACGTGTGTGCATGCCATCACTTAATTGTGAATGTCGATAAAACCGAAGGATGGGGCTTAAGTAAAGAGGAAAAGTAAATATGATTAACACAACAGAAATGTTGAATTATAATAATATTTTTTAATTTTTTAGTTAGCTTATTTGGTTTTCTAAATATTAATTTTATTTTATACATTTTTGTAGCAAGTTTTCAATTCTCTTATTTGTCACCTTAAACTGTTTTCTAACAGTATTGTTACTAACCAATTTTTAATCGTTATAAGTAGATAACGAGGTCTAAAGGTCATTCGAAATAAAAAATGCTACAAGAAACTTAAAGATTGGTGATTTTTAAATTAATATTCAATTACCCGTAACATAGTTCGAAAATATTTATATTTTCTTTTTGCAATATTGCGCCTGCTTACCATATTGAATTTTAATTACCTACTGATGATTTTTTTAGTGATACTCGCAAGATTAAGACGTTTCGTTTGTCGTGAGAATAATCGAAATCAGTCTCGTGTGGTGTCTAGAATGCCATAAAGACACAACAACTGCCAATCAACTGCCTTTGTAAAACTTTGTATAATAGCAGCTACCGTTTTAGCGAGCCTATTTATATCATATAATGATAAAGTACCACGCGCGCAGAAGTAACTAAAATAGTTTCTTAAAGTAACGTATTAGGATGCTTTTCTTTCAATTAAAACTGGGGAAACTGCGGGCAAGGCTAGTGAGGAAGTAGGAGTAAATGTTGACATGACGAGCAGTAGAGATGATTGGAAGCAGAATACGCGTTTCGCCGATCCTAAATAACTTAATTAGAAATAGGACAGGGAGATGACGGGAAGAAAATATTTAAATGTGTACAGTATGTCCTGACGAATACGTGTAATGAGAATATTGACTTACCATATATCTTTGCAGAAACCAATGTGGTAGAAACTGGCCGGTGCTTATCGCTCTCTTAAGCACTGCCAATAGTGTTTCCGGATCAGCATCCTTTAGTGTCGGGTACAGAGCTCCAAAATCTAGATTGTCACCTTCTGAAATATATAATAATAGTTGTGTGACCGTTTATATAGTGGTCAGTGACCCTGACTGCTAAACCGCGGCGGTGCTAAAGGCGGTGGATTTGATTCCCATCCAGGACAAATCTTTGTGCGATGAGCATAATCGTTTGTTGTGTGTCATGGTGTATTTCTTCTATAATATGTATCTATTTTTTAAATATGTAAGTATGTTTTTCAGTTTTCTGGTTGCCATAATACAGGCCCTGATTAGATTGGGATCAGATGGCAGTGCGTGAGTTGTTTTAAGACATGCAACAATGGCAGCAGCCATTTAAATGTTATTTGGTATATATTATAATGTTAAAGGTTGGTAAGTAGTTGCAATTCTTACCAAAAATCAAAAAAATAGGCCTCTTAAAAATATTGAACACTGTTATTTGCTTAGACAGGAAATGTGGGTGGTATCCTCTTCATACAAAATGCTCTTGCCTGTTGTCCCACTGGTTAATAACCTTCAAGCAATGATTTTTACAGTATTATAAATATTAACTAATTGTATGCCCCTATGTTTTCTTATTTGATGATACATTGTCCGTAAAAACAGTAGAACTCTCCAAACATGCTGTCAACAAAGGCGTAGTGTATACAGACAACTATTGATAAAAAAAATAGGGACATAGTCTATATGTCATTATATTATACGAATAGTAGAAAATAAAAATGAATATGCATGTATTAATGACATAATTGATACCCAATTTTTTGCAATACTATTCGAAACATGGATAGGGCGGCAGGACGCCGTGCGACAGCGATAGTTTCTTCAAATACATCTACTATTTTTTTTAATTTCTCTGGAAGCATTTCGTCTTAAGTGTTTATTTTTAAAGGATAAAATTGGATACAATAGGGGATCGGACAATTTTTTTCTTATTTACTCGTCACATAGATATTAAAAAAATATTAGACACGTATTTTTTCTTTCTTTAACTAAACAAACGATGAGGAACATACAGTGAATGAAAATGTCGCTTAACGTCACTGTGGCTACAATTTTTACCCACAAGTGACGTCACATGCTCCCACTCCAGTACTTTAAAGCGCTTTATCTTTGCCATTTTTCATTGATTTGATAAAAGAAAAGTTACGGTATTTTTTTATCTATCTGGTGGACTAAATGGATATTTCCTTTTTTATACCCAGGCCGATCCCCTTATGACGTTAATAAATAAAGTGAATAGCTTACTAAGAAGAGCTTGTTCCACTGGATTGAGGGAGTCGGGATCCTCTTCTCGAAGCTCCGCTGCTAACTCTTCTGGTCCAATAACCTGTTTGACGAGTTAGGAAATTTTTAGATAAATAACTAAGTACCTATACAACCTAATATAAGGTTGTGAAAAGGCGGTACGTAGTACTGTACTATAGGAGCATCCAGTTATCGGAAAAAGCTTGATTGCGCTGTAGATACCTGCAGGTCCTTGGCGGAGGCGGCCGGTCGTGCGAGGAAGGCGTGCTCGGGGCGCGCCAGGCGCAGGCACGTGAGCGCCGCGGCCAGGCAGCGTCGCCGCAGCGCCGCCGCGCCCACCGAGCGCTCCGCCCCGCAGCGAGCCGCGCGCTCGTACATTACCGCCGCCGCTGTATTATATCACGCACTATTATTAATCGCTAAAACTGTTTGTGCGGTGTATAATCGGATACGGCTGGTTAGAACAGAATTGTTAAATAGTGTTCTTTGCGCCTGCATAGTATGTACAAGCCGCGCTACGCCACGCCACTTATGCGACACTTGCCGCGTTTAGTCTATGAATGGATAACCATTAAGAAAAGATATCGATACCTAGCGTGCCATGGAAAGCACTTAAAGCCTTAGGTCCTACATCAGATTTCTCCCCAGTAGTACTAACTGCTTACTTTCCTATCAGTGCAACAATGTTTGCGAACGAAACGGTGTTCTGAAAGAACTGTAATGGGGCTGCATAATAAATAGTGTTGTCGAATTGTTGTCGATGTCCCGGGCGCTAGGTAACGCATAAGTAATGTCGTAACACAATGTAAGTAGATCGACTTGCTGACTGACCTTTGCGGTAGTGGTGTCGCGAGACGTGCAGCGCGTAGAGGAAGTCGTAGTAGGGGTTATGTGCGTGCGCGTCGTGCAGCTTGGCGCGCGACGCCGCCGCGCGCTCCGCCTCGCCCGCCAGCGCGCCGCACGACACCAGCGCGCCCAGCTCACGGCGAGACGCTGCCACATACAAACACACGTCACATACTGCACTTATACACGATATAGGAATTAACATTGCCGGTATTATTTTGAATTACTCTATATTATCATGACTACTTCAATTGACTGCTATGCTATATGGCCGAGTAGTCCGTGTATGTTGATCATTGGTTAAGTTCTCAAACAGTCCTTGTATGGGCGCCCGCCCGCCAGGTGCCACTTGAACATCGCCTGCGACACACACTCACTTACCGAGCGTGGTGAGCAGCGCGGCGGCGGCGCCGTGGCGCGCGTGCGGCGCGGGGCTGGCGGCCGCGGCGCTGAGCGCGCGCGCCGTGCGCCCGCCCGCCAGGTGCCACTTGAACACCACCCACTGGAACATCGCCTGCGACACACACTCACTTACCGAGCGTGGTGAGCAGCGCGGCGGCGGCGGCGTGGCGCGCGTGCGGCGCGGGGCTGGCGGCCGCGGCGCTGAGCGCGCGCGCCGTGCGCCCGCCCGCCAGGTGCCACTTGAACACCACCCACTGGAACATCGCCTGCGACACACACTCACTTACCGAGCGTGGTGAGCAGCGCGGCGGCGGCGGCGTGCGCCCGCCCGCCAGGTGCCAGTTGAACACCACCCACTGGAACATCGCCTGCGACACACACTCACTTACCGAGCGTGGTGAGCAGCGCGGCGGCGGCGGCGTGGCGCGCGTGCGGCGCGGGGCTGGCGGCCGCGGCGCTGAGCGCGCGCGCCGTGCGCCCGCCCGCCAGGTGCCACTTGAACACCACCCACTGGAACATCGCCTGCGACACACACTCAATTCCTTATGCTTACTGCGTTGAAATAAAAGGGCTACCTCCAATTTGTTAATCCGTAGGTAACAAAAGGCGGGTTCTGATTTATAAAACTGGCTTAAATATTATGCTTAGTCCTTTTCTTCTAGCAGTATAGTTATGCTAAATAATGTTAAAATTACTTTGTAATTTTTTTTTAATTGTTTTGGGAATTGATAAATAAACCATTGTATATATAAGTATATGTATATTAGTACATACATACTGCATTGATAAACTACGTAATAGCACTCACCAAATTAGGATCGTCTTTATCGGCGATGCTTATAGCGGTTTCCGCTAGACGAACTACGCATGCGCCAGCGTCGTGAATCTCGAACAATTTTATCACCTGCATATGTAAAAAATATAACATTTACTTATCCATTACAATGCATTTCTTTACCATTTTACTGGTGACTACACTGACCTTCATATAGTAGAGTACGAGCGCCTGATGTTGTGTGAGCCTTGCGTCCGGCGCGGCCACTATCTGTCGCAAGAACGGTTCTGTGCTCACTCCCTTGGCCGCCTTACAAAATGCAGTGTAAGCGTTTTCAGCGTCGTCCAGGTCTAGCAACGCCAGACCAAGAATAAATTGACCTGAAATTTTTGTTACACTTTACAAAAATCTAAAAAAGTATATAAATCTATAAATCTTGGGAGATTTGGGCCAAATCGGTCTGGTCAAATCGGGTGTTAAAGTGGCGCTTGGTTGGCTGCTGGTAATGGTGTAAAAGGTATTAACTATGCAATTTTTTATACTAACGTGAGCAAGCATTCCATTCACACCAGGGCTCCAACATGTTTACATAGTTCTGTACGAGACGAGGCTGGTCGATGGTGGCCAGCCACCAACTGAATTCGAAACCGCCACTAACCGCCCATCTATATACTTGTTCAGGAAATTATTACATTTCTGGAAATTTAATCTTAATTACATATTTTTTTATATTTTATTTCTATATACATTATATCAGCCAAATATTTGACAGGGCTGGTGTCTCCAACGCCAGATAATTTTATCCGAGAAATAATTTTCTTTTTTTGACAGTTCTTCCCTACAAAATCTGGCGTTGAAAAAATACGCCGTAACATGAATTCACCTCTATTTTCTCGCGTATATTACGCTCGTTACGTCCAGGAGTGTACCAACGCTAGATTCCGTATTAAAATTTCGCGCTCCATCATCCTTAAGACATGCACTCGCTCTGATATTCGCTCGTAACTTGGACTCAACTATGCTTTTCAAGTACCTGGACGCAATACGCGCGCATCATGCGCGAGTTGAGAGTTTAGCGTGGTGCAAGTTTTACGCGCGTATGAGTTGGCGTCTTCGGACAAGGTCTTAATAGGTGTTTATGCCGTTGGTCGCCGATTGCCCGGGTGAGTCGGCGACTCGCAGTGCAGTGGCGATGTACAAGCCGCGACTAATAGTAGCACGTGCTCAAACTGCGAGTAACTTTCAGGACGACCGGACACCGAACACAAAAAAGGCTCAGGCTTTCGATACAGAAAAATTATATAATATGATACACTACGCTCGGCTTGGTCTACTGGCCCTTGTTGCCTTTTCGCTTAGTTTCCATTCGCCTAGCTTTACTCCAACATTTAGGTAGTGACGCTTGACCGCTACAGAAAATACCGTTCGTAGTCTCTTTACTACCGTAAATACAAAAAATAACAGCACCACGACTTTGTTATTTAAAATCCAAAGAGTTTTTCATAAATATTTTTTTCGATATCTGGGATACCAAAACAGTTTAGTGCTGTTTATTTGAACCATATATATTTCGAGATCTCACACCTCGGTTCTGCAGGTATCTGTTTTTTAATGAAACTTAATTCAAATAAATGATTAGTGGTAATGCAAAAGTTCCGGGTTACGCATAAACATTTAGCCGCAAGTACCTACCTGTCATTAAATTTACAAAAATCATCATCGTGACTATTATTACTAGCTGTATTTACAGTGTATAATACAAGATTTTTGATTAATATAACATGGGCCCGCGTTCAACATATAAATAATGACTTTACTCCACATAAATGTTAATAAATTACTACGTGAATAGTTTCCTCAGTAGTGGTGATGTAAAAGGATACAGCTGGTGAGCGAGATGGTAGGCGAGCAGCGGGAGCGCCTGGTGCCAGGCGGTGGGCGCGCGCGCGTGGCGCAGCTGCGAGCGCGCGCGCGCCCCGCCCGCGCTGCGCACGTACGCCCACACCGCGCCCCCGCGCCACGCGCCCCCCGCGCCCCCCGCGCCGTACCCGCCCGGCGCCTCCGCGCCCAGCGCCTGCAGCTTCAGGCGGAACGCTTCCGACGGCCCGCCTGCCCTGCTGATTGGGTAACATCTGTTCAACTATATGTCTTATGATTTTAACAATAAAAATTGTTCTAAAATGGGCCATGTAAGTAACAACAATATTCTACTTTAATTCGTGTACGAATCGCACATGTATATGTCAATGATGTATGAATATGTGGATAATTATAAAATTGTTAATTTAAAATTATATAGGTACAAGGTTTTTTATTTTTTATTATTTGTACAATCGGTCATGGCCCCCATCATACCTATTAAAAGTAAACAGCTCGAATGCAGTAAATATTTTCTGTAGTAATTAAATGACCAATGTCAATGATATAAAAAATATAGTTGACAGTTTGAAAACATTTACAATATGTCAAAAAATATTATAAAGCGACAATGTTCACGATAATTCGAAGAAACAATTCACATACAACTTAAGTATGATAGTTGAAATGAAATAATGAAGAGTGTGAAAATAGTGAGTGAGGATGATAGAACCGGTTAGGTACTGACTCCGGCGCGGGCGCGGCGGCGCGCAGCCACAGCAGCGCGCGGTAGGCCTGCCAGTGCACGGCGCAGTGGCCCGCGCCCGGCACGCCGCCCGCGCCGCGCCACGCGCCCAGCGCGCACACCGCGCCGCGCACCACGCGCGCCCTGCACACGCACCACTCATGTTCAACAACTCACGGCTTATCAAGTTTACAGGTATTATTAGCTTATGTATATCTGTGTAAACAAAGGTCTGTGACATCAATATGTAAAAAAACCATGGCTCCCAAACGAATTGATCAATTTGGATGCTTTTTTCCTGCAAAATAGCTGATGTAAACGATTAATTTATAACTTAGTACAGCTTAATAATTTAAGTAATTTTAACTTAACCATTTATGGCTTAAGGCTCAATTATAATTTCAAAATCCAAATTTCATTCACATGAAAACGTAATGCAGGAAGTATAAATACCTCATTTCTGCCATCTGACGGATAGCCTCGGTGACTATCGCTACACCAAGGTCACTAGCCAATAAACTGTCGTATTCGCCAGAATCTTCCTCATCATCTGCAAGGAACAATAAAAATTTTAAAAAGATAACCATGTTATTGTAAACAAATATCCTGTAATATGAACTTATTAAAGCATCTATTTCACATCATTACTCACTTTTAGTTACATCAATTTCTGGCACATCTAATCTAAGTGCATCATTCAATTCCAGTACGGCACTTTGTAGGTCTTTGATTGGTTCAAGAATTGATGACAATTCGTCAATCTGCTGAGGTGTGAGAGTCTGAAATATAAACAGAACAATGTTAAATGATGTGATAGAACCAGTGCACACACGCGCGACCTTTTGGACCGCCAAAACGTAAAGATTTCGCCCGTATAAACGGACACGCGAGCACGATACAGATACACGATAATTATGTTGCAAGTTCGGTGTGTGTACGTTGTGATATAAAGCCGGTAATGTGTGTACTTTGGATATTTGTATGATGTAAAAGCGACATTTATGTGAAGTGAGAAGTGTCAGTGAAGAGTTGGTGAGTGTTTAATAGATAGGATAAAGATATATGTAAGGTGTGCTCACGGGCGCGGGGCTGTCGTGGTCGTGCGCGGGGCTGGGCGCCAGCAGCAGGTGCAGCAGGCGCGGCAGCAGGCGGTGCTGCGGCGCGGCGGCGGCGAACAGGCGGCGCTCCAGCTCGGCCGCCGCGCCCGCCGCCGCGCGCTCCCAGCGCGCGCCCGCCGCCACCACGCGCACCGCGTCCGCCGACAGCTCGCCGCGCGCCGCCGCCTCGCCCGCTGCGACACGTCTTCACGTAAGCACACGCCCTAACAATACTCCTTAGCACATACTAAAACCGATAGTCCTGTAAACTATTTCAAATAATGTATATGTAAAACTGTAATACAAGCTTGCTATATTGCCTCGCTGTTTGTAAATATACGTTCGTAACGCGCTCGCGACTTCGGCACGGAATTCGACAAAATATAGGGTTCTTACATGTGAAATTTAGTCATTATTAATATGTGTAATTATGTGCTTCGTATTTAGGTAGTTATTGATTTGCTTGCACTCCATTTGATTTTTCTTTGACATAATTACGAAATGGAAAACTTTAAATATCGCATTCTTTACGAATACGTGTAACCGTGACACCAGCGCTGCTGAAAAAGCTCGAAAGAGTAACGTACATAAGAATTATAGTATTTGAAACAGGCGCCGTCTTTTCGACCTTTCATTGCCTACATTGAGTATTGACGTCAGAGTCGATGACAACGCGAAAAAATGACACTAAAGCAGCACAGACCATGACGTCACATTAGGTCAGACCAATGGCGTTGCATTTTTAAAATTCATAAATCCTGAGCTTATTTTGGATTTTTATATTTTATTTAAGTGAAAAATAACGCTAGGAACGTTATTTTTCACTTCAATAATTACGTTATGAATTGAAATAGCATTCGATGTTAGAGTTTAAACCAGACCAGTGATTCGTGCATATTCTCGATTTACATACCGTTTCCATCTAGCAATGCGGCATCCGGTGACAACATCATTCTTTCAAGTGATTCTAGTTCACATATAAGAGATATTCCAGCTCGGCGGACTACTGCACACCACCAACCGCTCTCGATGTCCGATTCCTACGGTAGTCAAAATTTAAGTATTAATTTTAATTTATTTATTTTTACGTTTACGCCATCTATACACAGTTTGGGTCGAAAACAGTACTTTTAACCTGTTAATACCATCAACATCATATCTTACAAATATGTTAATTACTAATAACTTTAGGAAATTTAATTTCTCAATAGTTAGTTTAAATAAACATTTCGTTTAATAGAGTATGTTTATATTATATCAAGATAAGCTAACAGAGGTTTTCCTAATTTCTCTTTCCGTGACAGTTTTCAAGCTTAACATTTCTGAAACCACTGATAAAACTAATTAGCAAAAGAAAAATACACCCATTTAATAGAAGTCCCATTGAATTACCTAACTTGATTATCCGCGCTAGACGCAAACGCTCTTAATATTAAATCCATAGAATAGAATACAATTTCGTTGTACTTATTATAATACATACTTGTTTCGATACCATAAGCCCTAGAGGTTTCTGCAAACTCTCCATATACTGCATACACCAGCTATACAGGTCTGACCAGCATCTATA
Organism: Diachrysia chrysitis; assembly: GCA_932294365.1. Classification (NCBI taxonomy): domain Eukaryota; kingdom Metazoa; phylum Arthropoda; class Insecta; order Lepidoptera; family Noctuidae; genus Diachrysia; species Diachrysia chrysitis. The sequence continues at coordinate 7,650,006 of OW028653.1, forward strand.
ACAAAGAAACAATCATAATAAAATTTTAATGAACGTACAATATTTTATAAGCAAAAAAAATCAAAGGTACAAGTACCATAAATATGATTAATTTGAGGAAATGGATTTAGTAATTGCAATGTAAGCTATATAATACATACTTGTGCATAAGATGAGCGTGGTCGGGTGTGGGAGTCCGCGCGGTGAGGTGTCGCAGGCGCGCCTGCACCGCACTCACCGCGGCCTCGCCCAGCTCGCCCTCCCCACCTGTGTCATTGCTGCCCCACGTACGGTTATAGATCTGTTACAGGAAATTATTTTATTTAAATAGGTTCTTTTTATTTTGCTTTGACCTAAATAGAGGAAAAATTGGGGTAGAGATTTTGGATTATATTTTATAATCAAGATCCACAGCCAACGTCATCTCACTGGTACGCATAGATCTATTTTCTTACGCGCATTAAAAGCATACCCGAAGAAAGGCATGTTACCGTGCATTTGCATACCGCGATGATATAGTCATGCAAAATATAAAAATATAATAAATATTGTGTCTGTTATACTGGCATAGAACAATTTAAGGAACATCGTTTATTATTATAGGGAGCCCTACCATGAGGGCCTTCCTGACGACGGCGGGCGGGAAGAGGCCGGGCGCCAGCAGGCGGTCGCGGTAGTGCGCGTGCGAGCCCAGCGCCGGGAGCGCGCCGGCCGCCTCGCGCGCCGCGACCGCGCGCCAGCACGCCTCCGCGCCCGCTGACACACCTACACACCACATTGGAGCAATCACTTAAGTCTTACAAGTGGCCAATCCCACATGGTTAACAACATTCCATTAGTAGGTGATTAGTGAAGCTACATTATGTTTTGGCCTCCAACGACTATATAAGAATTATACATACATATTTAAATTTTCATAAGAATGCAGAGTGATTTTTGATAGACAATGACATGTGTACTTACTGGTTATAATAGTGTCACCATCTGGTTGACTCCATAGGGCCCATATAACATTATTGCCATCACCATAACCAATGGCATAATCAAGCAGGTCCAACTGGAATGAATCATTGGGAACATGAATCTATTTATAAAACATTAATATTATACTAATTTATTTATTTTTATTTACCTGGGGGCCAAAAATTCGGCTAATATGTGAAAATCTTACGCCTCCGGTACCTCCATCATGCATTTTCATAACCACAAATTCACATTCATTAGGGAAAGATAAATATGCAACCAAGATAACACTGCCATCTGATCCTGTTGTTCTTTGCAACATATGTCCATGTGCTGAAAAATTTTATTACATTTTAGCATTACGAAAGAATGTAATATCAGGTGAAATATCATGATTATTTGTATAAACTAACGAGGTGGTTTTGGTCTGACTAATGTCTGAGACAGAGGTGTGGACACCGCAATCGGTGCGCCACCCTCGTCTAAAGGCCAGGCGCGTAGACAAGTATCTCCACATATTGCGACTGCTAAGCCACTAGTGAGCACAACTCCATATGTTTCAATGCCATCTGTGTTACTCTTGCCCCTGAAAACGAAAATAGTTTCATCAGATTTTGTTATGTTAGAAAATCTCAAAAATGACAACAACTCCTTTATTATCAGTCAAAAAGTTTAAACTAGTCTGCTAGGTGAATTGGATTGTTTCCAATGTTTGATTTTACGCCCGAGAGTCAAATAGGTATCATTGCTAAAAAATTACCATTTTTTATACGATTAAAAGAAAAGTATGCATTATAGTAAAATATGCATCTGTTATGCGTAATAAACAGATTTGAGGTATAATATAATATAACCGATTTTCTTTATAATCTCGAAATGTTGCATTGGCCAATAAACTTCGCAAATATTTGAATAACTTATAGTTATTGGACCTAGCTACCTCCTAGACTCTCCCCTGTTGGAAAACTGCATTTAAATCGAAAGAACTATTTTCAATATAACCGGCAACATTCGTTTTCACATTGCCGAGCGACTTCTGGCGAGTTACCACTAAAACATCTAGGTAAGAACCATCACAGACAAATAATTACAAACCCATTAGAGAAAATCGTATCCTAATCGATAGAACTGTTTTGGAAATACGTGGCGAAATTCGATTGCTCACTCACTACTACACAACTAGTCGAAAGTCGGAAAAATATAATATGCCAAAAGTAATCTAGAGTTAGAACTCAAAAATCCTACACAAAAATCTCAATTCGGAACAACACCATGTTTGAGGATGAAAATCATTATGATCAAGAAATGTTTTATACATTACAAAATTTTGTTTTGTATTTTAATGTTAAGTGAGTGTAAGGTTTCTTACCTAATAAATACATTAATATAAAACCATATGGCATAATTTTTATTTATTTCTGTCATATTTATTATTATTTAAAATTTCAGTTTTGAGATTGCTTAACTATCCTTTCTGGCCAATAACTATACAATTACCTCTATATAGATAACAAACTGTTTCATCACTCTATAAAAAGACTTATTATTTGCCATGCAATGGGAATATCTAATAACATGGCACTTATCTTTACCTCAAAGCTCCTGTTATACCAGACAAGAATCTGGGTACAGTAGACTCTCTTTTCAAAAGACTGGTAACAGCTGATCCAGTTACAGGTAGTTTAACTAGCAGTACACCTCCTTCTCCACTATGGCCAAATGCTAGTGCAAACACTGCCTCACCATTATCACGTAACAAGGATGCACAAGTGTGGGCAACACCAGTAGCTAATAAAAAAATAAAAATTAAAACCAGCATTACACACAGTGCATAATTCTCTTTACTTGTTACCAAGATATTGCTGCACTCAACTTACTTGCATTGGAATATTGATTGAGAATGCAGTAATTATTTGGATTGTTAATAGAACTTGTGTCATGAAATATTGATGGTGATGAACTGCTGAGGGATCCAAATGTAGACTGGAATGTAAAAAATAAATACATATTTACTTCAGTTTCCTACTTTACCACAAAACTTAAAAAAAAAAACAATACAAAGAAATAAATCTACTATTACTGATGAAATCTATAAAAATAATAAAAATTAACCTTTTTATCAAGAATTCCAGGATGTGGAAATATTAATCTATGTACAGATGAAACAGTAGCAGCTAATATAACAACATCACGAGATGCACTTCTCTCATAAACAGAAATACTGCTTAAAGGTGGTGTTCCTGGAGCAACCTTACATCTCAAGTTGGATGATGATAAGTTTATGTCAAGAGATGCTTCAGAAAGCTCAATAGCATCTGAGGTTGTTTGCCTGTAAATTTAAAATTATTTATGATTGACCTTAATTTTATTGGGCATTTTTAATGGTATTTGGAATTATTGCTATAATTTTTTTGAAGACAATATTGTAGGAATTTAAAATACTAAACACATTACAGAGTAATAAGGGAGTAATAAGTATTGTTAAGGTGCAAAACAACCCCAAAGTTTAGGCAGGCTTTAAATTTAATGTTGTCAAATTATGTTTATTCATTAACTCTACACATAATATTTGTCGTTCTCTATTATACGACAAATTGAAATTCTTAAAGAATGGCATGAAATAAATAATAAAAAACATTCACTTACCAATAAATAAAGCGATTTCGAGTGTACACCTTTTTGGAATCTTTGTACCAATATCCTCCCGCTTTTTGGGGTAGTTTGATATCCTGCAAAGTACTATGTGTTCCTCCTACAACAAAAATAATAATTGTAGATCTTACTTTTCCAAAAATATAGAAGCTAAGGACGATAATTTTTGGGGAAATATTTAAAGATCGATGATAGCATTCGACTTATACCTGTATTTAATATAACTTCTTTCCATTTTTCCGGTAAATTGTAATTAGGTGTTATTTCTTTAAAAGTAACGGGCATAGCATCCAAAAACTCCATTATAATGTAAAAAACTTATGTAGTATTCAGACTTTCTATTTGTATCTGCTAGGTTTACAATATTACTAATTAAATTACTTGTGATAAGTATTATAATACAAAATTACAAAGTGTTGGCGGTGTAAGTAAACTTTTAAGGTTATCTACCAGCCTAAACAAGTTAAACCGAGCAGACAGCAGAGGAGCAGTTCGAAATCAAAACATTACATAAATGCACAGAGTATGTAATGCTATTCTCTGTACCAATGAGATACACGTTACTCGTTTAGTCGATCATGCGTGCCGCTGGATCCACCCCTAAGTTATGTTTTCCAACAGGATTGCATTGAAGGACATGGCTCTCCGCTTCATGTTCATGATATTCGTATTATAAAAAATGGTCTACGGCAACAATCAAACTAAACTAATGATTATTTAATTATTTATTTATTAACAGCCTTTAGGGAACACTCCCAGTGGACAGCGATGTGGACGAATTTTTTGATGCCATATTTTAGGTAATTTTAGGTATGTTTAATTCGATTAATTTATTTTATTATTTCTTTTGTTTAGGTATATATAGGTAGTTAAGTTTCTTTGAGATAAATAGTTACTAACATCTATATGGTATAAATAATTATTGTCTACTTCTAAAAAAATAGAAATACTATTGACACAACCCTAGTAACGAATGAGAGAGTCCATTGAGCGTTTTTTCTGTAGTTTTCATAAGTCGTAACGATTCCTTGATAAATAAAGTCGTAAAGATCTTCCAATTTTCAGTGTTGAATGAATAATCTAAAGGTTTCTGTGAAAAACACGAGTGCTAGTAAACAGCGATGGTTTGTCTTTGTTTAGAAAAAAAACTAAAGGTAATCTCAATCGATTTTTATTTATATTTTTGTGTTCGTATTGTAGTATAAACCTTTTAGATATACAAGGCACTTTTAATTATTTATTGCAATTATTAGATTGGCCATAAAATCCAATGTTTTTCTTTCACACGTACCTGCAGTAGGGCAAAATTTTATGGTCGTAAGGTTAAAACATTTTTTAGGGTCAAATATTTATTATTAGTCGCGTTTATTGCCTACTTGTTTTTTAATTAGTCTCCCCCTAATATATTTTATAAAAGTTTTATTTAAAAAATTTTTGTAACTGGACTACATTCTAAGATATTAATTAAATGCTTATTAAATTAAAATTCCCCTTTTCTGTTAAATAATTGCAATAGAAGTAAACATATTAGTTCAGTGTGTAAAACAGAATAGATTAGATCATAATAGGCTTCACACAGGTTAAAACATTCTTATTTACTTATCATGTCAGACTGCTGCAGTTATTATCATAAATACTTCTTAATGTTATTGTCTGTTTTTTTTTATCGGTGGGGCTAAATCCTTAAGCTATATTTTTTCTGCCTAATATCTAAATAGAAAGAAGAAGAAAGAAAAATAAATAAATCTACACCTATAGTCTATAGAGATCAAGTTAATGATGATTGGATTTAGTAGGAAGTTACTTAGAAACTACTCATTTAAATAATATAAGATGATAATTTGCTACATTTTACCAATCTGTGTCATAGAGTAGGTTTTTTCTGAAAGTGGATATGAGTGTGGGAATAGCTGCAAGTATAATAGTAGCTAGTAATTAAGACAAAGGGCCAAGAATGATATTATTTATGAAACATAGACAAAAGTACATGGGGTTATTACCATTTCACATATAGTTAAAAATTTTAATTACTTTACCAAAAAATGTTTACAATAAAACAATGCAATTAGTGATTGTACTAGATATATTATTTTTTGATAGAACCACAAGTTATAAATCAAGCTTAGTTAGTTTGATCAGCAGACATAATTACACCTGTCCTGTCTTTGCATATACTCTGGCTAAATTATTCAATAAAAATAGTTTAAAATTAAGTATACATATGCAGTAGCGCGGTGGCGGGTTGTGAGCACGGCGCGGGTGGCGCAGGGTCGGGTGGCGGCCGACCGGCGGCAGACACTATTCGCCGCGTCAAGGTGAAGATGTCATCAGTGTCTGCACAAGGTGTAGTGGAGCGTGCCTCTGCTGAACTATCGCGCCGCATCACTGGCCTCGGGCTGCGTGGCCGCAAGCGCTCACCCGGTGTAGTGGAGCGCGTAGCCAATGCCTTGTGTGGGCCCGCTACGGCGGCCGCCGCTGCACCACGTGTACCGCGTCGACGCCGACCGTCGCCCAGGCCACTAACATGGAACCAATTTGTACTTGAAGAAAGATTTTTGGAAAAGTTTTTTCTATACTTTAATGCAAATGATAGAACATCGCTTGCGCAAGTCTGTACCAGATGGCGGGATATACTTTACTCATCCCCTCGATGGTGGACAGGCCTTGTGGCTGTTCTTGACTGTAGAGAACTGCGTTCAGCTACAGGTTGCTGTATGCAAAGGTTTTACAATTCTCTTATAAGGAGAGGAATCCGTGGGGTTGTATTAGTTTCGGCATCTGATGATGACATCAATGAATTTATAAGACAGTTCCCTTTGTCTGCACATCATGTACATGCAATTGGTTTAAAAGGATGTACAATTACGGATAGAGGACTGGAAGCTATTTTGGACCACTTGCAGGTAAAGTTTTGTAATCATTTTACAATATTGTTTTGATAAACTTTATAATAGGTTATTTGAGTCTAATAAGTCAGTATTATTTATATAAACCAAAATAAAATGAACATATGAAATATAAATTGCAATAAAGTAATTCATTTAAAACCCCAACATGTATCCTAATATAAGGAATTGAACATTCAAGTTTGTAATTTATCTAGAGTTCATAAGACTGTACCTTTCAGTGCAATAATACTAACATGAAAACATTATTAATGCTTATGAAAAAATGGAAAATTGGTTTTAATGTAGTTCTTTTTGTATACCAAACATTATCATTTTAGGTTTTATTTGAGCTAGAACTAACCGGATGCAATGAAATAACTGAGGCTGGTTTGTGGGCATGCCTAACTCCACGAATTGTCTCTCTCACGCTTACTGATTGCATTAACATTGCTGACGAAGCTGTAAGTACATTGACCAAACACAAGCTTTTAATATTACAAACTTTTAAAATAATTTTGGTGTTCAAACTACATATTTGAAATCTGCAATGACCAACCCTGTTCATTTGTCCTTTTCCAATTCACTGAAACATTCTGCTCCAAAGATTGATTAATTCTGCATCCTCGCCGTTTCCATACCTTTGCAGAAATCATGGTCATGGGTGGAACATGATCCCTGTAAAGGAAAAGGAAAACGCGTATTCTATCAATGTTTGTTAATTTACTCCCGTAATGCTCATAAATGATGATTATCGTTTGAAAAAATGTTTTATTCGTAATAAATAAAATTGGAACATTTGTATTCATGTTATTGATTCACAGGTCGGAGCAGTAGCACAACTTCTGCCTTCTTTGTACGAGTTTTCGCTGCAAGCCTACCATGTGACGGATGCGGCTCTAGGCTACTTTTCACCGAAGCAGAGTGCTTCACTCAGTGTGTTGCGTCTTCACAGCTGCTGGGAACTGACCAACCACGGCGTTGTCAATATCGGTAAGAAATAATTAATAGTCATAAACTCATCTCATCAAACTACCTATTATTAAACTTTGTTTACAAAAATCTCTTTGCCGCAGTTCAAAATAATTTTATTTTTATTTCAAATAAACTTATTATAAAGAAAATAACTATTTTAAGAAAGACATATAGGCAATTATTTTACATCTCGGTCGCGCCTATGTTATTCAGGTCAAGAGTTATCATTATGTTGAATGACTAAAAATAAGCTTCAAGTTGTCGCAGCTTATTAAAACTACTCTAACTATACCAACATTAATAAAATAATAATAAAAAATCATTAAGTAATGGATAACAAAATACTTGTAGGTAATAGGTACGTAATGCCTTTGGGCATATGTTCGAATGATGCGTGATCGTAGGTCAACTAGGTATGGCGGTAGGACGTTATTGATTTAGTCTAATAGGTAAATGTCGACACGCACATTGGTATGTTATCTCTGTCGTTAGCTCGAAGGTAAAGGCTAAACCTGACGATATTTAAAATAGACCTACTACCTGCAAACGGCCAGAATTCGTGAAACAAGATAACGCGCGTTTAAAAACTAGTTAATATTTAAAACCTAAACTATTTTATACTTTTATTGACAGATTCGGAGGTTTTGAACATAAATATTTAAACCGTTGCACAGTAATCTAAATGTCCACTATACAAACAGCATGTAACGTTTATTCTCTGAATACTCAAGTGTATAGAATCACTTTATCAAAGTAAATAGGTATGTTGTTTTTCTAATTTATTATGATATATATAAATATATATTTTCTTGTCTATTTTATATTCATGACTTCAATAAATAAAATTTATATGGACCTACCGCTGAGGGTATAACCCCTATAGATGTAAAAAGAATTTTGAAATCGATCCACAATTGCTAATATCGCGTAACAAACATAGGTACAAAAAAAACGTCGATTTGAGAACCTCCTCCTTTTAAAGTCGTTTATAATTATATAAATCCCAATTCCATTTGTTTAGTGCATTCGCTACCGAACTTGACGGTGTTGTCCCTGAGCGGCTGCAGCAAGGTGACGGACGAGGGTGTGGAGCTACTGGCGGAGAACCTGCCGCGGCTGCGCAGCCTGGACCTCAGCTGGTGCCCGCGCGTCACCGACAATGCGCTCGAGTACATCGCCTGCGATCTCAACCACCTCGAGGAGCTCACGCTTGACCGGTATCATATAAAACTGTCACAGTATTTTTACTTTACTCAAAAGAAATCAAAGAAATCGGAGAGCAAAACTTGTTTCAAGCCTAACCGGAACATGAACTCATAACGCTTTTTAACATTTAATAAAATGTGTCACAGGTAATTTAATTTAAAATTTATTAAGAACAACAAAATTAACGCGGAATCGCGCTCTTAACATTGACTGATATAATGAGCGTTTATAAATTTATATGAAGAACTAGTTAAACATTTAAATCTGTTGCACTTTAGATCCTCTATCACTTCTTACCGGATATGCGACAACTTAACCAAAGCTAAATAGTCTGAAACTATAAAAGCCTCGAGGCTAAATGCAGCAGACCTCTAACAACAAGCAGTAGTTAATATGTATGATGTTAATTTATGTTACAGGTGTGTACACATAACAGATATTGGAGTGGGGTACATCAGCACAATGCAATCTCTTGTGGCTTTGTTTCTGCGCTGGTGTTCCCAAGTCCGCGATTTTGGAGTACAACATCTATGTGGCATGCGCTCACTTCAACTTTTATCTTTAGCTGGTAAGTCAGTATTAGGTTGTGTTCTTTCTACCTTGTATTGTATGCATATTGACTAAACGGATAGCACAGTAGTAACGGTCACCACGCCACTTACGAAGTGCCGCGGATTCGATCCCCGCATGGCACAAGCATTTGTGTGCTCCACAAATGCTTGTTTGAGTCTAGGTGTTCTTTGTGTATCTGAATTGAATATTTGTGAAACCCCCGCAATACAGTGATTAAATTTACGAGTGCGGGAATCGTTTAAAAACAATCAAACATACTTTGCAAGTCTAATCGGCAGCAAAATTACACCTCAGGCCCGCTTGCACAAGCCCGGGTTATCTTTTTAACTCAGAGTTAAATGCTAATACGAGGTTAAATTAATAGTTTGTCATACAATAGTGTCAATTTAAACTCGTGTTAGCAACTAACTCTTTGTTAAGATTTTCGTGTAAGTAGGCCTTAAAGTATCATATGCTTGTCAGATCAATGCCAATGGCAACTTAAAATTGAGCTGCATTAGAGTATTCGGGCCAGTAACGAAATCATTATTATTAAGGCTAGAATTGTGAATGCATTCAAAATAAATTTACCAGAATATATTAACGAGTAAAATTATTACTTATAAATTTGCATATTTTCAGGATGTCCATTATTAACGTCTGGTGGTTTGTCGAGCCTCATTCAACTGCGACAGCTGCGTGAATTGGAACTGACAAACTGTCCTGGTGCGTCGCCGGAACTGTTCGACTACCTGCATGAACACTTACCAAGATGCCTGATCATAGAGTAAGGTACAATACTAGTACTGTATTTATACACTGCATTTATATAAGCTGTAACACAAACACATTACATAGGTCCATCACTCTTATTTTGGTTGAGTGATCTTGCGTTTTTCTAAAGTCTACTGAAGAAGCCTCTAACCCCACAACTATTAAAACAAAATAATAGGTTAGATGAATGGGTCTAAAAAGACAAAATCTACTTAGTCAGTAAATTTCAGAACTGGGGGCTAATGACGTCACGCTTTACCAAAAAAATTGTATAATCATGACGTCATGCGATATCTATATTAATGAAAATTAATTGCCACATGTATGACAGAACACCACTTGAGAGGCTCTAAGATTTGTGTGGTTATTTTTTGTTGTCTATTTCATTGCCCGGACAAGGTTTGTATGTAAACGAAAATATGAAAAAACTAGCGGAAAATGTCGAAAATTAACAAGCCAATGGCTGTCGAGTAAAGTAGTTAAAACAGATTACAAAGTTTTTTTTTTATAGAAACTTGTCCCTTTTTTGTTTTATGGCCCATATCCATTTTTGATGTAGTGTGTTTCTGTTACTAGTCTTTCTCACAGCTAACCTAGTGCGTTATTCGTGAGACTTATTATCAATCAGTGAGTGATTTGCTTCTAGCCTAAGTTAGGCAACATTGAAAAAAGATATAGTTTTAAGTAATCCCCACCTATCATACACATTCTTAATGTTATGTCTTGAAACTCTGCTTGAATAGTTCACGTATTGTTCCTAGTATATATAAAACTTCTAACATTGTCCTAAAATTACCATTACCCACTACTCCTTGGTACTTGTTTTTAAACCTCAATTTCTTTGAACAAACGTTTGCTCAAAGGCAGGATGTCATGTCTGGTATGTTTTAAATAATAAACTATTCATCATTAATGGTGAGCATGGTAACTATACACAAAAGATGCAGTACTGAGAATTAATATTGGCAGTAAGAATTTAGCACAGTCTTTCTCGTCGAATTGCCCTAATTACCAACCTGTCTAAGTACTGTTTGTCGCTAAACGCACCAGTATGAATAAAAAGAACGCGTAATTGTAAGAGTGTCTTAATTACGTTATAAAAAGTACCAACACTTCCTTTTTTATTTAATTATCATATATAAATGCAGATTAAAATGGTGTTATACCTAATAAGATATGAATTATATATATATAAAGAGTAAGAATAAAGTGTTTATTAGATAATTGTGTGATTTTACGTATAGAATAATTCATTTTGAATCAAATCATACGATTTGATTATGTCCATTAGTTAAATGTAATTAATAGATTGCTATAATAATGATAACATTTTGAAATTCCTTTTTTATGAAATGTGTTTATCAGATGTTGATATAAATTATGTAAATAAAAAAATAATGTATATTGTATTCATATACAAATGCTATTCTGATATAGTCATGATACTCATAGTAAATCTGTTATAAAAATCTGTAAATACACAAATCACATGTTGAATCTACCCTATGTTATATGTATAATAGATGACCATCATAATTACAAACCAAAACACTACCAGTTTAAAGTTAATAGAAAACTATGTATTTGAATCCCTTCGACCTTATATTACAAGACATAAATATGAATATTAACAAGTACATACGTAACCTCGAATCGTAAATCTGTCACAGTGAAGATTGTAGTCAATATTCACGCATGTGCCAGAGAACATAAATTACTATGTATGATCCTTTATGAACATACAAAACAACGGTTTTAATATTTATATTAGTAGATATATTTGTTGTTCATTATCATACCGGTTCTTATTTGTTTATTTGTTGTTTTCAATGTTCTAAGCAAAATTTTCGGAATACTGATATGCGTGTCTCAGTGCCTCAGACGAGTTTGTCTGTACTTAATGTACATTGTGTTCTTGTAGTATTTTATCTAATCAATAATTTACTAGTTGACTAGTAATATAGGTAGCCTTTCTCCTTATAAATGTGTCTTGAGATTTTAAACTGAATTATCAACCCTCAATTTGACTTCTTTTATATCGGTGTGATTTAAAGGATAGAGTGGAAGGATAAGTGTTAAAAACAACTAAACTGACTGGACTCAGGCAAAGATATCGGAGGTCCCCGACTGGTTTCATGCTCAAACGTGTCGCGCGATACCGACTCGTAATGAGCTCATGGTTATGGGCTCTGTTTCAGCCTACATCTAGTTGGGCACCGCCGATATATTGGCGCAATTAGTCGGTTTAGGTTTTCAACCGTGATGTCTCACGAAACTTATTATTTGGAAAGCACGTAAAGATTTTTGATAACATTCTTACATAAACTGACGTCGATATATTTTAGCACTTTTTTATATTTGTCTCAACACTCTAGTCATTATTTATTTATTTTCTTGTGCTATTTAAGAATTGTAATTTTTCAAAACAATTAAGTCATTTTATTTTAAGTATAACATGACTGTATAAACTTTATCAGTTGTTTTATTGATTTTTCCAAGTACCGAAATGGTTTGAATTCGAATGTTATTGTACAAAATCGATTATATTAGAATTTAATAAAGCACTAGTATTAGTCCCATTGGGGTTGCTCACAGTAACTATTTTAGAAATGTTACTAATATTATAGTTACGAGTCGGGGTTCGTTTAGATACAATAATTACTATTAATAACGCTAAAACGACAATATATTAAAAACACTCGAGTAGGACACACCAGTACAGCACTCTTCAGTAGTTACTTCGCTATGGCTTATACGCGCACTGCTATATATAATTCTATAATTTATCGATGGCCTCGTTCTTTGTTATAAGTCCTTTTTTTGTAGATTTGTCCCGAGTTTACTTTTTTATTGTTCAATAGCCTGTTTCTTTAGGTGTATATAGGTACGACGTTTTTTTTTGGAAGAGATTTACGCAGTTAGCCTGAGCGCAGGCTTTGACTGCTTCACCGGACTTTATGTAGGTATCACGTACATGTTGTTCTTTTAGATACAATCAAATTATTATAAGATCGAGTTTATAACACCCATTTCCTTTTGATACGAAATCAAGAAGTAACTTTTGATAACTATTGTTTTTATATTTTTGGTAAAAATTAGTCATAACACCAATTAACAATTTGAATTATTTAAACACATTTAAAGAACGATGTTTTAATCACGTAACACTGACATAGCATCTGATCTATCATCTTGGTTTTAAAAAGAAAATGGCTTTAAGCAGGTCGAGTTGTAGGTATCTACCTATAAATTAATTAATAAAGTTAGTGTCAAATGTTGAGTTTGTTCCCAATTTAGGTACAATTTGAATTATTTAAAAACATTTTCTGACATCTGCCTAGTTTGGGATCTGATGACCGTGTGTGAGATGTCCCAAGATATTATTATTATTTAAGAAACCCCGATGCACTGCTAAGATAAGAAACATTAAGACCTGCTAGGGTAGGGGCTTTAATTTCTATAATAATTATATATCGAAAGGGTTTGTTAAAAAAATATTAAGGACTTACTATTCAACGCATAAATCCGCCATTTCGTTTTTTTAAATCCTGTCTAAGGACTTGAGTTTTTGAGACGAATCAAACGATACTTAAATGTCAAAATTCATCCAGCAGTTTGGAAGATACGAGGTAATAAAGAACTTTATACATACCTACAAATTATAGCGAAAAACATAACCCTTTCTTGCAGTCGGGTAAAAGAAGAGCTAGAGCACTATAAAGAGTAAACCCACGCCTATCTTTTGTCTGACCTAGTGCTAAGTAACCTACTGCTTACCATATGTCATTATTATTCGGTACATTATAATCTATCGAAGTAAAACCGTCAAATTGTGAATCAGAACGCACCTCGCGCGCTGATTGGTTGAACGGCATATGCCCCGCGCCGTTTTCTTTGTTTGTTCTCGCTCGAATGTAAACAAAAAGCCTACCTCTTTGCACCCTTTACTTCTTGCGACCTTTGCACTTAACATTCTTCAATTTTCATATCAATGCAGTTATTGTAATACCTACCGTCCGAATAAAATAATGGATTTTGCTTGTACAAAGTGCAAAGGTTTTTTTACACGTATTTATGATAATAACTTAAGAACAGCAGCATTATTGAAATTATTTGACTATTGCAATAAAATTTAATTTTCTGCGCAACCGTTATAAACGGAAAATATATTTATATTTTTTGCTAGAATATATGTTTAAATATAAGAGAGTCATATTTTTTCATATAATTAATGCTGATATAACTCCAACATGTATGTATTATCTATCACACGTCAGTGGTAATGCTTTGTCATTTACACCTCCTTATTTCATTGCAATAAAGTTGATTTTATCATTCGTTGTTACCTTTAACGTACGGACCGTACGGTACGGTTACAGAACAGATAAATACAGTAGAAGTCGCATGTGGGCGGGGCGCGCGTACCCCCGGCATAAGCGGGCTCACGCGTATGATAATCCGCGCTACACGACGCGCACGTCAGTCTAGTTACGACCGCCACGGTGAAACAAGCTCGACTAATAAATACTAAGATGCCATTTTGTACTGTTTTAGAGTGCTAGCTAGATAGCAGCGCCAAACATTTATCAAATGGTGGAATTTTCCATCATCGGTTAGTCCTGGTTTATTTTATTTTGTTAAAATTTTGAAAAACAATAATTTGTAAAAAAAGCAAATAAAAATTTACTTTATTTTGTTGGCAGTTAGGTTCACTTTTTTTAAAGGAAAACAATTATTCTAAAACATTCCGACAATGCACAATGTCAAGTTCAGCTACTCATTTAGGCATTACCGTTATCGATAATGAGTTATCGATAGTTTAAAATACAGGTGTTTTATTTACGTTGAACTACTAAAAAAGGAAACTTTCACATAGTTAAATTTTTACAGATTCAAAATGTAGTTTTCATATTATTAATTATATTATTCGAGTAGTTAAGGCCTTACACATTTTTTTTAGCTATTTTAATTTCGTTTTTATTTAACTTATCTAAGAATAAAAAGTAATGTCGATAAAATAAGGCAATGCCAATGTTACATACCTAGCAAAACACATTTACTAATAAGTTTGATCCAGAAATATCAATCTTATTTGTGTGTGAATACAGCTAAATTGAATGAAATTAATATAGAGCCATCTAGCAGCGAGTAGCTTTCTCTTCAAACTATTCTGTACAATAAAGCGTATACAATAAACAACACTGTTAACATGCTGTCATGGTTTTTATTCTATTACGTAACGCTTGATAAACCGCCTACTTCAAAATGCCCAATGACGTGAAGGATTTTTTAGTGTTACGAAATACGATACACCTATCTTTGTGTGAGGTAGGGTACGCTAGTCTCGGTAGAAATATAGCGCTATGCGACTTCTACTGTATTTATCTGTTCTGTGGGTACGGTACACCGTTTATGAAGTTAAAGATAACAGATTAAAAAATTAAGACAAGTTGACTAAGATCAAGTTGTTCGGTAGTTGTCGGTCTCAGGAAGACGTTTTGAATATATTTTAACGTTGAATAAATAATTGCTAACAAATACAATCTTGCTTTGAATAGGTACACAAATAAGTATCATGATATAGTAAATTAGGAACGATGTTTTTATCACGTAGCACTGACATAGCATCTGATCTATCATCTTGGTTTTAAAAAGAAAATGGCTTTAAGCAGGTCGACTTTTAGGTATCTACCTATAAATTAATTAATAAAGTTAGTGTCAAATGTTGAGAGTTTGTTCCTAATTTATGTATTATGATATGAAGATTTACGTATGCTTAAATGCATTAAAAATACACGTGCTAAATAACTAGTAGTGTGCAATTAGTGATGAAGCTATATCTATACTTATTAATATTATAAAGAGAAAAGATTTGTATGTATGTAACGAATAAACTCGAAAACTACTCGGCCGATTTTAAAAATTCCTTCACCATTTGCTTGTACATTATTCCAGATTAACATAGGCAATAGAATAATAAATGTCCACCCGTGCGAAGCCGGGGTGGGCGGCTAGTATTATATAAGACAAGCAGGATGATAGCATTATAGTTTGAGACTAGATCTATATTTAATTAGGGGTTCCTTGAATATCGCATAGGTGACAAGTTAAGATTGATCTCCAAATTTAGATTTAGACTATTGTTTCTATAACCCTAGGCAGCTAAAGCAATGTTTTGAGCTCAAAATATAGTTGTGTAAAATTGATTGTGTAAGATTGTGCAAATATGATTAAACATTAATAACTCTCAAATGGTACCTATAGTTACACAGTTTTTGGCTTTCAATCTGTAAATTTGAAGTATTACATACCCACACATGTTTTTCACCTGTAAGTAAGTAAGTTTAAACATATAGGACAAAGTTAGGCAATGTTTTAAAGCAATTAATAAACGAGTCTACGTCCTTATCAAAATGGAAAATATAGAAGTTAGGTATAGGTACCTATAAGTATAGTTGTTAAAAGTTGCCTTTATTACTGGCGATATTTGTCATTTGTGGTAATATTTGCTGAATTGTCAATTTACGTAAAATTGCTGTAACTGCAGTAAAATAGCAATAACTCATAACGCGGAAAATTAGGGTTTAAAACTTTGAAAACTTGTTTGGTAAATAACTGCAATACTTCTGGTTCCGTTGCATTCTATTAACATTAAATAATATTCTTTGCGGATTTCCCAGAATGTTAGTTTAAGGATATTTATCAGCATATTTTGTTATAGGTAGGTACTCATATTGATGCGAATCGAAACTAACTGAGATACTAAGGTGACGTAAAATCTACATTGAATACAATAACAAGCAAGAATATAAATACACGGGATTTCACATTTCGGCTTAGCAACACTAGCGGTTAAGCCTAACTTGTCTCTTAATCCTTAGCACTCTCTCCCTTTAATTAAACTCATGAAATGATAAATACTTTATCTGAAATGTTGAAACTTTGCCTGAAGTGAATTTGCATTTATTTACCAAACATAATATAAAGAATTGTATGATACTGTCAACTAAAAAAAGAAATGGTTAAACATTTGTAAGACTTTGTTTTTCTATCTCTAAAGGTCTTAACAACCACGTACCTTACCTTTGTAACTCTTACGTCGATTTGTGTATGAGATTCCTTGTTAATCTGTTACTAAAATTGTAAATAATAAGTATAATTATTGTGTAATGAATCTATTTAATGTAATTATTAAATTTAATGTTGTTGAAAAGATCTGACTTCTGCATGATAAAAAGGTTGTAATTAAATCAATAATACCTATGTAAATTACTTACAAGGAATAGTTTAATGCCCATTTATTTACCTGTAAATTGACTTTAAGAAAAGACGTGTCGAATGTTATTTTAATCTTGATTTGATAAACTAATAATTTACATATTCAACAAGACGCAATAATATACACTTCGTGTGACTTATATAAGGACGAATTATTATTCGATAACGTGATTTAAAGAAATGCACCAAATTAATATGGAGTACCTACCTACATAATTATGTAAAACTCTAATTACTATTTAGAATTTCTTTCGTTGGCTAAAATCGATATGTCGGCGCATTTTTTAATTTGTGCTGGAACCTTTTCTCTAGTATATTGAACTTCGTTATACAAACTCGATATGTTGTATTTGTGGCGTGTGATTGCAGTAGGTTGGCTGAAAACCTAAGTTCATCTTGTGCATTAGTTTTTGTGTTGTGACAATTGCACCCGCTAGATATTTGCATCACTGTGTAATGTTTGTATTTTAATGTAATCCATTTTCATAATAATGATACACAATTTGTACAATATTCAGTGAGATGTTATAGTGCAATATAGATGTACTGTTTTAAAATTTGTTTTATTTTCTTTTACTTATTAAGTATTTTATAAACCTATGATTGTTATAGTTTATACACAATACATGACCCTGCTAGACTTGACTTAAATTAAAAGCGCGACTAAGAAACTAGTGCCCGCGGCCCGCCGTGAAATCTATTGCAATATATCCGACAAGGTAAGTTTTAAATAATTAATAAAATTCCGATACAAAAAATAAAAATCTATTATATTTTGTACGATTTATTGCGATAACACAGTCTTACAAAACAAATCAGTGATGACAACATAATGCGACACTAATGGTAACTTTAAAATTGTTATAGCCCCAAAATCACAATTTTGACTAAGCTTGCATGTCAACAAAATAAATAAAGAGGGATGATTTTAACACGCGCATTATTATACATTGAGATGTAAATTATTTAAGTAGTTTTTTCTCAGCAAATAAAATATTTTAAATAGTTTAAGATTCCACTAGGTGCATAAATAAATTGTTCAAGGAATGAATTATTAGTATTTTGAATAATGCGCGCTAAATAACAATCCCAATCAAATCACATTTCATGAAATAAAATGTTTATACTAAAACGATTGCACAAAGATGTAATCAAGTGTCTAGAATTGTCTGTAAAAACGTAAACCAACTCAAAACTAACTCCTACAGAACTGAAACAAAACAAAAATGCATTCAGCACCAGAAGTAAAACATTTCACATGTTTAACATAAATTAAAATAATATTTATACACATTTACAAAATATATTCGTAGAAAATAGGCCTGTAGGCATGCCTTTTGGAACTGGAAACACTTTGTTTTATATAGAAGAAAACAAGTGGAAGTGATTGACACGCTAGCATTAGTAGCTCAACCTGCAAGATGTAGCTTGCCTTATAATCCATTTTAAATGTAATACATGCATAAGGCCATAAATTTATAAGAATTACACAACTACAGCTATGTTAACATATTTATGCTACATCTAAGTATATTAAAATAGCACTTCTTGCAACAATATTGAGTTTAGACATCTTTAAGCACTATGTAACTCTTAGCAATAAAAATGCAAATTAGAAATTAATGCAAGTATCTTGATAACAATTTTATTAACTTTAAAATTCTATGCGTTTCGCGGCCTAATAGGAAATAAACATTTCGATTTCATTAAATTTTCAACTTGACCTGTAACATTAAACTTTGACAAAACTACAGTTAACTTTGCATATAATATTTTGTAGTACATACTTCCAATTATACCTCAGTTAAAAATAATAAGGTACCACGAGATTTAATTGACTATACATAATATGTCTAGACCAATAATACATTATTGGTCTAAACATATTATGAGTGAGCTGAGCTGACCAGTTACATAATTTAATGGAATAGGAAACTGAAATAGTTCAGAATAAACTTTTTCTAGGTACCTGATAGTCTATCAAGTAACATAACATAATTAGAAAAAGATTATATAATTACTGTAGATTTGATTTCGTTGTAGTTTTCAGTCTTGTATCATTTGGTCCTGCAAATAATGTACTATTATATTGGTAATAACAAAACAGTAATTCGGCGGCGGATATTTTAAAACCTATAACATAAGCCTAAAACAAGGTTACAATGCATGTACCGGTTTAGAGTCAATGGTAGGATTGCAGGTACGTAGTGGTGGAGGCAAGGTCGCGACGCAGCCACGCCGCGTTGAGGCGCACTGTCTCCAGCGCTTGCTGCACTGAGCGCTCGGTGCCCGGCGACTGGTGCGTGCGGAAGAACTGCTCGATCTCTTGTGCACAAGTTTCTGACGCGAAGTTTTCCGTAGTTGATTTCACCAAGCGGGCGAGTAAAAAGCCACCCTAAAATATAAAAAAAATGTAAGTTAATAAATAAGTCAATTGCCTGCCGCCTTACGACGAAACGCTTCTATTTAGCTTGTCAATTACCTGATAACGATCCATAAATTGCTGCCAATGGTCTTTAAAGAACTGCCAAGCAAGATCACGGCCATTTTTACTCACTGCCACCGAAACTATTACAAATACGGTATCTTGGGACCTCACTTCGTCCTGGAATAGTAAAAAATACGATATGTTTAAAAAAAATCTCAAGTACGAAACATGTTACTTCTCTGTCTGATAAACCACAAATGAGTCAAGGTTGTGGTTATCAAAAATGTAGTCCACATTACAAGTTTTAAATGAATGAAGGATGTATTGACCGATATAGCGAAGTCCAGCACTCGCTTGAGCAGCACAGGGTCGTTGACGGCGCCGAGCGCGCGGCTGATGCGGTCCTTCTCCTCGTGCAGGTCCGCGGCGCGGTACAGCTGCAGGAAGCGCTGGAACGTGGCCTCGTCCGCGTCCGCCAGCACCGCGCGGTAGCACGCAGAGCGCAGGTCCGCCGGCAGGCTGCACGCGCCCGAGATGTGTTTCTCGAACCTGGAAACCACCACCGCCACAGACAACACATGATTTACTATTATAATAATCTCATTCAGGAAGTTTTTATTAGTTTCATTATAATAAGCTAAGTCTATCGGAATTTATCTAGACATCAAGTACAGCTGTACAATTCCGTTATGTGATGAGATGCAGCGTTGTTTGGAGAAAAAATTGATTGATACACAGAAGAAGAAAAGTTATAATCACCGGCTCTTTGCTTCCTTAATTGTGTCTGGATCTTCAAAACTGATCATTTTGTTGAGGACCAAGCTCCGGAGCAATGTATCAAGATGACTCTCTTTTTCTTCTGCATCCCAGCCTAAGCGCCGAGTGATATTTGAGAAAAGTTTACGGCCATAGTTCTTCAGAGGCTTGTCAAGAGGCGTATGTGAGAATAAGGCACTTAGTTTTGATAAGCAATTGGAAATCGAAGACCATACTGTGAAGTTAGTTTCATTGCTGAAGGCTTCAATAAGTTTCAAGGACTGAAAACAAAATTATTACAATTTATAATGAGAATATAAAAATATAACTTTGAAACCTAGACATAATATGTATTATGCTGACCTCGGCAGTTTGTGTGTGTCCAGCTTGTACTAAGGCAAAGCAGTCATCAAGAAGGCCAAGACGGTCGAGCGGCGGTAGCGAGCTGTCACGAATCGCCGTCACCAACTGCGCCAGCATGGACGCAGGGTAACGGGTTCGGTAGTAACCAACCTGAAACAGAATTCTCATGAATTTTTAATATCCCTAGGTCAATATAAAAACAATAAACATAATATCAGTTCTATTTAATGTAAATGTTAGTTATGAAAGATTTAGACTTACAGTGCCCGGGTTGAGTTTAACCCATGAACTCTCAGCAACATCTTTTAATACAACTTCTTGTGTCCTCTTTTCTAAAACAGTAGACAATGCTACCTGCAATAAAAACAATACAAAATAAACATGTTTATTTCACTTCATTCCAGCCAAAAAATATTGAACATACTTATTTAAACTTGAGAATTATTTAAAGCCATGTAACCAGAAAGAGGGATCTTAAACTGATCATGATTGTTTGTGTTGTTGCCTGTTACGTGTTAATGCTGGGCAAAGGCTTTCCCTATTGTCTTCCAAACCTCTTTACCATTAACGATATCGATTTATATGGCTAGTTCGACCTCGGCGATCTTACATAAACGAATCGCAGTCTTTTTTAATCCTAGTATTGGTTAACGGGCATTGAGCGCCACAAGACCGTTTGTGTAAACCTATCCTAAATAAAAACCATGACGACGAAATAATAAGTTTTTATGATATTGTACTTGCTATAGACGAAAATAATTTAACAGATAATCTAATCACTCACAACCTTGTGTATTAATTTTGATAATTATAATGGACATACATTTATACATATATTTATCTGTTTTATTAAAGGATTAGAAGAGTCGTTATATACCTTAGCAGGTTGTTCCTGAGTAGAGATAGTAATGGGCACCATCCAAAGCGTTTCGCCGCCTTGACTACCGTCCGCGCAGAACTTTTGTTGCGACAGTTTTAGAACTCTATCAGATCCTCTTTGTTCTGAGCTTACCTAGAAAAACAATACTTTTAAATTAATAAAGCTAAACAATCTAATCAAGTGAGACTGAAAAGTACTGATTATTAATACATACATAGTTTAGGAAATCATCAGGCAGAACAATAAAGTTTCTAAATGTTTCTAAGGGTAAAATGCAGTTAGAATGTTTAAATTAAGATTACCAAGAGACTTTAACTACAGGGTAGATAAAGGCTAAATTATAAGTTAATATAAAATAATCTAACAAACCTCTACAACTGGGAAGCCCATCTGTTTGGTCCAGGTAGACATAACTGCTCCAACTGGCTTGTTAGAAGCCTCTTCCAAGGCCGCCCATAAATCCTCTGTAAATGTATTCTTGTACTAAAAATATAATAATAAACAGTATTAAACATTTTAAGATAATAAGGATGAGATAAATGATGCATATAAAATACTAAACAGACTTTTTGTAGTGTGAACATTAACAATCAATAATTAAATATTGGTCAGCAGGGGACAAACAAAGGCTGATGATGATGAATTAAATAGATACACTAGAAGTCATCTAGTCTGTGTCATATTATCTATTTATTTTCATCTGCTAAACTGGAAAATTATTGCACACACAACTTATTTTTGTGACAATACTTCAATAAAGTAAAGAAATTGATAGTGAGAACTACCACTCTAATATGATAATGTAACATGACTGTGAATATTTAAAAACTATGCAGCACTCATATGCTAGTAAACTTAAACCAGTACTGATAAAACAATAGTAACCCATATACACATAGTTCTTTATACAAATTATGTAGATGTATGTTTTAACTTAATAATTATTGTAAAAGTCATTTAATGTGTTATCTGTATACCAGTTTCTGCATTTTTAGTTTATTTGCACTGGTATAATTCACTAATGACTTTATAATTTAGTTTATATAATATTCCTATGTAATATATTTATTACAGATGTATTGATGAACTGAGTTTCTAATCTCTTCCATAAGATATGGCATGTGGCCACAATATACTGTTATTTTTCAAGTCTGATACAACACATAATATTAGCTATTGAATTACCTGATGTCTAGTGAGATAAATGTTCATTCCCTTACGGAAATCATCATCACCAATGTATCTATGTAACATGCGTATTACAGATGCTCCCTTGTTGTAAGATATATCATCAAATATTTCATCAATTTCTGATGGATGTCCTACAGGAACTTCAATCGGGTGAGAATTCTTTAAACAGTCCAATTCTAATGCTCTGCAATTAAATGTTACAAATGTAGGCTAATACAAACACAGAACTATTATCACTTGTCATATGTGCAAAAAGGTCAGTGACTGATTAACAAGTTCTATTGTTCTCTTGAAAGGGGTGAGTGACTTAACAATTAACAAGCTGGCAAACATACAATAAACTAATAAACATTCTCACCAACAAAGGCATTGTAAAAAATAAGAATTCAAAGGATAAAGTAGACTTACTAATTTTAGATATCAAAATGTAAAAGCATCAAAAAACAATACCTGATATAATTTTCAGTAACAAATTGAGTCCAAATATCGTATTCTGGAAATAGATGATTAACACAAAGGAACTCAACAAAAGATGCATAGCCTTCATTCAACCAAAGATGAGTCCACCACTCCATAGTGACAAGATTTCCAAACCACTGGTGAGCCAGTTCATGGCCTACCACCAGAGCTATCCACTGCCTCCTCACAGCTGATGTGTGTTCTTCATCAACAAGCAGACAAGTCTCTCTATATGTGACTAGCCCCCAGTTCTCCATGGCACCAGCAGAGAAATCAGCTATTGCTATCAAATCAATCTTTGGCAGTGGGTAAGCTATATCAAAATACTCCTTGTAATATGGAAGAACTCGAGCAGCCACTTCTAGAGCAAACATTCCTTGTTTACTCTTTCCCACAGGTGTGTAAACTCTTACTAGAACACCATCACGAGACTTTTTCTCCACAAAATCATATTCTCCAACAACAAAAGCCACAAGGTATGTTGACATTACAGGAGTGGTATCATAATGAATTATCTTCTTCCCACTATTTATTTTCTCTTCTTTAACAGGCATATTGGATAGAGCTACACGATCTAGCGGCACTTGAAGTGTTATATCAAATGTGGCTTTGATGGCAGGCTCATCCCAGCACGGAAAACATCGGCGAGCATCCGTCGCCTCAAACTGCGTGACGGCAGCGTAGCGTTCTTCGCCTCCAGGCGTAAGATACTTGCTGCGGTACAGGCCCTTCATCTTGTCATTGATCTCACCGTTAAACTCGCAGTATAACGTAGCATCGCCTTCAGCAAGAGGTTTGTCAAACAGGACAGTCACAGTTTCGTCTGCCGCGTTGAGCCGGACTTCGGATGGATTGATACTAATATCAGCACCACCATCATGATATTGCAGCTTTACACTTGTCAGCTCCAAATCCAAACAGTTAAGCACTATTTCACTGGTAGAATTCAAGATCTAAAAGGTAACAGGTACGATCAGCTAAGCAAGACACATGGAAAATATTTTTTTGTAGCGTCGATGATGAAATTTTCACTTACCGATACTTTCACTGCTGTTTTCCCCTTGAATGTAAATTTCTCGAGATTCGGCACCAATTCCAAATCATAATGTTTTGGCACCACATGTTTAGGGAGACGCTGAAACTGTTTGTTTTCGGGCATTGTCACTCTTTCTTTCAAGATCGTAAATGTAGGACGCGCTGTACAGAAATACCGTAATGACCGAGTGACAGAGTGAACTCGCGCTCCAACGGCGCTGCTGATACGTGCCCCCCTCGCGCGTCTCAGTCCCCACTCCGCTGTATAACGGTATTCGCTACGTAAGAACTTGCAATGGCGACCGAAATGTGAACAATTTTCAGTTGGAATAACTAATGAATTACGTATGACGCGTAGTAGTTGCAGCGTCATGGAAAACAAATAAATACTGTTTTAAATAAGTGAAAGTTGCGCAAAAGTCTTTTTGTACATGCAACATACAGTTGAATTATTGAATTAAATTTTGAGGTTATGTACCTACAGACTAAAGAGACAGTTTTAGAGTTGTGTTACTACACGTCAAAAAGAATAAACCTCACCGACTTTCTTTTTTTAAATCTAAAAATTAAGCGTTTTTGTAATATAGCATTAATGTTGTTGTCAATGCTCTAACGAAGGTACTTGTAAAATATTTAAAAATAAAATTTAATTAAAAATATTTTATGGACTCAAATTCTTATTATTAATTTGAGAGATGAAAACAGTCTATAATGAAATGCGTGGAATGTCATGGTGGCCTAGCGGTTCAACGAACGGATTTGTATGCACAAGGTTGCAAAACCACTATGGACAAGTACCAATGTGAATTTTCAAAGTTATATATACTTTCTTAATTATTCTAAGATACCATTGGCAAACGGTGAAGCAACACATCGTGAGGAAACCAGGATTCCAAAAATTGAAATCTGAAATCTCCAACCTGAAATGAGCAAGCGTGGTGATCAATGCTCGTGCCTTCTGTACAAGAGAAGAGGCCTGTTCCCAGCAGCAAACTTTCCGTCTCGCTATCAATTTACGCTTAGGAATACCTTGTGTCGCACCTCATCCCCTCAGCGATGGTAAGAGACCTGACGGTATGTCTTTGTTGCCTTGGAAATTAGAAATCCTTGCGTCATCCCACGCTCTAAGTTCAGCGGCTTCTCCCGGCGCTGCTGCTGGAGAAAAGGTAGGTAGTGTCCTTGCGCTTCGCTTTGCTCGTCTTGGCGAGGGCATTACCGTGCCCCCAGATAATATTTTACTTTGTTATTTATTTAAAAAGAGATCATTATATAAATTTTACACTTATATCATTGCCTTTTTAGCAAAATTTTTAAGACAAAAAAAAACAAATTAATGTCATAAACAACAAGACAGATAAAACTCGTAAGAATTCCAAAATACTTGTTCCAATGTCAAATAGGTATTTCAATGGAGTTTCTTCTTTCAACCGGTTCTTCTTTGGAATGTAATGAATTCGTATTCGTTATTACGTAAATTAGAAGAACAGTTTAAAAAATTATAAGCTCCTTTTTATTTTTCACTGATGTAAAAAATACATGTAATCATTTGTTAAATTATATAAATTATTATACATATAAAGCTGAAGAGTTTGTTTGTTTGTTTGCTTGAACGCACTAATCCCAGGAACTGCTGGTTCGAATGGAAAAAATATTTTTGTGTTGGATAGTCCATTCATGTAGAAAGGCTATAGGCTATATAACATCAGACTGAGACCAATAGGAGCATCAATAAAAAATGTTAAAACAACGGGTAAAATATTATTTCCTTTGGGAGCTTCCGTTGCGTGCGTTGCGTAAACGGTGAAAGTAAAGCAAAAGAATTAGGGTTCCGCGCTAAACACATAAAAATTCATGAAGTTAAAACACGTTGACGAAGTCGCGTGGGACAGCTAGTAATATTATAAAGCTGATGTCTTTGTTTGTTTGGTTGAACGCGCTAGTCTCAGTAACTACTGGTTTGAAATAAAAAATAATTTTTGTGTTACTTTAAGTCCATTTATTTAGGAAGGTTAAAGGTTATAACATCACGCTACGACCAATAGGAGCGGAGAATCAATGAAAAATGTTACAAAAACGGGGATTGTATATCCGCAGGGTTTGCTAATGTGAGCTCGAAACGGTAAAATTTTACAACAATAATGTATAATGAAATGGGCGTGCGGACTGGGTATAAATAGGAAATATCGATTTAGTCCACCAGATAGTTAAAAAAAGAAAAAATAAACTGTTTAAAGGTCAGGAGTGGGGGCATGTGACGACACGTGTTGGTAAAAATTGTAGCTTCCAGCGACGTCAAGCGACATTTACATTCACTGCATCTTTCTCATAATTGGAATAAGTAAAAAAGAAAAAATGCGTGTTTGATATTTTTTAATAATAATTGGGATGTGTGATTAAAAAAAAGTTAGTCCGCATATCTATTGTCCCTCTTTAAAATTCTAAAACTAAATACGCGACAGAACAGGTATCTTATAAGGTTGGGGGACTCACTATAACTTTTTATAGGGTAATCATATTTGTTCTAAAATAATGCATAATTTTCGAAGGTGTTTTATAAACATGATATTAATCCTTATCCTTAAGTATTTGAACAAAATTACAATAACATTATGTACGTTTAAACTTAAAACGCGGCAAAGGTTTTCTTAACGCCACGCCACGACACAGTGTGCACACTCACCGTCACGTCATCTAGCGACACGATACGCCACGACACCAGGCTTCCATTACTGCAGTCACCACTCATTAGTTGGCCCCACTGGCTCAAAGCTTAGAATATTTAAGAAAAAAAGTCATACCTGAAATAAAGAAATTGTCATTCTCGGATGCACTCGGATATCATGAGCATTGTGCGACTACTTCAGTCTTCAATACACTTAGTTCACTCACTGATGGCGCTTCAAATCCTCGCAAAGAATCATACAAATAATCATAACATGTATCTAGATGGGATACTAGATATAAAAAATAAATTATTTCATTACCAAAGGCAGTCCAGCGTTTTATAATAGAGGTCAGTGATTAAAAAGTAATTTTAAATAGACCTTCGCAATTTAATGAATTGGCAATTAATTCAAAATTATTTTAACATTTTAACTGGCTCCAACGCTTGCGCATATAACAGTCATCTAGTACTGATAATCATGCGACCCCCCCCTCCCCCTCTGTCCCTAGATCAAGCTGGCCCGAGCCGGCCAAACTGGCAATAAAAATATGTCCCCAAATAATAAAAACTTAGATCCAGCCATCCCTTGCTGTTTTTGCCTTATTAAGATATTCAGCAACGCACTAAGTCGAGGTCCGAATCCCGCAGGGGGTGCCCTTAGTGAACGTATCTGACGTAGTTAGTTTATTTACTTGCTCTGGCTGGAGGCCCTTATGGTTCTCGCCAAAAGTCCGGTGAAACAATCAAAACCAGCGCTCAGCTAACTGCAGTTGACCTATTCAAAAAAAAAAAATGATAAGTATGCTTTGTTTTGTCTGGAACATTCTTCTTCTGTCTAGCGTATTCCCAAGCTGTGTTGGGTTTTGCTCCAGTCTTACCGGATTAAGCTGATTACTGTATTTTAGATGGGGTGAATAAATCTGACCTCCGCGACCTTAGAGCAGTTAGTTCATTTAGTTTATTTTAAGTAAGTAATCCCAAAAAACCCATTATTTCATAATATCCCAAAAATTATTATTAATACATTATCAAGCCTTTTTAGTTATATTATGTACATGTTGTAAGCATAGAGTACAGAGCGATGACATTTGTCAAAGTCAACAAAAAATTGCTAACCTTCCTTTTTTTCTCTTTGAGTGAAAAAATTAGGGAATAAATGAGAATAAACCTCACCACATAAATATTAGTTATTTTATGCTCAATCGCAGGAAGCGAGTAAATAATTTGTTTGGTAAATGCCTGCGTACTAAAACTTAAACTATACAATTTTTTCGCTAGGTAGTGCGCGCCGGTGAAATTGTGATCATGGCGAATCCGTCATCAGGCGTTGGTAAGATTTTGTTTTTTATACCTAATAAAGATTTTATTTTGAAGTCTGTTAATATTGTGTAATATACGTTTTTATTATTTTGTTGATGCCTTTTTATAATCTTATTCTTTTTTTTAACAGTGGTTCCTCGTAACTTTCGTCTTCTAGAAGAACTTGAACAAGGCCAAAAGGGAGTGGGCGATGGTACTATATCTTGGGGTCTCGAGAGTGATGATGACATGACCCTCACTCATTGGACTGGCATGATAATTGGACCCCCTAGGGTAAAATAAGTTTTTTTTATTTAGATGGTGATATCAATCACTAAAAGGTTCTAAGAATATAAGGTATTAAATCAAATTGTTTTAATAATTTCAGACTCCTTATGAAAATAGGATGTATTCACTTAAAATTGAATGCGGCACTAGATACCCTGATGAACCTCCAACTGCTCGCTTCATTTCTAGAATCAACATGAACTGTGTAAACAGTCAGACTGGACTTGTGAGTATCTAACATTGTATAATTAGAAGTCCAAATGTGAATTCTAAATAACTTTAATCATGCTTTGGTGCAGGTGGACAACAGACAAGTTCCCATTCTTGCTAGATGGCAACGAGATTACACTATCAAGACAGTTTTGCAGGAGTTGAGACGTCTCATGACATTGAAGGAAAACATGAAGCTGTCACAGCCACCAGAAGGAAGCACTTTCTAGTTTCTCTTCTGAAATCTTTTCTCAATAGACCCAATCTACCTATTTCACACTTTAATTCCACACCACATTATATGTAATTCACTTACTTGATTTCTAAATATTAGGAGATGACTATCACTAAAATTATTTTTTATTTCATGTAAGTAATGCTATGCTAGTGTGTATCTTAGATTTGTATAATTGCATTTATTGTGCTCTGAGTCAGTTTTTTGTGCTAAGTGCAGGATTACTTGATTAAATAATTATTGTAGATTGGGTGAATAAGTAAGCATTCATATTACATAGCTCTTTAATTACCCATTTAGAGGGTAACACCCATTTATTTATCATACTACCTAAATTATTGTGGCCTTTAAAAAAGTTAAACTTGCTTTTGGTATTATTAAGGCTAGTTTTACTGATGTATTGGTTTTAGGTAAGTGGTTTTATTATGCCCATTCTATAATACAACTGATCTTTTAATTCTGACCACTTGAATTAAAAATCTTATCTGCATTTTAGTTGTTTATGATTTTGGGTGTAATGTATTTTTTAAACATGTATCTCATGTCTGAAATGTAAAGGTTACAGTTTTTATTTGTATGTAATTAGTCATTACTGATTTCATGTGACGGAAAATTGCTTAATTTTTTAATAGTTAAACATGATCAAGTGTAACATATTGTAGGAAATTTTTATTTCTTAGGAACATAAGATAAAGTACTACTGGTTCTTTTCGAAGCTTTGCATCAGATTGAATGTTTTTCAAATAAATAACAAATGCATGTAATGCAGTGTCCAAGTGGCTACATTCTATCATGTAGCTTGTCAATTTGGGAACTACATAATTCACTAGTTCCCATACATCTGTTATGCATGAATTTATCGTTACAAACCAAATGCTAAGTCAAATTGTTTCATAGCATTAAATATTTTTACCAATGTATAACTAGCAAAAATAAATAAATCAAATAACACTGTCATAAATGGTTATTCTTTTTATAACTCCATTTTTATATCACCTACAGATTAGTATTCTACTTTTTTTTTATATATTTGACAGTAATTTTTAAGCAATGTTATTGTAATAGGACAATGCAGGACTTTGATAGGTTGCTAAAATCTGCGGTTTAGAAAATTATAAATGAAAATTATGAATTTATTTTATATATGTATATCATAATTATATCGACGCAACAGTACATTTAGTACTGTAGTAGTAGTAGTGTATTATACATTTTACTCACTAAGTGGACCCACTGGTGACACAATAGAAACATGAGTATTTATGGTTTCAATGGTTCTATAATTAATCATTTGAGACCAATATACAGAAGTTTATTGTTGATTGGGGTACACTGAAATATTTTCATTCGAAAGTTATTTATCTAGTTAAGTAATATCTACATGTCTGTAACACGTCTAAGCAACCCAAAATGGCCAGCAGTGTTATTCGCTATGGCGGTTGTCAGCAAAAGCGATAATTGCTTTATAAAAAAGACAGTGAAAACACAAATGTCTTATCGTGTAACTTCGATGACAAACTAGATCTACTACTACTTAGTTGGTTACCGACGTTAGCCAATACTGAATTAGCATTTTTATACTTATTTTTATCCGGTAAACATCGGTTGGGTTGGCAACAGGAGATAGCGAATAGGCCTACTGATCTATTACAAAAAAGAACATATCAGCTCATTAGCTTAGCTTCAGTGGATATTGTTTATTGGGTAGTGAAGGAAAGTAATATCTATATAATATATAAAATGCTTGACGGATCAACGCACAGCCTAAACCGCTGATCGTAGAGACCTGAATGTTGTAGGGTGTGTTCTTTGAATGGCGATAAGGCCCGATGCCTTATCGCCATTCAAAGAACACATAAGAAAGGATTTTCAAAATTCTACCTCAAACGGTACCAAAGTTTGTATGAGACGAACGTGATTTCTTGGTCCAATATGCTTCAAATTTGCATAAACATTAATATATATATATCAGAATTAATAGAAGACGTGTTTCGTATTTTATTGAAACTCGTCGCCTAGCGGGGTTAAAAAGGGGTAAGTTATTTTGGGAGTAATTTGTAACGAA
Organism: Diachrysia chrysitis; assembly: GCA_932294365.1. Lineage (NCBI taxonomy): Eukaryota > Metazoa > Arthropoda > Insecta > Lepidoptera > Noctuidae > Diachrysia > Diachrysia chrysitis. The sequence goes on from OW028653.1 coordinate 7,681,144, forward strand.
GTTGATATCAATACTCCTTAGTGCTTTTGGTTTAAATTATTTTTTATTTTGACGTATGTTTGAAAACTCAATTCGATTTTATTCAAAAAACGTTGAAGTCACATAAAACCTTGGTGCAATTAACACTTTAAAATTGGAATGTCAAAAACCATTTTAAATTTTTACGCGGCCGAAGTTTCGCGTGCTAAAGCTAGTATATTTATAAAGAAGACCTGACTCACCCATATTCGCCCAGCCTAAACCCTTGGACCCGGAAAGTTGAATTTTTGCATAGGTGTTGCGTTTCATACGTAGACGAGGAATAATAAAGGATTTATCAAAATTCTGTTAATAGTGGTAAAAAAGTATTTAGTTTGTTTGCAAATCCCTCATTTTCATCGGTTAAAAGTTTATACTTAGAATTTTCTTTAAAGTTAAGACGCATGAAATTTCATACCCAAGCTTCTGGTTTAAAAATGAACAACAAGTATTTAAGCGTTTTTTAAAATCCACCCCTTGGGTTGGAAGCTTGTATAAAGTTTTTGGAAAAATCACCCCTCTTAGCTAAGAAAGCAGGTGTCATTCGTTTATTATTTTTGCTTTGAATGGTTAGCAGGTTAGAATGAACATTTTCACAAAAAAAAAACATATACCTACATCTAGATACAAAAAAGTATAATTATGTTAAATATAAAAATAAAGTAAGACGGAACTTAGGAAATTAAAAAAAAAAGGTAAATAGGAATTTAAATGCATCATTCGGAATATAGTAAAATAATAGATTTTAATTTAAATAATAGTTAAATTTTGTAGATGATGTCATGGATAAAAGGAGATCATTCAGGTTTTTCACACAAAGTTCGGCCCAAAATCGAAAGTGCCGGTAAAAAAAAAGGTCCGTTTGGGACATCATTTTAAGCATAAATTAAAAATTCTAATTTCTCGTACCTTTGAGCACACACGTGGTTAAATAAAGTCTAGTGAGTCATTCTAGACATATTTTACTATAGGCTTGTTATCTAAACCTATTAATTTGTTTGTAATAGCTATCTAAAGCGTTTGACAGTTTAAATCACTACTCAATATTTTTATCTCTCCATAACCAAGGCATCAAAGCCATACATCAAACTACTTTAACATATTTACCGCCATGGTACTGCTTCTGTAAAACTACACAAAACAGAACCTCCGATTCACATTAAAAAAGGAGTCAAGCAAGGCGACCTGCTGTCTCCCAAACTCTTCACAGCCACTCTAGTTAATTGCGATATATAAAACTCTAATTGCGCTAAATGCCACCACTATGCTAAAATCTTGCCAACTTACTCGCCGGCAACAGGGGCACGGCCCGTGCCCGTGTTTGGGCTACAGAGTGACTTCAGAGAAGAGCACAGAAGTATCAGGAGACCCCTTTATTCTTCCCAGGGATATGCTTTAAATTGCGTTGCACGTAGGGCTTCTGGATTGTTCTTTAAGAGGTAACAGAAGCTCCTCTTTATGTGGTGATGGTGACCAACGGGGTGGTTTTAGTGAGGTAGAAGTCCCATACTCCCCGGTCTTATGAATCCTCATAAGGCCGGGTGCCTTTTGAAGGATTCCCCAGCAAACAAAAAAAAAAAGGTGTGTACAACCGGCCTCAATCAACATTAACAGCTATGAATGTACAGTGAAGTTAATTAGACTGCAAATATTAGTTCTAAGTACATTCACTACTGCTCTTTGACTGCTCTCAACGCTAATATGGCGAATTTCAAATAGCATGAAAAACTTATTAGCGATGGCCAGACCAGCGCTCTAACAGATGTCAGTCTCAGTGGTCATTGCGCGTTCATTAGTTTATACCAGGCAAATTCTGTCAATTTTCACCAATTACAGATTTGTAGTTTGTCTCTAATTAGTGGAGAATGGCAGATACGTCCCTAGCGTATTTTTGTATCCCGATAGCCCTCATTAATTTAAACTATACTAATATTATAAAGAGGAATGATTTGGATGTATATGTAACGAATAAACTCAAAAACTACTGGGCCGATTTCAAAATTCTTTTACCATTTTAATTCTAAATTATTCTAGATTAACATAGGCTATAGAATATTCTGAAAAATAAATGTCCACCAGTGTTGCACTAATGGAGGAGTTAAAACAAAAGTCATGTATTGTCGTTCAACACGGTAGTTCCAGGCGAGTCATTTAAAAAAATATATTAGGTAGCAAACACTAGTAGTTTCCATATAAAATGCCTCGTACTTTTGATACCAAGTCTCTTCAAATTTAGATAATTTGTCAAATGTGCTTATTTAAATATACATTCTTAACCAAATAGTGTAAGATGGCAACATATTCAATGCGAATTGATACGCTTTGTATAGTTATGTATTGCTCTATTCTTCATAAAGTCTAGCATGCATAAATAAATATTTTTGTAAATTTTTCTTTTTACTTTTAATAATATCTCCAAATAGTAATCTCGACCATTATTTAAATAACAAGCACCGACACAAAATATTCTAGGGAAACAGAGGTACACAAATATCCGAATTAATCATTACAATTTATAATTAAGTTGGCACCAAACAGTACAAGAATAGGAAATGTATCAACACACAATTTCTTATAATCTTTGGTCTGGGTATAAATTATTGCATAATCAGGGCACCACAAGAGTGTAATACATTATCGGTTTTTACAAAGTCAACCTAGTATGCGTTGTTTAATTAATAACTAAAAGTTACTTAATTATGTAATATTTGAGATAGACTATTTATTTACAACAATTTAAATATGTACATAGATTTTTAAATACACAACATTAACTTACTTAAAAAAGTAACCATTCTAAAGATGCATACATACAATCTACAGATTATTAATATATTTTTTTTCACAATCTAATGCAGTTTACATTTATGAAATGCTTCAAATATTTTCAAAGTCATAAATTATCGACACAGTAGGAATATAAACGATGTCATAAAAATAATACGAAGCTTAAGCACCGGTTACGCTTAAAGCCGTGTATTAACTATGAGCGATATTCGTACACCGCATTATCCACAGAATAAGCGTTATCGGTCTTCTACAATTAGAGTTACACTCACCTATCAATGTTTATAACAATTATAAACACTCAGTAAAAAAACTTATGTATAATATACAGATATTCAAAATCAATTTTAAATAATTAGCAATGATAGTATTGATAATGCAGTCATAATAGAGGTAGAAAATACACTACAAATATTTACCTAATAACCAGTCTGATATCTGGGATCCAGAGCTAAGTGCTACGGCTACGGATCTGTACAAGTTGCGAGAAAAAGTCCAAAGTTTTTGGACAATGTAAATCCAACATTTGTAATAGATAGTTAATAGGTATTTAATTTAAATTCATGGAAGCTTCATTTGTACTGATTTAAGTCATATTAAAACACCTGTCGGTCGACAACACTTGTGAGTGTAATAACTCATTATCACATTGGCTAATATAAATACTTTTTTTTATTATTGCACCATATATCACCATTTAAGCATTGTTTGGTTAACGAATATGTCCGATTTCACCCTGAGCGTCGTCGACCAGTAGGTACAAGTTAATAAGAACCAAAGAGTGGTGAGAACATTCAAAATAATCTACGTTTTGTTTACTTAACATGGACGGCCATTAAGAGGCGCAACACAACAAAACAAGTCTCTAAGAGTAAACTCACAATATTACATTATTGTTATATTCTCGGCAAACATTTTGATTGCTCTGAACTAAAAAAGCAAGATCTATTAATTACTGCGCACCGATCTGTTTAGAGCCGTCATAAAGTTTAGCGAGAATTATAGTACGTAATTAACTAAACATTACTTTCAAACTGCCCTGTGCCCTTATTGTCCAATGTAATTTTAATTCTAATATAATGCCAATGCAAAATTGTTATTCATTTAGCAGGCACACAGACAACTCACAGTACAAAAAATACTCTCAATGTTTAGAATCCAGTCAGTTCCTTCCATTGACACCATTTTTTTTTAAGAAAACTGATTTTTCTTTCTGGTAAACTAATATCAATTTTGAATTGGCATTGTATTAGAATTGAAATTACATTAAAGAGTAAGGGCAGAGTTCTTATTTGGTTGAGGTTGATTACCACTCGTCAGTAATCTCAATTTTATGTTTTTCATTATTATCACCTTATATTTTTCCCCATATATTCATCTACCTTCACATACATCAAACATACCTTATAGTACTTAACACAAAAATGTTTGCCTAAAACGTTTTTTGATGCACATTCTTATCCATTTTGTCACGACATCCATTTCATCTGCACTCTATCGTCTCTCATGCATGCTTGCGTTTAAAATTATTTTTAGTTCTCTAAATAATCATAGTAGGTACATATTAGAGCGTGCATATTTACAAAAATACGCTCTGATGGTATTTGTATGCTATTAATACACACCTGAAGAAAATTATGTAGGGTAAAAATTTTATGGGAAAATTGCAAAATGAAATATTTCCTGAACAAAATTATACAAAACAAAATGAATAATATGAATTTTACCTAGAACTATTTTAGTTACGCATTGTATCTGAATTACATTTAGTTATCAACTATTGCTTTTGTCACTATTAAAAAGTCGCCTATAGCTTTGTTTATAAGGTGGTTCATACAACATGTATATCAAATATGTGACTGAGTATAAAATTTTAATTCGCGACTATAGTTGAGTAATTAATGAGTATATTCAACTGAATTGAGAGTGACCAAGAAAAATCAGTAGAAAACTTTAAGGATAATCTATGTACAACTGGATGGAGTAACAAGAATTTAAACGAAGAGTACTTTGAAAAATCGAATCGGATAACACATTTGGAAAACTAGTAAAAATGCAAAATATGAGAGTAAAATAATGATAACCACGATAAAGATAACACTATATTTTATGCCTCATTTGAATGGCTGCTTTAAGTAATCTGGTAAATTTTACAAGCACCGCTAACATTATTATGTAACATCAATATTGATACAAACTGTCACTCAATGAGCGTTCAACCCATTAGCAATTTTGCCGCCAGAGGCGCTAGCCGCACGTGATCTCCGAAATGTTATATTGTTTGTTGGTGTGCTTTAATACCTGACGCGCCAGTGGCGACTGGTGAGCGCAATAACGGTAACCCTCTTACGCATAGATTTTATTGTAATATCTAAATAAAGCGTTAATCGCACATAAAAGTGACCTGGACGCGAACACAACAAATTATAGAGAAATTATATCAATGGACTTATGATGATGTTGACAGATTAATAAAATTAATTAGTTTGTTATAAAAATAGTAATTCTAGTAATAAAATAGCTATATGACGAGCAACTTGAATGGTTGGATGTTGCCTATTTTTTTTTCTTAAATGTTGTTATACATTGTTGATACGACCAATGTGATTTTCTTTACACTACGCTTACTATCCGTGGTCTGTATCAATTCCAAACCAAAAAAAAACAAATACCACACAAAGTACGGAAATATAATTAATATAGCTTAAAATCAAAGTAAAATGTTAACACCATTTAGAAATTCCACTTACATGTCGGCTGTAGGTAATAAAGCGACTACATCGCCCGTCTGAGGGCGCGTGCGCTGTTTACGGAAAATAACAATACACTTTGAAAAAAAAACATGCATTTGAACGTAAAGTTTTAAGTATACAGAGTGTTTCAAACTGAGTAAAATTAAATTTAAATTAAAAGTACTTCTGCTCCTGTTTAATAGATTTTTGGAATATAGCCCAAAATGGTATCTAAAATATGTGGTGTAAATAAAATCATATCGGTCGTATCAACCCTGTATAGGAGCGGCACAGATATGGGAATATAAATATCACTGGAGAAAAAATCTGGAAATTGAGATGTTAATTAAAAATAATATAACAGCGTTTTTAATTATTCAAATTAAACGGTTAACACCCTGTATAACCTAACGGGAGTTCGAGACGATAAGTGTGCGTCAATAGATAATTTACCACCTCAGTAAAATAATATTATTTACTGTCTGTCGTTAAGTCATTACATTACCAGATAACACTCATGAATTTGGTATTGAGGTACGCTAAAACTGAATCATTAGAAACCCTGTTTTCCTGTTAGGATTTTCTTTATAAAAATACAATGAGTAGAAAGATTTTAGATACCGGACATAAACTACAACGGCATCCGTTAAAACAACGTTTCCGATTTTATTTATGATCATAATACTCTTCCAAAGGCTTAAGAATAAGTTGTAAGATCATTCATTAAAAAGCCGGAAATCAAAGACATTCGATCACGCGATGGTGTCTTTTTGGAAAATGTCATTGTAATAAATAATCTCCAAAACTACCCTTAGCACTGCACTCTGAGTACTTCAAGATAAGGTTCGGCGACATTCGAAGCCGCCGCGGCCTTCCCCGGCGGCTGGCGACGCGGCTAGCACAGGCCGTGCAGGCGGCGCGTGGCGGGCGGCGGGCGCGCGGCCGCCAGCAGCCGCAGCAGCGGGCGGCCGCACAGCGCCACCAGCCCGCCGCCGCCCCAGCGCGCGCCCGCGCTCGCCTCCTCCACCTCCGCTATGCGGTTGAGCGAGCGCGACTCGCGCAGCCGGCTCTCCTTGCGCGCGGCGCGCCGCCGCCGGCCGCCCGCCGCGCCCGCCGGGCCGCCCGCGCGCCCGTCGCCCGCCGCGCCGCCCGCGCCGCGCTCGGCCGGCGCGGGCGCCGGGGCCGCCGTGCGCGCGCCCCCGCCCCTGCCGCCTAGCGCGCCCGCGCCGCCGCCGCGCTCTTGGCTGTCACTCGAGTCGTCGTGCGAATCGCGACGAGCACGCTCCGGCGGTCCGTCTGCGTGCTCGGCGGCACGCTTCTTCTTTTCTGAATCGTCATCGGACAGATCCGACGACGAACACGAACCGGCTCGAGCGCGGCGTCGACGACACTCGAGTCGCTGTCGCCGTGCGGGCGGGGGCGCAGGGGGCGGAGCGCCGCGCGCCTTCGTTTCCGCAGCCCCTTCGTCATCCAAGTTCACCTGCGACAAGGTAGAATTCGGTCGGTCGCACCTTCCGGCCGTCGGGCGACGAGGCCGGAGCTGGCGAGCGGGGGCTGACCTTGGTGAAGTTGTCGGCGAGCAGCGCGGGGCGCGGCGCGGGCGGCGCGGGCGCGGGCGCGGCGTGCGCGGCGCGCGCGGCCAGGTGCAGGCGGCCCTCGGAGCGCGAGCCGCGCCGCGCGTCCGCCGCGCGCGCGCCGCACGCGCCCGGCACCGCGCCTTCCTCGTCGTCCTCCTCTTCTCGTACGATACTGCACTTCCGAGACCGCTGTGAATATAACTCAATTCAGAACGCTGCTAAGATATCTGTAGCGTCATTGTAACTTATTATAATGTTACTCTATGTCAACAATAAGTATTAAATACCCCGACTGGAAGTACGTTGATCCGCAAGTCATTCAGACGTGAGTGTACGCCAGAATAACGAGTCAAAGAATCAGGTGTGAAAACTGATAGTGTTTTTAAGTTGTTAGGAATCGCTTCTCCATTTTATACATTCCTAATGTATATAACAGAGTTTAAATTTAACTTAGAATCAGAATAAAATTATTGGGTAATAATTCTGGCCATAAAAATAAAGTGTAGGATAGTAATAGTAACAACTGTATGGCCCTAAGTAATGTTGTATAGGAAAATAATGTAAGTGTGAGTAGGTTGGCAGATGCGTCACCGGCGGCACGTCCTGCGGCGTGCGCGGCGCGGCGGACAGCGAGGGCGGGGCCAGCAGCGAGCGCGGCGCGGGCGCGGGCGCGGCCGCGGCCGGCGCGCGCCCCACGCCCAGCGCCTCCGGCCGCCGCCGAGCCTCCTGCCTGCGCACACACATTATGTTCATACCATCCATAGTAGGCAGTAATTGGATAAGTTTAGCACACGCTCGGAACACAACACTATTGTGGATGAACAGGGGTTGATGATGCTAAACTTCACCTAGATCAGCCTTTCCCAAAGTGGGCGATAACGCCCCCTTGTGGGCGCTGCTGGCCTAAAGGGGGGCAGTAAGAGACTCAGAAAAAAAAATCAAATCTCCGCTAATATAGCTCACAATAATTAATTTAATTCAAAGTTATAGTGGTTTTTAAGTTGGTGAAAATATGGGGGAGCTAAAGAATAATTTATTCTCAAAGTGGGCAGTAGACAAAATAAGTTTGGGAACCCCTGACCTAGATCTACAATATAGTCTTTACATTGTCTTGTGTGCCAATAAGTATTATGTGAGTGGTACATACAACTCATGTGACCACAGATGTGAATGTAAAAGAGTAAATAAAAGATACCTCTTTGATCTAAGTTTTCTTTCAGCTAATAGATAGTACGTAGCAGTGATGTGATTATACTCATTCTTCTCTAAAGCTTCTAAAATCTGTTCCTTTGAGGCAATAGATCCATTCACCATTCTCTGAATTATAGCCGTGCGGTCATCCTCCGACAATTGCTCTTTGGCTACTAAAGGAGTATCAAAATCTTCAACAGTGACTCCTTCACCGGCGGTTACCCATGGATCGGTGGCAATTTCAGAAAGAGTTGCACGCTTTTCTGGTTCCCTGACAAGCATTCTGCCTATAAGCCTGCAATTTAAACAATCACCTGTTAAACTCCCAAAAAAAAAAACTTGATAACATAATATTTTGTTGATTCACATTGATTTTTTATATTTATTTTATACCATACCTTTTACAAGAATTTGATATATGTTGAGGAATAGTATATTTGCAGTCCATTATCATTGTTAATGTTTCACTATCATTAGCTTCTTGGAAGGGAGCTTGACCACAAACAAGCATGTAAAGTATTACTCCTAAAGACCAAACATCAACTGCAGGTGCATCATATGAATCACCAAGAAGAATTTCAGGAGCTGAATATGCAAGTGATCCACATGAGGTTTCCAACTTTTGACCCGGACAAAATTTATTGCTAAATCCAAAGTCAGTCAATTTCACTACACCCAATTTTTGGAAAAATACTACATTTTCTGGTTTCAAATCTCGATGTACGACATGCAACCTGCAAATTAATAATAATTTATTCAAAACTGAACATGACACATAAAAAAAATTATGTAGAATAGAAATACCTGTGGCAGTATGAGATAGCTCGAACTATTTGACGAAAATAGTCTCGGGCAAGAGATTCTGATAAACCCGATTCATGTCGCATTATGTAATCATACAAATCACCACCATCTCCTAATTCTAATATTAAATATAACTTAGTTTGAGTGTCTATTACTTCATATAGACGCACTACATTTGGATGTTGAACTAACTTCATACAGCGAACCTGGAAAAATACCTAATTATAAAATATCCAATACCATAACATAAAGACTTAAAAAGTCATAAATTCCTTTTAATTCTGATAATCAATGGTATTAACTACTGTATAAATAGATAAAGCAGTTTCTCTATATAAATTACAGGTATTTAATTTAATTGGTTGATACTAGAAGCAGCACTCAACATAGTTTAAATAAAAGATTTAAAAAGTTTCATAAATTTGTTTATTTCTTGTTATCAACCTTAAAAACAAAACGGTTAGTTGGTTTGGTCTAAGTTAAGATAGTCATCATCTTGATTTAAGATTTAGTTTTCTTTTATTTATTTTTTCCATAATATTACATTATTTAGTTGTAGGTATTATAAAATTCAATTTAAAAGATTTTTTTTTTATATATTAAATAACATACCTACAAAAAGATATGTAGTAAAAATATGTTAATAGAAAACATACAAACTAGAACTAGAAAATAGAAAAATATGAAATGGCTACAAACCTCTTGGAATAAATGTGACTTTGAGACATCATCCAATTTACTTTTATCTATGACTTTTACAGCTACTTTCTCTCCTGTAAAGACATGGCGAGCTAGCTTGACAACAGCAAAATGTCCTGAGCCCAGGGTGTCCAGTAAATCATACAATCCAGCTATTTTAGCATCATATGCTCCCCCACCACCACCTACAGCACCAGCACCAACTCCAGCACAGTTATTATTCATAGTTACACCCTAAAAACAAAATAACAAACAAACATTTAAATTAAAAATAAAAAGAAGTTTTAAATTATAAAACTACTTATAGTCAATCAGTCTTGTTACAGCTTACTATCTTACATTTTTAGTTAACTAGAAATCCTAATATCAGTCATTGGTTAATAATTAAATAGACAGGATGTGCAATCTATATAAAATAATATTTCAATCACTTATTTTAATGAATGTGGCAGAATTCTTTTTAACAGAAGAAATGACATAGAAACATAAAAATAAATTACTTTTTTGTAATGATATTCATTATTTGACTAATTACTGAAATTGGAATTTTAATCTATATATGAACTGTTTAAGCTGCATATTTTAAGTGCATTATATTATGTAAAACATGTAAATAATTTGGTAAGAGTAAACTTCATAGTACTTATTGTATTTGTGTATTAATTTCATGACCTACATAATGGATTCAAATGACGAGATCTGTCGGTTATTTGGGTAAAAAGCTAGGCAATAGAGAAACAAAATTTCTTATATATGTCTTTTTTACAGTTATATACATATAATAACAAGAGTAAACGCTGCTTACCTATGAGGATTTAGTTTCGCGAGGAAACCTAACACTTGATCAAATGCAATCAACTGGTTTCGTATATCATAATAAGAACGAAGCTAATAAAAGATGGACATGTTTTTATATTCAATGCACATAGTTTAATATCTCACAATACTGCATATTTTCGATAAAAAAACTATTTTTCAAATTAAATAAATTGATCCACAAGAATCACAAATTCGCCATTTCACAAAAATCCGTTCAGAAACCGTGTATCGTAACATTCGTAATAACATAGACAAATGAGGTACAATACTAAAATGGAAATGTCCAACGGTCCAACAGTAAATTTTTTCTTGTACTTTATTCTAAAATCTTCGTAATTTTTTAATATTGGTTCTGTCAAAAATTGGTAACATTTACGTTACTTTATGTACAATAAAAAAAGGCGTAATTTAATCGTAATATCAATATGTCGGTCGTAGTTGTAGAAGTCTCGCCGAGTCCTCGGCACTATTTACACATAGCTTTATCTTAGATTTACAACCTAATAGGTATTTCTCATTTAACATTATTGTGTTCTCGTTTTCAACAGATATGGACGACAGTGCAACGGCTTTGTTACTTTGTGTTGTTAACCGTTATTTCACATTGTAAAAGCACTATTCTATTTACAGGAAATCTAATTATGAAATTAAGGGTGTCTTAAAACTCTGTGGATATAATCGAGAGAGTATTATTTAAACTGCGGGTCCTAAAAATTGTCACCTTTTATGGCCTAATATGGTTGTAATTAGTAGACCAACATGCGCGGGTATCGATATCGACCTTTAACCACTCTTTAATATTCATGTTGATTTTATTATACGGTTATTATTAAACCATAATCGTTTTTTTTACAGCCGTGTACACTTACTGTAACTTTAGTTGCAAAAATGTAGGTAATTTATATTTGAAACCTGTAAGTACAAAAATGAATCCCTGTTTCCCTTGGTCACGCCATAACGTGAGAACGACGCCGATTTTATGCACTTTTTTTATGTTTTCTAATACTTTGTAGAAGAATCTTAAGATGGATGAGATAGGGTCAGCCCGCGAAAAGTATTTTTTTTTGCAATTTGCCGGTCACCGTCTGGCGTTTCAGGCATTTTTATTGAATAAATACGATTTGCGGCCATAATACGTTTGTATTAACAGAATTATAATCTTTAAAATCATCAATCTGTTGAGTTTTAATCAAACTCAAAGTCAAACTCAAAGTCAAAATCTTTATTTGCATGTTAAGGTCTTACAGGTCTTAAATAACAGGCACGGCTTAACGGCCTTTTTCAGGCGTAGCAAATATGAGGGCTAGTACTAAACTTATCATAAATTACATTAATTAGGACAAGTATTTATTAATTTGTTCGGAATAAAGGTAAGTATGTAATATATTATGTCTATCATGTATATCAAATCAGTTTGTTATTAAATATAATTCAATAGGATTGCATGAACTTAGATTAAAGGGTTAGATTGATGATTTTAAAATTAATTATCCAATTTGGTCCAGTGTAACCAGTTAACCAAAATATAGTATTGAATTTAGTGTTTGTAGTTGTAGTTAAGCTACGACGTTTAATTAAATTTACTTTGATGCAGTTCTTTTGATTGACTATAAGCAAGCTTGATACTTATGTACAAGTTATATATAAAACGCAAAATTTAATTATCTACTTGCTATGCTACTAAAGCTTCGTTAACCATTAGTGTGTGTGCATATAGTTAGGGCTTTAAAAATTCGAATATTTTATAAATAACATTTAATTTTTCTATATCGATGAAGCTTGCAGTACCACATCCGTATTAAAGGCGGCCCGTAGACAGAGAAACTATGTAATATTATTACTTTCTCATATAATATTAGTTTCTCTGTCTACGAGGCGGTCATTTGTCGTGGCTGGCGGCGGGTTTTGAAAATATACACATCCGTGAAGCTATACCATAAGACATCTGAAAAAAAAAATGGTTTTTGTTTTTATTGCACTGTCAAATCTGACCATCATCATGACACTGATCGGTAGAGTATATTTGTTCTGTGAATCTGACAGTGTCAACTTGACAGTATGCAATAGCTAGAAATTCAGTGAGTTAGAGTATATTTGTTCTGTGGTGAGTTAGTTAGACAGATTCAAACAGAGTACATTTGTTCTGTGGATTCAAACAAAACGGCACTGAAGTTGATTGTTGTGTTATTCCGAGTGAAATAAGATATATTGTTTTTCTACTTGTAGTATTTAAGAAAACCAAAATTAAGATATAAATATTATAATCATGGTTCTCGCCCACGACATTACTCAAGGATTAAGAACCCAAGATGTTCGAGTGTCCGAAGATGTAACCTTCGATACCATGCTACTTGCACTTAATTCATTGGAAGGTCTAACTAACGCCGGCTTCTACAAACCTTCACCGATACAATTGCATGGCATACCTTTAGGAAAATGTGGATTTGGTTAGACGCCTTATGCAATTGCTTCTTTTTTGGAAAAATCTTTTATTTTGAAAAGTAATTAGTGATAAATATTTTCAAAATAATTCAATTTCATGTTTATCATTTGCTACCCAATGATGGGACAATATTGTCAGTAAGATTTGCCAAGAAATGAAGATTCAAGATTAATAATCAAAAGATTTTTTATGTAGTATGACTATGTAATTATTTTTTATTATTATTTAATTCATATTTTAGATCTTCTACTTGAAGCTAAATCTGGTACTGGTAAAACAGCAGTCTTCACTATCATAGCACTGGAGAAAATAGCTTTAGATAAAGGCTTACAAACTGTTATTCTGGCACCAACAAGAGAAATTGCTTATCAAATAAGTGATGTCATCAAACAGATTGGTTTAAAATATGAAAGTAAGTAGGTACATGTACAAATAGTAAATACTTTTTTTTTACCCCATGTAGGACTAAGACTTGCAACTACTGCTTTAATGCACCAGTCGCTTTACCAACTAAGCTACAGAGGTCACTGACTTATGTTTAAATTTCACTGTCTACTTTTTACATCTTAGAGGCGACATATTTGTAATTTAATACAAATGGTAGAAAGGAAAATTTAAACCTTAGGCAGGCCTCCACCCAGTGACTACTGTTTCAACGCACCAGTTGCTACAGATGTCACTGACTGATGTTAGAATTTGTCTTTAATTACACTTGGCATGGGGTAAGCTTGGATTCTAAAAAAGTACTTTTTGCTGCGATAACCAAAGTCCTCCTACAGTACAGTAGTTTACAGCTGGAAATTATATAGTGTCATAACATCAATATATGAGAGCATTTTTCAACCACAGTTTTTAATAAATATCCATGCAATCAGCAAACTTTAGGTAGAAGCCTTGGTGCACAAGTTTTACGTACGCGCACCAAGGCTTCCGTACAAAGTTTGGCAAGGTTTAAAATTTCCTCTTTTTCATGACTTTAAATGAAACCAAGTGATTTGTATAATTTCTGCTCATAATATCTACCTACATAGCAAGTTAAGATGATTGATATTATATTCTGAATTAAGCGGGGAATTCACTACATGGGTTCGATTCTTACCAATGGTTCTGTTTCTGGGTGTAAAATTTCTTTAACTTGTACCTATATATTTAGAAAATTGAATAGATAAGTATGTTTATCAGTTGTCTGGTTGCCATAATACAGGATCTGCTTAGTTTGGGATCAGATGGCTATGTGTGAGTTGTCCCAAGATATAACAAAAAAGAAAACAATTGTTAAAACAATTTTAGCTCCACAAATCGTTAAATAATGATAATAGGGATGTCTGTACTGGTTGCTGTCGCTCTCAGGTCTGTAATCAAACATTGCACAGACGTATAGCGAGGTCTGGCGGGCGTGTAGTGAATTCCCCGCTATAGCTGCAAAGGTCCAGCCAAAGGTTGCATGTTATACTGGCATAAAATTAATGTGAATATAATGTTGTTACAGATTTAAATGTGGAAGTTATTATAGGGGGTCTACCTATCCAAGATGATATAGCAAAATTTAAAACACCAGTACAAATAGTAGTTGGTACTCCGGGACGGCTTCGACATTTAATCCAAGCTAATCACATTGATGTATCAGCAGTAAGACTTTTAGTTCTTGATGAAGCGGATAAATTAATGGACAAAAGTTTTCAGGCAGATATTAACTACATTTTTGCAGTTTTACCTAAAGACAAACAAGTTATAATGAGTAGTGCCACATACCCTGAAAAATTAAAAACTGACATGAAAAAGTATGTTCAAAATGCTCAACATATATGTCCTGATAGTACTAACATACTATTAGGAATCAAACAATTTATTAGTATTGTGAAATGTAACTCTAATATTGTTAAACAAACCCAATACAGATTTGAAGAATTGCTCAAAATATTGTCAAAAAAGCAGTTCAAGCAATGTTTGATCTTTTGCAATTATCAGGTTAGAGTTAGAGACTTGTGTAAAATGCTTATGCGTGAGAAATGGCCTGCAGAACAACTTCATGGGCAACAGGAGCAAACAGATCGTTTAGATGCATTGAAAACTTTACAGGAATATAAATGCAGGATATTAGTATCCACCGACTTAGCAGCAAGGGGCATTGATGCCTCCAATGTTGATTTAGTCATCAATTTTGAGCCACCATTTGAATGGCAGGTATATTTACACAGAATTGGACGTGCGGGAAGGTTTGGGTCGTATGGTATCGCCGTCACTATATTAAGTACAGGAGCTGAAGAACAGAAATTTAAAAAAGTCATGGCAGCAATTAATAGTTCTCTTGATTTAAGGAGCTTGTGGGATGAAGAAAAAATTGTTCTCAGTCATGAAGATTCATCACCAGAAATGCTAACAGAGGGTGAAATTCAAGGCAAAGATGAGTACAGCGAGCAATTGAATAAATTAATAAGTAATGTACAGTGTGATGGAGTAATAGAAAATTTTGAGGTACTATGTAAAACATCAGAGACTCCTATAGAAAGTAAAATTAAGTCATTTGACGAATTATTATCTAACTTTGAATCTCATGAATTTTGTAACATTGATACCTTACCAAATTTTAATACAGAAAGCAACAGCAAAACCTCCCCTTCAAAAGATGATTTGGAAACTGATGTTTCTCTTAAAATAAACACAAACAAGGCACTTGAAGAAAATTTATTACTAATTCGAAACAATATTGTTGGTGCAGATAAAAGTCAAATTTCAAAGAATAATAATGAGGTTACACCTAGCTGTAATGAATCCAAGGATCATGATGTAATAGAATGCAATAAAATAAATAATTTATCAATAAAACAAGTTGTCAATTTGGATAATAAGGTACATGATTCAGAATCTGATGAAAATGATAAAGCATTGTTAGCAGCAGGACTTCCAAAATCATTCAGTTCTTCAAAAATTCAAGGAAAAGTCAAGAAAATGCAATCCCGAATGACACTTTCAAATAGTCATCAAAGACAGCCTGATTTATTTATACAAAAAGGACCTCAAACTGAAAAAGTTCGGAGCTCTAAACAATTTAGTAGGTTAGAACATAACAAAACCAATCTTCAAAACGGGGAAGAAGAATCCAATTTGTCTAAAAGACACAATAAAGATATAATAGTTAAAGACAAAACTATAAAGCAAGGGAAATTTAAACAAATTGATGAATATGATAGTGGCTCTCAACAATATACACATAATGAAGATATCAATTGGAACAAACAATATAAGACTTGGTATAAAAAACTAAAAACACATATACAACAAGTTCAAATGACTTTGTATATACAAGAACTATCTGAGATGGGAATTTAAATGAGATAGAAACAATATTTATAAACGAATTTAATAAAACATTTCATTAAGTTTTACAAATAATTTTATTTTAATTCACATACCACCAGTTAATTTTAATGAGGTATTATAGTTTAAGTACAAAATTTAAGATGTTTAAATATAACTTTTATTTTCTGTTATGGTTGAATTTACCTGTTAGACCACTACATAATTGGTAAAGGAGTATGCTTCCTTGACTTTACTGGAAAAATTTAAACACTTAATAATGCTATGTTCTAATATGTTAAAATTCTATGAAATTTGTAATTGCTGGAACGAACATGTACTCTAGTTATTCTGACCAGCCAGCCATTCGTTTTGATTTAAAAAATACCTTGTAAGCTGGATAGCTCTATGCAGAAATACAAATCGTGAATTAGATACTTTACGGACTTAATTGAATAAAGATGGATTAAGATTTTTGACAAATACCGTGTACTTAAGTGTTTTGTGTTAAAAGACGCAACTAAAGGCCTCTGCCAAATTTTACTTTCAAGTCCATCACTACCTTCTATATTGCTTCAGAGTTTACCTATTTCCTGCCTGCCTAGCCATTTCTCGAGCTATGTTGGGATCTAACCTCCACATAACCCATTTTACTGGGTAACACAGTATCCTATGATAAGTCTGGTTGTCAGAATTGTAGTGACATAACGACTGCCAAAGATCAACGTATGACAGTCGGGACCGAGGGCTTAACGTGGAGGGGTCTCGGGGATGTTTACAAATGGTCACCCATCCACGGACCAAACAGGGCGAGCGTGGATTAACCTTTATTATAGGTCAAGCCGATATGACTTACACTAAGGCGGCCCCTAGACGATAAATTATATTGCGCAATATTACGAATTGTGCAATATTATTGACCTTATAGGGTTAATATTGAAGATTGCGCAAATATTGAACGAAAGTTTGAGCTAGTTTAATTTTTATTGCGCCATATTTGTCTCTTGCATCGTGTAGGCTCAGTATTGCACAAATTTTTTCAATCTATGTTTCGTCCTAACGAACACGCGCGGTCGCAAGAAAGGCGGAAAAAAAGAATCCAAAAGATAAGGAAAGAGAGTTTATCATTGTATGAATGCATAATAATTTCACTCTGAACTTACGACCTCCGGTTTAGCAGTCAGTGTCAATAACCACTAGACCAACAGGCAGTATGTTCGTATTATTGTGCAATAAAATTGATCGTTTGTGTTTGAAGCAAATTTTTCAATCTTATTGTACAATGTTATCGTAGGTCTAGGGGCCGCCTAGGCCATAAGCAACGTTCTACCTATTTTCTCCATTTTTTTAAGTTAAAATTCTTCTGTATGTAAAAACTATCCGATTTTAGTTATGTCGATTTTCTAAGCCTTCATAAAAAACAAAGCATATGTAAAAATGTGTATAAATGTAAATTAATATAGTTAATTTACTTTCATAAATTCGTAATGTTTATTGACTTCAATGAATCCGTATAATATATGTAAGTTTAGATCCACCAAGAATCAAACTCTAGGTTTATGTAGATAGTTTGATTAAAATTCACTCTCACCTTCACTTAGAACAAAATTTATAATAAATGGACTAGCATTCTAAAACCAAGTTTATTTAACTGTAGTTGTATAATCTAAAAACACAACGACGCATTATAAAACATAAATTAGATCTAAAAAATAACACACATGCTTATTGTTCATGATTATAAATTAATTTAGGAGGCAATATAAAAACATGATTTATATTTAATTATGAATTACTTATCTTAATTACTGTTGGCTTTGGCAGTTTATAAGGCCATAAAATTCCAGGAACACTTAGTATACACACAAATGACCATATATAATTATTTAATTGTACTAGCAAATTTTGCAGCCAAAACGTAATGTTTCTTTTCATAAATATGAAAAGCAACATTTATTTTTACGTTCTAATATTACATGAAAATACTATCGTATAGTAGGTGATTAATTTTAACAAGTTAACAAAAGGTATTATCGAATTTCGTACGAAACTTTAAGTAGTAAGCAGCCCCGCTGATAGAAAAAGACCTAACAGACATTAACAAGTTTTTTTAAATGAATCTGTCCCTACCAATTTTTAGGAAATCGGAAGGAACAGTTAAGATCTGATTAGTGAGATTTGAAGGTCCTACTGGCTACTGTTTTTTCTCTCTATTCACTGTTTTGCAAAATAAAATAAACTTATTTCTTTACCTACATAGGGCAGCTGGCTAAAAATTACTCCTTTTTTACTTACGTTAAAATTAAGAAAAAGTTCAGTATTTTACACGTTCCTTCTTTCTAAAAATATAAATGCACTATCAACTTTTGGTTTTCGAGATTAGTCCGATATTTTGATGTAATACAATAAGACGAAATTTAAATCGTATGCGAGATCATGAATGAAATAATTGAGAGACGAAAATGAATGGGGCTACCGCTAGCAATTTCGCTGCCAGAGGCGCTGGTCGCGCGTCCAAATTCCAGTGTTTTGGTGGGATACGCCGGTTTATTTAATTATCCTCTAATTGTTGTGCATATTTTTCAATACTTCTGAATATTATGGCTAAGTGTTTATAAAGCCGAGTTACTAAAAAAACTTCTAAAATTAAGCGGTTTGAAAGAACAGCTAATTCAGGTGTGTTTACTGCTTACAAACACATTATTTTGTTAAAAGTGCCACGCGTTAGGTTCTAGGCACCAAAAAGAGTGCACTACGCCAGACCTTCGTATTGCGCGCGAGTCGAAATATTTAAAACGCCTTGTTGCGGCCAGGTTAACCGCGTTAATTTCATGAGTGCTTGTCTCTATGGAAATGAAACGCGAAAATTTTGATACGGAATAGCACGTTGGTACGATCCTTCGGGACGCAACAGTCGCGTGTATTATACGGTACATAATAGGGTATTTGACTACTATTGAATTATTTATTTATTACAAATATTTCTAATAATAGCATTAAATTGAAGCAGAACTGCGAAATAATATAAAAAAAAAATACACGAATACAAAAGTTATACGCTTCTTAGTAGATGACGCATGTTCTATCTCTTTTTCGCAAGACGACGACTAGTACGGGGCAGCCCCAGATTAGAATGGAGACCTCCTGACCGAATTTCGGCCACGGCGGCTTCTCTTAACAGAGATTAGCCATCTGCGCGGGAGATATTTCAGTGCACGAGTGTATGCGCGAACACAGTTGCACTCTCTATTCCTTCACTCTCATAGTCCGATGGGACGGCAATCCGACACGACCGGAGAGAGATCAGGCGCAGGACCAACGGCTTTACGTGCTTTCCGAGGCACGGGGGTGTAAACACCACCTAACTTCCTGACTCCGAGCTGAGCTGTACTGAGTATTTCTAAACGAAAAACCCAGTAACTATTTTTTGGCTCGACCCGGCATTCGAACCCGAGACCTCGGGCACGGCAGTCGCGCTTGCGACCAACGAGGCAGTCAAGAATGGAGAATTACTAAGGTGATGTCACCTGATGCTATCTGCTCTGAAGTTCGCTCTCTGTCTGATTAGCAATATTAAAATGCTTGTAATTTAACTAGTTCAAAATGTAAGTAATTAATCTGCCATTTTTACAACTCGACATAGTTCGTAATGTTTTTTGAAAATGAAATAAAAAAAATATTGTCAAATACCCAATTGCGGCGATTTCGCTTTTAC
The DNA here is from genome assembly GCA_932294365.1 of Diachrysia chrysitis. Classification (NCBI taxonomy): domain Eukaryota; kingdom Metazoa; phylum Arthropoda; class Insecta; order Lepidoptera; family Noctuidae; genus Diachrysia; species Diachrysia chrysitis. Next base: position 7,701,226 of record OW028653.1, read on the forward strand.
TGGACAAGCTTTAAGATATCAAATGTGCGCCCGTACATGCACAAACTTTGGTAACTGAGCGCATCAGTTACCAGAGACGCCAACTGGTAAGCGTAATAACGGTAGCCCTCATTAGCGAGACGCGAATAATGTTTGAAAAGTAAACCATATACTATTTCGTTGTTTTCGCGTCTTCTTTCCAATACTGTAACAAAAATGGAGACCTGGCAGATTTGGATTTCTAGTCCTTCTTTTCATGAGTTTCTGAAAAACAAAACACATAAATAAATACAGATCTGTATCAAAAACAAAATCCCTTTTCATAGCAGGGGTCAATTTATTTTGTGATTTTTTTACATTTAAACTATTTATTCGTCTCCTGTGTCTTTATTGCATTTGAAGACACCAAGTATCACATGCTAACCCATCCTGACTGAATATTGTGTTGTTTGTGGTTCGAACTTTAAACCCAAGTGCATTCTTTACACACTTTGATATTAAGCTGATTGGATAGATAATGTAAATAATAATTAATCCAATTAATATCAGAATGAATTACGAATTATACATAAACACATTTTTTTTGTTCTAAATCCATAATTAAAGTGTCGCCTGTAATAAACTCCGTAATGTTTTGATAAATAAATGTAGTTAAACACACATGATATATGGTTACCTTGAGTTTCTTCTTCTTCTGCATCAAGTATATCAGAACAGCAGACTGAGTAGCATATTAGAGATAAGAATCCTAGAGGTAACCCAAACACGAGTGCAGTAAGTACTGGGTTTCCACGCCACATATTCGTCAATGTCGTCCGTGCTTCATAGAAACCTCTGTACAAACGTACTGGCCAACTATTCCCTCCATAAGTCTGAAAATAAACAATATACGAAATATTAAGCATTTTAAAAGTTACTACTTCCTCTGAAAGTTGCCAACTATTCGGAGTTTTTATTTATACCAAAGTAAATATGTCTTGAATATTAAAAGAACAATGATTCAGATTATTAAAAAATCCTGACAAAATAATAAACCAAGAGATATGTCTGTATCCTTCTGGCAAGTAAATACAATTTTTATTGCATTCACATATATATAGGGAAATTAAATATCTGTATTGGTTTGAAGTTATCTCAATTAAAATTATGTGTTTTTCTGATAACGTCGGTAATAAAAACAATAAATAAAGTTAAAATCATACCGGTGCCATCTGATTATGTATTTGATCTAGGAAAATGGATACTGCTTCTGGCGTCATAAGAACTGGATCGTCATCAGGCATGTGGTGGTGACCAGTAGTTGAATTCAAAACCAATAAATGAGGTACTGTTAATTCTGACATAACTATAGAGTTTGCTATATCTGGAGTTCCCATCCATCCAAATTGAAATTTGTCATGAAGGTCTCGTTTCCTTTTCCTGAAAAAGTGATTTATTTAATCATCATAAACAAATTAAACATGTACTAAGTAACTCTTTCCTTGTTAAATGTTTTTTTTACGTAATCACTATAACTACCAGATTAAAACCATCAAATTTTAACTTATGCACGCATATCTGTCTAGAACTTAGCGACGCCTGTTGCCTGAGATGTAAATCAATAATTAAAGTCATTGTATTCTAATTATGTTTACTTACTTGATGATGCTTTCAATCATATCTTTAAAGTCTCTTTCAGTTTGAGTGATTTCATTTAACTTGTTTTCAGAAACAATGGCTATTACTATATATTTTTCTATATTCATAAGTTCATTTATATTTGATCTAGTAACTTTGGGGAACAAGCCAAATCTCTCTGAATTAATCCATTTGTCTAATGTTACATTTAAGGCCTCTCTATCTTCGAAAACAGTTGGATCAGCTGTAATAAAAAATAAGTAGTTACTTAAAGAAATACCTTGTTTCAGTTAAATGTAAACAATAGGCTAATTAGAATGTTTATATACCTTCAAAAAAGTAAGCATCATCTTCTTTATATACAAATACGGCAGTTTCATTAGGAATCTTCACATCATTTTTCAGTAATTCATGAGACATTGTATAAAACCATGTGTGTGGCTGATACTTTTCGGCATGAAGTGTAAACATTTCCTGTAACCGAAAGAATTACAGATTATTTCTCATAATTATTATTGTAAGAATAAATAAACAAGTGCCCATTAATTAATTTAATCTATATATATAAAAGGAAAAGACCTGACTCACTGACTCATATTCGCGCAGCTTAAAACCTTAGACATGGAAAGTTGAATTTTTGCAAAGGTATTGTTTTTAATATGTTGATGAGGAATAAGCTGGATTCTTCGAAATTCAACCCTTAATGGGGTGAAAAGGGGTTTTAAAGTTTGTATGGAAATCCATCATTTCAAAGTTAGAGGCATTAAATTTCATACCCAGCTTCTGGTTAGATATAAATAAGTATTTCAGTGTTTTTTAAATTCTACCCTCTAAATCAGTAAAATAGGAGTTGGGAGTTTATAGGAGAAGTCTGTCATTTTCTAAGTTAGAAGCATGAAATTTGATACACAAGCTTCTGGTTATAAATAAATAGACACGTATTTCAGCGCTTTTTTAATCTACCCTCAGCTAGGGTTAAATAGGGGTAATAGACAGGGTCAGGGTTGGTAATACTTTTTATTAGTCCAGAACACGTGGATCAATTATAAAACATATATAAGACCTATTTATCTATTTTTTATTTGGCTCTGCTCCTGATAGTTGTCTGTAAAATAGGCTCTCATAGTATTCTTTTGAAATACATAAATGTCACTAACCTAAAGTTGTAGGTAAAGTTTAAGGTTGACTAAAGTGATGTACTAATAACACAATTAAGGATTATAGTTACCCATAAAGGTCCTTTTTGTTTTCCAACATATCCAAAGAAGACTGGATGTGTCTCTTTTAAATAACCAAGACTGTCAGCTTGTGATACTCTTTGGACAGCAGGTTGAGACATACGTAAAGCATAGTTCACCATTTCTTCTTTAATTCTCTCTCCAACATATTCATGATGGTAGGGACCTTTAATGCTGTTTAAAATGATAAGAAGTGCAATGATTACTAATTTATATATAGTAAATATTAATAATGTGTGATAATACACAAGTTCTCTCGAAATTATACTTACAACATAATGGTAGGATATGCTCTAACTTTGAAATGTGTTGCAACAGAAGTAAACCTAGTGCAATCAACCTTTGCTACCTTAACAGGGCTGTTGTAGAGTGATTGAGCTACATGGGCCCAGATCGGCTCTATTCTGCGACAATGGGCACACCATGGTGCATAGAACTTCACAAACCACATGCCTTCATTGCTAATATCGACGAATTTGTCACTTAACTCTAGGACTCTAGATGAAGAAACAACAATAAGAACTGTAACAAAACAAAAAGCAATTTATTGTACTAGTAGAAATTTATGGATTGGGATATACAAATGGCAATAAATAAAGCATTACAACTACGCATGAACGCATGAACGCATGGTAAGTAAATCAAATTATAATATTACTGTAATTTGACTCTAGGAGCTATGTAAACAGACCTGTTAAAAACATAAAACACTGTGCAGTAAAAAAATTCATGATTACAGAAATTTACTTAATTTATTGGAACAAATTTATATTATTATCAAATCATATTAAATAAACGCCGAATTTCTTTTTCAATTCAATTCATCCAAATCGATATGTACAAATTTTGACAGATACGATACTGCCACAGAACAAATATACTCTACCGAGAAGAATGTCAACTTAGTACATAAAATTTGGGACCGACTGGCACGACTCGTAGCGTACCACCCATAGAACTAAAACTGACAATTTCACCGTTCGCGGGAATTTCAAATTTCATATTCCTTTGTATTTAATAATAATTGGTATTGAAAGGGTAAATAAAGCTAATGAAATAAAAATAGTATTAAGTACAATTATAATTTATTTTTGATAAACTTAATTTAGAATATAAAATAATCAGAATACTTAAAAAATACGTTTGAAATGAACAAAAATACATTTTATAACATTCATTGTACTACAGCTGTTACGTAAAATTGTATATATTATATTATATATACTTTTTACTTAAATATTAGATGGTATATTATAAATATTCTTGAAAATGTATGACGAAAATATTTTTTTTTATATATTTTAAAGATTTAAGATCTATTGTAAGAAAGATTTTATTTTATTTTGTTACATTCTTTCACAGCAAAACAATTTATGTAACTAATACATTCATTAGACAGATTGAAAATAATTTTTGTTTATTCAAACAACAATAACAATTGGATTTACCTGACACATAATAACTAAATTTTAAGATTAGGTGTAATAATTAACCTTTGGCAATCATTAATATTTGTATGATTTCACAGGACAAGTTGATTCTGAACTATCACCTTAGGTGTCTTGATAAGGTTGTCACTGACAGCACACTGCTTGCATCGAATCGACATAATATTCTGTTTATGGCCTAAAAAAAAGAATAACAATGTTAATTGATGATTTAAAAAATAATTAATTCACAAGCATACAATATAACAAGACAGTGCTACACTAAAGTATTTTATGTATGGTTACAAACATTTATAATCATTTACCCAGATTAATTAAGGATATTAAAGGAGGACAGATATTTTAGTTTAGTTTAGGAACCAATAACATCATGCAATATTTATTTAGAAATGGTTTTGGATGTTAGTACTTAAAACAATTATAATGGTGGGAAGTACCAAACCTAGGTTAAGTATATGGCATGATTTTATTGGTTCTTAGGCCTCCATACATTGTTGCCCGTCCTCCTTTAGCAAATATTCATTTACAATAGTTGGAATTTTTATTAAAGAAAGTACTAAGTACTATGCTGTTGTTTAGTACCCATATTCCCAAAAAAATAATTTGATTAAACAATAGGTTTATACTGACCTTCTTAAATCCTTCAGGATGCTACTGTTCATACTGTAATATTATAATGCTCCTCTCTTCTCTATTAAGGAAGAGTCCTTCGCCATGCAGTGGAACATTTACAGGCCAATATTACTATTCTGTATTTATTGTAGTACTTAATATTTCGGGATGAAAAACATACGCGCCCATAATAAAACTGTAATAAATAAAGGTATTTAGATACACTGAAATATTTTTATGTTAGCCTTTGAACAACAATGACTAAACTTAATTTAGAATATAAAATAATCAGAATACTTAAAAAATACGTTTGAAATGAACTAAAATATATTTTACAACATTCATTGTACTACAGCTGTTACATAAAATTGTATATATTATATTATATATACTTTTTACTTAATTATTAGATGGTATAATATTATAAATATTCTTGAAAATGTATGAAGAAAATATATTTTTTTATACATTTTAAAGATCTATTGTAAGAAAGATTTTATTTTATTTTGTTACATTCTTTCACAGCAAAACAATTTATGTAACTAATACATTCATTAGACAGATTGAAAAGAATTTTTGTTTATTCAAACAACAATAACAATTGGATTTACCTGACACATAATAACTAAATTTTAAGATTAGGTGTAATAATTAACTTTTGGCAATTATTGATATTTGTATGATTTCACAGGACAAGTTGATTCTGAACTATCACCTTAGGTGTCTTGATAAGGTTGTGCTTGCATCGAATCAACATAATATTTTGTTTATGGCCTAAAAAAAGAATAACGATGTTAATTGATGATTTAAAAAATAATTAATTCACAAGCGTACAATATAACAAGACAGTGCTATACTAAAGTATTTTATGTATGGCTACAAACATTTATAATCATTTACCCAGATTAATTTAGGATATTAAAGGAGGACAGATATTTTAGTTTAGTTTAGGAACCAATAACATCATGCAATATTTAATTAGGAATGATTTGGATGTTAGTACTTTAAACAATTATAATGGTGGGAAGTACCAAACCTAGTTTAAGTATATGGCATGATTTTATTGGTTCTTAGGCCTCCATACATTGTTGCCCGTCCTCCTTTAGCAAATATTCATTTACAATAGTTGGATTTGTTATTAAAGACAGTACTAAGTACTATGCTGTTGTTTAGTACCCATATTCCCAAATAAATAATTTGATTAAACAATAGGTTTATACTGACCTTCTTAAATCCTTCAGGATGCTACTGTTCATACTGTAATATTATAATGCTCCTCTCTTCTCTATTAAGGAAGAGTCCTTCGCCATGCAGTGGAACATTTACAGGCCAATATTACTATTCTGTATTTATTGTAGTACTTAATATTTCGGGATGAAAAACATACGCGCCCATAATAAAACTGTAATAAATAAAGGTATTTAGATACACTGAAATATTTTTATGTTAGCCATTGAACAACGATGACTAAACTTAATTTAGAATATAAAATAATCAGAAAACTTAAAAAATATGTTTGAAATAAACAAAAATACATTTTACAACATTCATTGTACTACAGCTGTTACATAAAATTGTATATTATATTATATAAACCTAGTTTAAGTATATGGCATGATTTTATTGGTTCTTAGGCCTCCATACATTGTTGCCCGTCCTACTTTAGCAAATATTCATTTACAATAGTTGGAATTGTTATTAAAGAAAGTACTAAGTACTATGCTGTTGTTTAGTACCCATATTCCCAAGAAAATAATTTGATTAAACAATAGGTTTATACTGACCTTCTTTAGAGTCCTTCGCCATGCAGTGGAACATTTACAGGCCAATATTACTATTCTGTATTTATTGTAGTATTTAATATTTCGGGATGAAAAATATACGCGCCCATAGTAAAACTGTAATAAATAAAGGTATTAAGATACACTAAAATATTTTTATGTTCGCCATTGAACAATGATTACTAAACTTTTACATTAACTTACTTATATATTCACGCAACACTTGAAGGCTATTTTGTTCAGTTGAAGTCTTGAAGATCAACCCTCCACGTAATTTCTTTATCTTCATCGGACTATGTAGAACTATATTATTATAGTTTTCAATAGTCATAACATTATTACCATACTTAAAGCAAATAAACAATGGTACTCGATACTCCATTAAACAATATTATTTCAATATAAAAATAAATTAAACTGTGGCTTATTGTTAAAATATAAAAATACAAAGAAAAATAACATTAAAAGCAAAAGACGCTATTGAGGAGGCCATTTTTTTTATGGTGTTTCTATTATAAATACATATGTTGACTTTAAAATGTCTTAATTGATATAATGTTATTTAAATTTCAGATTTTATTGTAATTTTATATGTATTTTAATAACAAACACAAAAAAGGACTTATTACACTTTTTAAATTTACTATGATATAATTAAAATTGAAATACGGTAACGAAAATTTCAATTTTTTTACTGGTAACGTTTTAGCCCGTAAGACAGACGGCTATAGATCAACGTCATCAAAAACGATCTTCTGACCTTGAGAGCTTGTTACACATCTCTATGTAGTCTATGCCAACGAGTATATAAACTCTACGTTTTAGTCTATGAAAACAACCCATAATAAACCAGCTGTCATCCATACAAGTTGACTCCCCCTGGATACTGCAGAGAAAGACAAAAGTCAGAAACTTTTTTTTGTCTTAGTAAGTAATGGGATATTTAGAGATTAGCATTAAACGAAACAGATAAACTCTTTTCGATTGTAATAATGGCTCCCGTAGAACTACCGATAAAGCATTGTACGGACGAGTAGAAAAAACGGAATACCGTACTATAAAGTATAATCTAATATCGTCAATCATTCAAACAAAGGTTGTAGGTAAATAGGTAAATGATCTTTGCTTCCAAGTTCGTTATAGATTTATGAATACAAACTATCTTTATACTTACCAACTTACAAATTTTCTAAATTCAGTTTAGGATAGAATTAACATAGATTGGAGTATCTTGTTTGGAAAAAAATCCTAAAAAACTCCATTTGGACCGGGTGATTTTCATCTATGGCCGGGTCAAAACCGAGTCAAAACCGGTGCAATGATTATTTTATTTGATTTAATTGGTGAAAGATTAAAAATTAAACGAATGTTGAACGCGTATAGGATCATATGGGCAGTCTGTGGTTATCAGGCGATGGCGAATTAAATGAATGCAACTTCTGCAGGCAACACAGAGTACTTTACACAGAGTACTTTTATATATTATGTACTTTATATATATGCTGGCAACATCGCTGGTTGTCGTCGTGCGTGGATCACTCGGTTTGATTCGTTTCGTTTTCCTTTTTCAGCATTATTATTTTCAAATACACATGTCTAGAGTATTAATATAGAAAGTTTGTTGAATTTCTGTCTAAACTACGTATAAGATTGTTTATTAAATTATGAAGTGCTCAGTGCTTTGATAACGTGATAGTGCAATTTTGGAGGTAAAATGCCCGCTTCCATTTGCGACCCAGTAACAAGCGCATTGCGTTTATCTCTTACGCCAGACGAAACTCAAAGTTCTTCATTATTAGATAGTAGACTTTATTCGTCAGCGAAGAGCGTTCTTCTCTCTAAGATTGAGTTTGAAGAATCTGGTGATTATCAAAGCAATGTTCTTGATGGTCTTAAATCTAAATACGTGGTGATCCGACCTAAAAAACCATTACATGATAATAAACTACTAAAAAAAGAGTGCAGTGTTGTTGGCCAAGCATCAGGTAACTAACATTAAATCAATTTTATAGAAAGTATACAGTTGTTTGTTATCTACATGCGCGATAAGATCACTTTGTAGGTTATATCTTATGGTTACTAAAGTTGTCAATAAACGTCATGGGAACAATATACAGGCTGAATATTTTTGTTCTTTACAGTTTATTTAGAAAAATGTTACAATTTAAACAGTTTTTCTATTATTCTTAATATTAACATAATTGTATTCATATTATTATGAGTAAGCCTTGTAGGAATGCAAAGAGTTTTTTTATTGCAATATTAACTATTTTTAAAGACAATGAATAAGAGGTATTGTTGAATTTCGTTTTAATGATTATTTATTAGAAATTAAAAATTTACTATGTATAATGACTCATTGATACTGCAGTACTGCTTATGTGGCCAGAGCTTGATTTTTCATTAACTGTTATACATCAAAGCATTTAATGTATGACTTAAAAAAATCAAATTATTGGTATATTTCAATTTATAAGTCATAGTTAATTTACATAATTTTACTGTGTAATATACAAAAAATACCTATAAATTTAATAAACCTTATCCTTTGAATTTTCAATTTCAGAGAGTTCTAAAAATGCAGAAGAAGGTTTGCCTAAACCTAAGAGGATTTTATTTCCTGTTGAAAAAGTACACTTGGGGTGGCCAAGTGGTGAGCCATGGGTGGCTGGTACTGGCATGCAAAATGTGGGTAACACATGCTATTTGAATTCTACTCTACAAGCACTATACCATGTGCCTGCACTAGCTAATTGGCTGGTCATGGAAGAAGCTCATTATCAAAAATGCAATCAACAAGGTGAGTCTAAAACTATTCTCAGACTAAGGATTCAAAAAGACTATCTTATTGATAAAATTCACTAGACTGGTGTGTATTCTCTCTTTATTTTTGGAGAGATCTATGTAATTAGCCTGAGCGCAGGCTTTGACTGCTTCACTGCACTTTTGGCAAGGACCTTAAGGGCCTCCAGCCAGAGCAGTTTTGTCTTTGACTATAGTAATTAAATATCTATGGCATAACTTAGGAGAACCTTGTGATCAGATTCTTAATAGTAATCTCTTAACAAACAAAAATTTTGAACTTGATAGTTCCCAAGTTGTAGAAATAATATATTATAATATTCTAATTTGTGTGTTGCAGAAGCCTGTGTGATATGTGGAATGCGTTTAACATTATTGGCCACACAAAAAGGTGGAGGAGCACCTATTAAGCCTTGGCAGGTATATTCTAAGCTACGCCTCATATGCAGACACTTGACTCCTGGCAGACAAGAAGATGCTCATGAGTTTTTAAGGTATTGTACCATTAGTTATGTATTTTGTCTTTAAATTCTAAAACAAAAAATTAGTTCTTACAAGTTTAACTTTTATATGGCATTGTATCTTGATTTAAAGTTTTATTTATTAAATAGCTATTATTGTGAAGAAAATTTATTCAGCAATATTAAGATCATGAGCTATACTATTAAAAAATGTTTGGGTTATATTGCTCATTAAATTTATTACAGGTATTTAGTGGAGGCCATGGAAAAATGCTACTTAAACCGATTTATAAATGCTGACAAATTAGATCAGTACAGTAAAGAGACAACTCCGTTGAATCAGATTCTAGGCGGGTATTTGCGCTCTACGGTGCGGTGCCTGGCTTGCCATCATCTATCTACTACTTATCAGCATTTTCAGGTAAATAATAGTAGACTTAGAATTTGGTATTTGACTACTATCAAAATATTTATAACAAATAATTTCTAATAATTGTAGTAAATTTAAGCAGATCTGTGAAATACACACTACACAATTATAAAAGTATTAAATAATTTTTCAAAGTTAGTAGATAAAGGATGTTCTATCTCTTTTTTTGCCCAAACAATGAGTGGCATGGGGCAGCCACAGAATAGTATGGACACTGGATAGAAACAATATTGACATGATCATTATAGCTTGCTCTGTGTAATTAGCAATATTGAAATTATTGTAATTGTGTGCTATTTTTTACAACTTCATATAGTTTATATATTTTATTTAAATATGAAATAGAAAATTCTTGTCAAATACCCAATTATAGGCTACTTGCTTTTCAGTTCTACATTGTATATTATTTTATTTTCTGTTTTAGGACTTACTTTTAGATATAAGAAAACACTCCACACTAGATGAAGCATTAGATTCATTTTTTTCTCGTGAACGATTGGAAGATTTGGGTTACAAATGTGAGGCGTGCAATAAGAAGGTAACTATAATGTTTCTATATCATTATACATTATTGTGAATAAAAAACTGAAATAGAGCACAACAATAATAAAAAAACTTCTATTATTTTTGTCCTTTATTTCTTAATAATAAATGTGATTTAATTACTATGAATCACTATAAAAATTAGGGTCCAGGTCTAGTCTATGTCCTTCCTAAAATCGTATTTGAACAAAAAAACACGCAAGGGCACAAAAGACTTTCATAATGAATTTAATATAGGCATAAATAATAAAAACTATTTCTGGTTTAGGTATCAGCTACAAAACAGTTCTTTGTGGAACGAGCGCCTATGGTTCTTTGCATTGCACTGAAGCGGTTTTCATTAGCTGGAGGAAAACTCTCGAAACATGTGCAATTTAGGAAAAAGATCACTCTTAACAAATATATGTACAACAAAAATCATCAACAGTTGGTAAGTTCTTTTTAATAATAATTACATAATATTAAAATCTAGTGATCAGATACTGGTCCATTAAGTATAATTAAAGATTAAAATAAGCATTATCTCTGTTTCAGTCTTATAAATTAGTCAGTTTAGTCACGCATCTTGGACCTTCACAGAATTGTGGTCATTATACTGCAATAGGACAAGCTCCAAATGGCAATTACTACCAATTTGATGACGGCTGTGTCCGACCACTACCACTGTCGGCTGTGCTGGGCACCAATGCATATATCATGTTTTTCGAAAAAGATAATACCATGGAAGAAATTTCTACTTCCACAGCATCTACCTCAAGTGTGGTTTATGGACCACAGCTCCCAGATAACATACTAAATAGAGAAAAGAGTCCTTTAAAACTGCCTTTCTACAGAAGTGAAGAAAGAAAGCCGGTTCTTCTTAATAGCACTTCAGTTGAAATTTCAAAGCCAGATATCAAACCAATTATATTAAATAGCACACTAGGCAAGTCAACGGAGTCGAGCAATTGTAATTCTGAACCATGGGTTGTTAAACAAAATGGCGAGGTGGAGAAGTTAGTTCAACCACCAAAAATTTTGAATGGCATCGAAAAAGTTGGCATGAAAGTAGAAGAAGAAAAGAAACTACCTTTGATAATTAAACGGCAAAATGGCGAAGAAAGCCAATCAAAACCTAAACTGCCAAAGAGTGAATCAGATCTCAGGTTAGTTATTTGTAACTCAAAAGGGATTGACAAAACTGCATCTACAAGCAAACTTGTTAAGACTCCCAAGTCTCCATTAGAGAAGTTGGAAGAACAGATGAACAGAAGTGATTCATCTGGTCTATCACCACGGAATGGCTGTGTGGGTTCAAGGTTAGTTCCATATGATTCTGAATCAAGTGGAGATGAAAGAAACGATAGATTGAGTGAAGACGGGGTGAAGAGTCGGCCTAAACCAAGCCGCTGTGAGTCACCGCGAGCACTCGTCGTCACCACAAAGAGCATGCACCACGCCTGGACGGTCTCCAGCGAGAAGTGCGGGCCGCTCCTCAGCCCGAGCCTCAATGGTGTCACAAACAAAAAGTAAGTTGACAAAAATCCAAATGCTGACATTTTTTTTCATCGTTACAAACAAATGTTAGTAATTCTCAGTCGACAACATAAATGAACATCATTGAAATTTGTGGTGTTTACCTTACTGCCATGCATGGATAAAAATAAATAATATTTGTAAAACTCAATATTATTACATAAACACTTAAGGGAGTTGTTTACTGTGTTTAAAGGGTAAAAGAAAAGGAGGAGTGTCAGGCGGAGAACGAGCAGAGTCCGAACACGAGCGTGAGCAGCATGTCCCCGCTGAGCGACCGCAGCGGGCCGGGCGCCGGCGCTGCGGCGGGCACACCGGGCCCGCCCGCGCCCGCCGCGCCGCTCGAGGCCCTGCGCCAGCTGCAGGCCGCCTCGCACCGCGGCTACGGCGCCCCCGTCTCCTCCTGGAACGGAAGCCACAGTGCAATCTCGCGACAGGTCAACCTAATTCAAAAATTCAATCCAACTATATGACACAAGACCACACCAAAAACTCATAGAAAAGTATATAAATCGGGCCATTCCGCCGTAAAAATATTAATGAGTTTACTATGTTGAGATCTGATATTTTTATTATTAAAGCTTTTTATAAAACCTTATAACTATAATACAGGTATTCGATGAAAGGCGAGAGGAGCGTAAACGGGCCTCAGAAGCTGCCGATGAGATGGATCGAGGTCGGAACAAAAAAGTAAAGAAGTTCCACCATTACAATCGTTTTAACAATAGCAGAAATGGATACAATCCGTTTCAGGTAAGAAAATTGGGATTTTCAAATTATATTATGAATAGAATAAAGTTTATAAAACATATAGAACTAGTCAATAATGCGAAAATTCTGCAATATACGTATGTAATTTCTGTTAACAGGAAAAGCAAAACAAACCGCATTGGAATGGAAATTACAAATATCGCAGTGAGCGACGCTCTTCTCACCATTTTAATAAACACCACAACAACAAGTACAAAAGATTTAACAGGTAAATAAAGTAATATAACATAATTTATCTATTCAAATCCATCAAGTGTTTAGCCTCGTTGTACCAGTTTGATTTACTTATTTGTAGAACTCATTTTAAGGTAACTATTTTTCGTTTCGTTTAAACATAATGATGTATATTTTACAATAGTTTAATTATTAAGGTACATTATCTTTTTTATAAGTACATTGAGTGAGAACTTGAAGAATAACTTTGTAAAATGTTGTATATTAAGCTAATTAAATAAGCTAATCCTCTGCACTATTCCTGCAAGAGTTCACCGAGAATTATAATTATAATTTGATGTAAAAACAGTTATGTAACTAGTGCTTAGTTTTACAATGCAGTCATAAATATAATTACTTTATTTCAGGTACAGTAATGGTCACCACTACCCGAGGCATCATTGACCCGCGGTTGGATGGTGTTGGCTTATATGTGTAAATAGATAACATATGGACATAAAACTCATAGTTAAAATAAGCCTTCGTAGATACGAAAAATAGACATTTTTGAAGTTATTGTTTTGCTACCGGCCATACAGTCCAAACAGAGCAATTACATATTAGTATTATTATTTTTGTAGAAAAATGTTAAAGAATAAAAAGTTGAATAATTACTGCCAGCCTTGACCCGTAAACTCGAATAGTGCCCTCGTGAGATGTTATTGTAATTGTAGCCAAATTATAAACGTGGTTTAAGGATTACTAACATAGCATGCATGTTTTCTACCTAATCCGAGGGATTATTTGTGCAAATAGTATATAAAAATAAAATATTAGGTTTCATTGAATTAAGGATAATATTATTATAAATTTTCGCAAAAGTAATAACGTAAGGACTAAGCATATTTATATCTACAAGCCTTATAAAGTAAAGAATTTTTCCATGCAATAAGTAATCTACGTACACGTTGACCTAAGAGCAAAAGACAAATATAATGTTTTCGCGCGAATCCATAAGTCTACAAAGCAGCGTTATGGTTATACTAAGAAAAATAGCAATGGGTTGGCAACCAGTTACGATTAAGGCATTTTATTTATTAAACTTTATTGTCTACATTCATGCCCAACATGGTTTTGAGTAGTACAACGCCGATTGTAACCGTTAACCCGTTGTCTATCATATACGCGATTTATACCTATGTGTCTATAATTTAATATACATTGTAAATTTTTAATTTTAGGGAATATATTTAGAGACAAATTGGTATGGGGGCAGCTGTTAAAGAATGAGTTTGTTTAGCACTGATCATATTGTTATTTCAGTTTTTCTTTTGTTGACCCCGCAGTAGTATCTGTAATATGACTGAAAGTAATTATGTTTTTGTTTAGTTACTGTTACCTTTTAAATATGTAATTATTTTCCCCTAGAGTAGAAACAGGTACTCATTATTATTCATAATTCCTTTTGATGTTCTTTAATTAAGTACCTATTCTCTTGTTCGTTATATTTTGTAGGATATAATTATAGTCATTACAAAGATATTGTATTTTGCTTATTATTCTGTACAAAATATAAGATTTTTATAATGATTATGTTAGGCTGAACTCATGTTAATTGAGGACATTGCTTAGTTCAGAAGATAATTGTAATTATTTAGTTTTATTTACAAAATAATGCTTAATTGTTTTATTGGATAGACTAAAGTTATTTGAGAACCTTTCTTGTACTATTCACTATCATAATCGTACATTTGACTATGTGTTACCTGAAAATTGTATTGATGATAGTGTTAAGTCTGTGTGATTGTAGTACAAGAGTGGAATATTAATTTGACGAGTTTTTAAACTATACTATGTATTTAGAGAATACGACCTCTAAGTAAGCTTCCGTTATAAAAAATATAGCAATAAATTGTAAACACCTTCACATATTTGTTAAATAGTAAAGTTGTTAAACTGAATGAGACTTCATCTCGTTTGCATATTTTTAGTCTACTTGAATTTTCAATAGTGAAAATGAAATACGCTTGTTGCGTTCAAAATAAAACAGAAATAAAATAAATTATGTATATTATTATGAATGGAGAATACAGTTTCTTCGAAGGAAGTCGTGGTTGTGATACAATGTGGCCGTATTATGAAGTGTTAACGACATTATTGTTCCATTGTGAAAAGATATGGGGCTATTAAATAGCACATTTTGTCTGTGTAGCTCTATCACTTTTTGTCACTGGAAGAATCATGCTTCTAAAACTTTATAAAATGGCCTCTACGAAATCGAAAGTTTGGAACTTTGGTTATGAAAGTATCCTGAAATACATTTTGATGAACACTTATGATTTCTATGAAAAAAATCTTAGTGAAATATCATTCGGCGCAATATAAAAGTGAGAAACAAAAATATCACAGAAGTACTAAGTATGTTTTATTTAATGACCCCAAATTATCATAACGTTACATTACCTGTTACTTGAATTTTTCTAGTGTACAGTGTGTTTACAACATAGATTAGATTGGGGTCTTCAGAATTGATTACCGATAAAAAAAAATGAAAGTATTACTATACTACTTTTAGTAGGTATTGATGTTACATCCAAGCAAGTCCCATGTTAAAAAAGATTAAACCAGCCTAAAAACGAACATCTTCTCTTTTCATGCAGTTTTCTGAACTTGACTAATTTTACATACAATACACCCGACATGTAAAGTAGTATTATTTAGTTGTAAAAGTATACCGTATTTAAAGATATAAAATCATATGCTTGCGAAGGGTATAGGCCTGTGGGTATAGTTTCAAATGATTTTGATTTTTTATAAATATATCTAGATTCTTAGCATGAACGTAAAACTCAAAAATTACCGTATGACAGAAGGGACACGATTTACAAGCCTTTGCAATGCCAGGCGAAAAGTTTTGCGCTTTGTTGATTGTCCTCTCAGTAGCGTTATAGTAAGGGTGGTTAGATAAATAATTAATTGCGCGAGCTAAGCTTACATCATGTATGGGTTAGGTGGAGAGTTATTAATGAACCTTACTGAAACAAGTTTAAAAAAAAGTTATTGTAAGGTAATTTTTGTGTCATTACGCCTATATAGTTACGTCCGTTAAGGATCAAAATAAACAAAATGTAACAATATAACATTATTTTATTGACTTATGCATATTATATGTACATAAAATACAACAATACTGTACAAGTCAGAGGACCTATTGATTACAAAACCTACAGTAAAACAACATTCAATAGCCGCGTACTGACCAAGCGAGCGGCTTCGCGAGGCAGCCTCGGACATTTGCCACAGTACGTATGCGGCGCTAGGAGGCCTCGGTCTGTAAGTTTTCTAATCCGAGGCTGCCTCGCGCGGCAAGGCCGAGCCACCGTGAGCATCGACGCTCAGTTTAACTTGATGTCGAATAGAGGCAAAACACTACCGTCTTGAGTGAGCGCCTTTGAGCATCGACAAAAACCGACAACGCTCGGCTCGGGCCGCGGCACGCTCGGGCGAGGCAGCGCGTGCGATTGCCTCGGGCGAGGCACGTCTTGACCGACCGAGGATTTGCCTCGCCAGACAGCCTCGCGAGGCTGCTCGCTCAATCAGTACGCGGCTATTAAAGAGTATTTCATGATATCATTGGTCAATATCGTAACGAAAAATTACTACTGCCCTCTGACAGATGTACTGTAAAAAGTCTTTACCAATGTAACAGTTATACACGTAAATACATATAGCACAAGCATATTGAAGTTAGGAATAAATGCAGCATTATATTCTATAGTCTGCTGTTTAAGCTGTAAATAACAACTTATGCTGCCGAAGGTAGCTATAAGAAAAGTTAGCAGTTGCTTATCAGAATGGTGATTAATAAGGTAAAACTTAACCCCTAATACAAAATAAGATAATTAATATTGAGGAAACATTTTGTTTACTCCATACATGGTAAATTAAATTACAAAACAATTATGAAAACAACTAAAGTACAAAATATGGCTGCATTTTTATTCAGGTTATTTAGTTAAAGATTAGGTACCTGTTTACTTAACATCAAACTACGCGGTACCTCAACGGTCCCCATATACGTCCTGCAATGTATATTCATAAAATAAGCTATTTTAAGACACCAAATTACGGCTAGGGCTATTCTCACAGGTGAATAGTTAAACAAACTAGTAACATATGAATAGTGAGAGTTTACTAATAATGAGTTGAAAAACTCGACTTTAACCGTTTGACAACTTGTGTCGCATAAATGCGATACATATTTTCCGTGCCCCTACCGCTCGTGTCGTATTTCTGCGACAGAGAATATGTATGTTTTTTTTTCGTTCTATTTACTTCCTATTAACTGCGTAGTATAACTAAAACCATTATTAAATTGAGATAATTGTTAAAAAATGATATATTGTTGTCGTAAGTATTGAAAAAGTTTAAAGAAAAATCATCGAATTAGGGGCACGGCAATTGATATTTAGTCAATCGCTTAAAAAGTTAAGCAACATAGAGACGTAATGATTCAAATGCAGTTTTTTTACATTATGAATTAAGTTATTAGAAAAAAAAAAACCTTTTCTGGCAACAAGTGATTGCTAAACATGCCACTCGCGGTGGACGCACATACTTTTTAAATGATATACATATTTGGTATCGCTTTTGACATACTTTCAAGAAAGTGTCAATCCCCAAAAACCAATGCCAATTTTATCATGATCATAGAACTTTTAAAACGGAGTCCGCTTACTTTTTCTATGCATATTTCAGCACTCTCATATCATATTGATAAGATGGTCCATGCTCAAAGCACTCTGTCAAAGCTCAAATTTTAATTTTATTTTAACTTGGTTAACGATGGGGATGATTATTGGATTTTTTATTTGTTATATGTTTCAGAATTTCGTCACTTGACACTTGTGCTGGAGTAATAGGCTGACACATTTTAATTGGAAGTATCTTGTACAAGTTTCTTCTTTGAGCATCTTCAATAAGTGTCCTCCACAGGGAATTTTTCTGTAACAAATTTACATTATCATGAAAAATATATAACAATAAATTGTGTTGTTATAATAGCTTGTGCATTCTTCGTTGGAGATCCACAGATAAATAAATAAATAGGTAGATCAGTTTTCAGACAATAGTGGCTTTTTTTTGACTTTTCTTTTCTGTCAGAAGAATAGTACATAAATAATTATTATTAGTACCATCATGGCGTGTGGATTGAGGCAGATGAATAACGCGTGTTTGGCTCTGGTGAGCATGACATTCATGCGGCCTGCGTCAGTCAGGAAACCGACGCCATGACTTCTTGCTAGCGATACAACCACCACATCACGTTCTTGACCTTGGAAACTGTCAACAGTGTTCACCTCTACCTGGAGCTCGCCCCTGAAAGGTCAATTAGGTGTTATTTAATTAATATTGCGTTGAAACAAACTTTATTGTAATAAATAATATGAATTCATAAACTATGGGCTTTCTTCTAAAACTTACTGTAGTAATGTTTTTAAGTTTTTTCTAATAACTTCCTTGTGAGCGTTGTAAGGGGTGATAACCGCTAGACTCAGGTTTAGTGGGCGCACTATACTGTCCAGAGCCATCACGAGCCTAGTAACACCCCAAGCTTCCATCTCATTGGCCCCAGACGAACCTGTATAGAGTACAATTAACATTAAAATACATTTTTATGCATAATTTATTATCCGAACAAACATAATCTCAGCGCAATGTAAACTATTGGTACATGTAACTATTTAAAAATGGGGCTTAAATAAAATGACTTGCTTGTTATCATTTACAAATATATACAAAAAATGCGTCATTGGGAAGAATTATGCTGAAAAGAAAATACCTTGTCCTTTATCTCCACTTGATATGCTAATAATGTTGTACGTAGGTATAGGCAGGTCTAGTCTGGGTGGCGCAACAGTGTTTATCATGCCGCCGTAGAATGCTCTGCTAGGGTAGTCGGCAATATCTGGGTGCATGCGGTATTGCTGGTTGAGTAACACTACTGGCCCGCCAGACGGCCAGTGCTCCGTGCAAGATGATAGACGTGAAAACAGGCTTTCGCTAAGTCCGTGCTTCTTTGCTCGCTGCGAAATAAATAGTAAAATCCAGTTTTAAGTGGTTACTATGTGCTTTAAATATGACATGCGGTAAAGGAAGACATTATGGACCAAGAGCTAGCAACGTTCTGACCTGCGTCATTTTATTGATGCTGATACTTTTTCTGTGTATTAGTCCTAATATAGGTAAAAACCTATAGATCATTTATCTAATATAAAGATTGGATCGTCAACCAGGACCTCCGGTGATACGGCCCCTGTAATCCGACATGTGCTATCACTTTCAATTGTACCTACAATTTTGTTCAGATAGAATTTTGATTTGTGTGTCGGATTACAAGGTGCTCTTTCAAAATATTCCGGACTATATGCAGGTCTTAGATAGTACTCTACAACCTTAAGGTGCGTACAAATTAACCGCGGCAAACCATCGAACATTGGCGCGCGCGGCGGCCGCGCGCTATGTAGACGGGGTGGCCGCGCGCGGCGACTCGAACATTGCCGCGCTCGAACGTGCCGCGGGGCGAACCGTTCGCTGTCGGTTTTTGAGACCGCATCAAAGGAGCTTCAGTCGCTCGCGCGCGCGCAGTTGGCACGGTCGTTGGTAAATTGGCTCGCGCGGCAAATTCCGAAAAAAAGGACAACGATAAGTGCGGTCTACTAATTCACTTGTATGGCGCTAATGACTTGTTGTGGAATAGCAAATCCTCACACTACCACAATAAATCGTTGAAGCATGATGCGTGGGTACAAATAAGTAAAAAAAATTGATATGCCTATTCTTGACTTGAAAAGGAAAATGACTCCACTTTTGGCGTCATATAGAAGAAAAAAGTCCAGAATAGCTAAAAGTTTACAATATTTTTTTTTAGTTTACAAGATTGAACTGGTCTGGCTCTCCGCCGCGGGGTGTTCGAACTGGATCGCCTTCCGCGCGAGGCAGCCGCGTTCTACGAAATTTTGTTGTTAGTTTGTTGAAATTTTGAAAGACTACATGCGAGACTAGCGAACCTAGCGGATCTTTAAATCACGAGCCAGTAGCTCCTAACCTCAGAAGTAGTCCCCTTATTGAGAACCTTTTGAATTCGGTTAAAAACTAAGTAGTTACCCCATTATAATCCTTACTGAAAAACAGGTTAATGACTGGTTGATATATGAGTTAGAAGAGCCTTTGCCCTAAATACGGTACTGGTTGTTATTTACAAACAATAGAATCACCTGTGCTACGGAAATGCGTAGTCATAAATATTAATACTGCTTCTGCCCATAGAAATGAACAACTTTCTGCAAGAAACTAATTTTGATCAGCTGATGATGATATTGCACGGCAAGGTAAATTTTTTTATGGGCATTGTCAATGTTAACGGTTTCTTTAAAGAAATTTTTCATTTCCTTTAGAAGAAGCAGTATTTCAATTATGAATACGCATTTATGTAGCACCCTGTTTACCTTAGCGGGTTGTATACTAACCTGAGAACAAATGTAGCCGGGCAGTTGCTGCGGGTCACCGATAAGTGTTAGTCGCGTCACGTCTAGTGTGAGCGGTATAAGCGTCTCCGGCTCAATTACTTGCCCAGCCTCGTCGATAAGACATAGAGCTATTCGGCGCTTCAATCTAAAATTCAACAAACATGAGACACTCATTAACAAAACACATAATGAAGATAATGGCGCGATGCAGCATCGTCATAACTATTAAGAAGTTAGTATATAGTTAACTGATATAGTGAGAAATAATTGAGTGTAGGTATTATATATTTAACTTTTTCATGCTAATGTAATACACTAATGATGTATTAACACTAACCCTCTCATTTTGTAATTCTGTGCACTAGAGAGTGTAGTGACTACGATATCAGCGCCCTCTATAATGCGTCGTTCTGCTTGAATTAATTGTTCCGGTCGAATCTCCTCGCTGCAACCGCCTCGGGCAGACCCCGATCGCAGCTGTGTCGAAAGAACAATTGAAATTATACTTAAGTTCGTCTTTACACAACATGCATAATGAATAAATAACTCAGATATATAAGGACATTTCCAATTAAATATAAGTAACGAGCATTAACGTTACTAATTTCCTTAAGTACTTTATGTGAACACAAGCCAACTGGTTTTCTGAGAATGTAATAGGTGTATGTAATAAGACTAATAGTAGTTTACCAGTGTCATCCTTTTCAGGAGCTCGGTGACGCGATTCTGACAGTAGCTCACACGGGCGGGGTCTTTTGCGTCTTGGGCTTGAGTCTTCCACATATTTATTTTCGCTTCAACATGTAGGATCTGAAAGTTAAGTAAGGTATAAGGACGGTATCGGTCCACGAAGACTTGCCACCGGGATACTAAAAAGGTCTACCTACACCTCCGTATTTAAAGAAATTTCCAGTTAAATCTAAATGGTTTTTTTACCTCTTCGTTAAGTCCAGCTGGTGCGGCGGGCTGTTCAGCGTGTATCCTGGCCAGGTCGCGTGAGGCCAGCTGCTGCGAGCTGATGTCGCAGGCTTTAGGGTGCATTGCTTCTGCTCGGCCCACGCGCACCATGCGGAACCTTTCCGCTGCAAGCATACAAATAACATACATAACCCGAGATTGAATAGGGGTGCGGACTGGGTATGAAAAGAAAATATCCATTTAGTCCGCCAGATACATAAAAGTATAAAAAAACAATCTTATTTTATCAAATCAATAATAAACGACAAAGTTAAAGCGCTTTAAAGTTCAGGAGATGGGGCTTGTGACGTCACTTGTGGGTAAAAATTGTAGCTACAACTGACGTCACGCGACATTTCCATTCACTGTATCTTCCTCATTGTTTGTTTAATTTGAAAAAGACAAAATACGTTTTTATATTTTTTTCAATCTATGTGACGCGTAAACAAAACGTAATAGTCCGCACCCCTATTATAATCGTTGTAATTGTAAAAATATTTTAGGACTATTTAAAAATATGTTCATGAATGGTTGAGCTATGAATTTGAAAGGGGCCTTATTAATAAACTTACGTTTTGGTAGGCTCTGCCTCATATTCAACAACCTGATGACAAGACCATCGACAGCGGCGTTGCTTGTAGCACAAATGAGTATTTTCCCTCTGTTTTGTTGTTTCTTTCCTTGCGCATTGTAAAAGTATGACATGACTATCGCGCATATTACACTAGATTTACCTATAAAACCAAATTTTTTAATCAATCGAAGATTTAAATTGATCAACAGAGCAGATGCTGCACTTCATGACATTTTAGAACCATAATTGTTCCAGTGTCATAGACGTGAGATAGGTTGACACATATCGCAACTTATTTCAATAGTCTTTAGCTGACATGGTTCAGCGACTAGTGTATTTAACCAGTAGTGGCGGGTTAGAGTCCTACTTGAGGTTTAAATTTATACTATTTGATTTAATTACTTTAAAAGCTTTTATATTACGAGCCTGTGTCATGTTACCATTATAGTTTAATTAAAAGGTGCTAAAGACACATTATCTCTAATAAAATAGTGTAATAATTACCTGTGCCAGGTGGCCCCTGAACCATTTGTATGGAAGGCCTGTCGCTCAGGGCAGCGCATACTGATGAACTTACTGCTATAAGCTGACTTGGGTTGAGAGTCATAGTCCACTGTAACATTAACAAAATGGCTAAATAAACAATACATTGTGATATTTTTACACCCAAACTGAGCCACACAGTTTTTATTTAATTTCTATTTGACTTTATATTTTGATATTTATTTAACTATTGTTCAATACATTAAAGACAATCTAACTTGTTACTAGCTTAATAAATAGTCTGATAGTAAATTATATGTCAGATAGAATACTTTAGAAAACAGAAAAATACAAACCTGTGATTTAAAATTTAGCAATTGATTTTGTTGAATTGTTATAAAATGTTGCGGTTCCGGTTTAAGAATGGCTTCACTGAGAGGTGACTCAGCCAGATAAGCCATTGCTTCAAACAGCATAAGTTCTTTATTGATGTAGGCTAGGTTTAGTCCTGTCATTACTTCTCCTGGCCTTAATAACATCATCTTTTCAGTAAAAGTAGCTTGCAAGGACACACTGTAGAATGAGTGTCTGTTACCTGTGCAAAAAAACATATTTTTTTTATCAGTACCTAAAACTGCTAACTCATATTCTGTTTTAGCCGCCCTGCCGCCAGTTATAATGAATGGCAAAAAAATATATTAAAATTGATAAAATGTGTATATAATAAAGTGATTATCCAATAACGCGATCGAATAAATACTGCCTCCTTGCCACTAGGCTTACCACACCAAATTGTCCTAAAAATGAATTCTGAACCAGCTAAAGACAAGTTAATCAGTGTTTTTTGCCACCTGTTATAACTCTTACTATATTACTCTTAGGTAGTAATTAGTTTTCCATAATATAATATGCAACTTACCAGTAGGCGATGGAAGACATCTGACGTTGTGTACAAAAAAGAACCTACTAGTTCTTGCATTTTCTGGACCAAATGCAATAAGAAAAATTTCTCCGACTCTTGGTACATTTTTTGTTGCAGATGAGGGAACCGAAACTGGAAAAGAACAAAATTTAAGTATGAGATAATTATTTTCAGAGTTTCTGTATGATTAAATATATTTTAGACACATTAAATCATTCATGAGTAATCTTGTAGCTGTTTGTAAAATAGAACTTACTGTTGACGCTAATATTAAATAGATCAAGGTATCGTTCTTGTGACGGTATGGGTGGAGGTGATTCTACCGTCATATGTATTCCATAATTTTGATTACGTATTTTTGAGTATGCTATAGTTAAGCACTCCCATATTTCCATAAGAAGCAAATCACCGATCAATCTAAAAAAAAAACAGATTACTACAGACGCTAATTGGTTATCATTCTCAATTACATTGATACTAGCGACTTCCCCGGTTTCGCATGGTCAAGCTTTTTTAATTTTCGGCTTTTCTATACTATAACATGCGTGTATTATACTTATAAACCATCTTCTTAAATTGTTATTGTCAAGAACTCATTAAAATCCATCAACCATCCATCCTGCGGTAGCGACTTGTTAACCGACTTCCTTTTATTCTATTTTAAGATAATTCACATAAGGTCAATGTGACAGGACTCTGATAATAAGATATGATTAAATTTTACAAAAAGTATATCTGTTTAATATTAATATATGCATAGGGCATATGGATTCATCATAAATTGAATTTGAAAAATTTTAAACTGATAAATAAACAAAGTTCGAGAACTTACTGCACATATTGACTGTGATTAACAAATGTGTGGAACATTGCTAGAGGAGTATTATTATGACCCAAAATAGGAGGTGGATCGTTATTGTGAACTTGCTCCTCTAACCACTGAGGATTCCATCTGAGGATCTTCATTAAAGTGATTTTCTCTAAAGAGAATACAGGTGCCTGTCGAACATCCACTAGTGTTTTGGCTAAGCTTGTTTTCTTCATTCTATTGCCAGGTTCAATTTGAAACACTAACACTTGTGGTGCCATTTCAGAGAAGCGAACACTCTTTTTCGGCTTTTCTGTTTGCATTGGGCCAACTTTAGAAACAGGCTTTCCGGTAAAGGATTCCTCGTAATCTTTTAATGGTTTCAGATTTTTAAGAGGCACTCTTGTTTCTTTTTGTGTTGAAGTGTGTTTTGAAGTTTTATCTGTTTTGTTTTCTGTTTGGCTATGGTCTTTATGTTTAGATCCTTTATTTTTATCTTTTGGTTTAGCTGGTTGCTTTTTTTTGTTTTCAAGATCATGAATTGTTTCCTGATTTTTGGTTTCTTTCGAGATTGACATAGTCTGATCTGCATGTTTACTTTTGTGTTCTTTTCTTTTAACAGGTAAAACAACTGCTTGTTCAACCTCTGTTAAGAAGGCGCCACGGTTTGAGGTGGTAACCTTGACATTAGTTACTGGTCTATTGCCTCCTAAAGAATTTCCATTGCTATTTTCTTCAGATTCTTTATCTTTACAAGCTATTTCTTTTAGTTTCTTTTTACGTTCTTCTTTGAGGGAATGAGAAACAGTTCTTTGTGATGAAGATTTTTCTATCCTATGTTTAGATGAAGAGCTCTTTGATTTTACTGAAACATTGCACACATATACATTAGACTTATTTATATAGTTCTCAAAGGGTTGTTTTAGCAAAATCTAATCATTGTAAAACATAGTGAAGCATTCTTTGACTACAGAAATATGAGCAACATGGACATATATTTCTAGCATTGCTGTTGTCCTGTCTATAGTAATTAAAATAAGAGTCTTTCCACATCTTTATAATCAGGATAAGTGATGATATAATGTATAAAAATAAGACAGATAAGTTATTAGCGCTTACATTTTGAGGACTCAAAACCCTCCTAATTTGTTTATTACTCACATGCTTATTGTATCTTTTGTAATATTTGTTAGGGTAACTTGACAATATTATGACATATACTAGCACAATCAGGTTTAAAATGTTTGTAACTATGACGGTATCTTCAGTATAATATTATTGGAAATAAGTAAAACATAGTGAACATGATATGTTAATAAGATATTATGCAATATGTACTTACTTTCTGAAACTGATTGATTTCTACCTTTAGGCAACTGTGCCATAGGTTCTATCATCTGTGCCTTTTTTAGACTATTATTTACAGGTGATTTATTTATGCTTTCTATTTGTTTTTGTATTTTATCAGTAAATCCATCAACCTCATCTATGGAATGCCCTTCCTTAATTTGGTCTGATGGCAACATGGGATGTGCTATGGAAATTATGTCATCTGTAAATTCTTCACATTCATTAACTTCATTATTTAAATGTGGATCTTCTTCATGCAGAGATTTAACTGTACTTTTATCAGGTATCTCATCACTTTTTTGTTCATTTAATTGAGGGATTGAAATTATATCTTCTTCAAAGGCTTCTTCATCATCCTCAAAGTTTAAATTACTCATACAGACAAAATCATCCAATTGGCTGTAAGAACTATCTTCTTGTTTGACATCTGTTTTTGGGCTTTTTGCCATTTTAATAAATGGTTTTCCTGGTGAACTTTGTGACAGTCTCAGTAGCCATTGTTCTGATTCACTGTCACTTTCACTATCAATTTGTATTGGTTCATCATATCCTAGATATTCTTGTTTTACATTAAATGCTTCAAGTTCAAAATCATTTTCATTTTTGTCATTTTCTTTATGCAATTGCTTCTGTGGTTCTTCACATACAGCCTCAAGTTTTGGTTTTTTGGCACCATCAAAAATTTGTTTGACTTGAGTTTCACAATCACTGTCTGATACATAAATAACACCATTATTGTTAATAATGGGCACTGCTTCTTTGCACATATTGCTGTTATTGTCTACCTTTCTTTTAAGAGAACCTTTTGAACTCAGCACTGGTGATTTTGTAATTTGTCTGTCTACATTACACTTGGGATCAATGAATGGGCCATCTAATTTTGCTACTTGAGATTCAATGTCGTAGTCATCCAATTCATTTTCACTTTGAAATCTTATTTTACTTGTTAAGGATAGCTTCTGCTTTTCTTCAATAAATTTAAATACATACTTTTCACTGTCATTAATATTAACAAGTGGAGCTCCTATGGTCCAGCCTATACCAATGACATCAGAATCTTTTATTGTAAATGGTGTATTCGGTGGTATTTTGGTGGTGCCAACATAAACTCCGTTTGAACTCTAAAAATAAAATTTACACAAATTTCCGTTATATTTTTCAGTATTGTAACTATAAAAGTTTAACTTGGTTATATTAGAAAAAGTTGTACTTGCCTTTAAGTCCGTTATAAATGCTTTATTATTTTCTACATTTATAACACAATGATTTCTAGATATAACAGCGCTTGAAAGAGTTATAATATTGTTATTTCCCCTACCAACAGTTACTCTATCTCCGTCCGAGAGCGTGAATTCTTCAGTACCAAATTTTAGACGAATAAGTTTCCATTTAGCCATTTTCATAGCGTTATTAGATCTGTTAAGTAAAGCTTTTGTTACAAAATAAACAAGTTACGCATTGTCTTCGGTTACTATATCACATTAACTCCAATATTGTGATTAAAACTATCAACAAAACAAAGTTATAGCGGGCAAACATTGACAATTGAATTGAATTGAGTGTGGTTGACATTTGTGAAACTTATCTTTGTTTTCATGTTTTGGGTGCCGGCATCCACAGATTATATATGAACGTTGAAATTTAACGAAAATCGATTGTATAAATATACCGGGTAATGATTAACTTTTTCCACTGACATATTTTAAAGACAGTTGTCGAATAAGTTATCTATATGCCAAACCGCGCAAATGACCCGGTTTTGGCCACTGACCCCTTTTTGGTAATTTGGGAATTCATATCATTAACTGAAAGTATCATGAGGGACAAGCTACTGGATAAATGGAATACTAGCTCATGTTTTGTGGAAAATTGACAGATGGACAGCTGATTTTCAGATTGCGAACACCGTTTAAGTTAGTAAACACACATTAAGTCTTAGACAATTATTATATTATTCTACATTAAATGGTTTTTAAAAAGATAAAAAATTCAACACTATAGCCGTTGACAGCTGTCATACATTTTTTTTTAATCTTTATTTATTACTGAGGGTTTATGCCACCCTCATCGTGGCCTGGCCACATTTATACAATTTTAAACATAAATAACAGTGCTTAAATTAACTTAACCTAAGCTGTCATACATGAAACTCTCGAGTTTCTGTGGAGCTCTGTGTTCTGTGGAGAGTGGTCAAACTTCTCTCCCGTATGGAGTATACTTATATATAAAAGTACTCTGTGTTTGGAGTACTTTATATATATATATGGTTTGGAAGTTAGAACACAGCACATCTCGTCATTTCGTTATCTCGCTAGCTCGCTATTTGTGTTCCGTGAAACACATATACTCGAGCGAGATAACGAGACTCCATTTCTTGGTATTTATTTTTCTC
Source organism: Diachrysia chrysitis (assembly GCA_932294365.1). Lineage (NCBI taxonomy): Eukaryota > Metazoa > Arthropoda > Insecta > Lepidoptera > Noctuidae > Diachrysia > Diachrysia chrysitis. The sequence continues at coordinate 7,729,591 of OW028653.1, forward strand.
ATAAACCTTTTCATATTCCGATCACCTCCTTCATATCCTACTAAGGTGTACTGAAATATTTTGTGGTCATTTTCAGATTTGAACAAAATGATTTGAAGAAAATAGTATTAATTGCGAAGAAAAACAAACGACCACGTAAAAAGAAAGTTACCCATTCTAATACTTACCACAAAATTACTTAGGGGTATAAAAACAAAATTCATTACGTCCATAGTAGTGTGAATCATCATTAAGAACTAATTCTTACCTTAAAGTTATAAATTATTTAATTTTATTATTTCATCATGGCTAATTGTAAGCTATTGAGATTAAATTAATACATTGGGATAAAGGTCAAGACGCGCTCGCCGCTGTTGGTCCGTGGATGAGTAGCCAATTGTAAACATACCTACGGAAACCCTTGCCGTGCTTAGGAAACCATGTTAAGCCGTTGGTCCCGACTGTCAAAAGTTCATAGTTGGCAGTCGTTATCATATCACACATAATTCTGACAATCAGCCTGGTGTATACAAAATATGTGTAACCATAATGTATATTCGGAAATAAACGATTTGAGCCTTACCATGGAATACTGTGTTACCCAGTAAAATGTGCTGTGGAGATCAGACAGGCAGTCGCTCCATGTAAAATACGAAATTTAGCTAAATCCGGTAAGATTAGAAGCCAACCCCAACATAGCTTGGGAAAAGGCTAGGCAGGATAAGAGTTATGAATTAAGTAGTTCCTAACTTTAAAAACCTATCAAAATAGGTAATTTAATCAGGTATATTATTTTAGTATAGTACCTATTCATATGAAATGTAGGTACTAGGTACTTAATACTAGAATTTACTTCTGTTTTGATACTTCCCAATCTAAATAAATAACACTGGCTTAAGAGTATAAATAAGTAAAGTGTAGAGTGCGCATATCGATTATAGAGTATGAACTGTAAGAACTAGTATGAACTCGCCGTAAATGAGCGTAGTACCAACCTATAGCAAAAAAAATGTTTAGATACGTTCGGCACAACGGGCTACTAGCGCTGTCTATGCTTGCTATGTATACCTACTCTAAGGCTGTAAGAAATGCAGTGGCGGATTTACCAGCAGGCTGAGTAGGCTTGAGCCTAGGGCGGCGGATTTTGGGGGGCGGCAAATTTGTCACTTAATTTTTTTTTTGTCTTACTGAAATAAAAAATAAATAAATACCTAAATGTTATTAGATGTGAATACCTAAATGTCATTTACCGAATGTAAATTATTTTATAATCTGTTTTCATTTATATTGTGTAAGTGGTTTTAAGGCAAACTTTAGTCCATCTTATAAGCAATACATGATTGAGCTTTTCTTAGCTCAGAAATAAAATTACTTCTTGTGTAACCTACACTAAGTCGTGGGTTCTAAAAATATCCCCTAGATATATAATATGATCCCTAGTACAGTCATACCAATAACGGAAAAAATCTGATAAAATGAAGACAATAATAGTACACAAGTCGTGTTATTCCATGCAAGTTGCAATTTCATTTACAAAAAAAATAATTGGTTATGACTACACGGAGAAAAGTATTATACTAAAAATGATTATCTTTTTTAAAAACAGTAATATTCAGTTTGTAATGCTCAATCAGGAATAAAATGTAGCAATAATTATCAAGCTTCAGCAAAAATTATATTTCTCAAGTTACCAAACTTTACTTAATGGAAAATCAAAAAATTACAAACCGGCTTAGTAACTTTACAAACATTTTATCTTTTTTTGTCAACCATTTATTAAAAATGAGTACAATAGTTAATTAATTACAATAATTAATAGTTTAATATCTGAGATGAGAACACCAATTGTTTAGAAACTGTGTAGTTATTTTTGGAATCCAATGATGTTAAATATCAGTATCTTGCTTACTAGAAATTCGTATGTTGCTGTATGTAAGTGTGTATTGATTTCATGGATTACATTATTTAGAAGCTCAGAAAATTTACTAAACTGGTTTAGAATAAATGTTATTAGTTTAGAAAATTTACTGGACAGGTTTAGATTAGATATTTTTTTTTAAACAAAGAATCATTTTTTAGTCTTTTAATTCTAAAATATTTTCTTCCACCGTCTTTTGTCCGTGTACCCTACACGGACAAAAGACGGTGGAAGAAAATGCAGAGGTCAGAAGGGGCGGCAAAATTTGAATAGCCTACTGGCGGCAAATGTCTTAATCCGCCACTGAATAAATGTTATGCAATTTACATAATAAAACTAGATTACTTTGAAATTACGTTTTATTAATTTAGCCACAACTGTTAAACGATGTGGCTTGTGGTGTGTGTGTAGCATAAGAGTAATCTACCACCACTAAGTAGGTTCCTACAGTGTTCAGTCCGTAGAGTGGGACACTGGTGACATGACGTAATACAAGTTATACTAAGCGGGCCAAGCCTATCTCAGGCACAGGTCTCTCACAAAACATCGCTTAGTCTACTGCTAACCGCTTAGTACCTACCCTAATAGATATAAGTACCTACCTAAAATAATGAATCCATGTAACTGTGTAGAGAAATAAATATTTAAATATTATCTCCTTTATTTTTATCTATCTAATATACATTCTATTATGAACGAATTTTGATATGGTATGTATCTTTGATCAAAGAGTGATTCAAGAGGAAGGTTTGTGTATATTGCATTATTGTTTCGTCTACCCGAGCGAATGGACGGGTGGATCGCTTGTTACTTTCAAATTACATTAATTTGAAATATACTTATGTTATACGAATCTCCAGCATTGCTCCTAGTTTTGGCTAGGCAAACCTCAGGTCTGACATAAGTCTTAGTCAAAGTCTAAACCAATAGCATTTTTATACCTTTGACTACCGATTTTTTGTCTAATACTAGCTGAGACTGAATAGTCAAACGCCGAAACTCAATTTGTTAAATCAGGATTTGACATGTCAGACCTACATTAGTAAGTAGTAGTTTGTGAGATTAGATATAAAAACACCACACAGAAACGATATCTTCGCAAAACCCGAAACAGATTATTTTGCTACGTTTTATTAAGAAGTTAGGTCTACTTCAGGTTTGTCTAAAAATACGTCAGTTAAAGGTAGAACAATGCTATTAGTTTGGAATTGCATTAATACTTCATGAGACTTGAGGCTTTACCAGTCAAACCTTAGGAGCGCCGGAGCTTCGGCGTTTGAAAAATATAGGTACATTTAAAAATATAAACCATACTAATATTACAAAAGCCAAAGTAACTCTATCTGTCTGTTACGCTTTCATGGCTAAACCACTGAACCGATTTTGATGAAACTTAATAAGGGACAAAGGGTACTTTTTGCCGCAATAACCGACACCCATGCGCGTGGCCGCGGGCTACAGGTAGTATAATTAATATTTGAACCTATGTTTAAATTAAACTAAGCAATAACGATACCTACCAACTTCAAGTTTGGGGATCCGTAAGTTAATAATAAGTTTTTTTAAACACAAGCTTTTAAGCTGTATTACTAATGAAGACAAATCAAACAAGCCTAAACACGATAAGATGATGTCTTTCTGTTACAGAGTGCTATGGACCCTTTTTGACTCCATAATCAAACCAGCCTGAAAGTACCAAATTATTTTGCTGTCACCAAGCTTATATAAAATTATGAATGCAACATTTCATTACTATTGGATATCAGGAAGTGGTTTAATGTCAATTTAGCTTGCAAGATTTGACCTGAACAAACATACCTACATACTTACATACATACATTGCAAGATAAAGAAACGTTTATATATAAAAAAAAAAAAACTTTATATAGGATCACATCACATCTGTCTGTAAATGTAAAGACAACCATATTGTTAAACGACTTTATTTACATCGTAGTAGTTGGTCTCTTCTGAATTAGACGATGAATAACGGATGAAATTAAATAAAAATAATTAACAATCGTAACTATGTGTTTCTAATTAGATACACATAACAGCTAATCACCTACCTATCACAGCTGACAAACAAGGCGAATCAAATCGGTACAGAGCTAGGTAGTAGCTCTACTAAGTTACAGAAACTAGGTTGATATTTGTTTTCTGTACTATCTCAATGTGTGTACACGAACTTTTATATTTGCATTCAAATTTCTGCCATTTATTATCTGAAATCAATTTTCTTCCCATTATCACTATTAAAAGACTTAAACGAACTGCGTAGCGTAACAAGAATTTTGCAACAATGAAAGAAAAATGTTTGATTAGTAGTACTTATATTAAATAATAACAATCAAAGGAATGAATACTATATGAAGCATAAAGGGAAGTAAGTGGGCAATGAAGGGCATTTTTACTCTTAAGAGCGATAATTTATAAAGAATGAAGCAATCATGCCGATAGGAAATGAAAAGTTTTCGCGCATAATAATACCTAATTTGCCAATTTTAGGTACGCATCTCATATTGAGTTTCATTATTCGTAACTAAATTTTGGTAACTTATATTACTCCATGGTTTGCTATAAGTCCTATATTATCGGCGCATTGGTTTAGGTACTTACTTATTACTATTATTTTTACTTTCAGTTAATTACAATTTATTACAAATTCCTACAAAACCAGTTTGGAGGTCTGAAATATTATATTATAATTTTGTCAGAAATAGGCGATGTAAATAAATATTAGATAATGTAAACTGATGAATTATTGTTTTTGTTTGCAGTATTCAATACGAAATCACTATTACGTGTTTACTGATCCATCAATTACTTACTGGGTACTTATCAATCTCCATTATTCGGGTAGATATTTATTTAGGAAATAATTTTCAGTTTCACAAAATAACAATAAATGCCGATTGATATTTTACTTACGTTATTGTTTGCTCGCGTCACAAATAACACTTCAAAACATTCTTCTTCATACCTAACCGTAGAAAACCTTTTGGAAAACATAAGGTGTACCTACGTAATTGGTATGTTAAATCAGTTACAGGTGGAATAAAGAAATGTTTGTTGTTGCGCCGCGCAGAGAAAGCTCTGGGCGGGCGGGGCGGGCGGCGAGCGGGCGCAGCGGGCGCAAATAGCGGCAGCGCGCGTCGAATACTCGGCTCGTGGCTCCGTCGCTCGGCCAGTCCGCGCCCGAGCGCCTGCCACCGCACGCGGCGACTCGCCAGCGCCACCACCACCGCCGACCCGCGACCCTACACCGACATCATCACACGCGCGCCAACATCATCACAATACTGTGTAACTCACTCAAAGTCTTACAACTTTCGTGCTACGCAAATCCTAGTGTGTTGAATCCTTGTTGTGCATTTGTGAAACCTTCATGCCATCCTGGCCCCATCAGAGCTGGTGATTCAACTCTTGGCAATCACGTGGCTCCGAGATCGATAGCAGATACTACCCTTCTCATTGTATCTTACACATCAAGGTCACGACGGCAGGTAAACACTTCAGTTTCATTCATAATTATTATATCTTCTTGCAATAATGAATGGGAAGTGCAGATCCTGTGACGGATGTTTCATGTTCAAACTATTAAACTAATAGAGGATGGATGTGTACTGTTCTGTTACGAAGAGAACAATAAAGACAAGAAGCGACTGTAAATAGATCGACGATTGCAAAAATACTTATCACATTAAATTATTTACTTCTGCTGCGTTTTTGAGGACGAATTGTAAAGTATTAAAGGTGAAATTGCATCGATTACGTGCGCTTTGAACGACATCTTTGCCATCCAGTGACCCATTTTCACAACTTTGACATTCAGTCAGCAATGGTAAGCAAAAGTAGTTTTTATATTATGTTAGGAATGCAGAGAATTTTACGCAAAATAGGAAACACATTATAACATATTTGAGTTCTAAATCTCAGTTTTTATCAATAACATTTTAGGAAGTACGGAGACGAGATTGGGGACAAGCGAAATAGTAATCTTTAATTATAGCTGTAATTGTTGTTATTTTTTGGCTGGTAACCAATGTAGTATTAATACTAGTAGGTAGTAAGTATAGTTTTATGTCAGCGTTTACCTAGATCTTTTTGTATATGTACACTTTTTAAAACAGCTTCTTAACGTTTGCCAAATTTAATAAAGCTCGGTATTTAAATTAGCTCGGCGCTGGTACTTCATTCAATTCAATCTACAATGTGTAAAATATCCAATTGTCTTCTTCTACTGCCTAGCCTTTTTACAAACTATGTAAGGGTAGCCTTCCAGTCTTACTGGATTTAGCGGAATACTGTATTTGACATGGAGTAATTGCCTATCTGACCCCCACAATGACACTCATTTGACTGGGTAACACTGTATCCCAGCTAAACTTTTCAATAAGATAAAGATTGGTAAAGGGCCATAAGTTCGTGATAGCACGTTAGTTCGTGAGTATTGTTTCTGGCGCTAAACATAAGCTAAGCTATTTAAATAAAATTTAGTTAAATTTTTTGATTAGTACAGAATCTTTATTACTTATACTGTAAAAAAAATCAAGTACCAAATTTTGGCGACTAAACTGAGGGCAATACGACGTTAGAAAGTCTCTGCCGTCCACAAACAGCTGTGCGGCGTGCAAATATTGCTTGCATCCTCTAGGTTAGCGGTTGCATAAGAATTGAAACCGCGATCCTAAGGGATCTTGCTGAAAGGCCCATTTAAATTGAGCTCTAATTCATTCGACTTAGGAAAAAGGTAAAGGCAAACAAACAATTCCTTTAAAATTGCAATCAATCTACTCACGGTATAGCGGTCATTTTAGTTGTCGTGTAATAGTCAAGATTATTAAAATGTAAATTCAAAAACACATATAAGGTATTCAATAAACTTAATTATTATAATTATATAATAAATTCGGTATACGTTTTGTTCACTACAAATCTTATATGTATTTAAGTTTAAAGATGATCTGAATATACACTTTTAAGGTAAATTCGAATAGGTAGCCAATATACCAAAATATATTTATTTGTTTTTGGCTCATTTTAGAACCCTTAATAATTAGGGACAAACTTTATTAAAAAATTACAAAATTATACGTATTTATTAAAATTCTAATTGTCATTTGATGGATATAATAATATATTTAGGTACACGTAAGTAGCGGCTATCTATAAGTTAGTAAGTGTTCGCTGGATCAACAAATTGTGTTGAATAAATACCGTCGGTTCATCAGAGCTCCCCATTGTTTGTGCGGCGTTGTGTGAAAGGGTTGTCAATCCATAGCATACACCCTCGTATACATTAGCTAGTCACAATTACCAAAAAATAAGCACAGTACAGTTTACAAATTACCCGAATATAATACCAATTAAGCTCACTTATTTTTTTATTGTCTTATTTAAAAATTTGCTGTTGCCTGCGCCTCCGCCCGCGTGGGTGTTGGTGACCGCGTCAAATAGCCTTTCTTAGGATCCAAGTTTACCCCATACCAAGTATCATCAAAATCAGTATAGCGGTTTAGTCGTGGAAGCGTAACATACAAACAGAAAGAGTTACTTTCGCCTTTATAATATTAGTACGTTTAGTGTGGATATCGTAGCGTTTAGAACTCGCGTGGTCGAGTGGCGTACTCACCGGTTTTCAAGGTGTCGCCAGCTCTGAGGTCCCGGGTTCGATCCCCGGCCGGGTCAATGTAATGTAAAAAAAACACAACATTGTCTCGGGTCTGGGTGTTTGTGGTACCTTCGTTGTCTCTGAATTCCATAACACAAGTGCTTTAGCTACTTACTTTGGGTTCAGAGCAATGTATGTGATGTTGTCCATATTTATTTATTATTATTTATTTATTATTTAATTAAAACATGGAAAGAGCTATCCACCTTTCACTTAATCTAGTGCAAGTAATATCGACAGGTACACCTACTAGACCTGGTTTTTGTGATGTAACGTAGGTCAGAAAAGCGTAACAAGGAAGAGACTTCCCAACAATGAAATGAATGGTTGCAATGGTGTAAAATTACTTTTTACATTTTATTTGCTTAATAGAAATTGTACCAGTGGAGTATTGCCAAGAACTATTCATAAATTATTATCGTATTTCATTTATTTATTTATTTTTATCATATCTTTAGATTATAAATGTTCATGGCCAAACATAAACCGCGGAACAGTCTATAAGCTATGGTCGCGTAATGTTTGGACAAGCCTTTGAGTAGGTCTTAGCTGAAGATTAGTAAGATAATTCTGACTATGTATAATACGGAAGGTATAAGTTTAAAAAGATATAATGCAAACAATAAAGGTATTATTATAAATATCAAACATAATAACATGTTATTCAGAAAACTATTGATTACATTATAAGCTTTTGTTTATTTTGCTACTTACTTTGACACGCATATTCGTGTACATAACTATTTACAAAATAAAATTGTTTTTTTCACCATGAAAAGAATTGGTTATAGTTAAATGGTGGTAAAGTCTCCCTCAAAGAAGTAGGTATCTAGTTCTGTTGTTACACATGTTTTAATTTATTTATTTTTTTTATTTTAATATATAAAGTTGCATGATTTTTAACGATGGAACCGATAGAAGCTGTAATGATTACGTTAAAGTGTATTTAGCAGTAGGTAATAGAAGCTACTTCACCCGCGATAAACGGAAAATTCTGTGTGCCATTTGGGTTAGGGAAAGCACGTTAGAGAGAGAAAGAGCCTATTGTTGGCTCACTTCTTTCCCCTTTACAAGGGGTCACATAAAGGAAAATGTGTGTAAGTTAGCACTATGAATACTGATGTAAATTCCTGATTATGGTTGGGAACTGGTGCAAATAACAACTTTGTATAACATCAAATTTAATTAATAAAAAACGCGGATTACTACTTTCGCTGTAAACTTGAGGTTAAGGTGATAATGATACAAATGTCGGAGCTCTTTGCGTCACCTATGGCGGATACTTTATGTCTAGAGCTTTCGTTTCGATCTTTTTCTTAAAATTAATTTTCAAATTAAAGAAAGTAGGTACTTAATTATTAGAAATCAAGATAAAATTTAATAGAAACGCGAACTTATAACAAACCAATCACTAAGGTCACGTAAGGTCTGTCTCTTATCATGTAATGAAATCTTAAAACTCATTTAATAACATGTTTTAGTAAAATCCTGCAACTTTTGAGTGCACACGTGCTTTGAACTGAAAGCGCTTGCTCTGGTATATGACACAGCTTACATGAATACCAACAACGTAAACCAATATTGATCCGACGTCTTACGTCGCCACGCCGGCTTGTGCTATCTATTATTGATTAGCTATCTTTTAATGCTCTACAATTATCGTTTATTTATTATTTATGAACTTTAAGAAATTTTGTAACTTAATGCTTTTAAAGCATTCTTAACAAATAAAAAGAAAAACTTTAATTACACTATTTTAATATTAACGAAATACATTTACTTTTGTATGATGTAATCTTTCATTTAGAAAAACGGCACATTGCGTGTAGCTTGATGCTTATAGGCTTAGTAATATTTTATAAAGATTAATAAGTAGTTAATTGATATAGAAAATAATACTTAATACAGTTTTATTAGAATCATGAAAAGGAAATATACCTATCGTGAAATCTAAATAGATAAGAAGATTTTAAGGCTTGTGCCTATTTTATGCTTCCCCGGGGGCAGGACATAGCTAGATAATAGTGTCATCGAATATTTCCGCACCAACTGTTTTAAATGGTTGTAACCCACTGCAGTACAAACATACAACAAAAAAAATGGTGGCTTTGAATATCACAGTGCGCATAAATGTCACACGGTTTAGTACAAAGGAAAATATTTCGCTGATCTCGTTAGAAACTTGTCGACATACTGACTGGTATTTAAAACACGACATGCGACAGAATTACAAAACTGGAAAGCAATGCCGGTATGTGGTTTTCCAACGAGAATTTTCGTTGGTGCCTGATTATTTACCACGAAGAAATTCCATCTGGCTTTCGTAGCTTGTTTAATTTAGCACATATTCAAGTAAAGGGATTGATTTATAAATAAAGGGATTAATTAATATTCGTATGTCATAATGGTTGCACTTTTAAGCATAATGGTTCCGTTGTATTTTTTTTTATTTTTCAACATAATAAAAAAAAAACAAGTTTTTTTTCAATACCTAAGCCTTTTCAGGCACTCTTGAAACGTTAATGACTAGTTACTTAGGGTAATATAAGGTTTTGAGATAGCATTAATAAAACGGCGCGCTCTGTTTTGCCCGTATTTTACGACTCTTGTTCATACTGGTGCTCATAGTTCATACTCTGTTAGGCGCACTCTATAGTTTACTCATTTATATTCTAAGTTTCACCTTTGAACTGATCGATAGATAAGAATCTCATTGTTATGATAATTTCACAGTATAAAAAAGAGCTAAACTAAAACATCATTAATAACGTTTCTCTTTTCCTTTTCCCATGAAAAGGATCAAACTTGATCAAAGTGTGGTCGAAGTGATAATGCCTGAACGATTAGACAAGATAATCTCAGTTGACGGAGGTTCTGCAAGACTTATCTAATGACATTTATCAAAGGTTAGGTAATAAAGCAATCCAGGCCAACAGACACTTCAAGAATTTTATATTTGGTCTGAATAATAAATGGTGCTTCGAAGTTACTTGAAAATTCAATTTAGTGTCTTTATGCTTATCATGTGTAATTTGTGTTTGAGTTTGAAAACTTTTAGGACGGGAGGCTTCGGCTGGCAAATATCCAGCAAGTCAGCCGTGACATAAAATGTTGTTTGCCAAAAGGCTTTATTTTCGGAGAATCTTTATGAAATAAGTTCTTGTTTATTTGTGTCAGTAGGTCCCCTTTGTGGAAAGGGCATTTTCTATCGGACATTTTCTCAGACAGTTCGGAGACTTCTTTGACTTATCGGATGATTATAGTACAGTTACATTTTACTGCTTACCTCCTGACAAGATCTTACGTAAACATTTTCTGACTTTTGAAGAACACAATACAATACTTGCTTATTATCTATTATAAGTAACAGGTACTAAACAAAAGAGATAATTTTAGTTTGGTAAAGTAACGTTTTGATATTTGTCACCGAAACGATTTTTAGTACAATGTCGTTGAGAATTGTACCTAAACAAAAAAATATTACGATGTAAGGGGAAAAGAGTGATAGGCATTTACTATTAATAAATCCCATAACGGCTGTGGGGTTATACCTAGTCCTATTATGTATGAAGCAACTGTGTGGTGGTGGGGTATAACCGTTGCTCGGTTTATTATGCTAAATGATTCACGTTCCATACATCGCAGGTTGAACTAGTCTATGAAAATATGCCAATTATAGTTTTCGCAATACTAGGTAGTAAGTAATAAATACATCGGTTCACACATCATTGTAATAACCACCCGCGGCGATGTTTATAGGTGTATGTCACGTACTAACATCAACTACGAAATTTTACGATGCCGTAATATATACTATCGCTTAATCGTTACCACAGACATGTTTAGTTAACTAATTGACTGGTGTTTTGGGAACATACATGGATTAGTGAACCTTTTTAGAATAAAATTAGTACTTATCAAGACAATCTATCAATCTGTTAGTTACTTTTTACATTTTAGACTCTTTAAACAAATACTTTTGCTATAGTTTAAGTTTAGATCGTATCGCTTTAGCCAGCCAGGATACTAATTATAAATAATAAAGTATTGGAAAATATTCAGCAGACTGAAGAAAATAGCAATTAATCATTTAGACTATTTTAGGTGCCTGCATAACATTTACTCTACAAAATGATGCGTAGTTTATCGGTAAATACCAATTAGTCTCACTTCTTAAGCGAATTTTTCTTTGTCGCATTTGAATTAACAGACCTGGAACACTACATAAATAGGGAATAACCTGGTACCTAAGTGACATTTCTACAAGCGTTTACAATGATAGAAATCGCGTAAATGACATTGGATGTATGGAAATGACATTTCATTTCGATATGTCACGTGACTTAGCTTTTCCATCCATTTAAGCGATTCGACCACCGTTAATGCCTGTAGAAATGTCACTTGGCTAGAGGTAGGTATATTATGTTTGTATGATCTACGATATCGGTATGACGCTTTTTTCTTTCTCTACTCTGTAATCATATAAATTATGATCTACGTGAAGGCTTTAACAAATAATCTAGATATTAGGGCTGTGAAGTATCAGTTACAGTGGCTACAGCGCCAAAATCGTATCGTCGTAAAGCGATACAGGTATACATACACCTATTGACATTTTTGCTATGATACCTTTAACAATTAAGTAAATGGAATTGTAACAAAGTAAAACGAAGAAAAGAAAAATAACAATTCTTGAATTGGTTCAGTGTCTAATAATCTAGATTATTTTTTAAATATTAATGTTTAGCAGGGCTTAAAAGTTGTAGCGATTTTAGTAGGTATTTAGTTTCTCTACCTTTTTTTGTGTACGGCAGATTTTAGACTCAGTGAGATTCGGGTGCAATGGCAAAGTACCTATTTATCAATCAGAAATAATATATCATTTACTAAGATTCTTACATGTCTCCTCGCTTCGTAATATGTATGTAGCTATTGTTGTTCAAACACATCGATTACTTTGAAACTAGGAGAACATTTTCTAGCTGCGATCGTGTATACCGCCTTTGATTGAAAATGTCGTTCACGTGAGCCTAATAGATTGGGTTCCGCATTAAAGTTTGTGTTGTAATGACTACTTATAACCGGAAAAGGCATCGTCCGCGTCCTACGGATCAAATTGGATTTCCTGAAGGTGGGTTAATGGATTTACATAGGGAATTTACTGACTATATGTAGGTATAGTTCATCCTTTCCATCCATCCCATTCCCCTGTTTGTTTTATCATTACTTTTTATTGAACCACTATACTATAATTTGATTATACTCAATGTTTAAAACCACAGCGATTGTAAACATCTAGGTTATTAAGTATTTGTTGGGTTTGAATACTTATGTGTAGAAACCAGTTACGAAAGAAAAAGCAATTGAAAAATATTGCATTATTAAAAAATATAATGATCCAAAACTTTTTAAATAAGTATTATCAGTTCCTTTTCTCATAGGTAAATACGTTATTTATTTCAACAGCTGTTGTGAGTACTTATTGATTTTTCCATGCATAAAAATAGATTGCCCGACGGAATCATTCACTGAAAGTTGTTTTGAAAGACCTTGATTTAATTTATTCATTTTCATAATGTATTTAAATAAACAATAACTACACAAATAACTTTAATGGAAGCCATATTTAAACGAGTCTCATTCTGAAACGTGCATGCATATATTAAATTTATCTACATTATGCGAGATAAATGGACGTAATGATACACGTAGGTATGTCAGAAGTTCATTACTGAAATACAGCGTGTGCCTAGATTGGCCTAAATGTCAAGGTAGTATGTATCTAGTCCGTGGCCAGTACATAACGCGGCCTGTACCACATTTGGCTATTTTCCAGGCAGCTATCAACTATGTAACAGTGACGTGACCAAGTCCCGAACTGTTCCGGGATTTAATGACAAACTAACCGCGGGAAGTATCAATGGCTTTATTAAGAATATTTGCATATTTGCATGCGGAGTCGTTCGTGCCATAATTTGAAGGTATAGGATATTTTATGTACCTAGCGTAACATAGGTACATTGATAAAACCGTGTGTATATCCAAAGTTTGCAATTTTAAGGGTACAATATTGTATTAAAAAAGTCACTGAATATCCTCTGGTTAGGTGAAAATCATCTTCGATACTACAACAAAGATTGTGTGTGGAATATTTTTCTACTCATTTTGTTTTATGGGATCTACGATATACAAACGAAGTAACAAATGCAAAGTCGTTGTGTGTCGAGAACAGAGTATGGAGCGCGGATAAGCAGGTGCAGTATGTAGAGTAAATTGCTTTAACGAGAGATAAGCTTTTCTAAAAATTGAGATTTTAATCTCTTACGTTACTTGTGCTTGTGTTTCCGCAACTAAATTATATAATAATATATCATACTATATCATACGCCCGTCGTCTGAACCTTACCCTTACCTAATTTCAGAACGGTGCCAAGCGAAAAATATCTTGCAAATAAAGTTTTGTTATTTAGAGGACAATAAAACCGAGTCTAGAATACCTTTAAAATCATTATGTACTTTTAAAAATAAACATGAGACTGAGCTTTCGTGTTAATCACATTACATAGAAATATTATTAAATTCTTCTAATTCATTTATTGATAAAAAAAGTTTATAGTTCTTTCGTGTCTGATACCTACAAAGCGACCTCTAAGTGTTAAATGACACGTTAGTTGAATGACCTAAACTTCGTGAGTAACTGAATTGTTAGTGGAAAAACGTGATTATATCAATTAAAGTTTTGTATGTAAATGTAGAGCAGGTATTGTTATTTAGGTTCACTCATTTTGTAAAATGAATAAATCTCATTGTTAGGTTCGTTAATTAATATACCAAAACCAAATATAATTTAGTAACTTTAGGCAAAATAAACAAGAAATTGAATTAGACTTTCCCTTTCTTAGATAAAGAAAAGTAAAGAAAATTGTTTGTAGACAGCCATTTAACTAATTCATAATTCACTATTTTCTATTGAATATTTTAGTTATGAATGTTTCTCAATATGATACATAAGAAGACCAGACAAGTGCGAGTCTGACTTGCGCTCCGAGGGTTCCGTACAAAGGTCACGGTCTAATGTTCTCTTTCATACATTGATGTATGACACTATTAAATTTCCAAATGAAAATATAATTTTGTAATCGCAAAATCCTATTTTTTTATGTTAAAAACTACATATTAACAATTTTCCTTTACTTGTGAGTGTGACGTTAGATAGACCTAGCATCGAAATTTTAGGTTGATGGGAAGCAATCCCCTATAGTTGTATAATAAATTTCGTGAGGAGTATACATAATTTTTTTTTTTAAATAAGTACCCTATAGGTTTTGTGTTTCTCGGAAAACGGGAAAAAACGACATTAATGGCTGTATTTTTTTAATTGCGTTAACATAATTAAAGCTTGAATTATTTAATGCATCAAGAGTTCGTAGACCTAAGTATTTGATGTTAATTTCAACACGATACCACCACGCGTTTCTCAGAAAAAATAAAATCATGACAGACATGTTTTCTATTATTCTCGTAAGCTTAGCTACATATGCGTAGTGGCAAACTTTCAACAATACCTATACTTAGATATACTTTATCGTGCGTATTTTAACAGCACTGAAATAAACGTAGGTACCTACTTAATGTTTTGATTGGTTTGTTACGGATAGAATTAATGTAATCCATCTGTGTTCACGTACCTATCAATAAATTAACTGATCATTAATCAGGATCAGACTGATTTAAAATGGAAAAATACATTCTTAATTTCTTTGAATCTTAGTAGTCGCTTTTAAATACTACATGAATACATTAAATTCCTTAAAGAATATGCAGATGTTTGCTTTACTATCATGATCTCAACACGGACTGTGTTCAGATCAGTGATAGTAGATAAGAAATTTGATGTGTAGAATGTAATAAAATAAAGATAACTAGATAAAATACTTTCTGCTTCCAAAAAAGTATATAGGTATAGAATAACTTTATTACTAGAACAAGAAAAATGAAAAGTACCGATATAGCAAAATTGATTAAATAACCTTTTTACTTTGACGGAATTCCTAGAAGCCATGTGTCACATCTTTCTTCAAATACGTTTAATACCCGTTCCGCGGAGCAAATATTAAAAATGTTAAAGGAAAATACAAATTCATCTTTTGTTAGATTTTCTAAAAAGGTTTCATGATTCAGTGTCGAGATCCCCCTTGATCTACTTATCATTATGATAAAGTAATAGCATTAGCTCTCCTGGTTTATGCCGAGACTCACCTTAATTTATTTATGCGTCTTGCTAAGAAATAACTTTAACTAATTTGAAATTTATCTTCTGTTTGTGTTTTTGAGGAAGGCTAAATTCAAAATGTTAGCTAAAAAGTTATATAGCTTATTGACATCCTAAATTAAACTTCCGAACACGAGGCTAAGCTAAATCACTTTCTTACATTCTTGAACATAGTTTGTAATCTTTAATTACTAAGGTCTTTATGTACCAGAAAAGTAAAGTGATTTAAGGCTACTGAGTGGGACAATCAGACCGGTTAATTAGTAAGCTTATATCGGCCAAAAAGTGTATATATTGGACTTAGAGCGAATATTGATCGCGTGCCGGTTGCGAGCGGCGGCGGCGAGAACAAAGGGGGCTTTGTGCGGCCCACGCTCGTCAACCAGAGACTACGAATGCCTAGCCAACACACTCCTGTGCTCGTCGTTTACGTATATAAAATAAAAATGTAAACGTCGGATTACCGTCTGTCCCCTATTGTAAGTTATGTAAGTAGTAAGCGGTTATGCCATAATACTCAATCAAAAGCGAACTTGGATTGTTAAATAAATAAACTTATTTGATACGCATAGACCGTAACGAAAAATAATCAGTTCCTTAATAAAAAATATTTATTTAATTGTTTTTGTAGAATAAATCAATTCTGCTATAATTAAATGCAAACAGGGATTTCGTTGGGAATGAAGTGTTCTAAGACAATGTAAGGCTATTAAATCGATTGCCAATAATTTACGGCTAGATTCGTGAAGATACAAAACAGATGCAGTCAGACTGTGGAGCGAGTATGTATATGTACCTAGGTATGCAAAGGTACATCGCCAATAAAGATTGTAGGTCAGATAGTGTGAGTTATCGTTATCAATGGTACAATGACTCGGCTCTAATTATTCGATCTGCAAATATGGTTAATATCTTTTACTGAAGGTCATATCTATTGCATTATATTTTTAATTTAGGCTCGCATCATCTCCTTGATAGCCTTTCTGTCTTTTGATTTGCTATTTATTTACTTAATACAAAACATTTGGAGGGTACTCGGCAGCATCTTGTATAAATTTTTAAATTAGAGAATTATTTTCGAAAATATTCTCTACCCAAACTTAAAAATTTTATTCTACTCACAACATTTTTTATTAGCTATTCGTGTCACGATTCACATTATTATTATTATATCGTGTTTAAAGACAAAATGCAACTATTGAACTCATACTAGGTAGAGATCATCATAAGTAGTTGAAGGTGCTTGCTATAATCTAAAGTGCATTATTGTTTTCCTGTCAGTCATTGAAATTACAATTACCTACTTACATGTGAAAACATTGTTTTATAATTTGAAACTAAACAGTTAATTAAGTATTAGGTACCTAATTAACAATCCAATGTCAACCAAAACCGGAAGCACAGTTGTTACAAATAATTCATCGTGGTAGATTTATTCACCTATTTATCTATCACCTATTTATTTTGTGCTTTAAATTAGTAGAAAAATAAAAACGTTTGTCGGTACCTACCAAAACCTTCTAGATAGGTATCTAGATGTCAGGCAAAAGAATCGTTTGGTTCTTAAAGGCTCATACAAAGTTCCCTGGCACAGTACAAAGGCACGAGTTATCACGTTACAGGCGCAATACCAGCCCATCAGGCCACTGTATACATCTATCAAGCTTTCGACGCCGCGCTCGCATGCGTACCTTGTTTATTATAAGGGACTGACGATGTTTGTTTTCCAATGTTTTGTGAGGGACCGCCGTTAAAGTCAACGATTAATTCTGTTATGATAAATCGGTTTATGTAGGCAATATTCAGGTACCTGGTAGAGTAATTTAAAAGTATGAGGTTCCCGTGAATTCATTTTTTATTATTTTGTTTTTTATTTCACTACGCTGGAAGGCAAATAAGGCAGTTTATGTTAAGATTAAAAATAAGTTATGAATAGTGAAAATTAAGTCAATTATTGAAATATTTTTTTAAAATAGGCTTTTAATATGACCGAATTTCTATAAGCAAAAATTTTTAAAATAATTCACGTAGGTTTAATGTTTTCGTTATGTACTTAAATAATATTTTTATAGCGTCACCATTTTGTTTAAGTACTGCAGGTAATGTTAAAACTTCTGTGATAAGAGGCAGAAGAGGTGCTTGTCGGTATTCGTGTCACGATTCACACTCGAGGGGCGCGGCCCTTAATGCCCAAGCTTCTAAGAGTATCGTTGCTTTATCATACAAAGGACGTTCCGTAAATCGATTTAAGAAGGCAAAATAAAAAGTACCTAAATAAAAATAAGCAAAAGTTCTGAAAAGCTAAAGTTTTTCTTGAAATTGATATCACCTAAGTTTAGAAATATTTATGTAATGATACAATCTTGACCGAAGCTATTAATGACTTTATCAAAGAAGCTCTAATACATAGTTAATTGCTGGTGAAAGCAGTGAGCTTATTCTCGTCATTATTCTACACAGAAACGAGTGCCAAATGGTTGTTTAGACGTAATCAACAAGGATTTTTGCGTATTTGATAGAGGTTCACAGTTTTATTTAAAACAATAAAATATTTTTTTTTTGCTATAACAACTAGTAAAACATTAAGAGTATTTTACTTAGTTTTGGCCTCAGATTTTTGCCTTCATTTGTGCATGTGATGCCAATACTCTAAAAATTGAAAATGCTTATGATGACGCAACACGAGTTTTACATGTCTTGAAAATTACCACTAGAGTATGAGATCATTGTTGGCAGAACAGATTCAAGTAATCAAAAAAAGTAGGCGAAATATGACATGAAATCCTGTACGGTATCTAAACAACTTCCCTACTTTGATCTGGTAAGGAAAAAAGGAGTGATAAAAATATTGGGTAACTCAATAATTTGCTTGGTTGCACCAAATATTAATACAGACTCCAATAATCCAATTCTCGTAAATATTAAGACACTTTTACCTACTGTAGGTACTTTTAGTGCGCAATTCAGCCTTCTGCTTGAATTTGCCGTAGGCGTGCCAATATTTGCTAGAACTTAGTAATTATATACTCGATGACACAATTAACGGTCGAACCTTATCTTCATACATCCACGTATGTCGGATCGGAGATAACCTTGTTCAAAGAGTACTGCTTCATAGCTACGAGTTGAAAACTGGAGCGCATTTAACGTTCCCGTTTTAGTTTATTTCGATATGCTTATCAGAAAATAATTTCCACCTAGAATTCTGGAAATGCCACATTTTCCACGCCGAGCGTGTAATTTTGGAACTCAAGGATAATTATGAAAGCTTTTTAGAATGTTTTTTTTTTTTAAGTTTTAATTTAAGAGAGGTTTATTGCGATGAAAATTAATAAAATGTTGACAATCATTGTAACATAATTGACTAAAAATGTTAATTAAATGATCTTAATATACGCCAGTTTTCTGCGCATTACTTTTACATTACGTGTCCATAAAGTGGTTATACATAAAAATAATATACATCAGAATCAGATATGGCTGTATGGCTGTAGATAACGCATGATTTCCAGGCTGTAGACTGGCAAGCGTTACGTTATCGTGCCATTAACGAGTGATAACAAAGTAATCTAAGTACATATCTAATTAATCGATAGGATTATTCCGTACAAGTGCTATTTATTCATATGCCAATGATTGATTAATCGGTATGGATAGCAAATGTCGATATTAGTAACGTTCATAACATTTAACGGAAGCAGTTTAAAAAGATAGGTATTTGAATGTAACAACAGTAAGTTTTTTTTTTACAACAATAGAATAAGTTTTATGAAATAAAACTAATTTGAGAATAAGTTTTATTGGTACAGATAGATTGTTCTATAATGATGTAGTCAAAATGTCTTATCAAGATAATCAAGAAATAAGTTAAACTTTTAACCATGTTTCCATGTAAGTGCCTGTCTGCCACGCTTAATCTAAAAAAAGTAACATAAATTAGTATTTATTAATTCAGAGAAGACTATTTTATGTATCATACGGACATTAAATCAGATCGCTATTGTTACATTTTTCATCAGTAAAGGAAGACTATAGGCGAACTTGTCGGTTGAATGTGTAGGAACCCCGCTCTAGTTTGGGTAGTTCTTCTTTATAGCTATAGATCGTAAGTTAAGATATTTGATATTTCATTGGCTCAAGCCCCCAAGTCCCTGACCTATTTCAGTAAGCCTTCGGTGATGTTTTACTTCAGATACCTACGAGTCGAGCCAAACAATTTATTACCCTTTTCCGTAGCCGTTCCAAGTTTGCCAGTCGTACAAATATGATCTACTACATTATGCTAAATTCCTATGGAAAATTTACTAGACAAGGGTATTTGATATCTTAATTTATGGTATCCCGAGATGAAAGTGACATAACTGGTTAACATTTATTTCCCTTGAGATTTTATATTCAAGTCGAGTATTTCTGCTCCAATGCCGGAACAAGTCAATGTTACCGGTCGAGAAGTTGACATTTTGCAATATCTGAAAGAGGCGGAGGTGGCTGACATCGCCTCATTTCAGTAGTGGAATATAATATAGCAGTTAGTATACAAGGTAGGTATAAATAACTATTGAATACACAGAGTCAGCTTAAAAAGTTTTATTGAGTGTAAACATCAAGCAGTTATTTAATCATAATTTTATGCGTCAGGAGTTTCCTAAATAAGATTTATGTGTTTTTTTACTCGTGTAATGATGGTACGACTGTTAGGTGGCTGGGTTTGAGTTTAATGGTAGTAGGAATATTATTTTTGCAATAGTTATGCTATGATAAAGCGTGGAGTCGGCTGGTGGCTCACCCAGTTGGCAGGGGGGGCTGGCAGGTCACCAGCGAGCCGCTCGGCTCCGAGGCCCGGGGGGCTTCGCTCTGCTCTCAGTATATTTCTGTTGGTCCACGTCACCGCTAAACTGTAATGCGGTTACACTACGGCATGCGTTGCACTACGGTACACACTTGGCCGTTGATGCTGCTGTTGCGTCACACACGGCTGTCAGATCACTAATTAGAGCCGTGACTCGCATCGTAAGTAGGTGACGTCGTCGTTGAAGATATCGATCTCGTTAGAAAAATCATAGACTTTGTCAGTAATGTAAAATGAAATCGTTGTGTGCTTTGCGTTAATGTAGGAAACAAATCATTTTACACACATGTTTTCTAAACAATGTTGATTTACCTAATATTCAAATTTGATTCATCTCAATAGTCTATACCTAAGATGTAGATATGTCTTAGAACTCTGAAATGCCTTTGTAATATGTACATAAAGATAGTGTTTATTTTTGTCTGACTATAAACCTTGTGTTAATTAATATTGAAAGGGTAACGACAGATGAGTAGCTAATGTAATATAAAGCTTATTATTGCCGTGAATTGATGAAGATTTACAAGCGTTTAATATCAAATTAGTCGCTGTTCAGTTGCTGGGTTCGTAACGCGTAGGTTTATGAGTCACTGAACTCAGATTTACACAGTACTTGAGCTGTTGAGCCACAGAATACATGTTGTGTCATTAGTCAGCGGTTGCGCCAATTGAGGCGGGTCGGATATAATAAAGCTACGTCAGTAATTATATCTTAAATTATGTCACATACGTATCGCCGCACATAACATACTGACAACTAGATCTTTATTAAAAGTTCCTGTGACTATATAATTCATCAGTCGGTGAAAAATCGAGAACCGTGTATATACGAACATTATGTCTAATTAATTGTTAAAATATACATCGTACCTACCTACTCACTTTCGATTTCTGCACATAAATATTGAACGTAAAACAAAGCTAAGTTGTGACAATGAAAAGCGGCCGCCACTTCATTTAACTTTCAAATACCCCTTTGAGCTGCGGCTTTATGAAAGGGAATTCCTTTTTCCGGGCTCGATCCGTCGCAGATAAAAGGCACGTTAACTGAAGCTGAAAGCATCCTACGCTTGTCTTAATGAGACTGATGACAAAGAAAACTTAGGTAAATATTTCTAAAATAAGCTATAATAACATTTTTGTTCTTGGGCTTCATTTTCAGCATAAGAGCGGTGAAAAAAGTATAAATAACTATTCAATTAGTAAAGACTTACTTAGATCATATGAATAAGATAAGAAAATCTTTACAAAACTAATGAACAATGTTGCAGGTTCTCCCTTTCATTATTAATTCTAGTACCTAGTAAATAAAATTATTGTGAGTATAAAAGTATACATGTTTAAAAATGGGTTCACGTTTTTACGGTAGCTTTAGAAGTCGTTTGACAAAGTTGAGTCGCACTCCTTACTTTATTCCTCAGGGACCGATTTTCCTTTGGAAACTTGACCGTACTTTGCAAGTGATAAAACATTAGGTAACACTCATTTTTCTGAACCGACCTTACATAATTCAGTTTAAGTTCGTCAAATGTTCTAGATGTATGTGCTCTAGAGTAATGTAGAACTATGCAAAAGTTCGTGGACTACCTCGAAGCGTGGGACAGGAACTGTGGAAGAGCTGGCTAAGTGCCAGACTATGCTAGCTCACTTCCGACGATGGTTCCCTAATATTTCTTTCAAAACTGAGTCGACTAACGCCCCAGCGATTCGTGAAAATAAACTAAAGCTTTGAACTTCGGCTCAAATAAGAATTACATACTTTTGTAATGGCTCATTGAAACCTTCAAATGTATTGCGTGACAATAATAATATGATTTTGTGTGTTGTCGTTTAAATTGTGGAAAGTTTTTGGCTTAAGTGTTTTGTTTGGCAAACGTTTTATTAGAAGACCAATGTAAAATTTGTTTTTTTATTAAATATTTTCTCGAACTCCGCGTACAGTGGATTATTATACAAACTTACCATAAATTAGTTACATCTAGTTAGTTAAAAGTGTCATTTGAAATCAACCAATTTTTTCTAATGTAAATACTAGTTGTTGCAATCTTAAGAATGTACAATCGACTAATATTAGGACTGTATGTTGCTTATTAACAAATAATACGAACACTAAACGAGTGTAAGCCAATATTTTCAGGATTTTATTTTACCGAAGGTATTTTAAATCGAAGTCTTTCAAGAAATTCAAAATATACAGAGCACGGCACTCAGTGTGCAATATGTTCGATTCCAAACATTCTGATGTGTTTGTTCATTTTGTTATTTTATTCTCATCTTTTCGTTTTACACCCTGTGAATGTAAATAGTGATTCATTCGTGATAAAATTATATTTAGATTGCAGAAACTGATGTTATATGTATTTGATGTATTTATATATTTTATGCACATATGTATATTTATTTAAGGAATATCCGGAGAACAGGAATTGAAAACATCTAACATCACGTTAATGTTGGTAAATCTGCGCCTAAAATAATGTTTTTCTATTTAAATATGAAAATCATAACTACATTAATTTAATACATCTTGTTATTTTTATTAATTCGATGATGTAATTTAAAAGATGTTTTGTAAGAAACGTATAGGTAGGTAGGTAGGTACATTAAGAGTATACATAGGCATGCATAGAGTACGCGCATCACTAGTTGTGCCGAGCGTTAGCAAATTTTTTCGTTTACTGATTTAATTGATTTTCCGTGGGACGACAGACGTTTATGCGTAAATATCAATGGTTCCGATATTATTACGGTAATATTAGGTTCTAATCTAATATCAGGCGCTCTGTTTGATACTAATTTTACGATTTTACTTGATCATACTAGTGGTCACAATTCATACTCTTTTAGGCGGACTCTATAGTAGGTACATATCGGTAATGTCTATTCAATGATTTCCTGATATATTAATTTAATTCTATAAGGCACACAGGAGTTAAAACCATAGATAGTCACACAATTATTGAGTTCACCGATTGCTCAGCCGTGTCCTTAAAGGTAAATAATGATTAAATATAGATTGTTAGTACCTAACGTTCATTAAATTGCAAAATAACTAAGTTGGTATTTGCAGACTGTTTGTCATTAAAAGTCTGGAATTACTAAAACATAATTTGCGATGAATTTTTCTTTGATGAGAGCCTTACTAGTGAGTAACACTCAAAACGTGCGACCTTTGAACCTTTGGTGAACGACCGGAGCTTTAAGTACTTACTGACTGCTTTCGCTTCTCGTGTGGGTAGTGTAAACGTGTATTAATGAATCCAATTAACTGGTTTTCATTAAAAAATGCCAAATGCCAATTAAATGAGACCCAAGATAATATTTTTAGAAATTCTATCTGAAAGAATAAGAAAGAAATTATTAATTAAAAACGTAAGCAAAAACCGACTATTATTAATTAATTTCTTTTTAAAATTCATTAAAATAAAGCAGTCGAAAATTATTCGGGATGGTTAAAAGAGATATCTTTTTTAAAAGGACCAACTGGTGTGTGTACTACATAAAATATTACCATGTTTTTACCTGTGGAGTCAACAATAATGTAGATAAGGATTTTATGCTAAGGTTCATCAGTACTATTATATATTCTGTGGCTAAGGTTCGAACGTCATACTAGCGCAGCAGTGGTTGCTTGCGTCTTGTCGTGCTTCAGATGGAGGTTTCAAGCACAACACGTTAGTTCTCGTTCTGACAGCTGAGGATACCTAAAACAGAAGCATAATTATAATTAATTAACAAATAACTTTAATGTAGCTATAGGTTTTCATGAGAATGTTTTCAGTGGCGGATCCAGGATGGGTTCGGCTGGATCTCGCTGTTATAATGTTTTAGTAAAGTAAACAAAACATTGAAAATACAACTTGGGTAATTTAATGACACTTGTATCACAATGATAACTTGTTGTTTGTTGTGCAAATAAAGTGAGAGATTATTTCATATTTTATTAATGTAGGCTGCGTAATGTTCACTTTAAGAATTTTCACGTGTTTGAACTCTTTAGATCCCCCTGGATCCGCCACTAAATGTTTGTATTAATAACGGGGAATCCCGAACTCTGTTCCTTTTACCAAATGATAAAGCAGTCCGACGTGAGTAAACAAATGTGACTGGTATGCGCTTTAACACATTTACATCGAATACGGAATTATTGCAATGTTTACAACTGTAAATGTTTTCAGTTTGAGACGTAGTTTTTGTTGTGGTTACAACGATACGCTTTCATTAACAACATAGATACGAGGAACTAATGCGACATATGGTAATTAGTGCCCTTTAACCATCAATTAATGTCATTGTTTTCACGTTAGATCAGGTATTTAGGTACCTAACAACACATAACACTACACATTTATAATATTAGTTTACAAGGTTTATTTATTTATCTTGTCTGTCTTTTTGCATCAAACAGTAGGTACCTACAATAAAACAAATGAAAGTTAGATACGAGTAGGTATAATTACTATATCATGATCTACGTAAACGATATATTATTTATTATAAATTCTACAAAAAACCAAACAGTCATATTTGGACGGCGGAATTGTTTAAAGTTTTTAGTTTAATACTTGTTCCATCGTATGTAGAAATATGTTAATAACGACACGGTGAAAATGCACATGTTCTAAATAATACAAAAATGTTCCGTTTGTTATGAAACGCCGGGAATTCGGTTCACTTAACATTTTTTGTGCGCTGAGTGTGATTGTAAAAATACGAGGGTACGCGTGAAATACAAGCACTTGGAACGGAGATGCATATCGAACGCCACTTTAATTATAAATGTGTTTTATATTCCTCTTTTCTTTTATTTACTAAGAGAGTCGCAGAGTTCGAAACTTTTCTCGTTTCCAAACTTAGCGAGAGGGTTAGCGCTTATAGTAGTACCTAAGACGAACCTATTTTCAATAAAAATGACAATATTTTAATAGAAAATTGTGCAATTATTGACAATATATGTAATGCTTATCTATAAACGTCATAATACTGACTACGTCTAATAGTCCATTGACCGCTACAAATCGTTAGTAAGAACAATATATTTAAGGGTAAGTGAGATGGTTTGGAAATATTAGTGTGACGGTTGTGAGTTGAGAGTTAGGCTCAACTCATACTACAGCAGAGTCGAAGCGCAGCGAAGCGTCAATCTAAAATGCAAATTCATCCTTAACTCATCAACATGATGCTCATATTTTTTTTGAGATACAAAATGAGATAATTCTGTAGAATACGCGCGAATTCGCTTGCTCGTAATTTTTTTCAGTTAATAAGAAATTTGAGCATTACGTGGTTGAGTTAAGAATGGATTTGCTTTGATGAAAAAATTCGCGAGCGCATTCGCCTCGCATCTGTGCGCATTCTACGGTTATATTTTTTTTAATCTCTGACGTAGCAAATTTATCTTATTTCAACAACGTTTATCCTCATATTTCCTCTGAGATAA
The DNA here is from genome assembly GCA_932294365.1 of Diachrysia chrysitis. Classification (NCBI taxonomy): domain Eukaryota; kingdom Metazoa; phylum Arthropoda; class Insecta; order Lepidoptera; family Noctuidae; genus Diachrysia; species Diachrysia chrysitis. Next base: position 7,755,723 of record OW028653.1, read on the forward strand.
AAATTATAAGCAAGTACGCGCGCATTCTTGCAACTCGGGAAGAATTTAACGCTCGGTTGCGTTTCGACTCTGCTGTAGTATGAATTGAGTCTTAGATGAATTTCAGAAATCTTACGTAACCTAATATTAGATGGGATCTAGATATAATCTGAACTAAGTTGTGCGGTATTACCGGCATAACTCAGGGAACCGGGCAGACTCGAGTCCAATCGATATTAATGACCCCTTTGAGGTAGGATCAATGTAGTTTAGGATGGCGATAAAAGCGTTTATTGAACACAAACTTAAGGGACATTTAACAACAAAGGTACTCTTGTAGTCTGACTTGTTACTTCAAAAAAATAAGCATTATTATAGCTATAAGCCGTTTATTTAGTTTTCTTGTTTATACAACGATATAAATAAAAACGAAATAAAGAGTTAAAATTCGATTTGTCTACTGAACCCGATATAATTCTTGTAAGACGTAAAACCCTGTAATAGATAGCAAACTTCACTCACATTCGACTAACAACCCATTTTCGAAGCTCATCAAACAGTGACGTTTAATTAACGATTGATTGGCTGAGGCTTCAGACTTATTTAGGTTAAATTCCGTACCATAGACGAAATGGTAATTTTTCACAATCAAATCCATCAGAAAATATTAATTGAACATCTTCGACCGCATATGTCTATGAAAAATGTATATGTGCATATGGAATAGATGTTATGTCGAAGTAGTAGGTAAACGACGCGGCTGTGACTAAATCCAACATAATTTGAATAAATAAACAGTTTGATGCCGTTCTTTTACTTCATAATAATCCCTTAGTAGCTCCTTAAACTCACCCCTTGGAAGCGATGAGATGGCGGACTGTATTAAATTAATAAGTCCATGATTCATTATCGCAATCTTTAGTATCCATGTGTTTCGAATTACTTCAGTCAGATACATGAGATGAGAACGGTAAGTTGAGCTACTAGGTTAGGCCTTGCAGTGCATCTGTGTGCCTGGATGGATTAGGTACATATATAATAATGATATAAATGTCAAGTTGTTTAATATTTGTTATGTAAGAATAGGTCTATATAATACTAGGATAACATGGATACCGGGCTCAAGCTGACATAATATTCTGTCAAGCATCACCGTTTCTTACGCGAGCGTGACACGCCTGTAAAGAAGTGCGTGACGCGACGTGACATCCGCGTTGATCCCAATGCTATAGAGCACGCAACTGTCACCACGATATTTACATATCAACCAGTCTCATCTCATCTTAAATTTAGAAGACATTCACACTGACCATCGTAAACCCTGATATAAATATTTACGACTGTCAAGGTCGGCTCTATTAGCGTCGGATTAACAGCGAGACGGTTAATTTTGTATTAGAACGGAACAGGGAACTAAGTCGGGTTAATATTCTAAGAAAATGTGCTTTGCGTCGCACTCGCGGTGGGATGCCGATGTTGTGTTTACAATGTCGGAGTGATCGAGTTTCTTTGATGTCAAGGAGCGAATATAGCGCACTTTATAATACAGGATGCATTATAATGATCTACATCTTGAATGCGTGTATCACGCGCTAGATCGATGTTCTAACTAAACGCATAAGCACCATATAACACCATATAACATATATTTATATATTATTTGACCATGCGTTTCTAAAGCGTTTATGACGAGTTAAATTTTATTTTGTTGACATTAGCCATGGCGAGGCCAAGTCCAATGACCTTTCGTTTACCAGCGTCGGAAATACATATTTTCCTATTCATTCTGCAGTTTTTTTTCGTAAGTTATGATTTAGTAAAAATATTGTTTTTAATGCCTGTTAATCAAAATAACACTATTATGCAGTTCATGCAGATTGCACTACACTAAAAGTAATGCCATTTGTCAAATTTGGCAGACTAAATTGAAATACGTTATCCTTTTTTTAACCTTTATAAGAAAGAAATATTTAACCCATGTCTTTCTAGTATATACATGTAGATTGCAAATATACATAGTTGCCTCGTGCTCGTTAAAATTGAGTAAAATTTGCAAAGCTGCATTTTATATAGAGTTGAGAGCTTCGGTACATTAGATGCAGATCACTCGACGTGAACGTAAGCAAATACACTGAAGTGTGCACGTGATACGTTTTGTTCGATACGCACTGACGTACACTGTCGTCGAACAGTGTAGTAGACACGTAAGACAAACTAGTAATGTTCGTTTGTCGCTAAATCCATTGCAGTTTTTATGCGGCAATTTGATACAGTGTGCAATAGAAACGCCGTAGTGGATTCCCAAGTAACTATTCTGTACGTAAAACTTGTATGTTATATTAGACGTCTATTCGTCCAGGTCGGTCATTCATCAATAATGCGCTCTAGCTGCACGAAGCTTCGAGCATCCGTCAATAAAAGATACGGGTTTGTGCCGTATCATTTAACTGCATATAATTTATGGCTTACTTTAATCTTGTACGTGCTACTCAAAAGTTCATACTCTATATAATTTACTAGGTTTACACTGTTAGTACACAGTTCTGACAAATGAATAGCCATAAACACTGTGTTTAGAAAGAGAAGACCGGTGGGAAGTACATGTGAACATAAATTACGTGTGCAGTATGTGTGGTGACTGGGTTTATCTTTTGTGATGTTTTCTAGTTGAGAGAAATTAAAACTGTCCATCCACGAATCAAAATGTTTGATGCATACCCACTACGCTACGGTTACAAACAACTGCTACGTGATTTATACATTTGCTTAGTTTTTTCGAATAGCCGTTTTATTACTGCTGTTTTATCATTCTGGTGATTTATAACTGATTACATATTTTAAAAGGATTTTATTTTATTTTTCTATTTTGAATATTAATTTACTAAGAATATTCAGCATCAGTAGTAAATATTCCAGGCATGACAATATTGCAGTGAGGGAATCTCGTAACTTGAATTTGCCATGGCAGTTAGATAAGCAGTATGGTGCTTATAAGGTTAATGATACGTGGCGTTACCCAGTCACTATTCGTTAAACATTTATGATCAAGGCAACAATGTCTTGTTTTCTGTAAATTTCATCTCTCTGAAGCGTTTATTTACTAACTCTGAATTTAAAGTCCGTGGAAGCCAATAGTAACTTAGCTTACAAAATGCGCGGTAGATATTTATTAGAGCATTGCATGTTTTATGCATTACATCGATGAAATTGGGAATGGGTGTTTACCTATTTAAAATTTCATCACTTACTAAATGGAATTGCTAATAACGAGTTGTATGTTATAAATTTAATGGAGAATATAATGATAGATGATAGTCATTGTTTGTTCTTTGTTGCTACTTACAATTAATATTTAACCGTCGTTTGTCGTAAGACAATGAACACGCACTATATCGGCTGCTTGCCAATATGCCGTAAATTGGTAGGATGGCTCGTAAACTTGGCCATTATTGACAGCCATTAAATTGGAGTCTTTATGAGACGCGCGGTGACGGCAGCCCATGGGTCGTGTCGCGTCGGCCCTCGCATTACAAATTAACTATATTCAATGTGGCCTTCCAGATGTGCTCTTGGATTAATCCATTTATTTATAATAACTCTTAACGATTTGTTTCTGTAATAAAAACATAATTAACTTTATAATAAAACACGAACAAAACAAGTTCATTTCCGAAAGCTTTACCACGAACATTTCTTTAGTGCTGAATTTGAATTAATCGTTTTTGTAGGCTCAGTAGTGTTAACCTTCTTAATGTATAAGTACTTGGGATTTCTTGTTGACCTGAGTGAACTTATAAAAGTGATTTATTTCTTTATGTAAAATTGGTGTTAGACGTAAGTATTATTATTTTGAATAAAAATGTCCAACTAGTACCCATTATTACAATAAGTAATGTAAGTAAGGATTGATTTATGACACGAGTCATATCGCCATTAGATCGCCGTTATTGGGTGAGTATCCAAACGACTGCTCGTATTGCTAGTAGGTACGTCACTATTCAAAATGTTTGTTGCTGTTTTCAAACCGTTGCACGTAGGGGAAACAAATGTATCCAATACGTACACATCTGGTCTATAGATTGTGTTACGTCGAATCGATTTGCTTATTTAAACATGTCCAAATTTTTAAACCCAAAATATAACAGGATCTCTTCTTTTATTCAGAATTCGACTAAATGCATGGAGATACAGTTTGTGTATGACTGTTTACAACAAATAACTTCAATTACGGTCATACAATTGTTTACGACCGGATGGCGTAAAATCTATTTTATAGTGTTATAAATACAGTTACAATTTATTAGAAAATTATATTCGACAAACCACGAAATGTTTATTACTAAATTGTTAACATTGTGTACATAATGTTATGATGTTAAAAATAGAATAATATCCATCTGGACCATAAAGGTAAATAGTAGAGATGTTAAACGCCAACTCGATTATACGATTTGGCTGTTTGTGTACGTACGTACATTAGCACTGAAGCTCTCCTCGTATATAAATGTCTAAACGAGAAGTTACGGCTGGTTCATTATTTCTTTAAAACACATCACGAAGCGGTCTCCCTCGTTCGTCATAACTTTTACGTTTCTTGTGAACGCTCTTGTACCCTCGTCGCATATTATATCGCACGTCTTTGCATTAGATATATCAATTTCTATATCAGCCTATAATTATTTCCGTGTATTGATTGCTCATCAATCATGCAGGCATTTTAGACGCAACGTCTCATGATAGATTACTGAAATGATGGATAATGGTGTTGCTATTGAATTTAGAAATAGCAATAATATAGGGATGTATCTCGGATGCCGTCCAACGTGGAACAAGTGGGGATTCCGTAATCGTTTAATATCCTTATGTTGTGTATATGTGTTACTATAAATCACGAGTTACTCTAGATAGATATACTTATAAAATAATTTCTACGTACCTAGTTATATTTACCTACCTACCTAAGAGATCCATTCCTAAATTTTTATTTGTATTGTATTTAATTATATGTAAATGTGTACACCATAGCTTCTCAATATTTACATTTGCAACATTCATTTGCACTCACATTCTCGTTCATTAAAACTAAACATTTAGGTAATCTGAATAAGAGTGTTCTACAGCTGTTATTTCGCAGAATGTTAAGCTGCGTATAAATTAAGCGCGGCAGCCGCGCGAGCCAATGTTCGACCAGAGTTGTCGTTAATTGGCGCGCGAGCCAAAATGTAGAAATAAAATTTCGTAGAACGCGGCTGCCGCGCGCGGCAGGCGATCCAGGTCGAACACCCCGCGGCGGAGAGCTAGACAAGTTCATTCATGTAAACTAAAAAAAAAAACTTGTAAACTTTTAGCTATTCTGGACTCTTCTATATGACGCCAAAAGTGTAGTTATTTTCCTTTTTAAGTCAGGAATAGGTATATCCATTTTTTTAATTATTTGTACCCACGCATCATGCCTCAACGATTTATTGTGGTAGTGTGAGGAGTTGCTATTCCACAACAAGTCATTAGCGCCATACAATTGAATTAGTAGACGGCACTTTTCGTTGTCCATTTTTACGTATTTGCCGCGCGAGCCAAATCACCAAAACTACACCGTCCCCACTGCGCGCGAGCGAGCGACTGGAGCTCCTTTGATGCGGTCTCAAAAACCGACAGTGAACGGTTCGCCCCGCGGCACGTTCGAGCGCGGCAATGCTCGAGTCGCCGCGCGCGGCAACCCCGTCTACATAGCGCGCGGCCGCCGCGCGCGCCCATGTTCGATGGTTTGCCGCGCTTAGTTTATACGCAGCTTTACAGTAATATCTATTAAAAGCGTCGGGAAAAACCGTTTGAAAAATGACTCTGCTCATTTGCTGTAACTTTAAGTAACTGTGACAAAAGTCGTATGTGTTTTGTTTACGTGGAAGTTTAGCGAGCTTGTTACAGATGTACAAAGCCGTCGCCTGTCGATCGATGTGCCAGATGAGTCGCGGTCGCATCATACAGCTGCTTCGGCAAAAATATCTCCACTCGGCATATATTCGTAATAGGCCCATACATATGTATAGTGCGGTGTATGCGTATCTAATGCCGGCGCTGGTCGGACAAGTAGATAGGTCAATGTCTCGATCCAGATTGAGCGCTCTCCGCCCAACCTATATATCTTATCATGACTGTCATATTATTATATAATTCAAGTCACGAGAAATTTAAAAGTATTTTTTAGAGAAAACGATATACCGAAAATGAGAAGATTAATATGGGATTATATACAACATAAAACATCGGCGCCGCAAACAACGTAGCGTGTTGCTTTTTTAAGTGGGTATTACTGTCTGGAAATTGTCAGTGTGAATCGGAGTTTGAATAGGAATCGGAATATCGGCATGCTCCGCGAGTGACGGTATAGTTAATATTAAACTGCCGCGTATGATATGCGGTAGCCCTGTATCAAGGCGAGGACGAAAATACTCGTCTTGACCTACGTCGCCGGCGCCACACGTATCCATGTTATTTCGGAGACCAATATGTCGTAACAACGGTGTCGATGGACTTTAACATACCTTGTGCAATAGTAATTAGTGCAATTACTATTACCAATGTTCACGTATTGATTTTACACGATATAGTTTTCACGTATTTATTAAACACTGTTTTAATTTAAGCACCTACATTAAGAATGCAAAATATTTTTTGCAAGTTTTTTTTTTAATCCTTGTTTCAAGCTTTACGAACTATAGTAAGTATATATAAGCAGACTACTAACTTAATTCGCGTCAGGCGTGATCTAATTAAACACAGAAACCTGTTGAAATTTCCGACAGTTAGTTGGCACTAGGTGGCCCAGCCGTTCTGTTAATTTTTGTCTATTGTATATTTCACTTTTGTGCCTGTATCGTTAAAGTGTAAAAGTTCCCCTTCAAAAGTCGAAGCACGCAACGCGGCATCATGCAATCGTAAATGCCACCCTCGGGACGGTCACGATCACTGCCAGGATCCTACAGTTTGTAACCTCCTTATTTTTTCAAAATTAATGATCGTAGCTTGCATATTTTATGTACTCACGCAGAAATACACGACATACAAACATTATAAAAGTAAACATTTACACATTAATTGGTAGTGGCCGAACAAAGGGAAAACCTAACATGTGAGAACAATGTTTACGATGGAAGCATCGAAGGATTGGAATGGACGTTTGAGTCACGGTTGAAGAGCCTCTAACGATGTTATGATTGTTGTCGTTGTCATTTTACGTAGTAAACGTTGTTTTGGAGCGTGTTGCGTTGGTGAGTAGCGGGAGACAAACGGGAAGAACATCGCAAGCCGTGCCAAAAACACTGGTCGTGCTAAATGCGGAGGGCCACGTCACGCGTGAGTTGCGCGCAAACTGTCACGCGTCGCCATCGCAAGCTTTTTTCAGTTTCATAATTACTTTGTATTTATCCTTGTCAAGTGCAAGTGACAACGTCTCTATTTGCAGGCAGAATTAAGCCGTTAAATGTAATTAGTTCGGCCAAAGTTTGGAATTGTAAAGGAATATTAGCAAACATTTAGTTTTGCAACCATTACTCATATGCATGTATGCAAATGTTTTGAAGTAGAGACCTAAAAATATGGGTGTCCAATATTATCAAGATTTTTGTTGCTATACAAACATATTATATTATTCGTTATCTCGAAAGTTATGTTTGTTATCAAGATTTTTTTTATATGAAATTTGTGTAAATAATGATATAATTGCCAACACTTGACCCCTCTTGTCAAAATTTGGTAATAAATGTTAGGGATTGATTATATCGTTCAGTCAGCATGATTTATCATTTTTTATTGTTTGTGGTTACAATACCAAAGTGGCATTTTTTTTAAAACCATGACTGGTCCTATGTTCTATTGACTTTCCTTAGAGCACCTAACATATTATATAAAAGGACTTGCAGCACTTATAGACTATACTATGACTCTGGTTATGTATTACATCGTCTTGATTGATACAAACAATTATACAGGGTGTCCAGCAATGAGTGCGACAAACAACAGGGGGTGCTACCTTGGGTCAAGACGGTCCAGACCTACCAAAAGAACACAACATTATGCTCCGCAAAAGTTACTGGTTTCGAGTTATAATTGACATTCGATTTTGTTTAAATCTGATATAATCGTAATATCTCGTACTAAAAAATTCCTATTATGACACTTTTTTACATCAAATTATTTCTAAATAGATACTCTTCGCCTAGCTAAGTCTAATTTATATAGGTACCTAAGAAAAAAGAATGTGTTTAAAAAAATACGGTCTATTTTACTTTGATCACCTGGGTGATCATAGGCGACTCTTTAGTGACCTTTGATCATCCGCGAATATAATCATAGGCGACCCCGATAAAATTATTATTTGTGTATCCTAAAATCACCTCCCAATAAATATGACAAACGCAACTTTAAAAAAAAAATCCTTGGTACATACCTAAGTAACACGTAAACCGTAAAATGCGAAACAAGGTATTTTAACTATGTGAATTCAAACCTTTCTTTTACGGATTTTCACTGTTCGATTTTCTTATTGCTGAACTTTAACCTTCAGTTCTTAGAAATAATTTTGTACAATAAACTTAAAAACTAGCTTGTAAAGTAATAAAGGGTATTTTAGTTCAAAGGGTGGAAATGTAACTTAAGAAACTTATTTTCGTAACTTCTTTTAGCTACCTTCATCAATGCGTTTTACGAAAGCTTTTAATTACTACACATTACCTAAACGTAAAACGTTTTTAGATTTGTTAGATATAGTCGTAGGTACATTCGTGTACACTAATTAGGTACATAGCATTGTTTTAAGTCTCTCGGGACACGGCTTGCCCTGTTTGCTTTACCAATATAAAGTCGCGTAAATAATTATTGTAGGCACTTCAATCGCATTAACCCTATTTACATGAATCCGTACAAACATTAAACAAACCAAGTCTAACGTAGGTACTGTTTAGATTTGTAGAACTTATATGATATTTAAGCGCCACTGTACAATGATTTCGAGCTAGTAGATAGCAGTAAAAAGATAGCAGTAAAAAGGAAAGGTGTTTACCTGAATTCGTTATACAATTTTGCATAATTATTTATTTGTAGATGCACTACGTACCTGATATGAAATTCTGTAGCTTTACTGTTGGCATACCTGAATAAATACCTGAATAAATAAATAAAAAAAGTAACGAAATATACATAATTATTAAATAGTTTGTAGGTACTTAAAATAAACGTGATTATAATAAAATGTAGGTAACATTTGGTTCTTAAGCCGGCTACCCACGGTGCGTGATATCATGGATCACCTCACACCGCCGACCGTGGAATAACATTCGTCCGTGATGACGCAGACGCGTCTGCCCCGGTTTGTCGCACTCCACCGCGAGTTGGAGTATACTTTAAGTCGGTTAAAATTGGGTTTGAATTTCAACACTCACTGCGTGGTGTGTGGCTATCTGTGGTCGTCCGTGTAATATCGCGCACCGTTGGAAGCCGGATTTACAAACGTAGTCTTACTTACCTAGGCAAATTCATTTTTGAATATTTTAATTTCAGTATTGTTGTTTTTACGGGTAACAGTAACAACAGTTTGTGTATTTTTCTTTATAAATATGTCTGTGATAAGTCTAATATTCTGTTTGGCATAAAATTGCAATAAATATTCTATACATAAAATAACAATAGAATTTACGATTTAATCAAAAACAATGTAGTCATGACGTATCTTAAAAACATATTTATTCTTTTTGCATACATAAAGTGAAAATACAGAATAAATTTATACCCACACAGTATTACTTAGCGGTTATTGTTTTGTTTTTGTATAAATTTAGATTTCTAGACCTGTGTATAAATTTTGTTTGGACTTTCTTTGTAAGCTGTAGTATAAATATGTACATAGACGGCGCCACGAAGGGACAGATATTGTCGTAATTGCCGTCATTATTTCTATAGCCACTCGGAATAATTCAAGTCAATTTAATGGACTAGAACATTTTTTCAATAGTCCTTGGAATTTTAAATGGAGTGACTATTGTTTGAAGTAGGGTCAGGTGGAGAAAAAGAAACATGCTTTATTTTAGAAATATGTTTTAGGTTCTTGCTACTGAATGCGAAATCCTATTGTGATTTTGAAAAATACACAATATACCTTACTCTATAAAATTTCTATATTTCAACTCCTAACCAAGTTATTTTTAAAAGTAAAAGTAAAAGACAAAAATTGTTAGCTTGCTGGTGTGCAATAAATCTTTGACTTTGACTTAGTTTCTCTTCCCTGGGTTTTTGGGGTAAGAGAAAAAGTCAACGTAATCATAGGAGCTAATGGCTATAGTTTTTAATTTTTTAAACGACTGTGTCACTTTCCCCTCTATTTAAAGTATACCTAGTTGTCATTTGAAATAAACACACAACATATTCAGTAGTTTTCAAAACAATGAAATATTTTTTTTAAACACGAATTGTCATTTTGGGGCTTGAATTTTTTGGCTTTTATAGCTACCGAGAATGTCGTAAATATCAAACAGAATCAACGCTTATTACTTTTATAACGTTCCTTTTTCCTCGTTCAGGAGTCAAACTTGCGAGGCTTAGGCCTCGTTTACGGAGACGCGGGGCGTCGCGCGTCGTGTGGAGCGTGGCGTATCGCGTGGCGTATCGCGTGGCGTCGGAAATTTTTTCAGTTAACGGACAGTCGGTGCGTGCAGCGGTCCGTCCGTATATGGCAATGTACAATTTTGTTGCGGTGCTTGAAAAGTGGCGGTGCCCGCCGCTGCGCTCGCGGCGGTTCCTCTAGAGTCTAGCGTGTATTAGTTTGTATTTAGCGAGAGATTTGTATTTAAGAAGGGGTGGGAACGTACGTGTTGCAACATGAATGACGAGAAATTGGAACTCAATAATACTATTTCTGCAATACTAAAGCTTTGTCCGTATAAACGCGAGCCTAGCCGTGGGTGTCGCTATGTTGTACCGTAAAATGGGAATTCCAGGGCACAACGTTGCGCGCATCGCCACGATATATCCGCGGGTTCCGCCTGCATTTCAAGCAAACGCGTGAAAAATTGCTTCTCCGTTTCGTACAAACTCATATTTTTGAATTTAATGCAGGCTGCGTCGTACAACGAGACGCGCGACGCTCCGCGTGTCTGTTAACGAGGCCTTAATGTTAGTTTACTATATATACCTACATTGTTCACGTGGAGTGGTTGTGCGTGCTATATTGTTAGGCGGGCTTTGATGGAGCTGATAGTGTTCTGAATAATTATTATTTAAAAGCATTCCTTTGTATTCCCATGCCATACCTATCTTATCGTGTCGAATATTATAGAGTATAATGAATGTAGATACGATTTAGATAGTTTGCCTGATTGACACAGTTTACTTAATTGAGCGTACGTCGCTGAAAACATTTTGGGGGTCGATTACAGCACGGTTTAAGAAAACTGATGTTTTATTTAAGCAGAAAACATGATGCTATAATTTCACAACTCTACGAGGGACATAATGACAGTCGAAACGACATGATTATAGTTTCAGTGCTCGGGGCAGGGGAATGGCGGCACAATTGCGTCTCATTTAAAACATGATGTATAGGTCCCATAATTGGCGCTCGATCGTTGTTCATTATATTCCCATTACCCGTTATCTTCAATAGCCTTACGTTTTGCGTGATCGTTCCATTTACATCGTGTGAATGGCTAATCATCGGTGAAGTTACATTTACTGGGTAATCTTTCCCTGTTATGGTACATGGTATATAGGGTCATTAGTCGTTGTACTCAGGTATTATGCGGGTGTCACTCAAAGTCTGGTATTAAAATGGTTTATTCATGTACACGTGCTCTGGATTCAATTACTGGAAGCTCAGCATAGAGAGGTTGTGGAGGCTATATTAACCGGAACGGGCCGGTGGGCGGCGCGGGCGCGCCGATAAAGGTCAGAGGTAACCAGAACGCGTAGCACTCTGTTACAAATCGGTTGCGCTCTACGCTTCGTAGCACCCCGTGTAACGACCATGCTACGGGTAAACCAATGCGCTTATAGAAAGCTTGAATAATACATATCTAAGTTCAGTAGGTGCAATTGATAGGGGTTTATTCAGTATCGTACTTACATTAAAAAAATACGAACCATGTGTTGCCACAACAGATGGTCCGCCAATCTACATAATGTTGAGCTACGAAGGTCTACGAGGATGATCATATAATTTCTTTTCGTATGGGGTTTTTTATAGCACGATTTATAGATATTTTTTAAGTTTTTGTAGCGCTCTTAATAAAATAACTTATTGCTTTGCCGAGTGTTATACTACAGTAAATTATTTTGCACTGCGAAATGTAATATTTCTATTCCCGCATGAATTATATGTAACAGATCTCCCCAGGCTGCTGCCTCGTTAACTTGGCAGCGGGTATCTTGCATTCGTCTACAATATCTAGCAATGCTATCGCGCGGAACACTCGCGTGCACATAAAGAGAGCAATTTAGTAGAGCTATTGACTCGTAAATAAAAGTATAAGAAGATGATAAAAGTTTGCGAAGCAGCTTTAGCTTATTTACTAGTGGCGGCGGCTGTCCCGTTCACGACTTGAGATCAATACGGAGCCTGTCTCCACCCTCGTCCCAAGCAAGCCTATTAAGCAGCTATGTAGTTCCGTCCTGCTCTTGCCGACACAAAATATAGAAAGTAACAGAATTACCAAACTCATAATGTATTCCGAAGAGTTTATTTATACGTAACGTTACTGTTGTAGGTACCATTTAGTAGGGCTGCGCGGCGGTAGGCCTCCCAGACGGAGTGGCGTCGAGATAATGGCTGGCTCCGGGTATAACAGCGTCACGTGACCTATATTCTTGCACTAAGTATATAGGCCAATAGAACTTTCGCCCGCCACCAGACCCATTACAACTACAAGATGCTAGTTTTGTTCTTATTGGATGGAGCGCTTTGTGGTCGGCAGCGAAGAGAGGGGACATTTATCTGGTTTATGATATTTATAGATTAACATTACATTATGTTTCAACAAATCTTATCCGGCTGCTAAATGTAGTGTTCATGACCGCCGCATTATCCCGGCGACCGCTGTATTTATAGTTAGCTCTGTGAGACAGATAGTCTGCGACGACTCGCAGTGACAGTATAATTAGGTTCACCTTTGACTAGCATTGCACTTAAAAGCTATCGTGCTAAACGGTAACAATATCTACCTTGTTGATTGTGGTAATTGATACGGAAATTTTAATGCACAAGGCAGTATTAAATGTTTATAAAAGCAAGCCCTGGGGTAACTGCCTATAATACGAAGCTTACATTAAAGGCTTATAAATTAGTTCAAACGAGTGAATGATTTGATTTTAATTCCAACAACAAAAAAATAAAGTATAGACTCGTTATAAACTTATTATGAATGTCATTACTTACTTACAGTATAGCAGTTTATGTTAATAAGGCTGTTTGTGTAATGCTTTGGACAGGCAGGAAGGGCGCATACACCTTTTATTTCTTTGTTTTGAGCTGTGCTTACATAACAGGAGAGGCCACCGGGAAAGTACACGTACGGCGAATAACATGACATAAAATGTTTACGACCCCGCATCCGGAACCAAAATATTGTTATGTAATTTCATGCCTATATGCAAATAAACATAGTACCTAAATGCGGCAGAAACACAGTTCATAAAAAATGCAAAAATAGAAGTTTGTCTGAGAATATTGATAAGGGATAAAAAAGAATTGTCAGTGCGTCTGAATCTGTTTTTAATTTTTTATGTTCCCCAATTACTCAAAGAGGCCTGGACTGATTTGAAAAATACTTTTTTACCTAATAATTATGACCACGACTAAAATACCTACAAGTAGTGAATGATTACTGTTTTTGTTTATAACTGAACACCTTTGACATTTAATCATAGGAATTATCTGTGAAACAATAGGCCCCCTAGACAGACTACGCTATGGTCTATTGCGTGGCCGTAGCGAGAGCGACTGTGGCTGGAAGCATTCGACCGTGGTAGACATCTGTCTACATTTTTTGCTCTTTACAAGACCCTCTGTCAAACCCGTAGATATTTTACGACCATAAAATGCTGCTACGCGTAAGTCGCAGTACGCCAATTACCTATTTAGACACGCGAAAATTATAACTATGACTTTTGGTATTTGGTATATCTTTTGGGTAAGGGTATAAAATAATATAGATATGAAATTAAGAATCTCTAAGTTTACCTACTAACTATCATCATGTTAGAAATTAATATAAAGTTGCATTAAATCGTTTTTTAATGCCGGCTTCCCACGGTGCGCGATATCGTGGAGCACGGCTGACGACCACGGACCGAGGCTCTTCCATGGTGTGCTTGGTCCATGTGAGTTTTGAGAATCAATTCTAATTTTAACTGACTTAGGGTATATTTCGATTCGCGGTGGATTGCGACGGACCGCCGCCGACGCGTCTGCGCTTTCACGGACGAGGTTATCCCACGGCGCGCGGTGCGGGGTGATACACGATATCGCGCACCGTGGGAAGCCAGCTTCATCATCATTATCATCCACAGCCTTTGTCATATCATTGCGGGGCATAAGCCTCTCCTTTCACGTGCCGTTCTCTGCGGTCCTGTGCCAGTCTCATCCGGATTCGACGCGAAACTTTAGTAATGACGTCGACCCATCTTGCTCCCGGACGACCGGACCCGGACCGGGACGGCCTTCTTTTGCCTAACTTTAGCCACCATTCGGTCAATGCCTTACTCCACCTGCCATCACTTCGTCTGGCCAAGAAGCCGGCTTAATAAGCGTAAAATAAGTGACAACTCTATTCAAACACATAATGTATTGTGATTAAGCTTATTGTACTCAAATAATAAACACAATTACTTACACTATGTATTAGAGCGATAGCATACGTTTTAACTCTTATTTGTATAAAAATGCAATAACGCACATGCAGTTATAGCCGCCTAGTATTATTACATAACCTTAAACTAGGTTACCTATTTACTTTACAAGTTGAACGGCAATAGCGGAAATGGCAAGTTTTCTTAAAATAGAATTTTATTTTATAAAAGCTACTGTGTGCTCGTGTTTTCCGCTCTTCAAATGTTTTGTACAGGACTGACAGACAGCTATTAAAAATTATGAATGTAAAGCTTTAAATGGAAGACTTTATTATAACTGGAGGACTTTAATTAAAGTATATAATTACTAATTTAATAACATAGTGTTTTTTATCATAACAAACTGTTTAAGTAAGTATGAAGCATTATTGTTTAGGAAGGATCGTAGTGCAGATATTTTTTTAGGAAATATGGTTGTTGCCTGATGTGGCTCAAAAAATGACAAGTGTTTATTTATTGATTCGCAAACAGGAATTCAAATAGGTAAAGGGTAAACAAATGAATGTTGTGGAGGACGTTACCATGATGTCTATTATTAGATTAGGGTCGGTCAGAAGGCTTGATAAGCTCGGGTCGCGGGGCGCGCCACGCGAGCCGGTAATCGATTGCTGGCCGCCCACTCACTCTCAATGCTCTCCTAGTCTTGTACAAACACCCACGTTTTATTTATTTTACTTCGGTAGTTTTATGAAGGCCTCGATGGAATAGTAAATTAGGATCTTGACTTATTTATCCTGCCGTCCTCCCTTGTCATTTGACTGATATGATTTTTGTTATTCAAGTCAAACATCGCTTTTACTTTTTATTGCGTAGCTTTATTATGACCAGACATTATACATAATAAGAAATGAATAAAACTGTCTTCCGTTACTGGAAAGAAAAATATTTTTCATATTAAATTATATTATGGTTAATAAGTAACAGACGGACAGGTGTTATGACATACTTGTTGAGCTTTTTAATGCGGTGGCATATCATGAATAAAATATGAAGTGGTTCTTTATTTTACTACCTTAAACAAAATTGTGTATAAAACATATTTATGGTATTTACTTATGTCAATTATATTTAAAATTGTGTACACTTTTTAGGAAACATTTAAGATACATATTTTAACATTTTTGTTGTTCCATGTGCGTGTATTTGTCCGGTGTTTCCCCGAGTACATGTTGACGTATTTAAA
The DNA here is from genome assembly GCA_932294365.1 of Diachrysia chrysitis. NCBI lineage: Eukaryota > Metazoa > Arthropoda > Insecta > Lepidoptera > Noctuidae > Diachrysia > Diachrysia chrysitis. The sequence goes on from OW028653.1 coordinate 7,771,777, forward strand.
ACCACTAAAGCAGCTATATTCAACGGAATAGCTAATGTAAAGTAACAGGCGATCGATTCAGTTGGTCTGCTTCGAATTTATTATTTAATAGCACTGGCTTTGTTGTATGAACGTAGAGCCTTAGGTACCTACAGGCTAATTTGACAGTATTACAGAGTAATTTTTCAATCGTGGTTTCTTCGGTATATCATTGTCATTCTTTTTGCTGCATTATGAAATTGATGATTTGACTGCCGGGTAGCCGAGTGGTATAGGTCACCACGCCAATTACTAGGTACTGTGCGCGACGTGCTGCGGGTTCGATCCCCGCATGGGACAAGCATTTGTGTGATCCACTAATTCTTGTTCCAAATGTGGGTGTTCTTTGTGTATGTAAATTGAATGTTTGTAAAACCGTCACGACACAAGGATTAAATTCTTTTGTGCTGGAGTCCTAATTTTAAGAAACAAAAATAAAAGAAAATTATAATTTACTCATTGATCTCTTTATAAGTTAAGGTTAAAATGTTCTATTGAATTTTGAAAACAGAAATTAGATATAAATTACCATTGGTTTTGTACGGAAAGTTCAAAGGATGTTATTGACGAACGAAATTAAGATTTTCGTATCTCATCTTTATATTAAGAATACCCAATTTAAATTATCTTTTGGTTACAACTAATATAACTGAAAGGAAGGAATATAAGATTACCTATGCAGTATACAATGTCTAATAATAATATGTGAATGTCATACAGTTTGGCAAAGGCTGTTGCCCATTAAGAGAAGGTACGAGAATTGATCACCACTAACTATATATATGTACTAAATATAATGTTAACTTAAAAATAACGAATGAAAATGTAAATTAGTAATTATGTATTATATGTATTATAACTATAACTATTAGGTAACATGCTACAGAATCTGCTAGTACCTATTTTTTTTCTGTACCAGAATAAGAAATGTAAAATATTGGTAATGAGACCCGACTAGGTATACAACCTACTGAATACGTATTGCAAATGTATCCAGATTGACACTTAGGCAAATTAGAATGTTTCGTATTAAATCAAGTTATATAAATAAAATACGAATAACTATTTAATTATTTAGTATTTTTAAAAGCACATTGATAATCTTCGGTTGGGATTAAGTCAAGTGAGGAAGGTCTAGGGTTAATGTCAAGTTAGGGAAAGGTTTTTGGATATCCACTGGACCGAAACGCAGCCATGTTCTATACACGAAGTAACTCCAGTCAGGGAATCAATATAAGTAGTTTGAATAACATCTAGGTTGGTTACATATGAAGTTCGATGAAAGTATTGAGTGTATTTATATCCCTATTTCCCATTGTCACGCCATAACTTGAGAACCTTCACCGATTTCATCCATATTTTTTTGTAAGTTTATTAATACTTCGTAGAAGGTTCCTACCTACTTACGGAAATAAAGAAAATTGCGCAGAAAACTCAACAACTACTCTAACTTCCCGCGTTTGACAGTTCGCACCTTTAGTGAATGTGAATTTAGCAGACAGCTGTTGCTTATTTTTTTAGATACTGTAATATAAATTTAATGCTAGTAATCTACATATAAAGCGGAAATATTCGATATTTTGTTTGACATGAATTTAAATAATTCTTTCATCTGTGGCAAACTACATTGTCAGTGAACCACATGGCCAATATTCTATTTAAGATAATGGAAGTAAATCTTGCTCTGCTACCCGAGTGAAGCCAGGGTGGGTAGCTAGTTTTAGATATACAAATTTAATAGTGACAACTAAATCGTTTAAAGCAACGAGTTAATTCTAGTGGCCACATAAATGTTAAAGGCTACCATAAATTATACTCGTATGAAGGTAGAGATAGCTCCTGGTTATTCATCATTCGGATACCCGCCGATATAGCCAATGGTTACTGACTTTAAAACAAATCTTTATTGTTTTTGAAAAAGTATGTAAAAATACTCACTCTTTTCTGGTAATATGATCTTCTAATTTAAAAGCATTAACATTTGAAACACAAACAGAACATCAGGTACATACAATTCATATGTTAAAACAGCGCTCTGCGTCAATTAAAAAAGCAGTAAAACACAGTGCTTCGTACTGAAATGATTGTTTCAGTACGAAGCACTGTTTCAGCCAGATGTTTTTGACCGCGTAATAGGGCCGTTTAGGGCGAGATAAAATTGAATTAGGGGAGGTCAAGGGTAGTGAACCACAATAGGAAGTTGTTCACTGAAGTCGACGAAAAGTATGGGCAACATGTAGCGGATGTAGCCCCATGTTGTGTTTGAGATTTTATCGTGTCAGTACCTATTTACCAACCTAAACATGGATATATAAAGCAATGACAAATTAAGCTATATGTACTTAAAAAGTTAGTCACAGGTTTAGATATATAACAGTTTGGTAACTCGATTATATTTTTCAGATTTCAGGGGTACGTGTCCAAACAGTTCGAAGCGGATGAGGCGGCGGCGCCTGGCGCCATGAGCTAGCGAGAATGGGGGGCGAGGGGGCGGGCCGCGGCGCCGCGCGCTGGAACGTGGGCGACTCGCCCCCGCGCGCGCCCATGGGCTTCGCGGCGCCCGCGCACGATGCGCCGCTCGACCGCGGGCTGGCGCCGGCGCCCGTGCCCGCGCCCGCCGGCATCGCCGAGCTGCAGCGCACGCACTCCAGGTACATTTAGCATACTGCTAGATCTATACCTGCCTCCAATCAGAACGTTTATTTGCGAATCAGGTTGCTGTCCATTGCTAGTGCTACTTTGTAGCCTAGTTGGAATAAATGAGTTTTTGATTGATTGATTAAACGAGGTACCTATACTATTTCTTCTTAAAAGAACGTAGGTACTTTTTTAAGTCTCTGAAATGGCGTGATTTTGATTAACACCACCCGTGCTTACAGTCTTTACGCTAACGCAAAAAGTTTACGTGAACATTGAACCATTTGACGATGTTTCAGTATGCAATAAAGCTGACTAATGTCAAAAAGCGTTTTTATCGTACTTATTCAATGTACGCAAAACTCCGGACCATGTAATTTCCTCGCATTCTGAATCACAAAGGATTGAGTTTCCGAGCACGTTTGGGACATTCCACATGAATGGCAACCCTCTTTAGTTATATCGTTTGATAACAATTAATAAGTAAGGAACGTGAATAGATTGAAATTGGTTAAGTTGGCCATTGTCATGACGAAAGGGACGTTAGGAATCGATGATACAGTATGTAACATATGGCGGCCTACGTAATCGCTGCTACAGTATTAAAGAGTTACTATAAAATGAATGTGTAATAAAGTCTACGTAAGTTCGTTTGTTTCGTGTTTAGATCGATGTCGTCGCTACCGCCGGAGCCGTTCATGATGCTCCGCGCCAAGGCGCTGAGCAAGCGGGTCATCATCAACGTGGGCGGCGTGCGGCACGAGGTGCTGTGGCGCACTTTGGAGCGACTGCCGCACACGAGGCTGGGCCGGCTCAGAGACTGCAATACTCACGAGGCCATCACAGAACTTTGTGACGACTACTCACTACAAGACAACGAGTATTTTTTTGATAGGTAATGCAAACATGTATTTGCATCCCGCGGTTTTACCTGTATAGTTCTCGTGAACTTTTCTTTATGTATTGAAATGTCGTTAAGAACAAGTTTTATAAATTTCAGGCACCCAAAGAGCTTTAGTTCAATACTCAATTTCTATCGGACTGGAAAGTTACATTTAGTGGACGAAATGTGTGTGTTGGCGTTCAGCGACGATCTCGAGTATTGGGGCGTAGACGAGCTGTACCTGGAGTCGTGTTGCCAGCACAAGTACCATCAGCGTAAGGAGCACGTGCACGAGGAGATGCGAAAGGAGGCGGAAAGCCTGCGCCAACGGGAGGAGGAGGAGTTCGGCCAGGGCACCTGCGCCCAGTACCAGAAGTGGCTCTGGGACCTGCTCGAGAAGCCCACCACCAGTATCGCCGCCAGGGTAACGTATCGCGTCGCACTCACCAGAGTTACAACCAGATACCAATCTTATTAACCGTGCCACTTTAGCAAAGCTGCCGAGGATAGTTTAGTGTAAAAGAGAGGTACCCAAAGATTAAAGAGTATTTTTTTCTAAATCTAGTTTAATTAGATAGATGCTTTTGTGAATTGTGAGCAAGTTTTAAGTAAGGCTCTTGGGATGTCCATGTGCGCAAGATTTGTACCTATGTCACCAGTAGATAATCGCAAATGTAGTTAATTTTAAGATCAATTACTTAAGAGCACAGATTTATGTGAAATCGTCTCCTCACTTAAGTTAGGTACACTAAGCACATGAAGCACACCTACAGCATTGATATCTGTACATTCATACATAAAACATGTTCTAATGAATGTTCACATTCATTTCACTACTGTAATACATCCTATTTACACTACAAATATTAAGTACATATCATACGTTTATATACTATATTTTTTATTCGGAATGTACACAAAAGGCTTGTTTCGTAATCGTACACCTTTGACTTTGTTACACTTTTTAAAGTATTATTGAATTGGAAGCTTTTAAGATAAAATGCCTTAGGAAACAAGCTTGGTTCCACATGTTTGTGTATATTGATATATGTTGTGTTGTGGTGCATGAATAACATCTATCGCTGGCTCCCCTTCAGTGTTGCAAGTCAGTTTTTCTTCTCGTATTTATGGAATGTGGTGTTGTGTTCCAATTGTTTGTCGTAATATGACCTTCGGCGTAACATTTGATCGCTTTTGTCGAATCTATATTGTGTTGTGTACATTGTATTGTTTGAGCACCTTTCAGCTTACTTCGTAGCGTTATTTTTCTACAATTTCTATTTAAATTTTCGACAACAGCGGTGCAACCTTATGCGTATGTAAGTACCAACTTAATATAATTCACATTATACGTTTTTCTTTTTATGTACCTATTAATAAGTACCTAAGTAAATAACTTTTATATTATAATTTTTTATTTTAAATGCCTATTTAATTTTTATCTATTTACACATGATTTTAGCCTCCCTAAAGTATTATAAATTTAACGATATTGTTTAAATAAGTTTTTGCGCCTGAAATGACTGAATGTCATTTTCATTTCGATAATATGATGATAAACACAACGATAAAAAACAAAATATTATTGAATTGTTTTTGTTTGTTAATAATTACTAATGTTAATAGTAGTAATATACTTAATTACCTACCTACCTACCTACTGCTGTGTCAACTACACTTAAATTGTTTTTAAAAAGACCTTCCAATTATTATTTTTCTTATTCAAAGATTGTAAATCGTTTAACTGGTTTTAAAGCTGTTATATTATGTATTTTTGCTTACCATTTAAGTGCTCCACGCACCCGCTACCGTTACAGGATTGTATATAATTTTTATTACAATATTTTTATAAATGTTCACAGCCGCGTCGATCGTTCTCGATATGGAGAACTTTATAAAAACAAAGCTTAATTGTTGTCGCAAAGTTGCAAACATGGGATGGGCTTACGCGATGTGACCAGCCGCCGCTGCGGCGGCGCCGGAGGCCGGCGTGCGGGGTGGCACGGGACGGCAGCGGGCGCCGGACGCACCGGTCCGGCGCCCGCGCGCCGCGCCCGCGCCGCCTCCCACCCGGCCACGCGCCGCCCGCCGGCGTCCCCTCCCCCCGCCCCGCTCCCGCTCCCCTGGCCTCCCGCTCCGACCCTCTCCACCAGCGCTTCCGCTTCGTGATACTGATCCGACTAACCGAGCGATGCGGGCGATGGACGGACGAGCGTCTTCTTCGTGCCGCCTCCTCGTCCAGGCGCAAACCGCTTCGGACGCGCGTCCGTTCACCCACACCGTTTAATATAGATTACCTACTTAACTACACCGAGACCACACAACACTACTAACATAGTCACACGAATAGATGTTATTTCTACACCAAAATTTAAGAGTTACTATTAAGACATTTTGTTACATGCGATATTGGCTTTGACCGTTACTGTAAATACATGATGACATAATAATACTTATCTGTCTTTACCTACTAGGAACGAGTGTTAAGTAGCTATACTACCAATGTACAAACATGTAGGGGGAGTAGTTCTGTATAAACACTGGCATTTTCTTGACCGATCTGACACATATGTGGCATACCACTAGGTACCGAGGCTTAGTTGCACAGTGTGGCAGCGCGGTGGCGACGAGCGCCGGGCCCTGCCGAGCCCGCCGCTCGCCGCTCACTGGTGCATGCTTGCAGGTCATCGCGGTCATCTCGATCCTCTTCATCGTGCTGTCCACGATAGGGCTCACTCTCAACACGATACCCCAGATGCAAGTGTACGACGACAAGGGCGCGCCCATGGATAACCCGCAGCTGGCCATGGTCGAAGCGGTGTGCATCACGTGGTTCACACTTGAGTACGTGCTGCGGTTCAGTGCCTCGCCGGACAAATGGAAATTCTTCAAGGGCGGACTCAACGTGATAGACTTATTGGCTATATTGCCTTATTTTGTATCTCTCTTCTTGCTCGAAACTAATAAGAACGCCACTGATCAGTTTCAAGACGTGCGTCGAGTCGTGCAAATATTTCGTATAATGCGAATCTTGCGTATCCTCAAACTTGCACGACACTCGACCGGGCTGCAGTCGCTCGGGTTTACACTCAGAAACTCTTATAAGGAGCTTGGATTGCTCATGTTGTTCCTTGCGATGGGAGTACTCATATTCTCCTCATTGGCATATTTCGCTGAGAAAGAAGAGCCGGGAACTAAATTTATTTCCATTCCGGAAACGTTTTGGTGGGCCGGCATCACCATGACCACAGTCGGATACGGTGACATTTACCCCACGACCCCGTTGGGCAAGGTCATCGGCTCAGTTTGCTGTATTTGCGGCGTGTTGGTAATTGCGTTACCCATCCCCATTATCGTCAACAATTTCGCCGAGTTTTACAAGAACCAGATGCGGCGCGAAAAGGCGCTAAAGCGACGAGAGGCGCTCGAACGCGCCAAGCGCGAGGGCTCCATCGTTTCCTTTCACCATATTAACTTACGCGACGCGTTCGCCAAGAGCATGGACCTCATCGACGTCATCGTGGACACAGGTCAGTATCCCGTAGAACACTCGCTTTGCCGCTTGTCCATGTCATGTCTCTCGCTCGTGACTGCACGTTAACTTTTCCTATCTCTCACTGTGCACGCATGCCTTTCGTGCTCAAACAGTGTCTGTGTATTGGATGCAATGAATGTTGATTGTGTGCACGTCGCATCGTAAGCTCTCCGGAATTGCAGACATCTTCAAATCAAATCAAACAGTTCACGTTACATCGCAGCTACAGCTATGTTCACTCGTTGATTGCGGCGAGGTGCACTCAGAGTGTTTTATTCCTTGTCTTCAGGTGACAAGTGCGTCCTCATTGAGGCGAGAGACGACGCCAGATGAGCAACTTGCCACTCTCACACAGTCGTCACACTCGACCCCTTAATATTAAGTCCGTTATTCGGGGTTGAGTCGCGTCGCGTGTAGCTTGCGATGTGCGACGAAGACACTATAATCTAAGGTCGATTACATTGTCAGCGTAAGCCTAACGCTTCTTAGAACTAACAGACTTCTCGTGTGGACTGTCTGATGTGTGTATCCGGAGGACGCTGGATTCTGTGTACTGTTCGTGTGCAATGTGTGTTGTGTAGTTCACGCCGTTACTTTAGTCATGTTTAACTGTTCTTAGTATAAATAAAAATATATTCGGGGATAAAAGTGAACAATAAGGAATACGTCGCTACTCACAGTGGTCTGTGTCTTCAGGACACAACTTGTCGCAGGCGGACGCCACTAGCCTGGAGGGCGAGGCCCCGGCCACCACCGGCTGCTACAAACAGTACGAACACGCCATCGCCAGTAAGCTGCCGCAGAACACTGACCCCGACCAGGTAATTACTCGCTCGCAACTGTTACGGGTACGTCCAACAATCATCTTGGCTAACGTAGGGTGAGTTCCAACTATCATTTAAGTAGATACGTAGTTAATTTACCTGCAAATAAACAAAAATAAAGTCTTTCTATAAACGTAAAAGTTTCGATTTATCTCACAAGACTATTTTGCTTCAGCAATACGCCAAAAACGCCAATAAATAGTACTTAAGCTTTTGCTTTGGACGGACCCTCGTAAAGCTATAGTTTAATAACCTTAAAGCAATAGGCTTACCGCTAACACTGCAGGTAACAGTTTCAGAGCAGCCCTCAGAAAGAGCGTCGATACTCGAACGAAGGCCCTGGTTCACCGGAGAAGCGCTTGCTCATAAACCCTGAACCGACACCAGTAAGATACCCTCCATGATTACGTCATAACCTACTAAAACTCGCTGCCGACACGACAGTAATCATCGTAGAGTTGCCATAGTCGCTTGTTTGTCATAGAACTTCTAAAACGCACACAGATAAAGCCTCGATGACCGTCGGCGACCAGCGATTGTTTGCGAATCATTTCTAGCAAGCGATACAACACTTCGTCGACGGTTTGGTCTGATTCACTACTTATCTATTTTCTAACCTAGTAGAGTAGACAACGAGAATAACTAGTTACTAATGATTTCTCTTTTTCTAGGAAAAGAAGATGGCTGACAAACAGCTTGACTTGGATCAGCTGCCTTCTGAGTTTGAATGTTGTTTTTGCACGTTCAAGGTACTAAGATACTAACGCTATAAATAATATGAATACGTAGCTACCTCATTATTAATGACCTAATTATGCAATTATTTTATTATTTTGATATATATGATACGTTACTAATAACAATGTGTTCATCTAGCATTAACCTGTAAGTATTTACTTACTTATTTTTTTACACGAGCAATGTTTTTCATTCGTAAGTTTGATTTTTTTCGGTTGTTATATTTACAGCTACCCATTTTAATTAGGTACATATTGACACTTACAGGTAATTTCGTTTAAACATTATAGTATAGAATTTTGTACTTTATAGTAGGTATAGAAATAATTACTTAAATATAAATTAGAGAAATAATACTTGTATCTGTATATTACGTCTGTATTTCTTAAAGAACCGATAAATCTTACATGTGATAAATATGAAACTCTCAAATATATGGTATTGGTTGTGCTTGTGTGTTGGTGTAGGGTTACAAAGAGTTCATTGACGCGGAGCAGCTGATGCCGATGGCGACGTCGGACCTGCGGCAGCCGGTGTGCGTGGAGCTGGCCTGCCTGGCGCGCCACCCCGCGCCGCGCGCACTGCCCGAGGCCACGCCCAACAGCCTCGACAGCCCAGGTACTACCACTACACTTGGACAACCTGGACATCTGTAAACAACACTAATGCTTTTACAATGCTACAATATTGCTCATTTTTCCATTTCTTTGCTAAATATTTTCGTCACTTTCAGTTCCGTTGTTTACAGATGTTTTAAAAATGAGATTTTTTTTCAACCGTTTAATCTAGATAATGTTTGTCTCCTTCCAAAGTGTAATCATCCCTTAGACTGGTTACTATCTCGCCCCTTTTTGTTCACTGTTGCAAGTCGTGCACACAACACCGTGTACTGTAACCGTGTGCATTGTTTATTTGTATTGTACGTATTGTGTACGAGTTTGAGCAGCATACCCCGTATGTGCCGGGTCGTGTGCGGCTCCACATGCGTATTATGTCTTACATTACAGATACATTTGCATCATGCCTTACGCACCCTTTTCCTTCAGAGGGCGACATCGCATGCGAGAACGACTCATCAAACTTGTATGTGAATCCTCTGGACGGTAGCGGTAGCGGCAGCGGCGGCGCGGGTGGGGGTGGGGGCGGGGCGCCGGCCGAGTATAACGGAGTGCGCCGGAGCGCGTCTGGGGACGGGAGCGTGTTGTGTGCCAAAGGTTCGCAGGGCGAAGCGTCGCCGCGGGGCTCGCGCGCCAGCCTGGCGGGCGCCGGCGAGGGCGTGGCCGCCGCCGCGTCGCGCGCCAGCCTGCCGCAGCCGCTGGACGACGCGCCGCCCGACGACGCCCGGCCCAAGCACCGCAAGGCCCGCTTCCAACAGGTCAGCCGCCTCGCTGCTCGCCGACACACGCTACCAGCAGTGACCACCGCTACAGTACTCCTGATACTAATTGCATCTCTGTACTACCTGCCCTGTACCGTGTTTGCATGAAGTAGCCGCGATCGACTAACACTTCAAGTTCTGAAGTTGCATGCTTTGAGTCACCGCCTTTTTTATGGATGCTCATTTCAAGGTTCATGTGGGTAACGCGAACATGCTCGTTTGTCCCACAGGACTGGACGGAGGAAGAGAGGAGGCCGCCGAGGGGGATAGCAACGAGAATCATTAACCACCACATACTATTTGGTTTGTCACATTTTGAATACGTATCTACTTTTTTACACGGCGTGGATACCTAACATGCTATTTCATAACATTAATAGAGTACTCTAGGTACTACACTAAGAGGAGCTGTAGGCTGTAGGTAGGTACATAATACACAAAACCGACACAATCAGGTACTTAAAATCAAAATATATGTACGCAATATGCAATTTACTTAAACACTTTCGATTACTGCATGATACAGCTGCAATTTCGACGCACATAGCTTAATTATCTATCAATAAGAAGATGTTACGATGTGACAGGTAACTATAAAAATATAATAAAAACCTACACACCAATTCAGCCCCTTTCGATTCACGTTTCGTTGAATGAATGAAAAAAAGCGGGTATAAGTGAAAACGATTGTAGAGTGCTATACTTGCTACTGCCCGCGTATAGCAAATGGTTTTAATGAGACGACACCATTGAATATAAACATATCTGTTTAACTCTCTAGGTATACAGACGAATAATTGTAAATAAAAATATAACTGAGAATACTCTCCTCACTCACCTTTAATCAATGTTCTGTTACAACTCCTTTCACCGGATTGTATTGAACTATCAAACCCCACTCCTTTTTAGTTTCAGTAACTGGCCATATTGAGTTCCATGTAGAGCAGTGTGTAGCAGGCCAGGGTCACTGAAAAATAAAATATACAGATACATAAACATATTTTTAAATTGTAATTCACATGTTTAGGTACGAATGACTACGATCGCGGCCATTTTAAATACCATATATAACAGCCAGATATAGAAATAGTTAAGTCTTTTTTCACATTGTAATTGACATGTTTAGGTAAGAATGGCAACAAACGCGGCGGCGGCTGGCCGCTAGAGGGCGACTCTCGTTCGCGTTCTATACTTAAGAACAAGGAGTCCCGAGGCACCGACAGCGAGCTGCTACTCCAAGAGACCACCTCGCTCGGTGCCAATGTGAGTTTATACTTCCTCTTATAAAGCATCTTTATGTAAATACAGAAGGCCTTATATGTTTAGAGCAGCAACAATAGAGTAGGTAAATATGAATGTCACTTACTTGTAATGTTCCAGGGAGATTCTGGCAGCGAATCGTCGCCGATAAGATTGAAAGACTTCAAGGGGCAGAACCACAAGGGCGGCAACGCGGAGAGGGACAACCTGGTCTCGTAGTGTGTAGAGGGCGCTTTTGCTTCGAGACGTCACGGCCTGATCTCTAGCCAATCGCACGCCTCGCCCCACACACGACGCGAATGCGAATCAACCTTAATATTTAGAATGCAATAACATTAAAATGATATAAATAATTTTAACATATCATTGGGCGATTGTGACTGCTTGTTGAATAGATTTTCATTTTGTAGAGTTATAAATATTGTAAAAAATATTACTTATTGTAATAATCGTTCATTCCAATCGAAAAGTTGAAGAAACCTATTTGTTAAGTTTTTTTACGTGCAATTATTAATTGCTAATTCTAATGTAAGCGATATAGTTTGTACAGCATAGTTGATGAAAAATGAAGCAATTATTAAAATTAAACATTTTCTGAAATTGTTAAACAGCATTTTATCTTCCCTTACAAGTTACTAGTGCTTGAGAATAATACTGAAATTGTTGAAAGGTGTCTAAATGAAAAAACAATTAGTCAACAATGATATTTATTTGGAAGCTAAAATCTTTTTCTATCGTAGAGTATTAAACATAGAATTATAACGTAAAATTTCCGTTTTAACATTAGGAACGTGCTATATTATAGAAGGACAAATTTAACACACAAATGTCGACCTTATTATTAGACTTTTGCTTTTTTTAGGAAAATAATTCGAAATAATTATCTAAATGTTGATAATATCACAAATTACAAAATGTAATCAACTAACATGACTGCTCTTGAAATACTAATAATTTAATAATGGTCCAAATAATAATACTCAATTTTACATTAACTATTAACATTAATTTTATTAATACTTAATTAAAACGAATAAAACATCGATTTGTATGAGTGATAACAAAATTAAGATATTACAATACTTTGGTTCATGTGAGTACATAAATAAATCTACATACGTAAACTGGATCGAACGCAGAAATAAATTATCCCGATGTGCCCAAAATACACAATCATGGTGAACAGAAAATAAGTTCAGTAAACCCGTTTATCGGCTACAAGGTGTATAATTAGTGAAAAGCACTGTGAGAGAATAGGCTCCCTAAGGCTCTATCGACATTGTAATCTAAAGTGGCGTCGGTCCAGAGACAGTTCGTTCAGCTTTATGGTTTCACATATATGTATATTGTACTTAATAGAAACCGCAGAAAACTAAACCAACTTCTAATATCTTACTTTAATACTTCACAAGACGTAACATACTGCTTACATAGGCACATGGAAAATGAGAACAGCCTTCTTTTAATACATTAATTGTACGTACATCATTATATCTTAATAGTATTCTCTGTACATGCCTATTTAAAATACTTCGATAAAAAACTATTTACACAAACTATTATTTTATAATTTTACAGTAAAGCCTAAAGAAAATTCGGTGTAATCGTGTGGTATTAAAGTAATATATTATAGAGACGGGGACATACACTCGGGCAGTGTGGTAGTTTTGTATAGAAACATATTTACACCCACGAAATGACTGGTCGGAAGCCGGCGAGTGTACACCGCCCTACAAACAATCTCTCCGTTCGCAAGTGTTGCTCTGCTCGTCGTGTAGCCGACACTGGGACACTCCACAAGTCGTTATTGTTACAATATTATTGTTTACCGTACATTACGTCTTACATTGAACACACAGGCACCTTACTTTAGTAATCTTGGCAGTATATCATGGCACGTGACACTTTGTTGTATTTCTGCAGCACTTGATGCCGATATTAATACTCAAAGTCTCAAACATCCACAACTGTTTTAATCAAATTATATTCCCGTATGTAAAAAAACTGTGTCAATTCTTTGTTCATACAATATGAAAATACAATGAATTATTAAATTTAAAGCTTTGAGTAAATAAATATCACAAATAACTTTGTCATTTCAACAAATGAAGCCAAATTGATGGTTCTCACGGGATATAAAACTTTGTTCATGTTCGGTGTGTACCGCTTACGTATTTATAAAAATATCTTAACATCATAACATCCGCGTTATACTGTGTTTAAATACTTGTATCAAATTTGGCTTCGTGTCAATGCATAAAAACAATAAAACAGTGCATTTCTATAAATTATATCAATTAACTAAGTGACATAAAAATCTCTCTTGCAATCTATGCAAACATACTTCACTGTTACGTTTTGTGATTTTTCTATAAACGCAGTAATATAATAAACCAAATCAATAGGTAATGTTTCCGATCACATTTAAAGATTAATCTCACGGAATGCGTAAAGTTAGAAACACATTACAAAGCAATTATTTTAACTTAACAACTAACAGTAAAAATGTAATAAACAATTCCTTTCACAAAGTGCCAGTTACTTTTCCTGTTACGAATAAGGAAAAATATCGGCTGAATTGTCATTATTGTTCGACGGATTATACCCGACCACAACAAAACTGCTGTGGCGGAGGTGACCAAGTAAATCTAGTTACAGACCACTGAAGATCTAGTCATGAGCTGCGTTGGAACTCTTCGCTGGGCTCATCCAGCGGATGTCTTCAGCACTTGTCGCAAGCAGGCCACAGTCACGTACCGGCCGCAGGCACGCAAACACAATCGCAATTAAATATACAATATTCGATTAGACTAGGTATTTACACGGGAATCGATCCGAACCCAACAACATTTACACTGACGTAACCAACTAAAGCACGAACTCATCAAAAATTGACTTTTCACACACAGGTATAGTATTGTAGGTAGTAAGTGGGCACTACCTGTGCCAGGCGATGGTGAGCGCGGTGCGCAGCTTGCCCCACAGCCACGGGTACAGGCCGCCGCCGCGCCACGCCGCGCGCGCCACGAACTTCACGTAGTCGTACAGCCCCCACGGCGCGTGCCCGCCGTTCACGTAGTACACGTACGTGAACCCGTCTTTACACCGCCCCTTTATCGAGTAGTAGTACGGCAGAAACGAGTGGAGACGGAATCTGGGAAAATATTCATGTAACATTCATTCATTTATATGCGCCAGTAGAAACATAAAGATATGTAAGTAGAATCTTATAGCTAGGTTTGATAGAACAAAATGTCGTGTCTCACGTGGATCAAAAGAATATCAAAAAAATACTGTAGCCCAAAAGAAACCTGAGTGGAGGCTTATGTCCAGCAGTGGGTTACATACATACTGTTGACAGGTTTTATCCAAATAACGGATAATGTTATAGGTATATATCCATACTAGTACCTACATACTTTAAATCCGTCTGGCACAATGTTAGCAACAGTGAAAGTGTCTGGCAATTAGAAATTTATATTGTTAAACAGATAGGTACTAAACAAGATGAAAAAGGAATGGTTTGAACTAAATAAACGCAACGAGTCTCGGGTCTTTGACCTATTATAAGTATCCTATGCTAAATTCTATAAGGAAAACCATATAAAAAACCCAGCCATAAAAAAAAACTTTTTTGCGTTGCCATCTCTTATACCACAAGCTCAGTAAAATCTTTTTATTATTGTGATGTAAGTATTAATTAGATATCATAGACATAGAAATTACTATAATATACAAATTTCGTATAATGAATATAAGCGTTAGTAAAGTCATCGCCATTTTTATGTTTACGCACGAAACAAGAGGGAGGTATAAAAATAGAATATTATTGTATCACTGCAAATAATTACTAGGTATGCAGTGAACATAGTATGAATTAAAATTACTACAAACTCTTTATAAATAGGTAATAATAGGACTTAGGTAAGGTTTTAGTAATGATGACAATGACGATGACGATTGCACAATATCTTTTTTTATTACTGGAAAATGCCTAATTTGTTAGTCATTCGTTTAAGTATGACTATACCGTTGTGTTTTTTACGAGAGCCTCATGTTATAAGTCTCAATCTAACGTCGGTAATTATTAAAAGTAAGGATTACCCGATACTTCAAGGCATCTAACATCACCATTGTAATATAGGTCATCGCAAATATGCCTGTAATTCAAGATTCTGATAAGATATAAAATTGCTTCGTTACAATCGATATATTTTTACGATGACTATAATACGAGATAATAATACTCGTGACATTATGATACCGATGTATTACATACAAATGTATTATTTATCTTCCAAATCATGCATGCAACCAACGCATGAATGAAAGAATAAATTACAGTTTGGATTTTTCAATTCAATTGAATATTCAAATTAAATCTAAGTACCTAACTGAATGCTTGATAATGTGGAACAAATGTAGTACCAAAGTTCAAAGCTAAATCATTTGGATAATTAATATTCATGGATTCGTTGATGTAGCAATAAAAAGTAAACATAAACTGTTTCCAGCAGGCTTGAAGGTGTTTCTTTCCTCAAAGCCGAGAAATCGTAATTAGTCATTGCATAACGCAATTAAGTCCGAGTCCTTCTAATAATTACTTGGCCTTGTCAAACACAGTAATTGTACTGTGTAGGTGACCTCATTTCAGATCAATACTTTCTATAACAATATCATACAAATGTAAATTTCACTCTGCAAATAATTCTTCATTGTTGTAACCTAACCCTAATAGGATAATAATAAGACTTAGTTACAATGCCTGCGTGTGGTAGGAGCGGTTTCATCTTTTATGGCATGTCAGAAATGATAATTACTGTAGATACAGTCCAATTATAAAGCAATGTGATACATTGAAAGTTTGGCATAGTTATGAATTTTGTTGTAATGATATTATAAAAGAAGTGTTTAAGGAAGAAATAAGATACTAATTCTTAAAATACAGATAAACTGCAAATCAGTGGTAAAACTTTAACAATGACAGTACTCTTATTTCAATGCAGAAAGGTTAATTATATTTTATATATACTAAATTAGATTGGGTTGTCACGATAAGACTCACCTTCTGTGTTCATAAAAAAGTATGGCTTCTGTGTTAGTGGTGAGTACGTGCAAGAATATGGCCTTGACGCGGTGCTCGTGCGGCGGCTGCGGCATCGGCCCCGAGAGGTGGTTGATGAGCACTTCGAGCAGCATGGTGGCCACACCCGATCGCCGGAACGAACGAGCTACCCCTGCGGCACAACAACAGGCATCATATAACACTTAAAGCTGTACTTGATAGGCCATTATGTTTTCAACCGGCACAATTTATGTATTTATTATTAAACAGAAGGTCAGAAGAGAATTACACCATTTAAGACACTATGAAAATAATATACATGATTATTTAATACAATTTTTTACATAATCTTGCAAAACTTCAAACATTGCTTTGTGCTAAGTTTTAGTCATTCAGGGTTAACAAACATGCTAAGGCAATTTCTGCAAATTAGTATGCTTTAAAAGAGTCAAGGTCTCCAATAAAAACACAATAATTTACCTAATGACAGTATGTATGCAACAAGTGTGTCCTTCGAAGCAAACCATCTTGAGAGTATCCCTCTGTCCTCGGCATTCAATTTTAAATAAGGTTTGATTTCGGCCACAATAAGACCTATTATCTCGCTCTTATGTACAGCGGCTAAGGCAAAAAACCTGTCCGATGAAGTTATGTCCTCATACCATGACTGTGGATATTCTATAGGAAACCAATCCCTGCACAGAGATCTCACCTGAAAATGGTAAAAATATAATCTCATTTTGGCAAATTCTGCATACTACCTTCTAATTATATTAATTAGGTATGTAAAATAAGTCATAATGTATGTATTCATTTTAAAGAATAAATACCTACTTACAATAATTACTAAGAAGATTATAATACCGTATTTCTTAGATAAGGATTGGAATAAAGATTTATTATCCATACAAATATACATATAAACACTTGACAAATTATAGCAAGATAAATTAACATTAATGAAAAAAAACTTGCAAATAAATGAGTAAGTAATAAATTCATATGGGTTTGTTATTTTTTAACAGAAATTTCCACAAATGATAATTGTGTACATAAGCTAAAACATTAATCTTAAAAATTACAGTAGATACCTACTGTTAAAAATTTAATAAACATATTTTGATGAAGTCTTATCTTTATAACTGTTTAAAAAGTCATAAAATAAACACACATATTTTAACAGTAACCTTGTGTAAGCCTTATAAAGAGGTGATAATATAATGAAAACCAAACTTCTATGGCAAGAAGCTATAATCAGCCTGAATTTAGTCATGTCTTGTGTTAATAAGTACTAACCTCTTCTAGGTCATCAGGGCACAAAAAACGCAACTGAACATCTTTTAGAGAGCATTTTGCTTCCTTCGACTTCTCAATAATAACTTGGAAGCCTTCAGAAAGGTACCTGAAATGACAAATTATTATTTAAACTGCACCTGACAATAGCATTGAACGTTCAAAGTCATATATAAATAAAACGAAATACCAAAATCTCAATGAAGCTTAAACGTAGCTGTAAATTTCAAGAAGCTTTTACGGCTGATCAAAATAACTTTTCGCTAAACACTAAAACACGATCATTATATTGGCACTACAAAACAAATAAAGAGTACCTTGCCCGATCAATTGAACAATTTATCCAATTACAGAGTTCAATGAAGACAATACAGGCACAAACCAGAGCGAAACACAAGAATTGGAACCCGATAAATAAATAGCAAAGGTGAATCAAACTTACCAGCTGAACCCAGCCATTCGATAAACCGGCCATTAATACTGTCACTCAATAATCTTCATGAGTAAACATGTTATCACTTCTAAAAACTTTCATACTATTGCGACAGCCAAAACTATAATCACAAACCCGATAACATTTTCCTTTTGACTAAATAAATTTGATTTGTCAAAACCCAAATCGTCAATTTGACAAGTTGACAGACGTTTATTCTGCAATATTTGTTCAGAAATTAAGCCGCGTGATTGCTTTAATAATTATGCTTAATTTGTTAGATAAATGTAAAATTCTATTTATATTATAATAATAAATAGATATCTCATATTGCTTTTTAAATGGTTTTAAGACCGAATAAGACCATAACAAGACCTCTATTTAGCTTTGCAATGTTAAAGATGTATATCGTATGCAGGAACTGAAACGCTATTGTTAATCAGGAATACCAACTGAACGTACAAAATTAAAAATAATGTAATATCGACTAAAATGGCTTTGTGTCTACTATGTTGAAAACCTAGGGGGCATTGATTTTAGGGACCTATCGACAACATTATTATGTTATGTTAATATTTTATCGAATATGTCTACTCACCAGTTGGTTACAAGGTGGTATCAAAACAGTAAATTTTGGTCGTTATTTTAGCCGATAGACAACAGACGTCCTCTGCTGGACACACTTAGTCTTCTAAGCACATAACAAATACACTCTCTTCTAAGTGCATCGACGGAGTACCACGGTCTTACCCCGGTCACTCACATTCGCGCAAACATTCGAACAAGGTTCACGCGCTTTGATACCGACACAGCTTCGAAATGAAATCATTTGAAAATGTCGTCCTACACTTGTGAGTTTGCGTATTTGCGCGAATGTGAGTGACCGGCATTAAGCGCGAACAGTATAATCTCATAAAATAATAATAAAGCTTTCGTAAATAAAGTTAATTAGGTACCTACTTTTCCTGTAAAATGTAGTGAGAAACTTATATACCTATTTAGGTCGTATTCAGGTAAATAGGCAATTAACTTATTGCTAATCCATCATAGTATTTAAGGTAGATAAACTGCACGTGGTGATGGGATGGACTGCTTTAGTCATAGGTGGTCAGGGTCACCACTCGAGCTACTGCTGCGGGGCGTCTTGCAGGCTTTCTCCAGAAACTGGTTTGGTTCTGTTTTTAATTCGTTCTGAACTTGATTCGATTCCTGAATCCGTGATCCAGTTATAATCGACTGTTATCAGCGTTGTTATCTCTATACATGTGACTTCATCATCATAAAGTTTTAAATCTTTGGTTTTTCAGTTTTAATTGAATTTATTTTATCTTCTAATCGAATGTTTCCTGAGAGATCGAGTTTAGTTGCAACTCTTGCCACTGCACGATCTGGCGCTAGTGTCGGGTTTTAGAGTACTAACTCAATCTCAATTCGATTGAAACAGAACTCGATGCAGTCGGGAGTAAGGCCCCTGGCTAACCCCGGTCACTTACATGCGCGCAAACATTCGAACAAATTTCGCGCGCTTTGATGTCTGTTAAAAAACCGAAAAGGCTTAGAAATGAAATCATTTGCAAATGTCGTCCTATACTTGTGGGTTTGCGTATTCGTGCAAATGTGAGAGAAACAAACAAAAATGTCTAGATTGAAAAATATCCTACCTACCTATTTCAAACATAAACTTAAGACGGGAATGACGCCTAAGTATAGAAATGATGAGTACCTACAGCTATATAAGTGTTAAAACGCATTCTGTCAAAAATAACTTAGAGAAAAGCTTATTACTTACCCAATCAATCAAGATACATAAGTAGGTACCTACATATTTGTGCCATGCACTAGCACTTGTTTGCTGAAATCTTGACATGAAATTTAAATCAATATTTGTGAGCGTCAAGATGGCGGGACCAAGTCACCAATTCAAAAAGTATTACATGAAAGTGTTTGTACTACATATGTACTATTTGTACCCGAAACAAAACATTTGTACCTCTAAAGGCAAAGGAAGTATATCAAGACGTCCCTGGTCCCGCCACTTTGACGTCAAAGTAGCGGGACCTTCTGAAAGCGCTACTCTGAGGCAAGTAATTTACACCCGAAGACTTAGTACTACATATGTACATATTTATACTCAATTTTCAATACAATTGTAAGGTCCAAATTAATGTTATGGTATTGAAACATTGATCCCACCAATTTGATGATTGATGTTATCGCTGAATATATATCAAAAACGTTAGAAATCGTGCAAAATCTAATGTAAAAACTTAGTACGTCCTAAGTACATAAACATGGTGTAGTTTTCATGTTAATAATCTAAGTACATCAAAAGTTATCAAGCATTCATCGTTTATCTCTGAAGGACACATTTATGCAGAAATGAAACAACCCAAAATTGCTTTCATAATTATTAAATGTGTTGTTGCACTTACATACAAAATGAATCAAAAAGGTTAAAACGGAATCGACTACCTACCCTCAACTTGTTGTGAAAAATATTATAGCGGTATCGGCAGTTTTCGAGCTCATATTCCTCGAATATAATTGGCAAGTTAGATTGTTACGATGACTTAAAGATGAAAGTTACGAAGAGTCAAACGTACGTTGTGCCTAACTGTTTAATATAATGCGCAAAAATAAGTCTTGTCAAACTTTATTTCTATAATAATATATAAGTCAATTTATCATTAGAACACTAAAGGCAACAGTTTTAATTTGAGTTGAATCAAAATATATTTAATAATTATGAAAGCAATTTTGGGTTGTTTCATTTCTGCATAAATGTGTCCTTCAGAGATAAAGACGATGAATGCTTGATAACTTTTGATGTACTTAGATTATTAACATGAAAACTACACCATGTTTATGTACTTAGGACGTACTAAGTTTTTACATTAGATTTTGCACGATTTCTAACGTTTTTCATATATGTTCAGCGATAACATCAATCATCAAATTGGCGGGATCAATGTTTCAATACCATAACATTAATTTGGACCTTACAATTGTATTGAAAATTGAGTATAAATATGTACATATGTAGTACTAAGTCTTCGGGTGTAAATTACTTGCCTCAGAGTAGCGCTTTCAGAAGGTCCCGCTACTTTGACGTCAAAGTGGCGGGACCAGGGGCGTCTTGATATACTTCCTTTGCCTTTAGAGGTACAAATGTTTTGTTTCGGGTACAAATAGTACATATGTAGTACAAACACTTTCATGTAATACTTTTTGAATTGGTGACTTGGTCCCGCCATCTTGACGCTCACCAATATTTCGGTAGGATTGATGACCACACCACAGAAATTTTGATTACCAATCCTACCGAAATATTGATTAAAATTTCAATTAGTAGGTACCTACCCAGGTACCTACTAATTGAAATGAAGACCATACGCATGGGCCGTGTAGTGTAAATAATCGAGTGGATTTATTCCACATGTGTTGGTAAACAGCGGGTACTTACATTGTAGTGTAGGATTTGATTCCTCGACGTTCCCCAGACGCAGCGATATCGCCTTACACTGAACATGTTCACAGTGTTCACACGACATGTCGCTGTGAGCCCACTTGAGTACAACTGTTTAGTAGGTATAATATGTACTATCCGCCGGAGTTGCGCAGAGAATGCGCTTGCGATCCCGCGACTCCTCACTCCGGCCAAGGGCAGAGACGGGACCGGGGTGTTTTAGGTCGGTTAAGGATTGACATATCCTCACGCCATGCCCTCGGCGTGGGTTGAAACCATAAGATTTTCACCCCGAAAAAAAAAAAGGTATAATACTGTAGTGATGATCAATGCTCGTTCCTTCTCTATACGAGAAGAGGCTTGTGCCCAGCAGTGGGACATTTATAGGCTGGTATTATTATATATATTAAAATACTGTAGTGAAAGTCCAGACTAATTTCGTCTAGAAATTGTTGGAAACCCATTTGTAGTTTTATATTAATCTGTTTGGAACATAAGAAGTTCAATTACTAAAGTAGAGTTACCTACCTACTTAAAGCTTTCGGTTTTGCAAAGATACCATATAGATAACAGATAGGCTCATTTCTCCGATTGTAAATAAACATAATAAACAACACTGTGGGTGGGACCAACTACTTTTCTTTTCAATATTATATGCACATTTTTTATTTTATTGACTGAAAGTCTCGTATAGGTAACCGCAATAAGATTAAAAATATCAAATGTTGATTATTGCTTATTTTTCATAGACGCTCGGTACCCCACCTCTGTACAAGGTAGGTAGATCATGTTTGTACATACATCATAACTTTATCTTGAAAAAGTTCCGCTCAGGACAACCCGAATGGTTTGCTTGGATCGGATATGGTATTTTCAAAAGATTCACTGATTACTGTCCAATATTAATGTAGTGGTAATCCGCACGCAGGAAAGGAACAAAAAATATAAGAGATTAAAGCGTAAAATTGAGCATGCTGCTCCCGCCTCTGTAATTAATATCTTATGTGTGGTGCACAAAAAGTGTGTTAGTCAAAGTATACGATATCATGCGTCCGTCAGTCGGTCCATGTGTATCGTATGTGTAACGCGAGCCGCCGCCCTGCGCACGCGCCTCGCGCTTCATTTGCACTCAATCTTAATATTGCAGCCACGATGCACCATTACAAATATATAACAACCTTTTTTGTACAATGTTTTTGTTTCTGTGGAAGTTTTGAATCTCGGAATTATAACATTAGTCATGCAATGATAAATTAACAATGTTAATCGCTATCAAAGTCTATGGAGTATGGCCTACCGACATATTTAGTGTTCAAAGGATTTGTTTCCTTAATATTTTTTTGTTTTGTTGTTAATTTTTATTTTCCGCGGTAAACACGTGTTTTCCCAACTCTGACATTGGCAAAATCGTTGTCTTCCCGACGACGGAGCCATACAAAACAAAACCTGAACTGAACTGACATATTTAGTCTAACTGAATTCAATAGAAACATAGTAAAAACAGTTTATTAACCGATCGCAGATTAGAAGTAGGCTGTATAAACCAACAGATAGATGCAACTGTATCGACTCCAGGCTTATCGAAAGTCGGTAACATCATAAACTCTGGCAGAGATAAATCAGCCGTATAATATCTCATAAATTACTTAAAGTAGCATAATTACATAATTTGCCGATATGTTTATTGGCCTCATTAGTGTCGGTCGCGAAAAATGCGAGAGTGATAAGATAGGGGTAGAACAAGAGCGGCGTTGTGCGCTGGGGCGGGCGCGACCCGGCCGAGCTGCGCGCGCGCCGGAAGCGGCGCGGGTAGGGGTCGCACGTATCTCGCATCATCCGACCAGTGCCTGTAGGTACTCGGCCACCAGTTCTCAGAAATATTCACCACGTATACGATTAATGTTGAGTGTTTAGGTATTCTTTTTGGACTAACTTATACCACAATTTTTCATATCATGATGACAGGCAATTTGTAATGTCATGTAGGTACAGCCAAAGATTGTCTTTTTTGTTAATGGGCATAGCAAATGACTTACAAGTAGGAGTATCAAATGCATACAGAATATGTGAGTAATTTTATTCGGTGCAATTACAATAAAGGATAGAAAAAATTCTACGACCAACCGTGTTTCAATTCTTAGGGAACCAGAGAAATAAATTCGTAGCCTTGGATAGAAATCAGTAAAACTCACTAATCCAATCATAGAATATGGTAGAAATTCTACGATTTGTGCCATTACTCTTAAATTTAATTTTAATTATAATACATTGCCCATGTAAGATTAATATTAGTTTAGCAGGCAAGAAATTCAGTTTTCTTAAAAACAAATGTTGTCGTGGCAGGAACTAGACATTGCGAGTATTTTTTTGTAGGTACTGTGTGTTGTTTGTGTGCCTGCTAAATGACCAACAATTTGGCATTGTATTAGAATTAAAATTAAATTGAAGAGTAAGGGCACTGATCAAGAAATACGATTTCTACAATTAAGAACCGCTCGGATGGCAAACTTTAAAATAAATTGCGTTCCTGGGTTATGAGATATGGTTGCCGATATACCATCATTCAATTTGATAGATTTTTTAAATATCGCTTGAATTGTAATGTTTTTAGGTAAGGTTAAGGTTCGTGTTTCTTAACTAAAGTTTGCGGTCTCTCACAACTTAAGGCGCTACCTCGAAAATAAATCAAAGCTCGATGGGCGTGGTTTAGCCTAGTGCGCAGGGCGATGCGAATGCATCGGCCGCCGGCGCTCGTCCGCACGAACGGTGACGATTACAGCCGAACCGAGTGCGCGGGAAAGACAACACAACAAGAAATACGCGCTTCTTTGAATTTTTGAAATTTTAGCACACAGGAGGTATGGAGTAAAGAAAAATATAATTATCAACATTTTTTTTCATTTAGTACGCAACTAATGGCAACCGAAAAATTGATAAAACACTTCTATATTTCTTAATACATACATATTAAAAATTATTGAAATTTAATTCACCCAGGCATAGAACAATGATCATGCTTATAACACAAAGAGTTGTCCTGGGTGGGAATCGAACCCACTACCTCCGGTTTAGCTTTCAGGGTCACTAACCAATAGAATTAAAATATATATATATATAAACCCTGTGTATATTTCAATATATAAATGTTTTTTAAATATTGATGTTGTTTATATTTTAGCTAGCGGTGCCCCACGTAATTACTTAGTTCACTATCCCGTAAGACATCTTTTATATTACTTATCGTTATTCTGCTATTATGGGTAAAGACAAACCCAAATTCCGTTATAAATGGTGTAACAAACCCGACTTTGTTTTATAAATAAAGATTAAAAATAACTGAAATCTAAATAAGTTTCCGAAAATATATTTTTTGCTATAGAGATTTTCTGTTCCAGAACTTCAATACATATTTTATTTTTCTGCATTGTTTAATTTTAATTTTCTGTCTATTTCTTTTTTTCTATTCATTTTTCTTACTTAGTCTCTTTTTGAAATAATTGTATAATTGAACAATAATCCACACCTCAATAAAGATAAAAAAAATATTTTGACTAAACTCGGGCGAATTTAGTCCAAATTAATTTTTCACAATCCAAGTGCGACTCTATTCCTTTTCATGCTCTTACGTCTTATGTCTGTCACTCGCGGTAATATAAGGTAGGTACTTGTCAAATTATTGATGTCGTAGTTATATTGTAAAACACGTCGTATTATAAAGAGGCGAACCGGACAAAAACACGTCACTGTCATATAATACGGCCCAAAGCTTTATCGTTATAACACGTCAGATGCGGACGGGTTAAAAAAAAGTTCGACGTGGTTATCGTTTCTGGGTGGCATTCAACAACAAAAGAGGTTCTAACCTAACCTAAATGATGGAATCGCTTGACGAGTAAAAATCTTCCCTAACCTATCTTGCTAACATTTTACTAATCTTATTGTACTAACAATATTGGTTTTTAAGATAATCGGAACTAAGACTTTTTAGCGGCGTATCGACGTTGCGCTGTTTTATTTGAGCTTCAAGTTGCTAAGCCACTTTGTCGAATTAGAAGTACTTGACGAAGTGCTCAATGCGGTGTACTTTATTTCAGCCGAATTGAAATCCGGTTGAACGTGAGGTAGCTGCATTACATCACAGCGATATTTTCTTCACCCGGCGCGCCTTTTTGTAATACGGCGTGTTTTACGATACAGCTGCGACATTGACATAATATCTATGTAGAATTTAAAATTAATCATAAGTACATTTTTGACAGGTCAGTCGGTCTAGTGGTTAGTGATCCTGACTGCTAAACCAGATGTCGTGGGTTCGATTCCCGCTCATGACAAAGCTTTGTGTGAGGAGCATAATCATTTGTTTTGTGTCTGGGTGTAATTTATCATTAATTTGTATGTATTTTCAAATATATTTATCATTTGTATGTATTTTTATAAGATGCCTGGTTGCTTTAATATAGGCTTTGCCTATTTTGGTTTGATTGATATTATTATTTGAGCCTTTTTCATTTGAAAAACAATTCTATCTAGCCTACTAAAATAAAAACAGATATTATGATATTATAGGTACTGTTCACTCACAAGAAAATCTCTCAAAAGTCTATATATATATATTAAACACTAATTGTAATAATTATTAACTTTAAACTTGCTGAACTACTTACTTTTACTATAAAAATAATTATTAAAATCACGAAAATCTGACAGCACCGATCTGCAAAAAAACGTCATAGGTCCGTCGTCGATGAAGCCCACCGGGCATCTGATTTACAAGCGAGCGAAAGTGATGCAATTACTTTTGACAGGCAAAAGAAGAGATGGCTATAGTGTGTATGCGCTCAGAATAAAACAACGTATGTGCCAAAACGAATTTCTCTTTTTTTATCAAAATTAATGAATTAAATAAAAAACTGGTTTAACCAAAACTTAGATATCATTATTCTCTATGTTATAAAGTAAATTTCATTGAATAACTCTTAAGCATTGAGCCGTGATGACGAAAAAAGTAAAAAATTGGATACAACTTTGCAATTTTTTTCTATCGAGAAAATTTCCTTCAGTCGTGTATTCCTTTTGACAGGATCCTAGAAAAAAGAATCAAAAAACATATATCAAAATATAGAATCCCTATGTAACGTCCATGTTAACTTACACTCAATCGAAAAACCACATTTTTTTCAATGTATCACCTTAAAAGCCTCGTACATGTTACTTATACTTAGGGGTAAAACTGGATAGTTGCCCCACTTTTTGAAATTACTTTATATCTCTTAGTACAAAAAGCAAAATTGGATGGTTTATTATCCTCAAATTTATGAAAGGAATAAACATTATCTTTGATATTTCCAGAGTATTGACGATTTTTGAATCTCTAAATTTTAGGACAACTATCCCATATAGGGGATAGTTCCCTACTCCATGTAAATTACGTTTTAGTAGGTATAGATGCACCTTCGAGAAAGAGGACATATATTCCGTAAACATTTTGATCGCACCTAACCTTCCCATGCAATCGCAGAGAGACACACGGTCAACTTAGATGTAGTTATAGAGTCTCTTGATAAATAAATAAAATAACATGCGTTTCATTGGCGAAACTAGAGTAACTGCAATCGATGCAAATATACCCGCGGGGCAACTATCCGGGTTTTACCTTATGCCATTAAATGCAAGACATATGAAACAAAATATAGGCAAAAGTTGTCCTGCGTGAGCTGCGTGACATACCACAATTTTATTGTAAGTTGCCTTGCAGTGATTTGTAAGTATTTTGAATTTAAAATATTGTTAGGACCACTGTTTATTTTATTGTTTTCTTTTTACGACTCACCTGTACTTAAATTGTACGATTTTTTTACCAATGGGGATAATAAAATAACTTAAATAAAGTACCTACTTAATGAATTAGAAAAACCCATTGTAGTGTAGAACGTAAAAAAATATATTTATTAAACAACATTACTGCTATGTACTAAAACTAATTAATCACAACAATAACTTATCCGATATTATCATAGTCACTATTTCACTTAGATATAACTTAACTACCATACTCAAACTTAAAAAGCTTTGGAAATTGAGGAATTTTGGATTGTACCAAACTAACAATACATAATGGATGTAAGTATTCCATTAACATAGGGCTTTGATTTAATAATAGATTACACAAAAAGCTCGAAGTACAAGTTCAAAGTAAGTTATAATCAATTCAAATTAGAAGCACGCACAATGTCGTTTCATAAAAGTACTCTGTGGTCGTTTCCAGAAATAAAGAGATATTATAAAAGATAAAATTTATATACCTAAGACATCTGAGTGACATTTCGAAAAACGGTCCACAATTGGCAGAGAAAATATACATAAAAAAATACATACCTACAGTCGAACATAGAACCTACTTCTTTTTAAAGTCGCTTAAAATATCTTAAAGTGGTAATCCGACTTTAATACAAATGATAAACCATTATTACACTTTACTCTGAGTAACTTAACATGTCATGTATTTTCATTACATACGTACATTACGTAGCTACTAGGATCTTATTTTACAAACTGTTAAGGTGCTTGAAAGTAGTGACTTAGTACCTCTGTCGTGTACCTAATTGCTGAATGAAAATATGGCACTGGTTAAACCATAATAATGCGCACAAACAATTTCTTTTAAGTGTATATCGCGCAAGTAAGTCTTCGCATTAAATATCAATATGTCAGAAATTTCGATAAAATAAACGAAAAATAATAATTTACAAAATCTTTTAACCTATTATATGTTTATTCAGCTCACACAAATTAAACGCACGTGCGCGTCGTTTCGCATAGCACTAAACATGTCTACCCAATTATATTTACAACTGCTGTGTGACCTATTTTTATTTTTTATAAGTTACAAAAAATATGAGCCGACGATAAAATATTTTTGATCTTTTGATAAAACTTAACTACTAAAACGTCATTGACAACGCGAATCATGACTGAAAAAAAGTGTTTCTAGGGGTGTCCTGTGTAGTGTTGCCAGACTGGACACGAGGTATGGGAAGGGTGGTGGGAAGGGAGCTGTGCGCTGAGGGGGGGCGGAGCGTAGTATGCGGGGATGAGGGTGGCCTGCCGCGGCTGCAGCTCGTGGTAGTCCGGGCCGGGCAGGTACTGCTCCAGCTCCGAGTTGTCCGGGGGCCCGTCTGCCAGCAGCGCCGGGGAGATGTCTGGCATGCCCGCGAAGTCTATCTGCCCTCTGTCCGGGGAAGGCTCACGTTTAGGCCTGACTGCTGACGTCGGCTGTGGCTTGCGCCGCCGTGGTTGGTACTTATAATTGGGATACTCCTTTTTGTGTTGCGACCTGAGTTTATCTGCTTCTGTAATGAAGGGCTTCTTCTCGTCGTCGGTCAATCTTCTGTAAAACAATGAAAATATTAATATATACATAACAATCACAAAAGTTTTGCTTCTCTGAATTATTGTTCGGTTGTACGGGTTTCGTTAAAACGATTAGGTAAGAGTACAGAACACGTTGTTCAAAGTTGTTTTTGTCAAACCTGGGAATAAACTATCAAAGCATGACTACAATGATCTAGTTTCAGGATGAATAAATGTTTTTGGTGGATGTCGTTACATTTTGTATTGACTACGGAACTTATTATAGTTTATGTGTGATCTGACACGCACTTGGCTAGTTTTTTTTGTGAGTGACTGGTGAGGATCTAGTGCGCTTGCGATAGCATCGACGCGACTGTTACCAGATGCCGCCGTTCACTCCGGCGAGACTGTTCAATGTAAGCCACTTAACTTACTAGGAAATTAATTAGTTAATTTACTAGGAATTTCTCTTTAGTTTTCATAAAATATTTATTAATACAACTACAGGGATTTAAATTAATACCTCTATAGAAAGGTTTAGCATTTAACAGCTACTTAATTGGCTATTAATATAGATTTTATTTACAACCAAAACGAAAGAGCATCATGAAGTTATTATAATAATTTAATTTGTTTTGACTGCACGGATAGCCGAGTGGTATAGGTCATGCCATTTACCTCTGTGCGCGACGAGCCGCGGGTTCGATCCCCGCGTGGGACAAGCATTTGTGTGATCCACAAATGCTTGGTCCAAGTCTGGGTGTTCTTTGTGCATGTGATTTGAATGTTTGTAAAAACCCCCCGCGACACAAGATTTAATTCCTTAGTGCGGGAGTCGTTTTTAATTAAAAAAAAAATGTAAGCATAGAAAACGTGTTTTGCTGTAATTGTGACTTAGCTAAAAAAAGGCGAACTTTATGGCATGTGATACCTTATTTTTGTTTACTATTTTAGTCTGACAATCAATAGGAATAAATATTAGGGTAACCCGGCACGCTTGTATGACTTTTGACCTTGCTAATCTACTTGATCGAGATTGAATCTCGAGCGGCGAGCGTGATGACATTGTAAGAGAGCTCACCAATCACAACACAGCAATCAGGCTCACTTCACCGACTATTTTCTTTGATGATTCGAGGGTTTAGCCGGTTGCCTAGAGTATGAATAAGTCCAAGTGAAGCATAGAGCAGGTTGTACAGCCGTAGCATCGTGACATAGGTTAACTAGCGACATGACGGGCTTTTTATTTCATTAGGTTCTTAATACCCCTAGGTACATTAAACGCATAGGTCCGTTACCTCACAAATATCAATATGTGAGCTACAAGTAATTAATATTAACTGTTACGTCCAAATCTGAGTAACGATTCGATCAATTTGACATAGTTGGTTTAACACAGTTGCTATTCAATTATTTTCGTAATCTAACCTAAAATCCAACTATGTTTGCAAGCTTACAGAAAGGATTTACTTATAAAGTCTACTATAAAAGTAATTACCATACGTATAACTTAATGTATAATTGTTATCTAAGAGGTATATCCGAGTTAGGTGAACCAAGTGAAGTGACATACACCGTCGGCGTCGGGCGACGCGCTCTATAGCTGGTAAAATTCATACTTAAGTTAGTCATTCTCATCTCGTGTCAAAGCTCGGAGCGCGGGCGCCGGCCGGCCACATAGAGCGCGGGTGGCCTACGACAACTTGCTTTTACGATCGTTGTGCAGCACTAAGTGCTTGTGCCAAATGTTCCAAAATAGTCTTTACTTCAAAGAATTCACAATGGCACATAATATTGCCCTTGTAACTAAAAATTATAAATGGATCCTTGAAGATTAACGTTTCTGTGACCTAATATTGTTAACTACATAGTTTTAGTAGCAATCTTTAGTATGTATTATTTATTATATGTATAGATAGCATTTATGAGAAAAAGATGATGTAACTTTATGATTAATTTAGACGTAGAGTTTATGAAAAATATTAATGATTACATAAGTACACACAAAACCTACTCATAGTCATTACTTTTTGCGAGAGTTTGGGAAAATACTTATCTGGCTCATTCCAAACAAAATACGAAGTACCTACCTAAGTGCTACAGATTGATCTCGGTGCGAATTTGTTTCTCAATTTTCTATTAGAGCGAGCCGTAAGCCGGAACAGTTAGAGATGTTATCGCGTCAGTTAGCGGCGATAGCATTTTAATGAGTAAACAATCGATGCACGCCGCTCTGTTGGATGCCGCACGGCTCACGCGCAGCGACCGCCGCCGACCCGCTTGGGTAAAATACCTCTATACTTTAGATTCATCTGCCTCACTTGGAATTGAGGAATGTAATATTGGAGATACACTTTTAGCGTTTCTACGATTATTGATAGCTATTTCATTTAATTTGGACCAAAAAAATCAGGTGATTACGTGCTAAATGAAATTACGTGAAATGCCTTGGCACGAAATAATGTTTTAACAAAAATTCTATAATTGATAAAGGCAGGATTGACGATACGTTCATGTACGGTTACAAAAAGAAGTGCTTATCAGCGTAAAATCACCTCAGATAAATAGTCCTTTCTCTTGTTTATTTTTTTTTTTTCATTACTATTACCAAATAATGTATTAGGTAAAGGTAATTTTTATTTTTTATTCTGTTCTAATAATGATGTCTTTCTGACAATTTCGGTGACCGTGGCTTCTCTCAACAGAACTTACTATCTTCGCAGATCATTCATTAATTGTTGTGGCTTTATACATTGGTACTATTCCAACTTAAGGGGTTTCGTTTAACTTACTTCCACATAGTTCCCAGTGATTTGCTAAGCTCTGCGTTGTGTAGAGCTGGTTGCTGTTCCGAGAGGCGCCTGCGCATGGCTTGTGCGAACACCATGAATGCGTTCATGGGTCTTTTCACGTGCGTGCGCCTCATACATCCTCCGCCCCTGCAACAACAATATATGTATTATAATATTATCTATTCTTTAAAAAGCAAAAATAAATGACCACTATTTAAGCTTTCTTGACTGTATACTATATAGGTGTGACTATTCAAAATGATATTTAAAAGGCGGTAGACACTCCTATACTGAAATAAATAAATAAGTTGGTAGAACATTTTGTGCAAAAAATCAGAAAGGATCAATCCCGACTCTCTAAAATTTTATATCTATGAATGACTTCCATACTGTTTGGTTTGGTTGTTAATGAGAACTTAAACTTAGAACCATATTGAAACAAAAGTCGATATTGACATAAACAATCTAAAATGCGCACTTGAGCGGGTGCGGCTCAACGCTACTCAAATTGGTTTAGCTTTCGGCGCGCGCCCGATAATTACTAGGTAACTAAAAGCATCAAGCGTCGACGACGAACGACTATAAAGAAAATAAATTACGATTTACCCTTTATGTACCGCGCAGTAAACAGTGCTGCGCATGCGCAAGGAACATTTGTAAACAGGCAAAGTGGCGCGGCCTCACGACTCACGTCATTTTACGCTCGTAAACATCTCTTATTTTATTACTTTTTTATTTTCTAATGCTCCGTTCGGGTTTCCTTGCGATCTGAATGCTGACAATAAATTATGTTTTTTTCTTTAAACACTGACACGCCACTAAAAGTCGATCGATTTCTAACGGATTACTCTCGGGAAGTAATATGAGGAGAAATAATCACCTACCGCTTCGGCGAACTTCAGCGGTTTCCTTGTTTATTACTCAGAACGAGTTCTTATAATGTTTTACATTTTTATTACACATCATTCTAAACCGAGAAATGAGTAGATGCCTATTTTTTGACATTTCTATAGAGTCCTGTTGCTTTGCTTTCATATTTGAATATATTTGTCGTTGAGTACCATTTAGAAACGGTCTGTCTATTCCACAAACCACCGAAACATATACCTATTTATAGTTTTTATTTATTGAAAAGCAATATAATAAAGCTACTTTAGCATAGCACGCCGCAACCTAAGTGTACTGAAGCTAAAAGCATACCTAAATAAGTAAACATGTTTTAGACCATTACAATTTTTCTTGATAGATACAAACGTGATTAATACCGACTTATTTTACAATAGTTGAACAACAAAGTGAATATATTATGTACCTACAAATGCGCGCTTCCTTTTGTATAACAGATAGAGTAGGTACTAGTTTTGGCCGCGACAGGACCCACCGCATGTCCCTCGCCATCTGGTTAGTAACATCGAGCTCCTGACAATTACAGATAGTAAACGCTCCTGCTTTAATTGCTACAAGTAACATCATGTACTTAAAGTGGTGCTTGTGATTTATATGGAACCCTCGTAATCATAAATGTTAGGAATTAATCTATACTTGATGGTACAAACTGCTCTAACAATTAATGGTACAATAAACATGCGGTGATGTTTTTTAGTGCTTGTTGCTGTAAAGTATACGAGTTGGTTTTGATTTACTTTTTTCAGGCATAGGTTTACTTAGAGACAGTCGAGTTGCATAAGTACCCGAACGGGGTCCTGTGCCCAGCAGCAGTACAAGGATTGTACGACGTTAGAAAAAGTATTTAGTTTTATTATTTTAATTATTTGTTACGCATTAACGCATGCGGAGCGAATATTTGTAATTAAATACAAATAATAGAAGGAAAAACAAACCTCAGGCAGGACTCGAACCTGCGACCACTGGCTTGACGCGCCAGTCGCTTTACCAACTAAGCTACCGAGGCCACTGCCTGGAAGTTAGACTTTGTTCTATAAATACAGGTTACACCATTTAGAACTCGAAAACGGGTGGACCGATTTTCATTATCTTTGATTTGTTGGATTCATCTTCGCCTCGAATAGCAGAATTTCTATAAAAACATTGTAGTCGGAAACGAGGACTAATAACGCGGGTGTAACCGCTGACCACAGCTAGTACTACATACAATGGGCGCAGTGATGATACAATTATGTTCGATTTTTCTAGTATCATACTTTTTTTACGTAAACCTGTGTTGAAACTATTCAATAGCATTCAAACGTTTAATAGACATAAGCTTTTGCGCCGTAAAGTTTTATTTTTAAACCTAATAGAGCGCATGTCACAGCGACAAAAAGTTTTATACTCGTGCGCACAATGATTTACAGCCAGATTTCACAGTCCCGTCCGTCATACATGTGTATATGTTTAGGATTTCTTATAAGTGCCACAAGTATTACGTAGGTACCTATATCTACAAGTGCTTTGGGTATTATTTTGGGCACGTGGTTATTATATCCTCGTTACCCAATCTTAGATAAGTATGTTTTTGTTTGGACCGAGACGGTTTCATTCAAGTTTTGTGTTAATGTAAGCGTTACTTTGAAAAGGGCAGAGTTCATGATTGTTATACAAATTAGAAATATGTCAGTCATTAAGATAGAGTTTGGTTTACGGTAGAGTCGACTTTTGTCAACTTTATTTTTTTTAACTACCTATGCGTTTTGGCGTCTTTACACTCTCTACTCATATGCAAAACATATAAAAATGGTACCTATTTAAAGAATTTTCTAAGTTATGGATATATTTTAGTCATCTTAGTTTTACGATATTTTACCATTCATGCTCGGCTGACAAGATCTGATTAACTAATGGTGTTTAAATTTTCGTAGTAGGTATCTACGACGAATTTTTTACAAATTATTGTGCTTATAAGAACATAATTAACACATAAAAATCTGACAATTAATCATTAGATTTCCATGTAACCATTTTAACATGTTTAGAAGCTCTGACTGCAGTAAGTATACAATACCCAAACTCATACATACAATTACTATGACATAAATACTTTACTAACACTGGAAAGAACGAATGTTTACTATTTCTAGTAGCCTCAGATAACTGGTTATACTTTAATACCAAGAGCAGCTCTATCCCAAACCAGTACGGTTTAATTTTGTGGTTTAATGTAACTTCTTAAGTGTGTTCGCCTACACTTGGTCATAGGCAATCGACTACCGTGCCACGTGTAAAATTTAAGCGATAGCAACATCGTTATTTTTATGCTTAGGCATGCTTAGTATTGCTTAGGTGGTATTAGCCATTGTTTAGGAAAGCTCAGCGCCTGAAACAGTGGAGGCCGCGCCACAGTAACCGTGATTGATGTGTCAAAACAAAGATATGGTTACATTAGTTGACGTAATACTAGTACTACTCTATTGTTAAATACTTAACTACAGTACTACGTGTTAGTGTAATAACAATATTTAAGTTACAGTGTTTGTAAAATTCGAAATAAAGTGGAGCTTTAAATATATTTCAAGTCGGTATAGGTGTCCGGATTACAGGGTTACCTCCAAAGCGCGAGCCCACATCGTAAACCAAGTTAATTTTTTTTAACACACTTGTCAGCAGTTCTAGTTTGAAACATCATTTATAGATAACTTATAAATAAATAAATAAATAAATAAATAAATAAATAACTACTAAACAATATTGTAGGGCTATTTACAAGTTGCATAAATAAATATAAATGAACTTTAAAGCATGTTCGCTATGATTTCCGATATTTAATTTTATTACTATTGACACTGACTGAAATGACGCCAACCAACATTCATAGCGATTTTTTTTAAACTAGATAGATACATCGATACCTAATTAATTAAATTTTTGATGTCGCACTTTTTTGTTTTATTTTTTTTCTTCATCCAGAACATTTAAGGGTTTTATAAATGTTCATTATTATTAACTTCAATTTGAATTTTATGTCGTAAGTGATGCCTAGGCTAGGTAGATAGGTTACGTGCGCTTTGAGGCCATTGGCTGAGGAAGTCATAAACAGAGCAGATAGCTGTCATCTGTGACGAGCCCGCCCACGCTATTTCTGCTTTTCAGTGCTGCGCCGACGCAAACGCCCATCGTACTTAGGTATTAGTGTATTATTACACATAAATTTGCGAAAGGAACATACATTGGACAGTTTGCTGCCGCCAAAGTTCATTTGTTGCAGCATTTCAGTTGCCAGATTTACATTTTACCTATTAACTACTTTTGTTTAATAACTGCGACGGAAACTGACTGTTGGAAATTGCAATCGGAAGGTTGAGTTGTTGTAAAATTCGACATAAATACCTATGTTCTGGTCTTATATTTCATTAATTAAAATCTCATCTGAAGTGTTTAACTACCCAAGTATGAACATAAGTTTTGTAAAAACTAAAAAAAACACACTGTTTTGTAAATTTGAAATGGCAGATATTTAGCAACTTAAAAAAACAAAACAAATCACTTCCACAAGATGAGAGAGATGAGATTAGAAGTTTTTTTACAGATTTTGTCCGTAGTTTGCCAATAATAATTATATTTATAAATAATGGATTATTCCTTACAAAAGAAATGTACTTACTTACTTAATTTAAATGAATGTAGTAGTGGTACTAACCGAGCAACTTTGAGCGGTGTCAAAATGTTTACATTAAAAACGACACTAAAATTGTCCCCCACAGACAGATCTTGAATCATTATAAACATCCCCCGACCGCAGTTATCTTTACAGTCGATGTAACAACTGCCATAAAACAATTAATGACGCTGTAAAACGCGACGGTAGCCGAAACATGATTTTCAACAATATTCTACCACTCGACTGAGTTTTATCTCCTAAAAGAATAATTACAAAGTGATTAGATTATGGGCACCTGCACCCATCCCTGGGAAAATTGGTATAATTTATGTAGGGGTGCCGCGTGGTATCAATACTGTGTGATGGAATTCATCAATCGTTCGATTGAAAAGGGGGAAATTTTCTCATAGAATTCGTTGGTATTGGTAAATACTGGGGTTTTATAGAATTATCATGTCCTATATTGCATTCCGATGAAGGGTGAGGGCCTTTTAGATCTGAGAAATGCAAACTTTTAAGTAAGTAGGAACTTACCTACTTCTAGCAAATGTGGGGTGGTTATCATTTTGTAAGTCAACATGGCTATCTTTGGTTTATTTTGAAGTTGTCCGAATACTATATATATACTTACCTAAATACTTGAATATTGACGGATCATCTTTAGAGGCGTATGGCGATTACCGAACTGTCAAATGCCGCAATAGATTTGTATTATTTATTTAGAGTTTTTTACATTACGTATATCTTAAATATTTACAAACTTAACTATATATAAACCCAAACCAATAGAAATATGATTTTAATCTATACTAATATTATAAAGCTGAAGAGTTTGTTTGTTTGTTTGTTTGTTTGTTTGTTTGTTTGTTTGAACGCGCTAATCTCAGGAACTACTGGTCCGATTTGAAAAATTCTTTCAGTGTTGGATAGCTCATTTATTGAGGAAGGCTATAGGCTATATAACATCACGCTACGACCAATAGGAGCGGAGCATAAATGAAAAATGTTGCAAAAATGAAAAACCGTTAAAACTTAAACACGCGGACAAAGTCGCGGGGGACAGCTAGTATTGAATAAATATAACTACTGCAGGACGCATACAGCACGCAGAACTGGAATGTGAAATTTACGCACAGAAGACCCAGAAATCTGGCTTTTTTAATCGTGTAGCCCATATACCACCAAAAGTATGATGTAGCCTAAGTGAAGTAAATTTTCGTTAATCAACCAGTGTAGCGTAAGTCTGGAGTAATTATTATAATACGTTTACATCGTTACTGAAAAATAAATAGAGACAGGGCGTGTCTGCCTACAGATGCGCCCTATTTATAGATGATAAGCAGCTCTGGTTCCGCGAATCCGATCCGATTGGCCCTTACATCCCGGAAGTGGCATGATTCTATAACTTGCCTTTATAAACATTGTCAATTAAAAAGTTTTTAATTCGTTTTGGTAACTCTAATGTTCAAGTTAAGTTGGCATTAGACTTTACATAATTTCAGAAGAATGGAAAGAAATTATTTGTTATAAAGCCGTAAATCATGAATGCATTTAGGCTATGAACGCATTAACTACCTTATAAATTATTATATAATTAGTTAAATAAATAAATAAGTTTATGTAATTAAATACAAATAGAAGAAAGAAAAAACAACCTCAGACAGGACTAAAGTTTCATTTTCTCTTTCTATTTCTACTTAAACTTCAGCTATAGCTAAGTTGGTAAAGCGACTGGTGCGTTCAACCGGTAGTCGCAGTAGTCGCAGATTCGAGTTCTGCTTAAAGATTAAAAAAAAGCTTATCTACTATCTGCATAACAAAAAATAAAAAATAAAAATAAATAAATACCTATGTTGATTAAAGAGAGAACTTACAAGAAATACACATCAATGTTACGTAATGTAAATCTCAAAAAGTAAGTAAGCGCATTGATCAGTGAACACTAACGTCTAAATTGGGACGTTCCTGTATCTTAGACGTTAGCTAAAACCTTTCCATGTACCACAATATTTGATAAAGTTTGCGAATAACAGTCGTACGGGTTATAATATTTGTATTTTATATTATCTAAAACACATATTAAATACACACTAAACAATTTCGGGTAGATTTAGTGCCTCTAAACTTAGTTTTATCTTTCTAGTACCTACCAGAGGCAGGACTCTTAAACATAATTGTAATAAAACAAAAATAGTCGGATAACAATATCAAAACATTTTACAATAAGTCCTTGACTTACATTAGGGGCGATCAATTACTGGCTAGCCATTGGAGGGTGACAAGATGCATGGGAACTCGCAGTAGGTACACATCTGTGTCCACAAAACACTGATAACGTCCACTCGGGCTGATATCAATAAGTAGGTAGTACGTACTGGTAGAAGCTCACCTACGTATGGCTGGGGAGGAACTTTACTGTTGTCTCAAGAATTTACACTGTGAGCCTTTAGATGCTCATTCTTCGTCGTCAATCATTTTATGTTGTGTCGGCCCAAGACCATTACTAGGAGCACTCCATAAAATTAATCATTTATTCAAATTATTGATTTATTAAGTAGTCGCAATCGTCAGCATTGAAGAAACGCCATAGGCACAACTCTATGTGTTACAAACAATTCTCCTTAAAATTTATCGATATTGCAGAAGTTAGGGTTATTCTCTGATCAAGTAAATTTAACCACTGAATAAAAATAAAATACTTATGGCCAACATTGAAACGTCAATCAGTTAAGTTGCCGTTAAGTCTCATACTGTCTCTATCACTTGAAGGTGTAAAGGAGCGACAGATAGACATTTAACAACGTCTCAAAGTTAAGTCGCGTTTCAGTATTCAATAAATTAAAATATGAATCATTTTAAGTCTTACTCTTTTTCGGAACAACAGTTCATATTTAAAAAAGCATCACATTTTTTTAGGTTGTTGTTTGAATTTGCCTTACCCTTTTGAGTAGTGCCTCAGTGTAAGTATTGAATTTACATTTAGTACCTATCATTTATATTATACTACTGCATCACATTTAGCTAACTTTTTTATACATACGTAGATACCGTTTTGGTGGTGAACCGCGTAAACCTGGTATTTCACATTTATGGGCATTATACGCGTCATGTACGCTGATTGCAAGTAGGTTCTATTCACATAACTTCGTCAAATTGAGAAGGCAAACGTTGCGTAGAAGGTATCGCGAATAACGTTTAGCGAGTAGTGCGCTGTACCACATCGTAAGCGCGCGGTAATGAACCGGTGGCCGGACCGGTGCTAACCGCGCACATTACCGGAGCCACGCTAACCACACACACGGTGCCGGCCAGATTACACTCTGTCAATATTTGAAACTATCCCGGTCCGGACGGCCACTCCCGGAACACTTGACGAGATGAACTCAATTCAAACCACTTTATTTGCTCAGTAGTAACACACTGCATTATTTTGCAATCCTCAAGAGAGTCATTGTAATTTTCCATTAACTACAGTTATTTTTTTAACTTATTTTTTTTTCTATAGTTTTTCAATGAACACAATTTTTCTAAAAGTTAGAATTAAGTACTTTTTGACATGAAAATTTAGTATACATAAAATTAAACGATGCGAAGATTTATTAGTATTTTGTTAAATTATCATATATGTGTTGATATAGAATCGTACTAGCGTAATAAGAGCATCAATTAGAATAGAGTAAGTTTCAAAATTAGTATTCCTATATAATTACAGCCTAGGAAACCTACATGTATGCTTATCTAGCTGGCGTTCTCCCTACTCTAGGGACGGAAAGCAATAAACGCCGTCTTATCCTGAACGATGCCGACAACTTTGATTGTAAGTTCAAATGTCAAGATGTAACAAGTGAGACGAGGGCGCGAAGTGGCCACGGTCTTGCGGCTTGTACAAACAGGGGTTGCGGTGTTCCGGCGGCGTGCGGCACCTGTGTGCGTGTTTGCGTGTTTGCGCCCCCACTTACACGGCAGGCTACAATCACTGCGCAAACCCACGGGATGTTTGCCCGCACCGGTGAGATCAACGCAGGCGAGGAAATCTTAATCTGACGCGGAGCTTCGAGCTTTGAACTCACTAATTCGTAAAAACCACCGATGTGTTGGTCTAGAAATTGTATTGATTGATCTGTTTAACTAAGATAGAGAGCATTCGTATAAATTATATAATTGCATAGCTATTTTTGTTATTGTTAACTTAAATATTCTATTGCAAACACAATCATTAGATACAATTTAGAATTGCTTATGTATGATTTTATAGCGTCACTCAATGTAGTCTGCAATATCTATTTACCTGATTGGTTAGTGGTCTCTTTTTATACATAGGTACAATTGAGCAGAAAAAATAAGATTTAAACATTTATTAAGAAGCTTGCTGCAATAAGGCTCAAGTAATTGTACCTAACTTGCTCTTTTCAGATAAACAGAAATCAGAAATTAAAAAACATTCATGTTTTAAAACAACAAAGCTACAAGTTGTGTATCAAATTGTTTAATACCCATTAGATTAAACTTAGTGTTCGCCAAGAATAAGATTTAATGGTTAGTTCGGGGACTCCCTGCCGACGGCTCGCAGCGACAAAGATAAGCGCCCCATAGTGAGAATGTTTGCGCAGGCGTATTATCGCCACGCCATGCGGAAATAAATCGGTACTCTGCAGGAAGGGAACACGACAAATATTGTCACACAGACGAAACTCCTTGCCACTAAAGATTATATTTAGTAGAGATAAAACAGAGGTGTAAAGAATTAATTAGTTTTCATAATGCAGAACCTACTACATCACTGTAATATACTACTTTGTAAAGTTTATTAAGGTACATTAAGTAACTGATACTGAAATGGAACTTCGAACATCACATAACTTTCATCATCTAACAATTGCTGAATAAAAAAAACCCTAGCAGCCAAAAGCCTTAGCAGGTCCAGATAGCGGCAATTAATAAATGCCTAATAGACTGTTTGTTGCAGACTTTACGTCGCCTGAATATATTGATGTACCAAAATACGGAAAGCTCTTCAGAATATTAACGAATTAATTCAAGTCACGTTCATTATTGATGACTTCGATTGATTTCCGCCATAAATTTAATTTGTATCTTACTCTTAATGAAAAATATGTATACACCATGGTATACCAAATGCCTTGTGATATTGTCCAAACCCTCGTGATTAATGGCAACCCCGAATTTGGTAATGAAATAGAATTAACATTTACTTGCAGTTTTCTTTTGGTTTTATTTAAAGTAGAAAAAAATAAGTGATATATTGGTTTATGTGAAAAAATGGTTCGAATAAAAGCCTAACCTAAGGCTTTTATTCGAATTTAATAAATAATTAACTTTTCCAAACATCGAGCATTCACCGTTTTTAAATTGTTCGATCTGAACAACAAACAAAGCCAAGCTTTGCTTGTCTATGTTTACTCCAAGGAGCCAAGCATATAGCCAAACATCGCTACGAACACATACGATCATCCTAGCGTACGCTCTGTAAAATGTTCGTCAAAAACGTATGCTTCACGAAGACGTGACGATAAAATTACAATATGGCTGGACTCAGCTAAAAGTTCGAAACCAATTTACTGTCGTTTCCCTAGAATGGTCGCTAAAACGCTCGCTAGACTAGAATGCTCGCTATAACGTGCTCTTATATTTTCTGAATAATGTAACATTTACTAGAATGCCCATTACAAGTGAATGCTCAAGTCTGTCAGCATTCTTAGGTATAATGCGGTGTTTAGATGAATCCGTTGAGACTGGAAGGAACCCCAATATAGCTTGGGAAAAGGCTAGACAGAAACCTCTTCACTAGGTCATTAAAAGGTTAACTCAAGTTTAAGATACGTAAGTTAGTAGAATTGAAGTCCCGAAAAGGAGCCGATGCAAAGAGCCGACGCAGTCACGCGGCTGATAGGAAATTAATAAACAAGGAGATAACATAGTGCCTATTCAATTAGAGGCGGTAACGAGTACCGTTTTCATGTACACCGCCCATTCGACCCCGGGTCATCATCAGCTAGATTACTCTATCTTATTTAGGTATTTAAGTATAACTAATTACGGAATAATTCATGTATACGGGGTCACTTCAGCAATAAATAATTCTTGATAAACAAATGGGCGTTTACAGCGAATTAATTGTGCTTTTATTATTTATTGTCATTAGGTATATACCACTAGATATATGCGAACAGTATTGTTTATGTTCATTAAAATATGTTTTAGTAAAATAAATATTTTGTATGTATCATCCTCAACTGTTCCACTTTGAGGCACAGTTTAAGTTAATGA
Organism: Diachrysia chrysitis; assembly: GCA_932294365.1. Taxonomy (NCBI): domain Eukaryota; kingdom Metazoa; phylum Arthropoda; class Insecta; order Lepidoptera; family Noctuidae; genus Diachrysia; species Diachrysia chrysitis. The sequence continues at coordinate 7,814,292 of OW028653.1, forward strand.
TTAGGTATTAATAACTCTACTCAGGTACCTAGGTAGGTATTCTTGCTGTCTTAACGTTTTAACTGGTGAACTTAGAATACCTAACTATGAAAGTACGTACCTATCCATATAGGTAGGTATACTATAAAAAACTTGCATCGGTACTGGAATGGGCTTAAAGCCGCAACATTAGTAGGTAGAGACTGACAGAGCTTCAACGGCATTATACATAATTTAACTTTTCGGCAGATATTTCTGAGTACGAGGATAATAATAAATGAGTGAGGACTCTCATTCTGTTCTTTTTCTTAATCAACCATACTTTCTTACTTATTTGTAAAGTTTATAATTACTTGTGTAGGTACCTACGTATGCCTGTATGTATATAAGTAATTAAAAAATACCTACTTAGGTACATAAATATATTGCTACGTAAGTACTTGGAAATATGCTGTATCGGTTATCTGCGTAAATAAGAAAACACAACCTAAGTAGCTACTAAGTTAAAGCTCTACACTGCTCTCCCAAATGATATTTAATAGGTTTCATGAGAATAATATATAATTATAATTATGACTTCTAAAGAGTGTTTTTTTAAATACAATTATGAACAATATACGAAAGTGAAAGGTTAGTACACTAGGTATATAGATTATTATTAAGTGGTACCTATCCTGCTCACGTTCCTAGTAATCTATGCTATACGACCTACAAAAATTATGCTCAAATGCGTAAAAAATATTAGGTAATTGCAATACACAAAAAGAAAAGCATACTTACATAAAATAAGAAAACAAAAAATATTAAAAAGAAACAAGAAACATTAAAACAAAAGGAAATCAAAATTGTTCCGAAAGAGCCAACAGCTCAGCATAATGCTAGCAGCTAGAAACCACTGCCTAGCGCTGATTTTCAGCTGCAACCCCTGAATAGGAGATAGATAGTACCTGGGCTCGCAACAGAAATAAATAATTATTTAAAATAATGCCACCAATGTTTTATAAATGGTAACGCAAAATAATTAAAACCATAACACATTTCTTTTTTTTAATTCAAAACTGCATGTTTTTGTCTAGGTTAAAAAATAAAATTAAAAAAAAATAAATGATCTACACTAATAAAAAAAAACTGAGGAGAGGTATAGTGAGGACCTACGTTATTAAGTTTGGAAGTAGAAGTAAATCCGAGAAAAGGGTAGATACTTTTTACGTTTCAAAGTAGGTAGATGAACTTAAGTTTGTACTATCAAAATGTTTCGGTTACAGTTATTACAGCTTTTATTTTAAACAAATTCGAGTTCAGCCATAGATAGAGTTACGATTCTACGTTTTAGACGCTGCAAATCTTTGTCCGATTTATTATATTTGATCGAAGCGGCAAACAACGTGAAATCTCATTTTTAATTACATCTTAAGTAAGATACTAATTTACTACACAATAAATTCTAATTAATCAGAACAAAAGCTTTTCATCATCAATCTGCGTAACATTCCGTAATAATACGTAGTAAATTATTAAATTTAAAAATCTCTAAGCCTTATTTAAAAATTTTACCTAGCAAAAATGAATTAAAACTGATGAAACTTCATTGAACAATGAAATAGAATAATTTTATAAATAAATATCCGTTGAATTGAAAAAAGTTTCATATTGCGTAGCAAGGCGCCTAGTTGGCGTAGCAAGTCTTGTGGCTAAATTACCCAACTTTTTACTGTACAATTTGCATTTCCCGTAATTATACCAAGTAGAAAAGTGCAGACTGTATGTGAATTAGAAAAAAAAATGTAAACAATTACTCACCTCGGTGGCTGCGGAACTATACTGTCGTAGTTAAACGTCTCCAGTAGTTTTCCTACAGCTTCGTTGATCTCCAGCTTGTCGCAGGGTCGGTCACGATCATGCTCCCAACTCATTGTTACCACAAACTACAATAATTCAAATAATCGAATACCGCGAACAATTTTTTTTAAACGTCGCAAGATGAACGCGCGTGCGGCCGACTCGCGCGCATTGACTATAAAGAGTTCCTTATGCTCCGCGCATAACTATAAAAATGTTTGTAAGAAGGGGCGCGCGCGCCGGTCGCTGATACGTCGGACTTATATTTGTTTACTAATCGATTACTTATTATGTTATTGCTTATAAATGTAAATAAACTTGTAAAATGCAAAGAACTTACATTGTTTAAAATTGAGTAAAAATAGATAGGTACCTATAACCTATTGTTACAGTTTATTTTATATCCAGTTGTAAGTTCTTTTTAAATTAATGCATTACCTACGAAAGTTACAGCTCATTCATATGAAAGTACACAAATACCTATTTTTATTAATATTTCAACAGTAAAATCTTCATAAAACTTCCGAATTTACAAATCAGTGTTCGTAACAAGTTTTCCGAGTTTTCCCTTCAGCGGCTGGAGTGGGCGGCGCACACGCAGCGTAGCGCCGCCTCGCCCCTCGCCATTGGCGCGCTCTGCCGGCCACTCTGACGTCATAGCTCTCGGGTCTTTATCTACGTGCTTACTGGAGAAACTGTCGACCCGTGATGTAAGTTCACGTTCAGTATGCATATAACTTACTATCCATAAAACACACATGTCTCTTACACTGTCTTTCTAACACGATGTTCTTAGATCGCATACTCCTTCACAAATTGTTAAAGTGGTCCTTAGACTTAGTGTTTGTATACAAGGAATAGCCAGATTGAGATAAAGGTGTTGTACCAAGTTCCATGATCGACGTTCTACTAAAACACGCAATTAGTTGCTTATTATTGTACCTACCTTCCACTTCGTAGCAATTATCGCGATCTAATTTTTGTACCCACTTCACGCAATGGAACCGCTAATTAAGTTGTCAAGGTACATGGTATCTACTTGCACTATCGTCTGTCAAGTTAGTATACCTGTGTTTAATGCAAAATGATGATTTATTAAAACCTAGATATTAATAGGTACCTTTATAATTATGTTAATGTGGGTATGGTATACCTACATATATCTAGATACTACTACTTATTCTACAGTAAAAAGTAGGTTAATATCTTTCAAAATAAACTCGCCAGAAAACTTTAGGTAATAATAAATCTGCTACAACAATCTACAGCCTTCCAGGCTTATTGGTACTACCTACTTAGTTTGAAATATCTAGTATTTACCTATGGTATTTTGCGCTATCATGACTTTTTCTCATAGGTAGATTCTATAAGACACGAATCACCTGACTCCTAGCCCTAAGTTGCTTCAGATCACCGAGTAGTAGGCTGCTGACGCATCGCAACAAAAAATGTTTGCTTAGCACATTTGTGACGTAAGGGTCGCAGCGCATTGACGGATTTTGAGTACAGTATACTGCCCGACGTCCCGCTCGCCATAGCACACTGGTGACGGGGCACTGAGGTCGAAGCTCGCCGCAGCGCACTCGCGGAATCCGTCGCGCAATTATACTGACTTTATTTAAAATGTATGAAAGCGATCTAGGCGGATTTCTGCGATGCACCTCGACCCGTTGCGCCTTTCATAATGTGCTCGATCCTTAACGTGTGGAAAATTATAGAACTTCGGTAGGTAGGCAAGCTATTGACTTTAGTAAAATTTTGCATCTACATTATTTTTTACAGGATGCTACGATAATACGTGGCCATATTTGAAATACTGCTTCTGCCCATAGAAATGAACAACTGAAACCATACCTAGACAATTCTCTAAAAAAATATTTGACGTCAAAACAAAATTATCACCAGCTGATCAAAATTAGTTCGGGGGAAGTCTGTTTTTTTTTGTACTTAGTTATTCACTATTGTCTACTTGTACCAAAAGTTGTTCATTGCATGCAGTCTTCTAGATAAGCACCTATGACCACGCATTTCCGTAGCATAGCATTAAGCGTTGGTTATTCCATATTTTCTGTGGGGACTGCGGTAGATTGCAAACGCGTTTTTGCCTGATCCCCGGTAAAAAAAAAGATGCACCAGGTATTTTTAAGTGATAAGTTGGTCGGACAGGGTCGGATAACATAATGTTACCTACCTCTCCATCTTCCTTAGGGCGGAGGAAGCCCAAGGTTTTTTGCAAGCAACAAAAAGGTCAATTCAGTAGTTATGTACCTATCTACTCAACCCATAACATGCATGGTTATTCAGGGACAAAAGCAGTTATGTCTTCCAGGCAGGTATATAATCGAAGTTTCCAGGTAATTTGCCTCGTTTTAAATTTAGCAATATTATAATGGCGAAACTCTTTTCGCTCATAATCTGAAATAGACATACCTACCTAAATAGCTAACGACTGGTGGGTTAACCATTACTTTTGGATATTATTTATGTAATAATTTGTGACTTGAGTTTCTGTCAGCATTAACTTGGTTATTGGTTTGAGTTGCTTGCATTTTATTTGTTACCTGTGGTTGTTTCCGGCCGGCGTTTGACAAATCAACTGACATGACATCTGACAGTGACACAGAGGACGCTGGTTGTTGCTTTGAAGTATAAATCAAGATAAGATTGACACTTTTGGAAAAAATACAGCTATAATTCGTTAGTCGACACATTATTATGCCGAAAACGATTTAAGGTTTAAAATATTAAGGTTATTTCTAAACAATCATATCGGAATAATTCGATAAGACTGTATTAGTCATTAATAAGATGAAAATCGCAGTAGAAGGTTGCGCCCATGGTGAGCTTGAGAAAATATACGACTGTATTGAAACCATACAAACAAGAGAAGAAATTAAAATTGATTTGTTGATCTGCTGCGGTGACTTCCAATCTGTTCGTAATCATGAAGACCTGCGGGCTATGGCCGTACCAGAAAAGTACCAAAACATGTGTTCATTCTACAAGTATGTGATTATTATTATTACGAGAGCAGACTAATTAGTCCTTATGTTTATAGTTTTATACTTTTTTTTTATTTCATATTAGTTTCACTAGTAAAAATTTATAATTGTCAGTAAAATAACAATGTTTCAATGGTTAACTTGGTGACCTGTGATTTATGTATTGTTTATAATTACAGGTATTACAGTGGCGAGAAAAAAGCCCCCATATTAACAATATTCATTGGTGGTAATCATGAAGCTTCTAATTATTTGCAAGAGCTGCCCTATGGTGGTTGGGTGGCTCCTAACATTTATTATCTAGGCAGAGCTGGTGTTGTAAAGTTCGGTGATTTAAGAATTGGAGGTTAGACATACCTAAAAACTTTTTTACTTATGCTTACCTACATTTGTATCCCTAAGTTTTATTAAAGCAATGAATCCGTCATGAAGTATAAATAAGTAAACTATAGAGAGCCCCTAACAGAGTATGAACAGTGAGCACAATTATGAACTTGTGTTGTCTTCAAGGTTAAGTCAAATTAGTTTCAAAAATTGAATGAATATTACAAAACCTTTTATACCTATGTAATTACTATATTAATATTGGAACCATTGATATTTTTGTATGGACATGTTGTTGCATGAAAAATCACTAAACAAGCGAGTACTAAGCTTAAAAATTTACTTACTATCTATTCATGCATACACTCTATGTATGCTTGCTTATGTTTAGTCTAAGATTTACTCATATTGGAATTTGAGAAAACCTGAAAAAACTTACTGTCTTAAAATTAGAGGTAGTTTTGGGGTCAGATAAATTGCTTTTTGACACTTACTTTGAACCTTGAGATAAGTCAATCATACAATAGTCATTTTTTTTGGGAGACTAGTGAGTTTTTATTTAATATTAATTATTTTTATTGTTCTAGGACTGTCAGGAATTTACAAGGGTCAAGATTATTTACAAGGCCTCTGGGAGTGTCTACCTTATACACAAAATTCTTTGAGATCAGTATATCACATCAGATCTTTGGATGTTTTTAGATTGAGCCAAATAAAAGATAAAGTCCATGTTATGTTGTCCCATGATTGGCCTAGAGGTATCACTGATCATGGTGACACAAGAAACTTGTTGAAGTGGAAGCCATTTTTAAGGTAATTCTTATATTTATTATTTACCTATATTGAAAATAAATCTTACTGCTTATAAGAAAGAGATTACTTTCAAGCATGCATCAATGTCTGCAAAACTCTCCAACAAGCATTGCAATCAGTCTAATGATTTGGTTTTTACACTTGCTACTAAACTAACAAAACATTATAAATATAAAAAATACAAACATTATAACAAAAATACATTAAAAATGAAAATAAAATATCACATTGCATCATGTTGTAACAATGCTTGTTTATAAAAAGAAAATAATTTTAGGGAAGATATAGAATCTAACCAGTTAGGCAGTGTACCAGCAATGAAACTTCTTCAAACTCTGAAGCCAGACTATTGGTTTGCAGCACATCTGCATTGCCAATATGCAGCACTTGTAGAACATGAAGAAGGTGCAGAAACAAAATTCTTGGCATTGGACAAATGTTTACCGAAACGGAGACATTTACAAATCCTGGATATCCCTCCTGAGTTTGATGGAGACATGTGCCTGAAGCATGATGTAGAATGGCTGGCTATATTGAAAAATACCAACCATTTGCTAACTGTGAAAAATGTTAATTCTCACTTACCCGGACCTGGAGGAAATGAAAGGCAAGTAATAATTAATATAAGTATATCAAAAATATAAATGTATCTATACACCAATTTACAGTTTAACATTGAGATTTAAATTTCAGGTATGATTTTACACCAACAGAACAAGAGAAAGCAAAAGTAGTTGAAATACTTGCAAATGCAATTATCAAAGAAGATAGTTTTGTAAGAACAGCTGCTATTTATGATCCAAATACTGCAAAAGGTTTTCCAACAGTCCCAATATTAAATCCACAAACAGTAAATTTGTGTGAGAAATTAGGTATTGATGACCCTGTGCAAGTAGTTATGGCCCGGTCAGGCCGGTCACTAAAACAACCATGTGCAGACAATAGTTTTTTATGTGAACAGTCAACACCAACACAAGCTGTGCAAACTCCACAGAAACCAGTTAAAATGTCTTTACAACTCCCTGAGCCAGTGACACCCAGTGAGAGTGATCTTACCCCAAAAATTGTTACTCCAGAGACTACATCAGTGTCGGACAGTTTAGACAGCACTTTTGAATGTACAACACCAATGTCTGCAGGCCCAAAAAAAACTTTTAAAAGACGCAATATTTCTATTTACAATACTCCTGAAGTTGATGAAAGCAACAGCACTGAAACCAGTTCTTTATTAGACTCGGACAGTCCCATATCTAGTAAATTGCCTTGCAGACAGTCTCATGAGTAGTACATAATTTGTCTTTAATTACTCTTACATGAATTAGCCATAGCAAAATTTTATGTAGTATTTGCATTCTTAACACAAAAATGTAAATAATAGGAAAATGTAGTTTGAGGTACTTTACATACCAAGGTAATAAATAAATAATGTATTAGAAAATTATAAAAACCAATTAAGATTTGTTATTAAGAATGATGATATGATAAATGTACTTGCAGCATTAACTTATAATGCCTTTCTATGAGTAAGAGTATTTTCGAAGATGATAGAATTATTATTAAAAGTAAGCTAAATTGCTTTAAATATTGGTAATAGAGTGCAATGTTAGGTAAATCTATAAGAATAAGATATGAAAGATAAACTGCAATACTTCCTTATCGCTAACTGCTAACAGTCATGCATTATAAATTCAAGACATTTATGATTTTTGTAGATTTATATGGCATTTATTCACAAATACTAATAGCTGAAAGACATTTCAATAGCTTGTGAATTATTGTAATGTTATCAAAAATATTATATTATTTTAAATAATTTTTTTATTACCGATAACATAAGTATAGGTACTTATTACTGATGTTAACTAAATGGACTTTTTTAACAACTGTCATTCAACTGTATTGTCTATTTTGTGAATTGTTTAGATACAACTATTGGAATCTTGACTGACATAGCATTATTATACATACTGAATAATCAGTTTTGCAAATAGGAATTTGTTCCAGTGACTAAAATTAAATAACATGGGATTTACTTGATTGTGTTTTTTTTTTATTTTCTTAGTTACAGACTGGACCAGTGTCAATTTTTATTTTTCTTATAAAGGGTTGATGTGATGGGCCTATGAAATGAGAACAATGACTAAACTTTTGACTTGATCTTATTATTCTATTTAATGTGGGTTAGTAAATGCTCTTTCAGCTGTGGCATGTTTTTGGGCTTATATGTACATTGATTACATTGTAGTTCTGTAGCCATCAAACTTTTGTGTAATTCAGAAGACATTTTCTTAACGCAACCATTTTCTTTTAATTCTTCTAATACGTCTGAAATAGATAACCAACCATGATTACAGTTTTTTAAATTTGTTTCCTTAATAAAATAAAAATATTTTTTGCAAAATGATTTTTTTATTACCTATTTCATTTTATTACAAATACTTACAGAGTATACTTAGAGAGTACCAATTTAAAAAAATCTTACAGCTTTGAACAAATTTGTCATGGGTATTAACTTTAGTCATCCTAATTGTTCATTATATTTTCTTATAAGGCCCTCATGGGAGCTATGTACTATATCAGATTTAAATCAAAATATTAGGTCAGTTTAATTTTCAATCTACTCTTAAAAATTACGGTGATTTATTAACATCTTTAAAAGGGCCATAGAGCACCAATGTATAGGGTGTAAAAGTTGTATGCTGGACGTATCCATTTAATGAATAGATTATCGATTATTTAAAAACAATAAAACATTAAATCATACTAACCTGCATATGGTCTAAAAAATTTAGTTGTAAAACTATTGTAGTGTATTTTTGTTTTTAAACAAGGTGAAACCATATCCGTGCTGATTATATGCATGTGAAGCCGTTGCATGCTTGGCACGGCATGAAAGCCGGCCTTTAGTTGTAGCTGCACATCACTTTGTATTTCTTTATACAAGTTATCGAATTCTATTAGAAGATTAATATGTGATTTGTCTAACTTATATATGCTGCTAATGTCCGCATGAGGCAATACCAAATAATGAATTTTAGCTTTTGGATATTTATCTTTTATAACAACAGCTTGTTTATTTTCTTTCACAATGCATTCCGGATCTTTCATAGATTCTAGTAATCCTAAAGACCAATGTTTTGATTTTTTTGTATTTAGGCTTGCTGCCACAGCTGTCGAGCTTCTTTTACTCATTTTTTTCCCCAGTAATTAATTGTTATTCAATATTTGTGATAAATTTCAAAATTTCAGTTTGTATCGTAACTTTAACTCCTTACTGTCAAATCAATTATGACAAGAGTGACAACAATTTCACTTCAAAAGTAGGTAATTATATTAGTCTATGGTACAACATGACAAGTGACCATAAAATATACAGAGACAAGCATAGACTACGCGCATCGCTAGTAGACGTCGTTTTGCCGTGAGCGTCAAGATGGCGGGACCAAGTCACCAATTCAAAAAGTATTACATGTAAGTGTTTGTACTACATATGTACTATTTGTACCCGAAACAAAACATTTGTACCTCTAAAGGCAAAGGAAGTATATCAAGACGTCCCTGGTCCCGCCACTTTGACGTCAAAGTAGCGGGACCTTCTGAAAGCGCTACTCTGAGGCAAGTAATTTACACCCGAAGACTTAGTACTACATATGTACATATTTATACTCAATTTTCAATACAATTGTAAGTGCCAAATTAATGTTATGGTATTGAAACATTGATCCCACCAATTTGATGATTGATGTTACCGCTGAACATATATGAAAAACGTTAGAAATCGTGCAAAATCTAATGTAAAAACTTAGTACGTCCTAAGTACATAAACATGGTGTAATTTTCATGTTAATAATCTAAGTACATCAAAAGTTATCAAGCATTCATCGTTTATCTCTGAAGGACACATTTATGCAGAAATGAAACAACCCAAAATTGCTTTCATAATAATTATTAAATATATTTTGATGAAACTCAAATTAAAACTGTTGCCTTTAGTGTTCTAATGATAAATTGATATATGTATATAAATTGATAATAAATTTACGAAGAGTCAAACGTACATTGTGCCTAACTGTTTAATACTTATATGCGCAAAAATAAGTCTTGTCAAACTTTATTTCTATTATAATAATAAATTTATCTAATGATAAATTGACTTATAGTCAATTTATCATTTTTCACAAGAATAACTAAAGGCAACAGTTTTAATTTGAGTTGAATCAAAATATATTTAATAATTATGAAAGCAATTTTGGGTTGTTTCTTTTCTGCATAAATGTGTCCTTCAGAGATAAACGATGAATGCTTGATAACTTTTGATGTACTTAGATTATTAACATGAAAATTACACCATGTTTATGTACTTAGGACGTACTAAGTTTTTACATTAGATTTTGCACGATTTCTAACGTTTTTCATATATGTTCAGCGGTAACATCAATCATCAAATTGGTGGGATCAATGTTTCAATACCATAACATTAATTTGGCACTTACAATTGTATTGAAAATTGAGTATAAATATGTACATATGTAGTACTAAGTCTTCGGGTGTAAATTACTTGCCTCAGAGTAGCGCTTTCAGAAGGTCCCGCTACTTTGACGTCAAAGTGGCGGGACCAGGGACGTCTTGATATACTTCCTTTGCCTTTAGAGGTACAAATGTTTTGTTTCGGGTACAAATAGTACATATGTAGTACAAACACTTTCATGTAATACTTTTTGAATTGGTGACTTGGTCCCGCCATCTTGACGCTCACGTTTTGCCGAGCGTAAGCTTTTAGCTGTTATTAGGTACTACGCTTTACTGATTTGTGATTTTCCGTGCGACGACCGACGTTTATGCGAAAATATACTTGGTTCCGATATTAATAGGGTAGTATTTTTTGACGCTATTTTTACAGATTTTATTAGTTAAGTTTAGTTTTGTTTAAAGTGTATATATAGTTAAGTTTGTAAATATTTGAAATATACATTGTGGGTAGTATTAGGTTTTAAGATAGTTTTTCGGCGCGCTCTGTCTTGACACTAATTTTATGATTTTACTGCGCGAAATGCGCACTCTATAGTTTACTTGTATTTTCTCTAAGCTTGGTACGGAGTAATATTATGACTTGCTTTTCGCTCGTGATGTGCAGTGCTTACGAATGAGTGATTAAATAAACGAAGTAAAGTCACAAAATGTATTTTTGGTCCATCTGATTTTATTTAAGGTCTTAGCATTGTTATCTTACATTCCGACAGAATAATTTTGTTGCCATTGTTCGTTTAAATAAAGTTTAATAGCTTTACAATACATAAAATTACCACTGTTTGTAACAATATTTTTGCGCGCTATTATTATTTTAAATACACGAATTTATGGTTCGTGTTTGTTCGTCCAAACCCTGTTCTAAAGATTATGATTCCAAGGGACAATATTATGCAAAATTATTGTGTTCATTTTGATATCAATCTCTACCACAGTCTTGTACTCTATAAATTGGGTATGTCGAATAAAAAACAAAAAAAAAATGATTTATTTTGGTTTATTCCTAAATTGTATAATAAATTATTTCTTATAAACTAATTAGTCTATGTTTTAATACTATTTCATGTGACAGTCATGACTGAAAAAATTACTAAGTATTCTGCAAACAGTACATACAACTTGCGATTTTTCAGTCATAAGTTTAATATACTATGTCTAATCAATAAAATAAATTAGGTAATATTTTCCTGGGTAACCTAGACTATTTGATTAGATATATGAAATATATATATAATCAAAGCCTAGACTATGAAAACAATTTACTTATATTCAAAAGTGTTTTAGAAGTAATTATACGTTAAGAATTGATTTAATTGGTATGTTGATATTTAGCTAAGAATACAGTTAGTGCTTCGGCGCTATTCACAATCTCCTATGTAATTTAAAATCTAAATAAGTCACAATAGATACCTACCTATGTAATTCGAATCGAAACGTAGGTACATACTTTTAAATTATTTTTCTCCAATTGTAAAACTTAGTAGGTAATTAATTTCTTGGAATTGATTTACGATCTGAAACATTTTAGGAGTGTTAGTGCTTTCAAGGAGTCTTAATTTTAAATAATTATGTTAATATCACTGTACTGTTGGTCGGCCAGTATATCCTGAATCAGGGAGTGAGTGGTGTGCTAGCTCTCTCAGAATCTGCTCAAATCCTTTCCCTGATGGAGATTGAAGGCTATTATTTTTCAGCATCGTAGAGTTGAGCTTCGTAGCTAAGTAGCACATCTGAAATAAAACCTTTAGTTTTATTTGTGAAATAATTCTGTAAAGGTACGTTTAAGGCAAGGTCATTTAAAAATATCGTTGTATCTGTTATTCAGACACAGCGACAGGAGCAATTTGCATATTGGCTCAGTATTTTATAAATGGTTTTTCAAAAATTTATAAGAAAGTAGTTTTATTAAGAAAATTATTTCTAAAACGGACCACAATTTAATTGCTTGTTTGCTGTAAAATTGGTATGGATTAAAGCTATTTTAAATCTGTTTTTTTTTTTTTACTTACTAGCAGAGCGGACATGAACAGCAGAGCTCCTAATGCGACTGCTACCATCATTGATGTCGCGCATGTTGCTTCTAACGGAGTTCTGTGGAACAGCTCCCCGGGCATTACTACTGAATACTCCAAGTTTTCTTTGAATCGTGTGAAAGGAGTTGTGGAGTTGTCAGCTACTAAAGCCGAACTCGTGACGTTGTTGTTGTGAGACGCCTCTGGCAGTGATCGTCTCCGGCGACCGTGGCCTAAAAAATGAAATTTATCGGATTAAGTCATGCAGAGACATAATAACTTAGTCTTGCAGAGTTACAATACAACATGCGCCCAGAAAGAATACGTTCTTTGTCTATCAGCACCATAAAGATCCAAACAAAAATACCTTAACTATTTATCACTAGATACAGTTTAGTCACGCGTATGACTCGGGATCGATCGACTTGTTTCGGACCCAATAAGAGTCCTTGAGAGGGGATTCTAGTCCCGAGGAATATGAAAAATTGGTATTTGAAGAAACCTGATTATTGCCATTGCACTACGCGCATTGCATTATACTACTACCCTTGCGGAACGGACGACTACAGCTCAGTCTAATTATTTTAACGAAATCCTTGACTAAAAGACGTTTAGTATTCCGCCGTTTTCTTCTCCAAAACTGGATTGACATAAATCTAAATTTAGAAAAAAGGTACCTACCTATATAGTGTGCCCTCTTAATCATAAGCCGCGGCAGTGGCGGTGTCACTGGTCGAACAGTTCGATTCGCGACACCGCCGCTGCCGCGCCGTGTAGAGAAATAGGTACGCGTTAGTAAACCAAAGTAGTAGTGATAAACAATTATAAATCGCGAAAGAGCCTCGAAAATACCTCACGAAAGTTATTATACAAAAAATACCTGAAGGTTCAAAAAGGTCCAAGCAGTAGTCAGGTTGGCAGTCAGCGGCGTCCATACATGCTTTTATTTGAGAATGAATCCAGAGTGTTGAGCGCTCCTTCATTGAAGCAAGGAGGAACGCTTCGAAATCTAGAAACACCTCGTTATGCCTTTCCCTGTAGCGAGCCGGTTGGTGAGGTATAATTGAAGCAAAGTCCCGATTTCTACACCTGTTGAAACAATTAATCAATTATTTATTTCATTAATCATAGTGTGTTCTAGATAGAAGCATACAAAATTGCGATCTTGGTATTTCTGATAACGACTCTTCTTTGGAACTGTATCGACGTTTTTCAATTATCACTTCTTACTCTCGGACTGAACTTCGGATACCTACTAGTTCGAATTTTAATAATAGGTATTACAGTCGCCTTTTCTTAACTTTTTTATTAAGCGTATAATCGATTTATTATAACTAGTTTTTACAGAAGATAGCAACGAGGCAAACAAAAGTGTGTTTTTTGCTGTACTTGCCCGTCTTTGACGAGCAGGACGGCGCCCGGCGCGTGCGGCCGATCAGGGTCAGGCGACACGGCCACCTCCAGCAGCTTGATGTGCCGCCACGCCGAGTCCGGATTGATGCGCGCACGCAGCTGTAGCTTCGTGCCGATCGGTACAGCCTACATAGTTAAATTACCCATTTTATAAAAATAAAAGTAAAATGTATAAATTTTTGAAAATTTAAAGAATAAACGTGTTGCACGGCCTTCTTTTTTGTATATTAGGCCTGTTTCCTATTTTTTTTTTAATGTCCGTCTTGTAGATTAATGAATTTTATTGGACACGTATTTTTTCTTTTTTCTTGCAAACAAAAAATGATCAAAATACAGAGAACGGAAGGTACGCGTGACGTCACTCCTCGCTACGATTTTTAGCGAGGCGTAGCGTCATAAGCCCCCACTCCGAAACTTTAAAGCGGTGTATCTTTGGATTTTTTTATTGTTTTGATAAAACAAAAAAATACGTGTCTAATATTTTTTTATTATCTAACTGACGGACTAAATAGATTTTAACTTTTCATACCCAGGAAACATCCCTTTTGTCCGTTATTTTTAAGTAGGTAAGTAGGTACCTACATAATTTTTTTTGAACAGGTTAATAATTTCTCTTAATATTCGTTTTATAAATGGCTTTGGCTTGCAGCGTTTTAAGGTATTTGTAGAAACTGTCGAATTAACTTCCGTGAGATAATTTATGGGCAAAAGTTGTGACTTATAGGATAGGTATAGAGTCTCAGCTGTACGCCTAATAGAGATAACAGCAGAACGTACACCAGTTACCTGGTCTACAGGCAAATCAACGGAGTGGTTGGAGTGTCGGGACACGGGCGGCGCTTCCTTGTACAGCGCCACCTCGTACTCCAGCCGGCCGGGCGTCTCCTCTACCACTCCCGATACTCTTGCGCCATGTGGACTGAGGATCAAGTTAAGTAATGGTAAATATTGTACCTACACAAGAGCTATTTTGAGTTATTTGGTATTCTATCTTATAGTACAGTTAAGAAGGTGCCTTCTTAACTGCAAGCTTTTATAAGGTATAGATGTTTGAAAAACTAAACTTACAAGCTTCCAGCGAACCCCGCCGCTTTGTTCTCAATAATGGTTGGCTCGGGTGGCTTGCACATGATAATCAGCTCTTGGTCCGATTGCATCACAACGCCCGGGAACTGTGGGAACCATACTCGAACATGCACGAAACCCTGAATGAACATAAAATTATAATTATGTCATATGAACAACAATAAAACAACCCTATAACCTATTTAATGGTTTTAAACAAGTGCATTATGTAATATGTAACTTGTCTACATGCACAGTCGGGACCACAGTACAATTTTCTTGAAAAATTTCGCTCATGATTAGCATTATAGATACATAAAAGACGATATAGACCAATTCGAACTATATAATGAGAAAGCACTAAATATTTTAGACTAACAGAAATGCCAGCCAATATTTGCAAAACTTGTCCTTTATTAGTACCAAGGGCAACTGTCGAATGTGTTGTTGCATTTGTAGTCAAACGGGTTAACCAGTTAGGTAGTCGATAGGTACCACTTATGTGGGTAGTTCCCCAGCCCCGCATAATATTCTTAAATGTCAAAGTATTTAGAACACTACGAATGCATACTTAACACATACCATTTAGATACTTAGGTACCTATATGATGTGAACGTAATTCAACGAAAAGAAACAATCTAAAAATATTAACTCAAACATGGATAAAACTTGATAAAACCATGTAGAGCTTCCGGTAATCTGGTCGTCAACTCGCCTGTCAAGCATCATATTCTCAATCCGTAATCATTATTATCAGCTCTATGGCACATTATATTACCGTTTTTCACATACAGCAGCGACATCTGATAAATTTATGTCTCCATGATTTACACAATGCGTAAGAGCAAAAACAGTGAAAAGATAATTGCCTACGATATTGTTACAAGATACCGCAGTTTTCCGATATCTTTAACCTAGAACTAGATTGATTGACACAATTATTAGAATGTATCTAGCATAGTCTAGTGCATTGTATTCAATCGATGCGTTCTCGTATTGACACGTGTTTTAGATTTCTCTTTACCTCAGAGGTGTACCGGTCTCAGATGCCGTTTAATAATATATCAGCTGACTGCCTCGTTGTGTGTAGACCACTCGCATACTTCTTACTGTTAGTAACGGAATACGTTATTATCTTCTGATGACAACAGCCAGTGTGCTATGATTACCTACAATGCGTCTGATTTACGAATCTCGACGCTTACCCGACGAACAATAGCACTATTTCGCACGGTAAGACACCCAAATAAAACTCTTTGAAATATGCTAACGACACTATAATTTTTGAATGCTCGCCGTGTTACATGGAAGCTATAATTTAACGACTCGAAAATTTGTTAAAATTAGAATATCTGATGGGCAGGTAGCTAAAGTCAGCAATTTTTTTGTAAATTTGACATGTATGACATACATTACGCGTACAGTTCCAAGCTAAGGATCAAATCTTCATTTCGGTCTATTGCATCATAGACTGACCTTTCAATCGCATTTTACTTACATTTCGTTTAAGCACCCCGCATCTTGTGAAGTCCGTGATCCGTAGTCTGTACAGCAGTCCTGTGGGGTCCTCTGGCTCGGGCCTGACTTGGCAAACGGGATCCGTCACAGGGTCGGTGGCTCTGTCGTCGGCGAACAACGGCGCTCCACGGAATCCTTCCGGCTTCCTCAGTAGCGCTGACACGGAATCCCGCAGACCAGAGCCACCGCTTGCAAATGTGCATTGGATATCCGTTACTGTGAAAGATGGGAAAATGATATACTTACAATGCAACGATCAATTTACGGAATAATCCTACCTGATTATGGCTTACATCTTTGACTGAAAGATAAGAGGTTATGGTAATTATTACTTTATAACCATGTACCTGCCAAACATGTAATGGTTTACTACTACATTACCATGTTTTTATAATTTTACAATGATATGTTTCTGTCAATACCGCGTCAATAATATGTGAGCCATATCAATAGATCAAAGCATAAACATAACATGTAACTATGTATTAAAAAAAATGCTATCGTAAAATTCCCAGGCTAGGAGTTTAATTGAGCGCAGAATGCTGTACTTATCTGTACCTGAACCTATGCTTGATTTCAAACTTTGACCTTGAAAGTGACTATCAAAGTGAAGCCTCGACACAGATATCAAGATCTAAGTGTTAAATATTAAGAGAATAAACAACGGTAAACACTTACCATCGTAGTCTTGTGCGAATGCTGCCCGGAACTGTAACAATGAGCATTCAATTTGTAGGAAGGAAGACTAACACGCTATCAAACAATTAGGAGGTTAATTGGATGCAAGTATTGTTAGATACTTACATATAAATTTCCTTTCACATTGTGTTCGCAAACACTTTGGTGCTTATCATGACCACATCAATGTGGAACTTACCGTAGAAGTACGCGTGTTTATCTTAATTAGGCTGTTGATCCTTACCATTGTTTTAATGTTGGTATATTAACCAGATTAATGTACTTACAAGATATGTTACTAATGATGGTTCATTCGCGGAAGCTTGGAACAGCCTGATATTTGCCGATTGTCATTTTTTTCGTTATAAATGTCAAGAGCTTTATCATACATAATTATTATACCTACATTATTTAGTTAAAAGAATCCTCATAAGTGTATGTAGGTATTTAAACGATAAATTCTCATTTAAAGTTCATTAAAAAAATATAACTATCTCTAAATGTCTTGTGTTGTTGACCCTAATAAGTCTGGTGGAGAAAATTCTAGAGGTATAATAAAATGGGCGCATTACTTGGCCACAATTTTTTGCAAACCAATGTTGATGTTCTAGGAGGCATATTATCGATAGTGGATAGTATCATAAGCGAAGATAATTCTAGAAACCAGTTTAATGATAGCTCAGGGGCTATCAAAGCTGACCACAAATAAAATGTTTGCTATTATCTTACGGAAAAGCTGGCCTGATGTCGATTTTATTCTTTTATTTTTAATGTTTTACGTGATCGTGATCGAATGTTAGACTGGATTTATTACAAGTATTTAAAGAAAGTCCGTTACATAAAATTTGATTGGAAAGTTAAATAAAAGCTATTTTGTACTTATTAGACAAATGGACTTCCGGGAAAATCATAAAAGTATTCGTGTGTCCTAAGTCGTGCACCATAAAATGATGCATTTCAGCGGGCAAGTATATACCTAATACGTTAAAAACTGCTAGATAGCTTTCATGAGGACAGTACAGTACGCCAAACATTTCACATAAAACAATTGTTTTGTGTCAGTTTAAAAAAAAGCGGGTATAAATTTATTCCATTTTGAACTTTGTAAATCTATTTCTTGAAGTATTCGTTTGTGTACTAACTACAGAGCTACATAGTTAGTTAGTTATCTTTAATTATTTTGTTGCTGCTGATTATTACGTACTACTTACTACTGTTCTGTGATTACGTATGACAGTGTCAGTGAGTCGTTGGAGGCGCTGCATGTCGACGTGGTTTGGTGTGTAGATAGATAATTAGTGATAAGATTTTTGTTGTAATTTGTGTTACTTTACGAGGCTCATTTGGCGCACCAGCGCAAAAAGCCTGTAAATAAATGATGCAAAAAAAAAATATTTTTCATTTATATAGGTACCTATGTATCTATGGATTAAACCGAATATGAGTGTGGTTGTGGTTTTGGAAATGAAGCGAACCATACCACATCATTTGGTCCGTGAACGTGAGGTCGGTAAATACGGCGTCGTTGAAAGTAAGTCAATTTTATAGAGTTTACCACGGTTCATGCTTCAACTACTTTGTTATATCGTGAATCTTTTAGTGTACATTGCTGAGTCAATACGAATATTTTAAATCTCTTCACCTTATAGGTACTCAATGGATAGTACCTATGTTATAAAAGTGTCGGTCATGCATCGTTTTCGGCGAAGTACGGGGGTCATTCAGATGACCATTGGCACAGAACTTCGTGCGGAAACGTTGTCGGGTCCAAGATATTATCTCTAACTTGTATGTAAATATCGGTACAGACTGTTAAACGGTTTTTTTTTCTAAAACGGTTTTCCTCTGATTATTGGGCGTGAAGAGTTGTTTCGGGGAACTAATTGATTCTGTGTTTCAAACGGTTTCGTTACAGCAGCGTCTGCTTGAATGTTGATCAAAAATGTATTACATTACCCATTCCAGCAGGTGGTTTTTACAATTATAAATAGGTAAGTACTTATTATCAAATTTAGGTAATTACTTTATTAGATTATCAGTAATTCTACCTTAGTTCTTCCTATAGAGAGATTATATTAGTCAAGCTGATTATAGCCAAAAATCATTTAGCTACTAGGTACACTTACCCACTAACAAGGCATTTACATACCTATTCGTTATTCGTATTCATACGCAAGAAATTCATCAGATTTGGGTTTTTCATTCCTATCATCTTATTTAAATTATAATGCCATGCTTTGAGAGCATTTGTGGTACGGTACGCTTCTCCAAAAACAGACCACACTTTTAAAAATTCTTCACGAAGCCGCTGTTTTTCCAAGTATTTTATGAATTCTGTTGGGCCTGTATCTTTATTATCTCCGTATCGGGCAATGTTGTACCCATCCATTGACTATTTCATTAATTGTTAGTAATGGTAAAACCGCACTAAGTTGTGAATTCGTCAAATTTAATTCTTTACTTTTTTAAAGATTGTTATGTTGCATTATTTTGTTATCACTAATGGAAATACAATAGGAATTGCTTTTAGGACCACTTTTTCGTAATCTAGTAGTCAACAACATGTGTGTTACTGCATGAGAATATACTGTTCACAACGAGTCACAGTACTCACTCGGTATGCGACTCGTTGGGAATAAACATTAAACGATCTCCTATCTAGCAATAGTGTTACTGCTTAGGAGTTCTAATTACCATTTTTCACAACAAGTCACACTGACACGTTATAGTGTTACTCATAAGGAACAAACGACAAAAGTTCTCCTATCGAGTAAGTGTGACTGGTTGGGGTATTTTTTACAATTATTCCGAACCAGTCACACTGTGACACGTAACAGTGTTACTAGATGGGAACTTTTTTAATCACTTCCTGTATGTATCTGAAAGACAGGTAAGTAATCAGCTTTTATGAAACCCCCATCAAAGATAACAAAATATTAAAAGAAAGAAAATATAGATTTTGTTTTTATGGAGACACAAAATACATATCAGGTGTTATGTAGACGTCATCGGCAGTAAACCATTATAACATATTCAATAAAGAAATATGAAACATTTGGTACGCGAAATCAATTTCTCTCAAATTAAAAGTAACATGCACTTGAGACTTTTATTCCGATGATTAATATTTCAATTCGTTTAATATTCATAGAAAGCCAGAAATATTTAAAGTCGTATGATCTCATACCTATGAGAATAATTATTGTAATCAACGTGGTTTTCTAATTACTATTTAGTCAGAAGCCCCAGATAGAAAATATTGCTGTTTTACCCAGGACTTTAGACTTGCATACGGATTGTAGTGTAAAACCTTGGTCATTGTATGTACATAGGTAAATGACCAAGGTTCAAGCACAACATTCAAGCACATATGTAACCAAACAAGTTTGATTAACACTATATCTTATTCAAAACAAACCACACAATTTATGAGAGCATTATGAACATATCCAAACAATAATGAATATAATAATGAGTTAAGTGAGAGTTCTAAACGATACTAAAAAGCGCATGGACTAAATGATTATAGTTTCCGACATCATCACCATTAGTTTTCAATATTATAACTCTCTCGTAATTACGTATACAGTGGAGTGCGGAACTTTCTTCTTATAATACGTCTAATCAAGTCGTTTGCAGTATCTAACAAATTAACACTTCCTTAATTTCGAGATTAGATGCGGACGTTCAGTCCCACGGTACCTTATCGTATTCCCAGGCCAATGATTGTAACTCTAATTGCCGTGTTAAACAGCTCACGTATAATCACTAGGTACTCAGTTAAGAAAGTTATCATTTTCCGTTTTAATTTATGAAATGCAATTATTATAAACGGGTTGTATTGTCGGTAATAAACAATTTAAGCTTTTTTGTTTGGTGTTGAGAATCTTTCAAAATATTGGTAGATATGCTTTTGACAAGACTTGTACTTCTATTAATTAAGTCTAAAGTTTCGTGATGAGGTTTTTTTTTTATTAAGCTACAACCATGTAGCCTAGTATAAAAAACCCTGGCATGCAACCATGTAGCCTAAAAAAAGCTGTATGGCATACAAATGTTAATTATCGATATTTTTATAGAATGACCTAACATGTATACCTATTTATTCTAAATATAGATTATTAGATATCTTTTGTCCTCATCTTACTAAACGTAATTTATTTTAGCGACTTTCAAAGAACATTTGAGTTTTCGGATCAAATAAGTGATTTATGTTTAGCGTCATACCTATATTTTTTGGTTGTTTTCATATGTAAAGTTCTTTAATCATACTTCCTTACAGTAGTTAGGTACATTTGTCAGATTATATGGCACCTAGGTACCTATCTGTAACATCATAGGCATACCTATATACTTTTCGATTTAAAATCTGTAGCATATTCTTGATAAGATACTAGGTACTGGAGTTCATCCAAAGCTTGCTGATATTAGGACCTTACAATAATTATTTGAAATATCATCTTTATCTTTTAAAATAAAGTAGTTATAGGATGAGATAATTTATTGTGCAAGTGTGCAACAGATTTTATTATATCAAATCCAAAGATTACCTTGATTTCAAACGTATTAAAAAAAAATGTTGGCAATGGAAAAGATTACACAACCGTTTTCCGCAACAGCTTAGAAAAACTGAAAAGCTATGATCGTTATTACGTAAGATATTCAACATTGATCTACATATTCACACTTATTCTATGCCTGCACCTGTGAAGCTCATCTACCGTTTATCCAAGATCTATTTGCTGTCAAGATTAATGTTTATTAAGACATTTTTATGGGAATAATGCACTATTAAATTCAATGCAGTTACGTCTGGTTGGAGCGGACACTGAAAGCGTGCACGCAGCATCTAATACAAGTAAAGCACGCATGCGCAGATCAGACGATCATCGATCCATCGGTCGATCGTGAGGTGAGTAACCGCTATAAAGAAGTTATTACAATTGTACTTTCGTGGTACATATTAATTTGATTTGATTCTTTGTGAGGTTCATTACTTTATTAAGTAGGTATCTAATTATGGTAGTAATAAAGATGTAGCTATGAATTCTTATTAATTTTACGGTGTACTTAATTTAAATTTAATGATAGACAGCCTCTGTTATTGTTCTGATTTTAAAAGCATTATTTTTAGTGCTATTGTACACCATAATAACATCATTAATGCCAAACAAATCAGTTAGCCAAATTGTATTATTTATCAACTTGAATTAGATATAGGCTGACAATAAAACCTCTGTGCAACGCCCATAGCTTGCTTTATTTAATAAATAATATTTAAAAACATCTTAATTTTGTTAAAGAAGCTAACTAGTTAATTTTTAGCTTCAATGCATTTAACACCAATGTTTTTCAGATTTCTTGTGAGAATTTCACTACAAACTAATTCGCGTGAAATTTACTTTTTTAAATGGCTCCTATCTAAATTCTAAAAAGGTTAAACGGTTTGAAAACAGAATATTTTAGCTGTTATACTTCACGATATCGTTATTACAGTCATTCTTCTTTTATGAACTTGGCCTTTAAGCTACTAGACCACAAGTTGCCATTCTTATCTTAAATTTTAAATTTGGATTTCAGGTTCAAAATAAAAAACTAGCGATCTCTTTTTTGCTAATTTGCTCCAATTTAGTCCTAATCGACTTTTTTCGTCGTTACTTTTACTTATCTATACGGTATAATTTTCTACTTATCTATACTAATATTATAAAGCTAAAGAGTTTGTTTGTTTGTTTGAACGCGCTAATCTCAGGAACTACTGGTACGAAATGAAAAATTATTTTTGTATTGAATAGTCCGTTTATTAAGGAAGACTATAGAGCGGAGCATAAATGAAAAATGTCGCAAAAATGAAAAACCGTTGAAACTAAAACACGCGAACAAAGTCGCGGGGGACAGCTAGTATCTGAATATATTCACTTGCCAAGATTTTTGCTCTTGAACTTTAATAATGACAGCTTTTGTGGTAGTTTTAATGTAAGTTAATTATCAACTTTATTTATAAAATACTCGATGTTGTTTTGCGATGTACCGACGTTTTGTTTATTTTATTGTCACCATATGGTGTGTGTGTGTGTGTTTGTGTGCATAATTTCAGGTCAATCGGCTAATTCAGCTCACAAAACTTGACCTAAACAAACTATGTATGAAACGAATGTATGAAGTTCACGTTAAATATTTTACACGATTTATACATCTAAATCGAACCTATGTGTTACAGTAAAAGCATGTACATACCTCTAATGGTTAATTTAGAAAATAAAGCTATCTCGCTAATTTAAATCGATACAAACATATAAGTAGATAATTTGAATTATACATATTTATCAGATCAGATACTTATTAAAGTAGGTAATGTTTGATTGCAGCAACTTTTAAGAACAAAAGAAAACGTCTACAACATTTTAGAGATCTTCGTCGGCAGACTTGACAGAGAAAGTTTCGAGGACCCATCCTTCGTTTTTTTTTAGTTTTCAGTAACTTTTGTTATTAATGTTGCTTTAAACGACACGACGTGAAAAGAAAAATAAAACTCGATTATCTCAGTTTTTATAAGATACAAAGCGCAAAATGTGAGCGTTATTCTTAGAAGCAAAAAGCTTAAATAGTTAAATAAAAAAAGCTAAATAGCTGTATCGAACCACACTAAATTTTCTTCGTGGTTCTATTGAAGGAAATTTATAACCTGTTATGTACTCAATAAATATTATAAGAAAACTGGTCCGTTCTTAAAAAGTAGAGCGTGTGCAATTCTTTGAGAACAGGAGCTCAATTTCAGAATAGTTCGTGTGAAAGTCATTAGCCGTGAAAACGAAATTTACGAGCGATTTCTAAAATTCAGATTTTAATCTGAAACTTATACCAAATGATCTCAACAGCGGGCCATTAAATACTTATATTATGTGGTAGTGTCAGTGGCACGTTGAAAGCCAATGTTGTAAATTGTCTTGTTAATAATATTTATAATTAGCGAGGTGAAAATAGGCACACGTGCAATAGGTATTATAGATAAATCGAGGCGATTGCCCACATAAGTTAGATCAAACGCAAACATGCAATATTCTGATAACGTAAGCTTAAATAAAAGCTTTTCAAACTGTCTAATGTTCGAAGTAAGATAAAAGTAGATTTTGAGGCCTTGTTGGATATTTAAAAATAGTTAAAATTTAAACGACACCGATTCTGTTAGAGATTTGGAAGGTTTGGATTTTAAGATTTGGAATACAGGGAAAATGGCAGGGCCTGCAAATGCTTTTGCAAAATTCAATTTAAATACAACACTAAATATACTACATGTTTATCATCGATCCGTCCGATCTGCTGAGATTATTTACGCATAAATAAGATACCTATTCCAATACCTAAGTACCTATATGTAAGTATATTGTATTGCACTTTTGACAATACACTTACATTTAAGTCAACTAAACAAAGTACATGCAGTTTCTTCACTAGACAAGTTTTTTACACAATGACATTCTGCCACAGACTAGAAAGTATATTTCAGTTTTCAGTTCTGATGCAATAAAAATAATGTCAGGAAAATTCCATTATACATAGTTAAAGACGATAATAATCATGTTCAGTTGTTTTAATTGTATGCAACCTAAGTTATGGTCATAAAGCTCAGCATATACTGACAACAATTACATATTTAGGACATGCGAATAGAAGAATACGACTTAGCTATGTTAAATATTTATCATTCAGGTAGGTATTTAAATTATAAATAATCTGAGATTTATAGGCAAAGATATTGTGTTTATTGGTAGTATAGCCGACAAAGTAGACTATAATGTGGGTCAGTTGGTTAAGTTCACTGTAGATGCAGCCTAGTGCTTATTACAAACACAGTATTTATGATTATATTCTCGTAGAAGCAAACCGGATTTAAATATAACTTGTCTACAATAGTGTACTCTAGAATGAGGACGAAACATTTAGATTTTAGTGCTCCAGGTAAAACGATTTATAACTGAATGGAAATAGCCTGATCGAAACATTTATTTTATTGCTTTCGTATAGACTTTCTACGCGATATTTCTAGTTAGAAATGGTTATTAAAAATAAATAACATTGGGTTATATGCCGTTTTATCTAGAAAATTAAATAAAACGTAATTACTATCAAGTTAAAGCTTATAAACATACCAATATGAGGAGCACGAGAGCGCAGTCGCCGGCGCTCGTCATGCTTGTGGTCTGGCACACTCGAGCGCGGAACCAACCGTTAATGTTATCTGCCCCGATTACCTTACTGGTAGCAATAAAAAAATACGCTCAACAATTGGAAGTAAATATCCAATAAACAAATCACTGTTGTTGCAAGGCGCAAAGTAATATAGTATCGTCACTGCCACTGCGTAAGTTCCGAGAGCGCAACTAGAGGTGCCGGTAGCTTTTCCCGCGTAAGTTGCAAACAATTCGGTAGCGGTGGTCGTGGTGCGACTGGTGCGATCGGCCCGCGTGCTGCGGCGGTGTCTCGGGACGGGACTGCGTGGTGGCGCGCTCGGCTCGCTCCGTTGATGATGGTGGAACAGTTAACCATAGTCGGGGAGGGAACCACCTGCTCGCCTGTGTCTTATCGTTCTCACGACACGATCACCGAACCGCCTCAAACAATCTCGTGATCTATATAGCTGATTGGCCTCGGATTATTGGGAGAATTGGGCTCTATCGACGCGCTCATTACCGTGACATTCGCGCGGAGAAATTGTGGCTTACCTGCCTAATGATTGAGTGGCATTTCGGTGTTGCGGCCGGTATCAGGTCATCGATGTTATGTTTGGTTCGCGATCTCCTCAGAAGACCCCGGCTGATAGAGATGATCTTAAGATAAGATAACTAAATAGCTTTATTTCTGATCGAGCCCCGCAGAGCTTTGATGCGATATAGAAAGTCAATCAAAGTAGTAGATGGGAAGTTAAAGATAATTCTTTATTTCATATATCAGATTTCCCTGAGCTGATTTTGTAGAGAAAAGCTAATTTTTACGCACCTAACTTGATGATGATATACAATGCTAGCCTACAAAAAAGAATATTATCATGCTAGAACAAAAAGCGCCCAAGTTATCTATATCCTATATCTTTACATTTCTATATCTTTGATAATGAAATACTTATTTGGATGCAATAAAGTGATATTAAATATTATGATACTAAAGTAAACAAACGGATGAATGATTTTAGATCATTACGGACGCATTACGAGGAACGAATTTTGATAGTTTTTTGGGAATCTTTCGGTGAGTGACCATTTAACCGCATCTGATGACGCTCCATTTCACATTCAAATTATCATAAAAAAACGCTAATCATTCTGTAAAATGTTTATTTAAAGTTGATTTAAGTTGATTTAAAGTTGATAATTTGATTGTAATTTTAATTTTTGTCGAAATAAATCAACATAAATGCTCATACTTGTGCAATTTCTTTAGAGTAACATATTCTTACGTTATCAACACTTCGGAAATCACGCTAAACTGATTGTTATATTTACTGCCTTTTTACTGGATATTCGAAAAACTAATAAGGCTATGTAATCTCTAGTAAATCCGTCATTCATGATACAACAAACAAACATACAATTCTCACGCATGTGTTAAGTCAGAGACCCCTTTAAAGGTAGTTGAATAATATTCTCTCCTTACTAACAGGAACATCATTCTTTTTATCAAAGGATTGAAACATTACTCTCATGATTACACTAATGTCCTTACAACATACATAAAGGTATGTAGTAAGAACTCTTTTTATCTGCTCGCAGTAACCTGACTACGGCAAGAGACATGATATTATACTGTCTGTTTATGGTTTCCTTACTAACAGCTGCTAAGCAATACATTAGCCTTTAGCAATAGTCACGTACGTAGTTCTCATTATAAACATCATGACTAATGTACACACGGCAAACTAAGTTGGTTTGCAGGCTGATTTAGTTTGCCGTGTGTACCTACTCGTCCGAGGTACTTACTAACATAACAGGAACACATACACTTAACAAACTGTGAGAATGTGAAATACTCTTTAACACACTAATAAGTAGAGCATAATGATGTCATGGGTTCCGTACCCTAAGGATGGCAACGGGACCCTATTATTAAACCTCCTCTGTCCGTCCGTCATTCCGTTCGTCTGTTTGTCAGCGGGCCAGCGGGAAAATTTAAAGTTGAATATTTTACAGGGTCAACTTTTATTAGCGCGAGACTGACTCGCACTAGGCCGGTGTTTTTTTAATTTTCTACCTCGAACCGTAACAAACAATCAACATTAAACGATAAGTATTTTTATTAGGTGGTAATCACTTTTCTCGCCTTTAGTGTATCAACGGGTTGTTGAAGATGTCTATAATCTAAGGTTCTATAAATTAATTAGCTGATCCAGTAAAAAATTCCGGGAATAAAAAATTGCCTATGAACTATCGTCAGACCTATCAAACATACAGAAAAAAAAAACAAAAAAATCCGTCAAGTCATTTCGAAGGAGTTCAATAACAAATACGACACGCGAGATTTTTATATATTAGACTATAAGATAGAAGAAGAAGATTAGTTTAAGTATTTAAGTACACATAAAGGCTTATAAACTTGGGCATTTAATCATCAACAGATAATAATATTATAGCACGGCATAATTAATCGATAATTAATCTAATAAATCAATTCCCTTAGCACTGATGGACGTCGTTTTTTTGCTGTAATAACATGAAGTGCATTACCCGTGGTTACAGTAAGGCAGTATGCCCAGCGGTACAAAAACCAGTGTATTCAACCAACAACTCGCTACACAAATAAAATAACTTCATCTAACGAAGTAACATAATAGGCTTAATTAATTGCACACGTTCTCCTGTGTGGATGTATAATTATGAATTACAAACTTTTAAGATTAGACACATAAAACTTCACTTGGATTAAGCTTTTTTAATCTTACTGCAAGCACGAGAATCGGATAAAAATAATTGCATGTTTTGATTACACACGAAACAGTAGGTACTTTATGTGCTTCTAACAGTAATTGGTTTTATTAAATTATGAAAATTATTTTCTTTATCGCAATGTGTTCAGGGGTCAGCTGAAAGTTGTATAGGGAACAATAAAAGTAATGTAATGTTACCTTACCATAAAAGTTCAGTGTTAATGCAAAAAATAAAATACACTTACAATATAAAGAAATTCTTGGATTCGGTAGCATTTGTGAATCGAACCCACGACTTGAACAGAAGTTCTAACCATTAACTGCTGTGTCAATGGGGTCTGTTTATATGTACGATTATGTATTATAGATTGATATTAATAAAAGTTTTTATGTGAAACCAAATCGGCTGTTTATCCGATCTTAATTGTGAAGAAGTAAACGACGCAATTAGTAGGTAACTAATTAAATGGAATTAATTACTTTTATTTAATAACGACTTCCCTATAGCCGCAGTAGTTAAACGTTTGGCATACTTTTTACAAGCGTTGCTCACAAATGCATTATGACTGCTTAATCGAACTAATTGACACAGAAGTTAAGTGAAGGGGTGTATAAAAAGAGAGGCTTTTTAACTAGTTCTTAATTGTAACTACCTATTTGCTAATTATTTACTGCGAACAAAAGTTGAGAACGATAGACCGAACTTGAAAGAAGACCTAGTTTCTAGTTGCAACAGTTGTTTACACTTTGGAATAATGAGTGTTTTACTTTTAATTTCATACTAAGTATTTAAATAATGCTTACCTACTAAGGATATCCGAGTGTGAGATTTGTGTGTGTAACTGTAATCCAAAAGAGAAATTAGAACGTGGACAATGATTAAAACAATACGTGGAAGCTGTTTTACGCAAATAAATAAGATAAGGTCCCCTATGGAAAGTTAAATTATGTATGTCGACATTAAATGTTTATAATGTACCTAGGTTCCTAAGTTAATTAATGAAAATTTGAGATTTTACCGCCAAAGACCTCTCCCAATTTCAGCTAAGATATACAAATTCTATTACCATTAAAATGAAATTTTAATAAATATTTATTAATAAATTTTTTGGTAGTTATTAATTTTTGCATCTGGGCTACTTTAATCTAACGCTACTATTGTTAGCGATATTCGATTTTGACTCGGTAAAAATATTTTGATCCATAATCGATCACGTTTGTCTTAAGTAGGTATTAAAATGTTTCAAGCTCCCGGCGGATCAATCTCCCTAGTCTCCGCTAACAAACGTCGAATGCTAAACAGGCCAAGGAGAGTTCTTACCCGACTATAGAAAAGTAAAAATGAGAATGATTTTATTATGATAAGCTGTCCATGCACACGAGAGAAGCACTCCAAGTATGTATGTATAATAGGTGTATGTAAATACAAAACATTAATAGTATGAACAATTGAACAACGAACATTAGAGACGCCACAGAAACGCCTTAACCCAACTAGGTACTAATACTAAGCTGTTTTTTAACGTTGCAATCATCGAGCAAAGAGGACTGTTACGAAAAGTAAACGATGCATGTTCGAGACCTACCGTAGGTCAGATGCTGGACCAGGAAAACTTAAGGTTAACAAGAATAACGAATAAATTCTCAATACAAAATCAGGTAGAAGATGAACAGCTGACAGGCTTTCTAACTCAACGCGAACTGTCAGTGGACATATTTGTGGCCTTTATGCTAACGTCGCGGAAACGTTGCGTTGACGGGGTGACGCGCGAAGTCAGGACAGAGGGTCAATTTAGTAGTCAGCGGCGCACACGCAGCCATCGTCCGTCAACCTAGCCCGATTGTGTTTACATACGCCGCTTGAGCATGACTGACGCGCTTTCTTATACCTGCTTGAATGTTCTGATATAAGATTTGTATTTAAACAGATTCTGCAAATTGAGGTTGATGCCTTGAGATTGCGGAAGAACCGACGACGTCTAAAAGGTTTGTTAGTTTAGAGTTAGACCTTAACACTAAATGTTAACGGTATCAGAGCATAATAAATTTATTAAAGCTTTTAGTCAACACTGATGAGGTTACATTTTAAACATCATGTGATCTACGACGCATGTCTTCGCACTTGACTTTTGGTTGGTGTTTGGTTTTCTTACAACACTATCTGAGTAAGAACTTGTACTATTAAAGTAATCTGTGGAGAAAAGTCCAATGTTTTAGGATAAGGCTATTTTCTCTAGATTTCAAATCAATTTATCATATTCCAACGCTGTACAAAGTATTACCAAATAAAATAATAAATTAAAGGTGAAGAGAACATTTGGTATTCAGTCAGTTTACAAAATTTCAGCTTATCACTGGAGTTCTTCGCGCCACCACTACTTCAAGTTGGACCAAATCTAGCTGTACGAAAAAGTTAATACGATAGCTACGTAGAGCTACAACAAAATCATTAAAACAAACAATGCAGTGCTAAAGGCATTGCAATAACAGCATTAAAACAGTAAATTGTTGGACAATATTATGTGACAATAACACAGCCGCCACGAGCCGCCGGGAAACGCATGGCACGCGCGTGTACTGCCGTTGGCGTTTTTGCTTCCATTACCTGCCGACGTGCGCTGCGAATCCAATTCTAAGATTTATGATTTACAATCTTCCGCATGCTATTGTGACACCTACTATTGTATAAGACCATCCGCTGCCGCTCACCGAAATTGATCTCAACAGTATGTGGGCCCGTTACGTAACAGTGTGTGGTAGTGTTCATGGAAATCAGTTAAACCGCATACTTTGTACCAAACTACACTATCATAACTAGGAACACTTCCTATGATAGCGATAGCAGGTATAGCATAAAAGGTACGGGTTTATTTTAAGTTTGTAACATAAACTAATCTAATTAAACATAAACCTAAAATATGACATCAAAAAATTCGTCCACATCGCTGTCTATTGGGAGTGTTCCCAAAAGGCTGGCGGCATTGCCACGTTGTATGGCAATGCTTATCCTCTGTCCAAGGTAAAAGCCAGCCCTTGGGTCGCGTGATAACTATCTATATTTTATATGAACTTCGGTTAGATTATGTACCTAATAAACTTTCGAGTTGTTCTTGTTATAAATTATATCAGTTTACTTAACACTATAATTTGATAGCAAGTGTTTAGAAAAATTCTGCATTTACGTTATCAGTTACCTACGTTTCTAAACTGCCGTCTTGGTATCAGTTCTTTGATCGACACGAATGATCAGAAGTTAATAAATATAAATAGTTTTTCAAGTAAATTCTAAGAAATTCTGCTACAATAACAACGGGTAGCAACAAGTTGTTGTTCTAAATGTTATTACGGTAAAATCAAGGGCAAACAAAGCCCTGAAGTAATTAAACTACAAATCGATTTCTCGGGTTTTAAAAACAAATGGCGGCTTTTGTAGTGCGTACGGTACAAGTTTGATGCCTACCTATCTTTATTTTTTTTAATTTTTCACGGTGTAGTGGCGATACATTTTTTATATCTATTTCTTGAATTTATGCTTTTTTGAGTAATGATGCAGCAGAATTTACAAGCACAAGAACATAAGATTATGCAAAATGTCGGTCTCCGCTAGAAAAGCAAGTCTCTAATGTAAATTTTACCTTGCAGAAATCGTAATGTGGGAACATCTTTTAATTCCAACTCTATTGAATGAAACTAGTAGAATTCCCTACATTTCACGGTTTAAAGCTTTTAAGGTTGTTTAAACAACTGTCAAAGTGCTTACTTCCTTCTTTAAAACCTTTGAAAGAACAAGCATTTGTCCATAAACCGCTTTTGGATAACGGACCGTTCACACGGCCATCTACCACGGATGACCGCACCTCATTTTGACCGGACTAATCGTAATTTCAGACTAGTACGAAATAGGACAAAAAGCAGAGGCCGGAACTAGCGGGCAACTAGTACAGCGAAAATTTGAATAATGACGATCTAGCGGAATGTTTTGTTCGTTTAACGATACGGTGGCTGCGTCTACGCAGACCACGTCACTCGTTCATGAGAATTTGTAACAGTTGCGTAGCTTTGAACATTAAATTATCATTATTTGGATGTGTGCTGTAGATCACCGGAAGACTTATAACGAGTGTCTTGTTAGTTCTATTTAACAAAAGTATGGCGCGATTTTAAAGGTATTGGAATGATTTTAGAATGTTGTTATATATCAGTTGTTATAAAACACAGGTCTCGTTCTCGTTACTTGATTATATCTTGCCATCATACGCCGTTTGAAGGTAAGGAGGTAGGTAATATAGTTTGCAGGCTGTATGAGCTATCGAGGAACCTCCCCGCTAATTGCGACGAATGTAGAGCATGCGGGACATAATGCTACACCGCGACAGAACCGCCCAACGATTGCTGCGCCGGCGCACGACCGCGGTGGTTAATCTAATGCCCGTGGCCGACGGCTCTGTGTGCACATTTCACCATTCAAGCCTTAAGTAGTCGGCACGCACTATGTGACATTCATCATTAGGTTCGCTCTAGGTGACATAAAAAACTAGTCAAGTGCAAGTTCAAAATGTCGGTCAAGTGCATTAGTAAGTATATCATGTACAATATACAGCTATCAAGGTAATAATGCTACTAAAAAAAACTACTTAGTGTATCACAGTGAGAGCTTTAAGTGTAGAAGTTGCCTTTTCTGCTTTTCAGTACCAATAGTACAAATATAATATGGGGTATTTTTGTTATGATTAGGTAGGTAAATTAGGTTTTTTCACGTATTTACTGCTAAATTGTATGGTCTAGTGACACGATTGCGGTGATCTATTGAATGCGACCGAAAGAGAGACGAGGTCACAATGATACGCTGATAAAATGTGTAAAATTACAACTTAATTAGAATATCGGTAAAAGTAATTAGATGCAAACGTTGTTGTGCAGTGCCATTGTTTCCTTTGGAAGGTATAGCAACCATATATTACCACCACAACTGAACTATACCCGATACCGTTAATAACAAGGCTTGTATTAATAATTGCTGCGAAGTATTCTATAATTTCTAACTGTCACTCGTTTCTTGGGAGTATTGTTGTATAAGTAGGTAATAGGTATAAAAATAGGGACATACTTAAAACTTTCATAGGTAGATATTTAACATAACGGGTTTTCATAAAATTTAATACGAAACGATTATGGATACAATACTAGATAAGTCTATAGCTATTAAAAAAATCCGTAATGGCCCATAGAGTTACTAAAAGTAAGTTCAGTATTGATGACCGCAAGGCCACAAACAATTAACAATGTAATACTTTAAAAAATTTTGTCTGTTACAAATAAATATTTGCTCACAAATTAGTGTAATAAAGTAGGTTACACGAAACTGTGATATTCAGTAGCAATTGTAGTGTATTTATTTATTTCTTAACTAAATGTAGAGTGGTCATAAAAGCGAATTATTTGTAAACCCAAGTTTCAGGCGTTGAGACGCCGACGTGACTGATATCTCATACCATAAAATAAATAGTTTGCTTAAGGACTTAACGACTGATACCACATTTTTTAATTAATGCTATCTCATTATAACGGCAGCCGTTGCGACTGACTCATAATAACTTAACTGTTAAGTCGGTTAAGTAGATGTATTTGAAATTCATGTACATAGTTAAAAGTAAAATACACACTTTAGTAAATGCTATCAGTGTACGTGTGTTACGTATTTAGTTTAATTAATTTACTTTACCATCATTAACACACTTTTAAATTTACTGTATAATTGTCACGTATTTACCTACTAATGTAGGTAGCTATACCAACATTGCTGAGAGACATTGAATATAAGAAAAATAAAACAGAAACGGTATGCAAATGTGATTTTGAATAAATCGTAAATAACTTATGGTATCGTGTCCCCGAGTTTTACCCACTGACCGGGTTTGTATGCACGATGGCATTCCAACACAGGCAATTACCAATAAGTAACGTTTCCGATGTCAAATGTACTTTCTCAGTAATTCTAAGATACTGTTGACTAATTATTAATTGTTTCAGATAAATGGCCATAGGTTTAATGCTGTCTGGTGAATAAGTAGTAGCTAAGCAGAACGAACAGTTTTGCTGCACATCCATTGAATAACTTAATGATAAACCTACATAAAACATCCTAATGTTACTATACAGTAGATACATTCTCCTATTAAAACATAGGTACCAGCCTGCCCCTGAAAAACAGCAGAGCAAATAATTTTGTACTTTTTCTCATGCAGTGGATTAAGCACAAATTCTTACATGTTGAAAGAGAAAAATAAAACAGATAACGACTGAGGTATGCCTCTATTTTATCCAGTTCTGTCATTTTGGTACCTAAGTTCTTAGTTCCTTTTTTTTGACAAAAAACAATAAATCGAGATTAAACGAGATATCAAGCTAAAATTTAACCAATCAAAATATTTTTATTTAAAATGTCTCCTTAAATGACTCCAGTAGACAAATATCGAAACATTTACGGGTATCTACGTGTGCACCTACTTATTATGACTTAGCCTTTCTGTAATGAATCTCGGTGAACAATATATAATAAATCTATCTATTTATTTTTATTTCGATCGGGTAAAACCCGAGGACAATCTTACTGGTTCTCCTTAGTACCGGGGCGGACCAGGCGTGATATTCATATTTTAGTTACCACTACTGTCTACCGCTCTACTAAATCAATTTGGCATAATAAAAGGTACCAATAATCCATAAACAGCTCTTTAAATACCTAAATCTTAGACACAAATGACAAATGTTCATCTTATTACAAATAATACAATATCAAATATCAATAAGCAACGATGCAAAAAGTGCATTTATTTGACCTTTTTCAAGTCATGTCTTCTGTGTGACCTTTTCGAGTATGGGATCATTGGCCTTTATTTCGTTTTCTTTGATTTAGTACTATTCCTCAGTTTTTATCCTGATTGAATTTTAGTCTTCTGCAAATAAGTAAGTATACATACTCACTAGCGGCCTAGTGAGTATGTATACTTACTTTATTTAGTAGTTTTAGGTCCAAATAAATTGTAGCCAGCTGATTTTTTGGTACAAATGTGGGTAGAACATATTTTGAGTAGGTACCAATTTTACAGCTGCAAAATCCACCAGGATTTTTTCAGTAGCCAAAAAACCTTAATAGGTATTTACGGACTTGATGTAAAAAGCATTGGTAACCAGATTTGGTACTAAAGAATTATTGAACGGATACATACATACAGGTCAAACACACAACCCTCCTTTTTTGCCTTCTTCGCTTTCAAATACTGAAACAAGTAGGTACAAATATTGTCTAGTTTTTTGGTTACCAAAAAACAGCCTTGGCCTGGCCGCATTGGCAGCTGCAAAATCGGTATTATACTACTCAAATATTATGACCTAATAGGCTAACAAAATACAAAAACGTCAGTTTCCTGCGACTTATTGGGACCTAAGCCAGTTTTTCTCATGTAATACCTGGAGTAAGTACCTGTACAAAAGTAATTTTATAAATATTATCTAACTACAACAGTACCTAAGTCGGGGAAAAGGGAGCACTTGTTCCTTAAGGGAGACATGGTACAAAAGATTAAAAAAGGTATTGTGTGCCTTGCATTATTAAAAAATAAATTACAAAATTTTAAACTCCGACGGCACAAAAAAATCAAGTTGTTGTTCGTTTAGGTCAGCCTTTCCCAAAGTGGGCGATAACGCCCCCTTGTGGGCGCTGCAGGCCTAAAGGGGGGCGCTAAGAGACCCAGAAATAAAATCGAATCTCCGCTAATATAGCTCACAATAATAAATTTAATTTGAACTTATATTGGTTTTTAAGTGTGTGTGTGGGAACCCCTGGTTTAGGTAGTCGTTTTTTTATATTTAAATTTTGCACGTGGTTTCACGTGATCATTAAGACTAAATAATAATATATGGGTGTCAAATGGCTTCATATGTCCAACATGTTTTTTTTTATAAATTTTATTTATTTTGGAATTAGCCTTATAAACCCCTCTTTGTTATAAAGCAAATATTTTAACCCTCTCATTACTATTAAAATAAGCCGTTGAAAAGTTATGAGTGAATTTAGTAACGGACATACATACATACAGGTGAAACACATAACCCTCCTTGTAGGCTTTGCCACAGACGGGTAAAAACTAGCAACATCGGTAGTATGTGGAACATGTAGACTTTGTATCACAGTGTCGTGTTCATAGTAAAGCAGTCTGTTTATAACGCATGTTCGATGTTTGCGTCGTCCTTAATATTTTTTCTAAAGAATTTCAGCGGATATTTCGCTTTTTTATCTTCTCTTCGTTTATTCAATCGTGTTTGGTTCATTTAAAATACACTAAGACCATAATATCAAGTTGGAAAGATTGTAAAAACAGTGTTGACCTTTCCCTTTACCTTAATCATTAATGTATATGGGGATATGTGGTACGCTTTAGTATAGAAGCTTTTTTCATGCCGGGTTAAGTCATTCATACAGGATGTCCCAGAAAGTATGAGGAGAGGTCAATGATATCGGCCTTTCTCACACTATTGGTTCTCAACGAGCAGTGATCATCACGTCCTTTGCTCACTTGCGTGTGTGGCCCCATTTCATATTCCTTTTCTTTTGGAATCCAGGTTTTCTGACAAAGATTCTCGGTGGCGTCTTAAAATAAATACATTACTTAACTGTAAAAACTCCACGAGTTCTAATATATCCAACGAAATATTTAACGAAAGAGTCACCCAGAATACGGGGCACATAAAACAGTGCTCACGTTTTTTTTTGTTCTAATTACATGGTGTATATTTTTTGAATGAATTTTAAAGGCATTTTTTAAAACAGTTTCTCAATAAATTCTGCATAAATTGGTCTGAAACAAATATATTGTAAACCCTCAATGATTTTATATTTTAATGCTCAATGACAAGAAATACAGTATCACTATTTTCTCATTCGAATTAAAATGTTGTGTACTCTGAAGAGTAGGTATTTTTATAGTATATTTTAAAATGTCATATTTATCTAATAACAATAGACACAAAACAACAAGTTATTGTGAACATCATAATTATTTTATTTTATTGATGCTGGTAGCACTCATCCTTAATGTCATATTTTATCTGTGAAATTCTGACATAACACAAGGTCACTACTACGTACGATAAAAACATGTGGAATGTATAAAAAGATTTAAGTAAGTCGTGACTCTTGTCGATAATATGATGGTTAAGTTCGTGTTTCATTAAGGAGCATTGTGCAAATATAATGTTTATGTGATAAAGAGTACTTAACTTGAAATTGTTTACTTAGAAATATATTATACAAAATGATAGAGGGATACGGTGCAGTTACCCAAGCCCTTTTAGGGACACTTTTTACGTGGGGTTTAACTGCTATTGGGGCCGGTTGTGTATTTTTTATCAGAGGAAAGCATGTAAGTTTGCCACATATATAATTTTCGACATCTAAAAATTGGGTAACTTCCAGTTAGAGTTTAATTGGTTTGTTTTTATTTATTTTTTTGTAGAGGAAATTACTTGACGTGTCATTGGGCTTTGCTGCGGGTGTGATGACCGCAGCGTCATACTGGTCTCTGCTAGAGCCAGCTATAAACATGTGTAAAAGTTCAAGAATATATGGATCACAGGGACAGTATGCATTTTTACCAGTTGCATTTGGATTCTTGTTTGGAGCTGTGTTTGTGTTTGGAACTGACAAGTTTCTGGATTACTTAGGAATAAACTCTACTAATATGATGATCAGTAAGTACAAAAATAATAATTTTAAATTTTGATTTATTTATTTTTTTATGTTTATAAACCTCTGCTAGCTGTAACCCATGATAAACACTTGCAGAAAAATAATAGTCCCTACTGTTAACTTTTGTGTTTATTTTTTGTGCTGGTATTAGATATTACAGGTAAAGGTTAGACTTTTAAATAAATACATATTATACATACTGCACAAAAACAAGATGTGCATCAGCATAGTAGGAGTACACCCTACTCATATAAATTCACAATCATAACATTTCAGCACATATTTTATGATTAAAATTTGTACTCTGATAACACATTGACAGATTTTCTCAATTTCTATTATGCATTATTTTCTAATTTAAAAAAGCCAATTATGTCATAAGCTTGGTTTTACATAACATTGTGTTTATAATGAAATTGTATTATAATTATTAATTTATTGAATGTTAAACAGAAAGGCCGAAGCCAATTACAACATTAAAGTTCATTAAGTTGTAACCTTAATTAATCACACAGATTTATCACTTGGTGTCAAATTATTAACTCAAAAACTTGTTTTTAATTTTTTTAAATGATTTATGCACTTGTAATTAATTAATAAGTAGAGTTAGAATTAAAACCAATGAAAGCATTGTCAATATTAAAATGATACAGTTCAACATGCGCTGCACATACAATTATTATTCACAAATGTTTACTATTTATTTAGTTTAATAAATATATATTTTTCAATTTATTGATTTTAAGAGTAATCATAAACATTCTGTAATAAATTCTTATTATCTTTGCCAGACATAATTATAATTTATGTTCAATCATACAATGAATGAGCGATTGAGATGAGAGAAATGTAGGGATATTATTATTTCTGTAGTGATAGCTTTTATTACCATTGCTGTATGTGACTATGCATCATTTTGTCCAACTGTTCTAATATAGTTATGTCTACATACTCAGTTCATAGTTCCACACATAATCAAAACACACATAAGACATTGTTTCTGATTTTACAGTTTGCTTGTTACTTACTTAGGCATGTATCAAGTAAGTTTGGGTTAGTGATATTTATTTGAAGGTGATTTAGGATAATGAAATAATAATTTTATCGGGGTCACCTATGGACACCCAAGTAATTACATTTGTGGGTCATCAATGGACACTAAGAAGTCGCCTATGCAGACCTAGGTGATCATAGTGGCATAGACCAATAATTTAGGTACGAGAAACATTCTTTAAAAGTGTTTTATATTGGCAGACTCTGGTGCAATTAATTGCTATTGTTATTCCATCATTAGGAATCCATGTCTCTTTGTCCCCAAATAATATCAGAACTTTGTAGGTCTTATGTCAATTTTTTATTTTTAATAGTTGCTAATGAATAATTTCTTTGAAGTAGCTGTTTTTTAAACTACCACATACAGTACAAAAATGTTTAATTTTACGAAAATGGTATGTTCTTTACTAATTGTCGTTTAAAATAATGATTACGTCATAATATTTAATGATTCACAGTATGAAATTATTAACAGTTATTTATCACAATAGTCCTTCACTTATACTGTATAAATGTATAGCGTAACAGTGTCTTTATGGGACTACACTTTCTTTCATTCATCTTCTATTTAATAAATACCAAAAAAATATTTTGTATGATACTTTTTCATTTAACAAAGTATATTAAAATTTTATCATTTTAATATCAGAGCAGACAAAATTCAAGGTCAGGTACATGATAGCATTTTCTATCACACAAGGTAAAAGTTTTTGACAAAATCAACTCCTTAGATATTGAATTAAACGGTCCTTCACATAAAATGCTTAACTAATACTGGTTTATCTGGTGTCAATGATTTTCCTTATTTTTATGTAAATTTTTTAAATATCATTTAATTTATTTTTGTTATTTTAACACAAGTTTGTGTTCAAGGAAGCATTTATAAAAAACCTTGTTTATAGTCTCGTATTTCTTATCTTATACTCACTGTGCCTTTTCGATTATATACTCTCAGAATCTTTACTTATAAGATTTCAATGTTATCTGTGAGACTTAGCTACAACAACTACACTACATACTTAACATACCTATACCTACATATAATACGTATGTAGGTTGGTACCTATATGTCTAAACTAAATGATGTTTGGTTATCATATTTTACAAAGAAACTAGGTAGGTATATTTATTCTATTTACATAAGATTATTTAACAGAAGTTAGTAGGTAGGTAACTAATAAGTCGTAGTGGAATTGTAATTAAGTAAACTTAATTACTTAGATGCACGTGAACAAATATAATGCCTTGAGATTTAGTACTTTTATGATAAAGTATATAATTATAAGAAACATGTTTAAAACCACGATTGCACGGAGTAAAACAAAGGAAAACGATAACGAACTAAATGAGTAGGTACTTACGTGGAACTGTTATCAATTTGCCTATTACTTAACTGAGATGCACAGGTTTCGTAAATATTTTTAATTAATAGCAATCCTTCGCATTTAGATCTGTAATTTACTAGGTATATAGGTACCCTTGAACTTTTGAAAATGCTTTGGTGCGCCTAATAGACTCAAAGTCTACCGGCTACGAATTCATAGCCGTAATCCTTCACTTTCATCACACTTAATAACTCTTAATTGCATAGCACACATGTAGCTACCTAGGTTATTATAAAATTTAATTAATAAATTGTAACACCTGCAGAATCTAACGATCACAATAACACATTACAGCTATAACAAAAAGTAAAGACTCTAAGGAGAAATTGGAAGACCTTGAGATGATGACGGCGCTGAACAGACGGCCGTCGAACCCGACGAGCGTGGTCACCATGGAGCAGCCAGCTGACTTCGCTGACTGCATCAGCAACCAGCACACTGCGCAGCGTCGCAGGGGACATCACCATTCACACCACTCGCTGGTCCGTTACTATTACATACTATCTTATATCAATACTAAACTTACATAAAATTTAAATATTATGCATTATGTTAAACTTGGTATTGATTGGTGGGGTAACACATCTTATATTTACATAAACAGTTCTACTATAGACTAGTTGTCCTTTAGACTCAATTTATTTAAAAGTAGTTTACGTATATTAAGTACTCTTTAAGTTCGTGTTTTATTAGCGGCCGTGTAAATTCTATCTAAATAAAAATCAATTGCACATGTAGGTATGACGGAGCCTCACTTAAGAACGGCTCGACCGATTTGTTTTTTTTTTCTTGTGTTTGTAATTGGCAGGACAAGGTTTGTATGAACTACACTTTGCAAAAATCCACGTGATATGTGGAAAATTGTCAGTACAGTAACTGTCGGGTCAGCCAGTTTATAATATATCTGTGCATTAAGCGTAGGACACGATAAGAGCTTAGCTAACAAAGTGAAATAAGTAAAGTTAGTGTAAAGCTCACGAAACTGTTATACATATACTTTAGTTGAAACTACTGGCTAGACTAAGGTCACAAAATATACTCCTGCAGGTAAATTAAATAGTTTTGCTTTGTGTAGCAGTTATAAGGTTCGCTACGCTATTCTACTTTATCAAATATAATATTAAATCCATGTTATAAGTAGCTTACAATAATAGTGATTGGTAGTGGTTTTATAATAGTGTTAGCTTATACCAAGTTTCTAGTTCAGTCACGACTACCATATCGGCTACTCTGTTTATTATGTACACCACTTAATTCTAGACTTAATAAATAGTAGTATACATGACTAACTTCATTTTTTTCGTACAAATAAAATATTTAATGTGTATATACATAATAGCTAAAAAAAAACCCGCAAATTTATAGTTGTTCTACAGTAATCACTTGATAAGTTTAATTATTCTTTTACACCATTCAACTGTTGCTCTTGTCCAAAAAGTAGCAATAAACCTCCGTGTGCAAATAAACAACTATTTCTACTCCGGCATGATATAAAATTGAAAATCATAAACAAGGACGACGTTATATTTATATAAAGTAAGATAATTCTATGTTTTAAGTTCATAATATATCATACTTATAAAATTATGGTTGTATATTTCAGAAAGTTGGTGAAAATGGTGAAGGTGACCGTCGTGATAGCGTCACGAGGTCGCTAGAAGCGCGGCAGTCGCAGTGGAAGCGGATAATGCTTCTCGTTGTGGCGATCACCGTGCACAATATACCTGAGGGGCTCGCCGTCGGCGTGTCGTTCGGCGCCGCCGGGTCATCGGACGAGGCGTCCTTTCACACGGCTAGGTGAGTAACGCGCTATTTATAAAACCATTGACAAAACTTCACATCTAAAAAACAAAAAAATAAATCGCCTATTGGATTTTTAAACTAGTTATCAGCGCCATCTACCGGTACCGCTCAAAATCATCAACTTGGTTGATGAGTTTACATACTAAAAACAAAATCTAAACTTGCCTCCATCTAGCGGCATCTATAGCAACTTACTTGTTACTCTTGTGCGATCGTGCGTACCGGTGATGTTTATAAACCATTTTAGTTTTATTGAAAGTAGTATAGATGTCGCTACTATTAACAAATAAAGCGACTACATGTTTAACCTAATAATGAAGGTATCATAGGTATCCAAAATGTCCTTTGTACAGTTTTTGGCACATTGAACTTAATCATTGATATTATTTAGTAAAAATCTAGTCTTATATAATTTCCTCGTATTTAACACGCTATTGAAGCAAACCAATGTTGGTACCTACATCATCGATTCCTAAAAATCGATTGTGTTGTGTAACTGTTCTTTTAAACGCCATTTCGTAGTCATGGCACTTGATATTCAATACTTCTTGGAAATTATGTTTATTTAACGGCTGATATTGTGAGCAGTGTTAATTCTGCTAGCAAAGTTTTCTATAAATACTTAAATAGGATAAATACCTACGTAAATGTGATGTCCGCCATTTTGTTACGTCAGAAGAAGGAACGCGAGGCACCGTTGCGGCGACCGGCGGCTGCGCAAGCATTTCATTGATAAGTTGCGAGCGCGAGCGGGATGCAGCTAGCCGTCTACGACTGCACTATGGCTTGTGCATCAGACCCGCTAGCGGAGGTTAACAATAGCAGCTTGCGTCAACTTGACTCTAATTTATAGCGATTATAAACATACAAAATAGTTACCTATCTAGACTGGTGCTTATATTAGTCGAGTTTGTCACTGATCTGTATTTAGTTTTTTCAAACTATAAATAAAAACAATTTCGTATAAGATAAACATCGCCGAGAATTGTCTCGTTTCGTCTCAACGAATGTTTGGCATGAGTCGTCACACGCCTACTTGCCTCTTGGCATGGGGATTGCAATTCAGATTGAAGTTAATATTGCCAATACATTATGAAACTTTTATGTTTTATTTCTCCTACTGTCGAGTCGAGTATCGACGCAGTGATCTGTATTTTCTGATTGTTAAGACATAGGTAATTCTTGTAAGGTTTACTGCTGGAGCTGGCTTTGCAGCGTGGTAATACGCGTAGCAGCCTGATGAGAAATTAATTTATTACTGCTTGGGTTTATTTCCTTAGGTCTCCCAAGTTAGTTTAAGCACGGCAAAGAGATGCAAAGCGACGGTATTGGCAACGTAGTTCATTTGTAGTTGCGTCGAGTGGAGCCAAATCGCGTGGCCGCGGGGGCATCGACCGGCGCGCCGGCGCAGACGTTGCCGTCACCGCCGCCGAAACTGCCCGATGAAACTATTTCACTGAAAAATCCGGCGGCGCGCGCCGTATCATTGAAGTCAACCTTGGCGATTTGTCGCGTCGTCTATACTGACGCGTGGGTGCCTCCCGAGCATATTCATAACTGTTAAAAATATTGGCACCTCTCACTAATGTAGGTACGCGACGTTACCGATCTTTCGAAAGATTCCAACTATTCTCATTTGTTACAGTTTCCAGAATGTTAGGTAAATTCGACGTTGTTGTCTATTACGGTCCCTGTTACTACTGCCGGCTAAAGTCTTTATAGTCATTACCAAAGAGCAAAAAATGCTCCAAGAAATTATAAATAGCGTTTTAGGAAAGAAGTAGTTACCTACCTACTAACCATTGAGTGGAATTCCAGGATTAGTACAGATAGTAAAGGTGTTAATGGATCTAGTAAAGCACTCAAATAAATTAACAATTTTGGACATATAAATATATTTGTCATTTTAAAACACTAAAGTTTTAATAAAATTGATATTGAACTAGATTCAAGATTGCGATTTGTGAGAGTCTGCGCGAAGAGGTTCCGTCGGTCCGAACGCTCCGCGTAATGGCAGGTAACGAGGCTACGAGATACCACTCAACGATTCCTTTGTTCCCGCTTGTTATGCAGATTGCCCTCCCGCTTATTACGATCATAATTGCACTTTCTTTAACGATCTAACGTTTATTGCATTTTTCGTACTACTTTTTTCCCTTTGACTATTAAATTATTAAATTTACTGTCATTTTTATCTTATAATGATAATTATAGATTATCTGAAAACTTTGATAATCTATTATTCTCCAGAATATGTATACACATTAAAATTAATATAATTCTCAAGATACGGAATGACTGAAAATCTTATTCAATCAGATAGTCAATCAGATAAAATAAAGTTTCAGTGAACAAGTAACGTAATTATTAGTTGACGTTACAGCATTTTGGTTAGTGTTTATCAAAACGCTACTCATGCTCCGATTTAAAAAATTATACGTTATTCATCACCTTCATATT
Source organism: Diachrysia chrysitis (assembly GCA_932294365.1). Taxonomy (NCBI): domain Eukaryota; kingdom Metazoa; phylum Arthropoda; class Insecta; order Lepidoptera; family Noctuidae; genus Diachrysia; species Diachrysia chrysitis. The sequence continues at coordinate 7,858,830 of OW028653.1, forward strand.
TTTCATAAATAATCCGTATGAAAAGTGTGAGCGGTCGTTCATTACGATGGCAAGCGATAAGGCGGTGGATTTAACACCGTAGTTGGTGTGGGTAATCACGTATAGGTATTCGGGCGTCGGGCGCAGTGCGCAGTGCGCCTGGAGGTGCGGCGCGGCGCGGGAGGGGGTGGCGCCCGCGCATAATGGGAGTCGGCAACCGCTTTGTATCCGCCGCTGTTATTATGCAGATTAACACCGCCGGGAATTTGTTCAAATATCGTAACAAGCGCTCCTCCCGGCGCCGGCGCCGCTCGCAGCGCCGTAATTTACGATTCAAGCCTCGGGAATGTGTCGGCGTTCGCTCCTTCCACGGACACAGAGCTGTTTTGTCGATTTTATATTACCTCCTCCTTGCCAGAAAACGCCTTAACACACATCATATCTGATTAAACCTTATTTTATGTTTCAACTTTGGCCATTAACATTCTTGTTTAATAAACGTTAAAGTTGTTGTATAAATCATATACAACTTACCTCCTGCAAATACATACAATACTGTTTATTAGTTATGTTTAGAAATCTTCATTCATCTAAAGCTTTTAGAGTTAATTTTCCGGCTGATAGGTATTTTATGTTTATTCTTCAAAGATTATTGTTTTTTTTTGCTTAGATATATCTTCTGTATTGCCATAAATTTAAAGGAGGGAACTTTATTTCAAACGAAAATAAAACTAAACATGTTAATTAATCTAAAGGAAAAATTGAATTTTAATTCTCTTAAAATCTACAAATACTACTAGTATTTGTAGATTATTAATTTTAATAGATGTAGGTAAAGCAGAATATTTGAACGAGTTTGAAAATGCTTAGGCTGTGATTAAAGTTTACAAAGTCCATAAATAATGTTTGGCGCGGCGGTCGGTCGGGGGTGATGCGTGGGGGGCGGGGTGCGCGCCGCATTCCTGCGAAGCCTCCGACCCACCGCCCTGTGCCGCGTCCCAGCTTCTGCAGCTTTCCCTGTTATAACCAATGCTATCTAAATACCTGACCACACTCCTTACATTATCTCTACGAGAGTAACAACCAACAGCGGATCAAAATTCTTTTTTAGCAGTTCTCATGAATGGATAGAATATGTATTAGTTCGGAAATCGTTGCCAGAAAATTGTAGTTAGCGATCACTTTTTTTCAAAAATCCATTTAAAATGCTAACGTTTTTAATTTTCCTACCTAAAATAAACCCTTTATTGAGAGTTACGTTTCCGCCTTTTTTTTCTTACTAACCAAATTTGCCAGGAAAGTTCGCAAAACAACAAAATATGTTCGTTATCATTGGGTAATTTTAAACCTACGTCTTGTTGCAAAACTCTCTTAAATCATTCATACTACGACCGTACGATACGACTTCATTTTTAAATGTCATTAAGTATGTCTTTCAACTAGTCGGTAGGTATAACAAATAGCATAAAGCAAAATAATATATGCTCGTGTTCACCTCCAGATCCATGCGATCATACTGGTTGGAGCTGTTAGTCACCTCAAATACTGTGAAAATTGCAAATTAATTATTAACGTATAAAAAAGGAAATTCCTCATGGAAAAACAAAGACTGATGACATGATTACATATTTTACAAATATTTTTACATGTTTTTTCCTTGCTTTGTTCATTATCGAAGATAGTCTTCCAGTTATAGGTAAGTAGATAAGCTTTTTACCTAGTAGAGTTAACTTCGTCGTTATTAAAAAACATTTCTAATTTTTTAATTCATTTGATTAGAACGTTAAGTTTTATATGCGGGCTTATTAGAATAAAATGTAAATTTAAAATGCTCGTCAATAGAAAATATAATATTTTCTTATAAAAACTGTATCTTCATGCCAGGCACAAAATTTTATTGAGATAGAAAATCATCGATTAATTTGAGTTAAAAATACGATAGCGAATCAAATTTCGAAAAATTACTGGAAAAGTAAAGATAGGACTGTAATGTGTCACTAAATGACTTAATGCCACTATCACAATCAAAATATACAACACTGAAGAAAAAAAAATACATAGGTATATAAAATAATATGGGCTTAAACTCGAATTAATCTTTCAGACGAAGCGCCACCACTTAGGTACACCATTCTCGCAACCGCGTGGCGTAAAAGGCAGAGCCAGTAGTTAGCTGTCATTAATTGTGTTAGGGCTGATTTTTTTTTTATACTTTTCTCGTACCCGTTTAAGTATTAGTGAAAGGATACGATTTCATTTAAAAACGTACGCTTCGTAGAGGGCTCGTTTTGGTGAAATGTGCGAAGGTAGTAGAGCTAGGGCCGGACGTTGCACTTGTTTTACGCACGCGCGCACCGTGTGGTGCATGACCCCATTGGAATGTACCACGTGCACTAGCCAATGGAATGCGCAACTGTTTGCTTTTTCATTTTTTCTTTGCCGCAACAAACAATACCTTTTCATACTATTTCATAACGAATTCTTTACTAACGCGATACTTTCTAAAACAGTGTTCGCCTATACGTATTAACATTTTTTTGCTTTGTTCGAAATAAACCTTCGTTTTACTTTTAAATATGACTTTAAATAGTTTAAGATTCTGAAACTTTGCCACATTTATAACGATTTTATTTTATTCAATAATACTGTTTGATATTATTCTGAATCGTTTTCGGTTGCTGTAGTAACCTACCCATAATGGATTGTTATTTTTTATTCAAAATTGTAACCTGCAGTTAAATCTCGAGTATCAGCTATTAGAATTATATTGATCGGTCTCGGTCAGCATCGACTTGCAGTTAAAATATTTCTTCTTTTAAAATTGGCGCTCTTTATGACAGCGCCAAGAATTCACCGTAAAATTGTAATCTGTAACACTATTTCCAAAACAACGGGGCTTAAATCGGAATGCATGTCTAGCGTAATGTGAAATGTTGTAACAAAGACACGTAACTCGATAAAAAATATTTAATATCGCATTTCTTTGAAGTTTTTAAGGGTCCTGTAAATATATGATTTTCTCGAAATAGTTAAGTTCAGTAAACGATGGCCTGAATCGTAAAGTGAGCGATATGAGGCGGAAGTGTGTGCGAGATGTCGGAAAGCGCTTTACCGGAAGATGCGCTCGCACCAATGATGCTTTATATGAGCTTTTACGATTTCCTGCCGCCCGTCGCCCGCCGGACATTCGGCTCCTGAACTAAACCTGCTCATTCTAGGACCGACTTGTATTTGTTTTTTTTTAATTCATTTAGAATAAATTGAACTTTATCTGTTCCGTATTCGTTAATATTTGTAATTAAAGCACTTATTGCTTTGAACTTAAATTATTTATTTTTGTTATGTACTATACATTTAATTTCGGCTGGTTGAATATAATATAAGTAATATCTACCTATACAGGATCCAGAAATATCATACCTCGAAATATAATCAGGACCCAGAAAGCATCGACGATCGGGTATCTAGAGTAAAAGACACTTAGTATCCGAATCACCCCCATGTATGTTGCACGATTTTAAGTAGTTTTCGAGTTTGAAAATTTTTAACCAAATTCCGACTTTCATAATATTTGTGATGAGTTCGCAGTACATGGACTACTTTTTTTAGTATTTTTAAACTGACTTTCGACAAATTCGATAAAAAATTACTATTACTTGAAAACTACAAAAATCGCGGCACATACATGGGTGTGATTCGGATACCTCTGAGTGCCCTTTATCACTCGACACTCGATCGTCTGTGCTTTCTCGGACACCCAGTATATCTCTGTTGTAAATAATGCTATTAAATTATGCACTAGTGGTATCTTGGTGTAAACAACCATACCATAGCTTGCTGCACATAACGTTTGCGAACTATTATATTCTACCCCATTTTGTGCACTTTAAAGTACACTTGATCATGAATTACATAAATTCATTGCAGTTTCTTACGCGGCATTGTTAAACTGAATCAATTAGTTGGTGGTTGGTACGCGGGCGCCGGACGTCAGGCACGCACGCGCATGCGTTATGCTGCCCGCGCCCGCGTCACACGCCGATCTAATTGCCTATTAAACACACCGGTAACAAACAATTTATTCTCTGGCACTACGTACATGACGTTACCAAAGTATTCCATTTTTATAGATGCATATTGTTAAGTTAAAAAAAAAACTATAAGTTTCTTATATTACACTTTATCTAACGAAAAAGAACTAAATCGGTATGTCACGACGCATCTAAATGCAGCCGCATGCTGTCGTGTCGCGCACGAGTACTGCGTCTGGAACAGGAAAATCCGCAACTATTCTTATTATATGAATAAGTAATTATTTACTGCTGATATGCATGAGTCATTATTGTTTACCATCTTGGACCGGTTCTCTTCATATGCACAATTTTTCCAAGTATGGTATGAATAAGTTGTATGATTATTCAGACTTATTTGTGAATAAATAAACCTTTAGATATATAAATGATGTTACTGCTTGCCATCTTTGGTAATATGAATGGATGAATCAGTTAGCAGTATGCACTTTGCTATAATAAATAAGTAAACTATTGCGGACGTAGGTACTTTAAACAACTTCAGTTTATGTGCTAATTAAGATAAAATTATGATAAACTGTAATGAAAGAAAAAACTTAACTATTGATGATTTATTAAAATAAAAAACAAAATCAAATAGTAATTGTTGCGATTACGTAAATATTTTGGCACGGTTGGTACACAATGGCGAAGTCGACAAATTGATTGATTAATTCACACCAGTGTTTTGTAGTAATTAGTAGTAGGTAGTTAAAATTTTTCATCAATATAATTTTATCGGATATTGATGATGAAGGTGTAGGCGTGCAGGCAGCCGGTGGCGCCTGTCACTGGGCTCGCGGGCCACGGACACGCACGTGGGCGTAATGACGTGTCCCATTCATAATTCACCTGTTCAACATGCGAACGATTACCTTCGCTCGATTATCGGTAAAACGCGTAGCTGACTAACGACGAAGGCTCGCTAGGAATGCTGCACCGCCGAAGGAAATCCGCAATGGCGCCTTCACTCCTACCTACATATTCTGTATAGCTAGTCTCGTATTCGTCAGATACCAATGCATATTGCTCAGTTATGACATCATGTTCGTTTGCATAGGTGATGTGATCGACAAAGGGCCCTGACATGAACGTTACGAAATTAGGATTGTGAATTGTTTCGGTCTCACGATAACGCTCCTAAAAGGTGGGAACATTTTACATATTAGGAACACGAAGACTAAGTAAATGGTGCATATCTGATTTTCTTCGTTTACATGTAAATGACTGATGGTCTAAAGGACTCCGTGTGCAAGCAAGTACATATGTAGACATTTTGCGTCTTCATACGAGTAGTGTACAAATTATAGACAAGATAATTGCGAACGCTATCTGCACGTTAAGAGTTTTAAAAAAGTTCAAGAGACAGCTTTTTATAATTGTGTGAATACCGTGTCGCGGTATGCACTAGTCTCAATATATTATAGAGCATTAGTCTTGTCGTCTGAGAGCATTCAAGTATTTATAAATTAGTCTGAACAGAAATAATCCCTGCACTCGTATGTAACACGAGTTTTGTTTTGGCGAGACATCCTCATCTCGTTCACGGACAGGGAGACGAGACGACCTTATTTTTGAATTAGAATGCGGCTGTATTTACATTTTTCTCCTTATTGTGACATTTTTGGCAACAATCCAGGTTGAGATATAAAATAAACTACCCATTCCACATACTTTAAAGTGCAACCGACAGACAAATGTTCGACAAGGTATAAGTATTTTCTTTTCTTTGGTTTGTGGTATACTATACCTATGTAAATAACTACAGCCTTCAAAAGTTTATACTGAACATTCTTCTTGCTATTATTGGCGTTCAATACGCCAGTTCAATATTTTATCTCTTACGTGAAAAAGAGCTCTTGTTGCCCTATGGAATATATATTTAAATGAAATTGCTCATTGTATAACTGGCTCGTTTGTTATTAAGGGTTGAACATATTTTGAATGATCCGTTGTGATTGCTAATATGTTAAATCGCGCGATGTTAAAAATATTATTACTCAATGTTGCAAGATATAATCATTGGTATGCTTACTAGACACTAGCTAAATCAATCTGTCAAGGGGCTGGCTTAAACTACAGGCGTCGACGATTATTACTGTCATATGTCTTGTCTATTGTTTTGTATTGGCATCAGTTGTTTAAATACACAATTCCAGTCTGATATTTAGGACTTTTAATAGATTCGTGAGATTATTACAGTGGTACCTAAGACTAGAGAATTTGCTTGGTTGTTTTATTTATTTAAATCTTGGCATATAAGACTTTATTAATTAGTTTAAAAATATTATTTTGAGAGTCGCAAAACGGAAACAATTTCTTAGAAGAAAGTCTCATTGTTCATTTTGCTCCTATTTTTAGAATTCTCGCTATTGTATTGTGTACCTATGTTTATAGGCGGATGTGACTAAGCGTAACTGTATCGGGGCGACAATACTCTATTCTTGTATTGCTCGTGAAACGTTTCATGTTTCTAGATAATATGTGGACTTGCTAAAAAAATATTTCTTGTGTTTTTGGATATATTTATTATTATAAAATATTGTTTATTCTCCTATCTACTTTTCTATCTCTCGGTTAAAGATTTCGGTGTTGTGTTTACACCACAAAGGTAATTTTACTTTTCCTATTCATTTAAAAACTTTTTGTCGTATTTATTTAAGGTTAAGTATTTCAACATCAAGCGCCTGTAATAATTCGTATGACATTGTGATATGTTATACAATATGGTAGTATCCGACTCATTGTCTATAAGCAAGATGCATAACTGCTGGCCAAGGCAGGCAAAGCTGGATATTGTATTGCTGCCAACAATTGTTTACGTTACAAACTTTATTGCTTATAAAACGGTAAAGCAGACAAATCCTTATTGGCTAGGTGCTGTGCGTGCGGTCCGGACACACACAAAGGATTAACGGTAACGCACCACACCACCTGACTTGACAAACAACCTGTTTTCTCACAGGAAACCAGCGATCGATCAAATCACACCGCTAGAGTATGCAAACAGATGCATCGCTAGATACTGCGCCGAAAGGATATTCTCCTTGTGAGTGACAGGGACACTGATATGCTTGGAAGCGAGCGTGAGATGGAACGCAGTAAGTCCGGTAACAAATACGTGCGCGTGCGTCTACGAATTGCGTTCCCATACTGGGTAATGGCGCTCGTCGCCTTTCTCGTTCCGTCCAGCGATCTTGTGGCGACCTCTCGCTCATACATAGGGCTTGCAATCCCATACTTAATCTAATCTTGAAGACCTACATTAAAAACGAGATTCTGATTAAAATCACGTATCTACCAATAATTAGATTGCGGCTTCGGAATTCAATGTGTGTTGTAGGTAGACTACTACTATTATGATGCTCTATAAGTATATATCCTTTATAAGTCTTTAAGTTATATCTGCGTGCACGTATGGTCGAGATCATCAGTAAAGTCAGTGTTATTGTGAATATTTTTTAAACTCCATACCTAACTGAAAAAATATATAGCTAAGCTTATCGGAAGCATTATTTGATTAATTTTGTAGTTTGTAGATCATAACTCATATTGGAGTATATTTTGTTAACCCGGGATTAAAGTTAATACGGCATACTGGCAGCCCTAGCCTCACGACATGAATGAAGGCGCCTGCACCATGGAATGCGGTCGCGTGACGCGAGCGGCGCCGCCGATCTCGATGCACTTCACCAAAGGGTTCGTTTTAACACAAACTGTTTTACTGCAAACAAGATACCTTTACTTACTTTGATAGAAATCCGTGGCATCAGGTAGTTAGTTATCTTTTGCATACTTTAGGATAATTCTGGCTTTTACATAAAGTCATTTATGGTTTTCACAATATACTTAGATCAACTAGAAGTTTTCATACTCTCTTTAATTAAGTTTCTGAGAAGCTTATTATATCGGCGTTTGACGGGATTATGGGTTGTGTTAGATTGCTCAAAAATGATAGATTAGAACTACACTACTAGGAGCACTTAGTGAAAAGTCGCTGTACTTATTAACTTTATTTGCTGTATGGATATGTGACGATAACATATTGTTTATGTTGATGCTTAGGTAGGACTCAAAACCTTTCAAAATGTTTTTTAAACAGCTTAATTACAATTTCTTTTATTGTTTCACCACAAACCCTATATGCCCAAAATTCATGACTTTGCCGAACCATCTGTGATTCCTACCAAACTGTTACTACTACTACAACTTTTTACTACGTTTAAAATTTCAGGTCTAAGAACAAGGATTTTATTAACTTGTTGTCTTCTAGTAAAGCATACAGTATTTTCTAGCTTAATATCGACGTATTATTGTTGATGAAATCTTTTATGATGTAAAAGTGTAAAACGTTAAGTTCAATGGAATTCTTTAAAAACTTCCTATTGATAGTAAAGGTGGTACTGACTGTACACAGACCAACAGTCAGCAGCACATTCGAAAGACCAGAGCAGACAAGCGACTCGAGCTTACCAAGCACCTCAGAGGTTGACGGACCACTTACCTCAACCGGTCCGTGGGAGCCTTCCACTTCACCGAAAACAACCGAAACCTCTCTTTTACTAAATATCACAACAAGAATTAATTTTATTTCAAATAATTTCAATAAATTCCGACATATAATTAACATTTACTAGATTCTTGAGCGTCGATCGTTTGATTAGTCATTTTAATGATGCTTTTTTACAGTTAGTGATCTGAATGCGGTGTAAATTTTCTTTGGCAATCGGTTTGTCGTTATTGATGCTTCTCATCTGTCCCGCGGTGAAGTTGGTTAATGTCCTGCTATTGATGATCGCCGCAACTGAACGCGCGTTGTTAAGGAATTCGTCGGCTCTCGTGTAATCTTTTACGCTTTCGAATGTTGATTATTAATTGCTCTCTCATTCAATAGATATTACATTCCTATCATTCCTAACATATTATCGTATGGAAATAATATGTTTAAGTAGGCAACTATGGTAACATTCGGCATGCGCATGAGTGTCTGTTACGACATAGGTTGTATGGCGTATCTTTACATACCACATGTAGATACTTTTTCTTTTAATATCTATGCATTTGGTTGGAGGTTTTGACAATAAATTTAAACAGGAATCGATGAAATATAAATCTGTAGTAATTGTTTTATCCATGGCATTTGCTCCTTACAGACGAACATACATAAAAATGACTTTTGTTGTAGGTATACCTACAAAAAAGCGGTTTTATAAAATCGGGCCGCTAACAATAACAATATGCATTGTTTGTTTATTTATGTCCAATGTATTACTAAAATCTTGTAAAAATATTTGACTCTGGAGTACTCTACTTCCATAGTGTAAGAAGCTTTTTTCTTAAAAAGTTCTCAGACTTACCGTGTGAATGTGTATGTGCGATATATCTTAATTACCCAAGTTAATGTATATTTGCTTTGTTTGTATTCATTTTTAGCATGTTATTAATGACATGCACCTATAGTTTATTTATTAGTAGGTACGTTTCCATTTTTTTATTTGGTCAAGCTGATTTAACCTTTCTGTCTTAGAAATTTATTTACACTTGAGCATTACCTTGATTTTTCTGCGTGTCTTATAGTAATACTCCAATTATACCTACGATGCATAACTATGTGGATATAGAGTGCAAGTACCTAGTATTTAATTCTCTTATGTCAACAAAATGTTTTCACAAGCTTGTTAACACGTTCCTCGCTAAACTATCGTGTAAACGTGGCTTAATATGCAATTTTAATCAAAGTGGAGCAGCCTTCGCGTGGAGCTGTCGCGACGGTGAGCAGCGAGCGATGCAAGAGGCTGGTGTTAGCCTCCCATGCGGAGCCCCGCTGTCTGGCAGCCACACGCCCCCCCCTTGCGCGCGCCTCCATCCGTCCCGCCGCGATACCTAGCGCAACCACCTCATATTGCTAATTCATCTACCACCTTATGTTCGCTAGGTACTGTACAGATTCGTCGACAATTCTCTCGTTGCAACTTCCCAAGGTTGACTAGATACATCACAATATCATTTTGAGTAAGAATGTTTGGTCTTAAATCGTAACCTACTTAGTTACATTACTGTTTTAACGGTTTCCCTAGAGCTTTTAAATATTCGAATTTTAACATTAGCAGTAAATGTACCTATGTAAAGATATAGAATTTACAGACAACTTCATGAATAGTCTTATGGGAGCAAGTTGGGGGTCCTAGCGATAACATAAATTTTGACATTTTTGGTAATTGCAGGCCGGCAATTAGTGTTTAAGATTGGTATTGGGTAGGTCAATGTTAAGTGATTAAGAGTCATGTATGAACGCGCGAATTTCACACCTAAATGTGGCATAATTGTGACGCCAGACATGATATTCACGCACGGACTGTTTTAACGTGCCTTCTTGTCAGATGATCCTTAAGCATTGCAATATATTTTATTTCTTTTTATCATTAGTCATCAATTAGGATTTTAAATTATCACTAGTTCTCAATTGTTTGGTTAGGTTTATTTAGTGATAATTTTCTTTGGTTGATTGAGCATAGATATTATTGGAGGCTCTAATTGAACAAGTGTGGTGATGGTGGAATGACCTCGAACAGCCGCAGGTTCGATTGCGACAACGTCTGACACGAGCTGTGTAAGTAGTCGATGGAAATTCCGGTGTCGCCGTAACAGCGGCAAGTGTGCGGGCTAGAGTCCTGTGCGTGCGCACCGCTTGGCGAGGCCACGGTATGAATGGAGCTGCGGTATGTAGGTCACGGTGTCGTCAATGGGCCGTCGGCAGGGCCCCGCGCAGCCGCCTCATGCGCCCCCATCGTGCCGTGAAAGTTGCCACTACTTTCGCGACTGTCGCTCTCACATACACGACAAATTGCACTTTAGTGCAACACAACTGAGTTACTTTTGGAGCGACGCTTACTCACGATCACATCCGCTTCGGCGTTTCGTGCGTGCCTCGAAGACTTTCTGAGTTGGATGGTTGCGAGAACTCTATGATAACAGTAAATAAGGTTTACTTTCGCTCGGTTCGTTGAAAATTTGGCCGAGCTGTATGCTCGTGCTTAGGAATTCACTTCCGGGTAGGTCGGAAAGTGAAATGGACCCGTCTGTGATGTAATTGGAATTCGGATGTATCCGGAGTTAGCGTTACTCCATTCACTTATAAAATTCTATAGGTATTGGTTGACATAATAGGCCGCGAACCGCAACCGTTTCCGTGACACAGTAAACAGTTGAAGCGATGAAGCGTAAGATGACTTTTTCTACCACCTGCATAAGTTATGACTTTTATTACATAGGTACCACACTAAGGCTTACAGCCGAGCGCGAGCTGGAAGCTCGACGGTACATAGTTAATTTGAATTTACAATTACTATCTATCCACCGTTTGTAAATGGAAGATGAAACCTTGTGAAATTAATGTTCAGTAGTGTTAATTCACATTGAACTTAAAATTTTAACTTATTATACCAACCCTTGTAGAGCAATGAACATCTAAAAAGGCCTTTAGATTCCTGTTAATTTCGTAGGTAATGTTAATTATATTATAATAGTCTATATTTTTTTTTTGTATTTAAATCCTTATACATAGTAGTTTATACAATACTGAATACAAAAGGTGGTCTCGCAAAGCTGTAAGCAATTAGTATACGTAGAGTTTTGTAACTCCTTACCCAACCTAACGGGGAATATGTTTAGGGTTACTTTTAGCAAAATTCAGGTAAACCCCTCAAAAATGAATACAAAAAGTCAAGATTTCTGGAAGAGCATTCTCAATATCTGATTAATTTGTGTCCGTTGGCTTAAAAACTAGCATTCTTGATCGTCCACTCGTATCTTTTACCATAATTCTTTATTAGCTACTTAAAATCAAAATGAACCCTTTAAGAGTGTCTGTGTATATTATCTATGTATCTTTTTTCACAGTCTGTGTTGCCATACTTACTTACTTCATATAAACCAGTCAACTTATTTAAAAGAAAATTGTGGGAGAGGAGTTTCTGGCCAGACTATTTTCATAAAAACCTAGCTGTAGGTACATTTCTGCGGCAATTTCGATTTCTCCAGATCAAATATCGGGCAAAAGCGAATATAGTAGTATACACATTACACAGCTTGCTTACTGACAATTCTATAAATAAATACTGTAAAAAAAAAATGAGTGAGCAATGAGTAACTTTTTCGTGTAATACCAAACCTTTTTCAAGTAATTAACTAAATACAGAAACTAGTCCAAAAATTTGGAGTTTATTTGTTAGCTGCAAAATTGATATAATACTACGCAAGTATGACCTACAACATACCAAAATTCATCTTCCTGCGATTTATTTGGACCTAAGCCTGTGTTTTTGTTCATAGTATCCGGAGTATTGTTGAAATACTTTTCGGTATTTCTTAAGATGTTCGTAAGAGCATATTTGTGAAGTGCCGTTCTAATATCGTTTAATACACCGTTCCTTGTTAGTACCATGAAGATTAAAACTCAGTTGATGAGCGGTATTCTGTGTGCGGCGTGTCTGCGCACGCGCAGTTCGTAGCGGCCAGCTTTCACCGAGCTCAAAGGCTCGCGCCGCCATGCATGTTTATTAAGTTAACCATTTTAACAGGAATTCCAGAGGCTTCCGTTTACATCGCTATTAGTACTTTTAGTTGTCATGGTGCTTCAAGGTGTCCCGTTAAAGTCACTTTAAATGATACTTTTGTCGTCTTCTCTTATTTCACAAGCGCGCTATTGACGTAGATATGTAATTAAGTTAACTAATCTTTCAAGATAAAATAATAATATAGCCATCATTTTAAGGTATTGCCATATTAGAAGTTACATGTGTAGACACAATAATTCTATGTCGAATGTTTCCATTTGTATTTTTGCAAATTCGCTCTTAATAACAGTAAACGGCTTAGTAATACATCAACATGGTTTTCGTGCTGATCTCTAGGCAAATAATTTATTTAGTCGCAGCAACTTGAAACCTTAACGATAAATCTAGGAATGGATCAATCTATAAACAAAAGAATCTGTGATTAAAATGCCAACATAGTAAGCATTGAAACGAACTCCAAGCCTATACAAATTCTGCGAACTGTGTATTATTACGTCATTAGGTAATACACGAATAGAGGTAAGTTTTAGCTGCATCGCGGGAACAGTTGAGCTTAACGGTGACCGAGGCTGTAGAGTACAGTTAGTCGCATTCCTAGAGCGGCTTGCGGCCAGGGTGGCAGCTGCAAGGGGGACGCGGCTCTGAGGAATGTGCCAGTGTCAGCACATATCCGCTATTGCCTGTATTTGTTACGATATGCATTTGCAGCCAAGTATCATTATTGGGCACATATATTTATTAGATATTCGCGCATGTATACTTGTAAATTGAAATTAAAGTAGATTGTAGAACAATCTACGAATTGATAGAGCCAATTTTCTTTTTTTATTTAATTCATATTTTAGGTAATTTTGGTTATCAGTAACAAAAAGCTACCACAGTTTTAATTAACTGGTTTATGTACAGGTGGTTAACATATCTTTCTTTCTTCTAACCCCGTATTTCGTTTACAAATGTATGGGGTAGAATCTCTACTTAAACATTTGTAAAAATGATTTACTTTCAAAACACTCCTTATCGTTAAGGTTTTGTTTTACATGGTTGTGCACACGTACGAAATGCTACGTTGCTTAAGGAGCTTATTTTTTTTTTACCTTTTTTTTCAGATTATCACAAAACTTCGATAATCAGAAAATCTAGTGTCTCGTATAGAAACCGCGATTACAGACACTCGGTTAATAGTATTTTGTTACGTAGGTCATTCTTTTTATACAAATCGACAGTAATAGCCAGACTTATGGCAAACAAAATTGAGCGCAATATTTGAATTATTTTATGTATTTTCCTGTACGAAGTGACTGACGAAAGTGACTTTACATTGCTTAAGACTTTTTAATGTAAATTTATATTTGTCCACAGAAATCTGGCGCTGGGTATTGGCATCCAGAACTTCCCAGAAGGGTTGGCTGTCAGCCTACCGCTCCAAGCTGCCGGATTCTCCGTATGGAGGGCATTTTGGTAAGGATATAACTATCTACATTTCATTTTCCATATAATTTGTTATAATATTTGATATAATTACTCATTTGTCTGTCCTTTATTTAGATATTTTTTTGGGATATTTACGACGAATAACATATTCAGCAAGTACTTTTAGTATTTTAAACACAAAACATAAGTATGTAGTTCTAACTTAAATTCCCAGAGCGGACCCAAGTAACAAAATGCTTAAAGAATAGCATGAGATTTGTAACATTTTTCTCGATCTGACGTATAGTCAATAATTATATCAATTCGTTTTTTGAAACATAATTTTCCTAACTCAAATCATAAAACAAATCTATACTAGGTTTTCCCTGTCTGGTTTTTGTGGCATAGCTCGGTATTTTCAGGGGCCACTTAGCATGTTGTCAAAGTTGTAATTGATCAGTTTGACAACATTCCTCGGCTGATTCGTAGAAAAGAGTTCACATGGTGGCAGCAAGTTTTGCCAGTCGGCAGTTAGAGCGTGGCGCGCGGTTAGAGAATGCGCCCGCTCGTCGTTAGGCCGGATGCCAACGCAACCAGACTGGCCGACCCCATTCCTGTTCAGGCTAATTCATTTAGCGACTGTTGCCGGCCCGAGCAACTCGACTACATGCCGAGATTTGTGATGTCCCTCCAACAACTAGAAATGGCTTGCAGTCATATCACGTGAAACGATGAAATATGCGGCTTGTTTTGAGATACCCGCAACATTCTTTCAATATGTTTTATGAAATCATTCGTATCAAAATTTAGCATATACGTTATGTTATTTATTGCATTTTTTGAACCACAAAGATACCGTTGTTGCTTATCTTTCATATTCAGCGATCTTCTAAAGCATCTGTTTGTTAAGTGAACACCCACTTAATAAGTTTAAATTGTCAGAGTAAAAGGTTACTTAGGCATTGTAGTACGTGCACGCATTGTAAACGTTACCAAATAGGTAAAAGTTGTAAATAGTCGCATTCCGTCGTGTTCTCGGAACCGCTGCCCTGGCGCCGCCTCGCCGGTGCCCAGCCCGCTACTAACGAGCTACGAAAATGAACTAACTCCGTAATGGATATGCGCGAAACTAAGATATTGTGTTCGGAATTTAGGATGAGTAGTCGTTCTGAATAAATTAGGTTATCATTCTAAATCAAAAACCGCGTATTCCAAGCGTTAGCAAATTTTAAGTTTACGGCTATTTTGATGTCTTCATATGGATTTAGGTGGTATAGTAGATTACAAATTTTGTTTCACCACAACGGTTGACTTTAATCATTAACAAAATTGAGTCCTCCGTGCACATGTGTAAAATAATGATTTTAACTCTAGTGGCTACTTCGTAGCTCCTTTGGTGTGCAGTGGCGGTAAGAATGTGCTCGAGTGGGAATCCTGGGCCACAGAGTAGGCCGGGAATGTGCGCCGAGCGACGACCCCGCCTGGCCCGCTCGTGCCGTGTACCCCAACCTTAGTCACACACTACGTACACTGCAGTCTACACATGATGCACGCGACTACGGGAACTTAAACGATCATACCTTTTACAAGTAACCACTTAAATTCGAACGCAATTATGCTACAATTCATTGAATTGTTCTCGTTAATTAAGTCCGACAAAGCTTACATGCTTCAAGAATTTGCTTAAAATGTACAAGAGTTAGATAATATATAATAGGATTATCATTTTATTACACAACAGATTAACAACATTCTCGGGTTCGAGCCGATCATCACTGATTTCATGATAATTTTTAACTAAAAAGTCTGTTCAAATCAGATCAGTCCGTAATTAGGCTCATCAGTTAGAACTGGGACATTTAATTAGTATGCTGCGATCATAATATCAAGACATTACATTTGAAAGGAATTTCCTAAGTAAGTCTCATCATAAAAATGATTACAGTGTAGGTAAAGACGAGTACGATAGGGTCTGCGGTGCGGAATTTAAGGGGCGAGGAATGCGGCCTGAGCAAGAAGTGCTCCGGCCAACTCGCATGCCCGATACGGGATCGCATTTGCCACCGTTTCGTATATGTTAAGCACCTTTCGAAATCGTCTGTGGCAAGTGGTTCATCACAAAGGTACATATTATATCATTGTTTGTTTCAAATGAAACTTTCATACGTTTCCATTTTGCATTTGGGTTTTCTTGACGACCTAAGCTTGTATTTTCATTGAATTTGCAGAATATTTACCTTCATATTCGGTATTTTTCTAAACCTTTTTCTTTTATGTCGTATGAAAACCTAGCTAAATCACTAAGGTACTCTGAAGAAATGCTACTAAAACTAAAACAATTATTTAATGCAACAGCGTAAATTTATCTTCGATTTATCACTCATAGTATTGTGAAGTGTCTAGGAGTGAAACGTAAAAAGTACAGACAGCATTGTCAAACAAAACCGATTGATCTTTCTTCATCGATCAACATACCTACGATAGATTACGTTCATGTTTTCTAAAGCACAGTTACGATGAACGTCAAAGTAGGTTGTGTACTTGATGAAATGGAATGTCAAGTTGTTATACACCAATATTATTGGCAAGGCACTAATTTTAAGAAAGTTTTAAAAGATTTTAGGCATGAAGACATGTTGCTAAAGTTTATTTAAAAATAAACTGCACTTATGACATAGGTACTATACAAGCCGCCTGCTAATTAAATATACGGTTTTGTCAGATACACAACGTTTTAAGAGCTTGCTGATTACAAAGTCATGATTTTATTGGTTGTTTATATTATTTGGCCAAATGTTACCTTTTTATTTTGATCTTAGTATCCTGTGAGCGTTTTATATAGAAAGAATCGCAAGCACAGAATGTTCGAATAGTTTGATATATGGTTTACGCAAATATTTATTCTGTGCCATTATAGAACCATATGATAGCTCTGCATCAATCTGGTCCCCAATAAATGACCATCGATTCAGAATACCATAATATAAAAAATACAATAGAATTTAATTGATTTCTAATCGTATCTCTTTAGTTTTTATCTAGCATAGATTATGCTAATTCAACAATAAGTTAATCTAAATATTCAGACACGAAGTCTCTTGATATAGGTAGGTTTTTATACCTATTATTAAACAAATTCTCGTCATTTTGTCGAACTAAATTTGACGTTAGTTTTTTGTGGCATGATATAATAGTCCAAGCACTGTAGTGATCCATTGTTGTAGACAATGCGTCTAGTGAACGTTTCTCACCGCATGCGCATATGACTCATAATGACGTAGCAAACATCATATTTACGCACCATGCAGGTGCCCCATCCGTTAGAAAACCTAATCAATGAAATCATAATTGATTGAAGTTTTTTTTACTAATTTGATAGCAACATGTGTGTTTTTTTTTCCTATTATTAATATCGATGCTAGCAATCGTCACGAAATCGATTAACAAATATGCAAACTTGTTACAACGATTAAATTTGTTGAAACTGTTCGTAAGTGAGGTGGCTACGGCGCTCTTGATGCGGTGACGGCGACCGCCATCGGCTCGGGCCCGAGTCCGCGTGTCTGGAGGCCGCTATCGACGCTGTTTGGTCAGATGGTCATTGCTAACTGGACCCGAGAAAGTCGTCTATTTCGAAATTTGAGTGTTGCGTGAGCTCGGTGTGCGATGTGTCGCTGCGGTGCCGCGGAGTCTGGTGTGTTGCGCGGCAAGCGGACGGCGGCGCGCTGTCTGCGCGTTCTTCCGGACCGCACCCGTCGGACCAGTCGCAGCGCACCGCCCGCTGCCCGCCTCGGGCGATCGGCCTTCAGAGTTAAATAATTAAATCGAGAGAGCGACGTCGACCGCAGCCACCGCCGCGCCGCCGCCACCGTCGCCGCCGCGCGGGCCCCGAAGAAGTCGTCGCGGAAGGCGCTGCCAGCCTTGGTGGCGCTGTTCTGCGCAATCGAGGCCGGTTTGACCGCCACATATTGCGTTGTTGCCGCGCCTAATCTTCTAAGAACACCTTCCTGGATACACGAACATAGAGCAGCAACATTTTAAACGATGACATCGTACAAGCACAATATGACTAATGTGGTCTTAATATATATTGCGTCAGTAATCTTAAATCATACTGTTTTAAATCTTATATGCTTTAGGTGATTATTTGATGGTCAAGCATAGTAAACAAAACCATAGGTAGGCAAAAAGGACAAATGATAGCGTTTGCACGTCCAGCTTTTATGTTAGGTACCTATGTCTTTCTATGAAGAAACAAAATTTAACACACAAAATGACTTATAGTGTCTGTTCAAAAGCTAGCAATACCTACCTTCTTACCTATTTTGCACCACAAGCCTGTACTCAAAGACCCAGTTAACGTTAACAAAAACTTCTTACCTGAAAGCAATACTTAACACACAGACGATAAATTTCCAAAATTACGATATAGGAACATACATTCGTGAGCTTTTATTTAAATTCAACGTAGTTATTGAGTGACGGGTATCCTGTTTTATGGCTCGTCGGCGGCTCAACAGTCGGCGATTCTGCGAATCAGTGGATATTGTCGCAAATTGCCGCTTTCGCCACCCGCTGAATAATGCATGCGATAACATAACATCACGTCGCGCACCCGGCGCGCCGCCGCAGCACAGTCGCCGCCCGGCGCCCGCCCCGCGCACCTCACAATTTCATCAAACTCGTTTCCCCCTCGCATTCCGCCTAGCTATTGCCACTACACTACTTGTTATCTAATGCTAATTCACCTCCCTATGTGCGGGTTATCATATCCTTATACAACAGCCGAACTTTCAAATGTACGAACATTTCTATCCGAGCTACTTTCTATTCAATATCTGCCTAACGTTTTTCTGCTAAAGTTGCCAAATTCATGATCAAACGGTGCCAAATAGCGTTGATTATCTAGGTGGTGTTTGAAAGCGTCTGGTATGTTCGATCTGAAAACGTAGGGTGTAGCCGAGTATTAGATTATGTTGTTGCATGTTGAAGCGGTGGGCAACATTGGCAGTCAGATACAGGCTGGTCGTCGTGTGGGGTGGCCCTGGCGGCGTTTCCCACAGCAGCGGCTCCTCGACCAGTTCGTCGGAATGTGGTCGCGGCACTGGCCCGCACTTTCACCAAAACAATTCGTTAGCGGCCTCTTTCGGCATCGCACCGCGCGCTTGCCTGTACCCCTCCACCCCGCCACCCGCACACGTGAAAATTAACAATATACTGATACATGACGTCGTGATCAGTATTTTGAATACACGGCCCTTTTGAAGTTCCTAGTCCCATTACAGTTTCGATTTGAAGCTATGTTCATTACAGTTACGATTTAAAGAACGCTAGAAGTTTTATTCCTCAGCTTTCAGCTTTAATTTATGTATATCAACATAAAACTGTGCTTAACATTGTAATCGTAGATGGTTATGCTTTACAAAGTTAGCTAACACAAGACAAAGCTTTCACATCGCGGACTCCAAATCACGCAATTCTTCTCTAGACCCTTCCTCCTTCTGTTGGTTCTTGTCTAAAGTGCGTAAATAGGAAGAAAAATAATTGTTTATTGAGTTTGGACCTATTTAGCATATTAATTAGAAATGGTTCTATTCCACATAAGTTCACTTAGTATTTTCTTGTATTTTTCCAAACCCAATCTACCATTTGAGATTTAGAAAAAGTATGTATTTATCAATTTAAGAATAATCCTAAATATTTTTTTCATATTTCTAATAGCTTCATTATGTACAAATCATATTATTTAATTAGAATCCACATGGTTGCAGCAATAAAAGCTCTAAAGATTATTTTCTGTTTAAAGCGCACACCGAACATGAACATGATACGGCTGCCGCGCTTGCGCATGCAATGAGTGGAATTCCTTAGAAGTTGTCTTTGCCTAACGCATGATAGATTTATTTATCTGTAGACAACAGTAAGGCGGTCATAAACGATATAATATGCTCCTAGACAAAGAAAATGGTGGCCTAAGATTTACGAAGAACATATAAATTATGTCTACGCACGGTACAAATTTCAGAGAGCTTTTACAAGATTTTATTTTTGATCGATAATTTATTGTTTGAGGCATCCTGTCTACTATTACAATATTACGATTACTAGATTAGTAATCTTGAACAGGATGCTGTGAAAGTTGTAGTGAGAGGTAATATTCGACCGCCAAGAATGCATGATATATCGAGCAAAAAAACCAAAGAAGAGGTATCGAGCAAAGGATGCTCTACATAACTTTAGGTGAAGTTAAACTTCTGAACACTGTTCATTTCTCTATTTTATACTGAAAAAGAAGATACCAGAACAGATTTAATGTTAGATAATATTATTCTAAAGAAACAGCTATTGATAAAAAGTCTAGTCATTTCACTTCAATCCTTTTTTTTATATAATGTATGAAGATTTATCGCGGTGCTAATTTGTAATATACATAAAATAAATATAGACCGATTGAGATCCTCCTTCTTTGATATGTTCGAGAGGCTCGTAGCTAATTACAAGCCGTACAAACCGATCGATCGTAAAACTTGAACCGCTCTTGATGGGTGACCATTCCAGAAAATTTATAGCGAACCTCTCTATATCTCGGAAAACACGTGAAGCCTTTAGTCCTGCGCCTGATCTCTCTCGTCTCTCTCAAAAGTTGCTTAACACTACATATATTAATAAAGACGAGACATATAAATTCCCCGTTGTCCCCAGGTACGGCCAGCTCTCTGGCATGGTAGAGCCGGTGTTCGGCGTGCTCGGCGCGGTAGCGGTCGCCGCAGCCCAGCCCGCGCTGCCCTACGCGCTCGCCTTCGCAGCAGGCGCCATGATCTATGTGGTCGCTGATGACATCATACCAGAGGCTAACGCTTCGTAAGTATTCTTCAAACATTTTTCCATTGTAATAACAAATGTCTGATTTTCACTATCCCTTGGAGTTTTAGGGTATGTTTTTATTTACTTCTTTTTATTAAGGGTTGAGTAAAGTATAGTGTAGATATTGATAGTTTGATATCAACAGACCAAGATGTAGACGAAATATCCATTTGGAATATCTATTAGCACTAATTTTACCTCATGAAAGCAGTCGCTAGTTTCTATACTTAATTCTTGAGCGACCTGTATTATTTTAGATTATGTTTTAAGGGATAAAAAATAATTAATTGGCGGTACTTCATTTTAGATCTGGCATAGCCTGAAAATAATTGCTATGATTTCGCTGACTCGTCATTCTACACGACGATAAGCTATCTTCTCTGACATGCATAAAATCCAAAAGATATGAAATACTTTAGGTAACTAACAAAGTTAGGTTCAGATTCAGTGCAATATAAAAAAAAAACAGTTTTGCATAAAAAATACTGCTACACATAATATGGATGGTTAAAGCTAATATGTATTTTGCAAAAAAAGTCAACTAAAACATTCTTGAAATCTAAAAAAAAGATAAAATTTTAACAATACTCTCTTAATGACTGGAAGAGATAATAGGTTGTTCTGTACGCCGTCTCAGATTGTCCCCTCCGAAGCCGAAATTAAAAAGAGTTGTCCTTGAAATGACCCAAAAAGATTCTAAGTACGAACGGTTCTTTGTTAAGGACCCTTGTGAAAAGATGCTTTACAACTATTGGCGGTAAGGATAACGTCTCCCTACATTACGCATCACATGTCCGTATTATCTGATTGGAACCACTGATATACCTTATTTTGACGAGTGACGATTATCCAAAAGATACCATATATATATTTGATAGATTTTTCCCATATGTCGGTTATCGCGGCAAAACGTAGCCTTTTCTCAGGCTCTATGCTATCTGTGGACCAAATTTCATTTAAATCGGTTCAGTAGTTTTGGCGTGAAAGCGCAACCGACAGACTGACAGACAGAGTTACTTTCGCATTTATAATTTTAGTAAGGATTAAATAGATTTAGATACCTTGTGAAAATACTACGCCTGTCACGTGGGTTGGCTAGCTCTGCTTGCTTATCTATACTAATATTATAAAGCTGAAGAGTTTGTTTGTTTGTTTGTTTGTTTGAACGCGCTAATCTCAGGAACTACTGGTCCGATTTGAAAAATTCTTTCAGTGTTGAATAGCCCATTTATAGAGGAAGCCTATAGGCTATATATGTTATATAGCCTATAGGCTTGATGTTTCAAGCTACGACCAATAGGAGCGGAGCATAAACGAAAAATGTTGCAAAAATGAAAAACCGTTGAAACTAAAACACGCGGACAAAGTCGCGGGGGGCGGCTAGTTTATATATATAACTAAAAAATACATATGCAAATTCTTTTATTTTGTGTATACATTCATTTATAAGTATCGTTATAGATTTTCAGGTCAACAATTATTGATATTTAACGGCAAGTTAATTCAGATAGATAATGTATTCTGAAAGTTGACGGTGGTGACACAAGATTTTCATCTTCAATCAGCCAAATTTTATTAATAAAATATTTCTTTGTTGTTAATTTAAGTACCGTTTCAAAAATAACATTGAAAGAATAAAATCTACGGTCATTACATAAATACAAAGACATCGTCTAAATTACTTGTGACCAAATGTTGTCATCTCATAAGTATTTAGAAATTCATTGCAGCATTGTGGTGTACAAAGCAATATTTTTAGATTCTACCCAATTTAGGTATTAGAATTAAAAAAACTTTTGATATTGCATATCTTTTACTTTCAGAGGTTTACACGAATGTTAGACATTGATATAAAAGTACTTTTGAACGGATTTTATCGCGGTTTGTATTTAGATTTTAGTTACCGACGTTTCAAATCCTTTGCAGGTGTCATGGTCAGCGGCAGACTAAGGTGGTATTCGTCTTGACATTAAATGTTGCTCGTTTTACCTTCATATTTTAATTATGACACCTGCAAAGGCCTCGAAGCGTCAGGAACTAAAATCTAAATACAAATTGCGATAAAATCCGTTCAAAAGTAGTTTTATTCAGGCATCAATCGGTTGAGTTCTATGGCTACACATGACACGTGGTCAATACACGTGTACTTTATTGACCTGGCACGCCAATATGTATAAGAAAGAAGCAGTACATTAGGTAACGTTACACATTGGTATGTAACTGTACAACCAGCGGGCTCTTGACATAATTGGATTGACGAGGGTCGCCTGTGTTTGATTGTTCTGATTCATGTCAGTATTTCGGTCGATATAGATTGTTAACCGTCAATATGTGGAGACTCGTTAGTGTGAGAGCGAAGGACGCTCACTTCCCCTTAGCGATAGAAGGACTATTGTCCATCTGAAGCATTGTCAAGACCGGTTGCGACTCCCTTCCGGATTCGAGCCTGTCAGTCGAGTAACGTTATTGACTAATTGTTCTCAAGTCCTGCGACCAAATGGTAATAACAATATTAATACATGGTAGCCACTTTCAAAGCATTCTTGTTTGTTTGCGAGTTGTTTGAACGTTAGGGCTGGAAAGGAGGGACAACAGATGTTTTTTTTATCTAGAATAAAGTTTCTAAAGGTCAGCTTCGCGATTGAAAGAACTGTTTGTCTGAAACTCAGATGCAACTGACTCGTTATTTTTAAACTCGTTACTTTATTGTAGAGCTATATTTTAGCTTAAACTGTTGTCATTGTCGTGTCCCTAGCTGCGTCTGCCGATGTCTGTTCGTCTAGACTGATCTGCTATCAATAGAATGACAAGAATAACATGCAGATTTTCTGAAAAGATTTATCGGGCCGCACAGTTTTATTTCAATTGCGTTTTATAAAAAAAATAAGTATATTACATGCGTTTTTAAGTATTTAATAGTATTGGTTATACACGCAAATAAGTTTAAGTTACATGGATTTACTATATGGAAGTGTTCAAATGGCTAATATAAAGGTTTTTTCTGTGTCTTTCTTAATAAAAATATGTATAAGATTGCAGTGTAAAGTGTGCACTGCTGCATGTAGTCTAATGCAAACTGTGTTATGTCGTAAGCTTTCCTAATTTTCATACAGATATTGAAAGCTAAACCTCCATCAGCGGTATGGTAACAAAAGTAAATATGGAATGTGTACAGAGAGTGCGCGCCCGCAGAACCTGACACTGCCCCGCGAAGCACGCGCGCGCATCTCTTAGGCTGATTAGCATTATCATTGAATATGACATCTGTTTGCTGTTTACGAGTGCTCTTTATACCTTTCATGGTATTTAAAAATATTTTATTAAACACTGTTTAAACCGCCCAAGAATTTTCTTCTTTTATTTGGAAATACTTTTAACGATTTTTTTTTGACGACTTTTCCCGATGGTCGTAGAGACCATCAAGAAAAGTCGTCAAAAACTTAACTCAAATTTGTCATGAGTTACCCTCCTTCGTGTAGAACGGTAACTCATGACAACTTTGAATGCTGATAGCTTGCCAATTTTATATTTTGCGTTATATGTTTAATACAAGAGAAACAAATAGATGATTTTATATCGAAACTTCTGAAGCTCTCTGCAACACTGGTCTGCAATAATAGCAAGTGAGACAATAGCGTTTTGCATTGCAAGCGGCACGTGTAGTGTAGGCGCGCGTCGGGCGTCGGGACGCAAATACTCCGCCCGAAATAGCGGCGCGCCGTCTAACACCCCGGACGCGATGCCGCCGTGCGACGCGACAACACAGCCCGACATTTATTACCTACCAACCATGTCCAGCTATTTGTTACTCCACATAATAAAATTAAATTATAGCCACCTACTGTCCAGACGACCGAATTTTTCAACATTCGAATTAATTCGCATTGTGCGTTTGAATTTAGAGCGCCAGTAATGTTGTTTAATAGGTATGTTTCGTTTGTGATTTAATTTATGTGTAGTCTGCATTTTCCTTAGGAGTCGACAGAGATATGCACATGTATCCTCTGATGTAATAAGCTGAAGAGTTTGTTTAAAAAGCAGATGACATTTAGAAAGCCTATCTATATTCTTTACCATCCCTGTTTCTGATTTGGAGTGCAAAAGTTAAACTTTTCATCGCAAGGATTAAGTGGATTTAGAACGTTAGAGCTTCTATACATCTTCATTGTAATATGAGCTATTTCTAGCTAAATCGGATGAGTCTTTGAATATATTATGTATTTGAATCATTATGGACAAGAAAAAGTTTCGTTGACCTTGTTAGTTCACTGTTTCGACACTTTTTTTTACTTACATACCTATCTAGTCTACAGTTTGAAATTATTCACATTATACAAAGTGATTTGCATAAACGACATGTCACTCTATTTAACAACTTCTATCTCTAAGCTGCATACGCTGCACTACTTGCTGGTATAATATGATTTCTATAAATGAAAATGTGGGTTAAATGGAAATGAATGATTAATTTCCACGTCGTCACAATTGGTAGAAAAGAGTACAGACCCTTTTTGCGGGTGCGACATGTCGGACGTTGCAGCGTCTATTTGAAGAGGGCGGGCGGCGCGTGCGCAGGGCGGCGCGTCGCAGCCTCGCTCTTTATGAAGTAAATTCGGTGCGCCGCCGCCGCGCGTGGGCTTGTCACCGTCTCGCCACTGTCAATAACAATAAATATAAGAAATAACGCGTTTGTTGCTGGGATAAAGACGGTGACGACGCTCTAGTTTGTCTATGCGCTGACGTCACCGTCTGGGAATCCAGTGCGCCGCCGAACGACACTCCCTGACCTACCTCCAATCATATAAACCTTGTTTATATCCAGACCACCAGCACCGTCTTCCAGTCAATAAGGACGCACCGCGCTCAGCAACAAGTGATATGTCTTTAGCGCGATATCTCTCGCTTTAGTTAAACATAATAGGTTTGTCACTACGTATAAGATCCAATACTGACAATTAGCTTAATATGTTGATTTGTAGGGTATTAGTTTATACCCACAAAGTGTTATATGGATAACACATAACATTCAGTACATAAAATATCTATTTGAGTTTAGAAAAATAACTGATAAAAATTTCAATTACAAAAATGACTGAATTCCAAACATCTCATCAATTAGTTTTCACATCAGCGTCGCATTCGTCTTCAAAATTCCTAATGTTTTGGGCGTGATGTCAGCAGCGGTATTTAGGTGCATGTCGTGTCCAGTCGGGGTTGCCCGGCGTACGTGAACAGAATCTACGACGACCTGTCATACTCGTTAACATGGCAAACTCCTCGACACAAGCCGGATGTCAAAATACTACACTCTGCCAAATAGATTTGATAAACTGACTATGCAACACTACACCGCATATTCCCGATTAAGTAAGCAGTCGAATAGGAATCATGTTCCATTGTGGAATAACCTGCCTAACATAAGGCGCTGTTTAAATTCGTTCGACATTAGTTCACCTACAAACATTGAAATACACACGCAAGCAGAATAATATGAATGTATTGAACAAACAAACATACGTTTACTTGAATACGTGAAACGTGTTAAGATATAAAGAAGATTCGTTATCAAATGATTGAATTACAGAAGTATTCATAGTTACATCACATCTACAGTTTTGCATAAACGACATGTTTCTTAGTAAATCAATCTGTTTTGATTAGGAAATATTTATTCTGTGATACTTAAGAAACATGTGAATAATAAAGATAGTTGTAGTCACAAAAAGGTTATTAATAAGCGATGTAGAGTTGAGAGACCGTCCAGTTTACCAAATTAATTGTGTATGTACACAGCGTATCGTTAGTAGGTAGTACCTAAGTACTAAGAATCGTTTTAATGTAATGGCCCGTAATTCCAGTAAGTGTATTCCGGACGGCCGTTTTCTGTAAATCCGAGTGCGTGAGACGCAAGCGCCATCGGCGGCCTTTCCGATATCGTAATTTTGCTACCTATTTGATATTCAAATATCGTTTACTCGTTATTTCTCAATGGTTGGCATCGTATGACGACAGCATTTTATAACGGACCCCTATGTGTTATTATGTACATACAATTATGTATATCACAGTCAAAGTGCGTCAGTAAACGTATTACCGCCTTCTTAACACGAGACATACATTTTAATGTGTTTATGATGTGTCCGTTTAAATCGTAAAACAAATTTCCGGCCGTCAATATCAGTTTCGGTCCTTCTTTGGTAGCCGTTTAAATTTTTTAATTTAAAATTACAATAGCGTGCAAGTAATTCTGTCGATTCATCAGAACTAGACCTATAATGGAATATTAGTACCTAAGTTCAAAGTGTTGCACAATTCAACATTTGCTAAAGCCTTCTTAAGTAAGCTGCATAAATGTATGCAACTGATAAGACATAATTGCAGCGTTGTTGATTTTATGTCATTATTTAAGATATAATAAGGAAAATCAAATCTGTTCCCTAAAGTTTTCCTCCTAAAGATGGCTTAGTATCGAACTTATTGTATTTCCATGAAACCAATTGTAGTTTAAGATGACATTTATATTGTGAAGTCTGATTTTCATATGTAAGGCATGTTCTAGAAGATGGTTTTAGAACGAAAAGATGTTAGATGTTTGTTTTGTTCGCAGCGGCAACGGTAAGCTGGCGACGTGGGGCTGCATCATCGGCTTCGTGGTGATGATGTGCTTGGACGTGGGGCTCGGGTAACCGCCCCGCGCCGCGTCCACCGCCGTGCCTTCACCGCCGACTTAAGCTGACTAGTATTACCGATCTAAGATAAACCCCTGTAAGTTAATGTAGATATTTTTGTATAAACTCATATGTGATCATCATCCACTCAACTTTGGATACACGAATACAAATGTATATTCCAAACTTTTACTACCAACAAAATCAAATGATTCCCAACGTGTGATATTAATATTTTAAAGAATTCCATTACATCGAAATTGTTAGAACACAAAATCTATCCATAATTCAATTGCATAATGAAGCGATCTCAAGTGGTTTTAGCCGGTCATTAAAAGGTTAAGAATCCATTGGTCGAAATAGTTACACGGCACGACTAGTGTGTACGTGTCTCAAATTTTGTACGTTTTCTATAATTGGTTGTATTCAGTACTCTAATTGGCTCGCAACAGGTAGCGGCAGCGTACACAAGCCGATGATACTAACTAACAAGCTTAGTACCAATCAAGAGAAAAGTTCCCATGTAAATGTTCTTGAATGTCAATTGTATCCAAAATCATTTATACCTTCATACAGGTTAGGAGAAAATTTTGCTCTATTTATCTACTGATTGCTTTAGAGCTTAGTAAATTTGTATTGTTGAATAAAGTTAACTAATATGATTATTATGAAATAAAGTTCCAAGTTTCGTTCTGCGACAACTCCTGGGGTTCGTATGACGAATTGTGTTCACTGTGTTTTATTATACTTAATGAGATCGTATATTTTACCTTATTTCTAGGCAATACCTAAACTAAATCCTTTGAATTTGTCTCTGGAATGGTAGAACAGAAATATATAATTAATTGTATCTACATAACGTAGCCATCGCCAAATTATTTATATACTTATGGGTGGAATTCGTTGTAAATATGTAAAGTGTAATATATTGTGCGTGGTTCTGTTTCGACTCAGCAGCTGGTTAGAATTAACAGAATTTCGCATTTATACACGGGTCAATTGGTGTGTGTAGATTTGTTTCTATGAAGGATAGATATTTACAGCAGTTGTATTCTAAAACAATAAAAATACAGTCTATGTGACTAAGTGTAGATTATCAGATGCCTGGCAGATATCTTTTTCAGAGTAGGTAAATGCCTTTTTGTACCTACCAATTTGTTATTGTTGGATGACATAAACACAAGCTTTGTGTCTTTGTAAAGCGCGAATGAAATTATTGTAATGTAGGTACTGTTTAGTACGTTTATAATTATGTAATGAATTATGATTTTTTGTGAAGTATAAATCATCAGAAATTCTATTTATTTACTTTTGTGCGTAGTAGTGCGAGAACGAAAGGTTCAAATATTCCAAAAATGATATTAATGTTTTATATATAAAAATATTGTATAATAAGTACTTGTAAGATATTATTATGTTATTCCGGTGATTATGGTTATAATAGATAAATTTATGCGTAGTTACGAATTCCACCTGTTTCTGCGCCCCAAGTGTTGTTCTCATAGTTACATTAGTTGTTTTTAGTTTAGTCACATCATAACTATAGGAACAACACTCGGGGATTATTTAATTGTTTTTAAGCCAATATTTTAAGGCCCTTGTTCCTCAGTGAGACGACAGGACAGACACCTACACCAAGACAAAGTATTTCATACGTGTTCCTTCTCAGCCAATTTTGTCTATGTTTTTGAAAATCAGTTAGACTTCCTGTTTAAGAGAATCCATGAACTATTTCTGGAACAAACTATGTGCAAATTAATAAAAAAAAAAATGATAATAATCAGTTACGCGTTACAACCAATAAGGGCCTTAGATTTAAATTTTATATCGAAATAGTATAAAAAAGACAATATCAATGTTTTATAAAAATTAGAGCCTAATAAATTAATTTCAAAAATGTACATTCGAGTACATACTGCATGCATTTAGACGTAAGTATTTAAGTAGATAGTGTGAGTTTCCGGTAGTCAACTATAAAGTCATTGTAAGTATGTATTTTAATCTTCCAAGTGATAAGTCTCTAACAGTGAATGACCTTTTTTGTGTGTGTCTAAGACTTAGGTACTATATGTAAATCAATCAATAAAAAGTTAAAAACAGAACGTGATAATAATAATAAAGGCATGAAATACGTCTTAAATCATTATTGTTTAAATCGGGGAAAAGGTTCCCAAATGTTGAAAATGCTAATTGCGAATACGATCATTTTGTTTAAAAACCATAAAGTTTTGTATGAAACATACTTGTGGAAGCTCACACTACTTTATTTATGAATACAAAACGGCCATAGATTTCCCAAAAATGTATTCTTATAAAATTGATGAATTCAAATCAATACTATGTTTCCCAAAGTTAATAGATATAATTATATTGTGAATTTAATTATTTATTTAATATTTTTGCATTTATTCAAGCATGTTTGAATATATTGTCACAATAGCACAATATTGTAATTTTGGTTTCCTTGTTACTTAAAATTAATTTTATTGTTTTATATTATACAAAATGCAGTGTCAGTTTGTCGTATCATTTCGAAACTCCCCTGGAATACATATAAATTGAGTCGTAAGTAATTTTTAATTTAATTTAGTAAAACCAAACACACATCAGGCGTCCTAAAGAATAACGAAAAGCAACCTTACGTCCTTATAAATAAAAGCGCTAACAATTTTATGGTATTGACCACTGTAGATACAATACCACTGTAGGAAAGAGTATTTCAATTGATTGCAGTCTATCAAATTATAGTATCCATGTGACTTTTGAACACCATTACTATCCAAATGTAGTCGTATATGCCATGAACGGAATGTGATTTTACCTCGTAACAAAAGTTTTCCTTATCGAGTGTATTTAAATGGAACGGGAGCAGCGATAAACGGGGCCCGGCCGGGTCGTTAATAAACCTGAGCGCAGATATGTACCCACTACACTTCCTCTAGCGTTCCGAGTCACATGTCACCAAACTGTTATATTGAGACATACAACATACTTTATACAGATATTTCAGCTAAAAGAAAAATATAGTTAAAATTAAATTCCATACAAAACATGCACAGAGCGCAAGTGAAAAAAAAACAAGATTAAATTAATACTGTGTTACTCAGTAAAATGGGTTGTGTAGGTCGGATAGACAGTCGCTCCATGTAAAATACAATATTCCGCTGACTGAGACTGGAAACCGACCCCTACATAGATTGGGAAAAGGCTAGGCAGAAGAAGCAACATGAGATGTAAAACCTAGCACAGGGTTTCAGAACTTGATCCAGTATTGATGATAATGATAATATCCTCTTTGAAGTGTCAATGGACGGCGAACCTGGGTTTTAAAGGTGCTCTTGCATAGAGCACAAAACATGAAGGGTTGTAGAGACTGGTTAGACAGACACTCCATGTAAAATATTCATATTCAGTTGAATCCAGTAGGACTGGAACCTGACCCAAAAATAATGTTACCGTTGCAGCACCATACCCACTTCTTCTTCTTCTTCTTCGTGACACTCTTGGCAGAGCGGTCGTGGTCATCAGGTCGTGACTTCAGTGGAGGCAGATGTTATTCGCCTCACGATCATCCGCCATTTCTCTCTTGTGGCGGTCATTCTGTAGCACTCGTTCAAGGAGCCACCCACAGCAGCCTTCACTTGGTCGGTCCATCTCATGGGCGACCTCCCACGCCCTCTGGTGCCTTCTACTTTTCCCTGAACGACAAGACGTTCGATGGAGTCGTTATCGCACCGAGAAAAATGCCCAAAGAACTTTAAAATGTGACTCTGCACTACTGCTGAGCGACATTGTTTAATGCCGAGTTCTTGGAGTATAGAGATGTTGGTGCGAAATTCGGTCCACGACTCTCCCAGCATCCGTCTCCAGCACATCTCCAGAGCATCAACTTTCTTCTCCTCGACTTGTCGCAATGTCCAGGTTTCAGCAGCGTACAAAAATATGGGAAAAACGAGCGTGCGTTCTAACCGGGTCTTCGTAGCCTTCGTAACATTTCGATTTTTCCATACTTTCTATAGCTTATCCATCGCAGTTCTATTACCATACACACATGACTGTGTATATATCGACAAAGGTAAAAAAAAAACATGAAATGATAGATACCCGTAAATCCTGTAATGCTTGATCAGTTTTGAGGCAGTTATTTTGACCGCTCCCGCGGCTCTGGCTAAGGCAAGGACGGGACCTGGGTGTTTTTAGTCGGTGCGAGTCCGACATATCCCCACGCCGCCGTGCCCTCGGCGTGGGTCGAAGTCATTAGCTTTTCACCCCGTAATCAAACAAAAAAAAAGTTATTTTGACCGCACGACGACGTGACAAAGAATTGCGATATTAAACCTTAGGTACCTTCCTTATAATAAAGGCGCTTTGATAAGCGAAGTTTTGTCACTGAAATGAGATGAAATGCATACACCTTTTTAATTTCTGACTGAACACTGTACTATATTGGTTCTAATTTTGGAGCAAGTTAGATTGTCATGGTGAATGACGGTGCGCTACGTAGGTACTTACGAGTACATAAGTTTATTTTAACTTATCATTACATATACAAACAATCAAGTCGAAACAAAAGTGTTAATCTCATAAAATTGTTCCAAATGTTAATTGAATTCGCATCCCAGTTCAAGACACGATCATTTGGCTACTGAGCCAAATGGGTCGCAAATTAACAAGCTGCAATCTGTTCCCAATTTTGTTGCTAAGACAAAGTTTTCAGATAAATTAAGTGACTTTTCTCCTCATTGTTACTCATTACTTCGAAAGGAACATTTTTTTTGTCGGCGTAAAACTCTAATGATTTCAACCCACACCGAGGGCACGGCGCCGTGGGGATATGTCGGACTTACACTGACTAAAAACACCCCGGTCCCGTCCTTGCCTTTGCCGGAGCCGCGGGATCGCTTACGCAGGCTCTGCGCGGCCTCGGCAGAACTTCGAAAGGAACCTGCATTCGACCTAAAGTGAATTGTAGGTTCTATAGGTTAATATCTATTTAGGTAAAACTGTTACTTTTGATGTGAGGTCTGCAACTGTAGAGATAACTGTAGGGTGCCTAGGAAATTACAGATTTATGACATTTGGAAGTAATTTGTACCTAACTGGTAAGTTTGGTGGTGTTTGTTGTAATAATGCTTTGCAATTAGATGCTCAATCTGAATTAATTTAAACTCTGAATAATTATTATTAAAAGCCCTGCCTTAGCAGATCTTAAGGTTTCTAAGCAGTTGGGTTTCGGGCATACGGGTTTTTGTTTTTTACTAATACAACCAATTTTTTTTTATAACAATTATTTATATTTCTTCATAAACAATTAACTTGGATAACTAAACATTGTTGTCATTTAAACGTGTACGCAAAAATTTCAGCGTACCTTAATGTTAGATGACATAAAACTTATTTCAAAAATATTTTTTTTATAGCTTTATTTCTAGGTGTTAGAATCGGTAAGCGGTAAGTAGGTCTAAATTAAACTTCCAATATTTTTTTACAAAGTTACAGGTGAAGCTAACAAAAGCGTGTTCAAAACTAACCAGCACAGGGCGTGTTGTACTTTAAAACTGTGGCGTTCAAAGGGTTCTTTAAAGTTTTGCAAACAACTTATTTTACTGTGGAATAAGCACATTTAACTTGTCGATATTGGCTTACTTAGATGTTGTCGCTGGGGGTCAATCAATCAAGTGTTACTAACAGGTATCAGTTGATGCACTTAGTTCCGGATGTGAATGTACGTGCGACATGGTCTGGTATTCATCCAGCCCAACTTCCTCTAGATGCAGATTACATTTCTCAACCTTCTCAGTGTGTCTGCAAGAGATTTTGGTGAACCCAAGGTTTGTTCCCGCCTGTGCATTCAAGTAGCACATGCGCTGTCATTTCTTCGGCCTCTATGCACGCTCTGCGTAGAGGACTGTTTGTGAAGCGTATTCTGTGTAAATGTTTATTAAGTGAGCAGTGTCCGGTGATTGTCCCTTTCACCAGGCGCAGGCTTCCTCTGTCTAGTCGCAGGAGGCGCTTGGCCAGATAGGAGTCACAACCGCCACAAATATTATAATAGATTATAAAATAAGTATGATAAGAATGATAGCAAAATACATATATCTGTTAATATTCTTTAAAAGGATTAATTTATGACAAAAACTCATAAATAGCTATATGACAGCTACTGACTATTTTAAATTTTACTATAAAAAAATATGTTTTTAAATTATCGTTCTATACATTGTAGACTACTTACATTAGTCTTAATTATGTTTTGCATTACGAACATTACGAAGTGGAGACACATTACCAAAATTATAAAACTTGTTATCACCCCGTTGCATTTCATGCCGCGGAGAAGGGGCGCGGGCGCGGTGCAATCCTCGCAGCGTCGTCGTCTACGCATTAGAAAAATCGCTCAAAGGGCGCGCGGCGCTATACGGTCATCGACCCCTCGCGCGCACCCAAACACCCGAATACTTGCGCGTACGCAGCTCCTCTCTCCGCCGCCACCGATAAAACCCTCTCAATGGAATCCGAGGCATGCCTACATGTGGCGGCTGAGCACGCGCGCGCACTTAGGTATTTGTTTTGGAGGATCACACTTACGCCCGCATCATGTAACTCGCAGTCATGACTCAAATGAAATGCACGTATATGTACATCCTTCTCTTTTCATAACTTGCAATGCGACATATAACGTTCGTTGCTATTTCCCATAAATCGGACCTCGATGATGAGCTACGAGCATAATATCCCAATGTATATTATCTAATCAAATGTGAAAATACCTATGTTG
Source organism: Diachrysia chrysitis (assembly GCA_932294365.1). Classification (NCBI taxonomy): domain Eukaryota; kingdom Metazoa; phylum Arthropoda; class Insecta; order Lepidoptera; family Noctuidae; genus Diachrysia; species Diachrysia chrysitis. The sequence goes on from OW028653.1 coordinate 7,893,175, forward strand.
CATTTATTATACAAACAATTGCTAAGGTAACAATGGCAATCATAACAAAACATGCAAATATTTTGCTGAACTACTAAATGATTTAGTGTAAAGTTTGGATTCCCAAACTGGATTATATTGTATTACGCAACAAAAACTGTCTGCATTTAGAGATGGGACGGAAACATTTATGGCTGATGTAACGTGAAGAAGCCCATTCGAGTGATTTCCATTCATTTGTTGACAATGTATGGTGGTGGCGCGGTCAGAGGGCGCGGCGGGCGCGGGGTGCCGCGTGCAGTCAGCCTCGCGCGCCCGCGCCCCGCGCACGCTGTACGCTGCACCGCGGGCCTATGCACCGCGCAGCGCACGCGTTCTACACCCGTTTAAATTCCGACCAATTTCTCACGGCTATCCGACAAACTAAACTCGCCTCTATTCACAACGTGATAAGAGCTACGCCGCCAGCATCTCCGAGCCCCACGAACTGCATAGGCGCAGCGCCACCATCGATCACTAGGTTCCCTGCACTCACCGATCGATGGACTATTACAGTTTTGTTTACGTACCGTCGCCTGCGCATAAACACGTAAGTTATGCATGTGTTACATGTCCCGTGTGTGCATTTCACAATCGCTCGATTCGATGCGTGACTTGTTTGTTTACATACTGCGACGCGTCGCTCCACGTCCTATTAGTTAATGTCTTGCGTAATACTGTGTTCGAACGTAAAGTGCTATCAAGATTCCTCTGATTTCAGTCTATTTTGGGATTGATTAAACGTTTGTTGCTTCATTAAAATTAAATCAAAAACCGTTAACGTAGGTAATGAAAACACGCGGTATGGAGTAAAAATAGATAGTGGACTTTATTGTGATGGATCGAAGGTCGATTTTCGCGTCGAATAGTTGTCCTGAGAGTAAGTCGCAATTCGCGTTGCAGTCGGCGCTCGGCATCGGATGTGGTCGCCGAAGCAGGCAGGGTAGCTTAGGGGCTGCGCCGGCGCACACACCTGCTTGTCCCGCCATATTTGCGTTGTAACGTGGTTTATTTCGTTTATATTGTAGATACATTAAGCGCTATCTGTTGCAACAGATGCGATGCGCCATTTGCGTCACTGCATATTTAGTGACGATTGCACATTCTTGTGTACTTTGTAAGGTTATCTACATACTTTATTATTCTGCAATGCGTGCATATAAGTAGAATAAAAATAGACAATCATTGTCTCAATCTCAAACATGCTAAGAAAACATCTCGCTTCACAAATTATTACACTATAATATTACTAATAAATCTTTGGTCTTGCTCGACTTAATTGAATGCCAGATTACACCCATTAACTTGTTATAATGCACATCAATTTTAATTACAGCAACTTAATCATAATATTTAAAAACTCCGGACAATAGTGTGTAGTAAGAACTACCTACGCTGAAATATCGTACCTATACCTATAGAAATCGCCAAAACAAGAACACATGAAGTCTAATACCTATGTTGCCATCGCGTTTTCTCTACTGACAGCATGCACACATTATGCAGCGTTGTCACTTCTCGCATCTACGTTAATAACTTGGTGTTATTTATTTAAGATACGATATATACGTAGTCTCTCTACCTACAATTGATACGCCATTTTAATTTAACATTATTCGAATATCCCAAATCAGCCGGTGTAAAGAAAGTATGTTCCGGTGAGGGTACAGCACATCCGAGCCATGTAATGTGGCATGTCTCCTTAAACCATGGCCTATCTAAGGAGCTGTCCTGCCTGTCCCACCTGGACATAAGAAGATCTGCACAAAGCTACCGACAATGATGTCTACATGGCTGAGTAGGTACCGGTCTGGAAAAATGTAATGCTATTGATTGACACGTTAAAAAGAAGGAGAATTATCTTAGAACATAAAATAACAGTTTACTACTTTGTACCATTGCGTCTATTTATATATAGGTACCAAGAGTATAGCAAATCCCTAAAGTCGGTATTCAAGAGCCCATCTTTTGCCCTCTTTGGAGAAACGTATGTGCGTCAAGAAGCAGCCTAACTCTATTCTACCCAACCTTATTTCCCAAGCAAAGTTGAAGGCGATTGACATATCGCACATACTAAGAAATGAGCAAATTAAAACATATTATATGTTAAACTTAAGTAAACAATAGGATATAAATCTGAGGCTAGTCACATTACAATGCCTAAATCTTCGAACTTATCACAATGTGTAGGTATTTATCGACTTTTGTTTCAAAGCTAAGTCTTGTGTCTTGTCTTGCACTATTGATGAGCACTCATACAATCCGTATTTGTTACAAGGACGGCAGTATAATCAAAACTGTACACAACTATATTCACTTTGCGAACGTATCGATTCAAGAATCCATCAGATCTTTATGCACGATCTTTAACCCAGTACACATAAAGTGCTTTAGAGATTTGCAAATGTCCACTCAGAAGTTGAAGTTAACCCCCTAATTTCTTGTATATTCTTTTACAAGACGTGCCCCGCCGTTTCACTCACCTTACTTTTGTCCTAGACCAAGCAACGTGATGCTAAATAGCCCATAACCTTCCTCAAGAATTGTATATCATATATTATCAATATATATAGTAAGCATAGATTGATTATATCTACTGCTGTCCAGAAAGGGTTTTGTTTCAATAAGCAGTTAAAGTTAAAGCTTAACTGAATAGTGTAATACAATACATCGAGCTCTAACGTTCAGAGAACTGATCACACTTCTTCATCATCATCATCATCATCATCTTCAGTCCTGTATCACACTTAGTTGTTCCTATTGCAAAAAATATCTAAGACTCTAGTTTTAAATGCCTTCTACATTTTATTACAATAATACGGTTTAGAAAAATTAAAAATAATTAATTATTCTAAAAATATTTGCGAACGGTGAAGGAAAACTGGATTCCAAAAATTGGAATCTGAAATCTCCAACCCGCATTGAACAAGCGTGGTGATCAATGCTGGTGCCATCTCTTCGTAAGAACAGGCATGTACCCAGCAGTGGGTAAGCCGGTATTAATATAATATTATAATGTTGATCACGTAGTAACGTAATTTTTTAAATTTTAAACAGGCGGTCTGGTTAACATGATTGTAAATGATGCCGATAGACAGTTGAATGAAGAAAAAAAAAACAAAGCTTATATTTATATTTTTACATGTACCTAGAGTAATGAGTAGTACTGGCTTCCACCTCGTCGCAGGTGCGTTAAATCCCTCGCTATCCCCCCCAGATTAAAATTAAATGCAGCTACTACTTTTAAAAAAATCGTTAGTTCGAGCGCTCCCTTAAAGAAGAATCTAAGTTAATCTTTACTTAATCCAAATTCTTCAATTATTAAGTGTTAGGTAGGAATTTGGAAGTGTAAAAATCGCTATTTGTTTCTTGTGCCATTCACTCGACCTTATTTGGACTGGATTTGGATTTATTTAATTTTAAAAAGTCCCTCTATACTCCCGTCTTAATTATAAACTTAGATGAACTATTTTTTTAAAATTAGTTACAATAATTATATTTATTTGACTTTGATGCTGATTATTATTTTGTATCAATGCAATGTTACCTAGTATCGATATATTTCTTTGAATTTAATTCGGTATCAATGGAAGTCTGACGTCACTTCATCTAAAGTAAAATATAAAACTTTCAATCGCATTTTCGCCCGAAATATGAGAAAACAAAAGACATCAACGCATTATTTTGGAGCATTTTTAATGTCTTTCAAAAATGCTGAAATGTAATAATAATTATACATTCGCATAAACTATGACTTTACTTTAGATTAAGTATTACTGGTATTTCTGTCTCGCCTAAACTGAACGGTCTCTTTTTCCACACTTGTTACGGTCTAGGAATTTGTAAGAATTCGTTTGACTGTTTTATACACATTGTCTTAAAACTAAATCTTTTGACAAAAGGGCATCGCCATTTACTGACTAACTTTTAGACTATCGCGATACTATTTATTGATAGCGATAATTATTGCTTAAAGCGTTAACACTCAATGTAATTAAGCATCAAAGTATGTTTTGGTGAGAAGACTTTTACTTGAAATATAATTAGCTTTGTTGTGTTTGGATGCCAACACAAGGCATCATTCTAATAAGTTCCACAGACGTTATGTTGTAGGTACTTACTGTAGTTAGGTATGACTTGACGTCAAAATCGACTAAATGCTCTGTCGGGGCCTCCGCGCTAAAAACTATCAAAGGTGATAATGAGATACGCAACAGATCGCCTCTAGGTACCACGGCAGACCGACAACTCTCTATCAATTTGCAACTATACACTTGAAATACAGACATCTTCATGTAATCATAGTCAAATACATAGAATTGTGAAGTAATAATTGCGTAGCTATACTTCTATGACTTATTTTATTCAAAAGGAGGATTTATTGCAACCAGCCATTTTGTACCCGACAGACTGACTGCTAAAGTGACACTTTAAAATTTTCGTTTTCGTTCCTCCACGAGTCAGTTCAGGTATTAAGAATCTAACAGAACCATTGATAGTGACAATGGTTATGTACTCCTCAAAATCGTGTATAAAATACCTGTCCTACCCACAAAATATCAATTAAAACACCTATTTCGAATAGATCAACTCGACGTTTCACATTAAAATCGCGCCGAAAACAAATGACGCAAGTAAAGGGCATCACGTTGAAACATTTCAAAAACGTGTGATGTAAGGTTAGTTATGTGGTAAATATAAAATAAGCAATGTTCTAACGTTATTACGCATACATCGCTAGTGCGTCACACACACGTACCTCCGCCGTTTATACAGAGGTACATACACATTGCACCTCTCAGTATTAATTCGATAATAGAGCGCTTGTAAAAGTAATAAATCCATAGGTTTTTCTTTATTTGCTCTACATTCTTAAAAATATTAATATCATAACAGTATACCTTTTCGTTGTATGTTTGTTTTAATTTGACGGGCTCGTTGGTCTAGTGGTTAGTGACCCTGACTGCTAAACCGTAGGTCGTGGGTTCGATTCCCACCCAGGACGAATCTTTGTGTGATGAGCACGATCATTTGTTCTGTGTCTGGGTGTAATTTATCTATAATATGTATGTATTTAGAAATATATAAGTATGTTTATCAGTTGTCTGGTTGCCATAGCACAGGCTCTGCCTAGTTTAGGATCAGATGACCGCGTATGTGATGTCCCAAGATGTTATTATTATTAATTACATTGATAAATCCAAATTAATTTAACTAATCTCAGCAGACTGGTGGTTTCATTTTAACTTTATGTGAGATGACGCTGAAATTCTCAAACGATTTGTAAATACTTCACGTAGCGATTTTTTTACATTTTTATGTATGTATGTGTGTAGTTCTTAATATTTGATATATATTTTTTATAGACGATTTAATAATCTTTAGTAATAATGTTCCGTAGGCTAAAAAATGAAACATATATTTTTAATGTTTTTTTTTTTCAAACGATTGGCACTAAATACTTAGGAATTTAATCCTTGTGTCGCGGGGAGTTATACATAAATTCAAATCACATGCACAAAGAACTCCCAGACTTGGAACAAGCATTTGTGGATCACACAAATATGTCCCATGCAGGGTTCGAACCCGCAGCACGTCGTGCACAGTGGTAATTGGCGTGGTAACCTATACCACTCGGCTATCCGTACATTCGATAATGTTATAAATAAGAGTCTATGATAGCTCTACATGTTCGTCTCATTAATACTCAAAGGTGCGTACCGTCTAGATACGTATTAGATGTAGATCAACGGCCTAGCCGAGGTTATGGACGACGAACCATATATCAAGTGACGTCATCGATCACAGACTATCATTCTTTTAGAATAGTACCTATCTCAAAGGACCTACGTTGCTACGCTTTAACTACGACACATTTAGAAATATTAAAGAAGTTTTCTTTATTCCAATCTGTTACATTGCTGGGCGATGCTATTTGTCCATTTTACATACATTCAAACTTAACAAGTTCAAAATAACTTTGGTTATGTAGCTTTTTTATTGTTTACGTGTAATTAAAAACAAAAAAATTAGTTATAACTCAAAATAGAAAAAATAAATATACTATAATCACTATTAATTATTAGTTTCAAAATACGTGCACAAAATTATGTATTTTGACCGAGTAAAAAAACGCAGTGGAAACTTCCGGAACATCTTTGAATGAATTTTAAAAGTCACACATCAACAATAAATATTTTGTAAGTAATATACATTATACGTTTTTTGAATATTTGCCATTCACTTTTGATGTGTATTGTACATTATATTTACTTACTGTTTTCATAAATTCTGCTATATCCTAAAGACTTTAAGGACTATTTTCGATTGCATGCTATATAAATCTAAATTGAAAAATAGGTATGTAATATGCAACACTTCGCAGCGAATCATAGAAACAAGATTTTTTAAAAGAATGATCAATTTATGTTGTTTTTTTTTCTCGAAAATATTTTCTATTTGCTTTTTTTTTAATTATTGTTAAAAAACAAATGTTAAAAGAAGTTTTCACAAAATTTAGAACGGTCATGGTTTCCATTAATTATATTATTTAATTATAATACATAATTAAATCGATTCATTTGCATCTATTTAGAGCGTGATGACATCATGTCTTTAGATATTGTATATGTATTTATGTCAAATACATTTCATAATGTTCATTTAAATCATGTACAAAACAGTTATTAGAACTTAGATCAAAGGTTTTACACTACTAGTCTCAGATTATCGAGTTGATAAGTCTTAATATTTACTGTCTGACTTAAATTGGGTCTTGGGAACTTTGTCTCTCATTCAGAAATCCCGACGGCGATGATTGTAGCAATAAGCCGTTACACAAAGCTATTATGATATATAGTATTGTTACAGTAATTAAATCATTACAAGGAAGGTATCGCGCGCGGCATACTAATGCGAACTACAGTGTTCGTCGGCCGGCGACCGCGGCGAGGAATACATTAAGCTACATTTACACTTCAAGTTTTCAACACTTATTGCGACACAAATGTCACTCACTTTCATGACAGTTCACACTACGACTCTTTCTTGTGTCAAGATAGTGTATTCTTCTTCTATTGGCTAAATAAAAGTCTGCTTCCAGTCTCACCAGATTCAGCTGAATACTAGTAGGTGTTATACATTTTACTGGATAGCGCATTAGCCCTTGGTAAGACTGGTCATAATATAACGACTTTTAAAGATAATGCCTGTGTTATGAAGGTCCCACACTTGACACATGAGTTCACACACGTACACTCAGTGTGTCGTAGTGTGAACGCAGCATTACAAGTCGCATTGCGTCATCATTGTATCTGTGACGATACCACGTAAATCCCGGTGTCGACAAACACGCCGCTTTTCTTATTATCTCTATGTACACGCTTATAAATTAACTTGTAAGGTTCAGACATATTATGTTGATGGTCTCGTAAACTGCGGCCGTTTTGATGACACCCCCAAATAAATAACGTAAATAAATTATAAAGAAGTGGAAAATGACAGACAATGGCTGACTTAGAATAAAAAAATATGTATCTAAATTAAAAAAAAATATTTAATCGTATAAAGTTCGGTTTGATAAATGCAATGCATACATCCCTCAACACATATAAATAAAAAATATATTTTCTTAAACATCAAATCGGTTTGATGTGTTTATAATAGATATGACTCGAAAGAGTCCTGTCAGTGCCCGGTACGGCCGTATCAGACGAGCCATACAACTACACAATATGTACGCCAGTTGGGGCAATCTCATTCATTACTTCCCCACCGCTTATGTGTGACCTTCAACCAGATAGCCCATTTAACTTAACTAAATAATTCACCTTTGTATTTAATTCGATAATCAGAAGTAATCTTTACATAAATTACAATCGGAATAAGATCTTTTAATGGTAAAGTTAAATAATAAAAACAAGAATCATAGCTAATATTCTTTAGTAATTAAAATTAAGTAAGGTATAGTTATCATCCAAATTCCGTACAAAATCATCAAAGAAAAGACAAAGAAACTTGGTAATCAGACATCAACCGCGAGACGTGCTGTTAAATAAAAAAAGAAACAACTTAATCCGGCGGAAAAACATCACTATTGGTACGATGAGTAGTTTAATACGCACATAATATGTGCCCATTATGTGAGGGTAGGGTCTATCAATCTAAATCACTAAATATGTGACTGACTAGTTACAGCTATGTTGTTATCTGGTGCAATCTCCGCGAGCGTAGAGTGCGCGGGCGCATAGAGCCGTCTCCCTCATCGATATGGACATCGCGAATTCGCAGACAAATCTGACAAAAAACCAGTCTGAATATTTCGGTCGGATCTATTAGTGAGTGTGTCTTCGAGTCGAGAGGCGATAATGAGGAGTGCAATGGTGACGTCACGCGGGAGTGCGGCGAGGGGAGTGCGCGGGGGTGGCGCGGGGTGCGCGGGGCGCGGTGCGGGACACCGAGGACGCAGAGCCGCGCGCCCGTTCATTGTAGTTTTTCGATTATTGTTTAATTAGGGCGAAGCGGCGGCGGCGAAGCGGCGGCCAGGGGGCACCTACGCGCGGCCCGGTCGACTCTACTCAATGTAAATATACAAACATTTTCATTACATTTTGTTTAATTTCAGTAAACCTCAATTTTTATTGCTCTACATACATCATTGAGGTGTCATAGCAAAAAATTTACAATTTAAAACTATCAATGTAATCACTTTTATCTTGGGCTAACTTCCTAGAACATAAGTAGAGCATAAGTAAAAAAATACAAGTCGAAGATCATTTCCCAACACGCGTCAATTAGGTACTTCAGACAAAATCAGTTCACCCGAAACTAATACCAATAGTTAGAGAGCAGTAGAGCAATCTTTTGTATCAGAGTTCATGTATTCGGTATTTTCGAAAATAAATTAAAAATTTTATAATTCATTCTCATTTAGTGAGGATTCGACATTGAATTTCTTATAACCTACAAATGAAAAAATGACATTTTAAACATACATCAGAAATGCGATGTAAAATAATAAAATATATGATAGCGGTGCAGACAGTGAATCGGTTGGTAGTGGCTGGCTCGCTATCTGCGGGCGGCGACCGCGCCGGGGGCCCGCGGGGTTGGCGGCGGCGGCGGCGGCGCGGGAAAGAGCGCGTAAAAAGGCGAGCGGCCGGCGCGCGCGCGGATCCGCCGCGCGCCTTTCACGAGGTCGACGCCCGCCGGGGGCCCGCCGAAACCGACCCCCGGCCGCAGCCCCCGCGCCGCACCCCTCACCCCCTGACACATTTTTCCAATTCGCCATCGACGGTTTCAGCGGCTTGCCTTCGCCCCATCGACTTCTCCATGCCCTATCTAGGAGACGGCGCCTCGTCTGAAGGTGAGTCGAACGCTCCGCAGCGCGCCGCCGACGGACACCCACCGATCTCGTGACTCTCCCGGTTATTGTCTTTCCAGGAACGATGGTCGTTCAGTTTACCACAAAAATAAGATTAGCCCGGCTGTCGAGGCCGAAAGAAAATGTTTTATGACACGCCTACTGTGCACGATCGCATAAAAGACGGCGTTCCACCAATAAAACAATCGTTATTGTATTGTCGACTGCGAGTCTTTGACGTAGACCTTACCCACATGATTTGTGGTAGATCAGGCATTTAGAAGGTTTTATTTAGAGACATCGTAAGTTTCGTGGCCGCCGTGACTAATAGCTTGCCAGGTATTTTAAAGTAGACTAGGTTAACATAATAAGACAAGTAATTGCAAATCCTCTACGACAGCATGTCTGCAAGACATTCCAATGTGGTATTAGAGTCCTTCTAGCGGCTGTAAGTAGCGAGTGGACGTGCGCACTCATCGGCAGTATCCAGGCCAATGCCAGCCGACACAGCCGTACCTAAACTAGAAAAGTATTGTCCTCGATGTTCCAAGCGATAACCACAACCTGGGCAAGCACGAGTTGAAGCCTTAATTGGATGTGGTAGAGTCGATATTGGCGCGGTGGGTCGGCGTGGAGGTTGCGCGTGAGATATGTGAAGTCGCGGCATGCGGGTCGCGCGGCGTTCTCACGCTTTGAATATTCCTGCTCCCGGCGCCCGCGCCCGCGCCCCGCCCGCTGCCCGCACCACCATCGGCCCTTCAATGACGTCCTCTGACTCCCACTCCGAGTGTCCTGACTCTAATTGAATGAACCTCACTAAGTCTGTTTACATCCGCGCCGGTCTCCTTCGTCTACATTCAATACTGCCCGCCATTGTAGTCTTTGACGACGTACTTATTGCGCGCTACTAAAGCGTACAGATTACTTCGAGTGATTTTAACAAAAAAACTGAATCTCAATGCTATAGATACGTGTTAATTTTCTTATCTATACTGTTCCGAAACTACGAATATAACAGAGTGCGCTACTTGCTATACATGATATCTGCTACTTGCTTTTAGTGCCCCGTTCGAAACTCGTAACTCGATGCTAAAACTTGTTCACAAAACGAATCTATCTGATATAATAGAATATGTGTTTTTTTTCTACTTCTAAATAGAAAAAAGTCATCAAAATGCAGAGAGCCGCACATAAACAAAGACAGATAAAATGTCGTTCTTGTAGAGACAAGATGAATGAAATACGTATAAATTATATTAGTGGGAGCGAGTGGGGCGGAGCGTAGGTACTCGCTTTCCCATGCCAACTCTTCATTATTTTTCTTAGTTTTCAAAGGTCACAATTATTATTGACAAGGATTTTTCAGCGGCTGAGTAGTGAGCAGGCATTAGTCATGTACGGCGGCGAGCGGGATGAGTAACTCTCCCACGGTTCTTAGACACATCGTAACACTAATCATCCTTGACTTACATTTTGAAAATCGTACCTTTTGTGTGGGACTCAGTTTCCGTGAGAACGGAATACTTTAAATTTCACGCAGCGCCTGGAAAGATTAATGTCGAGCTCAGAACAAAAGGATATGGTTCCACACTCGCAGAAAAAAATCGTTTCTCTGAAGTATATACACATCAATACTAATGAATAGCGCCTGATTTATATCGAAAATATTCAAATATATTGTAAATGTTATAAAATGGTATAGCTTTGAGAAATACGAATAATTAAGTATTCTATATAAATTCAGTTTTTATTAGATTTCTGTTTATGCCTTTTGAATAAATGTAAATATTACATTATGTACAAAACCGCCTTCTACCTAATAAGTTTTAGGATGTGGCTAAATGGTTTGTAACTGAATTAATTAATAAACTAAGTGTGTTAAGTTAATAAACAAGCGCTTAATGTATATTTTTGTACATTAGCGCGTTAGTGGTAAAAGCGAAAAGAATTTGAACCTTATAACTTTTACATAAATGCGCTGTCAACGACATGGTGTTATCACTGATATGCGGTTCACTGTACCTCAGTGTATTATATTAAAGTACTACTTGCTTTTAGCATATACTTTAACAAATCATTGTCACTTACATAGGGTTTGTGTTAAAAGATTCTTCTTTTGACTAATAATTATTATAATATAACTTATACATTTAAACAGAATAAACAAACTTCACAGTCGTTCTTACATCTTCCATTTAAATACAAGTGCCTATCTAGATGTTTATTTACCATGTATAAAATATATCTACAATAAACTAGATAAAAATTTCATTATTAAATGCTACTTTTATTAATAATGCATTTAACGATATCCAACTTAAAATAATGTCCGAAATATTTTACTAACAACAATTGTTATTAAGCTAAAATTTTTAACAGTTTGTCTGTCCCACAGCTTCATAAAAATATGGGAAAAACTATGCTCCCACGAGACCGCGCGACGCGCGACCGTAATCGCACGGTCAACAATGAGTAAACAATATGTGTACAATCTAAACCCTGAAAACTTTGTCCTGTCTAAAAAGGAATTGTAAACATTACTTGTATTTAAATAATTGATGTATGTACTAAGAAGAAGAGTAGAAATAAGTTTCTTTAACGCTTGCCTTTTGTACAATGTGATTAATAAAAAAAAGGTGATTCCTTTAGTATTTTTGCACAGCAATGTCCTTGTAGAAGCAAGTAAGATCCGAAAACAAGTGTTAGGTAGAAGACTAAACCAAAACAAATATCTTCAGATGTTTATTTAATCCGATAACTTTAGAATTGCAACGGACTGAATCCTGTCAATATAATTATGTTTGCGAAGAAAATATACATTTATAGAATACATATTTAATAGTATGCATGTTGTAGATTTGATTCAAATAGAATACATTTTCTATTTGCCAGCCCTTATCTTCATCTTTCGTGTACACTGCATAGTTACAGACATAGGAACTGCTGACGAGAAACACAATGGTCATAGATTGATACCATCACCCCTTAAGACAACATAAAGCGCCAGAGCGTGGCGACAAATTGATTAAACAAAGGGGGAAAGGGTGGGAACCTATCGGACCCACTTAAAATACCAACCAATCACTATTCTACTTGACATTTGTATTGCTACGATATATATACAATAGTACGTACATACTACACTGCTACAGTGGCAAAATGTGGATGCTAAAACTCTTAACTAAATTTGAAGCCTAGAAAGATGCAATAGACATTAAAATACCATTTATTTAAAATACAAAATATGACCTTAGCACCGAAGAAATAGCGTTTATTTATCTAATAAGTCGGCTCTTTCGTTGCAATAAAACAACCTCTGTATATTATCAAAGACTAAAACTTGGTCTTTAATTTGCAACGCAGTAGGATCGCGACCTATGCTCTCGCGTGTCAAATGCGTGGTTATCGGGCATGTGAAGGCGACACCTCGGTTTCCCTGAAATGTTGCAAGCATCTCACTAGCGCTAACTACTAACCTATAAATAAGTTAGCTATATTGGTAAATAGTAGCATAAACAATTCTTTACAACGACGTATTTTGCAGTGTTGACCTTAGGCTCACCATGTGTCCATCTCACTTCCAATCATAAACTTAATTAGTCCAACTACAAGTTGCATAATAGTTTTCGTTTACGAAGTCAACGTATGATCGAACACTGTTTTTAATTTCGTCGCATCTTTTGACTATTTTTGACGCCTTTTTGGTTAAGAGGCGTCTTCAGGATTGATGATAAAAGTTCCTGTGTGGAGTCTTTTTCCAACTACCTTATTAAGCTTTGTTTGTCTTGTCCATTTAGTATTCTTCTTCATAATTCTTCCTTTATGTAAATATTTTTATGCACTTTTAAAACATACATAACAACACAATTATTTTGTGCCTCTCTAGTCACAACTAAAGTAAAGTCAGCAACAAAAGTGATGAACACAATCACATTTACAAAACATCTAAATGCAATAAAATTAATGAGGTTTATCATTATCCTTTATCCCTGCTCTGTTTTGTTTCCTAGTTCAACATCAATTTATAGACTTTAAATTGGTTGTTTTGTAAAACCTATAAACTTTTGTTGCTGACTGTACTTTAATGTTCCTTTCTTCTGTCATTTTTCCTTCCTTTGCTAGGTTACATTCTCATTAGATCTGTTTTTCGTCTGTCATCGTGATGTCTTTTTACTACTTCTTTCTAGTTAGTACAAGCCATTTATTTTCATGTATTTCTTCAACAATTTTTATTTTATAAAATGTCAAAGAAGTCAGGACTCTTTATGCGCGAGTCCAACTTGCACTTGGCTGGTTTTTCTAGCAATTATTTATTTTTTAATTGTTTTTTTTTTAACACACCTGTTATTATTTAGTTTCTGCTATTCAGTCTCTTGTTTCTCATGTGTTACACCTTTATGTACTTTAGTATTTTTCCCTTTATAAAACTGTGATTGAAATTAATATACAAAAGTTAGCTTCCTTACTTCATTCCTTATGTCAAAACAGTTCTAATTCAAGAATATTGTTTCACTAAATCTCATTCCCGTCAAACGATCTATTTTGCTAGCTGTGTGATCCATTTTTGGTTAAAGAAAACCAACCATAATCTTATATAAATACTTCCCTTGGGTAAGTCTCACCAGAGATGGTGAGTGTTATCCCCTACCCCCTATAGTTTTCCCCGGGGAAAAGCTGTAGTTTGACCATCTTCAGCTCCATCTTCTTATTTAAGCTCTAAATTGCTGTGTATCTTGAAAATAATAACTTTTTTTGCTGTTTTCTGGAGTTGATCACTTGATAAGCAAATATTTATGTAAGTTGTACAGTGGTTACAAATTTGATTATAATTAAAACGTTGAGTGTTCTTCAACTCTCAGTTTACATTACTACGCCAGAAGATTACTAAACGTTAGTTATAGACGTCTGAAATTCGTAAAATACAATACAAAAGAAAAAATTCTCGTTTACTGGTTTATTAGCAATCTATAAAACTAAAATTAACTCTGTTTTTAATGTTTTTAGGTCGAATATGAAAACTCAAATAGAATTGTATCTATTTTGTGTCAAAGTCAAGGATTTTATACCGAAACTCTGGACGATGATAATCTTAGACATCATAACTATCTACACTGTCTGGCACCTCGTAAATGTGCTAAAAGTAGTTACTTTAAACTAGAACAATGATACTGTTGCTTTGAATTATTCCGATTGTTTCTTTCACAGACTTTTTTTAAAATCTTGGAACTAGGCTTTGTGTACCAATTTCACGTATATTCTCAATTATATTTCTCAATCATGTAAAAACATTTATAAAACATAATAAACATATCAAGATGCGTGTTATTATCCATTTATAAATATAAAACTAAACTCGACCTATAAAAATATCTTAGTGCGTTCGATACGTACGCGGCGTTGTCCTATTTTCATACAAAATGAGTTCGCGTAGATATGGTACGGCGAGCAGTACGCACCATCACACGATTGCCTCATTTCTTAATGACAACAATGCTTCAGTGCGTTAATGTTTCCAACACGTGTCACCTTTACTTTATGTCTTCCTCCGCAATTGTATCCAAATTAAATTAGGTCAGTAATTATTATATACCTACTTCGTTGTTGTTACGCATCATATTCTTCACGCTTCTTAATTGCTATTTAGTAACTATACTAAATGTGAGTATGTGTGTACTTTCATTTTTAAATGCCGTACAAAACTGAATTTTAAATAGGTATGCATTTACATTAAACAGTACGAGAGTGCAACAGATGTAATAAGCATAGTAATAGTACTAACATCGTGCATCTTGGTATACGTATTAATTATTTAAATCGGCATTTATTATTATTATTTATTTACAGTTAATTATAATACTAGCTTTTGCCCGCGACTTCGTCCGCGTAGAAATCGCAAATGGTTTTTGACATGCCAATTTTAAAAAGTAGTATTTATTGCATTGCACCAAAGTTTTATATGAGTTTTCAAACATGTATTGAGTCGAAATAAAATAAATATATATATAAAATAAAGAGTATTGATATTAAATTCGATGCTAATCACCCACAAAATAAATTTCTACCCCTTTTAAAACCCGTTAGGCGATGAGTAATAATAAAATACGAAACACGTTTTTCATCAGTTCTGTTAAAGAATGTTTATGCAAAATTTGAAGTAGATTGGACCAAGGAATCACGTTGACCCATTAAAACTTTGTCCCCGTTTTTCAGCCCTTTAGGGGCAGAATTTCGGAAAACCGTTTCTTATCGGACGCCTACATCATACAAAAAACACACCCTCCAAGTTTCAGATCTCTACAATCAGCGGTTTAGGCTGTGCGTTGATCCGTCAGTCAGTCCATTCAGGACAGAGCATTTTATATATATTTTATCATTCAGATGGATTGTGAGTAATTTTTCATTGCATATTAATAATAGCGAAATTGAATTGCATAGCTTTATTTGCTTCTAAATGTGAAAGTTTTGAGACTCGCCAACTTGTTTATGTTCTAAACATTTAAGAAAGGCACATTTCCGCTTTATTCTATTATCATTTAAATCATATCAAAATCAAATCATTTATAGTTTAATGATAAAGCAGATCTAGATTAGATAAAACTCTGACACTATGTATGTATCAATTCTGCATAAATATTTAGTAAATCAATGTGGAGAATTTGTTAACTGTTTTGAATTTAATTAACTACCCAAATTCTAAACATTTACCAAATAAGGAGGTCCTAAGCAATTTTTTAAAACAATTTTTAAATCATTCTGTCAAGACGATGTTAAAAGGAATATAATAAAAGTGTATGAGTGCTAGTGGCGGTGGTGCGTATTGCGCGGTGCGTGGCGGTAGGGCGCGCGTAGGCCGGCCGGCGACGCCACACGCACGTATTTTTAACCTGTGGGGCCGCCGCGCTCAAGCTCACCTTTCGATCTATTCCTGGCTGTCTTATTTTTAAACTTTTGTCTATATTACTTTCCTTCCGTCTGCTTATTAGTGGATGATTGAGATGCGTCGCAGGGGGCGCTCTGCTCGAAATATATCTCGATGATATTTCCGGTGTGTCGATGTCGTCCCCGCGACCACGTGGCTCTCATGCCGTTGCCTGCTTTTGTCATTATAATATTTATAAATCAGGGGAGGATCCTCCCTATTATCGAAATAGAATATTCCTTTAAATTTAACTCTAAATCTCACCATGTGTGGTGAGACTTACCCGAGGGAAGTATTTATATAAGATTATGGTTGGTTTACTTTAACCAAAAATGGATCACACAGCTAGCAAAATAGATCGTTTGACGGGAATGAGATTTAGTGAAACAATATTCTTAAATTAGAACTGTTTTGACATAAGTGGTGGAAAGCAAGTTAGAGGAATGAAGTAAGGAAGCTAAGTTTTATATTATCATTTACATATTACATACCTATTTGAAGAAATTGCACTATTTTTTACCAATTACAAATAATTAAATACTACTTTTAAGTCTAAATAGATTTCTAATTCTCGTAAATTAATTTATGTTCACCGAAGAAGAATTAGCACATGCCTATTCGGTTTCTAAAGTTCATCATATACGGTCGTTTGATTGTTTGTTCATTAACACATGACCATATACGTTCGTCAAGCCGATCTTAAATGGTCACAAGTGAGTTGATATGACGTCCCTTGTTTACATTCCCTGCGACGCTTTCTCTCATAACAACTAAGTGGTAGAGAAAAACAATCCGTTGTAAACAACTTTGAGTTGTTTCAAACAAAAACACAACAGCACACGTCATAATAAATAGGTACTGGAAACATAAACCCTGACCTCTCAAGCGTGCAATCATAAAATTTCATATAATGACAACGTTTGTAATCTGAAAGTGTTGTGAAAACTAATAAATACCTTAGATGGAGATAACCCAAGATGCACGTAGTAAAGTAACTTTTAGAAAACATTTGAGCTCAAATATGTCAGTATAAAATGGGTTTGCTTCAGTTTGATTAGATTAATTGTTTCACAATGACAACCATAAAGTGTTTTAATCATTCATTACTCTTCACACACAGGTTACACATAGGCACATGTAGAGAAAGTGACAAGTATAGAGCTGCCTAGACCTAAAGTCTAATTATATAATAGCTGCCTGTGTGACCAAAGTCTCTTTCCGTACACAGATCTGTTATATCTTTCAAATGAGAAATACTTCTTCCTTCAGACTGTTCACCTGTCAGGTCTATTTCTCATAACCTATGAAATTCGGAGCTTGAGCAACGTTCGTCCATCGATTATCCACGGACAATATCGCATGTAAAACGCTTTATAACCGTCCAATGTGTTTATAATATATAGACCTCCCTTCATTACCTAGCCTTCTTAGAATCGTAGGATTATATTCGCGCGGGGTTCTTTTGTTCTGCTGTCCAAGCCTTTCGATTTTTTTTTCTGAAAGTCTGTTATACTTCCATACCAGAATATGTAGGAACCGATCATCATCCCAAATACTAACTATACTAATAACGTCTACGATTTCTACTTCCCATCTCCATACTCCAAATTTATTCGCATTGCGGTGCTTATTAAGCTCATCTATAAATTCTTCCTGGTGACTCAATCGTGTCTCTCCATTTCCTCTTTCACAATTACAATGTGATAATGTAATCAGGAAACAAATAGACGTTTCCTTCGTGCTGGGCGCCACATGTGGAAGCTCGTCAGTGGCCACCCGATCAAGTGACGTACACACACACATCTGGTGAACTCGGAACTAATGCTACATCTGTCACTAACTACATCCAGCTCCGCACACCCATACACCGACGTGTTGCGACTCCCTACGCCGCAAGGAACACATTTGGACCACAAACTTCATTACATTTTTTGCTTCATCAAAATAGAAAACGTAGGTTGTTTATGAATGAACGGCCCTTGGACGTGTCCTTGTGAGTTATGAATGATTATTATGTGAATGAATTTGTTCGGGTGCGGCCGGCTCCTCTTCGATGTCGCTCCAACTCTCAAATGCAGTCACATTAAAGCCTCTCTTAAACCAAGAAGTTTATTTGAATACGCTTTTCGGTTCGTTTTACGGGAAATAAAAATCTAACTGTTATCAATTATTTGTGGCATTTTTATTGAAATGTAAAAGACTCGCCTGGCTTTCTAGTCGGTACAATGTAAATTTGTTTATAAATAGATGTACGAAGTAAGCATCGTAAAGATGTTTCCTTAATGGGTGCTTAAAGTGCTTTACGCAGGTATTGAGACCGTAACAAATGTGTGCGCGACGTGTTTCCTAAAACGCGCTATGAGAACATCTAAGTACCCAGTTTAATGGGTATCAATGTCAATATAGCAGGCCCACCATTCCCTTAATGGATTCACAAAAGTTTGTAATCAGTTGAAGTAATTAACAAAAACAATAACATAATAGATATCCGCTTCCGTTTCGGGCTAACGAGTTAGAATAATTTCGATATCGATTGCCGACAATCGATTACGTCTCCGTAGGTCTTGGAATGTGAGTCATAGGTAGTATCGAGCCAGGTTCACAGGCGGCCAGTGTCGTGGGCGAAGTACAGATAGTAAAGCGATATTAGGTAAAGGAGGTCCGGGTGCGTGCAGCAGGTACTGCAGATAGAATGCGCTGAGTCCGTTCGACTGGTTTCTAACTCAATGTCGTGTGGAATGCAGCTGGCGGGCGGGGGGCGCGGGGCGGAGCAGCGCAGGCGCATCGGTCGGTGTTGTCGCAAGTGGCCGCGCACTTGTCGGCGCGTTTGACTGCCGGAGATATTCGGCGCGGTAACGGGCCGCGGCCTTCCTGGAATTGGTTACCTGTCGCATTCCTCCGGCGGTCGCCGCAGTCGCACCGCTCGCCGCCGCCGCCGCCGCCCGCTGCCCGCTGCCCGCTGCTTGCATAGCGATGCAACCTCTAATCGAGCTAGCGTTTCTGCAACACGTTTGACTTTGTCCACGCGTCCTTTGCGATAACATGGAGCAACTCCGTGGAATTCGTATCTCGTTCTATTTATAGAGAATTTAATGTTTTCCTCTAAGTAACAAACTAGTTATTGAAATATTCGACTGATGAATTAAAACGTAAAAGATTTGTTAGCTGGAAACTATAAATTAAAATTAATTTCGGGAAGTTTTAAACATTCTAAAATTTTCCCGAAATACCTGCCTAGGTAGGTATATTACATTATTGAATCCTTCTTACTTAACCTTATAAACTCTACAAAATGAAAGAATTGGAATTTAGATGCATTGGAATAATATGTAGATCCATAAATTCCCAGTAAACTTACTGGTAATGTAGAATTCACAAAATGAAGTGAAACCCCGATGTAAAATTCGCTCTGAATTTTCTAATAAATATTACCTTTGTACTTAACGTAGAAGATAGAGATTAATGTAGTAAGAATAAATTCCAAGGAGTAGGTAAGATCACAAGATTAATAATTATTCAAATGAAAAAGTTCTTTAATAACGTAAGTAAGTATTCTCATAGATACGTATTACAGCAACGAGTAATGATTGAAACTCATATAAGTAACTCCATATAATATGTAAAGTTCTAAACATAGCCGCGTCCTTTATACGAGAACCGTTGTCGATATCGCTTGTGTTCGAACACTGACACTTACGTCACGGGTTGTAAATAATACTTAGATGATCGTGATCAGAGAGAATTCATGATCGCAGTACGCATTTATGCGCATTTTTTTACTTTACGATTCATAAATTGATAACCTCGTCGGTGGCAGTTGGTGGGCCTCGCGCACGCACACAGGCGTAACATGCTCTAATAGATTTTACTCACACTACCTCCCGGGCACTGGTCACTCATCATCCACATTTTCACAATTATGATTCATACAAGACCAGTTTTGACCGACCGTTGTCATAACGACCAGTACAAGCCACGCAATGTAACGAATATTCTTGAGGCCTCCGCGCAGTCCTCGCAATAGCAGAAACGTACCTACGGGGCGCAAGTGCACATGTGTGTAACTGTTCGTGTATATGTGTGTATTTTATGTGTGTACAACCATTGGTTCACGCAGCCGCGTGTGCGTAAGGAGGCCGAACTTTCCGAGAAAAGTTTTCAGTGCCTGTCGTTGTAGCTCGCTGAAACTGTGCCAGCTAGGTTTCGCCTCTTGCACGATATAGGTAGGGGCGAGTTTAGTTTACAATTAGAACTAGAACATGTAAGAATTGTAGTATGATTAATTAATAGACGATTGATAAATATGTGGTGTGCGTTAGGAGGCGTGTCTGCGTGTGTAACGGCACCCTCGCGGCCCCAAGTAGGTAGCCGGCGCACGCGCACACTACCAACCGATTAGGGAAATTGACTACGCACCTACTCGCAATCTATTGTTTTAATTGGAACTACCACGCAAATGTAAAGAGTTTTATTTTAATGAGTTACCAATCCCATTTTCCGCACACATTATATGTACCTAAAGTACAGTTTAACATGACCAGGAAACTGAAATATTGTATAAGACCACTGGCAACAATCTTTGTTAAATGCTTTGATACCATTATTTCTAAACAACTAAGGTAACAGACTTATGGTAAACTGTTAAAATATTTGAAATGTCTATATTAAATATACAAAGGTTTTTTTTTACTAAAAAAATTAAATCTTCATCTTTCTTCACATTTCTGATAAAAAAATGGCTCTAACAGCCGTAACTAATTACGATTTTACCTTGACATTACCGTTAAGAAATGGAATAAGGTAACAAGTAGGATAACGAACAAATATGCCAGTTTTTTCAATTGTGAATCGTTTTAGAGGCGCCTCACTTTATTTCGGTTTTAATCGACCATGTAATACCAACGTTTTGATTCAACTCTATATTATAATATCAGTATCGTCACTCTAATCGACATTATCAATCGATAATAAGTATTTTCTGTTCGATATACTTTTCTAAGGTTATACAACAACATTGTTTTCGATTAAGATACGAATTAAGACCGCTGAATTATATTTTAAAATCAGATTTTTTATAATAAACGCTAAAAATACGTCTCAAATTGTATTTAAATAAAATACAATCTTTAAATACGCATTTAATTTTTAAATTGGCTAATTTCTAAAAAACTATATTTATCACAAATATTTTAAAAACACTAGGTACAGTCGCAAGGAAAACCGCACCAACGGGCAAAATATCCAAAACAATATATATTTCTCTTACTCACAAAAAAAAACAATCTAACTTTATTTATTAAATGTAAAATTATTGTCTGTAATCTGTGTGTATGCCTAAGTACCGTTGTTTTATACCTACTTTAAATAAGTGTTCATCTCAGATGACTCAACATTATCCACCAATAATTTAGCTAAACGATTGATAACATTATCAATATCTCTTATGTACAAGTTAACAAGGTATATAACAGATACAGAGTTAGGTAGGAAGCCGATTGTCGCGATTATCCTAACGTATTGTTGTTCACGATAGCACATTTCCTTATTATCATTGTTTTTATCGAATACATAAAGATATCGGGGTAATTTGCCAACCGAACTATACCTACGTCTTAGCAAAGATAATATCTGATTTAATGCAACCAATGACACTCATCATGGTATATCATATTATATATCTAGGACTTATCGCCAGCATAAAGATATAAGACTGTGGCATACAGTAATTCTTTTAGATTAAAACAATCTTTTATAATCTTTCTTAATTTTGATCTCCCCAGCTTTTCGCCATAACAGTGCTTAGCCTTTTTATTCTTAGTTTTATCGGCTGAAGACAAGATTAAAATCTATTTATTCATCATACCTATTGCATAGTTAGTTTGTGGTTACACTCGTAGACGGTCTTTAGTGCTACCACAGCAATATAGATACAAGTCACTGGCTGCTTAATTTTACAGTCCTTAAGGATATAAGTTATATTAAGAAAGGCTTCCTTCGTATTGCGCCTGCAGACACGCGACCAATATGTGTAAGAATACGTGACTAAAACCCACAAGTTTGAAAAATGACAGAGAACGATGTGAATCAGGATATTGAACGCCCAAAACTTTTTTTAAAGAATGAAGCCCGCTGTTTCGTTCCAATAAAAGATAAGTAGAGATTTCTCTACCCTAAAAAATCATGCTTAGTTACCAGTGTAATTTATTTACTTTTAATAATTGCGTACAAATGTATCCTGATTTGAAACTTTAGTTAAATAAAAGTGGAAGATGTCTTCAATGCATACTAAAGTCTGATAGTAGATGCATTGATCAAACTCTAAGTTTAAAATAGCTTTAAGTGTACACTTTATTTGTATTTATATTTAAAAGACGTCATAGTTAAATAAATACTACATGAGAACATTATTACATATAACTATTAATTATAAATTTAAGAAAACGCCGACAAATTTTATATTCCTGATAAGTTTCAAAATGTTGCATAGATCTTCATAAATTACAGCTAAGAACCATCTTGGTCACGTCAGCTTTCAAACAACAATATGTATTAAATCGTATCATAATCGGTCAATTCGTTTTTCGGGGGTGTTATAAATTTAAATGCTTTTTCTATTAAACACAGAAAATGGACATTTGATTTCTTGAAAAAAGGATCAAAATATCGTGAAATCTTACAATCATTTTTAAACAGAATCTTTCCAAAATATTACAATTTTTAACAATTAATGTAAAGCATAACATAGTGTGTTGTATGGTTACATAGAAAGTAGTGTATTGCTACTGTCTGTGCGCATCTGCACAAATATTGCGCATATCAGGTCAGCGTCAGCCAATCAGAGCGACTCTACATGACGCGACAATCGTTTCTGCCCAATGATTGACATCTTTATCGTACCGCGCAGTATTTTACTTTGACTGTTACTACTTTACAGTATTCTAAAATAGATAAAAGTTAAAAAAATAATAATTTAGGTACATTCCTTTCCGCAAATACATTCAAATTGCCTCTGTTACAAAGGCAACAACCCTACACTATAATGCGTGTAGAAGTGGATTTAAACTTATTTCACCCTAATAATAATCGATTTGATTTTATCTGGAAAGCGGCTTTTTCCTTCAATTATATTTAGCATAATTCATTTTATTACTATTATAAGGTAAATGCAGCTATTAACGACCCATCGAAAATCCGCAGCTATTACCGATCCATTCCATTAATTTGCAATTTTTATGCTACTGGAACGATTTATGCTGAAGATACTTGACGAAACACGAATGTTTGTTCATTGAGCATCGTAAAAACTAACGTTTGTGTGCGTGGTATCCCGGGAAAGAGACAAAATTCGTTATTTTCTGTGACGACAGCGAGTTCGCCGGCCGTGTGGTACAAGTCCTTGTTCCTACAGGTAAGCACATTCAATTTTTGCTTAAGATTTTTTACAGAAATATACGAAGCCTGTACTTGTTGTGAATTATTAAATGTGTTTATTTAAGTGTAAATTCTTTATTTCGTATAGTATTTCATAAAGTTTAAGTAATTTAATAGGATAAAACTTGAAATTTAAATGGAGCGGTAATAGCTTCAATAATTTTAATAGTGGCAGCTATTGCCGATCCATGGCTCGGTAATTGCCCTGAACATTATATTTAGTTTTAATTATTTTCTGTCGATATGTGATGATAAAACAGTTATTTTAATAAGACATTTTAATCTCAAATAATCAGCCATTGTTACACACCATTAGCGACCTATACTTTTTTGTATAGTTTACTTGTTTTTCCATTTTATATTCACCACGTATAGTAAAATTATTCATTTATTGTTATGTTAAAGGAACATAATTATATAACCTTTCATCGTATAATAATGTGTGCATTTATTAATCTTATTTGTTTAATCAAATATTTAAAATCTCTGTTAAAGTTATAAATATCAAATAAATACATATTATCTAGTTTTTGTGGGTCGGTGCAACGCTTTCATATTTGTATATACATCGCTTATTACCGACCCATGTGAGTCGGTGATAGCAAGTATGGGAACCTATTACCGACTCCATACTGATACTCCATATTCCTAATGATCCTCCATACTCCTACATCGATCTCTGTAACATTAGTATTGCTAAACTTTAAAAGACTCTGTGCGATTACTTCTTTGATAATATTTGATAACCATTAGCAACCATTTAATTGTACGTGTTAATTTGTTTACTTAGTTTATTTATTTTAAGGAAAAATCAAAAATTCAAAATTTTTTAATGTTTTGTTTCTGAATAAGGTTTGTACTGTTTACTATTGTTTATCTTAGTAGTGAAAACTTGTAATTGGCCATATTTTACTTACAATTTTTACTATTGTATTATCTAGCTGTAAGTTTTCCTAAAATGTAAAATAAAGCAAAATAAAAAAAAAATACTGATCATTATCCATAATGTTACATTACACTGGTTAACTGGTTACAGAAAATACTAGCTAATATTATGAACTAATAACAAAAATAATTATGAAAATTAATATGGCAAACGAAATACATAAAATTTCTTTTTGCAGAAACATGGATGAACAAAAGCGGAGGAAAGTCAATGCAAGCTTACATGCCTTTCTTAATCCATGCTAATTACCTTCACGAAACCACATTTACTTGTTCTTATTTAAACAAAATACCTAGTTTTGTTACACTCGGTAATAGCTTCATAAAAATCGTTAATAGCTTCATAGCCGTTCCTATGGGTCGGTAATACCAAAAATCGAGTTATTCACTTAATATTTTTTTAATTTTAAGAAAACATTCTAAACTTGGGCATATAAGGTAATAAATATAAACTAGACAAATAACAGTTTCATATAAAAATAAAACACTGAATTTGAAAGCAATCACAGCTCTTAATAATTATCATAGATTTTAAAATTGTCTTATCAGGGTCGGTAATAGCTGCGTTTACCTTACTACAAATGGTGGGTCCGTTCTTTTTATAGAATTCACAAATTGTGATAATATTAGCTCTACATTATAACTATTATTTGTTGGCCACTAATAAGCTGGAAATTACATTCGATGCTATCTAAACCATTATAAGATAAACAAAACCGGTGCATACAAAATTCTAAGAATCGTTCCTAATCACTATTGAACCCAATATTCTCCGAATTTCTCGAAATGAAATACAGATATGATTATACAGAGCTAATAATATCCAGAATAACAAACAAAAATGTAATATATACGACAAGGAATTTTTCAAACATGATAGTTTGGTATTGTTAGCAACGTAGTTAATTTAATAGTTCGCACGGCCATCGTCCGCGTCAGCACTTGCTCATGCTATAGGTATTTATTTAGCTCCTGTACCTCTGTTACTTGGAAGTGGCTTCCACGTGCAACGACTACCTACCTACATACACGATGGTATCATTTTCCTCTACTCACCCGCTTACAACGACAATATATTTTTCCTTTGTCACCAAACTATGCATTTTGTTATCGGGTGTACCCGAATCTAATTTCAACGGATTTTAGACCTTAAGAAACTGAAATAAGACACCTTTTACTTATTTGTGTATGAAATATTTGGCAGCAGTGTATAAAACATCGTTATCGTCGCATGTGGAACACGTGTGTCTAAACTCTATTTCCGCCCTTCGCTTCCCTTGGGTAAGCCAAGGACAGTAATAAATGTCTTACTTAATTACTGACGTTATAATTAACGAAGAGTTCCTATTTGCTTAAGTTAATCGGTAATCGAATTTCAACCTTATTTGTAACGCCAAAAAAAGTATTTTGCCAAGTTGATGGGCTACGAAATATTTAAAAGCTTTGGCAATGTTCAATTACAATTTTTGGGAGTGTTCTTCCCAAAAATTGTAATTGAACTGGAAAAATTGAAATTTTAAGTTATTTGTAGTTATAAAATTTCAATCTCGTTAGTAAATATTACCTTTAGTAAACCTTTAAAGATTACATACGCATACAAAAGAGCAAATTCAGATCCAAGTTGATATAAAAATTAATATACTGTATAATTTTATTAAGATGGCGCGCTAAAACTGCTTTATAATTCATAACACTTATTCTAGTTCCCATTTATAAATATCTAGTTAAAACAACAGGTGGAAAAGATCTACAGATGGCTTAACCGAACACAGTAATTAAAAAACAAATCTCCCTAAGTAAGAACTTAATAAATAAAAAATATTATTGCATCCACTTAAATACAAAATTCCTCTCTGTTGCATCATTAATAGTTGCAAATAAATACCATCTGATATACGAAACCGAAGCTATCGTGACCTGAACGCGATAAAAAAAGCTAAAATATATGCATATAATAAATGCATAAACACGCATGGCTCACATTATATTGACGGAAGAGCAAGCATTCCTTACGACACCTTGTAGACACGTGTAAAGGTGCATCGAATATTATGAGGTCTATAAGTACTCTATTAAACGTATGCAGCGCGTGCGCACAATCCGACAGCACTCGACGTAAACTAATTTCTTTATCAAATAAAACCGATATCCACCTGGCCTCTTTATTAGACTTTATTTTAATTTAAAATTCTGTTAAAATAAAGTGCCGTCAAAATTTCACTCGGCACCTGCACATAATAAATTAAAAAATAACAATTGCTAAGGCAGCGGCTCCCGTTCCGGGGTCAACGAACCTCCACCCCTTCCTTCTACCCACTGTATGATAATTAATTTTATCCACAACGTATAAATAGGCACTTGAACTACACGTACGTACCTAATCTGCATCCAAGTCTGTGTTCGTTTCTTTCGTTGGCTAATCTATTGTGCCAAGATGCAATGTTTTGCCAAGCATGTTAATTTCTGTAATTATGTAGTAAGAATACGCGCGGGAGTACTTAATTTTCTTATAATTACTATCCGAAGTTGAGAGATCAAGGAACAAAGGCTACCTAACATGATTTCTGATATTTTGTGATAGATGCAATCTCTCGTATTGAAAGATTTCAATCTAATATTTAATCAAAGAAAATAACAACCAAATTGCGCCTGTAACGTAGTCTCACGTAGAGTTAGGTTACTTTTCTAATAAGTTTGACAAACTTAAATGAATAAACGTCTCTTTTTCTTCTAATTTTGCTAAATATTTGTTTTGTAATTTTTAAGTTGATGCCTGATTAAGTATGCAAATGCAATAAAACTAAAAAATTTTATATTTCTCATTATCGATCAAATAATCTCAATTGATTTCAGAAATGTATAAAAATAATTTTGCTTCAGTTATCCCTTTTTAAAACGCATTAAAAGTTTTTATATTAATATCATCACGTTTCATGCTTGGCTGAAGTGCATAGGTGTGCGCCCAAACATCTAACAAATATTTACCCAAATACTTGCTAGTAAAAAAATACACAAAAGGTTTTATATCCATCGTGTTATAGGGAAACAACATAATAATAAAGTTTTGCAACATGACTGCACGTTGTAAGTTTTGCAAAACAAACTATTCATACATTTCTAATAAATTTCCAAGTTATCTATGATCGACTATCTATTCCTGCAACTGTAGTTTTCATGAATAGAACTTTGTTCGACTATCTAGGATCAAAGCGTAAACAGAGCGATTACGTTCCCTTTATTTGTAAAATGTATCAGTGTCGGAAATCGCAGGCACATGACGAATTAAAGGAACAAAGTCGCTGCCTTAATATAGATCCTTATTAATCAAGTTCATCAAAGTTTCCTCTAATTCTTAATGCGTGATTAAAAAGCTTGAATAATAAACTTCGCAATAAGAAAGTGTTGTTAAACCTTGGTGTTGGCGCGAGCGCTGTCGGTGGCGCAGCTCGTAGGCGTCGCGCAGGCGCGAGGCGGTGTGTGTTCGCGCCTCTAGGATTAGTTCCCGGCATTCCGGGAATCTCACCCGCGGCCCGCCGACGCCACTGATAACATTCTTTGCCCCGCACCATATACGTACACATCCCGAAACATTCCCTATAGTATTTATTTTTCGATATAGAACTGTTTCTCATTTCATTTATACGATTCTCGACATTTTAATTTGGTGAATCTATTTAAACTTCTACAATTCTTGTAGCGGTGTTCTATAACGGTAGATCTTGTATTGAATATATGAATAAATAAACCTATGAAATCGGATCATTGTTACTAAATTATCGTCTAACAAGCCGTCGATGGGTCCTATCGGGTGCATGATCGGGCCGCGCGGTATTTTCTAATGCATGCGACTGACCCCGACCGGTACCTATCTACTGTAAAGAAGGCTTAATTAATTCTTTCATTCATTTACGCTTCATAATAAACTTAAAAAAATATTATCCAATTCAATCTACACTAATAACTGTAATTCTTAAATATTTATGTAAACTATATTAATTTCTATTTCACAAAAATATTTTTGGTTCTTTTTACTTTTTTATATTTTAGGTAATGTGGAATCTAAATACTATGTGTGTTTAATTGACATATACTACCTAGATTGCAAAAAAGTTTGACTCATATTCCTAAACCTTACGACCAAAATTAAAAGGCGGAACATACTCTAATCTAGCGCCATAACTAGGATTTTACACTACCTATAGAGCAGGATAGCTGTCCATATTAGTCTAGTGAAGTCCAAAGTTATTGGCACCACTAATACCTAGGTGTATTATTATGTGTTGCCAATTATAATAATTGGGTATAATACCTAATAATAATACAAGTTGGAATTTTTAGATTTAAAGGGACGTCAAGCGATCGCAATACTCACTTAGATCTATTATTTTTGTTACTCGTGGTTTAAATGACAATGTTATATTTAATTAAAAAGGTCCAAATTATTTTAATGATTTTGAGTTATTTATTATAAAATATAATAAAAAAAAATGTTACAAAATGTCAGCATAGAGGAGGTTTAAAATGAATTTGCGCTTCGTGCGCAGAACTGCAGCGGTCGGGATTTGCGCTCAATTAAATGCACTTTTATGTTTCCTACTTTTAACACGAAGCACTAGCTATCTTTTGGTACATATTTAGTACTATTATCAGTCATAAATAATTTTTAAATAGCTGTCGACGAAGCGTATTTTCTCGTCGTGCCGCCGACCACCATCCCGATTTTTATAATATATTATTTCGCATTCCTGGAATGTAACCCGACTTTTTATACACTAAAAAGGATAACCGAATTTTGGTCTTCAATTTTAATGTATTTTTGTAAATCTTATTCCGGTAGAACTTACGGGTTCGACGTTAAACTTACCGTGAGGTCGGAAAATTTTCATCAATTTTCCTCGTAATACGCGTGAATATTTCCTAGCTTTTATTTCATAAAAGCGATGTACAGACTTGCGCCTACACATCGGCAGCAAAAGGTTGAGGGTGAGAAAGTTTTTTTTTAACACTTATGTGTGAGTGCGAGGGCGCAGTGAAGCCGCCGCCCCGCGCCCGCGCCGCCGCCGCCTGGGCGGGCCCCCGCGTGCATGCCTTTATGCCAATACAAATGTACTCATTGGTAATTTTATTGCATAAAGGGGTCCTGCAGGATGTCTTTTAGTAAAATAATTTATAAAAACTCGATATTTTTTTCTTTGTTCCTAAATAGAACACTCGGAACAGATGTAGCGTTCGAAAGCAAATATTTCGTTCCCAAGTGTTTTGTTCTTAATCTATTTCAACTCATGTTAAAGCGCATTTTAACAGCTTTCTAAAGATGTAATATAATCCTGAAAAAAACTTCAGGAAAAATGCTGAAAATTTGTCGAAGTCCGGAGGGCATCGGTCGGAGTGCGAATTTTTGTGATTTTTTTTCTATGTGTTCTAAAGGTAGAGTTTCATTAAGGGTGGTCGTTTCAAGGGCGGGTGGCATGCGCGGGGGCGCCCACACCCTAAACATATACAAAATGAATACGTTTTTCGTAAGAAAACTAGGTTTATGGCATAGCGGGTGTACGGTGGTGTGCGTGTAAGAGGCGCGGCGATTGGCCGGCGCGCGGCTGTGTGTGTGCGCGCCCCCGCTCGGCCTCTCACCATACCTACCGCGCACCGGCGCGCGCGCCGCGTACCACATCCACGCCGCGCACACCGACACACATACACACACGCGCGCACTACAACCTGCGCCATATATTAAATCATTTCATTTATTTAAATTTAATAAAAATATTTTTTTCTCGCAAATGTAAAGTTTAGCTAACTAAGTGTTTTTATGTGCATATAAAGGTTACAAATATTTCTAAACATAAAATATAAATTATTGATTGTATTTTTAGAAAATATATCTAGGTAGATGTAATTAAGATTATTTTTTATAGTTTGCGCCCCATGGAGACTTAATTATTTTCACATAGGTCTCTCTATGAAACTTGAGATATTTAGCTATAAAACCAATACCGTAACCTTTTTTCATTGCCGTTACTAGATGTTGATTTAATTTTCACAACTTAATGTTGAATAGTAAATTATTTTCTGCACTTTAATATTGAAAAATACATTAAAATTCTATTCCAGTTTTATTTTAAAGTGCGAGATAATAAAATTTTGTTATTAAGTTATTGTAAAGTAAAAAAAAAAATTGTGTCAATTAATTTAAGTTACAATTTTAAAGTTTATTTTTGTCCAATTTTTTATTCCTAACTTATTTTGTAAACTGTGGTTTTAAAATATCAGGTCAGTATTGGGTGCAGGTTAAATAGTGTTTTAAAAGTGTAATTTGACAAGCAAATAAATATGATACACAAATAGTTATGTGCTTCTAAATAAACTCTCAGTATAAAATAAATAAACGGCTATATTTAAGAACAACAAAGTAAAATTAACTTTATGTCAAAGAAATATTAGCTCTACATTATTATCTTCATTTCACATAGGTGAAGTGGTTTGATAGACTAGGCTAAGAATATAATAAAACTGGTAATCTCTATTTCACCATCGACAATTTTAAAATTATCATAATGCATTGTATTAATTAACCTATTTAGTGTAAGGTCAAGTAAAAATTGCAGAGAAAAATAGTGAATAAAAAATACAAAGGTTAAAACCGCGCAGTAGTATAAATAAATGCATTTCAATCAATTATATAATTACTTTGACTCTCAATATACTGCTCACAGACTGATCATTACTCTTAAACACCCTTCAATTAAAATTAACAATTAGCTGAGAATGTCGAACCATGTGATACAGTTACTGCGGCTTTTCTGTCCTTATTAAGACCGCTTTAATCGAAGTGTCCTTTAAACGCATTAAAAATGGTATAGAAAACAAAATAGACCCGCAATTTATTTGAACAAATAAATAAATAAATGTGGACAACATCACATACATTGCTCTGAACCCAAAGTAAGTAGCTAAAGCACTTGTGTTATGGAATTCAGAGACAACGAAGGTACCACAAACACCCAGACCATGTAGAAAAGGAGTTTTTTACGTTGTCCCAGCCGGGGATCGAACCCGGGACCTCAGAGCTGGCGACACGTTGAAAACCGGTAGTCAATAATAAAAATTTAAAGTAAAAAGAAAAACTCTACTGCTGAATATAAAAAAAAGTAATAATCTTTTCTCCCCAGCAGAGACTTTTGAAAAGTGCGCCAAAAAATAAGATATGGCGGAAAATATTTAATTTGGGCGCTACCCTGGTATAGCTGACATATGTGCGGTGACTCTGATGATTGGCGGTGATTGAAATTGGAAATTCTATACTGCCTTCATTTATAGTTCATATTATAATATTCCGCAATTACTGCCATACTGGTTCGTCCCTTATGATTATCAACAGCGACAACTTAACTACTCGCGTGATATAGTTCCTTTGAAATTAATTCTCAAACTCATATAGCCAAGTGTACTCACCAAGGTTTTCCAATAGGGGCTTGAATTATGTGATGATGATACTCATGTTTCCAAACTACAAAGCAAGTAGGGACTTAGGTAGAGTTATAGTTGAGCGAAGCCTCAGACTGTCGATTACATTGTCTTATAAAACACTAAAGTTTACTTGTTTTTTCATGTAAAGACATAACTTAAACTCCTTTTTCAATTTCGTTAAAGTTGGCCATAATATAGCCATAGGTACCTGTTTCCATGTCTTTTATCAATATCAAACATTATATGCATGAAGATGCGTTTAAGACCTACTTTTTAAAAAGCGTTATCGCATATCCAAAACCTCTGGTGATGTAGATGTCCATAGGTAACCGTGTTTACCGAGTATCAAGAAAAAAACTTGCGCGTTCATTCCATAGAAAAAAAAAAGAAATTATTTAGTCTTCAAAACTTCTTCTCTATATAGCCTCATATTACGGATTTGTCAGTATAAAACATTTGAGGACTCAGGTAGGCTTAAGTAAAGATCACTTGTCAAGGTAGGGAACACATAGACACATCTAACTTAAGGAGTAGATGCAGTATCACGCCCCAAACAATGGAACACCTATTCTACCTATCTTATCCTACGTGCCCTTACACATGCAAGCTGGACGATTTAATGATGCTACTGATAGTGCAGTTTTCGCAGTAATTCAGGGCCAACACACAATAGATCGCCTTCGACACGCTAAGAATAAAAAGTGCAAACCATGTAGTTGTACCGAGTTAGTAGCTTTGGTATATCAGCTTTCATTGTAAAGTGTCTAAATAGTGAATTTGCTAAAATGCATCTCTAAGACGATGACGATGGATCCATTCTTCTACATTATAACTAAATGTTAACTAAAGTCTCGGCACTTAAAGACGGGGTTCAGAACTTTTCATACATAATATGCATGTAGACACCGTGGAATGGACATCTAAAAACGTATGCATTTGTATTTACCTTTCCTCCTTACGTAATGGTTATGTTAATGGTTGTAGGTCATAAGGTGTAGGGTTAATGAAGCTAACAAGTAAATACTTAATAATAAAATGTGGACAACATCACATATATTGCTCTGAAACCTAAGTGAGTAGCTATAGCACTTGTGTTATGGAATCAGAGAAGATAAAGGTACCGCAAACACCCAGACCCGAGACAATGTACAAAACTTGATTTTTCTACATTGACCCATCCGGGATCGAACTCGGGACCTTAGAGTTGGCGACACCTTGAAAGCCAGTGTGTACGCCGCTCGACCACGGCGGTCATCGAATATCCTGGCTATTGACTAATAGTTGTTCTACATTAAACATGGGTTCTTCTGTATGTTATTGTATAGGTAGGTATAACATAGTTATGTATTATAGTTGCAAATATTCTGCAACTTCTGGGATGTCTCTTCAGTGGATTCCCTGTCAAGATTCTTATATGAACCTTCTTCTATCTTAGGTTTTATGACTCAACGATACTGCATGAGTCATCTAAGGATAATTTTTACAATGTTCATGACCCTTTACAAACAGTCACTTCTGATGCATTAATGCAATGAGTATGCTGCATAGATTATAAATAATCGTAGACAACGTATATAAATAAAGTAAGCAGAGAACATAACTTAAACAGCTTTAATGTACACGATTCTAAGGTTCTAGAGGCTTCTAGAGGATATCAGATGAAGTGGCTGTAAGTTTTTGACATAGTTAATTAGTGTTTATTTATTTATTGTCTATGTTAGCCTAAACTTTTGCGTTTGAGTATGTAAGAACTAAAAAAAGCAATTGTTAATAAAAATAATAACTCAATACTTTGTTTTGCTTAAGTAGCATCAAAAATTAAAACCGCTAGTATAATATTTCATATAAGCTTACAAACAATGAGTTTCTTGTTTGTTAAAGAAAGTAACAAAGTGTATTTTCCGATCAGAACATTATTATAACCGGATTACAGGTGGTAACACCAATATTCTGCAAATGAAAACGTGTCGATAGTGGCGAGACGAGCGCGTGGGTTTTCCTTTGATTTTCTCAAAGAGCGCGTCACTCGCGACACCTGCGCACACAGCGGCGGCGCTTGCGCAGCTGTCACTACGTCATCACGTAATTCAATTATTGTAATCGATTAATTGCAAACTGTCTGCCGGCGGCCCGCTTCCACCGTTTCTGGAGCACGGAACGAGGGCCCAGCCTCGGCGCCGCTGTCTGGAACAACACATCCTTGCGACGATCCGCAAATATTGGTCCAAACATTAATGTATCTCAATACATACCAATAAGTAATATATCTCGATATCATAATACTATTACATACTAAGTAACGCAAGGCTCTACTTAGTTACACGATATTTTGTTTTTGTTTCAGGTGTGCTGAAAAGTCTTTCGTCGCGCGCCTAAAGAGCGACAGTCGTGGTGAGTACCTAGGTCAATATATAACATTTAGGTACTAAATGTTACTAATAAAGATATTTTATAAAGTTTCCTAACTAACTCATACATACCCACACTTACTGAAAATACACGGATACATTTTCTTCATCATCAAAACGAAACAATACATAATCGATTGTATCGTCTAATCGATTCTTTAAATACATTTGTATCGTACACGTCGCATGTATTAGTAGATCAGTTTAAATCGTACGAGTGACTACTAATTATGCGCACTCGAAATAGGTCGGTGATAATTGTGATGCGTGCTCGCTCACGGCACAAACGTCGTGGTCATCATTGTTTGCTGCCACCTCGACGAATTAAAGCGACCGACGAGACCGCACGATTATAAGTACTACGAACCCTTAACTACCTGAAGTACCACACTACTGTCGAGCTACGACGAATTACTTTACATATCTTTACAAATTTGAGATTGTTTTTATTTTTTCTTTGTTCAGCAACTCGCGAGTTTCATCAAACATTCATGAAAATATTCGACATCCGGGTCATCATTTTCGTGACACTTGCGTCGCATCCGGGTGAAATTATCCATTCGTGACTCATATGGAAACCGCTTTACAACTGACACTTAGAGTTAAGTAATAAGTATTATCTATAGAAGAAGAACACTCCATTTTAGTTTTTGTTTAAAAGCAATAAGATTGATATTTGTTTGATCGAATTTGTCAACATTAAATAATTTTCATTAGGACCACCGCCCAACATCCGGTTGAAACAATTTTCGTGAGTGAAGATGCTAGTTACCGTACGCCCTTATCATATTTGTTTAAATTGTAACAACTCGAATAGATAACGCTAAAAAATATTGGATTGAACAGAGATTTCGGTACCCGTATCTATAGGTAGCAACTCCGATAGTGTTTATATACGCCACTTAACGGAGTTACCGGTTAGAAGTAGGTTTAACGATATAGATAATAATAGAAATGTACAAGTCGCATGTTAAACTTACTTGACAGTTATCTATGTAACTGAAAATTTTAAAATAAAATGTTTGAAATTAAGTAGTCTACAAGATGATCTAGAACTGTTGAGAAGGATGCACTGCTCACTAAAATAGCATTATAGAGCAAACACACGGCCTTTGATAATAGAGGTTAAACAGACTGACACAAATTGATTTTTTTATCATAAAAATGTGACGCAATTTCACAAGTCCGTTACTCAATATATATGTTATCTGTCATATTAACGTCATTTCTATCGAGATGTAGCGCTCTACCCGCACACTAGCTACCGAATTGACGCACAAAATATACTCTATTTGGAAAAATCCAATGGCCCGAATAGGAATTTCTCCTATTTACCATAAAGCGATTTTCAAGTTTCTAATCTTAAATAAACAGGCAGAATAATCATCCAGCTCATTCTTAAATAAGTTAGAAAAAATATCACACTCTACAACATAGCATAAAAACTTAAGATACTAGAGCACTTGATGGCAATCGAGTGATGCATTCTTTTAAATATATTAAATAATTCAATAATATTTTCTGTTAAACATAACAAACACCAAAACCACCGTCTTTTACGACAGTCAAAAATATTATGTAAAATAACAATTTAACAAATAATAGCACATACGTTTTGATTAAAATATCCAACTCCTGAGTAACACCACACATTTAAATAATACGCTAAGTAATCAATTATTAACTAGCGTTATATCAGCATTGACGTATGTTCTAAAAGAATATTACGGAAAAAGGTCAGGAAACAACGGGATGTGGCTGGTATTCCCCCGGGACGCGATACGCCATAAGGTTCTCAAACCTCACGATTTTCCTTTTACGCACTGATAAGCGCGGAAATAACAGCTAAATATAGGTATTAAAACACACGATAGCCGAATCTAAAACTGAAATTTATACTTGATTGATAATTATTTTAAGAGGGACAAAAATAATTTGTGTTCGTGTTACACAATTGCCTGTTTCAACCATTAATTAAACCTGAAACAATAGTTTCAGGGACATGCAATACAAATGAACCTGTATGTCCCCCGTCAGAACATGTAACTGAGAATCATACAAACATTTGTCAAAGATCAAACGGGCAAACAAAAACAAATATAAATAATTAAGAATAATATCTTGGGACAACTCACACACGGCCATCTGATCCCAAACTAGGCAGAGCCTGAATTATGGCAAACAGACAACTAATTAATATACTTATATATTTCTAAATACATACATATTATAGATAAATTACACCCAGACACAGAACAAACTATCATGCTCATCGCACAAAGATTTGCCTTGGGTGGGAACCGAAGTCACGACCTCCGGTTTAGCAGTCAGAGTCACTGACCAATAGACCAACAGGCCCGTCAAAGACGCAAATTGGATAGTTTTCCTTCATTTGTTAATAAAGTCCCAGTATGTATTAGTAGGAGGAATCTACGAATGCTTTTGCGTATCCCACAAACGTCATATCTCATATAGAGTTGGACTGTTAGACAAATTTCGTCAGTGATCGAACTGGATAATGACAAATTTTGGATAATAATTTGTATGGTTAAAAGCAGCTATGCTTCGAATGACTGACTACACTTATTACAAGTCATACATAGGTACAGAGCAATGTAGTAATAGAAGAAAGGCAGTTAATAAACAATTAAAGTATCGTACAAAATGTATTAAATTGAAGTGTCGACTCCTTCCCTTGATCTCTGCCGACAAACAAAATATGAAATACATTTTCATACATTCCCGCGCTTTCGCATTTAATAGGTGAACGTCTTGCGACACGCACAGGAAGCGCTTATCCATCCGCAGGCGACGCCACGCCGCCGCCTTGCATGCACATAATCACAATAGTTATATACTCAGCCATCTTTCTGATGACATCAACTCACAAGCCCTACCAGGTTCACTCGTCCTCTATGACGCATAAACAACAAAATATCCTCCGCATCCGATCATCCAGTGATATGCTCTCACCATCTCATCTGCACTAAAGTATTCCCTTCCTTTGAGATAGCCCAGCTTCCGTACAAACATGATCAATCGATTTTCATGTTTCCTTTCCGATCTTACATCAGCTTTGAATCTGTCTAGTTTTAGTCGTAAATCAATTTCAAGTGCTTCCGCAATAAATAGGCTGCAATGTTGTAGTAAGCGGTAGAAGGTACGAGTCAACTAGGTGGCCGTTTATTAATGAAGTACATTACATAGGGGAGCGGACGCCATCGCAACACATCAAAGCACTATCGGCTTCCGGCGTAGACGCGGGTTATCGGGCGACCTCCGAAATTCCCGGCAATTAGCTTGCGCGCGCGTCCTTTTCCTCCCGCCCCTACTCGCCACTTCCGCTCGCCCAACCGACACCTTCGAAAGCAAACATTCTTATAAAAATAGATATCGATGTCGTATTTTGTATGTTATGCTTTTGTTGTTATGATATCTAGTAAATAGTAACAGCCAACCTGCTCGTATTCAAATCCCTTTGTTTATAATTATACTTTACTTAACCCTATTTATTTGTTTGTTTGAGCGAAACTAATAACCATTAAAATTAACATAAATTGTTACGCTACTTATTAATTTCAATATTATTAAGTAATTTAAAAATAAATAAACATATAAATCCTGCATCCATGTCTTCCGTTAAAAGATTTAAGTGAGTAGATAAAAACAGTATCGTGATTTTCATGAATTTTGTCTGTTTATAATTCACATCACCCTTTATAGTAGTAACGGAGGACTTTGAACTTTCTTTGTCGTCAAGCGTACTCGTACAGCACATTCCGCCGCTTTGTAGAATTTGTCACTCCTTCATTCAAGTACCATCGTGTAGATAAAGCCATAAACATAAAAATAAACTAGGTGCCTTAACTGTCTGAAGTGATTATCTGAAGAGTGCGGTAGGTACGGTTGGCCACTAAATAAATACGTAGATCATGAATGAACGTTTGCTCGGCGGATCGAGTCGAGCGCGCACTTCCGGCGACATGTAATAAGGACACCACACGATACCGACGATACAATTTCGAAACGGGAGAGTCTAAGGAGGTCACCGGATAAGATTACGGTTAACTGTGTAAACAAACCGTTTACATTGATAACTCGTTAGAATTTCTGCGATGGCGCCTGTGACGTGCCACAATCAATGGATTTCGTTGCTCGATAAGCACCCTCGACGGAAACGTCGTCGATAAATGATGTCATGAATGGAACCCTTTATTGGCGGGTCAAGTTGGCTACCATTGACAGAACACGTCCGGCCGGAGCTGGGCCTTGGCACTGTGTTCTTCACCTGGCTGGCGCAAAACATTTTTAAAGGATGTTAAGATCTTTTTTCCAATTTATAGGTAAATTTGATAGTTTATCATTAGTTTAATTTGATAATTTTACATATTCCTAATTATATGAAATCTGTATCTAGCTTGAGTTGAGTTCATTCGATTGACATCTTTACTTTTTACCAAAAAAAAAAGAAAAAAAGAAATTTTGGAAAGTAAGTAGGTACACTTTTATCATCGTGGACACTTCTTTCCATATGTCATATAGTTAGTTAAAAAAAAAGTAGGTAGATTTTCAAAATGTATAGTTTAACGTATATTTGGATACTGTTCAGGATGTTGTTGTTAGATAACCTAATTTACTTATATCGATCTTGATTTAAACGTAGGTATTGTAAACCCTCAAATGCTTACGTTATTTATTTAAGTAGGCAATCCTATATCGAGAAGTTTGAATTTCCGCACTCTATCTGAGCGGTTGTCAAAACTAGAATTTTTTCTTGATCAGTGATGAAGAAATTGGCAATTATATGCAATCTGAAATCGTCAATTGCGAAAGAGCCGCCGCATGGAATAAACTCTAAGAACAATCATATAAGGCTATCGTATGGTTCGTGAGACCTCTCCATAGCTCGTATGGTCGAACGATCAACAATAACTGCGTATAATCAAGCGCCGCGACGTAGATAATATAATCCTTTGACGGCCCTTTCAACAGACAATTGCTCGCCCTTCATAACATGTTTGAAGTAGGATCAGTTCAATTGATAGACATTTTAACAGGACCTTTGTAAGTGCATTGGGGAGCACTTTTCCAGATTAGTGCGTTGCACATAAACGATACATCTTACAAATCATTTTAGACTATTGTTGCTGTATGTATGTGCGTATGTTATTACGCAGTGGCATCGGCAGTTCAAAACAATCATTTATACAAAGCTATACGCACTGATTATGTGTTTTCCTCACAAACCAAACAAAACCTTACTTGTAGTGTTTTAAAGGTTATTTTAGAATGATAACAGGTAGCTTGCATAACGAAGAATGTTACAGATTGAGCGCACTGCGGGGACATCCAAGTTCGTAATCCGCTTTATCAATTGCGCTGGTAAATATAGTATATTTTGCAACACGACGAAACCGTTTTAAATACATCGCTGTGTCACACTCTATGAATGAACGGACATTGTAGTTTGAATGATACATTATTTGTTAGATGATTCAGCTCGCAGCGATGTCAAAAGTCAACAGGGTCGTGTCCTGTAAGTTTTAGCGGAAATCGTTACCATATTGTAGGTACATATGTGTCATTATTTTAACTGATCAATGAATCAAAGCTGCATATTATAATTAACTAGTATATGACTAATACAATTATCTACATATTCATAAGTGATTTGCTGGACGTTACTTTGGACCAAGCGCTGCATTATTCGCGTATGACGAAGATTTTTCATACAATTACGCAAAAATATCAGTAATTATAGGTGTAGGTACTGTACGGAGAACGAAACAAATTTAACACAAAAAAAAATGTGACGCACAACACGATGCCTTGGCGTAATCAAATGTGGAACAGAATACATGAAAAAATAAAAGTTTAAATTTTAATTAACACTTCATAAGCATTAATAACAACACCGACGACGTCAGTCGTTATAAATGTTAACAAACGTAAATAATGCAATTGTTTTATGGCACCTGTCAGTGCTGCGTGATGCAGTGTGTGAAGTTGTTTACTAATTCATTTTTTTTTATCCGATAATAAAAAGTACCAACTCAGCGAATTTTAATAGCAATAACAAATAACTGAACCTAGTTGTTATTCGACACTCTACATTGAAACCTTATCAAGCTTACTATCACGCACGCAACAAACGAATGGGACAGTTAAACTTTTTTTCTGTGACATATTTTCTTTATCGACAAAACAAGAGTAAGAATTCATGTTGAAAATATTTAATGGGGTGATAATTCAATTCTATGTGCGTTACATTATTTTAAAGCGTGTCCATGTGTGCGTCGCTGATTGTTAGTGCCTCGTTGGACGCCATCGACGTTTATCGGGCGCCTGCAATCCGCGCTGACCCCGCGATATCCTCGATCTACATTACCCCCGCCCCACCCTTCCCCCACATATCACACACGATTTTAAACCCTTTAATTAACGTCTTAAGGACTACTTTGGTGCATAGAGCACGGTGGGAGCAGGCGCATGAATGGACAGGCTTGTGAATGAGCGGACTATGTCCCGCGGGCGATAAGCACTATCGTCGGGGCCAGCTGACGGTCCATGTTGACAAACCCTGTTCCACTTTCGTTGCCCGACGCGACTTAGGTTTATCAATCGAATTAATGCTCTTGTCGCTCTATTTTGTTTTCTATGCACAAACGAATCTCATACTCCAGCGAACCGATCTAATGCTGATACCGATTGAAATGTGATTTCGAATAAAATATGATTCATGTAATGTCATGGGAATTAATTTTATAATAATATCAAAGTACCTGATTGAAACAAAAAGCGGGTAAGCTAACTTCCTGCACATTGTTCATACTACCTGCGGATACGGAGATCCTTGTTTATTTATGTATATGCAAATATCTTTCTACCTTCACTGAAGTGATTTCATGGGAACATACCTATTAATTAGCTACGCAGAAACGGCCAGTACTCAAACGTCATTGTTTCTTTATCAATACGCGGACGAAGAGGAGTAAAAAAAGGTCGTACAACGCAATCTGTATCGTGTAATATCTGTTTCTATGACACTCGAGCTCCGCAAAACAAATCAATAGTTACAATACTTACAATCAGTAAGTTTATACTATTATAATAGTAACGATTGGTACAAATAGTTCTCGTTGTTATTGAAGAAATTTCTTTTTAATCGATGAAATGTAACAATGTTGAGCGTAACACAAAGATGCGAGCTATTTAAAAATCAAATAAATTTGCATTTCGGGTCATTAGGTTCGGAGATTACGAACAGTGGACGATAGCCAAATTTTACTGTTCTTATAATTGTATTAATAATAGTCCAATGGCTATAATAAAATAAGGGTTCTAAATAACTTCACAGCTCGTTAATAGTGGTTGGCGACACTAATGCATTGAACAGTTCTAAGGATAGCCACGTTCACTTCTAGCCTTGTACTTGTATTGTCTTCTACAACTTAATAGAGTTTTGCTGGCCTATTGTCATTTACTGGTCATTTGCAAAGACAATCGTTTGCGATTTTAGCAAGATAGTAATCGCAGTTACTACAGTATACTAATAATCGCAGTTACAGTCTACACAAAAAAAATACTAAAAGTGCAATATTTAAAATTTAAATATTGTTCTTTTACCTATAGGTAAAAGTGCAATATTTAAATTTTAATTTTCTATGAATCAATACACCTATAGCTTTTATATTGATGTAAGATTAGCTGACAGTAACGTGATTAATTTAATTTTTTGAACTACTTAGCTACGCTTATATACGCGAACAAAAAAGAACACAAAAATTATTTATTGTCATTAAGTCCACACCGGACGATCCACTGCGCTCAGTTGGCTTACTTGCTATCTCCAGTTGACAACCCAAGCGATTTTTACTGGATAAAAATAATGGTAAAAATGCAAATTTATTGTATGTTAACATCGTCCAACTACGTTGTAGTAGATCTAGTTGGTCATCGATGTTAGACTACACGAAATTTGTGTTTTCACTGTGTTTTTTTATAAAGCGATTATCGCTTTAGTTGACAACCCGCCATAGCATAGCACAGAGCGCGATCTAAAAGAGCGCGCGGTGGGAACGTGACGCGCGCGATCTAATGCCTTTTTTGTGGGACCCAAAAGTCTGTTACACTAATATGGGTCATATTTCTCGTGAAATGGGCAATAAACCAATTGAAGACCTAAAAAATGCGTCTTTTTTGTTTTTGTTATCTTATGAGCAAATATTTAAGCAAAATAAAGGTAGCTGCTGCCACGGCAATTCTACGCCACCGCTGTAACTGTAGTGCCTAAGACTTAATCTCCTGCAAGTTCGACTGAATCACGGATCACCTATGAATCGCTTGCGCTATGAGATCGCAAGTTTCAATAAACTGGATCGGCCTAGTACGATCCATAATCCACGCATCACGGTCCTGGATCTTGGATAGCGGGATCTCCGATTTATTTTGGATCGGCTGGTGTGAACCAGGCTTTTGGAAATAAATATAAAATAAACAAATATGTACACAATGGGCACGAATATCGAACACAACAAAATATTACAAACAAATACTGATAATGGCAAAGTCATTTGAATGATTGTTAATATTGTTATGAATCATGTTTGATCTGATGCAGATTTCCTTGCAAATAATATTTGTCAGTTAAATCTTATCTGCTCTTAAGTAAATGAGTCACATTGTTTTTCAACTTATTTTTTTTTAGATTCCGAGAACAATAAATTTAAAATATTGACTCATTATACTGTGTGATTTACTTCCTATATGTGTTTCATCAAAAATCAATGAGTCATAAATGTACCTGTATGTTGAAATAAATGTCACCAAACAAATCTACTTTAAATTAATTGGGACGTTATCTTACGAAACAAAACGTTACACTCTAATTACTAAATTATAATATATTTTTAATTAATAAAATGTCTATAGTTCATACTTAGGACAGGTTGCATAACTGAGAGGAGCCCACACTAAAAAGGTGGCATGGCTCAACTAGTCTATAGAGGATATCGTCTAAAGATAATGCCAATGTAGCCAAACTACAAACGTTAACGCTGATGGGATGGCTTAAACGTATGGAAGTGACAAGTCTAAGTCACGTGACTTATCGAAATGAAATGTCATTTCCATACATTTAATGTCATTTAATCGATTTCTATCATCGTTAACGCTTGCCGAAATGTCACTTGGCTAGAGAGGCTGATCAACTTCAATTGTCCTTTTCTCCCTAGCGCACTGTTTTCAATAAATTTTAATCAATATTTTCTTTATTTTTCTTTGCATCTTTGGTCTAGGATCGACCTAACTGGCCGATCATATTTACAGATTCATCATAACTTTATTCGAGAGCATTTCACGCTCCCTATTCATTCTCTACTACAAATAACAGATGTCACAAGAGAACGGAACACATCAGATATTAAAAGCTACTTTACTGTTAAAGCAATCGTCAGTTTTAATAACCACACATTTTAAGTGGACGATTAAATTTTAATAGAGCCTTAAACATGCAGCGAGGAAGCGATCCCATTGGATATTAAACTATAAACGAAAGATACACTGCAGGGGTGCATTCGCGCTATTTGGATTATGAAAAAGAGCGTTAATGTCCAGGTCTGACACTTGTGTTACTATATAAAATAAAGCTATAAACAATATTTTGCTATAAAATAATAAGAATAAAAAGTAAAATTTATTTATATTACTTTCTACCCTCTCTTCAAATAATTTTAACCACGCCTCAAAACTTTAAAAGATATCGTTATAGTGATGCACGCCAAGACCGCTTTAGCACTAATCGAAATGGCGACTATTTACCACAATTTTATTACGAACATACATTAGTGTTTATTTATTAAATTTTTATCGATTACAACCGCTTTAGACGGCAATACTTTCATACGAAGACGTTTACCCATAAAAAATGGAAAAATGATCGTTCCCAGGAGTTTGTAATGGGAAACGATGTGTCCATTTAGAATGCTATCTAAAATGCAAATACCGATAATAGTACCGTTTACTTTATCTAACAAAGGACCTCTTTATACGGCGACATCTCATATATTTATATTGTAGCGTGTAATTAAAGAGACGAGTGAAGTCCTTATTGGGGATCCGTATTCAAATAAAAAACAAAACAATACTTAAACATGAAATGCATGATGGAATGTGCGCAGCCCTCTTATATCTTATTTTTCTGTTAAGAAGACACATAACTAGTAATTTGCTATCATTACAAAATTCCTTTTTAAAACTAAAAATATCGATTGGACTAAGTTACTTATTAAAACTTCTAAATGTGACCAAAAATCGTTTTAATTATTAATTTAGTACCGTTTGATGGAGACTAGTATATCGCACTAGACTATCACAGTCATGAAAACCTAGCTGTCATTTACATTGAATTGCTTGTGTTTTGTTTTAGAATGCCTTTCTAAGA
Organism: Diachrysia chrysitis; assembly: GCA_932294365.1. Taxonomy (NCBI): domain Eukaryota; kingdom Metazoa; phylum Arthropoda; class Insecta; order Lepidoptera; family Noctuidae; genus Diachrysia; species Diachrysia chrysitis. Next base: position 7,938,165 of record OW028653.1, read on the forward strand.
AGCGCTCTATTTTTTTAAGAATCTTTTCTTTTTAGTGATAAGGTACCGATTATCTATGCTAAGTAATAACTGTCACTATACCATAGGTTTTCTTGATACAACCAGTGATTAATTTTACATTTTTTTTATGGTTTCTTTAATAAAAAGCATTTAAATGCCTCCTAATCTAAACTACTCAACTATCCCAAGTTCTATAGTTAAATGGAATGGGAGGTCGATGGTATACTTAACATTAAATGAAATGAAATGAAATAATTTATTATGCAATTAGGATATACAATCACTTTTACATATCACTTTTTTAAAGCTCGCTGGAGTCCAAAGCGCTTGTTCTTATAAGCCCAGTATTTAGGGAGAGTGGTGTAAAACCAAAAAGCCTTTGCAACTTAATAGATTGAAGGTGCGAATAGTTGATGATGGCAGTTAAAAATTTAAATCGCCATTTAATTATTACAAACGAGATCCGGCAACTGATGGTGTCCATTTCGTTATCGCATCAACACATCGATAGATGATAATGCATTTTGGAAATAATGAACATTACCGAGTTATCAACAAAGATACGCTTTCTGGAATCGAAAACAATTATATGACACTTAGGCTATTTAACGTTTATTTCTTGTTATCATCTGATATATGAATTCAATTCGAATTCCATTATGGATTAAAACGTCAATCTGATATAATCATAACGAGTTCGTCAAAACACTTCTAAAAGATTTACTATACGTCACAGGGATTGCTTCTTTAGGTAAATGTATATAATAATTATATGTTTGGTAAAGAATATATTTTAACTTCATGGATTCTGGAAAAGGGATCGTTAACTGATAGTACTCTATTGCATCTCGACTGCGATTAGCGATAGCTTAGCAGATTCTAGATTCAATTTTTCTATAGAGAGTTTAAAATTAGAATCTGTTAATCCGTTGTTAAGCTCCATCGCGATTTTTATTAATAAGGCCATATGAGTTTTATGCTTTAAGGGTCATAATCGCTTCCTAATCACTTTACCAAGATTATTGTTATTATCAGCGAAATTAATACTAACAGCTAAAGATTAGGAATGGCGCAAGGTAGGACAGGCAAACGGAACCCTAAAGGGTCAGTAATTACAACGGTGGGGAATTCTCACGCGGTGCTGTAACAAAGCGGCCGGGTGCGCGGGCGCACCTGCCGCGCGCACGCGCCACCGCCGCGCCCAGCCACCCGCGCGGCCTGCAAGCTGCACTCACCTCCTGCATTGTTGCACCGCTAACCCGGGATACGACTTACTTCCACTTTTTGTTATAATAACACTTAATTAATAATGGCTAAAACGCCAACAATAATACAAGCTTCAATTATTACAATATGCATACAGCAATTTTTCTTTTTCTGAAACCTCAAATAAGTTTCAAAATTATTTCAACCTAGGGGAGACCTGCTCTACACATATGAAAGAATCATTAGCATTGGTTGAAAGTGACAATGACCACAAATCTTATGTGAAATAGTTTAGCTTCCACCGACTGCATTTGAATACACCCACAATGTGTAGCAAAACCGCTATCAAAATTAGCTGAAGCTTTACGTTTCGCATACACACGTTTCTTTCTTGAACCCAAAAGGAAATTTCTGAAACAAACTTTGTTCTTTAAAACCAAAATCCTTTATCACGAAGCTCTCGTAAAATATCATACAACTAGTAATCAGGCCATCATTTGAACTTCTATCTTAACGAACGATGGCTAAAATGTTTTAACAAGTGTGTAGAAATAATGTTTATTTCAAAATGAAACGAAATATATGTCAACTATCGATAAGGAACATAAGGGCTAGCCATCTTCCTTCATTATCTTTCCTTTTTTCATTTATCTTTCAAAAATGACTCCTGCGCCACATGCATAAAGAACGCACCGACTTAGAACAAGCATTTGTGGTCACACAAATACTTGTCCCATGCGGGGATCGAACCCACAGCACGTCGCGCACAGTGGTACTTGGCGTAGTGACCACTTGGCTATTCCTCGATATTCTTTGTATTGGTATAAAATAGACCCTGCAGTGAACGGCTTTAAAAGAAAAAAACTGAAGATCTCTATAAAGTGAATCTTTCAGTAGCAACCCCCTGTTAGATGAGGAGACTGGGTTAGAGAATTATATTAAGAAACAAATATAATATACTGCCATTTATGAAGTCTTCTTCATCTTGTAGTAGATATTTAACTCTGTACTTGTTTATTGTTACGTTGACGGGACGGATAGCTGAGTGGTACAGGTCACCACAGCATTTACAACTATACGCGACGCCTAGCGCCTGGGACAACCACACAAATGCTTGTTCCAAGTCTGGGTGTTCTTTGTGCATATTATTTGTATGGTTCTTGTAAAACCCCCGCTTCAAGGGATTAAACTCCTTAATGCGGGAGTAGTTTTATTTAAAAGAAAGAAAATTAGAAAACGAAAAATTATATTTATTCGTATACCTATGTGTGCAAGGAACAAATGTTGAATATAACTTTGTATTCTACAATGACGTGTAAGTCATTGATTAAGTTGTCATAGGTATTGGACCACCCAAGCCTTACGTTCTTCAACTATTTTTCTCAAGAGCACCTGAGCATACTGAGATGAGCTGCTAATTGACACCTTAAGCCTCTTAACATTAGGAGGACCATAGACCTCATACGTAGTTGCAAATTCCAGGAAGCATCCGCATTCCATTAGAACATGTTCTTAATATGTAGCAGTTTAATAAAGACCGCTATGAGTCATTTGCGACACTGCACCACATTCATTAACATTCCAGTAAGCGTTAGTACCTCTTCAATCGACTTACCGCTTGCTGACCACTGATTGCCTCCATTCGGGTTATTCAATCAACTACTTAATGAGCAAATCAGATTTCTATGTTTTCTGATTCATCAAATTAATATAATTAACGATTCCGACATCTGTACGGAAATACTTAAGATTTGTAACGTTATTCTGAGAAAAAATTGTAGCTTCTATTTCCTTGTACATCCGGGAGGTGAGTCAAGATATCGGTCGGTCATCTTTCATTTGCTCTCGGCTGGTATACAGAATCGACCTTTACCTATTCTCATTGAACTTGTAGTTTTATAGTTTTTCAGCAAGCAAGTATTATTATTAAACTGGAAATAATAATATTGTCGCGGCAAACATCTTGAAACGTGTGTGTTTCAAAGGGCTTTTACATATCATGTAGTTGTTAAGTAAGCCCAAAATTGGTCTGAAATGGACACCTGTTAGAATTTGTTGTAGCGGCTATTTGTCGCAGGCAGGCGCACGCGCAGGCATGCGTACGTGCTGTCCCCCCTCCCCTCGTGCAACACCCCCGCCCCTCCCTCGCCCGCGAGCCCCTCGGCCCCGGCCGTGTCGCGGCGCCCGCTCACCATTCATCGGAATGCAGGGTCTGTACTTTGGTACATCTCATTATGAATAGTCGCTATTTAGCCGTATTTGGGTTATAGTTTAGTGTAGGTACTCGTTATCTATCGTTTTAAATTCCTTTTCTAAATTGATTTCACTTTGCATTTAATATTTATGTCATTGCTTGAAACTCGTTAGCCAGGAAAAGCATATTTATTGTATACATGTATGAACTAGGAACCTTATATGAAATAAAGACGTTAAAAATAACATTTTTTAAAATATAACTGCGTACAAAATACCATAATAAAAAAAAAACAAAACAATTTGTTTGAAACCATTTACATTTTGTCAAATTCGTCAACCACGTAGGTTGAAGAATTTGACAAAATCTTCTCAACAGTATTCAGCGTTTGACAGTTACAGTAGCATTGGCTTTAATACAACATTAGAGTTCAGAGTCGAGTGTACGCATTAGGTGAACGGGAGTATCGCCGTGGACGATATACATTGCTGCCAATGTAGGAAACAATTGTTTGTAGTAGTTGATGTTAGCGGTATTATAGGCGGTCTGCCGGTAGTGGGTAGTGGTAGTTCCGTAGCGGAGAACGTTCGGGTGGCGGCGCGCAGGGCACGAGGCATGCTAGGAATGTGCGGCCCTCGGCGCCGGTTTACAAATAGAAGGGCCGCTAGCGCGGACTGCACGTGTGATACATTGCCACGATTAATCTGTTAGCGCTGATGGCTGCGCCCGCGCCGAAGAAACGATGATATCGCACAACAATTATCTATTAACGAGACACAGACCCCCGATTTAATTATATCATCTTGGGGTCCCGCGTGTGATTGTGTACAAATATACAAGAGTGAATTAGACGTGACAAACGGCGATCTAAATACTTCCTCCTTCGGACAGTTATTTGGAGGCAATGGGAAGCATCAAAGGGCGTGCGAGTTCAGTGGCGTCGATGGGACAAATTGTCGTTGGGAAGTGACTGTCCGGGAAGGGGCGACAGAAAACACGTGAGTGACATCTCGGAGGGTCGTTTGTCGGGCACAAGAAAGCTATCGGCGGCCCTGCGTTCGCTGACCCCGGCCGGACGTCACGCCTGAGAGAAGACGAGTGCAGCTCACCGCCGCCCGCGCCGGCTGCGGTGCTCCCGCCTGCCTGCAGCTGACTAGCCCGGATCACATTTAAATACATTCTTATAAATCATGCAATCAGACGAACCTTAATCGAGCTTAATACGCCATTGTCCTACTCCAAGACTATAATCATAATGCAGGAGGGGTCCATGCGAACAGTTATTGAACTTATGTGGAGTGATCGTGTACTTGTGACATCCAAACTGTTAGCTGCAGTTGATAGACACTTGATGTTATGTACGTGACTTTCTTACACTTTCGGACACGGTCCGTGCGGCCTCCAGCGACCGGTACATGGTGACAGGTGACTTGTGAACACTAGTTGTTAAACACTTGGACATTTGAGGATTGATGGTGAAGCGACTGAAAGAAACAAACGAGGTTTTCGAACGAATTAACAGAATATACTTCTTCAACCAAGTCTTTTATTTTGGTAAGTTTAAAAAAAAAATAAACAAATTAAGCGCTATGCACGAACAATTAAATATTAGAGATATTTGATTAACTTTCTTTTACAGATTTAGGGAAGAAACTCCTAATAATACAGCAATACCATTTAAATGTAATGTGATATCAAAATAATATATGCTATAAAAATGTTGCACATAAGTATTTTACAATTTAATACAATGTTTCAAACATTTTGAACGTAAATACCTACTTATTAGATCTCAAAACTTATTCTCAGCCATATCGAATGCTTCAGTCTGGGTAATTCCCAGCTTAATGTTGCCATCTTTTCGATTCTACCTAATGTTAGGAAAAACTGTAAATAGTATATAATGAATGTTAGTAATTCGTATAATTTTTTGTTACCTTTTGATTCATCATACCTTAATGATGATTTTTTATTAATTATTTTACTTACCTTTGTTGAGTTTAACTAGCTATGTTTAATAATTATCCTAATAATTATAAACAGTATTGTGATAATAAAATTGACCTGCCAATGAATTAAGCTATCCTTTGTTTGTACTTTCATATTTTTTGGTCCAAAAGATGATTTTCAATTTAGTTCGAAAGTGTAAAAGTAGGTACCTACTGCAAAAATATTACTAGGGCAAATAATAAATAAACCATAAATATTTATGTGGGGTTAAATGTCCTATTCTCAAACATAATACGTTTTTGTTACTTTATATGTCAGTTATAAAGAAGGACCGGTTAAAAACTATTTTTTTTTTTGTTGTGAAAGTTAATTGACTTCACACCATTTATTAAGTTTTTGATGTATTTCTAAATAATTTTATAGTTGTCTGTTTTCATAATGCGTTAAAGTTTTTATACTAATTTGAATTATTAATCAAGCATTATTATTATAAAACTACGGAAAAGCAATTGAAAATTCGTTAAATACTTATATATTTTTTTTTAATTACTGAATAAAATAATTAAATTTGTGTTCTTTCACATAGTAATAAATGAACGATTGGCGCCTACATGTAAGGTAAATTGTTGAAATATGTTTGAAAAGAAGTGAATTTTATCTTAGAGCTAAAGTGGGAGCAAGATTAGATAGGCTCAGCCCTACGTGCTGATAACGACACCGGATTCCAACACGATCTACTTACATACATACATCTAACACACGCATACACCCAAGACATAATTTAACAGGCAAAATATGAGTACTTTATAGGTCATTATTGCACAAAAAAAGACAAATTTCATTTTTTTTTAACGGCAAACGTTCTTCCACAATTTGCAACTAACAAAAATTTTGTAAAATGTCAAATTAAATACTATTTCATTATTATATAAACTGATCCTATGTCTGATATATATTTCATGATAAAAATTATCTAAGTAGGTATAGGTATTAAGATTAACTAGTTCCACACATCAATTTTCATTGGACATTTAAAAATCTAATTTAACAGGCAAGAAAATTAAACTATGCTTGTTTTAAATTTATCAAAAAAATATTTAATGGCCAAGTACTTTTCAGATGCATAAAATATTTATTTTTTTCATTTAAAAGTCCATGTTAATGTTACATAAAAATATAAAAATCAAAGGACTATAAAAACCTTTTTCAAAAATGAATGAATTCAACCATTTAATAATCATGAAATAATATAAAATTTATTTAAATAAAATATTTTATGTAGAGTCACAATATGCGGTGTTATTGCGCGAAAGAGCGCGCTTTGCCCACTGGCGCCCGCGCACGGTTACGGCTGCGTATGGCAACACTGTCACGCACTTCCTGCGTACTTTTAAACCATCTACCCGCACTTCAACTTAGCGCCTATTAGAAATTATCAAAAAACTTGACACTTTAACATAATTTTTATGTAATATACCCATTTTATTTTGCCCTAGTAAACTAGTCGCTTATTCACTGAAACCATTCAAATTTTCGCTTTTTTAAAGGTTTAAATTGATTTTAAATAATTCTAACACTATAAATACGTTAAAATAATGATTAAACAAAGTAATGATCACAAAAAAAAACAATAAAAAAGGTTGCATAATTTTTTAAGGGCAATTTTTCCCTTTATTTTTGCTTCAAAATTTGCTGAACAGAATAAATAACCCATAATTTTAAACTGTTTATAAAAGTATTTAATGTTATTTAGTCCTGGCATTATCACTAATATTGTAATTATAAAAAAGCAATAATTATTTCATAATTTACTTAAACATTTTCTATAAGAAGCTAACTAGAGCGGATGGTCTAATCTTTGTAATTTTAAGTGTTTCTCCTTTTGTTCTATTACCTTTTTACATGTTATTTATTAAATTATATTAAATATATTTTTGGTTAGATTACAATTAACTTTAATTCTTTTTTTTCTAATTTATTGTTGATAATTTAAATGTTTCATAAAATCTCTTTTAAACCGGATGTAATCAGGATAGTACTTTGAAAACAATACATTAAGCATTTGTTTTTATAGTTATATATTTTTTATCATAGATGCACTCTGTAAAGAAATTGACAGATGTGGAAGCAATGTACCTACCTATCTTAAGTAGGTAATTGTAATTTTATTTGATTATTTTATAGTCTCATTTATTATTAAGGTATGTAAGGCATATTCTTTAAGATAATCAAACTTAAAAGTAGTATGGTATTTCAGTTCTCCAGTTGCTCTACATATCGCTTGAAAACTTAAACGTTTTAGCTTTCTAAAGGCAAGGCAATTAATAATAGACAATACTTAAGTGTAGTAATTTAATTTATATTTATTTACAAATTATTATTTAACTAAAAAACATATATTTGAAAGACCCAAATAAATACATAAAAAATATGGATACCTCAAAGAAGCTTTCATGCAAACTATTCATCTGTTTTTGTAAATTATTTAGGTTTTTTGAGGTATTCAGACGCATATTCTAGGTAAAGATATACTTAAAGTGTAGACCACACTGAATTTTTGTGTGGGTTCAGTCTAAAACGTGCTTATTTTTTGTGTTATAACCTTAACAATTACATATTTATATTTTAAATGTATTATCATCACATTAGGAATGTTAACACATTTTTAATTTTAATTATAAGTATTCTCAACATTCTGTAACTTTGTTAAATTTATTTCAATTGTGTATGGTTATAGAAATGGAATTCTAGTTAATCTGTTAGATAGTTAGAAATATATAATAAATATTTCAAAAAAAGTAGACATCTACAAGAAAAATCTATTTGCTTAAAATAAATTAATAAAGCATGTGTTGTGAATGTCAATTACTAACAAATAGAGACAGCAATACATTGAATTGATTTGACATTTGTAAATCTGAAACTTTTTGATACCGTGATTGGCATACTTGCATTTGATTGATGCTTCCATTCGTTAGCAATTGACAATTGCCAACAAATGTAAGAAACTACTGTTGAACAAAACGTTGTCTGTGCATCATATTCTTGTAACCATCATCACACTTAAATTCATCATTTAGTGAACATTCACTTAATAACCATTGCCTGGACTAATAGATTATGTAATTGGCTTTTGTATAAGAAAAAGTGTTATTATTATATATACTAATTAATGCAGCCATAAAGAACTGGAATTCGTTAACATAGATGAACTAAACCTAATTTGTTAGACTAATACCAACAAATTATAGAATGTGGGTAGATTCCTTAGCTTGCTCAGTGTGTAACTAAATACATTAGGATTTCATTCATGATGACTATGATGAGTTATTTAATAAAAATGTGTAAGTTTTGCTAAGAAATGTGTTTTTTCATAAGCATAAGCATTGTTGCTAAGTTTTGTAATGAGTGATGTCTCTGTCGGTGGCGTGGTGGTGCAGCGGCGGCAGTGGTGCTGGCCGCGCAGCCACGTGGCACGCGGCGCGCCTCGGCCACGGTGACGGTGCATGTCAGTTTTCTGGAAAAATTGTCAAATGTAGCACACCGCCGGCGACGGCAGCGCGGCGGCGGCGCGGCGGCGGCTAGCAATTTGCGAGGAGTGCGCATGTGTGGGGAACTGTCGCGACGCGATCAGCGCACGGGCTCGTGTGCGTTGTGAAGTGAAGGTCGAATATTTTGTCCCCTCTTCGGTCTATTGGTGTTCACGAGTCGCCGCTGTGATAATGAGTTGTTGTGGTCCTGCTCGTTCCGCGGTGGCGGCGCACCCGCAGAAAGGGACAGGCGGCGGTGTGCGCTTGCGTCGGAGCCTCCGCCGGCGCCGGCGCGGCCTGCCCTCATCAGTCTCCCCGCAGCGGGGAAGCGGTTCGCGTGTGCAACTCCGTGTCGGCTCGGGCTGCGGGCTGCGAGCGCTCTGCGTCGCACACGAATATTTTTAGATAACAGCACGAATAATTTATTCGCAAGGTAGTGATCGCGCGCACTTTTGCGGATATCGGTATCGGCGCATGCGGGCTCGAACGCCCTGCTCGGAGCGGTGGTCGGCGGCGGGTGTCGCTTCGCCCGCCGACGGAGACGTCCCGATAGGTAAGCTGCGCACTTCCTGCGCGCGCGCCGCCATGTTCGGTCGGAGCGTCACTTCCGCCGGGGCCGGAACCGGCGCCGGGCGGGCCCAAGCTGGGCCCTGCGGCGCGAAGCTGCGCGCGCGCTCCGTCGCCGCGCTCAGCTCAATGGGCGACGGCTCTCGATTCATAAAATGTCGGTCGTTCCATTCACGCCGCAGTGCGATGCTACGCCGACCGTTCACTCGTGACCCTCGCGTCTTCGAATATTCATGTCTCCCTCGATAACATCGTAACCTCTGACTTCTTTTTGTATTATCACGTTGTTTAGTGAACGCCGCTGGTTGAGGCGGACTTCGTGCGTTGTGTTTGAAACAAGTGTCCGTTCTTTCGTTACACCGAAATCAACTGTGAAATTTAGTGCATAGTGAATTATTATAGTGATTTTCCGTCTGTATCAATGGAATGTTACACCCAGTAGCGTAAGATTAGAAATATATATTTTGGTTTTCCTATTTCATATACTTAAACCACTGCCTATTAGGCTATTATAAGACCGCTGATCCTTAGTATCTTAGAAACATTATTGAAGTATTTAAATAATTAATTAAGACTTCTTTATTTACTTTTGTTTTATTCTAATAAAAAATAATGCGGGTAGGCGAGATTTATTTAATTGTTCAGAATATAGTGTAATGAATAACTTATTTGGTTTGAATTAAATTGTTGGTGTTATATCAAACATGTAGTTGTGAGTGAATGTCAGAAGGGTGATGTGGTGGTGTACGGGCGTAGTCGGTGCCCAAGCTGTTCTCATGGTGTATTGCAGCGGCGGCTCTCAGCAGCACGTTGCCGGCAGGACGTACGTCACCAGAGCATGACGTCTAGCCTGGCATCCCACTCGCACACTCGCCCCGTCCTCCTCTAGTTCTGCTTAACCCCCGGCTGTTCATTGCCCTCCGGCACTTGCTTGCCCTACCCTCGTTGTGCTTATTTAGATGAATTAGGTACTTCACTCTGCATTCCGCCGCTATCTGATCCGTCCGTAAATTGTACTTACAACTTCCACGAATGTTACAATAATCGTTTAGTTGCTACAACTTCAGTTAAAATTTCTGAAACATTACATTTCTTTTAACATTATTTCTCACTACCCATCATTACAAGTTATCAAGTTTAAGAAACAAACAATTAAATATGTGTGTACCTTTCATGTAAATAATTAAATAATCCAAAGCTACCCCGTTTATATTTTGAATAATTCAACACATAATAAATAAGATTCAAATGCTGTTAAGTTGTTTACTGAAGATTCTATCAAAGTTAAATCTGCATATTGTTCTTTAACCAAATATAAACTAATAACAGATACTTAGAGTATAATATAATTAGAATTTCCGTTTAAATTTTTGTTCATTTCTTGGTTTGCTTTATTGTTACAAGCATTTTAGTACAACAAACCTAAGTAGCGAAAATTATAAAAGGCTCTTATGTAGGTGTAGCTTATGATTTAAATTAATGTTATTTAATGTGAATGTTTTTTTCTTGTATAGGTTATAGTTATTTGGAAAAATATATACTACTAATAATTATATAACTTATAAAAATAAGCGGTGTAACGAATATAGAATGAGTAATTTATGGTAGTCGCCTCAGACGCAACGCGGTGCAGCAGAGTGCGGCGCGGCTTAATATCCGGCGCGTAAATTATAACACTGTCTTTCCCAGATCATGTGTACGTGATGAGTCAGGTGTATGTGACGTCAGCGACACGTGTGCCCTCGTCCACGGCTGAGTCACAGCATCTCTCGTTGACGTAGCCGGTACACATGACGCCCTACAGTCCTCTCACCTTTGCTCTCATTTTATCGCGCATTGATTACATTGTTCCGGCGCGCAGTGCGCTCGGCAGCGCGGCGCGGCGCGGGCCCGCACGCTCGACTCATCCGCGCCGCCTACACCGCAAGGCGCGGGCGCACACGATGCGACTGTGCGCTGGCCTCCGCTTCCGGCGCAGCAGCAGCGTGGGCGATAATTTCATAAGCGTTTCCTTCGTCACGCTTCCTCCCACCGAGGACGTAGGTACCGCGCCGTACACCACGCTACAAATGGATATCTGCGGTCCATAAAACGCTTCATTAAACATTGACACGAATTTCAACACACGTCGCGACAGCGTGTAGGACGAGTCCAAGTGCGATATGCAAATGTCACGTTACTAAATTGGTCAGTCATTGTTGTATCCGCAGTTATAACTGCGAGCGTGCCGTCATTCATGCTCGCAGCTATTGAACACACTCGGCGCTTCCGTCACACACAATCTCCACAGTTAAATCTCTAACCGATTGTCGATTTCCGCTCGGCCACATCGCGCATCGTCGGCGAGGCCCGACGCAAGTAATATGTGTGCCAACATTCTCAGCCCCACGATAAGCCATTAAGGGTCGCTCAACAAAAAAAGATCATTATAAAGGATGTAAAGACTGCACCGGCGCCGGGCCTTCCCAGAACCGGGGCCATTCTTCACGCTCCCGCCTTATTCACGGGCTTTTTTGTATGGTTTTGGTCATTTTTTTTTCACGGGAGCGGTTCTCCTGAGAGAGTTTCAAGGAAATGGCTTATTGGGTTTCGTATAGAACGGGGCTTATCTCGGGGCGTCGATCGAGTGCTCGCGAGCCTGGGAATGCACTGCAGACGTCGCGCGCACCGTTATGCGGCTAGCGCGGGCACTCCGCGTGCCAGCGCCGCGCCGCGCCGCCGCCGCCCGCTCGTGACATCATCACTATCACCGCTTGTGACGTCCGCGCAAATTAGTTACGATCAATTTTTATTTTAAACTGCCTATAATAAACAAATAAATTAAATGGGCAATAAAACCGAAACAGTCACTTTAAAAATGTTTTTAGCCGCCGAGATGATTCCAGTCAACAAAAAGTGCGTATAAATAATGTCTGTGGGTTTATTAACATGCCTAGATCTGTGTTATAACTCAAACAACACATACAAAATATTTTTATTACAAGATCAAGATGGACTAAGTGTAGTGTAGCGGGCAGTGTGACTGCAGCTTAACGTTTGAGTAACGAGCCGGGAAATCGGGAAACAAAGTTATTTCCTAAGAAAGGGCAGTCATTTAAAAAATACCTTTTTTAAAATGACTAGCTCTGCATGAGCCGCGTTATCAAACAGTGATTAGTAACTATTGTTAAATCCACACATTCCTATCCATAAGTCAATTAAATAGCAAGGGAAGACAATTAACTAAATACCTACGATACTTTTTCACACAAAAATCTATAATGATTGTCGGAATGGCGCCAAATGTAATTTCTCACAGACTGTCTAAATTGTTGCTGGGAACACAATACTTATTTTCAATTAGAAATAAATTACGTTGATTGTTTTTGATATTTGTGTCATTGTGTACAAGTCGTTTGTGTTTATGATATTTCAAATAGTTTTTTGTTGCCATTTCAGCTGCGAATGGCGAAAGAGGTTGCAACAGCCGCCTGCGCAAGCCACCGTCTAGCCGGACAACACTTATATTCAAGTTTGGGAGTGATGACAGCTTACATTTGAGGTACGTTCATTATTATTTAAACCGACTTTAGAAAAGGAAGAGGTTTCATGTTCGTGACTGTGTATTTTATTTGTTGTATTGTCTTCAGCGACAGAAATTTTGTTTGCAGTTTATATTAATTTTCATTTTTATATGAAACCACATAAATATAAAAAACTACAACCAAAAGCACCCTTGGCTTTTGGTTGTAGTTTTTTATATTTATGTGGGTAATACAAAACTTAGTTTATATCATGAATGTATGTACTTTTAAAAGTATTAAGACAATATCTAAGGAATGAACTAGTAGAACATCGTGATTTTTTACGCTATTGTAACAAACCCGGGCATGAACTCTTTCTTAAAAAATAACCTAATTTAATTTTAGTAGATATAAACTTCATAAATTGTTAAATATACACCATCCTTTCAGTTATAGGTTCGTTACTAGATTTTAACTTTGTAACACCGTTTAGGATAATGGTTGGCCAACTTTTTCGACTGTATTCTAATATTTTCGATATACATATACCTCAATAAATAAGTAGGTTTTACAAAATTCTAATAATATTTAAAAAAGGTTTGAGAGGTTGTCTGTCTCTGTCGGCAATTTGTTTTTACAAATAATTTCGTAAGAAAACCCTTCACCAATTTTCTTCACTGCTTCTTCACTAAAGTTAAAAAATCCATCAATACCCCACATGTACTTCATATCGAAAACAATACAAATCATTTTGGATTTGAAACTTCCTAAAACTAGATTTTACTTTACATACTTCCATACTTATAAGTGCGAAAGTAACTTTGTCTGTCCTTCTGTCAGTCTGTCTGCCTGAGCCAATCTTATCCCATATCAAGTTTCATCATAATCGGTTCGGCGGTTTAGCCGGGAAACAGTTAGTAATATTCTATACCTCTAATTTGATAATTCTTATAGCAATTGGTTAGTGTACACTTAATTGACATGATTTGAGTCAACACTCGTCTGATCGTTGAACGTTATTTAGGAGTGTAAGGTGTGCGCAGGTCACGGGCCCTTATTGGGGGCAAAGGGAAGTTATAAATCTGTCGGCGCTAACAATGGCGCGATAACGTGCACCTTGCGCCCGCGCCGATACTGGCAAACCCCCCCCCCCCCCCCCCCTACCTCGTCCACCAAAACACTATCAGCAGGCAGACAGCTATGGGAAATACCCTCATTTACAATACTGTTTGTATTATTCCCTTAAGAACGAGCTTGTTATACCCCTATGGCGGGTTTGTTCGATTGTGTCTAGGCTTATGCCGCCTCACAATATTGTATTGTCCTCGAAAGACTCCCTAGCACGAATTAAATATAATAAATCACATGCGTTTGGCCCCAGCTATGTTATAAGTTGGTAACAACGGTAACTTAAATACCAACACCAACTGGCTCTCCAAACCTGTTACTCTGTAGGTACCTTTCAACATGTCGTTGATAGGTGCAGGACCAGTCCACAATAATCGCCAAAATAAGGAGAAAAAGAGAGGTTGATGTAACGCCAACCTTATCGGTCATTGACCTTCACACCTAAACCGAGCCTCACATCTCGCTCGGTGCGCGCGTTTACATGTGCTTACACAAATTTTCAGGGACCATCGCGCTTTCGTGCCAACATTTTATATTGTAATATCGGCGTTAACATGCTTCCGTCGGCTAAACATAGACAGCCCAATGGACATTAATTTGGTGAAATCAGATCAAAAATACAATCTTAGTCTGACGGTCGAGTAACATTTTTGTATAGAGAGTATTCATAGAACGCGTTTATTGGATAATTTATGTGACGGACGTGTGGAGTTTAATACGGTTTTTGTATTGACATATTTAAAGTAGGTAGGCAGCAGTGCGTCGCTCGCGAGGTGGGCGCCAGCGAGGCCTTGACCCGTTTCCCTGGTGCGGCGCGCGGCGCACAATGCGCTATTCCGCGACACCGGAGCCGACACCCGACCAGCCGCCCCCCGCGCGCCGCACATGCTCATCATCTCTCCAACCGTACTTTCATATTATTATAATTGCTAAAACGGTAGAGACAGAAACCGTAATAGTCCCGTCTCCACATTCAGAACCCTATTGAAACGAAAGGCCTGCCTCCATAATATACAAAATCGAACAAAACATGTCTTTCCCAATATAAATGTTTTCTAAGTATAACAATGTTTTACAAACAAGCAGCTACACTAGTTTGTACAACATTTTCTGTCGACACAACAAGTTGTTGACTTTAACGATAATCGAAATAATCGTGACACGGTAAAGTCGGTCATGATAGTATGTAATTAGAGACGTCTGTGGACGCGAGGAAAACAAAATTCGGGGGGCGGCGCGGGTCGTGGCCGCGCTTGAATAAAACATGGAGCGGCGCGCCTTGGCGCCAGCGCCGGCGCGCGGCCAAACAATACGCGGAATGTAGGTGGTAGACGCGACGCGCCGCGGCCTCCGCCGACACCTGAAACACTACTGATAGCCTGAAAACACACATCGTCACGCCGGCGCCGCCCGACACGACGCGTGACGCGCTGAACCAAACCGCTTACACCTCCACATTCCTACTTGCAACTATGAAACCGACAAACAAACAATCGCCGGAAAATTAGACTATAAAGCCGATAAATATTTTTTGTAAACGACACCCCACCGGTTATATGATCTGCAGAAAGAATGTCTATTCTGTGAAAATAAATTCAGTAAATGAGTACGCAATCCCCGAGAATGCGGAGTGTCTGCATAATATGTAATGTTGTGACAGCATTTTGTATTGTTAGCTATTTTTACAGAAAAAAAGTGTCTAGGCGAACACTCTTGTACTTATAGAATATTTTGACATTGTGTTATACTGTATATACAAATAGTTATGTCTGGCACCTTTCTGTAGACAGACTAACATCTGAGGTCACATTTTGCTAACCTCAGTAGCCTCTGGTAAGCTTATACCAAACAAGATAAATTTCTTTTACGATAAAAGTAAATTCTCATACACCGGAAAGTATTAAAAATACTACTTTTTAGTCGCAATAAAATAAACACAATAGCATATTGCAACAGAAGTAGGTACTTAAATTGTCTGTCAAACTAATTATATTTCGTAGCACTTCCGTAGCATTCTCGTAGCACAGCATGACGTGCCTAGCTAGAGCCAGCCAGGCTAACGGTACACCGTAACCGTTTCCCACGAGGAGGCTCGCAGTTAATTATTTAACAGCTTCAAAAATCATGTCATATTTACATCGAATGCGTGGTCGTGATTAACAGTTTAAAAATGTTAAATGCCCAGACTTGATGTTGATATGCTGGGCTCGTTCACACGTAGCTAGGAGCTGTTCAACTGTTAGACAGCATAGTTGGGTACAGCAGACCACGCGTTATTTGTAATAGTAAATTAGGAAAGTCAACCTTATTGCATTAAATTAAGGCGTTGTTAATGTAAAAGTGTTTTCTAATGTGCGGTTGATTGTTGTACTGTCAGTGCGACATGTAAGTCGTGGGGCGTCGGTCATGAAGGAGGTACGCGGTCTGCTGTTGAATCGTACATTAATACTAATGCCGATTAATTTCGACTGTCAAACAGAACACCAGTCGGAATACTGAACAGTCGATTTTAATTTGACAATACTAATCACCACCGTCGCTCAAACAAAAAAGGCTTTTGTATGTTTTTGATGTTGATTAGTCAACTGTCTTTGTCAAAACATTAATTACTTTTGCTTTATTGGTGGCCGACAAATGACAGTCTAAGCGCCGCTGACTTCTGCGACTGTATATAGAATAATTTACTTTTGAGTAAATCACAATATTGTATCTTGATTGTATAGGAATAGAATACAAATTGTTTTATGAACAGTCGATTAAACCGCGGTGCTGCAAAACTATATTTAATTTATAAAGCACTATGCTTTATAAATTAAATATCAATTTTTTTAAATTAATTATCAAATATTAAATTATTAAATATCAAAGCTCATAAAATCAACTTATATGTGTGTGTTCTCTCTATAGAATTTAATCGATTTGTTCAGCAATTTATGTATACAAATTTAATTTATCCAAAAAGCTCAAGTCTATGAGTTGGTCCCACATGTTGATAAGAACGGTACAGGAAGCTCGGCCTCACTTGGTGGTTTTATGTGCGACAGACGAGCGCACAAAGTTATTAAAGCATATAGTAATTGAATGTAAGGTGTAATGAGTTTCTGATGCTACGTGAACACAGGTGTGTTTCCTTGTATTTCGGTAATTGCCCCGAGATGTTATCGCGGCCTTCTTATTAATTATGAGCCTCAGAGCCGCGCATTTATTGACCTTATCTCCGGTGGCCGGCCCTTGCGCTTTCTTTACCTGCTTATTCGTTAATGAGCGAGAAGCGAACACCGGAACGAACGCCGCGCTGGGAACCGAGAGCCCTACGGATTGAGTTATTACGACCATGTTTTGTAACACTGTCACAATACGTTTTCCTTTTATTACTGTGATCATTCTTGTGGTTTTAAAGAGATTATATGACAGACGGTCGAGTGAAACCAACCGATGCGATGGTAGAATAGTGAAACAGCGCGCCTTTCGCTGTCACGTCAGTCGCTCAGAGCACGCGAGCGATCAGCCAATACATCGGGCCCCATTGTAGTCGGGAGTGAGCTCATCCTGCTGTGTCCCGCACAATTCCAAGTTATTTGTTTAATTTTAGCTAAACAGTATAAACATTTACCCGGCGCGGCGGGCGTCCATGCGGGTAAAGGGATCGGTTCCGAAATAATCTTATTACATCACGCTCCCCACACACTGCGCGGTTATAAATAGCAGCCGTCGGTCCCTTAAGGCGCGGGCGCACATTTCCGGGCTGGAAGTGTGTCGCTTCCGCTGCGAGCGGTCGTTGACGCCGTGCATTGTCGCCGCACATTCCCCGCCGCGCGGCGTCCGACGACGTTTTTAAATAGAGGAGCGATTACGAGCGTCTGGCTGCGGCGCGGCGGCGCGGCGGCGCCGGGCACATGACCGCGCGAAAGTGCAGCGCCCGCCGCGTCACGGGCTATTTGCGACACCGCCGCCGTCGCCAACACGCTCGCCCCCGCTCTCGCGAGACCTTACTCGCTCCTCTCTGACACTCTCACCACGACCAACTTCGTCGTCTTCTCCCCGGTATCCAGCCCGCTTTTCAAAAACTTCCTGTTTTCCAGCAGTCATCATCATCATTTTCTAGCTACAGTGTGGCTATTAGCACATTAGCTGTATCATATAAAATGAGATCGAACTTTGATAAACTGTACCTACATGAGCGCTGTTGTCTAACAATTGCAGGGCCGTCATGCATAATGACAGATTCATCTCACCTGCTACCAAACCTAAAATGTGCGTTGAAGTCTTTTGTAAGAACCTAAGTCTTCTTCCAGCACCAATATCTATCAGATAAAATATAATTACCTATACTTGATTCAAAATGATTTCACATTGATGAATCACAAAACCACTCATGTCGTCTAGTTAGCGGTGTCGGCGCGCGCGGCGTGCCAGCCGATTACGTATGTATGAGTACAGTTAGTTAAAAAAATTCTAATAGACCAATATGCAGAGAGCCACCTAGATCAGCTGGTCGAGATGTTGGATGTCTGCTAGAGACCAGGTGTAGCATGTGTTGGCGCTAGTGTGAGGTCGAGGCTCAATAAATTCGTAGGGAGGCGCGCGCGCTGGAATGCGGGAGGCGGCGCGCGGGCGCGGGGGCGCGGGTGGAGCGCGGGCGCGGGGGTGGGGGGCGTGCGACTGGCGCGCGCGCCGCTGTCCCACGGTCGCGCGGCCCCGCGCCCCTCGCCCCACACACTTTCTTTCGCGCCATAAAGGTCGTTTCAAATATTTCGGAATGCTGTTTGGTGACATTTCACCTGCGGGCGGCGGGGAGAGGAATGCAGCCTCTGGCATTCGGCCGCACGCCTCGCTCGGCGGAACACGCTGCACGCTCGCGCATCCCCCGACACACATACGTGAGCACGATGCTCCTCGCGCGGACTAATACATGACAGCTAACTACTGTCACATAACGTAGGCTCCGAGTGGTAACTGTTTCCCATCGCTGAATGTAACAGGGCGAAGGGTTTCCACTAGATATATATTTCAATGGTCGTCATAAGCATAGTGGCCGTACCTAACTTAAATTAGAAAGATCATTCATCCTAAAGGGCAGTTGCGTGTCGTTTTTCCTCACTGTGACGCGGATAGCTAAAGCTCAGCGGTCTACTTTCCACGCTCATGTGTGAACTGAGTTTCTCCAATTAATAGATTCGTTCCAATAGCAAACACCGAGTCGGAGAAAGCAGTGGCAGTATGGGTCAACGTCCGGCGGAATTCACACCGGCCGACCGCCGTGACGTTCACGAAGAAATGTGGCGTAACGCTCTAAAATTTCAAAAAGCGCGCTCGTTTTCTCATTCTGGGAAGTCGAGGGCCTCTGCCTTGCAACGAACCGCGCTAACCGCGCGGGCCGCGGCGGACCGCAGCGGGGCACGAGCGGGCCGCAGCGGGGCGCGAGCGAACCGCAGCGGTCGCCGCGCGGTGTTTATCGAGTCGCGCGTCGCTATGAATGGAATGCGGCGACGGAGGTTGCGCAAGCGACTAGCAAGCGGCTTTGCGGCGCTCGACGCTTGGCGGAATGCGCACGCGGCGGCGGGGAGGCGGGTGCGGGGCGCGGCGCGGCGCAGCCTGCGGCGCTGCAGCGGAGGCTGCATCTCGCGGCCATTCACGCCGCGCACTACACCCGCGACCCGCCAAATAACTCACCGTTACAGCCGCGGAATGCTCGCTCTATCTCAATGCCCGACATTGTAGCCAATCATAACTCGTCATAGTCCTACCATCTCTGAAGTCTTACCGGTTGCGGGTTGGTAACATTGTTTGTTACCAATAATTTGTGTTCGTTGAAGTTAACGTTTAAGAGATTATATTTACAACTATTTAACTGATACAAATGATTAGCAAAGTCGTATCTCATGTACATTACTCGTCCCTTTTCCGTATCTTGGTATGACTGCTGCCATTTGATCACAAAATTATTCGTCTGCTGTTTGCTGCAAATAATATAATTTAACATCACGTAAGTACATATTATGTACGAATTTTTTGCCTCGAAACCAATTCATGTTTTTACTAAATAGTAAAAAAAAACATTTTTTCGCATAAGTAGGTACTCATGCCAAAAATGTTTTTGCAACAATGGGTACATAATATGTACTATAACTACGTAGACTACGCAGTCTACGAAACGTCTACGATTAAGACTTATCGTAGCTAGGTTTAGTCACCTCGGTTTCACATGAATAACTGCTATAAATAAACAATAAAGGCCCAAGTTGCCCATTGTAGTTACCTATACAATATAGTTTTCGTATGCCTAATAAGCGTGGTAAACGGCAAGACATATAAGGCACGTCGCCGTTCGTACAGTCCGGTTGTAAATAGAACGGCTATAGATTCGCTTGCAGGCTCACTGCGCTGCATTCTAGAGCACAGAATTGTAAAGAGAATAATGGTAGTTGTTGCGGCGTCGGCGTCGGCGCGCACTATCAATAGTCGGCGCGTCACCCGCCCTACATATTTGTCGCGACGTCCGCGCCGCAGCCGGGACCACGTTTCGTCACCTCATGCGCTAAATTCCATTTTTAAGTCCATTGTTCCTCGTCTGCGACGTCGGACGACCCCCGCGCCCCGCTCTCTACTCTCTGACGTAACTACGATTCTCATCGTCCCACACCGAACCATTCGATACGACAATGTTATGCCGCGGACCTGATGTTTATTATTCACACGATCCAATTCTGTCAAAAACGTTATACACTTCCGCTCGCCTGACATTCTTATTGGGGCGCCGCCGCGCTCGTAACACTTGCCGCGTTCTAAGCGGTCTTATTATACGTACTTATTTCTTTTGTATTTATTACCTGTCTCCTTGGACTAAATAATGCCCCGAAAAAGGATAAAAATATGTAAATAAAAAACTAAAAAGGTATTCTCATCATTATCACAAGTGTAAACATGCTTCACGATAGAAAGGAACACATTTGCGCTATTTTCCATAGTTGGCAGCAATTAGAGCAATGTTTGCGTCTGTGTGTATGAGGAAGGGCAAACGAGAGACGTTTGTCGAGGATGTTAGGCGGGGTAGGGAGGAGGAGGTGACACGTGTGGCCCACATAGTGCGCGCCCATAGAGCTCCCGCACCGACCGGACGTGACGCTGTGGCCCTCGCACCTGCGCCCCCACAGCGACACTACCCACCAGCAGCACCAACACGCAACACTACTCATACCTAGCATTACTAAACTACTACCAACGTCACAAGTTTCTTTTTATACTTGCCTATGGCCTTAAACCTTACCTGAGCTCCATGGGTAACGAATATTCCTAGGTATGTTATTAAAATTATCATCATTAACCATCCCACCATATACCTAACTGGTACATACGATTATGTCTAGTTAGATCCCATCTTAAAAATATTGTAAAACAGTTAGCAATGTTGACATTCCTTTCGTCAAATGCCAAATGTATCATATTGGGTCCGGCAAACAAGTGTATGCGGATTTAGACGTGGGTTGGTACGTGTGTGGTACAACTATCAATGTCGATAAATCGGCGAAATAATTGTAGTGGCGCCGACTCCCGCGCACCGCCGAACAAGGCCGAAGAAGGCCGAAGCCGCTATCCGCACCATTTGTGGCAACAGCAGCGCACTCACACCACTTTGCCTAATTAGCCGACTACGGTGTGGGTGAGCCCGCATTACTTACCACGGACCCCACCGCCTTCGTTTATTACTATTTTAGTCAATTCACTTCTATTATAAACATAAATAAAATAATGTGATCTATTGTATCCGTTAAAGTAGGAGTTATTGCGTGCGCCCGTAGGTTGCGCCTGCCCGTACTCAGGGCTCGTCTGTTCGCATTCTCGAATATTAACGGAGGGTTTATTTATTACAGATGGATGACAATTAGCAGAGGAGGGACACATTGTGATGTGCGCTGCACGACTGATTCAAAATGATGTCATAGCGCGGCGTGACGTGGCTAATGGGAGCGTCCCGCCGACCACGTCAAATCCCATTCCCGCTGTACACTTCACCCAATCGAGCGATGACAAAACCTTTCATATTGTTCCATTGCTGCTAACTGTTGTGTTAAACATTAAATTCTTGCAATTCCAACGCAATTAAAGTCTATAAAAGCGGGGCGACTCATACGATTGCTTGTTGCTAAGCTATGCGGTTTTCCTCTCTTGATCGAATTTACCTTTTAGGTAAGTAACCAATCAGTTTAATAAAGTATTTTTCCTATAGATATGCTATTCCCGGTTTAGAACGATTGCGCGACGTGAAGAGCGAAACAAGTGAACCCAACACCAGAAGAAAGAAAAAAAAGGAATTACGAAACTGGTTTTCATAATGATTTGACAGATTTTTTTGTATTCTGAGATCATTGTGAAAGCTATTTTTGTTCCCATGTCGACGGCCACCATGGAAATTTAAACTGAAAATACCAACAGACACTACGTTCCTGAATGTGTTACATTAAGAAGATGTGAAGATCTTATTTTTTACTGTTAAGCTTGTATATTTATTATTGTGTATTATATTATTTTTTCTGTATGTTTAAGTTATCAATGTTGTGTGTTATGTATCTATTCGTCTACATATCCTTTACCGTTGAACCGTCTATCATTTGACGGTCATGACGCACTAATGTGTAAATACTACGACTTCACACCCAAGTAATGTTTAAAATGTATAACTTTAATTGACGTTATGTATATCATGAGGAAAATCCTCGTCGTAAAGTAATGTAGTCCTACCAAAGTTGATGTATTTACTTAATCTATATAATTAAAAATAAATGTTTGGTTAATTATCCTCTATAGTGCCCAAACTAAAGATAAGATTGGGATTAAACTTTGATAAGCTGTGCTGAGTATATCCAAAAAGGTTCTTAGCTAGAAAAAATGTATTTAAAATAAAAGAAAAATCATTTTTACTTTACGTGGCATTGCAACGCATGCTAGCTAGTATTAAATAAAATTAAAACTTTTTTCGGATTTTTTTTTATCAAGGCAAGCTTTAAAACTATTTACTTATGTAACAAATAATATTATTGGTCTGTAAGAATGTAATAAATAAGTATGTGTGATTTAAAATAGAATTTAATTCCTATATCTGGTAGAGGAAAGCATTAATGGATAGATGATTAATTTGGAAGTGTAAGAAGTGCCTACTTCTGTTATCGAACTCGAATAAGAGAATGTATGTATGAAAAGAATTGATGTTATTAGAAAAATACAGAGATGAGAGCGCCCTACATAAGATTTCATCAGCAAAATCTAATGGATGGGGTGATAAGTGTCAGTCGTGTTTTGTTAAAAGTTTTACTTATTCTCACAAGTACTTGAAATAAATCGATTCTATTAGGTAGTAATTCTTTTAATTTTATTCAATTTTTAAAGGACCACTTATCCCCTAATTTAATTTGTAAAACCTACACATATCTTTCTAAACAAATTACATACTGCATAACCCAGATACACACCAATCATAACCAGACCGCTGAAGCGATATATCTTAACCATTTGCGAGTGACATAATAAGATATTGATCCTTGTCGTGCGCTGACTGACACGTTTGTTATGATTTTTGTGTCAAATAATTGATCCGAAAAAAATTACATCAATTATTTAATTAACTCATTTTGAGCTTAAATTTTGTAAACTGATTCTATACCTACCAGATTTACTCTTCACCCCCTTTGCATAGATATGCATTTTCGGTAACATGCTGTATACATAAGTAATTTGTAAGTAACCTAATGCGTACCTAAAGCTGAAGATGTGTGTTACAATGCGCTCGTTCTAACTAGATCTTAGTATGTACCACTTTTCATAGCAAAAATCATGAAGGAACCCATGAACTTTGTTTTCTTCATCCCTAAGATATAGGTAGGTAGGATAGGTACCTAATTATTTTTCGTACATGCCAACTTAATCTACTCTTTTATATTTACCCGAACAAAATTACTTGGTCATATTGTTATATCCCATACATTGTAGGTATCTACGCGTTCATCATGATTGCACATAGGTGTAGGTACCTATGTGTGTCTATCTTGAGAGAAATGAAAATTCTCATAACAAGTAAAGTTATTTATTTACCCACAGTTTAATTTTCGTCTAACCAGTTACGCAACTAGGTCAGGTCCTGTGCGACCTGTGCCCAGTATCCCAGATCCCACACTCTTATCTTATCACACATACGTGTGTATCAATATTCACACGCTTGAGGCACAGATCTCGAATAAATATATGTATACACATTTGTGAAGACTTTGCTCAATTTTGATAAATGAAAATACTACGATGCTAATCATTGTTAGTCATCTTAGCTTATTCTATTAATTGCATATGCTAGATTAATTTAAATTCTTAAGGCCCGCTTGCACAAGCCCGGTTTGTCTTTATAACTCTGAGTTAAATGCTAACACGAGGTTAAATTGACAGTTTGTCATACAACATTATCAATTTAACCTCGTGTTAGCAACAATCTTTGAGTTAGGTTTTTCGTGCAAGTGGACCTAAGCATTTTGTTTTTCTAGTGCATCTGACACATCCGCGTGAAATACTTTCTCTATAAAACAAAAAAAACATTTATACCTTCCCATGTACCCACTGCTTTTTGTGTAAGGTCCAAAACTCTTATTTGTCTGAACATATCTAATATATATAAATGTTTGTTATCGAATTCCTCCGAAATGGCTTGACCGATTTTTATAAAAATAATGTGATTCTAAGTATATCTGGTAGGTCTAAGAATAGGTCGTAGGCTATTTTTTTATATTTAAAGGTGATTAGGGTGACCCTCTCAAGATATTTTATTTTTATTTCTTTGACAAATTAATATGGCAAAACAACGTTTGCTGCGTCAAGTAGTAAATCTATAATAGGGTGATATGGAACAAGCAAATTTATTTCTTAAATAAACTTAGGCTTACATGAACTTTCAGTGACACCGCTTCATGATCAGCTTTTTAGGAGAAAAAACATGTGTTTCTTCTGAAAAATACACGTGAATAAATCATTTATCTTTACATAAGTATTATAAAACAAAGTCGCGCCCACTTTCTGTACGCCTGGATCTTTTGAACTACGCAACGGATTTTAATGCAGTTTTCAGCAATAGATAGAGTGATTCAAGAGGAATTTTTATTTGTATAATACATGCATAATATAGTTCCTAAAAGCCAAGAACATCAGATATATGTAATGTAAAAACCCTAACCGTGAAAAGGCGGTGCGGGTCGCTAGTAATTTATAAATTCTATTCCTACAGATCAACATTATTAATTAGAAACAAATCACATAGCAAATCAATATAAACACACTTTAATGTCGGATTTCAATATTGCATTATATTGATAACTAGGTCACTATAGTTATTATAGATGTCGAGTATCAGGCCCATATTTGTACCAATGTACCTACCTACTTCAGATTGTATTTAGAGAGTGCTTATTTAAAAACTTAGGAGTACGCTAGTACCTACTATTACTAATGCTGTAGGTTTAATTTAGATACAATTTTTTTTTGAAGATTCTTAAGATAAACGCCTAGAAATCATATTATATTGGTATAGGTTTTTAAGGATAGATTTGAAGCCTTATAGTCTACGCCTTTTTAATAGACTGCAATAGGAGCAGGTTCTGAATTCGAAGGTAGATATACTTATTGGTTTTTTATGTTTGTTACGTGACTTCACCGGCAGTTGTGGATTGATTTCTAAAATTATTTTTGTCATAGATAGGGTCACCTCAGATATATATCCATATGTCCCATAAACTTCATTGTAGTCGGTTCTTTTTTAAACTTATGTGTAATCAATTTTATTTTCAATAAAATATGCGAAAGGATAAACTCTACTGCACCTACCAGTACCTACGCTACGTGCTGCGGGTTAGATCCCCGCGTGACACAAATGAGTGCCTACTTCTGGGTGTCCCGCAACATTCCTAGATTACCTAGGAATTAAAATACAATAGGGCGGGAATCGTTTAAAAAAAAAGCAAAGTTATCAGATATAGTATGTAGCTCACCAAGGTGAGCACAGAGGTTTTTACCTACCTATTAAACTAATTCTAGATGTTTTGAGGCTGATTTTCGTACCTGAGTTGACCTACAGAAAAAGCACAAGGCTTAGGGATAATAGTAGTCGCTCAGACACGTGTAATCTGAGTAATAACAGTTTTTTTCCAAGCCTGTAGAAAGAAAACATTGACTATTCACCTATACACCTTCATTGACTATGATTGCGGAACCGAAACTCAACGTTAAAACATTTAATACTCTTTCATTCCAACTACTTAACATTTACACATATCTACAGCTAAATACAAGAACCAAAATGTTTTAAATTATACATCATATGGATACCTAACTGGTACAAAAATAGCGAGTAAGTATGTTGTATATGTTAATGATTTATTTGTCGCTTTCTGTGCAAGCGCCTTTGTTCATCAGTTATGCAGTTTCTACAAATCTGGTCTCCAAGATATAAGATATGCTTAGTTTGGAGACCACTGATCATGCTTGTTACAATTACATGAATCATTAGTTTAAGTTTCACTTTTTAATGCTAATTATGGTTGTAACATATATGGAACTATTTTATTCTTATTCTTACATCCTTAAAACAAAAGAGCCGCGGCAAACACAACTTTTTGATCTGCCAATTGTTTGAAAAAGCTCCTACTTTATCCCCTAAAACATTGAGCTAAGTGTTTGCAGTCTAGCACTAAAATGTCGGTTAACTGAAAACTTCTAAATTTTGTAAATGGCTTAAAATAAATATTTTGAACATGATCAAGTTACATTTAGGCTCCCTATTTCAGCGCCTATCCAAGCGTGCCACATTTATATAGATACTTTATTATAAAAAATAATAAATAACGGCACATAGACAGGTCAGACAGTAAACTTGGAATGCCTAGACTTTAGTTGAGACCTAGCTCAGCTAATCTATGTTTCCTTTAATCGATTGGCTGGCTAAGGTTTAAACCATTTGGCCAACCAACTGTAGAACTTCAAAAGTCACACTCAAGTAGTTATAAGTTGATACCTATATACCTATACCTATTCTAATTAGGTAGGTACCTACATAGGTACCCTAGATCAATGCTAAGTGACTACGACTATGCCCACTAAGTTTTACATACAACTCTTGTCTTAAATGTCTAAATATAAGGCAAATGATAGATTGGTGGATAGATTTCTTTCTTTTTACCCGGGAAATCCTCAATCACCTACTTTAGCGGCCCTGGCGAGGAAAATGCCGGACTCCTACTGGTTGTAACTGCCACTGGTTCTCTTTAACGGGGACCAGGAGAGAGCTAACTTATCTAAGTAGTTATATAACACAATACCGGACGGAGGAGAGCTAAATGGTTAAATGCAGATACCGCATATCTGCATTTAACCATTTAGCTAATTTCCTAGTAGATACCTACGTAAGTACCTAGCTAGGAAAGTTATACAAAGTTCTAGGCGCCTGCCATCTTGGGTGCCATTCAAATTTAGTTACCTACATTTTTTACTGACAACCTTGACTAAAACAGAGCCAGATCAGCATAATGCCGGTACACCAAAGATGATGTCCGACGCTTTTTTTCATCTGGACCTGCTCTCTCAACACGGATGCAAAAACAAGTTTGTAAATATAGCCCAAGACAAAGTGTCTAATAATTTGTTTTAAAACCTTTTATATGTCCCACAGCTGGGCAAAGGTCTCCCCCAATTTGTTCCAGGCTCTTCTGTCTGGAGCCGCTTCCCACCAATCTGGCAAATAGCGATCAATGTCTTCTCGCCAGCGTCTTTTCAGCCTACCCCGTTTTCGAGTTCCGGCTCTAGGTAATCAAAATTCCACTCAGTATAATAACATTTAGGTACTTCAGAACTTCACACTTTACAACAATTTATTTCAGAATCACACCATATTTGTAACACAACTTAAATATTAAGAACATATTGGATACAGTAACAAATTAATTATGAAATAAATAAGACATAAACAATATTTATAAACAATTATACACACAAACAATTATAAACATTACTAGGAGATCAATATTTGGAAATATTGAACAGAGGTCTAACTAACATCCTCCACTCCTTGCTACAATAGGTGTCTCTGTGAGAATTCCTGACAATGTGTAATGTCACGGCAGCCCCATCAGCCCCATAAACGCTTTGTTATATTTAATCAGTAGGACGACGTAGGCTTCTTGAGATTTGATCCATAGACTGTAATGAAATACCTACTAGGCCCTAAACAACGTTAGCTTTACTTCTTAAGTAGGTACATTTTGTAATCGTACAAACCATTATTTAAAAAAAGGGTACCTAAGTATTTTAAAACAAGTTTTTTTTGGGTATTTTTTTCTTTTATTTCATACATGTGTGGAATCTGTGTGACCATATCGGTACTCCAGTATTCGTGAAAAACGTAGTAAGTAGTAAACTTCTTTAAATGCGTAGTAGAAATAAATAGCTTGCTTACAATAATTACCTAAATATCATGTTTTTCCTATAAATCGTACAAAAAATATTGGACAACTAACAACAAATTGCTAATTTAGTACCGACGACCAACTAGGATGTAGAATTTAAGTCATTAGCCGGCAAGAAATTTAAGATTCAAAGGATTTTTAAGCCAGTGATTATCGCATGAGTTGTCAACCGCTGCAGCCAATAAGCTCGTTGGTTGATGTTTTTTTTAACTGCCAACATTGTGGTGTATTCGACCTTGACAGCTGATTTTTGTCAACATAGTCAACTGTCAATGTCACTTTAATTTGAGGTATTCGACCCGCATTTAGCGGTT
Source organism: Diachrysia chrysitis (assembly GCA_932294365.1). Classification (NCBI taxonomy): domain Eukaryota; kingdom Metazoa; phylum Arthropoda; class Insecta; order Lepidoptera; family Noctuidae; genus Diachrysia; species Diachrysia chrysitis. Next base: position 7,967,046 of record OW028653.1, read on the forward strand.
AAATTATAACCTAACAAGCGAATTTCTTAAAATATTATTAGTTTTGTGACATAACCGTGCTTGAAACTACGTTAATTTTAATTTAATGAGTGATTATAATATTAGATATATTGTGTTGTACTAGTTTTAGAAACTTTCGCAATGGAAACAGCCGAGTTTGATGCCACTTTAGGTGGTACCGAACATCTTCCCTATGCTGCGAATAGTTTGAAATTTGCAGCATCTAGAAGTGTAGAAATTGCTGCAATATCAGAGAGCATTTTAAAACCAAGTAAAAATAAGTTGGTGTTCCAATCATTGCCGGTGCATATGAGGCGTCGGGTTATGAGTCACAACAGTAAAAGACTTCCTCGTAAGTTACGAAAAGCCCACTTGGAACAGCTGAAAAAGAGTGGCCCACTACCAACACAGAAAAGACCGTCTAGGAAATACAGACGACGACCAGCTAATCTACTAGATGAGTACAATCGACGGCAGAAAAGAAATGTATGGCTAGAAACCCACATATGGCATGCAAAGAGGTTCCACATGACAGAGTGTTGGGGCCATCGTCTACCCTACGCTCCATGCGACAAAGCTTTCAGAGCTTGCTACAGAGGTAGCTCTGCTCACTGTCTAATGCAAGATATATCTTACTATGTACATATACAAATAACAGGAGCAATAGAAACAATCCAAAAAATGTTTGCAATGATTACTAGTAATGAATGTGGCCTCAGTATCTGTGCTAAAGCCTACATTAATGGGGCCAGGCAGGGAAATATACATATCTATGGTATTAACTCTTATCCATTCAATTACATAGGCAAAGTGCAATTTTTGTGGGTTCCAAGTAACAATGACAATAAAACTCTATGGCTCTTTGTGCACCCATCACAAGCAAAACAAGTAGAATCAATTTTGTTAGATGTATTACCTAATCAAGATATTGACAAAGATCAAACACTTAAAAAAAGAAGAAAAGTTACTAATGTTCAAATAAAAACATTTGCCAGCAGTTTTAACAGGTTTCATTTAACAGGACCAAATAGTCATGCAATTTTGGTCCAAAGCTTGAAGTGCATAAATGATAAAAACAGTCTGAAAAATGACAAGTGGATGTCAATACATAAACCTTTGTATTTACTAGAGAAGGAAGAATATTGGAATAAGATAGGTGAAGCTGGATCACCTGCCCAATTGCCACCAAATATTGTTGTTGGTTTAGTTGTGAAAGATCCTCGTTTAAGTCGCCCTTCATACCGCACCAAAGCTAAGCTAGAAACAGACTCATCTATAACCACAGAAACTTTACTCAGCATACCATCTTTTGTTTCAAACTCTCCTTTATGGGACAATAAAATTCATGAAGTGATAAAAAAGGAAATGCTGACTAATGGACAGTTTATACAGCATGTGACAGACACTCAATTAGTTCCTGGTGAGATTAATGAAGACGATCCAGCTTTGCAGAGCATTCCCATTGTTCTAATTCAGAGGCCTGGATCACAGCATTCAGAATTTAAGAAAATTGGTTAGGAATTCAATGATAAAATTAAATTTAAAAATGTAAGGCAAAAATTATATTTATTTTATATTTTAGGATATGGCAGTGGATGGGATGTAATTGTACCTTCAGGTTACGCTCTACCATTTTGGCTAACATTTATCATGTTTGGAGCAAGATCTGGTGGTCTGCGAGAAGCTGAAAATGTAGCATTTGAAACCGGGGAATGTTACCTTGCTCCCGACTCATATGCAGGAAAAGACAATGAAATGAGAATTGAACATGAACTAAGAGACAAGTACTTTAGATTACCACCAAGCAAAAGAGTGAATTATATTAAATTAGGCATCAATAGTCCTTTTACATGCCCTTGGAATATTTTACTTAGTGATTGGAGTGATCAACAAATAAATGAATACTATATACTAAGAAATAAAGCTTTATTAAATGATATACAGGTACATATTTTTAATTATTTTTCTTTCTAAAGTATATAGGGTATAAATAAAAATGTCAATGACACATGAGGGGCTTGTGGCTAAGGAAAAGCTGTATGGTTTAACCAACAATAAAAAGTTTAACCCGCGCTTGCAGAGTTTGGTCCGTGGATGGGTGACTCCTCCATGCCTCGGCAAGCAGGTTAAGCCGTGGGTCGCGACTGTCATACGTTGATCTTTGGTAGTTGTTACATCATTCATCATAGTCATAGTCATTGAAACGGGTTGTGGAGGTCAGGTAGGCAGTCACGCTATGTAAAATATGATATTCTATTCTATAATATACCTTGGGAAATTACTTGCAGCTTAGTAATTGCTTAAAGTAGCACTGACGAAAAAAGGAAGTCGTTCTATTACTTGGTACTTTAAATATATTAAAGTTAACTTACCCCATCAGTCAAATTAGAAAGAAAAATATGCAAATTGATAATTTATTTTTATTTTCAGGACTGCTTATCTAGGAAAAAGACTTTACCCAAAATAAAGAATGATAGTTCATGTTTAGTTCCCGTTTACATAAAATTAGTTGGCAAGGGAAGTTTAAGGAAGCATGCACACATATGTTTACCAGAGTCAAGTGATCTTAGTAATATGAAAACTCTATTTGAACCACACCATGAAGATCCAAATGAAAAGATAAGAAAATTAAAACGGTCTGAACACGTTAGAATGTTAAAAAAGCTACGCAAACGAAATACGAAACTAAAAAAGAAAGGGACACAGGTAAGATTAAAGTCAAATTGTGTATGTTAACACTATAAGATTTATTATTTATTTAAAGTACTGACGAATTTATATACCTTTCAGGTGGGTCAGATAAAGACTCAAAAATGCTTACTACGGGAGCCATCTGAATATGTAAAAACTATGAGAGAATTATGGCTTCCTTCTAAAATAGAAACAGTACGCAATGACACTTCCAGACAAGTGATGGGGTACATTTCACAAGGAGCTTTTAGTTTCACTGAAGCATGCAGTTGTGGAATAGGTTACATAGCCTACCATGCTCTCAACAAATTACTAAATAGCAAATACAACCAAGTTCTTATAAGGAATACTTCGTCACGAAAATACAGGCATGCCAATATAGTGATAATACAAAATGCGTAATAAAAACACTCTTAAAAAATTATGCATTTATTCTTTCACTAATTATGTTATTACATATTCTAAGTCACCATAAAAACCTACAATCCTAGGTTCCACCATCAGTTTCTGATAAATAGCAAAAATAAATTTACTATCCTCAACACTTGTCAATAGTAAAATAGATACACCCGCTTTTTCCGTCAGCATAACGATTAAAGAATTCATTTCTGATGTTAAAATATACAGATGGTAAAATAAACTTTCCTATACCATTTCATGTTTGAGATTTGAAATATATAAACACAATTACGGTTACATTGTTTAATGTAATTGTTTAAATTTGTACGAATTCGATTCTGCCTGGATACACGTTAACTAAAATTATACAGTAACTATGCGTACTTGACATTGAAATTTTATAAGATAGTCCGCGGTTACATATTGTACAATTTATGCCACTACAGATTAACACCAGACAACTGAATATGCGGCGTAGTCACCAAAGCGACTTTTTGTACACACGCTCGAAATAACGGCGTCACTAAATTTTGGACCGTTTTCTAGCTATTGCGTCTTCGACAGCCTTCAACTGTTTCAGCAACTCCTCTCGTCTGGAAACCGATTTCTTGTTCGGTGCCGTGTCTATTGGCGACGTCGCACCTCGTTTTTTACCGCCAGACTCTGAAAAAATTGATTAATTATACCCATTTCATACATTTAAAGTAAAATATTACCTACTACAAAATAAATAAAACTAATAACTCTGCTGATGACTATGGATAACCAATACGTAATTGTTGTATTTTGTGATAGTATTTAATTCTTACCTTTATCGCTGGAAACTTCTTTCTTACTGGTAATGGTAGTCACTGCCGCGGCTAAACCTACACCCGGTTTTGCAGTTAACCTGTAAATAATAAGCATAAATGTAAATGTAACGTTTTAAAGTCTGTAAATTTAATTTCCACATTGGACCATAAATTGTCACATACCAAAAATTTTGAATGTTTTAGGTCGGACCTGAATGAGATTGGCACAGGATAGGATAGAACAGCAAGTAAAAAAATTAATTGACAGTGGTAAAATTAGCAAAAAAACTTAAGTAAAACGCATACTGCGAGTGAAACAAAGGTGAGACATGGTAAAGTTACTCTGACAGTCATAGACATTATAAGAACTTTCCCGCTAACTATAATGTTACCTGGGCCTGGCGGCAGCATTTAGCAGGCGAGCGTGACGCGCGCGCCTCGCCCCTGAGCTGCCCGATGACGACGACGAATGCGTCTCGCTCTCGGACTCACTCGACGTCGATGACGATTCTAAAATTAAACAATCATTATAAATACTGTTATTATGCATGCTATTTTACAATAGAAAAAACTGGAATTTTGATTTTACAGACCTGATCCGGATGATGAAGATCTAGAATATTTCTTCCTTTCCCTATTGCGATTCGGCTGTATTTTGTTACGTCCGTATGGGTCAACCTCATCCTGGAATATACAATCAATTATTGAATAATATATTCAATTCATGATACTGGCTGGTGCAGTCAAGTATCTCGAAGCGTCCAATGAGATTTAAAGAAAGGGCATCTAGGGAATATAAATGATCAGATACAAGATTAAAGAGTGAATGACAGATACATAGCGTTTGACATGTGGTACCTTGTGGCGGTGCAGAGCGTGCGAGGCGGGCGGCGGCGGGTTGGCGGCGAGCTGGCGCGCGGCGGCGGGCGAGGGCGCGCGGCGGCGCGGCGCGGGCGGGTTCATGGCCGTGGCGCGCGCCGTGGCCAGCCGCCGCTCGCGCACGATCACCGACGGCGACAACCTGCCACCACACGGTTCCTTAGCAATGCTGAACCACAAGCGAGAGCCCACATTCATAATGCGCGCCTACAGATTCACCGCAAGCGTACTCGATGCGAACAATGAAATCGCCAAACTCGTTCGACTCGATCTGTTTCACTCACTACCTTTGTCGCGCATTATAAGTGGTCCCTCTAAATTTTAGAAATAATTTGATTCAAACGTGTAGGACCCGCGAATCAATTTTCTATTTCACAAATAACACATAACAACAAATAATATAAAAATAACACATAAACCGTTTGTTGTGGCGCAACTCGAAAGGAGCCCGGCAGCGAACTACAAATAGGCCAAGCAATTGATCAAAGAAAGTATAGCAAGAACTTCAAGAAAAAAAGTTATTTCTGTTGGAATACACGAAAACACGTAATCCAAAGAAGAAAGAGACTCGCAAGAAAAAATATTTTGTTAGCGAACAATTCCAAAAAAAAATCGCGGATGGAGCGTTATTAATATACGCGAAGAAGCGTTAGCGTTGCCGGAAGTCGAATTTAAGAAGACATTCGACTATAAATCTGTTATTCGAGTAATACTGAAATCGAGAAACTTCCATCTCACCTTTGTCTAGAAGAAGAGGATGCCCTTCTCTTGCGTCGAGCGCTCGGCGATCGCGAACTTCGGGAACTGGAATTTGAAGAGCTGCGGGGTCAGCGGGACGCGGGCGGGGCGGGCGAGGATGATCGAACACGCACACGCACGCACATACATGTTACACAGCACATGGCACATGCGCACACGCTCGTGACCGAGTGTGAAACCCACAGATGACAATGGTATTCAAGAACGAGCATGCATTTTTGTTAATCGATAATTAATGAGAGTCATGAAAAATCGAACACCGTAAACACCACAACATTAGACGAGTTATGAAAGCGAAACCCATCGCCCAGGGGAGAGGGACGAAGCAGGAAGAAATATTCTGATTAATTTGGTTTGCAAATACATCTAATGTGAAATTTATATACATTGAACATTTTATAAATAATATGTTTAATGTATAATAGCTGTATTTATATGCCAAGCACTTATAATAACGAAACAATCATATCATAATGTAACAGCAGTAATTACAACCTAGCAGACCCATTCTTGCTTTCCCTAAGTTCAGGATTCAATACAAGTCAATACATTATTTTCTTTCCATGGCCACTGATTAACCACGATCAAATTAAAAATAAGTGTACGAAAACCGTTGCGTTTAACCTAAGGCCTTTTTAGCAAAAGTTGTAAGAAAATATAATACTGACTGTTTCCTTTTCTCATAAAAGCATTTTTAAATTTGGACCAATTATGTTTGGCTGTCTTAAAATTAAACCTTGATTGCTGCAATACTAGAGTTCTTGCCAACAATTTAAGGAATATTGTAAACCCTAGTTAATAACGTTAAAAACTTACTCATTGGTCCTGTATTAAGATTATAAGTAATATTAACATTAATAACATTATTAATAAAATTATCTGATATTTTTATCCCACAAAAAGAGTAAATTGCATTTGAGGATAGGAGTTTCATTCTGTAAACGTCATCCATTCAAAATATAAAAGAAAAGGTAACATTTTATTCAAAAAGTGTCTTAAGTGATACTACTCGCCTTATCACGCATCAGTTCAGACATTTGATTTTAGAGGGGCTCGTGGCTACGCGTACGCCATACCGTTTGACCGATAATACAGGTTAAGCCGCGCTCGCTGCGGTTGGTCCGTGTATGGGTGACCATTTGTAAACATACCGAGACCCCTCCGTACTTCGGAAAGCACGTTAAACCGTTGCTCCTGACTGTCATACTTTGATCTTTGACAGTTGTTAAGTCATTACAATTCTGACAACCAGTATTACTTTGGGATACTGTGTTACCCGGTAAAATGGGTTGTGGAGGTCAGATAGGTAGTCGCTTCATGTAAAATACGATATTCAGCTGAATCCAGTAAGACTGGAAGCCGACTCCAAATATAGTTTGGGAAAAGGCTAAGCAGATCGATTTGAGTGGTCAGCCATAGTAGGCCGGATAAAAGCTTTACCAAATAAATTGGTAAGATACTATACGTAAGCAGTGGATGAGACTAATTAAGTAAGATTAGGCTTTAAAGTGTATCAATCATCTGTCAAAAGGTAGTTTTAATTTAACTTACAAGATTTGACTAAAACAAATGTAACATACTTAATTTGAAACTTAAATGAAAATTTGTAAAAACAGCATCTATTCGAGTTAATAATATTAAGGTATTTATTTGTAAAAATATTGTCACATCGAAATATGGTCAAAAATGTTGCTTAAGAGATATAGAGAGTATTGCATGGTAACAGCGATAGTCGGCCAGGCTACTGTGCACGTACGTACCTGGAGGATGAGTAGGAGTCTTCGGAGGAGGGCGGCTTGCGGCGGCGCGCGGCGGGCTCGGCGCGCATCCAGGGGTCGGCCCAGTCCTCCGTGCGCGCGCCCCGCGCCTCGCCGCGCCGCTCCTCCGCGCGCGACACCGTCACCTCGCGCGACGCCCGCGCGCGCCGCTACACGCCACAACATGTTATACTACGGTACTTCACATCTATATTACACTTCTTCACATATATATTCTGTTTTAACTATTAGCCACCATATTCTCGATACAAAACAACAAAAATAACAAAAAAGTTACATGTTACTGCAAAAGCTCGCGGCTTACGTTAAAGATATTCACAAAATTTAAAGAAGAGTAAGTAAATAAATTTCAAATTATAAGACCAATAACCTTATGATATGCTCCCTCCTCAGGCACGGGCACGCGCTCGTCGTAGTGCGGCACGCGCTCATAGCCGCGCTCGTACATGTGCTCGCGGTCGTAGTAACGTTCGCGCTCGTCCACCGGCGGCCGCGGGAACCGACCGCGATACATGGGACCGTATGGCCTGCGAAATAAATGCATTTATCAAACATTGGTCAAAAGGTATTTTATATAAATGCTTGATTTATGCTATCTCAGTAATCTATACTAATATTATACAAAAGAAATATTGTTTGGTCGAAAGTACCATACGTGCTTTTTTAACTTATTCACTGACAGATAGCTCCTTTATTGCCGAGTTTTATACGTAAGGGGAGTTTTATACAAAAATTATATATCCATGTGTGAAAATGTCGTGCGAAGTGCGCAGTATGCAACGCACTTCGTAGTGAGTAGTGAACGTAGTAGGTACGGCAAGGAGGGCGGGTACCGGAAGGCGTCGGGGTCGCGGTAGTGCGCGGCGGGCGCGTCGTGCGCGCGCGGCGGCGAGGCGCCCACGGCGGCGGCGGCGTAGGCCAGCTCCGCGTCGGGGTCGTGCACCACGCCGCCCACCGACAGGTGCAGCTTCTTCTCCTCGAAGTCCATGTCTTGTTCTTTACGCTTGTTAGCTATCCGCAGCATCTACACAACATTTTACATACGTTATTGAAGGCGCAATCAAATTTAATTATAGCAAATTTGCTATGTTAATGCTTACAATGTGCACCGTTTCGCCATCAACTATTGTAAACAGACTACGCAAATACAAGAACTCAAATCAAGAAAATAACTATACGTTATTTAATACATTATATCGACGAGACATAGTTTGGTACTTGTTGTAAGTCTAGATAGATAGAATATTCCTTATCATCTTGCTATAACATTACAAAAGTTACAGCATTTTAGAATACAATGATAATAATACAAACGGGTTTACCTCTTTCGCAGTACGCAGGCCCCTCTCCCAGGCGGACTCTGGAGGCGCGACATCTCTAGCAGGTGCGGCTGGATACGTCCCTCCCGGCGGTACTCCACGCACCACATCAAACATGTTGTAGTTGCCTTTGTCTGTCACACCTGGGTGGAGGAATCTAGAAAAAGAAATTATGTTCTAAACCCATTTGTAATGTAGCATAATCAAGGTATATTATTAATGTTCTAACCTATATAAATACTCATGTCAGTATTTTATATATACGTATTACAAGAATTTCCAACTCGCGAAAAGCGAAAATAGTCATGAGATCCCAAAGAATTACCACTGCTGAACATAAAGAAACATTACAAGAAGTAATTGTATCATGTAATGTCATATGAAATGCTCAGGTATCTAAAGTCTGCAATGTGTTAACGAATCTCAGTCTAAAAAAGTAGTAAGTAGGCTGAAAAAAAGGTTGGTATCAAAACAAACCTGCAACTGACGCCCCAAGTACAAGCGCCGCGGGAAAAGAACCTGCACACAGGCCGCGGTTCACTCTCCTCCGGCCTTCGCTCGGCTTCATCAGATACCTCGCCCTCCTCTAGCGACGAGCCGCGAGAGCGCCGCGCCGCCATAACATCCTCTAAAAGATACAAGAGGGATTGTTAATTATGTATAATTTATACATCTATACTAATATTTTGGTTGTTTATTTGTGTATAGTAATCTTCGAAGCTGCTAGTTCGGTTTCTTGATGTCCTTTATTCTTATCGTTAGAGTCGCTCCTCGACCACACTGCATACGCTTATGACTGGTGGGATGCTTATCGCTGAAGGCAAGATGAAATCTATACATATTATTAAACAAAGTCTTCCGCTGCGTCTGAACGCGATAAACTCAAAATCAATCGAACGTATTTTCATATGATTTTCACTAATTGATATGGAGTGAAGTGAAGTGAAAGTGAAGTCAAGGTGAAGGTATGTATGTATAATTAAATAATGTTTTGTCTACCAGTACGAAGTCGGGGCGGGTCGCTACTTCTTAATAAACATTCATATTGGTTCAGGAAAAATTTAACACTATACTAATTCCCTTAACTAGGCTCCACAATATTATTGCCCGGGGAATCAGTAGCAGGCACTGCGCCTATCCCAACCATTTCATCTAGCAAAAGCAAGGGGGTTTTAAAGGTTTACTCTCTCGTATCGTCACCATACATGTAATAAAAATAAAGCAGATTTACAAAAAAATAGGTATTAGATTCTTCCTAAGATTTTTAGGCATTGCAAATCTATCGGAAATATTCTTGATGACGAAATAATTCTTTAGATAAGAATTTAAGCCATCAAACGCACACAAAGTACGTCAACACGACCATTTTTCAATTAATTTCTTAACATAAAAGTAGGTACCATGACTTTTTAAAGCTATCATAAACCAATAACTTCTTAAGACATTGCGTGAAAGTAGCTTAAACTGATGAGTCAACACACATAAAGAGAATGAAAATGCTCACTTTGTCTGACCTACATGACTAGTATAGATTACTTATGTGGTAATTTCCATTCTACACATAAAGATACTCTATAACACGCAAGAAGGTTACTGTCAGAAAATTTAATTTTAATAATGGTTCAAAAAATTACCTTTTACAATAAAATTAAAAACAACTTCTTATAATTAATGTAGATAACATATGGCCTTAGAAACATCATGAACTTTATTTATATATATGTTCTTTATGTATATAATACAACAAAGTCACCGCCCGCCGCGTGTCTGTGTCTGTCAGAACGCAATGAACTCACAACTACTGAACCAATTTTCGTAAAATTAGTTGAAGTATGACGCCAAAGATTTCGGTAAAAATCAAGGCGATTGGGAGGTTCCATCGCTGCCATACTCCCTTTAAGAAGTAACTAAAAAAATGCATAGTGGAATTGTTCTTCTTTTATAAGTTTAAAGAAAAGGCTACATCTGCATCATTAATTAATTCTGTTGATATCTATCTATTAGGATTGGTTCTTAATTCATTTCTTTTATACCCTTTTTAAGGTTTAAAACAATAGTCACTTATGTAGTCATTGGAAAGCTATTCAGACAGATATTAATCTTTATCAAATTAAATACATTAATTACCTTGAGCATTTGATGAACATTATAATTGCCCTTTTCACCACACTAATTAAATTAATAACTCACGCGCGGTAAAATAAATTCAAGCGGTCGAACACCGCCAAATTTAAGCATGTAATGCTGTGCTAACAGGGCGAAGCCAGGGCAGATCGCTAATTATTTTTTATGACGTAATATTTAATATAAGTCATGACAGTGAAAGTTTTTATATTATTGCCTATTATCTGTGTCCAATACCTTTCTCTGCACCCTTTTCATCAGCATCGCCATTTGATTGTTCCACAGCTTTAGGTTCTATACATTCTCCTTCTTCTGCCTCGAAATCTAATTGTTCCTCACCATCTTCTGTATTACTTGTCTTTTCTTGCGGCATCTACAACATTATATTAAAATTATTAAATAGCCGTTAATCTAAAGCGTGATTAAAGACACGTATAGTATTAATATTCTATGTATACAATAGTAAAATCTAATACTTTTTCAAATTTAGGTGTGTCGCCTTTTCCATTATCTGAATGTGGTGAAGACTGTAAACTTTTTCCATTAACACCTTCGGCTTTGTGTTCTGGAGATGCAGGTGGAGACTTAGGCTAAAAAATATAATAATAAAATAATAGTAAAAACTCAATAATAAAAAAGCAAAAAAAAAACAAAGCCAACAGAATAAAAATAAAAGACTAAAATAAAAGAAATCTAAAACCAAAGTTCATAATTCATACCAACTATTAGTTGTTATGCCAAAGATTTATTATATCCAGAAGAATAACAAAAGTAATTTATCAATCTATACCAGTCCACTGCTGGATCTGCCTCTCCTCTTGTGACCTAGAAATATAATATTGCAAGTAAAATAAATTTATCTGGGATTATTCAAACCTTGGATCCTTTTTCAGAATCTTCTGGTCCCATGGAGTCCAAATCAGACACATCAGAAAGATCTTCATGACTTATATTATGATCCTTTCCATCATGCTTATCACTAGCCACTGATTTACTTGATTTTCTGTCTTCTTGATCGGACTCCATTTCACCTGAATACACAATGTTAAATTATCAACTAACATCTTTACTATAGGATTTTTTTTTTGTGTCTATTAATGCTAGTGTAACACTTTAAACTAAACCATTGTATGTGATGTCATTTGTATCTTACAGTAAATACTAATTACCTTCTGATATTTCCTCTGTAGCTGGATCTTTAGTACTTCTTTTATTATATGAAGAACTCCTGCTAGACTGACTGGAATCTGATCTACTGCGAGCCCGAGGTACAGCAACCATCTTTTGTTCTGCCTTAGTGTGCCTTCTCCATTTTTCATTTCTTTCTTTAGGACTCCACTCACTTCTTTTAGCAGTAGGTGACACTTGTGGTGATGATCTGTAGGATTTTCTGTCTGGGGAAGGACTTGAAGAAGGTGATTGTGGGTCAGGATTTTGCACAGAGTCAGGAGAAGCAGGTCTAGATTGATTGTCTGGTGATCCAGGTGGAGACCTGGCTGAACTGCTGGGACTCTGAGGCGTTTTAGGACCATCTCCTGCAGAAGGAGCTGAAGAATATTGATCACCATGCCCTGGTGAACCTACATTTGATCCAACATCACTTGGAGAGTTTGGGCCTTCTGGAGACTTAGGACCTACTGGTGAACCAGGTAAAGAATTCTCTGGTGAATTAATGTCAGAATGTGCTCCACTCAAGTTACCAGGTGACCTACGTGGTTTGTCACCAACTGGGGACTGTACTGAGGGAGACTGTGACCGGCTATCTGGTGACGGGGATCGTGGTCCCTGCGACCTTGGAGAGTGTGGTGGTGATTTAACATTCTTTTTAGATGTTTCACTCCTGTCAGATGAAGAGCTCCTTCGGCTCCTAGAGCTTGAACTGCTACTACTTGATGATGATTGATCATGTGAATCTTCTGAATCCATCTCTGTAAAAATGGGAGTTTCATATGAAGCCATTTTTAAATTTAGTTTTAGTCCCAACCCAAACAAGCACTCTGATTGTTAAATGTTCAATTATATGAATAGCTTCAACCAGTCAAAAATTATGCTTTTTAAGATGTTAGTACACACATTCTTCACTTCAAAAGAATTAAGTTCCTAAAACCAAAATCTCAAACTAAAATATATTTTCAGGAGATGCTTTAACCATTAATAGACTATTGTGTATAGCTGTCAAACCAAATATAATATACATTACATTACAATATTCCTTTAACAGTAAACAAAAACAACTTTTATTTAAATATTTTGATTACAATAAGCTAATTTTAACGTTATATATCTTTTACATGACTGCATAAAGATACATATTAAATATAATATATTAAATATTATACATAAACATAATATCTTTATACAGAATTGTTAAACATCTTGATTGATGTTTTATTTGTATTTATTTAACAAATATGTTTTTATAAAACATGCATAATACTATCCTGATGTGTCACTCACCCTATATTGATTGTTGAAGAGAGTTAATTTAGAATTGAATAAATAATTCTTAAAATTACTTCTATGTTTGTTACAAATCTTCATACATTTGAGAAGTGCAACAAAATTTGTATAGTTCTGAACTCTATTTTTCATCTTCTTTTAAACATGATAAAGAAGCTAATAATTAGGAATAACTTATTTATGGATGTATTTTGATATCTTATTCACTTTTACAACTGGTAAATGCTACGTTGTGATGTATATTGGAAGACACATCCAGCCTTACCTTCACGACGACGCCTCGAAGCCAGAATGGGTTGCACTTTGTAACACTTTTCATATTGCAAAGACTTTCAACTTTATAATCACAACACAAACAAAACTTAGGTCTGTCACATATACTTGTGAGCAACTTTTAACTTTTTGAAACGATAAACTGACGAAAACTTAGTAAAATCAACACTACTTCAACATGGCTGTGATACTGAAGGAAATATATGAACATAATAAATAATCACTTTCCAGTACTTCCGTAGGGTTAACTTACGCCCTTACCTTTACTGAGATGGATTAGACGGTAAAATTCTTGAAGTAATTGTAATTTATAATAAAAAAATCCTTTATTTGCGCCGCTAACGATTCTTTCTCAACGAAGCGAAGTCATCAAAACCATAGACTAAAAATACACAAACCATCAAAATTATTAATCATAAAGTAAAAAACAAAGTGACGCTGTGCAACGAAAGTACAAATTAGTTTAGTTTGACTTTGAGCGAGGCTTTTAGTCAGGTTGAGAAAAAATAACTATTTTATGTATGGTTTTTAACAACAATTAAATTATATTATTTTCACAAAAATGTAGGCAAATAGAGTCGGCGAAAAGAGAACCATCGTGAATATTATATTTATTGACGACGATTTCTCTTTTCGCAATCTCTAAATCATTCCATGAGAAAAAATAGTAGAGGTCCGAGTATTGTAAGACCCTTGTCTTACACCAGAGGGTATAAGGTAGAGACGAGATTCATAGATACCCCCAGTTTGGACAAAAACCAATGACGCTGAGTTACAAGCAAGATATTATTAGTAACTCTGTCGAAAGCTTTCCAAAAATCAAAATAAAGCACATCTACCTGTCGCTCCTTGTCAAGATGATTTCATGTAATTAAGAACTCTTTAAGCTTTTACAATAAGGCTGATCACACACTCAGTCACTCACATTCATACAAATACGCAAACCCACGAGTGTAGAACGACATTTGCAAATGATTTCATTTCCAAGACATCAAAGCGCGCAAGCCTTGTTCGGATGTTCGCGCGCATGTGAGTGACCAGGGTTATTTATAATAACGCAATGCACCACAAAACCGTTTACAAAATTGTCAACAACAGGTTGGTCAACAGAACAAGAGTAAATTTTTAAATTTTAACCCTTCAACCTGAATTTATAAAAGTAAAAAAAACAACAAACTTACATGTCAAATAGTCGATTACTTTTAAACCATAGAGAACACCTTTCTGTTTTTTAATCGGATATTATTTTTATCTGTGACCTGTACTCTCTACCAGTCTACCTACATGTATCATAACTACTAACGCGGGAAATTTGTAATCAGAGTTGATTTTGTTCTTGTTTTATTTTCATTTAGGTACTAATTTTCAATAAACTTTTCATTAAAGTCATCATGATCGAGCAAGCACTGGATGATAATATATCTGAAAACGATGACGAAGAAAGCTTTTTTCAAGATGTAGACTTGTTACAGAAGCATGGTATTAATGTGGCTGATATAAAAAAATTAAAAGGAGCTGGAATATGTACGATAAAGGGGATACAGATGTCTACTAAAAAGAAGTTATGTAATATTAAAGGATTTTCTGATACCAAAGTAGAGAAAATCAAAGAAGCTTGTCAAAAACTTATTACTCTTGGTTTTATGACAGCGTTAGAAGTCAGTGATCGCCGAAAACAAGTTTTCAAAATCAGCACTGGAAGTATCGAGTTAGAGTAAGTAGTAAAAAGTACACTTATCTCGCCTTTGTACCATAATAAGTATAGGTACCCAATAATTATATGAATAATATAATATAGTGTTAATAAACTACAATTTTATTAAAAAAATCATTTACATTTTTTTTTCGGCCCACCAAACTACATAACTGTTTGTCGGCGGGATTCGGGATGTTCGATTATAACATTTAACTAATTTCAATGCTGGGAGTACCCAGCATCTTCAACTACACTACACCGCCGCACCACCTTTTTTTTTTATCGGGGTGAAACTGCGCGGCCTCGGCAGGCTTCAGTCTTTACTAGACCCTTTCTAGAGGGGAAGGTGTATAGTGCCCACCCCTCGCTCCTTCAGAGGACGGACGCGTGGGACTTCGCGTTCGCATCCTTCGTGGCACCGCCGCACCACCTGGCTTAGTTTACCCGATTTCTATTCTGTCGCGGAATAAAAACCGGGTAAACTTAAGCGAGCTGATTTGATACCGATGTCTCAATCTTAGAAGTCATTGGTTTAGAACAGCCTTTCCCAAAGTGGGCGATAACGCCCCCTTGTGGGCGCTGCAGGCCTAATGGGGGGCGGTAAGAGACCCAGAAAATCAATAGAGTCTTCGCTAATCTAGCTCACAATAATTAATTTACTTTGAAGTTATAGTGGTTTTTAAGTAGGTGAAAAAATGGGGGCGCAAAAAAATAATTTATTCTTAAAGTGGGCAGTAGACAAAATAAGTTTGGGAACCCCTAGTTTAGAAGATCATTATCCTGATCAGTTCTGAAATCTCCATCATCACTAGGTATAGGAGTCAGGCTAGGCTCTCAGGATAGCTGGCATAGGTTCTCAGGATGAAACATCTTCAATTCTCCTGCCGCTGCGACTTAAGGACGGGATATCACATGTAGGTACGCATAATGAGTACAGACGTTGTGTATATGTGTAATTTTTTTTTAAAGGGTTATTCTAATGTCGATCATACGCATAATAGCGTGTGATCGACGTTATTAAAAGCCGAAAAAGTTCGGTTCGTTGCGTCTTTACACATTTGAGGTCTTCAAGAATTGCGGCGCAAAAAATCAACTAATATAATTTATTTTTGGATCCGGGCGTCATAGAACATATAGCGAGTTTTAAAATGTACATATGACTTGATTAGAAGTTGTGCGTAATAATTTTAACCTTATTAGACGTGCTGGGCCGAACGTATTAATTTTATATCCTTTCATACACCTTACTTAATTCGATTAGATTGTTATTGGCTGCAATTCAAAAATAACGTGAGGATAATTGGTGATTTTCCGCCATTATTAACTAGTAAGAATGACCAATTTCTATTTTTAAATTACCTATTGACGCTCTGTTTCAGCAAATTGTTGGCTGGTGGCGTTGAATCAATGGCTATAACAGAAGTGTTCGGTGAATTCCGCACTGGAAAAACTCAGCTGTCCCATACACTATGTGTTACCACTCAAATACCAAACTCGACGGGATACCACGGCGGGAAAGTCATGTTTCTGGATACTGAACATACTTTGTATCCTTTTATTAAGAAAATACTTAGGACTTATTGAATGCAGAATATCCGGATAGTTACCAAACCTTGTGATAAAGACTTTAGGAATAGAAAGACTTCGTTTTGTAGATACCAGGCGGAAGCCCAATCGTCATCTAATTCTAAAACAAATTATAAGACGACAATCAACAATAAAGAATAAGATAAGTTATTTAAAATAATAATTTACAAACAAAAACAAAGAAGTAAACATTGAACGCTCGCTCATGCATGATGATAATTAATTATTATTTCCTCATACGTTATTGCGTCATCCTAATAATTTTCGTGCAAACTAACTACTAAATACCATCTAAGTAATGCTAATGGTAACGGAAATTTGATGTCAGATTGTTTTACCAGTCATAAAGCTAATGAATTATGTATATATTTAACAATCTAGCATAGCAGACACAACGAAACTAGTTTTACCTTCCTAATATAAAGAAGGCAAAATGACTTTACAACGTACGTACATACGGCCGTGACCAGAATAATTTATGAATTCATAGTTATCCAATGTAGATGGCAGTTATCTAATTCCTCAACAATATAACAGCCGGCCCGATAGGCTGAGGCCAATTGCAGACAGATTCAATTTAGACCAAAGTGCAGTCCTAGATAACGTTTTGTATGCTAGAGCTTACACATCTGAACATCAGGTAAGTGATACTGATAACTGTAAACTTTGATAAGTAAACTAAGATAAAAAAACATTCGTAATAAAAACTGTACTGAGTCACTACTACACTACACTACTAGGCTAAATAGTAATTTACTCGAGACTCCTCAACTGTACCTAAACTAAAAAAAAAATATTATGTTCTTCTTCTTAAAGTGCCTCTCCACTACTGGAGGTTGGCCGTCAGCTCAGCAAACTTCTTCCTGTCCTGCGCCAAGCGAAAAAGTTCTTCTACGCTGGCGATTTCTGTCCATTCGGATGTTGCGTAGCCAAGACTTCTTTCTCCGTCCAGCGCGTCTTTTCCCTTGGATTTTGCCCATCATTATCAACTGAAGTAGTTGATACCGGTCGTGTCGCAAGACGTGGCCCAGATATGCAACTTTCCTTTTTTTGACGGTCTGCAACAATTGGCGGTCTTTCCCGACGCGTTGGAGGACTCTCACATTGGAAATATTCTGTGTCCAGCTTATACGTAGCATTCTTCGATAACACCACATTTCGAAGGCTTCGAGAAATCTTTGAGTGCTAGCGTTTAGAGTCCAAGCTTCACAACCATACAAGACCACAGGCCAGACGTAGCAATGTAGCATTCAATCATTATGTAAAATAAAAAAAAAAGGATCTACGATATATTATTGGATATGGCAAAGAACAGATGGCTTTTATAAAGCGTATTTAAATATAATTAAAGTACTAAGATATAGATTTAAGACTTGTAGCTTTTGGAAGGCACTATTTTTTTTCTAAGTAATGCAATTTCCGACTTCATAATTGTATCCAAAAATATATTATTGTACATCGGAAATTAAATAATTTAAACCTATATTCTCCCTTCACGTTAAGGCGGAACTGCTAGACTATGTCGCAGCCAAGTTCCATGAAGAAGCCGGTGTCTTCAAGCTGCTCATTATAGATTCCATAATGGCATTGTTCAGAGTTGATTTCTCTGGACGCGGTGAATTGGCTGACAGACAACAGAAATTGGCGCAAGTACTATCAAGATTACAAAAAGTAAGACATTTTTTTTAAGAAATGTCACCTGCATCTACCGTTCTTGCACGGGAGAAGTTCCTTGTTAGAAATAAGTTTTACATACTATTTTTTTTTTGCGGGGTGAACCTTCTCCTTTGACCAAATCCGAGGGCACAGCCGAGGGGATACCTATGTCGGACTTTCACCGACTAAAAACACCCCGAACCAATCTCTGCCTTGGGGGGAAGGTGGGATCGCTCGCGCACTCCCTACACGTTTCCGGCGGGGGAATAAGTTTTACCTTCTAATAGTTTTTTTTTTGTAATATTATCTAGTGGTTTTTTTTACTTGTTTTGACATAAAGGAAGTTGATAATGTTAGCGTTGTGAACACCATCCATATTTTTTTTTTAAAGATAATTAGATGGATGTAGCCATGAATATTATTATCTCCTCGTTTATCAACAAATTGGGAGCACAGTGTAATGTTGTAATATTTAAAAGTTTATATAATTAAAATGCTGTTATGTTAAACTTAGGCAAGTGGCGTTTATGGTTGTACTTTGGCGACTGCCATTATGCTATAATAGAGGTTTTCTTTCTTATTGGACTAATTCGTCAAGTTTATTTGTTCCCAAAATTTTCAAATAAGTAGGTAAGACAGCTTAATGAATAGGTATGAGCAGTGCGAGCCTAACATTATCAGGCCACAACAGACCTTATCCCATCTGTCTTAGGAAAAAAAGTACCGGATAGATTTATTGAAAAATAAATCGTATAATTTATGATTATATTACCCAATATAGATACTTACATAAAATGTGCAAAAAATGTAATTGTAAATGTTTTACGCCGTGGTTATGCAAACAGTGACTTAACGAATTATTCGAAATATTTGTAATATTCATATATGCTATAATAAATTATACAAAGGTATTTATTTATTCATAAAATTTCAAAGTAGTCGGTTGTAGAGTTCAAGATCACGGCGCAATACTGACACGACTGGTCTCAATAGATAAACACGCATCCGGCTGTGAACGAATCATGTATTAAAAGAAGTTCTCTGGATAAGACAATAGACAATACAAATTTTGATCATATGTAGGTACTACTTGTACTTACATACAAAAATAATGGTGGGTCCTTAGCCCTACTAGGTACTGTACTAGGGCTAAGGAACCTATTATTTTTATTTTAAAATTTTCATTTGCATTATTTAATAACTTTCTAGGGTTATTCCCTTACAAGTATCTACTACATTAAACAAGTTTACTTTATTAAAGTAACATTTAAAAGTTAAAGTATGATAAAATATTTTATTTATTCATTTCAACTAAAACCGAAATGTGTTATTTTTAGATATCTGAAGAATACAACGTGGCTGTGTTTATAACGAATCAAATGACATCTGACCCTGGGGCGACCTTGTCTTTTCAAGCTGATCCAAAGAAACCTATTGGGGGCAACATCCTGGCACATGCTTCCACCACAAGAATTTCACTGAGGAAGGGCCGGGGAGAAAACAGAATCGCTAAAATTTACGACTCGCCGGACTTACCGGAAAGTGAAGCTACTTTCGCTATAACCAACGGCGGTGTGGCCGATGCTAAAGATTAAAAGTTTTACATTTTCATTAAGACAATGTTTAATTTATAACCGCTAAGTTCTCGATCAAATTATTTTTAACCAAACCTTCAAAAACAACGTAATCTACTCATGCTCGTACTGGTAGTACATCACTTAAAACGTGCTTTCATTTTTTGCCATGTGCCATTTAGAACGTCCTAGATTTTTGCGCTAGGATATATACCTAATAATTCAAATTAATTAGTGTCTAATAATAGTGATCGATAATATTAAAATTAGGGTTAATCTTTAAAATCCGGTATCTAATCTTTAAACAGGCCGATTAGTCACGTGTGTTAAATAGAGATACATGTGATACTTTTTGAACTTTTGAAGCTGGTTGGTAAGCTTAGGTAGAAAGGTAAAATAAATTCTTTTGATGAGTAATTTACTTATCGTAACGTAGGTATATTGTACTCATTGATAAGAGCTATCTACCTACCTACAATTTGCAGTGTCGAATTACTCATCACGTGTCACACATTACCGTTGTTACTTGATTGATTTCTCATTATCAGATAAAAGGTTGTTAACGCACAATTCATACATACATAGCAATCTAAGGTATTATACTACCCTTTGATTATTTATAAACATATACAGTCGGGTCTGCTGCGCCAGAATTTGGACAAAACATTGTTAGAAATTATAAGTAAGGAGTGTGGCCTAAATGTTTTTCCAAATAAAAACAGTCCATCATGTTAGACCATACCTACTCCTAATTTTTGGTTTTTAACAATGTGCTGTGAAAAGACTGGCGCTTTAGACATGACTTCAAAGGTAATCAACAAAAAACTGTATCTGCAGCTCCAGTTTTTTCATAGAACATTGTAAAATATAAAAAAGTAAGTTGGTACTATACTAAGTCTTGATATCGCCCGTATATCAACACTGTAGAATTTGGCTAACTATAATGTTACATCCCTTTGCAAGAAACGTGCATATGAACAAACGTTCTCGTGGCTTAATTTCGATAGTTGAAGTGTGATATTTTATAAGGTTACTATTGTGTGATGTTTTTATAGTGATTAATTATTAAAACGGTACCTATACTTACGCGTATATTTATGATTATGGAATATGGCAGGGTTCAAAACATATGCGAAAGTAACTCTGTCGTAACCAATTTTGATGAAAGTTGGTTTGGAGTAGGTAAGCTTGAATCCCAAGCAAAGACATAAGCTACTTTTTGCGCAATAAGCAAAATCCAGGCAGGAGGAGCCGCGGCATTCGGCACCGTGAATCAAATAGTCGACTTCGATTATCGCCAATTCATTACTAAAAAAGTTAACTTCATTAAACGTTAAAGAGTTACATTTCGACCAACAACGCTAGCTAACGTTAATTGATAATTATGCATTAAAAATTAACGTTAACTTGCGTTGGGATATTTTTTTTATTTTATGATATTCTAATTATTAAACTGTTGGATGGCTTTCGGAAGTTAACTAGCTAGAAACAACGACGACGGGCCTGTTGGTCTAGTGGTTAGTGACCCTGACTGCTAAACCGGAGGTCGTGGGTTCGATTCCCACCCAGGACGAATCTTTGTGTGGTGAGCACGATCATTTGTTCTGTGTCTGGGTGTAATTTATCTATAATATGTATGTATTTAGAAATATATAAGTATGTTTATCAGTTGTCTGGTTGCCATAGCACAGGCTCTGCCTAGTTTGGGATCAGATGACCGTGTGTGAGATGTCCCAAGATATTACTTCATTAACATTAATATGTTGAATTTCACGACTGAGGCTTATTGACATGAGGCTCGTCTCTGCGTTAAAATAGCTTTGCTCGAGGAAATAATAACTACAGCGTTTCGCAGTATTATTTTTAGTTTTACAGTATTTTATAAGGATAAGGTGAATATAAAATATTAGCATATCAGAGTTAGTCGGATTAACAATCCGTGTATCGACGAATTAATTTACAAGTAAGAATAAACAGTCACACTCCTACTTAGTCAGAACGTGTTACTTCAATATTTAACGGATTAAAGAGTTAATGCCCAGCTATGCTTCTAACTTATATTATTTGTACCTCTTTAACTTCACCAATTTGAACCTACGGAACAAATATGGGACTAAACCTCTATTTATGAAAATACCTATTCTTATTATCTGAGCAGAACACATGGCTATCCACACCGATGTCATCGAACTGTAAATCGGAAGATAATTGAGATAACTTCTGTAACCCGTGCTCGTCTCAGATCTCTCAATAATTCACCGATTTGAGCCTACGGAACAAATATGGGACTAAACCTCTATTTATAAAAATACCTATTCTTATTATCTGAGCAGAACACATGGCTATCCACACCGATGTCATCGAACTGTAAATCGGAAGATAATTGAGATAACTTCTGTAACCCGTGCTCGTCTCAGATCTCTCAATAATTATGCAGCCAATTGAACCAAAGTCCAGACGCTAACGAAATCGTTTTGTATTCGTCATTCATAGTGGCGTGATTCAAACGAACCAATTAAGCTTCACGTTACGATTAGATAAACATGTTCATACGTTTATGATTTATGCTACAGAGTATTTTATATACAAACACTAAGAGGTAGGTCTAGGTATTCACTTATTGAGTCAATTAAGTTATAAACTTGAATGAAGGTATACTCCTGAAACTTAGAAATAAATTATGTAATCTGTCTTTAATATTTACTTTAGCATATCTTGAAAAATTATATTAGGATAGAATTTAAGATAAAACCTACCTATTACAACATTGAAGGTCTTTGAAAAGTTTTTCAAAATATTTTTAGCTAGTAGGTAATCGTTAATAATGTAGGTAATACAGGACAAGGTACTGTATTTGCCAAAATGTTGGGGTGCTATTGGAAAAGACCGGAATTGCTCCATGTAAAATACTTAAAAGTATTTTAATAGCCTAATATGTAAGCAACCTAATCAAAAGGAGAACAATCTTGGCGAGAGGAATATTCAATCGGCCAAGATAGCATAATAACCAATTGCAAGGCATTAAACATGATATTTCATGCTTTTTAAGTTCACTAAATCCCGTGATATTAAAGTTATCGGTGTGTTTAATTACAATTTAAAATGGTTTACTGTGGCTTAATTTTTACGTTATTTTAAAAACAACAAACAAAATCAGAGGAAAGCAACTGTAATAAAAGCAAATATGACTTAAACAAACATTACTACGATACCAGATTCAATCGATGTCAGTAGCGAGAATACCAGTAAACTGACATTTTGGCGTGTGACGCTTCTTGAGGCTGAATAAAAACGTGACAGTTTATTTTATCAGTTGATTCGTGAGTGTTTTGAGGGGTGGAGGTTTATAGAGTTTGGTTGTAGATTGCGTTTTTAATTTGATTATAAAAAATAAATTGTAGAAGTAACAGTTGTCCATTTACATTTCACATTAAATCTGACAGTTTAAAAATGAGTGAAAAAACTGAAAATAAAAAACAAATTCGCGTGTGGTGTGATGGGTGGTGAGTAATATCGAGTTTTTATTTTTACTACGTCTTCTAAGTAGCTATTTGAAATCATCACACATAGCGAATAGTACATTCGCTGTTAATAATAAAGCGCATTATATTTTCACGCCATTCATCTCTAATGTACTCTAGGAATGAGTATAAGCGTATAACTTTGTAATAATTAAAAAACATCCGGCGCGAACGATTTCTGTTTGGAATAGTGTACAACTGTACACAGGATTTCCCTAAATCTCGTCATATAGTAAATACCTAGTTGTGATTTTATTCGTTTTTGGTTTACAGTTACGATATGGTGCATTTTGGTCACGCAAATTCGCTAAGACAGGCTAAAGCATTAGGTGATGTGCTTATTGTGGGTGTCCACACAGATGAAGAAATTTCTAAGCATAAAGGACCCCCAGTATTTACACAAGAGGAACGGTACAAAATGGTACGAGCTATAAAGTGGGTTGATCAAGTGGTGGAGGGTGCTCCCTATGTCACGACACTTGAAACACTGGATAAATATCAGTGTGATTTTTGTGTGCATGGAGGTAAAATATTTTAAGTCTTCATAAAAATCATAAACATTTATTCAACAATTTAAGTTGCTAAGCAAAATAAAAATAAAAATGGACCATCTCAGTCAAGTATTTAATTTGGACTTTACACCTTCAATCTTGAAAAAAAAAAAACAATGTAATAACAACTTATTTTGTATGATTTGTAAAACCTTGAAACAAGTTAAGGTCAAACAAATTCTTTGTATCATTATTTTTTTAGTCTTTTTTTAATATTCTTAAGACTTTGTTGGGATTTATTATAAATTAGTTATATTATTTTGTGTTACTAACAATACTGCAGCAGGAAATTTAATTTATATATTTTCCTATCAAAGTAAACAAAAAAGAATCTGCACTAATAAACTTAACTAATTATGTAATTTTAATATTACTCCTATTTGGTTCCAGATGACATTACAGTAACTGCTGATGGAATTGATACATATCATTTAGTAAAGAAAGCTGGCCGATACAGGTAAAATATAGCTTCATAAAATATGTAATAAAAAGTTTTATTGGCAGTTTATAATGGGAGAATAAATAAGCTGTTCACACATGTTACATACTTGTAAATTGCGCATTTTGAGTAGTTTTGATAACATAAATAATATTCAACTGAAATCATGCTTCCAATAATTGCAATATGTAATCTTAAAATTAACAACTTATATATTTCAAGCCTTGCAGCAAATTACATGATGTAATGACAAATGTAATTTAAATATTTATTTTATACCACTTACTTAAGTAATTATTTTATTTCACAAATTAAATCTTAGTCTGTCCCAGACATTATTATGGATTACACTACAATCAATGTATTTCCCAAAATAAAATGAACCCTGTAAGTCACATGCATGTTTACAATGTTAGATGTTATTTATAAAACACGTGTTTGAGGCAGAATCCAAACTCTGATACTACCAATTTATAAACATTTACTGATCTCAATTGAATTCAAGTCTCATGTGTGAAACTTTAATAATTTTCAGGGAAGTACAGAGAACAGCTGGTGTTTCCACTACAGATTTAGTAGGACGCATGTTGCTACTAACCAGAGAACATTTCAAGTAATTCATTTATATTATTTTTATCTTATATGATCTAAATATTGCTGCTTTGTCATCCTGACTGACACAATTCATATTTTTAATTTGATCTATATGGGAAATGATATTGATTGGGGACATCTTATGATGAACAGTTAAATCCTGATCCTATCAAATGCTCTATACAGATCTAGTATAATAATGAATTAAACAGCATTTCACAGTAAAATCTATAAAACTAACCGTTAATTAGCCGGTTAACCGAAAGTTTTAATCTAACTTCAGTCTCATAAAGAAATTAACATGAATATCAGTTTTTTATTAATGTAAATTGTTCACGTGAAAATACAGATCAATAATAATAAAACATTTCCTTCGTCAACTAAATGTGCAACAACCTGTTGTAATTCGCACATATTACTAACTAGCGACCGGCCCCGGCTTTGCACGGGTGCAATATGCTTGTGTTATACATATAACCTTCCTCTTGAATCACTATCTATTGGATTAAAATCCATTGCGCTATTTATACGCTTTTTAAGCGTACAAATAGCGGGAGCGACTTTATTTTATACTATGTAAGTAAATTAATATGAGTTCCACTTGATCATGCAAATTCTTGTCTTGAAATTATTATTATAATATTGTTTTTCAAATTATAGTGGCATTCGCCACTTCAATTTTACCGCCGTTCTTAAGTGATGCTTCGTCATATATGTGGCATTTGATTTTTAGATATAGATAAGTCTATGTAGATGTAGTCAAATAATTCTAAACAATTTATTTTCATAGGATGACAAACAAAGCGCCATACTTTTCATGTTTTGTAGTTGTGTCGAAAACCTTACTACAGTATCGACACACGATTGTATAAAAATGTCAGCTTATTTTAATAGACTACAAACTACGTTATGTACATAACGTTTGCTAATTAATTACACTTAAGACATGTCGATTTCAGGAGAGGTGACAAAGAATACTCCGTGGCGCTGGAACACTCGTCGAACCTCGGTACCGACTCCACGGCGCGGTCGCCCTACACCGGCTGCTCACAGTTCTTGCCTACCACACAGAAGATTATTCAGTTCAGCAGTGGCCTCTCACCCAAACCTACTGATAAGGTATAAATATATGCCTAATATCATATCTTTTATCTTGAAAAGTCATTCACAGATGGTTATTAATTTCGACCGTTAAAGACTAGGTACATCTTTTTTTTGAACGGGATTATTTTTTTGTTTACGCCGAGATAAATGAAAACAAGGGAGACGTTTGCTCTTTAGAAGAACACTAATTATTCATGATAATGATAATTCCCTTTACCTCTACAAGAACAAGTATTTTCTCTAACCGTACAAGAGTAAAGACGACTTTGTTCTCTTTCCTATTGTAGTTCAGATGGAAATGCATTTGGCAACCGCGGTTCTCGGAACATTGAAACCTACTAGTTTGAAATATTTATACAGGTGGTCTACGTCGCTGGAGCGTTCGATCTGTTCCATGTTGGACATTTAGACTTCCTGGAAGAAGCACACAAGCAAGGCGACTTCATTATCGTGGGCTTACACACCGACCTTGAAGTTAACCGGTACAAAGGCTCAAACTATCCCATCATGAACTTACACGAAAGAGTGTTGTCAGTCCTCGCTTGTAAGGTAAATACAAAAAATAACTTAATTAATATATATACTATTAGGTACTATCTATCAATCAAAAATCGCGTCGCGAAAATTTTCCCGCGGTTACCGACATTCACACGGGTAGAACCGCGGACGAAAAGTATTACATTATATAAGATAATGAACTTGAAGAACTGTGATAAAAATAGGCTATTATTTTGATGACTCATGACTATCAATGTCGCCTATATCAAATACTTGCTAAAGATTGATGTAAACCCAGATATTTTTGTGACAATCAACCTGTGTCCTTTAGCATTAGATTAGCTATCAATAAACCACTTCTATCATTAACCTTCATGGTTGTATATAATGGAATTTTAAAACGATAAAATATAACGCCTCATTAGGTTATTTTATTTATGTTTATGATTTTGTTACTACTATAATGATATTATAAATGTAGAAGTTTGTAAGGATGGATAGATGGGATGTTTCTTAGGTAAACTTTCACACAAAACTACTTAACCCCTTTGGAGGATATTTGGCAGATAGTATATGAACTGAATTAACACATATTTTTTTCATTTTAATACATCCAAGAGAGCGGGAATACCGCGGGAAGCAGATGATTCATATTTGATAACTATATCCTGTTTTATTTCCTTTTCTATTTCCTACCCGATCGTTAGATAGGAAGGGTGTTGTAAAGTACTCAGTCGTTTTACATTCATATTTTGTTTACAGTACGTGCACGAAGTTGTTATCGGGGCACCTTACAGCGTGACAGCGGAGCTTATGGATCATTTTCGTGTAAAGGTGGTCTGTCACGGCGTCACTACGATAGCCACCGACGCTGATGGCATCGACCCTTACAGAGTCCCTAAACAACGCGGCTGCTTTAAGGTATGTTACATGTAATCAACATCTATTTCATACGATCATAATACTTTTTTTATGATAGGTATATTTGACAGCACTAGAAAGTAACAACAATTATTCTGATCAAACTTGATTGAAGTTAATTAATTCAATGTACATAACTACGTATGATCGTATCTATACTAATATTATAAAGCTGAAGAGTTTGTTTGTTTGTTTATTTGTTTGTTTGAACGCGCTAATCTCAGGAACTACTGGTTCGAATTGAAAAATTATGTTTGTATTGGATAGTCCGTTTATTGAGAAAGGCTATAGGCTATATAACATCACGCTACGACCAATAGGAGCGGAGCATAAATGAAAAATGTTGCAAAAATGAAAAACCGTTGAAACTAAAACACGCGAACAAAGTCGCGGGGGACAGCTAGTTATAAATAAAAAAGGTAAAATTCAATGTCAATTTGATAAAAGGACTTCATGACGATTTATGTCAACATCATTGTTTCTTGCAAAACTGTCTACCTACAGGGGCTTCTTAACAGGCAATGTTTTTGTTTCAATATGTGACTGCAATTTTGACAACACATTTACATAAGTAGCTGGGCAATATATACCGGCCTGTAAATGTCCCACAGCTGGACACAGGCCTCTTCTCATGTAGAGGAAAGAACGAGCATTGATAATCACACTTGCTCATTGTGGGTTGGAGATTTCAGATTTGCTGAGTTGGGCAATATCGATCGTCCGGCAACCTATCACAGCAACTTCGGCCATACCCGGTCATGCCAAACATGTTTTACTATATGGCCGGGATATTACTGCAATATTGCACAGTCTGGCTAGTATTGCTTGCAATATTTCCGGCCACTGTGTTGCAGCCATATATTGCATGGAAATGTTGCCCATTTAGAAGCACCTTACTGTAAATTCCTTCTATAAGCCAGTGTATTATAACAAAAATATATATATAACATACTACCTGTTTTATCCACGAAAGAAGTTTCTGTTCCCGTGAGACATGTTTTGATAGTTGTTCTTCTATTATGGATGGAGACCAATCCAACAACTTAAAGATTTGTCCACCCGTTCTTGAATCATAAATGCTGTAACTAACCTTGTTTTATTAGATTATATACTATATACCTAAATTAAATGCATATAACTATTCTACATTAAATGCACGTTTTATTTACAGATATTAAATTCCGGCAATACCATGACAACCGAAGATATTGTTCAACGAATAATACGCCATCGTCTCGAATTTGAGGTACGAAACACGCGCAAAGAGCAAAAAGAACTGGCTATTACAAAAGCTTTGAAAACAGATCAGCATTTGAAACAAAACGGCAACTGTGAAGTTGCAAATAATAGCTAAAATTTAAAAATAACTATGAAATTAAATGTTTACCAAATATTTATGTGTTAGATATGCTATTTAGGTCTAGAATTAGAGAATAAACCGGTCAACTATTGATAAAATAAACTTCTGTTTATGATATTTAGACTGCTCATGGCATTTTTTTTTAATGTTCATGCTAGTTTAATAATTGCCTCTCTTTGAATACCGTTATTCTCTATATTTAGGATACAGTTGATATTTTCAGTAACAATATTAAAATGCTCAATAGTCGATCAGCTTATTCTATATTTTTGTCCTCTTGCTTCTACAATCAAAATGCAAAAAGATTAAATAAAATGAAACTAGTTTAATACTGGTAACTTACATAATCTTTTAAACTATTTATTATTATTGTGAAGCATTATTATTCTGTAAATACATAATAATAACTATGTTTGGACTATAGTTTTAAAAAATTCCAGTTTTTGCCCGCCTATTAATTACAATATACATTATTATATTACTATAGGTCATACGAAACTCTAAATGTACTGTAGTCAAATCAAATACTTAAAGCTATGAATGTTTATGGTATTCTGTATATTTCTAACATTATTATTTAATGATATATTAAATTATTTAAACGTGCATTTTTAATTCTATACCCATATGTTTAATTATTTATACAATACTCTACTTTCTTTATTTTGGAACACGCGTGCATTAAGTAATAAATATATCGCTATTTTTAGCTTTTTATAGTGCCATTGGCAATATGTGTATTGGTTTATTATTGTAACCAATCTTAGATTTTGTGGATTTGTTCAATGTTGTTTATTTTACAATATTGTTAATAAGTTAGGATGAATATTATGTACATTAATTTTAATTTGACGTTGTGTACAAATTGTTTTTGTTGATATGTTTTATTTCTGTTACTAAATGTAATTTACACTCTTAGACAGAGACATTTTATTCAGCTCTCTTAGATTTTACTGAGGAAAGATTAGTTAAAATTTTGTAGATCCAGTCTCCAAAGTTTATGGATAATCGCACTCTATTTAAATAAAAGTTGTATGAAGATGCTTGCAATATATTTTTTAGCGATTGTATCGCTTACCCCAACTACCCTTTTCCATTATTCCGTCTGGCGTGGATGTAGGTACATCATTCGATCGAGTAGTCGAACTTGAGTTTGCTTGCTGACTGGCATTCAGTATGGATACGACTTATGGGCGAAAAAATAAACCACTAGTTATACTCGTCCAGAGAAGTATAACAAAATTGATTAATAAATGAAATATAGCAAATTAAGCAAGTGAAATTTTCAAACAAAATAATTATCAAAATGAATAAAAAAACTGACTTGACTTCAAAAGATCATCAAATGCACGCAGGCCACGAGGCGGCAGCGCGGGCGCTTCGCCGGTTTTTATTTTATAAACTAGCTATCCCTCGAAATTTCATCCTGGTGTATAGTTTCAAGGGTTTTCTTGTTGCGCGGAACTCTAATTGCTTTTTATAAAATAAAAGAAGGTATGTATAACATAACATCAGCTATCTGACAGAAATAAAATCGTCGGGGTGTTCGGTGTTCCAGAGATTAGCGCGTTCATACGTGGAAATTTATCATTATTAAAGCTATGAATAACGTATTTTTTTGGATAAAGATTTATAAATATCATTGATTACCATACAACGGAAACTCTCAAAGGGAATAATTTTTTCCTTTTTTGCAACTTGTATAGACGTCGACAAACACGCTGCCTGCCCATAAACGAGTCCATTGCGGAGAAAACGTTCGACGCCCCGCAGCCCGCCCTGCGCACCGCGCCGCCTGAATCTCCGTGTCTCCTTTAGGAATTTTGCGCTTAAGCGATCTGAATTTAATGCACTTTGTTTTGTCAGTGCTAGAATCGCTATTTATATACTTTGTTTAGCGAAGTGAACCTTCTGCAAATATTCCTATAGGTACTTCTGTGGTCGTACTTAAAAGCCCTGCCTCTCTAGACAAGTGACATTTCGACAAGCGATAACGCTGATCGAATCGTTCAAATGTATGGAAGTGACAAGTCCAAGTCATGTGACATATCGAAACTTGTCTAGGGAGGCAGCCTCCCTAGACAAGTGACATTTCGACAAGCGATAACGCTGATCGAATCGTTCAAATGTATGGAAGTGACAAGTCCAAGTCATGTGACATATCGAAACGAAATGTCATTTCCATACACTTAATGTCATTTAAGCGATTTCTATCATCGTTAACGATTGTTGAAATGCCACTTGTCTAGGGGGGCTGGTATTAAATATGCAATTCCTATCCCTGGAGCCGGGCTCTCGGTTCGGTATTATCAAAACGGTTTCGCGATTGTTGATTTCCGTAATAGATAATGATAATTATAGATGCTCGAAGAATATACTGTGGATTATTCTCTATTCAGTTGTATTATGTATACTAGGTTCGACTTATATTACTGTACTCTGTAGGTTCGACATTCTAGTGAGTCTTCACACCGCTAGCGCTCTACACCGGTCTCGTTTTGTGTCTCGTACGATACTGCTTGGAATATATAAATTAATTGCAATATATGTATTTCAAATATATTTAGCGATGTAATTGTACATATTGCGAAGTTTTTTTTAATTGCATTAGTGAACAACTAAAGTTGCTAAAAGACTTGTGTCCGGTTCATCACCATTATCTAATTTATGAAAATGGTAACACTGTTTTTTAAATATCCAAAATGGCAGAAACGAGCAGCATATTTATTTCTATGTTTGTGAAATAATAATTCATAGTGACGTGGTGTAACGGAATATTAGTGAACTGGACTGTTTAAGAAAATTACACATTGAATTTTTGGATTTTATCGAAGAAATTAATATTTTCATCACAAAGGTAAGTTTTCTGCGTAGCCGCCCACAGTTGTATTCAATCTGTTTCGTTTTGGTCTATTTCTAGTTATTATTGCGATGTCACGTTGTATGTAAGCTTTTTATTATTCATATTCATCATAAACATTCTGCTTGGATATAAAAACATGTTAAATTTGTCCCGGAATAGTCGTGATATCGCATTGCAAATGGTTCAATTGTGATAGATTTTGTTCGGTAACCAGACACTACGCATTAGTAAGTTATTATTAACTTGTGGTTCCATCGCTCGTTAACAGAATTTAGGGATAATGTATAATGTTAAACAAAAGATTGGTTAGCAACCTGTTGAACTTTGTCTTTTCACCAATACTTCCATGATCACGCCGGCTTAAAAAGCACCTTACGTTGACTTGAACATTTTTCTTTACATTTCAAGATTTAATTATTCAGACCTAGTTATTGTCCAAGCAAGGTCAAATCCACAATGTAAAAGTAAACAATTAAAATTATTTATCTACAAATTGCTAATCATTAATCCACATTGACACATACATTAAGTGCTTTAGTGATCTGACGAAATATTTGAAATCTTAATTTGTAAAAAACGTTGTCTATACTAACTTTAAGAATCAAGATAAATGGATTAATTTAATCATTATGGATGCTCAAGATATGGATTATGATAAAATGACATAAGTTGTGATGTCAATAGTTGTAAAACAATGTATCATGCAAAAAAGAAATACTTACTGTTACTCATGTGTATCATTAAAAAGTAAAACAAATGTTTTCCTAACAGGTTGGGTACAAAGCTATTTGAATAACCCTAAATTTGTGAATTTAAACTTTTTCTGGTTGTGTAAAAGTACAGCTCAAGATTGCTATTTTCATTTATGTTCATATTCATATTAAGTTTTCCTAGGGTTTTGCCATTAACAACTCTTGTACAAAACGTCAAGGATTCTAATGACACCTAAAAGAATGAACCATTTACTTACTAAACTTTATTAATGTTGTTCAATTATCTTACTATTATTGTATTTTTTATGTAACCCATTTATTTTCTTAATGTTGTGTGCTGGTCTCCCACCATTCAACTACACTTTCTGGCTTGAGCCACCTGGTATATTCTGTTGAAAATATAATGGCACAACAAGTTTTTATTTAGATTTATGTTTTAGATATTAATATAATTAGATATATATAGATAAATTGACTTCTTTATCATGTCATGGGTTAGTTTCCTTTGCAATATATTAATATTCAGGATACAGTTTTTCTTATGCCACCTGGAGGCAATGTACCCTAAATACTAAAGATTCTTCTCAAAGGAAACTTTCCTTTATTTTAAAATAAAAACAAAACTGCATTTGTAGGTGTTTCTTCTCCACAGCCAGAGCACTTAGGGGGTGAATGTGGGTGCTGTCTATTTTGCTGGTAGAGTAAAATGACTTTGATTGATTTATTTATTTCTATACTACATTCTACTTACTTACTTGTTGCCAGCATCATTTAGTTAGTCACAAAAGATAATTCTCCTGATCAATAAATTAAGTGCTGGCTATGTGTGCCCTTTATACTTATTCTATGAAAAAGTACACTTTTCCACTACAAAAGATTTGATAGGTCCTGTATCAAACATATTCTTTAATTAAATACTTATCTCTGTGATTGGTGGAAGAGATCAAAGTACTAAACTTCTTAAAAAAAGGTAAAATATTTTATTTCTATTTATATAGATAGATAAGTACTTAAACCTAAGAAACTCACTTTTAAATACTATCGTTTATTGGTATCTTTATTAGATCAACTTAGAAAAAAAAAACAGAAAAATTCGAGCTTCGACATATTATATCGAAAGGGATGATGATAGGGGTTATAAATTGAGAAGGATGTCGCACGTAGTGTAGGCTTAGCTGCTGTTCGCTGCACAGCCTGTGATGCGCAGGCGCCGCTCGCCACGGGCAGTTCGAGCTATGAGTCACAGCCGCCCAAAATAACTTGAGAATGGGCGCCGCCTACCGCCCGGGGCGGGCGGCACGTTGGTTGGGCTCAGTGGCAGCTGCGACGCCGCCGCATCTAGAGGAGCGGTCGAGGTGGAGCGCGCGAGCCTCGTATTGACACACGGGTGGTGGCGGCGCCGGCGCGGGATGCGCCGCCATGCCGGTACGACACCGCGAACTCGGCGACGAGCTCGCACCCCCGGAGCCCAAGCGCTGCAGGCACTGCGACGGTACGATCACATACATTGCTTTGCAGCGCAGGACTTACAGCAAAACATTACTTTAAACTTATCTAACAATCGGTGTCTTAACCTACTTGTAAACTAATATAATGTTATCTGCTTGGAAACTAAGTAACGGAATTATTATTACTATTTACTTTAATAATAAAATAATTCAATTACTCGTAAATACTTTTCTGTATGCTACCATTACGAGGTGTACTTTTTGGAAATAGAAACGAAGTTAACTGTTATTCTATAAAAAATGAAACAAAACGTTGTTTTCTATTTTGCCTATGGTTAATTATTATAAACTGAAAATCCGTGATTAGTAACCCGCTGCCGCTTAGAAGCAATAGTCGTAAACTAAAGTTTTTTTTCCAATATATTAAATCAATTAAAAAAAGGTCTACTCTGATTAATGCTTAACCAACTTACTTATTATTAGCCGGTAAACCAATAAAGTAAATATTAAAAGTTCCGAAACTTTTGAAAACAATAATTTGAAATCCATTTGTGTTGAAAGCAATAATTTGCCGTCGGCATCTTTTTACTCAGCTCTTTGGTCTACCAACTTAGTTAACTTAGGTAGTTACCTACGTGCTATAATTAGGGTTTCATCAAACTAGATATTATTAAATCAGAACACTTAAAACTACTTTTGAAAACCTATTTCATTAAATATTTCGACATTTTGATCAAACATAATGGTTACAACATTGCATTGTTTACATTAAGTCATAAAATACACGTGCTAAAATAATAAAGCATGGACATGCAGATTCGGTTAATGATTGAGCTGCAGGAAAATTATCTTTAGCCCACCCTTAGTCACTGGACTAAGTAATATGTGTCACGCAGTCGGGAATGGAAAGAGCGTATAAATAGGTGTTCAGACTTCACTACGAGTGGGCCACATTCCCCACCTTATGTAACAGAAAGCTCGTAAACAAATGCGTATTCAGGTTTACCTTCACATGCTGCGCTTTGCGCATTATTAGGTATTTGCAAATTGCTTTCACGGATTTTTTCAACCACATTCAACATATTATCTTTATAATGTGTCGACGACCTTTTGCAAAGATGATTCATTTCTTCGGTTTTCCTGTTTTGTAATTATTCAAGAACGGATTATTTTTTGTAATTTCTGAATCAGTTGTTTGCAGAAGTCTACAAAAAATGATTACAAATTTTTAATCGAAAAATATGACTAGATAACAATTATTCATCTTGCTCCTTTTTGAGTAAATACTAATGAAAACCTTTATTGGAAAGGACAAATTAGAAGTTTTTTCAACGACAAGAGCTTGGCTCTTAAGATAAGAAGAATGACAACGTATTTAAGGGCAACGTGACGAAATAAAGGTTATTGCGGATAATAAGTAGGTAGCGTTCAATATTGGTTTGTGTCGTAAATTGCGAGGGTGTGTTGTGACTGTGCCGGTGTTGTGACAGGTGCTGCGTCACGTGCGACGGCGAAGCTGGCCAGACCGCTTGCAAGTCGATTAATTAGTATTGCCTGTCGAGACCACAACCTCAGACCGAGACGCTTCGAATGAAATCATCGATCATCATTATGAATCTCGCCAAAATATACATGCACACTTCGATCAAAATATCTTAGTTATCATTAGTACAATAGTATAACATAGAAAGGTTGTGTTCTTTGTCAACATCATTTTCTTATAATGTCTAAACTTTCAGTCAGAAACATTTTCGGTGTTGTAGTCAATTGCTCAAATGTACTTTCAATTTGGATTTTTTACTTCATGTGTAAAATAACACCGGTGTTTGTTTTTCACGTCTAGCAGAATATTTTAAAATCATTCATAACCTACGTAGTACTATGTTGTTAGGCACCATTGCCAAGCTGTCACTTCTCTCTCGAAGCTTTACGATCAAACTGGGTCGGAATATTGTCGTCTATCGCTTTATTAATTTGTACTTTTCAATTGGAATAAAAATACATATATCTTTTAATTAATCATTCGCTATCAAAACAGTTTACAAACAATTTAGTTGATTGGTTTGCTTAACATTTTTATAAACAAATAGCATCAAAGCGGACAATATAGACAATCAGGCTGCGTTTCCACCAAAGATGTGCAAGGAAGCGTAGCGAGGGATATGTTTATTAAGAACTAATAGCATCGCATCATTTACGTAGCTTCGCTATCGCTAAATTTTCTGCCATTCTTTCAATTTGATAGTTAAACGATTGATATCGTTAATGATGATTTTTTCTCTGCATCCATTTTTCTGCGGCCAAAGGCTTTTTCTACTTGAACGTTCCTTACCTCACACAGTCCATCCACGGATATTAAGTATAAATAAATATTTGTTTGCATTCAAGCTTACTCTTCCATATAATATGGTTTTCTTCTCGTCTCTCCGCAAGTTGTCCACGGTTCCATACCATAAGTCATTATTACACTATTTTCTAAGCACTCCCTTAATATTATTTGCGCTACAATTATTTTTTTTATCTTTTATTCCTATATTTTTTTGGTCTTAGTACGTGAGCATGAAAGAACATAAATAAATAATGCATAGAAATCTCCTAACCAATTTATATGCTTCAAGGTAGGCTGTTTACAGAGCTGTTGCTAGAGAGGAGCTCAAGTTATTGATGAGCTGTAACATAAAGTAAAAGATGTTCTAAATTACGTCCACTAATTGAGTTTCCTTGTCCAAGGCCATATCCATAATAATTTTATGTAGGTGTTGTGTGACTTTGTAGCTCTTACTATATTTTATTCACTACAACAGGTGTTATGGGTCATGGTTCAATGTTCAATATTAAGATAAACTTAACCGTTTTAATGAATGAATACAGTATTTTTTTCTTAATATTTCAATATGTACCTAGCCGACTGAATAACAGCGGCGTTACTTATGCATTTGACTAAATCACGAGTTCACCGTTATGATCTGATTAAGCTTGTTTAAAAGTAGAACGTTGAATTCAGCGCAGTTCGCTGTGATGATAATTATATTCAACTTGTAAAACTGCTAGCCACAAAACCATAATCGCTATATTCAACATAGTAATAAAATTTATTCTAAAGATAGAACATTAACACAAACTTAGCCTTAGTACAGATATTGTATTCTAAGAAGTTTTCTTAAAATCATTGCGTGATGCATGCATTCTGATTTTTGTTTATGTCTGTAGCTAACCTATATACGTTCACGTTTAGAGGCTTACGAAAATAGTTATATTTCGTCAACGCGTCCATTTAGGAATGCAAGTTCTTTGCAATATTTTGAGGAAAATAATACGTTTAATTCTTTAACATATTCGGTATTTATGCCAAGATTTTATTAATCATTCATTATTTATTATTATAAACGAAATTTTTACTTACAAGTGACAATTTCTTGTCAGTTCAATTGTCAGTACACTGATATTTCTTTTTTATATATATATTTATTGTGATGGTGTCAATCATAGCTTTTTTGTTATAGTTAATTTCTTCTTAAGAGTTGTCCTAAAAGATGACCTAAGAACTCTTTATCTAATAACAATTTATAAAAAATAACATTGTAGATGTCCTATGCATGTTGTTTTTTATCCTAACAACTGGAGATTCCCCGCATAATTAAAATCTCATTTAGCTGTCTATTGGTGTTATCAGTATTTCCCGTTTGCAGTATTAGTTATTTGCTAGTTGTTTGTTATTTTCGACCCGCTCTACGAAACCTACTAAAATTAAAAATGTAAAAGTTTTTGAGGATGGAAGGATGGATGTTTGTTACTCTTTCACGCAAAAACTACTTAACGGATTTAGTCGACATTGGGCACATATATTTTGTACACTCGTACTGTTTTAACACTTAATATACTTTATCTATACTAATATTATAAAGAAGTAAAGCTTGTGTGTTTGTATATTATTGTAAGGGGTAATCTCGGGATCTACTGAACCAATTTTAAAAATTCTTTCACCAATAGAAAGCCTCATTATTGCTGAGTGTCATAGGTTATATAAAAAACCGAAAAATAAAAAGGCTTTTACGTGGTAGTCCGTTTTGCAAAGTGAATCGGAGAAAA
Organism: Diachrysia chrysitis; assembly: GCA_932294365.1. NCBI lineage: Eukaryota > Metazoa > Arthropoda > Insecta > Lepidoptera > Noctuidae > Diachrysia > Diachrysia chrysitis. The sequence goes on from OW028653.1 coordinate 8,005,133, forward strand.
ATCGGTCGAATGAAAGCGTTTCTTACGAACGCTGCCTTAACTATGAAAGATATATTTTTGAGTTCTAGAGAAAAGATGTGGAGCTTGAAAATGTCTACAAAAAAGTCAACGACAGCATAGGTCTAACTTTTATATTTATGTTACAAAAAGTAGTTTTTTTAATATTAGTATAGATAATTTAATTTTTAATATTAATAAAATAATTTAAATCGTTAGGTCATATGTACTAAAAAAGGATTATTAACATTATGCCCAACGAAGTGGGCACGGGTCAGCTAGTTGGTATATAAGTCAACGGGAACGGGAACAACGCAGGTCAAACGTGACGCAGCTAGTACTTCTTACGTTTAAAAAAATTTACTAATCACAGTGATAAATGAAAAAAATAATTACTTAAGTGAAAACGAGTAAAATTTATAATAGAATATTCATACTGATTCTGTCCGAGACGTACTCAAGAGTGAGCACTGGAACAAACATTAAGTCCTTGCTCTGATTTAGCTACTATAGTCCGTTGTCGTTTGCACACAGAAGTTCAGTAGCTCGAATAGTGACAATCCGTGAGGTTTGCAGTTTGCGCGCCGGTGCAACTTTTCGCAATTTTATTTTTTAAATTACATGATAATTGCCAGGGCCCCCCTCTCCCCCACGTGAGATTGGGTGAGAATCGGTTTGATCCCCACCTACCCTAAACGCCTCGCGTAATTAATAGAGATTACTCGTTCCAGTGACAGATAAAGATAACGACTCTTTTTTTTATTAATTCGAACTATAACGGCAGGTATACTTCATAATACGGCCTCTATACCCTGTGTTTTGTCTATGTACTAAATGCACAAACAACATACGCCGATCGTGTCGTCAATTTTCTTTGCTTCGTGCACTTCTTCAGAAGTCGCCTCGGTTTGGATCTATCATCCTGTTTTCGTCGCAAGTCGCATGTTTGCGCTAGTTAATTCCTCCGTAAAGCGGGTATCCGCTGCAAAATATCCGCTGGTTTTACACTGTCCATGTTACTGTGGCGTCGCGCGTCGTAACGTAATTGTTTTCGCATTCGCATAGTAGGCCGGTTACGCGCCCAGCACCCACGTGCGGCGGCGCCCGCCCAACACATGCCTTCGCAAATATGTGCACAAGTATTCGTGTTATATCATCGTGACTTTTATTTGCCTTAAATATAACTAAGGTATTTTAGGTCTAAAAAAGTAATTTAAAAACCAGCTGTATAGTTTTCGTATATTCTTAGACAATTGTGATTAATGTATAGAAATACGGTTCAGATACGTAATTCCTAGAAAAAATTAATGAGTTTATGAAAAACCTAAAACCCAATTTACATAAAATTTTAATGAACACGTAAAAGTAGGTCACATGTTTCAAATTTGTTTACCAGAAGGCATAAATTTGTCATTTAAAGAAACGGCACTGATGATTAATTAATCAGGCACTTAGTATAGTTAGAATGAACAAACTTTAGTAAATGATGTAAGAGTGTTTTAATTATAACTAGAGTAACTTCGTACACAAACATATAAATATACTTCAACTGCTGCCATTTAGAAAGACCATATTTAAATATTATGTACTGATAATTATAGTAAATATAGTAATTGAAGGAATCGGTGAAGTCCACTAAATTAACTGTGTCTATGCACATTTATTAGCCAAATGAAATAATGATTTTAAGTAATTAGTTAAGACAGAGGTAATCTTGTTTACTTTCATATGTATATTAATCTCGGAATATAGCAACACCCATTTTATCTCGGCTATTTATATTTAGTGCATTTATAGAAACATTTCCAAATTCTTAACACGTCTCATTTTATTGGCATCGTAACATATTCTTGGCTTATTCATGTTTGACTGTTGAAAATAAAACTGTTATATCGTCACGGCGGACGACTAATCGTATTTTTTTATAGTTTTCTTTCATGGCGTCATGCTTCGCTGTTTTTCATGAAAAATAGTACGTACAATAACTATGACTATGTTTTCGATGACGGCCCTAAAATAAAAGTGAATTTCCATCCAAGAATTGAGTCTATTTATGCAACAAGCGTCGGCGTCTCGGCTGTAGTGTAACAGGTCGTGCGAGCCGCACATAGGAACGGAATGTTTGTTTTGAGGAGTCGCAAACAAACTCATAATTATTCCGAGAACCGTGGCTCGTACACAATGTGTGGTTTAAATGGCATTATCTCTGACTCAAGCTGCTTAAATTGCAGTTTGTGGTAGTTAGTGGCAGTGCATTACTTTCATTGTATTCACTCCAGAATTGACTGGCGCATTTGGAAAATGAAGTGCACGGTGTAAGTTTCTTTTGTGAAGTTATCGTGGTAATAATAATATGTTACAGCGCTATCCTAAGTCGTAGTATGAAAACCGATAACAGTTAAAAAATACTCTTCTTTTAACTACTTAATATCGGTCAAGAATTCTCTGAGATAAATCAAGCCTGATTACCGTTTCGTATTTTGCATACTTGATGGCTATTGAACTATATTTAAATTAGATTGTTATTGTACTTATACTATCTTTTGACTTAGAATCTTGATATATATAATTGTTTGAAATTTTGATGTAAAGTGTATAATAATGAATATTAAAAGTTTAATCTTACCGCTCAAGTACTTAACAAGTTTTGTGAATGAATCCCATAGTGTCGTAAATATGTCCCAAATCAGCGGAAGGCTTATTTACTAAATATGTACCTGAATGTTTTATGTTACCGTATTGTTCAAACTAAAGCTATTCTGCGTTTTGTGTCCATAAACAAATGCAAGTGAAAAGTTTTAACATTAACCTGATCTAACAAAGATGGGCCAGCAATTAGTATCCTTCAGACGTGGCGGATGCGAGGAAGCATGTCAAGCAAAACAAAAATAAACGAATAAAATATAGTGGGAAGGAAGTAGAGCTCCAAACTATTGTTTTGTAATCCTTTAATATGGATCTAATCATGGTTGAATATATATACTATTGTGTTGTCAAAGGAATAACTTATTCGACAGTTTATGGGTGGCAGTTAAATATACCCGTCTCGGTGTGTCGTCACAAATAGAATTTTGGCACTGACTGTCTGTAGTTGTGTAATTCATGTATAAACCACTTGTTCGATCCAAACTATCTACATCAAAACGTAACCAGTATGACGTGTAAACATGTCATAAATTGTTATAATATATGTATTTATTTAGGTATAATATGTATTTATTTAGGTATTGGTGACATATAAACATTCTTGTCACTGAAGATGTTAATAATTATAATCATCTTTATAGTTTGGTTCCATGAACCTACATTTGTTTTGCCCTTAATCGATTTTGTCCATCGCCACTGTTATTTTTCATGGAATATGTATTATTGACGGTGGCTGAGTAATTAGTCGGCTCGTCCTCGTTCTAAATCCCCACCTTGACCTCGTTGCGTTGCTTTACGATGTTCTATTCAGTTTTAAACTTTTCTTTTTAAAAAAATCTCGTAAACAGGCAGGTGGAACGGGTGCTCAATTTTTAAAAATATATGTTTCCAAAATGTTGTTTAATTTAAATGTGTGTTGTTGTCATCTTTTCTTTTGTGACTTTAAAGTGACAGTAACTTTTAAATGTCCAACAGTAGCAACTTGTTACTTGTTGGGTAATTATAACATTTACTCTTTGGTTAATCATACATTGTTCTCGAAGGTAATGGACGTGCCGCTACGCGTTATACTCACGAATTGTGTGCGGCCGTGGTTTACTGCCAAATGCATTACCAATAACGACATGGGCTAAAAGCTCCATACGTTCACGTAACATTGCGACCGATACACGTCGTGCGTATGATTAGAGGAGGTGCCGTCGAATGCGATTATCGCTTGGTGCGCCGACCACATGGACCATTACCGTTATCTGCTGACAGTATCTTGGACCCGTGTCAACTGGACTTGGACAAAACACTTTCAATTTCTGATTTTATGCATCCCGATACTCTACCTTACTACGTACGTCAGCAAACTTTTTAAATTATAAAATATTGTGTTATAAAGTATAATAATATATATATAAAGTACAATAAATGTATAAGCGAGTAAAAATATATTCACAGAATTAACGCTGACAGCCATTAATTATGGTCGGCTTTTAAAATTACTTTCGGGCCTAGTAACGAGATACATTTTCCCATTCTCGCCTAGGTAAACAACTAAACATACGTAAAATATTTTGTTTCTTTTTTGGTATACACGATAGATACTGATCCATATATTTTGTCTACAATTTAGGCACAATATATTAGCACTGCTCAAACTTTGCCTGTATAGCATTTGAAAATAAGAATAACCGCCTTGCCTTGATTTACTTTTGGAAAGCGTAAAATGACAAACAGCACAATATATAAGTTATTGCGTTTTGTATTTATAGAACAAAATAATTGTGCATTATGCACCTGCACGGTATAATTATACTATATACCCATTTTAAATTAAGTTAATTATAAAGAATTCTCACATAAATGCCCAATGAAAATACACGAGGCGCGCACGCTTGTGACCGGGGGCGTCTCACGGGATTTCATAAGACAAATCTGTTAAATTAATGTGCTGCTCGGCATCCAACGCTAAGCATTCCCAAATATATTCTAAAATAAAGAGTGTCTCAGACGATACGACATTGGAACCGATTCTATTTGGATTAGTCTATCCGGTCGGTGTCACGTACACTACTACGAGTTATACGTACATTTTATTATGGATTTAGTATAACTAAGAGTTTTATGACTCGTAACTGAGTAACCGTTGTTTTCTTGTGAATACGATTCTCATGTGCTAAGCTAACGTTCTGATTTGAGTTAGAACTCGAAACATTTGTAGTTAAAAGCAAAAGGCAAAAATTGACGCACCTCTTCCATTAAATTCCAATTTCCTGACGTAAGAAGTTCCTGTTGATAATATCTGTATGTACATTATAGAATCTGATTCCCTCTCAGGTGTTGGATGGTGGATCTGTTTGTACAACATTTATTTCTTGACGCAATATAAGCGATAGAAGTAGATCGCACTGATTTTGACGTCAATGATTTTAATTTAAATGCAAGAGAAAAGATGCTCTTTTACTGGCTGCGTGAATCAGTGCATATAAATGTATTTCGTTCGTATCGTCTACTTATGTACCTATAAATACATTATGTACATTCTAACTCTATGTTTTAAGGATTTTTGGTGCGTTGTAATTAGGTTTTAATGATGTGCTATGCAACAACCATGGTCGGCGATAAAAATTCCAAAAACAAATTCCAACCAATGTTTATGTTTTATTTTGCTGTCGATCCATTGTATAACCGGAACATAAAACCATTTAAAAATTGAGAGTAATATATTACCTGATTATTTAGATAGCTTTGATGTGGAAATAGAAACATTGAATCTTAGTGTGTTTTGTATCTTTTATCAAAAAACTATTTCTACATCCCAGGCATACCAGCGAGATTGCCGGTCAATAATAATCCTCATTTTGGCAAAACATGTAGTTCGGTCGTCACGCCGTTGTTGTTATAATTCATGCATGCAGTAATTTATGTGGAAATGGATGAATTGTTGCCAATCTATTCCAAATGACAGCTACTAGATAACTGATATAGATTTAAAGATTCCTAATTTTCATTGCTAAACAACAACCACGGTAGAAACTGTCTCTTTCTACAAAAAGCAGTACCCAAATATTTGCATGTATGATTTATGTGGTACAGCTGCGGGGGCTCCAGTCAACTGCATATGTTAATTCTGTATAAATGACTCAGGAGCGAAGACCAAGCCAAGTTACGTAATAATGCGCCCATTCATGGCGCATCGTCGCCAAAAGTGAAATTTCGTCGGACTGGCCACTAGGGCGGTATGTGTTGCTTATAACCGGATTGCAATTTAGGGAAATAAATTTAATTGTGTCAGAGCACACGTGTTCGCCGGAAATGCCGGGTTTGTTTAGCTTGCAGATTTATTTCGGTCTATACGGTGTCATCTGGGGGCGTCATCCTCTGAGGCAGTCCCGCCTGGTTGCGCTTGGCGCTTGTTGACGTGAATTTCGCAACATCTTTCAATGTGCTCCCGCCGATGGAAATACTCGCCATATGAGTTTGCGAAATAATTATTTAAGAGAGCGAGATAAATCGCAGTATCATTAACATCTTAACATAGTATAAAACAATATCGCTCCCTCTGTTTGTACGCTTCGATCTTTTAAAGTACGCACCGGATTTAAATGGACTTTTTAGCAAAATATAGTGATTCAAGGAGAAGGTTATATCTATAATTCAATAATGTTTTGTCTACCCGTGCGAAGCTGGGGCGGGGAGTTAGTATAAGTTGGGCCATAATTTCTAATCGTAATTAAACCTATAAATGTAACAGTAACTAATACGCATAAATATTGTTGACTCTGTTACGTATGGTTAAACTAATAATTGTATTAATTCTAGTCAGGCCTTAAGATTGGACTCAATTCATGAGTATAAATGTTAAAAGACAAGGTGCTTTGCTTATACTTACATATAGACTATGGACTACATTGTTTGCCCTTTAAATGTGAACTTATAAATACATTGTAAGTACGTAAAGCAATGGAAAGGTAGGTTGGTTTAAGCACCTCACTGAAAAATTACCTGGCATTCTTCAGATCATCATAATGACCATATTATATGCCATTATATCACCGGTGCTTCCTTTTCAAGGTCACTTGAAATTTTCTCTAAGGCTTTTTTCACATAAACCAAAAAACTAATTATGATCATATGCTTGGTGGAGTTCACGTGACTGATATTCCGGAAGAACGAGCTCAGAAAAAGATTTGTATATGGCTGAAATTTTGTGAGTTACAACACAAAATGCCAACTTGGGTCTCGAAATGTACATTAGTTAGGCCGGTGTTCGCGTTCCTTGGTACACAGCCAGAATGACCGATCCTTTTGGCTTATCGATACGCTGGTCATAGCCCGCCGTCGGCTAAAATAATGTCAGTTCAGAGATTAACGAACTTCAGCCGCCTGACCTATAAAACTGGTGCAGGTAAATTCATACCTGTAACGACTCATGGTAACAACTAAAGAACGACTCTTTTGACATTTGAACTAAAAATAGTAAAAAGTCAGAAAGTTGATTGGTATTTTAGCCCCTAATTCAAAAGATACTTATGAGATTACCCATATCTACTGATTAAAGTTATCCGGTAAATTAGTAGGTGGTTGTTGACAGACCCGATTTGTGATCCAGCAATTCGAAAAATCTGGAATAATAAAATACTTTTCATTTTCTTCCGCTAACTTTTACAACGTTTTAACAATGTGGTTCGGTACATATTATTGTTTTCTTTAGGGTTTCGCTCGCGTAGACGGTTGGAGCGTAGGTGGGTCGTATCAGGCGATGCTGTCAAACTTGTTTACGAAGTTTTGTCTATTTGCGTGCTCCCCAATTACTGTACTGCTTTCTGACAATCGTATTCAAGCGCCAGCGAAACGTTTAAACTTCTGCCAACGCATCGTGATGTATTGTAATAATTATTTTTTATAATATACCTAATCAGTCGTGAAATTAGTATTGCTTCAATGAATTCCTTGTAGATCTGCTTGAAACTATTTAAAATTTATTGGTACTAAACATTTTACATTTTCTGTTCCGTGTACTGGAGATAATTTTACCCAGTCAATTTAGTTGAGTGCAAAAAGCTCATAAATATTATTTTCATTTTTTCCAATCTAAAATGTTTGTGTAGGTACCTACCTAGAAACAGTAAAAACATATTTTTACAAATGTCTTAATATAGGCCTTAAGTGTGCGCCAGTGCTAATGGTTCATTTTGTATTTTCAGGTAATTAACCTTCACGTTCCTTCTTTCTGAACGTCTAAATGCTTGGCACAATATTTCGGTAAGTCTGGGGACAGTGTTTCGTAACTAGTTGCATTCTCTGAAACACTATCTACGAGTCGCGTCGTTTACCTATGTTGTTACTTTAAACAAATGCATTTGGGGCATTCCAACTGATTAGGTTAGTCATAATGTCATTAAGACGTCCGAAAAAATCGACATAAATATTTGTTTCACATAAGAATTCCATTAACTAAAAGAACGTGGAGTGTCTAATTTATTTTGAATTTTTACTAAAATATCTAAAACGTTTTCAAGCGAACAATAAATATACAGGCAAACATAATACTTCATTACCTTAAATTGCTAGGAAGTAATTTACGTGACAGGTGTACAAATGTCAATCTTCACCCGAGCGACTCTTCGCGAATAACACTAGACGTTCTAATTCGCGTTTGTTATCTGGTGATCAATTTATAAATATACTTACTGCAATAACAAAATATTTAAACCGGGACAAGGATTTCCTAAGAAGAGTGTATTTTAAAGAATCACCACGATAACTACCCCACCACGACTGATTGCGGATGGTTTGTGACTGTAACTTCATATTTAAAATACCTACATAATTATGCATTAATGTTATGTTGCTTAAAAAGTATCTTGTCTACTACAGTAAAGTTGATACCATCACTAATATTACCTAACGGTGTTAGGATGTATGGTCAAATCAACGGCATGAAAGACTAGAGTGACTAAAATGTTGATATGATTAAATGATTGTGGTGGTTGATTAAAAGAGTTGGTATATAATTTCAGTAAGTATTCAAAAGTTTTCGTGAACTTCTTTAAAGCTTTTGCTTAAAACAACTTTCTCTAACAATAATTTCAATATTCAATTTACCTTGACCGTAAAATTACTTGGTATTAATTACCTATTGAGTACAGTTTGTAAAGCTACGTATAATTATGTCCAGCTATTTTATAACCACTATGTTCTCTGAAATATATTAGGAACTAAAATAAAATATAATATATAAAATAAAATAAAATAACCTTTAATCGTGACAAAACCGTTACCTACCTACTGTTTAAAAAAGTTATATAGGTGATACATTTATATAAAAATATAGGGTCATTGCGACGATTGGCGTCCGATTAGCGGAGTTGCCCACGTCAGGCGTGTATTAAAATATATAAAACTACCGGTTATTTGTATTACACAGTCAGTTATATAGTCTAGTTTTGGTAAGAGCAATAAACTTGTGTATTTTCTTCCAGAAATTAACAGCGAAAAACGGCAGCATGTGACCGCTTTTCCCACTGTGACCAGTAGTGCATTAGTTTGCAACCACCGTTTTCTATAATAGAAATATGGTTTAAATGAAATGTATAATTGATAAATGAATTTCCAACGGTAAAAAAAAACTTAAATTATTATACACACCTGTATTGAGTATGTTTATGACGTAGTCATTACTTAAGGCTTTGTCATACTACTGCTGAGCATATGCCTCTGTTTTAACGTGCCTTTCTCTCCTCACCCGTGCTAGTCTCATCCCGATTCTTCAAGCCTTACTACCTGTGCTATTTTTTTTTAAGAAAACAGCTGTTATTAATTCTTTTATCTTGTAGGTATTGAATAAATCCGCCAAGCAGCGCGAAATGTAGAGCGCTTTATTTATCTGGTCGCTAAGCGCATTCGGCGCACCCACGCATGCACACCGGCCAAATTCAGGTTTTTTTACTTCGTTAATCATTATTATGTAGTACAGTTTTATTGACTTCCGTGACGTCCGTGATAAGTATTTTCTGTAAATATTAATGTTCAGTCGAAAACATGCGATGTATTAGTAGGCCATGGTCTTACAGTGCGATGACTTGGTGTCGTTCAGAAATAATTAATACTTGTTATCAACATTTAGACTGCTACACAATGGAGTCGTACGAATAATTAGTTCGCTCCAAATAGTTATACATATTCAGTAAAATATATATTAAAAGATTAACATAGTGTTCATAGTTTGCATCAGAGGCAGTGTTGCATGTAGCTGCGGTGCCGTTAACCGTCTTGCGCAGAGGCTGTTGATCCTTCGTTTCGCGTTCTCGTTTTGTTATTATATTAACTTTTTCCTAATGTTTAAATAATTAACATGGAGATTATTTAATAAACTTTAAACTGTAAACCTGTAAATAAAAAACAATCATGAAATAAAAATGTGATTGTGTCTATATAGCATATCTGCTGCGGTGAATAAACTGACGACAATATGCCACACAAATTCAATAGTCGTTTATTTTTTTATTCGGCGGCATATTTTGTAGGCGGCTTGTTTTTCGCCTCACAGAAATAGACTAGTCCACTACTTTGCTAAATAATAAGAAAAATTTCGGGATTGGCCGTGTACGAAATGACCATCCTCATCAATCAGCTGCTTGGAGTGAGTCCAAGATTTTTTCCACGTTTAGGTTTCGTAGATTAGTTTGATAATTCAACGTACTCCTTGTCGCCTTCTCTCGCGACTATGCAACTTAAATATCTTTATTGTTTTAAATCTTTAAGCTTTCTTTATAGATCTAGACAAAGCTATTAATCCAATACACACTTAATACTCTTTTTCAGACGAGATAATTATACTTCACATAATGTATGCTCATTGCGTCTTTTTCGTTTAGCTAAGTTACTAGTAATATATATCATTCGTTTACAATGTTTACTGACAATAGGGGAAGTGATGATAATTAATTTTGTTAGATTGATTCAATTAAGTACTCTTACGACCAAGTTACTAAAGCATTCACACAAATTGTCTATTTATTAGGCATATCTTTGGATGTTTGTTACTTATTAGGTACTAAATTGTTTGATATGGTTTTAAGGCAAGCAATTTAATATTGGACAGAGTGTTGAGTGCCTATTTATTTTGATAGTTGTTGACGGACGCTAATGGTATTTCTGTACTTTCGTTGTAGTGAAAAGTTCGCAGAGAAGTTCGAATGAAGTGTTCACGACACCTTTACGCAATTCCTGTCTCACGCTTCAGCGCTTGCCAAGGCCTACGTCATAAGCGTCGCTATCTTCACCCGCAAAGAAGAGTTGTACTGCCGCATATTCTTGACTTTAGTCTATTTTGATAATATTTACTATATTTAGCATATTAAAAAAAATCGGTGACTTCAGGTATAACGACCCCTGAAGGTAACAAGCTGGTATTGGACAGTCAGAAGTGTTTGACAGATGTGCATGTTTATTCATTTTATAGATGAGTTAAAAATGTTCAACCCTATCTTACATACTCAATACTAATATGCACAGGCACACCTATCTAACGGTGCTGTCTAGGTTTGACTATAAAAAATACTTTGCTCTTTAGGGGTTGAAGTACAAAAAGTATTTAATGTCATGGTGACTTTAGTTGGTTTCTTCCTGGTGTGTCGAGATGGGCCGTTGAACTTTTGCGCCTTATTTAGATTATAGAAGTGGAGACGACGACCACGCAATCAGGCCGACTAGCCCGCTCCGCGAAATAGATACGAATGATTGCTTCCGCAATCTGAACTTATGTACCAAATCCACCCCTTTAGTAAAAATTAGTCATTATATAAATTTATACTGAGTGTACTGTGAGCCTTAGGTTACTATTTACAACCCTATTTTTGTTAATAGAAAATTCAACTTCATCTTTAATCGTGAGATTTTGCTTAGACATCTAATCAAATTCATAATTAAATTTCCATTAAAAAAAAACTGGAAAGTGAGAATCAATTGTGTCCCAGGGATGAAAAGTGTTACATACGTCGCGAAAGTCACGACAGAACCGCCAGCACAGTCCTCATCGTTTAGATGCAGTTCAGAAATAGACCACGGAAGCGTCCGACCGACCCGTTTGGTATTTGTTCAACGTTGACCTAAAACAGTGCTCGCTTTGCTCGTTTGTTATTCGCGTGGCCGACTAGCCCGTCGATATTATTGTCAGAACTTATGTACATATTATTATCCGTCTATGGTCTCTCTCTCTCTAAGTGTTTTACTATTCCTTATGAAATATATTTTTTAAATATTATCCAAAATGACGCTTGGTCCAGCATAAAATCACGGCATTGTCTTGTCGAATGTTTTGCAAGCTATGGCGTGCCCACAACAAATAACTGTCAATCAACCGGTCGATAAAGTAAACACGGACAGTTTTTGCTAGAATAGCACAATTTCCATCAATTGTGGCGTGATCTCGTCACGCGGCACTCTGCCAGAGCGGGCAGAGCTGTATCGCACGTGGAACATGACGGATGAATGGGGGTCGTCAGAGTCGTCACGTGCGATAGCGAAAACCACGCTCCACGACCCGGACGCCACCTGTATAATTTATTGGAATTTATTATCTTGCTGTTAATGATTTTGATGAACATAATACATGTTAAGATTGTATCATCACAAAATTTTACTACTCAGAGTTAAAAAATTGTCTCGGCTTTGTAGAAAAAGCATGACATCAGAATCAAATATGCACAAATTATAAAAGAAGTGTTACAGGACTCGAGCCTAAATCATTAGCACGTTAATGTTATATTCTTTTGTAAGATTGGTGAACCGTACATAAATCATGAACTTCGCTAAGCTTTGAGTTGTTAAATAGGTACTGTGAATGCTGAACGGATTGTTTGGCAAAGGGATTTTGTTTATGGACAACACAAAACAGTACTTTCTGGTGTCGAATATTTGGTTCAGTTTTGTTACTGAGTCATAAAACTGATATTCATTTAACTTTTACCATCTGCATTTACATATATTTATCTGATCTTATTTAATGTTGTATAAACTGGCGTACGTAACAATTTGAGACAAAACAATTCACTTAAATAATATGCATGTTGTTAAACGTGTTTTATTTGGCACTTTGTTCTAAAGCAGCAGCAGCAGCCATATTGTGGCCGAAGATACAACGTTGCCAACGAAAGTTATTTCCTACTGTCTCCGTGAGACAATTTAACAAGTGTTACAGTTAATTGTCTCTTGCGAGTTCCGCTCACTGCCAATATCTATAAATTCTAATTAATCAGTAGGCATGATAGTGTCGGTGTTTACCAGGGTCGCGCGTCGTCAAGGTTACGATTTACGACGTGGGCTTAAAAGCTCTGTTATGATTTTATCGATGCTGTAAGGTTGTTAAAAATACTTTATTTCTATTTGTTTTTGAATTGTTGGAATCATGTAGGCAAATTAATGACTACGTCAAACATAAAAAGTAATGTACAGCGAAATGTAATGTTGAGGTGGCAACCCTGATGCTAAACATAAACAGCTGTTATGTTTCAGTTACAAATAAAATTGTTAACATCTTTACGTAGTTGTTGCGGGTTCTCTGAATTTAAAGATTCTTACTATACGGTTTGGGATCGTAAACTTTGTAGATTTATACCCTTTCAATAATAAACGTAAATAAGTCACAATTGTAAATACCATTTGTTAAAACGTCTGTTTGCAGGGACTCGGGAACTTTTATAGCCCTTTGTAATAGTTCATTCACGTATTTATCTTAACATGAAAGCATACAAACACCGCTGCCTGATATACCGAGATTGATACTTACTCACATATTTATATAATAAAAATAATGTAGAGCCACTTGTGAACGAACCAAAATATTTTCTCATAATTTATGTGTAGAGATTTGCGTCAGTGACTCCTAGCATTTTTAGAAAATATCTATACAAGTTTACTAACTATATTTTATCTATACTATACAAGCCAAAATGAACTTTATTGATGCCGGTAGTTGTTTTTATCTTTTTATAAAAGTCTTAAATCTTTCTCTTATATTTATGTTCCGTTTTAAAGAGAACTGAACAAAATATTGAATTGAGACGACACGTGCAAACATCACGTGTTAAAAAAGTTATGCTGACAAATTTCAAGTTCCAATTACATTTAACAAAGCATAGTCAAACAGCATTCAAACTAACTTTGAAGATAAGTATTTTCTTTAACTTTATATTTGTTGTTGACACTTCACGGAAGTCGGCACACAGCATGTTTAGCTGCATAATAATAAATTAAGTTTATTATCATATTATGTATTTTATTACCTTGTCAAAATTACTTATGGAAAAATAATATTATATTATTATCCTTCGTTAGAGTTGGGATGTTGCGCACCCAAGTACCTCTTTTAAATTATGATTGCTGGTTTAATAAAAAATTGCGTGGTCGCACGATATGTGACATATTAATAGGAATGTAATATATTTTGGCGAAAATTCTAATTGTACGTGTAGAAATGTTTATACCGACTGAACAACTAAAATGTCTACCATCACGCTTATTGCGTAAGAGTCGTTATATATTTTCACATATTGCTTGACATTTATTTAGATTTATTTTTATGTGATAGCATAGTTGGCATTTTGTTAAGACTAGAACTTACATTTTATAGCTATTTTCGTTGCAACAAAACAACTTGGTAGGTTTTAAAAACCATACCTGTTTACTGCCAGTAAGTAAGTGCTTACGAAGATATTTCAAGATTTATCATATTCCTATAAAAATCAGACAACACCAGCAACTAAGCTACTGAGGTACAGAGAAAAGATAAAAGAAAAAAAGTACTACTATTTGTATTCAATTTCAATTAGTTGCCTGCTATGCATGCGTTAATGCATACTAAATAATAAAAATAAGAGTTCAAATAACTTTTCTGAGCAGTTAAATATGTATACCGTATTTAATTTCTGTTTGTATGACTTTACAATATCTATCTTTGTCTAATAGATTGTGTTTTCCCTCTTACGTCAGAAAGCGTACATTGTTAGTTTGCCATTGGGTATCTTGTGTTGCGTAACAGGAATTCTATGTACATTTATTGCTATCGGTAGAAGTGGTGTAATTCGTGTGTTTTTACAGCTGCAGTTCGGCATAGGCCCAGACTGGGTATAGCTCTAACTGTGCTCCGACGATAAACAGACGGCCGCTGTTGCCGACTCGCTGAAAACATCCTTTTACGTCATCGCTTTGCTATGGTTTCTGCCTTCATCTCCGCTATAAGATTTTATATGACTTTGTTTGGCAAAAATCTTTTTAATTACTTGTTTTTTTCTTTAATATTCAAAGGACCTTCTCATGTTCTTGGATGGTAAATGCGTAGATTCATTTGGGCTTTGTGCCTAATTAGATGTTGGTGTTTTCGGAATTAAAAAGTAGGTCGCTCTCAGTTCATGTATCAAATGCTTGCTTTCATTAACGCGTCTATTCCAAGACAAACAGCAATAGTCACAATTCTCCATAGTACTAGGCTAAATATGATTTGTGGGACGCATCTCGAACTGGCGGCGACAGAGAACTGTGGCGAGTGACCCCGTTCCGTCGTCCGCCATGCCACGAGATTGTGTTTTCGTATTTTTCTACGATTTTAACTAAAACATAATGTGAAAATAATTTGTTACACACACTCTTAGGACATATATTTTATTTGTGGAGACAAACAGGTCAACAACATCTTGAAAATCTACTTTACATTAAGGCCATATCATTATTTGTTAGTAAAAACTACAAAACCATAGTCGCTCATTTAATAAGAATTAAAGTTTGAAAACATCCGTTTGTGTTTTAAAAATTAAATCGTATTACAACTACAGTCTATAAGTAACCCAACTAACTATAAAGGATTTTTTGAGTTTGGGAACCGGTGTATTTGTCTCACACGTGACTCAATGTTAAATATATAGGCTATGTACCTAATTCATTTCTTTCCACGTTGGATGTTTTGTTGACATGGTTACCTAATAATTACCTATGTGATATTATAAGGAAAATAACGATAGGCCAAAAATAAACATAGAATGTGTAATATTAAAAGGTATTTTAAGTTTCAATAGGACAGCTTTTTATTGCGTTCATAACTTATGAATATGATAATAATATTATTGTTGTTTTTTTTTATTTATTTATTATTTATTTATTTCGAACACAACTGATTCATATTTTTGTTAGTAACACTTATAAATATATGTTTTGGCAGGCTCTAAAACAAATTTACCGATCGAGAGTTTATGTCGCTGGTATATTTTTTTTTATTCTAAATCTTGGTAGAACTAGGTGTATACTAACAGCTAGTCTTATCTAGCTATCTTTACTTTCCTTTTATAGCAATGGTGGTAATTAATTGCACATGTGTCAATTACTACGTTATGCGCGTCATTCACGTGTTTTCAATTAACAGAGAAACATCGCTATTAACTATGTAAGTTCACCGAGACCTACTAAATTAATTATGAATCGACTTTCGTAAGTCGATAAATGAATTCCATTCGCGAGTCGTTGACTGACACAGCGGTGTAGCGACGAGGCATGCAGTATGCACTGTATTGAGCCAAAACTGAACGTATAAACTTACAGACGTGATGATCCACAAATCAGACTAGACTATAAATCGTGGCTTTTTGATTTAAACCTTGAATAAACTGTACAACTGTGTGTTGCCCACCTTGTACATTAATATTTTTTTTAATATGGAGACAACATTGCGTTACATCAATATTGTCTAATAAATCTTAATAACAAAATCAAATTTTCGTTTATTATTTGAGTTCTGCTGTTAACTATAAAAAAAACAACTTATTTGTTATTTCAAATTTTCCTTTAAAGGGATTCTTATGTAACTTGCTAAGTTACTACTTACAACTAATATATTTATTTCCTACTTGAATCGTCATTTCTGTATGACGATAGTAGTCATTCAAGTTGATAATCGTGCCTATGTTGTGGGTGGCGGCAGGTTGGTTGCGCCCACGCTGGTCCGCAGCCCAGTTCCAGGGCCGTGTGCAACCTGACGTCACCGCGACTACCTTCCGATGACGTAAACAGTACATAATGAACCTACCTTAATTTATTATAAACTTTAATTTTTATTAGAGTTTGACTCGCAAATAGACAGTCGCTTCGTATTAATGATGTAGTTGAAAAAAAAAATTAAAGCTGTTAGTAGTAACCCGGGTTATTATAATTAAAGTAGTTAATTTGTCATGTCTGTGTTTCTGTCATTGTGGTAAGGCCTTAAAAGTATATTTTATCACTATTCGTTATTTAGTCAACCTTAGGTAATCTAGTTTACCTTGAAAAGGTGTAAATTCGAAGTACATTCTTCGTTCATTACAACTGATAATATTGATAACGCTTTAAAGATAGTACTGAAAACGCATGGATAAGCTTAACCATTGAAACAATTTAGTCGTGTCAAAATAAAATATTATCTACGCTGGAACAGTGTGCGGAACAGAGCGATAAATCAGGAACAAACAGAAAGACGTGATACGAGTACTACGCTACTGCGTGCTCTAGCGGACGTCTGCGGGCGCCTGCGCATCCACGCTGACATTTTGATTGACACGTTACGTTATGCTAAACTCATCGGGCATGCGACCGACTCACCAGTTCATTTTATTTCATCGTAATTTTCAACTTATAATGCGCACTAACATCAAAGGAGGAAGCCTTGACCTATATCAAAAAACAAAAATCTTTTGGAACCGGTCTCGTATTTTTTTCATAAAATGTTATGTTCTTAATATCTCTGTATGTTTAATGACTTGGCATAAAAACATATTAGTAAATTGAAGTTTTTGTCACAAAATCTGTTTTGCTCAATTTTCTAAATCCATTTATTTTTGTGTCGGCAGTTGTAAGAAGTTACAGTTCAGAAGAGCATTCATAAGGTTCCCTAACTAAAAACAGCGAACAAAACAGTTTGAATTGACATCACGATATCGTCTCGAAAGCACTTATTGCAATATAATAAATAAAACTATTCTAGAAACTAGATGAGTGTTTGCAAAACCCGATTGACTAAGTGAATACAAGTAGTGTCGTGTGATATCGAATTATGATACAACAGCGCGTGGGAAGCGACGACACGAGACAAATCAGCTGCGATGACTTCAGCGAGGCAGAGTGATTTTATGTGCAATAAATATTTTTTACTACTGAATACAGTCGTGAAATGCTGGATACAAAAAAATCTAACATTTTGTATACACCCGTAGTACGGTATTTGATTATTTTATAATTTGTTGTAATTTTTGGGTGAGCTTATCAATCTAAAGCGGTTCTGGAAAAAGAAAAGGTTTTATTCTATTCTTGATCACCGCTAACCTTATGTACATCTCTCATAATTTCCACAAAACTTGTAATGAATCATCTGCGCACGTGCGCCAGTTTGTTTACAAAATTGTGTTTTGTAACACCGACGTAAAATGCGTAACAGGCATTTACACTCTTATTAATTTACCGTTGTTTTGCTATCGAAATGATAGCATAACTCTCCTTATCTGTTACATATTGAGATACTACGATAATAACTATATTATCTATTTGCTTTACTTACGTTAATTTTTTTCTGCCTACAATATCTCATATAGTTGTTTTGTAATCTCTTTGCTTCTTTTGCATAACCGACGTCATAGTCAATGTTAGTAAAAGCTGTTTCGATGCAATTTTTTATAACTAAATTGAATACCGATTTTACGTTTTTTGAAGTCTGCATATTTTGTTTACCTTAGTTTTAGTTTTATATTGTGCGTGACTCACAGACAGATGTTTTATTTTCAGCTCGTATTTTCTTTCCCTCGTATCCAGCTTTATGAGAGTTTTAAACATTACATAATACATCCATCTTTCCTCAGCTATGGTAATCGTTAAAACGTTTTCTACGCTTATACGAATATACAGATCGCCCCGTTTTGAGAACTTAAAACCTATAACGCGTTGGTCAATAAATTTTACTAGTGATGCGCTAAATTAAAAGTTAAGTATTTAAGCTTAATCAAATATAAATAATAATTGATGTGGGTGTATCGCCTTAATATTTATAATGTATCGGTCTAAATTCTAGATAAGAGTTAAATTGTAAACACTTGCAACAAATGCAGTAAGATGTAGATGTTGTTCTCACCCTATTCATGAAATCATAAAACTGAAACGGCATAACGTTCCCCGGCCGTAATGCAGTAAAGTAAGTTACGCACCTTCACGCGCATAAACTCGTTCAAGGACCCGAAATAATGAGGGCACCGTGATCATAGCGCGCTCCATTGGTTCGCCTCGCCCAATTCACCTCACCCAGCGTGTTGAGATCACACACACTTCGTGGTCTGTTATTCTGTTTACGTATACGCATCTTGAATGACATCGTCCAAATAACGTTGAATATTAAAATGTTTGTTTGTATTTAGAGAGTCGTTCATCGTGTGGCGGAGGTGGCGGCTCGGAGGGCTCAGAGGGGCGTGCGTCGTGGCGCGTGACGCTGGACCACGACCTCGTGGAGACCCTGAGCGCCATATACCCCGAGTGGTTCAAGCCGCAGCACCGCCGGGAGCGCAGCCGCGCGGCCTCGCCGGTCTCACCCGCATCGCCGCCGCGCACGCCCGCCACACCGCCTTCAGACGATACATTTAGGTATGTAAGTCTTACCTAGCCAACAGTATATTCAACCAAGGGATCTTAAAAGCCGATTAACATAAAAATTTGTTTAGGTATTATCTGACAAGTTTTTATGTTTATCATCATCAAGTCAATTATATTGTTATTGGTCGTTTATTTTTTGGTTATTATGTTGATTATGTTGAACGGATCAATAAAATCCATCGGTCTGTCTATGTCTTTATGCATGGAACATGACTGACATCTCATAGTCTTTTCTGGAAATTAACTTGTGTTCATTTTTATTGGCAGTAGTTCCGGTGCGGAGGAGATGGCCGGTCGGCAGGCGAGCAGCAGCGGCGCTAGCGAGCCGCCGAGCTCGCCACGCGTTTCGCCTCCCAAGGTGGTTGTCGATGATAGCCCCCTGCAACCAGCCATGGGAAAGCACAAAGAATGTAAGCTACTACATAAAAAATAACTGATAGATCCAAATTAGAGCCCAGAGATTGCTAGTTCAATAGTGTATTGATTTTATATCGATGAACGATTTTTTGACATTTATCACTAGCACCTTACTCAGTGTGTCATAGCGCAACTTGCGAGAGGTTCATATACAGCTATGGACTGTGAAAGGCTGTTTAATTTATCAATATAAAAAAACCCAATTTTCTTTTTATGATGTCTGAATATAAAATTAATGTGATCTAGAACTCATCTCCCTCATCATATTTCAGTGGTAACCACAGTAATATTTAATAAAATCTAAGAAAAAAAAGTTGTATTCGTTAGTTGTCAGAATGTGCTCATTAAAACTTTTAATTTGTTACCCAAATTGGAAAAAGAGATGCAATATTTTTTTTTTCACATTTTAATATTGCGACAAATTGTAATACGTCGTTCTATTGTTTTCTTCGTAAATGTATACCTATCCTTTTACTGCCGTTTATACTTAGGTACTCCACATGACGGATAAGAAAATAATATTTGTTTTCATCCTGCCCTTTGTAGCAGCGCAATAAATAACCCGATATTAATTTTATACTCAGCGCTTTCAAGACGAATCTAATGACGCACCGTTTATCAAAATCGGTTGAGTCTTTGAATAGTTACGAGTGGACATAGAAACAGACATACCTACTTACATACACAAATACGGGACAAACGCATAACCCTCCTTTTTGGCTTCGCTGCAGTCGAGCAAAAACTTGAGTTACAAATAATAATTAATAATATCTAACCATCCCTTGTGAAATAGAAAAACTTGATAATTATAAAACATCAAGTTTTTCTCATTTTGCTTTGTCTTCGTTCATTGCATTTACAATAGATGACCTGTTTTTTTTACAACATTACATTGTCTTGTAGCGACCGGGTCTCATAGATGGTACTATCCCAATGTTTGTCTGCGACCCGACGACTGCTCTTTGCATTAGTATGCCTGTTCAATCGGTATTTCCGGCCATGTTTGCATAGTCTGCGCCAGTCTGCGCGCATCTCTAATAAACAAGTCCTTAAAACTTGTCGATTTACAATTTGAGAATAAAATGTAATGTTTAACTATAGCAAACGTGACGTCGCCTCCGTCTTAAAACCGTAATAAAAATAATTTATCTTATTTACACCTGCTTGCTGGTGATCGTAAAGATTTGGTACGTGGAATGTATTCGTAACGTTCGAATTTTAGGTTTTTAACTTCATTAAAACGAAAAAAAAAATAATTTGAGAAAACTGTTCAAGCTAAAACAAATATTTGACGGAATTTCTCAATTGTAAGAACAAGAAAAGCGAAATTGAGTGGGTATCGAGCTAAAGACGCCCAGTAACCCACAATATTCGGCCCAGTGGTAGTGAATGTTTCGTCTGTAATACGGTCGCGGCATAACACTAGTTTCCTTGTGCAGTGTTTATTTATATTGGCTTTGCGCCAGCGTTGTCCGCCCATCGTTCGCTGTTCGCCGCTCGTCTACACGCAAACAAGAATATAGCTCTACTCACCTACGCTTCGCTGCTAACTTTATCGATATAATCTCTGTGTATCGATCGACGTATCGATCACGTCGATCTGCTTCACGCGCGACATGCTACGTCAAAGTTCGTCACCTAGCGTCATAACACTGTGTACTTCACGACGATATGCCATCTATTCAATCAGTACCCATTGTTGTATGCAAAAGGTAACCGGCAAACATATGCATTCAAACGCATTATGTTCCTATCAAATTGTATGCACGGTGTCGGTTCAATTTTACTGGAACTGTTGGTGTGATCTAAGGGGAAAATATTAAGGATAACTTGTCTAGGTAATTCAAATCACTGGTTTATTTACCGTTGTCAACATGTCTGATATAGATTTTTGTTTTACAGCTTTAAAAGTGAAGTTGATGATGCGGCGGCCAATTAACCAGCTCGTGGCTCAAGGAATTATGCCGCGTAAGTGATCTTCTTTGTTTTTGCTGCATATCCGTTCGGTTTGAGTAATATTCTCGGCCTGTAATAATTGCATTTCCTATGAAAAGGCAAATTAGTAGGTATAACATAACTAGTTCAGCAAACGTGCCTGGCAGGGTGTGGGGAAGCGCCCACTGCCACACTGAGCTCACTTGCGTGGGACGAATGAATTTATTTACTATTTAAACGACGCAATTAATGAGGATTATTTGGAGACCGATTAGAAAATTAATGTACAAGCTTTAAGAATAAGAAGAATGTAGTTACAGATCCCACTAAAATTACCATTGAGTAGACTACTATTTGTTTTCATTTAAAATAGTTAATATACTCTTATCTGACATATTTTATGCAAATGTTTTTTCCGATGAGTGTTACTATAGTTAAAATTGCCAATTAACTTACATAGAAATTTGTGTTTCCAGCTTTGAAAACACCACCGGCATATTTCGAGCAATGCAAACAGCTCGAGAGGGCTAAAACAGGGGACTTATTGAAGGCAAAAATACAGCGAAGACCGGACCGACAAGAGCTGGAACGACGACACATATTGGAACAAGTACGTAAATGACAATAGCAGCGTCTAACATTAAGACTTTTTTTTGGAAGAGGTCTACTGCAGTTAGCCAATGTCCGGTGAAGCAGCCTGCGCTCAGGCTTAGACTGCTTCACCGGACTTTTGGCGAGCACCGTAAGGGCCTCCAGCCAGAGCAAGTAAAATAAACTAACTACGTCAGCAACGTTCACTAAGGGCACGTTCGGACCTCGACTTAGTGCGTTGCTGACTATCTTAATAAGGCAAAAACAGCAAGGGATGGCTGGATCTGAGTTTTTATTATTTAGGGAAATATATTTATTGCTAGTTTGGCCGGCTCGGGCCAGCTTGATCTAGGGACGGGGGGTAACATTAAGACCAGAAAGAATAACCAAATCAACACGGTTGGTTAACAATGTCGTTCTCCTTATAGTGAGGTAGTGTTTCTGAATATGAAACTCAACTTTCATCAGTTTACTGTGCTGATATGAACATCACTTGTCTGGTTGATTTGATGCTTGGCTTGGTAGAATAAGATCTGCACCAACGAACAATAATTTCTTCTTTAAAAAATAATATAAAATAATGAAGTCCTAACAATTATTAGACGTTTTAAGTTCTTCCAATCATTAAATGCCAATGTGCATGTACTGTGCTTAATATTTAGCACAACATATTTCAGAGCTTTAACTTACTTTTTTACATTTTGCAGGAGAGCCATGTAGATCCTAGCCTAGCCGAAAAACAGCGCATGTTAAAGAAAGCGCGTTTAGCAGATCAGCTCAATGACCAATTGTCACATCGTCCTGGTCCACTTGAACTCATAAAGAAAAACATACTACATACAGAAGAAACCATAGAAACAGCGGTCAAGAGTGGAACACTTGCGTTTAAAGCGACAAGCGAAGGCGCTTCGGGGCGACCCGAACACCCCTCGTCATATTGCGGACCGCCTGATGAAGTATCTCCATCGCCATCGCCACCGTCTACTCTCTCACCGGTCAGCATCGCTTCACCGCCGCAACATCCAGCCCCTGGCAAAGATAAAAATAGAAAGAAAAGTAAACAAAAGCAACAACCAAAAGCGAGGTATAAATTTCATGAATACAAGGGGCCAACAAATGCGGCGAAAGCATCGTCTCCGCCGGGCTCGGTGGAGACACCGTACGAGCTGCTCCTGCAGCAACAGCAGCTGCTGCTCCAGCTCATGCTGCCCGCGTCGCCCGCGCCGTCGTCCGCCGCGTCCGTGGCCTCCGACTGCTCGGACGCCTACCCCGCGCCGCCGCCGCCGCCGCCCGTGCCCGCCGCCGTCGCGCTCTTCGCTCCCGCGCGCTTCGAGGACATGAAAGTTTCCGACTTGCGCGCGGAGTGCAAGCGGCGGAACCTTCGCGTCTCCGGACCGAAGCCACAACTGATCGATCGGCTGCGACCTTTTCTCATAGAGAAGCAAGAAGAAGCGCCCAAATCTCCGGCGTCAGTAGCTTCGTTTACTTCGATCGCGTCACCTGAAGTAAAACTTGAACCGGAACCACCCGAAGACATCGTGCAATCGCAAAGGAGGCAGATTGAAGAACTGGAGCGAAAGTTAGAAGCATCTCGGCAGCAGCTGGAGGCGGTGAGGCGCGAAGCGGCCGGCGCCGCGGCGAGCGACCAGAGCCGGCGCCTGCTGCAGGCGCACCTGTGCGTGTCGCAGCTGCGCGCGCAGCTGGACGCGCTGCAGCAGCCGGCCGCGCCGCCGCCGCCGCGCTACGTCATCGCCGCGGCCGACGCGGCGCCCGACAGGCTCGTGCGCCTGTTCACCGTCTCGCCGCCGGCGCCCAGCCAGGCCGACGCCAACGGCGACGCCACGCCCCAGAAGAACGCTAATCCCGCCTACATCCTAAACGGAGTGAAAGTGGTTCCCATCGCTATCCTACCTACGGCGCACTACGAGCCAGAGCGTGCCGTGCCGCCTCCGCCGCCACCACCTCCTCCACCGCCTCCGCCCATGCCGCAGGTTCCACTTTCGGCAACGGTACACGACGCTGAAAATAGTCAAATAATGGATGACGTACTCGAGATCCTGGTCGAGAACGGTGAGCTACCACCTTCGGCAGTCGGAGAAACGACTACCGCCCCAGCATTGGATACAAGCTATGCGTCAAATGGACCGACCGTATTCACACCTACGGATGTTCTGACTGACGACGTGCTTAATGACAATCATGTTCGTGATTCGCTTGCTGCAGATGAGCTTCAGAGAGAACTCGACGATATTCAAAATGAAATTATGAATCACGCAGACCTGCAAGCTGTAAATGCTAGTCACCGATGCCATGTTGACTCGTCGACGGATATTGATACAGATATCACAGTGGACTTACTTTCCAATAGTGAATTTCACACAGATTTCGGCTCCGACCCTAATTCAGTGGATAACGATGACTTTTTCGGCAGTCTACTATCAGGTGGAGGTGAAGACAGGATGGAAGATAAATCACAGATTGCGATGGATATCGGCGAGGACGTCCCAGAAAGGATGAGCATGACCCCGCTGACCAACGGAGATATACTCGATCACACGCGAACCGGGTTTGAGTATATGGACGACCTTTCGCTACCTTCCTTCCAGAACGAGGAGTCCCGTCACGATACTTTCGAGGAGCGGCCTTGCGAATTCGACTTGAAGGAGTTCGGCATCGACACGAGCTCGCACATGAACGTGGACAGCGACGTGTACGACTACATGGAAACGGAGCTGATCCCCAACCTGTTCGGGCGCGGGCACATGCCGCAGTGCGACCCGCTGCTGGGCGGCGTGCTGTCGCGGCCGGCGCCGCGGCCCGCGCGCAAGCACTACTCGTGGGACCGCATCGAGTTCGACGCCACCTGACCCGCTCTAGCCGCTGTGTTCTCAGGCTGTCGCTCTCTAACGATGCTTACCCGATGATCTCCGACCGCCTCTCGTCGCCGTGCCCTTCCTTTGGCGGTTTTGTGTACATTACATTAGAGTGACCTCCGTCGGCTTATGGACGATGTGCGTGTGCTAAGTGAACGTTTTTTATGTCGGAACGCTTGCCACCGAGTGGTGACGATCGACGCGCTAGTCTCTTGACTCGTTCTTCCATAATGACTTTTATTTAATGAACACTAGACTTAAGAGATGTTGGGAAACACAAAGTGTTTACATCTAGAACCTATGATTTACATTATTAGGATATGGTACTTAATGCTGGTACGGAACGTTTGTGTCGCTAGTTGTTAATAATAGATGAATGGTTAATTTACTTCACTAGTGAGTGTCAGCGCACCGCCAACGCGTGTGCTGCGACATACTTGGCTCACATATAATAAGTCCGTTTTATTTACTATTTATAGGCATAATTATTATCTACTTATGTATATATTGAGAATAATAATACTCAACATAGTTGTGGATTTCTGCATTCCGCCCGATGACTAAAACTTAGGGGAAAATTATCATAAGAAAAGTTGTTTTTGTTGAGGCACAGTCAATCTATGAGTCACCTGGTCACGTACACATTGTGTTAATTATAATTAAACGATAGAAAATACTTGATTGATGTTGTGTCAATTATTAAAGTCCGCTTGATGCTGTCCCTGACTGCATGGATAGCTATTTCCCGAATCAATAAGTGACATTCCAGTCTTGTGGAAGTGCAAAATGGCACAGGAGCACTTGTCTCTATTGTATTTATGTTTAACAATTTTGACGAAATTTTAAAGTTTTATTTGATTTTAGTGAAAATTGAGAAATTTTGAAAAATATAAGAGAACAAGGCGCACATTCACAAGCCATCGTCATGGGTGGGACCAGCTTGGGAACAATGTTAGATATGAATTCATTTAGATAACTTAGGGAGCCGGCTCCTCGCAGTCTAACAATTATGCAAGCACTCTAAAATATTACAATCACTTGTTAATTGTACACATTACTGTCTTTTATTAACAAAAATACCTGCAGATCAACGTTCTTTTAAATGTAGTGTAAAATGTCTTGCAAAATTATTGCAATTGTTTGAGTTTACCTAGAAGAATTATTTTAATTAACATTTAACAACATAACATTCTTAAAAAAATGTATCATTCCATTATAATTTCTAAAATGTAGGATAGGTGCGCCGTTATCAATAAGTTGTTGTGATCCATTACGCAAAGTTACCGGCTTGTAATGGTAATTAGTTTATGCCTTGGAGACCCTCAAACGTCTGGACCAATTTTGTTTAATGAGGTTTAAAGCTGCGTTTTGCGAGCAAGATAAATAAAGAAATTATAAATTGCTAATTTTAGAGCCATTGCATAGTGGCGCGTTATGCGTAGTCAGGATCTAGTTCTTAAATCATTAGCTTTTTATTTATTATCCTTAGTCCTGTCCTGTACAAGTAGAATTTTGGTGTTTTACGATTCACTTTCAGTATGCTTGCATAATTGTTTGAGTGCATAATTATAATATTTATATTTTAATGTCCTTCAAGTGTACTTACAGGTTTTTTGTTTCTGTTGTATTTCATTACTATGTGTGAGTGTTTTTACTAATGTATTTGAATAGTAGCACGTATTGTTTATCTAGCGTACATACCTTTGCTTCACAAGAAGTGGATTAGATAAAGCTAAATTTGAGAATCGAAAATATTGCCATTTTTTGCATTTACAATTTATTTAGATTTTGAATACTTGTTGCTACAACGATTAATTAATTTTCGAAAACTGCCCTGCATGTGCCAATATGTTCAGTATAAGTTTTTTTATCATACTTCAAGCAAAGAGGCGTGGATTTTCCTAAATTGTCTAATGCATTTTCATGCATTAAAATCTTGTGTATTGGTTGCAAATTTCAGTGATGGATATGGGAGTGTACTTTACATATTTATTATAGGACATTAAAGTACATTCGCGTATGGAACGGTGCTATTTAAAGTTAATTATTGTCTTTTTTTAAAACTTAATTTAACTTTGCGTAATTTGTATATTGGATTTATATACGTGTGGCTCTAAATATTAATTAAAAGAAAACAATATTAACATTTACTTAAATAAACAAATGTTTCGGACTTAAAAAGTTTACGAAAATAAAGGGCCAGCGAGTGGGCTGCGTTCAAAATTATCAAAACAGGGCTTGCAAATTGTAATTTGCTTTATTATTTAAGTAATATTCCATTATCTAAGTGAATTATACGGAATCTTTTACACTAGATTTAACTATATAAAATCTATTTGCTCATTATCGAAATTGTACCCATATTAGTCAAAATATATTCGAATCATTTAAGGGAGGACTTCCTGTGTGTCTTTTCCCGTATAATAACAGGCCTAGTGTGTTAATTAGCTTTGTATTTACTCTTTACTGCAAGAGTTTAGTTTAAATGTATTTAACGAGATACTAAGTGAGATTAATGTTTGATAAATAGCATATTATCTGCATATTTGTTATTATTGTTGTAATTATTTTAGGGAGAGTTTTAATATTTGTTTGTAAACTAAGTTATATCCAAGTCCGACATTATGAGTATTTTGCACTAAAAATTTACACTTACCTAATTTGCTCTCTGCAATATTTATATTTGATATTTAATAATCGGCTTTGTTAAACTTTACTAAGTGTTTTTACATACCTTTATATACTGACAACTAGATTTATTTATCTGGATAGGTAAGATATAAGAAGCAATACCCGGCTTTAAGCCATTGGTCTGTAGCAGAGCCAAGTATTCAATAAATTTAATATTATGTGATATCCACACGAGTCGGATCTGTAGTGTAACTGGATAGTTTTTTTACCTTGCCCTGTAATGAAGCCTTGTAAATATTTACCAAGCCTTTATTAGCATAAGGAGAGAATGTTAAATAAAAAGTTTTTGACATAAATACTATTTTATTTATCGGCCAAGACCGTAGATATAGATACTGGAACCTGTACCTCATTATTACAATCATTTGGGTTAATTACTTGGGTCATCAAAACAAAACTGATCTGTGCGGTTGTAAAAATGATTTCGCCATAGAAGTAAGGATTTCTCATACTATATCGATGTAACCTATGACCATCCAACCATCCAACTGTATCTATACGCTCTTTGTAATCGCTTAAACATTTTTTATGTTACAAAGAAAAAAGGAAATCCAAGGTATCCACCTATAGGCACACACCGCATCGAATCTGAACGGATTTTACGATCTATCCCTTGCACAGTATTTAAAGTTATTACCATGCCGCACACAAGCTGCTTGACCGCGCTTAATCGCGGGCGGGCGCCTTCCGCGACACGTGTTCGGACCCGAAAGCATGCTGCGACGTGCGAGTGACGGCGAGTGGCTCCCTTCGGATCACAGAACATATATACCTTCGGATGCTGTCGTATCCGATCGAATCCTTTCAGCTGCCGTCTCATGCGTTATACATATAGCCAACAGCACTACATACATCAATCGACTTCAACTATTTTTAACCGACTTTGAAAAAAGGAGGTTTCTCAATACGACCTATATTTCTTTTTCATGTGTGTTTACGAATAATTTCGTCGTTTGTGAAACGATTTTGATGATTTTTTTTGTTTGAAAGAGATATCCCAGGGGTGGTACCATGGTGGGAGACTTCAAACAGATCATTAGATAACTTAGCAATTGAGTAAATTGTGTCTGTATCCGTAATCGTAACTGTCGCCGTATCCGTTCCTATCCTTTCCGATCCAATTTGATGCGTGCCGTTTCGTGGAAATTGTACAATATAGGATAATTATGTTGTCCGTCTGTCTGTAGATTGCCATAGAAACAAGAGGAAGTGCTTTATTCTAATCTGATGTACCTACCTACCTTTATTATACAAATGTCATTAAATTGGTATAGAAAACTTATAATATAATAATTCAGCATTAGAAAAAAAAGTCTTTAAATATTCACTGCCTCGTGGTATCTTATATGTAATCCTAGCTGATATAATAAATGCGAAAGTAACTCAGTCTGTTGGTCTGTCAGTCGCGCTTTCACGGGAAAACGACTGAACCGATTTAAATAAAATTTGGTACACAGATAGTCTAGCGCCCGAGAAAGGAAGTAGCCTACTTTTTGCCGCGATAACCGACATCTACGCGGGAGGAGCCGGAGGGAAACAGCTTGCTTTATGTAAAAGTACTCTGTGTAATGTCGTTTGCTTATTTACACATTACGTGAAAACAAGTACTTCTGCAGCCGGTCGGTTCTGCGCATTGAGATAGAGTAGGAAGCGAGGTACAACTCGCTCTCTAGAGTATTATTATTCTGTGGTCCAACTACTCTATTTACCCACAGACACCAGATTATTTGGTTTCTGTGCTTCACTGTCAAAATGTCATTCACCCGCTCACCGATCACACCTTATTTTCGTCTCTCAGTCTGTGGCCGACCGAAATATTAAAAAATAAAATTATTTTGATTTTGTACTGTGCACAGAGTACTTTTTGGTATACTCTAGTCTCTAATCTTACAAATTGGATTGGAAATATTGGAAAAAACTATCCTTCTGCTGGGCTATTTGTTCCTATTATTGCGCATATCTAAAGACATTTCTCAAGTTCTCAGCGTGTCGAAGTTACGTGGTAAAATAATTAGTTATGTTATTAGGTGAAACATTTCTATTTTCTTTGACATTGATCGATTGTGGTGGTATATTATTTCTTTTAGTTTACTATATAATAACACTGTCCGACCTGGAGTGCGACTATTTGAATGCTCAAGAATGTTGCGATAAGCTCAATTACTGGTTGCTGCCCAAATACGCCGCCCATTCGTTTCTTACGTTCTTGCTGTTATTGCATGGTCAGTTAGTTCTCTTCTTTTTGAATCTGCCTATGTTTATATGGCTAACGTTTGAATACTTTACTGTTCCTAGCGGTAATTTGGGCGCGTATGATCCCGCCGAGATCCATAACCGAGGTCAACTCAGAAAACACTTGAGAGATGTAATGATATATATTGGTTACTATTTAATATTCTTTTTCATTTATCTTTATTGCTTTATACTAGCTTTGCTCAAAGGAGACCCCCTCCAGAGGTCGGCCGATGACCAAATTGTAACTGAAATCTAAGTTAACACATAATAAATAGCAATGGCTGAAGATCCAGTAATTCCAAGAGATTTAAGAGTAATTGATGAGGTCGAGACATTTGGTCATGAGGAAAGGTGTACTCTGATAAACATGTCACCTTACATCACGGCATTCATATCTGGTAGGATGCTGCCAAGACAAATTGACCAGATTCCATGTGATGAGAATTTGTTGGAGAAAGTCACTGGCAACTATGTAATAGTTAAAACTATAATCAGTAACCTATCATGGCAGAACAAGTTAATGTGTAGGAATGTTTGCACAATGTGGAAGGCAGCTGTTGATACATTGCAGAGGGAGCAGCTAAGCCCTTGTGACTTTGCTATCAACTTAAGGCTTTGTTACATTAGAAACGGTGTCAAACTGAATATATCTGACAACTTCTATACTGAACCATTAGCTGTTTTCATATTCGCAAACACATCGGGATTTACAGTAACACGCAAATGTGGAATGCTAGTACCATGCCCATGTGAACCACCTTGTGAGAATAAGCATCAATGTGAGTACACATTTATTTGTATAATGTAGAAAACCATCTGTGACTTCACAGGTAGGCAAGTAGTATGAAATAACCATTCACATGCAGTTTTAATCTCCACGTGGGACAATCTTTATGATCCATAAATGCTGGCTCCAACTATTCTTTGAATGTTTCTGAAACCCCTATGGTACATGTATCTTTCCCAAAGCCGGGGTGAACAAAAAAAAACAAAACAACTATGACAATAATAGTGCGTAAAAATTAAAATATTTTTTTTTTATTTTGATAAAATGAATTTATTTTGTTTTTTAAATTTATTTGAAAATTTTAAATATTGTTTTTTCCTTTCAGTGGTTGATTTAGTTCAGCATCAACTGGTTTCACCAAAGAAATGTGGCCTAACTATAAAGGCTTGCTACCTATCATACATGCCTTTGCCTCAGTCAATCACCTATCGTCATATTGTCAACCGTCAAAAGTTTGGGAGATCTGCTGCTATTATCAGTGGTATTTATATACCAGTAATACCGGGTGTTGAATTCAGTGTTGTTAATATAAAATCAATAATTGACATTAAACCCAGTTTCTATGATATCATAGAAGAAATGTCTCATACTCGCATTGTTAAAGGAGTGCTTGTATTTGTAAATGAAAGTTTCCTTCTCCATTCTGTGGAAGATATTGTTTTCTTAAATTATTTTACTGATATGTAAGTATCATTATACACATAAAAATATGTTTAAATTTTATTAAGCACTGTATGTATAATAATTAAACTTTATTTTTATATTTTAGCCAACCAAACGTACCATATGCATTAGGAGGATGCATTGTTGAAGACACATTATTTTCTCAGAAAGACATGCTTCTGAACATTGAGGGGGTGAATGAAGGTGTAGAATATGTTACTGAAAATCTTATATCCATTGGAGTGTTTACAGTTCCCAAACTTGGGAACAATATTCAACCGGACCCTAGCTGCCAGTTTGATATGTACTCACTTATATTAGAATCATCAGATTGGGCTAAGGGTAAAATACAAAATGTGATCAATGAGGTACATAATATTTTTACTAAAGTTTTTGATACACAATTGATGATAAAAGAATGGATTGAAAATATTTCTTTGTTTCAGTTCTCGAGGAAAATTCCCCATTTTGAACATAGCGTGGTTGTAAAGCTATCGTGCGTAGGCCGGGATCAAAAACATGAATATGAGCAAGAATGCTTCCGCGCGGCGTTCCCTCACACTCGTCTAGTAGGTTGCTATGGCAACGGAGAGTTAGGAGTGAACCACCCAGCGCGGCCACCGCCCGAAGTGTACCCAAACAACAAGCGTCACCGACGTGATCCAGGGCCACAATATGGCATCATGTACTCTTACTCCACAGTATTTGTTTACATGGGCTGGGGCAAAATAATAATACCTCCAGAAACTTAAGTAAACAACAGTGAAATGACATGCATTTTTACACTGACGTGACATTCTGATTATAGTTGATGCGGTCACATTATTTTTAAAGGTCATCAATCATTAAAATCAAGAGACACTTAATAATATTTGTGTATTGTACTTTTAATATTAGACCTTGTATGAGCTTATTCACCGACTTCCAAGAAGGAGAAGGTTCTATGTTCCACTGTATCTTTTTTTTCATGTTTTACTAGGTACTTTTTTTTCTGCCAAAGGGTAGTAAAGGTAATCATTAATTAATCAGTAAAAATAGATTACAATGAGAAGAATGAGTTCATAATTATGAGCAACTGTAGCAAATATTTGTACTGAATAAGATAGTTATGGCCAAATTGTGTACAAGAAGGCAATTTAGTTGCTATACGCCTGAAGCCTTGTATACTGCAAGCGCCGGAATCTAGTGTTAATATTTTTTGGATATACTTGATTTTAAATTGTCATTAACTTTGCTATACTTAATGGTAGATAGAATATCAGATCTAGTCGGTCGTGAATGTATCTTGTAGCGATTGTTTAATGTTATGCTACTTTTTATTAGGAACATTGATAGCTTTCACATTGATAAACGGTTTTTGTTAAGAGAGCAAAAACCTGATACCCTATGGCTACTAGCATTGTATACTATGGTTGAACACTTATCTCTTTGCATTTTACTTGTACATTCAAATATGTTTTCATAAACGTATATCTAATGGATGTAGGTGCGATTTTATTTATTAGATCTATGAAATATTGGTAAAACTGGTATTATAAGCGTACACTAATGTTAAGTACATTTTACTAGTATAGTATTTAGGTATTTTTAAGTGGATAAAACATTTTGTTCTCTAAATGTGATCACTGTTCAATATGTACCTAATAAAATCACAAATCTCAAATTCTGTTGTTTTATTTTATTAAGATAGCCCGTATGCGGTGACATGTACTTGCAAAAATTGTCTTTAGACTCATGGTTGAACATCAGTTAAAGTTTAAACTGTACAAGTGAGCCCTGGAGACCCGTGCAGGAGGCCTGTGTTCAGAAGTGCTCGTCAAATGGCTGAGATGACAAAAGATCAGGTTTAAAATTAACCGCTTTCGTGCGACAAAAGATTAAAAAAGAGCAGCCATAATAGGTTTTCAGTTGATTGCAGTTTTAAACACTTCAGGCGTTTTAAAAATCCTTTTTTATGAGTATAGTATCATACCATAGTATCAACAGCTATATGAGTGAAGAATGCCGTAAATGTACATACATCAATAGATAAGTTATTAGTTTCTTCGTGACGAGACACTTAAGAGGTAGTTATTCAGCAATAGAGCTAAAGTAGCCGGTATTCATTGTTTTACTGGAGTCTCGCAACGTAATGAGGTTTAACGAGTTGTTTAGAAGACATTACATGCGTGTCGTGTGTGGGAAGTGGGATGCGACGCGGATTGCGAAGCCACTGCCGTACCCTTATTTGTAATAAAAATTATCCACAAGTAAAAAATACAACGCAACAGATTAGTAACAGTTACACGCTTTGCTGCACTCTGAATGAAGTTGTTGAATGTAAAGCCAAAGCATGAAACATTAAAATTTACAAATTTAGATTTAAATTAAAAAAAAATAATCGAAATCGAGATTTATGGTTATTTAGGTCTTAAGTTTTTGCAATAATCTAAAGCGCTTAAAGGTAAGTTGATTTATAAGCGGCAAGTAGTGTTAAAATTATAATTAAAAAACATTTTTTTTAACTTAATATTTCCAACTACTTAGTTACTTTTTTTTTCAATTGGAAACGATACTGCGGTCAACATTCTACCGTTTTTTTGATGATTCAACGTTCAACCCTGCATCACTCCGGCGGGGAACAATATACTTACTTACTGTCTAGAGATCTCGGAGTTGTTAGTATCCTTGTTCAGCTATCTAAGTAATAATGTTAAGTCCATGTTAATCAAATCATTAGCCGCTTTCTTCATTCTTCAAATGTCTTAAAAAAGTAATTAGTCTCCGTTAACTCTACGTAGCAGTGCAGTGGCGGATAGGTAGACTATCTACTGTTTGTTTACATAAATGGTAACTACCTATACCTTCACAACGTTTAATTAAGATTAATTGCAGTTAACACTCCTGTTTTGCGCAGGTATTAGCGTGAAAATAGATTAAATATGTTTAGCTTTTTATGTATTGGCGGGTCCGGGCGGGCGGGTTAAGGGGCTCAAGTAGGCACAGTAGGTATTGTACACACTTATGTAAGTACATAAGTAGGTGTGTACAATACCTACTGTAAAGATTTTTCTAACTTTATTAGAAAAATCTTTCAAATCACCTCATGAACGACCTGTGATTTTATTTATTATACCTATACCTACCTTCCTACAGCAGGTACGTACCTAGTAATAACCCATGGGATCTTTTAGGAATTTTCCACTTACCTTTAACACATCAAACCCAAACGGGGTTCTTGCCTTAGTATCTAAACATAACTTTGTTCTCACGTTAATTATAGTTCCTACAAAAAGAACCAAAAACGTATAACTAGTTAGGGAAGCGCAGTTTCAGCTTCCCAGTATATTATTATACTCAATTACTTGGCGGGAAACGTCAGCTAAATGATATTGACGATGTTCTGAAGCTTTATTATGGAGTTAATGACGTTACTGTTTGTAAAAAGTCCTAACTGGATAAAAACAGCAGCGGCTTGGTCTAGCTTAATCGATTGCACGTACTTTAATGTAGCGAAATGCAAAGTAATCACTTTCTCACGCATACACACACAATATGCCTATTCACTAGAGTCTATCAGGTTTTCCGTTGGATTGCAACGAGTAAATAATAGATTTACTACGGACATTATTCATATTTATGAGTTATTAGGCAATCAATTTATTTATTTACAGTTAAAATCCTTTTATTTTATGTGATAAAGTCTTTGTGATATCTCATGTTTTAAACTATTATTTTAAGTATTATTACCTATTACTCAATCGCGTTTGTTACGACCACCGTACATTTTGAACTCTATTATTAAAATAAGATTAACTATTTACTCTTACACTGTGTCTTTATGGCTTCTAGTGTTCAATTTACTTACTTATATAAAATATTTTTTGTCAGTGGCGGTTTCGACCACGAAGCTATGGAGACGGTATGAAGCGGAAGCAGACGTGTGATGTTTGACATTTACGTGATCTTTGGCACTTCAGAAGGAAAGTGTAAAGTGAAATCTTGATGTGAGCGATTAGTGTTTTATAGTATTTGTCGTACATAGGTAGAGGTTAGGTACTTTTTGAATTATTGGCCATAATAGTAGTACCACGTCCGATCCTACTTCTGTTAATTATTTGTTAAGACAACGGCGGTATGTATCGGTATATGTAACGGTATGGTATTGGCTTAACCAATACCATACCTAATTTCTAACTAACTGCAAGGTAGCCGAGTGGTACAGATCACCACGCCAAATACCTAATAGTGCTTGATGTGCTACGGGTTCGATTCCTAAAAACTAGTATCTACTTAGTTAGTCACTCTTAACAAATAGGTCATAGGTATATTTTATGACATTGTAGGTACTTTTAGTAGGTACCTTTCTTGTATAGAAATAAATAAAAGTAATAAAATCCCCAAAAAGTGCCATAACCTTAGTCACTTGAAAGGAAGTCCAACTACAAAAATATCCTGAACTCGTTGATATTTTCAAACGCCAGCCCGCTACGTTAAAATTTTACAGTAAACGCAATTATTCCCTACCTGGGAATTAAACCCAGGATGTCTCGCTCGCAGTCGCATTAACATCACGAGACTAATGGGGCAATTCATGCATTATTTAACGGTTGATAATGCTGCGAGATGCTAAGTGCTGAAAAATGTATAGTTTCTTTTTAATTTTTGAATTTTGTAAAGCAATCCAGTATTTATTGTTTTCTCTTTGACCAGAAATAAATAATAATAAAAGCCGAAAAACCTAACTTAGAGTTTGTTTCAAAAAGATAACCGTTATCGGACTTATGCAGCGGGCCGTAATCAAATTTGAAGTATGTAATTTGGTAAGAGTTCATTAAGTTAATTTTAAAAAAATAAGTAGAATTTATCTACGGTATCCATTTTGTTCACCAGGACTTATTTTATTAAATTTATCTCGTTAATACCAAAACTTGACTTATCTATCTACCTATCTATGCTCACTTGCAACGATTCAAATATGTATTTCAGAAAGTGGCTAAGTTTATAGACCGCTAAAAAGCATTTCAGTGCTTAAAAAGAGGAAATAAAATTAAGTGTAGTCATAGCTATGCTCTAGGCAATAAATAACGAGTAAATAATAACTAAACAAGCTAGATACATCCATGTCCACACCTATTATTTTATGAACATTCGTAGTTATGAAATAGTCTGTAGTTATGCGAATAATCGCATTGACCGTTAACTAGTAAATATATGCTTATGCTCAGTCACAATCAGACCGAAAAATATTAATTCGAATTATGCGAATTAGAAATCTCATAGACAAACCAGTCTAAACAACTGTTACTTTGAGCAGGCAAAGGCAACACGTAGGGAGTGCGATTATTATAGTTTTTTTTTTAATTAACACTATGATCGCGTGCTCCGGACACACGCAAAGCGAAATGTGATAATTTTACCTTTGTTCGAAATGACTGGCATATCAAGACTAAACATGATTTTAATTTTACACCTTTAAAATGTAGAGCTACTATTAAATGAATTATAACCATAATTTGAGGCTAATAAAATGTAGTACCTTTTTAGGGGGCCGTACCCAATAGGGGTCAACGGGACCCTATAATTATTCTAAGCCCCCGCTGTCCGTCCGTCTGTCAGTGGGCTATATCTAGGTAGACAGTTGAAATTTTCACAGAGTGTGTATTTCTGTGGCCGCTATAACAACAAATGCTTAAATAATAATAAAATTATTTATAGCATGTGTTGATACAGATTTAAAAATTTAAAGGCGGTACCAACATAAGAAACATTTTTTTGGTGTTGTTTTGCTTGATTTTAGCGAAATAAGTGTTGTTCGATGTTACGGAACCAATCATGCGCGAGTCCGACTTGCACTTGGCGGTTTTTTTTTCACATTAAGGAACTACTTATTAACAAAATTGAAACTTGGCATATATTGAATAAAACGTAGTAAACCTATGGACAATTATTGGTCACCTATATTTCTTCTTTATTTATGTTATTATATATTAAAAAAAATACAGCAGATCAGGAGGCTAACAATTTGGACAAGAATACAACCTCTTTTTTAAAGAAACAGTAAGTATTCTTGTCAGCAGTGTTTCCTCTAATATTGATAGAAACGTTAGCAAAATTGGTCATATTTTGTTACAGGTACAATATGAGTTGCCTAATACAATAAGGGAGCGGACTGGGTATGAAAACGAAATATGTATCTATTTAGTCCACCTGATAAATAAAAAAAGTCTCGTATTTTTTCTTTTATCAAATCAATGAAAAATGACAAAAGCGCTTTAAAGTTTCGAAAGGCGCTTGTGACGTCACTTGTGGGTAAAAATTGTAGCAACAAGTGACGTCACGCGAAATTTCCATTAACTGTATCTTCCTCATCGTTTGTTTAATTAAAATAAGAAAAAAATCCAATACTTTTTTAATATCTATGTAATGTGTAAATAAAAAAAAATAGTCCGATACCTCATTATTACCTTTGATAACCAACATGCAGTATCCGTATTTATGTTATGATTATCCGAAGTTATATCACAGAATACATCTAGTCTGTTACAGTAACATTTGCCATTCTAGCGATCTGTATCCGAGGGCTGTCGGAAGTCGGTAGGGGATGAGTCGTGGAGGCGATCGTCTTTTGGCCGGTGTCGGCGCTTCAGTGCTCCGTCATATGGCCCCGGGGCCGCACGTATATCGAGCCCGTCTCGCAACGCAACGCACGCGGTAGAAAGTAGCGCGAAACTCGTTCCTTACTAAAGTAATTTTATTTTGTGTTTTATGTATAAAACATTAGTGTTTTTTTGTTTTGGAAATAAATAATTAATTGGAATTTTTAGGTAAAAAAATATGAACATTTATATTTATATATTTTACAGTAAAAAGAAAAACATTTATATTAATTGAATTATTTGCAAAAAAATAAGTTTCAAACAAAATAGTGCGCAAAAAAAGGAACAAAAAATTTAAAAAATGTGATAAAATATAATTTTCTTACTTATTCTTCAGACAGATCACGCGAATAAATCAATAGTGGAATGTTATTACAACGTATTAATTAGTTTTGCATGTTGATGTTACTTTAAAGAATTTATGGCATAATTATAAACACGATATAATTTCTCTACTCTTAAGAAATTGAAGCACACAGACCTATAAAGGTATATAGAGTTTAAAAATAATTCCTTGTTAATTAATTCTACTGAGATATCTAAATTGTACTACCTACTTTAGTATAATTAATAACATAATTTAATATCATTTATTAAAAACAAAGATTCATAGAAACAATACATTTCTGTTTGTGATTGTCGTTAATGTAGCAAGAGAAGCGAGTGGCTGCGCCGGCGCATCTCACGCATTCACTTTCTCCCAATGAATGTGATCGTAGCCGAAATGATATTAGATACCATCAATTAATATTGAAATCTGATTGTCTTCGCTCCAAATTAGATTGTATCGTGACCACTCACTTTAAACAATACTATGGTGATTTAAACTAAACTGCAATAGTTTAGTATTTTATCGTAGTAGCATCGTAGTGTTTAATTGTCATTTTAATTTTTAAAGGTAACCTTTAGGTTAACATTTCATTTTATCCTTGGTTGAAAGCGTCGCTACTATTGCTAAATGAAAAAAAAAAAATTGCGCTCAGACAAGAATATAAAATAAAAAAAAATAATAGATATTTTGCCTCTTTTTAAGACTAACCTTTTTCTTACAGACTTAATCTTTGAAGAATCATTTAGTGTCGCCAGTAGTGCAGGCTCACTAGACCGTGTAAAGTTAAATGAACACCTAAGGGTTTCAGTGGCCCAGTGTGGACACAGTGGTTCAAATAAACTTTAGAGATACAAGTACCGTGGACATTCCGGAACAACACATAAGATTAAGTGAAAGTTCGTAATTTCCTATATTTGTGTGGGAGAGGCCGAGTTAAAGTGTAAAGACAAAGAAGAGCTAAGGAACAATGGACCACCTGTTCCGGCAAAGACGGATTAGTGTGCCTAAGAGGTAAGCACTTTCATGAGCCACTTCATAATTATAGTATTCAAGTCTTAGCAATCTCATTGTTCTAAAAAAAAGTCCCCACATAATGTCATTTATTCAGTGTATACAACACTGTATTATCGCAATGCTACTGCACATAACAAGCGCCGAAAAGTATCTACTTATCTCGGGACTCGCGGTTGATTTCTATCCTGATACGGACGACTGCCAATGTTAATTGCATTTTGTACGGAAGAAATGAATGATGGGGATAAAATATCGATTAATTCGAAATTTGATTCGATTGTCGAATCGATTAAAGTCGGAGATGTAAACACCGATTTCCACGGCGGGTGAATGACATGAGCCGACAGTCACAGTGGAGGCGGCGGTGTGCGCTTTTTGTCAACTGTATCGCGAGCATTGTTGCTGGGAGCTGACAATGGTGCGTTGACTCCGCAGCTAACGTACTTATCTACCATCTAATGTTCTTATATGGTAAATATCTTTGTGTATGTGGAATAATGTTTAACTTGACAAAAGCAAGCGTGGTAATTTTCAGCTTAATATGAGCAGTTATATTGTGATAACCTTGTGAGAGAAACATAATTTTAATTTAGAATTACAGTGCATTAACATTAAGATACATTAATTAGGTACTACTTTACAAATTTAAAACAAATAAATAGTTGCTCCAGAAAGATGTTTTCCGCGATTTATCCTAAATCCACTAACGCAGTAAACCTAATCCGTTGCCACTACGATAATATGCCATCAAATAATGTAAATTTAAATGTCTCGAAAATATATTATCATAGTTCAATGCTGCTTTGAGTTTCGTAACAAGAGTTTGTTTACTCGGATTACCTTTTAATACTAGGTAAAGCCACGTTTTTTACTTATGTTTACCTATTACCTACTCTATACTATTAATAATATAATAAAGTTAAAGAGTTTTTTGTTTGAACGCGCTAATCTCCAGATTACCAATCGGATAAAAAAAATGCATTAGGTAGCTTAATTCTCGAGGAAGGTTATACGCTATTTAACATGGCATTACTTTATTGAGAGAAAAACAAGGCGGGTCAAACCGCGGGGCATAGCTATATATAGATATATTATATATACATATATAAAATATGTCGTGTTTTGAGATAAGATGAATAAGAGTATAAAATATTTTTGTTTTTGCAGTGTAAACACTTATTTCTTATATTTTTAATATTTACACTATAACGCATGCGAAGCAAATATCTGTAGTCTCGGGTTGGAGTCCTGTCTTAGGTTAAAATATTTTTATACTATTTGTATTTAATTAAAAATCTTCCTATGTTTATCGGAAAGTTTAACTAACTCAGATTTATTATAATCGAGG
This sequence comes from Diachrysia chrysitis, assembly GCA_932294365.1. NCBI lineage: Eukaryota > Metazoa > Arthropoda > Insecta > Lepidoptera > Noctuidae > Diachrysia > Diachrysia chrysitis. The sequence continues at coordinate 8,045,943 of OW028653.1, forward strand.
AACGCGGTTGTTCCAAGGAAACCCTTAGTGCTTCCCGCACATTAATGCGGTCTTTAAACTCAATATGCATGTGGCTATGAGCCAACATGTTTCTCGAGGCTTCAGTCGTTAGAGATCTGAACACCCAATTAAGTTTCACACATCCTTAGAAACACCTTTTTTTTTTTTTTTTTTTTTTTTTTTTTTTTTTTTTTTTTTTTTTTTTTTTTTGATTACGGGGTGAAAAGCTAATGACTTCGACCCACGCCAAGGGCACGGCGTGGGGATATGTCGGACTCGCACCGACCAAAAACACCCCGGTCCCGTCCTTGCCTTAGCCAGAGCCGCGGGATCGCTTGTGCATTCTCAGCGCAGCTCCGGCAATCCTCCTTAGAAACACCTACTGTCGTAAGATTTCGTATGTACAGTTGACCGTAGGTACAGTAGTGGTAACTCCCTAGATTTCTCGAAAACTGTCATTATACTAGCAATGTTTTTTCAATAAATGATAAATTTTATTTAAATAAAAATTGGAAAGGACAGACTCTTGCATGATACCTGTAGAAGGGCGCAACGTTGAGAACCAAAATCTAAATAAATGGCGATAGAATCCGTTTAAAAAGTAGTTTTATTTTAATGTCTAACATTCGCGTAAAGAAAGCAATATGATAAATTTTAATTTATTAGATCCCTTAAGTAAAGGAAGGGAAGCTTAAAAAAACTGATCGAATATTCTGTACTAATGACGACAGCACCCATATCACCTACACATAGGTAATTTAATCTCCATAATATTTTATCAGTAAATAAAAGGTATTTTTACAACATCAGCGGTAGCAATCTAGTCTTACTATAAACTTTATGCGTGTATTATTTTCCCAGGTTATAAATGTTTTTACAACATGAGTATACAGCGGTCCCTATACAGGGTGTCCCGATGCTCCGTTCAGAAGATATTTCCATATGATATATGTTTTTATTCAAACAAACTGTGTTATTATGCAAACCCGAGTACGTCCTATTGAATTATTTATTCATTGTGTTTTCTTGTAAAGGGCATAGATAATAGTTTTCTTGTTCTTTTTGTGTTATTGTACTGTCAAGGTTTTATGTTGTCGTTCATAGTTTATGATACGTAATTCCATGTTGTATACATTCATAAAGGATATAAAAATATTTTTAAGTTAGTTTTCTTAAAACTCAGTTAGGAACAAGCATTAAATATTCTGTCATTCTATGATTCTATCGTCATTGGATATCAAAATTATTTTTGGGCAATTTATGTTCCAAACTTTTATGTAAAACTTTTCGCCATTTGGCCTAATGCCAGCAGCTGGCAATAACTCAGGATTGATAGAGCTGTCAAATTGGCACGTCGGGAAAGTAATTAAACAGGTATTACGTACATGTCTGAAGTGCGAAAAAGCTTTCAGTTTTAAACGAGATTTGAAGTTTGGAGACACTTTTGGCATATTTCATCCTTCCCGACCAAAGAACATTTACGTTTACAAGCTTTAACACCTGCTATCCGTTCAGATTTATGGAGAATAGGTTTTCTTTTTTTATTGCTGTCATATTGCGTATGTTTAGCAATAAACAAACGGCAGTGGCGCTTACATACAACGAGTAATAACTCGTCATAACGTATGCACGTTTACAATCGATCCCCTGGCTATTAATAGGTTAGAATATTCATAAGCCATTACAATAGTAAGGCTATGACTACCATATTGATCGATTAGCCTCCATTCGTATTTCTTTCTCGACTAGAAATATTTCTTAGAACAGACATGCATGAGAGGAGATGGCGCCGCTTTGTAAAAAATAAAGAAAGTGTGTCTGATTGTTACATCATAACAACTAAACTACTCAAGCGGGTTTATAAAAAAATGTTAGAAAGGTAGCATAGGATCTAGAGGTCTTAAAACGTTGCTGTGGAAAATTAAGCAGTGTTGATAAGCCCCCCTAAACAAGTGTCATTTCGACAAGCGATAACGCTGATGGAATCGTTCAAATGTATGCAAGTGACAAGTCCAAGTCACGTGACTTATCGAAACAAACTGTCATTCCCATACATTTACTGTCATTTAAGCGATTTCTACAATCGTTATCACTTAGAGTATAAATAGACAAGCGTATAGCGCGCGCATCGCTAGTAGCCCCTTGTGCCGAGCGTAACCAAATTTTTATCTGTGAGTACTTCGCGCGTTTACTCATTTATGTGATTTTACGGGCGACGACAGAGGTTTATACGAAAATATCGATGGTTCCAATATTATTACTGTGTTTTGACACAAATTTTACGATTTTACTTGTTCCTACTAGTGCTTACAGTTCAGACTTGTTAGACGCACTCTTACTCTCTCTACTTTACTTATTTTTACTCAAAGCATTAAGAACTGGCTGACCTATATTAAACTGTAGAGCAGCAACGACGTAGGAATAAGTCGTGTGATCACCTTGCTTACGTATGTATTTATCAGTTATAGACTTTTGAAGTCAATCATCCCGAATTATAATGTTCTGTCTTCAATTAAATACCGGCCTTTAAATATCCAACTGCTGGGCACAAGCCTGGCGATGCGGGTTGACGATTTCAGATTCTAATTTTTGGAATCCTGATTTCCTTACGATGTTTTCTTTCACCGACTGTAAAAGGAAGTACATATAACTTTGATAAAGTCACATTGACTTCAACTGAATGATTGAATTCCGGTACTGCATTTGTTCTTTATAAGATCGTCACATCACTAAAGGTTAATAACAAAGCTAGTATTAGGTAGTTCCTATAGCAACAATTACTTTAATCATTGACATCCGTAGAGTGATTTCTTTGACATTCTGTAAATGTTCCTCATTTCTTTTCTCAGCGGATTCCTGTTATAAGTGATTGTGTGTAAAGACTGTCAACAAACAGTTTCTGTTTTCTTCGAACTATACGGAAGTTAATTACCGTTGTCGAGTAGTTTTCGCGTTTACTTTTTATATAAGTTTAAACTGTTGCGTCGTATGTCGAGTCGAGTTGACGGAAGTGTTACAGACTAATGGATCAAGATGCATGCCATTCAATTGGACTATATACAAACTATATACATATCTATGTACATATATCATCATTATCTTCAGCCCTGTATAACCCACTGCTGGGCCTAAGCCTCCCTTTGTTCATGCCTCTCTCCTCTGTCTCTTGCCAGTTTAAGCTTAAGACATAACACTTAGGAAAAGACTTGTCAAGTGTTTTTCTCGTGCAATATATGTGCAATGTATGAACTAAAAATATATGGTTTAAAAGTTGAAATTAAAATTAGAGAGGTGTTTTTGTAGTACTTATCATCAAGACAGATACCTAAGTAAAATGGAAGTGTCTGTTTGTAATGTCAATTTTTTTAATGCTCTGCAGCTATTTGCTATTTATTATGTATATGCCTGGTTTTTATACATACCAGCTTTAATTTTTTTGTCTGTCTACCATCTGTTTGTTCCGGCTAATCTTTAAAGAAGCTGATCAGATTTTGTTCAGATTATACTAGACTAGCCGAAATTACGTATGGTTTCGAAAAAACAAAAATTCGACAAAATTAGGGACAAATTCCGATTGATAAAATTGTATCTTACAGGAAAGGGAAGAACGCGAGTGAAACCGCGGGGTTCAGCTATTTATCAAAAAGGATGTAAATGTATTAGTTCTCTTCGCAGTAGGTATTTAGCTATGAATATTTCCTTTGCCTCAAGTAAGAGCTAAGGCTTTGATTTACTGCGACGATAACGTGTTGGAAATCAGCGATGGCAATAAAACTGATTATTAGTAGTATGAGTGCTTTGCGTCGCTTTTGTAACATGGCTTCGATAACCTGGACTTACAGAATTTACTGCTGAACTTATAACTGCGGTTTTATGTAAGTCTGAGGTCAGTCGGTCAGGTTTATGTAGATTTATCATCGATAAAAGGCATAAGACTCCTCAGTTTACTGAGTGTTCTATGTATAGTACGTATTCCTAATATTACCCACATTCAAGACACTACATTGATTTTGGTCTATATCTTTTTTATCTGTATTTGTCAAAACTACCTCTTTTTTACCAACTTATTAGTTTGCTGATAAGTCAAAGAAAGAATAGTATTTATTTGGAATTTAACTTATTTTGTTAAACAAATTTTGTTAAAAATGCATACCTATTATTTATTAAAATTATAATGTACACCGTGCAGTTACTAAAATTAATTAGTTCCGAGTACATATGTTTAGAAGTCTTTATATTTAAATAGGTCTTTACTGTTAACCTGGATAAACTAGCAATTATAGTGTAATAAATTTATTTATGACCTATTTTGCTTACCGCACTTGGTTTATAGCACAAACTTTACGTGCGTAAATCTATTTATACGACGCAGCGTTGGAGAAAATACAGTTTACCCCCGTTCATATCAACTTTCGCATTCGGAATAAAGATTAATAGTATTTCATGAGAGTCATGTACCCATGTATCTTAGCAACAATAAGCGTCAATCAGACAAATATTTCTCATCTAGAAATTGTGTTCTGCTCCAGTTGCAGTTGCCATCGCGGCATCGTCGCGAAACGGCTGTTGTCGTCGCAAGCGCATTGCGCTTTGTGAGTGCAGAAGAATTCACTTAATTACAATGACCTTAATTACCTGCTATTAATACTCAATGTGTTTTAACGAGAACGTGGCAGTCTTATTTGTTTCATCACACTTTCTAAGAATTTCTTGATAAGTACTTTAACTAATTACTTTTGAATAGAGGGTTTTATCTAAGCCTTTAAGTTACTTGTATACTAGTGAGAAAAACAATGAAAATTAATAAAGAAAACATCATGCTTTTATGTTTGAATTGAAGTTGAATATATAACATATATTTTAAATGTTTATTTTATATAGTAAAAAAGTTTACTAGTTTTAGTAAGTCGCTTAACAAGAAACGTCAAAAATCTTAAAATATAGTAAATTATTTATTAAATTTTATATTATTAATAAAGCACTGAATATTTATAGATATTAAATTTTAATAATTATTCCATTTAATTAATCTTAATGTCAATTGACCTACATATTATTACAATGTTTGGGTTCTAAACAATCACGTGAAGAATGTGTTTCACTTGTTATTCTGCGCAAGCCAGTCGGAATTAATTGAGGGAAGCAGGTGACTACTGCATACTCCGACATGAATAAGTTATGACATTACACAGACACCAGCAGAACAGTACTCTGCGTCGTGTGGCTGATATCAAGCTCGGACATTACTATGTAACATTCTCTTATTTACATAATGATAGCCAGTTTTTCATAGTTAGATCTTCGCTGGAGCATATTTCTACTTATCCCTTCCCTCCTAGATAAGTGGCATTGCGATAGGCGTTAACGAAGATTGAAATCGCTTAAATGACATTAAATGTATGGAAATGACATTTAATTTCGATAAGTCACGTGACTTTGAGTTGTCACTTCCAAACATTACGAACGATTCGATCAGCAAAACGAAGAAATTTCTACCGTCCATAAGCAAAACGAATCGCTGAATTGAGTTGAATATAGAAACTGGCCATCAATAAGATGATATTTGCCAAATAACCTTTTTGCAGGGCTGTAGTGCAAAACGTTTGATTTTTTTTCATCAGACTGAATGCTTTCGGAAATGTTTTAAAGCTAACGGTGCTAATACGGACTAACATGCTGCTACTTAGGTCATATACGTTAACCTTAACCGTTTATAATTTCCGAATTGTCACAAGATGTGTATACTAAACTATGTTTTCTTTAAATTTAGTTCAAAGAAACATGTACATGTGTGGTAGTTAAGTGAGAGAAATCGGGCACTAGGTCCGTGAGGATGCAATCAAAGTTGTCGAGTGTCGCGCCGCCGTCGTTCCGCTCTCTGCCCGGAACGGGAACACTCCGCGACTCTTCACACACCGCTGTCCACGAAAACAAACTTACATCAGCACTTTCACCGAACAAATATGATATAATATTACTAAGTTCAGAGAAATTACAAATCTAAGCGTCCAAAGTTTTCTAATAACTCCATAGCGAATACACTCGTCAGTCTCGTCACGCTGATGATGATCAACATTGTAATTACGTATTCATCGGCAATTCTCCTCGTTCTATTGGTTTCCCTGAGATAATTGTTGTATTGAGTCGGTTATTTGTTGTGCAATTTCTGCGCCCTCATTACAGTTCAAGCGCACAGAAAAAAAAAAATCAGCATTCAGAGCAATTTTAGTGAGCTCATTATAATTCTTGTCCATTGTTGCGGTGGTCGGCAGAGCTGTTACACAAGGTCTAGGTCGTTGTTCGCTGAACAGTTATTGAGTCAACGCTTCACTTCCTACCCTCGCTGCATCCCGCATCGGAAAGTAATTCTTCAATAATAATTAATAGGCAGCTGCCACGCCGACGTGACCACGTGTAACAGTTTCATGTACAAGTAGCTTGCAAATACATATTAAATGCATATTAGCCGGTGTACTGAGCTGTCTCGGTAGGTAACAAGCTACAACTGTAAGCAGTTCCTACGTAACGCATTATACAGTTAAAGTAATGGCTTCTAAAACACATTACTCTATTCACATGGCAAAGTGTTGAGTGATTTTGACGAATTCAATTATTTTTGTAAGGTTTTCAAGGAAACTGTGATTGCTTCTACCACAACGCATCTTGGTAAATCGCAAGTGCTGGCATTGTATTGTGTATTCTTTGTATTACACATTAAGCGATGTAACAAGGATCGTTCCTTTGTATTGAGTTCAGCAATGCGAAACTTTGAAATCTATTCATGTCTGCATAATGTCGTTACAAGTGGAGGCAACTTAACTACACCGCACACAAAAGAATTCAACTTCGAAGTATCTACACGTACAATCACCTACATAAGAAAGTTTTAGGCTATTTTGTTTTATTTGAAATTTAAATTCTAACGCACATAATGGACGTTTTGTAAAGAAACATACGTGATCTGCGTTCGTAAATTAAGCGCCGAACAGTTAGATAATTTGTTCGGGGTCAGTTCATGAATGGAGTTTTTGTTACCTTATAGAGTTACCGTTCCATATTCGTTCGGTATCCATCGTTTACGCCGTCCGTTTGCGAGTAATCGTCTTATGTTTGTGTGAAACTCGGCTAATAGGTCGGCAACAATGTGCTTCCGTACGGCAAGAGTAAATTACTCACTGATACAGACGGATCGAATCCAATCGGAATTAAAAATCACACAGAAAGTAATGACTTTGTATTGGCGTTTATTTAAATGGGCGTCATTGTCGTTAATGACGGTTCGAGTGTCTGAATGTGGTGAATATTCGGCGCGCGTGCGCAAAGGGGCCGGGTTTACAAGTGTGGCACCAGGACAAACGCACTCTTGCGAAGAAAGTTTTGACATTTAATTGCATTTATGTGAGATTTTTTAAACACTTAAATGTGCAAAGCTTACGCCTTTAAGCTGGTTTAAAAGCCAGAATTATTTGTCTGTGTCATATAATTTCTACAATGATTCAGTAAATAATACGGTGATGTTATGTTCACATACATGTGGGAGATTGATAAAATTAAATTTCTCTTAGTTGCAGAGAACGAGTTATAGGAGGCGTTGAATCTGATGTGGACTTAATAAATGTCAATATGACCATTGTAAGACTTACTTTACTGAGCAACGCAGTAAACACTAATAGCTCTCTCTTAAACAGCAATCAGATTCCTCTTAAATGTAAACACGTGTATTACAAGCTTGATATTTTAATATGTTATATTTTTGTTACCTCAAGAACAACAATATAATAGCCTGTTGGTCTAGTGGTTAGTGACCCTGACTAAACTGCTAAACCGGAGGTCGTGGGTTCGATTACCACCCAGGACGAATCTTTGTGTGATGAGCACGATCATTTGTTCTGTGTCTGGGTGTAATTTATCTATAATATGTATGTATTTAGAAATATATAAGTATGTTTATCAGTTGTCTGGTTGCTATAGCACAAGCTCTGTCTAGTTTGGGATCAGATGACCGTGTGTGAGATGTCCCAAGATAATAACTTGGTTGTATCACATACACTTTTTTTTAAATAAATGGATCCACAGTATTTAGTGAATAAAATCCCTGAGGTACACTTTTTTTTAAATAAATGGACCCGGAGTATTTGAATTGGGGTCTTTACAAACATTCAAATTACGTACAAAAAAAAACCACCCAGACTTGGAACAAGCAGTTGTGGAACACACGTATGTTTGTCGCATGCGGGGAACGAACCTGCAGCACATCGCGCATAGTAGTAATTGGCGTGGTGACTATATCACTCGGCTATCCGTGCAGTCACAATGATGCAGTATCAACAGTAGTTTAGAAAATGCAGGTCAATAGGAAATGACGAACAATCGACAGGTAAGCATGTGCTTGGCGGATGATTCGGCCTTTCCCTTCGATATCTCGTAAGCATCACACGTTTCCGTTATTTTGTAGATTCGAGTGTTCTTTTAACCAATACATCCGTTTGTAGCCCTTCTATGTAAACATGGAGGCTAGATATCTTTGATTATTTATTTATATATCTGTTGAAATCTTCGTGCTATTTTGGTACTTGAAAGTACAAGAATTGTACATGAAATAACAACAAAATTAAATAAACACAAGACTAACAGCCTATTATAAACGCAACACAGGCTTGTTTTTATACAGAGAAGGAATAAATTTTGTTACCCACAGAGGTTACTGCAACTGCAACTGCAACTTTAAAATGAAATGAAAATGAAGCTTTAAATTTTTCATATCGTTTCGCATCTGTCAAATGAAATAAAAACATTTATTCTGTAACTAGGATAATATTGTCACTTTAAATATGTTTCGTTGTGCTCATTGGAGTCGACATTTCCTTACTGGCTACCCTGAAAAGAAATGTCAAAACAAACTCAGGAGACACAGCCTCGTTTAAATCCAGACAATTGTCGTGATTTAATATTGTGAAAATAAATGCAGGGTTTGATCATGTATTTTCTATAGCTTGTGTATACCAATACTCCTCCAATAGGCCTTTACGAAATCCATACAATGAGAAAGTACTTAATGAGCTTTTACTAACAACTTCTAAAACCAACATTTAATAACATCATTTGCCTTAGTATGAATGACAAATAGCAATAAAGAGCCATCTTGTTCTGCTCAATCAGGCTAATATGACAGCTCACGCATGCGCACTCGTATTCATTTCACGCGAATACTTTCTGTAACTCAAGATGGTGAACAATAGCGTCCTACGATACGGAGACGTTTCAGAAAGTGACCCGATTTACTTAACGACTAAATTATATTATTTACTTATTTATTTTTAGATATTATATTTGATAGAAATCTTTTCTGAATAATCTTTTAATCTAAAACAAAGTTGTAAATAAAAGACAGTCGGTAGAACTAGGTCAGGAAACTTTCCGTGAAAGTAAGCATCTCGGTTATCACGGATTCGAATAAAAGAAATATACATTAATGTATATTTATTTTGTTTGACGACCTCCGTGGTCGAGTGGCGTACACACCGGTTTTCAAGGTGTCGCCAGCTCTGAGGTCCCGGGTTCGATCCCCGGCCGGGTCAATGTAGAAAACTTTTCTACATTGTCCCGGGTCTGGGTGTTTGTGGTACCTTCGATCCATAGCACAAGTGCTTTAGCTACTTACTTTGGGTTCAGAGCAATGTGTGTGATGTTGTCCACATTTATTTATTTTATTTCCTTTGCCGATTCTATACAAGTACGAGTATAAAGTTAAATTAATGCAATGAATATGCAGTTTTTCTTCGTAAATAATTAGATATGGTACTTGGACATACTGTCAATACAACTATTCAGTTGAACTTTCTACGGAAAAGTGTCAGTTTTCAATTTTGAATTTTCCATATTTTAACTGTTTAAATAAAACTTACGTTTAAGTAATAATTACTTAGGTACTTATTGCAATTCAAAATTAAGAAAAACACTAGAAACCTTTAAACCACTTCGTTTTTTAGATGTTGAAAATAGGCATAATAGACATATCAAAGAGGATTTTAAGCATAATTTTTCTTTATGTTAATATTAGCGGTGCTCTGCGGTTTAACCTGCGCTACCGGTTGCCGCTAGACACCTTGTTTTTTACTTTTTCCAATATTATGATAATTATCTGCTATTCGCGGTGGAGAGGAACTCAACAAATCAAATATCATGAAAATCTGTCACGTTTTTTCTGTAATAAATGGCGTAACTAACCGGACTTTGTTTATATATATAGAAGAGAGAAGATTTAAACGTGATTATTCAACCGTACACCACAACATTGACGACAGTCCACGGTATCCTCGTAAGCAACATAATTTAAAGCTTAAATTTCGGTTCTTTCAGTTATAAACACACGAAATGTATGGGCGAAACGACAACTGAACAGTGAATTGGTGTAAAGGGCCGTGGGAATTGTTGGTTATACGGTGACCTTGAACTCGACGGTGTAGCCCGTTTGACGGCCATGATGGCGCGGGTCAGACGAGGTGACAACTGTTTATACGTATAACGTTTCACTTTGTGTGACGTCAGTGTAATGTTTAATCGTTGTTGTCACTTTTACCTGTTTTTTTTTATTGAGGACGAGTACGTTAGCCAACAACAAGCCAGGAATTTTCTTGTGTTAAAGTGATGTGGGTATGAGTAAATACTATTGAGAAACTAATATTTACATGTTCCTTGCAGACTCGTCTCCGGGCCTTTTATCAATTTAGTCACAAATACATATAATTTCTCGAACTTCATAAGACATGAAAAGGTTTATAAAGTTTGTTATTTATTTTATCTTGTATTTCCGAAAACAGAAAGGTATTTTTTTTTTATTTAACAATTTTTGATATACAATATGAAAGTGGGAACAGCATTAGATATAGATATCGAGGGACAAAGGAACTGCTTATTACAATAATGACTTCTTCTGTCGCAATATTGTATGTAACGGCAGCTAGCACTGTGTAATTCGTATAACGTTAAAACATACATTAAAAAACATGTATATCTAATTAAACGTCACACAAAACACAAATAAAATTAATCCCAAATAATCTAAGTCAATTTATACCTATGGCTTTTTGCCAAACAAACATCTATCAGTTCACTATCCGTACGTACTCCATAAGAACGCACTATACAATTATTCCACTGCAGTTGTTAGGTAACAAAACATTAGACTACACTGAAGTTAAACAATAAAGCTACTAATTATAAATGTAATCGCTCTCAAAACTTCCGCAATCGCAACGAAGAACGCAACCAACAAATGTAATTCATAAAACAAATGCGCTTCTTAATATCATTTAAGTTGATAAACAAATTTTACGATTCCATTTGCGAATTATAATGTACCATTACACAATTTGTACAAACATTTGTTTTTGTGATATTGCCTCTTATCAGAAATGCACTTTTACTTAGCTTTGAATCACAATTTTAATTACCTATTATTATTATTAAAAAAAAATGTATTAACTACTATTTAATTATTCATTACCTGCATCATATTCGCTAGTACTATGTGTTCATGTTATGAATGTATGTTTCAATTAGTATCTGTTATTATGAATCAGTTTGGTGTTAAGACAGGAGTCGTTCGTAAGACACAGGCTGTACTCTGTATCCCGTAACCGTAGCGTGACTATAAACAAACGTATCTTCGTTATCTCCGCAGCGGACGTGTCACGCTACCGTCGATCTTATAACAGTGACATATATCTACGATGACACTGCAATACAATGGCATTCTGCGGAAACCGCAGTCAAGCGTTGCGATAGCAAACAGATGCAATTTTATCCCTAGTGCCTTAAATTATAAGGTTCATTTTCGCAAACCAGGACGAAATTAGATGTCTCTGTATAAACCGCAAGCTACTAAGGCCTTATTTCGCGTGAGTTCCTCGAGCCCTAGTTTTTAAACATTGCTCTTAGCATTGTTTAGTATGTAATTATAGTTTGTTTCACATGATATTTAGTTCCAGCGGAAATTGTGATTTAATACCTAAGGTGTAAAGTCTCTATTTGAATGGACGGGTGTGAATCAGAGCGTACCGTGCGTGTTCGAGGTGCAACGGAAGGTTGCATTGTAGGATAATCCAATTAAGAAACCAGTTGACAAAAACACGCCGTTATAACGTATTAACGTGTACCGTAGGTACACGTATTTGTCGTTACATTTCTTAATGGCTAATATTTCATTAAAACGTTCCCAGGGAGTAAGACTTAAGTGTTTTTGACTTGTTACACTTACACTTTCGATATGTTTATATAAAACAAAGTCGGGTAAGTTACACAATTTATAATTCTAAAACGGGTGTACCGATCTTCATAATCTTTTCATGATTTGTTGGATTCGTCTTCACCTCAAATATCAAAATAACTAAAAAAAAAACACGAAATAAATATTTATGTCATAACAGGAACGCGGAATCTTTAAGCGCGTGAAACCGCGGGGCAACTCTAGTAGATCATAAAACATTTTAAGTTCTAGCTTTTTACAATCTCATTATATATAATAATTTTATTGTTACCTTAATATCTCCATTTCCTTATTATTTATGTATTAATTTTCTTAAAATAGTAAAATCAGGACAACGCAGATTCAACTCTAAAAACAAGAACAAACTAAAATATTATTGTTCATATTTAATTTTGTTGAATACAACTAAATACACCATTAATAAATAACTATTTCGAGAGCGAAATTGCCTCATACCGAAGAGACTATTTTTTCATATTTCCTTTCATTCACCTCCTGAGAAAACGCGTTGAAGTCTTTTGAATGCAACGTCAACGTCCTCAGTACAAAATTTTGTAACCAACATTTGCATATATTTTCACAACAGTACATTGTAAATTGAATTGAATTCAAATGCTTGTTACATTAATTAATGCTTGGTTTAGATAGCTTTACCTGTCGGCTGTCGAAGGCTAAGATCTTGAGTTGTTCATGGATATTCCTTACGTGCCTCCATTGTTTCTGGAGTTACAGTTTCAAAGCTGATTAATGTTACCATATGAAAATTTATGACTGTAGCTGTGAATTTGCGTTTAGTTCAGTTAGTCGGGAAGGTTAAATGTTAGGCTTTGTTTGTTGTACTTGAACTATACCTATGTGAAGAGCCTTATGGTAGAAACTGTACATGTGGTTCGTGTATGGTCAACATTTTCGTGTATAATGTAAATGAATGTACCTATAACGATACAGAATATGTATTAAAGGAAGTTAATCATATTCTTCATTTAAAAATGTCTTTCTGCCAACACACATATTTTTTTTGTTAGTTTATATTTTTTTAAAAGGATTTTTTATTTATTTAACGATTAATTTTGAAAAAAAGTGAGATTGTTAAGCATCTACAATATGTTAATAGCCCTTTTTTGGTATATGTTTTAAAAATACATTTTATTTATTTAACAAAAACTCTCATATTGTAATAACCGATGAATATCTAATGAATACTTTTGTTTATCATTGAAACTTTCGCATGCATTAAAGCAATGCAGCAATAGACATTTTTTCATAGAAGTGATACTCTCACGTTGATAATTATATTAACAAGATATGTTATCTATCTATTAGTTACTGTTAATTACGACTCATTAGACATTATAATTACATTGAAAATTGCTTACTACTTGACATTGACATTCAATATGAAATCTCAAGGAAATGTTTATTATTACATTCGGATTCGCTGGAAGTGTCAAGTAGTTACAATAGTGGTAATGATTTAATGAATCCTAGGACACACTAGGGAGCTAAATGGTTCGCAACATGACGCGGAACGCTCAAATTTCCGTGTTGCCCAGAGACCAGCAGCATGCTTTGCAACATTTTACGTGACGCGGGACATGCTGCTTGCTTCTGTTCCTAGAGCGAGCACATCTCTTAGGAATTTCAATGTGTTGCTTAGGGCCATGTTTCGCAACATGTTGCTCCATTTACCCCCTAGTGTGTCAAACGCTTATTTGACTGGCCTGTTGGTCTAGTGCAGGGGTTCCCAAACTTATTTTGTCTACTGCCCACTTTGAGAATAAATTATTCTTTAGCTCCCCCATATTTTCACCAACTTAAAAACCACTATAACTTCGAATTAAATTAATTATTGTGAGCTATATTAGCGGAGATTTGATTTTTTTTCTGAGTCTCTTACCGCCCCCCTTTAGGCCTGCAGCGCCCACAAGGGGGCGTTATCGCCCACTTTGGGAAAGGCTGGTCTAGTGGTTAGTGACCCTGACTGCTAAACGGGAAGTCGTGGGGTTGATTCCCATCCAGGATAAATCTTTGGTCTGTGTTGATAAATGTTCATCAGGCATGATAATTTGTTCTGTGTTTTAGTGTAATTCATTTTTAATATGTATGAATTTAGACATATACAAGTATGTTTATCAGTTGTCAGGTTGCCATAATACAGGCTCTGTCTAGCTTGGGTTCAGATGGCCTCATGTGAGTGGTCCCAAGATATTACTATTATCGTTAAACAAAATTAAAGTGTTAATGATGTTGCAATTTATTTTTGTACCATATCCGAAATTAAACCACTTATCAATTGTTGCGCTTGTCAACCTGAATGTTATCATCATCGTTGATGTGGTACAGTAGCTGTCAATACAGGGCTAATGATGAATGATGTATCAGCTGTAGATAGGTGACTGCTCCGTGCTACATAAAAATTCTTTTTTCATACTTTAACAATAATTATAAAAAAAGCCGTAAAAAAACCATGTAAGGTTCTTTTTTGTTGATATAACTATTCCACGTTAAACACAGAATATTTCTGTTCTATGTCCTAAACGTGACTAGAGAGGAGTAACTCAAAGTTTAATTGACTGTTACGAGCGTAAGATTATCAATAAATGCCTTTTACCTTCACATAAAACATACAACCTTACTCCATTACGTAAGTTCGATACGCCCAATCAGGCTATAATAAACTTGGTATATGCAACGAAAATTAAACAACTTTTATTTATAATTGAATTTGCTATTGAAAGTTTTGTATGGAATATTCCGATTACTCAAGTTATATATTTATTTGATCAATTAGAAGCAAAAGTATTTATAAAGATTTCATCCCAAATCAATTATTACACATTGTATTCTTCGGTAATTAACCTTAGCTTTTTAAATCTTCTAACGCTTGCTTGGTGTTGTTTATTATATAATACTCCTTGTTTCATGGCACTTCATATAACTATAGAATTAAGAGTAACCATAATCCCCATTCATACAACAAAAAAGGTAATACAAATAATTGGTCCATCAAGGCTAATGTTAAATATTAATAGTACAGTAATTACAGATTACCTTGTAATCCTACGAATGGTTTGACTAATTGTGACAAATTACGTGTCATGTCATGTTTTGTTTTGAGTCAAACAAAAAACGTGTGACGGCCGACAGGCAGTACTTAACTGTATTTATATGTGTAGCGTTACGTTACTATATGTACTTGGATATATACAGAAAAATATAATCGATTCTTATTTTGAAAAAGATAATTACAACTAAGTACCTAAATCGTCGCAATTGACTGAAGGATACAAAATCCCTAAAATGCGAATATAATGTTTTAATGTAATGACTACGCCATGAAAATACAACAAAAGGTTCGTAATAACTTGATATCCACCTATAAATTTAAATGAAATCAAAACATGAATGGCAATGCTGCTGGCCTTTGAGAACACTTCTAGTGAACAGCGATGTGGACGAATTTTTTGATGTTTGACATTTTAGGTTTTACGTTATAATTAAATTCGATTTTTTTTGTGTATATATATAGTTAAGTCATGCTATTAGATTATCTTTTTCTGTGCCAAAAACTCACAATATATTAGGTTGATACGTTATTTATAAATAATTGTATATTTTTAAACATGAATAATTACGAAATACATATAAACTAATCGTGAATAAATTCTGAAACAAGGCATTGCATTCCCCTATTTAATAATAGACTATTCAGTTGTCATACACTCACACACATAGGAATACAACTCGGCTCAGTGATAAGATTAGCTTTATCCGTATCAGTGAGTCGGAACATTGACAGGATCCTGATAAAAGTACATAGGCTTGCAAATTAAATTCATGCTTATACTCTCATCCTATTTGCTCTCGTAATACTTATTCTTATACAGAGTGACGTTTTTGTCATCGTCCAAATTTTTCAGGGTGATAGTACCCGTAAAATTGAACAACAATGCAAAATCAATAGCTGATCGACTTTGTATAGATCCGATTTATTTTTCACATTTCGACCCATGTCAAAATTTTGTTGGATGTTGACTAAAATAACCCTGTATTTTCCTGCTCTAGGTACCTGACGTAAGCCTCTTTTGAAATTACTGGCGCAATTTATAAAGCTTAAGAAAAATAAAGGCACTGATTCGACCATATCGTGATACGAGACCATAAAAGCGACGAGGCAAATGCGACTCGCGCGATTTAAATTACTTAAAAATCACACAAAACGACCGCAATACATATAACAATAAATATTCATTAAGTCTCGTCTTAAAGTACAATTTGTAATGGACACTATAATAACATATTTAGTTTTGTCTAACATCTGACTAGTTAACGGTTGATTACAAAAAGGTGTTGTTGATCATGATGTCAGTTTCACAGTAATATTTTGACGGTTAATAATCGCGGAGGTGTTTGGTTTCGCGCGCTAATGTAACATGGACGCCTCATGTCAATGTCAGTCGATTGAGCAGAAAAAAGTGGCAAAAAATGTTAAGTAGTTACGACAGGAGTCAGTGCACCCTGTTGATAGCGAGAGAATTTGGAGTTCTTATTATGTACTCATCCGAGGCCCGTCCTATACCGCAGCACGAGGCTCGAAATGTATTTAAATATTTTCCTTGTTTCTTATATGTGACTTCAGTATATAGATATTATACACAAGACATGTTATCTTCATAGTTACAGACGCTGATCGCGCTGGTATATGTCAAAATTGTGTCAATTTGCACTAATCAATAGTTAAAAAAAAGGGATAAGCACGAAAGTAAAAGAGATAGCTATCATGGAAAACTTCCTAATTACGAGGTTTCCGAGTCCTCAAAATGCGAGCGCTAATAACATATCTGACTCATTTTTATGTATAATATCATTGCCTACAATATAAAAATAAACCTCGATAAAATCTGTTTCAAATAGTTGTATTTCAACTTACAACTTACACTGCAATTAAAGAAGAAAGAAAAAAAAAAAAAATTTATATATATAATTATATATTTTTGTCTATACTCTATTATATAATTTTCTTTAATTAAATTCTTTTTCATTACAATATTCAATAAACAAATACAGTGTTGATAATTTGAGCTGGCGTGTTAATTTTGGCTTCTAGTTTTCCTGATATTTATACCGTGTGAAAGAGATCTTTACAATTCTACCGATTCTAGTAATACTCTGGACGAGGCTAGCTATTTACGAGGTGAAATAAATTATTTCCTACAGTACAGCTCGTTAGAACCAACCATGTAAAATGCTGCACTTTTTTTGAATTCTCGAATTAGACAAGGATAAGAAATGTAAGTTTAACTATCACAATCAAACTGTTTCTTTTAACTTTCCTTTTATTGCACCACTGTGGTTTATTTGTATAATTAATGCTATCGTTGTACTCATAAATATTCGTTAAATCGTTAAAGCTTATTTCTATAACCATTTGAGAGAATCTTTGTTTAAATTCTCTCGCAAGTGAGGATTACAACCGCTAACGATTCGCGCATCTAATGAATAATAACTCTGCGCACTGCTCTACTGAACTGAAAGTAAATGTAAAAGAATCGTATATTCAAAATACAACAACACGCAAAGAGAAATAAATATCTTTTGAAAGTACAAGTGACAGTAAGCAAATTGAAAATTAAAAAAATATGACACGTAAATGATATATGTCTGACGAGACGCCATAAACGTCAGTAATATTAATAGGTTTTTGAACAGATTACATGCATATGATACTATAAATAATTGCGTATTTGACAACTATCGAATCATTTATTGATTACAAATTATTTTAGTAATAGTATTAAATTGAAGCAGAACTGCGAAATAACATTAAAAAATATACACGAATACTAAAGTTATAAGCTTTTAAAGTTAGTAGATGATGCATGTTCTATCTCGTTTTCGCAAAACGACGACTTTTACGGGGCAGCCCCAAATTAGTATGGAAAATTACCGAGGTGACGTCACCTGATGATGCTCTCTCTGCCTAATTAGCAATATTAAAATGCTTTTAAGTTGTTGAATGTGGAAGTAATTAATCTGCCGTTTTTACAACTCGAAATAGATTGTGATATTTGTCTTTAAATGAAATAAAAAGAGTCTTGTCAAATACCCAGAGCCGCCCTTATTAATGTTTTCGTAGCAAATAGAAAACATTTAACTGTGTACAGAGAATTGAAATACACACAAAAAAGGTAACTAAAGGGATAATAAATAGCCTTCACTTGCTGAAAGTACACCCCGGGCTCGTTCCAAGCAATGAAAATAACAAAAGTCAATCGTCTACCTGGAGGAAAAAAACACATAACATGAATAGCGTTGATTAATTTAAGCAGTTGCCGAAGTAATTGAGTGTGGCGGGATATGAAGATATCAGAGATGCGATCTACTTTTGATTGGATCCCGATTGACTATTAATTTGTTTGTGCCGAGCGCAACACCGAGCGAAAACGGCAAAAAAAAGCGTCAATATTTAATGTCGATTCATCATGTAAATGAACTGATAAACAATGAACGGGTTGAGGAGCTGGGATTGAAAATAAACCGTAGATAATCGCCTGATATACATATAATTAAGTTCTCAAATGACTGGCAATGAAGTGACAAGCCGATTAACGCAGATTAGATCCTGAGCGGTCAAGTTTCTGGTACGCTTCGATAGACGAGCGTGACTAATGTTTGAAAGCTTAGAAATATTCACTCTATAGAGGTATATGTTACGTTTTCCTATCTACTATTTTTTTTTGTCGTAGTGATACGCTAATGACTTCAACCCACGACAAAAGGCACAGGAATATATCGGACTTGCACGGACTAAAAATACCCGGGTTCCGTCCTTGCCCTTGCTGGAGCCGTGGGGTCGCTTACGCAAGCTCTGCGCGGCTTCAGAGATCTACTAACCTGCGATCAACACAAGAGAAATCCTAATATGATACAACAATGAACCGCTAAAACTTAATCTCGAAACAGGATGAACTAGTTAAAAGATTCTTTGTGAAAGTGAGTTATTATTATTAAACAGTAGCCTAGCGCCTTTTGTAACAGTTACTCATTAACATAATTATCATGTTTTAAAAAATGTAGTCTCCTTTTACATGTTTGCAACATTGTATAATCATCATAATTAGACGTATTAGTCTGCATCAAATTATCATTTAGTCATTTTATTACCTTCGTGGTCTAGATTAACTTTTAAAATTAGCATATCTTTCGAACTTTCCCGTAGCAAAGATGTAGTATAACATTTGTTTAATTGTTCCCTTCAGAACTAATACGAATTTATGCGCCTCTATTGGTGCATCGCATGGCTATAAATTGGTTCGTGGTTGCCAGTAGAATTAAAGTTATGCCCTAAAGCCATGATATTATTCTTCCGGACGGCGCATAGTTTGCATCTAACCCACAAACTATCTTATTACATTCAGATTCCTGCCAAGACATTCATGCTCACGTATGCCTCTTAGAGTAACCCGACAAACATTTTTCTTCGAAGAGAATTCCTGAGAAATCTTAAGAGATGATGTTACATACGATTTATCCCGTAATTTTATTTTAAATGCGCGTTGCTAAGAAACCGTTTACAATAATAACTGTCTAACTATGATGTTTAAATTTGGATTAGAAGATCATTTTGTGATATAATCTGCTTATTGTTTGTAAGTAGATTATAGCTGTTGATGTGTATGTTAGCACGGAATACGGTCTTTAGCCGAATTCCCTTCACGTGCCGGAGAAATCTAAAGGAAATGTAAATGCGTTATCATGAATCTAGATGACGAGGTGTGGCTAACATGACATTGAGTGTTACAAGTCATTCGAAATCAAACTTTTTATGCATTTCCTCCGATATGCTCCTAATTTAATATAACATAACTGTTTTCTAGCCATTTATTCACTAAGTAATGTAGAGTTCATGTCATTAGAATTAAGTAGCGGTTAACCGGTACTCAACCACATCAACTTGGATTTTTTGCACTCATAATAGTTTTTATTAGTCATATTTTCAATATGCTATAACAAACTTGTACCTATGGCATAAAGAGATCTTTTTTTAGATAAAGTTTTACTACAATAGTATTGTAATAATATTACATCTTGAAGGGTTAACGAGATCAGCGCACAGATTGGCAGAGCGTGAACTTAAACAATGTAACTTTTCACAAATTTAATACAATAGCAAAATTGTTCGTTAGAAATCATGTCACAACATCGTTACGTGCAGTCTTCTTTGTAGATATCAGCGAGTTAGGCCGCGCGCACATGGAGTGCAGAAGCATGAAGCAGTCGGTTTCGACTGCTTTAAGCTGCGATTGCATGGTGAACTATAGACTTTTATGGACAAGGACTATTTGAAGCAACACCCGTCAAAACAAAAAGCAAACGGGTGGGAAGCGCACGTGGCTCGCGACAGCGGTCGACGCTGTCCTGTAAGTTAATAGTAATTAACTACTGACTAACTACTCGAGCAGTTCGTGTACGGGCGGCCTTAGACAACAAGACCTGACAGGAATGATACTACATCATTCACTCATTCGTTCAATAATGTACAACAAAAGAGGTATTGTCCCGTGATCATGTCACTGCTGACACTAAATCGTGTCACGTCACACGCATCGACGCGAATTATCTAGATATTATCTGTCGTGTGTCACGCTAATATTATAGATAATGAAAGTGTAATTATAGCCTAACTATACTAACAATTATGCCTCGGTACAATACACGTTTAGAAATAAGACATGTAGGTATTATTATGGTGAGTATTACGATGCACCGTGGGTCACAGTAGGTATATCTTTAGTAATACTAGACCATAATTTACAGTAATTACATTTAATCTCAAAAAAGTATTTAAATATCATAACTCATGTGTTTATATAAGTTGAACTGCATTTTAATAAATTTTAACAAGAAATCTTTCTTTCGAATGTCGTAATTATAGTTGAAACTTAAAAAGTTTTATGTAACTACCCTCATAAGTTAATAGATACTCGTAGTTTAGTTTAGAAATCGATGTTTGTTAATTGCTAAGTTTTAAAACCACTTATAAAGTTAAATACAATAGTAAAATGAGGTGAATAAAAATGTTTGGGGCTGAATAGTCACAACTTTTGAAAAGGGTTTCAGTACGTAACATAAAAACTACTTTCATATATTTTTTTAATAGTTGAGGATCCTTATATTAAATACCTTTAATCTTAAAAATATAAATAAAATTACAATTCTCTATTCGAATACAATTCAAATAAAACTGCTTATGCAATTTGTCTAATCATCCACGAAATGTGTTTTCAGTGGTATTGAAAGTAAATAAAATTATTAATCGCATCAATTACGTAACTGTACTTTCTAAATCATCTGAAGTAATCTCAAAGAGTTCAATGGGCGTGTTAATAATGCACCGCTACATGTTATTGAAATACGGTGATGTCATGTGTTTTACCTCTTAACTCAAGATGATATGAAAAGTAAAAGTGGTTGGATTGGGCAGCGGTCTCAATAGAATAGATCATAAAGCTTGTTACGTGTTATCCCACGCCGTACGAAAGTGAGAGGATTACCTACTGATAAAATTCATGTGATCTGAGTCACATGATCGAAGCTGCAGATGGTTTTATGAGATTTTATTGCTGCCATTTTAGAAAGTTGCATCTTAGCGATTAGGGATTCTTTAGATTGTTTTCCTTGAGAATTTTAATAAGTAAAAATTATTTATTGCATAACTTGTTTGTTTTTAAGTCCATTATAATATCCGTAAATTTAAAAATCTCTATTCTTTCTCTTTGTAACAGTGGTACTTTCATTATGTTTTTGCCGCTGTCTACGGAGAGCCTCAAGATATAATGTGCTGTAACATTCAACATTCCTTTATATCAAATCAATTGAGTACCGTCATTCCTTTGAGATGTAATCCCACTACGTATCGTGGAATTGCTTTTTATTCTATCTCTTACAAATATATTGCCTTCACGATCGTAGTGATATAATTGTTAAGGAATATAAGAATAAACGTGTTATGTTTGAATGCATTTATGAATGTGAATGGTGTGCGAAATAGTTTTCATGTGATTTATGTCTTTTATAATTATAATGGGATATCCAACCAACCAAACCAGTCTTACTATAGGGTAGCTTGTTGCCCAGTAAAATGGGTTGTTGAGGTCTGACAGGCAATCTCCATGTAAAATACATTATTCGGCTGAATCTAGTAAGACTGAAAGCCGACCCTAAAATAGCTTGGGAAACGACTATGAGAACTTTTTGCCTAGCTGTGGGGCAGCATATGCTAAGAAATGTCTTCCAACTGATGTTGCTTTTAATTAAATTCAAACAATTTGTCGCGACTTGATAACGCGTTGACAAGCTTTTAGCATATTTTTCCTAGTAGGCTGTACCTAACTGCTGTCAGTAATTACATAGCATAAAGAGGAGCAGTGTAAACCAGACGTGTCTGCCTAGTTTCCCGATAACATTGGAAAGCGATGCCAATCTGTCGACATTCCATTGTCTATACCGGTAAAACAATTCAACGAGTAATTCGTAATAAATTTTACATTTAACAGATGATTTTAACAGATATGCAGACATGAAACACACTAACAGAAATGTTTATTACATTAACATTAACATCTTTAACTAATTTATATTACATATTTTTATCTTGAATTAGCTCTTATTGCGTTAATATTTACTTTGATTAATCTTTTAGTTATTAAATACGAATTACTTATAATTCTTGTTTAAATAATGTAAATAGAATGTTGATCGGTAGGTAGAAAGCAATTCTTTTAACTTAGCCTGGAAAGTCTGTCTTGAACACAGCCATTAGGCGATGAGACATGAATTAATAACACCGACAGCACTCTAGCAAAAGTGAGTTTAATGATATTTTATCATTTTACGGAGAGCTCAAACCATAATGTAAGAAATTTCATAGTTAAGACAAAATAAATAGAAGTTTCCATCAAAAAACGTCTTATGTTTACTGTTATATTTTACAATAATCTGACCATATCACAATTGGTGAAAGTACGGTTCGACTCTTTACGTACTGATATTGAAACATTCAGCATCGAATGTGAAAAAATATGTCAAAACTCATATAATTTAGGACATTACGATGCTTATTTGAGGATAAATTATTCAGCAAATGTTATAATGTATACTGTTTAACATAGCGTACTGTCGAACTATGCAAAAATTTAAAAAGTTTTAAATAGATCTCTGTACCTACGCTTACATTTACATTTTATTTTTTATAACATTAAAAAGTATGTACAACTCTAACAATTGTATTGTAATGTCCTTAGGCCATGTTCGCAGTGGGCAAGCGAGCTTTATGGGCAGTCGAATAAATGAGCACCCTGCGGCCACGATCTATCATAACGTGTTGACTGTTGATGGATTTAAATGGCAATAAGTCAGCCGTTACCGACTGTTATTTCTTAAAGTCATTTAAATTGTTTAACGCTTTGGCTATTTTCACGGTAAATTAATGGTAAATTCTTAAAGATTTTCTGTAAAACTTGGCATTTGCCTGCTCTCATTTAAATTGATTCATATGATCACAAGTTATGTCGCGAGAAGAAATTTATATTAGTAAAAGTGTGTTTATACTTAGGCTGGTATGTAACCTAAGACCCTATTGTGTTATATACAGACAGTTACTCTAATATTTTAGTAAAATAGGTACTTATCCTACTTCACACTCGGCTTACTTAATCGTTTTAATACGCCGCGGTAACACAAGAACATTTTATTATTTTATTAAGTAAATAAATGACTCCGTAAACAACACAGACATTAGATATTGATAAAATGTGTTTTTATGTGTATTTTTCATGTGTTCTTTTGGGTAGTTTAATAACCTTTTTAAGTAAAGAGGATTAATATCCATTAGTTCCATGAATAAAATTATAACGAACATTCTTAATCACTAATGTACCGTAATGCGGTGCTTAAGAATTAATTATCACGCGAATATTAATTAGCGGTAAAAGTCGTTGTCATATTGCTTAACGTTTTTATTTTAAGTTTATGCAAATATTTTTTGGATACAACGTTTTTAGGAAACTTTCAGTGAGAAATCTTGCCGCTTGTCAAGAAAGTAATTGATTTTGCACGTTTTCCTAATTTACCATTGTTAATGACATTAATTCCAGTAACTAGAAACAATAAAAATACTTTTATAAGCATATGATTAGAAAAAAATGTAAAATAATATTTTTATGCAGACCCAAGCCACTGTTTAGCGATTTGCATGATGCGTGTCCATTCTATTTTCATACCTAAAATATTCTTAAACATTTTCCATTCATAAATGTACAAATAAAATATAATTTAATTGCTAAACAAATATGTACTTGTAATTCAATATTAATGGAAAACCTTTACTCTGTGAGCTTCCGACAACGGATGTATGATTAATGAATGGCGGCTAATTACTTCGGCCGCGATGCGCAAGCGCACGCCGACAAAGGCTCGATCGCACCACGGGAGCACAGATCCGTTGTTATCCCGGATAACTTGTACGTCCTGTATAATGTCCTATACAAAGATGGAATCTTAGAGTAAAAAAAGCAAACTATAGAGAGCATCTAACAGATATGAACGGTAGGCACTAGTTTGAACAAGTAAAATATGTGTCAAAATAGAGCGCGCCGTATAATTAAAACTATCTCAAAACCTAATATCGGAGGGTTTGGCGCTGTATGCCGAGATACAGGTTTTACCTAGTTTGGCTACAGATGCTCCCATGTTAAATATTTGATTAGCGTACTAATTTTTATGTAAACTTGTAACTTTGTAACTATTTTGTTTTATGGTGTTAATAAATTATTATTATCTATACTAATATTATAAAGCTGAAGAGTTTGTTTGTTTGAACGCGCTAATCTCAGGAACTACAGGTTCGAATTGAAAATATATTTTTGTTTTGGATAGTCCGTTTATTGAGGAAGGCTATAGGCTATATAACATCACGCTACGACCAATAGGAGCGGAGCATAAATGAAAAATGTTGCAAAAATGATAAAACCGTTGAAACTAAAACACGCGATCTAAGTCGCGGGGGACAGCTAGTTATTAATATTACTGTAATAACATCGAAACCATCGATAACCGTTGACCATGGAAATTAGTAAACGAGCGTAGTTCTTACAGCAAAAAATTTGCTTACGCTCGGCACAACGGGCTACTAGCGATGCGCGCACTCTATGCTTGTCTATGTATACTCTAAGGATAGAGTACGTACCTTTCTGATGGCATTCGATTCGTGACTATAAGTTTCACCTGACTGTATATTTTTTTTTTTTTTTATATCATTTATTTAATGAGGCTTTTTTGCACTCTTGCGCCAAGTCAGCCTCGTAAGGTAACACAGATTACAAAAAAAACTTATCGCTAAATATCTATCTAAATTTTACCTTAACCTTAAGTTAAAATTAGACACCACACCACGTCGACATGCAGCGCCTTCGATTCACTGACACCGTCATACATAATCATGACTGTATATTTGCAAGATATTTTTTTATTGTACGTAGTTTCATTTTATATCTTACTAGCGACGCGCCCCGGGTAGCACAATAGTATAGCCTATGTTACTCAGGGATAATGTAGCGTTCTAATGGTAGAAGAAAAATCGATCCAGTAGTTTATGAGTTCATTCGTTACACACAAACAAAATTACAAAGCTTTTTTCTTTCTAGTTACCTAAGTTTAGAGTTTAGATATAGATACATTACATTTAATAAAAATATAAACAACAAAGATTATCAATTTTGTGCCACATTTAGTCAGTGTTCTAATTAATTGATGACAATTTGCAAATTTTGTAACATTTTAAAAATAGTAAAAGTAAATACGGACATATTTTTATAATTAGCATAATGTTACTAGCTAATTAATATATAATAACGGTACAATAAACAGACAAATTTATTTGATTTCGCATGTTTTTAAATCCGCTTCGATTAACATCGCTTGCGTATATTTTAACCGACTTCCAAAAAGGAGTTGCTTCTATTTTAATAAAAGGAAATAATTTATGAGTTTCTGTCGAGTATGTAATATATTGTCGAAATTCATATTGGCTTCAAGAGTACATTAATCTCTTGGCTCTAGCAGCTTAATGATAAGATATGATGTGGAGGTCGCTGGGTTATAATGATACTGGTCCTGTAATCATAATAAATGTACTTACGTAGATACTAATATGAAGTTTGATGAGGAAGTGAATAGCGTAAAATAGAATACAATGAGGAATGGCCCGTTTGAAGCTTTTATTAGGTGAAAACAATGTTGACAAAAAGGAAAAGAGTAGTACCTATTCGTTATAAACATTTTAGATTTATGGTTCATAGAGTCTACTGACAGACTAATCTGCTTTGCCACCGTCGCCGTAGAAAATATTTTTGTTATCGTATACATAGAGGAATCTAACCTTTTACGGCTCTTAACTCTATGTAACGTGTCACTGAGTCTAAAATAAAAAGGAGTATCTATAACAGACTACAGATTTCATTTGTTTTTATTCACATACTTATTACATCGTTATTGTTTTGTTTTTAATTGATACGCATTGCAGCTTGCCTAATATTGATACAATGTTTTCCACTCAATCATTATGTAATTGAAGACTCTTGGAAAACTAACTTCTTTTTTTTTAAGTGTCGTCGCGTGTACATCTTTTAATGTATACTTGTAATATTTGCTTAATTACATGTATCTAAGAGCGAGTGAACCCGCGGCAACAGCTAGTATTTTATTTAATCAAAGAATGCTCTATCAAAATCCCGAAAAATGTAGTTCATGTCTCGTAAAAACATGGCTGCAACGGTCTAATTTAAACTTTTTAATAAACAAAACTGACAGAACGTTGCAACTGCAAGTTATATTCACATAGATAAAGGTTACCCAACTTCAATTGTTAGTTTCGACTGGCATTACAAAAAAGGGGTGCGAAAAGTTTTTAGCGTTTAATTAGACTTTAGTATTTTATGCTGTATAACTGAACAATAACAAATAAAAATATTTTTTAGACGCATTAACGCCTGCAAAGACATTGCTTGATATCAAATACGAATAGTAGAAAGGAAAAATTTGCAACGCACTAGCTGAACCACTGGTTCGTTTAATCAGTAGTCGCAGGTTCAAGTCCTGCCTGTGGTTTCAAATTGTAACTGGTGCGTTTAACCAGTAGTCGAAATTTCGAGTCCTGCTTGATGTTTAAAATTGATTAAATTTTTATTATTTATTTTAAATTCGAATCGTATTTAATAAAATAAAATATTATAAGATGAATTATTTTATTAAAGAACGATAGTGACCATTCTTCTTTTGTTTCTTTTATACAAAGTATATCTGCTTGTCTATCTATCAGTACAGTTTATTCATAAATTTCCTCTTTTTTTTTGCTTTGCCCATTTGCTGCATACTTTATGGTCATGCAATAAATATATTTAGTATACGTTACACCCACGCATACTCACCCGCACGCACAGCTAGTATATTATAGGTATATTTATATATTACTAGCTGTCCCCCGCGACTTTGTCCGCGTGTTTTAGTTTCAACGGTTTTTCATTTTTGCAATTTTTTTCATGTATGCTTCGCTCCTTTTGATCGCAGCGTAATGTTATACAGCTTATAGCCTTTCTCAATAAATGGGCTATAAAACACTGAAATAATTTTTCAAATCGGACCAGTAGTTCCAAAGATTAGCGCGTTCAAACAAACAAACAAACAAACTCTTCAGCTTTGTATATTAGTAAGTATAGATAAGATATGCAAAGATAACATGAGTTCCATATTAGGATAAGTCGATAACCTTTACCGTTTACGTCAAGCATCTAACTTATAAGTTTACGTACTAACTGCTCGCCTGTTGGCTAACTACAGTCATTACCGAATTAACTGCTGGCTTAACGACTAAGAAGCTAACGAACTGACATAAACGCTATATTATTATGCATACTAGCTCAAACAGTAAAAATCCTTAAATTAACTATACGTTGCTTAGCTCAATGACATGGCGCATACGAGTATCTAGGTAATTGTAAGGACTATTTTAATTAACAAAAAGACGAATGTGCAAAAAGGCCGTAGGTACAATATTAATTGAATACTAAACTCCATAAGAAAAAACACTTTTTAAATATATGTAATTTAAGAATTGTATAGCGAATATGTTTATTTTTCTCCTTAAATATAGCACTAATGAGACTTAATTAGTGATACATTTGTATTGTATCATACGAAAAAAGATTTTTATTTATGAATTTAGTTTAGGTAAAAGTTAGCTTTAATATTGCTATACCTACTATGGAATGCAAATGAAATTATTGAGTGTAGTTTGCGTACAGTATTAAAGGAAAACCGTTTGACCTAGATATGGTTCGAGTTTTAAGCTCTCTGCCGTTAGCTAAGGGCAATTTTAACTTAAGCATATCGAAAATACATTTGTATTTTATGACAGTTAAATTTTTTAAAGCCAATGCCTAAAGCTTACTAAAACTTTTGCAGGAAATAAATGACACAACAATTAAGTATTTTAATTAATTTCATACAGGTAAACATTTTTATTTGCCACTCAATTCAATTAAATAAATAATTTGATAATACTTTTAGTCTTCCGATTTTAAAATATTTTTTTGTTTTTATTAATGGCCAGTTCAAACAAAATCTATAATACTGGATATACAAACTCCTTGGGGGAGCAGTTTTTGTACGTCCTAGCTTTGCTTACATGGTTATATATATAACGTTACTCTTAATAATGTTTACAACGGTTAAGGAATATTGTAGGAAGCACATTCGAGTTCCGTAAATAAATTCTAGAGCTGTAGGGTACACATTACTCGTGTTGTAAAAGATAAATTTGCTTACTCTATGTTTACGCACAACTATGTAGGTACGCTCTGTGTAAATTAGATCTATACGCTAGTTTTCCTACACAACAAACTTTTAATTAGTTTTATAAATTGTTAGGTCCCTAAAACATACTTTTACATATAAATAATAAAATATAAATTTTAACGGGTTTAAATTAAATTTTGTTTAAAAGAAGTCCTGGTCATCAATGTATTATAATTATCCTATTACCTGAAAATGTAGTGTAGTAGCGTTTTTAATAAACATAAATCATTTCTGCAGATAATATCAGCAATAAGGCATAGTTAAGATGTCGTTAATAATAAACTTTGTAAGATAACTTCGGACACCGCAGTATAAAACTCTCGAATAGTTTATCAAAGAATTTAATTCCGTATAATAAAGTGATGTTGCTGCTGAGTTGTAAAACGCTACCGTTTGACATCATTCATTGACTATAGAACATGACATGGCTAGAAAATTACCATAATGAAACCTGTTAGCGGGAAAGATCGATACCGACGACATATGGGTGTTCCGTATGTCTGTGCAAATATTAATAATTTTCAGGACGTTATGCCCATAGATATATACCTTACAAACTAACATATATATAAAATAATTTTATGTTTATATTCTAAGTGCGATTGACCTAGTGATTGATTAAGTGTGCATAAGATTACAGGTTACCACACACTAAAAGAGGCAAAAACATAACAAAGAGGATTTTTTCCTACAAAGGGACAGTTAAAGGCTGGTAATAAAATATAGTACAAGATAGTAGCAAGGTTTAAAATCTCTTTGGAGCTCGATACATTTACTTTCAACGTTTTTTAGCGAGCTGACACAGATCCCGAACTGTTGACTGACCTATTTTATTACGATAGCATGAATAACTCTCATCAAACTTTGCACACAGAAAATTGTTGGGGCAAGTTTGTAAACAAATCTGCATTTTAATTAAGAGAGTGAATGTAAAATGTAGGTAAATTGCTTTTTTTGACGTGGTTATGTAGTTATCCTCCTTAAACCTATGCATTTAAGACGAATAAGTAAAAACATGAGCAGTGTCAACATGCATTTCAATAGATATAAAGAAAACCTATTGTGAGTATGGGAAATACATCCGATACTAGTACAAATAAAACGAGGTAAGTTAAAATTTAAACTCGATCGACAACTTTTTGTAGCTATTTGTTCAGAGTCAAGTTGTTTGTAAATGTGAGATAAAACGTCGTTATAAATTAAAGAATATAAATGAAAACATGAGCTGTTAAAATAACACGTATTAACTTCCTTCTTTTAATAAACAACTCGAATGAAATCTATACTAATATTATAAAGCTGAAGAGTTTGTTTGTTTGTTTGTTTATTTGTTTGTTTGAACGCGCTAATCTCAGGAGCTACTGGTTCGAATTGAAAAATTCTTTTTGTTTTGGATAGTCCGTTTATTGAGGAAGGCTATAGGCTATATAACATCACGCTAGGACCAATAGGAGCGGAGCATAAATGAAAAATGTTGCAAAAATGAAAAACCGTTGAAACTAAAACACGCGAACAAAGTCGTGGGGGACAGCTAGTGTGTTATAAAATAAATAACTAGTATATGTTGCCGGATTACCTGTTTTACTTCCCAGAAGAAAGGCCTTTACAGTTTAAAATATATTTGTTCAGGTAAATACAATCATGAGTGAAATTAAGAGTCACCTAGATAGCGTTCGTGACAGTATAGTACTGTGAACAGTCGGTCTCGCGCTGTCGCGGTCGCCGCTCGCCTTTTCGCCACGACTTCTCGTGATGTCCATGTACTCACTCCCATGCACCTCGTTAGCCACCATTTACGTACAATAAAACGATTATTACCGCCGTTAGGAGTATCTTTAACCTTATACTCCGCTTTTACCATTTAAAGACTAGAAAACGATGAAAAGTACTTTTATACGAAGTGCTCTATGTTCTCGATATAGAAGTCATGTGCATTTTAAAGACGATTATTAGGTAGATTGGGTATAAAGATTACAATTGTACACGAGTAAGTGATGTTTGTTTCCATGTGGGTTTGGGATTAAGTTGTGAAATATTCGGCTTAAATTGACTTGCTTAAATCGACTCCTGAACGTACAGCATAACATATTTAGTTTAAGTAATGTACATTGTAAGAGATAGTCGTGATATCGACTACGATAAACCTTCACAGTATGGTCTGGTCTGTGATTTAATTAAGGGACTCATAAAAGCCAAATTCAAAAGAATAATGAACTGCACGTCTTTGGTAACCACCAATTGCGAAAATCGACCTTATTGCTTCGAAATAATAATGCAACCAATTTCAAAATCTAATAACTCGCGGTTCATTGTACCTATACATATAATATCTAATCTATGTTTTGCTCTTATATAAAGGTTTGAAAAAGAGATCGTTAAAAACTTACATAATAAATTCTGAAATAATCCATTCTATAAATAAAGGTTTAAGGAGATCTCAGAAACCTACAATAAATACGAGCGTTCTAGTTCATCGATATTTCAAAGCTCAAACAGGGACAATACATATACTAGTATAATGGTATTTGATATCAGAAAGCGCATCTTAGCATGGAAAGCGCTTCAACCCGTTAGTGCAGTGGCTGCACCCAGCTTTCCAATCGCCTCCAGCCAGACCTAGCACCTGCCACACATTTATCTGAGCTTTCTATATCCACGCCTACTTTATGGACCCTAATCTCTTTAGATTCGTACTAAATGTGCACTTTATTAATAAACAGGAATATATTGGTGCTTTACTAAAATACGGCTTGGATTAGTGAATGCAGTCGGCCTTAACGTGATAATAATGTATCGAGTTCATTTGCTTTCACTTTAAACTATTTGCAACTTGAAACTGCTGTGTAAATTGTTTTATTTTATTTTCCTTATATTTTTGTTTATTTTCAAAGTGATCTCAATGGACCTTATGAAAACAAACGGTTTATTTGTTAATTCACTCTAAAGTTAACTGTAAACAAGATGCAAAACTTTATTTCCCATATTTAGCGAGCGTTTGTTAAGTACTTAAGAAGTGTTTTGTTTAAATTTAATGTCATTATATGCTGACCTATAAAAGTTTCTCGGAGAAATCTTAACGTGAAAATTGATCGGCGTGATTGGGTGTCATTATTACGGTAAAAAAAAAACAAGATCTTAACTTGCACGAAAAAGAAATGTCATTTATGTTGACAAAAATTACTGACGTAAAAGTAGGGAAAGAGGTTGTTTGCCAAGTCAGATCTTTAATTATAATTAATGGTTAAAAAGTAACTATCAGTATTGGAGACTTTTAAAGTGCATAGTGCTTAAGCGCGATGGACTCGTAAAACAACATATATACGTAACTAAATGAGTTGACCGTTCAAAGCAAAACAATTTCTTAATGATTATTGATATTCGCATTTCTGTTAAATACCAAAGTTAGTCGAGATCTAAAGCGTAGGTAATTAACGATAGGTAATCTAAGGTATTGATGATGATAACTGATACCAGTCGACGCACTCATGAGCAACGATGTTACTTTATTTATAGAATGCTTTAATTAGGATTCATTAGACCGAGAAAAATAGTTAAACGTACTGTGATTTCTTTGCTTCGTGTTAAACCTATGATAGATTCTAAATGATTGTGTAGACTTAAATCGCAATGTAGATCGTCGAAAAAAATTTTGAATCAAATTAATAACAAAAAGAATAATGTAAGTTAATCCATGTAATAAATTAATAAAGTATAGTATGGTTCAAAGTGGAAGAGCATTATTAGCAAACGAGTTGGAGACCCCGCGGTTTTAGGCAGAATGAGGTTTATACTTTTTTAGTTAGAATTTCTTCCTCTGCTGCGAATTCTTCCTCATAACTATTGCCATGTTTTTGAATAAATCGAATTGAACAAGTAGGAGGTTCTCAATTAGTCGGAATCTTTATGTATTTTCCCCAGATTACTCGAAGACGCTGGACCGATTGGGAAAAATACATTTTTGTTTTAAGGAATAGGACTTCCCAGGTTGTCCCATAGTCATCAGGTCAGGATCAGGATCCCAGGAAAATTGACGGCAATGCTGAACTTTTATATTCACGTATTACTTGTTTCAAGTTGTTCATTGATTCTCTTCTAATTTGAAATGATTATCACTTACTTTAAAGTCGTTTTTTTTGTATCGTTAGTAACATTATTAGTTGAAACAACCATTTTGCGAATCCTTTATAAAGATAATGCATGAGAGTAAGAATGCATAATCAAGTTAACGACCTCGGTACAGACATCACAGCATGTTTTTCGTGACTACCTTTACCTACTTACTTTGCAAAAGAACAGAACTGGAACAGGGCAAGAATATCATTTATCTGATAATAAAATGATCACGACGATACACATTGTTGTAATTTCTATGAAAATGTAACCTTAAATTTACATGATAATATGATTGAAAACATAATAATTTATGTTTATGGAATAAATATTGCATAAATGAATACCAAGCGCGTAAATTGAGTAATAAACAACTAGAGCATTTAAATAAAATATGTAAAACAGGCACGGTAATAACTTTTATGTTTTGTATAAAAAATAAGTTGTAATAAATTAGACAGGTGGTTAAATACATTAAGTTGATGTCGATTTATATGATTAGCGATTCTTGCATGCGGCAAGATCGATGAGTCGGCCGGGAAAGTTATTTATAGGTACAATAACTACGTTTTAGTATACATAAGTGATGATGCATTACTTATTGCATTCTCATCTCTAGTTTGATTTTGATAGCTGGAAATAATGATATTTATTGACGGAGAAAATGAATGTGCTTGTATAGAGCGGGTGCTAAAAAACTCTCGAATTATTTAAGTTAAGCAAACATAACTTTTTGCAAGATGTACGCATATTAAAATACTATTACCAAGATTTTTTTTCTTAATAACAGTATTTGCGCATTTAACGATACTCACATTTTAGGTTTTTGTTTTGTTCTGATTGCATTAGTACTCGATATTTTTTATGGGAAAGAAACTGTTACTTTCATAGAAATTGGTCACGATTATTTGTGATCTACGAGTGACGATGGAAATATAAATAGTTTGCCTTTTATTAATAAAAAAGTAGGACATTTTAGGTCTGGCGTGCTTTGCTTTCTTTATTGACGCCATTGAGGTCTAACGACTAGTTGACCACAGAGAACTGCCTGCATGTGGTTTGGAGAGGGATCAATCGGATCTCGTTTGCGCAGCTTTCTTAGTATAAAATTATCGAGTATCAGCGGTGAAAACAATTTCGCTGGATCTCTAACCTAGTGATATTTCAAATCGGAAGTTCCGTGCGGTTTTGTATCGTTATTTTTCTATTGGTTTATTGGTATTGAAACCAAAAAGAATGTATATGACTGTGAAAAAACTAAATAAAATAAAGTTTTTAAGCTTCGTATGTTTATACATTTGTTTTATTTAGTTGGCCGCGTAACCGGAATATGGCGTGGCAGCTGCGGCGGCGGTGATTTTCATGTCTATTTCAAACGTAAATTGTGATTGGGTAGAGATAATTAAACTTGGTCAGTTTGTTTAGCAAAAAGTCACAAAAATATGCATTTCGGAGCGTACCAGGAATGTTACGGATAACAGGCGTGAAATAAACTTTCTCATATTTGAGACTGGTACAGTTATAGATTAAGATTAAATGTTTACGCCATGTTCAGTAAACAATCAAACTTGGCATCTACCTGTAGTGACGCGAACCTCTTTGAATAGATTTTGTTATAGAGTCATAAGTTCGTAGGTATCTTGATTTATTTTCTAGCACTGCTATGCCATTAAAGATACTTCTTAATGCTGATGATATAACTTTAAGCTTATTTTGATATCTGCTACAATAGCCACAAACAAAATGTTTTTGTTTTTCAAGTAATAAAAAGATGGATAATGCTGTATTATTAATCTTTTTCCTTCTTTTTTGCGTTGGGAAACCTTCAAAAGTTAGGCGTTCTTATGGGGATTTATAAGACTGTGAAGTGTGGGAGTTTTACCTCTCAAATCACATCTTTGGTCACCATCAGCACGTGAAGACCCCTCTTCTATTACGTCATAAAAGACCAAACCAGAAAACCCCTTTTTGCATTGATTAGGTACTTATGAAACTGACCGATTGTATATCAGGTCAACGTAAACAAGTTCATCTTGGATAGCGTGACAGCAAGTGGACTGTGTCTAGTATAATTATATGCGCTTTGGAGATCCTCCCCTCTTAATAACACATGGCGGCCTCCAAGGTGCTCGTTACATAGCAACAAGATGACAGATATAGATAAATATTCAGCGTACAGAAATTCTTATATGGGATTCTGATAGTCAGAAAACAGGCCAGTGGTTCATCTCATGGTAGCCAAATACTAAGCTCTGGTCTTTTTCATAGATTTGGGTTTCTAGATCAGAACGAAAAGCGCAATTTTGGTGCATATTCCCAGGGTGTGCTGCTACCCATTCTAATGTGAAATAAGGGCCACATCAGGTGCTTACGGGGTGGCGAGGTTTATCGATAATTTTACACTGAACGTCCTCTATCGAAAGTATCGTCACGTCTCTAGATATTATCTATCGAGCTCTTGAATAAAATCCTAAAAATGTTTACAAAAAAATAAAATTTTAATAATTAATACTTCGACTTATAACATTGCGTCTGATATTTTCTATGTACATTTACCTACGTCGTTTAAAGAGGAGGAGAAACAGGGCCATTCGTCTCGTGTCCTACGCCGGCGCGTGCGCACGTGCCGCGGTGACTTGCGCACGCGATCACATCTAGTGTTCACACCGTGCTTTAGTGGATACTATTGGTTTTATTACTGGAAAGTTTTATTTGCTTACAAGATTTTTAACATTCTAATAATACAAATTTAAAAAGAAATATATTATTTATGAGCATTTTCTTTTAAGCATTATTTTGTGATTGGCTTCCCGTCTTACCGGTAGTACACGACTATCTTATCTAACTGCTACAAACCATTTCTATTTTACTCTGTGGTACATATAGATAAAACTAGTGATGGGTAAAAATCAAAATTGTTAAGAAAGAAAATTTATACACCTCGATATCTAGACCGACGACTACAGATCGTCATTGTTTATTATGAGACCATCATAATAAATAGAAACATTTAGTACGGTACGATTCTAAAGAATGTTCTCTGTCATTACATGTCGTGTGGCCTACATAAACGGATGTCGATGACAAAGCTTTTCACAAACATTGTCTATCTACAATTCTACACACGTCGTGACATAATAATAAAATAATAATATAATAGTTATTCCCTTTTGGACGAGCACTGCCTTATGTGGTCATTTATTGCTACTATCACGTGTAGCCTGTATTGCGCTGACTACTTTCTATTTTATTTCATGTTGTACATCTACATAGACGTGTATATCTTGGTCGACGAATTATGTCCTTGTAAGGTTGAAACGAGAACGATATTTGAGCCTACTTTCATATTAAGTTCGTATAAGGTAAACGAGATGATTTAAAGAAAGAAGTTTGTGTGTCTCCTAGATATTGAAGATATCTTTTATTTTTTTTGGATGACATTTACGCTGTTAGCCTGAGCGCAGGCTTTGACTGCTTCACCGGAATTTTGGCGAGAACCTTAAGGGCCTCCGGATAGAGCAATAAAAAAACTAAATACGTCAGGAACGTTTACTAAGGGCACCCTCTGTGGGGTTCGGACCTCGACTTAGTGCGTTGCTAACAATCTTATTAAGGCAAAAACAGGGAGGGCTGGATCTAAGTTTTTATTATGTAAGGACATATTTTTATTGCTAGTTTGGCCGGCTCGGGCCAGCTTGGTCTAGGGATATTGGATATCGCAAAACGCAGGTCAAAAGCCGTTGCCAATTCCTCTGACTAAGACTAATTAAACTGTCTAAGTGTCTTACTCTTATTACTACGCGTGGTAGCTTTGACACAGATTTAGATTGAATTATTACGTGATTAGTAGGTACCTAGTCTTTTATGTAAAATGTTTAATGAAATAAACTATCATCTAGAGTTCAAAATTATAAAATAATGCAATACAATTTAACAACTAAAATCCAACAAAAACTTTGATTCTAACAACACAATTTAAATTTAAAAAGTTTACCTACTGAAATAGGACTGAGTCATGTTGATTTAATTACAAAAGTTACACTACTTAAAGGTTAACGCTGACCATTTATATAATTAACGTTATGACGGCCGTAACACTTATATCTTGAGGCTAATGTAAAATATTGAGCTCATTTAATAATACTCTACAGAATACACAACCCTAACGTTAGCTAAACAGGGTGTTACCAAAAGGTTATATCTATCAAAAGGGATAAAGAGTACAACTGGTATAAAAATAATTTACAAAATTTCAGCTAAAAATTAGTTAATAAAATAACTTATATCCAGTTTTTTGCATTAATGATTCGACACCAAAAGTCGTAGCGAGTGACGTAATAAGATATTGACCCTTGTAGTGCGGTGACACGTTTGTTATGGTTTATAGTGTCTAATTCTAATTATTGGTGAAAAATTGGATATCTATTATTTCATTAACTCATTTTAAGACAAAATTTTATAATACGATAATTTTATAAGATAAAAAAAAACATGATGTTCCTACTCTTTACTGCTTTTAGATAGCCTTTCGGTAACACTCTGTATAACAAATGGTAATAGCGCAGCGATGCTTCCAATAAGCTTGGACGACGAGTTATGTGGTTTATACTTCTGCAGATATTATTGTAAAAACATTCCTGTCTTTGTTGAAATCTTTATGTCTCAAAAGACAAATGTTAATGGAACTCTGCTTTTAAGTAGATTAAAATAGCGATATGAGCTATATAATTCTGACTGCGTGGGTAGTCAAGAGGTTAAGGCAACGGGTAGGCTAATGTTTGTTCTGTGAATGAGTTTTGAAAGTTTGTTAAACTTGACATAAAGATCAAAATCGCCTTTTCGTTGTTAGAAAATATATTTTACTGTCTAAAATACTGGGTAAAAAATTTACCAATATTTTTCTATAAACTTTTTAAAGCGTCAAATGAGTTATATTTTCAGTGGTAAATTATATACATATTGGTTTAATGTAATTTCAAATGTTTGATTTTATGATACACTAGCTGACCCCCGCGACTTTGTTCGCGTGTTTTAGTTTCAATAGTTTTGCATTTTTGCAACATTTTTCATTTATGCTCCGCTCCTATTGGTCGTAGCGTGATGTTATATAGCCTATAGCCTTCCTAATTAACGGACTAACCAATACAAAAAGAATTTTTCAATTCGAACCAGTAGTTCCTGAGATTAGCGCGTTCAAACAAACAAACAAACAAACAAACTCTTCAGCTTTATAATATTAGTATAGATTAACTTTTTATACTTATACTAGCTGTCCCCCGCGACTTTGTTCGCGTGTTTTAGTTTCAACGGTTTTTCATTTTTGCAACATTTTTCATTTATGCTCCGCTCCTATTGGTCGTAGCGTGATGTTATATAGCCTATAGCCTTCCTCAATAAACGGACTATCCAATACAAAAAGAATTTTTCAATTCGAACCAGTAGTTCCTGAGATTAGCGCGATCAAACAAACAAACAAACAAACAAACCAACAAACAAACAAAAAAACTCATCAGCTTTATAATATTAGTATAGATTAACTTTTTATACCTATATTTTATTAATAACTTTCTATACCAAAGCTGACGCTTAATTTCATTACCAATCCTTTTTAATTACTCAAATGAAAACAAAAACCATTTTATTGATGAAGATAAGACAGTAAAATAAAACTTTCTCGTGAGGTATAGTACTGGAGTCGTTTATCTATAAATAGCTTGCAGTGACGAGTTCGCAGGATACCTTGCACGCATGACTAGGTGTGAGGTATGAGACTGCAAAAAATAAGACATGGTCATCGTTCTTATGTCCTCGTGCTTTTATTACCAACCGTCTACTCGCTTTTTAATCATAAATAGAAACACGATGAGGTTTCAAACAGCTTTTACTCGTTTTTTATAAATTACGATAGTATCATTCAGATTGTTTTAATGTTAATTTTAGTTATAGTATAACATATTTTCGGATAATTTAACGGTAGTGCTCGTAAAATTCGAAGTAATAACATGAAATTCAATTTCAATTTTGAAATTAGAACACTATTGAAACCGCAGACACTAAAGATAATTTGGTAAAGAAATGCTTTTCCATAGACAATAATAGAACTACCCGCTTATGTAATGGAATGTAACTATTTTATACCGTTTTAAATTAGGTTTGGTTTTTATGAATTTATCAAAATTACATATTTAGTGATTTCAAATTAAGTATAAATCAAACAAAAAATCGTATAAATATGTGCATTGTTTTTTCAGAAATTTTAATGGTATGTGAATCACATTGTATTTGCATAATCACTAGTGATGCGTCCGTCCGGTAGCACTTTGTATGCTTTCGTCAGTTATTTGAAGAGAGAACACATTTATTTTTAATTGTACACGAGAGGCGAAAGTGAAAGGATTATGTGATGTGCCTGGTTGCTTTTACTTGTACATTTTGATGGCACACATCAAGGGAAAGGGAATTAGCACCGTCACTAGTGCTAATTAAGCATGATGTAAATCATCAGATACATCAGATAATACTGGCCACCTTTGAACTGAGATTCGTTTGTTATGATGACATTTATTTTATAAAAAAAAATCATTTCAAATGTAGAGATAGTCGATTCTATAAATAAGACAGTTGTTAGTATAGTAAAGAAAATTTGAATTTCTGAAAAGGAATACAATAAAAAAAGATTTCTTACTATTTACGATTTTTTAATTTTACGGAAATAGTTTTATTTCACTCTGGTCTCTAAATTACAATTATACAGCGTTATATGCTATACACTTATAGTAGGTAAATAAACCGTCTTGAAGAAATAAAGTTATTTACATTGTGTTATTAAGAGACAACACTATTGAATGGCCCAATCTCTCAATAATAATACCTGATTCTCGTGTGAATTCTGTCAGAGATAATGGATGGCCCATTAATTTTATCCTTGGTATTGAAGATATGAGATCATTATAAATAAATATACATTTGGTACAGAATTGTATGTAAGTTTACAAGCGTGTAAAAGGACAGTAATGGGTTTCAAGTGACAGCAATACTGACGCATGCGCCATGTGATCGGTTGTCTTTCAACCATGGTCACTGGTCACTATGGCCAGCTTGTAGCTGCCACATCATTGATGTTGGGAAAAGATCTAATTTAAACTGAGGTACTGCGAGCCGTACATTGACAGCCATTGACATATCTATATTTAAAGACGGAGTAAGGACTATTTAACCACTTACATTTGAATTGTATTAAACACCCCTACCGGCTTCGGAAATATAGCCTTTGTTACTCAGGTATAATGTAGCATTCTAACTGTTAATATAATTTTTGAATTCTGTTTAGTGGTTTTTGAGTTTATTTGTTACAAACATACAAAAATACAAATATTTTCTCTTTATATTTTTTTTACCTACCTTTTTTCTCGTGGCCTCGTGGTTGTTGCGATAAAAAATAGCTTTTTTTTCCTGGTGTTCAAGCTCATTCCATATTAACTTTCAGCAAAATCGGTTAAGTATTTTAGTCGGGAAGAGTAAAAGATAGACGGATTTTCTTTCGCATTTATAATATTAGTTGGAAAGCCTAACCGACTTATGTCCGTGTATGTATTGTTTCAGAACAAGTGAGCTGGTAGCTCTGATAGCAGTATCATGCACGTTGTTCCTGTTCCTTCACACCCGAGACCTGAGCACCAAGCTGCGGCGAATGGAGGGAAGGCTCAACGATGACGTCACAGCCTTCAATCACCTCACAGACAGTGAGTACTACTTACCTATATACGTAGGCGTAGCAATTTTCTTTCTAAAACTATTATACATAATATTTGACGACCTCCGTGGTCGAGTGGCGTACACGTTTTCAAGGTGTCGCCAGCTCTCAGGTACCGGGTTCGATCTCCGGCCGGGTCAATGTAGAAAACCACTTTTCTACCTTGTCTCGGGTCTGGGTGTTAGGGAAACCTTCGTTGTCTCTTAACTACATAACACAAGTGTTTTAGCTACTTACTTTGGATTCAGAGCAATCCAAAAAAGCGGTCCACATTTATTATTATTTATTACTAGCTTTTGCCAGCGACTTCGTCCGCGTTTCCGTCGTTTTTCGTAAAAAAGTAGCATATGTCCTTCCTCACTGTTCAGTGGTTTTGATGTAACAGACAGATTAACTTTCGTATTTTAGTAGGGAAATATAATATATCACGTTACACAAAAATAATCCTTATAGCATGATTCAGTATTCACGCGCGACGGCGCGATGGCTTATTATCGTATTTCATGTATAAGTTTGGTGTTTCTATACCGATTTCTATGATTCTTTTTTTATTGAATAGGTAATAATGTAAACTTTTTTAAATTAGGGATGAGTGAGAGTATTATAAACGTAAGAGTAAACAAATATAATCAGAAATCTCCGAACTGCTAAGCTATCGGGAGTTACACGTGTTATTGTGAGTCAACCATAAAAGATAGACATATGCTGTTGTGGGATATTTTTTAGATAATTTTATGTAGAACATTTCCGTCATACATGATTTCTATGTAGCTTTAACCATTAAGGCTGCATACGCGACGGAAGCTTAAAAAATACCGTTTTCCCAACATTTCCCTTCACTGCTCTGCTCCTATTGATTGTAACGTGATGAAAAGTATACTATAACCTGCCCAGGAGTATGAAGAATAAATGTACCAAGTTTCGTTAAAATCCGTCGAGTAGTTTTCGTTTCTATAAGGAACATACAGACAGACAGACAGACAGACAGACAGACGGACAAAAATTTTACTGATTGCATTTTTGGCATCAGTATCGATCACTAATCACCCCCTGATAGTTATTTTGAAAATATATTTGATGTACAAAATTGACCTCTCTACAGATTTATTATAAGTATAGATATAGATATTTAATTACTTAATTTTATGTTCGAAAACCTGCCTTATTACTCTGATTAATAAAGTGACTTCGCGAGTGCCTGCATCATCAAATAGCTACATAAATGAATACTTAGATATATTATGTAGATAATTTTATTTGCGGGCAGTTACAGCGTGCAGTCCTTGAAACTGCAGATATGCAGTCAGGTTGCAGTTGAAATGCATTCCATCTGTCTAGAGCCTATTATAGAATAAACATCCGTTTTTAGAATCTGGAGTTATCTATTTCGCGTTTAATTGAAGGCAACTTATTTTGTGATAATTGATTAATAAATACTACATGTTCCCGAGCCACGTATCTAATTATTATTTTATGACAAAATTGTGTAACACGGCACTAAAGAAACAAAACCAAAACACGCTATTAATAAACACTTAAAGTAAATGTTTAAAACCCATAAGTATTATATTTAACTTAAAAAATATATAAACTTAATTATACCCTTAAATTAACTTTCCCAATAGATACAACTTTAATGACTCTTTTCGTAAAGTTTTATTGATCACATTAAAAACATTATTAAACAAAATTTACCTATGTTAACTTCGAACAATTGGCTATCATTAAACCTTAGAAAGTAGTTTTACGACATAAATAAATCGAAGTATACATAAACATATTGCCTTAAGTTTTCTGAATTAATTCGGTCTTAGTACAATCAGCGATGAAACACAGGTAAGGAACCTGGTTATTTAGCGAATTATGAATTACACAAACCCTATTTGACAAGATTAACTTAGATATGAAACGTATAATAATATATATTAGATTATTAAAATATTTTGTACGTAATAATTGCATAATACGTGTATAGTTTTGTTTACAAACATACTTTTAAATTTGACCGTGTGTACTTTATAGTATTTCGATTTAAATCTTAGATGTAAAGTTTTGCTGTACCGTATTCCCTAACGAGACAAAATGAATCCTTCACGTTAAACTTACCAACTTCATGTAAAAACATTGTGGAAAAGCAATAAATAATAAATAATATGTGGAGCCTAATCTCCGAAACGGCTTAACTGATTTCATTAAAACTTTAATCATTAATAAGTTGTCAGAAGAAG
This sequence comes from Diachrysia chrysitis, assembly GCA_932294365.1. Lineage (NCBI taxonomy): Eukaryota > Metazoa > Arthropoda > Insecta > Lepidoptera > Noctuidae > Diachrysia > Diachrysia chrysitis. The sequence continues at coordinate 8,089,213 of OW028653.1, forward strand.
TTACCTATCGTATTTTTTTTTGTTATAGTGCTATCGTCTCTTGTTAGCTTTGCGCTAACAAACCTTATAAGTAGGTAAATAATGAAACGGTTTAAAAGTTATTAAAAAAAGTAATAACATTTTCCAAGTGTGTTTATTGCTGTCGGTACAACAAACCCTGTGCTCTTAGTGCACTCACGTCCAGCCTATTAATCTGTTGACTAATAACGATCGTATTGTAGATATTGCCTAGGAAATGACTCAATCATATCCCGATTCTGTCTAGATAAGAGCTAATTGGAGCTGGAATTTGAAGCGGCGCGTTTGAAGCGTGATGATCAATGACCATACAAGCTTAGTAGAAATATATTGATCGTGATCTAATGAGTTAGGTTGAAACGTCTTTACATATTTATGTATTTTATTTATTACATGATCTAGACCGTCTATGTAATAATTAGATACTTGGATGCTACTTTCCAGTCAGGTAAATAATTTGGTAGCTTTTAATTGAATACTCCAAAATAAGTTATTGTACGGCTATAGTTTAATAGTAATATAATTTTTAATAATAAGTTTGGTTGTCTCGTATCAATAAAAAAAAACTTTTAGTGACAACAACTTATTTACTAGGTACCATTATTTACTACTTCTCCTATCGCGGGTCTGCTATTAGAGATTGCTTTAGAAAATAAGCACTACCTTTGTACATTTGTTATATCATGTTGTTTCTCAATGATTTTGAGTGTGTACATAAATTATTAAATAAATAAACAATCAAAACATATTTAATCATTTGAAAGTATATAGTAGTATAGTATTGTCTGAGTAATATACAATAATACATAGGATAATAGTACATAGATATAGATATAAGTACGATAAATGCGTTTAAACATTCGAACGTGCAGATTTCATAAGTATTAATATTAGTCGTGATGTTCTTTTAAAACATCTTTTGTTCAACAAATCTATATCGTGAGCGATTATACCATGTTTATTCGCTTAATATATACTCACTTCCTATTCATATATAATATACGTTATTAATAACCTAAATAGCTCTATTGTTTGTATTATAATAACGACAAAAACTGGTTCAAAACTATAAATTATTTCAACCTCAACACCGCATCGTAATCGTGTTTTGTCTGAGATGTGTTAGATAATGATACATGAAATTCAATTTATTCTACGTGTTACACACATTCACGCGTCTACAATGTTTCTGACAGCCCGTGAAATAACGTCCATTAGCTAATACAATAATATAAATATTCGCGTTTGCGATCGTGGCTGCTGAGTAAGATTAATGCCATAAAGTTTATTCCCTATTTTCTAATCAACAAATAGTTATTTTTTTATTAATTATTACACATTAAAGCATGCGAAGCGAATACTTGTAATTATACAGAGGTCACTGAAATTTAAATATCAGTCAGTGACCTCTGTAGCACTGGTGCGTCTAACCAGTAGTTGTGGGTTCGAGTCCAGCCTCTTGGTCAATATTTTTCATTTGTAAGTAGTTTTTAGACTATGTATTAGCATATTGATATTATTTTATCGCTGAAAATATATAGCTAAAATGATATTACTATTTAAATTCTTTTTTAAATTCACAATTATGAATTATTTTAGTTGATTAGCAATATTCCATCGAACACAAATTAATTACTCCTTCTATTTTATGAAGACTAGGATACCATAATTGCTAATATCCAAATTTAGAAACTTAAAACCAAATTTAAAAACTTAGGCATTTCCTTATTGTCATTAGATTATATAAAACTATTTTTGAGTACCTACTTCATTCTCTTGGTAAACATAAACTTCATAATATGCAAGTACCTATGAGAAATCATATGAGGCGCTTCAAAATCTTATGCAACATGGCTACACTCTATTTATCACGCATAGACACCGTCAATTTATCACCAAAACAAATGACGACTGGTCAAGTAATCATTCAACAGAAGTAAACAAATATTTTGAGTCCAACTTTTTTTTTATTAGCTATTATCTCGGGCATAACCAGTAAAGGTAAATGAGGCCCCATTCGGATGTAACTGTATTAAGACTGATAACGATCTAGTGACAAATAAAATATTTGCGTGTCGTAAATAATGTATATGGGAATTCTCGAGTTTCAGCGCGCAATTAGTGGGCGTCCGTAATGGTTTAATTAACTTTATACGACATTTTTGAACCAGAATGAGTATGTATTTCTTTGTGATATTGAAATAACTGGATTTTATATGCAGATACAGTTACTTGAATACTTACATTTTGCAAAGTGCACAAATATTACGAATATTTTGGATATAATAATAATAATAATAATCTTTATTATCAAAAGCAAAAATACAATTTATCCATCTCAACCAAAACATAAAATACCATATATTAATTACAACGCTATACATTATTTGGATATTAAACTACGTAACGTAAAAAAACATACAATATGTACAACATTTTAGTGTCTACGCTAAAGTTATAAGAAAAAGATATGTCTCTAACATAGCGAAATATACCCGATGTTTGCTTATAGGTTGTACTAATTATTCAGTAGACTAACATAATACTTACCTATTCATATTCAATCAAATACCTACTCATTATATTATTGCTTTGCTATCACCCGTGTAGAAACACTACCAACTAACAATATGAAAATTAGACAGCAAATAACTTATCATAATTATTATCTCGTTTATAATAATAACACTTGGTTTTAGTAAAAGGTCGTATGAATAAAGACATTATAAATAATTTAGGTTAAATTCGAAAATGGCGGCCGTTCTCGGAAAGTGCGTGAGGTTATTTCATTATGCATAATGCCGGGCCCATTGTCTGTCGCGTGCATCGGACGAGCCTATGGCGGGAACTCGACCAAACTTTCACTGCTTGAGAAAAAAGAAGAATGAATGGTGCGTCTCTGGTGATCCGGGGCGATACCGTTCACTAGTTTCTTTCTTTCGTACGTTCGTTCTTTCACCGACCCCTCAGTGGTTGCGGTTGATAAGTAATTCGCTGACCATTATACGAACCGTTCCGTGCCAATGATTTATTCGATCAGTTACACAATTAAGTAAATTGCATTGATTTGCATCTTGTTTTACAGAAAGCGCGTACTTTATAAATCTGTCATGAAACCTGAAAAGGACGTTCTCGATTCGACTCTATTTTTTTGTTACGAAATTATTACGCTAATGGTAAACTGATTAGATGTTTTTTTTTTCATGAGTAAATAACGTATATCTCAAGAGTACCCACTTTAAGGATGGGTTGTTTTAAACCGTCTGTCATCGTAAGTCCGTAAGCCAGCGTTAAGTCAGTATGAAATTCTCATACAAGCGGCCACATTTAACGTTAACCGACATGTCAAATGTACCTATGTTGAAGCACCAGCACCAGCCTTAAGGGTAGCCACCAGATATAGTAGATAAAAACATATTGCGCTGTAGTTTACCTGTAACATCCCCAGCTCTATTGCGAATATCGTAAAACGTACGTGTGTGACATTCAGCTGTCTGAAATATCCTAATTATGATGAAGGTATGATGGGTTATTTTTCTGGAGTTTAAAGTGGAGTTAAAATACCGTCTTGAGTACTGAATGTTTCCACGTGGTATTGGTAACCGCAGAATGCGTTGGATGGACATGTACGCACGTACTAAAGTTGCAATACTTCCTCATTGACTGCTCTCGATTGCATCGATTAGGTTATAGCAGATAACTACGTAGCGTAAGCCTAAGCTCTTTATTTACAGTAAGAGTTGTATAACCAGGTACTCTAATACCACACATTTCTGACATTATCATAACATAATATTTTTTTACTACTATTTTAAAATCGTAATATCATATCTTGTAATATGCAATCAATTGAAATTGGAAGTATAATTTAAGGAAGGGATAACTTTTACCCCCGTACATATTGAAATGCAACTTATCTTTAAGACGTTGTTAAATATCTATATGTCGCTACTTTACACCTTAAAGTGACAGAGACAGCATGAGACAATGGCGACTTAAAACTGATTGACTTTTCAGTATTCGGCTATTAATTATACAAAAGTTCTTAATGTTAATTTTAAGTAACATACAACCTTATCATTTGTATCTACAGTTACACTAGTACTAAATCTACATAATTACAGCGAATTAAATTTAAACATTAGCGAATGCCTAATAGTTATTAAATTATTGTATACACGATACTTAGCGCTTGTACGCTGTAATTATGTTATGATTGCCGGGCAGAGCCGGGGCTCTGTGTTTGTATCGGTCGGTGTAAATTGCACCTTTTGGTTGGTTTACCCTATGATTCTGTTGTATAACACGGGTCATTATGATAATGAATGCGGTCGTAGAGCTGACCAAACCGTGAACAGTTCGTGTATTATTTGTGGATTTGTAAACATTAGGTCGTTGAACAAATAAGGGAGCGAGTTTGTTGTTTGCGGAAAGTTTTGAGTTTATATGTTGCCACACAACATGATCGTAGGCGTTTTAAGAAAAAAACATAAAAAAATAAAAGTAAATTGTTGCTCCTGGCACTGATCATAAGTTTAATACAAATAAGTGTAAGTAAATGATAAATGGGGGCTAGATGAAGCGACGACATCCGCAAAGTGGCTGGCAGTGGTTGGAGACGAAGAGCTGAAGGTCGAGCTCAGTGGCGTGCCATTGGAGAGGCCTATGTCCCGCAGTGGACGGAGATAGGCTGATGATGATGATGATGGTGATGAAATGTTTCGCTCAGCTTATATTTTTGTTTCTATTTTGTTTCGATATGATACAATCTAAGGTATATAATAACTAATAAAGTGTTTGATCGGTGCAAATATTTCTCATTGAAAGCTGTAGATAGTTGATATTTCCTGGTCTTAAAATGGTAGCCTTACACACCGATTGATTTTAAGATTAGCATAATCTTAGATAAGACCTCTTCGTGCTTTGAACGTGGCTCCCAGTGCTCCCAGTTATTCCTTAAATGGCCAACAGAACCTAGTGATTGGGTGCAAAGGTCAACAATCGCTGCGTGTAAAATACACTCGCCTACGTTTGGTAAGATTGGATTAAATAATAAATCAAAAACTTAACTGGGTACAATGTCAAGGTAATAAAAGTGACATACGTAATGTACAATTATGTCTTAAATACTAACTGTTTATTATGTTTTTTTGGGCCAACTCCATCACGCTTCGAAGACCTAATCTTAGTAGTGCTGTGACCAATCTACAAATAAATTAAATAATAGTATAGTACTTACACCTATATATCAACCTGAAAAAAACAAATGACTATCTGATAAGTCCCAAGTAATGGATTCTCATTAGTTATATTGATATTTGAACAGTAAACCAGTCATATTGCTACGAGTAATGAGATATTATCTTTATAAGACATTAATCACCTACAAACATTTTCCCAATACTATTATCTCCATTAGATATACATTGTACCAAGTAGTCACATAAGTTCCTCGTTATAATTTACAGGAGTAAGGACGGAAATGTAGATATCATCCATTTGTAACGGGTCATAATCGCCGATCTAGTGCTGTAAGCGAGCAGCTTCCAGATAACATGAAGGTTCAGACGGAAACATAATATAAAGTTACATATATAACCCTAAAAAGTTTACTTACTTATTATTTTATTAAACCATCTTCTTTATTAGATACGCCAATTGATATATCGTTATAATTACTTATTGCCAACAAAAGCCAAGCATGTAGTGCGCTAGTTAATTTAATAAATTAAAGTGAAGATCCAAAAAAATGTTCAGTACTGCTTCAAACGCAAACATATTTTAAAGACACTTTCTAGTGAAATAACTAACACATAATTAAAAATAATATTTAGGTGATTGGACAATATTTATCGGGCTGCGTAAGTTAGCTATGATGCTATTAGCAAAATACCTAATTTTTACATTACAGATTTGAGTGCAACAGAATGAAAGATTAACAAATTCTAGCCCGATTTATGAAGCTTCAACGACAACCGTCACCGGTCACGTATCAAACCAGATAATTCTCGTAACATAAAAATCCAATTATACTTTTTACTGGACTACCGATAGACGAATAAAGAAATCCGTGTTAATGCCGCACATAGAATTAAAATGAAATATAATGCCCGTAGTCCACGGGCGCAGGAGAGCAGACGGTTACATTTTATGATAACGCGCGTGCGTGAACATTGCGCTGTCCCGTTACCATGATGGTGCGCTCTACATTACGATTTATTAAGTTCTGTGCATTACAATGCGCGGTATATAGGGCGAGCCCTCCGTACGTGTCTTATTAGCTCCAAATGAAAAGTTACAGCACCGCAATCAAAGCTTACGTTGTTGTGCAAGTAAGTACCAATCTGTGTAGGTAGCTTTTGACGATTTTTGATTTGGATGTCGAAACCTTCAGAACAATTTAGATAATCTTACACTACCAGGGTCTGAGCTATCAGATAATATTCAAGATTTATTGAATAGTTCCAAGTTTAATGACTTGTTCACATTGTTTCAAAGTCCATTGTTGTTTCAAGGAGCCAGTGTTGAGAATAATTTAATTTAACTTCGCCGTAGTATTATAAACCCCGGTTTTACACGTGGTATGGAGATTACAGACAAGATTGTGGTAGAAACAAACAAAGGACTTGTTTAGTGATTATAAAGTGACGTTCGGTTGTCGCAAAAAGGGTAACTGCGTGATGACATTGAAATAAAACAATTATGTATAATACGGAATTGAGGACATAAAATACGTAATTTTGTGAGTAAATTATATAATAGTTGGTGTTATTACGTTAATTGTACGAACGAGTCCTTGACGCCTGTTGATGTCTATTTTTGTCTAGGTAATGATTTTCATACGCGTGCAATCAATTATTTGAGAACGGGAGATTACGAAGGTGAACGGATTAAGCCTTTCATTAAGATAGGCAAAGGACCAAAGTGAATGGCTAAACGAGAAGCCTATCCCTAAAACCAGTATGACTTAATATTTAAATGATGAAACTCGATTTTCTTGACAGTTATTCCAGTCAAACCGAATCTTGAATAAAGTTACAGACAGCGCTTCTAAAATACACCTGATGTTTTTATTCGTTCTCTAGGTTTTGCACTACCTACTTAAGTATTCACGATTCTCAGCCACACAAAAACGAATATTGAATTTCGTGAAGCTTAAGATATAATCAATCAATTCTCAGCTGGATCAGGTTGTGAAAAAGTAACACAGTTGTACGGAAATTGCATGTTCTATAGTGGTCTGATAACGGGGCGTGTAGTAACAGTAAATATGAACAAATCATCAAAAAAACTTTAATTGTATACCTCATTGTATGCATGCTGAAAAACGTGACAATATCTGACATGATAGTAACTCAGTGTTATGAAAAAAATACAATGAACGCGATGTAAATAAACGTATAGAATATTACAGAGCATAAATAAAGGAAGATTATTTGATGTTTTTGCAGACTCTATTTATTTTAAAAAGATCGATAAGCATGGAGAATTTATTCAAAGTGCATTTGCTTTCATTTGTTTTTGCGTGTTCCCAAAAGCGCACGGAAAGTCTTTTTTTTTACTTGAGTTTTCGTCCACATTGAGAATTTCTGACAAAATATTACTTTAACTCAGAAGTCAATAAACTCGATTAAAAATGATCGTGACTGGAAATTGTTTTGTGTGCAATTATTTCGTGACTAGGTTTACACAAAATGTATTCGGAATTACAAGCTATGTAGCCGTATTTGCATATAAGTCTACATTTACACCCACATTATTTGCCCGCACCGTTACCATCAAATATCAATAGATCTAAATACCCACATTGTTTTTTATTTGGAATTTATTATTATTCATTTAAAGGTATCTGCAATTTAACGAATTTAAGAATATCAACAGAATCGAAATCGAAACTTTCTAATAAAATACGACCGTTTATCAGCCCACAATCAACGAACCAAAATCTGCGGAAATTCGAGTATCAAGTTTTTTAACCTTACAAGTAGGTACGTAATACTAAATAATAGATGTAGGTTGCCATGATGTTTGCGCCGGTATCGTGTAATTGCCCAGCGCTGGTCCGGAAACAAATAAAAGACGATCACGTTAATTCTATAGAAAGCCTCGAATCGCAGCGCTTTCTTGCAAGATTACATGTTATAGATACTGTGTTGCTATTCTGTACATCGTTTGTGGGTACATATTGTGTAATGATTTAATTTGTAAGCCTCTATCGACGATTTACGCCGTGGGAAGCTGAAGGTATTTGAGATTTGTGTGCGTCAATAACTTAGAATTATCATTTAGTTTTGTTTCACATTTCTAAAAACAGTTAAAAATTACCAACAAAAAACTGCTATCACATAGGTACCTACCTACTGAATTACACTTTCTGAATAGTCAAATCAAAAACAGTAACGTGCAACAAAATTAATTCAATAAAAATGCTAAGAAACTGGTTAAGAAAGAAACAGTTTTTATAAAACATTCGACCCAAGTCATTAGTGCGCCTAAGACTGATAAAAAGTGAACAGGAAGAATTCACGGAAGATTAACGGTCATAGAAAAGAGAAAATACTTCTTTTTACAACCGGTGTCGCAAGTTTAAGAATCTAGACAACTTCATACCACACTTCCTAAATTGGTGTTACATATGTACATTCAAAAACCAGATTGTTACGTACCTCCTGCGACATATCTCGCATCTAAATGGTAAATTTATTGACAGAGAAAGTCCCATAAGGACGACACAATCGACCAGCAAATCATTTTTATGGCGTGATCCAATTTGAATTTCATATTCAAATAAAAAATATGAAAGTGCAATAACAATGCATAGATACATTACCATATGCGTGAAATAATAGACATATATAAACTTATAAACACAGTGGGAATTTTAACCACATTTTCTACGTGTGATTATGCTTTGCCTACTTTCGTTGACCTTTGTGACAATACACCACACTGCTACATCTATACGCTTATTAAAGTTGAATAGTCTTACATTTATTAGAAGTAAATTATCTGAGCATTATGCAAGTGTGCCAGCATTTACTTGCTGGTACAATAAGGAGATATGATTGCAGTTATAATGTTGATAAACAGTTTATCATTAGCACGATATATCGATTTGATTAGCGGTAGTTCGCGACTATTGGAACACATACAGACAGACATACACTCGTCATTAGAAGACTGTCTCTTGAGTTATATAACGTTAAGTCACTTAGAGGTAAACAGTATCGGTTAGACCTTATGTAATAATTGGTATAGAATGCAAAAAAAGAGTTCCAATATCGATCATATTAGGCTTCATTTACCGATCTAATTATTCTATTGGCATCGATGTTATACATTAGTAAAGTTTCAATCGATACGATATCTACTTGAAGGTTAAAATAGGTTTTCAGTTTTTGTTTACATAGTTAAAAGTAAAGCTACTAAAACCGCATTAAAACGCAACACACTGAAATACTCCTTTACATTTATTACCTCCATTTACATAAGGGTGTCAAGACTACTTAGTAGCGCTGTAATAGTATTTGAGCAAGTTCATTGACACGCAACAAGCCGCCTCTAAACTCTCGCCCCGGGCGCGCGTCCCGGAAGGTTTGTCGTGACTCCTTTATCGTCCCGACGCCGGTACCATTGTGTCAGGCCAACTTGAGGCCAGGCCAACCTCAGGCCAGGCCTTACATGGTCAGTGTACAAGCGCCCAGTGTATTACGCCATTAACGTTATGCACAAACTAGCTTGAAGTTCGGATACGCTCGCAGAATATGAATTATGTTTGGGGTCAGTTAGGGTTATTGTTTGTTATCCGGCTTGAAATAGTTTACGATAGCCGTGATAGGGATCTACTCTATTCGCGTAGCTATTAAACTATATAAAGGGCAATGTCCACAAGATTAATTATGATATTTGCTATAATAAAGTACCTACTTATAATTGCATGTAATATGTAAGCTAGTTTATTTAATTTTATGTGTTGGTCAACGCAAGAATTTTTGTAGCCGATGGTATGTTTACAGTTTTAGCAGTTCTTTGTGGTTACTGTTTACGACCCTCAGTGGTCAGTGCCTAGTAACAAATAGGGTTGCATCACAAATGTTATATAACTTATTTAGATGGGTATTTCGTAAATCGTTCGATACAGCTTACACATTTATTTCTTTCGGTAAATTATTAAACAGGTTACAAAAACCATTACAATGTTTACAGTTTTTTTTGTAAGAAAAAGGTGAAGATTTTTCGAAACATAATAACAATGACATAACAAGGACGCTACATAAAAAAATGCATAAATATTTATCGTATTTTTTCGGTCACACCCTAATAGATCCGTTAAAATTGCCCACTTTCGACGATCCGTAACAAAACAAATTACTTACGTAATCCACTTTCCTTATTTGTTTCTCATTTATTTGAATGCATAACAATTTTATTTTACGTAATAGTGACATTATCACAAAGATGCGCAAGATATCTTAGCGAATATACAGATGCATTACATCTGAAAAGGTAATAACAACCTGAGTATTCATAACGGGTATTGATCATCATTCAACTTATAATGTTTTGCATTTTGCCAGCTGTTATACGCCGAATTCACGCATTCACAAGACGCGTATGATTACCAAGTTTTATTGACACTTAAACTGCAACCACCCATAATAGATGTACGTTAGCATTATTTCCTTCGGCTCAGGGTTTTCACTGTTGACAGTTAAAATATGAAACAGTTTTCAACTTCAAGCGAGCAGAGAGGTAACATATAAATACACGGACAATAGGTATATAGGTTATTATATTCTACTACCTACAATCTACATGAAGCTTATATGCAGCGGCATGGATACATACATCGTAGCACTTTGACGTTTAGTTATATTTTACGAGCTCAAAGCTGATTACTTCCTCGAATGTTGAATAAATATCGTGTCGATGGTATACTTTCATAAAGTTATAGTTGATATAAAACTACGGCTATGAGTTCAAACAGCAATAGGTTCGGTTGCTTAGAAAGTCTTGTTTGTGTCAGCTTTTATTCTGTTAATTATCAAGTCGTCCCATTTCAGCACGAGAACGGTAAACAAACATCCAAATTCATTAGTGTATTACATTAGCGAGATGCATTTTCAGTTGTAGGCTCTAAGTCCCGTTCGTTAGATCTTAGTTCAGATTGGATAGCGATCGGTAAAGACGATAAAGCGTTCACGATTTGGTAAAATTAGCGCACGAAACTGTTACAAGTTACAACAGTTTAGTCAGTAATAAATTCATATACTAGTTCCCATGAAAGTTCTATAGACATTTGCCGTCCCTGGAATCTGTGGTCGGTGTACGGTACAGGCCGCGGCAAGTCACGCCTTTAAATGTCATTACCATGAACAGTCCTGTGAAATCTCATCGTAAAACACTCCGCTTTTCATAAGCACGTGTCGCCGCCGGTTCCCGGAATGTTTGTTTCTTTTATCTCGGCTGGATGCCGGCTGCGCTTGCAAATTATGTAATATCATATCTCTTACTTCAGTTGATGGTGAACACGTAGTAATGCTTGCAAATTACCGATGTGGACTCGAATACATGATAAGATATTGTTGAATTGAGACTAAAAGGTAGTATTACATTGCGTTTTTATGTTTTTCGTGCTGCAAAAGATGATAAGGCAGTCATTTGGTCAGTCTCCTTTTTATTATAACTGTACTAACACCTGTTTCTTGCATTCGGTACACTACTTACACAATTTTCTGCTATTTATTTCAAACCAATTGAATTCGAACTGACTATAGTCAATTATAATTCTATAAATAAATCTACATCAAAACATTGTTCTATTCCGTGGTTCCAATGATTCAAATCAGAATTCACGATTGGTTTAAGTGAAGTTGACCTCTAGGAAAATAAGAGCGGCCGGCGTGCCGAAGGATATAATCTATTATTAAAGCTCTCTGAGAATAAAATGTAGCTATTTACTTTATACGGAAAACTAGATAGAGCCGCGAGAAAATGTATTGAAGAAATGGTTGAGAGGCAGATTTTGAATTTGATTCGAAGCTCGGACGAGGTGTGTCTTTATTCTAGTTATCTCCGAGTATCAATCTGCTTCATACGTAATACACTACGATAGTTAACATAAAAAATAAATAAGTAGAGTGTGGTAGATTTATTTGATTTGATACCTATCTCAGCATCACTCAGCCAAATTTACATTTGAGTTCCTAATTCGTGTTGTACAAAGATTTACTTTACATACCAGTATATCTTGTTGATTAGAGCAGTGACTTAATGGCCTAGTTAACACAATCCAGCAAGTTAACAAAAGCAAATGTTGATTGAAAGTGTAATGTAACACCTTTTGTCGACACCGTAGAATATGCATCTGAACGGTGACGAATGATAAATCTTTATTCGTTTCTAATTTGAAAATAACTCCGCCTTAAAAACTGTACGTATTCATTTGTTTTATTTTTAAGTACAAAAAGGACTTCAATTGTAGTATGAAGAATAAAGTACCGCTGTGCATTCTGTATAATATATACGTCAGAAAAATTTAGGTATTCATTTGTTTTATTTACAGGGAACTATAGTCGTTCTTTAGTAGGAAAGCGACATTCCTACCAATTAAAATGTCTACACGAATACTAGATAAGCTAACATTGGCAGCATGACGTGGGGTCGGAAACATTGGTATTCCACACTAGTGTTTGTTATTCCCATCGGTGGGCTAGATCGGCGCCGAGTGGGCTGTCTCGTTAGCCGTGACCGTGTATCGTGTAACCCATCTAACCCCAGCTTTATACCTGTCTTACTGTTATTTAATTTGGTTTTTAGATAAACAATACAAGTTTAATGTTATGTTTTTGTGTTTGTTATCTTGTTCAAACGTTTGTAAATTGTTTGATAAAATTGACAGGTCTGACATCGTGTATGTTAAACATTCTACTAATGCGTGTGGTCATATTTTTTTATTATTTGACGCAAAAAATAGAGGATAGTTTTTTATAGAATAATATTTACAGTAGGGGATTATAGCTTACTCAACTCAATATTTAATAAAATCAGATCAGGAGGGTTACACTTGAATGAATTTCTATTTTAATACAATGCCAATGACAAATTATTATTATTCATTTAGCAGACAAACAAATCAGACAAAGTACAAATGAAAATACTGTCGGTGTTTAGATTCCAGTTAGTTCCTTCCTTTGGCGTGTCTGCTAAACTAATATGAATTTTGCATTGGCATTGTATTAAAATTATTTATTCAAGAGTAGCCCCCCAGGTTCGTATAAGAAACCATATGAATTAAGGGTGTAATAAGGGTAAACATTTATGTGATTTCTCTTACCGGATTCAGCTGAATACCGTATTTTTATGGATGCATGGAGCGACTGCCTATCTGACCTTTACAACCCATTTTACTGGGTAACACAGTATCCCAAAGTAAGACTAGTTGTCAGAATTGTAATGACTTAACGACTGTCAAAAATTAACATATGACAGTCGGGACCAACGGCTTAACGTGCTTTCTGAGGCCCTCTTTGAATAGCCAAATTTACGTAAACTACAAAAACTCGATTCGTTTGATACCTAACAGACTTAATAGAATTACTAACATCACGAATCCTTAAGTCTTTACAAAGACTCCATATTTTACCATAGCGATAAGTGATGTAATTTTTCTAGTTAGCCGCCCATCCCATATGTCATCGTCGAAATATCGTGGCCCATTAAAATGTCGTTACTTTAATGTAGACAGAGTACGCTTTTTACACGCCTGTCGCAAAAAACCTTTACTTAAGGCTCTATGAAACACAATTATTATTTTTTGTTAAACTATTGTATTTGGGAGCCAAAAAATATGCAATTTAGTCATTATGAGGTGTTTTAAAGAATTATGTCAGCTCACGAGGTTGGAGGTTGTTGATTTTGTTTGACCGTTTTGATGTTTCGGACATATTATTATTACTAGTGTTGTTATATCAACAATTTAAATTTAATGTTTCTTACCTTATCACTTTTCAAAATTGTCTCGGATCTGGGTGTTTGTGGTACCTTCGTGTTCTCTGATTCCGTAATACAAGTGCTTTAGTTACTTTAGGTTCAGAGCAATGTATTGTCATGTTGTCCAAATTTATTTATTCGTTTAAAAAAAAAAAAAAAAAAAAACTTTAAAAGTACGGTAATCAAGTAAACCTATATTGAAAAACTTAATTATAGCTAGAAATTTTTGAATTTTTAAATTTTTGGTACGAATTTCTGTATATTATTATATTATTACATATAGGTACTACATCTATTTGTCTGAGCTACAATGCATTTTGTTGCCTTCCTAGTTGCTTCTTGTACAAACTTAGTTGACAACCAGGAAACGTAGCTGTCTTACTTAAATAGGCCTTACTAGCCACTACGTGTACCGTTCTATGCTACAATGCTCTGGATGCTGACTACATAATCTCATGTAGATCTAGATGTTACACACACAGACAGACGTTCGTATTCCACAAATATTTTTTGTAAGCCTGAGCGATCTTTGTGTGTGAATGTTTGACTGTGATTAATTGTATGAATAATATATAATAACAATAATTAATATCTTGGGACAACTTACACATGGCCAACTGATTCTAAACTAGGCAGAGCCTGTATTATGGTAACCAGACAACTGATAAACATACATATATATATACGTACATTTCTAAATATACATACATATAGGTACTATAGATAAGTGTATGTACAACATACATATTATTTAAAAGTATTGTAAAGGTTGTCATATTATGTTGTGAAAGTGTTTCATTGATATCTGGATTCCACCAGTTTTATAAAAAGTAATATTGAAAAGACAGTAAAATTTATTCTCACATATTTGCAAGTATATTAAATTCGTTTTGTAAAATGACTTCAACAAATATCAATAGTATATTCATGTAGGCATTTGTGGGTTAATTTGTAAGTTATTGGTTACATAAATTTACATAATAACTTACTTTGATAGAAGGATCTAAGATTGCGTTAAAACTTATGGAGACAAGCATCCAAATTTAAACATAACCGTATGGAGTTAAAATATATATTTTACAAAACCGAATTGTCTTCCAATGTTACTCATTATTTAGGAAAACATTTTTGGTATGTATATACTTTATTCCAAACAAGTAAAATTCGCTATCAATTATTTATTAAAACAACTGTCTTACCACTCCTACTTCATTTTATTCTCAAGTAAAACGTGGTAGAATGGCCTCAGAATTAATTATAAAAAACATTAATGTACTGACATTTCATATTTACGTTTATGACGCCTAAGACATTAGATAATGAAGGATGCAAATGCATTGATTACGCGATACGCTTCATAATGGGTTCTCACGAGGATTTCTTGCCATTTTAATAGCTCCTGTAAGATCATCCATTTAGATATAACCTGAAGGTTGTATAACAGTGACAGCTGCTTGCGTATGCGCATAATTGTAGATCCGCAAGTTCTAAGCAAGCAATGGAGAAGTAAAAAGATAATTATTCTTTCGCTATATTTTATTTCCAATTTATTGATGTTTATTGCTAGTTAAAAGATTTCTATTACCGTATCTATTTACATATGTGTATAAAAACGTGTTTGATAACTATACTAATATTATAAAGAAGAAAGATTTGTATTTTTACCTATATGTTTGTAACGAATAAACTCAAAAACTACTGGACCGATTTCAAAAATTCTTTCACTATTAATATGCTACATTATCCCTGAGTAACATAGGTTATATTGCTGTGCTATCGCGCGGATCACTAGTTGCTTATGGCTAGGGATATAAAATGGGAGGTAAAGGCCTGGAACCGCTTGACTTTGTGTTTGCCCTTAGAAGTACTTAACAAACATTTGATCTATTAATGGGTACTGACTTGGCTTTCGTACCTCTTATCCAGATTACTTAGACTTGAAGTAAGTCATCGCTAAAATATTTTTAATACTTAAGCACATTAGACTTGAACTACGATACGAATATCAAAATATGAAAACTCGGTGTAAACATTTTGTGAAGATGTCCCCTTGCGTTTTTTAACTCAGACTATGTGTAGTTGTAGACCCACTATATAATCAATAATAATTATCATGCTAGCCCTGAATACTCAATTTTACAACGTAATTTAAATAGTGTGAATGTCAATAAACCTGCAATTATTAATTGCTGTACCAATATTATGTTTATCAAAAATACAACACTTGTGAACATAAAAGTAGTATCAATGTAAACACACAATTAACAGTTATTGTTGCACTTATTTTTAATTCAGTTTCAATTGTAATTTGTAACCGAATTTTCATTACACAATAATATTTACATTAAATTGAATAGGTACCTATTTATCGGAAAGTTTGCTATGTTGTAATTTTCAAACAGACATTAATACAATGTCCAATCAACGTAATATTTATAAATAAAGAATGAAACAAAGAATTAATTGTATACTTGTTGTGTTAGCAAATCTATGGGTTTGTGCCGCCGCTGTGGGAATATGCAGCCCAGGGATGGTAAACCTACGGCACGCGTGACATTCATAACACGCGACATAATATTTTGGTTCATCATCATCATCATCATCATCAGCCTATCTTCGTCCACTGCTGGACATAGGCCTCTCCTATGGCACGCCACTGAGCTCGAATATTTTGGTTACAGTTTGCATTTTAATTCAAAATTTCATAATATCACAACAATAATTATGATAACTTTATTTGAATTACACGCTTATCTGAAACATTTATTACAATACAGTGCAAAATGTATTATTTTTTGAGTTGTTATTATTTAGTTTTATTATTTACTCAGTAAACACAAATGTAAATTTTTTGATAGCATGTCTACTTATGGCCTTATTAAACAATTTTTTTAAACAAAGGCACGTAAAGCTCTAAAGGTTCGCCACCCCTGACGCAAACAATAATCTTGAATTCGATGTGAGATGGAATCGCGATTGGCCTTAAGCAGCTGTAGAGCAGCTGATCATTTTTCTATACAATGTAAGGGCTCAGGGCTAAGACTGTTCCTGTCTAGATGTCTGTAATGCTTGATTGTGTAGTATTCCAGAGGACCGTTTAAATGTAAGCGCAAACAAAGACCGACTGCATTTGATTCCGACATAATGGTGTGTACACAATGGCCCACATACACAACACTCTTCAATAGCTGCACGATGAACGATCCTTATGCGAGGTTTATTTTATTAAGTTTGTCCTTTGAATGGGATTGGTTTTGTTTAGATTAAGAGTGTATTGTGAATACTAGTAGGTATTATGTGAATATTGTTTGATATATAATATTAAAAGGTATGTTTCTTCGTCCTTTTACCTGCCGTCTAAAAACTCAAGCGAAGGAAGAGGCCTGGTGACCATTAATACTGATTTTATAAAATCTACCGACTTGGGACTAGTCTCTCACAAAGTTAAGTTCGAAGTTAGTAACTCAGAAATATTCCTTTAATAAATATACCTTTTGCAAAAAGTAAATAAATAAATAAGTAATGTTAAAGGAACTAGTTCTATAGTTTCTATAATTCTACTTTGTCTTTCCAAAAAGTAATGTGATTTTTATGTTTATTTTATTGTATGTTCATTATGCTTACTATTGGAAACAAAAAAGTAAATAATTTTATTTATTTATTTCTTCGTTAATATTAAATTAATATTTACCAAAGTAGTGAAACTTATAAGCGTATGCAATATGCTTTAACTGTCCAATAGGTACCTACATACATATAAAAACAATGGCTGCATTGTGTATGTATCTAATCATTTAAGTATGACTAAACGTTAGTAAAAGTAGGAACTACTTATTTCTAAAAATTAAATATTTAATAGTTGGAAGTTAAAATAGAGGTAAATGCAAATTGGATACTTTTAAGAGTAGGTTTATATTATAAATTATATATTGTTTATTTCTACAATATAACCTGACCTTTAGCGTGGTCTGAGACTCGGGCTGTTGTTACGGACTCAAGCACTTTATCTTATGTCATAGGAGGGAATGTTTGAAGAATTTTAGTTGACTTCACTACAAGTATTTCTCTCTACTCACAAATAACAAGGATTTATTAGGAATCCCATCTCAAAAGTGAATATAATATAACAGCCTGTGATGTGAAATAATTTGTTCTCATTTTATTTCTTGTGTCATGCGTGGTATAATTGTAAAAATAAAACAATAATTGAAACCAAAAAATTCGACAGGCTTTGAGTGTGCTGGGGTACTAAACATTAAATTGATATACTCAGGCTTAAAATACAGTAAAAAAGAAATTGTATTTTATTATATCTTGAGACACACGCGGCGATCTGATCCCAAACTAGGCAGAGCCTGTATTATGGCAACCAAACAACTGGTAAAAATACTTACTATTTCTAAATACATACATATTAAACATAAATTACACCCACACACACAAATAATCATGCTCATCACACAAAGATTTGTCCTGGGTGGGAATCGAACCCACGACCTCTGGTTTAGTAGTCAGGGTTACTAACCACTAGACCAACAGGCCAGTCCATATATGGTTTGTATAATTTTTCGCTAAACTTTTACAGCTGAAGTATTTTTTTATGTGGTATATGCGTAAACCACCATCAATGCACTTGGACAAATATACGCGCGGTCAGTTACGATAAACATAAGTGAGTTATAAGTACAACTGAATCTGTATCTATGTAAATCATCTCTCCTATATTCTAGTGAAATGTTACGCCCACGTTTGTTTACGACAGGATATAAATGCCCGGTAAATGTGTAGACGTACACTGCCTTTCAAAATGTGGGTGTTTAATAACACACATTTGCCTACTCTTGTAACACATATATGTGGCTTACATACACATAAAATAGGCGTACACATATGCGTACATATTATAGTAAAGTATATCTTCTTCTTCTGCCTAACCTTACTCCCAAGCTATGTTGGGGTTGGCTTTCATTGTTACCGGATTCAGCAGCAATACCATATTAACGGTTTAACGTGCTTACCAAGACACGGAGGGGTCAAATGGTCACCCATCCCCGGACCAACCGCGGTGAGTGAGGCTTAACCTATATTATCGTTCAAACCGTACGACTTACACTTAGCCAAGAGGCCCTCATAGTAGGTATACACAATATACATTCATTCAATATACATTTCTCTGATATATAAACAAGTATTTCTTATCAAATAGGTCCATTATACAAGCATGCAGCCTCTTTTATTAGACGTTTCTCACACACATCTTATTATCTTTCTTAATTACTAAGTAAGAACTGAAGATAGCATAACGTTGATTGTGTCCACAAAACTCCAGTTAAGGTAAACAGTCCGGTTTTAATTAGAAAAGTATAAAAACTAGTTAGTACATATATTGCAAGCGCAAGGTACCTAAGTAGATAGGTAAGATAGCTTCTGCGAAGAAAATTTATGTAACACAGATATGCGTGAAAAGTTTTATGGGACTTATATAAGTAGAGTATGTAATGCATCCTTTTTCGTTAGGTAATGCGTATTTAGATTGGCTATAAAAATATTTGTGAGAGTCGCTTGGTTTCCTCAGAATGTCAGACTAGTAAGACTGGTTGATTATAGCGTGTGTGATACAAAGGTCTTACTAAGATTAAGATTACCGTATTACCTAAGAAATGGGTTGTATACTTTCTTGTCTATGTATACTTAGACGTAGAGCCGTGCATCGCTAGTAGCCCGTTGGGCCAAGCGTATGCAAATTTTTTGCTGTAAGTACTACGCTCCTTTACTAATTAATTGATTTTCTGTGCGACGACTGACGTTAATGCGAAAATATCGATGGTTTAATAGTAGGTTTTATCTGTTCATACTGGTGCTCTCAGTTCATACTCTGTTAGGCGCACTTTATAGTTTACTTTATTTTTACTCTAAGGTTGTTGACGTTAAAAAGGATAGTAAATTTGTAAATTCAGGTAATTAGCAAATTCTGGTGAGTTTGGAAGTCGGCTAGACAGAAGAAGACCAAGCTTAAAATAAGATGTTAAATGATTAAATTTGTACTAAATAAACAAAACACAAGCAAATGTAGCTACTCTAATGCTACTAATTTATTTAATACGTTACTGTATACATAAGACTTAATACGAGACTGCTAAATTGAAAGACATACTTTGTTTTATTAATATAATCATACAAAGTGGCATTAGAAGAAAAATCACAATTTTCTCTCGGCCTTCGTCTGATCGCCTGAAGCTAAGAATTAAAACTGTTTGAGTTCGATGTAACATCATTACGCTTCTAATGGACACGCGAACACATTTAATACACACTTTTTTAGAAGAACTCTTTAAGTTTATGGTTTCCTACGTTAAACTAGAAGAGATTGATTTGAAAAAAAAAATGTTTTATAAACAGAGTGTTCTTATACTTTTTATTCCAGTGATGATAAATAAATCATCATGTGATAGAGTCTCCTGAGGCACATGAACAATAATTACGGTCTTCACAGCGAAGTTATTAAAAACTGTATCTGTGCAACATCGATATTCCTTGAAATGCTTTTAAGACTAGAGGCAAATTGGTCGTTGCGGTGATGATTTGCAAGTATACTTTCTTGTCGGTACATTAAAATAAATTAATCACTCATTATTGGCGTACCATGATTAGTGGGTATCGGGGTTTGGTGCGCGAAGATTTCGTTTAGGTATTAATTTTCGTGTCAATGGCGGCGATCATGCTCAATATGCTCATTCGGGTCACAATGTATGTTACGTCACCACGGCCAGCCGCTGCGACCGGACGTGCTCCGCTACACTTGATTCGTTGTTCTTATACTTTTTTCTTTAATATCATTATAACACACATTATCAAAGAGACCGTCGTATTTATTTTCTTAGTTGCCGTTATTATTTGGAATGAAGATGTGGTTTTTATGATTCCATCAGGTACAGCCTATTAGTACAGTTCACGGTATAATGGTAACCAAATGGTTTTTGTTATATTTCTTATAGTAAGTTTTTTAAGATAATAAAGTGATTGTAAAGCAATAGTGCTGAAAGCAAACGTGATGTGATGACATAAAAAATAGGTCGAAATAGGTAAAGCAACGGTAGACTCTTTTGTCGAACGGGAAAATCATAGAGTAATCAATTTACATGACAAAGCGGGTAAATTATTTGTTATTTTTATTTAGGCATTTACAAAGGCATGAAACGCTTCCATTGTTACCGTAACAATACTTGTGAACAATCATCTAACGGAGCATTTTATCAGTTCGAATCTGAACATTCTGTACAATTTTTCGCTGAAGACTTGGTTAACTCGAATGGGTTCAATTGTACACAAAAGGCCATTAAGGAAGATTATTCGCTTTGTTACGGAGAAAGTTGTCAGGTCGTGAGACTTGTTTAAAACATAATACGTTAATTACAGGTGATTAGGTTAATACTGCTGCTACTACTTATATATTGTTCGTAAGTATTTATGTGTATAACTTACAAATGGTTGGCTGTTAACAACTTGTTTTGTTTCGCATTGAAATAAGGTATGTCGGAACTTAAGTAATAAACTTAGATTATCTACGAGGTAATATTTTCTTTTCAATCAACAAAAGAGTTTTCCTAACATTTATCTTAATAAACAAAAAAGTATCGATACAAAAATTAGCACTTTTTATTTAGCAAGTCTTTAACTTTTTATGCAAAACCTGAAAACCATAGATAAAGCTTAGAGTTGACAACAAATACGCACTTTGCATTTTAACTAGTTTTTTATGTTTTGGTTTCAGTAGAAGTGTTTATTTTAATTAATCTGAACGATTCGTTGCATTTTTATTCGTTTTTATCGTGACTTGTAGGTGGTCTCCAAGCCACAGTGACGGCGGATAAAAGTCCGAACAAATTCCAGTGAAAAATACTCTTGCAATTGTGTCCGAATTAAATTACGTTAGATCTATTTTTGATAACAAAAAAACGAATAAAAATACTAACGGAATAACGTAAAAAAGAAGGTAGATATTTAGAGAGGAACTCATCTATAATACTTGGTCCAATCCACAAAAGATTTTCAGAAAAATTACAACAAAAGTTATATAGTTGATTTGAAGCTCAGATACCTATAATTTAATAAATTACTTTATCCTATAATTTACAATAAAGTTACGATACCAGTAATGATACAATTAGATACGTGTTTTATACCGGTACTTAATTGAACAGATCGGTACACATTTCTTTTATTTACTGAACAATACCTTCGTTTCTTAGAGTTCAATGATTTTATTATAAAACATACAAGCCTTCTTAAAGGTAACTTAAGTTTTTAATTCGTATCTAGCGACCCCCACACGACTAGCAAAGCATTATAACCTATTTACTCTATGGATAATGTAGCATTCTAATGGAAATAATTTAAAAAATCGGTCCAGTAGTTTTTGAGTTTATAAATTTTTCCTCTATATAATATTAGCAAACAAAAATAGTTGAGAATAAAAAAAAAGAATGTTGAGAATAATTGATATTCATTTGTTTATTATTGAATGTTATATTATATATAACCTTTAAAACCAAACAGAAGAAAAAGAAAGTAGCCTGGTATATAACATTAAACTTTATTTCGCAATATAGAAAAGCGACCAACAATCTCCCATACAATAAATAAAATAAACATCAATATGTTTATACCATAAATATCATAGTCATACATTAACCCCGAAAGACGTGTTTGACAAGAGAAACATACAGTTACTTACAATGGAGGTACATTACCGATTTGTGAAAGACAATTTCCATCCGTTGGTCGTGCAAAGGAACGCAATCTTGCCGATATTACTGCCGCGATATCTAACAGGAAAGTTATTGTGGCCTCTATCATGTTCATAAGTTCAAATTTACTACAGTCCTCACAACAATTTGTGATAAACAGATAGGTGGATATATGTTTTTTTGTTGACAGATCTTGATAAGTTAAAATATTAATAGTAATATCTTAATATCTTGGGACAAATCACGCACGGCCATTTGTTCCCAAACTAGGCAGACATTATAATTATGGCAACCAGACCACTGGTAAACGTAATAAATGCATACAAATTATCGATAAATTATGGCCACACACAAAATAAATAATCATGCTCAAAAATATTTGTCCTGGGTGGAATTGAACCCACGACCTTCAGTTTAGCAGTCAGGATCACCACTAGAGCAACAGGCCAGTGCACAAAAAGTTGCTAAACAAATATAAATTAATAACATTATTATTTTTTTTAAATATACTATGTACACTTGTATTAAAAAAAAAACATATACATCCAAAGCATTCACGGAAAGATAATCAAGAAATTAAAAGCTTTATCATGGTTGCATGTTCTTTACTGAGCGTAATACATTTAGCCTATTAGTATACCAATTTCATGCAAAAACCAAAGTAATTTTATACATATTAGCTTTTCCATAAAATAATAATGCCAACCAATAATAACGAATTACACACCAATAAAAGCTTTTTTTATAACTTAAAGTAACTCGGAAGTTACTCGCTTTATATTTTTTTGGCAACATCTTTTTGTGAATTGGTAGTTTTTTTTTGTAATATAAACTCCGAGATCTAGAGAATTACTTAGTTGGTACGTAACTGGTAATTTTATTTCGTCCGATTAGTTCTAGAGTCATCAGCCCCGAAGCACTCTCAACCACTAATATAATTCTGAAGTACAGGGAAATGTATTTAAATGCGTCCAAAATTACGTGTTCACGATTCTCAGTTCTGTAGAGATTTTGCTATAGGTACCTACTGCTTGAAATGTTTTAGATAGATTTTAGCTATACAGAAATTTTGTTAGATTTATTCAATTTAGCTTGTGGTAAAATGGTTGAGCTTTATGAGCTATTCGGGGTATGCTTGCCGCCTGCTGGCACAGGCTTGCTCAGATCGATCTGGCTCTTTCTTCAAAAGACCAGTCCAGTATATACCCTGCATTGTTTACACAATTTTACTCTTGAGTTAACTGGACCTTAAGAGCCTACGAAAGCCTAGGAAATTACTACTCCAGTGAGCTCAATAAAGTGACGTGTAAAAGTAATTGTATATCCTAATTGCATACTCAATTAAAAAAACAATTTCAATTTTATTGTCATCATTTTTGTTTATGTAACATTAATAAAATTACATTATGTATATTTTTTTTTTTTAAATAATAATATTGGACAACATCACATATTGCTCTGAACCCAAAGTAAGTAGCTAAAGCACTTGTGTTATGGAATTCAGAGACAACGAAGGTACCACAAACACCTAAACCCAAGACAATGTAGAAAACTGGTTTTCTACATTGACCCGACCGGGGATCGAACCCGGGACCTCGGAGCTGGTGACACCTTGAAAACCGGTGTGTACGCCACTCGACCACGGAGGCCGTCAAATAATAATAATAATATTGATTACGGATAATTTTTATTGCGTTGAACAGAGAAGTTCTAGACCAGAGTATTTTATATTAATTTCAAAAAGTTACCTGAAAAAAATCCTTGACAACGGGCAGACGGACAACAAAGTGACGATGCAAGGGTTCCCTTTAGGGGTACGGAACCCTAAAAACGTCACAAAACTAAACATCAACCAATCAATAAACTATACTTTAATGTTAATTTGTTTTTCATCAGGAATGCCGACCGAGCGGACGGAGCATGCATTCGCGTCTGCGCAGGAGTACAAAGAGGCTCTCGAGGCGATACGCAGGCACACTGGCGCCGTAAGTTATAATTATTACACTTTACATTATATACCTAGGGGTGCTACACAACTTCAGAAATACAAAGTCCGGTGAAGCAGTCAAAGCCTGCGCTTAGGCTAACTGCGTAAATCTTTTCAAAAAAAAAAAACTTCAGAAATACAACAACCAAAGGCTGAAATTATATATATGATTTGTTGTTTGACTATTTAACTATTGTGTTGTTGGTGTTAAACCCTTTAATACCAAAAGCTGTTTATCTAAAAACCAGGTTTAAATAAACAGCTTTTTGTAAAAGACCTCTAAAATCCGTACATGACGTTGTTATACATTTTTGTTAGGACTTTAGGATAATTGAAATAGAAGATAAATTGTTTTATTCCAGATGCATAGGTAAGTGTCTCATAAAATTGCGTCATATAATAAAGATGACAATAAATTGGGGAAGTGAGGTAACCCTACCTACGACAATTACTAGTACCTAACTTAAGTTGCGTACGAATTTCTAAAGTAATAGTCTATTACTGATGTTGTAAGGCGCGTTCTTCCCCCCTTGAAAGGTAATGAAGTTCCGATCACAGTCATTCTGACCCCGCATATCCATTAAATGGAGGATTTCTATGCATTTTAGATACCAATAAATGTCAGAATAACGCTCTTTTTTGTAGGCTTAAAAAGCTGAAGGTGATTCTAAATGTTGTTTTATGAATGTTTATGAACATATTATAGACTTAGAAACGCTTTTGTAGGTCTGCGCTGTAGCTATTCTTGGACTATGTACAGTGCTTATGTACTACTACTATCTTCATTATTCGTAATATGAGTATTTTAGTATGTTTTTGCCTAATTATGTGCCTACCAACTACATCCTGGCAACATACACAGAGTTTAAATTATGGTAATAATTAATAAATTTTCTTTTACGGATAAAGGTATTACTTTATGCCATCTTTTGAATTTTCTACGTAAATACTTAAATTATTTAACTAAGAATTTAATCCTTATTTATAAATTGCAAAAATATTATTTATATATAAATATAAGTAATATTTTACATTTAACTTTATATTAAAATCTGTAGAAGATTTTGAAATAATTTTTATATATTGCTGTAGGTACTACGCTCATCCGAATACCATTTAAACATCCCGGAAGGGCAATCCATAAACTGTGCGATAATATGGTGTTTACGATATAAACATATACCTACTTATAAACGTTAAGTAACCTTAAGTAAAATATATAGATAGACTTTATTCGTTATTAAATACTAGCTGTCCCCCGCGACTTTGTTCGCGTGTTTTAGTTTCAACGGTTTTTCATTTTTGCAACATTTTTCATTTATGCTCCGCTCCTATTGGTCGTAGCGTGGTATTATATAGCCTATAGCCTTCCTCAATAAACAGACTATCCAATACAAATATAATTGTTAAATTCAAACCAGTAGTTCCTGAGATTAGCGCGTCCAAACAAACAAACAAACTCTTCAGCTTTATAATATTAGTATATAATGATTAATTTCAAGCCCTAAATTTGAATTCTTACCCCCGAACACTCAAACGCAACTCAACAGTAAGACGTTTTTAAGTTTCTATTGTCACTATTTTACACCCTAAAGTGACAAAGACAGCATGAGATTTAACTGCGACTTAAAATTGGGTGAGTTCTGTGTATTCGGCCATTAGACTTTCTTATTCTATTATCTTTCCCTATTGACACTCTATGATGTTACGTACATAGGTACGTCTACGTAGTAATAATGATACAATTGGTTTATTCAGATGACGAAAAGTACAACACAGGATTTAAGTACGCTCGTGAGTATTTTTACTTTAGTGTAACCTATGCTATGTACTTGGAACAGAAAGCTCGAGGCCGTCTTTATAACATCTCGCTATCTAGACGTCCCTCGCTCTTATTAAATAATCTTGAATCTACAATAATTTATCTATCCTCGAGCTATAAGCGTGATATTACATTTAATATTTCTTATTGCACTGTGGAAGAAATTGAGCATCATAAATGGCGATAAAGGTTCTTTGTGACAAGCGAAAACTGTACAAAATGCTATAAATGAAAATGTGTGATGAAAGAAAGATTTTAATATTTAGTCAGATTACAAATTCATTTGCGACATCAAAAATTATGAAATAACGGTAGAATTTCTATGAATCACAGGATGGACAACAGTGGACAAGACTTGGTGAATAAGGGTAAAAATCACAGACGAGAGTCTTGGTGGTCTGTGGTAAAAATAATGATATGTATAAAATGACATAAATATATTTACAAAGATTTATACCTACTGATATGTCAGTAGGTATATAACGCACGCTTTTATAATTTATGTTATTCTGTGGTTCCGTACTGCAAATGTTATGTTAGAATTATGTAAAAAAGTACCGTATAACTACATAAGCACTCACTTAGATATAGGTACCTAAATAGAACTTTCCAGATACCTACCTAATTCTCTGATGATTTACTATAATATTAGTATTATTTTTCAGGAACGCAGCAAGCCCCAGCGTACTTTAGAGGCTGAACCGGAGGAATCTCAGCAGGAGGAGCAAGAGTACCTGGACGAGCTGTTGGTCCCGGAGCCTTGGGAGCTGAACAACACGGCGCGCGCCGGCACTGAGATATTGTTCTTTAACAGAGTGCCCAAGGTCGGCAGTCAAACCTTCATGGAGATGCTACGTAGACTTGCAATTAGGAATCGCTTTGGTAAGTGTATTAATGAACATAATATTTATTCTTTTTATTTCTTAAAATAAAACTACTTGTCTAATACTGAATTTTAGTAAAGAACTTTCTGATAGAAGCATTGTGTGCAGTTTTAAATTTTTTATACTTTTGTGGCAGTCAATTTAAAATTTTACGTATCTTTACATTAATTGGGGTAAATGATTGCGACTGATTGTGGCTTGTCGCAGTCAAGAAAAAGATATCAAGTGGATATTGAGGGCAAACATTAAGATTCAATTATTTCTTATTTACATTTTTTGAGATTTTACAACCAATTAACTACAGTTATTTATTTAATTTCAGTAATTATCCTAAGAAAATTCACGTGAATTTTAAGTGATCTGAATATTTAAAGCCTAATTAACCCACTAGGTTTCCAAATTATTTATTTAATTGATCTTGGCAATTACACGACATTTACTACGAAGTTAACTTATGATCAAACATCCAGGTTAATATAAATTACATTCCTACATCAAATTAAATACAGGGAACCCTATAGTTTTCAGAGAAGGTGCCTAATTAAGCTGAATTAATTAAGACGATATCGTGTTTGTTAATTACCTACTGTTCATTAGTATTTTTATGGCTTCGACATCAAAGTGAAGTTATTCATGATATAATTACAAAAGGTAAAAAATGCCTTCCAGGACATATTTTAAAGCATTTTCTTATAAAGACAAACTGAAAGAAGGAATAATATTTATCACTAACTGCGTCTCCCGGCTTCACTCGCGTACTTCCCTCTACCGTCGACTTATCGGTATAAAAATCACATCCGTTACTCCAGATGAACTATACGTGTGTCAAATTACGTCCGAATCCATTATATTGCTTTTAATAAAAGCCCTACATCTACCTACATCTTCAATATATTTAATTTTTGTAATATAAATAGATCTTTAATATTTTCTGTTGAACTTACCTTTTACCTTCTGCTTTTAAGCCCTTTGTAAGGTCAACGCTGTTCATACATATGCTAATATGCTTGGAAATGTACCCTGCTGGGTAAAAACCTCTTTCCATATAGAGAAGGCTAATCTATCCTGATATACTACATGAGCCTGATGCACAGGTTTTCACCGGGACGCGGTCCAGCGTGTCGAGACCATCCGCCTAGCACCCGCTGACCAGCAAGCTCTCGCCAGCATCGTGACTGCGTACGAGCCCCCCGCGTCCTACATCAAGCACGTCTGCTATACTAACTTTACAAGGTACATATTACTTTATCGTAAGGTACAAGACGCTGTACAAGGCAGCTGTACAACATTGTCACTTGACAATGCTGTCCGCGTGGCTGAGTACTTGAATAGAAAATCTAAACATAATGGTCATTGATCAACACAGTGAGAAAAAGACTGTGAGGTATTTTTTTTAGGGTAACTTAAAGTATCTTCTTTCTCACAGAATTAGGAAGTCGTATGAAGGGGACAATGCCGACAATTCTGTTGAAAAATTTGTAAGAACAGTGTAAATTTCAAAAATATTAAGTAACTTACTCAGATCTAATAAGAGATTTCTTAAGAATGCTATTAGAATAAATTAGGCTTTGCTAAAATCTCTAACCGCAATCTCTTTCTAAGAAAAATATTTTATTTGTACGCAACAAAGTTTCATATTGTTTATTTACTAGAGACTGTCTACTGCGAAACAGAATTTAAAATCTGTTAAACATAGTTGAACTGTTAAAACAATAATTGTACACAGAAGTTATATAACATACATCATACATACAAAGGAAACAATCAAAAGTTGGCGTATAAACTTGAGAATTTGAGGACCGAATCCTTTTTGAGTTCCATTAAAGTTTGTGTTGGCTATTGTAGGGTAACAAATAACCGCGCTACTAAAGCACAGACCGCCGCGGGCGATGGGGCCGTGAAATAAGCGAGAATAGCGGGGCAAACCAAAATAAATAACTCTCCTCTCCGCATTCATATTTGCAACTTGTTAAAGCAGTAATGGATGAAGTTTCAACCGCTAAATTATTCAGTCACGAATTCAAATCCGACTAATTTTATAATCTTGTTCTAAAGATTGAATAATTAAGTATATATGAAGAGAATATAAAGTTGTTGTTAAAAGCTTACCTTTATTTTAAATCGTCGTAAACGATAAGTTTTTAATTGTTATAGATAGCTTAACTCATTTAATTGGATAATTTATATCACTTACGTAAATAAACAACGGGATAAACAGTCGGGTAAAAAGACGAACTAATTGCTGCAAAACAGTTTACGCCATTCATGAATAACCGATTTATATTATATCATTACAACAATGATCACTCAATTTAAGACGAAATTACAATCTTTTATACAAAAGTGATACAAAACACAGCCTCATTAAATCAAACAATAGTGCATGCCGCCGACAAATTGGAATCCGATTGCTGTTCAAAACCATTCAAAGGCACAAATCAAGCACAAATTAACGGTATCTGGCGCTAAATCTTCATTGATGTGAAACAAAAACAGACCGACTATAGCACTGATACTTATTTTAATGCGTATAGATTCATTGTTCCATTTAGTACTAAAAAACCGAGCATCAATCACCAAACTATCGGACATGCACGTAAAAATATAATGATTAATGGATAGGTAGACATTAATTGCTCCGTCTATTATACGATAGGCGACTCTCTTGTTAGTGATAATTACACAACGGCACGTGCAAAAACTGTGTTGAATCGCTATTGTTTAGCCGCTGTTGGCCGATACGGCAATGGGAGCGGAATTATGCGTCTCGCTTCTACGGTTTTCCATTTTCGTCATAAATACTGTATTTAATTTAATCTTTTGCTAATCATTTATCAGTCAGTGAACATTAAGCTTTCTGCTCCAATACTATTATCAACTTACTTATAAATAACTGCCCTGTTTGTAATCGGAAATATAGTTTCGAATTACGTCTGTAACATATTTTGTACTTTTTTGTAAATGTAGTCTGGATTTGTTCTGAGACAAATTATGTTACTTATTTAGGATGGGCTTCCCGTCTCCAATATATGTGAACGTGGTGCGCGATCCTGTAGAGCGCGTGATCTCGTGGTACTACTACGTGAGGGCGCCCTGGTACTACGTGGAGAGGAAGAGGGCCTTCCCCGACCTACCGCTGCCCGACCCGGCGTGGTTGAAAAAGGTTTGTACATCTATAACAACTCTTTATTAACCTGTATTGTCCGTAAATTGTACTTGTTTTTTTTTGCATTAATATCTGGCTTTTTTGGCTATTACTTGTTTTTTTTATATATTTTTGTGGCATCAATATCTGGCTTAGGGTTCAGGCATAATTAAAACTTCTCGAGTACTGTCATAGAGTCGGTTTAAACACGATTATAGTCAGCTGATACTAAATAATTGTGGACCTTGCTGAAGATTTATTGATTGTTATTTACACGTTAAAATAAAAAGGGCTGATAATTGTGAGTTTTTTTTTGTTATAGGTATCTGTAGTTTGAAACATAACTCTCGCATTGCCTAAATAGTAGTCGGTTGTAACGAACGTGTACATGTATTCATAATGTAGCATTTGCATTGCTAATGATGACGAATTTCCGAACATTCATTGATAAATAGCCGGCCTTTGATATACATCTATCAAAATAGAGTAATGGATGTTGATATTTTAGCGTAAACTATTCACGTCAACCAATACCCTAATATAATAAAGCTGACTTATTTTGTTTGAACGCACTAATCTCTGAAACTAAAAGTAGGATTTAAAAATCTTACATTTTTTAGCCCAATTCTCGAAGAAGGTTATACGCTACTTAACATACCCTTATTTGACGAAACCAAAACGTGGGGCACAGTTTTATTTTGTTTCTTTTTTTTTTCTTCAATAAATATCCTTCCGAATCAAGCACTTATTTAATATATAATCCTTGTGTCATACAAACATTCATATCACATGCACAAAGAATAGCCAAACTTGAAACAAGCGTTTGTGGATCACACAAATGCTTGCCCCATGTGGGGACCGAACTCGCAGAACGTCGCGCGCTGTGGGAATTAGCGTGCCGACTTATACCGCTCAGCTATCACGTTATATATTTAGGCCTTTGTAAAGGAACAAACCACACCCACACGCCGCATAAATTGACAGTCAAAGATGTAACTATGATTGTGGTCTCATTCTTCTTAGAGTGATTGATATAAAATATACCTTTAGCCATTAATTATCACGTTTTTATCATACAATAATGCATGTCACTCGCTTCATGACAGCATAAAAAATGGCTAAATAATGACTAGGTATTCCGATCATCTAGGTACCAAGATATTTTTATAGTTTTCTTACTTAGTCGTGAGAACGTGTTGGCTATTATTTTTTTATTGTTATTCTTCTAGTAATCGTGACATGATCTTCATTCACGAGATGGGTTTTTATTTGCTAACGGTGAAAATGAGCCTTACATCTTGTTATCTCTGAGATGAAGCAATAAGTATGGATGATTACTGTATCAACTGTAGCATATTGTACAGTTGACCCCACACCAGACGTAAACAACACCTATATTTTGAGCCAGTAAAGATATCTTTAACCTACGGCACTTATTGCGGCACTAATGTGGCACTAAAATCTTAACTGCACTAACACTAAATAAATTTGTTATCTATGGCTAGTTTCTGTATTGTAATAAAGGTACTATAATCTGTCACTACTCTACACACTCGATATAAACACAGAGATCTATAACCTATCCGTAGATCATTTTCCCTACTAGAGATAGAAATAAGCGCTATACAAATTATGTCATAATCCTATATCTATTAGGGAAAACTCTCTACGGATATGTTATTGAAATTGACCCTAAATTAGTTATAAAAAGGTTTTGTTTGTTTGTTTGTCAATTTTTTAACAAAATTTATAGTGGTGAAGTTGTTGCGTATAGCTGATTTTTGCATTCCGCATTTTCTTGTGACCTGACTAGATTGTGTTTAACCATACATGTAGGAAATAAGTTGTTCATCTCAAACCGCCTGAGCTCCTCAAGTGCACTCCACAATGTGTATTATTACACCATGATTATCGTAACCAGGTAAATTGGGGCTATAAAGATACTCCTCTAACAAGTATAAAGTTATAAAAGATAGGAAATGCCTAACATAGGGTGAGTATATAAAGGCTGAGCCATTTCATTTTTTTAATTAAATTTAAGAAAAAATGGCTTTATTTAATACTGTGATGACAAAACTTGACGGACTTTTAATTTGCACCAGGCAAGTCCCACTTAAAAAGACAATATTTTAATTTACAAACTTATTAATATAAACATTTTAAACAAAACTAAATTCTTAACTAATAAAAGACCCTAAAAAATTGTGTCAAAAAATTAATCCACATCGCTGTCGACGGGAAGTGTACCCAAAAGACTGGCGGCATTTTGTATGGCAATTCTTATTCTCTGTTCAAGGTAAAAGCCAGCCCTTGGCTCCTTAAGCTTAGTTTAAGTTCCACTTAAATGTATACCAATGTAACTTGGTTTCATGCGCCTTATTAGAAATTACAGCACATTTAAAGTACCTATCTTTGATGATTAACTACTTATTACTCAAAATATGGTTTTAACTACATAACAAAATATATACTCTTGTAATATCATTGCTTAGTAATAACCATTTTATGCTCAACACAATCAAAATCTAATTAAGTCAAATCTTACTAGTCTGTAGGAAATTTAAACAACCATTAAAAGTGATGTTTGATGTTTGTATTTTATTGATGCAGTAAATTGTAACTTTATCACCATTTTAATTTTATTTAACCCTATAATAATATATTATGGAGATACAACATAATCTAGTGTGTGTTTTCTGTGGTCTCTCCAAACTTAGAAGTTAACTAACAATCAAGGCAGAATATTAAACATTATAGGTACCATTCCCATAGATCAGTATGAGTTTCTTTCAGCTTTGATTGCAACGTTCAACAAGTAGCATATTTATGTACCAGTACCAAGGATATCTTTACCTAACTTATTGAACAGATTTGACAAAATAAAATGTTTTTTCTGTAACTAAAGCATTCGACACGCATCGTCACAGCGAATTGATCGGTCGCCAATTTGCGGATGAAACGGCTAAAATTGGTCACGTGCCTCGTTGTAAACTGCGCAGGAGTTGATCCTCTGTAGGGTTACCATGAGAAACAGTAATTTACGAGGTTCTAAAACTTAATGGCATAATAAGGACTTACAATGTTAAAGCTAGATTATGTATCTTTATATGCTTACTTAGTTGTTGAAGTAAAAGATTTATGGTCTCAATTTACAATTAATAAAAATCTATTGCATGATTCTTATCAGTTTTCTACAATGAGATAATTAAAAGAACCTATTATGACCTTTGTATCGCAAAGGAGTTGTATAAATAGCTTTCTGACATTTGTTAGATAAAACGATTGACGGCTGTGCTTAATTAATCGATTAGCGTAATCAAGAAAGATTGTTCGTTTGATAAACGGTTGTTTTTTTTTTAAACATCTATATGTCAAAACATTGAAAAAAAATAAAAAATAATTTTCCTTATATTCTACCTAGATAAAAAGCTCACGTATACAGCTGAACTGAATGAATCAATCCTTTTTTGAACCACAGTTTCGAGTGCTAGAAATTACCATTCAATAGTAGTTCATTTCTATTGATTCCCTTATATGGTTAGCAAGCGTAAAATATATACAACGTAACAGGAGTTTATCCAATCTAAAATAAAAGAAAATTTTACGAGCTCGAACTTGTTTTTAGTTTAAACCAAAACGAAAATTACGGTTTTCGTTCAAGCGCTCACTTCGCGAATACAATGGGAATACAATTAAATAGTCTTACACTTCTCTACTCATAAATCAATTTTGAATGCGACCGTTAGCGCCATGGTACCCATAACCATTACACACTGACCAGAAACCATTAGTTCCCAAGCTTTCGCGATTTCCTTGCTCTGTAAACCTACTTCATGGTCAGGCTACAAATCGACTTTACACGGATTTATAATGAATTGTTTTTTTCGATTTTACACTACTGACTATGTCGAATCCGCAATTTTTTAAAGTGTGACGTGTTCCGTTAGATCTGTCTAAACGTTTATTCAGTAGAAGCCCATGGCCAAGAGTTCAGATCAGTCGGTCACGACGCCGACGATCGCTTAACACGACACGAATCAATGCTCACGATCGATGTTCAAACCAAATGTAAATTAAAGCAATGCGTCTAACGACTCGTGAATTAATTGGGTTAATGTATTGATGGGAATGATACATTAGTTTTACAAGTTAACGAGCTGTTTCACTGCACATAGATTAAAGATTCTACTTTATAATTGCAGTTTTATTACAGATATTTAATCGGGTTTTTATTTCCTCTTATAATCTTATGACCCTTGTACATTACATTTACTATTAGAGCTACGTTTAACTCGTTGTACATTCAAAGTTCATCGAAATTGACCGATTAACTTTATTATCCAATCTTAAAGAAGCATTGGCTACTGCAAGTCAGCAATTAAAACATTGCCTGAAGTGAACTAATAATAATAAATCTTTATGTCCAGTATCAAATCGAATGCATAATTATAATTTCATGCTATTATTAAACTTTTATGATGGAAATCCATTTTTATGAATGAAAAATTTATCAGAGAAGTGAATGTAGAGGATGATAAGTGAATGTACAGTAGTAGGTACTTGGGTATAGTTATACCTTATAGGTTGAGCTGCACTACTTAGAGTATACCAAGCATAGAATGCGCGCAATTCTAGTAGGCCATTTTGCCGATTAGAAAGAGTAATATGGACAAGTAAAATCGAAA
Organism: Diachrysia chrysitis; assembly: GCA_932294365.1. Lineage (NCBI taxonomy): Eukaryota > Metazoa > Arthropoda > Insecta > Lepidoptera > Noctuidae > Diachrysia > Diachrysia chrysitis. Next base: position 8,124,493 of record OW028653.1, read on the forward strand.
AATTTGTTTCAAAACAGAGCGCGCTTTTTTATTAAAACTATCTCAAAATCTGTTATTACCCTAATAAATTCGGAATATTCGGAACAATCGATAATTTCGCATAAACGTCAATCGTTGCACGGAAAATTACATAAGTAATTAAACGAGCGTAGGACTTACAGCAAAAAATTTGCTTTTTTTTTTTTTTTTGGAAGAGGTCTACTGCAGTTAGCCTGAGCGCAGACTTTGACTGCTTCACCGGACTTTTGGCGAGAACCGTAAGGCCTCCAGCCAGAGCAAGTAAAATAAACTAACTACGTCAGCAACGTTCACTAAGGGCACGTTCGGACCTCGACTTAGTGCGTTGCTGACTATCTTAATAAGGCAAAAACAGCAAGGGATGGCTGGATCTGAGTTATTATTATTTAGGGACATATTTTTATTGCTAGTTTGGCCGGCTCGGGCCAGCTTGATCTAGGGACGGGGGGGTAACATTTACGTTACTATTATTTATAATACGCGACGGGTAAAAATTTGCTTGCGCTCGGCACAACGGTCTACTAGCGATGCGCGCACTCTATGCTGGTCTATGAATACTCTAAACTCTAAAGGCTTAACCTATAATGTATAACTACACCCAAACCTTATTAATAAATAATCTTTGTCAAGATTACTGCAGTCAGTTCACTTAAATATTTGTTAACTAAAGATTATCTTATCTAGAATAGGTCCACCTTATTCATTATTACAATGAGACTCGCTAACAAACAATAATTAAAGATCTAGTTCATGCTCTAGATCCTTTTGTACTTTTTAGTGATGCAATTAAAATGCAACTGCATTGTTTTATTAAAAAGAAATTCGCGAGCATTGTCTCGTAGAACACCTTATAACCCAGACTTAAGACGCTAATGAAAAATCCTCGTGACCTGGCAGTTAAAATGTCGCAGTTTTTGTTCTATACCCTTTTAATTTTATTCACCTTTTTGCAAAGGTCCTAAAGGTAAAGTGATGTTAAGGAACCTTTAACCTTTCTCAACTATCCAGCTATTAAATGCAAAATGATAATATCAATTTAGACTCGTAGTACAAAAATATCAAACAAAGAAACTCTTCAGCTTTATACTTACTGCCTGTACTGTACTTACTTAGCTGCCACCCTAGCTTCGAACGGGTGGTGTGTGATTTTTTAAATACTTCCTCATGTTTTATTTTCTTCTATACATACCTCATCCTTACAATAAGGAACATAACAAAAAAATAAATATTCAAATCGGTCCAGACATTCTCCAGTTGTAACGAAACTAGCGAACAGCAACAAATTTTTATATAAAGACTAGCTGTCCCCCGCGACTTTGTTCGCGTGTTTTAGTTTCAACGGTTTTTCATTTTTGCAAACATTTTTCATTTATGCTCTGCTCCTATTGATCGTAGCGTGATGTTATATAGCCTATAGCCTTCCTCAATAAACGGACTATCCAATACAAAAAGAATTTTTCAATTCGAACCCGTAGTTCCTGAGATTAGCGCGTTCAAACAAACAAACAAACTCTTCAGCTTTATAATATTAGTATAGATTAGAGTTGATATACCATCAAATAAATAGCGCTAACTTTTTTAGTTAGTATATTTGGTTACACAACAGACCACAAACCTCCTTTTATAATATATAGTTACCAACAATAGTTTACCTTAAACATTTTACTTACCATACACTATCATAAGTGCCCAAATTTTGATTAATTTTCATTTAATAATTAACGGCATCATTTACTTACGGCAAAAAAGCTTATTACTATGAACCGGTACCTTTAATTGCCTAAAACCTAGGTCTATATTCATCATGGCGCAAATTGGCTTTAAATTATTCTGACAAAACAATTAACGCCTATGTATTAGAAAATTAATGATGTTAGGAGCAATAGTGGGTCCAAAATGGCGGTTTAAAAATATAAATAAGTATGTATCTATCTATAGTTTGAGCAAGGCAATGAGAGACAATGTGAGATTGAAGTATGAAATTTGAGTAATGACTAGCACATTGTTAACTAAACCAGGTCATAATGAATATGTAGATCTTTATTGTTATTTTGTGCTGTGAAAAAAAAATAACTTGATTTCTAATTTAATTCTTTATGGTACACTTAAAATGTAGAAAATACAAATAAGAAAATCCAAGTACCTACATAGGCAAGCTTGATTAAGAGTTGAAAAAGCTTACGAATTTGATCAAAAATTAAATGAGATAAAAGTAGCCAAGTGGAATGAACTGAAAATTATTGATACATAATTAAAATATTAAATAATAAATAGGTTTCTTTTTATTTTTATACTGGCTCGATCCACAAACATTGTTATTTTCCAGCTATTGTTTCCAGTAGCAGTAGATAGAAACGCGTCTAATTTCAAGTTACAAATAGTATGCTAGATTAATTCAGTTAACATTTCACAAGAGAATTTTGTCATCAGTTCCATTAGAATTGTACGTTGACTTCAATCTATTTTTCAGCTACTCAGCTTCCAAGAAACGTCTTTATATTTTTTGTGTACCTACATCTAGAGTTGATGTTCGTGACGAAAAAGTTCAAGGTTACCAAGAAAATAAGTACAAAACACATTTACTTGACGATTGGACAACACTGAAGCAACAGATCTCATTTAGATAAAAGTCCAGAACATATGTAAATAATAAATACACATTCAAATAAAAATAAAACCTCTTGTATTCTAGTTAAATAGTTTTCAGCTTACGCCTACCCATTGAAGTGACTAACTACAATCAGTAAAAAATAAATTAGTTTTGCGTCAACAAAAACTTGACGAAATAATTAGTTGAGGAAAAAAACTAACTTCATTTTGTATTCTGCTTAGGATGACCTGTGATAATAAGCGGTCGATAATTAAAATTTTTGTTGAACTTAATGATATGATGACTATGTTCGATGAGTAATCACATATACACATCGAACAAGGAAACTTTAAATAAGAACAAGTTGCTGAAGTTGATATAGCGAAAGCTTTAAACTCTTACAATTCCTGAACACCCAAAAAACCCACGCCTAGGGCACTACTAACTACGTCAGCAACGCCGCCGGCTCGGGCCTGCTTTGAGCTTGATCTAAGGACGGGGTCGGGGGTCGGGACTCGGGATCGGTGACCAAAATGGACACGACTATGCAGTATTTTTTTATAAGTAGGACCTAATAATTTTATCAATAGTTTACTAAGACTAGATAGGTAAATAATTTTTTGATCAAATATTTTTAGCACTTAACTTTTCAATTAGAGTTAAATCTCTCTTAATACCTACACTCTGGTATCCACTGCAAAATATTTTACGTAGGTACCTAATTAGTAAGTAGGTAACTCCTACAAGGTATTCTCACGAGAGAGTATTAGTTATTACTAAAACGATTAAGTACAGAGTTAACTAATTGATCATCGCAGAGAATTAACCTTATCAAGTAACTCTGACCTTACGGAACTCCTACCTTATGGAAGTCCCTTGAGATAATCCCTTATCTTTTGTTTTGCCTCTGGGAAATTTGGGGTTGTTCAATTATTTGCCAGGAAGTGGACCCCAGCTAACGATATACCATAAGTATTGCGTAAACAACATTACGTGTACCTTGTTTATAAACGGATAAGTTGTACATGTACCGTCCTGTAGTTTAAGGTTGTGGTAGTATAAGAAATTAGGAGCTTTTTTGCAAATTATAATATTTTACTTTTTTTTTAGGTTAAATTTTCATAGGTTCTAAACCAACGAAAGCTGAACTTATATTTTAAAATCGTTCTATCACATAAATGTAGATTCACTGGTTGGTACAGATAAATGAATGGTACCTACCTAGGTCCTCAGTGTTCAATCCTTGCGCTCAACAAAATAATCATAATAATAATTTAACTACAAGAAATGTAATCTGTTTGTATATGTTTCCAGGACTTCGAGACGTGCGTGTTGAGTGGGGACCGCGAGTGCCGCTACGTGGAGGGCGAGACTCACGAGGGTATCGGCGACCATCGCCGCCAGACGCTGTTCTTCTGCGGACATGAACCACAGTGCACGTATGTACACAAAAATACCGACAAAAATGTTATAAAAGCCAAAGTTCATTAAATCTATATACTTATGATTAAGATAAAGAATTCATTTGTTTGAACGCGTTAATGTCTAAAACTATAAGTCAGATTTAAAAAAATCTTACTGTTTTTGGTATATGCTATTTAACATGACGTTACTTGTCTTGAGAGAAAAGCAAGACAAGTGAAACCGCGGGGCACAACTAGTGTCTTATAAAATTTGATCAACAAAGCCTTTTATCTTTAATAGGGATGTTTCCTGGGTATGAAAAGTTAAAATCTGTTTAGTCCGTCAGTTAGATAATAAAAAAATATTAGACACGTATTTTTTCTTTTACCAAAACAATAAAAAATTACAACGATACAGCGCTTTAAAGTTTCGGAGTGGGGGCTTATGACGCCACGCCTTGGTAAAAATTGTAGCGAGGAGTGACGTCACGCGTACTTTCCGTTCTCTGTATTTTAATCATTTTTAGTTTGCAGGAAAAAAGAAAAAATACGTGTCCAATAAAATCCATTAATCTACCAAGCGGACATTAAAAAAAAATAGGAAACATGCCTATTATGGGTAATTTTTTTTCATGAAATTGATATTTGTAAATAACTTACTTATAAAAAAATATATCTTATATTGGCTAATTCTTTTTAACTTTAGACTATTATCTTGGAACTATCTCTAAATTAGAATTATGTTTTCTTTTAAAATGAAAACAAAATCTTTAACATCATATTTGGAAATTTAAAAGAATAGGTACTTATTTTAAAACAAGGTTAGTGTAAAAGTAATTTTATTAAAGCAATCGGTCTGGCTGCGCGTTGCTCATATAAAGCAGATATTTTGCTCATATGAAACTTAAAGGCGTGCACTAAAAATATCACGTGTCCCGTGTGTTTACAACTTATTTTCTACATTCGAAGATTAATAGATAGATTTTTTATTAAAGATTAGATATTTAATTATGCGAAGTTAGTATCTACTTACTCTCAACAAAATCTAACAGCAAAATCTGTTCCATTTCAGTCCATTCAACAGCGTGGAAGCTCTGCAGCGCGCGAAGCGTGTGGTGGAGCAGCAGTACGCGGTGGTGGGCGTGCTCGAGGACATGAACTCCACGCTGCTGGCGCTCGAGCGATACGTGCCGCGGTTCTTTAAGGGGGCGCTCAGACTCTACTGGGGTTGGTATAATGTATTGTATTTTCAGCCACAGCACCGTACCCATGTCTTTTATAAGAGTAGAAGAGCGATACGTGCCGTAGTTCTTATAAGGGGTGCTGCAGCTTTTGGGGCTGGTATTCGTATTAGCTTAGATTTATTTAGTTTATTTATTCAACCATTATTTTTTCCGGTCAAGGGGTAGGGGACTCTTAGACCGGGACCGTGGTCCCAGATTCCCCTTTTTACCTACTGCAAGGCTGCTTTATTGAAGTGATAAATGTGAAATGTCTATGCTTCTTTTTCATAATTATGATCACAGTCCTCAACCAGATCTCCATAAATCTTAGAGTATTCAATACATTAAGTTACATGTTACCCTTGACTATTGGAAATTTCTTGCGTCGTTATGTTGTAATCCAAACTAAAAAATTTACTAATATAGTATGCTTAAAAGTTGCAACAAAAATATGATTCGAAACATTCAGGGTATAGATGATAATGTTAACCTTTTCCTATACAGAGCAAATGCACACCTTTAACCGTATCAACCGCAACGCGTTCAAGCCGCCAGTCTCCGAAGCAGTAAAGCAAATAGTCCGGGCGAACTTCACACGAGAGATCGAGTTCTACGAGTTCTGTAAGCAGAGGCTACATATGCAGCTGAGGGCACTACGAGACCCCAATATCACCGTCCCAACCCCCAGGAGTAGGAGACGAAGAGCGCAGAAGAATACCAACAGAGTGTAACCTTAGAACTGACTGTTAGACTAGAAACGTACTTCTGAACAACGATCTTGTTACAGTCAAGTTTACGAGCGCATATTTATTTCATTTCAAAATAGCTCCAAATAAGCTCTTCATAAGATATGCAGAAGGTTTCGGGTCAGACCTAGATGTGATTGGCACAGGACTAGAGAGATTGCCACGTAAAAAGAGGCTTATGCCCAGCAGTGGGATAACAAAGTATATGAAGTGTATGAAGACGTTGCTCACACATCTCAACACGCGGTAGTAAGGGGCTACCGCAGACCTATATTAAAAAAAAAAGTCTTTTCCTCCAATTACAAACGTCGACACATAACTCCATCTTGGTCTTTCGAGCAATTCCCGCGCGTCGAACATGTTCTTATTTTGAATTGCGATTCTAGTGTAACAATTTGTTGTTTGTGTAACATGGCAACCTGATGGGTATCCCATCGCTTCGAGACTGTTGGTTAGAAGTTAACCGCCTTACGATGTGAAGAGGGTTAGGATTTAGAACGTGGTATTTCGAATCACAATCTTAGTGAATTCGTTCCACTGAATGTTCACGTCTGTATTTTTCTTTCGACGAAATACTGGCCTTAGTGGCTGTACATGCAAAAAGCGGATTCTGTACATTCTAATATGACTACAATATCAATCTGTTAAACTAATGGACTGGTTGATACCAAGATATCTCCTGAATCAAACTATGATGGTATTTGAACATCATTGCATCCCAGTTTTGTAATTAAATATCTTAATGCGTGTACACCCCTGACCAAAAAGTCAGTCCCGTCAAAATTTTCCTTAATAAGATCTTTTAGTGTAAATATGAGAATAGATAAATAACAACTATCTGTAAACTATTTAACAAATCAATCACTATTTGTAAATTTACTGCAGCATAGTTTTTATAAAGTCCTTGTGTTTTTTATAAATTGATGTAACCGTAGACTAGTCTCAATAAAGCCCCCTATAGACGATCAAGCTGCTTGTCAAACTTTACGTGTTTGTCAAGCAATTTGATCGTTTGCGGCTTCCCTTGCGTGGTCAAGCAATGTTCTTGTCATGCTTAAAGAAAAATGCTTGATTCATGGCGTGTTTGTCAAGCAAGTTTGAACGTGTACGGTGGTGGCAAATTAAATGTACCTATTCTTTGTCTTGGACTTGCAGGTTTATCTACCACCTTGTTTAAAATAGAATAATTGATAAAACATGAATTTAAAAAAATCCGAATCTAAGGGCAATTTTGACAAATTTGCTTGATCGTCGGTTTGATCGTTTACGGCCATTGCTTGACAAAACGTGAAGCTTGAAAAGTAAGCTTGTCGAACAAGTTTGATCGTTTACCGGGCCCTTAAGAAGACTTTTTCTTTGGAACAATTGTTACACATTTTGTGCTGTTGTGTAATGTTCTCCGCCATCTTGGCTTTTGGTGGGAAATTGTGACTATTTATTTCGAATAATTAAGTGATGTCCATATTTTTTTATTTTAGGTAGCAATCGTTATAAGTACAGCTTCCTTATTTTTTATGAAATTGTATATTTTTTTAGGTAGTAACTCTTAGTTTTATAATGCCAATAGGTTCAGTGTACTGTGTAATCTTTTCGTTAAACTTTTTTAAAGGTTTAAAGTACTTTGGCATGATCTTATTCTGCTCGATAACCTGTACCTTATTATGCATTCAATTATTTATTACGAGATCAAAGTAAAGTGTTATTGTGATATATTTCGCTTATTGTTAAGATACTGTAATTATTAAAGTACTTACATAGTTTTCATCTTTCATTTTATTTGAACATTGTTTATTTAGTATTTTGTTTCCCTGCCTTTACGTTGGTTTATTTGGAGTCTTTTTGAGTTTTTGGAGTTTCTTGTCAAAAAAGGAAGGATTTTTACAAACTCAAAAAATATAATTTGAAGAGATTGATAGAAAAAAAATACGGGTTTCGAACCTATAACGTTTCAGTTCCAAGTCCAGTCATATTTCTGGCTCTATTCTATTATTAAGTATTTTAATACTAGAATCAACTCGGAATCTAGAATATATTTTAATATTTACACTTTTTAGCAAATATTTAGCAAGCTAATACGCTTATTATCTTTTGAGAGATATCTGAAACAGTGTCAAAGGTATGTAAATAAACATTTTTTTGATAATTATGCACATTAATTTATTAGGTATTTATTTAATATAAAACAGAAGTCAATTATAAGAGTAACAATAAGAGTTCATAAGGGTAGCATTCAAACTGTGTAAAATTAATATGGCCACATTTTAAGAATTCAGGTACATATACAAAATAGACAAAACATCGGCCTAATAAATAAATTATAATATCGCTTAAAAGTAACAATAATTTAATTTCGTAATTTCTAATAGTCTCATTGATAAAAATCTCATAACTGAATCAACAATTGGCTATTATATATCAGTTCTCACGTAGGAAGTATGTCATGATACCGTAATTATAAAAATATAAAATATAAATATATCCAGATTACAACAACGATATAAAATATTTTAGTAACATTATTTAGTATTCAATAGTTATTATAGGCTCATCAGAAACGTTTCAATCAATATTTTTCATACCTACATATAACATATACATGTAACAATTCCAGAAACTTTATTATGATTGAACAAGGATTGGTGTTGTCACCACTGATGCTATCACTAGACATATTATTCATAGGTATTATCTACAATTCAAAATGATGTTATGTGAATAAAATCTTTCTATCTAGGTGATACTTCTATTTCGACATTAACAATTACAAAGGTCTAATAATGTCATATAAATTGTATTAAAATATTAATTAATATCATTCAGAATTCGTCTCTCTTATATGTACAAGGAAAAGAGGCACGGCCGCACTCACTGCACAATCATCACATTTTATTGTCCTATGGGACGCTACTCTACAATTAACATAGTACAAAACGAAAAATCGATAAAATATATATAACTCGAAACGTCGTTACTGCAAAATGGCACTCTGAGAACGAGTCGCTTACTCGTCGCTTTACAATATCTACGCCTAGTCTAATTATATCACAAGTACGCTTTACAACGTGAAGCCTCATCGACCCTGGAGCTCGGCGCGGGCCCGGCCCGGCCGGCCGGCGCGGCCCGTCGCACAGGAATGTGTTCGCCCGGCGGCCGCGCGCGGCTCGTCGCCCCGACACTGACACCTCGCGGCGCGCGCGCCCGCTCAGTAGAACGACGGGTGCCAGTCCACCGTGGGGTGCAGCGGGCCCGCGCCCGCCTGCTGCACTGCGCCCAGCGCTAGGCAGTCGAAGCAGTAGTTGGCGCCGCTGTTGCTGTCCCAGAACTGCTGGCCTTTGCACAGGAACCGCACCGCCAACTCGAGCCGCTGCCCCGACGATATCGCCGGCGCATAGAGCACGAACTGGAAGCGGTCGGAAAACCCGTCGCACGAACCCTGCACGTACGTCGCTTGCAAGTCAGTGTACGTTTTCCACCTGTTCATTGTATAGCGTATGTGTACAGTCTTGTGAAAGTCCAAGTTTCGAACGCGAACGGAGCCGCACACTGTGACATGCACCCCGTCGCAAACTCGTGCTGTTTCTAGGCAAACGTGTTGAGTTTCCAGTTTATCCGTAATCTCTCCCGGTAGCTGGAACAAGGGTACAAGAGTAAGAGCACCGAGTCTCTGCTGACATTTGACCGGTGGAGAACTTTGTACGTCACAGCCACTAAGATCATCGTAGGCGGATTTAGGAATAACGGGAATTTCATCCATGAATGTTTTTACATCGGCTAAATCAAGCCCCAAGACGTCAGCAAAGCGGACTATTTTCTTGCGGCCTGGGGTGCCAGGTGGCGTTTTTCCAGTTTTGAGCGATGAACAGCGCCGAACACGTTGAGGTCTATCATCTTCTATTTCTGTTTCATTTTGTTTATCACCTATGTCCTCCGCAGTTAAAAGGGACGGCTCAATTTCTGGCGCTGGTGATAATTCTGCCTCAATAGGAACTTCACTGGTGATTATTTCTAAAGGTTCCTTACTTATTTCGTTGCATACAGCTGCCTCTACATCAGAGATTATCGGGGGGGATGTTTCCGTCGGTGTTTCCTCATCAAGTGGAATATCGACCTCTGCAAGTGATAAGTTTTCCACGAATTCTGCTGCACAACGTTCTGTGATTCTTTCATTTTGAAAATGTTGCTCAACTTCTACAATATCAGAGGGGTCGCTTTTGGCAGATTCAAATTCCGAGTCACTATCTAATGTGGCACATTGAAAGTTTGATAAACTAAGACGGTCCGTATCTAGAGCCGCGATAGGTTTGGCGACAGAGTCCACTTCATCGAAGCTATTTTGTCGCGCACAACCCTCAAATGTGATCGCAGAATATAAACGTTTATCCGAATGACCATTTTCACGCGGAATTGGTTGTAGTTTTACTGGAGAACAATCTGTATAAAAAGCAGTAGAAAATGTAAACCCATTTTTTGCTTTATCCGCTTGATGTAGTACTAACTTAGTTTTTTCTTTAGATAGTTCTGGTTCAGAGTCGACATCATAAAAAGGCTGTTCTTTATCTTCGATAGGAGACCTTTCTGGAAAAGCGGGTTCGTATTCGTCGACGGGGCTGGATGGGCTCTCACACTCTAGTTCGAAGTCGTAGAATGTGTCGAGTTCTCTCTGGTTGGTTGATGTAGTAGGCCTGTGTGGGGCGGTATTGTCACGTGTTAACCAGCTGCTTTCGCAGTGGTCGTCGTGCGCTCCGCCGAGGTTGCTGAGGCGCGAGTGCAGGTCGCGCGCGAACGCTGCGGCGCGTCTGCCGCACGACATCGGCAGCAGCGAGGTCAAACCGCACTGCGACCCTGCGCGATCTCCGCTCATCTGCGTCTGAAACGTACAACATCAATAGTTTAGCATCGGTACATATTTATAATCTTTTAATAAACATTATAACTACTTAATTGTAGAATATTCAACGCGAAGGTGACCTAGAAGGCAATTTAATTCATTTTGGCATCAACAAACAACGTGAGTGCTGTTAACAGCTGTGTCTACAATGCAGGAATTTCAAACTTCAATCTATTTAAATTCCGAAAGTGGCTGTTTTATTTTACTTCATGTACCTACAAAAGAGCATTTTTCATGATATTCTTATGAATGTACCTACTTGTTAAATCTGGCCGTAAAATTTCTTTTAGCAGATATTGCAGATAGGTACATACGGCTTCAGCTATTTATTCGACATTATCTGGACATGAAAGTTGAATGTCAAGTGTGAATAACCTCGTTAAGATAATGTAACTACATGCGCTCTCTATGATCAGCATTGTGAACCAAATATTAAAATTAAACGTACTCGTTTGCATTGATTTTGAATCAAAACAAAACAACAATTAAAATTTACTTTTCGAAATAATTAAAAAATTCCTTGGTTAATTATATTCAATAGATGTTTGTGTTGGCACTTGAATATGTCACATGTCACATCTGTGATTCAAGGAAAGTTCCCCTTTCGTGCGATGAGATATGTGTGAAAATTTGAAGGTGACCAACCTATTTTAGAGGCAACATTAAGTAGGTCATCTAACCTTAACCTCAAAGCGAGCTCAAAGCAAGTCAGGCTGACAGTGCTTGCGATAAAGATCCGTTGTTCTCATTTCATTGCATTCCACGTGACCTTTACCCATATTCAGTTCCATGACATAATAGTACGGTATACCCATTTGTAATATAGGGATCAATGTCAAAATGTCTGCTGTAACCTTATATTGATTGAATAATCACTATGATAACCTGCTTGCATCTATTTAACTCATTACAATCCAGAATGACAAAAGGTCAGTTTTATTAAACAGTACAACTGTGTATTTTGATTAGACCGGTGTACACTGTGGTTGACTCACAAACGACCTGTTTGTCTTCAAAATTGGACTAAATTAAAATGAGCTGTATGCTGTATTGCAAAATTGATTCAGAAGCGCGTGACAGTGACGAGAATAAAGCATGTACAGAACAACTAATTTATCCTGTTATGCACATACACACGTCTTGATTTCGGAAGTACAAAATGTATTGAACATGTTTCGTAATTGGATCCCGGTGCCAAATATACGTCATTGTAGCAGAGGCGTGACCAATCTGGAGACGCGACGGGGGCGCAAGTCCGGCCGGATGGCGAACGGCATAATACTATTACATTTCGAAAACTATTTTCGGTTTGTTTAGACAAGGCTGGATAGTATAGCATCAACACTGAAGATTATGTAGGTATATATTATATTTATTTCATACAAACGTATGCGATATACCTAGAACTTTCATCGGTTGACTGCATGAGTTGAATAAGAGATGAAATGAACGATAATATAAGCTTCCTGGTTAAATCGGCATAATCTCTTCTCGTAATTGTAAAAAAATGGTGCAACTTTACGTGTGTCATAGGTACTAAGTGTCATTCTTTATCATTTAAAAATAATATCCTTACCAATTTCGCTATAAAAACTTTACCAAGAATAATAATTTTCAAATGAGTCAATTTCCTTGCTTTTGTAATCATTTCTATTTAAAAGTGCTTACGTGGAAATCTTATTACGGGACTAAACTGACGCATTTTCAAATCGTAGGAGTAGGAGTTACATATCTGTTAAATATAGGTTGGCTAACTAAACATGAAATGAAAATTGCGCATTTCGTAGGAGTTTCGTCCATTTTCAGTTAAATATAGTTCAGTAATGCACCGTGGCTTTGGTGGCCAGTGCGCCATTATCCAATCAGGGCGAATCGGTCAGCGCTCCGAGGCCTGCACTGGCCACGCCACTTGTTATTGTTCATAAATAATACACGAGTCAGTCCTCATAATGTATTATTACTACGCAATATGCGAGAAACTGAATTCAGTCTTTGATGGTGGTCCGCGAATGTAACAGTTGTGGGACACAAAACAAATAGACTTAGATGAAGACAATTTTAATAAATGTATTCGTCAAAAATTACTGCTGAATAAAGTATGTAAATAAATATGTCAACCCGTTAACCGCGACACAGGTGCTCATTAACCACAATATAAAATTACAATAGAATCATCTTTATATGTTTAAAACAAAGTCGGGTTATTTATACCATTTATAACTTAAGAATGAGTGGACCTATTTTAATGATCTTTGATTTTTGGATTCGTCTCCACTTCGAATAGGAGAATAACTATAAAACATCAGAAATAGTCGGGAACGGGGACTAATTAAAAAAAACTACGGGGCACCGGTAGTTCTTAATAAAACTTGCATTCTTAAACATCTTTGCGATGGCCAATAATAATGATGCTATAGATGTATTTCGTTACCTTCGAATCGTTAAATTCGCTTTTTCAATGCGTCTACATACTTAATGTATTTCACAATCTATAATAAATAATATTTTTAACTTCCAACAAAGGAGTTATCGAAGAAGCACGTCATATTATCTTTCAAGTGCGTTATGTTAAGAGAGTCATGTGGTGGTCTGTTTGTAAACACACCGACGTCTTTCACAGGTGATTGGCGTCCAAGGTGACTCAATGTAAACAGAGAAAGCGCCATTCATCATACGATAATCTTAATTACGATAGGTTTGCTAAAATAGGCCGTATACCTATGTAATTACTTCACGGAGCTGTGGATTCCTTAAGATCATAAGTGAATAGTTGAAGATAATTAAGGTATGATAAGTTGATTAGTGATTGCAAAATGTTGCAGCGTAATTTTCCAGATTTGAATGAACCAACTATACTTCAAAAAGCTGTGAACACATATTATATCTATTAAAAGATTTATTATACAACTGTTATTTTGTCTTACGTGATTCGTCATTGCAGTGACACATTCGCTGCATTTTCGGTAATACTTAAGCTTGATATCATTATTCGATAAGTGAATTATGATACACTTTCCAGTTATTTTAACACAAATAATCATTACATTAAGTAGTGCTTGATATAAGATGTTTATCATGATTCTCTTGTGCATTTTGTCAAAATTATTGACAGAACTTCAAACATGCCGTCTTAATACATACCTGATCGTGAAAAGCTATCAAAAGGGATAGGTATTCGAGAGATATCTTAAAATTATCTGTACACAGTTTTCAAGTTCAAACAACAAGAAAACGTAAATAAAATCAAGAAAACATTTGAGATGACGTCTAGATATTGGATAATGGGTATATCCTTAGATACATGACTGGTATAGTCAGAACAAACAATCGCTCCGATTATTCTCGGCAGATCCTTTATACTATAATGGCTCCTCCATTTATTCATAGAACGACAGTTAACAATTGCTTGCGCACACCCACTATTTAGGGTTGTGCGCAGAATATTAAAACGCGTGAACATGACAGAGAAATAGCAAAAAGCCGCAACGAAAATGCAACCATATTTTTATTTCTTGTGATTAAGACAACCAAGTTGTTCAACAATACTGTAATTTATTTTCTCATGTCTGTGACTAAGAACATTTGCAGAAGTGTTAAACATAAAAATGATTTAGGCTGCTTTTCACTTTAGGTGGTACTATTTTATATGGATAGCCTGAGTACAATGAAGAAAGCTATTGCTATTGTACCTACATTCTACTTGCTAAGGTTCTCTTGATTTACATAGTTTGTATATTATATTGGTAATGGTATCTTCGTTTTATAAGAGAAAAATAATTACTAAGAGCCGTCTTATAAAATATTTTTTCCATGAATTGTATAAAAAGCACATTAAGCTCATTGAACGGGCGATAATGGTATTCATTAAAGAGCCGGTTGTCAACTCAACCATGAGTAAAAGTTAAATAAAGGGCGAGTTTATAAAAAGATGAGTAATGAGAGGCTAACGATCGATTATATCGATATGTGATAAAAACTGATGGTTAACTGATAAATTTTATTATTACCAAGCGCAAGTATTAGTTACCGACTTGGGTACTATAAAACTTACGATGCTACTCTTCTGTAGTAGAAAACAAAGTACGTAGTAGTCATTTGTTATATTATTTTTAAACATAACATTATTATGCAATTCTGTATATGAATAATGGGTATTGACCCTGCAATGACAATTAATAGCTGTTATGATATTTATTATCTATTTTTAAGTGAATTAAAAACTTACATATAAGTTATCTAGAAGTGATCACACTGTCTTAGTGATAAGACCCAAAATATACTAGCTACTGTTTACATTGTTTTTACGTTTATTTTTTGGTGTACGATAAAGAGTTATTATTATTAAATGATTATTTTTTCCTTAACAATCTAGAAATCCGGAAAATCCCGTAGTAAAGATAATAAAGCTTACATATCTTTATATCATATCAACGCGAATTCGAAGCTATACATCATAACGTGAGGGGCTCTAAGAAGTTTGATAAGAGCGGTCATTGAACCCACTGATAACGGACAATTGCCGACATCATCCGATATTAGTATTGCCAATCTATTGTGCATTTGACTCTGTTTACCCTGCACTTAACGATGCAATTTATAAGTGATTTCGTAAAACTCGATGGCGCGTGACAACATACTTGTAATTTCATTGAATAAATAAAGGAAGTAGTCTATTACTTTGTATTCTCTTAATAGAGATGTTATATTTGCATATATACAATGTAAGACCTCGTTAAAAACCTTCGTACTGTGTGACACTGCTGTGTCATATGTACGATTGGTGATAGTTAATAGATAAAATAGCTACTATAACGTAATGCTACTTTGAACATCATGTGTTATGATGTCATGTCATAGATAGCAGAATATTGCTTCGTGTATTATGTGACATCAGGTTTACGTTTTACTTAAAGCTAGTTTAATGTAGGCGTTATCCCTAAAGATATGCCAATCAATGAAATCATTTTATTTTTCAGTAACGAACTTTAGAATTGTTAAGTAGGTGACTAATTGCGCGATTATAAAATATCGCTAAGGTCAACGTGAAGAACTGAGAAAGAACTCAATAAAAATGTGATATTACTGCATTTCTTACTTATTTAGGAACCCTAATAAGGGCTAGATAAACGGTATATCCCTCCCTTAAAACAGAATACGATGAACAATATAAATAAAATTCCGGACTTAGAATTAACTAGAACAGTAAAGAATAACATAGAAGATACACTGACATTTTACAGTTGAAAGGAAACGAGTGCGTACAGTCAACTGTTTGAAATAGGTAACAACGAATGACGAAAATTGGCATTGATGATTTATAACAACGGTGCTGTCTATAGCAAAGTCTTGCTGCTGTGCGGTTGACTGTACAAGGGAAATTAAATAGCAATTTTAATATTCAAAGTGGCATTTACCATGCTTCGATTTCGAAGCTCTTACGTCTTGTCTTTATGCATGTGTATGAACTTTTTAACAATTTATGTGGCACAACTACAACTATACATGAGTAACCTATAGTAAAAGGTCAATAATTATAAAAATCGTCTTTCAGTTAATAAAATGAATGTTACAATTTCTTATTCTGTTTACTATGAAGACTGATAGTAGGACGTAGAGTACCCAGTACTGGATAAAGAGTGTTCATTTAAATTGTCGAAAGAATTGCCTTATTACCGCCATTAATCCCGTAGAAAATAAAGATACCAACATAATAATAATTTAATTTATTATGTTGTAATTTAAAATACATTTCTACTTTTCACGGCAGTAAAGTAAATGTATGTCCAGCACGTAGCAACTGTTCATTACTATTAATCTCAAAGTTAATAAATAGATTAAATTTAAATATTCACACAATATTTTTTTATCAAATTCTTGAAGTAATCGAGAGATAACAAAGTAAAAAGTAACAACAACATCGTAATCATACTTATTCATAACATGTCGTGAAAGTAAGCCAAAAGATAAAAAGTATGTTACTATACTTTTATCTTCCTTTATCTTTGTATTATTTGCAGACCTACTTTAAATCTAGAAAATTCAGTAAAACAATCGATTGGTATTCGTATTAAGGTGCGGGTTATTGATTCAAAAGAAATTAAAGTTTACTCACCTTTTTGGATCAAGAATGCAAACAACATTTAAATGTATGTGCGGTAAATATTCATTACTTTGTGTAAGTAGTAATGATATCTAAGAATATGAACATAAGAACTATAATTCCATAAACTTATACAAGTTGTTTTACTAGATGATGTGCTAAATTGTATACTGTACGTGTACACACATTTAGACAGAGTACGTTACAATTACGAGGTGGTTTACTATGTAAATAATTAGCCATAGTGCACTGACTCACCATTATCGAAAATTCTAAGACTTTTCAGGCACTTTGCATGTGGTAAACGTCGGGTATTTGAACAACAGAATGATTTTAAACATGAAAACTATGTTCTTTAATTAAATAAATCTATTACTGAAGTGCTATGGTACTGCGTATTCACAGTTGTGAACGTTTACAGTATGACAGGCTGCGATGATACCACTTGTACAAAGATTAGATTTTATACGTACGATTAAACCGGTAGGTCTAAATTACCATATTTATAAAGAAATATATAAAAAAAAAATCCTTTAAAAGGTACATCTTAATACCTATTAGCGTAAATATGACAGGCACCAATTAAACAGGTTGACCAAAAGTGTGAACCGCAGAGGGCGAATAGCGGTCATCTTGTTCGTGTGTTTTGCCGTCACGTCACTACAGCAATACTCAACGCTCAGTGAGGCCGTTCCATGGAACAATATACACCGACACCGACTGACTGTCTCTCAACCTTATCACTCTAACAATACTTGATTAGTCGGTTCCAACGCCGACAATTTGCGGCCCATCTAGATAAACATTTTATCACCTATATCGTCAACAGAACAGATATGATGCTTCCATGACGTACCTATATTATATCGATGCTGGCTATAAGCCAAAAGAAATAGATGTATTCGATTTTTTATCGATGATGGATTAATCAATTACCAAATGAGTTTTGAATCGATTCCAAAATCAAGAATAGTTTGGACGTTCTAAGTCACCACCTATGCTGTGTCAAAGATCGGATCTGCCGGTATAGATTTGATTTATCTTTCTGTTGTTTGGAAAACTGACCCACAAATTAAATCTGTAACAAAATGGAAAGTTCTTGACATAGTCTAGTGTTTCATTTAATGAAATATGTCGTAAGCTGTCCTTCAAACGGAATAGTTTGCGGAAAAAATAGTCTCGTGTTTGAGCCAAACGAGTATTTCAAGAAACGCTCATTTGCTGTCGTCATGGCAACCATTAGTTAAATAACTGAAGTCGTGAATGAAGTAAAAACGTTAAATAATACAATTATAGAGGCGGGACCATCCTCGAACACGTTATTTAAGTCGTGACTTTCACTTTGTGTACTGAAATAGTGCGCAGACACATCCAGACGTCAGTTAAAGGTATAAATAGGTAGAGATCACGCGCTTGGCTTATACAACATACATATATACAGTACATAGTACCTTTGCTATACCTCAATCATCAGTCACTTGCAAAATATTTCAACTATTTGTAAACACAAAAGGCACGGTCCTGTACTTCCTACGTGTAATTTGGCAAGGGACTGGGCTGGTCACACCCACGATTGTCGCATGTCTCTCACCGACTTTGTCGCGTTCCTGTACTGACAGTGGAAGAAAACTAGTTTGGCTTTCATCACATCTTCCTTTTATTATTATTGTATCACGACATGATCAAAACAAATTACAGATCAATACTTATGAAATCGAAAGATGCTTCCAATATCTACTAAAGTAGTAGCGAAAATTGTACACAATATTTAATACAAAGTTATCAAACATTGTCTTGTGTTACATTAATCTTTTCCGTTGTTATGAATGGAAATCAATCATGTGTAACGTTTTACTACAGCAAGTAGTCTTCTAATACACGCTATAATCTAATATTATACTATTTATTACATAAGTCTTTTGATTCACGCGACAATTTTAAATGCTTATGATTTAAATCTTCTCTTTCATATCATTGCCTGAGCTCAGAACATGGTATATAATTCCACTGTCTATTCATCCCTAGGCAACCTGCCCACGACATAGCGGTACTCGATACTAGCTTTAATATTATTCAAACCACCGGGAGCGAGATTAAAATTAAAGTTTAAGCTCGACAAGTTATAACAGTGGTTGTTATAGCACACCGCAATGATTCTATCAACACGATAGTAATAGTAGGGTAAGGATTTACCGAGGGAATTGCTTGTCAGATGGTAAGGCTTAAAATAAGGAAAGTAATAGTTTAATAACTTGGAATCCTGTTCGACTCGGCAAAGACATAAATCGTGGAGCAAGCTATGATATTACAGTCTTGACAAAAGAATAAAGAAACCATTCAAAATTCGAACGCAACTGTTGCACTATGGCATAATCAACAAGGAGAATACATGTCACATTAATTTTAAGGCGGAATTTAATTACAATACTTAATTAAACACGAATAGGGTGTAGCTATTCTGATAACAACCCAGTAAGGCAAAGTTTAACTAACTAATACGTGTCCATAGTAATTTACAAGGTTCTCAACAGCGGAGAGTGCTATGTGCTGCAGGAACTGCCCTCAATTGTCACTAGACACAACCGGTTCTTAAGAAAATCCAATGCGCTTTCACAAACTCGACAATTCGTTATAGGTTTCCCATTAAGAATTTTATATAATGTAAACTTACATTCCATATAAATAATGCCAAGTATGTTTTACATTTCTTTGAACGGAGGAATGTCATGTTTTAGCAAACGATGCCGATATATGGACTGATAAATCTAACGAGATATATTTTGCATTTTTCTGAAACAGTTTTTTTACTGAAAAAAGGCTGGTTTTAACAATTAATTTAAATCGAGACAAGGTGTTTTATTATTACTGATGATGGCAAATTTATAACTAAAGTAATATTAGTTGTTGTCATGTAAGTGACATGAATGTTTTTATTGAGAAAAACGTTTCTTCTTTAAATATTTAGTGAATGCAAGGCAAAGCTATGTATTTGTATTTTTATAACTGCAATATTATCTATGCTGTTAAATGCACAGAACAAAGATGATAGATTTTCTCTAGACTGCTAAGAATAATCTACTTATAAGAATTTTATGATATATTTATCTTTATACATCAGGTCATAAGCTTGTAAAATAGTTCTGAATCCTTATTAATATTATAAATGCGTAAGTAACTACTGAACCGATTTAAATAAAATTTAGTACACTGATAGTGTAGAGCCTGAGAAAGGACATAGGCTTAGGCATAGGCTTTTTGCCGCGATAACCGACTTCCACGCGGGCGGAGACGCGGGATACAGCTAGTTATGAATATGTCTTATTGTACGATGTATTCTTCACTATTAAGAGTTGAGAGTTAGATATATCTGTACCGTTGTTGCGTTAGTATAAATATTTGATTGCTCGAAGTGTCAGCCACCGGACGATCATTATGATTACATTGAGCACGGTCCATCGCGACGAGAGACGCCTTTCTATTGTGTTTGTAAACACCAATTGAAAAATTGACGATCAAATATTAACAAGCATTAATTTAAGATGTTTCTTATCTATAGAAATTCGATTCATTCGGTGTGACTTTTTTATTTCGGTAACATAGCCTTAATTTTTTTAACAGAATTATGTAGCTTAAGATAAATAACACATAATTAGATTTCAGAATTCAAACATTAGTTTTTTCATTTTCAATTAAATGGTTTTCTTATAAGCTTATTGCGGTACTTTGTATGCCATTACTATTTTATATATTTTTTAAAGCTTTGTCTATTATCGGAGCAGATATTGATTTATTTCTTTTTGAACATTTACTTTCGCATGTTTGAGAAATGTTTACAAAGCTGCTATTTGATCATCGCACGATAAAGTTTCGCGTGATAAAATCCCGTAAATTTAACTTTAATCTGTTATTTTATGGTTCATTTCCGAATGAATTTGCGTCAAGTGAGCGTCATGGCTGCTTATAACTTATCCTAGCTGATGTAACAAACAAACTAGTACTGTACTATCCTTTAGTGTCAAGTCCTGGCGCCCTTGACAACTACCTGCACTATTTCAAAGTACACAATAAAAGAAAGTAGTTTTAAATGGTTTACATGATTTCGTTCTATTGTTTTTTATGCGCATACTTATTTCACATTACATTCATGTTCTAACTAAAACAGTACAGACAAAGCCAAAAATATTATGTATGTAAATCGATATAACTTTTCAATTATCATGTAAAAAAATATATATTTGGTTGTTACATTCTGCGTACAACAGACAAATACATATTACATAACATCAGTTTTCACTATTAACTATGTTATTAATTATTAGTTATCTTTCGAACAAATGCGGAAAATAAGATATAATGTGTCACAGAAAAATCCTATCGTATATATTTTTTTCCTTATGTACGAGTATATATGGAATACTTTTCCTTACAGTAAGAGATTAAGAAACTGATGAAATGCATCGTAATAATAATTTATTATTTTTATTATTTAGGATAGACAAAAGCCTAAATTAACCTTTAATTTTGTTTTTAATAAAGTCGTAAAATAATTTAATTACAAGGTAACTGTCAGAAAAATATTTTTAATTTTTTTTACCACGCCTTTATTAGTCACCCTTCAACATTACACCGTTTCTATTTTTTTTCTGCGAACATTTTGATGTAGGTACTATTATGTATTTCCCATTAATTCGCTTGTGTAATCTTTATATTTACAATAATGAACACAATTCTAGGTTCAGAGGGTTTGCTGATAAACTTTCACGGATATAATGATGTTGTGTAAGATCTACTCGCATGTAGTAATACCAAGTACATAATACAAATAAATTACATAATTACATTACGATTAAGTGAAGAAAGCCGCGTGTGATGACAATAGCATTATAACCTTCTATTGACATTATTACAGTATAAACATATATGTACATATATTATATTATTCGTATATAATCTGCGTTAATTATCCAGATGTAACAACAGACGTACCTAATTACCTAGCTTTGAACGCAGCGCTGCCCGCGTGTATTCCGATTATTGCAGCTAAAAGTAGTCTCCGTTCTTTTTTGGAGTTAAAACTTACCCAAATATCATGAGAATTGGTTTAGTGGTTTAGCCGTCAGAAGACAATATAGGTTTTAATGTACAGTCAGTGTTGACAACGAATTATGAAATTCAACTTTACTGCTTTGAAATAGAAGCTTTTTCAATGTCAAGTGTGTTCTACTTTAGTTTATATGTTGATCGGCGCCAACGAATAGAATCGAATTTTACTATTTTTATTACAAAAATGTTCGAGTGTATCTGTTAGAGACAGATCCTCACTATTTCTAGCGGGGTGAATGACTCTTGAGCTCGCTACTTTAGTTATTTATGTGACATTAAAATGCAAACGATACACGTTATAACAATAAAGTTTAACATTGAACTAATTCAGGGCATTCCGGAATCAAATGTATATTTACATAGTGTATCGACCTGATTTCTAGCAGCCAGATTATCAATGAATTTTACACCAAAACGAATGGGGCTGTGACTGTCTGTGTATGATAGTGTGTGAGGGACTGTGTATGAAAAGTCGAAATCTAATCAGTCCGTCAAATAGATATATTTTTTTTGCTTTTTCTTAATAAGTAATCACTAAGTAGACAGCGAATCAAAATTAAGGAGTCGTGAGTATGATGGTTACGTAAAATAAGTAAAAATACGAAAATAGTTTTTTTTTAAACATCAGACTGTATGCGTTTCTTTAGGAATTTCAATTAGTGTCTTGGATTAAATCCCAAATACCTTCTCACTTGTATAAAATACAAATCATCAAATGTCAATCGTCTAAGTTGGCGAAGATGTTTATAAAAATAACCATGATTAGTTGTCTATATTATAGTATTTTTCTGCCTTATACGTTACTATTTCTAGGTTTGTATCCACCTAACTTACTGATCAGTGTTTTTATTCTCACTGGCCCCGACCGTCAAATTGGCTAATTAAACAGCTGAATCATTTTCGTCAATCGAGTTTATACTAGTATTAAATAATATTGAAAACGTAATCGTCTAATCTATAAACAAGTTTATAAACTTTCATTACCTACAATAAAAAAAAACAAAAGGCAAAAGAGGCGCGACCTCAATGTTAAACGATAATATGTAAGCGTAATAAACTTGGATTTATATTATCACGTGTAAACCCGTGTGCTTTTACAAAGGTGACATGACGTATATACTCGTACTATGTTCTTAATAGGAAGATATAAAGTCATGCGCTGCCAAAAGCCAATACCTACTCATACGAAATTGCAGGGGGGAAAACACTTCACACATCAGCGTCATTGCTTGTGACACAACAAACATTTATTCGAACAGGAATACTCGCGACATTAACAAAAATAGCACGATAATTTTAATATAGACGGTAAAAGATCGACCTCAAAGCTAAAGAAACGTTTTTCTTTTTATTTCGTGCAAGTCATGTGTGTTCCCGCGTGCTTTTACGATGATAGTGGAACTGTGATACTGGCTGCATTGATCGTAATATCTGACCTGTCGCCTCATACTCTAATAGATAACAAACACAACAACTTAACTGATGATGACTCGTGAGTGGTTTAGGCAGAAAGTGACATCAATTTATTTTGATGAAAGTTTATGCTTATAGATTTGTCATGAGTGTGTACCTAATAACTTATTTCAATCATAAATGTTTTAAAATACCAAAAAAGGTTTGTTATCAAGAAAGGTTAAAATAATATTTTCTAATACGTAGTAGGCATTATCAGATGTAGGTATTTCTACTGTTTAACATTATTTAGCTATATCAGTCTGTAATTAAAAAATGTTAGTAAATATCCGAAGAGTGTGTTTTGGGAATTCCAATTGTTTGCACGTTTTCTGCCAGATTTAATTAATTGTTTTAAATGAGGAACCTTTAAATATACCTATTTTTTTTCTCTCGGTCCATGCAGATGATAAAGAGCTAATTAGCTCTAATTAGCTTTAATTAGGTATTATACCTATACGTTTTTACGCCGCAACTTTAAAAATGAGAAGATAAAAACGTTCAGTTTGTCTGATAATCACGTATTGTGTGACAACTACTACCACTATTTATTTACAATGTATTTTATTGCAACGCTGATCGTTATAAATATTACCTTGTTTCAGAAAATCAACCGAGATCAATGAACCCTTTGACGATCAATTTAGCATACGTAATTAATATTTCAAATGTGTTCTGTATTTTTCTTATAAATATGTCTTATGACCGTTATCCATTTGTGTGATGAATGTAAAAATCTTCCGTATTACATTGATAAGGTAATGAGGACATTCCCTATTTAACTTTTCTCATGTAAACAAAGGATAATGTATCTATTGCTGTACTACATTGCTATTATTTTTTAAGTAGACCATCCTACCATTTTTACTACTTAGTATCAAAATACGGGTTTGCCAGCAATCGGTATCCTGCTTTATTTCTTGCAAACCCGAGTCATTCATCAATATGATTACATGTTAAGCCGCAATAACTCAAAGAAGTAACAACTACGCTATTATAGGTTGTCTTGTACATAATATTAACTGCACATAACTCAGCTGGTAGAGTACCTCATAATTTAGTCTCCTGAAACTGGATGTATCGGCAAGGTGGGAATACTAAATTGTAGTGCAACCGGTAAATAGTTCCAGTGTTGGATACGCAAGAATGTTAGCATCGTACCCGCTTCTTATTGCATCCATGCATCGCACTAGATAATACAACAAAAGCTATTTTACTACTTCTTGTTGTCAAGCAAAATAATTTATCTCATTATAATAAACATAATGTATTTTACACTCCATTCAAAAATAAATTTGTAAACAATGTTTTGTTAACATCGAAGATAACGCCTTATCAGTAACACTCATTAAGTTGAAAAAAATCACAGCTGTCTTCACTTCCAATTACCATAATTTGTAATTAATATATCAAACAATTTCAATACAAAAGGAGTAAACAAATTAATGAAACTGTATTAAGACTTAATTATAATAGGTGACCTAAAGCACGCAGGGTCAAAGGCTAAGAGATAACACAGTTGACGAATCTGATAAAAATAATGTCGTTACCTTTTTAATTAACACAGGAATCTGGTGTTCCAGGGAAATTTCCAGCTTTGGAGAACTCATTGAGTTTCTTCTCTTTGGCAAACACGGGCTCATTAAAACACCTTTTATTCTCGTACTGTTCCACTTAATTAAGTACTGTTATTTATTTCTTTATTTACATTTATAATTAACGAATACACTAATGATAACTGTCACTCGATGCTAGCGTGTTCACGTAATCCGTTTAATATTTAAATAAAAATATTTTATTTATTTATTTATTTTATTGAGGATTTATTTTATATTTATTGTATATTGAGGGTGGATTTAAAAAAATAAATGTGTACGTGTTGCGCAGCCACCCGGCGCTTGCGCTTGATGCGAATGAACGGCGCGAGGTGCGCGCCCGGGCCGATGTGCGCCGCCCGCGCACCACTAAACAAAACCTATTACAGATATTTAACCCTAAGCATCAATGTTCTGCCTCGTTAGCTTTGTTTATGCACATTAAAGTTAATAATCCATCGGATCTCACTGATAAACTATCGGGTACAGGGATTTCGAGCGACATGTAAATATATTTATAATGTCACGTCGACGCCGCGTGAGCATCACGCACGGTCCGTGTGATGTGTTGGCGCCTTCGGCACCTCGACGTCTCGACCGTAAGAACGCCGGCCATCACCGAATGGCGACGTCTGCTCCCAAACATTAAGACACTATAAAATTTTATAAACAATTGCAACACCATTAGATACCTTGACGACCGAAGTTCTCGGATTACATCATTTACATCAGATCTGAATCAAGCAATTACTAGCGTAGTTTTAACTTGTACAGCCTTTGATAAAACATTTCTAATATTGACCACCGCCCTTACTCTACAATGTAATTTTTATTCTAATACAATGCCAATGGATTTTTTTAATAATTTAGCAGGCACACACACAACACACAGTACAAAAAACTCTCAGAATATTTTGATTCCAGTCAGTTCCTTCTATGGACAGCATTTTTTTTAACTGTATCTCCTGCCTACGGCATTGAATTAGAATTAAAATTAAACTGGAGAAGTAGGGCACAGTTCATTTTATATCATAAACACAACAGAGTGATAGAAAACTAGATAATGGATATAAACATTCTATTAAAACGGAGACATAATTAAAAATAAAAATTAAGAGACCACAAACTTACTAGATCAATTATATATATATTTTTTATTAATACCTAATGTTTAAACCTGTTCAACATTTATTATTTTTGTTTTCATTAGTCGCATGTTATACAGCATGATATCCTATCAATGTATCGGGAAGACTTTCCACTTATGTTGTTTACTCATGACGAACGAGAAAGTCAATTAAAACGCAAGATAAATAGTAAACAGTGTTCATCTTACTACCGTGTGGAAGATAAGGAATTAATTAACATAAACTATGATAATTAATAACTAATTACGATTCAGTCACCTATTTTCTAACACGGAACAAATTCATCAGGTTTATTCAACTAAGTAAGGAGTTACACGTGGAGATGTGATCTGTTCATGAAATTTTGTTTACAATCATTAAGTTACATACATTATTAGTTATATAGGTAAGAATATATATTTATTACAACTGAGCGATTTAACGTAGAACTTGTAATAGTTATTTTTACATTTTTAGAGAAACATACACATTGTAAAATTTATCCCTGCATTTATTTCTGTTTTCAATTAAGTCGATTGTATAGTTGCCATTTATTTTTTTTCTTTTGAGGTTGTTTGACGGTAATCTTCAAAAAGCTTTTATAAGGATTTTTTGGACATAATTTTGCAATTAAGCTACCACATTTTTTTTACAGTTTCCGTTTTTATGTTTACAAACCAAATAATAAAGTTCAATCTCGTTGTTGGAGGAGACTGGTATATAGGGCCTTACTCTATTAAGTTAGTTAAGTTCTTACGAAAGCTTATAGCATTATAAATAGATACTTTAGCTCGTCAAAGATCCTCCAAGAGATTAAAAAGTGAAGTGTACCGGGTCATTAACTTCTATTGATGCCATACAAATGCATTTTGGAATTAAATTTTATAGGGTTTGTCCTTGTAACATTGACTTTGATGTTTATGGTTAATAAAAACGGAAGTAGTTAAAACAGCACCACTTGATTTATGTATAAAACTAAGTTAAATATGTGGTCCGCCTTGATTCATATGTAAGGCATGATCGTAGAGCAAGAAAAATAGTATCTAAGGAGCTGTAGGTATTATAGATGCCAAGGACAACTTAAACCACTTAAATAATCCTATATCAGTTAAAGTTATTAATAAAAAAAAAAAAAATTACTAAATGCACTTTCTTGGTGCGCAATTCGGTAGATATCTCGACACACATTACTTTTTAATTAAGGCAAAGGAATTCAAATTGGTTTGCCAAAATTGTACAAACAACATTGAGCGCAATACGTTCGTATCTGTCAACGGCCTGTCACTTTTGTAGAATTAAATTTTCACTGCGGCAGGTTTCCAAGTCAGAATGGAGCAGACTTTCCTAACGTAACGCCATATTTAGGCTTTCAACTTGGTATTTTTAGCATAGGGTGCAACGCACTAAAGCTCTCCTTTCCTGATAGCTTGCAGACGTACATTTATCTGTTATTTAATACAACATAATTTATTAGGTTAAACTTTGTAACGTTTTGTATTTAGGTAATTTGTTCATTTATAAAAAGTTATCAATGATTTTATTGGCTACATTTTTTTGTATATAAAAAAAATTTGATAGATCATTTATTATAATTAATTTAGACATATTATTTATTGTGGAATTATTTCACATTTAATTACTCAACATGTGGCTATAAATTAGCACTCAGATGATGCTCCAATAATCCTTAATTTATTTTTGTTACCTAAGAAAGGCAAGTTAAGTAGCATCTATTTACAAAGGATGCGTTTTAGTTTTTTGTTGGTGTTTATTTAGCTGAGAGACATTCGTTTGCCCGGTCCAGTAGTGATAGATGACACCCCTGCTGCGCCGGCGCCGGTGCAACAAAACGAGACACGATCACCGCTCCTACGGATGACGATCCCATAATATATTCATAGAATTATTATCGTAATGGTTTTATTTGACTATCATGGGGAACGAATTAATAGATTTACAATATTTATAACTCTCCCTATAATGCCTATGTTATAATAACTAATAATAATAATGTCATTTTAATACAAGCTACCCTACCTTTAGCAGGTACCCAGAGCGAAAAGAAATATTTTTGTTTTATTTTGTATTTGTAATGAAAAATTCTTGTGGTATATAATAAATAAGCTACAGCGAAAAAAAGGATTAGCAATAAAAAATATGAAAAAAATATTTATATCCCAAAGGCCTAATTGCCCGTAAAACCTAACTATAGTAGAGTTGAGTTAGTTGCTAACACGAGGTTAAATTTACAATATTGTATGACAAACTGACAATTTAACCTCGTGTTATGAATTTAACTCTGAGTTAAAAAGATAACCCGGGCTTGTGCAAGCGGGCCTAAGACTACTTCTAACATGCAGTTCTGTAATTAAAGTGTCATGGAGTCAATAAAAACGTTTATTTAATGCTATATATATGCATTTTTACGGTAGAAAGGTCTACCATAAAAACATCGAGGTGACACAATTAGAAGCTTATTCCAATGGACTTTAATCCACATTTTTAGAAACTGACTCATTCGTAAATTTACGTGAGAATTAAGCATTCGGGCAAAAGTGTATTAAAAACGTGACCGCTCTATTATAATCCCTTACCTGCAACTCTCCAAAAAAATCTAGAGAATGGAATAAATCGATCCCTTCCCGAAAAAGCCTCACCGTCGCTTTAAGTTATGATGAAACGATTAACTTTCTAACATGATTTATTATACCGATTAAAGTTCAGGTACATCGTAATCCGTTATGCAGTAAATTATTCAAAACTAGCTGCCCGTCCGACTTTGCACGAACGGCGTGAGATTAAGAAAGACTTAAATTACGTTTTATTTAATTTACTTTTATAAAAACATAACAAAAAAGAATCATCCGATTTGGTGCACTCGTTCGGAAGTTATGGCGTTACCAAGGAAAATCAGGATTCATTTTTATAAATATAGTCTGTTCAATGTTCATTACTCATGGATATTAAAATAGTAATCTCAAATTCTTTACTTAGATATCTCTGTCTTATCACCAAAAGCTAATGTTTACCTATAGAAATTACTTGTAGACATTCAAATGTCTACCTATTGGCAAATTCCATACAGATTATAAAATTAGATTTGTGTGTTGAAATAACGCAGTTGATATGACGTCTTTTACAAAGATTATGTTATACTTTAGTCTCTTAAAGGATTAGAAAATTTTAACAGTGGAAAGAATAATTTTTAGCTATGAGTACAAAAGATTCTAGTCTAGCTTGATAAACAATAGAAATAAAAACAAAAGTATTAAAAAAAGAGCCCCTAACGTGCCATTATTATATCACATAATAAGAGTGTGCTACACACTTTTGATATGATACACATGACAAGCATCTATTTTCTCTTAATTATGGTGAAACACCACGTTTTCGTAATTTGCGTCATATTTATGTAAATGCTACGAAATATTTTTGAATCTTTATATCAAACTATCTAGTTTAGAAACACATAATTAGCGGCTTGGGAAATTGGATTTTATAACTAAACGCTTCATATTGTAGAAATTAAATGAGTTAATTTGCATGAAAAAAGCAACGCTGCTGGTTTTAACATGGATACAGTTTAAAATATTATTTTTTGATATTAAACTACATTGTTCTCACTCACAAGGATTTAAATTTTAAATAGGCCACTAAGTTGTTACTCTCGAGACAACGGACATTGGAATTCATTGTTAACGCAACATCGATATAAATTCCTTGTGGGCCGTTCGCCCTGGGCTTGCAATTGCAATATGCTGAAACCCGCTACAAGTTTCCTATAGTGAGCCCAATGAATTTAGTTGTCATGCCGACAAAGAGTTCGCATGCGGTAACTGTGGCCAGACAGGCTTGTATCTGTTCCTGTGATAAACGTGAAAGGTGTAAGATATCTGCATGTCTAATACTGGCGGCTGCTGATACGAAAGGAACGTGTTTTTATTATCTACAAAACTCATGTATTAGACAAGACTAGTATGCGATAATCTAAGGTATATGCGATAGATTTGCTACTTACATTTGCTTATGCAAAATATAATACAGAAACTATCTACGTAATCATTTATTAATTTGATTTAAATATCTATTATTTTATTTAGATTTAAATATTTTGAATGCCTCATTTATTTTTAATAGGTATATCTGTAGTACCTATTAATAAAATTACTATTACGTACTTGTTCAGTTAGAATGCAAATATTCACTCACACATTGCACGGACCACCCACCAAGTTTAATTTCTAAAGACCTAGACCGAGTACACAACACTGTGATTTGGAATGTTAAACTATACAAAATCTTTATTTATTATACACCTGCCTATAAAGCGGGTATTTTCCTGAAAAATTAGGTACCTTAATGGAATCTTCCTTAATTATACTTCAAGTAGTAAACATGTGATTAGCAACGTAGAAAGTAATTAGTATTACTACAAAAACGTGTTCATTAATCAGTTTAATTTAAATTTTATAGGGAGTCAAGATTATTTTATTAAGATAATCTATATACTAACATATAAAGCTGAAGAGTTTGTTTGTTTATTTGTTTGTTTGTTTGAACGCGCTAATCTCAGGAACTACTAGTCCGATTTGAAAAAATATTTCAGTGTTGGATGGCCCATTTATTGAGGAAGGCTATAAGCTATATAAAATTACGCTGCGACCAAAAGGAACGGAGCATTAATGAAAAATGTTGCAAAAATAAAAAACCGTTTAAACTAAAATACGCGGACAAAGTCGCGGGGGACAGCTAGTTATTTATACAAACCGATTACGTGCTTGCTATAATTAATACATAAGAACAAATTAGTGAAAGAATTGTATTTCTAAACTATTAAGTGTCAAGCTTAACCAATAGGATAACTACAGTATTTGTATTGGGCAACAGAACTGAAATTTATCGGGGCGCTATGCAAATACTAAATTGAATAACACTAGCAATCAAGATAACAAATTATCCAGACAATGTTACTAAAGTGCGAATTCCTGAAACGTCTGGAGATATTTCTGATTCATTCGATATTAAGGTACGCAGTTATGGAGGTGTAACTGAATTATGTTTAACTCTAACAAATGCTTTTACAAAATTCATATAAATAATTACGAAATGTATGCATTCTTCAATTATAATATAGTACTTATTTATATTAATATTGTAAGGAGATAGGTAAAGTAAGTTTAAAGGCAGGCAATTACTCCCTATTTGATGGTTATCTATTGTTTTTTTTTTAAACTGCCGTTACGTTTGTCTTTTAGTCCATAAAAACAAAAGCAAGTAATGATCGCATTTGTCTCAGCCATGGACTTTTGACGTCTTTTGATCTCTTATTCTCAGCATGTAGGCTGTTCAGTCGTTCGGCAGCCGTTGCTAGGAATGCGTGCGGAAACCGGTCGCGGCACGCAATGCACCCTACACTCTTTCATATAGACTAGTTCCAAGAATGTCTACCCAATATAATAGAACTAGACTTGGTAATCTATACATCTTAACTATTTGTATTTAATGCCACTTTATTGCAATGAAACTGTAAGTCCTACTCAGTTCACACTTATTATAATTATCGGCCTGTAGCTCTCACAATACAAGGTATGTTTATTTTTATGAAGAAAGAAATCTAATAACAAAGACCGATTGGGTATCCGTGTTGGCGAAAATGTAGTAAACAGGGCTATTACCGAATATTTTAAAATGAAAACTATATTTACTTTAGTGTAAAACTTTCCCGAAGCTATTAAGCCTCAGAGGATATAGACAGAACATCCCAATAAACAAGATATTCGTTTATTTTCATAAGTTCATAATTTCTGCGAAACTAAAATCATGTTGTGTGACGCAAGAAGATGCCACAGCATGTCCATTTAAAATAAACAGTCGCGCTATTCCCATCCAGTACGGAATTTTCAGATAAAAAAAGTAATGTGGTACCCCCGCGTTTGTTTGTTTGAAAAACATAAATTATTGAGATATGAATGACATTGTGAACCGCGTACGTTAATTACATATATTCATTTTTATCTCGTGAATTTTACTGGCTCACATATATTAGGCTTCTGTACGATAGTAGCAAGAGTGGTACAGTAGCGGCAAACCACGTCACAAATTCAAATGCATTCTGGATTATACCAAGGCAAGCAGTCTATTAGCCGAGTAAACGTGATCAACAATAAAATTATTTTGATCATTATTTTTTATAAAATCCAATTCAATAATTAAAATCTTATTTTCTATTGGTGTTAAGCCGGGTCTGCTGTAGCAGTTTTTGAACATAACATTGTTAAAAAATTAAAATTAGGGATGAAGCCTAAATGTTTTGCCGAATAAAAAAAGTCGATCATGCTAGGTCACAACGTAATTTATTTCTTCAATTAATTGTTATATTTATTTTGAGCAGCAGACACATAATGTGGACAGAAATATTATACATGCTAATCACTACCATACGCACCTACGCCTACGTAGGTAATATGAGAAATATGTATTTATTTTATTTCACATTCGTGACACATCTTAACGGGATTTGCCCAATGCTAGACAGAGTGAACTAAAACTAGAACCTACCAAACTTTATTTATAATACGAATAACAAAGAAGCGTATTCAGCATTTATTTTTGGTCACATACCGTCGCGGCCAAGCCTACGCTTTTGGCGTAGTATGCATCGCAATTGAACGTCATTGGTTCAACACATTTATCACACTTGAGGGAGTGTTTATGTCCATTCAAATATAACGTCAATTATTCTTGTATGCTAAGATATTTTTATTAATTCGACTTTCGTCTCGGACGAAATTCCTCTAACTCTTGGCTAGATGACCAAATTTTATCACGTATGAAATTTATATTTACATGAATTTACGACCTGAATGCCTGACATTCAAGTCTGGGCGTCTGTGCGTGCTATATTCGTGATGTAGGGAAATTAAATAGTAAGAAAACCCACGAAATTTGGGAAGTAGTTTAGAACACCGATTAATTACACCTCTAAAACGCTGTACACAAATATAAATTAGTGTCAAATCACAAAGCAAAAAGAGCTTACTAAATTCACATTAATGTCGGCAACCCAATACTAAGCTTTAGAACTTCATTCATAAATTGTTTTCTTGTCAAATATGGACTAAGCGAACAGATATTCCGACCGTCGCCTTCGGTGGTATTACGTATCTTGCGAAAGCAAAACGACAGCAAAATGACAGCAAAATTTGTCCAATTATTGCTGTCAAGTTACTAATTCTTAGTATGTATTGCAATAACGTAATATTAATTATCAATTTTACAACAATAATAGTAAAATACATGCTGTGATTTGTTCTGCTTTTGCGAGATACGTAATAAAACTGCGTGTCCGGTTGGTTGGTGCTGTTAGTCTAAATCTTGAATAGTGACTCATGGAACACGACCCGGTAATGTATGGGCACCGGTAAACGATGTCGTCCACAATTTATGCCCCGCAGAGCCCCGTGACCCTCTCACGATCCCAAAAACTGTAGAGAATGTGCACGCGCCGTTACTGTTCCACCAATGTGTCTTGCATTAGGCTTCATGTACACTTTGCAACACAAATGGGACACAAAATGCGCTGCGCGCTTACCATGTCCTCTTAAAGCAGGAAGGTTGCCTTCGTCTAAGCGAGACGCTGCTAGGTGCAATGTAGAGACACAACGACAACAGTCTTGCTGAAAGAGTTTATGGCACAGGTACTGAACAGTTCACTCAACGACACTTTCTGTGTTTAGGTGTTACAGTCGTACACTCGGTCTGATAAATTGAGTATATGATGTAGGTTGTGGAGTTTTTTGCTGATACTACTATAGTATTTTAGAACTGCACACATACTGTAACAACGTTTTTGAAGCGCCTTTGGCTCTGCTTCTAGCAGAACCTTAGCTCATGCTGAGCGCTGGCCGTTTTCCACGGGTGTTATGCGTATATCCCCTTACCTTATTATTAGTCTTAATTGGTTTTTTTTTTGTGTATTTTTTTATGCGTCGCATTTGTCGCAAATAAACATTTCTTTCTTTCCTTTTATGGTTGAGTATATAGTATCGTAGTGTGCGTAGTATACGTTTTACATCTCTACTGTACTAAATTCGGCCTGGACTATACTAATGAAATATGATATTAAATTTCCGGGAATGAAATCTGGGATAAATGTTCGTTGAACGGAAATAGATCAAATTAACCAGCTGTTTCGGTGACGAACATGCTTGTAGATTTTATGTGTTCCGACATTTAAGCATACTATTTTATTTAATCATGGCAGGTGTACTTCCTAATAAAAAATATCCTGAGCGGCGAAATACATTAAAATTTCAAGCTCAATGAAAATTACAGAGTTAGTTCTTTATTTTCAAAGAATGACCTAACAGTTCTTAAAGTTTCTTCGGTACATACCCCCAGTCCTACCCTTGACTTTCCTGCATTAATATTTAATAACATTACTATCACATTCGCCTATTGTTTACAAATATATCTATAATAATATTCATGTATTTAAAACTCATAATATTTTCATTAAGATAATTAATCTTATTTTATGTTTATATTAATATGATATGATTTATATGTTTTGTTTTGATTATAGTATGCACTTAAGTAATGTTGCATTTTTTAACAGGCTGGTTAATCGTTTTTTAATCACAATATTCTTGTTTTTAGTGTTTTATAATATTGACAAAAAGAAATAGCAATAGAAAAGTCTTAACGCTATGAATTGTAGGTATATCTACAGACTAACATTTTAAATGTTCGTATTTTGTAGACATAATTATGATTGTAATTCATAGCGATATTATGTATCACAATAAAAGCTGCTACTTACAATGTCATTATTACGAATGACACATGACTATTAGATATAAAAATTGGCTTCACCGCCTCCGAAGAACAAATAGAATAAGAGAGAACAATTGAATGATCGGCTGAACAACTATGATTGCAAATTTTAAAGCCATAAATCTGTAAGCGGTTATATTGACGATGTCGGTAATTTGTTCAATATAAAGGATTTAAAATTGGCCTGTGGTCATTGACCTCTACTTGCTTGTGTAGGCGGGCGGCGCGTGCGCATTTCGCGATCGACCTTCAACGACATTGAACGAAAAACAGAATTAGATCCTAAATTTTCCTGAACGGCTGGACTGCATCATTTATTTTATAAGTTAGTTGGTTAAATGTGATGTGTGACCAACAAATGCGGCCTCATATATCTATATGACTTTAAGCTATTACTATATTAACAAGAAGCTTACTGTAGGAACCACAAAACGTTAGACAGTCTTTTATTTAATCTGTAACATTAATATTAAATAATTGTATGGAGGTGGAGTGTTCTTTGTGCATGTGATTTCAATGTTTGTGAAACCCCCGCGACACAAGGATTAAATTCCTTAGTATAAAAAAAATATACACACTTATTTGTAGTAATGTCAATAATAGTATTCAAAGGATCTACTAATTAAACTAATTGTATCTATGTCCTAAAGAAAATCCATGGTCTATTTCCCCTCCCAACAGAAATAAAACCAAATATTCCTGATTAAAAAGTATTTTCTAATCTGTAATAAAGTTGTTATTATATTACGTGACCGAAATGCAAGTAAGAGGAGTGTCGTTTTGCCCTCCGCAATCGGCATTGTGACGCGACACAGCGCAGCGTGACGAGTCACCACCGTGACAGACACACTCACCTACTACTATTACACTACAAATATAACAACTATAACAGTTGTACTCTCTGCACTGAAAATGAGACGCTAAGTAAATGCTGTATGTCTCGATCGTAGAGGCATTAGATCACTAGCCAATCTAAATCTGTAGATCGGCGGATGGTTTGAATACTTTTTTACCTTATTACATCTATTCTAATATTAAAAAGACAAAATCTATAATCCTAAATCTATACTAATATTATAAAGAAAGCCTTTCTGATTGTATTTTTAACGAAAAAAACTCAAAAACTAAAGGACGAATTAAAAAAATACTTAATTCCTAAATAACATAGGCTTTATTGCTGCGAAGCCGGCCAGTACGCTTTTATACTATAAAGTCTAATATTTACTTCAAAAAAGGATAGGTCAAGGAACTATCCGCAATATAACTAGATGCAGTAAAAAAAGTCAAGCTTCTATGTCAACGCAAATAAAAAATTCAGCCCATATACCGGTGGTGATTAGCGAAATTTGTACATAACCCTAGGTACTCGTTTCAGACTTGCACTTTTTTTTAATAAGTACCTACTAAAGAGGTAAAAATAATTAATTTGATAAAGGGACATTTTGAAAGAGAAATTATTACTAGTTTTATTTAAAGATATACCTTGAAAGATCAAATCTTCAGTAATTATAATATTAATCTATTATGAACGTTAAGACGCCGTTTCTCAGGTACTTTACCACATGTTGGCCTTAAGCTTTGACGTGTGGTTTTCTACTACCTGTATACAAGATGACTAAATGGCGCCAGACAATGTGTCACCAACTCAAAAAAAAATCAAATGACATGAAACAACAATAGATTTGAATTTCTGTGTATTCGCATGACGTACATCACCATATTGTAACATGAATTTCAGTTACCTATTTATCTTCATAAATCAACATTGCGCACGTGACGAGATGATCTGATGATTATATTGACTCGTGATTCCCATTGTCTTAAAATAACTTACTGTATACACCTAGTAGATCTATTAAAAGAGCTTTAAGACGTACATGGTACAACACTATCATGTTTGATCACTATTAAGTGATATCTGCACCATCATTGAACACGAACTTAATGTCACAAGAGCTAATTTGGACGTTTATGGTAAAAGCGACTTCTTCCAATTCTGGGCATAGCCTCCCAGTCGCCTTTATAACGCCCTTATGAAGAAACTTGAAGTTTAACAAGTGAATGTCACAAGTGTATAAATATAAACAATAAAATACAAGTACATTTGCATAAACACGTAAATAAACATAAGCATGGCCTTGAGACAGAGATATAGACGCGACCTTTTTAATCTTTGAGAAAAGACAATTTTACTTAATTACTTAGTTTGAAATGGATTTAAACAGATAGGTAAATAATTTATAATATATATGTTTATATTTTTATAATATATATTATTTACATACCCATGGTCGATCGAAGACACAACTATTTCTGCAAAACTTTTCCGTCGATTGATTAACATGCATCCTGATTTCTGATAAATTTAATTTCACTGTGATGTTCATTGCTTTGGTGTACTTTTCGTACTGTTGTAGTTCCTGTGGCCGATCTTGTCTATAAAGCGTTAGCAGTGTGGAAGTTTTCTCAGAATAACAATTCTTATCTTGTAAAATAATGAGCTAAAATTTGATCGCGTGTTAGTCGGGTCGGGGTCGACTGCAATACTCGGACCTGTCTGCGACAACTAGAGATATAAAATGATATCATATTTACTACTACATGTTATTTTGCACATCGAGTTAGATGTAAATAATGACTAATTACTATATTTGTTTTCCACAGAAACACGGAACCTAAGGGATTTATCGGATTACCTACTACTAGTTTAATAGTAGGTCAAATGATTAAGTGACATTACAGCGGCATGTCTGCAATCCTTTTTTGTATTCTTTATAGTCATTGTATCCATCTTTTATTTAAAGATCTGGAAAAACGTCTTGTTGACTCCTCGCGTGACCCAAGGGCTGGCTTTTACCTTGGACAAAGAATAAGCATTGCCATACAACGTGGCAATGCTGCCAGCCTTTTGGGTACACTTCCAGCCGACAGCGATGGGGGTGAATTTTTTGACGCTATTGTTTAGAGATTTTATTAGTTAAGTTTAATTTTCTTTTAAGTGTATATATAGTTAAGTTTGTAAATATTAAAAATTGTCAATTGTATCCATTTGTTACATAGGTCAGCTATCTGTGTGTATGTCTAAATTATTGCTATCGAATTCGCAAGATAAGGCTAAGGTCGGCAGTCAAAAAAAAAATTCACGTGGGGCCAAAACGGAGAAGCTACAATGTGATTACTTAACCTTTTGACCGACACATATTTGATTTTTTTACACACACATTTGATTACATGCATGATTTTTTTCGTTGTATTTTCGACCTATTAACTGCATGGTACAACTAAAAACATTATATATATATATTAGAGATAATTATTTACAAAAATTACTTAAATTTATATCTCGTTATTGATTTACGGCACGGGCAATTAATATTTAGGTACCAAAGGCGCCTATTTGTTAGTAAACCGAGAGACAAATTAAGTTTGTTTATTGAAAGCTTATCTTTGGGTAGTTTATTTCAATCACGTGTATTATGAGTTAATTGGCTAACATTGGCATTTGTATTTGTTTTTGCGTTTTAAGGCCACCTGTCTTTACTGTATAATCTGCATCCATTCCTAAAGAGAATGCTTAGTGTATACCTTTTTCATAAAAACAGATTTGTTTTATTTTTACAATATTAAAATTACAACGATTGTCTGGACTTTAAAAGAGGCTGACCCCTGAGTTTGATTCGACATTTCTTCTTAATAATATATATAAACTTGCTATTATATAAGAAATATAAAGATATAGCTCAAATACGATTGAAATGGCAAGCAAAACCATAGTATCATAATTGTCTACCTGAGAGAGGGTGCCGGATTCAAGTACCTAGTTGTACAGAGAATTCCTTTCTACAGGCACTACCTGACGGATATTTTTTTATACGTAAAAGCTTATCTGATCGACTCTATGGTCAAAGGACCCCTCCTATGAAATTCGACCTCATTGGATAATTTCGCAAACGTTATTTCAAACATAATCAAACTAAGTGGCCAAGATCATGTTACCATAACATCACGGAACTATTCAGGGTGAACACCGAAATACGTAGGTACAACTTTACACCTAATTTCAATTAGGTAGAGTTCAATTTTGATCAATGAGAATAGACTGAAAATTCAGGTTGCTATAACACCTGCACTCTGACACTAATGTTTGAATAACTGATTAATTAAATACATACATTCACAGTAATTGTTTTACAGACAGCGGACTGAAGAATCCTCTTAGATCATAAAGACGTATATTTGATTGCTCTGTTACCAATTTAGTGGCTCTCTGTGGCTAAAAAGCGAGTTTTACTGTCCTAAAGGCAATTTCAATTAACCTAGTTCATAGGGAAAAAATTAAACAATGACAATTACGTATTGAATGATCGATGTAAATTGTCAATAAAAATGCAAGTATGGAGGTTACTTAAAACGGTAAAAATCATTATGTTTATAG
This sequence comes from Diachrysia chrysitis, assembly GCA_932294365.1. Classification (NCBI taxonomy): domain Eukaryota; kingdom Metazoa; phylum Arthropoda; class Insecta; order Lepidoptera; family Noctuidae; genus Diachrysia; species Diachrysia chrysitis. The sequence goes on from OW028653.1 coordinate 8,164,008, forward strand.
GCAACATATAATACGAATAGGTAGGTATTCCTGTTTGAATCATATAGAATTAAAAAAAAAACCTGCAATTGTTTTCATGGGCGCTGATGTTTGCTGAATAGAATTAATATTTATTTGCTTAAAAAGTAGGTACAAAGTAGGAAATTACTATAGTACCTAATCTAATTTAATATCTACACGTATAATTATTATTTACGTTAATATATATATATCCGTAGACCTGTTACTCCACAGTAGTCTTACTAATATAAAAACAAATCTGTACAATAAATAAAACCACAAGAGAAACATTAGAGTAAGCTCACTCACCCGAAGATCCATCTCATGACAAGTCACTCACACATACACAATCGTCATCACAGTATTTATTACTCTTTATATAAATGCAACACTGTTTATCAGTATGTGAGAGTGCACGACCGATAGCTGTGCCGTGCTGTGACGCGGGAGTGCGGCGCGCGACAGGATGCAGTCTAACGTGAGCGCAGGACTCGAGGATCTAGGGAACGACGCACTCCGCGGCCGCGCCTCCCCCGCCACCTAACTAACCTACCCCGCCTAAATAAACACACCATTTATACTAATTTCTAACGCATTATGTGACTAATATTGTTATATTGGACTTTAGATTGTCCTATTAAGTTTGAAACATCACAATGCTGTTAGTTAAGTTATCCGTTCAGTTATTCGACGGGCCTGTTGGTCTTGTGGTTAGTGACGCTGACTGCTAAACTAGAGGTCGTGGGTTCGATTCTCACGCAGGACAAATCTTTGAGTGATGAGCACGATCATCGGTTCTGTGTCTAGGTGTAATTTATGTATAATATGTATGTATTTGGAAATATATAAGTATGTTTATCAGTTGTCTGGTTGCCATAATACAGGCTCTGCCTAGTGTGGGATCAGATGGCCGTGTGTGAGCTGTCCCAAGATATTATTATATTATTGTTATCCAACGCATGATCTTCTGTGAGCTGATGATCTGAAGACAGATTTCTCCTGTCAGTTTAGAGACCCGGAATCAATTTAACAAGGTTATTTTTGTATTAATAAGTCGCGCCACAACATCAAGCTGCACTCTCTCCTGTTATCGCTGAGGTTAACTATTTTCGCATGGAAAAGTACTCGTGTGATTACGCCTGTAGCAAATAAAACAATGTCACATTTATCTATAAATAGTAGGTCGCACGATGCAGGGCGGCTGCGCGGGCGCGGGTACGGTCCTCATCACAGCGCATGCGCGAAAATTTGGCACAAGATTTTTACATGCATCTAAAAGTGACTGACACGAATTTATTAATGGTCAATAAAATGCACGAAATGCTGGCTGGAATGTCTTGGAAATTCTTAAGTAACAGTTAGGTATAATGAGTTGATACAAAAGCTCCTGTGTGAATCAGATAACGTTGATAAGCCCCGGGTATTGGTATGCAGCTTACTCTAACTTGATTGTTCTGAAAGTTCCATTCACTGGAATTATACATACCAATGTGACAGGTGTACAATATGAACAAACCCAGTACGAAATAGGATTATTCTCATTACCAGAAAGTTAGCAAAAATTTACGGAAAATTTCGTAACATCGCGTGTCAAGTTTTGAAAATGATTTTAAAAACAATTGCCACTCAACAATAACGAATGATCATAATTTTTCAAAACACCATGTAAATGTGACTGAAAACTACCTAATAATTACCTTTACTCGGTTAGGTATTTCTCTTATCCACTGCATGAGGACTAAAGCCTGTAAAACCAGCTTGGTTTTTAATTAAACATTTACTAGATAGATTGACGACCTTTTTATGATTATTATAGCATAGATTTAACGAGCCGTCAGTTAGGTTACATGGCGTGAGGATATGATGTTGTAAATCCATTAGCGATAGCTATATTTTGTTGATAGATAATACTAGGTAATACAATAGATAACAAAACTGCGACACCCTAACAAAATATTTATAAAGTTTGTTTGTCATCTATTGAGTAAGGTCTTATTATCTTCAACTGCAAATAATATTATGTAGATATTATACTTTCAACTCAATAACAAACTTTATAACCTTAAAAGTCACCTAAGATTACCTCAATTTGATAACTAACGTAATAATATTTTTCTTTTAAATGACAATGCAATAAAGCATTATTCATTGATAGAGAAAAGTTAAGCAAATGTTCCTAGGACACACAAAGTAATTCTTTTTATTGTTGTTTGTCAAGTTACATACCGTACGTATTTCTGTGAGGTGCTTAAGTGCTATGCAAAACTTGAGAACAATCTCTCGCCTGTTGCTATATACACAGCCAAACAAATACTGTGTCACTGCAAATATTAGCCAGCGACTTGCATACAAAAGTCCGAGGACAACTTACTTATCAAAGTGTGAAGTGAAATATGGACTTTACTTTGAGTTCGTGAATAAAGTACCTACATAAAATATGGTTTTGCATTTTATAGAGGCTAGGAAGGCTGAAGTTTGGAATAAGAAACAATTTAATTTAAGTATAGGTAGGTGGTACCTTTGAAACATTAATAAATTTTCTTATACAGGCAGAGAAGAGACCGGGGTGTTTTTAGTCGGTGAAAGTCCGACATATCCCCACGCTGCCGTGCTCTCGGCGTGGGTCGAAGTCATTAGCTTTACACCACGAAAAACAAACACTGTTTACCCGCCCCCACCAAGTGACAGTTTCTCCAATCGTTATAAAACCCTCAAACGTAATATTTCCTTATTGTCGTTTTTATACTATTGGGTGTTTTCTATCATCGTCATCGATATGTCATATATTATGGTGAACATTATGGTTCTTATACTACCTACTACTTGTACTATACTAAAATTTAGTTTATTTATAACCTTTTTCGACAAAGCAATGTTAAATAATTATACATATGTGAACACAATACATATTACATCAAACAATTCAATAATAAGCAGTCGCAATAAATATGAGTGATTGTAATGAAGTTGCATAGGCCGAGATTCGAACCCGAGATATGTGGTTGACCGCACGCCTCCCGCTACGCACCCCTACGACATTTGATACTGCTCGTCTGTTCTGTAATACCTACTAAATACCGTGTAATTCTCAATCTAATTTAATTAGGTACTAATTAATCAAGCCCACGTTGTTATTCTCTGGTTAAGTTCAAAAAGGTGGTGCGTTGGTAGACTTAGTTATCTCGTAAGATTATTGTTTAGTACAAATTTATGTTTATGTTTGTGGCAATAAGGGTGAATGTTGGATGATAGTTATTTACACCAGGACGCATATTTATTCTAAGGTAATCACGTGTTTTTACCTAAATGTGACATCACACAGCATGTTTTTTGGATGCTTTCAACTTATCGAGACAAATAATAACTGAATAATAGATACACGAAACGCGATTTATTTCTAAGAAATACTAAAAATAATATCTTGGGACAACTCACACACGACCTGTATTACGGCAACCAGACAAAAGCTGATACTTAGTTTACATCTGCCTAAATGAAAATAAAATAGTAATAAAATAGAAAATATTATAGATAAATAGGTAGAACGGTACCTAAAATAGCTTATCTTATATTTAGATTTACATAAGCTTTTTTGTGTTGGCAACAGAGGACTCTTTTTATTTAATGGATTTAATTTTTTTTTTGTTTAAGTTGACGGGCTTCCTGGTCTAGAGGTTAGTGACCCTGACTGCTAAGCCGGAGGTCGTGGCTTCGATTCCCACCCAGGACAAATCTTTGTGTGATGAGCACGATTGTATGTTCTGTGTCTGGGTGAAATTTATCTATAATATGTATGTATTTAAAAAAAATATATAAGTATGTTTATCCGTTGTCTGTTCGCCATAGTACAGGCTCTGCCTAGTTTGGGATCAATGGCCGTGTGTGAGTTGTCCCGAGATATTATAGATATTATATTATTAGTTCATTTCTTTTATGAATAGCGGATTGCATGCTAAATTGATTTTGTCCATAAATATGATAACGGGATATTAATCAACTCAGCCTATCGCAGTCCACTGTTGGACATAGGCCTCTCCCAATTTGCGCCACAACACTTGGTCCTAAGCCTTCCGCATCTAGTCCGACCCAGCATAACCCAAAACCACCCCCTCCCTTCCCGTGAGTGCCGTAAAAGGCAACTAAGGGAACGAAAATACAGGAGAATGGGTAGCAGAGTCCTCCCAAAAAAACAAACAGAACTGCGCCACCAACCCGCTTGTCCAGCGTGGAGACTATGGCAAAATATTCTTATGATTGCGCAACGGAATACATAAGTATTGACGGAACTTTGCATTCGTTTAAATATAATAAGACCAGTTGGAAAATATCGGCCATAATCAATTCAATTGCATTTTCAATCATTCTTTATTGGTGACTGGTACCCCCGTCCTCGGTCCGTCGCGGGAAAAAATAACTCATAAACTTACACATAGATTGATTTATTGTCATCATCTAGTTGTGTAAAAAACAGCCATCAGTAAAAGCAAAACGATACAAACAGTTGGTATGTACACTGGTTATCCAACTGTTTATGTTAAATCAAGATTACTAGCGCCGCCTTGCTAACAGATTACATGATTAATTGAAGATCGTCGTAAGTTGAATAGCTCGTGTAACAATGACGAAACACTTACTGATTATTATCTACATGATGTATTAGACAATCCTTCGATGTTTTAATAGTTATATAGATAGTTCAGATCTTCAATTATGAAATTTTTACAATGGACATTTTCTTCCGAGACCTGTCGTCGTAAATGGCGTTACATCTCGTCTATAAGATTTCCTTCTTTCATTTAATCAACGATGATCTGGAAAAGTTAACAGTTCACCAGTGGACGGCAACAGGCCGACATGATGACAATGGTCTTGTGTATTATCATGATCTTTGAAATACTTAATAAATTATGAACGGATTCTGTCACGGTTTAGTATAGGTAGGTTACTTTTTTTACTCCCGACATTTAATTCCTTTGCAGGAAACCGAATTTTGGTCACAGCGGCTTCTCTCAACAAAGATTAGCCCACCCAGATGTGCAAGATATTTCGCAAACACAGTAGCACACAATTTTCTTTTACTCTCATAGCTTGATGCGACTGCAGACCGTCACGAACGTAGAGATCAGGCGCAGAACCAACGGCTTTACATGTTTTCCATAACACGGGGGTGTAAACACCTCCTAACTTCTTACGTATTTCTAAACAGAAAATAACCAGTAACTAATTTTGGCCCTACCCGGGCTTCGAACCCTGAGACCTCGCGGCAGTCTCGCTTGCGACCACAAGACCAACGAGGCAGTCAAGAGGCTGATATCATAAACAGTTACCAGAAATCACCATGACCTTCGTAAAAGGATTCCATAAGTCAAAATAATCAAATATTTAATAAGTATGTACTCGAATCAATTCGAAGAAATATCAGAAATCATTACGATAACAACACTGTATGCTATATGGCACGTCGCTCATCGTGTTCAAAATTCTTTCTTGATAGTAGGTTACCTACTGTTCAAAGTAAATATTCTAAAGTGGCCACTTTGTTCCATTAATCTAGCTCACAGACCGTTGCGTTATGATTACACACAATTGTTAAGATTTCAGCAAACAGTTTTATTATCCACTAACTGATGTCGAGTGTTTTGTCACAGAAACAATTGATTCTGTCAATTTAAAAAAATCAAAATTTCGAATTAGACTTAATACTATGTACCTTAGACCGCATGAGTCTTACCGATGATTCTTTAATCTGATTGAAGTTTTAGTTTTTGGCCAGTAAACCCGTAGACATAGAGGTCAAGTTAAAATATGAATTATTAATTATAAATGTTGACTTTTACAATGGTTTTAAACAAATATCAACTCAACATTTTAAATCCCTACCTTTCAATATTTAAATATCATTTATTACATTTTTAAACAAGTTTGGTCACTACTTAGACATTTAGGTTCCTACTTAATATCTCATAAACTTGCATGGGTAAAACCTAAATTAATATTACAAAAACAAAAGAGGTGAGTTTTGTAAGCTTGTAATCTGCGAAATTGCTAAACCGATTTTAAAATTCATTTACTGACCGACACCGGCTATGTCATTGTTATGGGTAATTGAGTAAGTTCTTTATTTTATTATATTATATTTAAAACTTATTGATTTACCTCATGTAACCCATAGTGATTTGTTAACATTTTTATTTTATTTAATGTTGGTTTTGTTAGATTAAAATTAGTTATGTGGTCTTCTGTAAGTAAGAAAGCACAAGAAAAATTACAACTGTTTATATAGCATGTGGATAAGATAAGGTGCATTCTTTGTTGGAGACCCTAATAAATAAAATAAATTATTAATTATTCCAATTAAAAGCTAGTTTGTATTTAGTAAATTACGTAATAAGTAGTGAAAGTTATTTCGTTGATAATTACATCAGACACAATCAAATTGAATAGGTAATGGTTCTAAGATGTAAAGCTTAATTCGCGCATCTTATAGCTTAGTTTAATTAGCCACTAGCCTGGTGGACCAGTAATTAGTAGTTGATTTGTAACCTATTTCAGTAACCGTTTCAGTATAATTCTTATCCGTACTACACTACGATCTTACATTACACTGTTAAATGATCATCAAGAGATAACACATATATTTTTTTCACTCGCTTACAAATGGAGAAATGTATAATAACTTTCGTGAGGAGTATTGATATTTATTTAAAACAAAACGGTTTACTGACGGAGTCCTTAATCATGAGCTGTCGCGGCGGCGGCGGCGGTGGTGTCGCGAGTCGAACTCAAGTTCGACTCGCGATTAGGGACTCCTATTGAGTCTGAAACTAGTCGGGCGATCCCGAGAATATACGTGAGTAAACCATTTTGTTTTAAATAAAAATGGAGAAATACCCACCATTCATATCATTTGCTTTATGAAGTGATTACTTCACTTGCTACAATGAATAAATATAGGTACTTACATAACTATCATTGGAACTGCTAATGGACTAAACAATAAGAAAGTGTAAATAACGCGTAAGGTATCACAAATGGTATTATTATGTTGTGTAGTCGTTATATCTGGTAATATTCCACGCAAGATATTGATTGATAATACTATTGAACTAAGGATCCCGAGTAAATAACATGAGCTTGTTACTTACGCGTTTATTTACATAATCATCTCGTAATTTTATAAATGTGACCTAATGTCATATTTCTAGGAGAATTTTGTGTACCTACCTACATTATGAAAAACAAGTTTGTAAGTAAAAATATGTTATTTACCTTATAAATTAAAAGATATTATTTTGCTATAGCTAGTGTCTATACCTCTTATTATTTTGTTTTTAATATTTAAAAACAAATGAAAAGACAATTCAACTAATCCTAATTACCCAATTTTGCATGGGTCCTCTTTACTTACGGAAGATGCACAGGAAATTGTACATAATTGTCTTTTTTAGGTATAGCACTATAAGTCTGGTCTATTCTTTGTTGGAGATCCAATAAATAAATAAATGATCCCATTAATATAAAACACTTGCCCTTGTATTGATATAATATAATAAATAAGAGCTACAAATAGCAAAGAACATATCGTAATGTTTTTCAATTTCATATAAATAAGCGTTTTATCGTAAACCACAGCTGTTAACGGCTTCGGAAACTATGCACTAAGATTGCATGTTTGTACTGCGGTCTACGGTCGTTATTGTTATCAGATGCGTCTAAAGATCAATGTTTTGTATACTGTGTTGCGTGCGGGACTATTTAGAAAGTAATGCATGACTCTTGTTAGGTTCCATACGATAACAGAAAATATGGTTGAAGAGATATTATTTTAAGTAGCCGTTAAGTGTGATGCTCTGTCTAGACGTATTTCTGATCACGCAAAAAATTATGTGAGTTTGAATAAATATAAGGTTAGAGTTTTATGGTGTCTTCTCTATTTGCCAGTCTCCAAAAATAATAATACCTAAAAAAGGTACGTGTGGTGCACCCTGGTGGATTAAATTAACTACGATCTTAGTTTTCAAGCCTCCTCAAACGCCATGTTTTATGTGCCAAGCTCATTCAGACAAAGATTTTATTCTCTTTACAATTAGATTCTCATTGGATTCTCATAGCCCCGAGTTACCTACTTTTTTGTTTACTGGTTGTAAATCTAAATACATAAACCCGCGGCACGACATGGGGATATATTAAAATTGCACCAACTAAAAACACCCTGTTCCCGTCCTTGTCTTTGCCGGATTCGCGGGTTCACTATAACATGCTCGGCGGTGTTCCAGGGTTCTATAAACAAAAGAAAACTACATTCCTACTGAATTTAAAAAGTATGGACTAAGTGAGCTGCATAAAACATGCCTTACGTGACGCATCACATGTCGTCCTACATCCCTTATCTTAAACCTACCTACATTTTGCCCGTGGTAACGGCTCATTAATATCAACACTCATTGAACTAAAATACATTATAAATATCTGTTTATTTAATTTATAGCCCTAAGGTTATCTGAAAAGAAAAATAAAAATTCCTATTAAATTGGCGCGCAGTAACTGCGTGGAAGACTTCGACAGACACACGTTTGTAGGCGACACACACCTCCAATGAAATTAGCATGGAAATTTTATTCATCAGCCCTTTATATAATGATCGTTTGTGATCCTTTGTACACTTGCACTAGATACAGATGCATCTCAGAGCAGCAGATCAGGCGACATAGTTGGCACGTCGGGCTGACTCCCACTGCCAAGGGACGCACTTCCTAATTTCTAGCTGTAAACATTAGGCGGACGTGAGCCCGTGGTTCAGTTAATTAGAAATAATTAGGTTATATAAGGAAAGTTTTTATGTGGAACTAACTTCAGAACTGATTGGCATCGTTCAATATTGAAATAAAATGAAATGATATCGTTTATTAAGCAATTAGGATTTACATTCACTTATACACGTCACTTTTTTGAGCTCGCTTGAGTCGACATTTCCTGACTGAAATGATGATTGTTTTCATATTGGCTTTTATACCTTTTTTTACATAATAGGTAAAGTTTTTTTAAAAGTGATGATAATAGAGAGATTATTTATCAAAATACATCTGTGTACCAAATGTACCTGTAACACTTATTTATTTTATTTTTATTATTATATATTATTTATTTTATTAATTAAGCATTTTACAATAAGCCTTTTACTAATAAAATGCCCTACAAAACCGTTTATACAGACGGACTGTGGGTGAAAAGATAAGTAGGTAAGGTATTCTATTTTTCAGTTTCTTAATACTTAAATATGATATCTACGTGACGTGTAAGTTCACTAGTAAAGTTAAGTATATTATTTCCTTATTATTATTAAGATCTTTAAAATACAGTTATATATGTATCCCGCACAAACAGCGTGATCTTGACGTGCGCCGGCGCCGAAATTAATTGGAAAAACAAAAGCACGCAAATGCAAAAAGCCTGTCATTTTTGGAAACAGTCCAATAACGAAAGCGTACAATATCATCTGGAAAATTTTGTAATATCCACCATTTTAAATAATGTATCTTTTGAGCTCAGATTTTGTCAGCGAAATATAAATTTAGTTCGTTTAATGTGATGCCTGGTCTGGCAAAATAAAATAATTTAAACCTTAAAATATTTTATTAAAACATTTTTTTTAAATAAGTTGTTAATATTTACATGCATCTAAAGCATGAATACATAATCATCCAGTATAATATATCTATACTCGTTACCTATCCAATGTATTGTAAGGATTTTGAGAAGAGAGGAAAATGGTAGCCCGTTAACTTCAAAAAGATGCCACGACTCTGCAGTGTAACTTGTCCGAATCTCGATTTATTATCAAAATTATTATGTTAATACTTGTTCATTCATAAATTTGGTCAGATATATGGACGGCAAAAATAATAATAAAAAAAAATGTATATACAAATTATTCATTTATTCGAACTCTCCGTTATCTGATGGCGCTTATTATGCAAAAGATTTATAACTTGGGCTGCAATCGATTAAGTGCAATATAAGGAGGTAAAATCTAGTGGATTAACAAGTATTTTATTCTAACTAGATGTAATGAAACTCCTACAGAATGGATCCAGAGAAATCAGATTGTCGCGTCTAGCAGGTCTTACAAACAAGTCTATTATACAATAAACTAGCCTTATTCAACACAACTGTCGTCTGTACCACAAGTAACTGATCGGGACTTTATATTATTTGTAAAATATCTCTAGTTCTCATTAATCGTGGGATTTGTAGAGCTAAAAAATTCCCAACGCGAAAGGAAAACATTCAAGCTCAAAACAAATCTAATATTTGTTCCGTTTGAAAACCACTGCTACTGCTACTAATGGCTGTATTTCTTAGAAAACTGGCCTACTGTTTTATTTGTAGGTTTTTTTTCAATAAACTCAGTTTTATATACGCGTTAAATTAAACGAACCTCTAGTTCAGCGACGCCGGCATCGGGCCCCGTGCTCTGGAAGTACAATGTTATTTATTAGAAGTTAAAACCAATTTATAGAACATAACAATATCTAGTGTTATTAGCGACGAACATCGATTCTATGGTTTTGACGGAATGTCTACAGATCATGAGAAAGGCAAACCAAAACAATAAACCTTCGTGTACCGATTTGTAACAAGTTTTTTATAGCGTTTAAGCGTTTCTCTACTCTTCTGCTTAGCCGTTTTTCCAGCTATGTTGGGGCCGGTTTCCAGTGTTACCGGATTCAGCTAAAAACTGTATTTTACATTAAGTGATTGCCTATCTGACCTCCACAACCAATTCCAGTGGGTAACACAGTATACTATTGGATGACTGGTTATCAGAATTGTAATGACTTAACGACTGCCAAAGATCAACGTATGACGGTCGGGACTAACGGCTTAACGATCTTTCAGTCGATCGGTATGTTTACGAATGGTTACCCATCCACGGACCAACCGTGGCGACCGCGGTTTAACCTTTATTATCGGTCAAACCGAACGGCTTACACTTAGCCCCGAGCCCTTCCGTGTCTCTTTACGGATCGAAAAGTGTCTCAAACATATCTAGAGAGAGTTGTCTCAATGCAATCAAATGGTGGTAGGTAGTCTCAATGAATGCGAAATTCATAATGAAACTAATTAAGGTGCAGGTCCTATAGACAAGTGATATTTCAAAAAGCGATAACGCTGATCGAATCGCTTAAATGTATGAAAGTGACAAGTCCAACAAGTCCAGTCACGTGACTTTAAAACGGAATGTCATTTCCAAACATTTAATATAATTTAACGATTTCTATCATCGTTAAAGTTTTTCGAAATGTTTGTCGAAATGCCATTTGTCTAGGGCAGGACTACAAGGTAGGTCTACAGTTATTACTATAAATAAACCAATAGAGTTTTATGAGTCAGCCTGTACCGAATCGAAGAATCAGTGCGTAGATAAGATTTGTATTGGAAAGCAGCTCCGGGCAGTCTTGAATAGCATATAAACCAAATGGCCATGCACTTGAGCGGACTCAACTATAATTGAATCTGTCGATAACCGTCGTAAATAACAATTACTCCGCATACCATTAACTAACAAATTGAACTAAAATCATAAATCGAAACTTATGCTATGTTTAGAATTAAATACTTAGGCATATGGTAACAATTTTGAATTCTGATCAGCAGGCTTATTCGCTATGGCGGTTGTCAACTAAAGCGATTATTGCTTTATATAAAACACAGTGAATACACAAATTTCTTATCCTATAGGTAACTACGATGACCAACTAGATCTACTACTACGTAGTTGGTTACCGACGTTAGCCGATACTGAAAAAGCATTTTTATACTTATTTTTATTCCAGTAAACATCGGTTGTGTTGGCAACTGGAGATAACGATTAAGCCTAAAGGAGGGTTCTCTCGATTTAATGTAAATTCCAATACAAGGCCAACACAAAATTAAATGAAAAGACACGTGTTTTAGTATTTTTTTTTAAATGTTTTGATTCCAGTTAGTTCCTCCCAATGGACACATGAAAATTAAATAATTTGGTGCTAGCGTCAAGTTGTAGAGAACGAAACGTGATAATTCCAATGTCAATCATTCCGAATTAAATTCAAGAGTATTTTTTTAAGTGATTCAAGGGGAATCACTTAAAAAAATATGTGCTGTAGAAAAATCATCCCATGCGATTCTATTAAACGAATTTTAACTTTTTAATTGTTATTATTTTAATTAGGCCTATCGTGAAGTATTTGTAGGCTGCGTTGGAATGTCTTGACATCGATCGACTCGTTTCATTTTCTGATGAATCTTATCAGCAATACACATTGTTACCGTCAAGCGTGTGACTTTGAGCATTGTTTAAAAAAACAAGTTATTGCAGGTTTACTAAAATATCTCGGCTTACTATTTCACCTTACATAAGATTTATTTCGATGTTTCTTTTATCGTAATAGTCGGCGCACCCTAAACGGGCTGCCTGGATAATCTGTAGCTTCACTACAAAACAAAGTGATTCCATGAGACCTTGAATTTCTAGCAAGATAACTGTTTAACTTATTTGCTAAAGCTCCATCCATACATTAATATTTTTATCGCAATTCGTCTGGGGACTTATTACCTACTGTTTGTTTTATAGCGGGACGTACATAAGGGTGATTATTTCCAGACACATAAAAACCATGATCCCTTAAGATAGTCTTTAATTTAACAAACCCAGACAGGTCAACAGTCTCATATTCTTGTATATAGTCAATTCTTATTTTTTCTGAAGGTGTATTCGTATGAAGCACTATTATTTTATGGCACGTCGTAAATTTCAGATGCATTGAACCCTTTAGTTACCCATTAACAATTAAAATTGGATTGTTAATGATATTAAATTTCTTAATTAAAGATAATAAATCTGTACACGGAGGAGTTTGTTTGATTATGATATTATAAGGCTCTTTAAAAATTGTTATAAATTGTTAAAAAATGGATGTAAATTACCAAGAAAAAGCAAGCAAAAGCAAGGTCTTAAGATAAAACATATTTTATTTGTTCTTATTTCAATAACAAGTAGTTATATTCTTGTAAACTGTGTGTTATAGGCGTTGAAGCCACTATAATAGAGATGTTGTTTGTAAGGAAATTTGAGAAACATGTCAAAATGATGACAAAAATTTCAAAAACATGTTAAAATTATTTCCAATATACCTTAATGGCCGTTGCACAATAATTTCAATTTATTGCTATTCAATTGGCAAGCAACTCAGTCGATTAACCACACTTGCTCATTGTCGGTTGAATCGCAACCCTGTCCCTTTAATTGATATTTATGTTCGGACCCTACTTGACCTTACTTGTTTCCTCTCTCGTAAATCGGAGAGGGTTCACTAGCTTTCATTGTCGAAGACATTGTCCTGTACGTTAGTACAGTAGACCACACACCAATGATAATATTGATATGGACAGCGTCTCTATCACGAAGCAGTAAAGTTTATTTTCGTATTTCGATTACCACTGACATGCAGTCCTCCGTAAAGTTGTAGAAGTTGTAGGATCTATACTTAGGTACTTACAAAATATAACTGATTGACTGTTTTAAGACCCTTTTGTTACCAATAGGTAGGTACGTACTTTAATAGAAACCTACTTTAATAGAAACTAAACTACGGAAGAATTGCATTTTGTTTTACCCAATGTAATGGAAACAAAATATATTATTATATAGATTCCAACTTAATGGAAATGTTTTTAAGAAAAATTGAGTGTGTAACCCTACTTACTGAAAAGCAAATTAACTTTAAGACGTTCTTTAATGTCTATCTGTTACTACTTTACACCTTAAAGTGACAACAAGACTTAACGGTAACTTAAAACTGATTGATGTTTAAAGCGCTACTTTGGAATCTCTCACTAACAACCTACAACGTGCATAAATAGCTCCAAAATTACTCAAAATCTTGCATTATTGTGAATTATTTTTAATAATAATAATTAACTAATTAAGTAATAATTACAAAAACAAACAATAACAAGTTTAGTAGGTACATAAACAAATTAATATAAGTACTTAAGTACCTAATAGGTAGTGAGCGGGTGTCCAAGAGGATTCCCCCGCCTAAAAAAAAAAAAAAAAAATTATATACTTGCTAAGCATACTTACTTAATAGATCACTTAATATCTATACTCGTGTTGTTGCTATCTGGCCAATCTGCAGATGTAAGTAAATAAAAGATACTTACTTATTTAGCTTCATAACACAAGAAGTTTTGTTTACTTGACCTATGTCAAGGGTTCAAGGTCATGACCTTATACGCTTTGAATCTATTTTTGATGACAATCCGGACCAATCTTACAATAGAATGGCCCTCGTATAGCTACTAATGATGTAATAGTGTTTAATGTTAACGCATTCTTTTACAAGTACCGTGTAAACGTGCATTCAACAAGATTCTGATACATTCGAATTCTACTAACCTTATTTTCACGCCGGTGCCTTTTTACTTCCACTGTACAGACACCGAGTCACATCACCATAACACTTCACCTTCAGTCTAAGATGACGAAGGATCGCGATATATCGGACGAAAGCGAAAGTGTATCAGTTTATTATTGTCACCCGGTGTTTACATGTGCGGCCGCGCGGCGTGAGCCGTCGACTGGCGGTAAGGACGCGGGAAGGTCGCCCGCCATTGCTGCGCATGCGTCGTGATGACCATAACGCCGCCAAATGCTCATAAATTCGTGACCTCTCTTTAAACTACTGAAATGTAGGTAAATTAGTTACAAATCAGTATGTTCAGTGAGCAGTACGTTAAGTACTCATCTGCTCAGATAACTCGATGAGTAAATTGGTTATTCACTACCAACCTACTTACCTACCGCATGCATAGTAAAATTCATAGAACACTTATCTACCTATTCTAGCGAGGTGACAAATCGTGTAGGTAGGTACTTAGCTATAAACACCAAACCATAAAGACCACTGGGCAAACCTTACAAGATTGTCATCTATGTTCACACTCAGTATGTAACGACACTAGCAGGCAACAGGTTCGTGCTTAGTTTCTAACATGGTCATATAAGATATAAAAAAATAGCTTTTCCATTTTTTGCCTTTCTCTAGTGAGCCCTGCGCTCTGCGCTGTAAAGAGCAAAAAGGGAGCCGAAATTGAAAAAAATACACGTTAAATTCCGTATTTTACAATATTTATTTTCAAATAGCATTTACCTGCCTAAAGTCGGTTGAAAATTGCTGTTTGTTTATAGGTACCTAACAAACAGCAATTTTCAAACGTCTTCGGGATGCTCAACTCCTAAAAAACTTACATTTCTTTCAGTTGGGCAAGTAGATTCCCGGAATGTCGGGCATTTTTACTCTTTTACTTTTATCGTTTATTGTTGTTTCATCCAATCTTAAATTGTATCTTGTGTGTCATCAATAATTAAGAATATTGGCTATCATAATTTACTACTTCTGGAGATTTCTTTAGAAATAAGCAGTATCTTTGTACATATGTTCCATTATGTTGTTTCTTATGATTTTGTGAGTACATAAATTATTAAATAAATAAATATTTCATGTTTAATCATAATAAGGATGGCTTTACTTAATAAAAATGGTAGTGTTTACATGGAAAGCTTTTTTTATTTTCTCATAGTACCTAATACTATGACGAAAAAATTAATACGTGCCCGGTCTTGTCACCCAAATGTCCGGCAAAACTGACTGGTTTTTCCGGCTTTTTGATTTTGAGATCTGGCAATCCTAAGCCTGTATTAGTCCACTGCTGTACATAGGCCCCTCCCATGTCAAGTATTAAGAAAAACAGTAATATAAACCCACAAAACAATATCTACAAAATTAAAATTTCCTTCACTATAAGATTCTATTTATCATCTTTAAGATGAGCGTCGTTTAGTCGGGAGACTGATTTAAAATAATAATACCAGCCTATGAATGTCCTACTGCTAGGCACAGGCCTCTTCTATAGAAAAAGAACGAACTTTGTAAAAGTTACATTGGTACTTGCCTGTAATGTGTTCGAACCTGCAACCTTGTGCACACAAATCCGTTCATTGAACCATTAGGCCACCACGACCGCTATATAAGTATTATAAGGAATGGAAAGTACCTATAATAATACTACTGACGGTAAATGGTACTTACCAACTGAGTATTCAACGAAACACCTTATTTAATATTTTTAAATCACTTGTCTTGATTTAGACCTGCCAAAGAGATAAAAATAAATGTGGACAACATCACATACATTGCTCTCAACTCAAAGTTAGTAGCTAAAGCACTTTTGTTATGAAATTCAGAGACAACGAAGGTACCACAAACACCTAGACCCGAGACATTGTAGAAAAGTGGTTTTCTACATTGACCCTTCCGGGGATCGAACCCGGGATCTCAGAGCTGGCCCGACACCGGTTTTCACAACTTCAAAACCGGTGTACACTACTCGACCACGGAGGTCGTCATCAGATTATAATAGTTATTGGTTTATAAGTTTGTAATATAAATTTTGGAATGTTTACAAATTGCAGATCTTAGTCATACGTATTGTGCAATACAATATAAATATATTTTTATAACCTCCTCATTCTTCAGTCCTTCCAAGATACAATACAAAATAACCGGTCGGCATAAAACATAAACGCCTGCTAGTTTACTACGAGCAGTCTTTCTCTCTTGCAAATTGTTGTTGATCATTTTACTTATTTAATATCACATCAGTCTTCGAATTATCTGGCTACTCAAAATCTATGTAGAAAATATGATAATAGATTTACCTATTATACTATTTTTATTTACTAATTTCAATAATCTTTTGTTCCCATGTATGAAGGGCGTGTCATTTATTGGGCATTATTCCAAAATAGGTAAGTAAAGCAATTAACGAATTCACATACAATATTATACACGGCATCACCACATGCTAGCAAAGGGCAAAAATTTGTGCCTTTTATTAATACCCACTTACTTTAATAAATTGATGACCACTAAGGTCAACAATTTATTTACGGTGTCCTAAACCTCCTGGCCTGAACTTCGGTTCTTACTCTTAATCTAATACTTAATACACCTACACATAATTATTTTATTGCATTGTTCATGATCATAATGTGTACTAGATGGCGCTAGTAGTGAGCAACCTAATACGTAGGGTTTTAATCACCTACGCAGCTCGCAACCAAGACTTACCCAAGGATAGGCATGCCTAAAATCCGCTCAGCTTCACATTCTCCTAGTAAGATGAATTCTTATTAATAAACGAAACTACCTACTTAAATATTGCTGAACTTTACATATCCTTACCCTCATCATCCGACAATCTGAAGATACCTCTTTGAATTGGCTATCTATTCATAAATTATTACTTCCTATTAATATTAATTCATGACTGTGTCTAAGGAGTAGGTAACTACTACCTATGTTTAGAAAAGTAGGTGTATTATTACGGTGGGGGTAGTAAGGTTTAAATGTTATTATTTTTCAACATGCATACACTTACTTAAATAAACAACTAAACCACAACCTTCAATAAGTATGTAAAGAAATCCCTTTTATTTATAACCACGAGGAATTCTATACAGAACACTTGAAACAATACACCAATAGGTTTATTATTCAGATCATTCCAGTGATGTAATTGTTGTAAAGCAACATGTACAAGTTACAGGAATACGGAATATGCATCGAGCATCTACCTACGCACAAAGGAGCAAAAGTATGTATCTGTGCTTTAGGTAGTAATTTAAAAACAGAAAATAGGTAGGTAGGTACACTAAATAGAAAATTATTAAATAAAAAGGCGATTATAAAAGAACCCAAGATTATCATTTAATATTTTTTATTTTTCGTGTTTCAAACTCAAATCTTTTCTATAATCTTGATTAGCCTACATATTTCATTTGCAGAGCAAATACCTAGGCAGGCATCATTATTATATCATGCTTTGTACAAATTGTTGAAGGTGCACTTAACTAGTATTTTTATTAGGTAGGTAGGTACCTATGTTTCGACAAATAGAACATTGGCCGCTAAGTACCTACACCTCTCTAGTTCACACAGCGTGAGATTTAGTAATGTAACTAGTACTTACTTATATAAAATTTCTATAGACCTCAGGGTCAATTACTAGATGTCATACCTTGTACGTAGTTTGATAGGAGGTTGGTATGAGTCACAAATGAATGAGCCCACCTACTACGTGCTACTACTAAAGCTGCAAGTCAAATTGTAACATAGCACTATGAATAGATTTTCATCGCCATTACTTCCTTGCTTAGTCGTTATGCGCTCAATTCAAACGATTGCCAATTCATTATTATACCGTGTATCTACGGATACCTGATATAAACAGGAAGAACCCTATAAAAATGTAAAAAATTCGACACACATTGTTATACAGTTGTGTTACATACGTGTGTGTGGCATCACACGATCACACAGACATCAAGACGTATCTAGTTCTGGTGTGGCATATAAAGGAATGGTTAACATTGTCTATTCGACTCAACATACCTATGTACCTATTCCTATAGTGATGCGTGCGCGTTACCGTAACGTGGTATTTCATATAGGTAACTCTCGCATCAGAATAATGAACCCTAGACACAATGAGCTCGGCGGGAGCCGCCACGATCTTTACAATAATATTTCCGGCTCCACCTTAGTTGCAGCATGTTATGTAAATATTTAAATAGAAACTTATAAAACACACCATATTATCTCGCTAATGTGAAATATTATGATTCTTAGTTACATGATCATTATTCATTACCATGATGTAGGTGGTAAGTTTTTATGTAATCTTAAGGAGGATCAGTTGAATAGAAATTTAAAATAAAAACAAAAAATAAACATAGTAACAAGCTCGTTTGGACTTTTTATTCATGTAAATTTGCAGATATCATTAATACAAATTATGGTCATGTAAATTGGGATCTATGATAAATAATATTATACTATTAGCTGGTTTAGAGGACACTGTCTTATACCGTCTCCGAATTAGTTTAAATTCCAGCCATTGTTAAATTTTGATGACTCATCGAAATATAAAAAGGCAGTCTCGGAGGTGTGGCATTACAAATACTGTCTTATTCCTAAGTTTACATAATGAGATTTTTATTGTGATAGTGATAGAACACAAACTTAAACTATGTGAACATTCTACTTCCTGAATGGCTACTATATGCATGCATGACTCCATTACATTAGGTTCTTCACCTTCTAGGATGTTGTATTAAGTGCAGAGCTATGTCATTATGTCAACTAAATTCCTAAAAGATTAATGTGACAAAACCTATATTGTCTACATGTCATACATCACAATTTTTCCTAAAGTTATCTGTACAGTTTGGGTAATTTAAGATGTCTAATATAATGCCAATTACTATACATTACGTCCAAATAATAACTTTATGCTGAGCAGCGAGTGTATTATATACTTTGCTACTGTTCCTAAATAGGACTTGTGTATTAAAAGTTCAGCAACATGTCTCCAATAAGTAGTCATACACAATTTCTATTTTCAAACAATTCAGGATTGCTAACAAAACAATCTAGATACAAAGTAAATTATTCACAAAGAAATCCATAAATAAACTTTTTATTAAAATTGTATAAGACTGAAATACTTTGTATGTTGACACTACTGATTTCATGAATGTATGATCATTCATTTCAGAGAGCAATATAATATTATTTGTCAGACTCGTTTTGTTCAGGTTCTGCCAGTTTCAACCATGGGTGCTGAAGGCACTCATATGCGGTGGCACGCCGATTTGGATCAAAGTCGAGCATAGGCTTCAAGAAATCAGCAAATTCCTCTGCATCTATCTGACTCCACTCATATTTTTCTGTGAGCACAGATACTAAGCCCCATGGTTTTAAACCTGTTATGTTCCTTAACTCACCCTTTTTATTAAAGAATACTTTCGAATATTTTCCTGATGCTGCAATTCGTTTTGGAATATCACCTAAAAGTTCTATTATGTGAGCCAGGTGATCTTCATCTCGGCTATATCCATCACCAGAATGTGGCTCAAATAAATAGTCTCCCGTGGCTAATTCAAAAGCCATGCATGCAGTACTCCATATATCAGCAGAAGTTCCATAGCCAGCACTCAGCAAAACTTCTAGTGACCTGTACTGCCTGGTTTGAATATCCTCAGTGAAGTGCCGGTGGACCCAACAAGCATTACCTAGATCTGCAATCTTTACTTCCAGGTCACAGATATCAAAAGCAGGATCAAATTTTTTATCAAGTGATTTACCTTTTGTAGACTGTGAATTAAATGAAGGTGGAGTATCAGTCATTTCTCCTTCAGACATGGGGGTACCTATGTCATCTCCACAGCCATACTGCTTTGTTCTTACCTGTACAGCATCAGCATCAGTGTCAAATGCTTCCTCATCAGCCCCTTCTAGATCATTACAACCATTGATATTAGTTTCATTCTCAGAGCGAGTTGTCTCAATCACACTGGCTTCTTCAGGTGTTGGAGGTGAATCATCATTGTCTTGTGACATTGGAGCTGACTCACTGTTATTTGGATTCTTTTTCTGTTCTTCTATTTCCTCTATTTGTTCCATTTGCTTCTTAAGTAACATTGACTGACGCTTAGCTTTCTTCTTTAACTTCTTCTTTTTATTTCTACTCATTTTAGCAGTGACTACCTGTTCTTGAAATTTCTTTGGCGCAGTACTAATCAAAGAGAGAGGCAGCCTTAAGCCTAAGGAATGTAATTCAGTGGCCTCTGCTGCCAGTTTGCGGATGTAAGATTCATCAACACACACCAATACATTCTCAGGTTTAATATCAGTATGAATTATCTTACACTTAGTATGGAGGTAATCCAAGCCCTCCAGCACTTGTCGTATGATTGTTTTAACGTTCTCCCGTGGTATACCTCTATAATTAGACTTGAGTATCAACTTCAGTAGGTGGTGACCCAAAACTTCAAACACCATGCACACATGGGTTCCATTCACACCAGTTATTTTAAAGTCATTAAGCAACTGCACGGTCTTATTTCTCTTGGGGTCAGCTGGGTCGCTGTCTCGGACTGCCTTCAAAATCTTTATTTCATCTAGAGCCGTTTCCGTAAAATGAGGTGCCGATTTCACGACTTTCAATGCAACAAAACGTTTATCGACGAGATCCCAACACAACCACACAGTAGAAAAATGCCCCCATCCTAATTTTCTAGTGACGTGGTACCGATTCAGGAATAAGTCTCCAATTTTGACAGGATGGTAACCACCCTTGCAATAGTCAGCGCTGTCTTCCTGTTCCTCGTCGTCGCTAGTATATTGTTCGTCTTCATCCTCCTCGATAGTTTCATTGGAAGAGCTATGTGTAGGTTCTAAACGATTCTGATTCTGGTTGCGCAGACCGTTTCCTTGTCCACCAGCCCCGTGGTCCTCCTCGCGATTTTTCTTTTTACCGAGTTTATGCCGTTTCTTTTTCGCCTGAATGGCGAGCACTCTCCTATTTACATCTGATTTAGAACTCATTTAGTAAATTAAACACTTTCAACAACGCCAATATATATATAAATTTATCTTTTCATCTCAAATCTTTTTGTTTGAGTATGGCGGCCGGTCGCAGAACAAAATGCGCTCGAACATGAACTCAAAATGTTGCAAGCAAAAATATTTGGTGAGGCCAACCAAAGACAATATTTTTCCATAAAAAAATTATAACTGCCAACTTTTATAACACACTGTCCTTATTAATTAGCTACACAAATTATGTTATAGTTAAATATTTTCTAATTAATTTATATATATTTATGTTATAATTATGTTTGTTTATGTAGTTGTCTAGCTCCGATTATGTCACAGAGTTTGATGCATAAAACCTGCAGGAAATGTCTGTCCTCCATATCCGTCTTGAGGCTTATTATTATTATCATATCTGATAACTACATACTAATGAGGGCTACAATTATTTATTTCACCGCCAGGGGCGCTAGTAGCAAGCGAGGTCATTCCTTAATTTGTTGCTGGACTTTGACAGCTGACGCTCCAGGATGGCCAACTGGTGAGCGAATTAACGGTAGCCCGGTAGTAATCAAAAAATCGAATTGAACTTAAAAAAACCTGTTTCAAATGCTGGCTTCTCATGGCGCGGGATATCACAAGTCACGCAGCGCCGCGCGCGCCCACGTCTTCACGAGCGCGTTCGGCGCCATACCGAGGCGCGCCGAGCCACTGCCTTTACACGGCGCGTGGCGCGAGCGGCAGTGAAACTCGTGAATACGTGTATTTGTATTCAACTATTCATATACAAAACTTGAAGAATTGTACTTTTTAATATAATTATGATAATATAAGATCTGTAATTTAAATATAGAAAAATACAGCAAATAAATAATTTTATTTTATTCTGTAACACGTCCTTCTCTATGCCACAGGAAGGCGTGCGCGCGCGAAGCCTGAAGTAATTCTAATCTAAATCCTCGAACCGATACTACCTACAAGCCCAATTTCAAAGTTACTTTTTTAAGCTTTTTATGGACTTTTGAATTTACCCCTGATAACTCTCCACCTGAGAACTCGAACTAGTTCTAACTCACACCATATAATTCGTTCTGTAAACTTAACCAATTTCTAAGATAGCCTATAATAATTAAAGTGAGACTAATTTGATCAAATTCTTTATTTTTGGGTTTATCCTACAAACTTCGTCTTATTAGTAAAAAAATTATAAAATAATACCTATCTAGCAAAGTTTCTTTAGTGAGCTTTACAGGAAATAGAAACTAAGTAAAAATCTTTCTCGCCTGCTACATAAATTGCTATTCAGCACTCAAAATTAATTAAAGACTCCTAATTTGTTAATGATTCATTATGACACATTTTTGTAACTTATTTTAAATAATTTTCAATGAAATAATGTTTTGAACAAACATGTAAGTATCTGCAACTTTGTTTGTAGGTATTTCTTTCAAGGTCATGAAGATATTTTAATAATTAAATTTGCTACACATAAATTCTACTACATGCAGGTTATTCAAGCTATTGGGACGACTCACGTGTTAAAAGTAATTGTAGGAAAAAGATCCAGTAGATACACAAAGGAGACAAGTTTAAAGTGATACGGATGCAGTTATTTAGCTAAGCACAATCGAAATTCCTTAATATTACAGTTTTAACTAGGATGCGAAGTTTCTGTTCAATTTCATGTCATTCATTTTATGGGTATTTAAAAGGGATGGATTGAATCCAATTCTTTCAGATCCTTAAATAAGATTAACCTGCAGGTATACTTTCAAATAAGCTTGATACACAAAGACACCTATATAGTAGGTATTTGTAAGTATATAAATTAAAGAAAAACAAAAATAAAAGAGTTTATCTGTTTTATGACTGTTATTTTCCTCTTTGATTTGGATTTATATTTCGTTGTGGACCTTGCGGGAATGGCGAGGATTGTGGGAATTGTGAGGAATGGGGGAATTGTGAAGCTTGTTGGAATTGTGAAGCTTGTTGGAATTGTGAAGCTTGTTGGAATTGTGAAGCTTGTTGGAATTGTGAAGCTTGTTGGAATTGGCCGGCTTGTGCGTGTTGTAAGGGTTGCGGGAATTGTGAGGGTTGCGGTGGTTGCGGGGGAGGTGGAGTTTCAGGACGCTTAGGGGTTGTAGGTGCATCTTTTTTGTCATCAGCTCGTTTCTCTTTGTCGTTAATTTTTTTTACCGGTATCAAAACACAGCCACTCATAATAACAAAACATCCTGCTACATAAAAAGATACGGCGTAGCCGAAATTATTTTTAAGTACACTAGATAACGGTGTACTTAAAAGACTTCCTATACCTTGAAACATTAACATCATGCCAGTGGCATTAGTTAACATATCTAATCCGTATAAGTTTACGATGACCATACTTCGTATGCTACTTAAACTAGCAATGTTGAAACCGAAAACCACACAGCACATGTATTGATAATAAAGGTTGAAAGACAAATTGAATGCTATTATTCCGAAACCTGCTATTAGGCAGGCTGTCAAATACAGTCTTAATGGGCTGTATTTGCAAGCTAGTGCACCTATAATTAACCGACCCATTGCATTTGCAAAACCGATGACACTTACAAACAAACTACAATGGTCAGGGCTAATGCCTGCAGCCAGATTACGATCAGGCAAAAAAACATAAGGTACTAAATAACCTAAATATGTTAAAAAACCACTAGTACATAACAATATAAATGACAATTTTTTTAGCAATTTTGGATCCATCATAGTAGCAAGAATTCTTCTTACAGCCGTTGTAAATACACCTCTTTTTTCACTTAAGTCTGCTGCAGTCACGGCACGCGATACTGCCAATTGGTATTCTAGACCAGTCCTGGCGTCCGGTGTGGTGTCCATCATGCTTTTTTGATATGCTGGCAAATTTTCAAGCTTTCCTCCATAGAAAGCATCATCTCGATACATTGGTCGAGATTGGGGGACATGCTCCTCCCAGTGGCATAATCGTTGCCAACAAGATAGTTTTTTTTGTGGCTCTACCTTTAAATTTACTTCAACGTTCACTAAGGGTTCTTTGTTTTTATCATGTACACTTGTCCTCGACATCATTGATTGAACTTGTTTCAATTGTCTCCGACTAATTCCACCAGACGGACCTTGAGCTGTTATCGTGAGTCTTGAGACGCCAGCTGGTGCCGTTGATGGACCTGCTTGACCTGCTTGTGTCGTTGTCGTTATTACTCCTTCTGTAACAACATTAGCTGCGGTCGGAAAATGAGCATTAGATACTGCACTGAATAAGCGTTCTGCAGCGCTGGGCATTACTCCTTCTCTTCGTGCACGCGATGGTGACGTTTTAATTGCAGCTAGACTGGGTAAATATGTTACGGTTCGGGTGGTATCCTCTGTGGTTTTTGTTACAGTCAGTGAAAGCAAAGGTCTAAATACCATTCCTACAAAATATAGCGTGCCAAATAATCCACAATGAACTAACGTAGTTGCACGCCAGCCAGCTAAACGTACTAGCTGTGTATTTACTGTAAACATAACCATGATACCAACACTCGAGCCTATACTTGCTATGGCCATAGCCAGTGACCGAAGTCGTTCAAAATAAAATCCCACTACTAATGCTGAAGACATACTGACAAGACAGGCTCCAAATCCTCCAATAAATCCGTAAAATATAAGGACAGTTGCATAACTGAGACAAAAATATGCACACAAAAGTGCAGTGCTGCCAATTATTGAACCACTCATGGTGCACGCTCGAAACCCAAATCTATTAATAAGTGCAGATACTAATGGGCCTCCTACGAAATATACTGCAACTGCAATGGAATTGATGAGTGCCACTAGAGATTCTTCCACTGCAAGATCATTTGCCATATCATGGAATATGCTGCCAAACGTGAAGTAAACTCCGTCTAGTACGAAGATGCAAAAAAAGCTCGCTGCAACTACTACCCATCCCCATCCTCCTTCTTCAGGAACAGTTATTTGAGCAGCAATCTCAGTTTCTTCGACACCTTCAAGATCTTCAGTGTTGCTGCAAACTTTACTGGGCACAACAAGAATGCTCTTCTTGGTATCATTCGCTTTAGTTGCTATAACGTTCTTAAATGGCTTGCTCATGATCAATACACATATGTAGCCATCGGGGGGTTTGTGTTAATTCTTTAAAATACAGAGTTCTGACATTATGTTACATAATTTAAAAGAAATGTCAAAAAATTATCTGATATCTGAGTTAACCCATCACCACAGCCACAGAACAATCAATATAAAGACTATTCCCGTTGTATTTTTTTTAATTCATCTACATTTCCTCTTTAATCAGCGCAACCTGTAGCGCGTTGTAAATGCGTTAACACCTTTACTATCACAAATTTTGATTTTATATTGTCCACTTGACTTTATCTTGACTTTATCTTTATTGGACGCAATAAGTTATATTTTATAAAAGCAATTTTTTAAATTACAATACAGAATCTTCATGCCAATAAAATTAAACTTACTATTCCGTATAATAATAATTGTTTTTGTTCTGTCTTCGGTTAGAATGTTGTTAATGCTCTAAGGCTAGGGTTAGAATGAGTTATAAGTTTGACGCTCAGTCTGTGGCATCGTAGATCCTAAAATAAAAGGACCGATTATATGCGGTTTTCTTTTGTTCATAAGCTGACGTGATCGAGATGGTACTTAGCTATAATAATTTTTAAAAATCTGTTTAGCGTTTAGAAAGGGAGGAGGAGGAGGTAGGAGGAAGAGGAAGGAGGAGGAGGGAGGAGGAGGAAGGAGAAGGGGAAATAGGAGAAGTAACCTGCTAAATGTGTGACGAAAGCTTTATGAAAAGTGTAATCGGGCGAGGCGAACGGAATGGAGAGGGAGATATACGTTAAGTGAAAGAGAGAGAGAGTTACGTTTCGTAAATTACTGTAGGGGCAAGAGAGAGAGGTGCGAGCACACCTTTTCTTTCTCTCTTTCTCTCACAGCCAGTTACGTTTCGTATATAAAGAAGTTTTACTTCAGTCGTGTGGTCTAAGGCCAACTCGTTTTTTTATAAAATTTCCATTTAAATACTGGAATTCAGCTGAATCGGCTAAGACTTTTTGCGATAGTAGTATGATTACTGTATCAATCAACTCAGCCTTACGCTGTCCACTGCTAGACATAGACCTCTGCCAAGTTGCGCTACAACACCTGGTCCACTGCCTTCCGCATCCAGTCCGTCCCACCTGTCTTTTTCATGATTTAGCTTATTAACTTTACAAGCTGTGTTGGTAATTCCGGTTCTTCTCCGGATAATCTCATTTAAGCATCACTGTATATTAATCAGTTTAATCCATAAGTTTTCATGACTCATGATCTCACATGATACAGTAAGTAAGTTGTCTAACGTCGTGCATCATGAGGTTAAACTGCTTATCGAAGGTTATCGGACAGCAACTCACACATACTTTAGTTGCACTCACTTTTGTCATATTGTCGTCAAAACTATTCGATCGTCGAATGACTAATTGGTTTTGAGTAAGTACTATTCTCATGATTTTGTTAATGAAATAACAGTAAAATAATACTATGTGTGAAGTTTTAGTGTAATTTGTTTATTAGATAAATTTTAGTCGAGTATAGACTAGAGGAATTTATCGACTAGTTTTAGAATACTCATTAGCATGTAACCTAAGAGGAATATCGAGTATGAACTGTTGGCATTAGTATGAATATATAAAATCATAAAACTATCTCAAAACCTAATATTACCTTAATATTATCGGAACCGTCGATATTTTCGCATAGACGTCCGTCGTCGCACGGAAAATCACATAAATCAATAAACGAGCGTAGTACATTTTACTAAAAATGTGCTTACGCTAGGCATAAGGGGCTACTAGCGATGAACACGCTTTATGATTGTCTATGTTTACTCTAAGCGTGTCTTGAACCCTCACTTGAATCCCTACTTTGCGCTTCATTTTGACAGCTAATTTGACATAATGACATTCCGTTTGGCGTGATATTTGATCTGCTTCAGTTTTTTTTGACAAGCTAGTTGTTAACGGTCATATTGGAGGGAAAAATTATTTGCTGTCTTTTGAGAACAATCGTTTTTAGAAAATAAGTACCTAGTAAGTTATTAATATTGTATTTATAATGTCTCAGACATCGATTACTTCGTTTTTTAATAGTAGAAAAAGACCGGCCACCGACGATATTATAACTTCTAAAAGCAAAGTGCCACACGTAGATCGGACTCATGAATCGAAGATTTTAGTTAGTGGAAAAGCTCCTGTAGCTAGAAAGCGTGATATTCCTGCAAAGGAATTTAAGCTTCCAAGTAAATATGTTGAACTTAGGAAAGACGAATTGAAACAGCCGAATAATCAGCATGCGTCGTCAAAAGACACTAAACAAATTCCGCCAAAAGTACCTGCAGCGTTTGCTAAAAAAGTCAATGCCTCAAACACACCAAAGAGCGCAGAACCCTCCACATTGGACGCCATTAACACTTCGCGCAAAGAATTAAGTCTTGGGGACATAAGGAAGAAACTAGCTGGAAGTTCTAGGTTAGCTGAATTGAGAGCAACTGCTGATCGTCTTAGTAAAGGGATTCAAGAACTGAAAGAGGCCAGTGACAAGCGTAATCTCAAACAATTCAAGTCTATTGATGTGGAAGTCCCATCAAGGTGTGTACTCTATTTTTATACCTTAGTTTTTAATTTGAGATCATAAAGGTGTGCAAGCAATGGACAACCAGCTCATTGGTTGAACAAGCAATTCAATATGTTATCTTTATGATTGTCTTTTATGAGCTTTGTTATTTAACAGAGCTCATAAAGCTATCTAGACCAAGATGTATCCTCTCATTTCTTTTTGATGTTTTTAAGACAGTATGTAACATAAATGATTGCTTGTTATTGTTGATTGAGGCTAAGAACATGAGCTAGCATGACCCAGTTCTCACTTTGTTTCTTTTCTTAAAACATACAAGTCTAGACATAAGTTAAGACAAAAAAAAAACTTGTAATATGTAATTGGTTATATATCAAGGTTGTAACGCAAAGGTAAACATAATTATTGATTGTAAAAAAAAATCTGTTGAGGTAAATAACAAATATAGGTTGTTAAACTTTGCTCACAATTTCCCAAAACCATGTAAGACGGAAGTGTTAGAATTGGCCCTGTCAGACCATACTGCACAACTGATGAAAGTTCCCATCAAGATACCTATTATCAAAATGTGGCGTAAACGAACTCGCGACATGTGTTTAGAAAATATCCTTAAATTTAAAGAGTGTATTGCTAATTTTTCTTTTTCTGATATGTATAAAGAATCTGACCCCAACAAAGCATATAGCTACTTTATAGAACATTTTAAACTATTTTATGACCTCTGCTTTCCCTATAAAACTATTAAAGTACATGTTGATATGAAACCTAAATGGATATCGCGTGGCTTAAAGAAATGTAGTGTAAAGAAAAAGCAGCTCCTATGGAACTTCCGTTTAAAACCGTCAAATAAAAATAAAAATACTTACTTGACCTACTCAAAATTGCTAAGAAAAATTATAAGACTTACGCAACGTGCACAAAATAACTACAAAATTAAAAATTCAAATAATAAATCAAAAACTACATGGAATATAATAAATAAGTCAAGGTTGAACATTCCTCGTGACACGATTAATAGAATTAGGGTAAATAATAATTTAATCTCCGATCCAAGTGAAATAGCGAAAGTTTTTAACAACTATTTTATTGACAAAATAAAACCCATATCCGATTGCGGAAATAATGTGACCTCTAAAATTGTAAATATGGCAAACTCTATTTTCATGACTCCCAGCATACCAAATGACATACATAAAATTATATACGGACTAAAAAATACAAATAGTGTAGGATTCGATGACATATCTACGAAAATAATTAAAACTGTTAATATAAACATTTGTGGACATTTAAGTTATTTATTAAATCTATGCATTTGTAGTGGCATATTTCCGGACCTCTTAAAAACAACAATTATAAAACCACTGTTCAAAAAAGAGGATAAAGAGCTAGTGGAATTTTATAGGCCAATTGCTTTAGTTCCTATTATTTCAAAAGTTTTTGAAAAATTTATACATAATAAATTATATGCCTATTTAGAACAGAAAAAACTACTTTGCCCGGAACAAAAAGGGTTTAGGCAAAATAAAAGTATTAATTTAGCTATTTATGATTTTTATAAAACAATTATAACCAGTGTCGATAAGAGGATTCCTATTTGCACTATATACTGTGATATGACGCAGGCGTTTGATTATGTGGATCACTGTATACTTTTAAATAAATTAGAGTCATATGGAGTAAGAGGTAACATTCTTAATTTGATAAAATCATATCTTTCCAATAGATCACAAGTAACTAGCATCTCCAGAATAAATCTACGTACCAAGCTTGAGGAATCGTATCGTTCTGAACCGCGACAAATTAATTACGGCGTACCGCAGGGCAGCGTATTAGGTCCACTTTTGTTCATAATTTATATTAATGATTTACCTCAGTTTACAAATCATCCGATGTCATTGTTCGCGGATGACAGTGTTGTATCCATCCAATGCAGAACGACAGAACTTTATCAAGATTGTATAAATGATTGTTTAGCTTCAATTATCCGCTGGCTTGATAACAATAATTTAAAAATAAATCTAACTAAGACTCAAATCATGCACTTCAGTCAAAGACCTAAGCACTGTAATCTTAATATTATTTATAATAATCATAAAATACACGAAGTTGACACTGCAAAATTCTTAGGATTAATCATTGACAAACAACTTAATTGGAAACAACACATAGCGGAACTATGCAAAAAGGTGAGCAGTTCCGCATACGCTCTTTATAAAATAACGCCAATTGTTAATATAGATGCGGTTCTTACTGCATATCATGGTTGTACAGCTTCATTACTACGGTATGGAATCATTTTTTGGGGAAATTCGACTAACAACGAAATGATTTTTAAAGCTCAAAAACGCTGTATACGAGCCATGTTTGGGCTGCAAGTAACAGACAGTTGTAAACCTTATTTTATAAGGTACAATATCCTGACACTTCCGTCCCTGTATATACTTGAGGTGGCATTGTTTGTACATAAAAATCCTCAATTGTTTCAACGCATATCTGATGTTGTAAAGCGAAATAGGCGAAATAATAATAGATTATGTCTTAATAGTGCAAAAACTAGTCTGATGGGCAAAAGTCTGCTGTGTATAGCGCCAAAAATTTACAATAAAATTCCAGAAGACATAAAGCTTTACAACATAAAAACATTTAAAAACAAATTGAAAAATGTCTTGGTAAAAAAATGTTATTATTGTATTAATGACTTTTTAAAGGATGTCAATTTTGAATTTATTTAAATTGAAATTTTGACATTTTAATTTTTACACAATGACATATTATTATATTTTAAGTGGTAATTGTTTAAATTTATTCTTATAATTTATTGACTTCAATTTTTTATTTTCATTCTAATTCTATTTCATATACCTATTGTAATTTAAATGTTTTGAATTTAAATATTATATGTAAGTATTATAAAATTCATACGCCTTTTTAGGCAGATTTTGGTGAAACAAAATATTTCAATTGTGACCATGTAATACCCAAAATGTAATGAATAAATGAATAAATAAATAAAAAATAAAATAAAATAAACAGAATAACATGTCATTAGTTTAATCACCCATGTTCCTTTTTCAACATTGTTTTACATTTAAAATTATGTCTACTGTAGGTACCCTTTCTTTTTTGGTGTAACAAAGTAACTTTGTTTAAATTAAATAATTATTATTTAATATTATAATATTTGTGTCATGGGGGTTTCAAAAATATTCAGATCACATACAAAAGTACACTGACTTGTTATATTTATATTATGTTTAGATCATACTACTTTTGGTCCCAATCAGGAATCAAGTTGTCAGCACACAATTGTTGACCCCTATACCAGACAACTAATACAGTTAAATTATTCGTAAATGTTGTTTATATTCTCAAGTATTTCATAAAGTTGTCAAATATAGAAATTTATCCTTACATTTTAATTTTACAGTCCTAGCAAGAAAGCACAAATTCAAAATGAATTGCTGTCACCTCAGAAAAGTGGGTGTACCCCTGCATCTCAAGAACGGCCTCTTATTTCTCCAAGAAAAGTATTTGTTAGCCCTATCAAAAGTCCAAGCAAGGTAAGACTTATTTACAATTCATGTGGGTATAAGGTATAAAGTACATAAAAAAAGGATGAATGATAGAATTATTGCCATTTGATAATTATTTTTCATGTAAATTTGAATTATGTATACCTTTTATGTACTGTTAGTGTTAGGGCTCTTTCAATAGAGATATTTTGAGTCAGACCACTGTAGCACATCTACTGTGCTGCTCGCTATATCGCTGCGGGATGTCAACTGTATAAATTGAAATGATTTATTGATTGCTTACACTCAAACTATCACAATTAGGATACAATTGTGATGACATTTATTTAACAAAATAAGGTGTAGATGTAATTAAGTCAAGGGCACATGCTCAATCATTAGAGCTAATAAGAAGTTTTTCTTTAAAATTTCAAGTGTAACATTTATCATTGCAGGTCCCAGCTTACATCCGCCATGCAGCCCTGGCCACTTCTTCAACCAGCCTGCCACTACCTCATCACTACAGATTCCTCGCTGAAGTCTTCCGTGGCATGGAGACCGTTGTGGCTTTACTCTTTAATAGAAACGAAAAGATAACTTTCTCTAAACTCAAGCCTTCGGTCCAAGAAATGCTAAAAAGATCTTTCACCGAAAAACATTTAGCTCAAATAAAGCAGTTGGTGCCTGATTTCTATAATTTTGAAGTACAAAAGATTAAAAACTTCAGCACATCATCACACAAAGAACAATATGAATTGATTATCTCACCAAACTTCCCAAATGATATAAAAGTGATGAATCCTAGTGTGTTGTTGGAGAGACGTAGATTCTTTTTCGACATCTTGCTTCAGTTAGTGAAGAAACATCATTCACAATATTTGCAGACTCTGGACCCTCCAATGGTAATTCCTGATGACAAGTTAACTCGCTGGCATCCTGAATTTGAAATTGAGAAAGTTCCTGAAGTGGATAGTGCAAAACTACCTGAAATACCGAATGTGGAGAAATTCTCAACTGCTCAAGATGTGCTGTCAAAGGCACGTGAATTATTCAAATGTAATACTAAGATGGAGAGAGCATTAGAAAAGCTAGCTCAGGCTAAGGCGCGAGGACTTACTGAACAAGAGAAGGTTGCAACTGGCATTGTAGATACTAAGCCAAGCACTTCAGTGAATGGAGTAACAAGTATGAGCACACAAACCAGTCAGCCAGCCACTAGTTCAGTTACATTACTGAATCCAGCACTTCGGAACTTACCTACTTCCCTCCTAGAAAAAGTCAAAGCTAAGCAAGCAGCTAAAGCTCTTGAAGCAATGACGAGATCTACAGAAAACGACCAAAAGTACTTAATCTACTGCCGTTTACCAGATCTTTCTCGTACACTTAGAAATATTTTTGTCACTGAAAGAAAAAATGTTTTAGCATTGAACATAATACTTTCGAAGTTAAATAGTAGCTTCAAAGCAAATGTCTCGGCAAATGACCTACAGAGAGATATCAAAGTTCTCACCGAAGTATTGCCAGATTGGGTTAAATTACATGAAATTAGAAACAATACTTATCTTAAACTAGATAAAAATGCGGACCTACAAAAAATTATTTCTAAGTTAGATGCTTTGGCTGAAAAGTATAAAAATGAATAACTTTAGTTAGTATATTGACATTAAAAATTAAGACTGAGTAAGTATAAATAATACTTTCTTAAATTATGCAAACCAGACTTAATCAGTTTGTTAACAACTATGTTGTATTATTTATTAATTTGCTGATACATAATCATACAAACGAATCGACGAGTTGGTAGAAAGTTTTAGTTACAGTCAGTAAAATAGTATTAATGATAAATGTTCAGAAAAATGAAAATAGTTAATGACCCAACATCAAACCATTATACCAAAAAACTTGTATTGACATTGTTGAATGATTCAATATTTGTAGTTTTAAGCTGACATTTTATTTATATTGTTATAATTATTAAAAAAAACACCATTACTTAGCATAATTCAATGATTTCTCAGGACATGAACTTGATAACTACTTTAAACTTTTTAATTTGTATTAATTTAGTTTTAGTATAATTTTATTTTCTATTCTTTCCTGTGTGGTATTCTTTCTTTAAATAAAATGATCATGAAAAAATTGATTATTTTATTCTACGTGTCAATCAGTATCCACCTGTTATATAAATATTATTTACTAGCTGTCCCCCGCGATATTGTCCGCGTGTTTTAATTTCAACGGTTTTTCATTTTTGCAACATTTTTCATTTATGTTTCGCTCCTTTTGGTCGCAGCGTAATGTTATATAGCTTATAGCCTTCTTCAATAAATGGGCTATTCAACAATGAAATAATTTTTCAAATCGAATCAGTAGTTCCTGAGATTAGCGCGTTCAAACAAACTCTTCAGCTTTATATATTAGTAAATAGATCCTGTTACCACACATTCGTGTGACATTGTCATAGTGTACCTAGTGACCTAGTGATACCTATAAGTCTAGAACGTTAGCGCAAGTGTAATTTTATGCACCTGTGACTTTCAAAATGCGTGATTAAATAAAGATTAGGTAATGGCGACCTACGTTGAAGCAGTTAACAAGTACATGCTAATGATGTGACAACTTGATGCAACTGGAAAGAGATCTATGCGGAATCTACCTCTACTCACGCATATTCGATGACTTTTTTATAAAAATATTGGATGGTCTGACTGCATGGACTGATCTCGGTAAGCATTGCTGTGATTATAACATTACTATACTCCACAACTCTACCAAAAAATGTTTTCTTCAAGCCCCGAAACCTACACTCGAAATTTCCATTCTCCATATATACGCACGAAATACTGAATTTTTCATTCTGTCCTTATCATGAGTTTTCGTCAAGTAAAATCCGCCTCAGGATCTAAGGGGCTCAAGCCAAAAGCGTTGTGTGGTTCCGTAAGAAATCTTAAAGGAAACTTTACTCAACCTTATTATTTTAATAATAAATTATATTAATAACAACAATATTATTAATTACAAAATATATTCTTTATATTACCTATATAAATTTCGGTCCTTTAAAATGCTTATTTCTTTGGATTTATTCAACCGATTGCGATAAAACAAAGACTAAATGAACCGTCGAATTACACACGATTTTTGTGTATCAAAGGTTTATCAATTTATGTTGTGCTTTTGACGTGATGGCTGCACAACCAAACACAAAAATTCCAAAAATGCTATAAATGGGTTCTACTAATACTCTTTTATGCCCCTACAACTTTTTGTGAAAATAACTTCATCCTTATCCTGGTTTCGACTCTTCAAAGCGTTTCGACTGTGCTGTAGCATGAGTTGAGTCTTAGTTCCAAACGCAGATAGAGAACTACTTACCAAAATTTGCAATCTCAGTGTGTATTTTCCACAATTATCTACCTGATTAGAAGTGAATAGCTGTGGCACGATAATAAATTGCAATACGTATAGCGCGTAAGTCGAAATTTCCATATTCATGCTCTAAGCAGTTTTTCAGTAGTAGCGATTAACGTGCGCGAACAATGATATCGCAGATATAATTATTACCGGATTAGTCAAGGCCGTCATCAAAAGTTGTCAAATATTACATGATGCATTTGGCAGAAGACTGTGCCCAGCAGTGGAACAATTAAGTTCAGCACGATATTATTACGTTTATTTATAAAGGGTGTTATAATAATCGCCAACCTGCAAGTGAACATGTGCGTGGTGATTAATGCTCTTTCCTTCTCCACATGAGGAGAAACATGCGCCTAGTAGTAGGACAAAAAAGGCCTGTGGTATTAGGTATAATATTTTTATAGGTTTTTTTTCACCTTTTTTTTCTCCTAAAAATAACAAGATACCTATACCTAGTAAACAACCCACACACAAAAAAAAAATATCGAAGTTGACCTTTATGAAATCTTTCATTTTCCAACTCGTAAGCGCTCGAGAGGGAAGCGCACGTCTAAGGGAAGCGTTCCTGGCAGCATACGGCCACTCAAGACATCGCTCGGTAACCGCATAGGACCAGGCTGCCATTGCCCTCTGCGAGCTGCGGTCAACTAAAAAATGACCCAAACCGCGATGCGTTCGGCTCTCAACATACACGGAACCCCGTAAAGCACTATAGAGCATACCCCCTTATGTAAAGCGGGCAAAGGTTGCCCTCGGACCTCCCAAACTAGGTAGCAATCGCCCGCTAGCGAGCGACCCTTGTGCAAATTTGGGGTTGCGAAAAAAAACTGGCTGCGTGAATTTTTTATAATATTTCTACATTATATAGACTACGTACGTATCTACATAAATAAGTACTACTTATATTAGAAAATACAAGGAAGAAGCAACTATCTATCACAAAAGTAGCAGATCATAAAATTACTACTACATGTTTTGTTCTGACACTTGTTTAAATACAGTAATTTTCAAAGCTAATCTCTTATTTGCCGACGCAGATCTGCAAAGATACCGTATTAAAGTGAATATAAAATAAATTCAGTGAAGCACGTCATTTATTACAACCTTGATATTCTAAGATAGTGGGATTAAAAAATAAGATGTAGTTAGGACGTATTTATATAATGTGTCAGCAAAAAATCCGGTTTTTTTTAAACACACCTCTCTCACTAAGATGAAATCTGGTATCAGGACCACGTGTGCAATTGAGAAATTATAAATTGACATGCATTAGCAACAGAAACCAAAAAAATATCTATATAGTACCACACAAATATTCGCTATACTGAGATCAAGACTCCAACCGACGCGCAAAGCCGAACGCTTAACGCATTATGGAGTCACTAACTTAAAACTGAGCTTAGGTAGTTAGTACGCGCTACACATCGTTTTTGAGGATATTATTAACACTATTGTAATACATAATTATGTACTCTTAACCCCTTTTGGAGAGATATAACTTTTCATCACATTTACATAACATCCTGTGTAATGTTAGTTTGTCAGGGCCATCTATGGGTCATTGTTGCCTGATAATAAATGATTTATTATTATGATTTATCTCGGTTTATGTTCAGTAACGAAGATACCTACCCAGTCTTTTGAAAGGCTTCAGTAGGTAGTAGGGACACAGGTCCAACACGCGTAAAGTGTCTAAAGTGGGGACCATTCTCCTCTGCACTACGGAAGAACAGACATGAACAGCCCAAAGTAGATGCAAGACTATTTTGTACATTATGGTATGAATGCTAATTTAGGTTATTAAAAATTATGTGTTCGGTGTATTGGTTCCTAGGAAATAATCGGGCAACTGTAGCACATGTCTTTCTATACATGAAAACGTAATTAAATATGCGGGCGACTCAGGAGCTCAACAGAAACATGGGTCTCGTAACACAGGCGCCACGATAGGCAGCAGGGTGCCATGGCCTCGCCACAAGCTGCCCTGCGGATTTATGCTCCTACACATACCTTCCGTTTTTTTTTAATTTATATCTCAAGGTTGGAAAAAACAAGTTATTGATGTTGGTAGGTATAAGAATTGCTCCGAAGGGTTCATTATTACTTTTACATTAGATATTATAGTATAATGCAGAATTATATGCATTACATGAACCCGCAAAAATCCGCATGTTTTTTCAAATAAAATTATCTAATATTCGTTTGCAAGTTTTTTGAAGTCTATTTTCGGCCATTTCAATGTGATAATTAGGTAATTTAGGTAGGAACTTGTTGTATGACCTGTCGATTGAACATAAAAAGCTCATAAATAAATACGTACTACAAAACACTATCTATGAAGTCATGTCCGGGCTCGCTAACCACAAATGCCACTTTGTTAATATTCTTAAAAATGGTGCTATTTAATTTTAACTGTCCCGACACTCCGGAAATATTGTAACCTACTAGGTAATTAAATTATATCCGTTTGGGTTTGAAACGCTCGGGACACGGAGACCAGGCACCGTCGGTTGTTGAATCTTTCAGATTTCAATTGTCTAATCAGATTTCTCTGCATAAAGAGGGTATCAGTGTATCACTGACTTGAAGTAAATATAAAGGCACTAACATTCTCAGGTAGTTTGTAGTACCTACAAATGTTGGATCGTATCAGGCGCTACTCGAATAATTATTTCGTTTGCGAGAAGGCGTACTCAAGCGGACTGGAGAGCCAATCCGGAAATGCAAGACAGAGATAATAGTAACTGCTTGCTTACGGGACGAAAAGAGCTAAACATACGTCAAGGTCGCATATGAAAATCTCGTATTAATCGAAATCTATCGGATGGAATAAAAAATAAATAATAAATGAATATGCATGAAATAGTGTGAAAGAAATATTATTAAGTTGAATAGTTTGGTATAATTTACGAATACCTTCGCTGATAACGCAGATATTTACTAGTCAAGTCTTAGTCTTACGTACTTATTTAATTAATTAAATATAACTAAAGTTTAAAACAGTTTTTGCAGTATTTATTCTGTGTCCAAACTTGGGTATTATCTTACGAGTGTTTATTTCCAGCAGCGCGTAATGATGATATGACATAAATTCGTAACATTATTTGTAGATAGTCAGCATCAAAGTTTGTACTGATAACTGACATCAAATCCGTGTTTGGCATAAAACTGCTAACACGCGTCGATTCTGCGTACAGTTGCCGCCGCACGCTCACGTCTTACGGACGAAATTAAACGTTTCAGTTTTCGAGTTTAAAGATTGCGAACCTATAAAAAAAAAAAACTAATTATTCTTTAACTAAAAAATTTGTTTAGTTAAGATAGAAAAGTGAAGTTCCTAATTTAGTTTCAACTGTTGTTAATAAAATATTGCCTTGAGTTTAAAGTACTTACGGTAAAATAAAATTGCTGTGTGGCTTACCCTGTAATTTGTTACAAAATATTTAAAGTGCACCTACTTCAATAGTGGGTAAGTGTTAAGAATTAGTACCTACCGACTTATTAATTAACATTACCTACATCGTCATCGTCCCAATAAATGTTCACTAACTTAACAACCCAAAAATAAAAACTTGGTGTTCTGCTGATATAATGGACCTCATTATTTAATTCAAAGGCTGGTTTTATACTAATTTATCTGTGTAAGTAGGTACTTTACCTACAGTCAAGTGACTATTGGTTAACTTCTCTTATAATTTTCTCTAGTCTTTTCTCAATTAGACCTGCTCCAATATACCTATCTAACACAATAATAATATTTACGTTATCTTTCGGAAATAATTGTTCCGATCAGCCCCCCTAGACAAGTGACATTTCGACAAGAGATAACGCGGATCGAATCGATTTCGATATTGGTTCCATAGTAAATGTTACTTCAAAGGTTGTCTACAAGTATTTTCATAGGGTAAAAAAACGATAGATAAGTAAGATACTTATTGTTAATTTAATAATTCCTGTACCTATCTGTTCCCAGCAGAATTTCAAACGCGCATTGAAATCATTCGAACTAACCAAATTCCATTCGAGCTTAGTACCTTTTTAAGTTTACATTTAGATATAATTTCCACATAAGTACCTAAGACCTGTAGTTTTTAGAAACATCAAATTTAATTTATTTTGCACCTGGTCCCCATGTCCCGAGCGTTTCAAACGGCTCAAAAATATAATTTCCTGGTAGGCAGCTCCAGCAGCAGTCGGGAAAGTAAAATTTAAATTGTACCATTTTTAAGAATATTTACAAAAGGGCATTTGTGGAACTGGTTAGCTTGAACATGACTTCATAGATAGTGTTTTGTAGTACGTATTTATTTATAAGCTTTTCCTGTTCAATGGACAGGTCATACAATAAGTACCTACCTAAATTGATTACCACATTGACATGGTCACATGGTCGAAAAGAAAATAGACCTTACAAAACATGCAAACGAATACTTGGTAAATTTATTTGAAAACCATGCGGTCTTTGTGGGTTTTTGTTTAAATATATAACACTAGCTGTTTCCCTCGGCTCCGCCCGCGTGGATGTCTACTATCGCGGCAAAAAGTAGGATATTATGTCCTTTGTCAGGCTCTAGACTAACTGTGTACCAAATTTAATTTAAATCGGTTCAGTATTTCTGACGTGAAAGCGCGACAGACGGTTACTTTCGAATTTAAAACATTAGTAAGGATTTAAATAAATTGCAGCGTATTGAATATCAAAAAATTAAAATCAAAAACTCATTTATTCCAACTAGGCTACAAAATAGCACTTTAAGAACGTCAATACAATGGACAGCACCCTGATTCGCCCACCCTTCACCGCTTCCTAAGTGCTCTGGCTGTGGAGAAGAAACGGCGCAACAAACTCCCCAGCAGCACGAATAATAAACAATAATAATAGTAAAATAATTTAGGGACTGCGCAAATAAACAAGTGTTTGAGTTCGATAGGTACTACAATAGGCACTATGAAATAAAAAGTATAATCTACAGAGCTCAATAAAATTCAGCGTCACAATGATCTTTAGAAATATGGTAACAAATCCTAGGTCTAGAGTTTAATTGTAAGTGTATTATATAGGTACACAATACGACAAAGAAAACAAAATATAGATACTAAATACGTTGACTTATTTCGTGTGACTGTAAACTCGTCTTCAAGATCTTTTATTTTGGAGAAGTTCGTATACCGTTGCTTTAAATTTTTTTTTTATTGCTTACATTTAGGCACGGTACCTAACATAGGTACTAATATTATTAATTCGAAAGTAACTTTGTCTTTCTGTCTGTCTGTCTGTCACGCTTTTACGGCTAAACCGCTTAACCGATTTGGATGAAACTTGGTGTGGGGTGAGCTTGGTTCCTAAGGAAGGACGTAGGCTACTTTTGCCGCGATAACCCATACCCAAGCGGGCAGAGATGCGGGCAAAACCAAGTATTATCTATTATTACTGTGCTTTAGGCGAATTACTTTCCGATTTCTTGTTTGTTAGATGTCATGAAAAAAAAACTACCGCCATTATAAGTCTAGTTATGTCCACCACTTTCATAATTATTGACCTACCATCTGTACCGGTTTCTTATAAATTCTATCTGTCGCCATTCTTTGATTAAATTTTATATAAAGATAAATTTGTCCAGATTTAGCGATAGGACAATATATTGATATCTTTTGTACGTAATATTTGTAATCAACACTAGATAAAACTGCTTTATATCTACTATTAATTATATTTATCATCGAAAAATTTCTAATCTTGTATATTGGACCATCTGTTCAATTTCCCTATACAATACTACAAGGTCATTTTATCGAGTGCTTAATAACGATAAGAAGACCTATAAGCATTATTATTCCGAGAATCTGAGCCAAGTTCAAAGCTTCATTGGTAATTTATCGCGAACAAGCGCGGTAAACATTATCTGAGAACATTTTATACTTTTATGACATTACAAGTAATTATCATCATATAAT
Source organism: Diachrysia chrysitis (assembly GCA_932294365.1). Lineage (NCBI taxonomy): Eukaryota > Metazoa > Arthropoda > Insecta > Lepidoptera > Noctuidae > Diachrysia > Diachrysia chrysitis. The sequence continues at coordinate 8,205,028 of OW028653.1, forward strand.
AAAAGTTTACAATGTATGTACAATTTACATGTAATTGAGGTAGCTAAGTACAATCAACAAAGACTTATTAAGACAAATATTTCGTAATATCGTGAAATTTTTAGTGCCGTGTACTCTATTTATCACAACACTTAACTATAATAGAGTTACCTAAAATCAAAATAAAAAAAAAACATAATTAATTACGAATGCACCGATTTTAGAGACTTGCACCACTACTGGGCCTCAATTTTCATATAGCTGTCAGGAAACTATTTATCTCTAAACGATACTTTTGTTTGATCCAAACTAAGTAAGTAGGTAATATATTAATTATTAATTATGTTTTGTCCTCAGATACAATTTTATTTGCGGACTTAGATGTCTTTGATAGAAGAATATTGCCATGGAGTCTAAAGTCATATTAACCGACGCGAATCCACAAGACAAAGTCAACGTGTTTTCGAAATTATTCTTAACGTAAGTACGAATACTGTTTACATAATAATAATAATAATTAATAATAATTAGTTTATTGTTTCAATCACATTGTCATTCAGCACAAAATTGAGACATCCCCGTTAAGTTATAGAATACTTGTGATGGGATTGCCTCGCCCTTCCCTTAGTTTCTAAAATTACAATGTTATAAACAAACAATTAAACTTCGGTAAATTAAATTTAAAATGATTAAAAATTAGAAAGAAAGAACAAAATTAGGAACAAATTGGAGCATGTGTGTGTATATGTATGTGTGCATGTGGGTGTGAGTGTGTGTGTGTGGGTGTGTGTGTGTGTTCATGAGTATGTATGATAAGTGTGAGACTTTCGCTAACAAATACGGGCTAAGATAAGTTCTGTTTCATTGTATGAAATGTTATTCAACCACTCAGTTAATGCTTTCTTACAATCGTAAAGCAACATGGGATAAATATTTAATTTATGGTTTAATTTGTTATATATATAAGTTGACTGGGTGTTAAATTGACGCCTGGCAAAGATAGTTCTGACCATCGGTGAGTGGGCCACGATATCTTTACGTCTTCTGTCTTGTGTCGTAGCATCATATGTTAGTGATTTATGCAGGGTTAAGATTATATTAAGTATATATAATTTTCTGACTGAAAGAAGGCTACTGGTCTTATAAAGGCTGTCTGTAGAATATCTAAAGGGCTTATAATACATAACCTTTATTAGAGATCTCTGGGCTCTTTCAAGATCTAAGAATTTGGTTTTCGTGGCACCACCCCAAACTGGTATACAATAGGTTGTGACCGATTGTGCGAGAGCGATATAAATTTTGTTAAGCAACTGGGATGGCACTACATGACGCAAAGTTTTGAATATCCATATTAATTTTCTGATCCTAGTCATTGTGTTTTCAATATGGACATGCCAGGAGAGCCGTTGGTCAATTATTATTCCTAAATATTTAATTGATCTGACTTGCGTGATGCTATTACAGTTACACTGATAGGGTGAATTGACACACTCATGGATCACTATATCGAAACCTGGACCTGGCTGTGACCTCTGGTTGGGAGTAAAACAGATGAAATTTGTTTTGTCAACATTAAGGGATAAAAGACTTGCGTTTAGCCAACCGGCTATCTCCTTCAAGCCACATTCAGCAGTCTTCTGCACGGCAATCCAAGACTCATCGGTAAATACTACTGCAGTGTCATCAGCATATGAGTAGATCCGTCCGCCGCTGCACCCAATATTACATAACTCATTGATATATATTAGGAACAGCGTCGGACCAAGTACACTACCCTGTGGCACCCCAAATTCAACCCTTTCTTCATCACTGAGGTATGATTTTCCAAGTTTAACCTGTTGTGTTCGATCGGATAAATAACTTTTGAAGAGAGAAAGCTCTAAGCCCCTTATTCCGAACGATTCAAGCCTGTGCAGAAGGATTGGGACAGAGACGGTGTCAAAAGCCTTTTTTAGGTCCAGGAAAACTACTAGGCATTTTAATCCCCTATCAACATTGACAACAATATCATTAGTTAACGCTTTAACAGCGTCTTGCGTAGAAAGACCCCTCCTAAAACCAAATTGTGATTTAGATAATAAATTATATTTGTTCAAGTAACTAATAAGCCTGCTGTTTAATATTTTTTCACAAATTTTTGCAATGCATGATATGACGGATATCGGTCTGTAGTTGTTGACATCGTTCATGTCCCCCCCTTTATGCACAGGTGTGACTATGGATCGCTTAAAAGCAGCAGGGAATTTTCCGGTTTCAAAACACAAGTTAACTAACTGAGATATAAGTGGGACAGTAATGTCTCTAGAGATTTTTAGAAATCTTATCGGTATGCCATCCCAACCAGGTGAGCTCTCAGAATCGAGGCCCATGAGTATGCCATCCACCTCCATTGGATCAGTCGCAAGTAAAACAAACGATGAAGCAGAGCAGTGTGAGGAAGTGTGGTATGGATGAGTACCTTTTCGTATTATCTCATCGGCCAAGATTTTCCCAATTTTCACAAAGAACTGGTTAACGTGGTTTAATGAATTTAAGGGGTGCGGCGTAATATTGAGGAGAGATATACTAGATGATTTGGGGGATTTGAACTGTGTAATATCATTAATCCTTGACCAAAGTTGTTTCGGATTGTTTATAGAGGCATCTATTTGTTCTCTTTGGAAATTGCGTTTTAACTTTTTTATTAAATTTGTGCAGTAATTACGAAAACGTCTGTATGTGATTTTTAAAATAATATTATAAGGGTCTGATATGGTTCGCGATTGCATTTTGTTCCGGAGATGTATGCAGCGACGTGCACCGATAGTCATCCAGGGTTTAAGTAACTTTAATCTGTTAGGGATTGATTTAATTGTAGTATTAGATAGGATGGCCTTGTTAATAACATCTATAAATTTGTTAGCTATGATGTCAGGGTCTTTATACAAGTTAAAAAATGTCATGTCAGTACTTATAAAACTATTGTAGGCATTTTCAAAATTTATAACACATTTTTGTTTGTCAGATTTTTTACTTAGAACTGGTTGGCTGGTGGTTTTGGTTATACTAGTTAATACCATAGCATGGTCAGTAATGGACGTCTTTAAGATACCCACAAAGGCCGAGTGACATCTATTGTCCATTTTTATAATAACATGGTCTAAGCAATTATGCTCCCTAGTGGGTAAACAGTGACCCGGCAAAAGTCCATGCGCTGCTAGCATGTTAAGGTAATTCAATCTATTTCCGCGCTGCTGTGAAACTTCTAAATCTTTCATTATTAAATTAATATTTATGTCACCTACGATTATGATGTTCTTGTGCGATTCCAGAGTACTAAGATACAAATTTAGTGAGTTAATAAAACCTTCAGCACAGGCATTGGATGGAGAACGGTATATACCTAACACTGTATAGTGATTTATTGTTACCTGGATAGCTGATGCATTCACGATGGCAATTTCTGTTACCTGAGCTGAGAGGCCATTCTTTATGTACGCCACAACTCCATCATTTTGATTATACTGATTCTTTGTACAGTAAGAAAAATAATTATTAAGTGAAGGGATCTGTTTATTACAGTTAAGCCTACATTCAGTCAAAATGATCACATCGATATCGTGTTTTATTTGTAATAAGTTAAGTTGCAGGTCGTCAAAATTACGGTATATACTCCTAATGTTTTGCGTTATAACTGTGAGGTTGAAGCTGTCGGTATCTAAATAATTATGAACCTCGTCAATACTTATTATTCCTGACTTTGAGATCTCGATTTCATCTAGATCCTGTAAAGCATTTAAGTTACTATCCATTATCGAAAGAATGATGTAGTTGGTGCTGCATACCATACATGAAATTTGTTAGCCACTGAGGGATATAAACGTATCCATATGTCAATTGTTTTATACTTTTGAGTGAAAGTTCGCTAAGGTTTGAAAATACGTAAAGTCTTTGTGTAAGTGAGTATGTAGTACGAATGCGAATGTAAAGTTGTGTGATGAACATTGGTAGTTGTTTTGAGTTTATTGTGTAGTTATGACATTTTGTTACCGTAAATAGTTGTTGTACATGCCCCGTTGTAAAAAAATAATACTTGAAAATTAATGTTAGGATATGTACATTTGCTAATGAACAAAAACAGGCGCTTAGGAAGTTAGTACATTCAAAAATTACAGGTAATACTTTGTAGATTTTTACATAAAATAGTCATTTTTCTTGTCTTAGTTGATGTACCTGAGCTTCATTTTTGATAAGAATGGCCCGTGAATTCTCATCTCGTTTCACGAAGACTCGTCCAAACGCAGTCCAACAGAACTTATATTCCTTAGTTTTGACTAAGTCCCTTGCTAAAAAGTGCAGACGATTTCCTTTAGATGTAAGATGTTCGGATATAAACACGGGGCTATCTTCATTGCTAGTGGACCCTAGATGTTTAGCCTGGAGCTTGGTTTTGTTTTTTATATTATAGCTCTTGGCTTTCTGAAGAATATCTGATTTAGTGATAGAGGACCCCAATTCGACAATAATGGGGGTATTTTTAGCTTCTGGTTTTTTTCCTTGAATTCTGTGGATATCTTTTATGTCTTTCACATTTAGATCAAGACTAATGTTCTTTGAAAGGCATAAGACCATGTTTATAAGATCATTACGTGTTTCTTGCGGTTTCCTAGGAACGTTTTTAAGCTCAATACTAGTTTTCTGTGAGCATCTTTGGAGATCTTCCACTTTTTCTTCCAGTATTGTTATATATTCCCGATCTTTTTTATTCTGCAACTCAAGGAATTCGATCTTTCTTTGAAAATCTGCATGTTGATTAGTCAGTTGAGTGAGAGAAGCTTCTATTTTATTATTTGTCTGATGAAGTTCTTTTAAGTTAGTTGTTAAAATCATAAGTTCAGATTTTTGAGCAGACATAAATTTGGAAAACATCTCCTTCATCTCTTCTTTAAACTTATTCAATTCCGCAGTAAAATCATCTTCCTCTCTCCTCCTTTTATTGCGCGTAGAAACAAAATTGGGTGGTGTCTTGCTGGTATTCAATCCACACAAATTTGGTTCCGACAGTGATTTATTTAGATCTTCTACCGACATGTTAAACAAGTGTTCTTGTTAATTGGGCTACCACTCGTATAATATTTTATGCACTGGACAAAGAAACAATTAGTTCGGTCGTGGGCTTCCCTGATGAGTTGCGTCGGTTATTTATAGATCAGATAATGAATCTAAACTTCCAAAAAGTACAACTTGGTGCGGGGATCGAACTCGAGACTCAACACACCGTTGGGTGACGGCATACGCCTTTAGACCACTGTAGCTTTAGAACTTGTAGCGAAATAGATGCTTCGTTTCTAATATTCTAAGGAACCCAGACGTGTGTCATTGACCCATTCAAGGTCAAATACACTTCACCACCGAGACAAAGAAATTATTTTCGTTCACTATTAGAATCTTCGTAATGTTTTTGCTTATAACTCCGTTAATCGTTTGTACACTGATTTCGTTTTTTCACTGTTTGCTAGGAGTATTGTTGAGCATATGATAGTGAAATTATGGAACAAATACTGCACTTTAAACTATTTAGCCAAAATAAAATGTTAGCGAGCACAAAAAACACGTCCACTCGATACGGAGTCCGGCGGGCGGGGACACATAAGGGACATATTTAAATCACTGCTTAATCTCTGAACGGTGAACAAAGGCGTTTCTTTATCACTTATCAGCATACAATCTATCTTCAGACTGGTATATTTAACGACGGTAACATTAAAGATAAGCCATGTTTTAGTAAGAATAACTAAATAAATAACACACCCTTATTTATTACGCAGAAAAAAATAAAATGTCACTACATTTAATTTGTTTTGGCTAAAGTGGTTATACATTTTTGAAGCTACTGTCGCTCTTGCTGACAGAATGCAAGTTCTTCATATTATCGTTTCGATGGTTAACCATCACTTTTAGGGCTCCGTATCCCAAAATAAAAAAAAAGAAACTTGTAGAATCACTTGGTTTTCCGTCGTTCTGTCTGTCAAGATTTTTTTTTTATATATTCAGACTAAAACTTGGCTTGTCAATGGCTCTTAAGTTGCAAATGTTGCAAGCTAATTTGTATGGAATATTTTAGATGGAGCTTCAGCCTATTTAAAAGAGGGTACAAACAGGGCCTCACTGTTAGTGACCTGTGGCAGGCCCGCGCCGCCGACTCCTCGGGCCGACTTGGCGACCGACTCGAAGAAGCGTGGGAAGCAGAGTTAGATAATGCTAAGAGAAACGGGACAAAACCATCCTTCTCGAAGGCCATAGTAAGATCCTTCTGGGTCGAATACATGCTGTGTGGGCTTGTGCTTGCACTATTGTTCGTTGTCGTTTGGTAAGTATCCAATAAATACAACTACATATTTATCAAATAAAAAAAGAAATTAAAGTTAAGAAATATTATTTGGGAAATTGGCTCAGCCTAACTTTGGTACATAAAAGAAAATAATTTATGTATATAGACATATTAGATGAATGTTATACAAAAGTAGAAACTATAGAAATATAAATAAGATTTACGGATAATGTCGTGTCTTGCTTACCTGCACGCGATAGTTCAATTTAAATTACATCGGGCTAAACGGTCTCGCATGACTTTTAAGATAATAGCTTTTCACAATATTAATAAAAGTTTTTACCGGCTTTTTAACAAATTAATTTGGTTTTGTTTCAGGCCTCTAATTCCCTACACACTAGCAATTTTCATAGATTACTTTTCGAATGAGAAAACACCGGCAAGTTACCGCGAGGCCCACATATACAACTTTCTAATGAACTTCTTCAGCGTACTGTCATCATTTATATTGAATTATTCACAACTAACTCAGGGTCGAGTTGGAATGAGAGTCAGGATAGCTAGCTGCTCTGTGCTGTATAGAAAGGTAAGAAAGAAGATTTAATACTTAAAAGCTCTGGTAAAGAACAACTTCTCTCTTCTGATTAGTTTTTGTGCCTTATCCAGATGGAACAGAACTTAAATAAAAAAAATACTGCATTAAATTATTTCGTAAAGTTAGATAGTTTTTATCACATAGGTAGATACTATTTATATATTTCTATCTACTTCTCCATTTCATTTTTTTGAGGAGTCTAAACGTGAAATATTTATTGCAGATTTTAAAACTAAACCATGTTGGTATGAGTAAGACAGAGCCCGGCCAAGTCATTAATCTGATGTCTAATGATGTGAACCGCTTCGATATGGTCACCCTCTTCCTCCACTACATATGGATCACACCTATCGTTACTCCTCTGGTGAGCTATCTCGTGTGGCAGCACGTGGGATTGGCCACCATCGCCACACTACTCGTTATTTTCATACAAACTGCTTTTGTGCAAGGTAAGTTTGTTACAAAGTTATTATTTACTAGCTGTCCCCCGCGACTTTGTCCGCGTGTTTTAGTTTCAACGGTTTTGTATTATTATGCTGCGCTCCTTTTGGTCGCAGCGTAATGTTATATAGCTTATAGCCTTCCTCAATAAATGAGCCCATCCAACACTGGAAGAATTTTTCAAATCGGACCAGTAGTTCCTGAGATTAGCGCGTTCAAACAAACAAACAAACTCTTCAGCTTTATATATTAGTATAGATTATTATTATTATTTATTCAGATTTATAGCAAAGGCATAGCGGGTATTGTTGTAGGTACTGTTTCTTTCATATTTAAAGACGTTTAAAATCTATACCTATACATATAATAATAGGTCAAAATGTTGTCAAGTTTCACTAAAGAAGATATCTATCGTGGAAAACTCTAATTAAGTGGTTTTCGAGACCTTAAAATTCGAGTGCTAATAACAGTATCTGTCTGATTTTATATATAATATCATTAAAGATGGCATACAATATGTACAATACAAATCATCTTGTTAGCATGAAGAATCAGTCAAACAATCTTAATTAGCATTAAATTGTTTGAACAAACTCGTATACACTTTAAGTGTACTAACTATCTATATCTATAGGCCACTAATAAATTTCTATATTCCTAGTATCGTTGAGCAACTTCCAAGGAAAGCTTCGAGGAAAAATAGCGAAACGCACGGATCAGCGAGTTAAGGTGATGAGTGAATTGGTGAATGGTGTACAAGTGATCAAAATGTACGCCTGGGAGAAGCCTTTCGAAAAACTGGTCGACCGCCTAAGAAAGTAAGCAATTTCAGCAAATTATTAACAAATTCAATGAAATAAGTAATTTATGTATAGATAGATGTACCTAACTACACAAAACATTTACATTTATTATCTAATCAAAGTAGGCTAAATTAAATTGCTCTTTTTTAATCGACTGTATACAAATTGGTTGTTCACTTTTATATTTATTTAAGCAAGTCATGACAGCTGAACAAAATATTACCTAACGGTTTTTTAAATAGACCATGATATCTACTTATGTTTATAAATCTGTTATAGTAGTTGTCTCATATTTTTTTTAAAGTTAGGTATGTTTATTTTAAAACTGTGAAACTAAATAAAAATAAAAATTTCATTTCTTCCACAGATTGGAAGTTAGCTACATATTGAAAACTTCATTCGTCAAAGGGTTCTCCACAGCTCTCAGCGTGTTCACAGAGCGATTTATTTTGTTTACAACTATAATTACATTTGTATTTATTGGCGGTGACATCAGATCACAGACGGCCTTCTCATTAGTACAATACTTTAATTTACTGCAATTGACTTGCAATATTTTCCTGCCAATGGCTCTCGCGTACTTAGCTGAAGCAAAAGTCTCTATCAGACGCCTAGAGGTAGGTGTAACAATTATTATTAAACCTTATAAGCCTTTATAACAAAGTAGTTTGGCTGACTATCGTAATTTGCTGGTACCGTTGACGCACGGTCCGACAGAGCAAAAACGTTTGTCATTGAAGTCGTAATGATGCGCGTAATAACATAATATTATTCGCTTTCAGGAATTTTTGATGCTCGACGAAATGGAACCGGCTAGCTTCAAATCAAATATTTTACGGGATCCCAAATTATCTTTAGCTAATGAAAAAGAGAAAGAAATGAAAAACAATCAAGAATTCGTAAAGGCGACGGGACTTTCCATTAAAAATGTAACAGCTAACTGGCAAACGGAAGAAGTTGAGTCGGTCGCTTTGAGAAATATCACTTTGACAGCGAATCCTGGAGAATTCATTGGCGTAGCAGGACCGGTCGGCGCCGGCAAGGTATGTGTTCAACTGCAATCTGTGCTTTATAAAAATAAATGTTAAATTTATACAAAAATATAATACGTAAAAGCACATACCTATACTTCATCTTCTATAAATATATAGGTGAAGCAGATAGCTTAGTATCTACGTACCCACACAGGTTTTACCCATACGTTAGTTCATAAATCCATACTAAAATTATAAATGCAACAGTAACTGTCTATTGCGCTTTTACGGCGAATCCGCTGAACCGATTTGAATGAAACTTGGATCCTAAGAAAGGACGTTGGCTACTGTTTGTTGCGATAAACTTCACCTTAAAGCTTAGTTATTATATTGATAGAGGACACTGGAATAGTACATATCTGCATAAACTTATTAGCTACAGCACATTACTATACCATTCAAATAATATAATGCAAACTTGTTCTACAGTCTTCCCTACTGCATCTGATTCTTGGCGAGTTGAAAGAAGTTGAAGGCACAGTAAACTTGGGCGGTTCGAAGATATCGTATGCCATTCAGGAACCCTGGCTGTTTGTCGCTACCGTTCGAGAAAACATTCTGTTTGGACAGCCCTATGACCGCATAAGATATAAGAAGGTAGGTTCTTTAAGGTAGTGTTTTATCCTCAATTCCGTGAGCAACCAAAAAATAAAAAATGTCATGAACAAGTAAATGATTGTTAAAAAAAAATACATAATAGATGAACTGATAAAAAATAAACGTTAAAGAAAAAAAAAACAAAATGCAGTGACATTCCTGGAAAAAAAATAGTCTAGGGACACGTCTTAAGCAAAAATCTTGGAAGGAAAAAAAGAAAAAAGGATTTCAGCTATGATACACTTTGTGTTGTGTTGTGATGAAAGCAACGATGTATTGTATTAGACATCTATTCTTTCATCCATTCTCTTTGTCACGCTCTTTAGCCTTTAGACTAAACATAGTGCAAATACATACAGTAGACCCATTATGTTCCTTCTGGCGCAGTCGTATAATTGTTAATACAATTAGAACTACTAAGTACTAGTGTACTACGTACCTTTCTAATTTCTATATCATTCAGGGTATTGTTTTGTTCTTAGGTTGTGAAAGCGTGTGCTTTAGTAAGAGACTTCGAGCTACTGCCTCATGGTGATTCCACCCTAGTAGGAGAACGGGGCATCAGTCTCAGCGGTGGACAAAGAGCAAGAATTGGATTAGCAAGAGCTTGTTATAGACAAGTAAGTTATATAAATGAATTCTTCATATATTCTAGGACGAACAGTATTACAGAAAAACTACTACTTCCCGATACCGTCTACTACATTAAAAAAAGTTCCGTCGTATTTACTAAACTAACGGTGCATTTACAGGGAAAACTTTTGGGCAATTTCTGTACAATTTTTGTATTGTCAGGTGTTGCCGGGACATCATTTTTAACCAAAATTGCCCATGTAAGCGTACTGTTGAATAGTGGTGCAAATATTAAAGATAAGACGTTTTCCTCATCGAATTATAAAGACAGACATTAAAGAAATAAGGATTTATCTTTAATTATCTTTTGTTTTGTTTTTTAGGCGGACATTTACCTTCTCGACGACCCGCTCTCTGCAGTAGACACTCACGTAGGCAAGCATATAGTGTCAGAATGTGTGAATGGACTCCTCGATCAAGCTACAAGGATACTCGTCACCCACCAACTGCATCACCTCAAGACTGCTGACAAAATCATCATTCTGCGACGGGTAAGTTTATTTAAAATCTTTTTTTCTGCCTAATTTCGTCACAAACGGTTTTTGAGTCGTATTATAGTCTAACAAAACGGGTAACCTATTTACTTTTATGGCCTTATTTATAAAAAATTACGATGGTTAGCAGTTGATAAGCAGATTCTTATTTCACTTTTTATGTAGAGAATTTGATTTTCGAACCTTCTTAGCAATTGCTTAACACCGTCGAGATTTTTATGATCAAGACCTTTAATATTTTAAAATATTTCAGATTTATAAAATAAGAGTGTACTGGATATATAGTATACCTATACCTATAGTACAAAAATTTATCTGCTTACGGTCTATTAAATTAAAGATACCTAGTATATTTGAGGGTTGCTATTCATAAAATTAAATTAAAAACAATGTCTTTACAGGGTGACATCGAAATCCAAGGCTCCTTTGATGAAGTATCTCGAACACCTCTATTCTCTGAACTGTTGCAAGATGAAGACGAAGAAAGCGGGCCGACTGGTTATCACGTTAAGATGCTGCGAAGTGTATCTGTTCTGGTAAATATATGTACCTACAATAACAAATATGTGTACATTAATAACACTGGAAAGTTACAAACATAATACTATCTTATTTGCTTCCATTATCACTTGATTTATTTATGAAAGATGTATGTACCTATAAGATTAATTGCGAATGGAATAAAATCGTACCTAGATATGTATATAAATGCAATAAACTTCTTAAATATTTCCTGTGTATGCAAGTTTATAATTGTTCTAAGCAAGAGAAATGAAAGAGTTCTATAAATGAAAGTCTAGTGTTGCAGTTTGTATTTACAGAAATTGCCTGAATATTGACGAGAATGCTATTGTTAATTTAATAATATCTATTTATTTAATCCTTTAGTCAAAAGCAAGCACCACAGTCGCAGAAGCGGAACAAGCAGCAGAAGAACAACAGGAAGAAATCGAAGAGATGGCCGCTTCAGGTACCTACATATATTTTAATAGCTGCACCCCGCGGTATCACCCAAGTAATACTCGTTAACCTAGATAGATTGGGAATAAAACTCTGTAGGTACTTATACATATTAATCCAGGTTATAAAGTGATATGAACAATATGCTTAATTCCACTCAAATTTTTTCGGTCGTTTTTTGCGTGAATGAGTAATCTATTCATTCTCAGAAACTTATGGCTATAAAATTGGGTGGAAAAAGAAATACTCACATGTCTTTCAGCATTTACTTAGTGCTATAATTATAATGATCAATGCTAGTTCCTTCTCTGTATGAGAAGAGGCCTGTGCCTAGCAGTGGGACATTTATAGGCTGGTACTACTATTACTACAACTATACATATATTGTATGTATTTATCTATTAGTTGCTCTTTGCTAGACAACTTAAATCTTGCTATCCGTTGACAGATTTTAGTGAGTTTAAAATAAATTTCTTTTTCATTAACCACACGCGACACCACCACCGCCGTGCCAGCTCATGACTACGGACTCTTTTTGATTTTGAAACTAGTCGGGCGATCCCAAAAATGTGCTTAAGTAAACCATAGTATTTCTAAATAAATAATTAGTATAAAAATGTTTACAGGTCGTGTACCCGGTACAGTGTACAGCAAATATTTCCGCGCCGGTGGCGGCTGGTGTTTAATCATCTCGACAATTTTGGGCATTATACTTGCCCAAGTCATCACCTCGGCCAGCGATCTGTGGCTAACATACTGGTAATTAAAAAACTTCATCAATACTAATTACCCAATCATGAGAACAGGAAATATAAAGATAATAATATACTCAATAGCGTGGATCTGAATCGTGAATCCGAAATTTATTTAGTCAGTCATTTAGATATAAAAAATTATTAGCCGCGTATTTTTTGCTTCATTTAAACAGAAAACTCCAAATAGATACAGCAAATCAAAGTTTAGGAGTGGGGGCTAATAACGTCATGCATGTGCACAAAATTTTAACGTCATGCGACATTTCGAATTATTGTATCGTCGTGAGTTTATGGTTAAGTAAAAAAAAATATTTGTCATCAACCCCATTACCAATGGATGCGGACTGCTCAGGACCGGGATGGTTGGCGTTCTTTAGGGGAGGCTTGCGTTCAGCAGTGGACGGCAATTGGCTGATATGATGAAACCCATTACCAACATACTTACGCTGTAAATAAAATAATTGTAATAATGAAAAATTTAATTTCCAACAAAAAAAAAATGCAAGTTACATTACAATTTGCCTATTAAAAGACTAAAATTACAACACGTCATCTTCACACAAGAAACAAACGTTATTTATAGACACGGAGATAAAACTACCATATCTATATTAAGTATTATCAAAGTCTACATTATATATTATCATTTTGTAATGTGCATTTACTACAAACACATTTATTACGCAGATCACGCAAGACAAACATAAAAATTGTTTGGCACTTAGCGATTTTGCGATAGGACCGTAAATGTCTTAAATACATAAGTAATGAACATATTAATTAAATAATAAACCTTACAAAACAAGTTATTACATCAATACGTAGTCTGGCTTCTTAAACGATGCGATTTTCGTATTGATTTATATTACTTTCATCAAATTGAGCTCAGTAGTTTAGGCGCTATAATAGAACATACAAATATACAATGGCTGGTATAACCCTTTTTGGATTATTCATAGTCGGCCATATTATTCAATCAATTCAACATAAACTACCTAGGTAAACCGATAAAATTATTCTTTTTTTTTCAGGATGAATAACGTCGAGGCGAACATCATAAAAGATTCACAAATAAACTCAAACTTCACCATTCCCAATTCAACCTTCTCAGAAACTAATTTAACTGATTATACAACGACCACTGAAGTTCCATTGACAACTGTTAACAGCACTTCGAGTTTAGTAAATGATATACTTGATCCCATATTGAATTCAACAGTTGAAGGTCCTTTGTCGATTGGGGACTATAAGTTTGATCATACGTTTTACATCTACGTGTGGGCTATCGCAATTTTGGGATGCATTATCGTTACTACTTTGAGGTTTGTGACATTTAATCTTACAATTATCCTAAGGCCGCCCATACACGGACTGCGCGAACTGTCGACGCGCGGGCTTGCTTTTTGATATGTAGACTGCTCGAAGCAGTAAATACAAACTACAAGCAGTCCGTGTGCGCGCGGCCTAACAATTTTTTACTTTAGAATAGTTTGGCGACTGAGGTTATGTGAAATGTGGAACAAGGGAAACATAACAAAACAATTGTTCTTAGCTTTTTGCGTACGCGGTACCTACCTGATTTATTTTACATAGACCACTACAAAAGTTTGAAATAAGCACAAAAAATTAAAAAAAATTATGCTTACCTAGGTACTAACTAAATATGTATCTATGTATCTACTTACTTGAGACAATGCAAATATATGAGTAACTTCAATATACAATGTCATATTTTTCTTTAGGTCTTTCATGTTCCTGTGGGTGTGTATGAAGAGTTCCATCAACCTACACAACCAAATGTTCAGCAACATCTTAGGGGCCACCATGCGGTTCTTCGACACCAACCCCTCAGGTCGCATCCTTAACAGATTCTCAAAGGATATGGGCATCGTCGACGAAATCTTACCTAAAATGTACTTGGATAGTATTCAGGTAAAGATCCTTTTCATACAGACTACATGGATTTTTTACTTTAATACAGAATAAATAAATAGATTTGAAGACGTAACTTTATTATAAGCCTTAAGCTGAGTTCAAACTTGCACCATTTAGTTACTTTTTTTCTGCTGTTGTCTATTAGAGAAACTGTTCCCAACACTGTTTCAAAACTCCTAACAAGATTATAACGATATTTATGGTGGAAATAATAGGCATCTATAGATTATGAAAATTCATAATACCTCATGGTTCTTCAATGTTCTTTTTCTGCAGATTTTCATGGTGATGATAGGTATATTGGTGATGGTGGCAATTGTGAACCCTCTCATGTTGATCACCACCGGCCTCTGCTCAATCATCATATACTTCTGGGCTCTCGTCTATCTCAGCACCGCGCAGGGTATTAAAAGGTACCTACTCAATCTTTTGAATGACAATCATAGCATAATAGGTTAATTAGAATAATTTAGGAGGCTATCTCTTGTAAGTAAATCTCAAACGCCGTTTTTGCGACTGCTGATGAGTTTGATTTCCAAATAGAACTATTATCTCTTTATATAATACTATATATAACTTTATTAAATATTACCTTTTTCAATTATACATAATGCCACTACTTTGTAATACAGAGTGGAAGGAGTCACCCGTAGTCCAGTTTTCTCGCACGTGACGGCGACCATGTCTGGTCTGAGTACCGTGCGCGCCTTCCAAACCCAGGAGTTGCTTAAGATCCAGTTCGACGACAAACAAGACGTGCACACTGCTGCATGGTGAGTACATTATGTGGATATACAGATAGCTCTTTATAGTTTCTAAATAGTGCATTTAGACTTAAGATAATTTTATAGCTTTCATGTGTTTAAAGTTTTCTTAGAACTATAAAGTAACATAGGTAATCAATCAGGTACATAATTGTACATTATATTTTTTCTATTCCATTAATTCATTTAGAAAATCTGAATCTTTTAATAGTATTTGTTTTATATACATTTTAAATAAAGCTAACTTGGCTCTACACGTTTGTAATAAATGTTGGCCTCAAAAATATGTTTTCTTCACCAGGTACTTAACACTAATCACCAATACTGCTTTCACAATCTGGCTGAGTCTCATCTGCGCGTTATATGTCATAGTGGTCGCTTACACGTTCCTGCTGTTTGACGATGGTATGTTAACATTTTATTTGTTTGGATCGAATTTTAGTTATATTCTCCACCGGCCCATAATAAGCAGTTTTTGTCCCACTGGCAAAGGTCTACGTTTCCTTCAGTTCTATCTAAACAGGAAAATATCAATTTTTCCATAGCTTTGAATACTTATATAATAATATAATGAGACAGATTTACAAATTCTTTACAACATTACAGGTACCACGAAGTCTGGTAACGTCGGCTTAGCTATAAGTCAGGGTCTAATCTTGGTGAACATGGTGCAATACGGAGTAAAGCAAGCAACAGAAGTAATCTCACAGATGACCAGTGTGGAACGAGTGATGCAGTTCACAAAATTGCCCCAAGAGAAGATTGAAGGTCCAAGCCCGCCGTCCAACTGGCCAAAACAAGCCCAAATTGCGTTTAAGGATCTTACTCTCAGATATGATGAAGCAGCTGAGCCTGTACTCAAAAGACTGAATATTAACATTGAAAGTGGATGGAAAGTGAGTATTGATATTTTTTGCCCGAAAACCTGCGAATATGGTTTTCTAGTTCGTTTCCTTAAGTATTTTTTAAGATTTCTCTACATACTTAACATTTTATTTTATATTTTCAGGTTGGAGTAGTAGGTCGTACTGGCGCTGGCAAATCCTCACTGATCTCAGCACTCTTTCGCTTAGCGCCAATTGAAGGCAATGTTTACATAGAC
This sequence comes from Diachrysia chrysitis, assembly GCA_932294365.1. Classification (NCBI taxonomy): domain Eukaryota; kingdom Metazoa; phylum Arthropoda; class Insecta; order Lepidoptera; family Noctuidae; genus Diachrysia; species Diachrysia chrysitis. Next base: position 8,221,430 of record OW028653.1, read on the forward strand.
AATGTAGAGACTGGAAAGATCGCTCTCAAAGTACGTATAAAAACTGATAACAGACCTGTCAAAAGGTAAATGATTTAAGTACACTGTCTAATCGAATCTATTTTTCAGGAGTTGCGCTCCAAGATATCAATTATCCCTCAAGAACCAGTGCTGTTTTCGGCAAGCTTGCGGTACAATATGGATCCGTTTGACAAATACTCTGACATTGAGATTTGGAATGCTTTGGAACAGGTAACGACCGTATAAAGTTTAAGTTTATTCATTTAGTTACCAAAACTGTTGTTCAATGTAAATTTATAATGTAAAGATTAAGGAAAAGGGGTTGTAAAGATTTTTATATTCTGATGTTTCGAATTTAGGTGGAATTGAAGAACAACGTGACGTCACTGCAGTCATCGGTCGCGTCAGGCGGGTCCAACTTCAGCGCGGGCCAGAGACAACTGCTGTGCTTGGCTCGTGCCGCGCTGGCGAGGAACAAGCTGCTCGTTCTCGACGAGGCTACTGCCAACGTCGATCCAACGTAAGTACAGTGTATTTCAATAACTCAAAACAATACCGACACATGCCTTACAGTTTAAAATCTGTAGTTTAGTAAATTGAGTGAGGGACTCGTAGCTAAATATAAGCCGTATTGTGTGATCGATATCTGGATGGATACGTGGATGGGTGACCACTTATAAAACATTCCGAGACCCCTCCGTGTTTTCTGAAAGCACGTTAATCCGTTGGTCCCGACTGTCATACGTTCATCTTTGACAGTCGTTAAGTCATTACAATTCTGACAACCATTCTTAATGGGATACGGTGTTACCCAGTGAAATTTGTTTTGGAAGTCAGATAGGCAGTCGTTTCATGTAAAATACAGTATTCAACTCAATCCGATAAGACTTGAAGCCGACCCCAACATAGCTTGGGAAAGGATTAAAGTTGACTGATTTTCGAACAGTGCGTTTGGTAGACCGAAAAGTAATGACTTCTAAATGATTTCCTTTTCTGTTATTCAAGTTGAAACCATGCCAAGATCTAGGAACATTGACCTAAGAGCTTTAAGTACTTGTATTTTTACTGATAGTAATGTTATAATTTCAGAACGGATGCCCTGATCCAGAGGTCTATCCGTAAACACTTCGCCGATTGCACAGTGATTACTGTTGCTCATCGACTACATACCGTCGCAGACTCAGATAGAGTTGTTGTAAGTACACAAAGTTTTTGTTTTTTAAACATGAATCATATAACAGCAGCTATATATTCCTACTGCAAAGCCCCCTTCTTATACAGAGTCCGCCTCTTTTTCTGCTTACTAAGAACGTTCGAAGAAATTTCATGTAAAATACGGTATTCAGCTGAATCCGGTAGGACTGGAAGCTGACCCCCAACATAGCTTAGGAAAAAGAGAGAGAGTAATAATAATATAATATAAGGTTTCTTATATTAAGAGAGAGAGGAGCGAGCACAAATGTTCTTTTTCTCTTTCTCTCATATCCAGTTACGTTTCGTATTCGAAGTTTTACATCAGTCGTTTGCTTAAAAGCTTTTTCAATTTTGTACTGACATTATTTTTTTTTTCTGCAGGTTATGGAAGCAGGCGAGATAGTAGAAAGCGGGCATCCACACGAGTTGCTTCAGAATGTAGATGGTCACTTCTCAAAGATGGTTCAGCAACTGGGACCAGCTTCACAGCAGAGTCTCCACGATCTAGCCAGCAATGCTTACTCCGAGCATAACATCAAGAAGGCTATGAAGCAATGATGTTACGAATTTGAGTTTATTCGTGTAAAGATTTTAGGGGTGTGATCAGTTAGTCGAGCTTTTAAATAGTTAATTAGTAAACTATCCGTAAATGGTAGTGTTGAACTACCATTTAGTGATAGTCAATTATCATACACGCGTGATTTAGTTTCAACGGTTTTTCATATTTGCAACCTTTTTCGTTTATGCTCCGCTCCTTTTGGTCGCAGCGTAATATTTATGTTATATAGCTTATAGCCTTTCTCAATAAATGGGCTATCCAACACTGAAATATTTTTTCTAATCGGACCAGTAATTACTGAGATTAGCGCGTAACAAACTCTTTAGCTTTATAAGTATATTAATTACAGATCTAATGAACACAGAACATTTATTAAATGACCTCATTTTTGACGGTTATTTCAATGTGTTCGCGCCCGTAAGGTGCCTACATCTACACCGAAGTTAATTGGGGTTTCGTTTCTCAAAAAACTTTATGGTTGATGTCGAGAATTAGGTGGTACTATTTATTATTATGTGCTATTATTACTATTAATTAAGCGAATCATCATTAAATTAATTAGGCTATTGAGTTAGATAATTAACTAATTGGATTTTTATGTCATATATTTCAATAGAAACGCATAGGTATTATTTTAGTGCCATAGATGAAATATGTAATAGTTGTAAGCTTAAACCAAAGTATTATTTGTATTTAATATAGATTGAAATTGAAACCTAACTTAAGTAGGTACATAGGTAAACTTTTTAATTTAAGGTTTTTTACCTCCAATATTATGGTCATAAATAATAATCGTTAGGTTTTTATTATAGGTATGTATAATAAACGATGTTTACAAATTATGTTTATATATTTTAATGCTTTAGACGTTAAACGTCATCGATAAATTTTATATTATTGTATTTATAAATAGAAACAGTATGTAGGTACTTAAGTATACTTAATTTTAATACTTAGATAAATACTTAAGTATATTTTGAATTCGTAAAGCTTGAAACATGGTTGTGAGCGTTATTTGTATCTACTGCAATTATTTATTAAAATAAACTGTTCAATTATGTTACTTCTGTTTTTTTTTTATCTTACTAATCCTATTAATGAAGAAGCCTGTGCCCAGGAGTGGGACACTCCTGGGCACAGGCTTCTTCTCATGTAGAGAAGGCACGAGCATTGATCACCACGCTGGCTCATTGCGTGTTGGCGATTTCAGCTTCCAATTTTTGGAATCCAGGTTTCTTCACGATGTGTTCCTTCACCGTTTGCCAATGGTGTCTTAGAATAATTAAGAAAGTAGGTACATATAACTTTGAAAAAGTTACATTGGTACTTGTCCATAGTGGTTTCGAACCTGCAACCTTGTGCATACAAATCCGTTCGTTAAACCGCTAGGCCACCACGACATTTTTACACGGTTAGTCCTATCATTTATTATTTCCCAATACGATGACGTAAAAGGACATATTTTTTGGAAATAGGTAGATACCTAATTAAAAAAATCGTGTTAAAAAAATAGCCCACAATAAAAGAGTCCGTAGTTACTTAAACTATCTGAATTTATTAACTTCTTGTGAGTGTCATTGACGATTGTAAGTACCTAGTAGAAACACATGCATGTAAACGTATTAAGACTCTTGTTGGACATTACAGTATGTTTCTTTAGTTAGTGTGGCCTGCAAACCTATCCAGTTTGCGGTGATTTTCTTGGTGAGTAAAACATCAATGTTAAACAAACAAAAACAGAATCATATTCACATAAATTATAATTTATTCTTATAACTTAGGATAATATATTGTAGCCTAAGGTCTGACTTGGCTTGTTTTTATATACGAATTACATAATAGCCGTCGCAAGTTCTAAACCTGTTACTTGTCGGTAATTTTATTATTTTGAAAATTTGGCTTGCTGGTAGAAACTAGCCATCGAACATAATAATTCGTATATGAGAACTAGCTAAGTCAGACCTTAGGCTACAATATATTATCTTAAGCTATAAGAATAAATTACATTTTATGTGAATATATGAATGAACTTGGCACCCATTTAGATCTCACTTCTTTTGTCGTTGAAGTCAACAACCAAGGCATATATCATAATATTGAACTTCGCTCTCATTTTACATTTATGTTTTTGATGGGATACATCTTTCTAGAATCTCTGAGCTAAGCATCGGACAGATTGAAAACCTACCGTTGGCTATGAAACCCTAAAAAAACCTATAAATAAATAATAATATTAAACATAATTATTAAACCAAATAAAAATTACTTGAAACGATCCAATTACCCCTGGTATTTTTTCAACTATTTGACTAGGTCCAGTTCCTTTTCCTATCAACAATTAAAAAAAATCTAATAAGTTTTGGTATTGCGATCTATTATGCAATTTTTATGTAACAAGGTTTAAAAGCGTTTAAAACAACAACAAAGTGATTAATTAAGGCGCGAGAATGATAGGACAAAATTCTGCACGGCACAAAACTAACAAGTCAAACAAAGCGTCAAGTCATCTGTGAGGTTTATTTCTACTCTATGCGATCCACATTGACATTATTGCACAAGATTTTTTTAACTTTTTGCCTAGTCATGTAGTGTATGCATATTTTTTTGTAGCTTCTACCACTATTATTACTCGCGTCGCGAATTTGCCATCGCAAGACGGTACGTACCATAAACAATTGGGGTAATATAAGGCCCAGCAGCGCTTACAGAGCTGAAGTTGAAGATGATGATGAGTAAATACGTGCGTACTTCATATAATATAATACCTACGTAATAAACAATATTAAAATTAAAAGACATCGTTTGACACACGAACCTCTATTTACTGTTGCTACAAACCAGAGATGTTATGGATATGATATTTCGGATCTGGATATGGATATGTAATTATTTCGGATTATCCGTTAGTCTCGGGTAGTTTCGATGACGGATATTAGATTCAAGTAAAAAATAAAAATAAATATTTTTTTTTTATTTTTTTTCTCGACTTTGTTCGCATTTTGTGCGCCGCATACAACCTCTCGGGATTATTCTGAACATGACCCGAAATTCTAACCAGCGACCGAATTAGGTTAGGAACTTGAAAAATTTATCAATACCTTTTGGTTAACATACAAATAAGTAGACAAACAGATTCAGTGTTATACTATATAGGTAGGTATATCACAAACAGTTCAACAAATCTAATCTTTTAGATATTTGGTCAGTCATCGCAATGTTATCAGCAGCTGTTGGTCTCGCTTCACATATAAACACATCGCCCCAAGGAGTTCACGCAGTCAGACGAGTGTTACGACACGTTAAAATATAGAAACATGGCCGCTAAAACGAAAATAAACTTCAATTCAAAGCATCTCACAAAAGGTTAGTAGAAATTACTATTTGTCCTACTGTATGCTATCTAAATGACTAATAGGTACTCTAACAATAAAGTTGTTACCGTTGTTTATCTAGTAAACTTGTTAGTACTAACAGGCCCTTAATTTAGAGTGCTTAACCTTATTGCCTTATAACTTTAACTTTTGTCTAACTCCTATTACACCTCTCTTCTTAAAGGTTTAATGACTCAGAGTCAGTGTAGTTTAATACCCGCTAAATATTCTTGTGTCTGAAGCGGGTATTACGCTATACTAGCAATACAGTGACATAAATATAAATCAGGGTTCTTAAACCCATAAAAGCTGTATATTAAGAGTTAGGGAGGTTAGGATATTATTGGCTAGGCCCGTCTTAAATCCAGGGCCCTGGCATTTTATATACCCGCTACCCAATATTGTTATACCCGCACCTGTGGCCTCCGCTGCAGGTGCGATACACACAATCAATCACTTTATATATATTATATAAAAGTACTCTGTGCACTTTATATTATCGGCTTATCATAGACAATCAAACATTAATTTATTCTTTAATTATTTACTAAAAATCAAAACAAAAGTGATATTGCGTTAATACCATCCTAGCTCTCAAAATTAACTAAATCTAAATTATTCTTGTATTGAAGATTTAGTTATTCAACATTATTTGTAACCGGTTATCTCACACCACAAAACAGGTATTTCAAACTTGTTAAATAAACATGAGATTTTTATCGAATTATATTGATAACTCGACGGGCCTGTTGGTCTAGTGGTTAGTGACCCTGACTGCTAAAGGGTAATTCTCTGATTTGGTGCAAAATGAATGAAACTGAGAGAAGAAAAAATTTTGGTTTTTTTCTGATGTCATATCAAAGGTATAATAAATTTATATTCACTGAGCGATTTATATGTAATTCCACAAGTAATTAGTCAAGATATTGGTAGAAGAAGTTTATATGGGCTGAAGGTAGTGAAGTATGTAAACCTGGTAATGACATTCTTCAAGAAGGTAATGAGTAAGTATTTCTGGTAATGAATAAAAAACTAGTTACTAATCATATTGTATTTATTGAGTGATAATTTTGAAGTAAAACGTATCCTCTATCAGGATTAAAATAAAAAAAGACATAATATTTCTCCCCGAAAACTTAACAGTTATAACAATTGTTAAGACTAAAACAAATTAATTAATAGATCTAAATTGACATGCACTTTACATGCGCAGGTGTTTCTTTTGGAATCTTTTGGATAGATGGCCCAAAATGGTCTATATTTGCAAAATGTAGAATAAGATACATTCATGTTTACGCTGATAATGAACTTTTTATGCAAATTTACTAGCGAGTCAGCCAAAATATAAAGTTTTTGTTTTCTTATTCCATGTCGCGTTATGAACTCCTTTTTTCCGGGAGAAATCTTAGTGTTGCTGTCATCTTCAAAAAAGTCTTCAATTTCCTGTTTTATAATACTGGTTGTGTCTGAATTTGAACATTGAGGTATGCTTCTATCTCGAACTGTAAAACTACTAGCCCTCCCCAAAATTTTATGCCTTTTAAAAGCTTCTTTATTTTTCATTACTACATCACTAAGTCTACGTTTTTCATTTTTATTTGATGTTTGGTATTTTGCAGTCAAATTTCTAGCTAAGTACCTACTCACCAAATGAAATTTTCTTCTTTATTTCTTCTCTTTTGTCTGTATCTACAGTTTTAATCAACGTATCCACTTTTTGTTCCATTGAAGGTGTTTTGACTTTTTGAAGGTCTTTGTTAGTTTTCTTCAATCTAGCTACCACTTTTTTCAATGCATCTTTCTCTTTTACTATCTTTTCGTTTTCTAATTTCAATTTACCTATCTGCTTTTTTGTACTATAACGCAGTCTGTGAATGAATTTCAATTTTGTTAAACATGATTTGCAGCTAGTTGGAGGATCGTCAAGCGTTTGGCAAGTGGACTTTTCTAATGGATCTTGTTCACCTATAGTTAGTTTTTCTACCTTCTTTTCACATATCCTGGAACGACGGATACGCTACATCACAGGATTTTGTTTCGTCGAGTACTTGATGAGATGACTCTTGTAATGGATCTTGCCTAATATTTTCTGCTTCGTTACTCGTTGAAGCTGAAGAATCAATTAACACCTCAGAAATTTTCTTGTTCTTCTTTTTGTTTTCTAAACAACGTTTGCTATTTAATATCCACCGTTTTCAGCTACGCTCTTAATTTTCTTTTCTTCCTTTCTTTTCAAATATCTTAGCCGTTCTTTTTCTTTCTGAATTTGGTATTTCTCCGGATCATTTTTGATAAATTTTCTTTTATATAATCTTGCTTGAATAAGTTTTTCTTCGCGAGTTTTTTTTTCCTTCTTTTTAGGCATGATGAATATTCCTGTAAATGTAATATTACAGTTATTAAAACCATAAATAAGTACATTAAATTGCAATTATCAAGAAAGCGATGTGGTATTTCAAGAAAGTAAACCTTAATTTTGCCTTAACAACCCGGAATCCGAAGCCAAGACCTCGTGGCAGTCTCATGCATTATACATATATATAGTATATACATTCAAAATGTACTGAAAAAAGTTACTTAAAAACATTTACATTACCTTCACTTTTGGCTCATTACCATCATCTTTAAAACTGATGGTAATTGATGGTAATGTATTAGAGGGTAATGAGATCTACAAACTTTTTTGGATATAACGCAATAAATAATCAAAATATTTCTATAATACAAATTTCTAGGTATTAAAATCTACACACGACTGCATTAAATCTAATTCCAAAATATAAAGATGACAACTTACCGTTAAATTCCAGTGAAGGTAATTACAAAATAAATGGTTGAAACCACTAATCACGACAATTATACGAGAATAATACAAAAATTGGCAACGTCCGTCCTCCACACTGTTTCTTGGCCGACTGGCGGCGAATGCGCGAGACTGGTGCTATGGGAGCTATACCGATAGCAGGAAAATAAACTATATTATTTTAATATTTTTTTCATGCTGAAGGTAATGCAATTTTTTTTTTGTTAAAATTGTTTATTCACCGAGAACGTCAGGGAAAAGATATATTTATAAAATAAAAATCACGTTTTATTCCTTATGATATTCCTAAGATATATAAAGTAACCGCTTAGAATTAAAGCTTTTAGATGAGGCTTGTTTTTAATGTGTTTGCTTAAATTTATTTAAAAGGACGCTGAAGGGAATGAAATTTTGACCAGTTTTTTTTTTGTTTTTAATTGATTTAATAATAATAATACTATATTTTTTGTGGCAAGTATACCTTATAGTTATATCAATAAAATAAAAAAACATTGGTTTGAATAACACTCTTAGATTCGTAATTATTTAACCGAACATGCGATTTGCACGAAATCTAAGAAGTACCCTAAACCGGAGGTCGTGGGTTCGATTCCCACCCAGGACGAATCTTTGTGTGTTGAGCACGATCATTTGTTCTGTGTCTGGGTGTAATTTATCTATAATATGTATGTATTTAGAAATATATAAGTATGTTTATCAGTTGTCTGGTTGCCATAGCACAGGCTCTGCCTAGTTTGGGATCAGATGACCGTGTGTAAGATGTCCCAAGATATTATTATTATTATTAACTAGCTGACCCGTGCCCACTTCGTTGAGCATAATGTTAATAATCCTTTTTTAGTACATATGACCTAACGATTTAAATTATTTTATTAATATTAAAAATTAAATTATCTATACTAATATTAAAAAACTACTTTTTGTAACTTAAATATAAGTTAGACATACCTATGCTGTTTTTGACTTTTTTGTAGGCATTTTCAAGCTCCACATCTTTTCTCTAGAACTCAAAAATATATCTTTCATAGTTAAGGCAGCGTTCGTAAGAAACGCTTTCATTCGACAGTTTTTTCTCCGATTCACTTTGCAAAACGGACTACCACGTAAAAGCCTTTTTATTTCGGTCGGATCGATCGGTTTTTTATATAACCTATGACATTCATCAATAATATGACTTTCTATTGGTGAAAGAATTTTTAAAATCCGTTCAGTAGATCCCGAGATTACCCCTTACAATTTAACAAACACACAAACTTCACTTCTTTATAATATTAGTATAGATTATTTATACCAAACCGGTTTACTCACGCATATTCTCGGGATCGCCCGACTAGTTTCAGACTCAATAGGAGTCCCTAGTGGTGTCGCGAGTCGAACAGCCACCGCGCCGCCGCGTCTGCTCATGATTAGGGACTCCTATTGAGTCTGAAACTAGTCGGGCGATCCCGAGAATATGATCCAGTAAACCGGTTTGTTTTCAATAATTATGAATACTCCTCACGAAAGTTATTATACGAATTATATCGAGGTCGGTTTCTTTTTACATATATATGTGAAATCAATTATTCTTTATAAAACCAATTATTACAGCACACTGCGTTTGCTAAGACAACGGTTGTAGCAAGATGAAAAATTAATAAAATAATTTATAGTTTACGATTTTCAGAACGAATACTCAGAATTGCCAAATACGTACCTACTTATCTTCACCTCTCACCTTTTTCCTATACATCAGGTCATATTTTATTGCAACCCAACAGAATATTAATTTTATGTAGGCCTATACTCCATCACTATTAGGGACCTACGGTATGGTACCTACGCGTGTCTATATAAAAGTTTAACGTTATTTGTGGCAGGTGATCCTTTGCCGCCTTTCAATGGAACATTGAGGGCCTACAACATGCGATATTGCCCGTTTGCGCAGCGCACCATCCTCGCTCTAATCGCAAAAGGCATCGACTTTGAGGTCGTCAACATTGATCTAAAGGACAAACCCGAATGGCTCGTTTCTAAGAGTGCCTTCTGTAAGTAGTATTATCCATTATTTAAACAATAATATACATTTAGCAAATATTTTCTTTATAAATAATGTACAAAAGGGGTTTTTGCTAAGGTTACCATTTTTGTACCTACAGCAAAAGTGCCAGCCTTGGAGATATCAGACGGTGTCTCTATCTACGAGAGCTTAGTGACTGTGGAGTACTTGGACGATGTTTACCCACAGCGGCCACTGCTACCAAAGGATCCCGTGTTGAAAGCTAAAGACAAGATCATTGTAGAAGCTGCCGGGCCTGTGAGTTTTTTTTTTGTTTAATATTTTGTAGTGGTACATAACTCATCTCTTCCATTCAAGCTTGAACCACAAACCCCCTTACTTTCAGACGTCTATTTGATGTTACATGATTCTTAATACACACGAAGCTGCATATGTGTACGTACGATTACAAAAATTGTTTCAAATACTGCATTATGTTTGGGGTCGAAGCTCTTCTTCGTCAAATCATCGTAAAAAATCATCATCAATGAATTTAATTTCCGTTTCTAGATCTATAAATTGTACAATTTATATATTCTTTTCCACAATAAATGGATATTGTTAATATATTTTACCAGTAAAATTTATATGTATACTTTATTTGTTTTTTTTTCTTATTTCAGCTCTTAACAGCGTTCATAAAGCTGATGATGGCACCAGATACAGTAACAGAAGAAATTATTAATTCGTTCTTCAAGGCACTAGACTTCGTACAGAACGAGCTGAAGGATCGCGGCTCAAAGTTTCTGGATGGAAATCAGCCCGGATTCGCGGACTACATGATCTGGCCGTGGTTTGAGAGGCTCCTTATCATCGACGATGAAAGAATTAAAATGGATGAAGAAAAATATAAACTGCTGGTAAGTGACTGCCTGACTAGTTTAAACTTCTGCTTTCTGTTACTTAATGACACGGACGTTGCTTTTCATTACTGGATCATTAAAAACTGATGATAGATCTCCACAATCCTCTATGTTCTGGTAACAAATGCTACCAGAGACTTATCGAATGTTTCAATTAAAATATATGAAAAATAAAATGCAATACCTACATAAGATCGAGAGAACTAATGAAAATGTTTTTTCTACTATTTCAGTTTGCGTACATACAGGACATGTTGCGAGACCCTGTCGTGAGCGAGTACCTGCTACCCAAAGAAGCTTTACAAGCGTTTTTTAAAGCGTATTTTGTAGGAGCCAAACCAAACTACGACCTACTTCTTGAGAAATAATCAGTGCCATATTGATCAGGGTCATGCATTTTCTTTCTATGACAATTTGGGTCTACTATTAGCAAAGAGTTTAAGAAAAGCGTGAAGTGCGCGCATCGCTAAAAGCCCAATTTCAACAAAAAAAAATAATTTCCGTGCGTCGACAGTTGTTGATGCCAAAATGTCGATGGTAATATTAGGTTTTGAGAGTTATAATAAAACTGCAACAAAAAAAAAAATATGATTTAGCTTATTCATACTGGTACTCACAGTTTTTACCTACTCTGTTAGGCGTACTCTATAGTTTACCAATTTTTACTCTAAGGTACTAGACTCACATATTAATGTATAAATGTGAAATAGTCTCTCTTCATTAAGTATATTAAATTATTGCGATAAGAAATATGTATAATATAATTTTGTAGATTTTTGTAATGCAAATAAAATACTTTTATTTCGTACATACCTATTTTATTTATTTTTACATTATAATAATAAATATTTCAGTGCTCGTTGTTTATCAATACCAAGTTAAAAAACGCATACTCTTATCCTTTATAATAGTTTAGTATCTATAAATTTTAATGAAGAAAATATTTTTGAAGTCCACATAAGTTTATTAAAATTTACTAGTTATCAATACGTAAATGTGTTGGTACTAAAGTACTAACATATTTAAAACATATATATCTATCTGTCTAGCCAGGGTCTAGAGATGTTATGGACTGTATTATATCCTAACCGCGTAATCTGATAGGATCTCTTTAATTCATTTTAATTCCAATATAATGCCAATGCAAAATTAATATTAGTTAAGCAGACACGTGATTCAGATTTCTTAAATAAAAATTGTGTCACTTGATAGAACTAACTGAAATCTAAGCACTGACAGTATTTTTTGTTATATGTGTTTTTTAGTGTGTCCGCAAAATGCATTGGTATTGAATTAATTCACTTACCAAATGGTAGCTAGTGATATGTGATACATGAAAGACGCTACAAACCACACCATGTGATTAGAATCCACTCAAGAGAAAAACAATTCATTCTGACTTTGCGCTTATGGGAGGTAGATAGGTAATTAGGTACCCTTAAAACCATAAAATCATTTAATCTTCCCACTTTGTCGGCGTAGTTTAATACAGTTGTACCAAGTACTTGCCTACGCTAAGTTACAGGTTGCTAGGTATCGAGTACTAGTAGCTGTATCTAGCCGCTATACTTAATATATGTAGGTACAAGGCATTTTATAATATTAATAAAACCCAGTCAGTCTGTATGACTCAATACTACAAATGGAGTTCTCAGCAAAGTGGTTTTATGCTTAAGTAAGTAGAAATAATTATGAAGTGACAACACGGATTACAGACTTAATAACAAGCAAAAATGTTGTTAAAACAAATGGTTGCCACTTCGCGTGACCCAAGGGCTGGCTTTTACCTTGGACAAAGAATACCGCCAGCTTTTTGGGGCTCACTTCCAGTCGACAGCGAAGTAAACGATATTTTGATGCTATATTTAGGTACATATTAGGTTTTCATTAGTTAATAGTTTTTTTTATCTGTACCTATGTATAGGTACCTACATCGTTAATATCATTATCAGAATTTTTCCTTATTAAATAAAATTAATGCCTTTAATTGTTACAAAAGCAAGTCCATTCTGAATATCTTAAATTGATAATAATTTACGACTCAGTGTGATTGTGCTAATTTATCTTGACTCAAGTTATATTGCGCGCCTTTGAGCAATATTAATCTATATTGATAACAATAATAAAATATGTGTCTTTGTTCATATTTGCGAGTCTAAACACAAAACGCAAAGAGTCAAGGTGAATAAATATACCTACCTATTGGTTTAATATACTAATAGAGAACCATTAAACAGGTGTTGTATGTGCACGTAAACAGTTCAATAAAACTACTCATTTAGAAATTTGGTCAAACATCGCCATGTTATCCGCAGCTGTTGGTCTCGCTTCACATATATACACATCTTTCCAAGGAGTTCAAACAGTCAGACGAGTGTTAGGATATGTTAATTATAGCGGCTATGTTGCTGCTAGAACTAAGAAAAACTACAATTCAAAACATCTCACAAAAGGTTAGTTGTTCTAATTATTATAGTTAACTTTTTCTAATGTTCTAATGTTGGTACTACTTCTAACCTATTAGCTATTTAAAACTAATGAGGAGGTATTTGCTATGAATTATTTGAATTAAAAGCAAGTAATTTTAACACCGAATAATTCAGACTCCCATTTACTATATTCATAACTGCAAAGTTCAAGGTTACCATAAAGTTGTTGATGTTTTGTTCGTAAACATGTAGGTATTGCGCTCTGCGGCGGACTTGCGTATTGAGTATTCCTAATGTAATGTATTATTTTACTCTATGGACTTAAGGACTTCCGAGTTGCGGTACAAACGATGAAACGATGCGCGCAACTGCGCAAACTTCGCTACAGATACACATAAAAACATCCGCTTGTCATAGACAATTGTAAGAATCAAATTGAGCATTTGGCATTCTACAATAGTTCAGTTTCCAAAAAAAAAAATGCTAAGTTATTTCTTATAGGTACCTAATAATGTGTATTTTATTATGTTTTAAAAAGGTTTTAAAGATTTGTTTGTTCATAATATCATTAGTAACCGGTAGGTAATCGGTTATGTTAAATGCGGGAGTTTTAAACTTACATGTTTCGTCTTTAACATTAACATTAGATAATATGACTTGCATTTTTTCGCTATTTTGATAAATCTGCTGATCTTACAAATTGTTATCTTTTTAGTGTGTGGCTGACGGGGATATCTGCGCTTGTTTAAGATAATAAATATTTATGTAGGTAAATCATCAAGACTACGAGAACGGCAGTGGTAATGTGAAGGAATTGGATTTTGTGGTAAATCCTATTTAGCGTACGGGATAGGATATATAATGAAAAAAAAAGTACACAAAAAAATCGTATTCGTCTCGGGTCACCCGACAGAAGTGAACCAACAGAAACTAACTGCCTGCCGCTGCCGTATGCGTGAGAGAAAGGCAGGGAAGCCAGACTGACTGGCACCGTAACGCGTTACATAACGAAGCGGTATAATCTCCCATAAAAAGTTAACATTTAAAAATCACTCAGATAACGATTTCGTGACTTCGAACGATTTCGTACTCATCTCTCATCTCTCAATTATTATAGGCGACCTAACAGTAACATTTAAGGAATCATACACTCCTGAGCGCATTATAATAGAGACTTTAAATGGTTCATATTAAACTCTACATAATTTGTCGCAGGTGATCGTCTGCCGCCTTTCAATGGGAAGTTAAGGATCTACAACATGCGGTTTTGCCCATTTGCGCAGCGCACCATTCTCGCTCTAAACGCAAAGGACATCGACTATGAGGTCGTCAACGTTGATCTAGTAGATAAACCTGAATGGCTCGCATCTAAGAGTGCTTTCAGTAAGTAAATCTGTTTTTTCTGCGTTTTTACTATTTTGTTTAACTGCTAAGCAGTGCATTAATTAACAGGTTCACCCCAATTCCCTTGTCTGTCCTGAACCTCTTCTCAACAATCGGCGCCTTTTTAGATTTAGGTATTTACTTAGTAGTAGTCTCGCCTCGATCTCTCTCTATCCGGACTCATACGGCTAAAATGACCAGCTGAGCTCCACTTATCTTTAACAATAGCTAAGTGTATAATAAACTAGCTGTCCCCCGCGACTTTGTTCGCGTGTTTTAGTTTTTTTTTGGTTTTTCATTTTTGCAACATTTTTCATTTATGCTTCGCTCCTATTGGTCGTAGCGTGATGTTATATAACCTATAGCCTTCCTCAATAAACGGACTATCCAATACAAAAAGATTTTTTCAATTCGAACCAGTAGTTCCTGAGATTAGCGCGTTCAAACAAACAAACAAACAAACAAACAAACAAACAAACAAACTCTTCAGCTTTATAATATTATAGTATAGATAATTAAATGTTTAGTAGTTAATTCAGCAAATTTTTCATAAAAATCGGCTGCATCCTCCGTATCTTCTGCAAAAAGAGAGTTTACTAATCTTATCATTTTTGTAACTACAGCGAAAGTGCCAGCTATGGAGATATCAGACGGTGTCTCTATCTACGAGAGCTTAGTGACTGTGGAGTACTTGGATGATGTTTATCCACAGCGGCCACTGCTACCAAAGGATCCCGTTTTGAAAGCCAAAGACAAGATCATTGTAGAAGCTTCCGTGCCTGTAAGTTTTAATATACAGGGATTATAAGACCGATTTGACTCCCTTTACACCACATTTTCAGGATATCATTTTCAGGCTATGTACCAAAAATCAACTAAATAGAAGCTATAGTTTCAGCCTACAGACAGTTTTTTACATTGAACTTTACTGTGTCTCTCCCTCAATCTCATAGGTCGTATCAGCCTTGCATTTGAGATCGGCACTCTTCTTCTTCAAATCATTGCCATCAGAAATTCATCACTGAGTTTGCTATACGCAACCAATTTTTTCATATTTCATATTATACCTCTTCTCTTCGACATTACATGTTACTTTTAGTCAAATATGCCTACTTATTTTCATACCTAAAATGTATTTAAACTCCATTCCAGCTCTTCTCAACGTTCATAAAGTTTGTGAAGGCGCCAGATGCGGTGACGGAAGAATCTATTAATTCGTTCTTCAAGGCACTAGACTTCGTACAGAACGAGCTGAAGGATCGCGGCTCAAAGTTTCTGGATGGAAATCAGCCCGGATTCGCCGACTACATGATCTGGCCGTGGTTTGAGAGGCTCATTACCATCGATGATAAAAGAATTAAAATGGATGAAGAAAAATATAAACTGCTGGTAAGTGACTGCCAGACTAGTTAAATAAACTTCTGCTTTCATTAAAAACTGATGATAGATCTCCACAATCCTTAATGTTCTGGAAACAAATGCTATGAGAGGCTTAACGAATGTTTCAATTAAAATATAGAAAAATATAATCCTAATACAAAGGATCATATTGGTAAGTGGGAAAATGATCTTTGACTTCAAATTACTTAACGACACGCGCGAACGTTGTTTGTGGTTATTGGATCATTTCAATCTGGAGATGAGACCTCTCTACAATCCTTATTATTCTTGGTCTCGTATTTTAGAGTCTTATCGACAATATCGATTTCAATAAATAGATGTAGAAGAACAAGATAAGTCAAAAGATGCAGTACCTTTTCTTACCAAATTCAGCTGAATACTGAATTTTACTAGTAGTTATCATACCGCTTATGAATATGTAGGTAAATGGGTCACTATCATTATAATAGCGTGTTTTCTACTTTTGCAGTTGGCGTACATTAAGGATATGATGCAAGACCCCATCGTGAGCGAGTACCTGGTACCCAAAGAAGTTTTACAAAAGTTCCACAAAGCATATACTGTTGGAGACAAACCAAATTACGACCTACTTCTTGAAAAATAATCAGTTAGATTAGGGCTACGTAATTTCTATTATAACATTTTAAGTCACATGTATACATTTAAAATAGTCTCTCTTCATCATAATAATAAATTATTAGGTTATAAATATGTACTTAAATATAATTTTTATTTCATTTCAAGTTCCATTAATTAGTTCTATGCGAATTGATGTAACTTGGAAAAAACTTATAACACCCCTCTTTTTGTGTCGGCGGTTAAAAACCACAGTCCACCGAAAATCTCTCTAGAAAACACTTGATTAAGACGGTTCTGAGTCACAGTTTATTTACAAGTTATCAAAATACGTACATGTGTTGGTACATAGTTTATCTAAAGTTTATTCATGTGAGTAAGATACATTTTTTTTTTTAAAAGGTTGCTAGCAATTAGCAATGTGGGTAGAATTCACATTACTAGCAATCTTGTCAACCCCTCCAACTAAGCTAAATATGCTTGTATCTGGAGTGGGTTCACGTCAATAGTGTAGTGGGTGGGGATCGAACCTGCGACCTCTCGATCACAAGGCGGTCACCCTGACCATTAGGCTATTGCCGCTTTATTTATTAAAATATCTATCTATCATACTTAGATATTTAAATAATGTATGTATCTTACCCAAAGCAAGCCAAGTTCAAGTAACAGAACTGGCGAGCAGCACCGTGTGTAATATAACACGAACCATTTGGAGCCACTTTTGACCCCCTCATAGCTCAAAACCTATTTCACATAAACGTGTCAAATTACCTTAGGCTACAATATATTATCCTAAGTTATAAGAAGAAATTATATTTTATGTTGTTATAAATAACTTTCAGGACTGACCATTGAATTTGGCACCCATTTAGATCTCACTTCTTTTGTCGTTGAAGTCAACAACCAAGGCATATAATATGTCATAATTTTGAACTTGGCTCTCATTTTACATTTATGTTTTTGATGGGATCTATATATCCAGACACTAGCTGTCCCCCGCGACTTTGTTCGCGTGTTCAAGTTTTAACGGTTTTTCGTTTTTGCAACATTTTTCATTTATGCTCCGCTCCTATTGGTCGTAGCGTGATGTTATATAGCCTATAGCCTTCCTCAATAAACGGACAATCCAATACAAAAAGAATTTTTCAATTCGAACCAGTAGTTCCTGAGATTAGCGCGTTCAAACAAACAAACAAACAATCTCTTCAGCTTTATAATATTAGTATAGATAGATCCTATGGACTATGTTAAACTAAGCCCGTCTAAGGTACACAAGGCGAACTTTGATTTTAAAATCGTCGGGTATCGGAGACATGCGTCGCCTTGTGTACGAACGGGCTAATCAGGGCAGGATGATAAACTACCACATTGTTATCCAAGTACTGCATTTTGCGTAGCATAAAATAAATTTATTATGGAGGTTCCTCTAAAGTAGTTACCTATAATACGTAAAGCATTTATGAAAAAAAGTTACCTGATGGTAGGGAGGTACACATAATGTACTAAGTATAGATAACACATTAATCTAATCTGTTATCGATACCATAATTTGGAAGAACATTAATATGTTATATGTAATAGTATTGGGAGTCAGATTAGCTACACCTGCGTAAAAGTCCATTCCGTTAGAAACACTGGGCAATCAGCGGCATACTTCAGCAAAATGGCAACTGTAGATATTAGGAGAAACTATAACACAAAGCACCTGACTAAAGGTGAGTAGGAAATAATAGTATGTACATAAGATAAATAAAGCATTATTTTGATACCAGACATGACTTTCGCGAGGCAGTTGATAAGCCAGGTATCTGTCAACGTTTTATAGCTTATAAATTGTAAACCTTTGTCAAACAAGATGGTTTTCTCTTCGCTTTACCTTTTAAAGGTTTGATTAACATTTATATTTTTTTAATGCTTATTATGTAATTTTAGTAAAATGATATGAATTTAATGCCTAATGATAAAATACATGTGCCTGTTTTAATTGCAAACCGAAAGGTAGAGTGAAAGTGAGTAGGTACCTATGATATTTATAATCCGTCAAATGTTTACAAAACACCGCAGTCATTGTGCGACAAGTGGTTTTCCACGGGCTTCCCTAAACTGGTATTTGTAAATAGTATGGCAGGGATGTTTCTGGAGGCATCTATTGAAATAAATCTGTAGAAATTCGCCAACTGGGATTAGCGTCATAACGATCAGAGTTAGGGAATAATGCTAGTGATATAAGACACTAACATTATCCAAACATGGCATATCCATCTAAGACTTGGAAAAAATAAATAAGTAATAATATCGGCCTGCTATTGCTCCTCTGCTAGGCTTCTTTTAATAAAATAAATATTCCTATACCTACATGAAAATACTCAAACAC
This sequence comes from Diachrysia chrysitis, assembly GCA_932294365.1. Classification (NCBI taxonomy): domain Eukaryota; kingdom Metazoa; phylum Arthropoda; class Insecta; order Lepidoptera; family Noctuidae; genus Diachrysia; species Diachrysia chrysitis. The sequence goes on from OW028653.1 coordinate 8,240,442, forward strand.
AGCCAGCAATAAAACACTTTTGGATCAAACAAAATTTCCACTCAAGGGCTTTTGGAAATTGCGAGATGAATGGCTCTCGTTTACTTTGCTACCCGTGCATTTAATTAGATAACATCAAACGACGCTATGTATTCTAATATCACCTTATCGTAACAGAAATTCAATGTAGTTTTTTTTACACCAGGTGATCCCATTCCCCCTTACAATGGAAAATTGAGGGTCTACAACATGCGGTTCTGTCCGTTTGCTCAGCGCACCATCCTCGCACTGAACGCAAAGGGGATCGACTATGAAATCGTCAACATTGACCTCCACGATAAACCTGAATGGCTTGCATCTAAGAGTGCCTTCAGTAAGAACCTTTTTTTTCTCCACACTACTTACTACTTCTCTGCCCCGAGTTTTTTGCTCATCTTATTATTTTTTTAACAGCGAAAGTGCCAGCATTGGAAATAGCAGACGGTGTATCTATTTACGAGAGCCTAGTGACTGTTGAATTCTTAGACGATGTGTACCCACAGCGGCCACTTCTACCAAAAGATCCTTTGTTAAAAGCTAAAGACAAGATCCTCATTGAAGCTATGGGACCAGTAAGTGATGCCTTAGTTCGAGTTTGATTCTTTAAAGTAACTTCCTAATTCTTTTTCGATTATTTTTGTCTATGATACAATACTAATTTCATAATTTCAGATGCTCATCATGTTTATAAGAATAGTAAAGACACCAGAGGCAATGACTGACCAGATAGTTGAATCGTACTTCAAAGCATTAGACTTCATCCAGAACGAGCTAAAAGAGCGAGGCTCAATGTTTCTGGACGGAGATCAGCCCGGATACGCTGATTATATGATCTGGCCGTGGTTTGAGAGGCTCATTACCTTGGATGATGAAAGAATAAAGATGGACGGACAAAAATATGAGTTACTAGTGAGTGACTGGGTTATTTAACGTGCCAATACTGATCTCGATAATGACATTTCAATTTTCATCTAATTTTACAAACCTATAAAATAATTACTAGTGTGAGACTAATCTTAGAATAATTAGCCGTATTTACCTTTTTTCGTTATCACTGTAACACACATTTCCACATTCAGCCACACAAAAAGTTACAACTAAGTTTTTTTCATTTTCGCAGCTGGCGTACATTAAGAATATGTTGCAAGACCCCGTCGTGAAAGAATATCTACTACCTAAAGAAGTATTACAGGAATTCCATAGCGCATTTCTTCTCGGAACAAAACCGAAATACGATTTACTTGAAAAGTAGTGGACACCCCAAATCCACAAAAATATTCAGTCGTGTCCAAGTATTATCACGGTGCTTTTTAAATAATTTTATGTGTAAAGTTTTAACTACCCGTTACTATTAATTTAAATCACTAACATACCTACTGGCAAATTAGGTGTAACAGGTTTAAAGGGTAAAAGACGATTGTAATTGATATATTATATTATGAAGAAAAATTATAAATTAGACAATAAAATGTAATAAAATAAAATCGTAATTTGAGAAAACCATCTTAATCACGTCATCTTTGAAACAAAAAAAACACATCATAATCGGTCAATTCATTTAGCAGCTACGATACCACAGAGAGAGACACAGATAGGTACACAGAAAGACGCTTCAAACTTTGAACACCCCGCTTTTTCGTCAAGGTAAAGAGTTGGGTGTCACCGATTTAAATTAAAAAATAAATGTTTTCTATTAAAGCCCATCTCAAAAGTAACAAAAAATGTTGTTTGAGATTTGTAATAAAATATATTTTAACTTTTAATTGTTGTTAATAAACAATGAACTTGTTTAAATTTAAGTTAATTGGTTAATTAATAAATTTTCGTTTGGGAATACCGTAAAATTTTATTTCTTCAATTGCCAGTACTTAGTTTCTGGCCAGTACTCAGATTCTGCACTATCCGAGCTTCCAATCCAACTATAAAAAGTACTCTGTGCTACTTCTCTAGTCATTCTGTGGTCTTGCTTGTGATCTGTCAAAAGTGAAAAAGTCGCTATCGGCAAGAAATATTATCCGTCCTCGGCCGGTAACTTGGTATTTGGTACAACATTATTATCTTGTCGAGCGCACGAACTGGCTGGTTGGCGTGTCAAGGCAATAGCAAATAATATTCGAAAACGAATACTTCGTCCGTTTAATTTCTTAAAACCGAGAATGTCTGAAAAACATTTGCAAACCGGTAAGTTTTAATTTAGCCAAATAATTTATTTTAATCTTGTTGGAATCTTTTTAACCTCATTTTGTTTTTATTAGGCGATGGCTTACCTCCGTACAGCGGCAACCTGCGTTTGTTTGCTATGAGATTCTGCCCTTATGCCGAGCGAACTGTTCTTGTGTTGAATGCTAAGAATCTTAAGTACGATATAGTTTTCGTCAATTTGGATCACAAACCAGAATGGGTTTTCGACTTCAGTCCGAAAGGTAAGCTCGATAACAAATTATTTGCATAACTTAATTACGTTGATAGTCTTGTCTAAAACTAAGAGTATAAACGCATGAATAAGTAAAAAAGCTACCTACATTAATTATTTCATTGTGACTGTTCACTTTGTTGCTTTTATTATTATATTAATAATTTTATGAATATGATGAGAACATAAGTAGTTAAGGACAACTATTATTTTATATGTAATAGAATGTGTGAACAGGAACACATTTAAGCCTGTGATTCGTCATCTGGCGCGCTGAGTCAGCGTGAACCGTATCTCCGGTCTGATTTACGAAGACAACCGAGGTGTGCCGAATAAAAAAAATAATTATATCTTTTCTTAATTAGGCACTGTACCTGCTCTGGAATATGAACAGGGTAAAGGTATATTTGACAGCAACATCATAAACTTTTATCTGGATGAGAAATACCCAGAGCCAGCCCTGCAAGCTTCAGATCCTTTACGCAGGGCTCAAGATAAAATTATTGTAGAGTTATTTGCTCCGGTAAGTATTAAATTTTACAACATAATTATAGGATTCTTACACATAGGATTCATAAATTATTGCCTACATACTTGTAAAGTGATTAGAATATTCTAATATACAATTAGTGATTCATATCAAGTGATGTTTTGAATGTCACAAACAGTTGAATTTAGTCACAAATTGTTTTAACTAAACTAACTATCAGTAAATTAATATATGTGCTACATTAGTAAATGTTCATTATAACAGGTCCAATCAGCATTCTACACTGCTGCTTACAATGCCCAAGATCTGCAGCCTAAAATGGTAGAGAATTTCCACAAGGGTCTTGAGAACCTGCAGAAAGAGCTTGTGTCTCGCGGCACCAAGTACTTACATGGTGACACCCCTGGATTAGTGGACTACACTCTGTTCCCCTTCCTGGAGCGTTTTGAGGCCTTGCCTCTTATTGGGAAACCAGAATTTGCTTTGGATAAAGCAAAATATGAGGCTTTGGTTAGTACCATTTATTTTAACATACTTCATTTATGCATACTTTTACTTTATGATCATTGTTTCCTGTTTAGACATAGACATAGACATTTATTTGTGACCATAGGTAAAAAAACAAGATGACAACATTATTTTTAGTAGGTAACACTATGTTCTGCCATACAGCTGGCGTACAAATAATCCAAAGTATTAATTAAATTTGGAGTATATACACATGGATACATGATTATTAACACAATACACTGAACACATTATTATTATTATCATTTAAACTTACGTAATTAATTATGAGACATTGTAATTTTTTACACTAATACATATTATTTTATATTATTATCATTTAGAAAACTGACAACAGAATAATATGCTTTTTCAATGAGAAAATTTAACAATTTATTTTTAAAACTATTAATTGAGTCTGTAAGTCTTATATGTTTTGGTAGTTTATTATATATCTTAGGAGCCATTACTAATATACTTTTATGACACACTGCAGTTTTAGTTGCAACTAATTTAAGTGTACCAGCTCTACGTAAACTTGCAACTTGTGAAAACTTATCTATATTGCGCCGAACAAACATGACTGATTCATAAATATACATAGAAGGCATCGTTAGTACTCTTAATTTTTTAAAATACGGTACACAGCTATCAGTTCTACGCAAACTACAAATTGCTCTTATACATCTTTTTTGTGCTATAAAAACCTTTTCCTTCCCAGGTGCATTGCCCCAAAATATTATTCCATACCTTAACGTTGCAGAAACAAGTCCATGATATGCTGTCATGAGAGCAGCTTGATTTATTATTTTTCTTAGCATATATAAGTTATAAGAATATTGATGTAATTTACTGCATACTTTGTCAATCTGTTCATTCCATTTCAGTGTAGAGTCTATGTGAAGTCCAAGAAACTTGGTTGAGCTAGTATCATTAACTTTTGTACCTTTATAATTGATGTTCAAATTTAAATTTAAACTTCTATCTTTCCTTTGTCGAAATTTTATAGTCTTTGTTTTATCTAAATTTATTTTTAGGTTATTTGCTGTTAACCACTCAATTACAGAGATAATATTTTGATTTATATCAGTTTCAAGAGTATTACTGTTTTCCCCATTAAAAACCAAAGTGCTATCATCAGCAAACATTATCATTGGATATGTCGCAGATGACGGAAAATCATTTATATATATAATGAATAATAGAGGCCCAAGGACGCTACCTTGAGGAACTCCATACACGGTAGTTCTTTGATTCGATTTAAAAGGAATATCTGTTTTATTGATTATTCTGTTAATTATGGTTATTTGTTTTCTGTTGCTAAGATATGACTCAATTAGTTTGGCTATGTTACCTCGAATGCCGTAATTGTGAAGCTTGTGTAATAAGATTTTATGATCTACACAATCGAATGCTTTTGACATATCCATGAAAAGTCCCATTACTGATATTCCTCTATCAATTTTGTTCATGACCATACTCAAAAACTCATAGATTGCTATATCTATGGATTTATTCTTTCTGAAACCTTTTTGGTTGTCAACGAATAAATTATTAATTTCAAAATAAGTGTTTAGATTATTATAAATAACTTTCTCAAAAATTTTTGAAAAGATAGGAACTAATTATTGCAAATCTGATACCAATGTTTTAATATAATAATTATGATTTAAATTCTTAATTTTTTTTCAAAGATAGCACCTGATTTTATTTGTCTAGATCAATTTTATTTATATTTTATTCATCTTTTGACTATCTAAAATGTCAGTTTTCATCTTCAAATTATAATATAATCTCATAATTAATAACACCCAAATATTGTCAATAAATGTAATTATTAATCTTTTTTTATTAGGTGAACTACATGGATGCTATGAAGACTGTCCCAGCTGTCAAGTCTTACTACCTGGCTGCAGAGACACACGCCAAGTTCATTGAGTCCCGCAACAAAGGAGATGCTAACTACAACATGTTGGACAGCAGTGAGGTCTGCTGCATGCGACCAAGGAAGAAGAAGGAATAAGCAAACTGTTATTTAACAAACCAGTAATATTGATATTTATTATTGTCATGATATTATGCAAGTGTAGTACATTTATTTTTCCTTTGCTTTATTAAAGTACAAGTTTTTGTATATAATGTTTTCTTTATCAGTTATCCTTATCAATATGGTTTTGGTTTGTGGGGTTTTTAACAAACTAACCACACACTGATAGTATATAGGTAATTAAATGTTTTTCGACTTATCATTCTGAATATTCATAATTTGATAATTTCATATTAGGAACATTTCATAATATATTATCTATTTAGCATGAAGTTGTGAAATCATATTATTATTGTTATCACCTTGTGATTTTTTTAAGATTTTCTACTTATATAATATAGGTCATTTTAAATAAGCTTTAAATAATTGCAACCTTTAATACTATTTCTTTTTCGTTTATGGCAAAATCTTATTCGTTTATGGTTATTGTCGAGAAACAACTCAAGTGGCCTTATTATTAAAGTCGCGATGGACCTTAACAACGGATTAGCAGATTTTAATTTTAAATTCTCCATAGAAAAATTGAATATAGAATCTGCTAAGCCATCGCTAATCACGAGATTTTTATTAATAAGGCCAAAGTAGTTTACCTCCATACTCGGATTTAAAATGAGTTAAGAGTAAGAAAAGAATCACTGAGCTATTAGTCATTTTGTAGACTTACAATAAGGCAGGGAATGTTACATAAGAAACAAAGTCTTGATCGTAGGTTTTAAAAAAAAAGTTACCCCGGCGACACAAGGTTTAGGACAAGTTTAAAACCTTTTTTTCTAACGCAAATATTTGTGCGCCTTCTATTCTTCTATTGCAGTATATTTAGCACCTGCTTATGGTAAATACCTGTTTCATAAATAAAATTCTGACTGATTCAACAAAGAAAGATATTGACGCCGTCCGTTTTCATATTGTTCAAAAATTAAAACCTATCTAAATAAATAACTGTAAAATTGGTCAATCAATACCTAGTCACTTTACACGCATCACCCGTCGCAGCGGAACGACCTCATGATTTACGGTCCTGTGAGCTTAATTGCTATTTCCAGTTGACAACCCAAGCGATGTTCAGTGCCTAAAAATATCGGTAAAAACTCAAATTTATTAGGTTAACTTCGGTGATTATGTATAGAATGCTTAGTTGACAACCGCTATAGCAAATAAGCCCGCTGATCAAGTCCGTTCGACACAACTTCAGCAAGCCTTCAGCTTTACAGCGTCACTAACACAAATTTAATGAGGTATTATCAAATGTAGGGGTACCTACAATATACACCATACCACAAAAAAGGGAACTGCTACCTATAACATGACGTGCTTAACACATTTTTTATTTAAGTATGCATAATTTGGAATTGTAATCCGCAATAATAATGTAGGTACCTAGGTAACAATAATATAATAATTCCGAAACAAAATCTAGGTTTTTCACCCAGTAAAAAATCAATCACCCATAACCGTAGTAATCACCAGAAATAGAAATCAAGTGCCAGCGCGGTCAAATAGGCACATCTCTGTTTTGTTTACATACTTACTTAGTCTAGTCGACTCAGACTAGGATTTGGCTGTGATTGTAGTGACAAACAATGTGTACAATGACAAGCAAAAAATATAATTGACCTTTAAAATCAGCCTTGTCAATGTTATTTTTTCCACCCACGCCTTTCATTAGTCACATGCACAATCACCCATTTATACCTGAAATAGATTTAAATCGATAAAACATAAACTTATAAATTAATATCTTTTGCCTGCGGTTCCACTCGCGTAGATGCCAGTTATCGCCGCAATGTCCTTTCTTAGGGTTCAAACTAACAACAATAATAAATTTTATCAAAATCGGTTGTGTGGTTCAGCCGTAAAAGCGTAACGAACGGACAGATTTTATGGATACGGAAGTATGGATTCTGTCGTACCTACTACTAAGGTTTCTCCAGGCTTTCCTTACACAACCGTTAAAAATGTCGATAAGGTAAGAGGATTATCGTGAGGATTAAGTAGGACATTTACTAAGGATTTGATTGGAAAATAACAGGCAATATTATAAAATAAAATTTATATATTTCATAATTTTTATGTTAACACAACCTCCAATTATGTTTGTGTGCCAATCACTGATGTGTTCATACAAAGCACTTTGTTACTAATCTCATCGACTAAGAACTTGCTAATGTTAACATACAACATATATCTACCTAGAGGCGGGACTAGACATTGGGAAATAATGGTGCGAAATTACGAATATTCGGTGCGCTAAGGTATATGCTTCGCGGTCAAGTATTCAATTTTTTTGTTTTTATTTAGGCACACACGGCAAACTTGTTAGGTTTGCAGGCCACACTAGCATTTTCATTACATATTATATTCCGCTTACATAAACTGAATATTATATGTAATAAGATAGTATAATATGTTTTATAACATAATATAATATGTTAGTGTGGCCTGCAAACCTATCTAGTTTGCCATGTTTACTTGCAAGTTGGCTATGCTACACAGACGAGTACTACCATCACTATACACGCGCAATTAACAATTTAGCCGCATTGATCCCAATGTTTGTCCACAGCTTACCGTAACACAGTAAGTAACACTTACGCTTGAGATTCAACCATTTAACGAGTATGTAACATACGCGAGGACTAACCCTATAAAGTGACTATAATAAATAGATTTCAAGTATTATTTTTGATTTTATGTACACGACATAATAGCGTAAATATATAATTCGAGTATAATATTATTTAATGCGCCGTTTATTTATCTTATATGTTCGTGGTTGGATTATATTTGATACTATAAATAATTTCACTAAGCTGGCTTAGTTTTAAAAAATGTGGCCAGGGAGTATTTCATAATAAATATATGCATAGATAAAGCTCACAACTATGTAACCAACTATACAGAATAACGCTTTCCTATGCAACGACATTAATTATCGTATTTTGTATCTTTTTTGCAACAAGAATGTCTATTTATTTCTTTTTTTTTTCTTTTAAGTATTAAATTTTATCCAGAAAGCACCTAATTTAGTTTTTTTTTAAATACCGTTTTTACATGTTCAATTTCATAAATAGTAGAACAGATTCAATGATTATTTTCACCCAAAAAATTTGTTATACAAAACGATTGAAATACGTGTAAATTTTACGTCTTTTTAATTTAATATATAATATATATATTTTGCACCAAGACGAGATTATATAAGAGAGTATTTAATTTGCACTGGCACCCGGGAGGCACAAAATATTTTATATATATTATAAGTAAGTACATCATTAGTTCATTTAAATAAAAAATATTTAAAGAAAATGTCATAACGAGTTGTATATTGCACTAATTTGTACTATCCTAAACTAAATCAATGGGGCAAATACCGCGATGATCGCTAGTGTAGCGAGCTAAGCTTCTGGCTTGTGATTGGTGGTCATTTACGGATAGACTTTGCGACACTGGCGACTCTAGAGGAATTTTGAATCGCAGTAGGCCCCAGAACTAACATAATAATTAAGTACTTGTTTTAAGAGTTCTAAATAAACGTGCTTTTAATTTTAAATCCAACAATTTGGGGTTTATCTTGTTCATCCAAAATTAAAAGATAGCAACAAAATATTTTGTATATAATAACTATTATTGAAAGCTGATATTATTAAGCAATGAGTAGCACGCTTAAATATTACTCTTGAATAAATTATTTAACAATTTTAAAGTAAAGTTAATATCATTAGGAATGTATAATTTCGATCATTATTTGACTTAGTTATCTTCGCATATAGCAGTAAATGTGTAAAAAAAAAGTATTCCAGAGAGTTATTAATTGTCATGCATTTGTGAAATCTTTAGTTAAATAAAAATTTACCAAAATCACTTTGTTTCTTAAGGTTTGTGAAAGGTAAAAATTCTTATTAACTGGTAACATTTTAGTACAAGAAAAAACACCTAATAAAAATTTGGCATTGAATATTCGGGTTTTATTTCTAGTTTACTGTATCATGTGTTTCTTTATAATAATTATAATAAGCATAGGTATGCTTATTTTAAAATTTTAAATTAAAAGTTGTCTCAAACGCTACGTAATATTAAAAAACACCGATCTAACTTGTGCTGTCCACTCTAATTGTTCTGTGCTGTACATTGCTCACACTGCTTGCAAATATTAATTTTGTACTAGTCAGAGAAATATTAGTTTTTATCTAACATTGGTCTTCTGTGATTCACATAATGTAATATAACATTCTTTTAACAAAATGCTAGCAACGAATGAGGAAGACGTATGTAAATTCTTCAAGTAATTGCTTTTTTATATTAAAACAAAACATGGTCGGACTACAAGTTCGTATAATCGTTTGACGTAACGATTATGCCTCACAAAAACGTATTCCATATACATATACGACATTTTAACAATAAATGAGGAGACTCAGTTTAGTCTTTCGATTCTAATTAACGTTTTTGACGTTTTTCACCCCTAATTTCTGTTAATATAATATAGTATAGTATTTGGATGACAGTTAATTTGACCAAGTACTGTTCTCAAACTACATGAACGTTAAGTTTTCTTCTTGAATATGTTTTGCAAGTTCATATTGCTTTTTGATTGCTGGAACATCTGTGTGACCCTCCTACCGACTTCCTGAGCCGCTTGCAGGTTGGTGTTGGGGCGGGGAGGGGGCTCCCTGGTGACGTCATTACTGGAGGCCGGGCCCGCTACGTTGTGTATAAGGGCTTCTATCGCAGCCTTGTATTGGGATAACGGCGGTGATTGCACGGCTTCTTCCAGTTTTCTGTTTGGGAAACATTTTTATATGTAAACCAAACTGTCGGAATCTTAATGTCTTGTGAATTTAGAATTCTTCCGAATCCAAGGGGAATAAACTTTTCACAAAAATATTGTAGGAGCAAACATTAGTTAACTAGGTAAAACTATATAGTACATAAAGCAGGTGGACTTAATGCCGTAAGGCATTATCTAGTAGTCAAAAATTTTAACAGCAATCCAAAAAGAAGGCAGTTCTATTCTCGACTGTAGTATGTACGTTTATTTTATAAAGCATATTGTATGTTCTACGCTATGTCTGGGGACATTTTCTTACCTAAGTGCGGGTAGTAGCGCGGGATGGTGTCGGCAGTGGTGTACAGCTAGCTGCAGGCCGGGTGTCAGCGCCGCCAGGCCCTCACGAGACACGCATGCCCGGGATAGTGTGCATAGTAGGGAAACCGCTTGAAAACATACTTAAAATTATGTAACTTTCTTGAAGTATATATGTAATTAATATGTACAGGCTGATAGGCAGTAATTTGTATTTAAGAAACAACTTATTGCTCCAGGACGATATCGATTCCTTTCCTCGTGAACAGACTTATGTTAATCCGGGGGTATATCACAATTACCATGATCTTACCTTTCTTGAAAACGAGAGCTTTTTTTGGAAGAGATTTACGCAGTTAACCTGAGCGCAGGCTTTGACTGCTTTACCGGACTTTCGGCGAGAACCTTAAGGGTCTCCAGCCAGAGCAATAGAAAAACTAACTACGTCAGCAACGTTCACTAAGGGCACCCCCTGTGGGGTTCGGACCTGGAATTAGTGCGTTGCTAACAATCTTAATAAGGCAAAAACAGCAAGGGAGGACTGGACCTAAGTTTTTATTATTTAAGGACATATTTTTATTTCTAGTTTGGACGGCTCGGGCCAGCTTGATCTAGAGACGGGAGGGTTACATAGAGCCCGAGAGCTGCCGCAGTCCTAGCAGAGCCGCGTTGAAAATGTCATCTCGGTCGGGTGAACCGGGAGTATGTAGTCATTTCCTTACCTTTCTCGGAGACGGCGTGGTTATCAACGGTGGGTAGCACCAACAGCGCGAGTGCCTCGGCGGTCCTGGCGGCCTCGCGCGGCGAGAGCGCCGCCGTCAGCATGTCATCCACTGGCGGCCAGCACTGCGCCTCGCACGCCAGCCCACGGATCAGGCACGACCGGGTCACGCTACCCCAGGAGGATATTGCTTCTTCACGGACAGAGCTATGTAAAAAAAAAATCTATATCCGCGGAAATTTGGTCTACATGTGGTACGTAGCAATTTCGCCTGGTCCGAATTCCCAGGAAGACCCGGTTAAAAAGAGTATTCTGTTTCCATGACTCTAAGTCAAATGATTGATTCGAACACAGCGTGTTTTTTGTACTTAACAACCATTAACAATTTACTGATAATATCAGTTAAATGTATAAAAAGAATATTTCTAAAGCATACAAAATACCTATTCTATTTAATCATATACATGTATATTTTCCAACTTACGCATCCTCATCGTGTAGCAGAGCCATCACCGCGGGCAGCATTTGTCTCTCAATACACTTCTCACTGAGCTCCGTCGCGTTCGACAGCTCCGTTATAAGGTTAGCGATGTACATCCGAATTGTACTGCCGCTAGGACTCTCGCAACTGCTTGCCGCGACTGTTAAAGAATTTTTTTTTTCAAGAAAATTATAACACTGGAAAATTACATAAATTCTGCCAAACTGCAGAACAATTTGTTGGCAGTAGTTCTCGCTATCAGTAGCAATAACAAATTCTGATGTGTTATACTTTTATACAATTAATAGCTTACTTAAGGTAAATTTTCAATCTATTAAAACAAACTGATAAAATACATATAGGTAATTCGATAATTATACATTCGTGCAATAGCAGTTATGGATATAATGAGAGGTAATGATTTTTTTGACTCAGTTTAAGTTGATTTTTCGATTTAACATTTGTTATCAATTTTTGAGGTAGTTCATTCACTAATTTTGGTACAATATGTCTTCTCGTCCGCTTGCCAAAGTAGTTTGTCACTCTCGGTACAAGTTATTTCTTTTTAGATAATATACCTTAGAACATCGGATATAAATACTATATTGCATAGTTATCAGCAAATAGCTGGATATTTTTACTTGATTAAATGTAAATCGACTTTTAAGTCTATGGTAGTTTAAAAAAGTAGGCTACCCACACGTTATGTTTATTATTTGAGTCCCATGTTTGATATCCATTTAATAACGCGTACATAGGTCGACGGGCAGCGAATTGGACCTTTTGACATTAAGTCCGCGTAAGTTCACTGTCATGCATAAAGCATTAAATGATTTTATTTATTTATTATTAAATAAAAATAAACAAGTAATTTAGTAACTTGGTAACTTTGATTACATCTAGTAAATATGCTGTCATGAATCAGCACGTATTACGACCTCATAAAGCCAAGTACTAACCGTTTTGCACGGCAATTAAAAAGAACAATAAAGCCATTACGTCATAAAATGCAAGTATGGCGATAACTCTCAATTACATTCACACTTTCACAGTTTGCAAATAATCCACATAAGTAAAAATCAGTTAAAGTACGTTCGGCCGGCGCACCTCCCGGGCAGGCGAATAGCAGCAGGTTGCCGCTAGCTTAACTAACGCACCGCAATGTTTAGGTAAATATCGCGTTAAGCAACAAGCGCTTATACCTACGAACTGAATTGATCTTTGTTGCGTTGCAGCTAGAGTCGGTATTTATATTTTCTTTGCGCGAAGTGAGGCTTCTGAACGTAGTATTATTAATTATTCTGTGGCTACAGTTCAGCCTAGATCATCAAAATAAAAACCCGCCAAGTACTAGTCGGACTCGCGCATGAAGAGTACCGTACCAACCTACAATATTTAAGCCGCTAAAACCGAGCAAAAAAAAAAACTTAAAAAAAAATAATCTTATACATGGACCCCCTTTACTTTTTTTATTTATTATTTGTTGTTAAAGCGGCAACAGAAATACACTAAGTGAAAAATTGTAGATGACTGCCTATTACGGTTCATGAGATAAAGCCTACTGACAGACAGACGGACGGGCAGCGGAGGCTTACTAATAGGGTCCCGCTGGCACCATTTGGTACGAAACCCTAAAAATAAATAATATAGATACATCTTTTTAACCTGTATAAATTGGTTTTACTTACATTCTCTTAAATGTTGTAAATAAAAATCTAGCGAGTCTTGTGTGTGTTCCGCGACCCACTTAAGTGGCACAGAGAATATTTTCACTGGAAGTCCTCGTATGCTGCTGTACATTATCCACCTAATATAACAGAAAAACTGGTATTGAGTACAAATTAAAAGAAAGTAGTTTATTCATTTTAACACATACTAATGTTAAAGCAATACAAATAAAATTAAAGTTAAAGCAATTAGTGAATAAATTGTGCCTTTAAAAATATAAATGCAACAAAAAGAGCACTTTGAAGTATGCACTCGAGTGCAGATAACTAGTAGATAGGTAGTTGCTATGTGATAATTCATAGATGTTATCTATCAAGCATAATCTTGACATGATATTATAAGTACGTCATTTTGGACGTAAATATGTCTTTTTGCTTTTTAATCGACTTCAAAAAGTTCTCAATCCGACGGTACCTTTTTTTATTTTTACGCGATATCTTGGAAAAATATGGATAGATTTTAAAAAATATTTTTTGTCATTGACAGGGTATGACTCAGAGCTGGTTCCATATAAATTATATTAAAGTCGGTTCCTTTTTACATTTACCTATGTGTAATCAATTATAACGCTAAAATATCTCAATAAATAAACAATTGTTTTGTTGTAAGTAATTACTTGTTCTTTCCTTACTTTTGTAAAAATTCTCCATGCTGTATCTTATCTTCGAGTGACGGCAATATAACGACTAAATAAATCCCAACAATGATAGTACTTTCCACATTCACAGAATGCAGTTTCTCCATTTTATGCTCTAATTCAGTTATTATGTCGGTAAATATAGGTTTTAATATGTATAATGTAAAGGTAGCGCCGTAATTCTCAACATAACTGTTTATCAGTGATATAAGAAGTTCGTATATTGCTGCGTGGTTTAAAACTTTGCCGTTTGTTGCCACTTCTAGAATTTGTTTAACTCTGAAAAGAAATATTATTATAATAACCCGATGATAGACAATTTTCTAAAGATTTTTTTAATAACCTTAATTATAATAATTGTAATTTTTCATACATTAATAGTGTTATCATTACGTTATTATAGAAGCCTTTAAAGGGTCAAATTTGGGCGATACGTAGATTCACGCCATTAAAAATTATTTGGTTGTGCTATAGAGTAAATTAAATACTTACGTGCTTATAAACCAACTTAACTCCGACCATCTGACATCAGGTTTCTCCTTAATTAAATTATTCATTGTCACTAACAATATCTTCGCGTCGACATTCGTTTCGACATAACACTGCAGATCTATAAAATACTCTTGTTCCTCCAAGGGCACCTCTTGTAAATTAATAGTTTGCATATCACAGTGGTTGTGGGTTACTTCCCTAATTATTTGTACATTAACTACGTAGGCCAGTTTTGCTAACACTAACACTCGCATAACATCTAAATACAACAGCACAGTCTTCCATTCGTTTTCTTCACTCGCTTTGGTCAAATTGGACATTATACGACTGCATAAGTCCGTTGAGAATTTTCCTGGAACAAAAATATGTTATTTTAAAACATGAAGATATTGTGTTTGAAGTACTGATGTGGACTATTCTATATATACATACACAAAAGAAAAAACAAAATAAACTAATCTATTTAAAACATAAACTCAAAATATGGCATCAAAAAATTCGTCCACATCGCTGACCACTGGGAGTGTGCCCAAAAGGCTGGCGGCAATGCCATGTTGTATGGAAATGCTTATCCTTTGTCCAAAGTAAAAGCCAAAGGGTCGCGTGAAGTGTCAGGCGTCTGGCTAGATCTTTAAAAAGCTATATAGTTAAGTTTCTATGTGGACTATTTAAATTAAATAAAGTATAATTTACCTGCAATCAATGCACTTCTCGCCAGCACCGGAACAAATATATTAACAGTATCTTTCACACATTTATCTACTGGGTCCTTTAAAAAGTTGAACATGAGACTTTCGAGCTGGTTGTACTTATGTTCAGCTACGGGACAGATGAGACACGCGGACTTGAGTCCTAAGGTTCGAATTTCGAGTTCGTTCGATTCGCACATGAGGACCACCAAACTGAGTAGTAAGGATGTGCATAGCTCTATGGGCACGTACGGTGCGACGGCCATACACACTTGACTGGCCAACACTCGACGCTCGGTTGATCGAGATGCCATTAACTCTGCTATCGATGATAACACTTCGCCACTGCCGCCCCATTTCACAACCAAGCAGGTCGCTGAAAAAAAAAACCTAACATTTATTTACTGACTTTTTGATTTTACACAAAAAGGAATAGAAACAATACAACAAAATTAATTATGTATAGTAAGGGAAAGTGGTTCTTATTGCACACGATTTATAGAGATCGCAAAACTAGTCGCCTCCGCACCGTCTGTTTGGCCGCGGGACGTGTTGCGCGAAAGGTCGAAGGCCCTGCGAGTCATTATTGAACCAGATGTAGCTAATGTACTGCAGCTATTAGCTAGCGTAGCAGCACCGCATCGCCCGCCGGCAGCAGCGCCGCCGTGCCCGCCACCAGCGTGTGCGGCACATGCGGCGTGGCGTGTTACCTTCGCAGATGGCGCGCGCGTCGGCGCGGTCGGGGCGCTTGACGAGCGTGAGCAGCGCGTGCAGCGCGCGCGCGCGGCGCTCGCCCGCCGGCAGCAGCGCCGCCGTGCCCGCCACCAGCGTGTGCGGCACATGCGGCGTGGCGTGTTACCTTCGCAGATGGCGCGCGCGTCGGCGCGGTCGGGGCGCTTGACGAGCGTGAGCAGCGCGTGCAGCGCACGCGCGCGGCGCTCGCCCGCCGGCAGCAGCGCCGCCGTGCCCGCCACCAGCGTGTGCGGCACATGCGGCGTGGCGTGTTACCTTCGCAGATGGCGCGCGCGTCGGCGCGGTCGGGGCGCTTGACGAGCGTGAGCAGCGCGTGCAGCGCACGCGCGCGGCGCTCGCCCGCCGGCAGCAGCGCCGCCGTGCCCGCCACCAGCGTGTGCGGCACATGCGGCGTGGCGTGTTACCTTCGCAGATGGCGCGCGCGTCGGCGCGGTCGGGGCGCTTGACGAGCGTGAGCAGCGCGTGCAGCGCGCGCGCGCGGCGCTCGCCCGCCGGCAGCAGCGCCGCCGTGCCCGCCACCAGCGTGTGCGGCACATGCGGCGTGGCGTGTTACCTTCGCAGATGGCGCGCGCGTCGGCGCGGTCGGGGCGCTTGACGAGCGTGAGCAGCGCGTGCAGCGCACGCGCGCGGCGCTCGCCCGCCGGCAGCAGCGCCGCCGTGCCCGCCACCAGCGTGTGCGGCACATGCGGCGTGGCGTGTTACCTTCGCAGATGGCGCGCGCGTCGGCGCGGTCGGGGCGCTTGACGAGCGTGAGCAGCGCGTGCAGCGCGCGCGCGCGGCGCTCGCCCGCCGGCAGCAGCGCCGCCGTGCCCGCCACCAGCGCCACCGCCTCGCCGCGCCGCGCCACCAGCGTGTGCGGCAGGATCTGCGCAACACGCGACACGGTACACATCATACTCAAACTTCATGCGTCAGTATGGCGGTGGCACCTTGATCCGCACTCACACTGCCACTACAAATGTTTACTGCGCAGCGACTCGCCTCGTATTTACAGTTGCCATTAAGTTTGTTCCATAATGGGTTGCCCTCAATTTCTCTGGCCTTAACGGACAAATCGGCGAGAATAAATATAAAAAAAAAACACAGTACAGTGGAACATAGGAACTCCTCCTTTTCGAAAGTCGGTTAAAAAGTAGCAGTACCTTGGTTAAATGGAAATATATATGTGTATTTAGTAACTTAACCAAAATGTTTAAAAAACAAGGTTGGTCGCTCACCCTCGGCAGCGTATCAGCAACGAGCGTGAGTAGTCCAGGCAGAGTGATGGGCTTGTCGTTGCTCACTAGCTCCGCAAGGAGATCGTTAGCGAGAGGTTCGTTGACGTTCAGCGTCTCGCAGCACCAGTTCAGTATGGAAACCTTGAGGTTGTTTGGTATCCCACTGGAAATGTTACATATAATAAGATGCATGCCACTATAGTTAAATCTGCATCGACATCAACTTCATGAATTAATAAAAATGCTATAAAAACCCCTTTAGGCAGCAAATTACATGAGTATCAAATTGTGATATAACAAATATTTTGTTGCAAAGCATTTTAAAATGGGCATGCATAGAGACCGTGTGATAAGAGAATCTTCATAATGGAAGCCTGCAGATGGAGGGCACCACCAAGACCGGTCCAAGAAGAGGTGGTGGAACGACTTGGACGTATACCGCAAGGGCAGCTTCGAAGTGGCGCAGATAAGGATTTATGAAGGGATTTGAGAAAGGCCTTTGTCCAGCAGTGGGACATTATCGGCCAGTATTGATAATTAATCAAACTAAAAACCCAAAATGCCTCAGAGTGTTACTGAACACTATTCTCAGTCTCGGAACGCACAAAGATAGTAATTGTATAATAACTTTCGTGAGGAGTATTCATAATTATTTAAAACAAAACGGTTTACTCACGTATATTTTCGGGATCGCTCGACTAGTTTCAGACTCAATAGGAGTCCCTTATCATGAGCTGACGCGGATATACGTGAGTAAACCGCTTTGTTGTGAATAATTAAGATAGTAATTACGGGGTAAGTACTAAGAAGTGACAGTTACTTTGGAATCGCCACAATAGGTAACTTAAAAAATAAATATAATTGGTCTACAAATATTATAACAGCACAAAAGAGTCTTACCTATCAATCCACATCTCCTTGCTGTTCGTTTCTATAGTATTATAGTCGTAGTGCAGTCGAGTCCATTCGCCTGCATCATTGATGCTGAGCGTGTCATCTAATGTAGTGACACTGCCGCGCCGCAGTGGGGATCCGCGAGCGCTACCCTCGCCCACCGCACCCGCCTCGAAGGAACTTATGTTGGAGCCTTTTCTAGTACTGTGAAGACATAAAACCTAATGAATGGGGTCTACCGCTAGTAATTTCGCCGCCAGAGGCGCTAGTCGCGCGTAATGTCTCCGAAATTTCAAGTTCCATAGTTTGTTGGTAGGAATCGCGGGTTTATTGAATAATACTCTAAACCACCTTAATGTTGTGCATATTATTTAATAATCTGATGATTATGGCAAATATGAATTCGAATAAATTAATGCCAGTGCTTTAAAAGCCGAATTACGAAAAAGAGGTGCAAAATTAAGAGGTTTGAAAGAACAGCAAATTCAGAGGTTAGTTTGTTTATTGTTTACCAACTAATAATAATAATAATAATAATAATATCTTGGGACATCTCACACACGGTCATCTGATCCCAAACTAGGCAGAGCCTGTGCTATGGCAACCAGACAACTGATAAACATACTTATATATTTCTAAATACATACATATTATAGATAAATTACACCCAGACACAGAACAAATGATCGTGCTCATCACACAAAGATTCGTCCTGGGTGGGAATCGAACCCACGACCTCCGGTTTAGCAGTCAGGGTCACTAACCACTAGATCAACAGGCCCGTCGTATATTTTGTCAAAAGTAAGCTTATAATAAATATGATTCAAGTTTACACTTTGATTTTGCGCCCGGACCTAATAACAAACTAAGATAGCTATACTTCACGACCGAGTATGAACTGTTGGCACTAGTATGAACATGTAACATCCTAAAATTAGGGTCAAAACAGAACGCACCGTTTTCTCAATAAAACTATCCCAAAACCAAATATTGCGCACCCTCTATGTTTACTCTAAGCGCGCACCTAATCCTAAAATCCAATTACTGACTTTTGAATAGTCAACGTTATATGTAAAAAAATTGAAAGCAGTTACACAAATATCTTAAAACCTTTTGAAATTAAATATTTGTATAATATACTTACATAGCACTATTTTTTTCACTATCAATTATCTCAAACTGTTCTGGGGTTGCACTGTGAGTGGAATTGCCACTGCCATAGTGATTTTCAGCTGCAGTACAAGTTATCGGCTTTGCTTCCAAACTTTGTTCTACCCTCTGAACAGATAACAGTTTATCTTCAGGTATATTGAGGTCCATCGCTTTGTTCTCAGAGGCAGGACTGGTGAGGGAATTCAGACTGACTATGGCAGCATCATATAATTTTTGGAAGTTCAGTTTTTCAGTCTCTAATGCTATGACTTTTTGCTTCAATAAATCTATTTCTTCAGCTTGGATGAGAAGCTGTAAAGAATAAAACATTATAATTAATATAAAAGTAATTTCAAGTGCAAAATAGTATTGAAATAAAACTACTTTTTAAACGGATTCTATAGCAGTTTATTCAGATTTCAGATCCTGACTTTAAATAAATCGCAGGTAAAGTAGTTTTTCTGCCGAGGCCGCGCAGAGCTTGCGTAAGCGATCCCACGGCTCCGGCAAAGGCAAGGACGGGACCGGGGTGTTTTTAGTCGGTGTAAGTCCGACCTATCCCCACTCGGTGTGGGTTGAAGTCATTAGAGTTTAACCCGGCAAAAAATAAAAAAGTACTAGTTTTATTTCAATACCTAACACTCGCGTGAACATCAGAAAGAATTATGCAAAATAGTAGTGTAGTGGTAGAAACATCGATCTACAACCAAACTTAGTTATTCTCCTGTCAAACCTCATAAAGTGATTGGTTGTTCGTCTTTTGGTCAACCAATCACAATTATTTTGACAATACTTTAAATTGATCAGCCTTTCAAAAGCCTGGGGTTAATTATCCATGAGTTTTTAATTCTGTCAGTACTTTTAAAACACTCGTAACTATTTACCTCATGGCTCCAATCAGTCTCATGTTCAATTGATGTCTGGCAACTGACACAAACATTGCCCTCATCAAGCTCTGTCTGGCTATTTGCATCTGTATATGGCCACTCAGTTTCCGTCGAAGCATCTGACTTGGGCACACTTAAGTGACTTGTGTTCCCTCTGAATAAAGACACCAGGCCTACTGGACGCGGCATGTTAAGGCCTACATCGTCCCAGTCTTCAAATTCCTGTAATAAAATAAGGCATTTAGTCCTTGGTAGTATGCTTGTTCATGTTTTTATTAAAAAAAAAAGGATGTGTGAAAGGATTTGACTTAGTTAAGAGAAAATAGGTTTAACATACTGATTGATAACTATTCTGTAAATCTATATTTTTAAGAACCTATAATATAAGGTAACTTTGTTAAAAGCATCCAGTTCGTCCATCTTTCTCTACCTGGGTCTTAGGGTCTTCCATATATACATAACCTTCGTCTATTCGGCTTAAAAAAGAGTGGCCTCAGTTTGCCAATAATACAAAAAAATGGAAAGGGAGGCATTTGCCCTGAAGTGGTACAGTTTGGGCTAAAATAATAATAATAGGTCACACTGCTGGATAGGTGCTTTACCTTTCCCACTGTCTATTACATGCTTTAATTAAAATGCTTCCTAAATGTATCCATAATGATATAAATTCACACACTACAGTACATAGTTATGAATTTTCTTTAATACGTAAATTCATGTAAAATAAAAAAAATTGTGTTAACTTATTCAACTTACAAGTCATGCTTGCTCGTATTATATTGCTCAGTAGATAATGACCTTACAATCTTTAAATACGCGATTAATGTAGTAGTTCTTACAAAATGTTGAGTAATTGAGTTCATATAGATTAATTAGTATTAATACAACAAAGATTGCTAACCTACTTTTGTTTAATACAATTAATTCTTAATTATACATAAATATTCATGGAATTAATTAAAGAGAAACAAGTATTTTTATCTAATCTACTTTAGTGTGAATACATTACACCTTCATTATGTGTGTAAAAATATAATGTGTTTAATATGTAACATGGGATGTTAGTGCAAGTAGGAAGAATGTAACCACTGATGTTTTAAGTGATAATGATGATTACATACACACCTGATCTGGATTTTCATCAGAAAATGTTATTGAAGTAAGTTTGTAGTCTTGAAGGAGGAGATATTCATTTATAAGGAAGTTTAATGCTCTCTTTTCATGAGGTTTTAATGAGCGCTGATCAAACAATTCTTTTGAAGACTTGTCTATAGTTGATTCTCCATCTGTCAAATATTTAGATAAATAATAACATTGTCACATTCATATTTTCTAAAAGCAATAAATGTGTAATTATGTCTATTCATTTTAACAAAAACAAATTAAAGTACATATAATATTCTTATGTATTGAACTCTAAGAATTCTCTACCAGGAAAACCCATGAATAATAAATTTAATACCTCAAACTTGGCAGTAGTTTATAAACACATACATGATATTACATAGATATGACAACATTATTTTCTTCAAAGTATGAAGAAAATAATTATGTTTATTCAGATGTACATACTACTTATGTAAATTAGCAGTTAATTACAAGTGAGTAAGCAAGAGAAACATTATAAAGAAAGGCAAATGATCACTTTCACTTTGATGTTGCGTCTAAACAACTTATTATTTTATTAATAAAAAGGTGTTTTCTAAGAAAATAAAGTATATTCATATAGTGTTACACTAAACTATTGTGATATCATAACAGGAAAATTTATACTTAACTACTAACTTCATCTAGGTAGGT
Source organism: Diachrysia chrysitis (assembly GCA_932294365.1). Classification (NCBI taxonomy): domain Eukaryota; kingdom Metazoa; phylum Arthropoda; class Insecta; order Lepidoptera; family Noctuidae; genus Diachrysia; species Diachrysia chrysitis. The sequence goes on from OW028653.1 coordinate 8,262,451, forward strand.
ATATGTAAAACTAAAAGCATCATAAAAAAAACCTATTGTTTCCTCTTAGTTTTATAAGTGCACTTAAGAAATATAACATTATAGCTGTTACATAAAATAGATAAAAAACTTGTTTGGCAAAATATAACATCAAACTTTCAAATTACCTGCAAATTGTGTAAGATTTGCTCTTAAAGAGTTGATAGTTTCTCTAGCTTTCCGCAGCTCAAATTCTAGTACAGCCACATCTCCCCCACTACCTCCACGATCACCACCTCCATCTTCAGAATACCGGGCAGTGTCTAGAGAATCAAGGGTAGCCTGACTTGGTGTACGATCTACAAAACATAATGTTCAAAACTTAAGAAATTGAGTCAAAAAAATAAAAAAGGAAAATATTCCTCAAAAAAAAATAGTAATATTTCATAAGTAAATTGTACCTAACAAAAACCAAAACCTTAGCTGTTGGTTTCAATTGTATATAACAACTAGCTGTGCCTGTGGTTTCAATCACCCTCCTATTGCTCAAGGCAAGCAATGTGTTGTAAAATAGCCTATAAACTTCCTTGAGAATTGGACTATGAAATGCAGACAGTTTTCAAATTATACTGGTAATTTTTAAGATGTGCTATGATTGAACAAAAAAAGAACTCTTTCGCTTTGTTATATTAGTATATATATATAGATATCAAATCACATTATTTTGTATCTTTAATAAAAAGATTTCAAAAGTTTGCCATACTAAACATATAATAATGTAGTAAATGTTTCATAATAAATGAATATATTCTTAAGTTATTTATGATGATCAGATTCCATGTCTGTAGCTGTTCTTTAAACATGATATAGTTTTATACACTACAATATACCAAACATGTAAGCTATTAATAATAAACAAACTCTTGAGAACAAGTCAAAGTAATTAAATACAAATAATAGAAGAAAAAACTTAAACCTCAGGCAGGACTCGAACTTGCGACCACTGGCTTAACGCTTCTATTATTTGTATTTAATTACAAATATTCGCTCCGCATGCGTTAATACGTAGCAAATAATTAAAATAATAAGTCAAAGTAAATTCAATTAATGTTAAAATTGTTTCTGGTGTAGGTATATGAAGATAATGTAAAAGCTTTTGGTCTGATCATAGTATTACGGACATCAACATAAACTTACGCATAGAGGAAAATTCAGATGCCCTAGAAACATGTTGCTCAAAATTTCCTGGATTTGAGAAAAACTCTCTTAGTTGGGGCAGTTCTCTGCCACTCTCTACTAGCTCTGTATGTAACTCCAAGGCTGTCAGGAAGTAATGATCTTTCAATAATTTCGTTGCTATGTCCTCGTAAGCTAAATGAGGTGATGCTGCGAAAGAGCTTTCTTCTATATCCTTATACGGGTTCATATTGCAGTAGGCGACTATTTACATGCCACATGTATTATTTTTACAATTATTTAAGCTTTTTCACGATCGTACAATTATATTTTCTAGGAAAATAAAATTTATCCCACAAAATCTGTTTGACAAATAACAATGCAAATTGCAAGACGTCAGATTGTTGTCATCGGTAGAGTATATTTGTTCTGTGGTTGTCATTCAGTTATTCACTGACAGAGACATGACCTTAGCCCACAGTACGTAAACATAACAGCAACTAGTTTTTAAAATTAACTTTCAATACCAATAAGTATTTTTTTTTAATATCCCAATATACATTAAAATTTGTGCAACCCGACCGAAACCGTCTGAACCGTTTAAACTTTTATATTTAATTCTCTGACGTCAATTAAAATATAGAATAGCCTCTTTACATACATAGATTAATATACAGCATGCGACAAAAGCTCTGTCCGATCCTTTGAGTATTATTATTTATTCCGAATAAATAATAATATAATAAGAATAAATTATTCGGCATCGTACTACGTACACATATACGTAACTAGGGAATGGATTTGAGATTATTATTTTTCATTACATTTTATATTACAGTTCTGTATCATATTGAATCGGACAGGGTTTTTGTTAGATACTGTATAAAATATTAAATTCAAAATTGGGTCTGCAGCTAGAAATGAATATTATTTTAGTACTACTTTAGACAAAATAGCTGCTTGACGCCAAAACAAACGAGATTAAATTATATCCATATAATAGAAGTACTCTGTGCATTATATCGAAATAATTTATTTTTATTTTGTCTATGATTGTACATGTCATTTATGACAACCACATCCATACGTCAGTTTTGTATACCAATCAAATTATAAAACCAAACAAATTGAAATCTCGTAAGTTTGGATATGAATTATTTAAATACCTACTTCGGAATATCGTACAAATATTGTTCTTTCAACTCTATGAACTGTAAAAAAGGATTCCGAAACAAGTAGTGCAAATACCATACAAAATGGGGGAGGAATACTTTAATTTAAAGCGCAATCTAGAAGATCTCGGCTACAACAATTCGTTACCGATAGACGCTGTACCTTTAGTCGAATGTGTGCTAGCAGACTTATTACAAACAACTCGTAGTTTACAACATTACATGGACTTATCGAAAGAAGCTTTAATGCAGCGCGATTCTCTTATGATGGAAGCCGAACCATATAAATGCGATAACGCTAGGTTGATACAAGAGAATAATCAGCTACACAAAGAAATTATGAAATTGAGAGAAGAGAATTTAAAGATTACAAAAGAATCTCGACGAAAAGTGAAGAGTTTATCTGAAGAACTTATTAAAAAAGATTCAAGTATTAATAAACTGCAACATGAGTTGAGAGACTTAAGCCTAAGAGGTTTGTGTGCAGATACTATGAGCACTCGTAACAAAAGTAAAAGGAGAGATGGAGAGGGTACTAGCTTTCCCAAAATGTGTTTATGCAATGACAGAAGGAGTACTTACAACGATAAAGACATGATGGATCTTACTAATAAAATTCATTTACTTGAGGAGAAGAATGATGCATATTGTGATGAAATTGTTATTCTCAAAAATCAAGTAGAACACAGGGACAATGAAATTATTCGTCTTAATATGTTATTAGAAGGTGGAAGACCCCTGTCAGCTATTAGTAAAGATTGCTGTAGACAGACCTCTAATGATACAGTCCATAATTTGATGAAAGAAGTACGAGAACTTGAATCTTCCAATGATTTACTAAAGAAAGAAATTGATAATGGTTTAGAAAAGCAACATGAAGCCATGCTCCGAGCACTCAGCCTTGCAGATAAAAATAAAATTTTACAGGAGGAACTACAAAAAGTGGACACATTGGCATTAAAAGTTGAGGAAGACTGTAATAAGAGATTATCTGCTATGATGAATGATGTTAACTTTTTGCAAACAAGAATAGAAGGATTGACTATGAAAAATGCTGAGTTAGAGAAACAACTATCAGAACACTCTAAGGAAGTATCACCAAAGAACACACAGTTACAGGAATCACTGACAACAGCTCTGAAGGAAAATGAAGCATTACACAAGGAGATTAAAGATCTGGTAGATCTTAACAAAACTTTACAAGATAAAATCTTGTCACTGCCCCAAATAAATAGAACTTTTAAAATAAATGATGATATCAGTCCTAGGAAAAATAAACTACCCACTAAAAATGAATTCCAAACAATTTTGGCAGAAGAAAGAAAAAGGTATGACATGCATATGATGAATGTCCATGAAAAAATGACTGAAATAATGAATTCATTTAACAGGCACATGGCTAAATGCATAGATAAAGAAAGTCCAAAATTAAGTCATTCAAAAGAAAATGCTTTCATAAGAGATTTGCACGCACAGTTATGTGAAAGTGAACAACGGATCTTAATGTTGAGAAAGGAAAATGATGAATTGAGATCGAAAATGAGCAGTTTGGAAGAAGGCAGTAAACAAAATTATAAAGATGTAATTAGTCAATTAAATGTAGAAAATGCAGAATTATCAAAGGAAAATATTGCTTTAAGTCAGCAATTGAGTCAACTGAGAAATCTAAATACAGTAAGACATAATGATAGAGGTGACTATAGTAGATCTGAAATGCAGAAACTTAAAGACAAAATCAATGAATTAATAAATGAAATACAACTATTGAAGAAAGATAAGCATGAATATAATTTAAGATACAAAGAAACATTAGAATTGTCAGAGAAATTGAAAATGGATTTACTATTTAAACAAAAAGAAATTGATCAATTGGAAGAAGAAAATTGCTCATTTAAAATGACTAATAGAAATGGAAAAGCTTCTACTGAACATCTTAAAGATGAATGTAAGTTTTTGAGAGAGCAATTGAAGAAAATGCAATCTGATGTTATCAAAGAGAAAACACTAGCAAGTCAAATGAAAAATATTCAATTAGAAACCGAAAGGAGTAGCAATGACTTACAAAATGAATTGTTAAACCTTCAGAGGAAACTTAGTTTATCTAATGATACTATAGATTCTTTAGAAAGAAAATGTAAAGAACTACAATCTGAAATTACAACACTAAGAACTGACAAATCTAATATGATGGATACTATAAGAAAGGTTGACCAAGAACGCGACAAACTTGTAATAGAACTGGACCATAAGACCGAAAATGTTAGCATGCTGGAGCAAAAGCTTAAATCCCAATCTTATGATATAAATAAACTAGAAAACGAAATCTCAGACCTTAAACGAAAATTAACTGTAACTAGAGTATCTGAACACAAGATGGCAGATCATGAAACACAAATAAATTTCCTAAATAGTGAAATATTAAGACTAAATAACCAACTAGATACAGCCATTATGGAAAATAAACACTTGCAAAATAGTTTGGCGGATGCTAATGGCACATTGAAACTCACGAAAATCGAATATGAAAAATCTCGAAAAGAGGTGGATGGCTTAAAACAACAGCTGCAGCACTATGTTGCAGAAGTTAGGAGAATTGAAGAATTATTATCACAAAAGGAGGCAGAGAGAGCCGATATGTTAGAGCACTTTGCCAGTCTCTCTGTTGAAGCAAATATATTGGAAAATACTAACCATTCACTAGAAAGTGAATCAGCTTCTAAAACAGCGCAGTTGCAGACATACATTAACAAGATACAAAGTTTAGAAGGTAAATTATTAGACAAAGAGAACATACTTGATTCGCAATCTTCGCGAATTGCTTCTATGCAATGCAAAATAACTTCTTTGGAAAATGAAGTAAAATTAATGACTGAAGAAAAATCTATCTTAGAGCAAAATATATCATACTTGAAACAAATGTGCAATAATTTGCAGACAGAGAACACAAATACTGTAAGAGGCATTGGTGAAGCTGATTCAGAATTAAAATTATATGAAAATAGAATTAAAGCTCTTTCAAATGTAAAAACAAAATTAGAAGGGGAAAAAGACGAAATGAAGCATAATTTGGCAACTACAGAGAAATTATTGTCAAATGCCAGAAAAGAGATCGTCGAGCTCAAACTAGCGCTGCAAGATGCTACTTCTGAAACCAAATCTTTGCAAGAAAGTGTTAGCAGGCTGAGTAGGAGAGATGACGAAGTTCGTGAGGTAAATATAAATGCTATAGCAAGTTTGTTAGGTGAATGTTCTATGAATCTCTTTTTTTATCGTGTGACAACTCACATGTGTGTATCTGATCCCAAACTAGTTAGAGCCTATATTCAGGCAACCAGACAACTGATAAACATAATTATATATTTATAGAAGAGATCATACTCATCACACAAAGATTTGTCCTGGGTGGGAATCGAACCCATAAGCTCCGATTTAGCAGTGAGGCTAACCACTAGACTAACAGGCCAGTCAAAATCTCCTTGTTTATATCTCTAATATATACAGGTACCATCACTCAGCAAAACTTAAAGCTCTTTTTTTTTAATATTTCAGACATTGGTGAAAGAACATGAATATGAACTTCCAATCATGCTAGAGGAGATTCATGAAGGCAGCCATGAGGATGATGAAGACACTACACATTACCACAGAATCCACAAGAGTTTCTCAAAATATTCACACAGTAGCAGTACACTTTAGTATGCTATGATATTAAAATTTTATGAACATTCCAAGTACAGGGTTGAAGATATACTAAATATAATTTATTCATATATTTGTATGTAATGCATTAATATTTAGTATCATGTTGGTTAGAAAACATTTTCTTTCAATGTGAGTTTTGAATTGATTTAGTAAGTCAATTTGTAAATAAAAAATGTATTGACTTAATATATTATGAATTTGCAGTTAGTGTTGTTTTTTCTTATAGATTATCATTCTGATCCCTGCGGTTAATCCTCGCGTTATTTTCATTCCAGTAAGATTATTCATCAAAATCGGGTTTTGTCCCACCTGCCAGTAAAATCTTATTAAAATTGGTCCAGCCATTTTATAGATTAACCAGAACAAACAGACAGCCATACAAAATGATAAAAACTGGAAGGCATAGGTGTTGATCAAATTACTGTATGAGCTTAAACATAATCTATTATTTTGACATTACAAAGAGACCTACTTTTTTTATTTTTAATGACGAGGTAAAATGATATCCTAATCATATTCTAAGAATGATTATGATTAATTTATTAGAAAAGGTATTGTATTATACTTTACTATTGCATCTTTTTACACCTAAACAACAACATCGGTCTTGAAAAAAGCTCAAGTGTACATAGGAAAATAAAAACTATTTAGTTAATATCCAAACCATATATATTTTCTTTGGATTATATTCAAGTATGGAAAATTATACCGCCTTTTCCAGTATTCCTCTACAATACATCTATTTACAACATGATTACTTAAATAATTATGCTTCTACAAATGTGATATTCTTGTACAATATAAGTACAAACTTCTGAAAAAGTTATAAACAAACCACATTAACATTATATGCTAAGGCTGTGGCTTTGACAGTACAGGCAGAAAGATTCAGTATAATAAGAATTTACACTAACAGATTTTATTTCATTAATGTCTAGTAGTATCAGCTTTTAATGCCACATAATATTATCACATCACCATTATAATAAAACCACCTTAAAATAACATCAAAACCACAGGAAAAAAATAACATTACAAGTACATATCACTTTATATTGATTATCTTTAAAAAAGTGTTATCAACTGTGATAGACATCAACATGTGTCATCTACATTTACATCACCACATTATTTAAGGGAATCAACAGCCTATTTTACTAACAAGCATTTGTGATTTATTCGATATTTTGCTGTATAGAATTATGACCTATTATAGTTTATGGACCTATAATGTATATGCACATAAGTACAAAACCAGGCATAATATCCCACATAACGAAAATAATAATTGACAATGGATACATACATTTTTTTTTTTTCTATTGTCAACACAAAATGATATTATTGGCAAGATTGATGAGATATCAAATAATAAAACTATTTGGTTTATGTTATTGGGAAATCTAGGTGTTTTGTGCATAACTATACTAAACACAATGCTTCTAAAAATATGTTTAATTAAGAGGAGTCAAGAGTGGTGTCGGTGGGCCTAATAAGTCTCAAATACAAATTATGAGCAAAATAAATTAGTGTCACAATATACAATACAATTATTAAAAGAATTACATGACTATGTCAATGATAATAATAATAACATTTTGATAAATATTACATGGAATGCATTTATAATTAAAAAAATGGTTGATCAGCTTCTAACTTATTCTGTAATAAAAAACCAATGCATAGGTACCTATTTAAAAGTAAGGATTAATTTATAGAATTTTCAATGCCTTTATATGATTTTATACTTTAAGTAGAAAAACTAATTCTAGAAATAGGTATGATTTTATTTGAAACATCAGTCATTATATTTTATAGGTAGGCACATATTTACAATTTCATTCACTTTATTGCATTTTTTTATTGCTATTGCCTATTTCATTTCCATTATTTATATAAATATTCAAGATATTGAAGGACCTAGTACATATACAAAATTAAGCACATTGTGTATTATATGCCGCTACATATAGAATTAGGAATATATATGTATTTACAGCAGATAGTTAATGAGTATTCACTATAATGTGTAACACAAGAACCTGCAAGCTGTTTTCACATGTTACAGGAATAATGCATCACCATACAGCACCTTTCCCTTAATCTACTATTGCATCACTATAATTATATTTAATTGACTCAGAATTTATTTGATTTTACATCGTTTATAAATATATTTCAATGTAATTAGCTAAACAAAACCTCATACTTTTTATTACAAAGTAGCTAAAATCCTGGTGAAACCCATACCGGCTCCAAGCACTGTTTGTCCTATGCCCCATATCATAGCATGTATAGGAGGCATAGTTAAGTTAGCGGCGCGGTATATAAACGCCACGGCTGCACTGGTCGCGACACCTGAAGTCACTGGACACACGACACCCATCACAATCAACAAAACGGGAAAGAATTTCCCGTATTTGTGTTTTCTTAATGTCCCGAAAGCGACTAGTGCCGCACACGTATGCACAAAGACTGAAGAGAATAAAGACCACAAAAACACTGGATACCACATCTCACCAAATGTATTTAAAGGATCACCAGGAGTCAATTTTAATATATCTACAAAAGAATCAAATTCCGATACTCTAAATTCGGACAACATGTCATACATGTTGTCTTTCGTTTTCTAAAGCTCAAAGGCATCGGGGCAGTTTTAATTATCGAAAAATCCTTACGATAAAGTAGTTCAGAAAGTCAATATTGATCACTTTACATTTGATCACTTGACAATATTTACACGTTGATCACTCAAAAACTGTTTCGTTCCTATTCTATAGCAAAATAACTAATCAAGTTTACGACGAGTTATTTTAAGTTTATTTATTGTTAAAATGCAATAGTCCAACCAACTGATTCCAAGCTGACATTTTGTTTTGTTTGACAATTTTGACATTAGTAAAGTATAGTTTATGGAGGGTAGAGGTAGTATAGTTTAGTAAAAAGTAAAAGGCGTGTCTAATGCGCAAAACTCCTTGTTTGAAAACATAAATAAAAATTAGGGGTGTGGCTTAGTATGGTCGATTGTTTCTGTAAACTCCAAATTTAGGTTTTCTAACAATGTTATGTTCAAAAACTGCCAGAGCAGACTAGCTTAATAGGAAAGATTCCTCAACGTAGACAGACTATTCTCTACCTTCACATTTTTTATACCACAGTCTGATTATTACATTGTTGTTTTATTTGGGTTTCTACTATTAATATTTTAATAAATATTTAATAATTTTACTTCGTCTTTAGTTTACATTTTTCATTTAAATCAATATTAAGACTAATAATCGGAATTTTCTCATTTCTTCAATTGAAATAATTACTTTTTTCATGGTTTAAATTACACAATAGTAACTCTATTTTGTAATTCATTATTTACAACTACTATTTTTTTTATTTCAATATAATATTATTTACTGCTGAAATATTATGTTAAAATAATAATATTAATAACGAATCGATAGTTGGAGAATCAGGAGTTATCAGTAATGAAGTGAGCAACGAGTAAACAAAAAAAAGCAAAGTATTCTAGACTCAGCATTAATGGTTTATGTATTTGTGTGTGTTCTACATAAAATATAATATTAGCACCAATTTATTTATCTAAACATCATATTGTTTCATTAGCTGTGTCATCTAGTCATTACTTCAGTACTATTGTAAGTAATTTTGTAGTGTTCATTCAATTTCTTTCATAGTTTCACTGCCGTGAAGTTAGTGTGTTTCGGTTTGAATGACACGAGCGAGCCTTGGGAGCTTTGCGCGAACGTTGAGTTGATAACCTTTATTTTTCTACGTGCACCGCGTGATTATTATAAAATTCAAGTTTCAAAGTAGTGTTTTACTTATATACGCAATGGGGAAAGTACGATCAGCAACGGGTGCCCCCCGAAAACAAGGGTTCAACAAAGGTGCACATTCAATGAATCCAGATAGACCTACAGAAGGATTAAAAGGAGTTGCTAAGCCCAGAACTAAAGCTACAATCAAGAGGCTGCAGATGTACAGAAACTTCAAGGCAAAGAGAGACAAAACTGGTAAAATCTTAACCCCTGCTCCATTTCAAGGTTGGTTACCATCAGGCACTCAGGCTCGTGTTGAACCAAGCCAAAAGTGGTTCGGTAACTCGCGAGTTATTTCACAAAATGCGCTACAGAAATTTCAAGATGAATTTGGCGCTGCAGTTAAGAATCCATATCAAGTAATCATGAGACCCACAAATTTGCCCATAACATTACTTAATGAAAAGGCTAAGAATGCCAGAGTGCATTTATTGGATACCGAGGGGTTTGATAAAACATTTGGACCAAAGAAACAAAGGAAGCGTGTTAATTTGAAGTTCAGTGATCTAAATACCATGTCAAAAGCTATAGAAGACAATACTGAAAATTATGATGAAAGTAAAGATATAGACAGAGTTCGTGAAGACAGTGGTGTCAGAGAGGGCAAGAGAGATTGGGTGTTTGGAGCTGGGATGAGTAAAAGAATTTGGAATGAGTTGTACAAAGTTATTGATTCCTCTGATGTTCTTCTGCAAGTATTGGATGCTCGTGACCCTATGGGCACCAGAAGCCCGTATGTAGAAAAGTTCCTTAAAGAAGAAAAAAGGCATAAACATCTGATTTTTATTCTAAATAAAGTCGACTTAGTACCTAATTGGGTAACACAGCGATGGGTTGCAATTCTTAGTTCTGAGTACCCCACAATAGCTTTCCATGCTTCTATGACACATCCATTTGGTAAAGGGTCTCTCATTAATCTATTGCGTCAATTTGCAAAGCTACACATAGATAAGAAGCAAATCAGTGTTGGTTTAATTGGATATCCCAATGTGGGTAAATCATCTGTTATCAATACCTTAAGATCCAAGAAAGTATGTAAAGTTGCTCCTATTGCTGGTGAGACAAAAGTATGGCAGTACATCACACTAATGAGAAGAATATTTTTAATTGATTGCCCTGGTGTTGTGTATCCATCTGCTGAAACAGACACTGAAAAAGTTCTAAAAGGGGTGGTAAGAGTTGAATTAGTCCAAAATCCAGAAGATTACATAGAAGAGGTTATTAAGAGAGTGCGCAAGGAATATTTAGTCAAAACATATAAAGTGGATGCCTGGGATACTGCTACTGAATTCTTAGAAAAAATGGCAGCACGCACAGGAAAATTATTGAAAAAAGGTGAGCCTGATGTTAGTCAGGTGGCTAGAATGGTTCTTAATGATTGGCAGAGAGGAAAGCTACCATTTTATGTGGCTCCAGAAGGGTTTGAAGTTCCATTATCAAAACAACAAGAAGAACCAACAAAAGAGATTGATTCAACTAAAGCTGAAACAAAAGAAGACACTGCAGATGATGCAAACTTGGATGCAGAATATGAAAAAGACAAGGATTCTGAAAAACCTTTACTTATTAATAAAATTATTGTTGCTCAAGATTTTGCTAAAATAAGAGTGGGCCTCAAGTTTGATAATCAGGATGATGTCAAACCTCTTGATAAGTTAGACATACCTAAAGAACTTGAAGGGATAGATGATGACGAGAATGAAGACAATGATGAATCAACAAATGTGGATGACGAAAATGAAAATGAGGATCCAGATTCTTCAGATATTAGTGACATTTACAGTGATATTGATGACAATCAATGTAGTGATGTAGAAGATCACTTAACAAATGACCCAGAAACTATAAAAGAACTGAAACGTAAGAAACTAGAGGCGGCAAGTGGTGAATTCACTGTTGAAGATGTTCAGCAAAATGGAAAGAAACGTAAGGCAGGCCAGGAGAGTGGTTCAAAGAAAATGACAGCAAAGAAGAGGAGGGCAATCGAGAGAGCCCAAAAACGCACTAAAACCGGAAGTAACTTCTATGAGGTGTCTAATGTTAAGAACAGAAATAGGTCTAAGAAACCACAGGAGTGACTGGAATATATATAATAATAAATATATTATTTTCTACTGTCAATATTGTATTTATTCCCCTATTCCCCATTTTTGTAATTGAAGTGCTTACATAATATTATTTAACAATAATATGTCAATTTTCTTAACAATAAAATATGTACCTACACGAATATTGTGTTTTAAGGCCATATTCCTTTGTCAAGCTTAATGTTATTAGTTGGTATGATTTTTATCATCTAGTGTTTGACAGAGTGGAGCTTTGCACGTTGTAAGAAGTAGTTTTGCAATAATAGGGTGCTAAGATTGTAAAATACAAGATATTTAAATAATATCACGCCTATACCCAAACGGGTCTGCTCATCACTTTAACACGCATGACACCTTATAATTCTACTGTCGACCAGATTCAAAATATAGTGAAGCTAATATCGGGCGTCACGACAATGCGAAGCCATGAAAACAGGTCCTGTGGATCTCAATTTAAGAGTACCCACTTGGCTACAATTCAAGTTACCTATTCAGTCGCTTGAAGTTAATCATTCGATATATTTGATGGAGGTTTATATTTAAATATTATTCGAAATCAAATCAGTACTACTTGTACATATTTGTATGACGGTATACAGAAATAGTCACAATGGCCACTTGGCCAGCACGCCAAGCCAAGTAGGTACCTACTTCGATCGTAACTACAGTACCTACCAACATAGGCAATATTGTTATACAGGTCAATAAATAGCGCTGCCGAGCGCGCGTTGCTGTCGGCAATTTGCATATACAACTAAGCGTAAGTCTTACAATAGGTAGAGAGTTGTTAGTGTTTATCTGAGCATCTAGATAAATTCTCGCAAGACATTCTAAGTAGATAATACAGGTTAATAGTCTCGTCGATATTATTTTGACTAGAAAAGGTAAGGGCTTTGTTTTTAAAGGGTTTAGTAGTTCGTTTTCTCGCGGGTTGGTAAATTCCTTGAATTTTCTGTACTTATTTATTTTTATGTAATATTTCTGTTGTTACAGATTTAAAAGGCAGCTGTCAAACTATAAGTCTAATATTTAAGTTAGTTCCCCGGACACCTGTAAAGGGTAAGTGTGCTATACAAAACTTAATAAATTTAAATACCTAGTCTATTTATTATCTATCTGTAACATAATAATTAAATATAATTGCCTATTTTCCACATTAGGAAGAGGTATATCTAGCTTTAAATAAATAAATAAACAATTAAATGAATAAATGTTTTCCATATTATGACAGATGTCGTCAGGCAGTGAAAGTGATGAAGATTACGTACCTGGAGAGCCAGAGAAACTATCGGAAGAAGAGTCTGCGGATGAAGCCACCGATTTACAATACGAGAACGAATTAGATCAAAAAGCAAAAAAGCGGAAAATAGTCAATGAAATCAAAGGTAAAAAGAAACGCAAAACAAAGAATAGTGATAAAGAGCCAGAAGTCGAATCTCCTGAAAAAGTTGAAGACGTTAATGAAGAAGTCATAAATCCTGAACAAGAGAAGAAAAAAGAAGATGATTTATGGGCTAAGTTTCTAGAAGGAACTGATAGTAAACCTAAGCCTGCCGCAACACCATCAAGTTCGGCGACAAACACTGTAGTAAATAAAGAACCTATTAAGAAGGACGAACCTAAAAAGAGTGATGATCAAGCTAGAGAAAAAAGGATTTTTGAGTTCGCTGGTGAAACGATTGTTGTAGAAAACAATAAAATTAAGGAAAAGATCAAAACTACTGATAGTCCTTTGGCAGGTGAGCTTAATAATAATATATTTATCTTAACTTGAATTGGTGTTTCCTCTTTTACGCGGTGTCGTACAGAGTGTGTTGCGTGCCATTCGCGACGCTTCACTTAGTGATTTAGCGCGTTCGCGTTGAATCGCCTAAGCTAAATCAAGCTTCCTATCGACTTGTTGGAAAGTAGACTGTATTTAAATAAGTTTGTTCTTAGTTATATATTATACATTAAATGCTTTGAAGTTTGTGGTCCGACCTCCGTGGAATTTAAAAACCGCTTCGGAAAATAATTAACTTAACATCAGTCTGAAAAGTAGAGTGTATCCGACAATTTTCATAAATACCATTGCGAAAAAAGTTTTTAATTGTAAATTACATATCTGTTTCAGCTGGTCCTCTAGAAGGACCTTCACGAGGCCGACCTGGTTTAGGCGGGGGCCTGTCCGGAGTTTTGGGCCAGCTCAACAAAAAGAACAAATTGTCCACTTTGGAAAAGTCAAAGCTTGACTGGTCTACTTACAAGCAAGATGAAGGTATTGATGAAGAGATACAAAGTCACAACAAGGGGAGAAATGGGTACGTGCTCCCTACATTGTTTTTATTTTTTTTATACTATGTAATTAAAATTAAAATAGATTCACAATTGGGTCACAGTCGGGTTTCTTATGTTTTTCACCAAAACAACTTGTTCTTTGTGAATTTAAAGGGACATATTATAATAAAAACATTATTTACAAAAACCTACATAGATAGGAGGTCAACTCATAGGATTTGACCTTCCTATCCATAAGTACTTGTTTGTAACTTATTTATGTGCACATAGTAGTAGATCATAGTTATTTAGGTTATGAAGTCAAATGAAGCAGCTCTTGTACTGCCTGACACATAGTAGGAATATAATTGGCTAAGATTGTTCGGATTGCGGCCGTACATGACAAGAATTAACTACGTTTGACGAAAATGAACCTTATTTATTTGTAAATAAACTTGCTGTTTATAATTTTTGCAGCATCCTTACAGGATTTTATGAATTTTTACTAGAATTTTTAAATTTAATGAATTTAATTTCTATTTTATGTCAGTAACTACGTGGTGCAATAATGAAATATTTCTAATGTTTGTTGCAGTTTTTTGGACCGTCGCGATTTTTTGGAACGCGCAGATGTCCGACAGCACGAGATTGAGCGCGAAATGCGAATGAATCGTCGCAGCAATCGATAAGATCTTAGAACAATTATTATTATTTGTTAGCCATAATATTCTTTGACGTAATAAAAAAATAGGTAATTTAATTGTGTATTTTATTATTTTAAAACTAGCTGCGCGACTTCGTCCGCGTGGAATTTAACAAAAAAGTTATTTAGTTTATTTTTCGTTATTGCATTTTTATTATTATTTGTATAGAAAATGTTAATTTTTTTCTATAATTTAAGTAGCCTAAGTTACTCCTTATTAATCAGCCAGTCAAAATCGGTCCAGCCGTTCCAGAGAACAGACACAGACACACAAAAATTGAAAAAAAAATATTTTAAATATGCATGTAGTAAAAAGCGGTTAGATGAATATTACAAACAGACGCTTCAATTTTATTTATTTGTATAGATGTATAGATTATTATATTTAAATATATTTACTTATTCTTTAGATTTTATATCGTTACCTACAATTGTGGTACACTAAGTAGCGACCGTTTAAATGTGATTTATCGATGTGTCCGTAGCAGTAATACAACGTTGATTGATTAATCGGGTTCGAACAATGTGTTGGAATAGAAGGACCTCGGCTTCCTTTCTGTTTTCTAACAGAGATGCGAACCGTCTATTCAGTATTTTCGAAGTTTATGATTTAGCAAATTGTTGGTTAATTTAATATTGCAAAAGATTTATTAAACCTTAGAGAAACATAGCATAGAGCACGCGCATCGCTAGTAGCCCCCTTGTGCAAAGCGTACGCATTTTTTGCTAAATGTACTGCGCTCGTTAATTTATGGGAATAAAATATGTTTATGATAAAAATTGTTTCTCTTAATAATATTTTGATTTACTGTTTGGACTAGCCAATACAGTTTTGAAAAGGACACGAGCCAAGAACCTTCCAAATTGATAACACATGTCAAATGCCATACAATTATATTTATAGTAAGCACACTCGTATCGCTGTTACATTTACTTACAAAACACTGGCACACAAAGCATAACACGCTACGTGAAAATATGTGTATTTGAATTTGTATACAAAGTCGGCTTCTCACAGTACCTAAGTAATTGGACAATGTATTGAGGTGCATCCAATATTCACGAATGTGGTTCCTTAATGGTAACAAACAACCTCACAAGGACCATTTCATCCATTCTACTCAATCACGTCAATGAGTGCGAGTTGGGAGCAGACAATCAATTTCAATTTGAGAGCGCTTCGGTCGCGACGTCGTCGAACGATTTGCACACGTTTTGCTAATCAAGCAGTAAACAGTTTATTTGTCGAGGCCGCAGTGTCACATAGCTGTAGCACTATCCAGTAAGTTCGCGGCCGTGGAACGTTAGCGACCGGCTTTTGTTTAGGTTAATTATTTAAAATTAATTATAATTATTGGTTGTGCATCGGTTTTTTTTTAATATTTGTGAAGTGCCTGCAATGACTACTTACGGAAGATGGACGATGTATGATGGAGGAATGCAAGGCGTTCAGGTGAGTTCTCACCTATGTTATGTATTTTAAAGTAGCTATTGTCGAAAACTAAAAATGTAGGTCACACGTTAAAAGCGAGATTGCACATCAAAATGATTAAAACCGAGACAAATTTTTAAATTAAAATTCGTAAAAAAATATATTATTATTTATATTGCAAAACATACGTAATTAGGTATTTAAATAAATATTAATAAGTAAAACATGGGAAAGAATTAAGATTGGCGGTTGTCGTTAAAGAGCGTACCTTTAAATCTTCAACTGACACAAATAACGAGGGAATTCCCGGGTTTAAAGATTATCTTCTTGAAATGTGAGTATTGACACTTCATAATTAATAAAATAAGTAGGTAGGTACTCACGCAAAAGTCACAGTCCGGGCTGCAAATATACTCAGCTGAATTGAATAAAAAATAAAATGTAGAGTCAGATATCGTAGGACTTCGTTCTACTTTTTTACACACATAAACACATTAAAACAATATTATGAGGACTTAAACATACCATTGGCAGACAAGTACCTACACAATGCAGGCATCGATAATAACATGAGATCAGTAATAAATATTGAATGGTCAGCAAAGAAAAAACAATGTTACTTACTACACTATTTCCCCACCTTCCCCTGACCTATATACAATCCACGTTATAACGAAAATAACGTTTAATGCATTGTCTATCCGACTACATATTAATAAAATAAATTATTAATAGATAAAATGTAGATGCTGGATATCTTATGGAATCTGCAAAAACCATTTGGTCGACAACATGTCTACAATGATATAACTAAGTGATACCCATTATTTATACCAGTTATCACATTCCATAGTTATACTTAGGTGCGTAAATCACGCGGCAGGATATTTACAAGACAAACCTCTGAATGGATTTGATAGATCAATCAAAGAAAATAACAAACGCTGCCAAATTATTAAATCGTATAGAGGCAACAAGTTACCGTGTTTCGAAAAAATAAATGATGAAAATGTAGAGCTCTATGTAACTTATAAACGACGCCGTTTACAGGTTTAAATATTTTTAACAGTAAAGGAGGGTTGTCTTGTCAAAACGCATTCATGTATTTTCTATCCGCTTTATCTCTATATTTTGTAAAGTTAGACAAATCTTCACGTTTATATCCCTATTGAGATATATTCTGCATAGCCTTTTCCCAAGCTATGTTTGTGTCGGCTATAGTGATATACTTATGTTATATCAATATGAAACATTATAAGGAATCTGTCAGCGCAGATGTTTCAAAGAAATCATTGCTACCATACTAGGCACAGAAGTGCACGACAAGTGTGTAGGTTTAAACCTTTGGGATTGTTTACGTTATATGTTTAGTTTATATCTGCATTAACCTGACTCCGCCCACGTAGCGTAGGTAACGAGGAGTCAACTAAACACCAATGCCTAGTATAGATAATGACGTAATCTGGAACAGTGAACGTAGTAGAAAGGAAAAGTGGGCGAGCTGCCGTTTGAGCAGCATACAGCCTCGAGCTGCGCCTACGCTCGTCCGCTGCATGTCGTTTGCACCCTTCCAAAATATGCAAAATTAAGGAAAGAACTTGGAAGTTTCAAAGACGTTTGCTTTGAACTATAAAACCTCTAGGTACATTAAATTCGTATTAAAAAATTAGAAATATGTAATTGATGACCGAATACTGTAACATCTCATTTTTAAGATGCCGTCAAGTCTCATGCTGTCTCTGTCACTTCAAGGTGTAATAGCGACTGATAGATATTTAAGAACGGCTTAAAGTTAAGTTGCGTTCCAGTATTTGGGGGTAAGAGTTTTGATTGGTAATCTAGCTGTGCCTCACGCTTTCATCTGCGTAAGTAGTTCCCGTTCCAATAAGATCAATGTGTTATTTTAGTTTTCGTTAATATTAAATAGTTTTAGATGCTCCCTGCTATCCAGGACGGAGACCCATTCTTGAGTTATAAATGGTGTAAGTACCGCATTTTGGTTTATGTATATAAAATAAGAAGAATAAAAGTAGGTATACCTACTACAAACTAGAAGATTTTAAAATTGTGTGGGAAGAACTTTTAGCATAATTATTTACAAAAGCTCATTCCTATTTGGCCTAACTTAATGCCAATCTAACATTTAACGATTTAATGAAGCAAACAAATTAAGCTTTAGAATTGTTTGCCTTGCTCCAGTAATTGTAAGTTGTAACATTTCGAAACAACGGATCTATTGTCGTCCAGTTCCATAATATTTGCTCAGGTGTGCGCTACTCGAGGCGAGACCTGTACAAATGAATGAGCCACGGCTGTGATAGTGCTGCGAACTGCGCATGTGTACGCGCGCTCGATAACCGCACTACGCCCGTGTCCGCGGCACGTGTCCATGTGATCAGCCGTAAGGATTCTGAGCGTACCGACTGAGATGAAGGAGGCTGTGCCGCGACCCCATACAGTTGTGTTCGCGAGCGTACCGAGCGGCGCGAAGGCGCGGGGTGAGCGATGCGCGCGGCGGCCGCGGCCGGTGGCGGCGCGCCAGTCGCACGCTCGCGCCTCACGGGGTAGCTGCCAGTCCGGTGCGCCAATATTATCGCACTTTTGAACACTGCCGTATTCTGATTATACATATACATCGAATTTGTTATTTTTATAAGTGATTATCTATAAGAAGAAGGATTATCTGGTGATGTGCGGAATTTTCTCGATAGTCCAGAATAGCTGAGGTGCTGGAATTAAATAAATTCGTGGAAAATCGCGTTATCGGGAAAGTGTTTTTCTTGTTTGTGGTGAGCGTCGGTGGGTTGTGGGGAGCGGGCGCGCGCCCGTAGTAGCGGGTCGGTGGATGGTGCGGCGCGGGCGGGCGCCGGGGCGCGGCCGGCGGCGCCGCTAGCAAAATGTCGATACCCCTGGGCCGGGAGACGGTGCTCCCCACGCAGGTGAGTCCAGCTCAATTCCTCGCGCCGCGGCCGGTCCCACGGCGTGCCGGCTGCCGCTAGCAGGGATTCTACGAAACCTTTTACGTCATTGATAATTCATGATTCCGTAAAATGTAGAGACGGTAGAGTGGTGGGCTGAAATATAGGTAGGTGCAAGGAGCTGTTTTATATGTTTTCTATTTTACATAGGAA
This sequence comes from Diachrysia chrysitis, assembly GCA_932294365.1. Taxonomy (NCBI): domain Eukaryota; kingdom Metazoa; phylum Arthropoda; class Insecta; order Lepidoptera; family Noctuidae; genus Diachrysia; species Diachrysia chrysitis. The sequence continues at coordinate 8,281,901 of OW028653.1, forward strand.
TTTTAGTTTATAATAATACCTAATTAACACATTATTTGGCATTTTTAATAGACAGGTATTCGAAACAAAAATTTGATGTATTATATCCACAACTGGAATAAATTTAATAGTTGGCATATTGAGTTGAGTAGATCTTTTAGTTTTTTTCATAAAGATTTAACGATTGTACTTTTCTATAATTAAATAACATTAATTGTTAATTGGATTACTTAGAATTGGAGGGATTTTAAGTAACGCAAAGTTCGAAAGAGGAGGGTCCTGAAATACTGTATTATTATCTCGTGTTAAAAACTTAGATAATAAATAAAACAAATTGGCACTTATTTAATTATATATTAAAATATCTATATGATACATCGTAAGTTTCTTCTTTAACGTGAATTGCATTTTTTCATGGTCGCTTAACTTATTCATACATTTATTTACGCCAAAAAGGCATAATACGTTATTTGATATCTAAATATAATTAAGTTTGATAAAATTAGTGAATTTCGTCACGTCGGCATTGTGGCTTGTCACATGATACCAACCGATAAGCATTGGTCGGTGTTGTTGCGTAGTGTTTGAGCGTAAACACTACGGCTGATCGTCAAGCAAGATTGGTTAGGGTTGACATAAAAAAAACCTAAAGAAAGAAACATAAATAGCCAAATAACAAAGCATATCTACTCAAATATGTAAAGTAAAATGTACATACTCTACATAATTGTTACTTGCAACCGGATATCCGGAACACACTCTACACTCTACATTTTTATGAACTGTAAAAACATAATTTTAGGCATTCCGAAGTAAATATCACACAAGTTTTGTAACAGCGTTTTATGCTCCGTTGACATTTCAATAGTATTCATTACAGCTCTAGAATTTAATTCGAGAAGGCTTATGTACAGTCAAACACACTGTAGTAGTAACCAGGGAATAACAAAAAGCAACCTTCATGCTTTGAAATAAAGTTGAAGTTGATGTTATAATTGTACCTCTGATGTTTCGTTGACTATATGCGTAAGTATCAGCCCACAATTTTGAATGATGAATGCGGTACGCCTCAGACAAATGTGGAAAATTAATCTGCTGGAAATGTGGCACTAATCATTTTAATTCAGTGTAGAGGACGTGGGAGTCACTTAAACTCGCAACTGCAACTTCCAAATTGATACAAAATATAATATAAATATTCAATGTGAACAACATCACATACATTGCTCTAAACCCAAAGTAGTATAGTTATGGAATCAGAGACACCATCCAGACCCGAGACAATGTAAAAATTTAGTTTTCTATATTGACCCATCCGGGGATCGAAACCGGGACCTAAGAGCTACGTTGCGCCTGTGTATGTAAGCCACTCAAAAAATATAATACTAAAGTAATTTATTTCTTAAAAGCATGTTAGCTTAGATGTTTTTCTTAGCCTATTACTGAAATTGAATCAACTAATTTGAAAAAAGGTTTTTACATTACAGATTGTAAACTTGTTACACTTTAAGTAGTCTCAAAATATTACCAATTTCATCTCGTTTTTATGAGAGAGTAGATAATATTAAGGCCTTTAGAGTATTTTTTTTTAATGAGAACCACTTTACATGTTCACTAAAGTAATCTTTACATAGTATAAAAAAGTCGCACTTGCTGTTTGTACGCTTAGATCTTTTAAACTAAACAAACGCATTTTCTTTTATATACAATTTATTTTTTTTATATTGCATTTTTCAGCAATATTTAGAGTGATTCCAGAGTAATCATGAGGAAGGTTGTTGTGTATAATTCATTAATGTTTTGTCGACCCCCGCGAAGCGGGGGCGGGTTGCTAGTAAAATAAATAAGAGTATAAACATAATCTTAAAAAAAAACCAACAGAATTGAGAAACTCCTCCTTTTTCAAGTCGGTTAAAAAATGTGTATGCGCTTTTTTACCTGCTATTTCATGTTTTTTGTTAACTGTCTTGGTTACAACTACGTATCAAAAATTCTTAAATAATAAAAATATTGTTCTAAGTTTATTTCATTTGTAGACGAAAACTTTCTATTAAAAATAATTCTTAACACTGATATTATGCATTACATACTTATTAAAACAATTATTTACAAAAACTGTGTATTTTTTATATATACAAAGAATTTACAATGTCAAAAATAGTAACTATTTTGACCAACTAAACAATAAAGAGGTCAATGTAGTTTATATCACTTACCTACATGTCACAAATAAACGTTTGATTGCATGACGACTATAATTACGATAACTATGTTACCCAAGGTTTAGTTCTACATCGTTAGTATAATCCTCACACGGCCGGTAGCCAGGTTCGGTGCGCGGTGCAAAGTTCAAGGCTCTATTGATCCATCAAGCAGGGTGCAAGGTTGTAGTCGGCCGTATTCGCCGATCATTTTTACGTGCTTTCAGACGCCGTCTTCAAGAAAGAAAATTTGATACGTTTTTCCGTAAAAAACTTTTAGTAGTCTGAGCGTATTTTGGTTGAGAATTTTGAAGAGTATAGAGTTATTGCACCATTTGTAATTGGGTATTTGACAAGTTTTATTATTTCAATAAAAAAACATATATTACAAACTATGTCGAGCTAAAAAACAGATTAATTACTTTCATATTAAACTAGTTACAAGGATTTTACTGTACTGCTAATTAGACGTTGCTTCGGGGTTCTGCTTCAATTTATTACTGTTATTAGAAATATTTGTAATAAATAAATAATTCAATAGTAGTCAAATATCCAATGATGTCTAAAATTATATATCTAAGCTGGTCCTTATATATTTCTAAACATATTAATCAAATTGCAATAATTCGGTTTCCAATCACTGAAATGGAGTGTATATTCTTCTTCACGTCTTGTCAACTCACCTAGAACACACAGTATCCTTATACAAAGTCTAGTTACACGTATAAAGCTTGATTTCTAGTACTAAAGACGGTATGATAGAAACGGGAAATGGATGTCACGCGGTAGCAGTCCCACTTAACTTGAATTTGCAAGGCTCATTAAACTGGTTGTTCTAATATAAATAGAGACGGTTTCATGGCAACCGGCGACGAAAGCGCTGAGTAACGTAACGTGGAGTATGTATATCTTAAATACCCACTAGTATGGTTGAAAGCATATGGGTGATAACAATGGATTACGAAAATCAACCTTGCTACTATATAATAAAGGGAAAAATCGACTTCAAAGTTATAAAAAAATCTCGTGTTACGGTGTTTCTTATCGAACTCCTACAAAACGGAATGACCAAATTTTATGTCATTTTTTGTGTGTATTTGGTAGGTCTGAGAATAGGTCGTAGGCTAGGTTTCTTATACCCCTAGGTGATAAGAGCAGCCCTGGCAAAACAACGTTTGCCGGGTGAGCTGGTAATTTTATATAATTCCATCAATTATTTTTCCACGTTTTATTTAGAGCTGGAATAGGTCCGCAAATAGATAAAGGATCCTTAGAATAAGTCTTTTAAAATTCACTAAGAAAGGATTGTCAAAATCCGTTTACAAAACTTGAAGATATCGCTATAATCTGTTTACACCTCAGAATATAAGGTTTACACACGAACCCAGGAATTATTTTTACATTCAACAGCTAGCCTTTGGATGTGGGTGAAAAACAAAGGACTGCCAATTTTAAACTGTTTCCACTTATTTTAATGGTCGACTGTATTTAACTAAACGTATTTCGGCAATCAGTCTAGGTAAATAAGGTCACACCTCATCTAGATAGCCGGTTCAGTGTCCGTGTAGGTACCTACTCACATGGTTCTACCGTGACTCATAAGTTCCGAGAAGCGACGATTATCTGTAGGCTGAGATACCTTTCTATGCAGTCAGATTAATACTAAGGATGTTTTAACATAACACAATACTAAGCGCATCCGATGGGCGCTGTAAGCTTATTCAAGCTACTGGTTCGATGCCCGCACGCTACAAATACATTTATTTGTCTACTGTTTGTTGTTAATAAGCAAAGATAGACCACGTTATGATTGTGCATAAATAGGGTACTGAGAAAGCTCCTATATAGAGCACACTTAAATAAGAAACTCAATTATAATCTCTTGCTTAACATTTTAATAAAGAAACTAATTTCATCGCGATATATTCAGGTTTAAACGTTGTTCCATAAGCTACAAAAGAACTAGTACTTATTCAAATATAGCTTTAAAGTAAAATGTTTTATGATGGTCATAAAAACTTTATGTAGAATAATTCAGTGTTTGTGCGCCGTGGTAGCAGGCTCCTTGTTTTTCTGCGCTCTGTAAAAGGCGTCTAGGGTCGAAACAAAAAGTAACTTGCGAAGCGCGTGACTTTGTGCAAAAGAATGCCAGTCTTCCAATACGATTATATAAAAAACTATTACCACAAGTTTGAAATAAGAAAGAAGTTGCAAGTATTATTCCCTGAGGTTTGATGTAATATTATTTTGCACCGTGTTTTGGATTGAATAATAATGGAAACTTGCTTATTTCAGTTTTTTTACGATTTATAGAAGTATAATTGGCCAGTCTTATTTTGGGATACGATCTTACCCAGTAAAAATGGGTTGTGGAGGTCAGATAGGCAGTCGGTCCATGTAGAATACGGTATACAGTTGAAGCTGGTAAGACTGGAAGCCAACCACAATATAGCTTGGGAAAAGGCTAGGCAGTTAAAGAAGTATTTACACCAGGTATAAAGGTACTTGTAAATATATGAGCAGAAACACCGTGCGGATGTTTATCGCGCTAAGATAAGCTGTTTTATATGAGTAGTTACTTTTAAAACGACTTGTAAACTTTGTTTTTAGCATAAACGCCTTTTTGAAACATTAAGGAAGTAAATTGCACTTAAACTCCCAGCTACCTTTATTCTTTAGCCACGAGACGCAATAAAAAACATTTACAGTATTTTTATAGAAACTTTGAACTTTTGAACGGCTATTTTCAGGCTTCAGTTAACTTAATTACTGAACAAGCGCCGTATCAAATTTGTTTTGAATTGTAAGCGAAATATAAACGAAATTTTCTCCTTTTACTGAAAATATAAACATTGTTTTTATTTTTGGTCCATCTAGGGAGACATTTACTTTCAGCCAGGTCTCTTAACTGCATAAAGAATGCGGTGAAATATTTCAGTCTGGTTTTATTTCGTCTAGACAGTGTTAAAGGTTTGTTTTATGCACATACGTGTTCGGACACAAGAAGCCTTTCTGCTAACTAGGTTATCCTGGGGCTGTTATCGTGGATACATTGTCTGCATCTCCGTTGGCCTTATTACGATAATGGACTTTAGCTACCAGCCTGACGAGGGACCACTTAATGTACAGGGAGCTACGGATAAGCTCCACGAAACTTGGCCTCCCGTATTAATTTAGATTAGCTGATGATAATTTTGTATAGGATTTTTTTTGGGAATATATAATGGCATTTGTTAAAGAACGTTGTTTGATTTCTGTGGGCAGAAGTAGTATTTCAAATATGCCCAGGCATTTCCGTCGCAGCATGTATAAGGTACTTTGGGTAGTATACGTTTAAGCAATAGTTTCAGACAGTTATTACTGGGTATGGTAATATCGGTAATTGTTGCGGCGTTGTCTTTGAATATATGCACGACTGACCGAGTATTAGCTAAGTAGGAAATTGTAGTATTGTGAGATGTTTACACAATCTTAACCTGGAACTTTCTCAGTTATACTGGAGAAAGAAGGTCTTCTTTAAATAGATGAGATATGGAACTGTTTACTGAACTTGTTTATTTTAAGTACGTTTTTTGATCTAAACAAGGTGACTTTTTTGTCATTGTACAAACGGAAGCTATGAATTCTATATCAATTGCAAAAACGAGTGGTATTAAAAAATTAATGAAAAAAAAAGAATGGAATTTAGAGTTTTGTTTGTTTGTTTAATTTTTGATACCAATCGTTTTTATAACCGATTTGGTCATAGTTTTCATTTGTACAACGACAAAAAACTCACCCTGTATTTCATTTTAGGTACACATAGGGTTTGTCCTATAATCGAGAAACATATTTGTAACCAAGTAATTTTCTATATTACTCTTAAGTTTATATTATAATGTTTTTTCATTTTATGTAAATGGATATTTTTGCCCTTCCCATTCTTTTCTGCTTTGATTTCTATCGACGTTAATTAATATTTTGTGCTTAATTAGACAATGTAAAGTGTTATCATTAACCAAGCGCAGTTTTAAATAACACCGCCATGTATAGGTTTCAAAAACACCGCCTAGGATAGCTCTAGCCTTCCTACTAGCGGCCTAAATTGATAACAAATGATAATCATTCTGCGTAGGTCATACATTTGTGTTACATTATCATTTAGAACATGCTATTAATATAAGTAACATCGTCCTTCGTCCTTATTGATGTAGCAGAGTGATGTATCGAGTGTCTAGTTTGGATGCAGTTCATACATTTTACCTGTACAGTCTACAGTACACAACATTGCACGCTTATCTCGTTCGATTCCTAGATATCCGCACTTTGTACGGTTCCTTTATCGATACTGATAATGTATCGATAAACCGATAAGTGCGCGGCACTGTTTTGGTTATCAAACATTTAATACTGAATTTCGTACTAAAGATATAAGTGTCCAAATAAATAGTCCAAGTATATGTAGGTAACGTAAACACGTACGTTACGTGTCACAGTTAATATGACAGCATTCTTTTTTATACTTTCGTAACTCTAAAACTTTTACGATTTTTGTAACTGTGTTTTGTGACAGATATTTCAGTAACGTTATGCATAATAATTGCTTTCACTTAGGTATAAGTCAATTCGTGAGCAAAAAATGTTAGGGATTTTTTTCTGGCAGAGTAAGTTTGGAATTATGAACAGCAAAAAATCAAAAGCGTCCAAATTACGATAACTATACGGACATCGCGTGCGTGAATTCGCAGAACTGACTGTTCCTTAAATAACCACGACGAGTATTCGGACGGTTCTTGCTCGCCAGTCCGCGCCGTCCTCGGCGGCGTCCTTTAGACCTCTCGGGGAATGCTCCCGACACCCTTATTAGGCTACATAATAACCCATCGCTCCTGTATCTCCTAAAGCTTCGATTGTCCGACCCAGTTTGGAAACGGTGACATTTTTGGCAATGACATAAAAATGTTTTTGTTTAATAGCTTACGATTTCCTTTAGGAATTTGTCCTTAGTATTTATTCGTTTCGGCGAGTTAGGAATGTTATTTTTGTAGGAACAAAATATGTCTGCTATGATTGAAATGTTTGAAAACAAGTTACTATGATTTGAGGCGATTAATACTGAGTATTTATGCAGCAGGTTGCGTATTACGTGACAAGTGTAACACTTGTTAAGCAGTGCCATGACATTTTAAATGAGCGCGAGTTGTACGTAAACAATTTAGGGCCTGTGTCGCAGCCTAAAGTATTTGGCGGCCTGTCGCAAGTCGGTGTGGAGCTCGGCGGCCGTCAGCGCCATATAAGGCGGCGCACCGAGGCCGGCCGCGGCGCAGGCGCAGCGCGGGCGCACTTCGCGCCCTGCCGCGCGCCTGGCGAGGACCTGAGGACATCTCCGTCACGAATCACAACAATCGACACGAAACATCACAATCACCCTGTTAACCTTTCAATTTCGTTCGCAATTCTTTTCAAGAACCATTTATTTGCACTGCAATTATACCCGCGATACTATCTCAAAGTTAATTGTAGGGCACTATAAAGACATATATTGGGTTTAATTTATTGTTTGCCAACAATAACATTTTAATTAAACATGGTACCTACACATACATCGATATGTATTTCAGGTCAAGTAGCGAATAATCTGTCATCAGCACAGATTCATATCACGTGCATCTCTTGTGAGATGATAAGGGATGCGAGACTTGAATAGATAAGACACGCGCGAAGCGCCAGCAAATACTGTGTATAACAATTAACAAGCTAATCAAACTCTAGGCTAGGGCAGGCGTGGCGTCTCGTCGACGTCGAGACCAGACAATCTAAAGTCGACTTAATAGCTTTGAGCACTTAGCTGCAATATTATTCAAAGCTAATGTAGACAAGTGCCAATCGCACGGTACGGGGTCTATTATATAAGAGCACAATACTCATTCAGAGTTTTAGGAGTCTTTTATCGGTTTCTGAACAAAAGAATTAACCCTCTTTTAATGCTTTTCATTGGGCTAATATGAAAGCACTTTACGCTTGTTTGATAACATTGCAAAACGAAAAAGCTTAAAAATCTAGATTTTGCTGCGCAACAATAAACAGTAAACACTAAACTTACTTGTATGGTTTTATATGGTATTTCTGTTCAAAAAGGCATATTTAAAATGGCAACTAATGATATTTCACAATTCAGTCAAAAAATAATGTATCTAACAGGTATGTAAATCAGTCGAATTGATGGTACTTCGCTGGTTTAGCAGTGATTGTGTCCTCACTTTATATGTAAAACTATTCATGAAGTACGGCAAACTAAATAAACCCCAGCTTAATTAAATCGCAAATATTCGCCAACCTCCGTCGCCCAAAATTGTTGCGGTTAGTTTAATGGAGTTCCGTTTATGATCCAATTCTCGTTTTAAATGAAAACAAAACAAAGTACTCTCGCTGACCGTGAAGGATTGCTAAAATATTGACCCAAGTACTGCCCACACAATCGGTACTTTTACCCAAAGAAACGATTTCAATACAATGAAACAATATTAATACAGTTTTTTTATTACAGTACCGTGATAATAAAGTGACAAAAAAGGAACACATGCTTACAAGCCGCAATGTTAATAATTTGTAGAGTCGGACGATCGGCATTAAGATACTATCTCTTTGGTAACCCAGTTCTTTGGGTTCAGACAACATATATTTATCCGATCTTGACTTTGCTAATAATCGCTGAGACAGTTTAATATGACGGGTCAATTGATCAGTCGAGGCTCTTACTAGCTGCGCTAAGCGCGTCCTATCGACCTAGATACAGTGACTATAAATCAATAATCTTAATCGTCAATCTAGACGACATTTATAACTATGTAGGTTGTTCTACAAACAATGGCGACGATTCCCTTGTACGCTAACTAAAAATTAAACCATTGCTGTCTTTTACTAACATATAGCGTGAGAAAAGGACGGCAACAGATAACAACTAATTTAGAGATGTCAAACCAGTTATCGCCTTGAACATCACTGTGTTTTAGTGCACACGTTTCTGCGTGTCGGTAGATTTGTATGAGAATTTTAGTCGAAACAAAATTTGACAGCTCTAATTTTCGTCTGTCCTTTTCTAATTTTGTACAAGTGAAAAAGATACCGATGACCTAAAATAAGTTAAGTGTAGGTTTAACAGAATCAGGTTCAATTAACGTAAATAGACAGTGGAGACCACCTCACGGAATTTAGTCGCACTGGTGTTATGAATCTGGGTAATTCGGTCGTGAGCTAGGTCGCTCTTGCAGGTATGTGAAGTGCTCATATAGAAGCCTCTTACTATTTTCTATTGCTCCACTAAAGTTGCTCATTTAAGCATCTTTGTTTCTGCTTAGTGAAATTATAAGTCGAAGAAAGTATACTATAAGTAATTTGGTTTGGTGAATGATGTCTTAAAGTAATTGTTTTCATTTTTTCTTCTTGAATAATGTTCTTAATTAGCTTATTTAGTATTAGAGATTTTGGTATTTATCTTTGGCGGCGGTCATCAGTACATTATTCTTCCATTTCGTCCTAATTTTAGAACGCTGTCCACTTTGCACAAAACCTGTTTTTACTGTGGTAATTTATACATTTAGCGGCAGACCCTCGTCTGTGTTCTGTTTATATAGTGTGTCATTTATTAACTACCTTTAAAAGGTGTTGATAAAAACGTAAAATGCAAATTATTTTGCAAAATCTTGTCATAATAATGCACAATAACAAGAGTTCGTTTGAGCCGATGTCGCTACTTCAAATTATAATAGAAACCGGCGTCGACAGGACTCGGGACCGCCGCGCCGGCTTCGTTGTGGAGGCACCCTTAGATTCTTTGTCCAAAGTACCTCATTAAAATTCATCCAATAACCTGCAACTGCTACTAGGAGAACAATTCTTAATTGCTAATTGCGGTTCATTGCCCTTTAAATGGGGAGTAAACAGCACTTTTAGAAAATCTCGCTGCAATTGTAAAGGAACAAAGTTAAATGTAATAAGGGCCGTCGCGGATTGTCGCGGCGCGGTATAAGGGGAGATATCGTCTTAACGATTGGACATGGCGACAAGTTGTCGCAATTAGAGTGCCTATACAAGAGGATGATAAATCGCGGCGGCCGCGGTCCACCGCCGCGCGCCGACAGCTGGATGTCACTCGCTGTTCTGATGACTTTTGAACCGGTCCATTCTGCGGTGTCGTTTATCATTTGATCTTTCTAAAGCCACATGTAGCCTCTCGAGCGTTTCTTAGAAATATTATAATTGAAAGAAAGACGTTGCGGTTTTTTTTTCTATGGAATTGTTTTTGCACAAATTAATCTCCTGTTAATCTAAGTAGAACAATTTAGATTTTCATTGTTGATTTAAGAATGATAAAAATGAATTTTTAATAGAGCTGTAACAATTTTTGTAGTAGTTATCTAATTTTATTGTATTTGGAGACTACAAGAATATCCAGTCGGCACAGCGTACTGTCACCTCTAGCTGCATACGTTATCAGAACAATATTGCCTGCATATGGCTAGCTCATCAAATTTCTAGTGACAATTAGCAATGACAATGGAATGCGAACAAATGAGGGTTTACTTTGTTATTCGTTTGTACAATCAGACTATATCAGCAATTGAAAAACTTATACCAGGTGTTGCATTGTGGGAAAAGATTATCATTTCTTACTTAATTTCAATAATAACATTCGTATAGTTCTGAATAATAAGAAAATTTATAAGATTAGGTTGTGGAAACGTATTTATGGAAATCTTTCTTTCTGATTACGTAACCAGATCCAATTTGCTAAGTGTCTGGACATACAAGTAGAAAAAAAAGTTTCGTGTTTTCTATAAGAAATAAATAAGTGTTACTAGTTTGCCGCGAGTAGGTATTGTAGAAAATATCAATTTATTTGATTAGAGTGACGACGTTCTGCATGGACAAATTAAAACACACACCTAAGAGCTCAGTTAATAATCTTAGCCATTCAAAGAAAAAAAAGAATGGAAAAATAAAAGGGATAAACAAAGGACAAAAGTAGCTTATCAGAAAGTAAAACAGTTTTCAATTGTGGGATATAGAACAATCGTTTAGTGGCCCTAACAATAAGTAGTGCGTTGACACCTTGCAATATTATGTTGTTTAGTCTCGTGTCAACGACCTCGAGTCTGTTATAAAAAGTAACTCGAACCTGCCCGCCGCATTACTGCAAATTGACTCCATATCTGCCGATAGCCCGGCTACTGCCCGCTACGTATAAGTGTGTTGACTAGACATGCTTTCAAGTCCAGCTATTCATTCTAATTATAAATTTACAATTTACACGTAAATTGTTAATCATTTTGAGTATCCCAGGATTGTAGGGTAGGTAGGTACTGTTTGTAGTATTATTATACTACAACATATGTTACTCAAATAGTAAATATTGTGTAGTACACCTATAATACAATTATTGTTATCTTATCATTATCCTTACGTTAAGCAAATAAAAGTCGTTAATATCACATATATTACGTAAATTACTTCTGAAACCAGAAATGTATTACGAACACACGTAGACTATTAAAAATGATACTCAAATATCATGTGTTTACGACTTAATAACATACATAGAAGTCGATAAGAGCGTTTTAAAAACGATAACAACTTAAATTCAGTGCTAATGGAAATGCAAATTGATATGAAGCCATTAAACAGCCTAGTCTGTTAGCAAAGTAAAAGTTGCTTTTATAAATATATACTATGTTGCAATGTTATGTAAAAATATAATAAGATGTTTTCGAATATAATCGCTATCTGATATAACTTTAACGAAGATCCTGTCTGCTCGGAATTTTTCAGATAAGTATATATAAATGACCGTTGTTACGTCTTACCGCCTCGGTAAAATATTGTCTGTTCTTTAGAAGCGACCAGGGACGCATAAATTTAAGCTTTGTTAATTAAATCTGCTTCACTGACGGCATTAAAAAGAAAGTAAGATACGGGCACGAAGACACTTAAGTGCTACCATCAAATATAAAAAGTCTTGAGAGACGCAAAATTTATATACAGTTTGATGTATTGCATTTATTCTAGCGAAACTATCTATTGAATTAATCAAATGTACCCCTGAGAGCGGTGAACGCTACGTATCACACTTGACTTTCACTGATCAAATTTTTGCTAAAAGCCGGTCCACGTTTCGCGAAAGTGGTTGGTCTGGTGCCGAAGTTGTGTACCGGGGATAGAGGAGAGCTGGATAGACTCGACGTACTGTCGCGGCGGCGGCGGCGTGCTCCGCTTAAGTATCCTGTTACAATTACTTTTAGTAGCGCACGCGGCACTATTTGCAAATATGATCATTGTGGCGTCAATAGGGATGTTGACTGGGTATAAAAAGTTAAAATCTATTTAGTCCGTCAGTTAGATAATAAAAAAATATTAGACACGTATTTTTTCTTTTATCAAAACTATACAAAATTACAAAGATACTTCGCTTTAAAGTTTCGGAGTGGAGGCTTATGACACCTTGCCTTGGTAAAAATTGTAGCGAGGTGTGACGTCACGCGAAACTTCCGTTCTCTGTATTTTGATCATTTTTTGTTTGCAGGAAAAAAGAAAAAATACGTTTCCAATAAAATTCATTAATATACAAGGCGGACATTAAAAAAAAATTAGGAAACATTGCTGTTGAGACAAACTTTTATTTGGCTGTGGTTATTTCAGGTCGATTAAAAAAAATATAGAAGTAAATTTATACATCCATCCATCAGTTTCTGTCATCAACTGTTTCTCCTTGTTTTATTGAGATACGTTTGTCAATGCTTCGATACTTCGTCCATCGTGGTTTATTGGACAGTTTATGACAATTTATAACACAATAATATTTTAACGTGGTTAGTTAGCAAGACCCCTGAAAAAGCATCGTATAAATTTCGTAGATACACAAAAATATTATCACGTTCGCCTTGAACTCGCATGAATAGTAATATTGCTAGATATTGTGTTGGTACAGAAAATTGACTATTTGGAATTCAAGACATGAAGTCTATATCTGTATTAATAAATGTTAATCAAAATAACACGTAACAGCGCTTTTGCTTGTGGTAAATAACAATTTACATATCAATATTTGTAGCTATGCACAGATAACTCTTGTGAATACATGTAGGCGGCCATTAACAATACCATTATTCAGATCGGGACAAAAAGGGGCTTAGGGATGTATGCAAACAAATGTTAACTACCCAGCCTGAGGCGGGTTCTCAACAAACTTCCCCGTTTCGACCGGACATTACTCCGCCGTTCCAACCAGTAACTATGTTACAGATAATTGAATTTCCTCCCTGATAAAAAGAAGGTTTTTTATTTTCATCCATGATAAAAGGAGCGAAAGAGGTTTTATAGGTTGACAAGGATCCTCCTTTGTAACTCTTTTTTACGACCTTTTTTTGCATGTTTTTTTAATTTTCTTTTCGTGTAAAATGGGTTTACAATCTTTTGTTTTTTTAACTGTTATTTTGGTTTTAATTAATTGACGATATAAGCCTATACTTTCTTAAGATATTTTTTTTGCCATTTATAAGTTTTCTATAGGAGAGGATATCTATTCATGTAGGTACATTATATTTCCCCTTAAGGTGTGGTTCAAGTTTTTAAAGGAACAGAAGCACAAGCGCCCACACTTCGTGATCAAATTCAAGTCACGTCCAACAAATTGATATCAACGCACGATTTTAAGAAATGACGTGTATAAAAATACATTTTACCGAGTCTATTAACATTGAAGCGCGCCCTAAAATGATAAAACGTTGGTGCACGTTGAATGCATAATATGCTGGAGGCGTTGTTTCGAATGAATCGAATCAGATTTGCCTTTTTAGAATTCCACGTTGGGCGCCAATATCGATGCCATTCGTCTTGTCTTTTGCCTTCGCTTTAATCTTCGTGTTTTATGGTTATTTTATTACGGAGAATGGAATGAGATTATATATCGACTCGCTATTTATATGCGTCACACACAATTGCAGTTCCTGCACAGGATTTGCATTGATTGACCTAAGGGCCGATTACGTAATAAAGGAGTACATTTACATGAAGGTTGATCTATGTGAAATGGTTGTTGTATGGTCCAGCCCGAAGGCACTGTTATGAGCTGTCGTCAAAACGATAACTCACGAGTTCTTGAACAAGTAAAAGTTTGGGTTACGTAAATCCACATGGACATGAAGAGCATTTATGTATACTTAGGTATAGGAATGATTAAACATATAAACGTAGGTTGCTTGTATATTGTAAAACTATTGCTGTCGCACGGCTCTCGGCCTACTCTATCCAAGAGTGACAAAGACAACTGATAAGCAGACTGTAAAAATGTTGTGATTCGATGTTTAGCTCTCGCCTATTTCCTCTTTCAATATTGAACCAATTTAAAAGATTATTTATATACTAAATAAAAAGAATAAAGACTGTGCCCCTATGTTTTACTTTTTTCATAAATATTTGTCAAATATGTACACTACGCCTCTGAAAACAGCGAATAGGATAGAAGTATTTTTGGAAGGTCCTGCTTGTCCTCCAAAGAAAGACATAGAGACATATTAGTTTATATTTATATTAGCTACTGCAAAAAAATCATTGCTTTAAGTTCATAAACCAGCGAGAATAAAAGCGAAAATATTATTTTTCATAAATAATCTACTTATACGTTAATAATATATACCTAACCATGTGTGTATCTATATGTATTCGAGAATTAGAATAATAAAAACAATGTAAAATCTACATGACATGCTATAGTATATGAAAAAGCATTCAAAAAGGAACCAGGCATCATTTTATTATTCACAATATCTTTTACATGACAAATAGATGTTCAGTATTAGTAACATGTTCGTACGTCGACAGTACGTAATCAAAGCTATGTATCGACATCTGGCAAACATGTCTGATATGCAAATAGAGCATCGGTATCATGTAGAGACCGAGATACAACCTTTAATTCAATCGACGCTACAACTAATGAATAATTCAACACTTGGACTGCCGACAAATTTTAATGTCATGCAGTCATCACCAACGCGATAGGTTAATGCTAAACAATAAAAATATATTACTTAAAATGTAGCATAAAGCTCATGCTTTAATGTATTTACGAGAACCAAGAGCGAATTTATCCGGGTTAATTAGCAATGTCGAGTACATAATAAAACTTAAGAGTAATTACGGAAACACGTCGAGTGCGTTTAGTGTACGGTCGCAAATTGATACGCCACTTGAGCTTTTGACTTGAGACTTGTAGACGTTTTGTTTGATCGCACAGAAAATTAATGTACAGGAAAAAAATTTTCCTTGAGACGGGTTTTCGTTTTCTCTACAAAATCCTTTTCTTTTTAGTCAATGACTTGTGTTTCGTGTCTTATGTCTATATTTGGTTTGTAACGTAAGCGTCTAATATTGTTTGCGCATATATCTTCTTGAAAAGGGCAACCACTTTGCCTCCATTCGTGCCTACATTGTATCTTTTAAGATATATCTTCGCAATAAACGGTTCTTTGCAATATTCCAAGTACTTGTCTCGTCATATTTAAATTACATGCATTTCATATGCGATTTATATACCAATTTTATTTTCGTATCGTGTAGACGGACAGTTTTGTTATACTATAATAGCTGAGAATAAATTACTGGTGATGGCGCCGTCGGGTTAACTTATCGTCTTAATAGTGGGACACATGTCCTTTATCTGTGACTCTATACATATGTATTGTAGGTAATTATATGAATGCCAGCCGTATCGATAGCTGTGCTCCATTCACACGCAGACACTCGACTCGAACTAATTAACTTATTGCTGCAGGGAAGACGAAAATAGTTTATTATTTGTGTTGATAGAAACAAGTCGAATGCATAATCATGGCTACTTGTCGTGGATAATTTCTTAAGGTAGTTTCTATAATATTCTTAGTTCATATACAGTTACTTTTTTAGGAAACTGTGCGTACTGTATCATGGATTAAAAATAATTTAATAAACTTTGTGAAGAATGCAATAAATTTTATAAAAAAAATATAAGTTACACACCAGTGACCTATAAAAGTCCGTATAAGTTGATCGCAAACTATTTTGGATCCGCTATTCGCAGGCAAATAAGTTTATTTGAATATTGGTGCTCAAGTTCGGCAGCACTGGGAATAAATTGCATTTTTCAATCGATACCCACTGAGCCAAGTTGCCGTGTAATCCGTCCGTGGGAGTTTTAACAAATTGACTTCATATGTTTTACATGTGTTTCCGATCGGACGTCATTTAATTGAGATACCTACCAGTAAATATACTTACATTTATAGTACACATGGAATAAGCTGAAGTTTATCGTCCTAAAAGACAAAATGGAATTATTTCTTGCTTTTCAGTAAAGTAGGTACTACATGCTGTTGCTCTTAAGGCTGATTTTTCCAAAGCTAGATATTTTTATCTAAGGAATAATTTTGAATTTTTGACAGTTCTCTCATACAAAATTTGTCCAGAAGTCAATTGTTTTCCACGAATGTAAATTATCTGGCTTGGGAAAAATCGACTCTTTCCAATCTTTTTTCCTCTCTCCAAATTTTTTGCTCTGCCCGACAGGGTCCACGTTGATCTTTAATGTTATACCACCTATTTAACACATATGGAATGCAATAAAGAATTGAATTGTATTTAATCTTATTAATCAAGTCTAGGAATAAGACTTAAGTAAAGAACATGCGTAAAACTGTAGCACTAATAAATAAATCTATTTTTTTTAGTACTGATGAAGTTTATGTTGGTAAGCGTTTATGTGGATACGGTTGCAATAAAAATATAGCGGAGATGTATTCATAGTGGTCGGACAACAAATGCTGCGGACAGTGGAGGCTGCAATTATATTTAAAATAGCCGTGTCTGGAGCCCGCCCAAGTTGGCTACTGCTCGGTTGTATCTGTGGCGTGTGAAAATATCATCAACTCGCTTTTAAACACGCTCACACTTGTTTTGTGTTTTTAACTCAATAGAATAAACCTTTATGCTTGGTTTTCGCGTGAAATAGTATCTAAAAACAACACTAATATGGATTACGCGACACTTTACGCATGTTTTGACTTTCTAGTTAATATGAAAGTTTAAAATTAAACTCAGTCGTTGAGTTCTGAGCGCTTTTCCAGGAAAACACGTTTGCTTCAACATGAAATTATATTTACAATCGTAACTAATTAAAACTATCACTAGTTCTTCATAGAGTCATTGACATAAAATTAAAAAGGCTAGGTCCAAGAAATATTAAACGACTTCCTGTGTAAGTTATCACAGATGAGGAGACGTTTGTATTGGATACCGGTAGACTTACACAGTCTAAAGTGGGTTTATTATTAGTACTGATAATAAGTCCATCATCAGCTTGTTAATGAGGTCCGTCAGCGAGCCGCCAGTGATTTTACTGTTTGTTTATGCATGTTCGGGCCTTCTATTACCCATGAACCAAGATTAAATGTAAACGTTCTCAAACGTCTGGCTGGAAAGCTCGAAAACTATTCACTCTTTTTGAGAAAAAAAGATGTGTAATAAGTGTATGTATCTAAAAAGGTTTACTTACGGATAGCTTTGGTTCAGGGTTACAGTTTCTATAAGGCCGAGAAAGCTATTTAGAGCGGTCGCACATAGGCAAACTTTTTACACGGGTAGTTAGTTCTCAGAACGCGTGCTTGCCACCCAGTCGAGCCAGAAACGACAACATTCTTGTTTACAATGCGGTAACAAGGTGATACGTCACTAGCGGACATTATTTCGGACAACATGCTGCGAACGTACCTGGATATGTTTCAATTTAATTTATGGAAACAACACTGTCATTATACCTTATGAGTATTGCGGAAAGCGGTTGTGGTCTCGTTTTACGAGTCGCCTCGGATCCGCTCGTATCCTCCCAGACTTATTGCTGTATGCAAATTGGACGACACGATGATTATTTACAGGCATAAAAACTGCACGTTACAGAAGCGTGTGTTTACGATGGCTGGACACTGAACTGATTTATTATTTTTAATCCACGTCTGACGAAATAGGTCTTTACATGCAACATAAAACTTATCTTCACAAAATATGGGACCATTTTTGGGTGAAAACAACTAAATACTATCATTAGTTGCCATAAACGATGACTGATTAACAAAAGCTCCAAAAAGGCGGCAAGATATGAATCAAGGGCACAAACAATCTCACGGTGGCAAGTTATCTCGACATCCTACAGGAATCAGTAGTCGGGTCATCGCCCCTCGGAAGTCACGTTTCTCTACAAAAACTCCGAAGCGATAAAGCATTGAAATACCTCTCATCTGTCATCTAATCTAGCGGCCACCCCATGACGCTTATGCCATATAACTTAAGGCTTACTGTCACGAGTAAAGGCTGTGTATTGAGGCCTTTTATTGTATCAGCTCAGTCAGCGAGCCAGCGCACCCTTTGTGCGCCATACAATACAAATGTTGTTATGTTTTTAATACTAGTGATATTAAAAGTCGTTGTGATCTTTGTTGCAGGTACGTTTCTCGATAAAATAGAAACATTTCATTGGATAATCGGTTGGTGATTTGTAAGTATTCAAGGTTATTTATGGGCATTTGATTTTCTTTTTAGTAATTTGTAATGGAATTTATTCACCTTTTTGGTTAAGCTTAACAATGTAGTAGTTTCTTGGATATTCCTTTACATAATAATGACATGAAGTTACGGTTTTTAGTAGCTATATGTTTTTACATTGACTTAATAATTTTCTTTTAAAATAACCAGCTTTTCTTGTTGAGCACACCTATTGTGAGTACATTTTCAAAGGTATCGGTTACAACGGTGAAGGTTATAAAGACGTTGCCCGTTTGTCGTTTTGTGAGGCTGTCGCTGACTTGTAGCGTGTAGTCGCTCGGCGCCGACAAAGCGCGCGTCGGCGCGGACAATCAAATCAGTCGCGACAATTTCTCCGCCACCCGAACCTTTGTCCTTTGTGCTCAGCGCTCCGCACGCCTCTGTTACAACATTGACGTCACACATTTGTGACGCTATCCACAATATCTTTTGTCATACCACGGTTTCGTACTGACATGTTAACGGTATTTCATGCTTGAATAATTATTTTGTCATATATTCCAACAATAAACACTCGAGTTCGAAGAGGAAGCGTCCTAGAATCGGTTATTATAACGGTTAAAGATGTATCATATCTTAAGTACCGGATAATGTATGCAATCATGCACTCTATGGTTACGATTTCGGCCTATATTAAATACGTACTTGCAGCCTCTTGCATAGCACCATATGGCTATGAATATGCATTTATAGCTGTACGTCATACCATTTAGATTCTGGGTCACTTCCATACAATATAATCCTATTGATTTGGAAAGGTCGTTCAATCCCATTGCCAGTAACGGTCCACTGATCGATAATCAAATAGGGTCGGGTGGCACATATTTGTGTAGCCCTTATCTCAGCTATAAATCAGCTATAGCAGGTAGTTGCATTCCCAGAAGTGTATGCCCACTTAAGAGAGCACCGCAGTACGAGAATTTTAATGGTAAAGAAAAAAACATTTCAACTTCTTGGCATTTTTTGGATTGTGTGCAAAATTCACAAAAATGAAACCAAATGTGTCTTATCTTTTTATATTTTTTGGTCCTTGGGTTCCTTTAGTGCAGTTTTTCTTGGAGTTTATGGCCAATATTCATTCATTAAAACTCCGTCGCATTAGCGCTTGCCCCATTCAGAACTTTTTCTGTCACTTTTTGCGCTAACCTCCGAACCCTAAGATAAAAAAAATGTAGCGGCATGCGGTGTCTGTT
This sequence comes from Diachrysia chrysitis, assembly GCA_932294365.1. Lineage (NCBI taxonomy): Eukaryota > Metazoa > Arthropoda > Insecta > Lepidoptera > Noctuidae > Diachrysia > Diachrysia chrysitis. Next base: position 8,301,879 of record OW028653.1, read on the forward strand.
GAAATTTGATGCATATGGGTTTTCGAGTTACTTTGCTGGTGGTCAAAGGAGAGCTTTTTTGATCAAGTCGTAAATTTTATGGCAACATATGTTCATTTGACGAATTACTCCTTGGAATATTAAGGTTGGTATCGATACCTAGATGCTGATTTAAGTACCTAGTACTGAAAACGCAACTTTCTCTTACATAATACTTTTGTTCTTGCGTTTATGTATTATAAACATAAATATTGGAAAATAGGGGTCGTTATGTAACTGTCTGGCTTGTATTACATAGACTACGTCTACCTAAAATGTCGCTTTTGATTCGTAGATCTTTTAAATCCGGCTATGTTCCCAGGGGTCGCGTATGTGTCTCTTCGTTCGTTCCTTTAGACATTATTATTTCTTTTCTGGTATATTTTCGTGCTGATAAAAGTTTTCTCTTCTACATTTGAGCTTGATAACTAAAAAGGCATTAAAAGAAGTCGTTTATACTTCCTACTAGTATTTAGGTATATTATATTCCGATATTTTATGAAAATAATAAAAATGTTTGAAACATAAAATAAAGTTTACTACATACTTACTTACTGGACCACCTTTGACAGATTAAAACTTTATAAGCTATTAGGAGCTAAGTAGGTACTTTTTACTCTATATCGAAGTACATATATTCATATATACCGTCTATTAGTCTTCGCTGAGTTGACAATACTCTTCTACTCCATTTCACTTTGGGTGAATGGGTCGGTTATTTTCATGTAGATCGGACAAGATCAATATACAGCATTACGTCAGATTACGAGGTGACTGGGCGTGAGTCAGCTGGTCGAATGTACGCGAACTTCACCCGTAACTCCTGGCTAGGGCTGCATCAGCTTTGAACTTCCAAAATGAGCTTTAAGTTAATGGTTGGGAATAGAAGCATTCTTAACTTTTACAACCAAGGATGATTCTATTTCTAAGGTTGTTAACACTTCCTAACCACGTATTTTTGCCAAGTAAAACACTTTATAAATGTTATTATCCACTCATTAAGAGTTATAAAAGTCAAGCACGTGCTTAACTATCATTTAAACATTTTCGGCGTTAAAGTTAATGAAAACTAATAGTCCTGTCAAATTACTTGAAAAATTAACTGCGCACTTGCATTGCTTATCACAAACGGCTGCAAGTAGGTACTTAACCCATTTTTCTTAGCTAGTTCTTTGTGTGAGGTGATAAGCCTCTATACGCTCTACATTTCTCTTAATGAATGCTTACATAAAAAGCAAAAAAAAAAAACTTATTATACCATTCGAAATGTTTTTATGAATGGACAAAGTTCTGGATTTTTTTTAAACTTGACAACCCTATTTAGTTCCGCCCTGCGGCAAGGCCTGCCAAAGTGTCGCCACATTGAACCTCGTTTATGAAAGGTCACCGAGCCCTTAACTAAAAAAACTCATTTTCTTTTAATAGCATAATTATTATAACGATGCTAGCAATTAGTAGACACGGAGGCTACGTCAGATAACATGGTGTTAATTGGTGAAAAGGGTTCACTGTTGATGTTGCAAGATGAAAGTAATGCTGATATTTTAAGCCTTAATTCCTATGCTTATGGTAATGTTTCGGTAACCCATTAATTATAAAAGTAATACATACTTACAAAATAAAAAAAATAATCCCGGATGTTATAGATGTTAAATTATTGAGGATAAAAACAAAAGCACATCTCAAAAAGAAAAAAAAAACGCGTGTCACACAAAAATAAAACAGCGCTTTTGACATTAGAAAGATAATTACATATTATGACAATACAAAATATACAAAATGAAGTTTTCATCTTCAAGTAGGTATATTCGCTGTCAGTGTGTGTAGGTAACACGAGTCCCATTTCTACATATAAATCAAGGCTTGATTCGTCACGCGCCATGTGTGAATTCGTTCCAGCCACGTCTTGCCGCTGACTCAAACAACTAATCTACGGCAATCACGAGGATTGATAACGAAGACCGTAAATAGAAGTGAAAACTGTTATTCAGAGTTTTTTAGCTTTCACATTTAGCCTGAGCGCTGGCTTTGACTGCTTCACTCGACTTTTTCGCGAAAACATAAGGGCCTCCAGCCAGAGCCTAAACTAAATTGAAATATTGATTTCATCAACAATTCTTGTTAGGGTCGAATGTCATGGTTTAATCCACAAAAAAAATATTTAGGAAAAAAAAAGTATATGGTTAGGGCTTAGGCACTCTACCAACATTTCTCAATTATTTATTGTATATAAATATGGCAAAATAAAAAGCTAATAAAAAAAATACACAGGAGAGTTAAACTCAGAATTAATTGTACAAAAGCAAAACTAAAAAGACACGTTCAAGTGTGATTCAGATTTTAGAAATCTATTACAACATGAGAAATCACTGGTAATCGTAGGTAAGTGTACAAGCGACACAGAAAAACAAATTAGATAGCGCCACATTTATTAATTAAAAACAAATAAAATAACGATTAATGTCGTGGACACCGGACGGATCTAAAACATTAATTATATCTGCCCCTCTAAACTTGTTTCGCTATCCTTATGATTCATTGATGACCCATCAGCGTGGGAGATTTAATAATTACTAAGAACTAACGCAAACATTTCACTGAAAACCTCTTAAAAATTTGGACTTTGAATTACAAAAACACACAAATCAATTGGCGTGTTTATATAACTACTTAATTGCATTTAATATTAAAGAGATATAGCTACTAAAAGAGATATAGAGATAATACAAAAAATGCTAGTACTTATTAACAGTTTTTAGACTAAGATAGACATAACGAAAACTTCGTGGCAACGCAACCCTATTATATAAATAACACTTTTTGTTATAAAGCAACACGGAACGTATTGACAGAATCGAGAAACATTGCAAACACGGTACCACAAAACGAAGTAGTAGTTTCTAAGTAGTAGTTTTGAACAAACGACAACCTAATAAAAGTTCACTAAAGCGCTGTTATGTGGTGGTGTAGTAAAAGCCTTTCCTCAGGATAACTTTTACCAAGCTGGCGAAAGCGGTAGATCTCTGCAAAAAAGGATTTTAAACTAAAAAACATTTTTTTTTTAAGAAATCGTATTCGCATTTAGGCTTAGCGCAGGCTCTGACTGCCTTACCGGAGTTTTAAAAAGGGGCGTTCAGCCAGATCAGTAGACAACTAAATACGTTAGCAACGTATATTAAGGGCACCTCCTGCGGGGTTCGGACCACGACTCAGTGCGTTGCTAACAATAGACGGGGCTGGACCTAAGATTATATTAAAAGAAACATACATTTATAGCTAGTTTAGTCGGGTCAGGCTAGTTTGATCAGGGGGGGGGGGACTAATAAAACAAAAAAGCATAGCCGTGTACTGTAACTTAACAGTAAGTATTAAAAGAAGAACACATCCTAGAGTACATCTGCAACAAATTTAAGTCAGCTTCTATTTATTAAACAAGAAATACTATTTGTGCCCGGAAGGACATTTCTCTCCGAGCCCGCAATGTTTATGCTTTGACAACTCCATATGTTCGAATCTGAAGCTGTGCAATAAAAGCACGAACCCGGCTCCATGACGTCTTTGTGAACACGTGTTTATTGCAGTACCGCACATGGGAAATATTTACGTTCATTTGTTATTCCTAACACTTGCTATCAAACAGTTTTGTTTCGCATACCTAATGAACTTTATTTTAATCGAGAAATGTAAATAATCAGTGAATGTACAATTGTTTGTTTTGCAACAGCGCGTAATGCTTTTATATATAATACCTATTACATGAAAAGCTTTTAAGAAAACTTTAATACTTATTTATTATCCATTAAGTAAAAGTTGGTAATTTCTACTTTGGCTGGTTTTTTTACCGTTAATTTTAATTGAACACATTGTGTTATTTCGCACCGATATTGTAGATTTTAATCTTCAATCAAGGAGAAAACCAATCTCGGATTTGGCGTACGTCCATTCATTATAAAACTTTAGAGGTCAAGCGTCAAGAACCGTTGTTTAAGTTAGTTGTTAACTACTAAAAGTAAAAGTAAAAGCACCATTAAAAATATTTGCAATTTTTCGTTGAACAACTCCGACTTATTTAGGCAACTTCGCATTATTTAAAAAAAGTAAGGTTAGTTCGATAAAACTTTAATTTTCAGGAAGCTTCCGCCTTCAACTAAATAGCTGTGTTTAATCGTATCTCCGTCCACAGTTTACTTATTTTATTGGCGTTTAACTGCGGCACTATCGGACGATCAACTATCATTTATTTAACTTAGCGAAACTCTGTTTAACATCACTCGATGTAAATCTAAGTTGAGAGTTACGTTTGGTCAAGAATTCTCCTGAATGTCGGAGTTTCGAATAAATAAACATCGAGAGATATACCAGGAAGATGTATTAAACAGATCTGGACTTTCTCGCTTGCAATATGTTTTCGAGTTCAAGGCGCGTTCAAGTCGAGAGGGATACAAAGATCTTTGTTTATCCTGTAACTTCAGAATGTGCTCTAGTATCATATTCATCTTATTTACCCTTTCCGAGTCTTTGATTGTCTGTTATTGTTTAAAGCAAATCGATGCATGCTCATAATCTTACCAATGATAAACGTTCTACATAAACAATTCTTCGAATAAAGGCATATGACTGGCAAGCGTGAATCAAAGAATCGATTAGATTCCATCAATTGGATCCTTCTAGAATATTTTCCCTTATTGTTAAGTGTATTTGCACTTTGTTTTATATAGCTTCATCATTGTCAAGAGTCTTGAATAGGGCATCATTATCACGTAATCATTTATCGTGTACCTATTGGAGAATGAGTCTGGCTAGCCAACATCCAGCCTTTTCTAACTATTGTTACAGTTTGCAGGAAAAGAAAATAAAGCTGAGCGATGCTCGCCTTTCTCGACCCCATGTCATGTCAGTAACAGTGATTGCGTCGAACGGATCTTTTTATTTATTTGCGCAGCTCACACATGTATAATATCCTTGCGTTAACCCTTTCGACGGAAACATTTTATGTTTGCTACACGATTTTGTACTTACGAGTAAAACAAATCAAATAGATTTTGGTCTTGCTCATTTTCTTGATATTTTGAGAACGTTGGTACCAGATTACGAACTATGTGCTGACTATTTTATGGGGACAATTTAGCGTTCATTCGTATAATATCAGGTTAGATAAAATTTTAGTTTTTCAGTCTTTATTTAGCATTAGAAACTTTAGTTTTTGTAGTGATTTTATTTTCTGTATATGAGATTACCGTCCGTTTTCCTTTTGATTAACATTTTCTACATAGTATGTGTAATAAGGCAGGAAAATTGCAATACATGTTGAAATATAATAATATGTTCGGCCCTCTTTATAGCCATTATTACAATGAGGCGTGAATGGAGGCATGGATTAATGTTTGTGAAAACTGTGTAAAGAACGAACTGTTGTAATTTGTTGAAGGGCGGAGGTCGGTATCAGCGGTGGGCACTCGCGCGTGACCGCTCATCTCGTTACCTCCAGCGCCCTGCCGTGGACCTGCCTCGCCCTCAACCCCTCACCACGTTATAAATATAACTTAATTATCGACACCGTTGTCCCCTTGTTAAGCATTAGAAAGGGTTAATATTTTAATGCACACTCTCAGCGGAGAAAGCAATGAGTTATGGCTAGAACTTAGAAACACTTAATGGCGCCCCACCCTCTTTTCTCTCGTATATTACATGATTTATAGTCTGCATATAGTGATTAGTGTCCGAACTAAACTTTACAGTCATTGCGCGTGGCCCACTAATCGTCCAGCGATCGGTTGACGGAGATTTCCGAACTCATTAGTGTGAATGCCGGCGCGGTTACGTAAGCTGTCCTGACTCTTGTGCCGGTTTTAGCGTTCAGACGAAATTCAACGAACAATACTCCCTTTTAATTTTCGGAATACTAATTTACATAAAGCATAATATTATATACATCCTCCGGGTGTATTCCTACGTCCCCAATTGTTTTCCTACGAGCTAATTTTGCAGTGCACATGCTTCAATAGACGCCCTTTTTACCACCCTCGCCTATATTATCTATATGCCTTTGTTTTCATTAGTCCAAATTTTTGCTTATTTTAAGTGGTACGGTATATTTTCTGTGCATGCATAGGTACACTATTGTTGTAGATTCTTACGTGACATAAAGAAGAATTATAACGAAAAGAGGTCTTAGAACGTGTTAGTTTGTAACACTCTACTTAAAGTGCTCACCTTCTCAGGACACGAACAAGTTTTAGTACTTCTCAGCATTAAGTTTTCACGCCGCGGCAGCTAAGCGAGAGTCTGAGTCGGACTCTCACGCGCCGTGTATAAATCTTGGAGCATTTCTCCGACGCGACGCTATCCTCGCAGCCGCTAGCCGTGTTGACTCAGCGAATGCTCGGCTGCATATACTGAACCACTGAACGAGAATACTTCACGCTTTTAATTACCGTTCCAGATTTCATGTACGTCTGCGAACGAGTCATAATTTTGTGTTTGATTACAATTATTTTTGTAATACCACGCAACTTGAGAAACTTCGCACAATGAGGTTTATACTCTTTTGTTTTCGTACCCTTTACAATGTTTTGTTTCATTACAGTGTTTGAGTAGAAACCTCAAAATGTTTGTCATAATTTTCAGTCTAAATATAATTGTGATTTATGTCTTGTTTAATTTAGTGTTGTACTAAGGTTAACTAAAGTTAGGTCAACACTGAAATTAGTTTAATGTCATGGACAATTTAGAAATGGTTATTTACCACAGATTATTGAGAAATCTACTTATTTGTATCTCGTCGTCGATGTCGATATTCTTTATTTATGACTTATTGCTATCTGTCATGTTACCTCCTTTTCATAAAGTACAAAGAGTAATAAGTAGGTACCTCAGGAATTCTTAGTTGAAAATATTTGCTGGCCATTCTGTAGAGTTATCTGTCTGTAGTGGTGTGTTGGTCTAGCTGCCACATATGGGAGATGAGATGACCTAACGCTGGCCGGTTATTGCACAAAACAAATTACGTCTTATTCAATAACCTTGCATAAAATATTCACTGATTCGTCCCGTGTTAACGATTTTTTGTTAATAAATTTTCACTTGAGACTTACCGCTATGCAATAAATAATTGCTAATTGTTCGAATATTGTACATAACTACTATTTTTTATTGATGCATTGCTTGATTGGATATTGTATGTTAGTATCAGTTAAATTCGAGACAAGTATATGTACGGTGTCTGAGATAAAATAAATTCACATTATGTACTTACTTTCTAAAATAAAATGGTGTACGCAGGCGGCTCGGTACGCTAGATCCGTGTCTAGATTGTGTTATAATCTAGTCAGCGTATCTTGTCAGCAGTATTAACTAAGTATCCTTCTGAAGAAGCTGGGGGTTAAAAATAATCCTGTGTCTAGGGATTAAGGCACTTGCAGGTGTCTCTCTATCCGAGATTGTTTCGCACCCCGAGCCAAGTAAATATGTACCTTGTTTCAAAGGCCTCATGGTTCAGTTGAACTTCTTAACATTTAATACAAAATCGATTAGGCTTTATTGTTTACTGAGCGGATTTGTATCAGAATTGTAATCTTAGCTTACGTCCCGCGTCTTGCGTTTATCACTGTTTTATTAAAATAGCTGCGAAATCTCAAAAAGATGGAGTCACGTATTCTTTTTAAAGTAAGTTACGACAGCACAGTTTATCTCTTCGACTCGCGTATGTTCCTGCATGCGTATACATGGACACTTTAATTGGGTATTTGTTTACTTTTTAACGTCAGTTTGTATTCTTTTGGCATACAATGGCATGTTTAGCATGTCGGTATGGTGGCTTGCGGTCGGCGGCTCGGCCGGCGCCGGCGCGGGCGCCGCGTATCTTAGTATGCCTTGTATCGCATGTCGTTGGACTATTTCTCTTACGCACATCGTCGTCGACGCGCCAAACGACGCACGCGCAAGGTCGCCGGGTGCGCGTCTATCTCTGACGGCGCCTGCCATGTCCTGACACTCGAACAACAATCCTTTGTCTATACAGACGAAGTTCGCGTGGTTCCCCATTCCTATTATCTCATATTTGCAGCCCACTTAGCGCGTCGACGCCTCGCTTTCGCAATTCGTCCTATTTTAGTAACAGGATTCGTATGCGTCAATGGCGGTGTTAGCTCCTGCGTTAGACTGCCGTTAGGTCTATTTCGATCATGCTATTGAACTAGCTGGTCCTTGCTATTCTTGGGGGGAATTTCTGCATATTCTATTTTGAATTGGCTTGTTTTCAAGGCACACTTGGTGATTTACCGCTTTAAGTAGTTTAACTCAAAAACGTTTCTGTAGCAGTGAGGACGTTGACTCACGACAGCCGCACCTACCCTACCTTATTTGTCATACGGATAAGGATAGGTTGGGGTCGCGTTGGCTGTTGTTTCATGGTCGTACACTTCGATATTTTTAAACATATTGATCTTTAACTTGGTTGATCTTACTACTCTTGAGCTATCGTTTGCAAGGTCTGCGTTTGTATGGACACATAAATCATTTTGCGTCGCAATAGGCAGATGAATCGTACTAAAGTTTTATTGTTTTACCAATATCTGGCATTGAATGTAATCGATAAGAGATAACGCGCAAGTGTTCGCTGTATCTTATTACTGGGGCGTCAGACTAGACTCAACTGTTTTAAACATAGAGATACATTATCATGTGCTACATTATTGTATAATTTATCCTGCACAGTTCGCTATTGTATAATATCTATCGTTTTATCAGTAATTATTAGTGTTATATAATTGCAGCCTCCTTATCATTTACCTTCGGGAATAGTCTTATAATTGCTAATGCAAAGTGTGCTCGAGCTAACTAACTTTATTTTAATGTTAATAAGTATTTTAAGACGGTAAATAAGAAGCTGTAGAAGTAGCCAGAATGAATGTAAGTAAAATACTTGCATTTTTCTTTATAATGGACTTCAAATAATCAAGATTTTTCATGCAAGTTTATTTGTTAGAATGCTTACCTGGCATGTTTTTTTTGACCCGAAGATCTTAAAGTTCATCCATCAGGATTTTGTATATTATTACATATTGTTTTATCTTTAGATAGGTACCTACCTATCAACTGTGTAGACAAGTACCTATTTCATGGAGTTTTCTTGTTGACTTTGCAATTGTTTCTGTATGGGATAAATTAGAGGGCTTTATTTTATGTACCTAACAGTATGCCATCCACGCTTAAAGCTGCGGTTTTCCCCATAAGAAAATACAAATAAACAGCAATACGTAGGTATTATTTTGCTGTTTATTACCTAAGTATTATTAGCAATTGTTTCTTGTTTATAAGACATATATTTGTTTGTTTGGAAAATCATAACAAAATACATTTACCTTAAGTATTAAATATTTACCTATTATAAAAGTTATTATAAGTAAAGACCGTAATATAATAATTATGAGTGGGTACTAGAATATTTTCGAATTTTCCTCTGATTGCTTATATAATTTTATATTAAATAAATTTTACATAAACAACCCACATGTGCGTATACAATATACATCATAACCCACTGTTGAGCTTCTTCCCTCAAATACCATTACCTACATAGCAACTATACGTTCTGTTGTAGGGCCTTTGCAACACTTAATTAAGTTTACATGTAACTATGTAAAAAACACTTTTTATTTAGCCATGACTATCACACATTAGAAATTAAATTTAGTATTTTATAACCGTACATTATAAAGGTAAAATCGTCATAATTGGGCTACCGACCACAGCCACCGGTGGCCAAAGAAAGCGACTTATTTTTCATATATTTTGTGTTTTTTTTTTTTTTATAATAATATATTTAATATGCCACTCGCTACTGGAGACAAATGTGTGTAAGGCCCGTTTTCGCCGAACCTTAGTTACCCGAGTCTCCGTGTTGTGACGTAATCATTTTACTTTTTTCATTCATTCATTCATGCCGCGATTAAATTTACTTATAATGAGGTTAAACTTAATTACCCGAGCTGTTTATTGAACAAGTTCTAATTGAGCAAGGTTAATATCTACATATATGTCCATGGCACTCGGACTAGATATTCAAGATACATTCCTGTATACAATTATGTTTATACTGACATTTTTCTCAGCCTAGTAAGTATTTGTATTTACTATATGGAGATCTAATGCGGTCACTAACCCTCCTGACTGAATTAGACGATTTTTTTTTCAATAAATGAATTGTCTATTCTAAAATACCTACTTTAAGGTACTTACCTCTTACAGGTCGAACATATAAATGTATTTATAGAAATAGTGCATTTTAGAGATAGGTATATAGGTATAATTGATTTTTTTTGGTACTGCCCATACCATACCCATAATATAGTTTTGTTTTTTTTTCGTTTTTCTGCAAAATCACTGAAGTGAATTGTGATGGCTTTTTTACTGTATGATCTTCAGTTAAGACCAAAAAATGAGAGAGTAATGAAGCTCAGAATGCCCGCAGCGAAATTAATCAGAAGAGAAAATAAAAGAACATAAAGATCTATTTTCACTTCCCTCTCAGTGAGCGAGATAAATGTCACAATTGAGAACAGTCGCCATTTTATATTATTTTCAGGAGCCATGAGAAATAAAAACTACGCTCTAATTAATTTGGTTTCTTCTGTTATAAATTAAAGAAAGACATATAAGATCTTTGCACGCATCGCGGAATCTTTAGAATTGTTATAAAAATTACAATAACGTGTATTTTATGGCATATGACATTTCTTCTCAGGGTAGTCAGGAAATGTCGAGACATGCGAGCTCAAATGAAACTTACAATCAAAGGAATAATAAATTGACATGTGTATGTGTTTGCAGAGGATGGCCTAGTTTAAAAAAAAACATTTGACAAACAAGCTCTGTTCCTATTGCAGATTTGGCGATTGACATAAATCACCCAATAATATATAATGATACCTACTACCCCTATGGATAACACGGTTGTTTGGGTATTTTTATACAGTGGATCGAGTAAATCTGCCATCAATCGAAACGCGTGCCCCGGGTAAGCCTGGCGAGATTACGCTGACGTTGAATGAACACATGCGTCCCCTCTGTTGGCCATGACTGGGAAAATTGTGATTACATTCGCGTTTATTACGTTATTTCGTTCCATTAGGGTAGTGTTTTTGTGGATAAAGTCAGCTGTATAAAGAAATATATACGAGTTTTTGACTTAGTAAATAACTAAATATATTTTGTGAGGTTTTGGGATTTTCTGCTCCTAAATCGGGCTTTGTTCTTTGTAATACATGAATTATATGGCATGTATTCCGTTTTAAAAAATGTTTATCGATAATTATGCTTAATAAAATAAGCCTAATAAAAATGTAGCGCCACGTAACCTGCTAAAGTATCCGCTAAATATATCTATAACAAAATGGACATTGATTGATACTGCTAAATAATATCCGACAACCCGCATGTTTTCGGACGCGGTCAACGGTCAAATGTAAATCGCGTTAAACAATTTGTCGGACAACGTCATCGCGAAACAATGGCGTGTAAAATATTAATATGTGCGGTGCACGTGGTTGCATCACATTCCAAACACAATACCACTTCCTACATGGCGTTGGATAAGCTTTATCGATATACATTTAGTTACAAGGAACACGCCATAAACTGTCTGTGAGGTCTTTACCAATATTTTATCGATACCGTAACACATACCGCAACATCAGAAACATTGTTTGAAGTACCTATTTATAGAGTTCAGGCATCATTCGCGTCAATTTGTTTGCAGCTGTATGTAGATAACAAGGTCTTAAGGTTGATAGAATCTCATTAGTAACTGGCATAGTAAACAATGTGATTGAAGCCGAATTTATTCCTGCCATTACGTATAAAATCCTTTTAGCACTAGGGTCGTTTAGACACAATATAATAATCCTCAAGATAAATAATATTTACTGTATAAGATAAGAGATGGAACAATCGACATTGACCTACAAACTACTGAGATTTAATCAAAGTTTTGTCACATGTATGATCTAGGTACTTAACCCTCTTTTTGCAAACTATCAAGGCGAAACTAGTTTATCTGAAGTTACAATATTTGTAAGATAAGTCTCCTAGGTACGAATACTTACCAAAAAGTTAAATAGGTACTTTGAAAAAGATTAATATCTTTCATCTTTGTAGTCTGGAGTATCAGAATCGATCGTGTTCAAAATGATTGTAGATACTTACGCGATTTCTTCCCCTTCTCGGTCCCTTTCATCTTCAAACCTTTTTAAAAGGGGATCGGCGAAGAGCCGGCGAAGTGATATTTAATCTCTATTTACAGCCAAAAGAGTCGATTAGCCGATCTCTCAGCGGTTTTTGCGTTAGTGGTTAGAATTTATGAGTATTATGGAATACAGGTTTTATTCATTTCTGTGTCGATTCGTTATTAGCTTGACTTGATGTAGTTTTATTTCTATAAATTCTTTATACATAGATATTCTATTTCTATTCAACTGATATTTTTTTAAATGCATGTGCTATACTTAGTCACCGGTGCCCACCTCTAATCCCGTTGTTTTTTTGTAAGAACATCATTCTAGGATCATAAATGTCGCCCTATTTATTTGATGCTGATTTTAAATGCGCCAGGTTATCTTTACCGTATTTTTTTTTATTTGGAGGGTTAAAACTAAAATCTATCTAGACATTGAATCATAAAAGAAACAACCTAGGGATTATAACGCTCTATTAATTCTACTCAAACGCTAAACATGCTGAAATTAACTTTTTGCTTCGAGTCAAACATTTGAATAAGTGATTGCATGCACTTTTTATCAGTAGGTATAGCATTTATGACTAATCGATTATTTTAGTTCACAGTTCTGTGTTACTTAGGTACCAACCTTTGTACAAAAGTGAAAAGCTGATTGCTTGTTTCGTCATCATTATACCTACACATTAATCCACCATTGTTCCAAAAACAACAGATTTCTGACTAATTTGCCTAACAATACTTTTCGAAAGATCCATTTAATTAAATTTCTAAAGTTATTTCTATGCTATTCAATATAAAAACACGTAAACATGACGTGTATAGAACACGTAAAATTGCGAAAGCGTTTTATTTCAAGCAAAAAATGAAAACGATTGCGATTTTTTTGCATGTCAGTGTTTAGCGATACTTCCACGTGTAGTTGAGTACGTGAGTTTGTATGTGAGTATAATTATGTGAGTGTGAGTATGAGTGCGTCGCGTCGCACTCGAGTGCGTATCGCAGATTGGAGTGGCTGTCGCTGTCACGTTACGATGAGTGCGATGTCGATGTCAGCCCCCCGGCCCTTCTGGTCTGCTCTGTCATGCAGGGCTGTCACGCCGAAATAGATAAGTTTGCAAAAAATAGATAAGACATGCCAAGACTACGCACGAAGCAATTCTTTAGACGGCTCTGAAGTGCAATTTGCACTAAACCTCAAACTTATTATGACGCATGCATTTTCTACAGCGCACAACTGGTTTAATAACGTTTGTTTGAAACAATACATATCAAGGAATTTGAAATGAGTAAATGGATAGCAAAGGCAGTAATTTTAAGACTATAAATATCATCAATTAATATCTTATATAAAATTTGATCGAAGAGCATAAGTCTTCAAATCGCAGATTGTCGCAGATTCTAGAATAAAATAGGCATTGTTAAAATCTGTACTTACCTACGTTTGCCAGAAAAACTACAGTGAACGGTACTACCCTATGTTATACTATAAAAAGTCAAGCAAAAATTCCCGGATATTAAATTTAGCGATTCAACGTCTGGCAACCCTACAGCCTTTATATTCATGCTTTTGGCTTTAACGACAGTTTAGGGACGATTGAATATAATTCTTACATTACGTTGACAGTGCGTTATGTTATGTGTTTACTTGGTTTATGAAAATATTTATAGGAATGATGCAGGACTAGGTAAAGAACCTAACTTGCAATAGCAATGCAAAATGTTAATTTCATACCATTCAATGTCTCTACATTATTTTGAGGTAAAATTACATATTTTTAATTATATATGCTTACTACTTAGGTAATATGATTATGAGGAACTCGTCTAAACAGTGTACAGGATTCGACAACAACATTAACGAAATCGGTGCAGTGTTAGGGCCAAAAAGTAGAGTTTTCATTATGGACTTCGTCAGGTCCGTCATTTAATAAATTACTATCCTTGAACATTGGAAACGACAATCAAAGAATAAAATAAATATTGTTACTTAAATAATTATGTTATTAATATTTTGTTAACTTAAAATCCATATTTTTATGCTTCTGTGGACTGGTACTATAATATATGAGATTTTTTTGCATATATGTCATACTGTATACGTTACGGGTAATTCTAGAAGACCTAGGATTATCCGGGTTTAAACCTAACCTAAGCTAACCCAATCGGGTAATACTAAGTAAACCCAGGTAAACCTAGGTTTACTACATTTTCTAGGATTACCCGTAAAGTATACAGTATGACATATATGCAATAAATGAAATTTAACCTTATATATTATAGTACCAGTTCACAGAAGCATAAAAATATGGTTTCTAACATTACCTTTAACATATACACTTTTAGTAGCTAGGTACAGGCTGTCAAAATCAAAAATAGAATTACCAATAGATATTATTGCCTAACCTGTAGACCATGATCGTAGTAAAGTGAAAAAAAAAACCTCGAAAAATAAAACCTTAGTTGTACCGCAGTAATATTTTGTTTGTATACACAGTTTTATGTCTTCCTTCTACCTCAATAATGTAAGTCACAAACACTATTTATTTCTACAAATTTCAAGAGGCGAGCTGTTCAAAAGCGAACAAATTGTGTTATTTCGTACCAATAACTGCAGTTTTATTGGTCTAACAAGCGCACAAGTTATATTTATATCGACGTCGAAGGAACTCTATCCAATTTCGACCTCAATAGGAAGTCGAGGACGTATTGATAAGTGCAATATCACTCGCAATATCTACTACACTCTATTGTACCTACACTTGTTAATAAACATATCATGGAACACTACAATAGTAGCGACAAATATTTTTATTACAGTTTAAACAGTTCGGGCACGCAACTATCATTAGCTTGGATAATAAATTGCCCAATAATTATAAATTAATGATGCGATCGTTTGATTTCGTTCTTCCTTTGTCATTACTCAAAATCAATGTTGATTGGTGGCGGAGTTCGCCTGTTTGGCAACTGTCGTGTCGGCAAGAACAGACACTGGTTGTAGAACATATTGGTACTGAACTATGTTGTTGATAGGCATACAGGAGCGACGAGCCGATAGGCTATTCATCAAAATGTCACTAGCCCGTTTTGCTTGTTGAACACCCGAACGTCTCCCCGATAAGTTATCGCATCAATTGATCTTACTAAGTAGCTGTATTCCCACACGAACGATTACAATCTACTATCAATATACAAGTTACGATACATGTTAACTACCTATTATGATACTACTCGTAACCTTTAATTAAGCTAGTGGAACTTTGAATATGGGTATTTTATATGTGCCCTATGACTTTTGCAATGAACTCATTTATTGCGCAAAGATTACGTCAGTCTGCATACTATATATCTTTGCTCCAAATAAAACAATCTGTCAGACAATTACCCTAAATTGGTATAGGTATAGACTGAATAAAGTAAGATTGATAAATGCCCAGACTTTAATACTATCGTAAATTTCTTCGAGTTTTCTTTTGTTTTCTTAGGAAAAATCTAAGAACCAACTTAATAATACAAAAAGGTATAAGAAACTCCTTGAATAGCGAACCTATTTAAAACTTTTTCTAGTAACTTTGGGTCATTAGAGCCAGTGAGTGAGCAACAAAATGTAATTGGAGCTCACCTTTGTGTTACGGATCAGAAAGATCAAGGACTTGTAAAACAAAAGAAAGTAATCGAACTACGTCAGCGTTTGGTGAGATAGAATAATGTGAGGTGGGTACCTATATGATATAATGACGTGCTTGAAATACAGGGCACGATTTTGTTGACACTTTCACTTAATAACACAAAACATCGTCGAATAGCACTGAAAATCCAAAGATAAAGTGCGATGGCATGTAACAAAACCATCATATCTAGTCCTGTATATAGTTATACTACACATTATTGTTTGTAACCCGGGGGGAGAGAAATGGTACAATAATGAGAGTTCTCAACAGCAGTCTGTTAGAAAAAATGCGAAGGGTGCCAAAGACTTTTATCCCACCGGGAGACAGCTTGCCAAGGGAGCTTCGTTCAATGACTTGACATGCGTCCAATAAGTTCACAATCTGTCCAAGTGTTTCAAAAATATGTAATATTTCAGACAAGAAAAACTTACTTTGTTCGTTTTGGAACAGAATTGCCAAGAAGGATTTGTTCTTGATAAACAATATGAATAGAATTCACAATTATTTATCAAATTGTGAATAAAATTACACGCTTCAAATATCTCTTGATTTACTTTGTATAAATTGTATTATAAATTTATGAATAATAAATAACACTAAACTATATTAAATTTCGAATCTATTGATTTGAAATATAATTACCTATTTCGAAATATAATTATCAAATGTTTGGAGAATCTACCTACCCAAGTAAATCTTAGATTTTATTGTCCAGACATTTGAACATTGCAAGCGAATGTTGTATGCATTACATAAAATACTGATGAAATTACTAGAAGTTATTATCAGTATTCTAGCGAGGTAATAACGTAGAGACGTCTAGTCTTCTCCCTGGAGAGACATTTACTGTCTGCGGACAGCGGTGGCCAAACTTTGTATTTACTTGGAGACGGAGAGACAGAACAGCTTTATTTGAGATGAGTACGTTCGTTCATTCACTAATTAACACTTAAAAACTTGTCCATTCAGTCCGTACGTTTTGTATAATATTTGTACTTATTTATCTACTGTGGTAACAATAAAACGAACTGAATTGAAAGGCAACTTTAAAGTAAGATTATGTTAGACGATAGTTTACTATGGTTTACTAAAAATAAATATGAACATTATTTGCGGTAACTTTGAAAGGTTTTTTAGTAGTTATGAAATTGATCAATAAATCTTATGCAACAAGAATAATAATGTTATTGTGTTTCTCACATACATACATGAATAATTATAAATTACATAAATCTGCATGACAATGACTAACAAGATATTTTTATGACTCACTAGAAATAAAATTTTATATGTATGTATATACAATTTTAACGAGCTATTTATATGAATTCGTTTTTATTGCAAACTTTCTAAAACTTGAGCGCGAAATGGATTTCTTTTTAACACAAGTTAGAAAGTTATTTTAGGAAGAACAATGTTAAGTGTCAACGCGTTTACTGTAACAAACTTGTTATAATGTTTATGTGTGTCAATCATAATCATAACATTACTTACAATAAGCTATACCTAATTAACTTTTTTGATTGTCTATTTGGAAAGATGTCCGCTAAAATTAACAAAAAAGCAAAAAACAGATTATCATAAAACCTCCTTGACATAGTTAAATTGCTGGTCATTTTAAATAACTCGAAATTTTAATAAAAAAACTGCTTACCATAGTATAAAACCAAGTTAGTCACGCTGTGTGTACGCTTAGATCTTTTAAACTACAAAACAGATGTTTGATGTAGTTCTCAGTAATAGATAGAGTGATTCAAGAGGAAAGTTTTTGTGGATAATTCATTAATGTTTTATCAACCCGTGCGAAGCGGGGACGGGTCGCTACTATATTATAAATCTAAATACATGAGAAAAACATTAAAAAATAAAAATGTGTTTTAATAATGATTGAGAAACAGTGCCCTGCATTTGGTGTTTGCCGTCTAATGCATAATCTAAAGCCATGGCTGGCACTTACGCCAAATTTATGCCGCACGTCACATTAATCTAGATTAAAATGTTATTATGAAACAGCACTTATAACAGCTCAGTTATGAATCTCCATCATGTTGTACTAAAGTCTGTCATTGTAACGAATATGAATGTTTTGGTTAATTGCCTCGCGCAACCGTTACACTCCATGTAACAATTTTATTTAAAGTTAATTTTTTGTATTTGTATAATTTATTATTGAAACTACACGTGTAGGAGCAGTAAAAAAAATACTATAAATAATTTGTCATTTGATATTTAATAAGCGTTACAAACTGATATCGTAGATGGAAGGACATCGATTACACTATATCTTCGTTCTTGTGGTTAAAACAATCACTAACAACTGATAAGATAAGAAAGTCTACATTGTATTGCATTTTTTAATAAAAACGTGTTATAATTTAATTCTTATTGTAATGAAAAATAAACAGTCTACAGCTGACACTGAAAAAATAGTAATCGTCGGTAAATGTTCTGAATATCTCGCGAACATTTTCTACCAGTTGTTTAAAATAATATCGAGTGTTTTAATGAAACAGTGAGCAAATAAAGCAAGTCGTACGCGACTGTGCGGGCTGAGTTTAATCAGAGGCTCTCGAGACGAGGGCACAACTGTGCTACAGGCATCAGACGAAATTGTTTGAAGTTGGCTCGAGTGCTAGAGTGCTCCAGTGTTCGGCTCGAACTGTTTCGACTTTGACTCGTTACATTAATTTATTAGGGCTCAAAGTTGCCTCGATCACTCATAGGCGTGTACAAAGTAACGGGGTGCCGTTTCATAATTCCAAAAGAGGAGTCTTGCTAACGATTCAGTAACCCTTTTACTTGATATATTTTATAATAATATACGGGAGAGATATCCTTTTACCAATTATTGGATAATTGAGCAGAGTAGGTTTATAGTATCTATAGAAATCTTAATTGAAATCAATATCTTTCGTCGGTTCATGTCGTTCTCATAATATTTCATGTAAAATACGAAGATATTCGCAATTAAAATGATAATTACGCTATAGGTTACCCGATCTTCTCGGTTTTCTGCCGCTTTCGTTTATTTTCAATCAATTAAATTTAGTCTATTGTTGTTATAATGTTTACAGATTCTGGATTCGGCGGCCGATGTTTATAATGCTTACAAAAACACGTTTATATACGGGACACGTCTAACAAGTAGGTTGTCCGTTTATTGTCCGCGTGAGTCGGCACGAATGTGTCGTTTGGGTGTCTGCCAAATCTTCGTGATGGCGACACAAGCTACAAGTGTCAACTGTAGAGTAACTTCACATGCATATTATGGTAACAAAATGGGGACGTCATTAAAAGTTTAAAATCAATTTTCATTTAAAAGCAGCAAGCATTTTATAATTTAGAATGGAAGAAATTTTGTATTTAAATCAGCTCTGCGCGTATTTTTATCGCAGTCCAAACTTTAAAGAATTGTAACCTTGGTTTCCAAAAGGCAAAAAATCGTTTCTATACTTCGTCTTTGTAACTATAAAATGCAATGCAAAATTGCATCTGTTTCCTCCGCCGCGTCGCCCTCACCCTTGTAGGGAGGATCTTTTCAATTGGCCCCTCGAACGGTTGCGCTGTTCGCCTTACTCCTGCGGTGATGTTTTTCAATTCACCAGATAAAAACGTTAGATTGCATTTGCTCTGCATTTTTTATACACATTCAATCAATATTCAAGTACAATCATTTTGTACTTCACCGTGTACGATTACGTTATGTTTGTGTCAATTTATAGATAGATACATGAAATAAACAAAACAATATCTACATTTAACCAATTATACAACTGACGGTTGTATCATAAAATAATTATCATATGAATATGGGGACCACGTACTGAGAATTGAATAAGAACTAGACAGTCGTATAATTTCAATAGCCGATGACGTGAAAGCGACGTCACTTGCGTGTTTTATGGCCAATTTCTTATCCAATGACCATACGAGTAAGAGTTAATGATCAATGAATGTTATAAAAACAATATTATTATCTATGAATTTATTGTTTAAGTTAGCATATAAAAACCATTACTAGACGTAAGGAAGACTCTACATAGTTACAAACATAAAATAATGTAGTTGCTGTAATTAGGTAATAATTATGTCTGGCATTTCATCAGAGGTAATTGCCGGGCTATTAGTTATCTACTTATTTACTAAAAAGGAATAAATATTTCCTTATATGAAGCAGCTTTATTTAATACTTCTAGTTTACGGGAAATACCTAGATTAAAGACAGGTATCTAAATTATTTCAGTTTAACAAATATACTGTCTTACAATTTCAATACCATTTGTTATGTACATTTTCAGCGCCGTGTAGACATAATGGTTATTCAAATATGTCAACACACATTTATGTAACAATGATTAGCACAAATGTAACAGTAAGTACATTGAAATCATCTACAAATGATAAACATAATATCTAACGACAATATTGCTTACAAGACTTGTTTATTGTAGGAACACTCAGTACACCTACACTGTAGGCATAGTTTTCTCATCACGTCATAACAATGAGAGTTCTTGCAAATAAAATACTATCTTCAATTACCACTAATCACGAGTATTCACGAGTCAGTACCTTGTCTCTTATTGGTAGATACTGACAGATAGACCTTAAGCCAGACAAGCGAACCTAGTGGATTATTTTAATCGCAAAAACCCTTTTTACATTCATACACATATTTTCTTACAAGATTGATTTGTGTAATAAGTTGTCACCCTTAAAGTTAAAGGCAAAAACCTACCAAAATTGTCCCATTCCTATCCTAAACTTACCTAACTGCCTTTATAGGTACTAACTCGGATACTGTGCATAGGTATTTGGTAACAATTAATTACACAATATTATCATGTTTGCGCACCATGCATCTCGTGGTGTTTGTCATGTGGTCGGTACTTGTGCGGTATCCGAACAATATTTACCCATGTCTCGTGTCACATATCGATAACATGTCAAATGTTACGCTGGGAATATCAACACTAGTCCGTTTGTGTTCACTGTCACAGTGTCACATCACTAACACCGCCCACGCTAACTTTTCTCACGGATACCTTACCATATCTTAATTAGTACGTTGTATCTATTTGTAATTCATTTTACTTCAAACAATACCTTGTTGTGTTAAAAGAGAGAAGAACTACTCTTCAGATAATACACGGGTATTAAAGGTATTATCTTTAATAGGTCATTGACCGTAGTCAGGCAGTTCAATGTCCTATAATGTACACAAACATACACTTCATAATATATTGAAAGGAAAATCGATATTGTAGCACTTAACATTGTTTATTTCGCATTTAATTTATCAACTTTATTTTATAGAATCATATCAGATTGTATCAATCAATTAATCATAATTTAAGTAAATAACAACTTGACTACATTTTGCATACATTTGCAGTTATCTAGTGCGTATCGTGTCGGTTTCCAAAACGCAGGCGCGGCTTGCGTCTACAATAAACGCGTCTCGACTTATCTGCGATCTACTCTATTTCTTGCGTACCTACTTATGCAAATGGAAGCTTGAGTGGTTAGACACTTTTTTATCTGTAAAATATGCTGTTTTTTTTTCGTTAGTTGAAAAAGTAACTTTTAACAGATAATTGTATTATAAACTGACCAATGTAAAAGCTCAAAAATACTATTTTAAATGCGGGAAGTTATTATTTACATTCAGTCACTGCTTGCTTGGACTTGAATAAATTAAACAAGTGCGAGTCGGACTCGCGCGTGACGGGTGCCGTACCATTTTCTGGGGCCCCCTTTAATTTTTTTTTATTTAACAAACAACAGGCAACAACATGACAACAGAAATACACACTCTGAAAATTTCAAGTTTTTAGCTATTACGGTTCCTGAGATAACGCTGACAGACAGACGGACAGCGGAGGCTTAGTAATAGGGTTCCGTTGGCAACCTTCGGGCAAGGAACCCTAAAAATCTTTATGTATTTTTTTAAGAAACTTCTTGCTTGTTCTTTCCTTTATATGTAAAGTCTGTCAGAAGCGAAGCGACAAACTTTTCTTTACGACCGTGTTCCCATATTTGTAAGAGACGAGCAATTTTTCATGTTGCAAGTTCAGTTTTTTCGTCCGACATGTTCTGTCAGAAGTTTTAAAGTTGAATGTAAGAACTGGCCATTATTTAACCTAACTAAACTGAAGAATAGGAAAAAAGGGGATACAATAACGGTTGAGAGTTGCTATGGGACCCGCATACATTAGAACAGAAGGGGAGGGTTTTCTAACTGAATTAAAACGGAGCGATCTAAAGTTGTATATTTAAATGTCTAAAAATGCCTATAGAAAAAAAAAAAAAATTGTTTATTGTTTTTAATCTCGTGAATACAGCCTAATCAAAAAATTTAGAAAAGAGTTTTTTTTATTTCATATATAAAATCAAACAATATTAGTTGAGTAATAAACGGCTTCATTTTATTGAGTCTACTGTGTTTTAATAAACGTAAATATGCAAATAATAAACGTAAATAAAAACAACACATTATACACAACTTAGGCCCACAACATATAATTAAAACAGTGAGCTTACATGGGCAATTAATTGCTCTTTATTGGCAAGTGATGTTCCGGCAACCTCTAGCAATGTAGGGCAATAAAAATAGTATAGAAATTGCCAAGAATTGCTGAATTCAAGTTGCCCGTGTAAACGTACTTTAAAAGTTTTCACAGCCAATTTCTTGTTTCTTATATTGACTTATAAGAGATTGGCTATTACAGCCACTAATTGAAAATAATTTAATTGAATAAAATAAAGAGTCGTCTAGACAAGACTCGCGAGTCGCGACTTTGCGCGGCGCCAGTTGAAGGCAATAATGTGCGATTAAGACGACCAAGGAAAATACTATTATGATTGGATAACTTGCTTCCTGCTCTTTACAACCAGAGATAGACATCTTGCTAGTTAAAAGATAAATTAAGAAAACCAGTGGTATTTTTTGTTATTTGCGCAGTAATTCGTTCTGAGCAAAATATAAACTTTTATTTTATAACTTCTAAAAGGCATTTTAAATAAGATTTATACGAGTAATAGGTACCAAATTATTACTGGAAAGGACTAGTAAAGATAATAAAACCCTTTTCTAATAGTTATAAGTATAATTATATTTATTTTTAGTATAAATCATAATATGTTATCTAAGTTTAATAAAACTTGTATTAAAACAGTATTTTCAAAAATAGTAACTATCCAAATAAACGCTCACTTGCATTACGAAAAACAAAACCAGAACGCACGTTACAACTAGTTATCATAATAATATAAGAATGCACTTTTTTGTGCCCTCCGTCGTCGGCGCATGCGTGTTAACCCTTCGCGTACTACGGGAGCGACCTTCGTAGGTCGGCGCCCCAGGCCCCGCCATTCACTCCCTGCTACTCATTGATTTTCGACCCACTATCACATGGCCAGGTCTACTCGACCGAGAGAGCAGCCATACGGTTGATTTGACAATATTAGAAGCACGTGCCATTTATATACTGCATCTGTTAAATCTGTTAACATTTGAAGGGAAGCGAGATGTCAATGCGTCCCCTTCACAACTATTGCAACTGTATAATTCTTAGGTATGTACAATGTGTTTTAAATAAGACGGAGGTTAATTAAATTTTTCAAACTTAAATAAATATTTGAAAAGATTAAAAATTGATTTTTACATTTTGACAGCAAAAATGGCGGCAAGTCATTCCGTTCGTATTTGAAACGCGTTAGGTCTAAACTACGTAAATAAAGTATAAGAAAACCAGGTAAATTAATAGTTCTGATGAAATGACCTCTGAATATAATGTTGATTATGATTCATATTAATTGGATTGATACTAATAGCATTTCATTAAACACAATTCGGTTTATTCCACGGATAGATGATTGAACCACAAAACATCTCTATTTTAGTGGCCGTGTCATTCATGTCTGCGGTTAGTATGGCGCTATTTATTATTATTGCTTTAGTATTAAACTATTTTTACGTGACGTACCTAAGTAATGATTTTAATAGGTAAATGTGGCCCGTGCGTGTTTTTTGGTCGATCAGGTTCTATGAAACCTGATACAAAAACAAAAATAAACTATATTTACTGTCGCATTAACTGTGTTCAGTAAAGTATTTATGACTATATCCAAGAATATTTCTAAAGAGACTATTATTATTTAACGCATAATTTTACATCATATTTATAATAAAACGAAATTTTTAAAATAGGTTCTTAACCAAAAATAAGTTATTCAAATAAAAAAGCTCTTTAGCGGCACTTTTATTTATTCCCTAAATATTATTTAAAAGTAGAGCAACTAGATCATAAAATACGTTCGACTAGCAAATAAATATCACTAATTAAACCTCTTTCGTTTTTAAATATTGATGATGGCAGTCTAAAAGGTAAGAGTTAAGGAAAAAATAAATGTTTTTAAGAATTCATTAATTGGTTTCGAATCCATGTATTATAAGGTCAAGCCAATGACCTCACCGACCTCTTCGCTCTTACGGGTTACGTGCAGTATTGTGCTTACAGTAGGTACTTACTAGGCGCCCGCGCACAATGCCAAGTTCCGCGAATTGACGCGTCATGATTCATCGTATCCGGTTTTACAGCATCTTTGTCATCCATTGATCAATGTTGGCGGTTAATTAAAAAAAATTAAAGAAAGTACGTTCTTAAAATTGTCATTTGTAATTCAAGTGTACATTCAACGCTCCTCGCTTTGATTAAATCTTTTAATGATTAAAAAATAGGTCCTACCTTTATGAGTCTTTAAAGTAGAAATATATATTTTTGAAAACCTTTTTGCAGCTAACTATCCTAAAATATCTCCTATACAAGCTCTAGTTATAATGTAAGTAATAATTTCGCCGTTGTAAGTAGAATTTTCGGGAACCATTCTTAGATAGACAATTTATTGTTTATAATATATTATCAGAAATTATGACGTAATACAATGTTATAAATAAAATTCAAGTACCATCATACTATAGGTCTCTATATTGAATGGCCAAGATATAGGTTCGTCGTACATTTATCATTTTAATATGCAGTCAATTGCAGTCTGGTGCAAATTTACTATTTCAAAGTTCAACACTGTTACGTGCGCATTGGTTATACCACAGAAAGTCGGGAATTGTTCAAAGTTTGCGATTTCCCTAGCTGGTCAAAGTTATTTGACGTAATAATGCTTGTTAAGCCATCACACACTTGATGACAGTAAAAAACCGCGTAATTGAAAATGTATTTTAATTTTTCTAATGAAATGTACCTCTGGTGGAGATAAAATATTTAAAATAAAATTTATTAGAATTAAAGTATATTTTAAGTAACTGTCTGATAGGCATAACTACAGGGGTTTCCTAATTAGGTACCTTTTTTTTTTGTAATTGGACGCGTTTTATAAAGATAAGTAATAGTTGTGAATGCAAGATTTTTAAATAAAGTTGGCAATTAAACAGTATTTAATATAAAACTATAAAACCTAATATCATTATCGTTCAGTATTTCTAATAGCTGACGCATAATATGTGATTCACCTTTTTAAATTAATTATCTAATTGATTAAGGTAAAAATGCTTCAACTAATCACATTCTTTTACATATCAATAGTCTGATAATCAACGTCTATATACCTACGTTAATAGGCATGTTTCCTATTTTTTTTTAATGTCCGTCTTGTAGATTAATGAATTTTATTGGACACGTATTTTTTCTTTTTTCCTGCAAACAAAAAATGATCAAAATACAGAGAACGGAAATTACGCGTGACGTCACTCCTCACTACGATTTTTAGCGAGGCGTGGCGTCATAAGCCCCCACTCCGAAACTTTAAAGCGGTGTATCTTTGTATTTTTTTATCGTTTTGATAAAAGAAAAAATACGTGTAAAATATTTCTTTATTATCTAACTGACGGACTAAATAGATTTTAACTTTTCATACCCAGGAAACACCCCTATTCAAACGTAAATACATGTCAAAAATCCAAACAACATAATTATATTAAAACAAGGTATATTATAAAGATCGGTACCATAAAAGCTTAAAAGTTAATAAATATAGGTAACTAAATCATAATTTTATAAGTGGTATTAAATTTATTATTTAACAATACACAATATTGTGTTTAAAATTATTTTTTACACTTCACAAAATAATAATATATCTACACAAAATTATAAATAAATGATAAAAAATCAAGATTACCACAATATAAAAAAAACCAAGCACTGTAAATTATATTTAATCAATGTCAACATAGGCATAGTGTTCCAATTTGCTCAGAAGAGTGTAGTGATCTACTGTATTAAACGCAGAGCTGAGATCAGGAAAAACACCTGCAACTTATCTAATATTTAAAAATCTCATTATTTAAAGTGTTTGCTATCGAACGATATTTAAGTTTTTTTTTGTGTATATTTTGTAGGTCTGAAAATAGGTTGTAGGCTATTTTTTATACCGCTAGGTGATAATGATGGCCCTGGAAAAACAACGTCTGCCGGGTCAGCCAGTAACTTATAACAAAATGATAAAGTATATTTCTAGACGTCATAATGACTCAGTAAGAGGATTAGGGATAAATTAAGGAAACATTTTACGCTAACTGCCTAATCAATTTAGACGTATAACTTAGACAATCAAGTATTAATTACTTGCCTCTACAAAATTCTATCTAGAAATTTTTTAAATTATTTATCAGCTATATTTTTCTCACCACCATTTAGTGGTAAATTTAATTCCAAAAATCTAAAACTCGAACGTCAAAGATTGTACGAGTTTTGACGTTGAAAAGTGACAAATTCGGCGTTGTACCCAACAGCAACAATAACACCTGTTAATAATATTATTTTACAAGAGTAACACCATACTTTCCATTTAGAAAAAAAACTTTTATGTGGGTAGATCTATTATTCTAATAATTTATTTAACTAATGAGTTTTGCAGCCTCAAAATTAAAGATAACGTTATTATAAACCTTTAAATTAAAGATAGAGGGTCAATGCATCGTGTCAACCTTATGACGTAGGCTCCGTCTGATTCATGAGCACAGTTCTAATAAATTCAATACAAATATTTATATTTAGCTTGTTTTCAATGAGTATTATTTCGATCATAACGGTTTGACTCGTCGAAGCGAATACACGTGCAAGTGATTGGATTTTGTTAAGTGATCAATACTAAAGATTTATTACAACGTAACTGTCAATTGTTAAATTAATTTGGGTTGTATTAAAAAGTATAAACATGTGCAGATGTAGAAGATACATTGAAGTTAGAAAAATCACAGCTATTTGGACTAATCCGGTAAATATTTCTTTTAAATTACGCGGTATATTTTAATGTTTTAGACAATTTTCTATGATTATCCAAGATTGGGATTAATTTTAATTTTGTTTATCATTAATAACAAAATACATAGAAGTACCAAAAATTGAAAAACAATTCTTGTACACCTTTGTTTTATTATTGTTGTATTCTGAATTAAATTAATTTAAATGGATGCCAAATGCATGCGAATTAGCCCTCAAACTTAATGTTTTTGGGTATTTTAGGTAGGTAACCTACCTACCATATAACAAAGACATAAGCAAAAGTAAAAAAACAGACTTTAAACAGAGATCGAGATATAATTAGGTATATGCAAAAGTAGCACTTAACAAACTTTACAAAGATCCTATCTAAAACTGATATATGTGTTTATAAAAAAACATAACAATACCATGCTTTTCTAATCACATGCCGATAACAAATAGAAAAATCTAAGGGCAAACGTTTAATCACACAAAAGTCACAATAACTTCGCAACCCATTGTGTGACCCCTTATCTTATTGCATAAATGATTGCATTGATCGGAAACGGACATGGCCTGCCTCAACACGTCGCCCACAGTCGCTTGCACAATGCAATCCGTCATTATCGGCTGATTTAGGACGCGCCCGTTGCAGCTGCGCCGGCGCAACATAACGCCCGAACGATGCGTGGGCGGGCGTCGAATGTTAATATGAAAATTATGGTGACTTGATGTGCTGCTGTTTTGTATTATTATTATTTATGATGTAGTCTATTTTAGACATGATGATTTCGATATTATAAGGCAGCTAGATATAATGTTAAAGGTAGGTACTAGGTACATAGGCATTTTAGTGTACCTACACACGGCAAACTAGATAGGTTTGCAGGCCACTCTAACAGTTTACATTATACCTATTATACACTAACATTTTTATTACATAATTATTATATTCTTACATAAGCTGAATATAATCCTTACTTAACATTATAAATGCGAATGTAACTCTGTTTGTTGGTCGCGCTTACACGCCAAAACTACTGAACCGATTTAAATTAAATTTGGTACACCATATAGTCTAGAACCTGTGAAAGAACATAGGCGGAGCTGCGGGAAACAGCTAGTATGTAATAAAATTGTAATATAAAATGTTAGTGTGGCCTGTAATTAATAATGAATTCGGTTAAAAAGAAAGTTATGTTTATGAAGCAGTAGGTATATGTACTTATCTGGTGCTAATGGGTTTCAAATCCGTAAGTTTCTAATGAAATGAGGATTTATTTGACACTGATAAGTTAAACAAATGTTAACAACATAAAAGTTTGGTTAGTCTTAAGTAATCCTTTTAATCTTTATTACACAGCCAGTGAATTAAAAGTACCTACCTATTTGTTAGCCTTGTACTTAAAACATAATAAATGTACAAAGTTTTAATTTGAAAGCTTCAGCGGAAAAATGGCGTACCAAGTCGTGTCTAGTCATAAAAGTTTTAAGTTACCATTTCTTACGTAGTCTTTTATATCCGCCTGCAAAAGCGACTTAGAAAAGTATGCAAGTAATTTTATTTTAAACGTTTTAGCTGATTGTTTTTCTCATATATTATTAACACTATAAACTTTTGAAACTTGAGCTGTCTACAAATATTTCTTAAGTCAACATCCATCCACATAAAGTGTTTTACTATAATTAGGATAATTCAGCTGAAAATTTAGTATGAAAACAGGAGAAAATGTAATTATTTTTCGCTCCTAAAATATCACAAGTGCCTTGCTTCTCATTTTCAAATGTGCCTTTTAATTCCTTTTAGAAGACCTTTAACATTCGCGACTTAGTAAAGACTGTATCAGTCTTCAGTTTTTTTAACCGTAAGCTTGGTATTTATTTCTTATTTATCATTGTTGCAGTGTATGGCGCGAGCATTATACGACAATATAGCCGAGTCGCCGGACGAGCTGGCGTTCCGTCGCGGTGACCTACTCACCGTGCTGGAGCAGAACACAGGAGGCAGTGAGGGCTGGTGGCTGTGCTCCCTAAGAGGCAGACAGGTAACTAACTTATAATATATACCAACACAGCTAAGCGAGTAATTCCCGTCATTTCGAACAAAATCATTAGAAGGATCAAATGACGTCTTCGCAGAATTTAAAGAGATTTCTGATGAATGGTTGAACATGCATGCAGATTTAAAAAGTTGTGAATAAGATCTATAACGAGTGTTGTAGTCGAAAATTTTCAATATATGGTAGATGTTTTTCATCAGATTTTGTAACATGTTCTAAAATTTAGAGTTGCTATCCCACGACGCAAGACAGCTACATTTATCAAGTCTTGGTAACAATGAACAGGTCACGTTTCCCAGTTAAATTACGGTGAAAAACACAAGAGCAGCTAAATATTTATCACCTCAAGGTGTGACCATTTGGAGCTCTTTAACTATGTGGCTAGTATTTAGACGACATTTTACCAATGGCCAAGCCTACCTACTTATTTGTTTGCGGATGATATAATCATATACGAGCGAAATAAGATCCATTCATAAAATGCGTATATTTTGCTTATTGTTTCCTGTACGAGTAATCTCGTAATGACGCATGGCACGTACTCATTTTACCTACGTCAGATCAAGGGTAAAGGTAACAATAACAGTGTTTTTGAGACTTAGCTTAGCTATTCTAGTTATGTTCCGTTAAGTTTGGGAAGTCCAACTTCATATTTTTTTGTCCTTGTTAGAGATCTGTAATCTGCAGATATAACTGCTATTTGTAAAGGTGTTTTTCATAGGGTTTTGTACTTTTCAGGGAATATGCCCGGGGAACAGACTGCGGATTGTGGCGGGAGTGTTCGACGCGAGCGGCGCCATGCAGAGGCGCCGAGCGCGAGCTCCCGCACCCGTAGCACACCAGCCTCTACCCTCGCAACAGTCACCAGCCTTCACAAAAGTGAGTACCTTATGATGACACTATGGTAGATGACCTTGATCGAACTACAACGATGATTTTTTCTATGTCACTGCGACGTACATACTAGATAGATAGCCTTGTACGTCGCAGCTTGAAAATGATCATGAGCTTATAGTAGTATATATAACTCATGATTCTCCTTTTTAGACGAACAATTAAATAACCGCAGAATCTATGAATATGGGTATATTCATCACCAATAGCTTACAGTCAGAAATAGCAGTTTATCTAAGTGATGTAATGAAAACTTTATGTTATGTAAAACTCCTACATGCTGAACAAAGTACCTAAGTACATAATTCATGACAGCATCTAACAGAATTTACATTGTTTATCTTAATAATAATAATAATCTTCCACACCGATTTCGGTAACGGCGACTACTTCGACTCTATTGGCGTGTTTATCTTACAGATCGAAGAGTGTTCACACTACGACGTGCCTCGGGCTCCAATGCCAGTACAGCGGATTGGCATGTACGACTGTCCACGACCTTTAGTCGACTGGTACGACGCACCTCGCGCCCCTCGGCCCGCCAGCGCCGACTCGGCGTGCAGCGGTACTGGCTCCCTTGCCTCGGCTACCTCCAGCGCTTCGGCAATCTCTGGCAGTTCGGTCCACTCGGCTGCCTCCGCCTCCAGCACTTACGATGTGCCTCGGTCTCGGGCGCTACCTCTGCCGTGTGATGCGGCTCTTGAAGCACTCGATAGATTACAGGTTGGTGATTTGAATCACACAGTAGCAGAAGGTCAATGCTTAATACCATGACTTTCCTGCCAGGTTTAAGCTATATATAACCTCCTTAGTAACGAATGTATTTCGTGTGTTTAGGAAGAAGCATCGGCGGCAGTATCGCGCCTGCTGTCGTACGTGTCGCCGGGCTGGCGGCGGCGCGGCGCGCTGCGTGCGCGCGTGCTGGACGTGCGCGTGGCGGGCGCGCGCCTGCGGGCCGCTCTGCACGACCTCGCCGTGTTCGCTGACGCCACGCTCGCAAACGCACATGATGCACAAGACAAAGGTATGGGATTATAAACAAACCATTTGTTAATTAATTTTGATATCATACCTCCGCGGCGAAGTCGTTGTGATGATCTAGTCAGGTATATGGGGCGCACATACAATATAAAATAGCTTACCACCCCCTAAATAGGTACTAACTCTTTCTTTTGGCTCAATCGGAAAAAATTAAATCAACATTTTACTGGTATAAAAATTTAATTTCAATTTATCATTAAGGTTCAACAGTTTAGTATTGTTTATAGGTAGCCAGTAAAAAAGATGAAGAATTAGTCAGTGAACAAACATCGATGACTAACATCTACTTTTAGCATAGCTTTGCGAAGATTTAAGTACCTACTGAAGGCAAAATGCGGTGTTGAATCATCTTAAGGTCAAGCGCCATAACTTAAGCTGTCTCATTTCATACAAGGTCTCTTTACAAAGGCAAGATCCTGGAACTGTTTTCATTAAGTAATGTCACAACTTTAAATAATGTTTTTTAATATTCTCGATAATTTCCAGGTATCGCAGTAAAGCTTCGTCCTCTAGTGAAGGCGTTGAAGGATGCAGAGCGCATCACACATGAGGCGACAAGCGCTCTGGACGCGGGCGACTGGGCGCCAGAACGACTGGAAAGAGATAGGGAGCCTACAGACGGCACGGAAGACGCATTAGATCAGCTCGTGTCGTGTGCACGGTCCCTCACCGAGGATGTGAGAAGAGCGGCCTCCTTTATCAATGGGAATGCATCGCTGTTATTTAGGTGAGTTAAGCACTCGTTTGACATTCATAAAGCTCATAAAGGTTTCTGTTTCGATCAAAAACAATTTCAAAACAGATGTCTCCTTTCTTTTTATAAATCCATTCATTATTATACTTCAGTGTTAAAAAAGTGAGCTAAGGCAAAGTCACGTTCTAACATTTTTATTTCACATGTGTAATGCTGTTGTAGTTTAACCTGCGTATATTGCTACTTTATTATTTTTTATTATTACATTATTTTTTTTACTAAATATATTTTATTTTTTCAGGCGATCACCAGCAGTTCCAGTACCCGAACACGAATGGACGGAGGAGTACGACTACGTGAGACTCGAGTCTCGTACAGCAGTCGGGCGACGTAATGCTGAGATTAGAGCTGCGTTACCCGACAAACTTAGGGCTTCCTTTGACGCGCTCGTTAGAGACGCGGACCATGCGGGCGAGGTGAGGATCTGATGAACTATAATTTGTAGCCTTCTTCCTCTCTTCTCGGCATCATGCATTCCATCTGATGGTGGAGAATACTTTTTCTCGTTTCCCTTCAATATACTTTGTTTCTTCTTCTTTTAAACTATTTTAATTAAAGTTCCATAGAAAGAAGTGAATGTCAATTTTGCTCTTTTTTTGAGTACAGGTGAGTGCAGTAGCTGCGGCAACGCGATTGCCCGCAGACGACCGGCAACTGGCCGCGTTCTACGCAGCCCAGGCCGCCACATACGGTGCACACCTCGCCACGGCAGTAGAGGCGTTCCTGCGCACCATCGAAATGGGCCAGCCACCCGACGTCTTCCTAGCGCACGGCAAGTTCGTCGTGCTCAGCGCGCACCGAATCGTGCATGTCGGCGACACAGTACATAGGTAAATACCTGAAACCCCTATATACCTCAAATATAAGCATGGTATAACCCATGAATATTTTTGATTGGAGTTACGTAGCGTTAGTGTTCCCGATAACGAATGTTTTACTTATGTTTTGTATTGTTGTTTATCAGGAGCGCCCGACACGTAGGTTTAAAGACCCAAGCGTTAAGATGTTCGGACGCGCTGTCGGACGCGCTGGCGGCGACCGTGGCGAAGACGAAGGCGGCGGCGCAGCAGTTCCCGTGCGCGCTGGCGGTGGGCGACATGGGCGCGGCGGCGCGGGCGCTGGCGGCGCGCGCGGCCGAGCTGCGGCGCGCGCTGGTGCGGGCCGCCGAGCCGCCGCCACCCGCCGCCGAGCCCGCCACGCCCGTGCCGCCCGACGCGCCCGCCACGCCGCTCACGCCGCTGGCCGCGCCCGCCGCCGCGCTGGCGTCCATGGCCGCGCTGCAGATATAGGCGCCAGGGCTCGCGCCCGCCACTGGTTCAGTTCCCGCCCGCCTCGCGCGGGCGTAGATGCGCTAGGCCCCGGCGTCCGCTCTGCCTCGATCCCAGTGGACGTCCCGGGGCACCCCTACGAGTGTAGCATTACCAAAGAAGCCGAGACAGGCCCGACACCTGTCGACGTAGACTGCCGGTTAATGACGAGCAAGACGCAAGAGTTTCTATTTAAATGTTAGTATTTATACTTTTACGATAAATCGAAGGCTGCTACTAGGACTTTTGTTTGTGAAGCGTTTCGCTGCGATCTAGCAGGGCGAGGTTAATGTTGCTGGATGCTCATTTTGCCGTAGTGAGTTGAGTTGTCCGTCCAGTTTTATACAATTTTGCAACAGTATAGAAAGTATTTGTTAGTGAAATTACATGTTCTGTCGAGATGTACCAAGACGGTTTGATTTACCAAGTAGTTTGTCATTCAAACGAGTCAACTATGTAAAACAGTGCACATTAATGCAAGCTACTAAATCAGTATCTAATAATCGTATGCGTTTATACTTTTAAGCATGTGCTAAAGAATGCTGTTGCGATGTGTCATCGCTTACTTGCTAGCACAGCTGTGTCGGCTACACGTGTTTCAAGTTTTAGACAGCTCTTATCTCGACAGAGAAATTGTTATAGAATTTAATGTGCCACTTAATATCTTGCCTAGAAACACTGTTGAGATATTTCATTGGACCATACGAGTAGGACTGTGGCTCTGTCACTTGCCTATGTAATGTGTGTCCGATGATACTAGCCGTAATAAGGACAAGTTATACGTCGCATCGAAGAATTTAACAGTGACAATATTCTTTTACTACGAACGATTAAATGTATTGTTTGAATGTTCCTTGGAATGGCTCAAGATGAAACGGATCGTATCCGTTGGTTGTTACGTTCGCGTAGAATTCGGTCGTACGATACGTACGATAGTATGTTTAATTGACTATCGTGACTGACTCAACCAAGCAATATGCTCAATTATACTAAATTATTTGAACGCTCACTATCGTATGCCTAAATGTGGCTTGTCATTACTTACCGCAATAGCGTTACTGTATGTACGTACCTACAATTTGTACTTTAAACATATGACACTAGTAGATAGACGTAGGTTATGATATCAATGTAAAAAGCATGTTGTATATTAGCGATGTGTAATATATTTTAGACGTTGTAGTTTAGTTAGGTATAGATGAAATTGTACAAATGCATATTAATAATTTTAATATTGAATTATAATTTAATCATCCTGTAAAACGCAATCAAGTAAAATATACAAATTTTCGTATCTAAAATCTGTCTCTTATTTAATTATTCTTATTCTTTATTTATATTTATGTAATATTTTAATTAAAATCCATATTTAATACATAACACTGAACTTTAATAAAGTCACATTTGTCGATCCAGACTGTGTTGCAAGGGGGATAAAATATAAACCTAATTGATCTTTAATAAAACTTTGACATTAACTAAAATTTTAATTAGACATATAATTTTATATACAGACATTTATAAATTTAAACTACTTGGCTTACTACACTAATGGAAAAAGTTAATAAACATTTAAAATAATACCATTTAAGAATTAATTATAATCTACATTATTATTCGTATATAACACATTATTTTATTACCAACCATGGGATTCGCATTAAATAATAAATTCTTATAATAATTTCTGGCTTATAATAATACAACATAAATAATAGTTTTTTTTTTTACAAAATATTTTTAACATAACAGTATAGACATGTTAAAAAATTAAGCAAGACTGATTAGATTATTGCAAAGTTATTATTTACCTTCTTTGTTCATAGTATAAGACATAATTTAAAACAAATGCTATGTACTTAAAAAATATTTTCAATATTAAATTAAGAAACTTGTGTGTTCCAAAATGCATTTTCTTACAATAGATATAAGGTTTTAATTTAGTTACAAAACTCTTTTTTTTAATTGATTTATTTTGTCGTTACAGCCAGGTATAATAGGAAAAAAAAAACAATCAGCCTAAATACTTTGAAGTAAAGGTCCTATCAGTTACACTGGCTTGAGATCGTATAGGCGCTAAGCAGACGAATTTATCCGAAGGACAGTTATGATCCCGCTTGACTATTGGTTTCTGTAGGCAAATTTAGCGACAGGGGAGGAGAGGCCGTGTTAGGGCTCACCCAATGTATTACCGTAAAAAAGGAAATATATTGCTTCCTTCGCCAAAATGTACCCTTAGTGGTTCAGCTCCCCCTCCCTCTACCACCCTCCCCCCTCCCACCTCTCCTTCCTTAAGCGAAGAAACGAACGTTTTCATTGGAAGCTTTCAGTTCGCGGTCAACGTGATCTCAAAGCTCCATTATCTAATGTAGTTTCGGTATACGAACAAATTGTCTATCTACTTCACTTTTCTTCTTATTATTCTTAAACTTAAGTGGGGATTTAGCATCGGCGCCGGTAATCAGTATCTTGCAAAAGCAAAGCGACAGCAAAATACGTAATACGAATTAGCATTTTCACAGCAATAATTGTTCAAATTTTGCTGCTGCTGTAACTTTTGAAAGATACGTAATAGCTGCCAGTGGTAATTTAAGTACATTATTTACCTTAACAATGTCTGGTATTCATGTACCGTGGTATTGGTGTATGTAATGCTGTGCCGGCGCTTCGGCCGCGGTGTAGGCCAGCGCGGGGTGCGCGGGGGGTAGCTTCATCTCAGCCGCTATCGCTTCGAGTCGCGCCGCTCGAAGCCGCAACGATCTCTCGATGGCTAGCGTTTCTCGATCCGCCGCATCCGCTTGCATTAGGTGTTCTAAGCGTTGTCTTTTTAACTGGAATATTGATTGAGGTTTAAATACGACGTGTAATATTCGAACTATATCATTCTTAATTTTGTTTTTGCATTTACTAATAAAATAGTTGTGTAAAATCGTAAGTTTGTGTTTAAGGACTTTCCAATAAATATTGAGTTGACAAGTAGGTAAAATTGAATATTTTTTTTTCTATTATATATTTTATAAATGACAACGTGCTGCTGGGGATTTTACTTAAGAAGCGGTGAAGTGTGGGTGCTATTTTGTAGCCTAGTTGGAATAAATGAGTTTTTTATTTTGATTTTACATGTATGCAATAAATCTTTGACTTTGACTTATTATTTTACATAATTTTTATTATCAGAAATCTTACCTTGGCAGTCTCCATTTTATGATTAAGTAATTCTATTTTTAATCTTACAACTTCTTTATTTTCAAACTGACTAATTGAACCTGCAAATAAAAATGAACATTTTGTTACTTTATTGAAGCTCCATAAGGTTAAAAATAGTGCAATCAGGATTTGAAAAAAAGCAAGATATTTAAGGATTATGTGTATAATGGTTTTGGACTACCATTTTTTCCTATTCGAG
Organism: Diachrysia chrysitis; assembly: GCA_932294365.1. NCBI lineage: Eukaryota > Metazoa > Arthropoda > Insecta > Lepidoptera > Noctuidae > Diachrysia > Diachrysia chrysitis. The sequence continues at coordinate 8,338,547 of OW028653.1, forward strand.
ATTTTTAAACTTTCAAGCAATAAATTATAATATGTCGTCACTACTCTTTAAAACTATAGGAACGGTAGGCGGTTAACGTAATTTAAGCCACAAAAAAAAAACATTTTTGTGTATATTTTGTGTGGTTTTACAAATCTTTACATAGTATAAACAAAGTCGCTCCCGCTCTTTATATAGTTAGCCTTTAAACTACGCAACGGTTTTGAAGGCAGTTTTCTGCTATAGATAGCGTGATTCAAGATGAAAGTTTTTGTGTATAAGGAGGTTTGTTAATAGCAACTTTAAAAATATTTTGTTAACCTAATTATGTAATTAGTCTGTAAGCCTTCGCCAAAAACAAAAAGAAAAAAAATAAATCTTCCCGTGCGAAGCGGGGGCAGGTCGCCCGTATAAACTATAATATACTCACTAAGACCTGAATTCCCATTAAGAACTGTACTCAAAGGATCTAACGTGATGGTAACGTCACCGTTGGACTTCTCATCGTGTTCCACATGATCGATGTCGTCATCATTGTCCGCATCCAAACTGCTTCTGTACTCGAATAATGGTTCTATTTTTATTTCCTGAAATGGAGAAAAACAGAATTTAATCTAGTGGTTGATATTTGACCCTATTATTTGAATTAAATTAAAAAAATAAGGTTTTGCTTGACTGAGCTATCAATACAAATATAATAAAAATAACATGTTTGTTTGAATGCGATAATCTCTAAAAAAACAAATCGAATTAGAAAAAACCTTTAGTATTTAATAGCTCATTTCTTGAGGAAGGCTATACCTATTTTATTTAACATCAAGCTAGAAAAGAGTCACATAGGACTCTTATCGCTAAAATTGAGTAATAGAGCGATGGTGCGATGCCATTTATAAAAAAATATTACAATTCCTTCAATTAACTTTGAACTCTATTTTTTTTCATACATATGTAAATGTCTAATAAATCCTTACTAATATTATAAATGCTAAAGTAACTCTGTCTGTCGGTCTGTCTGTCTGTCGCGCTTTCACGCCAAAACTACTGAACCGATTTTAAATGAAATTTGGTACACATATAGTTTAGAGCCTGAGAAAGGACATGGACTTTTTGCCACGATAACCGACATCCACGACAATGGCATAAAACGTACACAAAACACAATAGACGTTTAAGCAAGTAATTAACAGTTAATTGACCAACATTGCTTACTGTTCTAGGATTTCTCAAGCTGCGTTCCTCATTGCCCAATTCTTTAAAATCCATTTTTACATCATTGCGTTTTGCCCTTTTTTTCATATTCATGAACTTAGTTTTTAGTACTTTCGCCGAACGTTTTTCGGGGCTTAATTTGTTATATGAATTTGTTATCTGTAAAAGAAAAATAAATGAGATAAAATTTTATTATCTGTTACGCATTAAAGCATGCGGAGCGAATATTTGTAGTTAAATACAAATGGAAAAAAGAAACATAAACCTTAGGCGTTGAACCCGTCGCAGGTTCGAGTCCTGCCTAAGGTTTATTTTTTCCTTTCTACTCTCTTAAAATACCATACCATATACTTATACTATTTTTAAGCGACTTAAAAAAAAGATATTTCAATTTTCCACTGTTTTTAAATTAATTTCATAAATACCTACTTCTGATTCACGATTTGATATCATATTATACATATTAATGATATTTGTATTAGAAATACAAATATATAAGTAATTACAATTATTATTAAAATTGCTAAAAGAACTGAATACGTCAACACTTTATATAATTAAAAAAAGTATACATAAGATATTTACCCGCATCCACGCTCGATTTTTTAATTTAACAAAACGAGATGTTGTATTTTGTGACAACACGAGATTTTTTTCCGGTCTTACACACTGCAGCAGGAGATTGCATTCTTCCGGACTAAAGTTACTTGACCGGTTCATCCTAAAACAAAACAAATTTATTTTTAAGACTAGCCCACTAATTGGCGTCCCGCCGTTTTGCCCGTGAATTTCTCATAGACTTCTCGGGATAAAAGTATCTATATCCCATGTAGATAAATATTCCATCTCTATTTATCATGTATCATAATATATATCTATATGTCAAGAAATGGTTCAAATTTAACTTGCAAGATTTGACCTAAACAAACATACATATTACCTACAAACATGTTGCAGTGAAATAAAAGTTTGTAATAATAATAAATAGCTAAAATAAAAGCCTGAAATAATTATGATTTCTTCAAATGAAAGTGAATATTAATAGTTTTCTGCTTTCATAGAACCTTTTTGTTTAAATATTTGAATTATAGTTACCTATTTTTTATCTCATCACCATCTGTAAAAGATAAAATTTAAATATGTCAATGATGTAGGTAAATCATCTCCCTGTCCTGTTACGAATTACTTAGGGTTGGTGAAATGCGTATTTAGATTCCTATCTCTACTACTTGTCATCTCAGCATAGTTATTTTGCAATTTTTGTGCCTTTCGTAAGTTTCATTTGTTTACCACCTAATCCTGATCATAACATACAGATAACAATTCAATACTGAGGCTATAGTTGGAATATCTATTATATTACTCAAGTTGAATGCCAACTACCTAAACAGTCTAACAATGATACCAACCAACTGAAGATACATCTGAATCCTTGTCTTCATTGCCATTAAAGGTTTCTTCAATTAATGTAGGCTGTTTGTGGATTTTAAATTCTGAAATAAAATAAATTGATGTTTTATTTTCATTATACTTACTTAGGACAAGCTTAGACTCTTTATAAAATTTATCTATATACAATTAACTCACTGTAATGTGTATATTGAAGTGACATTGATAAGTCCTTCTCTGTTATGAAGAAATTTGTTAAAATTTAGTCAAGTAAATAATAATAATTATTATTATTTTTTATTATCAGGTTCAAAAAGATACCAACTAAACCATTGAGGGTCCTAAACAGCCTTCTTGCTTTTGTTATTATTAATCATTACGCTTAATTCGCTCAGAAATGATGACATATAACACTAACTCTCTATAACAATAAAAAATGCTTGCTTTCTTGAGTTTAATTATAAAGAGTTTACACTATACTTACATAACTGTTTTATTTTTAACAACAGACTAGATATTTAGACATAGCATTTATTTACTAACAGAATATGTATTGTTGAAGTTATAAGTAGGCTATAAATATGTCCACTTCTATGGACCAACTTTGTATACTTAAGTTACTAATATCCTTTATCTCTAAAACTCTATCAGAATTGTACATTAATCACAGTTTGTATCATAAAAACCTCTTCAAAGTAACAAAAATAACATACCATTTACATCACTGTCTGATTCTGCAGGATCAGCTGCTCCAGGTGGGTTGTTCTCTGCCTCATACATCATAGCTACAAACTGTGTAGTCACCTCATCAAACTCACTGTTATGAGCATCCATTACATTCCTTGACAAATGCTTTGTTCTCTTTTTTAAGTTATCCCACTTGGTTTTTAAAGTATCCGCGCTTCTTATATTTTTGAAACCCAGTTTATTGTATATTTTAGCTATCTTCAACCATGCAACCTCTTTTGAGCGAGTGGCTGCAGCATTAGTCGCTTTATTGAACACTATATTTTTGTACTTTTCAACAATTTTCATTAATGCTTTTACTTCTTCTTTGCTGAATGTGGGGCTTCTGAATCGACTGCAAATTAACACAAGAAAGGGTAAAGATCTCTTAATCTTTGATTCAATATATTTTATAGTCTTTATCTCATTTAAAATTGAATTTTGCTACGGGTCGCAGCGTACCTACCATCCAGGAATACAATACTAATAGTAATAGGTACACAAAGAGAGAAATGTGTACTTGATTTCAAATGTTGGGATCTTCAATTCTATACAATATATTTAACTCAAAGTTATACCTCTAATTCAAAATTTACGTCTGCAAATTTACCCACAATTTTTTGATTACTTACGAAAACACAGAAGCTGAAGGCTTTTCGTCTAGACTGTCATCCTCCATTTCTTGCGACATCTTTTATAGAAATCTGTGTCAGGATACTGTGAGTTGTAATGCGATATAATTTATTTCAATTCATAAACTAGTCTAATAAAGCATAATCTTTACAAAGATAGAAAAAAAACTGTTTTTGTTTTGACTATTTGACAGGAGCGAATCAGCCCGAATCTGACTGACAGTGACATTCTATTTTTTTCAATCCCCGCTAATAAAAACAAACAGAAGCCTTTTGGATTTGGAATCAAGTTTCGATATTCGTCCTGAAATAAACCTGATGATTTCAGGACGAATTGGTTTATATCATAATTTGAGGTTATAGAATAGGGAATAAAGTGAATAAACTTTAATTTCAAGAAAAACAAGAATAAGAATTAGGTAAATTTTAATGTTATTCAGTTACATGTTCTAATGATACATAGTTTAGGCCCATCGAAATTTGTAGCAATTAAGATTTGATGCATTGATATAATTTAATACGCATCTTGAACCAAAATGGCGCTGTAAAAATCTAAAGCAATAAACATAGCTCACATTAAAAATCTGACACGCTCCTTACGACTGATAATATACGTAGAGATAGTGGTTGTTCTGGTAAAGTGGATGTATTAACCTCGTGTTCATTATTATTAACCTATGCTTAGTGAGATATGAAGGAAGCGATATTAGCTATTATAACCTTCATATGTAGCGTAATTTTAGTTTTTGTCTTTGTGTTATTTTGTAAGTAGCCCAATATGCTTGTCATTTAAATAAGTACTAACTATTTAATAACACAATTACAATGATGTAAGAACGCGTTGAAAAGTGACCATGTAAATAATAGTAATTTTCTTTGTTTCAGGCTGGTACATTGTGTGGAAGTGTTGTTTGTCGAAGTTTCGTTTTGTGCGTGAGCTGCTAGGTGGTATGTCAGATAGCCCTCCGGCATCTGAAGTCAGGCAGCCTAATAAGACAAGAAAAATACGTAGAGAGTAACATAAAAAGTAAATTGTGCTTGTTATTTTTAACCTTTGTCTAAAGTTCATTATTATAAAAATGATAATCATAATATTGACTCGTTTTGTTATATTACAGTTCTTTGAATGTTATTTTAAGCTAAAAAATTATATCATAATGCTTAATTGCTTATTACAGCACACAAGATGAACATCCGGTGTGCTCGGCCTAGTGACCTTATGAACATGCAGCACTGCAACCTGCTGTGCTTGCCTGAAAACTACCAAATGAAGTACTACTTCTACCATGGCCTCTCTTGGCCACAGCTCAGTTATGTGGCTGAGGATGAAAAGGGACATATTGTAGGTGAGTGGCCACAAACAAAAAATTAACAAGATCTTAGTTACCTGACTTATGACACAAATTATATTGGTGTTAAACTACCTAATGTATAGTGTCATATCTGGCTTATTCTAGTAGTATCAACTCATAGTCCATTTCTTCCCACAGGTTATGTACTAGCAAAAATGGAGGAAGATGGTGAGGATAATCGTCATGGACACATCACTTCTTTGGCTGTGAAGCGATCTCACCGTCGCCTTGGTCTGGCACAGAAACTTATGAATCAAGCTTCACTTGCTATGGTTGAGTGTTTTCAGGTATGATGAATGGAACAAAAGTTGCAATTTGTTTGTTAGTTACTATTGGGAGAGCTTGAAACTAATTCAAACACAACTAACTACTAAATTTTCCATGTCTTTTTAGTATATAAAGTATATGCCAACCTGAATTTAATATCAAAATTAAATAATATTATCAATGTGAATTTATGTTTCAATAACTATTATTATTTCAGGCTAAGTATGTATCTCTACATGTAAGGAAAAGTAACAGAGCAGCACTGAACCTATACACTAACAGTCTTGGTTTTAAAATACTGGAAATCGAACCAAAGTACTATGCTGACGGCGAAGACGCATACTCCATGATGCGGGACCTAAGTGCCTTTGTGGAGACCAAACCTGAAAACCCAACTGAGAACTTGGAAATCAAATCTGAATCTGCAGTCATATCACAGTGCTGAATGACATTGTAAATAAAGCATTTAACCATAATTTATACATAATTGTGTGTATTATTCTTGTTTTGGAATCCTTGTCTCCCTCTCACCTTAGTTTAATAAGTCAATAAACTAATATATATCTTGACGAGAAAGAAGCAACGTACAGAACGATGCAAACTTAATGGCGGCTGTGAACACCAGTCGAGTCGCTGCGCAGTACCAAACTTATGCGCCAGCGGGGGTGCGGGGCAAGGTACTGCGCAGCGTTTAGCGCACTTCACTTCACAGCCGCCATTAAGTTTGAATTGAACTATACAGCAGGGTTATTCGCTACGGCGCACAGTGGTCCGAAATTCGAGCACCCTATTCATAGAAACCTAATGTCGGAATTTGATAAAAAAAAAAATTGCATATCGTTAGTAAAGCTCCCTTTAGTCCAATATTATAGTATGAAAGGTATGAGTAGCAAGACGCGTGAGAAAAAAAATATTTTCTTTTTTTTTGTATGAAAAGAAACACTTAAAGTGCATTTTTTTTAAACTGGTGCGGACTGAAAGTCTGTTGTTCATATGAGCTAAGGTACCTTACACGGCGATCAAGATGACATACAATTCATATAGCTATGGAAACAGACTTAGGTGTAGCAACCTTTTGAACATTTGAATTTTCGGTATACGATTTTTCTAATCTTTGACGTAATTATATGAGGTTGCTATCAAAATACTGTCGTAAATAGACATTACTATTATACGGAATAGAACCATAGTAGATTATGTATATTTTTTAATGAATATAGTGAAAAGTAAGAAAATAGATTACAAAAAAAATATACACTAGAATTAAGACGAAAAATAACGATATTATAAATTACAGATAAGTCAGTACACAATGTTGCTTAATCCACATAGACCGGAGAAAAAAACTATTTACAACGCTTATAACTAGGATATTAATGTATTACTGTTTAAAATCATCACTATTTAACTACTAACAACTAGAACTACTTACGTAGCTAACGACTACTACAAGAGAGTATCATTGTCATCAAAAAGTCTTCCAAATCCGAGTCCAACTTCGACCCAATAACATCGACAAATTCAATGTTCTCTTTGTCTGCACCTGTTCTGTCACTAATGAGATGAGGTTTCATATCATCAGTAAGAACAGTCTTTGTAGATTTTTTCAGCGCAGGTCATGCTGAACAGAAAGGGATCTGAAGACACAAGGAGACCATTGAAAATGTCTTTATTTGTCGCTTTTCGACATAATTTGCGCGAATGCTGTTCTCGGATTTTCTTGAAGTCTTTGTTTCTGGCTTTCGATGCCTCTTCCGATAATTTGCCAATGAGCATAATATTACAGTGTTTGATAACTTCGGCACCATGCAGTAATAGTTTCTGAACACTTGAAGACATGTAATAGGTACCAGCCATAGAGCTCCACATACATTTCTGCAGTAAGGTGAGCAAAGTTTTCAAATGGTTGAATATTTATGGGCTCTACACAGGCTATCACACGCAAAAGTATTTAGCAGTGAAGTAAGCTGACAATAAATTAGTAGTAACTTACTCTGAGATCTTTTCCAACTTGTTCATTTCCGAAGGGTTGTTGGGCTTTACAGATGTCACAAGTCTGCGTTGAGGTTTTTGATAAGTGTGAAATAATTTTGCCATCTATCATGGTCATGAGCAGTGAATGCCTAACAACATCACTTCCCATAGTAGAAAGCTCTAGTGCTGCAATCTCAGCTTCAATCAAAGCCTGTATTCGGTAATGTTTAGTTTGTTTTCGTTAGCAAACTTGAAATAAAGTGATCTGCAGAACATTGTAGAAGATTGTTTTGGATTATCCCATATTATTTCTTCGCCACAAACCAAGCGCAGAGGCACAAAAGAACACATAAAATTAATGGAATCATCTTAACCCGCCATAGTTTGCTTGTACAAACATTTCCCTGGAGCACGATCAAAGCCCCACTTGCATATCTTTGCCATCCAAAGAAGATTCCAAACATAATGATTTTCCAAGTCTTTCAACAGTTCTATCCAAAACCGCTGAAGCTTTACTTTTATCCCTCATTCTGTGATATCTACACTATCTTTTGGTGGGTAGCAGTCCTTTTCGCCTGCAAGATAGCAGCATATGAAGGATACAGTGGTATTCCTTCTTCTAAAGCACAAGCTCTTAAGTGTTGTGTACTGCCATTTCGACAGCTTCAACGAAGTTAAAATACCTGACGCTTTATCACCGCAGTACATGGGCATCGATTTTTTAGATTTCAATAAATCCTTTATCTTTGTAGCCTCTTCAGGTTGCTCAGTGACCAATTTTATCATATCTTCTACATTCTTGCTATCTGTACTTAAGCCAGTTGCATAAGCCAGACTTTCAGTGTTATGCGTTAGGAGCTCTTCCACTCTCCTTTTCTTCTGTAGCGGGCTTAGCTCAGAAAACACTTTTCTGGGTAATTAACAAGCTGTTAACTAACGATTTAACAAGTAATGCAGTCGGGAACTTAATTTAATTACGTCAAAGATTAGAAATATCGTACACCGAAAATTCAAATGTTCAAAAGGTTGCTACACCTAAATCTGTTTCCATAGCTATATGAATTGTATGTCATCTTGATCGCCGTGTAAGGTACTTTAGCTCATGTGAACACCAGACTTTCAGTCCGCACCAGTTTAAAAAAAATGCACTTTAAGTGTTTCTTTTCATACAAAAAAAAAGAAAATATTTTTTTTCTCACGCGTCTTGCTACTCATACCTTTCATATTTTAATATTGGGCTAAAGGGAGCTTTACTAACGATATGCAATTTTTTTTTTATCAAATTCTGAAATTAAGTTTCTATGAATAGGGAGCTCGATTTTCAGACCACTGTGCGGCGGTTGTCAACTAAAGCAATAATAGTCTAACTTCCAAGTAGATCTACTACGACGTAGTTGGTTACAGACGTTAGCCGATACTGAATTGTCGTTATTACCGCTATTTAGTTGAGTTGGCAACTGGAGATAGCAAATAAGCCTACTTTAGAACTTAATCAATAACAATTTTAGCCATGGTACATAGGTACTGAGAATCCTATGACTAATTTTGTCTACTTGATCAGAGTAATAAATCATGGTCTGCAAAGTTGTCTTCACAAATCTATGAATATATGGGGATGTCTATGGATAGCACCTACAATATGTAGAGTAATAGTAACTTTCATTATAGGTAGTATTGCCTTTAGTGTATATTCCAATGTATGCCAGTAGTCATAATATGTGTTGTGTATGATGCTGTATTACTGTATGCTATTGTGATAAGGCTATTTAAAAAGTATCTTTTAGTTGTTAGGTGCAACAATACTAAAAAATGGAATAAAGAAATTGAAAAATTAAGGCAATGTAGAAACATTTTATTTTTATAAATTATAGTTATTCTAAATTAACAAAGTAAATATACATCAGTAACATTAGTCTTCCTCTTCAAAAAGGTGATCTAATTTTAACTGTGACTTTTTCCCAGTATCTTCAGACTTCTCAGTCTTATCCCTTTTAATTATGTTTTTCTTTTCTTTTGTCTTTGATACTCCAACAACATACTCGGGCATTATAAGTTTACTGCTTTTAAATACAGCCTTTTCTTCTGTCTTAGGTGTTTTTCTTATAGCAGAAGAAATGTGGAAGGTTGGTTTCTTGAAAACATCTGTATCATCTGAGTCATGTTCCATTTTTGATTTAGCTGCTTCTTTTTCTTCCATTTCACGTATGAGTGCCAAAGCCGTAGCAGTATTTGTGGAGTCTGACATCTGTTCAGCTGTGACATCAGCTAGGGAATAATATTTGTACCTTTGAGGGTTCTTTATATGATCAGGAATAGTTTTAGCCCTTAAGCATTCTCGAATATTTGCTTCAGGTCTTTTGTAAATACTTTCCCTGCCCCTAAACTGTTTCATTTCATGTTTAAGTTTCTTGTATGTGTACTTGTCAATTGTGCCATAATCTTGGGGTGTAGCCTTGTTGGTTTTTGAAAAACTGTATTCTTCTTCAGCTACTTTTAGTTGATTAAACAGACTTTTTTGCCGCTCTTGAAAAGACGACATTGTGATGTCCTCGACTGTAAAAAATAATCGTTTATTAACTCGCATTAAAAAATATTTCTCTGTCCGGGTGACAAATAATCACAGTAAATGCATTGTGCTAAAAACATTTCAAAAACTAAAATTCTGAACTATAGCATTAAACTTTCTAAAATTACTTCTTCAGTATAAAGTCAATACCTGTTCTCTTTTTCTAAGTATATGTTAGTATTACAGTTCAGTTATTTAAATACAGAAAGAATAGCTAAAATCTCTTTAATTTCCTGTAAACATACTATTTTGTATGCAGTGAATAAATGCGACACTTTGTTTTACTTTTGGAGATGTTTGACTTGACACTTGACAGTGACACTGACATAATTTCATATGCGTATTTGTCATTATAGATTTATGCGTTTTGTTTACTGTTTTTATATTTTTTTTATTTTTTAGTTGGTCTGCAGTGTATGAGGTTTCGGGTTCTCATAACGGGACGGGCCAATACCTATTGGGTATTTTCGGTCTGGGACTCACAAAGTTAGGCGGTGTTTATACACCCGCCTTGAAAAGTACTTAAAGCCGTTGGTCCTGCGCCTGATCCCTCTTCGGTCGAGTTGTTGAGGCCGTCTCTTCGGACCATGAGGTTTAATCAATAGAGAGTGCAGCTGTGTTCGCGCATACACTGGAGTACTAAATATGTCCCACGCACATGGCTAATCTCTGGTGACCGAAATTCGGTCAGGGGGACATTATTGTTTATCATTTTTGTGCTAGTTATTTTTATATGATTTTGAAAGAATACTCCTTCACCAGGCTAAGATCGTGGGTGTTCGCAAACATTTTATTATAATAACCCTTTCAATCTAAATGGATTAGAGAGCCTAAATCTTCTTTTATGGTTTAGTGAGCCTAATATTGCCTTTATTTAAGGGGTTAAAAAGGGGTAGAAAGTTATTTTGAGGGTGATTTGCCCCGAAGTTGATATCAATACTCATTAGTGCTGTTGATTTTTATTGCAATGCAATATTCTTTCAAGTTGAAATGTCAAAAACCATCTTGGACTTCTACGCGGACGAAGTAGCGCGCAAAAGCTAGTTTAAAATACAGTAGCTAAAATTTTTGGATGTAGATTCAGCACAGTAGGTATCTATTGCTAGTTGGAATTAATAATGAATACGTTTAATATTATGCAATCTACTATACATAATGTTTAAATGCCTTGTGCAATGTCTCAGATTTTTATTAGTGATTTGCATGAATTAGTTGTTCGAGAATGGCTGTCGCTAAGTCATTCGATTAATATAAATATAAATTTAAAGTTTGTAAATGTAGCTCGCAATTCGCATTATACGAAAATAAATTTCAGGCTACATTATGGTACATATTTGTGTGCAATCGTAGATAGGTACCAACTTATGAGTAAGTTACATAATAATGGTCTCCAGACCGAATTTCTGCTTCGGTGCCCAATCTGAAGTGTGATCAGCCTAGATTACGCAGGTGGTATAATAAGTTATAGAGCACAAGTGTGTGCGCAAACACAGGTTCACTGCCTGTTCCTACACTTCCATAGTCCGATGGGACGACAAACCGACATGACCGGAGCTAGATGAGAACATGAGCTGGTGCAGAACCAACGCCGATGCACGGCGTGTAAACACCGCCTAACTTTTGACTCCGAGTTGTAGAGCATTTCTAAAAATAAAAACTAGGTAGGTATTTTTGCACGACCCGGGATTAGAACCCGCGACCTCGTGGCCCTCGAGCTAAGCAGTAGCGCATGAGACCACTAGAGCCAGTAAGGTACATAACTGTAGGCTCATTCGATAGATACATATGTGTAGACTGTATCTTAATTTATTCTTGAATTATTTTTAAATGCGAGTTAAGAGAAAAAACCTTGACCATATTTTATTCGTTAAGATCAAACAAATGCGCCTACGGGACTAAACAAATAACATGGAAGTAGGTATCTACTAAGCTAAACGAGGATTACAATAAGCTAATAATGTTTACTGAATTACTACCTAAATACATAATGGTAGTAGGCGTATGATTAGATAAAATTTCGGTTAGTTAAATATTATCTTACACTGCGCTGTTATAATTCACAATAACCAGTAAGTTTTAGCCAAATGATATTATGCTTTTAACTCGTCAGACTTAATAAAAAAATAAGCTTATAGCTGAGAGTTTATAGTTCCATAAGGTACCTAAGGCATGAATAGGTGTAGGTAGGCAAGTATGTATTGTAAAATAAATGTTTTTGATTCCATTATTACCAATTTATTACCTACTTTTCAAATGCGGTCTTTATCTCAAATAAGCTACGAACTGGGGTCAAAAACCTCTACATATTAGTTTATGAGTGTTCAAAACATATTCATCGTATTTAAATGCAAGAGTAACTATTGTTAAAAGATTGTGAAGCCTAACTTTTGTGTATTCTATTATTTACTTCATATGCGCAGTCACACTCTATGTCTTAATACAAGCAAGACGAATTTCTTTACAATTCAAGGCGACAATTTTACTTAGTTAAAGTAGCTAAATAAAAACATGGCGTAGCAAACATTATCTATACTTCTATTACTAATCTATATCTATACTTCTCTACTAATATATAAAGCTGAAGAGTTTGCTTGTTTGTTTGTTTGAACGCGCTAATCTCAGGAACTACTGGTCCGATTAGATAAAATCATTCAGTGTTGGATAGCCCATTTATTGAGGAAGGTTATAAGCTATATGACATTACGCTGCGACAAAAAGGAGTGGAGCATAAATAAAATGAAAAATGTTGCAAAAATGAAAAACCATTGAAACTAAAACACGCGGACAAAGTCGCGGGGGACAGCTAGTTTTTTAATATAATGATATGCTTTTTTTTTAATTACCTACTTTTCAGAATAGGTAAATCTCACTGTTGAAAGTATAGCTCTCAGCAGATGGATGGTGCAACTTAAACACGACTTTTGAAACAAGGAAAAAGCGTATATTCCCATTTCCTCGAATCAAAACACAAATTCATAACTAACAGTTAAAGATATTTTTTGCCTATATATTACTAAATGTAGTTTTAGTTTGTAATCACTATTTGTACGCGTAAAAATTACACAATGACATGAAGTGCACTAACTATCCAAATGAGGTTGTACGTAAAACCTAGAGGTCGAGTTCAAATCGCATTTTTTAAAAGTTTTAACTTTATAAAGTACTAGCTGTCCCCCGCGACTTTGTTCGCGTGTTTTAGTTTCAACGGTTTTTCATTTTTGCAACATTTTTCATTAATGCTCCGCTCCTATTGGTCGTAGCGTGATGTTATATAGCCTTCCTCAATAAACGGACTATCCAACACAAAAAGAATTATTCAATTCGAATCAGTAGTTCCTGAGATTAGCGCGTTCAAACAAACAAATAAACAAACAAACAAACAAACTCTTCAGCTTTATAATATTAGTATAGATTTTTACCTTTTTTGCTTCCAAAATGTGTTCCTAATGCGTTTGTTCAATATTTTGCAACTATGTAGTCAAGAAGAACCTTTATTATTATAATATTAAAATAGATTTCAATTTATAAATATAATATGATACCTAGACCCAATTATTAAAAAATATATATTGACGAAGAATACCTGTTTAAAGATCAAATTTTAGCGAGGTCCGATGAATGCAGGTTCTAGCGAAGCTTCTTTTCACGTTCATATGCATCAAAAGACAATTTAATTTATAAGTTCAAACTTCGAACAATAACATAATTCTTTCCGTTAATACCGGAACAACCATGGAACAACCTTTGCCAAACGTCGAAATTATTTAGGCGTGAAATTATTTGATACTATTACAACAATAAGTAGTATAAAATTTAGCAGTAAAGGGTACTAATAAGCTTTGAGATTAAAACCTCGAGCACAATATGAACGTCCTACAATGTTATTGTAATAATTTTAAATTACGTGAGTCAGTGGAGCACTTATATGCGCACGCGTCGGTCTTGCCGCTATACCCTTCGAGTATTAATAAGACAAACAAATTATACTTACGCATATTTATACACTGAACTGAGATCATGGATGTAGATACAATCAGTTTAACTAAATATTAAACTTAATACCTTGTCCACGTAATCTGACCCAGATGGCAGAATTGATTATTTTCATTTTGCTATGTTGTTGGTAGTCCATTGAGGAGCATGGTTTGTTTTTTTGCACCTCCCCGCCTTCCTCAGGATGGAGGAAATCGATGTGGATTTCAACTAGTTAAAAAAAGGGATGGTTTGTCTCTTTTACTTCGTATATTCGAAACTGGAACAACTTCCAAACGGCAGGACGGATTTCGTAGATTCGTCTCAAAAAGCCTAATACCTATAAATAAGTTTTTAGTAGGTATTTAAAGGCGAACTTTTAGCAATAAATTGAAGTGGTTAATATATTTTTGTAAACCAAAACCATCCAGTAAGGTATTAATATAAAGGGTTTTATAACTGGTTTACAAAATATGTGCAACTGGAATGAGAAATGTTAACATAAAGAATTATCTATACATACTTAATATTATAAAGCTAAAGAGTTTGTTTGCTTGTTTGTTTGAACGCGCTAATCTCAGGAACTACTGGTTCGAATTGAAAAATTATTTTTGTATTGAATAGTCCGTTTATTGAGGAAGGCTATAAGCTATATAATATCACGCTACGACCAATAGGAGCGGAGCATAAATGAAAAATATTGCAAAAATGGAAAAAAAAAATGAAAAATATTGCAAAATATATTTTACTAATACTATGTTGTTATCTGTGACTTCCCCTAATCGATTTTCATTTGTCTTAAAATAGTTTAGGATAAATTACCAACCGTGTTGCACTATTACATTTATTGCATTTATCCTTATTACTTCATAATATTATTTATAATAGTTACGTTGCTTGTAATATGATATTTGTTGTAAACAAGCTACTTTCCCAATATTTAAATTTATTTTAAGCCAAAACTGTCCCTTTCCTTTTTCCACACGTTTCTGTTAAGATCTAATTGATGCCACTCCTTCTAGAATTCGTCCATTTCATCTTAATAATGTGTTTAGTATTCCTATAAGGTCAAACAGGTGATCTCTATGAGTAAAAAAATATTTTATGAGTCAATAAAAATATACACGTTGGCTACACTCAATAATATACTTCCAACCTTCAATAAATGTTAACATGTTTTGCTCTCTAAATTCTATTCATACCTAAGTTCACAATTGTCAGCAAACTATGATTTGTTTACAACCGAAACTACGTGATCGAACAGTCTGTTTTTAAATTTTTATAACGACTTCCATTCACTAAAACGACGCCATTTTTTCTAATACAGTCCAATTATAAATTAAACAAGGAAACCATTCATTTATGTTCTTAGTAATATTCTTAATATGTTATGCAAGGTTGAAGTTTGTGACGATTTACATTGTTTGGTTACGGTTATTGCTTATTTAGTGCAAATTTGGCTCTGTTACTTATTAACCTAATTGTTTCTTTTTATTTTAATGTAGAAACATGTTGTCTAACTAAACATGATCATTAAAGTGACTAATTCGGTTGCTTCTATATTTGTTTTTAACATTAACTTGATTTTGTTTTTAATAACTTATTTACCTTCCTTGCGTTTTTAGTCACCCCAATTTCTAACTCCATTTACATTAAATATAGGGGATCAGAACGGGGAATGAATGTTGAATGAAGTTATTTGCATAAACGTGACTCAATATGAAGAAATTGTGTGAAATAGTGACGTATGTTTTGGTCTCTTGACGGTAATTATGATACGAAGCTAACGAATAAATATCGTACCCACTTCCAAAGCAATAAATCGGGATACTTGAAATAACTTTCAAGCGCATATGACGACTGAAACGACAAACACACTGCTTGTCGTTTCAGTGATTATTTGATGTTTCTGCAGGACTGTTCGATGTTATAAGAAAAATACACATTTTAATTTGATTTTGTAAGGTATCAAATCATAAAATGAGTAAAGTTTAAGTTGTATGATTTCAATATTGTTAATTTAAAAAAAACAAACAAGTCTACTGCAAAATCTTATTAGTAGTTTTGAAGCTACCACTACCACCACTGAAACAGCGTTTTTGCAAGGTCAGGGAATATAGTAGCATTCCTATAGTATAGTGACAACCAATATCAGTCCAGAATTTACCCCTGCCTTAGAAAAGGCAGGGGCCATATATCTTCAGGAGAACAAAAGAAATCGTACCTACAAACTTTTGTGACCGTATACAATTTAAGAAGACTATTAAAAATATTTATCTTCAATAATAAACGTGAAAAACGTTCTTGTTATTATAATTTACCCTTCTGTAAACAAATGAAGGTGAATGTGACTTTACAGACTGTCGACTCAGATGTCATAAAATCTAAAATAATTGGAGATGTTATGAAATTATATAAACGAATATTTTATCTATTCAGAACCTGCAGAAAGTACGAAACTATTTGCGTAAGTGGGAGTTTTTCGCAATTTAAATAACGAAATTTTAGCAGGCCTAATAAAACCGTAGTTTTAACTAACTCTACGTTAGGTAATTTGCTTACTATCATTTTGGATACATCAAACAACAACAGATGCTAATATTAAAATTCATATTTCAGGTTTTCAATCAGGTATATTGAAAATTAAAATAGTATACGACACACATCTTGACCGCCACTTGTTAAAAAAGTATAATATGTTTTTGATTGATGTCGGTTTCGAAATTAAACTGTAGTTCACAGAGTTATTAGGACTTTAAAAAGTGTTTTTCGTGTTTAATTGAAAATTTGTCAGCTTTCTATGTACCTATGTATATGACTGCCACTCTACTCGTATGTAGTATGGAACTCGTGGAAAATCAATCTCGCGGTACACTTATGAAAAGTAAGTAACCATGCTGGACTAAACATTTAGTTAAAACTTGATTGATTTTAATTCTGACAACTGGTAAAAGTTTTAAAAGATAAAGAGAGAACTGTAAAAGTTGTGTAGAGAGATATTAAATTGCAGGTGAAACATCTGGATAGCTTCATAAAGCTTATGTACTACATTTAGTCAATAATGGCAGGTTACTATGTAAGTTGTGTGGCTACTGTTTGTTGTGAAGTGTGCGCGGCGCATGCGCGCTGGCGGCGGCTGCCCACCGTCGACCAACGACCACTTATCATCGGAGGTTCGGCGTGAGCGCGCCTCTCTTGTTTCCCGCAAAAATCTGCCGCTAATATTAGCATGCGAGATTCCGACTGTACGCAACGCTCGCTCCGCTGAACGCGTGTTTTCCGGGCGAGGTCGCGCAGGGCGGGCGGCGCGCGCCGGTGCGCCCCGGGCACCCTGCCGCCAATACAATATCTACCACACACACGACAGGACGTGCTCCCAAGTGCTCGATAAATACAACCAGACCAGACAGTATTTCTCACCCTTTACCTTTTATCTTTATATTCAGTGAAGTGCTGTATTAAATAGACGTGTCGGGATAGTTCAGACTTTCATCGGGATCATGATTCACTACTGAAATGTGAAAAGTTTTCTGCTGTTTGACAGATCAGCGCACATCACAACAGGTAATGAAAATTGTTTTGTTGTGTGCTTTGGATGGCTTTTGTACGTGCCGATATGATATAGATTTTCATTAAGCTAATAAATTGAATGTAAAAAAGGAGAGAGGGGATTATTTTATGAGTAATATGATGCATGTTTGTTATTAAAAGGCCTCAGTGTACGTGTTGCATGTATTTATGTTTGTATTGAACGTGAACACCTAATTACATAGTTTTATGAATTTGTTTATCAGGTGTCGTGCTCCTTATTATCAATGGTAGACACACTTGTTGAAGCTCTCTTTGTTGATATATTATGTATTTTTATCAATGAATCGTGACAGTGTTTTGTTGGTTTTTGTACCAACATCTGGAGCTAGAAAAACATAGGTAAAATACAGTTACCTATTAGTTATTTTAATAATATTTTAGGTTTATGTTTAATTAGATTAGTTTATTTTATAATTTATTTTGTGTATGTATATATAGTTATGTTTATTCGAAATAAATATTCATATAATCAAGATAATATTGACATACGAATGGTTACCTGAAAATGAAAAAGGTACTAAAAAATGACATGTTAATGAAATGAAAATTAAATCTGTTGATTTACAATTTTAGTTGACTCCATTAAAAAAATAACAGTTGACCTAAATCAAAGAGGAAATTTTGCGTAAAATAAACACTGTATAATTTACATCAAACAGAGGATGTATGACAAATGATTTTGTAAAATGAATAATTCTTTTAAGATTATTTATTTTTAAACTGTTACTCTTATTGGCACATCTCCAAAGTGCGAATCATTTGAATCATACCTTCTTCAAGAATCCACATACATTCAAACGTTCCAAGAATTAATAAAAACCCGGCCTGTCGCGGAATGTATTTAAAGGAAATGATCGATATTACACACGTCGCAGGAAGTATGCAAACTACAAAAACATACAACAAATCATAATATTAACCTGTAAATGTCCCATTTCTGATATAAAGCTTCTTCTAATGTAGATATAGAACGAACATTGACCACGCTTGCTCATTTACAGGTTGGCAATGTCTAACTCCGATTTTGGCATTCAGGTTTCCTCACGACTACATATACCATATTTATTTACAATTTTATTCTATCTGTCTGGTTTTTACGGCCAATCTTCCAAAAAAGATTTTGACAGGATTTTCTCTGGCACATAGGTGATGTAATAAGGAGTAACTTAGGCTATTTCTATTTTAGAAAAGTTCTAAAATTTGACGAAGTTACGCACACAGCTAGTTAATTATAAAATTAGAAGTCCGATTGCTAAAAAAAGTAAGAAAACCAGTTGTATTGGTTTACTGTCATTGCAGTCGGGGAATTTCTATTTATTTTTCATGGAAAGTTAATACTCATTAAATCCTATCAAAAAAAGCCTACGCAAAATTTATTTATACTTATATGTAGGTTGTACAAATTACTTATAATGTACTTTTAAAAAAAGGACAAACTCATAAAAATATTGAGTGTAGGTTTTTTGGTCGGAAAACCTACTTAGACTGAATATTTTTATCTTCACGAAACTCATTTTATTTTAACGACTTGAGCACGATGTTGTGGTCCTTAAGTTACTATGAGATTCAATAAAAAAAAACATTTCGCGAAGTACAACTTTATTCCTATTCCTCTATCTAGGGATAAAGTAATGCAAAGATCGATCCTGTAGCAGCAAAGGTACCTAGTACTACCAACTAGGTATTCGCAGCAACACCCGTTATCACTAAAGGGCCAACTCCGTCTCCACACCAACTGACTACACAGAGTTGGTCTTTTTTCACTTGTTTATTTGGTGCGGTCCATAAACGATATTTATTATTATTGTAAACGGAATGACCGCGTGCTGCTATGGAGTTTATTGCGCCGTTTCTTCTCCAAAGCCAGAGCACTTATTACGAGAACCAGGGTCCAGACAATCGTTGTAATTTCACATTATTTGAATAAATGCAGAATTTTATTCTAAAATGGCCCTTTGAAAAAAGAACTAGATGGACCTGAGCAAGCCTGTACCAACAGGTGGCAAGCATGCCTTAAATAGCTCATGCACCACCAGACATACTATAATATCACCAGTGGCACCATAAAAATATGTGGTGCAACAACTTACTCAAACCGCCAGATTGCAATAACTAAGCTTAGACTGAACAGTGTAAAATTAATTAAATTAGTTAATAAACCTACATAATATATACACTTAAGAATATAAATAAATCAATTGAAAGATACGACAAAAAAAAACTTTAGAAAAGTCAAATTCAATAGTGGATTAATCATAAAAATAATCAGAGTACAAAAACATATACTGAGTATATATGTAAACCTTGTATTTATACCTGTTCATTGTAGAATACATGAAAGGGATAATCTAGTCTCGTAAAGTAACTCAAACATACCGTTGTATATAAGCAGAGATCAATCAATCTCAGGTGAAGCGTCAGCACGCAAATTAATTACACTGAAATCAATACTGCCACGGGTATATACTAGCTGGTAGATCCTAAAGCTATTCTCAATGAAATGCGAAAAGTTATAAAGGTTTCCTTTGTGAATAAGCCGGATTAATAAATAATATAATTCTAATGTAGTCGACCCAAAAATCTTTTTGACGAAAGAAATAATACGATTATCTTTCTATATAGGTACCTATGCACCTATATATAAAAATAAATCCCGATTTCTTTGGTCACGCCATAGTTTCAACAACTTCACCAAATTAGATAATTCTTTTATTGATATATTATGTTCCTTTTTGTAAGAACAAGGTTTTAATGAAAATCAAGATAAACGTATGGAAATATTTTGAAAATCTCACACCACCCGTCCGTCACAACACCAAAGCGGGCAGCTAGTAGGTACCTAGATACAATATAATTCAACATTTTTATACTATGGGCTAACATTTTACTCAATTATAGGTACTACTTTCTATATTGTTTATTTTGTTTTTTATATTGGTACATCGTAATTAGTATATTGTATTTCCATAAAAAAGTAAACGTCATAGAATAAGGTTTGTTTTATACGAATGATAAAAATAAAATAATTATGGCGTGACCACTAAAAATAAACCGCAATCAGTTACAAGGGAAGTCGGTAGCTATCAGCGAACCCTTGCTGTGTAATCTGTTCATATAATTAGTAGGTATTGCGTTTAAATACATTCAGTTATTTATTCGTTTATTCAAATATCATGTATAAACAGGACACTAAAACGCAATACAGTTAAAATTCATGCCACAAAACAAAAATAATTATGATAGTTAAGCTCTTACATCTATACTTAATATTATAAAGCTGAAGAGTTTGTTTGTTTGTTTGAACGCGCTAATCTCAGAAACGAATGGTTCGATTTTAAAAATTCTTTCAGTGTTGGATAGCCCATTTATTGAGGAAGGCTATAAGCTATATAACATTACGCTGCACCAAAAGGCGCGGAGCATAAATGAAAAATGTTGCAAAATTAAAAAAACCGTTGAAACTAAAACACGCGGACAAAGTCGCGGGGGACAGCTAGTGTTCATATAAATAGTAGGTATTGCGTTTAAATACATTCATTTATTTATTCGTTTATTCAAATATCATGTACACACAGGAAAATTAATGCCACAAAACAATAAAAACCGGCCAAGTGCGAGTCGGACTCGCGCACCGAGGGTTCCGTACACACCTGTAGGTATATAAGTAAAAGTTCACCTATCACTACGATCGAGTCATAGTTTAGGTATGATAATTGCAAAATGAAAAAAAAAAAAATCAGAAATATTTTTTTTTATATGATGTAACTAAAAATTTACGGTTTTCGCAATTTTTCCTTTATCTATCGTACTATAAGACGTTACTTCGTACCAAATTTCAAGATTCTGAGTTCACGGGAAGTACCCTGTAGGTTTTGATTCCCGTGCGAGTTTCGAAAATTTGCGGAATTTTGCGGCATAAACGGGAGTATCTTTTGATCGCGTTGACTTAGAAGTTTGATTTTTTCACAGCTCCAAGAGACCATAGACTTGAGTATTTGATATGAATTTCAGCTTGATACCTCCACGCGTTCCTGAGAAAAAAGGTCTTGACAGACAGACAGACAGACAGACAGACAGACAGACGGACAACAAAGTGATCCTATAAGGGTTCCGTTTTTACCTTTTGAGGTACGGAACCCTAAAAATAATTATGATAGTTAAGCTATTACATACATATCTAATAAATTAACAAGCACATCTCAAACTCACTACAAAAGTAGATACATAAATATGCGTTAATGGAATATCTTTTAGTACATAATATTAAGAACCTAAAGTTTAAAACACGTAATGTAGCGTGCTGCGTAATAGTAAACCAGCTAGATGTCTGAAGAGGCTAGAAACTAATCAATAAAAAATAAAAAGGTCATTTGTCTACAACAACTAAGTAAATGCTACAATTTATTGGACGAAGTTATTAAAGTATACTTTTTTTTAGTAGTGAAGAGAGCTAGAAACGTAGACACGAAATGTTACTTAATTGCTATAGTTAATCTAATTATTATTAATAAATCTATTTATTATAAATAAAATTATTAATTCCACAATTTTTATGTTAGGCTAGCAAATAAAAAGTAATTACACTATTACTTAGAGCTAAAATTAAACTATAGAGTGCGCATATCGATTATTATGAAATATAGAACTGTATGAATAAGTAAAATCGTAATACCAGTGTCCAAGTAGAGCGCGCCGTTTTATTAAAACAATCTTGCAACCTAATAATACCCCAATAATATCGGAACCATCGATATATTCCCATAAATGTCGCACGGAAAATCACTTAAATCAGTAAACGAGCGTGAGTAGTTACAGCAAAAAATTTGCTTACGCCTGGCAAAAGGGGTTACGAGCGATGCGTGTACTCAATGCTTGTCTATGATAACTCTAAGCACTATTAGAAATTTTAATAAAATTTTTGCTCGTTCCCGTCATATACCTACTAAATAATTGTTAAATATTGTATAAATAACAGAATGAGGAAATTTTTTCTGTTATTTGTTAAATTAATGTTTAATTATATTTAATTTTACATTGCAGCTGGTTATGATATATAAAGAAAAACAATGTCATTTTAGGTTATTAGTATTCGCGCAGTGTAATGATAAAGTTTTATTTTTAAAGGCCTACCACAATTTACTGTTTATTGTTACTGTGTTTACCACAATTCATGTTGCAGTTGTATGACTATTTTCATAGTTCCCAGATTAAGTATGTTTAAAAGGTACATACAACAAATTATTAGAAATAACTTATCACATCTCTACGTCACGTATATGCATGAATTTGTTACCTGTATATAAAATGAGTTTTAAATGGTATTACTCATTCATCATTAGACTGAATCAATTAATTTTCCGTATTGGTTATTCCTTGGTATGTAAGTTGAATATTCAAATACAAGTTAATGCATGGACAATTGTACTTACTGATGACTGTACACAACGCAATCCAATAGGAACAAGAATAGACGAATTTATGGAAACTTGCCATGGAAAACTTTTTAACTTTACATGTCTGTTCAGTAAAGTTTCCTTTCAACTAAATAAAATGATTAATATAGGGGTTTATAAAGCTGTAGCATCAAAAGTTACTCGCAGTTTGTCGTTAGATGTTTTAATGAAGAGGTGATTGACCTGCGTTGTGCTGTTACAGATTGTGTGAGTACTTTGCTTTATAAGTTTCAAGGGAACTAAAATAATACATTATTTACCTACTCCATAGTTTCTGTGCTCAATTTATTGCGATTCGAACAAAAGTTAATCGAATTTGTAAACACTGTTAATAAGAAAGGTTGTTTAACAAGCTTTCAACGGTCCTTGAAATGTCTCGTGGTTTGAAAAGCTCTTTATAGAGACTTATACGTCATTTGATAAATTTTGAGAAAAGTGAACAAAAATATAAAGTATCTGATAATTTTATGTTTTGGTCTATTAAATAGATGAGAATAAACTAACTGCTGGCAGATTGTTTAACAGTTTTTTCCCTCTTAGACAGTTTAATAATATTAAGGTTGTAAGTGACTGCAACATATCATATTTAAAACTAGCGACCCGCTCGGGCTTCACACCGGTACATAAAACATTAATTAACTAAGCCAACCTCGCTCTTGAATCACTCTATCCATTGGTGAAAATTATATAAAAATCTGTTTAGTAGTTTTAGAGTTTATTATCAGACAGACGCGGCGGGGGACTTTGTTTTATAATATTGTATATATCGATTCTTTGCTATTTGAAAGGTTAGTGAAATAACTTGTGAAAAAATCTTAAAATATAATAATTTGCAATTGACTTCCGTTGTTCAATATAGTTATAATCGAATCCATTTATCAAAGCTCTACCTAACACACTTAAGAGTAAATAAAAGAGCGTGCAAGTAATAATGGAACAATTTATAGCAAGCCACTGATATTAAAACACATAACGTAAATACAGTAGGTAATTTGTAATTGTAATATTCCTAAGTTGGTAATGTACTAAAAGTTTCATCATTATTATCACCCCGTATCAGCCCACTGCTGGAAATAGGCGTCTCCCATGGCTTTAAAGTTTGTATGCACTAAAATATAGGTAGGAACTTAGAGTTATTATTGACATCGATACTTCATTTAAAAATCCTTGCTTTGTTTGTTCCAATAACAGTGTACTTAAATAATGTTCAGTGGTTATTTATTCGGAAGTCCGCATGTTTAGCACGTTACATTATTGGGCATTTGATATTGAAACAAAATTATTGATGTTCACACTTATCTAGTACATGCTTGTTAGAATGATTCACTTTGTTTATGGCTGAGGCGTGAATTTATTTCACAGATCTGTATCAAATACTTCAGAACTTTGACCTTCTATTTTATTACCATTTTTACGCCCAAACTGATCTAGGAGTGCTTAAGATCGCCGTAAATCGTAGATACGATGTATGTTTTCATGATTCGAATTTTAAATTTTGATACTAGCTTTAAACAAAGAAATGAGTAACGAAAATGACACATCATCCTAAAACTTTAAAGAAATTAAAACAAACGTATTTTTTGTTCTTTTTATGACTGGCCGGTAGTAACACTGACAGGGTTAGTTTCTAAATAAGGTTATCGGTATAACCAGGTATATCATGGTCGTTTATAAAGAAATGAACGTCATACCTACTTATGTTTAGTATAAAGGATTTACAAGCAAAGATGGGAAGATTGATCGCATAACTTAAAAAAAAATACAACGATTTCTCTTACCTTCAGAATAGAGAATGTAACTCAAAATAGCTATGTATGTTGTAGTTCCAAAATTTGTACACACTAATTTGTGATAAGTATAACTGTACAGCTAAATAATTGGGCCAGGTTTATCAAACTATGATTAATAAAAAAGCCATAGATACACGGTAGCCAAATTTCCTATGACGCAGGGTTTTAAAGGCGATGTACACTTGACCTAGTTGGCTGTATGTAGGGCGGCAGCAGCCGGGGCCGCGGGGCCGAGCCCGGCGCGGCTCCAGTAGCTCCTGTTTGCCATGCGCTCTATAAACAGTATTCCATAATTAATACTTTATGAAAGCTCTGACATTTCAATATGAAATGTGCATTGATTTTTTGTTAACCGTGCTCTAGATTGTATTCTATCGGATGGAACATGTAATATCACTGTTTTATTAGGTACCTATATAATAAAACAAATACGGTTATACACACTGTTTTGTGTTCATGTTCAATTTTTTTATTGTTATTATTCGTCGCGTGTTGTTGTTTTCTGAAAATTTCTTTTGAATAAAATAAAGCATGTTAATAATAATAAAATGTTTGCTATTTTTTTTTAATGTCCGTCTTGTAGATTAATGAATTTTATTGGACACGTATTTTTTCTTTTTTCCTGCAAACAAAAAATGATCAAAATACAGAGAACGGAAATTACGCGTGACGTCACTCCTGGCTACGATTTTTAGCGAGGCGTAGCGTCATAAGCCCCCACTCCGAAACTTTAAAGCGGTGTATCTTTGTATTTTTTTATTGTTTTGATAAAAGAAAAAATACGTGTCTAATATTTTTTTATTATCTAACTGACGGACTAAATAGATTTTAACTTTTCATACCCAGGAAACATCCCTATTGTGTGATCTGCCACATTTTTTGCCTAATAATAAAAAATAATCCAATTTAAATGCATTTATTAATTCATATTTGGCAGCATACCGAATTTAATTATATATATGGGAAATAATCGAAAAATACAAAATTGTACAACATAGGGCTTCAGACTAGGGCTTTAAACAGAAATAAGTATTACATTTTGGAACATAAAAGGGAACGATCAAAGCAATTATATGCTTTCACAAAATCAAACGCTGGTTTGCGAAAACGTGATACTTTCATTTCTGCGTTCTTTTAATTAACCCCTTTTGGTAAAAAACCCTTAAAACTTTTTAAAAGTTTCCTTTTTAAGAAATTCCCTGTTATTTGTGGCCAAAAAATATCGGGGTAGGAAGACCGACAAATGACCAAAAAATATGGGTGATTAAGGACCTCCCAAGTGTAGTGGTTGGTTTTAAGTTTTTCTTAAATTAGTCGAATTCTCAGATTTAACCCATCATAACTTTTTTGGTCCTGGTTGGCTTATCATCCAACCAACATTGTTTTAATCTACAATGTCCGTTTAATTCAAATAATTTATTTTTACGTGCGCATTGTTTACGTTTTTTTTTCTTGCTTGTAGCTCCAAATATAATCGTGTTAAATAACAGTTACGCGTTATTATGTAACTAACCATTACGTTTAGTACAAATGGTTCCGTTATAGATACTTTGCGGCGAAGGTAATGAATCGGGTAACGTTTAAATTCGCGCTGTTCGCGACGGAAGCGGTGTAGCATTATTTATTGAAATCATTCCTGCTCTAGCTTTCGATTTCCAATATTATGTAAATATTTGTGGGACATGTTATATAAAATCATTGGATTCCGAAAATAAAAAACAACTGTCCTGACAGACCACAGTTCGGTGATAAAAAGCTATTGGCAAATGTTAACTTTCTTTTTTACGTAAATAGACTCAATATATTTTAAAACTTTTCTAAATCCCATTTTTTTTGCTTCTATCAGTTAAGGTTAATTAAGTAAATAAATTATATTTCATTAAATTATTTTCATCGAACTATGTCTACCGAAAAGTATAATAGTTTTAAATATTAAAACAAATGAATGCATTGGCCAGTCATCATTCTATCGTAATGTATTCTTCTTGTTAAGTAACTTCTTATTTAAATACTTCATACAATAGATTACTTAGCACAGTGGCGTTCTGTTGGCAAGTCTCATCTATAATTTCAATGTCAAACTCCGTAAAAATGTATTATTACGAAACCTAGAGACCGTTTGAACAAATAGCATTCTGTTATGCTGAAAGTAATGTTATTTGTTCGCCTTTGTGCAGCTAATATGTTAATATTGAGAACTGTACAGTGACCTTTATGTAGACATAACATAATTATTGAGTAGGCCGAAGCAAAAATCACAATACTAAATTATGCGTACAAACAACTTCCCAAGTTTGACCAGTAATGTTTCTCGGTTTCTTTGATGAAGCTTAGAATTTAGACAAATGACAATAGACAGAAGTTTTGATTGATTTTAATATAAATATGTAAAATTTATTAATATCATTTAAATTAACTTAAATCTTGGCGGATTATTTCCATTCGGGGTAACCTCGCAATGTAATGGAATATTCTATTTCTAATGAAACTTGATTCAGGACACGTGTAGCATACATTTAAACTGAATACGTCTCTTGAGAACTAATTTCATTAAGATTGCAGGAAGCTTCAAGCTAAGTGGATTTACATGCTTTTATTTTGTTATCTATTCACGGCTAAAGTGAGTTACGCACTGCAAAACAAATCACGAAGAAAATTATTTAAAAGTTACCTTTTTAATCATATCGAAAGGAAATTTATTCCATATTTAGTATATTCCCGTTTACTTTAAGCATTTAATAATATAGAAGAGTGAGTATTTAATAATATAAAATAATCAAGACTTCAGAGAATGAAAATCTTTAGATACAAACTATTTTAATTCCATAGGTTTCTTTTTAATTTAATTTAACCAATTTTTAATTTACAACTTTAAGACCAGTACGATTTTAAAATTAGAACACATTTAAAAATAAAAGTAAATCTGGGACGATATAAAAGCGCGCGTTGTCGGAGGTTGGTCATAGCGCCATGTTTGCACATTTTGTGACGCGCTTACGGTACGCCAGAGTCGATTCCCTGCACATCCATTTCCGCATGTCGCAGCCGTGTTCTATTTCAGAGACAATCCTGCAACAATCTGCCATGTTCTTCTTTTATACTCAAATAGAATAAGGACCGTTGTAAGCAATTATGTATGTACGTTTTTTGACTATGAACTTGCAGACTACAAGATTAAATATTTCAATTTAAACTTCAAGTGAAATTTATTATAAGTTACATTGATCGTGATTGTTATTTTAGATACTTTTGATACCTTTTTGCGATATAAAGTTTTAATGTTCTATTTACAATTCACTATTCTATAAAAATCAGTCAGTCGTTTGGAATATAAGAATTTTATTTTTAATTCAAAATGGGTTACGTCACTTGTCTGTGGATTTTTCATAAAGTCTTTACTCTAACAATATAGAACATAATATCCTGTCGATGAATTAAATGATGAGATTTAATTAAGACGCCTTGAGTTGGCAGCGAGGCCACCACTCACTACAAGTTATTAGGCAATATAGGATCCATGCATGGCGGCCGTTGAGGGCGTTACCCGACCGTGTCAATCATTAAGAAAATATATCTAAATTAATATTTAATAAAACCAGTGCAGTATGCAGTTGTAACACAATATTGGCACACACAACACAATTTATGTGAAATCCCAGACTTGATGTATATGATAGGCAAAACTATATCATATTAGGCATAAAAAGATGAAAAAATGAATGCAGAACAAAAAACAAATACCGTTTTAAACAGTTTTCTAGTGTGAGAAGTTGTTTGATTTTTTTCAAGTAAATTTAGTTATGTTCATTACTTAGAGCGTTAAAAATTAATTATATTTTTGTTTGTCAAAGATACGAGACTTTAAAAAAAATATCGCAATAAAATATAGAAAAACTAAAAAATATGTATAAGCTCTTGAACAATAAAAACTTCTTCAAACTAAGTACGTCTTACAAAGAATAAAATATATTTTTTAGCAGGCACTGAATAGCTAATATGAAAATTCCTTTATTCTTGAAGTTCTTTGTTAGCCTTTCCTTACCATCTGTTGACTACAGAAACCTTGATAAATAATACTAGAATGTTATAAGGGGAATTGAAGTTTCCTAGAATATTTCAGTAGGTACGGTTTGTCCCTCGGAGATTTTCCAAGCGTAAATTCTAACATGCAGCTTTCATATTAAATGCGTATTACTAACTTGTTACTTGGCTCCAGGGAAAGATAATTTTCCAAGCGTAAGCGTCGTCTCCTTGCTAGTATAATGCAAAATGTTTTCAAGAGATATGAGATAGAATCTATGTGAGGCCGTCTGCAAACTTTTATTAGAATAAAATATATTTTGAAGAAAGGGCACGTGTATTTTATTTAAGCCTATTTATTAAGTTAAATAAAGATTTAAGAAGACCTTTTGTTTTAGTAATGTAGGTAGGTATTACGTATAAGTAAAATAATAATTTCTAGAAAGACCCGAGAACGCTTTGTTCGTCCTGATCAAAGCTAATTGGCTTGTCGGATTACTTGAGATGAAACAATATTAGTAGCTTATTGTTTACTCGGTAAATAATTAGTTCGAAGTACGGGGAATTGCTTTTCTTCAGACAAAATGATCATGTCTCTTGATTAAATGAATTCAATTACATATTTTTATTAATAAAACTATTTAATTAAATACATACTAAAAAATTATTTAAGTGTAAAGTTATTTGCATTTGAAATTGTGCTGGCATTTTTAACTTAAAATGTATTCAAAGTTACCTTATAAATTTTTTAGCTTCTATAATAGGGATGTTTCCTGGGTATGAAAAGTTAAAATCTATTTAGTCCGTCAGTTAGATAATAAAAAAATATTAGACACGTATTTTTTCTTTTATCAAAACAATAAAAAAATACAAAGATACACCGCTTTAAAGTTTCGGAGTGGGGGCTTATGACGCCACTCACGCCATGCCTCGCTAAAAATCGTAGCGAGGAGTGACGTCACGCGTAATTTCCGTTCTCTGTATTTTGATCATTTTTTGTTTGCAGGAAAAAAGAAAAAATACGTGTTCAATAAAATTCATTAATCTACAAGACGGACATTGAAAAAAAAATAGGAAACATGCCTATTCTAATCAATAGCCATCATTTATAAGAACTCTTTGAAACGTTGGTTGTTTCGTTCAGAATCCCGGATTTATTTTCTCTTACTGTGTAATACACATATATTGTTATGAGTGTACTGTGTACATACATTATTTTGCATTTCATAAAAAAAAAATAGTTATTAAAATACTATGTCCAGTTGTTAGAACGGAAAATTAATTACTTTCATGTTAAACTAGTTACAAGCAATGTAATATTGCTAATTAGACAGAGAGAGCTAGAATATAATGTGACGTCACTATTATTTTCTTCATAATAATCTGGGGCCCGTACAAGTCGTTGTTTTACGAGGTAGAGATAGAACATGCGACACCAACTAACTTTAAAAGCTTACAACTTTTGTATTCGTATATATTTTTTAATGCTATTTGGCAGTTCTGCTTCAATTAAATACTATTAATATATATTTTTTAATAAATTAATAATTCTATATCTTCTATATGTGAACACCATTCACTTATTATTATAATTCACATTTTTATCAAATAGGTGTCCATATAATATGGTGCTTTCGTAACATTGCACCAATGGATTACTGTCTCTAAATATAGGGCAAATCCAGCTCGCGTCGGCTATGCGAATGTATGTGGGTTAGCGAGGGCATCACAAATAACCGTGCTCTATCGTAAAATGTCCCTACGTTTCGACACTAACTGCATTATATGCGTTCAGTGAAATAGGAAGTCGGTCCGCTGGTTACATTGCACAACTGCAGAGAAATAGATCGGGATTTGATGACAAAATAGTTTTGAAAAGAGATTTTATTTGGCTGGAATGTTTTGTTTCACAATCAAATAGTTAAATTCGTGAGTTATTTGTTTATGTTACTTAAATTAAATATCCAAACCACATTTGATAAACGTAACATTAATGTCATGTTAAAGAATTACAGTCATGATGATTTGATAAAGTGTATAGTGTATTGGTATCCTTGGCTTTTATGGACATTGCATAAAACACAGAAAAATACTTTATATAAATAACGTATCAGGAAGAAAGGCTCTTGTGAATTAATAGATAAGTTTAAATAGATACATCACGTTTTAGTCGTCTATTAGTTTGACAAGTTATGATTAGATTGGTTTGCATCATATTTAATATGTAGGTCTGTTATGATTGTATCAAGGTTCTGATATAAATGTTCGGATGGCGAGCTGGTGTATGTAGTCTTAAGACTTACTGCCACAGCAAAACAAGGATCCACACAAAAAACGTAACTTTGTGTGTTTATGCCTCTACTACACAGCGACTTCACCTAGTGCGCAAGTGATTAAAAAAAACGAGTGTGCTTCAGACCACACGATTAAAGTAGAACTTCTTTATATGCCAAACGTAACTGGCCATGAGAGAGAGAAAAAAAATGTGTGCTCGCACATCTCTCTATTGCTCCTACAGTAGTTTACGAAACGTAACTCTCTCTCTTTCTATCTTCACTAACTTATATCTCCCTCTCAACTACCGTTCGCCTCGCCCGATCACACTTTTCGTAACGCTCTCGTCACGCATTCACCAGCTTACTCCCCAAGTCAAGCGTCCGTAAAGAAGTTTTACTTAAAAAATCCAGAAATCTTAGAAATCTTAATTTAGCGACACGTATGCAACAATTTGTCAGATGAGAATGTTTAAAGGATAAAGGGTGGACTTCAACAGGTCTGTGGCGTAAACTTTGTGCTAAACGTTTATTTATCAAAGCACTTGCGAGAAGCGTGATCGTCTTCAGAACCGTTTCAATGTGTATTTTTGTTTACGCGTTAGGGAATGCACGAGGTGACGCACAACCCGTACGCGAGTATTTCGCAAAACGGACGTAGCGAATATCGTACTGGAATTTACTTTACAAAGTCAATTGTTCCATACTATCAGTACTTCAGTAACACAATATTACGCTTAAGAATTTACGCTTGAAGATTCCGATAGTTAATTGAATTGGCAAGTTGCTAATTGGAAGACAGACGTCAGTTTCCAAGTAATCCCCAATGATATCAAGTTGCTTCTGTATTTATGTAGTGCTGTTCAGCTAATTGCATTTAACAAACTGAATAAAACAATTTGCCTGCAAACAGGTTTGTAAGTGATTAGATAAATTAAAAACATATTTTCAGCCAATTATTTTGAAATAAACATTGAAGTGATATTATTTGTATACATTTTACACAGCGCACAACTCGCTGATCTATACAAAGCTTTCGAAGTACAGTGCAGGGAAAATCAATAAGAGTACCTACCCTTTTATTTCATGTTGAATTCAGTTTTACGTCGAACGAAATGTCTGCTGTCTGTTAAAGTATGGTTCAGTAGTCATTGAAAATTGCTATTCAAAAAAACCTCTTACATTTTGTTTTATATGTAAAATGGACGTCTTTAAGTTTAGAGTTATCTGTAAGAGCTTATTAAGGGTGTGAGGGTAAAAGTGTAAGGTATAAAGTAACAAGCTAATTAACAAAGTGGATCGCAGTGCGATGACCTGCAAGTGCATTGCACCGATACTAGATCACTGCATATTTAATAAAACGACGTCGGACGGCCATTGAAAGCTTGAACATACCTACATTAAATATTGATTCCTTCGAAGGTACTAATTCTTATACTATGTTCATAATTTATCTTACAAAGATTACATACAAAATATTGCGATTTGTTTGTTTCCTTTGTATGTATTTGTGTTTACTGAAAACCATCCACAATATTCTGCCCTTGGTAGAGTATTTAACACATAACATGATTTGTAATACAAACGGAGTAATAATGATTCTTTATATGGTGATGATACGTTTATACATTGTACAATAAGTGCCATTAACAGTACGATAAGTAGTACTACTTAGCATCTTGGTTAAGGAAGGACCTTAAAGAAACAATAAATGTAACAAAACAGTTTTAAATGGTAACACCTCTATATGCTATGGTGCATACTGTGCATAGTTTGAAGTTCATTACCCTATACAAACGTGACAAATGTATTAAAAAAAATAAGAGCCTTAAAACGTGTCCTTTTGGAGGTTGATGTGGTCTAAACTTTAAATTTTCACTGTTTACAGGTAGTGCAATCCAAAGAACCTCATCATGACGGTGGTAACGAACCCAGCGCGGACGGACTCTGACGATGAGATAGAGTCGGGTCACGAGAGCGCGGCCGGCGATTACACGGGAGGAGGGCTCGAGCTAGACGAGCACGCGCGGCTGTATGATGACGAGAAGCAGAGCGACATTGTGTTCGTGGCCGGCATCAACGGCGACACGTGGCGCTACCCCGGCCACCGCCGCGTGCTAGCCGCCACCAGCCCCGTGTTCGCTGCGCTGCTCTCCTGCAAGACTGACGTCATCGTCGTCGACTACATTGACCGCAGAGGCTTCGAGCAGCTTCTTCGCTACCACTACTGCGAGCCAACCCAACTCAACTCCGTTGGGACAGCGCGATGTGCCCTTGACGCCGCCTATAAGTTCTTGTGCTCGCCACTTGCGGAGCGCTGCGCTCGTCGGCTTGATGAAATGCTGGACGCTGGAGTTGCACTAGAGATTTTGCGCGACTTGCGTTTTCTATGCGCGCGGCTACCAGGTGCTGCCTCAGCACCACCTTTACCAGCTCTTTCAGACGACGCAGCTGCTCGCTCGCTAGCTCAATGCTCGCGTTGGTGCGACTCTCTAGCTCATAACGCTTTGTTAGTTCTTGATGAAAACGCTGATATAGCTCTAACTGATGAAAGACTTGAAGAGCTCACGTATGAAGATTTGGCGCTTATAGTAAAGCGAGACACCCTTCGAGTGTCGAGTGAGCTCGCGCTAGCTGAGGCTCTCTCACGGTGGAGCACGGCAGCGTGCAAGCGTACCAAACGGGAACTGACGCCGGGAAACAAGAGAGCGGCGCTGGGTGAACTAGCGTATTGTCCTCGTTACTTGCTGCTGTCGGGCGAGGAGTTGGATCGTGCTCTGGCTCTCGAACTGCTAGAGCCGATGGAGCGAGCTCTTGTGACTGCGCGTGCTCGTAAGCTATCGGCACCGGTGCCTGTGGGTGCTGAACAGGAAGCTCTGCTACGGCGATGGGCTCGCCCACGTCCAACTGAGCCGGCGGCTCTGCCGGTACACCTAAGCCCGCGCTCCGAGCCGCCGGTAGAGGAACCCCAGCCCAGTAAGCTATGCGCGCGCCGCCCGAAGCGCCCGAAGCAGCCGAG
Source organism: Diachrysia chrysitis (assembly GCA_932294365.1). Taxonomy (NCBI): domain Eukaryota; kingdom Metazoa; phylum Arthropoda; class Insecta; order Lepidoptera; family Noctuidae; genus Diachrysia; species Diachrysia chrysitis. The sequence goes on from OW028653.1 coordinate 8,372,759, forward strand.
CTTCGCCCCCGAGGAAAAACGCAAGAAGCGCGGCTGCTGCGCCTGTTTCTGCGAAGGATTCCTACGTGCTATCATTTGTTTGTTCGACTGAGAGAGGGCGCCGACCTACGTGTAAGGTGGGCATCGTATTGTTACTAAAGTGTACACAACGTTTACACTGTGGTTTACACTAATCATAAATAAGACTTTCGACTGAGTGTTAAGTACTGATATGACAAAAAACTTTAAAATATAAAAAAATATACCTCTTCTATTTCCTCTCTATTTTACTGTCCTATTTAATGTGCATTTTGAAATACATAACGGAAAACAGTATTTAATTAAGTACATGTTACGATTTAATCAACTATACCTTTAAAAATAATAATTTGGATAGTCATGGAGAGGATGAGAAAGAGAGAATGCCATCTTTTGTATTTTTTTACGAATCAAAATTCAAACTATTCGTAATAAATTATAATTGTATTACGTACTTGAGTTTAAGTATTAGAATGATTTAGTGTACTTATGATTTATCTATTAAGTTTACTGTAATGAGGGCTACCGTTATTAAGTTCACTCAGTTGCCGCTGGCGTGTCAAAGTGAGTTAAAACATAGGTCCGGCCGCGAAAACAAAGTTTAAATTTAATTCATATTTGATAAAAGCATACTTTTAACAAAATATGTGTTTGTAAGCAGCTTAGCTTCAGCTGTTCTTTCAAACCGTTTAATTTGACACCTCTTTTTCGTATCTTAGCTTTTAAAGCACTGACAGTCATTGATTTGTAACTCATACTTGCCTTAATAATCAGAGGTCTTGGAAAATATGCACAACGATGATACGAAGTACCTACTAAAACGTGACGTAGGAGTACTATTACGAGTGAAGTTACTAGCGGTAGGCCCCAATAATTTGTATAGCAGCTGAAATTAAGAGATTTTAAGTAAAATGTCCATGTTAAAGTCTGTGTTCATGTTATAGTTTATGCTTATTTATGATTAAGCGTTTTGTTAGCGAATCGGTAAAATGAATTGATTATATTTAAAGTAAATTCTTGACTCGAAGACCTTTTTGTAGTAGAATTTGTATGTTGTGATATTTATACATATTTAATACTTAATTATTTTTTATTAGAACACAGTTAATTTCACGTATAAAATTGTTTAACAATTTGCATTTACAAACGTTCTGTGAAATTCTTAAATGCACAAATTGTCATTGTTTAGTTACGTTTGTGTTAGTTGTTGTAAACTACATTTTGTTGCATTTATTGACAATTCTGTGTTAGACTTGTTAGGAGGTTACCTAAAATTAAAAAAGAATACCATGATAAAAATGATTGAATAAAAAATTCAAAATAATTTTATGCAAAATTAAAAATAAATTGTTTTAGATAACCTCAATATTTAATTCGTAGTTTGCTTAGATCAATATAGTTGAATTGTTTAGTATAATTCTTCCATAATTTAGAGAAATAGTTACCTTAATATTCACTAGTCGTATACCAAGTACATAAGTATGTCAAGATTTATATGTGTATAGAAATAATTATGTTTCAAACAAACGTTCGCAGAACGAATTAATTTAATGATATACCTAGCTTCAATTGTAATCAAATTTAAATTGTGCCATATTGGATGTGGCTTCTAACATAAAAAATATGTGTTTCTGTAATCTCCAATCATGTGTATTTAAATTATGGAGAGCGACTCTCATTCATTGCGTGTTTAGAAAATTTTAATATTTACTTACCTAAAGCTTTTTATGTAATTAAATTACTTATTCAATGTATGTCTGTGACGTTTTAAACGATAAATTAAATGTGAATTGAAAATATAATCGAGATTTGTTCGCAAACCAATGACTAAACTAATTTATTGTAACCATGAACTGTGTTCAGCTGTGAGCTGTCAGACGAGGAATCCCATCCTGAGACAAATATATGATGTTAAAAATAAATTAACACGCTTTTATTAAATCTTCTAAAATAAAAAAATATCTTATTGTATGTCTACATTCAGGGCGTCATCATTATCATTATGATATCTGCCTATAGCCGTCCACTGCTGCACGTAGACCTCTCGCAAAGATCACCAACCATCCCTGTCTTGGGCAGCCAACCTAAATATTCTATCGTATCAAAAGGATTTCTTTTCGTTTTTGATACCCTAAATCTTAAGGTTAATGGGCTGGTAAATCGATGGAAACAGCTTTCCACATAAGAGGATAATTTTATACGTGAGACCCGAAGAAAACTGACCCGTCAATCAACTTGTTGAATATTTTCATACCAATCCCCGTGTTCGAACCATGGGAACTCTGTGCTGTAAGCGGTTAGAGGTTTGTATGGTAAGATAACTCCTTAGGGATATGATTACGATGCTAGTATCTTTTAGTATAGACATATTAGTGTAGTTACTGTGGTTTCATCCTCTTGAGAGGACAATAAAGTATAAGCAATATAAAAATTTAACACATAATCAGTAACATAGTAAGAAAGTATGTGTTTGAAGATGGAAATGAATCCATTAGGCCTTAGGGGAAGGTAGGGTAAAGGAAATTACAGACCAGCAAAATTTTTTTCTTGCAGTTGGTATTTTGCTGAAAAACAGAATGGTTTAGTATTTCATCACCAATCATACTAAGGTATACCGGGGCTTCATAAATATGATGGTGATGTTCTGCAACTAAAGATAAAGAGATGGGCTCAATATCGAATGCAAGAAAACTTCAGACCCTAATTAGTATAAATAAATACATAGTACCTACAGTTTTCAAGAACTCTGGTTACCATACGAGTTTAGTAAGTAAAAAGTCGTAATTCTAATGCACGACCTAATATGGACGATTAAGTACATAATGAAACCTTTTTAGAAAAATATTTACGAAAACATTCTCATATATTGTAGAAGTATCGCATTTAGACAGCAATCGATAACAATACACAGTATTGTACTCCAACAAATGCATTGTAAGTGTCAGCAAACAATACGTCATCAATAAGTGGAAACTACACATGAGTAACGATCGAATCTGTGTCTTCCTTCTCCTCTAAAATAGGGGCTTGGGATCTAAAAGAAGTTCGTTGTGACTGCAAGCTAAACTTTTCGGTATGCGTATCAAGTGCGTCAACCTTGTTGACCATGTCTAGAAGGTTGTAGCCTGCTGTGTGCAGATCCTTCCTCAAGGCTTGTACAGTATTCTGGAGTTCCAACATGGAGTTGATCTTGGCGTCGACTTTTCCGAATTTTTGAAGAATTGATTCACGCGCTTTTTGGGTATCATCAACTTCTTTATTTACTCTGCCGACTATTGCCTTTCTCAACTCCCTAAATTTCCTCTCGAAGGCGTTGTCTTCCCGGCTGTCTCGTCTCTGTTTTTCACCAGTGTTTGTAGACAAGGTCCGGTATTTGTAGCCAGAACTTCGAGATGTGTAGCAGCTTTTGTGGAATATCTCTGACATATTTAGAAAATGTTTTCATAAAATAAAAAATGTGTTAACAATTTTTTTTCATATTTTGTAAACAATTTTGTAATTAATTTTAAGACATTACGCTGACACCTAGTCACAGCATTTAGTTGACATTAGGTTGAATATATAAAAGTACTCTGTAGGTTGAATGAAATGTGCTTTAGTTATTGCTCTGAGGAAATGTGTGATGAAATGAATAACTACTCTGTGAGTGAAATGTAGAGCTGTTAATTCATACTCTTTAGGAAAGAAAAACTATATAAAAACGTTTATATCGAGGTAGCACCTAACTGCGACATTTGCGCCATCTACCGCATGTAGTAAGTTCTAACAATGTAAACACGCTACCGTCTGGCGGTCTTATTTCAAAGGTGGTTGTTTAAGTTTAATCCAACAGAGGGCGTTAGTATGCATCAAACGCTAAGTTATTCTTGTTTTCTTAAATTTTTGTATGGACCAGTAAAGTTAATGTTTATGACTGCTACTAGTAAATAGTGAGTCCATTTACATTAGCGTTAGCGTTACAAGATGAAATCAATATTAAAAAAAGTGAAGATGAAAAGCACATCAATGGACAAATAATAATATTATACAACTATTATTATACTACTATGTAACTTAAAACTTAATAAAATACTACGAATATATTATATAAGATAAATCCTACTGTCTTCACCATGTTAAAGACCGCGAAACTTGTAGAGTATTAAACAATACTTAGTAATTGTTAACAATACTCCAAATTAAATCTTTGTTAAAATCAAATTCGCATTTTCAAAGAACTTACTTATAAAAAATAAGTTGAACAAGTAATGTGGCATTTTCAATTGAACAAACAATAAGATGGTCATTTTAAAAGAAATCTATTCATAGACCACTCGAAACTCTTATAAAAACTTGGCTAAAAACAATAATTCAGTTTAGTTTACAGCTAACAATGAGATACAAAAACGCTGAAGGCAATTTTTTCAAGGCATTGTGTAGATACGAACAAAAAGGGTCCAACAGGTTGGGACTGCATTATTTCGAGATAAATTTATTTTTGATGAAGTGCAAAAGTCGGTGTTCGTCTTTTTTTAGGTTTTCGGTAAAATTTGTGATTTTGGGCACAATGTGGACACAATCGTGCGTGAAGGGTTCTGCACACATGGGCCCAATATGTCCATTGTGCTTTGTGCGCTCGCCTAATGAATGTCCGTGTGAGAACTTGCCTCACATTTTTTGTCATAAAATTTTATGGAGTTCACATGATGATACGGATAAAGTATTCATTCTATTTAATAAACCTTTTTTGTGAATCGACGTAGATAACCTTTCTGGCGAATGACTGTAATATTTTTTACAAACAATCACATTTACGTGTGTTTATCTTCTCACCTGATTATAATAATAATAACAATATTTTGGGACAACTCACACACGGCCATCTGATCCCAAACTAGGCAGAGCCTGTATTATGGAAACCAGACAACTGAAAAACATACATATCATAGTTAAATTACATCCAGACGCAGAACAATAATTATCATGCTCATCACACAAAGATTGGTTCTGGGTAGGAATCGAGCCCACAACCTCCGGTTTACCAGTCAGGGTCTCTAACCACTAGTCCAACAGGCCAGCCAAAAGATTATACCTTAAGGTTAATTATTAAATACTTATGCATATTACTCATTTCGGTAGAAGGATCCCGACATCAAGGACTGTAGGAAGAATTGGGAATAGGATTCCAGTAGATACACAAGTTAATTTTCCTGGTAATTTTACAGCCCACGTGTAATAAAGTTTGTTAACATTCAGGAAACGATATCTGACATTAAAATATAAAACAAAGATAACAGACTCACAATTTTAGTACGGTAAAGTATACTCAGGCCTACTGAACATTGTTACAAGTGCTTTTAAACTTAAGTTCTATTTCAATAATTACTAGGTACTCAATATTGGTACTCTCAGAACTTTTTCTTTCTTTTTCATAGTACCTACAATCTACATACTTTAAATCTTTCACATAATCTGTCCATCTCCTCAATTTCTTTCGTCTACATATCCCGCCATATTACACTTTATTTTAAATAACAAATATACCAATATCAGCTATAATTGAATGTCAATTACAATAGCGACATGAACTATAAAAATAGGTGTCTATTCCACACTTACTTTTCATACAATGAGTCCAATTTTAACAGTTGGGCTGCAATTATCCGTATCTATTTGTGGGGCACACCCACACGGCGTGTATTGTCACCGACAGAAAATTTAACAGACCGACGCGACGGGTACAAGGACCGGGTACCTGTGTATTGATACTTCATAATAGCCGAATAGCGCCGGTCTCAAGCCACTCCACTTATTGTATACAACACAATAACTTAGAACTAAGCGCCACCTTAAAGTTGATGAGTTTTTTCATCCTAAACGTATTTTCGTAGTAAGATTTGACAGGTCTCGGTGACGCCAGTTGACACAGGTAATATTTTTTTTAGAAGGGTCTTTCCCATGTTATATTTGAGATTCAGGTAGAGACTGATTTGCGTAAAGGATTCGTGTTGATTGCTATCAATGAAACAAAATATCGAGTCATCTTTCATTGTAGTCGAGTGAATTAATGGGAAATTAAATACATCTGTTGGAAACAACTAAACTGAACTCTTCATAATTCAGTAATTTGGTAGAGTTCTGTTTGCCTTGTTTCGTCATCAAAAATGTATCAAAAATCGTTTGATTTGACATACAAGTGAATATCAATATATAAAATACCATATTAAAATAAAGTAGATTTATTTTAATAGGGTATTTGTGGTTAGTAGACCTATTCTGAAGTCAGTGTAACGTAAGAACTTCATTATTTAGATACTTTTTAGATGATAATAATGATACGATACCGCTTCTGTGTCTTGGTAAAAGGAGAGGAGATGAATATATATGTACTTAATAAGTTTAATAAAGGAGCTTAAGTTAAAAATCTACATTACTTACTACATATAAACACATGCTTTCATCTCATAAATAACAGCTATACTGTTCTAAGAAGACAAATCATTCGGGAATTAAAACAAACTTCAAATTAATAGCGAAAGACAGCGAATAGGATTCGTCGGAAATTCGGGACTTCACAGAGTATTATAAGTATAGAATATAATTAATTATCCAAAATATTTTGTGATAAATTAACTCTGCTATCAACTGTTAAGTCTGTAGGCTTAAATTAACGTTAAGTGTATTAATAAGATGTGTAACATAACAAAAGGATGACAGCTAAAATTTAACGCTACATTTGTAATATTATTATGTTAATTATTAAGTGTACACGTGTAGATTGAAAATTAAAGTATTTCGATGATATGAAGCGTAGAAACGAGCTTACATTTTGAGAACATGTTTAGATATATATTCATAGTTGTATAATAACTTTCGTGAGAAGTATTCATAATTACTCAGGAATATTGACTCAATAGGAGTCCCTAATCAGGAGCTGACGCGGCGGCGGTGGTGTCACTAGTCGAACTGATCCGAATGAACGAGTCGGGCGATCCCGATAATGTGCATGAGTAAACCATCAATATTCCTAAATAATATTTATAACCATCAATATTCCTAATTGTTCCATTATCATCGTTGACCAGTATAAACTCCCGCTGTCTGTACGCCTAGATCTTTTAAACTACTTAACGGATTTTAATTCAGTTTTCAGTAATAGATATAGTGATAGCAAGAAAAAGGTTTATATGTATAATTCATTCATATTTTATATAGCCGTGGTGATTAATGCTCGTCCCTTCTCTATGTGAGAAGAGGCCTGTGCCCAGCCGTGGGACATTTATAGGCTGGTATTATTATTATTATTCATAGCCGTGTGTAGCTGGGGCAGGTCGTTAGTTTATAAAAAAATGTAAGTCTAGAAATATATAGTGCAGTTTGATAGATTGTTATGAAAGCTTGGGATGTACAAAGGTATTTTGCTATACTAAAATAAATTATAGTACCTACATGATTGTGTAAGTTTTCCTCTGGCCAGCTCTAGCTTTTATAACTACAAGATCATGTTTACAGGAACTGATGGCCAATGACTGCACTGTTAGTTGAGTGGTATAGTTCACCGAGCCAACTATTGATTCACGCCGTGCTGCGGGTTTGATCCCCGCACAGGACAATCAATTGTATGACCCACAAATGTTTGCTTTAAGTTTATGTGTTGCATGTGAAGTTTAAACATTTTTTAGAGCAAATTTCCTTAAAAAAATCTTATAGATCTATACATATTTTCTGAAGGGTTTTTAAAGCTAAGGAACTCTAATTCAAGTGTTTAGTGATTTATATGCAAAATTATATCACGTAGTGGCAATAAGGCCGTATTTAGTCGAATAATGATGTATCAACATCTATTTACATTAGTAATAAGGCTATCAGCGAAGTTTCTTTAAACATGTAGACAATAAAACACAAGGTCCATGTAGATTTCGTGCTTATTAAACACTAAAGGACTTATTACGTGATTTTCACAACTGGGGGCAATTTAAAGTACTAATTAAATTACCTTAAAAGCTAATTTACGACATTAAAAAACGTTAAGGATACTTTAGGTGTTAGATAATAGTATACATAGATGTAACATAATTCGTAAGAGAATTTAAGATGCACATTCCTGCGTCCCGTCGTGGCTAGTGTCTGACTACTAAAAATTCCGAGATAGTAATTCGACACGACTTTGCGAGAGAAAAAAAATGTAAATAATGTAGATGGTGCGCCCCGGGAGTTGACTTTTTGTGATGCGAGACCGTGGGGTTACCAACGGTCGCGGCTAAAAAGGTAGGAACCTACACACAAAACCTTTTTGGAAAAATAAAGTTTTAAATGTGAATATTTAGTAACATAATTTCACTTGACATTTGTTTCATAAATATAGGGAAAACTTGGTCTCCGACACGCCCTTGCGAGCTAAATGTGGCAGAACATGTAGATTTAATGGAGGACAATTATAACGAGTACTTAGAATGTATTTTTTCTTATAACGTTGAGTAAATTAGACTGTACAGTTGTGTAAATAAATTAAGGTAAGTTGCTATACATACTTATTAAATTTATTATTATAGTTACATACTTCAGTCAACCTAAAGTACTATACTTAAGTACGATAACACTGCAAAATAAAAGTTGTAAGTGTTTAGTTAGGAAATACAAATAAAAAGAATTATGACTTCAAAAGTATGCATATGAATTTAAAATAAAGTAATTTTGGGTAATTATTTTTATGCCGTAGCAACATTTAGTCTGCGTTGATCGTTTTTATTGGCGTCAGTGTTCGTGTGCCATGTACGGCCGTAAACTGTTTTTTTTTTACAATACATTGTCCGAGTAGGCCTCGAGAAGCCGAGATTAAAACGACCCGATGTGACTAATCAAAATACTCCAAAATTGGAATACATGTGTTAAAATACTTATTTCTTACCGTGTTCCTCTTGTACCTATAAGTACTATTCAAAATAGCCCATTTATTTTATTTTGTATGAATATCAAAAATAAGATTTACATGTTGATAAATAAACAAGGCCTAATTCGAAAATAATATTTAAATAGTTTATTAGATTTTCAATCCTCGCTAAGCTGTAGTACGTACAGTCTTTGTGTTACATTTTTTGCCAATTGTTCTTTACGTAACAATTACAATAAGTTAGTACTTTTTTCAATTCACTGAGGTGTCTCGTAAACGTCCAGTGTATAGATAAACGGAGAGTAAACAATAGCGTCGTGTCGCCGCTCAGGCGCCATAGCTATTACCTCAGATCAATGGGAACATCTTCTTTCAGATAAACGAACACAAAATGTGCATAATTCAGAGAGTAGATTTGTTTTTGTTTGAGTGCTGCCAAGATTGTCCAAGTATTCATCGCGGGGTATAGTGTAGTTAGTTATATGTATTCCGGCACTCGGTACGCTCAGGCGAGCCGCTGCGCAGCCGCAGCCATGATGTCGCGGACAATGCGCGATGTTAATTCCTGCCGTAAAAGCTCTAATTGGTCGTTTTTCACCGGCGCGCGGCGCGGAGGACGGCCGGCGGCCGAGGCCGAGCAAAAAGTGGGGCCGTCGCGGAATGCGCCGGTTGAACAACCAGCCGACTGTTCGACGACGTTACTAGCTATAAACAGAGAGCCTGTTGCGTAAAAATACGTTATCCCGAGCGTACCATATCGACGTGATTTATTTTTCGTGGCACCAGTCGCGCCGCCGTCGCGCAGAGTGCGCACTTTCAACTCTGAGTGGGCTTATTTACGTTGGCGCTCGTTTATTTTTTTCTCAGATTATCGGAGCTGCGCCAAGAATGTCGAAATCATTCAGGCCAGTAAGTGGGCAGCGAGGAATTCGCCATTCATATTGCCGGTGCTCTCTGAATAACAAAATATGTTTAAGAACAGACGTTTTAGAGATCTCAAAGAAATGACTAAATAAAGAGTCAATTAAAAATAGGAGCGTATCAGAAAACAAACTAGCTGGAGATATTCGACCGCATGTGATCTTAGCGTGTTAAAATAAACACTGATTCACTAACTCCGGAAACGCTACATTCCAATGTCTTATTACACATCATCAGGCTACCCATAAACTAAATATCTACAAGATTATAAAGTGAGATCTTAAGATATACTATTTAAATACGGAACCATTATTTAATAGGTAGCAGTAGGCTTCCGTGTATTTTACCTGAAACTTATAAAATAAAATCTTTGTTTATAATTAGGTAGAATTATTACCATTTACCGCGGTATATATTAATAATGAAACAAGAAATCTTTAGATATGTATATTATCGGTAAACAAAGTAAATTAACGACATGGTAATTTAAGGATCATAAATACGGTCAACATAAATATAATGTACTTGTATATTGGGTAATAAAAGACACAGTACATGCTTTGCCATAAAGCTGTTAATACTATCGTTGGTTAATCTAAATTATGACTAGTTTTTGCTTAAATAGAGACACACAAGTTATAATTAATGGGGTATTGAAAATAGGATTCAAAATACGTAGACAAAAACATGTTACATTGAAGATATCCTGTGAATATGAATTTCCTTATTCGTATGATCTAGGTTTTTCCGTCATAATTATTTATAGCTCACACAACTAAATTAATACACCATTAATTGAAAACAAAGTTTGCGGTTGCATTGACTCTTCACTAATTGTAGAGCTATAAGAGATGATTTGACAATCTTATTCGCATCGCTTAGTATAAGATCTCTGTAAATTAGTACCTGCACTTACACAATATTAAGTAGGTGTGGCATAAATGTGTAAGTGGGTATTGTTCGTCGTGGTTTATAGTACAAATACGCAGTGGTACTGTGGCGGTGCGCGGGCGCGGCGGGCGCTGGCGGGTCATTATCCTGCGCCTCCTGCCATAGTGGCCACACTCTACACTCCACAGTACTACAGTAAAATTGTAGTATTTACGCTTGCCCTGCGTACACAATGGCGTGTTTACAACTTATTCGAGTAAATCATTGGAGCTTAACTTACAGGGAATTGATTACGCAGCGACCTTGTTGATGCTCACTCGTTTGTTGTATTCTATATTTTGGATACAATCATGTGGGTTAGGCTCGACTTGTTTCTTTTGAACTGGTATTAGTCTGCGGTATTGAACAGACATTCGGGTTGTACACAAACATGCAATTGTAAATGTAGAGTCAGACGAGTTTACTCTTTGTATAAATCAAAAGCTTGATAAACCGTTATTAATTAAGGAGTTGCAGAATAACAACATTAAAATCTGATTTTACTTGCTATATTGAATACGGATGAAGAAGCATTTGAATTAAAACTGTACTCTATATTACGAGATAATTACATAAATAAACCGACCCAAACTTTTCAAATCGAATGCAGGAAGCTGTTTAATCTCGATAATTCATCTTAAATAATGGTTACTGACAATTAACCGCAAAATGATCGTACGTAGGTATAATGCAGGATTATTTTAACCACATAATAGTAACTAAGAAGATTGTTGAAATTAATTGGCATAGCCAAGGTTGCGGGGGTCGATGTCCTTGGGCTGCGCAAACGCAGCGCGCCGCCAACCTCGCCCGCCAGTGACGTGACCGTATGTATGTCGATACAATAGATGGAGACTCATCACTATTATAGTATCAAAAAAGTCATTATTTTTGCCGGAATTTTGCGAAAAACTGATGACAAAAAAAGGAGAAACTGCACTTGATTGTTTGAAGGATGCCAAGTAATAAAAACAAAGTTTTACTTCATTTACGAGAAGAAAATAAAGTAAATATTTTTTACATATCTTCAGTACTTCTTGAAAACTTTCCACGAACAATATAAAACGATCTAAATTTTTTTACAATACTTTATCTATACGGACCTCAAACTTGTTTGCATGCCTTGACTTACAAATATATTCGTAGCCTTACGACCAATTATGTCTATTCGAAATTAGCATTAGCGGATTTTATTAGAAAATATAAATCGATGTTTGTCGGCATTGAGGTGCGCGGGCGACTACCGCGCTACGCAGCGCTCGCGCAGCTCTGCCGGCAATAATTGTCAGCAATCATTTGTTTATTGGCGCTTAAGCTTCATCATTTCGCACTACACTCATTAACGATGCTATTTTAAGAAACCCCGTCTGTTAGTCCGTCCCACTTCGCTCTACGTTACTATTGATATAAATGTGAGTTAGCTCAAATTAGGATGTTAGATACAGTGACCTCTTTTCTGTTTTATCGTGAAGTATTTAAATTAAACGCTTTTGTTTTATATTTAGTTGATTTTAATACTTTGAGATTGTTTTACTTACTTTTAGATCAAAAAACATACACAAAAGTTTGTTATATACTTTATACTTCTATCTACGTTACTCTCTTAATTTAAAACAGTAGGTCAATTAAAATACCCATTTGCTATTGTTAAGACGATGATAAAAGTGTATTTTACACAAATGGAAACTTCGAAATTACGTAAAGAACCGGTTTATGTAATGGCTATCAATTCGGCTAGTTATTGTAGAAACGCCTGGGTTTGTTTACCTAGGTTATTAGGTGCGCTAAGAATTTGTTTGTAGTTTTTCTGACCCGGAAGTAGCAGGTTTCAGTAATAGAAAAGAAATTCTTACGTAGGCACTAAGTGCAATGATTGTTGTTGCCTTTTATGTGTGATCCCCACCCTGGACTTTTTGTTGCTTATGTATGCGTGTATAGACTAAGCATAAATCTTACACGTGTACGTCCTGGCTTGGAAATATGTACTAAAAAAAATCTGTACATGAAAAAAAGTTGCTCTACTTTTTAGTAGGGATTTTTAGTATTAGATACAAAAAAAAATGTAGTAAGTTTCACATTGGTATATGTGTTTAGAGTGATATTCAAAAAAAACACATTTTCATTATAAACTCTACATTAAGTAAATAAAGCATACTCATTAAATAGCTCTCCAAAAAAGACTTTAGATTTCTTAGCCCTTCAGGAAACAACCTCTTTACTTATATCTATGTTGAATGAAGTAACATTACGAGGTGTTTCATCATGCTATGAGTAACCCATGTCTCCTAGATAAAGGCATACGGTACAACTGTGTTAGATTTAAATTCTAGTCTTGTCGCTTTGTTTAAACGGTTGATTGTATAGAAAGAAGTGTTCTCATGTAGGAAATTAAATTTTTAGAAATCCTTAATGAAGGTTGTTGCTATGTGTTCAAGATATCAAAAAAAAAGCAGAGATGGGAAACAATTGGGTATATGACTACTATTGAATTTTTAATTTAATACAAATATTTTCTAATAATAATAGTATTAAACTGAAGAAGAACTAAGAAATAAAATCAAAAAAATATACACAAATACTAAAGTTATAAGCTTTTAAAGTTAGTAGATGACGCATGTTCTATCTCTTTTTCGCAAAACGACTTGTATGGGACAGCCCAGATTAGTATGGAGAATTACCAAGGTGACGTCACCTAATGGTATACCTCTCTCTGTCTAATTAGCAATATTAAATTGCTTGTAACTAGTTCAATATGAAAGTAATGAATCTGCCGTTTTTACAACTGGACATAGTTTGTTATATATTTTTTTTATTGAGTTAGTAAGCTCTTTATTTAGAGAGAAAAGAAGAACAAGCAACTTAGATACTTATATATTACGCTTACGAAACAGTGATATTATACACAAGATATGTTATTCACAATATATGTCAAAATGTTGTCAAGTTGCACTAATGAATAGTACAAAAGATAGGATAAGCATGTAAGTAAAAGAGATAGCTATCATTGCAAACTTCCTAATTAGTTAGGATGTTTTCATTTGTTTTTATTTATATTAATTTATAAAACCCTGGTCCTTACAATAAGGAACATAACAAAAAAAAATATCCGATTTGGTGCAGTCGTTCGTTAGTTATGGCGAGACCAATGGAAATCAGGATTCAATTTATATAAGTAGTTATCATTGTTGCGAAAGTGATAAAATGTAACTTACCAAATTTGTGATTTACTCAAAATACAGTAGAATAGAAACAATATTAGAGAACCAGACACAAAAGTACACATAATTTCAAACCAAATTTCTGTCATCAGACCTTCTATATCAAAATAAATGATTTTAATATTCCTAACGACAGTAGGGTGCACAAAGCACAGTGATATCATTAATCTGTCTCTATTTTAAATTTAAGCGTTTAGTCTCAATTTGGTACGAAACGTCGAGCACAAAATTGGCCACAGCGTTGCGTGTTCAGCGCACGTGATTCTCACATTCGTGTGGGCAGAACAAGGACTACACTTGTGTGTTGTGATGTGACCCATTAAACGAACAAACACACCTAACCTGTTTGTGTCAATATTACCAGCATTCGAGATAATGGATTAACACGCGAATTAAATGACACCTCCTACAACTACTTTTATTTTTAAAGATTGGAGTCTCAACTTAAATTACAACTAAAGTATCTTAAAAGCTAAGTAAGAAATTCTTTCGAAGTCAATTCTTTCAAATTAAGCGAGTATTTATAACTTTTAAAGTTATCTTCAAGTTGAAATTGGTTTGCATGAAAAACAGGCAGTGTTTTTACGGTTAAACTGCCTCAGATTGTGCATGCTAAGGATGGCTTAAAATTCAGCTTCAATCACGGCAAGTTTAAAAGAATTTTAGTGATATCCTTTTATGGAGATTCTCACGCGGATTGCGCGGGCGCACATCGCGTGATCGCGCATGTGAGGCTTCCCGACTATCTCATGGGAAATTGCAAGGTACGATGGTAATTACACGAATCCGTAGCTTTTATTAGGTAATAAATTGAACATATTGCTCGACAGTTTAATATCATATATCTAATACCTAACGTGTAAACTGTAAACGGTTTATTATGACTAAAAGAGTTGCCGGGTGCAAATCACACGATCGATCTTAATGTGGGTACGCCACAAATTTATGGTCTTTGTAGCCACGCAAATACCGAAATAGAATTTATAGTGCACATAAATGTAGAGATAATAGTACTAAGCTGCTCGGTATTCGCAACATTGCTCGGCCAAAACCATAAATAGAAGTTGTTTTGTCATCACATAATAAAACAAGCTAAGGATTGCAGACGAGAAAAAAAAAGAATGGCACAAACGCCGGCGGCGTGCTCAGTGCTGCTTTTATTACTTCACGAGCGAGGCGTTTTCTTTTTAAATTTCAATGAAAAATCGTACGCACACGCACTGACGTTAAAAACTTGCATTCCAACTTACCATTAAAGATGTATGTTCCCAGAAAATGAGTGGCCGGAATGCAGCTGTGCAAACTACTTCATTAGGGGACCGCGGCCACAGGAATAAACCTTTACACGCTTATTTTTTTTAACTGGATAAAAACCACCATGTTATGCAGAACCTAATAATCTTTTTTTTATTATTTATTCCTCATTTACGCATGCGGAGCGAATATTTGTATTTAAATACAAAGAGAAGAAAATTAAAATATTTACCTCAGGCAGGACTCTAACCTATCACTAGTACTCAAGTGTTCTGAGTCCTGCCTGAGGTTTCAATTTAACTAATAATCTTCATATAATTCAAAACATTGTCATAATTTCTTATGTAGGTATGTAAAAAGAAATGTATGAAGATTAAATGTAGAGTAAGTATGTTAAAACGTAGAATATAAAATCTTTACAGCCACTCTATCATCTATCTGCTAACAGGTGTGTTTATTCAAAAGTGACAGAATGCCTACTTTGGAAGGGGCTGTATAGTGTAAGTACACCGAAGGTACAAATGTTGATTAGCGAGATTCACTGCATATAAATTTCTACGCGCAATCTCTACTTAATTATGTATTAGCGGTTTGTAGCAAGCGATGCGATTAATGCTTAATCCTTCTATTGGAGATCTTCTTCTTGGGAGAGTTGCAGACTACCGCATCTCCTGCATAGCTTTACCCAAAGTTTGTTGAGGTTGGAGTGGGAGGAGATTGGCACAGGACCGGAGAAGATGGCACGTAAAAAGAGAGGCCTACCAATGGGATGGAAACAAGAGATTCGAATGATAGGTTTGGCATCCTTAACTGTATTCAGCTGAATAACATATTTTAAATGAATTAGGCTGGTGTGTAGAGTATTGAACTGTAAACGAGTTTTCTCTTCCCTAATAATTTCCATTTCCGATAGGATCTAAGGATTACGTCATACAATCATCGTTGTGCGGATAGTTGAATCAGTATTGTATCAGGAATGTGCCGACCGGTCAGTTGTTCGATCTTCCCACGACTCGAGACCTCCTCAATAAATTATTTTTATTTTCACGTTTACTATCGCTACATCTCGCGTTACAGCAAGATTAGGTTAGGTTCAGAGGTCGCATTCGGCTAGTCGAGACATGTCGTATATATTTTTGAAACAATTCTTTATGTATAGGTAGTTTTGTTTAATTTTCTTTTGAGATCTAGCTCAAGAAAGCGCTTAAATACTGATGAAATATTTTAAATACTAATGAGCCGACAGATTATAAAAAGAAATACAACGTGATGAATTAAATTAAATTAGTATTTCTAATAGTCTTATTATGCACTTTTTTTGATATTGACTTGATTCTGACTTGACCTAGGTCAAGTCAGAATTCTATCAAATCTCTGGAAAAACAATATAGGTCTAATATCTAATTGGAGATTTCTACTGCTCCTAAACTTTCCATTCAAGAATTTTCCACCTTGATCTACTCTGTCTGCAACTTTGCTTATAAGGGCGCATAGCTTAGTGTACAAGTACGTTTTTTATTTTATCGGAAATAAAGGTATCATTAAAATAACATGCACGTCTCGATACTGATTTGATGAATTCAATTGTAAACTCATTCATTATATGTATTATTATTAATCGTATAAAACGCACGTCTTCACCCCTCAAGCTATTATGTAAGCCCACACAACGATAGTTATGTAATGATATTGAATCAATTACGACGTGTATGGAAGATAGTACCGCGAAAAGCAAAAAGTAATCGACGCGAATAATTCATGCTGTGTGCGCTCAGCTTTACATTGAATGCTTTCAAATCGCACAAACAATCGAATGTACGCATCGAATTCCTTTTTCAAATATTTCTTTTTCTCATTTCGCCGTTTCCTTTTCTGGCTTAGTGCCACATGTTTTATTGATGCCCAGTTCATTGATATGGCTGGCTCGTTCAGGCGGTGGGTGAGTGGCCACTTATATGAGCCATAAAAGGCCTAGCCTTGGCCATATGGGGAAGCCGTCACACAGCCAATGCATTCATGCGCGCGCGCATATCAGATCGACGGGTTACAAAACAAAGTGACGGGTGAATTTGTTATACCAGATTATACCTACGTGATCTCTTGTGGCATTGTTTGTTCACATTTCTTAATAATAGGGAAAAGTCAATGAAAAACTACGCCCTTCTTAAGAAGGTCATAATTAAAAGAAAGAAACGTAATTGCAGCGTCTTTCTTTAATTATTTCTTTGAATAGCTCAATCTTTACTTCATAGAATTCAATAGTCGTGATGTTTAATTTATTGAACTGACTGCCTTTATAATTTAAAATAAACGACTAATATTGGTTAAGGTTAGTCGGGGTTACAGATTACAATAATTGTACAAGGTGTTAAGGAATGTGCAAAGCCGTCTTACTAGTTTAATGATAATTATAAATTGAACTACAATCTTATCGAACTTTTGATTATTGTCTCTTCTTAGGTCTTTATACCAAAGTATGAAATAGGTAATATAATCAATGGGATACTCAGATCATCAAGAAAGTCAACATCCGTGCAACAGTGTATTGTATTTCTATAAAATTAAACCGTTTTACAAATAAAATAGTTTGCTTTTATACTTAACTAGCGACCCGCCCCAGCTTCACACGGGTAGGCAAACGTTATTAATAATACATGTAAACCTTCCTATTGAATCACACTATCTATTCCTGAAAACTGCATTAAATTCCGTTGCGTAGTTAAAAAGATCTAAGCGAACAGCGGAAGCAACTTTGTTTACTATGTAAAGACATCAAAAAGTGTGGCAACTATCCGGCTTTTACCCTATTAGCAAACTATTAAGGAATCATTATAAAAGTAAATTAATGTGTGTTTCTTATCCTTTTATTAATATTACAAGTTGTTGTGATTTTTCCAGAATGTTTTTTGGGTATAAACGTACAGTACGATACTAACTACCAACTGAATAAAACAAATCATCTGCGTTCACATAAAAAAAGTGATGAAACACGAACAAGAATATTGCACTTAAAATAAACAAACTTGAACGTGGGCGAGTAATGTACAACTTTGCCCATTTCTTCAGCGAATATAGGTGAAGTGATATAAATAATTCTACAATTGTTCGAAAAAGGTTCCCCGTTTTAGCTCTGTTATGTAGGATGTTATTTTTACTCATACCAGGTACACCTATTTGAAAAATCCGTTTAGAAAGCTTCCAGTAACCCGCCTTTTGACCAAGTCTGTTCGCAGTCCCAGTGCGCTAGCCTGCTCACAACTCGATACAGATTGTGGGTTTACTGAGAACTTCCTCATACAAATTTTAGTTAAAACTCCTACACTTGAATGCCGCAGGCTTTAATTTTGACCTTTTCCACGGAAACGGTAAGTGAGTTTTCATGTTTCATCAAAAATAGATGAATAAATACTTTACAATAAATTTACTCTCCTGCTTGTTATTTTAAGAAGACGGTTGCTTTATATTTTACTATGTTGTTTTGAAATTGTTGTATGTTGAGTCTAATTACAATAAATTATGTAGGTATATCAAAATTAACTAAAAAAATTGAAGAAAGGTGTTTCGTTTATATTTTCTTCACACGTTATTTTTGCACTTCAATGTTATTCAACGATTCAGTTAAATTCACACCTAGTACCTAAGTATTCCTACAGATCCATGTGTTAGGTGTTTATGTAATACGAATGCTTCCCAAATGGTGCTTAATAATTTACATAACATGTAAATATGGCGCGCAGTGTTGCCGTGTGGGTAGGCGATGGTAAGCAAACATCGGCCGGGCGAGCTGACCTGTACAAGTGTACACTGTTGTGTTAGTGTACACTAGACGAAATAGTATATGCCGTGCACGTGTCGCTCAGCTGATAGAGCGAGAGCAACGAGGGGAAGACACCCTCCACCCGCCCGCTCTCTTCCCGCACCGCCCGCGGAGGGAAGGGAAACAACAAACTATCGATAACTGAAAAATCTGTAAAATAGTTCTGAGCTTATTTTCCTAACGTTCGACCAAAGTGCTCAATATAAGTGCGCAGTAAAAGTACTAACTGTTTCGTGTATGCCTCGAGGGCTTTCGTTCCCCTTTTTAAAATCCATTAGCCTGTCGTTCTAAAACTGGTTTAGGGCGCACTTGTGCTATGAATATCAAATGTCACGACTTTGATTTCGAGAGCGTATTTTGTTGGACTAAAATACTTTGATGGAGGTGATTTTTATGTCGTTAAAGAAGACACTTATCTGGTCCATTGTGACGTTATTTGAGGAGTCAGAAAAGACAACTCTGCTAAGACAGTGCCGTGGCGACCTCGTTTGCACCTTTGTTTTCTGAAATTTAAAGTGGCAGGTATGTAAAGCTGTCTATGTCCGTGTTCTCAAATGAAGTAAAACAGGAGTTATTTTTAGAAAAAAAAAAGTCTATCTCCACTCACGCTATGTCAAGATATAGGGAAAGAACGTTTCTTAATTATTTATCTTTTTATTTTCCACGGTTATGACTTTAGCTCAGGGTCAGTAATTAATGTAATTATATACAGTCATTAACTAACATTATATTTCATCGTGAAAAGTAGGAAACGGGTACTTTATTGACGTTTTAATGTCATCATTATACGACTTATTTCCGGCAGCACCGTGAGATGAACAACTTTTTTATTGGTATGCAGTCTATATATAATCATTATATAAATATGTTTATATTCTGAATTATCTAAATAATTACGTAAGGTAATAAATATCTATACGAAAATTAAATTACAATTGCGTAACAATTTATGTTTGAAATTAACATTTCAATATACTTAATTTGTTGACGCCGAAATATTTATGTTACGACTTACGATTTTGCTTTACCCTAGACGGTTTTGTGTCTAGTGAGTATCGATAGTGGAATCAGTGTAGGGCCGGGGCACCGCCCTAGTGACGCACGTGTCTCGCGGCCAAGGCTGCGTCGTGAAAGCTTGGTGTGTACATACCGCCCACGCTCGCGCTCGGCGCTCTACACACACAGGCACACTCCTGCCTCCGCGCACACGGCTACACCCGCGTCTGCGTACACAGCCTTTACCGGCTCTGTTGCCAGGCTTCGTATTTATTGTGTAGCCTCTGATCACAACACCGATGCCTGTGTGAGTAAAATATGGATTGTTTACATGTGTGTTTGTTCTCCGAGCTTCGTAACTTGTTTGGACAAATTCTTAGAATCACACTAATGCCAGTGCGGTTTATCTGGCTTGAATTTCGTTGATCGTTCTTCCTTGTCATACGGACTGGACATCGAGAAACACATTAGTGGTGTGATAAAAATTCTTCATCAACTGATAACACTTCAGGTAGCCATAGTAAATTTACTTTTTTTTTGTTTTGTTATTTCGATATAACAAAAATATCCAAAAACTTTAGTACTTTTTTAGGAATATAATACCTATGTGTTTGTTATTTTAAGAACAAGTATGATCTGTTTTAAAAACAATTTTAAAGTATGAAACAAAGAGGAAAACAATAATAATATTTTTGCAGTGGCTGTTTTTTTACTGTATAAACAGAAAAAGATAAAGCTTTTTAATTAACGAGTTGAAAACGGACCGCATTTCCGTTAACTCTACAATGCAACACGTTGTGACTTGTTCGTGTTGTGATCTCATATTCTATGCCTACACTCAGATAATAATAACAACGATAAATATTTATTCAGCGTTAATCATTCTAAACTACAACAAATATATTGGGTTCGTATTTAATTCCAGTAACTTAATCGCCATTTAAATTTAATACAAAACATGTTCCAGAAAAAGAATTATCTTCTAATCCGTATTTGCATAATGCACCCTCACCCTAAAAGTATGCAACGCTTTGATTTTATTAAAAGTTGAGGCTCTTAAAAGCATTTTTATTCCGGACTGTCATTAGGAAATGCATTCTCTTGTCATTTTGGAGCGACCAGTGTAGCTTGGGCTTACGTTATATTGTGAGTTACCCTTTATTCTCCTTACGGGAAGATGATGTAATAGGTCTGGGGGATCTTGTTGAGTGGTTCGTGATCCGAGGGTGTGGGTGTGCCCTTGCTGCATCTGGGTTACCAGGGCGCCGCTGCAACCAGCCCCTGCCGAGATACCGTGACCTGACCTATATTTCGACAAGGTATACAAATAGAGCTTGTTTACTCATTTAAAGCAAATATTTACCATCCTGTTTTGTGTACGTAACGTGCGGAAACTTTTTTTTGCCATGTATTTATATAAGTACAGTCGATGTGCAAATACATATCGAGTTTGAGATATTATGTTAGGCTTCCGCTCGAGATATGTTGCTAGTGCGACTGTACACGTGTACAAATGTTTTTTACTGAAAGTAATGTATTCGACGGGTTTGTTCAAACCTTATTCAGAGGCCGGGAAGTAAAATTTTAATATTGTACTAAGGTCGGCTATGTTACTGAAGTTTTTACTTTATTATTGTGCAATTGTTGTAAATTATTGCGAAATAATACGTCATAGGCAATGTTAAGTCTATTTAAGTTCGTTGTTTGATAAAGATTAACAAAATACAATATGTAAGGTTCGTATTTTTTATTTAATACAGTTACAAACATTGGCCTATTTAAATGAATGTTTCTTTTTGAAGCTGAACCCATTTTATATGTTTAAATTTTTCCGACTACATTATGATTGCCTGAAGTAAAACAAGCAACTGTAACAAAGGAGTAGCAATTATAGATTATCTAGAATGATAAATATGCAAAAGAAATGTATACGTACTTATTACGTAGTACGCAACGTTACTATGTAAACGGTAACCCTGAAAACGGCTTTTATATAATTTAACTCCTTACTGTAGTACACGTTCCTTTAGTCTGTGAGTAAATCTCACAATTATTTGGCAAATATTACACAAAACTCATTGAAAGTGATAAACAAAAGAAGTAGAATGTTTCCCGATCGTTCTAATGACCCAATTTCTGGGTATGAATGATACCCCAGCGGGCACTAGAAGGGGGTGCGACTCCTCCCCCCTCTATGCGGAGGCTTTGTATGCCTGGGAGATGCGCGCACTCTGCCCCTGAAAATGCATGCTTTATGGCGCAACCGCTCATTTATTAGTAAAAGTAACTGCTATACCATTGAAGGGTTCATTTTAAAATAGAATAAGAATAAAGTCGAATATAAAACAATGCAATAATATCTGTACTAAATGACTGTAGAGGATTATTCAGTAGTGATATATATCTTTATATATTACTTATATATAAAGCTGAAGAGTTTGTTTGTTTGAACGCGCTAATCTCAGGAACTAATGGCCCGATTTGAAAAATTCTTTCAGTGTTGGATAGCCCATTTATTGAGAAAGGCTATAAGCTATATAACATAACGCTGTGACCAAAAGGAGCGGAGCATAAATGAAAAATGTTGCCTAAATGAAAAACCGTTGAAACTAAAACACGCGGACAAAGTCGCGGGGGACAGCTAGTACTATATATACTTGATAACAGAATGAAACAAATAAGTGTAAGTGCAATGGTGGTGTAATGTATATATTTAGGTACTATGGGGATAGGAAACGAAGAAGTCTTTGATCCTGGTCGATATCGGGATCGATATTAATACATACTTAGGAATGAATTAACAAACCACTTATGAAGTTATGATATAAAAATAAATACAAAATTCCTTGTTGTTGACTGGCCTGTTGGTCTATTGGTTAGTGACCCTGACTGCTAAACTGAAGGTCGAGGTTTCCATTCCCACTTAGCACAAATCTTTGGGTGATCAGCATGATCATTTGTTTTGTGTCGGGGTGAAATTTTTCTATAATAAGTATATATTTAGAAATATATAAGAACCTATGTTTATCAGTTGTCTGGTTGCCATAATACAGGCTTTGCCTAGTTTGGGATCAGATGAAGTGTGAGAGTTATGTCAAGATAATATTATTATTATTATTGTAACTATGTTTTAGGGCTAGAATTCAACTTCGACTGTAATATTTGTATATAATTATAAGCAAACTTAAAACGACTTAGGAGCTTCGCCTAGTAAAGCAACATGAGTACTAACATTATTGTTACTCAGTAGAGTCAACATTAATTCGCATGTAGAGTACGAGCAAATTTTCTTCATAATAAATGTATAATTTGAGCACGGTAGGAGCGAGCTTGCTGAATTAATGATTGCTGGAAGAGAAAAGGCTATTATTAGAATATTGTCAAGTGTGGCCAGTGAACGATACATTACTGCGTTGGACACGTCTAATGCTGGCTTGTCACGGTAACTAGCCCTATTGACATTACGAGAAACCGTCGATTAACTCCTATGCCACACGCTGCCATTAATCTTAGAATTGATGGCACCTAATAGACACTATTGGTGCTATAGGTACTTAGTCAATGTCTGTTGTAATCCCATTTATTCTATATGCGATTATTCTTATCACTCTGTTCATGAGCGTTTATTTGTTTAATAATAACGAGCAAACTGTAAGGATTGCATTCGAAATTTAAAGAAAATGTACTAATAATGGATCTCGTTTAGTTTTCTTTGCAGTTTGTAAAGTCATTCGCCAAGTAGGTGGTGGTTAAAAGTTCATTTACTTGTTAAGACAAGCTTTTGAAATGTCGGGAGATTGACGTTAGGAACTAATATTATTAATGTGACGTTGTCAGATCACGGGACACCTTAGGAAGTTAAACAAGTTAAAATCTTAGAGTAACATAAAAAAGCATGGAGTGCGCGCATCGCTAGTAGCCGGGTGTGTGAGCGTAAGCAAATTTTTTGCCGCAAATATTACTTTCGCGTTGCTGATTTAAGTGATTTTGTGCCGTGCGACGACAGTTTTTTATGCGAAAATATCGATGTTTCCAACATAATTAGGGTAATATTAGGTTTTGTGATAGTTAAAACGGCGCGCTCTGTTTTTACACAAATTTTACGTTTTTACTTGATCTTACTGGTTCTCATAGGCGCACTCTATAGTTAACTTTTTTTACTCTAAGGTTAAGACTCTTTTTTTTTTTTTTTTTTTCTAATTCGATTAAGTAAGTTGGCCGGTACTTTCGTAAAACTTAAGCGACATCTTAACAAAGCCTATACAAAAAGTGTTTTAAAAATAAAAAAAAGAAACAATTTATTTCGTGCCTGTTCAACTATTATTTTTCTAGCATACACATAGGTGTATAAATTATACAGGCATGTAATTAGGTAATCATTATACAACGAAGCTAAGTCGCTACGAAAGCCAGTAGCCAGTAGGTCATGCCAAAGGGGTATGTTAAGTCAATTTGCCTTTTATGAGCTGCTTTACTAAAGCTACTAGAAAATTCTGTTAGTCTGTCAGTCTCTTATAAAAACTTTTCAATTAATATTAAAACCCTAACATTTTATTAAATAATATTAACAAATATTTGGGTTATGTAGGCTGATTTTATATTAATGAATTATAATACAACAGTTGATTTAAATATTCAAATTGGCCTAACTATAGATTAAATAAACATATTTAATTCTAGGAATAGAAGACTTAATTAATAGATAGCATAAAAGAGCGTAGAAGTAGGTATCATTCTCTGTATAACGGTTTTTTACTGATAAAGTTTCAATATTATTGCTAAATTATGTAATAAAATACTCGTGGCAATTTCCACGATACGAAAAATATATTTTTTGTTGCTGTGTTAAAATGGTTTGTACCAAGTAGATTTCTAATTAAATATATCGTCTTTATGATCAGTTTTAGATTAATAATATTGTAGGGAATTAATAAATAATTGATACGATGAACTTAACACAATTTTATTAGCTTTTTCTACAAACAGGAATTAATCTCCGATATAGTGAAGTTTTTTTATTCTTCGTTTGGTACTATTGGCAAAAGTAGAGAGTTTTATTCTCAATAACTTACAAGCATCGATAGTAACATTAGATATACATCATGTTCTAACATTAACATACATAAAGATTTGCTAACAACTCTAACAAGCAATTCAACGCCATTCGGGCCTCGTCAACTGTTCTGTATTACGCAGCCTACGCAAGCGATTTTATCAATCATCGCGCGCCGCAAACATTTTTCTCTGAATTTATACAAGATTCCTATCATAAACAACATGTCTGAGTACAGTTACGTAGAAAACCTTTAGGCATTATATTAGTAACAGCCTATCACTGTACTATTGTAAGAAAAACGCCTCTAGTTTTTGAAGGCTCGTAATAATGACAAGTTAAGCGTCGATTACATTTGTTTATAGCGCGCTAGTGGTTTGAAAATTTCAAATTAAATAAATCCGTGTTTTGACACAACTAATCTGAACACTCAAAAATACCGCATCTTTGAGTGTTCAGTTAGGTTTAATAATAGCTGGTAAGATTATACTTCTTTTTTTTAAATGCCTCCCGCCCTAATGAATTTAATCCAAGTATCGCGGGACGTTTTACAAAAATTCAAATCCCAGGCACAAAGGACACCCCGACTTCAAACTAGCATTTGTAGATCACAGAAATGCTTGTCCTATGCGGGGATCGAACCTGCGGTACGTCGATCGCAGTGGTAAATGAAGTCTATCCCTGCAATCATTTTAGTACGTACTGATTTATAACCAGCAACTTTGGGCATACGAATCCGATAAAAGCTACAGGCCACTATTATATTGCCTATTAAATAGTGGTATAGGCAGTATAATTTAAGTCAGATTTAATAAGACATTTATTATTATTTAAATATATCGTTTTACTATCGGTAAAGTTCAATTCAATTAAATCTTTTACGACGGTGTTATATAATATAACATTCTTTCACATGTGCTTATTTCACATATACCTTATTTTACATTATACAATATAACATTCTTTCACATATGCTTATTTCACATATACCTTATTTTACATTATACAATATAACATTCTTTCACATATGCTTATTTCACATATACCTTATTTTACATATGCATCTACATTGTTAATATTGTTTACTTCATTTATGTTTAGCTTTATTTCAGTAACGATCTGTATAATGTATTGTTAATATCTAATGTACCTCATTTAGCTAACGACTATTTACTATTCTCACTGTTCCAAAAGTTGTTATTAAGTTATTAGTCAATAAGTGATAATTTAAGTTATTATTTACTTTTCCCATCTATTTCTTTGTATAAATACGTGTCCTTAATTTTAAGTCAGTTAGTTCTATTCCTACATTCAAATGTAAAACTTGTATCTGATCTTAAATAAAAATAATATTTTATTTTTAAAGTCGTTTTTACCACTATCACATAACAAATTTGGCGCAGTCGGTAGGATCGCGTGTGCATAAGACGAAGTTAACGTGTAAATTCCAAACGGTCAAAATCGCCTAGTGAAAAAGCACGGTAGCCGAAGGCTTTAAAACAACTTCGCCGGACCTTCTAGTAATGAAGCTCAGCATCGCGACCAGTATTTTACTGTTATGGTAAGTGGCCTAAAACGTACGCATTGCTCTACTATCCCACTTTTCCTCATCGTTCATTCAATTTTATTTCCTTAAATCTTTTACTTATATATATTACATTCGCTATTTCCAATCTCATAAAACCTAAATCACGATGACAGACACTAAAGTCATAGCTAGCTCGGGGTTAGACCTAGGAACGCTTTTAAAACTAATTCCCGACTTCGATACTTCACAAAATTCTCAAGTATACAGATTCATTCGGTCGTGTGACTCCGCATTTCAACTCGCCACATTACAGCAACAAACAGTTCTCTTGACGTACGCATTAAATAAATTAACGGGACCAGGTTCATCAGACGTCCATTCTAAACAATTTTTCAAATGGTATGACCTCAAACAATTTCTAATTCAAAAATTCTCCCAAACAAAAACACTAGCACATTTAAATTTAGAATTACAGTCATATTTCCAAAAGCCTCAAGAAAGCATCACTGAATTCTTCCTTCGAGTCGATCTGTGTAGGAGTAAAATTATAGAGAAACTATCGGCAGAAATCACAGACACCTCGTTAGAGGGCCGCAAACTTACCACCGAAGAGACGGCTCTGAATGTCTTTGTTAACGGGTTAAGCTCAGACATAGGGATGATGCTTCGCGTTCGTTCCTTTACAAATTTATCGGATGCAGGAAATTTCGCAATCCAAGAAGAAAAAATAAGAAATATGAACAAAGCCAGACAAATTCTATATCATGTCCCTAGTCAGACTAAAACATTAACATATCAAACGATGCAACCAAAAGCCACTCCGCAGTTCAAAAATTTAAAACAATGTAATTATTGTAAAAAACCAGGTCATCTTATTTCTGAGTGCCGAAAAAGAGAATACAACAATAATCTCAGAGGTCAACACACACAAAATCAACGCGCAGCTGTTCCTTCCGCGAAAATTAATAATTTAAACTCGGAAGCGGCCGAGGTGTTGGACATATCCTCGGGAACCGCTTCAGCCCACTCTCACAATGTCCAGACACCAATAACACTAACACCAACTCTCGAAACACTACAACTATAACTACCAACTCCGAAGAACATACTTCCTTTAATCCAGTCCATCGGGGACAATTTCGTGATGCTAGCACTCAAACTCTGACCATAAAAGAAGTACCAACTCAAACACAATCACATCCTAAACCTATATCTAACTCTAAACCTAAATCCAAGCCTAAATCTAAATCTAAATCTATGCCAAACTCAAATTCTAAATCTATGCCAAATTCTAATTCTAATTATATGTCAAACTCAAATCCTAAATCCATGTCAAATTCAAATCCTAAATCCATGTCAAACTCAAATACTAAATCTATGTATACTGAATCCATTACTATTTCTACGCTAAACGTACCTCCAGAAAATCTTCTACATTGCCAGTTCCACATTGAAGGTAAACCGGTAACATTACTAGTCGATACAGGAGCCGCTATATCCGTCCTTAGCAAGGAACATATTGGCAGTGCCCCTCTAGACCAATCGTGCGTCGTATCGATTGTAGGTATATCGGGTAACCAATCGTCTATTCAAAGCTTCGGCAAAGCTCAAATCTCTCTAGATCATTTCCCTAAATTTAATTTTCACATTGCAAACCTCAACATTAAAGCAGATGGTATCCTAGGCAATGACTTCATGGCTAAGTTCAGTGCCAATATCTATGTACAATCAAAAACTATGCGTATACGAGATCGCACTTACAAATTATTTCATATTGAAGAGAAACCAATCGAATTCGAAGATAAAAAACAGTTCATAGGCAAACGAACCGAAACTGTTATCACATGCTGTACTAATGATGTTCAAAACGGACCCGCCGTAATCGAAAAACAAACTATTTGCGACAATGTCACCATTCCTAATGCCTTAGTAACAGTAAAAGATAACAAATTCCTAATTACTTGTATAAATTCCGGTAACGATGATAAACTTGTGTTAACACCTAGAGTCCATGCATCTGAACTAGTTACAATCGAATCTTCAAATGAAATCCCAATAAACTCAACAAATACCTATACGTTACGGGATGATCGAAACAAAGTGGATAAACTCATTCGCAGAGATCACCTCAATGAAGAAGAAAATCAATCCCTGACTAAAATTGTCACGGAGTTCTCAGATATATTCATCACAGAAAACGAACCTTTGACATTCACAAATCACACCAAACACATAATCCCTACTACATCAGACACACCTATTAATACAAAGACTTATCGATTTCCGTATGTGCATCAACAAGAAGTAAAAACACAAGTCCAAAAGATGCTAGATCAAAATATTATTCAGCCAAGTTCATCTCCTTGGAGCAGCCCTATTTGGGTAGTCCCCAAGAAATCAGACGCGTCAGGCAAACAGAAATGGCGTATAGTCATAGACTATCGCAAGCTTAATGATATCACTATAGGAGACAGTTATCCTTTGCCCAACATAACCGACATTCTAGACAAGCTGGGCCATTCCATTTACTTCACTACCTTAGATCTTGCCTCGGGATTTCACCAAATCGAACTTGAACCTAAAGATATCCCAAAAACAGCGTTTAACACACCATACGGACATTACGAGTTCCTTAGAATGCCATTCGGTTTGAAAAATGCACCTGCTACTTTTCAGCGTGCCATGGACAGTGTTCTCCAGGGCTTACAAGGTGAACGTTGTTTTGTCTACCTGGATGATATAGTAGTATTCGCATCTAGTCTCCAGGAACACGAACAGAAGCTTACTGAAGTCTTTAACCGTCTTAGGAAAAACGGTCTGAAAGTCCAACCCGATAAATGCGAATTTATGCGGAAAGAAGTTGCTTACTTAGGACATATTATTTCTAGTGAGGGTGTAAAACCAAATCCAGATAAAGTTAAAGCAGTCAGAGAATTTCCAGTTCCTAAATCTTGTAAAGACATAAAATCATTTCTAGGCCTTGCAGGTTATTATAGACGCTTTATAGCAAACTTCAGTAAAATAACAAAACCTTTAACAGGACTCCTAAAGAAAGACATACCTTTCATTTGGGGTGAATCGCAACAACGCGCTTTCGATACTTGTAAAAATATTCTCACTACATCACCTATATTACAATATCCAGATTTCAGTAAAGAATTCGTCCTAACAACAGATGCCTCGATTCACGCCATTGGTGCCATTCTCTCACAAGGTGAAGTCGGTAAAGACTTACCCATAGCATATGCCTCACGCACTCTTAATAAAGCCGAATCTAATTATTCTACTATAGAACGCGAACTCCTTGCAATCGTATGGGCTGTAAAACACTTCCGTCCCTATTTATTCGGCAGAAAATTCAAGATCGTTACCGATCACAAACCTTTAACGTGGCTTTTCTCCATCAAAGACCCAGGTAGTCGTCTTGTCCGCTGGAGATTAAAACTAGAGGAGTACGACTACGAAATTACCTATAAAGCAGGAAAAATTAACACAAATGCAGATGCATTATCTCGCCCACCAATAATGAACTCAAATGTTATAGATTTAACTTCAAATGATCTACCGTCTTCCAATTCTACTGATTATCTACAAATGAACTATGAACATTTTATATCACAGAATGTTTCTTTTGATAGTCCGAAATTAAAAATATCTCCTGATAATCTCCTAGATCCACGGCATAAAAATATACTTATTCCTATATCTTGCCAACTCTCAGATCGAAATAATATTTTTAATGAAGCCATTGAGTCCTGTTCTCAGACAAAACCTTATTTAGAAAAACCTAAATCACTATACGACGTCGATCTCCTTATTTCAGATAAAAACCAAAACTTATACTTCTGTCCCACAAGACCTACACATTTCGATCCTTGGGATTCAGAAAGTTACTTCAAATCACTTTTATCCTGTTTACAACAAAACAAAATTGAATCTCTTTTTGTACCTGATTTGCAAAATGATCTCACCTGTAAATTGAAAGGCAACGAACAATTACGCATCACATCTTATTTAGCTGAAACATACGATTGTGATATTACAATCTGTAAAAACAATGTCAAATATCCTAAACCCGAAGAAATTCCACAAATACTGCAGACTTTCCACGATGAACCTCTTTCAGGACATCGCGGTATCTTAGAAACTAACAGAAAAATACGTGAAAACTTCTTTTGGAAAGGCATGACAAATGATATCAAAAACTACATCGATTCATGTGTTACTTGCCAGCGTAATAAAATACAACGGAAAAACTTTCAAGCTCCTATGATAATTACATCGCAATCAACTGAACCATTCGAACGAGTTTCTATGGACCTTGTCTCTTATCCAGATATTAGCGATAACAACAATAAATACGTTTTAACTCTTCAAGACGATCTAACTCGATTTGTACAAGCCTATCCTATTCCCGATAAAGAAGCCGTAACTGTGGCTAAAGAATTAATTCACTTTTGTCAACATTACGGTGTTCCTAAAAGATTTCATTCCGATCAAGGCACTGAATTCACGAACAACGTTTTAAAACAATTGACAAAATTTCTCGGTTCCAATCATACTTTCAATACTGCATACCATCCTCAAACAAATGGTGCTCTCGAAAGGTTCCATGCTACTTTACGCGATCACATCCGAATGTATCACAGTCGTCGTCTTAAGAACTGGGATAAAATTATACCTTTTGCAATTATGTGTCATAATACCTCAGTTAATAGTTCCACTAATTACACACCTCACGAACTATTATTTGGTTATAAACCACGTCCATTTTATAATATTAAAACTATCCCCGACTACACAGCCTGTGACTATCTAAAAGATCTAAACGAACGGTTAAGAATTGCTCGAGACTCAGCCCTTAAGAACTTGCAAACTATGAAAGAAAAAGCTAAAGATCGATATGATAGTCAGATTAAAAACTTCGCTCAATATCAAATAGGTAGTAAAGTTATGTTAAGGATTCCTAATCCAAATAATTTGGACCCTAAATGGGAAGGGCCTTACCAAGTTATACGCGTTGGTTTCAATCATAATTATATTATTCAGAAAGCCAATCGTAACCAACTAGTGCATGCAAACAGGCTTAGACCATACCATTTGCATGAAACTTTAGTTTAGCAATAGATAGTTACAGTTAAGATATTTTTCTATTTTAGTATAATTCACTTAATCCTAAATTTAAATTCTAGTATTCGATTTTACTCTTACCGGGATTTCAAACCACTATTTATTGCTCATGAATCCTTAAAACGTTTAGCTTCTAGATTCGAACAATTTTATATAAAATATCCCGCTTTTCCTAATGTACTCTCTACTAAATCGTATCTTAAGACTAATCTCGATAAAATAGATAATAGACTTTCTGAATTAAATATTTATTTAGGTAAAAATTCTAGACAGAAAAGAGAACTTATAGATGGGCTTAGTACATTGAAATACCTCATTGGTACTCCAGATGCTAAAGATGCGAAACATTACGACGAATGTATCGATATGCTTGAGAAACGTGAACTCGATCTCACGTCTTTAATGCAGAAACAAATCCAAATAACATCCAGTACCATTAAAAATTTCAATGATATTTAAAATCTCGTATGATGAACAAGTCATAAATGAAAACATTGATCGTTTAAATCAATATCTTAATAGCACCTCTAAAACTATTTTCGATTTAAAAGTTACGGAAGAAATTTCATCCATCTCAATTTTAATATTAGAATCGGTTACCAATCTCGAAAACGAGATTGACGATTGCCTTTCGAGTATTTTATTTGCAAAATCAAACATAATTCATCACTCAATCATTTCTCTTAATAAACTTTACCAACAACTTATTCTATCCAACCACGCTAGATCTAATAAACAATTAGTTAACCCTGTTACTATCGACAATATTAATAAAATCCTAGATTCGTCTCAACTCTCTGCTTATGTTTACTCAAATAGATTAATTTATATATTAGATTTCCCACTCATTAAACCTGAATCCTTCAAACTCTACCATATCTACTCAATTCCTATCCAACATCCCAATTCCTCACTCTATACCACCATCCTACCAGAGCATAAGTATTTGGCCACAAACCCTAGCGGTGAAAACTATGTATCCACGAGCTCTCTGGACAACTGCAAGACATACGCTGAAAGGAGAAGCGTGTGCCGAGATAGCATCGTCTACAACTCTGATACACGACCTGTTTGTGAGCTACAAATTCTACTCAGCGTCTCGAACAACATACCGAACATCTGTACAACTACAACCTTTGCCGCACAAATCAACACATTCCAACGCTTGGAAAACAACAGATGGCTCTACATCCTTAGCAACGCAGCACAGTGCATCCTTCAATGCAACAATCAAGTCTCGCATCACAACATCTACGGTTCAGGAATTATTACTCTTGAAGAAAACTGTAAACTTCACACTGGATACAGTACTCTATCAGCACGCCAAAGTAAAGAAGACAACGTCACATTTCCGATTATAGTTCCTGACATCAGAACGGAAGATTGTTTCGACGAAACTGAAGATCATCACTTTCCAAACCTTCTACCAATCTCAATCAACGAAACACCATTGGACTCACTTAACAACCTCAAACATCAACTCGATAAACATAACGAGGAAATCCAGAAGATAAAAGAAAAGCCTTTCATCCAACGACACCAGAACCAGTTTTCTTGGTTCTACTTCGCATCAGGGACCCTCATGTTATTATTCTTGATGTATAAATTGTTCAGAAGATGTCTACGAGTCCCATATACTTTTGGTCGAAATAATGATGACAACCACTGCATCCAGATCTTCAACAACTGCTTCGGTAGAACATCACGACGACTACATCGATCAACACATCACGTCCAGAACATCCCGATGACCACGTTGAGCCAAACCACAACATCATGTATCTCCGAAGACGACAACGACGACAATTCCTCCACTCCAAAAAGATTCGGCGCTAACGCCCAATCTTTATTCTAGGTGGGGAGGTGTTATATAATATAACATTCTTTCACATGTGCTTATTTCACATATACCTTATTTTACATTATACAATATAACATTCTTTCACATATGCTTATTTCACATATACCTTATTTTACATTATACAATATAACATTCTTTCACATATGCTTATTTCACATATACCTTATTTTACATATGCATCTACATTGTTAATATTGTTTACTTCATTTATGTTTAGCTTTATTTCAGTAACGATCTGTATAATGTATTGTTAATATCTAATGTACCTCATTTAGCTAACGACTATTTACTATTCTCACTGTTCCAAAAGTTGTTATTAAGTTATTAGTCAATAAGTGATAATTTAAGTTATTATTTACTTTTCCCATCTATTTCTTTGTATAAATACGTGTCCTTAATTTTAAGTCAGTTAGTTCTATTCCTACATTCAAATGTAAAACTTGTATCTGATCTTAAATAAAAATAATATTTTATTTTTAAAGTCGTTTTTACCACTATCACATAACAACGGCTTGCACTTGCTACATATTTGTCAACGTCCAAGGATTATCAAAGATGCATCTCGCATGCTAAAGGAATTTTAATCGCTCGAATTAGCACAAGTCAAATTAAATCTTCCTTTTAAGCTTATTACACAGCAACTTTGTTATTAATTCCCTTGATATATATTTTAATTATTTCGAGTGTATTTGCCACATTCTGATTCGAATAGTGTTGTGATTCTCAGCTTATAAAATGAAACAGTAATATTAAAATGAATTAAACTTCTTGTTATTCACTGTATAAATATATATATAATTAATTTTATTTTCCTTTACATTTCTGACTGAGGATAAATGTATTTTGCGTCGTAAATATTAGTCCTCGTATTTGAAAAAAATATTCTCATATTATAACAAAACGTCAATCAGTACTTATAAATCGCCGTGAAGTTTCATGATGTGTCTGTCACTTTAAGGAGTATAGTAGCGACAAATAGACATTTCACTACATGTTAAATTTAAATGGGGTTTCAGTATCCGAAGGCATTTTAAAGTTCAGTTCCAGTAATCATGCAATATACAAGATATGTTTTTATTTCTGTTGCATAATATGATCGTCATTCAAATAAATACCAGGCGAGTGAGCTCATATTTTTATTTAACTTAAGGTTACATATTAATAGCGGGGCTGTATGGATCAGTGGTTGTATCAAACGGTTGGCATCGGTTGCGCACCAGACAACATTAGTGCATGTCACTGAGACGCGATAATAGCACGATTAATCGCCGCTTTACCAACACAGAATAAAAAATAAATACCAAAGGTATGTTCTTAATTATGCGCGATAAGGCATTGGTTTAAGAGATATCAGTAACTTTAATGCTTACTTAAAATCATTCGTCTATGAGCTTATAAGTTACATGTTTTTATGTTATGATATATGCGTTTTGTAGATTTTGAGGGTCTAGTGGCTAAGTGTAAGCCGTAAGGTTTGACCAATAATACATGTTAAGCAGCGCTCGCCGCAGTTGGTCCTTGGATGGGTGACCATTTGTAAACATACCGAGACCCCTCCGTGCCTCGGAAAGCAAGTTAGCCGTTGGTCCCGACTATTATACGTTGATCTTTGACAGCCTTTAAGTCATTACAATTTTGACAACCAGTCTTACTTAGGGATACTGTGTTACCAAGTAAAATCGGTTGTGAAGGTCAGATAGGCAGTCGCTCCATGTAAAATACGGTATTCAGTTGAATCCGGTAAGACTGGAAGCCGACCTAACATAGCTTGGGGAAAAAAGGCTAGGCAGAAGATAATATGCCTTTCCTAGGTAAAGTTATTATTAGGTACAGATGGGTGTGCCTTAAAATACAGAGCCTAGTGTAAGAATGAATGAATTTAACAGTCGCTATTGGATGGCACAAGAATGTAGAACTGTAAAGAATGTTTTTATTGACTCGTTACTCGTAACTTAAAAACTATTTAGGTGCAGTTACCTTCAGTCACTTCATATAACATTCCGGTATTCAGTTAAAACCGATAATTATATGGGAAAAGACTAAGCAGAATTATCCTGTAAGCCTGTGTAGTACATAAAGAAAAAAAAATTTTTTTTTTTAAAGCTGCTCTCGCACTAAAGAATTTAATCCTTGTGTTGCGGGGCTTTCACAAATATTCAAATCACATGCACAAAGAACACCCAGACTTAGAACTAGCATTTGTGGATCGCACTAATACTTGTCCTAAGCAGGGAACGAACCCGCAGCAAGTCGCGCATATTGGTAATTGGCGTGGCGACCTATACCACTACCAACTGGCTATCCGTGCGGCCAAATTATAGAATAAAATATAATATATTTGTTAGTGTGCAGTAGATAGTTTACATATAAAGATAAACAATGTATTATAGGAAATACTGAACTATTTAATCGAGATCTATCATTAAATGAGGAAATGGAAAAACCTCAGGTTAATTTCTAAAAAGGCATGGTAAATAAATACTTTAAAGTTTTATTACTTATAAACTTTACTTCGAATGAAAATAGCGGCTAACTGTCATAGCTAGCTGTAATATATTATTCCGGTGGGATGCAATCATCCGTTGGCAATAATTATAGCTCGTAATTAGTATGCTACGAGTTAATTGTTGACAGCTGACCTAGTTTGTGATTGTCTGAAGGCTTTGTTTGGGTATTCCTAAACTAGTAGATCCTGACAAACTTAGGGACGATTTCACTGGTGCATGTAAACGCAATCAGTTGCTTTCGAAAGTTTGCAGAAGCTAATCACGGTTGTCCCGTTTAACCGAGTTCAATGTTATAATTATAATAAACATAATAAAATTTCATTCCAAAAAATTTAGGAGAATCGAAATTTTAAAACTCGTTCACGATTTACGGGGAACCTATATATTTTTTTGGGGAGAGTATAGTGTAAAATAATAAAAATACATGTAATAATACATGTATTGTTTGGATTTCACCTTCTACACTTACTTTAGTGTTGTCAGGGTGTCTTGCGCACGCGCTGTTGCCGGTAACGTGACATTTACACAGAATATTCGCACGCAGAACAATGGTGATCATGTGCTTGACGTGTTTATGTATACTTATATCCACATAAATAACTTTTAATAAGCCGTTTGGCCTGTGAGTCATATGATTTTGGTTAGAACTAAATTGTTATACATGACTTTATGTCAATATGTAGAGTTTAATTCTACTATAGACATTAGTATCGTCAAAACGAAATATTTTACTAAATTATAGTTATGCATTGGTTTATATAGGTTTATTGAAGAATGAATGTTTATTGTATCTACTGAAACGACTGCTTAAATTTCTGTTTATGTAACTTTTCATTTGGGACTTGGTATTACATATATACAGTATTAAGAACGGCAAAGGATAAAATCTTAGTGCGAGATAACTTTTTAAAACAATGACAATAAAATAATTACGTGACAGTTGTGTATGTACTAAACTCAAATGTAAAAAAGTCTGTTGATTAATTCTTGAGACTCATTACGTGTCAGTAATCTAAGAAATCATTTAAGTGCTTGAGAGGATTTAGGAACGACCTATTGTCTTGTGATCTCACAACTAACAGCTTTTATACAGTTACATAACGCAACTGTTATTTTTAAAAATATCCTTTCTTTGACACGAAGTCATCAAAACAATATTCACATCCCTGATGAAGCTTAATGAACTCGGAATACAATGTGACAATGTAACAGTGTATTCACATGCGCTGGCGAGTGTTGGCTGCCGCCATGCTCTTTCGTTTGAACGCAGGTCGCTGGCTGTAATTAAAATAACTGGTAATGAGTGGCGCATTCTTAGTCGTGGACACGACACAGATGTATTGCCAGTACTCGTACATTCTCCGCCACCTTCGGTGTCACGAATCAAGTACCATAAACACGATACAGGATACTACTACGGGTGGTCTTACACTCTGCTAGATATTTAACGAGATTTATATAAGGAAGTGCATTAAGGATGCACGTACACGACGGACTCGTTCCTAATGAGCTGGTTGTCGCTTTGAACTCGTACCTATTTCAGTCAAAGAACAATGTTGCTTTGTCGTTCTGGGAAAAATAAATCTTCACACGGTTGAGCGTCGCGGTGTTTACTATGAAAACTTGCGGCTCGTGTTTCTTTCGTTACAACACGTATAGGTTTTGCAGTATTGCTATTGTTACATATTTCAGTTGACATTATAGATCGTCTTTACGTTCTCGGTTTACAGTTATAGCAACACGCACAACATGTTATGCTAGCTATCTACTCCTCGTCTATCCACCGAACCCACGCAAGTACCTACCTAACACTATTTTTTGGCACATCGCGAACTATACGCAGACGAATTGGCCAATAAATGTTTACGTTCTGTTCGTTTGTAAGGCCTTGATAGAAAATCAAACGCTAATATTGTACAGTCTAACAAATAGTGAAACTAAAATGTTTATCTAACCACTTCGCTCAACGCGTCGTTAAAAATATATCGTGGCACGCACCAAACTGTAGTGCAAATGTAATGATAGCAATTTATATGGCAAACAAATAGAAACTAGACGGCGATGCGTAGGTTTGGTCGGAAATAGAGTAGCGGCCGCCCAGACGTACCGAACGCCCTCGCCAGCGAAACAAGAAGAGTGCGGCCGCCGCCTACCGTCTGATTAATTATGTCATAACTTGTAATGGCTGCATGAATATCTGCGCTACCTACATTAATCTCAACTAAATATATCTGTATTTATTTCAGACCAGCGTTAATGATGATTATGATCATTAAAGCTGCAGATTGCCATGCGACCGTATCTACGATCTACAAGAAATGCTAGAGGCTGCTGGAACTTGATATACGGTATAGAATATATTATCACCAATAAAGCAAGTGAAACAAACGTTTTTTAATTAATTGGAATGTAGAAAACCATCGTTCATCACAAATCGGAAGGTTAGAAGCGTGCGCAAGTGGATTTGTTTATGAGAAGGTGTACGCGCACTTGTGTGTCGTCGCCGATGTGAAATGTGCAGAATTTTTAAGAAGTTCTTTGACTGCCCGAGAGACAATAGACGTTGAATAACATACGTAGTCAGGTATCCAGTATTATTCTCTACAGAGCTTTACAACTTAATTATCTATACTCACTTAGCATAAGAGTAATTTCTGCAAATGACTTGGAGGCATGTGCAGACACGCACAGGATTCCTTCCCATTTATTAAAAGTGGCCGTGACAACGCGAAAATTACAGTACCTACGCTTGTAGCTTTTTACTATTCTAACGCGTTCGTAGCTTGGATGAAGTTTTTGTCAGTGTACTGACGAAGGCCGATAGGTTTACTCCATTTGATACAACTTGACAAATGTAATTTATTAAACTCCGACATAGAGTACTTCAGACTTAAAACTAAAGGTAATAGGAATAGCGTGAAGATTTTATTTTAATATCAGGTTGAGTTTGTCTTTGACATGCTTAGTATATTTTTCTAAGTATATGTATAACACAAAATAACATTATGGCAGACTACAAAGCATCAGGATAGCGGAATTGACAAAAAAAAAAAAAAAAAAGGAGAGTCAGTTTAAGGAAAATGCCCATAAGTATGTCATAGGACAGATGTGGCATAAAAACCTTAATTATGTTAATAGTTTATTACTTAAATAGATAGATGTTTAGAATGTTAATACATACAAAGTTTTGTTTTACTTAATTCTTCCGCGAAGGCTTAGACCACAGACGTTTATGACTTTAACATTTTAAAATGATCAAACCGAGCAGTCGGCTTCTAGCTGACAGATAATGTCAGATATAATTTTGTATATTATGCATTCGGTGTTCATATTTGCATGCTGACAACACAGCCGCACATAATTCGGCATAACTTCTGCCCGACGTTACAGTAATAGTCTTAATAGCAGACTATAATAAACCAAAATATATTTTCCGCTACGTTGTAAATTAAGACACAGGAACTATAGAAATTTGAGAATTATTATGCCGTAACGCGTTCGAGATTATCCTGTGAAAGCGCGACACTGTTAATGCACGGAGATTTTGTTTACGAGTTGAACATAAACTAAAATTATCTAGGAATAATATACGATCATCTGACAGCGTAAGCACTGAAATTATATCCCATCTGTGATTAAATTACTTAAAGAATCAGAACTCTACTTTAAAAAAAATCATATTTTTTTTTTAAACTTGCTCTACGTTAAATCTAGAAAAGAAAATTGTCCGTGCTTTTAGATACTAAGTAATTTAGCTTGAGAGATTTACTGTTATATATTTCATACTTGACTTATGGCTGATTTTTCCAACGCTAGATAATTTATTCCAAGAAATAATTTTGAATTTAGGACAGTTTTTCTAATACCAAATTTGTCAGAAGTCAAAAAACTGGCATTGGTCAATCAACCCTTAGAAGAGTTACATGCCGGTTCTTCTCCATAGGGATGACATTTTGGAACAGCGCAACTATAGTCAATTAACGTATCAAAAGTACCTGAAATGGTTTACTTTGAACTAAAAACATTTTGATTTAGATAAAAGATAAAGATAAAAGATAAATTTATTTTTAGGTTTTTAAAAATTAACTACCTTCTAACGAAACGAGATTTTTTGAAAACGTGTATAAAGCAAAACTTACTTTACGCTGTGCAAGTAATTTTTCACTTTGCTCGGTATATTTTTCTATGAAACCATATTTCTCCTTTACCCTCTTCAGGTCTGCCTATGATTGCAAATATACCCATATTTTCAATTTAATATTCAAGAATATGAAGCCCAATAAGCTCGGGTTTTTTATTTTATAGGTGAAGTGGTACGGATACTCGGTATTTATACTACCAGTTGTTTACTGCATTAGCATCGATTTATAAACGTTCCCTTGTAAGCACAACTAAACAACTTATTCTCATACATTTATTTACCTTTTATTTTTGCAGAATAATACCCCGTTTCTGAAAGGCCGTTCATTGTTTAATTTAACCTGTTGTCAAATCTACTGATCGCGACTGTGATTGGTTAAACAAAAGACTATCCATCAATCGCAGCGCTTTAATTCAGGATTAACAAGTGATTAACAAAATTTTTAACAAACTTAATTCCTCATTTAATAAAGCTCACTTATAAAAACATTACTAAGTTTTTTTTTTTTTGCGGAAAGGAAGTTTCCCGAAGGAGTTTTAAAAATATCCGATCAAACTCTTTTTCTCCGGAAAATTATAAATATAATACTTGAGAATAATGAAGAATGAAATGAAAACAAAGCTTCGGAAAACATTACAGCATTTCAACAGAGGAGTAGGTCAATAGGCCAGGTTGGTAGAGATTCGGTCCAAAAAATTGAACTTGATTTAAATAAAGTATCTATATGTATATTAAGAGCTATATATGTTGACAATAACGATACAACAAGAAAGAAAAGTGCGAATCGTGCCAAGAATTACATTATTTGTGACAAAAAAAGGGTTAATGTTGACAAGATGTCATTTATTTTTCATACTTGATTAGATTTTTCCTTAGCACTACAAATGTACCATAGCATATGTAATGCATAGAGAGCTTTTCTTCAAACATTGGGCATCGAACGCAACCAACTATCTAACGTCAAAAGCATTTCAAACTCGTGTCAACGCTGAATGAATTCAACACTGCGTTCGATGCTATAATTTAAGTATATTTAGAAAATAACAATATGACAAACTAACGTAGGTAACAGGAGAATATAACCTGCAGACGATGGCGACAAATGCGTGGGTAGGCAGACGTCTGCACCCTACCGCCCAACTACATAGACAAGTCAATAAACTGCTCTCGTTTCAATAGAGTAATTATCTATTCTACAAATAAGATAGTGACACCAAGAAAAAAAAACAAATCCAGCCACTTGTGGGTCAGAGTCGCATACCAATAGATCCATACTATATGATTCGCAGTTTTGTATTTATATAACATTTAAAAAAAGTGAAAATTGCATATTAGATAAAATAATAAAAAATATATATCGGTATGAACAAATTTAAAAATGTATTTTTTTCTATGTAAACAAAACTCACAGTCACAACATTTTTTTACATGGAAAATGTTATATTATTTAATACTATTTGTATGCCTTGCCAGTAAAAAGTAGCACTCTTGTATTATTTTAAGATCTTTTATGTATTTCATACCTGATAACAAAATATAATAAATGATTTGAGTTTTATTTTAATTATTTACGTTATCAATTTTAGTTTCAGTTTAACCGTTTTGTTTTAACTTCAATTTGTATGGTGGCTCTCTTGAAAACACTTTCCTAAAACAAGTAGGTACTCGTCCATTCGAATTTCAACCACTTCTAATAAGACTTAAAGAGGCTCATTTTCAGATTCAAGTAGATAATAAAGCGACCATTTCGTTAGAATCCTTCAATTAGGCTTAAAACAGAATTCATTGACTATATGATTCTCTCTTTAAGAGAAAGTGCTTTTGTCAAGAGAGGTTAAATTGGAATAACAAAGCTGTTAATATAAATTACCAGAAATATGGATACATGAGTACCTTCAGCATAATTTTACTTTATATTTTTTATGCACTTTGACCCTTATGTCTTATTGCTTATGTGCACTTGTGATAGATTTAATTCACTGTAAATAAGCGTAGAGACCAGTGATTTGTGGCTCTCCTTTAATGGACACAGAAAGATCCAGGCTTTGAATTACCAATGCAGTAATTGATTTGACGGGCCTGTTGGTCTAGTGGTTAGTGACCCTGACTGCTAAACCGGACCGGTCGTGGGTTCGATTCCCACCCAGGACGAATCTTTGTGTGATGAGCACGATCATTTGTTCTGTGTCTGGGTGTAATTTATCTATAATATGTATGTATTTAGAAATATATAAGTATGTTTATCAGTTGTCTGGTTGCCATAGCACAGGCTCTGCCTAGTTTGGGATCAGATGACCGTGTGTGACATGTCCCAAGATATTATTAATGATGATTATCGACAAATAATTTTTATTTGTTTTTGATTTATCCATTAAAAACATCTTAAATAGAACTATATATAGGGTTTTATATGAGAAATAAATTGTTGATAATTGCTTCCCTTACGAGAAGATGAAGGATGCATAAACCTAAATATAATGAAAAAAAAAACTCACTCGTTGAATATATTATATTATTACCCTGTGGATTCTGATCAATGGACTTGATAATAATATATAAGTAAAATAGTAGAGCACATGGTGTACCCATGCGCAGGCGCACCTGCTCACGTCACGCACTGCAACGATGGGACCGGCCATTACATGTGCACACGCACTTACTACTTGAGTGAACATGGTATTTTTTAAATTAAAATACTTTACTACTTATATACTTTATTTTATCTGTCTCTGCATTTAGGAAATTGAGACCGTATTACAAAGGTTTAATTAAGTTATCGTCAATTAGGTATCAAATAATGTAACCTGTGTATATAGTGTTTATACTTTCATTTTAATCTATAACTAAAACCATCCAAAAATCAAATATCATA
This sequence comes from Diachrysia chrysitis, assembly GCA_932294365.1. NCBI lineage: Eukaryota > Metazoa > Arthropoda > Insecta > Lepidoptera > Noctuidae > Diachrysia > Diachrysia chrysitis. The sequence continues at coordinate 8,415,874 of OW028653.1, forward strand.
AAAATCGGTCCACCCATACTTGAGTTATAAATGGTATAACTAAACCGACTTTGTGTTATAATAATATAATTTATTTATAATTTAATATATTTATTCGAATAACTATGATTCCGAAAATTTTGCAATATATTTTCTTATATATTTACTAGACTAGACAAGACACAACATAAAAAATCGCTTACGTATATCGAGCATATAATTAATTAATAAAAATGTTAAAACTTATATATATTATTACATATTTATTTCCATTAAAATATTTTGTTACATTCAATTACTCAAAGAATAACAAATGCTAAAGCTATTGAATAAATAAATTATTATTTAAATAAAAATATTATTTTTAAATAACATTAAATTAAATACTCTTACTACAGTACATACTAGTTTGAAATGCATTCAAAGATTTCGTCAGGGTAAAAAATACTCGTTTGATTCTCAGTTGCGCTTAAGTGTGGCGAATCGATCGATGGCCCTTCTCGAGTTCAACGCTGTAGTACTTTACAACCTTTACTGTGGTCATTCCCTATAGTAAACTCACTGATTTTCTAAGATATCTACTATTTAAAAGTTTTGTAAACGATTTGTAATATGTTAGCGATTGGAGTTGTTTGAAATGTAGAGTTATATAGAGACTGTTATTATCATTTAGTTTGTAAATTACCATAGTATTAGGATTTATTTTGGGTATTATATAAGTAGAAGAGTATTTATATTAGATGATCAACATTCATTTGGTCTTAACATTTTGGAAGAGTTGGAAATTTCATTAACAACTAACTTTAAAGTACTTCTATGACCCAAGAGTTTTATACAAATGGAACACACTTCTGCGACAATAACCACTTGTGACATTGGTCGTTAGGGCCCTCCCATTATTGTAAGATAATTCTTTTAAGGCTTATCTCGGTAACGGTTTCTTGAGCACAATGGAAACAACCAGGATTATATCCAAGTGCGCCGCTACTGACAATTGTATTTACAAGCTAAACGATTTTACCCTTTTTTGTACAAACTTCAAATTAACTCAAGTACAAGTACTAATGTATTCAAACATTTTTGCTTTTTACAAGCATTGCTTTCATCATTGTTATGTCGGCATGTTATGGAATGCTTTTATACGAACGAACTTGTAATAAAATGTATTAGGTAGCGCTCAAAACGAGTAGGCACTAAGTGTGGAGATAAAAAGTAGAAAGGTCTCAAAGGTAGGTATCATGAGCTCGAGGCACGGCGTGACGTCAGCGACATAGAATTATAGAACCGGTTCCAGAACCTTTCCACTGGAGATGTGTGTGGGAAATACCTGTTGTAGAGAGTTGATGCAATTACACACTACCCAGAAAATTGTTACCGATGAACACGACCGCCTATTGATAGACTGCCACGAGAGGAAACCGCTGACGCCCTGATTGAATGTTTGCAACTATAAACAGCATCACCGCGGAAGTAAACTTTCATATTATGTTGAAACGGCGAACACTCGTTCAACAACTCTACATAACAGCATCTTTCAAGCTGATTGATAACTTACGAGGCGTTTAACAGTTGCATTGCATCATGGCTTTACGTGGCGGAGCGCGACGGCCGGCGGAGGCGCACGCCGAGGACCCGCGGCCCTGCCGGCAACATTCGGTGGCAACGGCCAACGCTCACACAAGAATCCATTTCGCTCGAGAAGTGTTCGGTTTCAGTCTGGCACGACGAGCGCTCATATTGCATTTAGTATTTATTTATGTATCGGTGGAGCGCAGGTTCTATCGGTGGCGGCGCCGCGGGCGGTGCGGCCCGGCGCGGGGCCGGGGCAGGGGGAGGGCATACTTACTACGTGATTAATCCGCACCCCCCGCGCCGCCGGGCGCTCCGTACTCGCGCCGGGTTTCCTCGTCCCCGCGCCTCACGGCCACTCACTACGCACGGGGCTCCGCGTAGTGCCGCCGTCAGTCGCAGCGCGACCCGCGCCGACGTCGCACTCTATTCCGTTGCTTCGTCGTTACATCGACCCATGATATCATTCATGCTAATCTCCGCCCGTTGATTTTCCTGCCGAGTGACCGCAGTGAAACCGGCGCGCTATATCGCGAGTGCCGAATGTTCGTGGACGTTACGCCCGTGTACTTTTCCATCGGAATCCGAGCGTACGAAACCAGTTCGGAGTGGCGGACGACGGCGCCTTTCCTCGGATGAGATCTCCGACCGGCAAGCGTTGCTGTGACCCACGGCCTGCGATGCTGCGCCCGTGACCGTCTTGCGACAGTGCCACGAAACGTAAGGATCTGTTAGTTGATTTGGCGACTCGCGTGCACGGGCCGCCTTCCTATTTGCATGGCGCATACGAGTGGATTTTATTTTCGTCTGGGGAGCAGTGTGTGCGTGAGGCGCACGCGTGTGTGCGGCGGCGCGGGTGTGTGCGGCGCGCGTGTGTGCGTGTTCCGCGTCCGTCAGACGCTGCTCCCTGCTGGCCGCTTTATTTAGGTTGTTTCCGAGCGTGTCGGCAGCTCGGCTCTAGCCAGCTCGGCCTGGCGCCTGCTGCCTGCTGCTCACTACTCGTACTTTCGTGATGCTTACTTACTATCTGGCTGTGGCGTTCCTTCCTCCGATACCTATTTACCTTCTGTTTTACCTTTATTACCGACTCAAATTAACCTTGAAAACAATTGAATAGTTCAGTATAAAACGTAGGTATATCGGTCGCGAGAACGTTGAAAACATTAGGCACTCTACCTAAATGACACGCGTTAACTTTCAACATGATCATTATATTATCATAAGACACCGGTAGCATTTTAGACGTAACGTGTCTTCGTATCTGGCACGTCGTGGCGTGAAAATAACTAAACCGGTCTTATATTATGTCAATATGTTGGAAACATTATAATTTTAAGCATTCGTTACATGTCAATGATCTTATACGTTGCACGTACAAAATATGTGTACGTACAATATTATTCTGACACGGCGTTTTTACCTGCACCTATAGGTGTGACGAGGCAGTGTTTCTTATTGATTTCCACGTGATATTCCGTCATTAAATGTCAGCTAATTAGCTTATGACTGAGTGAATCTGTTTTATGTCTCTACATGCTCTACTATCTCCACATGACCTCAGAGTGGTGTCTCTCGCGTGATTTAGGTCATTCGGCATTCTAATAGACCTAACTATGTAGCTATAGGCCACTAACTTATTTGCAAGTGTATCTATGCAAAACATTTTAACATTTATCGAATGTGAAGTTACATAATTTTGAATTGAAAAACTTTAGCATTAAATAATTTTAATGTAATTTCTTTATTGGTAATATATTTTAAGTACAATTCACACAATAAGTATAAAATATGTTACTCACATACCATACAGTACATCATACATGTATTTTATTTATGTATGTAAATAGGTAGGTACCTACGCACTTTTAAAAATAATGTCGGATTATGCTACGGAAACACTTGTATATTTATCACTGTACATAAACAAGTTTCCTAGAACTTTAAAGACTTAGAATATTGCAAGATCGCATTAACACCATTTAGACTGTAAAAAAATCTACCGGTCTCAATAATAAACATTTCACAGACGCGATATTTAAACCAAGATAAAATAATGGATGATTAAATAATCCCAAGAATCTCAACGTATTATTTACCTTAGAAAAAGTATTTATTTTCTCATGCGACACTATTGTAATAATTATATTATTTATCAGAAGAGACACACGAGTAGGTATGTAGTACAATAACAGTACAAATTAGTAATTATACATAATTATCGATACAAATAAATGCCTTGTAAATCCTGAGCTTTAATCGCTAAATAATTACAGTGACAATATGATAATTCGTTATCAATTTTCTACAATACAGTATTTTCAATAATAATTAATGAGTTAAAATTAGATCAAGTAGGAAAAGTACGGCTAGTAAGGAGTTAGGTCGAGTGATAACCTTCGACCTCACAAGTGAGTGTACACGCAATACTATGTACTACCGCTTATTAAAATATCTTTGTTGATGATAAACGTCGGACAAACATAATAAAACTAAGCAACTCAATACCTATCTTAATTTATTAAATGGCTTTCAAGGCATACTATATTACATATACAGTAGAACCTCGTTAAGTCGAACCTCGATAAGTCAAAAACCTCCAAATCTCGAAAAAATGTTTTGTTCCCTTCCCTTCAAACACCAAAACCTCCATTACTTGAAATCTTGACCCTCTGTTAGTCGAAATAATCACCGAGTCCCTCCAAGCCATTTTGGTACATATTCTCACTCTATAACTCGAAAAAATAAATTTGACCTCTGTATCTCGAACATAGCAACGTTTTATTTTACAACCTCTACAACTTGATCATTTGGAATTTATTACCTCTATTGTTCGAACAAAAATAAGTTACCGACTTTAAGAACTTGCCGACAATGTGAGTACACTATTGCTTCTTAGAAAACATTTTAGGAGTATACGATAATAAATTTATGAATGACTCACGTAAACACGTGTTTGCTTGCTTGGTGTCAGGTGTTCAATTTTGATTTCCTTTGAAATTTAGCTAAGCAAGTCATTTGTTTTCGACTTAAATACTGTCAGATGTAGTTCGGTTCTACTGCAATACACATCAATTAGTACAACAGTTAACATGAGTGCTGTGAAACGTAAACTAAAAACTTTGAGTCTTGCTGAAAAATTAGAAGTGCTCGAAGCTGTGAAGAGGTGTCAAAAAAAGAAAGATGTTGCTGAACAATTTGGCCTGCCAATGAGTACTCTTTCAACAATAATAAAAAATGAATCAGACATCATGAGAAAAATACAAAACGGTCAAAGTTTGTCCTGCAAAAGACGACGAATTGCAGAATATCCGGGCTTGGAGGAGTGCTTACTTAAATGGTTTGAGCAGTGTCGCAGCCAAAATATCAGTGTTAGTGGACCACTGTTACAAGAAAAAGCCCAAATATTCTCTAAATCATTGGGACTCGTTGATTTCAGAGCCAGTAATGGATGGTTAGAAAAATTCAAAAGAAGACAGGATCTTGTTTTTAAAAAAGTTTGTGGGGAAAGTGCAAGTGTCAACATTGAAACCTGTAACAAATGGAAAAGTGAATTGCAAGATTTGTTACATGGTTACGAACCTGACAATATCTTCAATGCTGACGAAACAGGCCTGTTTTTTAAATGTCTTCCTGATAAGACTCTAACTTTTAAAAATGATAAATGCCATGGTGGGAAGCATAGCAAGGAACGTTTGACTATCCTGCTAGGAGCAAACATGTCAGGCACAGAAAAACTCTCACCATTAGTCATCGGCAAATCTAAAAAACCTCGTTGTTTTTCAAGATGTAAATCACTACCACTGCAATATGAAGCGAATACAAAAGCATGGATGACTTCTGCAATTTTCAAGAACTGGCTCATTAGCATTGATAAGAAAATGGCCAAAGAAAAAAGAAAAATCTTGTTGTTCCTTGATAATTGTACAGCTCATAATGATATTCCACAAATGAAAGCTATTAAAATACATTACCTGCCTGCCAATACCACATCAAAATTACAGCCTATGGACCAAGGTATCATTAAAAACTTCAAGTCATTGTATCGAAAAGAAGTTGTCAGGAACATGTTGGATAATATGGAAGAAAAAAAGAATTCTACTATAGATGTATTGCAAGCCATGAGAATGGCTGATAAAGCTTGGCGAAATGTTACTGTGACTACAATAAAAAACTGTTATGTACACTGTGGTTTTTCATCGTCGTCAACAGTAGTAGCTGAAACCGAAGATATTTCTATTTCACCTCCTGAAGAATGGAACGCAGTGGTATCTGAATCAGGAATATCCTTTGAGGACTTTGTTTCGTGCGATGATGGAATTATGACTGCTGGGACATTATCTGATGACGAAATTATCGATTCAGTAGCTCAAAAAACCGATACTAATGATTTAGATGACATAGAAGACGTGAATAGTACATGCGCTCCATGGGTTTCCATCAAAGAGGCGCGAACCGCATTGAATACCTTACGTAATTTTATAGAGCAGACCAGTAACTCTGAAGAAGAAGAATTTTCTGCTCTTTATAGATTAGACAATGCTATAGATAGAGAACAACCAAATTATCTAAAGCAAAAAAAAATTACTGACTTTTTTTAATGCCATATTTTTTATTTTAAAATGATTTGAAATAATGTTGATTTATAATAAATAAAAATATGTTTGTCACCGCTGCAAGTCGAATTTTTATTTATTTTACCTCTCTAACTCAAAATTTATAAGAATAAACCTCAAACTCTTTATGTCGAATCAAAATCCGCCTAAGTCGAAATCCTCCATAAGTTGAAAACTCTATAACTCGAAATTTTTGGCGTCTCCCTTGATGTTCGACTTATAGAGGTTCGACTGTACTTAATAAACTTCTTACATGACTTTTATGTTAACTATCTGACCCAACAGTCGTCCAACAATCTATACAATTTCAATATAAAAATACCATTTAAATTTTCTATGTTTCCCGCAGACTTTTGCAATTTTTTTTTCATACATACCTTGTTCTGACAATTACAGACACATCATACAACTTAAATCAGCCAAATCAGTGGAGCCGTTCTTAAGTGATGCTCCGTCGTACATATGGCAATAGATAATAATAATAAATCATAAATATATATAATAAATTATATATAAAATAAATATTAAATTTTGTTTTTATAAAAGATAGGTTAATTGAATTTAAGAAACAAACAAACCTAATTTAAAATGTCTTTTGCTATAGATATAAAAAATAAAGCCGGTAAAGCACAATTTAGAACTCTACCCAATAATTAGTAATTTATTTCATGTCTACTCGCTATGCCTATAGCAAATTATTTACATACAATTTATTAAATATAAAAAGTTGGTATTTATTTATTATATAAAATTGTCAATCCTTTTTAGATAAGGAAAGTAATATTATCTATATTCGTGAATATGAGACAGTTTGGCGGTACAAGTATCTAATCAGTAACTGCATCTTCGCACAGGTGAATATTAAATAATTTAAGTAGAAATATCACTAATATAATCCCAAAAAATATCAGCTTTAAGTCCTAAAATTCCAATAAGTAAAACAAATAAATTTTGTAAAAGAGCAGATATTGTAAAATCTACAGATTTCATAGAACGAATAATCTGTAACAATAATGCAAATATTGTTCTGAGAACGCGATAATCTTTATCATCAATACGTCAAAACATGAAATAAACAAAATCTTTGCGAGGGATAAAGACAACAAGAAGAAGCAAAATTAATGACGCAAAACACTGCTTATCTATATCTTCTATATACTTATAATAAATCTGTAGAGAGGTCAATTCTGTACATCAAATATATTTTCAAAATAACTATCAGGGGGTGATTAGTGATCGATACTGATGCCAAAAATGCAATCAGTAAAATTTTTGTCTGTCTGTCTGTCTGTCTGTCTGTCTGTCTGTCTGTATGTTCCTTATAGAAACGAAAACTACTCGACGGATTTTAACGAAACTTGGTACATTTATTCTTCATACTCCTGGGCAGGTTATAGTATACTTTTCATCACGCTACAATCAATAGGAGCAGAGCAGTGAAGGGAAATGTTGGGAAAACGGTATTTTTAAAGCTTCCGTCGCGTATGCAGCCTTAATGGTTAAAGCTACATAGAAATCATGTATGAGAGAAATGTTCTACATAAAATTATTTAAAAAATATCCCACAACAGCATATGTCTATCTTTTATGGTTGACTCACAATAACACGTGTAACTCCCGATAGCTTAGCAGTTCGGAGATTTCTGATTATATTTGTTTACTCTTACGTTTATAATACTCTCACTCATCCCTAATAAAAAAAAGTTTACATTATTACCTATTCAATAAAAAAAGAATCATAGAAATCGGTATAGAAACACCAAACTTATACATGAAATACGATAATAAGCCATCGCGCCGTCGCGCGTGAATACTGAATCTATTTTATATTTCCCTACTAAAATACGAAAGTTAATCTGTCGGTTACATCAAAACCACTGAACAGTGAGGAAGGACATATGCTACTTTTTTACGAAAACGACGGAAACGCGGACGAAGTCGCTGGCAAAAGCTAGTGATAATATAAATGTATGATAAATAAAAAATACTTTAATAAACTACGCTGGTGTAGTGTTGGAAACACGATTTCAGCGCCCTCTATTTCTAAACTACAAAAAATCTAAAGATGTTTATAAACTGTGATTCAATAGCCGATTGAAATAAAGTAAACATAATATTTGTATCAAGATTTTAAAGAAGACATCTAAATCTAATAGAAAAACTTATATTTTAAATTTTAAACCCCTTAAAATTTTTAATACTTCTAAACAACTACCTATTAATATAACCTTTAAGAATAATTATAATAATTGTTAATATGGGCAATTTTTCTACTATACCGTTTGCAGTTGTAGAACTAAAATCTATCTAAATACAAAACAAGACTGTCATACACCTATCTAGAATAAATCTCAATATTATGAACCTGCAAACGTCACCTTTATTCTGGTCACATTATGCTAAATATTTGTATTAAGAAACAAGGAGGCCATAAAGTGTATTACAAAGAATTAAGAAGTATGTAGGGTCGGTCTGGTCCTTTCGCAGGTATAAAAATGAACTCATCTCTCAAAGTTTGTAAATTTACTTGTGTTTGTAAGAAACAAAGTAAGTAATTAATACTTAAGACCGAATATTCATTTCTTTGCGCATTAAATTTCTTGGTAGTAATCAGATTCTGTGGTAGCGATGACTATATTAACCCCCGGTTTCTGAATGGCCAACTCAACTGATCACGACTGTGATTGGTTGCGAAAAGACTAACAACCAATCACAGCGCTTAACATGAGGTTTGACAGGTGATTAACAAATTTTCGTGTTGATCAACCTTTCAGAAACCGGGGGTAAATGTGAGTATTAATTAATTAATGAAATTTAATTATAATGTCGGTAAAAAGCATTTAAAAAATCTAGACCACTAGCTAAACGAATTAAAGAAAGCAATAGACATGAACTTTTCACAGCACTCCTATAGAAAGAATATTGTATGGTTTGAGAATAGCACTCCAGTCAGTATTTACAGTTTTAATTATAATAACATATAAGCGTGGGATTACAGTCAGGATGTTGATAAATAAAATACAAAAGAATTTACACACTTTTATCAGCAAATTTATCTTTTCCGAGCTGAAAAACATAGTTCTAATGCGAAGTTTACACCTCTTCTCACTTTAAACAAAAATTAGCATGAATAATATTATGTGAATGATTTTAATATCGGGCTCAGACGAGTAATCAACTATCAGTGAAATTGGCTTAGATATAAACCTGATATAAATTGCAGATATTAATCATGAGCAAGTTCACGTTCTTTCATTTTGTATGTAATATGAAGCTGGATAAGTATTGACGTGTAGCATGTTATCACCGTCGGCGAATTAACAAACTAACCGTAATTCTACTCCGGTAAGGGTGCATGATACCTATTAAATAAACGAGAACCATTTGTCGGATAACAAGCGGCGGTTGCAAAGAAAACAAAGAGATATCATAGCTTGTGTCACAGATAGTGTTACACACACACACTAGTTCGCATGTGTACGTAGGGCCTGTGCGCGTGCATGTGTGTGTGTTATCAGGCTGCAGCTACCGCGCCCGCCTACGTACCGATATCTGACGCTATCAGCTGTATTAGCCACGATAATACCTCGCATACCTGTATTCGTGTGCATATATGTTTTATTTTTGTACATAGATGTATGTATATAAATAGTTAACAGACATGAATGAACGCTACGTTTCAATTGTACATAAAACATGGTCGGTAAATAATGAGTGGTTCGAACAAATAGTGCTCTAATACCATCTGATTACTTTGTTTAATCGGTTGCTATTCGTGAAATCAGAACTGGAATGTTATCGTTGTATTGAGGAGCGTAGTTAAGAGGTTATACAATGGAAATTTAAATGTTTATTGCTATCAATTCTATTGATAGATTTACACGAATCTTCACAGCAGTATTCAGTTCGTTGCAAGAGTAAATCGCCGTTCACTGTCTGACAACCAGTGAAATATCATTCTTAATATTTGAATCGTCATGTTTAATGTACAATGGTGTTCGTTACAGTAAGTAAGTATTACTATTATGTAAAATTAAATAATAAATATGAATAGAAATAGAGAATATTCAAGAATATGTAGAGTCATAGTTGTTTTTTATCCTAAAGATTTAGTTAGATGACTGATTTATGTTTTAGATGTAGTATCGGTAATTAAAAAAATTGCCTGAATATAAATATTTACTTAATTATTATATAAATTGATTTTCTATAATAAATACTTAAGCGAGCACTCTTCTCTGAATTTAAAACAAAAGATTTATTTATTTATTATAATTTGTTAAAAATTATAGTTCGTCTTTGAGCTAGATTTATTCCCGCTTCCTGAATAAGTCTTCAAAGCAGAGTATTATAATAATATTCTCTGACAACCAACGGCATAATATTCTGTAAGCGGGTTTATCATGAATTGTTAAAATTACCTGTAGGAAATTTGAAATTATAATATATAAAGCTTTCTGGATTCAAAACAAAATATTTGCCTACAAATTAAATAAATATGTTTTATAAAAAGCTAGGTTTGCCCAAAATGTCATAATAAAAATATTAGATATTAATGAAGGCGATAAACTGTCTGTGTGTCAAATTTTAACATAATCCATTGAGTGGTTTTCGCGTAAACAGGTTACAAACATGCGAACAAACAAACTTTCATGTATATAATATTAGTAGGTTAATATTAAAACCATTTATTAGGTAATACGAGGAAGGATACTACATTATATTGGCAAAAAATAACACGAGTATTTTTTTTAAATGTCATGGCATAATTTAGCTGGAAATCCGAATACCATTTATAAATAATTAATGGTTTATTTATATATATGATACCTACCGATGTTTCATGGAATATTTCAGACTAAATTGTATCTACTGACATGCTACTAATTTACAATGTTGGTTTTAGTACTGAACGAAGTTTAAAGAACTTTGTTTTTGTTTTAAATTTTTTGACAATAAGAAAGGAAAAATGAAAACAACAGATTTAAGTTTTAAAAGCCACACCTGCATATTCGCAATACCGATAGTTTTGTGTTAGGTATCTATTTATGTTTAAAGAAACTAACTAAAGTAGTTCTGTGTTCCTTATCACCATCAGCTCTTAAGTAACCCACTGTTGGGATATAATTTTTGGCGATGTTGTCTTGTATCCTTTATTCTGCCACGTATGCCTAGAACTGTGTTCTTGGGACATGTATTTAACACATATACATATTGTTTCTACTAATGGCCGGTTCCTATATATATTCAACAAACGATTCGTTTTGGGTCCGTAAGCAAAACATATCGTTTCTTAAATTTAGGAAAAAGGCATTATATTGTTAAAACGGCAGCAACGTGTCAACCTTAATACCTACTTAACAACTAATACAGTATAAGTTCTCATTAAGTAATTAAACTTATACGAGTATATTATAATGAAGCCTCCGACTCATTTTCCAGTAGAACAATAATTATACTAGAAATATTCCGCATCTATGCAAGACCAAGCACCGCTATATACACATCATACATATAAGTATGATATGCTTTAGCCGCATAATTAGTGTATAACACGCGGCTATACTGTGAACTCACAATACCGATCATGTTAACGGAACGACGTTCTCACGAACGTAAGAAGGCGGTATCTTATTGCAATATATAAACAATCAAAGTGGTTAGCTTCAGTGTTTCGCGTTACGTCTTCTTTGTTATCACATCGACACACGACCCCACACAGACGCGACTACATAAAACTCCTTTCACACCTTTCCTTACGATGACACACATACAGAATAAGTCGCTGTTCAAACACATACAATACACGACCTTTATAAAATCTTTCAAGAATAATATACGCATAAATAAGTTCGGAATTGTAATTACTATTAATGTGTCCAAAATAATATGTATTTTGTACCTAATGAATGATCAATGGACTGATCATGAAAGCAATGAATTGGAATAATGGAACATTTATGTTTTAATATGATAATATATTTCCTTTTTTTGTGTAAATGGGCGAAAGAACATGTACATATTTCATAGAGTTGTCACGAGGCAAATCTGAATGAAGACAGTCGAATATTTGTTTAACAAAAAGCTGAACGACGACTTTTAATCACGAGCTATTTCTGGTTCGACTGAAACAATGAAAATCGTGAAACAATTTGCATTTAAATAATATTCATTACAAACACACATTGTTGCAAGGTAAACAATGATTATATTAAAGGGTGTTGTTTGTCAACACGGCCCTTGCTCAGTTGGATGTTTGTACTGTTACCTTCGTCTCGGCCAATGTATACATCTGTCGCAAACAATGCAGGAATTATTTTACTTTCTTTAAATGACGGACATCAAAGGTGACAGACCTTATGTTAAGTACACATGTATCTTTGTTTATTTACCGTTAATTGTCATGTATTTAACTTGACAATTATCTACGTACAACTGACGTAATTGTACATATATTTTCAAGGCAGAGTTCCGCAGCGATACAAAGCAATTTTAAAAACATTAATTACTAATTACTCTGTGATTATCGAACCGGTATTTGTAAAGATAACTGAGGAGACATAAACATAACTAAATGCGTCAATATATGTTGGTACATTAAGCACGTAAAATTTAATTGTACCTTTTTATGATTTTTGGGGTGAAAATCTAATGACTTCAACCCACACCGAGGGCACGACGTTGGGATATGTAGGACTTGCACCGACGAAAAACAACCCGGTACCGTAAGGTAAGGACCTTTGCCAGAGTCCCGGGTTCGCTAAAGCATGCTCGGCGAGGCTCTGACAGTAACATTTAATTGTACTTAATACAAAACTAGCATCGCCCTTATTGACAACTTTTACCTTCATAAAACCTTCCCTGTGGTACTAAAAAAACATTTATATTTTTTAGTTTTAAAGTATTACTCTTTATATCCAACTTGTGAATTATATCTTATTTACAATAATATTAGTCTTGATATATTTTTCCAATACATTTGCCTAAGTATTGTGCAAATATGGCTGTATATGTATGGTAGTTCGACAAAAGGATTTCAGCCAGAGTAATTCAATATTCCAGTCTATATTTAGATTGCATATTCCATGAAAAATCTGTTTGTTTTGTTCCTGGAACAGCTCTTTGATTCAATCAATATCTGTAATACTGTTTATATTTATACCATTTAATGCCTTAGTTACTGTTGGTGCTTAGCTACAACTTCCCACTTCGAATTACCTTCTGCTTTTAAATGAGGTAGATGTCATTTTATTTAATCTCCTTCAGTTAGTTTAGTAAAAATATTAGACAAGTATTTTATCTCATTTTACGTTACCGAAAACTCACGACGATACATTGAATTTCAAATGTCCCATGACGTCACAATTTCGTGAATTTTATGCGAAAGCATGAAGTCTTTACTTTTTTATTATTTTGAAAAAGAAAAAAATACCTTAAGAAATTAATTTATTAACTAACTGACGTAATAATAAGATTTTAGTTTTTATACCTGACTAAGTATGAGAAGTAAAATTGTCATTGTCAGTGTTGACTAAGTCATTAATACAACATTGGTTAGAACCTATATTATGTTTTTGTTAAATTTGTTTCAAATAAGATGGATTTAATTACTAGTCGGATATATTGACGAGTACCTAGAGTACTAGGTATATGCATAATATAAACTACAACATATGTATTAAGTTGGTTACATTTAATTAAAATCACTGCATAGCTACATGACATGGGGTATTTCCAGAGAAGAATAAACGGAAACAAAAGCGGAATACAAAAGGATAAATGATATTTCGCATTTAATGTAAGCTCATTTACTCTTCTATTCTATAATACTACAGTATTTAATCTTCTATAATACTACAGTACTAGTGTTTCTGTGTATTTTGCTGCCAGCCTCAACCTTTTTTATGTCTTAAAGCCAAAGTAGACTCTTATTTTAAAAATTTCGACAGCCTTCGTGCGGTTTACTTTACAAACAAATATAGATCTTAGTGTCTAAATAACAAAACATCTTTTTGCTTTACAGTGTGTATCAAAGTTCTTTACATCCTGAATCTTCCACGGCAAGCTTGCAAATTTATTCAGAATTTAAATTGTCCATTAGTATTTCGTGTGCACTTTGCGTTACTCTCATAATTTATTCGATACGCACTTGATCGATGCTGTTGAGCCGCCATCTCCCTGACAGTAGTCCGATCTAAAAATACAAGTAACCTCCTTATTCTGAATATTTATTATCCACCTCTGGAAGTTTCGCTGTTATTTAGCGTTGCCAACGGCGATATTTCTAAATACATGTTTGAAAAGGTCTGTTTTGGGTTATTTTATCGAACGGCGCTTGTACCTCGTCCCAGTTTGTATCGAGGCTTAAAATATTTTTGCTGTCAGAATAGAATTTACAAGCATCTATTATATAACAAAAGAATATAACTTTTAAAAACGCTAATTAACTATTTGGGCGATTTGGTTACATGTTAAATATCCATTTTACATGTAACCTAAAACCTTATTGTCTATTGTCTATAAACATTAATCTAATGTATTAAAGTAATAAAAATTTGAATAAAATGATTAGGATTAAGTAACTAGTTACATTCACAGCTCCGTCAGTCTAATCAATGGGTTCGCAGCGCCTGCGCAGCGCCGGTTACGTCACGGCTTTCGACTACACTGTAGTAAGATGTTGCGAAATACGCCACTTATGCAAGAAGTACGCGATACGCAAATACGCCAAGTGAGCGAATGTTGCATGCCCGGTGTTAATATGTTACTGTAATGTGTAATGCATTGCTGTCGTGCTGGCCTAGTGGTTCAATGACCGGATTTGGTTGCAGGTTCGAAACTAAAGCCCGTTAAATTGCGGATTTTAAAAGTTATACATACTTCTAAGGTATACTAAAACAGGGCTGGCTAAAGTATAGGAAAAATAGTAAATAAACCTAGAATAATAATTATTTGAATGTGATCAACTGATCTTTAGCGTAAATGAAGATAGATAGATATGACTCAGACTGATTAATAGAAAAAATGTAGCTCTTTTACGTCAAATTTGTCAAAATTTCACGTATCGGCTTTTTAGTAAACGGACTGCAAAATCGTTCTTTCCTTCGACTGTTTCTTTCTTGGGACATCTACAGTATTATGATACAAAGCTCACACTACGTTATGTAGTTACAAGTACCTTCTCTTTGAATACACACTCATTTGTTTCATGTTGTTATCAATTATTATGATAACACTGCTGAATATTCATTTACAATCATTCATTCCATTTGTTCAGATTAAATCCTACTCTATATCGAAGTTTGGATATAAATAGGAACCTCTTATTGTTAATTTAAAAATTCTATTGCATGTTGAGTAAAATATTTTTTTTTGTTTTGAGTAAAGTTACTAGCAATGTGGGTGGAATTCACATTACTAGCAATCTTGTTAACAACAAAGCTAAATTATAATACTTTTTAATCTCTACAAATATATATTATACTGGGTTACAGAGGAGGATTCTTAAACATCAATTTAGTTTTTTACGTATTTCCAACATAAACTTCAATTTTTTTTACGGGCTGTGTTAAATTCTTTTGCCGTAATATGTTTAAAAATGTAGGTACAATATATTATATCTTGTTTTCAATGGTTGATAAAAAATTTCAATTACAATTTATCAATAAACACTATCATTGAAGGCGATAATATAATTATCTGCTTCGAGTTGATAGTGTTATTTTTGTAATATTGACGTATTTATACTAAGACATTATGATATAACTATATCTGCAATATCTTACCTTTTCATTAATTATGTGTTTAAAAAGCTAATTAATTTATACAGTCTTATGTAAGTTGATATTTTAATAACCCGTGACTAGGTTTTATCCAATCAGAGAGCATATCGTTATGTCCATCTTAAAACAGATGATAACAGTTGTTTTTTTCCGAAGATATAATCTAAAATTTTATTTTCCACTCTAAAATTTTTTAAAGTAACAAGGTTGATAAAAGGTTTTTACACGCAGGGAGACAAGGTACGTATCTATTTAATTTTGTATTTATACTCATTTTCTTTATCATTATGCACTTAATCGTTATCTATGGATCATACGCTAAGAATGTGACAACGATTAGTTAACTATGGTGTTGTAAAAAATCTCATCACAAAATTAAATTATTTTTACTGTTTAAATTGATTTGAACAGCTCTTTCTGCTTAGTAGGAACATTTTTTACAAACGGATCTAGCTAGCTATCTTTTGCTAATGTTGTACAGACTTTTATGTAAAAAGAAATATTTTTAAGCAATTGGTAATTAATAAAAATGTCGACTGTGATTAGCCACTGACAACATTATTTATTTTTTCTATATTTAATTTGAATTTAGACTCCGCTAAGCGGTTGCTAAGTACCACCAAATTTTTTATAAATAAGGCCCTAAGTGTTAAGGTTTATGAAGGTTGAATTAAATGATAAAGCAAGTCCAACCAATCGGTTCGTATTAATGAAATGTTAGTTACTGCGGTGAACAGTTAGGACAAGACACGACACATGCAATCATGTGTATTCATATTATGCAAGGTAAATGAGTTTCTAACGATACGTTACGACAGTAATAGATTCAACTACGACCTTAGAAAGGCTTTTTTGCATAACATTTTGTCTTTATCCGGTTTGACCGTGCTTGAGACGATTGTTAATAAAAACTACGTACTAAAATCCTATATATCATACTATCTGTCCCCCGCGAATTTGTCCGCGTGTTTTAGTTTCAACGGTTTTTTCATTTTTGCAACATTTTTCATTTATGCTCCACTCCTTTTGGACGCAGCGTAATGTTATATAGCTTATAGCTTTCCTCAATAAATGGGCTATCCAACACTGAAATAATTTTTCAAATCGGACCAGTAGTTCCTGAGATTAGCGCGTTCAAACAAACAAACAAACTCTTCAGCTTTATATATAAGTATAGATTGTTTGCAATAATAAATAAAAACATGTTTTGTGGTTTTTACTAAAATGTTTTATTAAAAGTCAGTATATCGTAGTACTCCATTATTGTATGCTATCTATAATTTGGTCACGTTTCTTGATGCATTCTGTCAGCATGTGGTAATTAATTCGTATCTGATATATGTATTTTAATATCATGCTATCTTCTAAAACAATGTTGCATTATTGTAACTCAAAAGAAATACATGTTATTTACAAGTGTCAAACAATGTCAAACTATTGCCTGATTCCTATATTAAAAACGATACGTTTTGCTAACCGTCGGTAGAATTTTCTAAGCAAAACGAAGGAGATACTACCGTCCGTAAGCAAAACTAATCGTTTTTTTAATATAGGAACTGGCTATAAGTGCGTAAGAGTCAGTTACTTAAAACACAATGACGTGTTAATTACGTTAATTTAACTCGTATAAGTAAAACAAATGAAAGTCTTACTTATTTAAAGAAAGAATAATCTTTTATTTATTGACTGTTTATAATTTAAACTCTTTGCTAGAATCAAGTAGTAGGTACCTACTACTTAAGAAAATTGATTCTTCCGCATCTATCATTCAATAATTCGTGAAGTTTATCGTTTATAAATGTGACCACCGTTATCGGGTGTGACTAAAATAATTTTATATAAATACTTAGTTTGGAACATTAACTTGCATTTATTTATCGCCAGTATCAATGATGGATCCGATAACCTTAGTGTAAATTTTCTTTATCAATATTTTATCGATTTTAGAAGTTATAGATATGATTCTCGTGCGTAACATGTGTGGTTGATAGCTAAATTTACACTCTGTTATCTGAATACAGCCTACAGCCGAGCCGGATGTAGAGCAAATTTAAAATGGTATATATTTGAAGCTAATTTTTATATCAGAAAAAACAAACAAATAAGTCACATTAATAAGGATGTTGTCTGGGTATAAAAAATAAAAATCTATTTAGTCCGTAAATGAGATTATAAGAAAAAATAGAGAGGCATTTTTTACTTTTTCAAAATAATAAAAAACTAAGGGAGATAAAGCTAATCAAAGTTCAGGAGTGGGGGGGGGCTAATTACGTCAGAATGTTTTACAATATGTACGACATCGTGGCGTCATGCGACATTTCAAATCTATGTATATTCGTACCTAAGTTTTTAGTTACGTAAAAATAAAGAAAAGCGCATTACAATTTCTTTGTTAAAATCCCTATTGTGTCATATGTAGACTGTAGGTACAGTAAGCAAAATCATGACGCAAATTATTATGATATTTATGTACAAATTGGAACAATGAAGCAAACAAAAACAAATGAATAAATAATTCTACAAGAATTAAACTTACATTAATTATGAAAATAATTGATAATATTGTTTAGGCATATTATTATTAAATTAAAATAGTATTTGTTTCATCTATAGCTTCAATATTAATTAATGACAGGTCATGTTGGTATTAGGTATATTGTGAATTACCCAGTTTGAAGTAAACAAAATGATTGTAATTTAAATTAATATAAAATTCGACTTTAGTTATTATTTTGTATTAAATTGTTAAGAGACTTAATCAGTCTCGACTAGACTAATAAGTCTCTTTACCTTTTAAAAAGTCTTTTGAAAGAAAATTCTTTTTTAAACCAACATTGAAAAGGTTTTTTGTGTTCTTGTGTTATATATACTATTTATTGTATAAACTTTTTTTAAACACTGAAACATTTTAGGAAAGCGATTATCGACTACAATATCTACCAATTTTTGTAAAAGCTTTATAATTGAAATGTGTAGGTATTGTTGAAGATAAATATCATTTTATTTTGTATAACCATGAGTATGCACAAAAAAGTACAGGGTGTTAGAAAAAACAATACAATGTTACGAACGTTCATGTTTTGCCTTCGAGGCGTACAGATATAAAAAGTGCATATTAGGTACATAATGATAGCTATATTAACTGAAATAATTATTTTCCTCTCGGCGTACTGTTGCTCGTTTCCATGAATCACTTTTATAAAGGTATTAATATTATTCATATACGAGGACCCGTCTCAGTTATAATGACGGCTCTACATTTCATGAGAGTTCTACAATCTCGCCTTTGAGATGCGGGACTATTGTGTGTGTATATTTTAACATTTTGCATAAGATACCTAATGAGTTAGAATGAATACTAGATATTAAATCGTATCAGAATCGAATCTTAAAAAATGATTTATAAGGTGTGGGTTTTAAAGAGCGGCCTTAACTTGGGTTCTGTGGATTATATCGTGGGAGGCTCACGGAGTGTATATTGCTGTGGTGTATATGTTGTTGTCTGTGCATGTGAGGCTGTGTTCACGGTTAGTTAGGCGCGCACGGCGGCGGTGGCCGGCGCGGGCTGGCGGCGCGCGATAGCCGCCAGCGGCCTTGCGGCGGCCGCGCCAGCCTCGCACGTGTACGTGTGAGTCGGCGTGACGTCATCCGCACGCACCGCAACACACGTTCAAGTTCAATGCTGCCTATTAATTTTACCGTGCCTTACCACCAACTAGCACTAACAATAATCGTCCACTGTAAGCCAGGCCGCGCAAGGTCGTCTGCCAACATACTATTGTTAAAACCTTGCTCTATAATAAAGCGTTTAGAAAGGTGAAAACTGAACTCGCGGCACGCATGCTTTATGTGTCGTGAATCGTTTGTTTCCGCAGCTTGTTGTCGCTGTGTTGACACAACATATTTACGTTGTCTCGAATCGCAGTATTGCTGATTCTGGGTAACGTTTTGAAAACAGTTTGCGGCATCTTCCTCGCTCCATTGAAGAGGACTCTTCCTCGAAGAACGCGTGCGCGTGTGTCAACAAGCGCATAGCGGCGACCATCGACAGGCGCGTGGCGTGTGCCTCCATTGTGACGTCAGCACACATCCGCGTGCGTCGCTCTCACTTCCAAATATTTATTATTTATGCTTCCAATTGACAACGCACCTTGTTTCTATGTCGACCCCGGCCAATAGGTAGACGGTTCTGTTGATAGTATCATATCAATTTAAAATGTGTTGGCTAATTGCTTCTGTTTGTGCCGCCGGTAAAAAGTAGAATTTCTTGTTAACTGGATCATTCTTCATCCGTGTAACTTGTCAATGTTATCGCTAACTAAATGTTTACTAGTACCTAAGTACCTACAATCGGAAGTAAAGCGTTATTTCTTTTTCGTGAGCAATGTAGTAAGCAATTTATTATACCTAATTGATAGATGTACAAAAATTTATACCTATTCACCTAATTTTTTTGAGGCGATTATGACCAATAACTATTGCACATAGGTACTTGTCCACTTTAAAAAGCTTGTGCCATTACTCCAAAAAATAATTCTAAGAAAATCTGTCAATTCTAAATAAATAACAATTTTGCATTGGCATTGTACCTATTAGAATAACAATTAAATTGGAGAGCAAAGGCACTGGTCGTTTAGCCAGTAGAAATAGATGGTCATATAAAAATCTAAGTTCAATGACAAATATTTTCATTCATTTAAAAATACTCTCAACGTAAAAAAAAAAGTTTCTTAGGCATTTGTACTAAAGATCATTAATAGACATACTCTGAAGATTCGAGACATGTGACATTGACATACTAGCTTTCTATACTTAATAATAAGCAGTCTTAAGTTTTCAAGAACAATATGATAATGAATGAACTAAACTTGTCATTAGGTAAGATAAAATAGATGAATAAAATAATGTTAAGCTAAAATAAATGTATGACTTTGTTTTTGATAGATTATGTCCGTTTATTCCGTGAGTAGTTGTTTTTATTCGGTACATTAGTAGGTAAATAAGTGAGCAAGTGTGTACGTGACCAGCGGTATCAAGCGGCAGAAGTTTATCGATGAAATATTTAATTACAAAATATCTGTAAACAGTCCGTCGAGCGAAAATATAGAGCAATGCGACTGTTCCTTTTACTATTCAGTCACTTTATTCTATTTAAGTTGACTGTGTAGTACTTTATCCAGAAAACAAAAGAAAAAGAAAAAATCTAATCCATCTTCATCCAGGCAGACTGACAGACTCTCCTAAAGAACGAATAGTTACAAAAAACGTCACAGCTGTGGACTGTGACATAATCTGTAATACAAGTAAAAACAAAAAAGCTAATAATAAAAACCTAGCCTCCACAAACAGAGCAGAGTTCAAAGTTCGTAACACTGCAATAGCTTAAACATCGATATAAGAACGAAGACGAGAAAAACAAATGAATAAAAAAATATTTACCGTCGGCAAAGAACCGTAGTCACATGATCAGTTAACAAGGTCCAGTTGATAATATTCACTTGGTAACCAGCTGTTACAGGAGTTATCTTATCTGACCCGATGCTGGTTACGAAAACAACCAACCGATATTAAGCGATGGCCGAATTCTGTCGAATTAACCCGGGAAGTGCACAAACATAGTCCCGATAACAAATATATATTGGATATCACGCATTGTTTGTTATTCAATTAACTATATATAAATACCTAATATAAAAGTAAGACGATTCGAGATAGCGATACATCGAATGTGGAATTATTTCCATCATTACAAAAATTTCAGAATCGACTCTATAGCGCTACGAAAATCGAAATGATGTAGATTTTTATATAACACCGCATTATGTGTTTATGAATAGGTCTTCATCATGTGAACACGTGCATCTGCGAGATCTATTTTAATAAAAACTGAATTTATAAACATTGATAACACTATTTGTTTTCAGTATACAGATAAATTGGCAACGGGTAAATGTTGTATGAAAACAAAATGAACCGTTACATCACTATTACACTTTGTATGTAACTTTTGTTTAAAAATAAACTTATTTTCAAATGCGGAATCAATCTGTAACTTTCACTTGATCTTGAGTTGTCTTTGGACTGAATAACATTGAGTTTTTTTTTATTACGTTACTATGTTGATTTCGGCCTGTACTTTGCCCGATATCATAATAATTGCAAATTAAACTGCTATCTCGAATTAATAATTTTGAAAACCTAAAAGTACAGCAAGATTTTCTATCAGAAATAAACAAAACGAGTTTTTTTTTACATGAATTTTTAAGTTCTGAGCGTCCTACATTTCGCTTAGTATAAAATAAAAATGTTCTAACAAATCTACATAATTTATATCTAGGTTATGTGAAGCCCCTGGGTTGAGAGATTGTTCAATATTAGGCTAATAATAGGCAATAAAGATATCTAAGAATAATAGAATATCGCAAAAAACTATGTTTTTTTTGTCGAAGTCAGTATAGATAACCTACCCCGAATATAGATTTATAAACCTAAACATCTTTGTTTTGGCGACTATTTAACTTATGTATGTAAAGTCGTAATTTTGCCAATTCTCAACATCTAGAGAGTCTAGGTTTTACTTTTCGTTAATTTCAAGAATCATTACGGGGTCAACCTCATTCAACATTTCAGTTACTGACTTGTTATATTCAACATTTTGCAAATTCAATCAAGCCACAATATTATTCATAATAGGTATCACAGAAATACATTATTACATTATGCTCGGTATGATGATTATTCATTATATAACAATGCCCGGTTCCTGTAGGCATACAAAAATATAACTCTGGGTATTTTGCAATGTTGAACTGTTGTGTCTATAAAAGTTAAATACAAATAGTACATAAATTACGAGCCTAAGCTACGCTGTAGCAACTAAATACTCTATTAGGTAGGTATACGCTAACAGATCCGCAATTGGTATTCTCAGAATAAACACTCGGAACAAGACACTCGCAAGTTCCGTTCGTTCATGCAATTGGCAACCATCGTATTGGTATACCAAGACTTTTATGGCGACAAGGCCATTGTAATTGAATTTGGCATTTGATAATCACGACGGTCCCTATCGTCGGGTGTCGGGCGATCAATGGCTGTGGCGCGGCTGCAGTCACCGCTGTTTAGCATACAATCGATGGTAATTCCTTCTGGCAGGTTAGTCACGCGGCAACTAAGATCTGCTCTTTATATTCAAGGGACGACAGCGTTAGCCTACGCGTGTAACAATCACGAATGGAATCTAAATAGAGAAGCAATAACTGTATACACGAGGCCAGCACCGATATGTTTGCAAATACTTATAGGTGTTGCAAAATAGGACACGCGAACGGTTTAAAAGTCGAGACATTCATCAAATTACTTTCTACTAAGTTTAAACCGAGCACGATAGCAAGACTTGTTTGTTTCGTGTCTTAATATTTTTGATTAATCATATTGAGTACAAAATAAAGATTTTAATTAACAACAACTGTCGGTGTTATACCTACGAGTATGACCTTTTGAGAATTAACAATAATAGGTATTATCGCGACACGTTTGAATGCACAACTAATTTATCTAAAGAATTTGTAGAGGCAGACGTACACAGTAATTGTTTATTTATGTGTAAGGAATGAACGAAGGTGTGTTCGTATCGGTCCGCGCCGCGCCGCTGCCGCGTGGTTGGCAAGCTCGCGGGCCAAGGGAAAGCACTTGGCACTTTGGCAAAAACACCGTGTATTGAGCATTGACGCGACGGTTTGATTGATCGTCCACTATTCTTGGATAAGTGCGCTTATTATCCGTAACTCTTTGGCAAGCAGTCACGATACTTTTAACAAAATACATTGTTTGTGAAAGATTGCGGCGGTATTCTAGTTTTAGATTTTACATTAAATATTACTTATTAATGAATATAAAACCACATTTATATCAGAACATGAAAGAAAACACTTATTACTTTGCAAGGGAATTACCGAACTCTTTTAAATGCAATTGTCAATAAATTATAATAAGTGAAGTGATGACACACTGTTGATAATTGATAAGGAAATAACACACACACAATCATAACCTTAACGTTTTTAAACTGTAAAGGCTAAAATGGAACCAGATAAATATAATTCAGGTTTGTAGACAGCAAAAAAGAACCAAGTTGAACTTACGGTAAACAACATTAAAGATCTTGTAAATTGAATACTTACAAACAAACATTGTAGGTAGCTTTATCAATATCATGAAAAATTAGAATTAGGTACGTAGATTACAATATAATAATGAAAGTTATCTCTTCAGGGAATTTGTTTACGTAATTTAACAATAGCTAACGTCGAAAACAAGGATAATGGTATTTATTTATAGTATTCCCGTGTAAAAGATAATAATAATAATCTCATTTTGATATTAAATTACAACGTGGGCGGTTTACCTTTGCTAATACATTAATATTTTACTTGCTAATTGGAAACAAAAAATACGCAATGATTCCTTAGAATATCCTATCATACCTATTAGTTACGTTCATTTTATACCTTATCAATATTTCGATAACAACAAATAAAATTCAATATTACTACCTATAACTAAATTGATTTCGGTCATTCAATATGATAATAGCCAACATAATTAATGGGAGTTCTGATAAATTAATAGCGAATGATAACAATATCTATTCTTAATTAGTATAGGTATGCAAAAATGAATAATATACGATAATTAAACAATTAACATACTTAAGTAGTCATCGTAATATTAAGTGAATTAATATGAATAATTATACACACGCTAACGCACGCTTTAACAAAATAATTGATTACCCAGAAATGTAAAAAAAACGACTTCAATAAAAAAAAACAAACCTACTAAATATTTCTTTATGAATGTTGTATTTGGACTACATCTGAACATCTGATGTATAACAAAAAATATAATATTTTTAAATCGATCCACGATTGCCAAAAATGTCATTAACAAACCTCCCAATAACATTATACCGTCGAATGGAGAAGATTCTCACTTCTCCTTTTAAACTCGGTTAAAAACACGCTGCAGTTGAGGTAGATAAGCATAATAAGTTTCACAGAGAAACCCCGATTACTCCAACAAACTCAACTTTAAGATGTTCTTAAATGTCTATCTATCGACCCAACTTAACACGAAAGAGACAGTATGAGATTTAATAGAGACTTAAAATTGAGTTGCGTTTGAGTTTTCAGCGGTTTATCACCTTTACACGTGCCGTTATGTTTACTTATCATGTAAGTAAGTGGTGCGGCGCAGCGCTATAGTACAAACATCACCGCGCCCGAGGAAACGGGAACCTCGGTTACGTCACTCACATCCCGATGATTGATTACCCCTGATTTTAACGCCGAACAACTCTTGAAATAAATCAACTTTATTTTAATCCGACCGCATTTCGTGGCCTTCACATTGTCCTGTTGTCCTCTAACAAGTCTTTTACAAATTGATTTGCAGACCACGGTTCAGAATCACACAAATATGGACGACCTTTACGATTTTATTGCTTCAAATCGTTGAATGCCAGATAAGATAGTATTTATACATTATATACGTGACTGTAGATGTTATATAATTAGATAATAATACATTTCACTATTTACGACAGCAAATAATCAAATAATTTATCATCCATAACCAAGTTAAATCAATTTCTTAATTATTGTGTACCGTGAACAGGGTGGAGAAACATTGTCACAATAAATCGATATCACGCTTTTGTAAATTGTTCATTACTCAAATATTTAACTAGACAGTAAGACTCGGACAGATGAAATATTTTAATTCTTGTCTCTGTTTCGGAAATTTTCATTCAATTTATCAAGATTATTCAGCGGACAGTATGAAAATAGCTTACCTGTATTCATTTGAAAACCCATCAAGCAGACAGAAAAATGTTTATTTTTTTCCGTTTTACACGTCAATGTCCGCGGCTAAAGTGCTTTTACAAGTATTTTTACTTGTGTCGTAACATGTTAATGCTATTTTAAGTAGTCGGGTCAAGCCGTGTTACAAAGATTTTCATGGTTCATTATAATTTCAACTTTAGGATCAATGAAATTTTTTTGGCAGACGTACTTTGATTGCGAGTACCTATCAGTTAACGCGCCGGTGCCTGTATCCTCTTCCAAACATAGTCTCTATATAAGAATAGTTACCTCAGCCAACGTATATATTTCTAACTATGTACTTATAAAATTATTACTTCCACATCACAAGCTAGCGTTAACACCAGCTGTTTCTGCAAGTCATGTACCTAACTGATTCAAAAATATTCGACCGGCCCAAATTATTTAATTTCTAAATAGCTACAAAATGCAGCAGTGGCAACTCCGCTAAAAGATTTCATATACAGCGGCATAGGAAATAGAAATTTAAATAGAAGTGACCTAGATTTGAAAAGGCTATTTGGCTTTCGTGGATCCATCCAATGCAGCCTAAAATAAAGTCCATTTAGCGACGAGCTCGTGTAGGCGGACGCTGTCACGCCTGAAACTCGTCACAGATCCACACATTTTAAACTAATGTTTTGTTTACTCCTAAATTCCACGAATAAAGATTTTAGAGACAGCTACTTTTTTTCTCTAGATAGGAATGTTAATTTTTAACATCTACCTACCCTACTACTGCAATGCAATGAAATACCAATTACTGTTAAAATGCCTAAAGCCTATAGACATAATTTGCTATAAAATATATATATAATGTACCTATAACATTTCATGATTGTATCAAACCATAATAAGAGAGCAAAAGTTATATAAAATGGAATATGATCCTTTATAATGATGTAACAGTTAAAGGTCAGAGAGTTTGATCTAATAAAAAGCAAATTAAACATTTGCTTTACATTTAAACCTTGACTTTAAGGTTTTGTTTGAGGTAAGTTAATTTGTACTCCTTTAAAATGGCCAGGGGCTTTTTACCATGAGATCATAATTAGTAGGATTGGTAATTATAATAATAAATACTTTATTAGCTGAAAATTTGATACATAAGGTGTTACAAAGTAAAATTTGATCACAGCATATTTCACCTATTCAAGGTGTGCGAATTTACAATAAAGTTATTCTAGTTAATATGTTTAATTTTATTATTACTTATAAATAAAATTTAGTACTTAAATTAAATTTATAATTTATTATGTATTGCAAAATTGACATTTACGTTTTCATTGCTTGTTTTAAACAGTTTGTAAATAAAATGTCGGGGATCTTTGTAATTTTGTTATTTTGTAATAGTACAAGAAGACTGTCAAGGCAAGTAAAACCGTTTTGTATAAAATACTAGTATTCCGGCTGACGTAGAAGAGTGGGCGACCTAGCCAACCAATTATACGCCAAGCCATACTTTACGATTCAGTGTGATACCCACAATATAACTTACAAACTCATTTAATTATAGCCAACGCAAACATTTATTTCCAACACGTTTAAAAATACTGTAAAATGTCGAGTGAACTCACACTCGTTCAATGGAACAAGTGTGTATTGACCACGTCATTATTTAAATAAGAATTTACACATCACATGATACGTTCAAATATTGGCCCACATTTTTACCTGAACAAGTAAGCATTATTGATTACAGTGTGTTCGCATCACATAATTAATGTAATCGATTGACGCGGCGTGAATAATAAAACAATTAAACTAGATTTATAAGAACATTGTGTTACATACTCTGAGAACTACCTAATTTTATTAAAAAAAAAGTTTACATGAAATGTGAGTGGAATTCACATTACTAGCAATCTTGTTAACCCCTCCAACTACGCTAAATATGCTTGTCGGAAGTGGGTTCACGTCAATAGTGCAATAGGTGGAGTTCGAACCTGCGAACTCTAGATCACAAGGCCGTCAACCTATCCATTAGGCTATTGCCGCTTCAAATTGATCCTAATGATGTAGCAATGTTTTACGCCAAATAGATATTTATTTGAATTTAAAATCAGCCGCGTTAAATCGTTTGCCCCAAATAGTGTTTCAGTTAACATCAAAAACCTACACAAATTAGGGATTAAAGTATTTATTCTTAGACTTTCTGAGTATTTATTCTAGAACAAAATATGATTGACTAGGCAACAATATGACATTACGCACTTGTATCAGTCTCGAGTAGGCATTGTACTAGATAAATTAAACCGCCTTAAGAAATACGCGAAAACAAATTAATCAATGCTCATTTTTTCATACAATTCGCTTGGTATATTAATGGCGCCTGTGCACACAGGTGGGGTACACATTAACACAACATCGCCGGCGTGTTGCCGCGTGGGCGACGGTGGCCGCAACTTAACAATAATGGACATCTACAGGGTTGTCACAACTTTTATTACTTATCTAAACTTGTGCCCAAACTTTCGTCTCTAAGGCATTCGTTGAGGAAAATGTGGAATTAAATCGACGTCATATTGTTTTCTATTGCTGATTCAAACACGGCTATTAGGTATATTACGCTGGCATAAACTAAAACAGATTCAATGCTGATATTATATTTTACGTTCACCGCATAATACACGTTATTTACGTTTTTACACACGATTTATTTGACAACCCTGACGTGTATGTAAATAGAAGTCAGTGTAACGTCGCGAGTCGCGAGTGTAGGCGGGGTTGTTTGCCTCGGCTCTCCTATTGCGTGATACACTCAATAAAACTGTTGTTGGACTTCAAATTGGTCGTTTAAACGAATACGCCGCCTCCTTGTAACTTCGACGCGAACTGTGGCCATCAGAACAGCCAATTACGCGGGATAATTTAGTTTTCCACCTTATTCAAACTATTTTTAAACTGGTCTAAGAAGACAAGTATAAAAATAGGCTTTAAAACAATGCTTAACCTTCTCTTAAGCTATGTTGGGGTCGGTTTCTAGTCTTACCGGCTTTAGCTGAATACTGTATTTTACAAAGAGTGACTGCCTATCTTATCCCCGCAAGTCGCAACCCATTTTACTGTGTAATACAGTGTCCCTACTGCTATAATTAGACTGGTTGTCAGAATTGTAATGTCTTAACGGTTGTCAACGTATGCAGTCAGGACCAAAGGACGCACGAACGGTATGTTGACGAATGGTCTCCCATCCACGGACCAACCGTGGAGAGCGCAGCTTTACCTATATTATCGGTAAAACCGTACGGCTTACACTTAGCTACTTTTTAAACTAGTGTTTGAACTATAATTGTTACTTCTTACAATTGCGATTTTATAGGCTCTGCAATTATAAATGGACTCATCACACATTTTAAAGTTAAAGTATAAATAAATGTAGGTAACTGAAGTCGCTTTTAACCGATTCTTTGCTTAATAAATTATTAATACGTTGACCTGCTAAAGTCTTTGCTCGAATTTGTTAACAGCACACACATACTCGAGCGAAACTGCAAACGAAACTCGAAATAATTGTCCTTATAGACCGGGGCCGGTTTCTCGATACGAATCAAAATGCAAGTTAATATTATAATTAGCAATACTGCAATGCAATTAACACGTCAGTTGCCTTTTTACCGCAAACAAGTAAGCTAAGTAATATTGTGGAAACTCAGGTTTACGTAACTGGCGTCGCGTGACTAGCCCCCGGTTCATTCAGCCTCGCAACAGAGCCCAACATCACGTACACATTTATAAATTGTCCGTCTTTATTGCAGCATTACTTATTATTTAATATTAAACTCTTAAACTTGTACGAAAGTCCGCAAAACATAATGTAGGTAGGTAACTTGTTATTCGCTACTTTTGGTTTCAGTCGAAGTCAGTAGGTAATAATTATTTATGAAGACGGATGTTAGTGATGTATCTTTTTCCAATTAGTTTCAAGTATCCCAAGAGATTACGGATTAGGAATAAATGGTATTACCACCACAAATATTGTTATATAAATTATTATTTCAAAGCCATGAGAAGAAAACACAAACAAAAGTTAAAATGTAAACATTAGAGATTGCCGTCCCTAAATAGCATTATTAAACCATTAAATTTCGTACACTTAAATCGAATGTCTGAACAACTTATAGATCATAGTTTCCGAAATAAAATAACAGTTTTTGTCGATGATATAACCTCTTTATGTTATGGATAACGTAGACACGGTTTTATGCGTGAAATGTTGGAAAATCCTATGAAATTAAAGTTAAAACTCGACTAGCAACCCGTCTGCCTTAATTTAGGTATGTTTAATTTACAATAGCTACATTGACGTCAATCACGTTTGTAGCATGTTTAGCTAAACTAATGGATGCTAATGCTGTATATAATTCTTAATGTATTGCGAAAAGTGACTGACGAATTGTGATAAAGATGATACACCACACGAGTAAAAGTACGGTTTAGTCAAATGTACAATCCTTTTGTTTCCATTGAAGTTACTATTGAATAGATAATGAATTTAGGTACTATCCGTACCTACTTAAGAATGTTACACAAAATCACTCCTCTTTTTTATCAAATATTTTAATGAAGATAATAAAAAAAATATTGGAAGTATAGTCTAATTATAACTAAATTTCAATAGCCTGGTAATATTAGGTAAGTTGAGTACCAATTCCACAGATTAGCGAAGGAGTCTGTCTTACCGAATCTACAGGATCACGACAGTTTCACATTTATTAACAAAACAGAGCCATTGGAATCAGCTACCTATCACAGATTTACAACTTTTCATTAAATAGTCCAAGTACACATACATTCTTTACGGAGTCAGTACAGATAAAGGGAATAATAAATTACTGTCGCGATACATAGTCTGTTTGGATGCGCTGGTGCACAAGGTAACAGGCAGGGACATTGACTAAAAATATCCTTAAAGCCGTGACCGCAAACGGGCTCAATCAGCCTTGCGGGATACCAAGGCGATTGAGCCACCGAGATTGGACGGTACTTACATCGAATCTAGATCGACATAAAGGCCTCTCTTTAGACCTTCGCCTATTTAGACACTTCAATGAATCTAGCCACTTCTCTCTCTCTCTTTTATAGATGTTCAAATCGATTTGATGAACACAATTCGATATTCGCTCGCAACAATCGATATAATTAACTGTTTATTCTTGAGTTCACACTACGCCAAGTTATGCTTATCGTACATATGTACGTAATTACCGATTACATGTAACGTTTGCATGTTGACTGCCTAGTTTCATTAGGGTTGGGTACTTTTCTATTCAAGGGTAATAGGGTTACCGCATAGATGAAGCTCAGCCAAATTTTTATATTCCTCTGTAAAAAACTTTAAGTACTTTTTATTATAGGTACCGAAATGAGTAATAAAACCAACCTTCGGAAAATACCAAAGTCTAATAATAAGATTATATAGAATTCTTATTATATTTGAACTTTGAGGCTTTAAAACGAAAGCTTATCGGAATCGCTTCAAGTAAATACGTACGTGATTTCATCCCTCTTATAATTTGGCGATACCTTAATAATAGGTATAAGTAGGTATGGTACCAATGTAGGACCCACATTAAATATGTATTCTGAAGCCAATCTTATCTGTATCGAATCACATCAAAACCCAAAATTATCGGGCCTATCGATTCCAAGAAGGGTTATTTATGAATATCGACGATTATTTAGGGCATCCAACATTACGCAAACAAGATGCGTGTCTGGCAACCCTAGATATTGTCGTAACGTCTGCGACAGCTGGGTGCGACAGGTGGGGATCATATTATAGCATTCCCGATTGGACGCTTCTGAACAATTGATTTAATGAGTAGGTAATGAAAATATAAATGTTTGCAGCATATAAGATTTGACTGCTAAGTTAATAATAACGATTACTATGTTTATGTTTACCTATACTATGCTAGAATAGCCAGTTAGTTTAATATTTCTATAAGTTTAGTAGGTACATGAGATACAATGTTATTATTTACATGTTATTACCAAGTTATAGTTCAATTATTCATCAGTTTATTATTTGAAACAACCCAGACCATCTATCTAAAGTTCTGAACCTCAAACCAAAACTGTTTATTTTTCTAAACATCACCGGTTCAGTTTCAGGATTTCATAAAGTTTTAATAAAACTAACTTAGTGTAAACAGATGTTTGATAAACAACCCAGTGAGTAGAATCAAGCGTAAAGTCAAAATAATCCGGGAATCCGAACATTTGTAAGTTTAAGCGGGGCGGTGTGCGTGTGGGGTGGGAAGTGGGGGGTTGTGGGGAAGTGGGGTGGTTGTGATGGCGGCCGCTGTAAGACGCGGCGTGAATGGCGGCGGCAAGGTCAGGGGCGTCGGAAGTGGGTTACGGGCGGCGCCCTATCGACCGCCGCCCGCCACCAGCCGCCCGCCACGCCGCCTAATAACACCATACTGTTATTATCCTACTACTTTATAAATACTCGTAACTTTTTCGCGTATTGCGTTGTTTGTAAATTTTCATTTATCTCGATTTACGGATTTAACACTGATACATATTGATGCCACGTTGGTAATTCACATAAATATCAGTATCTATATCTAATGATACAACAGAATTATAAATCTGGATACAAATATACATAATATCAATCGTAACAGATCAATGACATCATAATTATTGTGAGTGTTAGAGTCCACAGGCTAATGCGCTCTATTTGTCGCTATTTGAACAAAAAAGTAAATAAGTGGTTGTCAAATGTTTTAACAAATAATAATTAGCTAAGCGTTACGGCGGCCATGTTGAAGGCATGATGTAAGCGCTTCCGCCGAGAATCGTTCGCGAATTTGGCTCGCCATTCATACGAAGTTTTTTAGTACGCGGCCGGCGAACCCGCGGCCTTGCTGCCTGCGCCTACGTCCAAGCGATCAAAACCGACAGACAGCGCGCCACAAAATCAAAATTAGAACAGTTTATTTAAAATAACATATTTTCATTATATTCCAATGATCAAACGGTAGGTATTTTCGTATTTCGGCCTCTGAAACTATAAGGTCACGCAGACTGACAAGAAACAGTTTGTCAAATATCCTCATTCACTCGGCCGTTGAAATAAACGGCAAGAAACATGAACGAGTTCTTTTTTAATGTTTAAATGAGTTCAATGATTACTTAACGTGATTTAAACTGTATTTTCAGCATCGAACAACATCGTGATAAAATATGTTATTAAATTGCCTATCATTGTTGTTGAAACCTTTACCATAGCTGTGTTATTTTTGGTTAAAAATAAGTTTTAAAATAGTTGACTGTCAGCAATGTAGCGTTCGTTGCGCATCGTTCCAACGCTTAACCGTGGCTAAGAGCTAACTAATTGACTTGAATTTTTAAAGCCTTAGTCACGTCTCTTCATCTCTCATTGTTTTTGTGAGTCACAGTGGCAATACGATCCCGTTTCCTCGTTCACGAAATTTAACTTCACACGTAAGTTTTTTTATAATGTGTAAAGTAAAAACTTCACGCTTTTAAGTATTACGAAACAATATTAACTATGTGTGTAATTTTGCACACATTACATGCGTTATGTGGTGACTGAATGTATAGAGAATGCGATATGAAGCGAAGGCTTAATGTATTCATACTCTATATTGTTTCTCGATTTTCCATGAAACTAGATAAGGAAAATAAGTTGGCTTTGTACGTTAACTACTTCATCTGATGATTTCTCAAGTTGTCATTGTTATAAAATGAGCAAAAATCTCTCTAAAATAGAATGACTAAGTATTTTTCGGAGTGCCTAAAACCGTTTCACTCGACAAGGCCACGATAGGTTCGTGACGAAGCTTAGAAAGCCTACTTGTGTAATATTTCGATACCTATTGAGTTTCACCATCTTTAGATGGCTTTTATCAATATTGAGTAAATTTCTGAGAATACAAAACAGTAGGAAATTAACATTAACAGAATCTGTCAAGAACACTTAAGATATAAATTATTCTACTCGTTTTCTGCGTCACATTAAGCTTCTGTGTATAAGATAGATCTGCAACATTTAGAGTCGAATTAGGTATCATGTAAAAAGTTTTTGTAACAATAATGGTCCAACATTTTTTGATTTTTAAGCGTGCGTGACAGTACTTAAGTACTTAGTATGCCGTTAATAAGTTTTTGTGAAGTAAACATATGTATAGAGCAGCCATCCCCTACAGTGAGAGAGGTATGTTAACTTGAAAAGAGCTTATTGTTTGCGCAGGTGCGTCGGCGCATTCTTTGTTCTTTAAATTATCGCCTGCAGCTCTAACACGCAAAGGAATGTTGACGAACCCCTCAAGTTATATGCATTTCCTTCCGAGTAATTATTCATCTACATCTTTATTTTATAAACAATTTCTTGATTTTTAATACTCTGCCTTCAATCATGGATTAAAGAAAAACGCTAACATTAAGATGGGTGGCATAGCTTTAAAAAGATTTTGTCTTTTTAATTACTATCTATATAAATATTCTTTTGTTACAATGTTCATCTATTTAAAGATTAACGGTACTTACTTCGGCAGATAACACTTGTAGCGTATATTTAACATTACGAAACTAATAGGCGTAGTGTACAAATTTCAAACACAGTAGAAAAATATTTACCCTCGTGTGTACACGTGCTTTATGTAATGGTGATAAGTATCCAAACAATTGAGAAACTGTTGTATCGGTATTGAGATAACCTTGTGTTTATGTACGTCTGCTTAAAATTAGAAGTTATTTATCTTCAATATTGTTGCCTCGCTTTACTGCCTAACTGGTTATATCAGTTATGCCTATTAGTTTACGATGTCTTTGGTTTATTCCATGACAACAAGGTACGAGCCAAGAACATTACATTACATTAAATTTGTGTAGGGGTGGGCGGTGAAATCTTTCCTAAATAGGTAGGTACTTACATGAATTTATTACCTACTTAAAAAAAAGTTCTAGAAACTAATCGATTCAATATCTGGAAACAAATGTAGGCTTAGTTTAGACTTGGTAGTGGTATTTTCATGAAAAAATCATCATGTTTAGTAAAAATTTCAGGTTAGAAAGGAGAGAGTATGTACAGTACATATAAATGAATGTAACGTAACTCAGCTAGGGAGCAACAACTTACATATTATCATTAGCAACGTTTATATTACGCCAGTCCAGTTGGAGCAGCTTGGATAGCGCGTAGTGGAAACGATAAAGCAACAAAGATCGTTTTATGTGATGGTAGACCGTACCCTAAAAATAGAACAAAAGCCGTGTTTATACGACAGACTACTACACGTCATGTGGCGTGCACACTGAATTACTAAGTTTTATGTTCGTGAATAAAATCTATTTATAATGTTGATGTCGGCCGCTCCACATTCTTATCTTGTCGCGATACTAAAGACTCGAGCAATCTAACGCAGATGCTGGACGTTTACTACTTACTGCTCATGGAGGCGAAGACTTCTGAACTATCGCAATATTAATCAGAGTGCTAATGTTTTCCCGCTCGACGAGTTTTAACGAGACAAAATATTATTATTTATTACAATGCAGATGTTGACATGTGAACCATCTAAATTTAATGACGATATATTGTTTGATATGTTGATATAATTTCTGGCTACGTTACTTCAATGTGGGGTACGCATACCTCTTTCGTACGCACCATCTTTTTTGGTTGCGTGCCAATGTTTTCCTGCTTTATTCATTGATGAAAGTATTGACAAGATTATATTAACGGAGACGTTGTTTGATTTCAGCCCGTCCGATGATCTCAGCGAGTCTCCCCGGCGAGGCGCTGGCCCAGCTGGGGCAGCTCGGGCAGCTGAACCTGTACCCGCCACCGCAGGCCGGCATGACGCCCGAGTTCCTGGCGCCTCCGCCGCGGCCGTACGCGAGGTACGCGCCGCGGCGGCCGCGCGACTCCATGCCCGCGCCCCCGGCGCCCTCCGCGCCGCCCTTCCCCTCCGTGCCCGGGGCTTACGCGCCGTTTCTGCCGCACCCGGCGTCGTACGCCTCCTACCTGTACCGGACGCGCGCGCCGCAGCAGCCGCCGCCGGCCAACTACCCGCTGCGGCCGCGAGCCACCTCCGGCTTTGTGCCTCCCGCGCCTGCGCCGCACTCGCCTCCTATGTCTGCACCGGCGCCTGCTCCACCACTAAGAGAGGTAACAATCAACATAATACGATCTTGCTTATTTCGTAATATTTACATTGCCTACAAAACGAACTGATGAATGTTATTTGATAACTGACACAGCAATGCACCAATATGCCCTGAAACTAAAGTATTTCTTCTATGATTCCAGGAACCGCCAACATCCCCTGAGCGAGGAGCGCCGGCGCCGTACTTCTGCCGCGGCGCGCTGATCCGGCTCGAAGACGGGTCGCTCCGACGTGTGGAGGAGATGCGGACGGAGGACTTCGTGATGAGCGCCGACCGCAGTGGCGACCTCGCGCTCACGCAGTGCACGCTGCTGCGGCTCGACGAGCGCGGCGACCGGCTCGCGCTCACGCTTACCTACGATAGGAACCGTTCTCAGGTACCTAATCTAACAACTTTGTTAATCACCTCGTTATGGTGGCGAAACCTTTAATCAATCCTGAGATCACTTACTAGATTTAAATAGCTGCATGTTCCACATTGAGCGGTGTTTGATGCCCAGAGTCAATCAAAGAAAGAAGGAAAATCTCCATTCAGTTCAGCAAGACGCTTAAAGTACTAGGATCAAACCGTACTAAAAGGTGCATCCTTAGGCAGTCCTGGAAAGATCTTCTTATCTGTTATAATCATTAGATCAAGACATTTCCTATAGATAATAATATTTTGGACAGCCTTCGACCTTTTCGAATTCTTTAAGGGTAAAAATTAAAAAAAATGTTTGAATTTCAGGTGGAGTTGGAATCAACGGTGGAGCATCCGTTCTTTGTGTACGGGCGTGGCTGGGCGTCGTGCAAGCCCGAGCGCACGCTGGCGCAGTACGGGCTGCGCGTGCAGCGGCTGCAGGTGGGCGACGTGTGCGTGTCGCTGGTGGCGCGGCGGCACGCGCCCGCGCCCGCGCCCCCCGCGCCCCCGCAGACGCACCCCGAGAACCTCAGCGTCAAGGAGGACGCGCGCAAGCGGCGCTGGTCCGCGTCCGACGTCGGCGAGGACACCCCTCCGCCCCTCAAGAAACGCTGAGACATAGCCACGTGCATTACCTTCGTATTCGTATTTGGAGGAGAACTGTCTTGATCGTGTTGTGATCGTTGCAACTCGCTACTCGTTTCTGACTCAGATACGTTAAAGTGCCGAACCTGCTGAATTCTAAGTGGAATGGACAGTGTTATGAAGGTTGACTTCCTCGCGGGAAGAGTGTGTAGATAGAAAAACAAACGGCCCCAGTGAGTTCAGTTGCATGTCGTGGCATGCACTACTGTTTTATGTTAATTTGCGCGGTTTCTGCAGCGATCGACAGTCCATAATGGTACGCTTATGAAATTCTATTTGGAAACTCTAGGTGCTTTTTACTGTCGGGTGCTTCTGTACGCGTTCGTGTACGATGTTGTAAATAATGTATGTAACTTAGGTTGAAGTTGAACGTTACGCTCCATGACTAACCCAATGTGTCACAAAAGGGATATCGGTGTCCCAAGACGCCGCACGTTCAGTACGATCTTATTAATCTATGGTACACGAATGATATACTACGATATACGGCATACAAAGTAAAACGCTTTAGACATTCTTACACGACAAACTTTAAACAATAATGTATTTTATATTCCACAAAAATGGGAGTTAAACATTTTTTAAATAATAAGCACAAAAATAACCATGTGTAAGTTTGTACCAGATCTTAAAGTAGGTTAGATATTGTGATAACCAATGAGATTTTATCGCCAGTCTGAATGGACACGTGGCAATGCATATATAAAACAAAACAAAAGGTACAATGAATGTTAGATGTAGGTAGTAGTAATGGGCTGACGTGCGCTTAAATCTCGACTGATTTCTTTCTAAACGAGTATTCTGAATAATTATGTTTGTTCGGGATGCAGTCAGGTCAGAGTTCCATTCTCCTCCGATGGTTGTGACTGCAGACATATCCATGACGATGTAATTGTCGAATCGTGTCACGTCCACGTCGCGTGGCATCGCATATGCACTGTGCTGGCAAACTCTTCTGACAAATAATTTGATCTAATATAAATGTTGATAATTGATAGTTATATATTGTAAAATAAAATTGAAATATGTATAATGATCATGGTTATATAGATGTCATCTCTATTGCTTTTGACGTCCATGTGTGATACACATAACTTTGCTATGAGAAGATGTATACATAATAAACACACAGTCTGTGATATTTTGTAGTAATTGGTCAGAGAGGTATGGAGTATAGCTTGAATAAAAAATATATGTTTTAGACTAATAAGTGCGTTATTGGTAAGAAAATGTATAGATGTTGTATACTACTCAAAAATGAAACGCAGGAAAAATTAAAGTTTAAATTAAATACAAACCTAACATGTAGCGTCTGTGATTGATATACATATATCGTTATGTAAATAACGACCAATGCATGGCCATATCAAAATCAAATTAATTTTATATAAATACTAAGTCAAAAAACATAATTTTCGTATTTGCTTGAAATTTAAATCCATATATTATTGTTTGCATAATACGTTTATTTCGAACAATTACGTTGTCAGATGTAAATGAGTCATGGATGTTCTACAAATCTATCGCACTCGGCTGATAGACAGAGACGGGCGTGCACTGTATGTATGTACAGTCGCACTACAAAGCAGAAGCAAAGCATACGGACACCGGACAGTATGGTTCGCGAAGGGTTTGTTTCATTGTACCGCAAATGCTACGTGCTATTAATCATAATTGTGTTAAACGATAACAGACGACCATAGAATACGGACACCTCATCGAAGAAGGAAGGTGTTGTACAAAAGTTAATAATTTGTTGTATAATGTATGTAATTCTAGTTTTATCGTCTTTATATTAATATTTGTAATTGTAATGAAAGATCTCATTTTATTAATCGGTATTTTCTAACAAGGCGCTTTCATTAGATCATGACTAAGCCTACCTCACAAACTATAAGACTAGTGTCTAACGGCGGCGACGTGCGCCGGTGACGTCACGCGCGAGCCGGTCGCAATCAAGTCTAAACAAGATCTCAATTTGATGAAAATAAACTTTTGAAAAGACTGGGACGCTTTACTGAATGTTGTGGGATAGTAGTTTCTTTGAAGATATTACTTAAATTATGAGATAGGAGCATTTATTTGTGGGCGCGAGTCGTTCCCTCGTTACTGAAGCTCCGCATCAACGCTGGACAATCATTTAGTACAAAATTCGTTACAAAAAAGTATTATTTCCCAAAATCCAAATTCAGAAAGTATTAATTTAATTTCAAAAAGGTGCTATATTATTTTTATGGACGTAAATCAGGCACAATCATGATTGATATTATAAAGAAAATTTTGTTAAGGAACACTATGTTGTAATATGCCAATCCAATGTATAATATTGGCACAATCGATGTTCTTCCGCGCCTCCTAGTAGATTTAGTGAGTCAATTATACGTTAAAGTATCGTTACGTGTAGGTACATATTCAGTCAGCACTTGTTACTTGATTATATGCTACATTATTAAGGTGTATAATATTTACCATCAAATTTATTGTGTGAGTCGATGTTTGTTGTAAAATGTATTAATTAGACATGCAAATGCTGTTTGCAATACGTTTGATTCCGTCAAATAGATTCGTTATACGTAAACCAGAGGCTGTCATCAATAAGAGGGATGATTGTTTGCAAGAAATTAACAGCGAAAAATATCTATTCCATTAAAAAATCCTTCCAGTGAGAGTTTATAAACAAGTCCTATTATGACTTAAAATAAATGGGGATCGTTTTATAGATTTTTATGTATGTAATCCAAGATTACAAAAGCTAACGATCCACCAACAAATTTAACCCTAAGACTGACATCAGCCACTTGTTACTTGTATTGCAAACAGTCGTAATTTTTATTATGCCAATTTCTTCCGTTTACAGACTTTTATAAATATCTACATTTCACATTCTTTTTCTTGCAAGAATATTTACTATGAGTGTTATTTGTGGGAGACACGTCTCTAATTGTGATTGAACGATATTTAGGTGTTACAAATATAGTGACAATAGGTAATAATGTATGAAGAGAGATTCATAATGTTATAGTTGTTGCCAATGTCAGGCAAGGCCAGTAATGGACCGCAGACCGTGAAGCGAGGGTATGACCCTCAAGGAACATTACAGTGACACAAAATGATTGTGCCATCCTTAACAGATTTTCAATATTTTAGTAATCCACTGCTATTAAGTTGGAGTTGTTGTCTAAACATTTCAACGATAGCCATAAACTTAAATAGGGATATTTTATAGTGGAAAGTCTTACAATTGGGAACATACATATATCCGTGGAAATTCCAGAACCAAAATTGTTAATTGTACCAAGTTTGTACACTTTCCAATGTAATAGCGTACAGTAGAGAACAGGAAATGTTGTGTCATTTAAATTAATAGATAAATAACTATAAAAATTGTTATTATATGACAGATATCGCAAAAATATATATATGTATATTTTATTGTATAGCGGAATGACTACTATTCAGATTTATTGTAAATGGAAAAATGTTATAGATCGAAATATGTTAAATAAGTTAACTGTTTGTAAAAAGAAGAGAAAATATGTATAATTGAATATTTGCTATTTCATTGTTTTATTTGATCACCTCGCTGGTTGTACTTAGACAGCCTTTTTGAAACCATGCATTAGGGAATATGCACTTTTTTATAAGCTTAATTGTTTAGATACACCGTCTTAACACTAGGAAATACAAATTTATAATTAAAAAAAGATATATATACGAAGGTTATTGAAATAAAAAACTAACGCTACCTACATTATGAATTAGAACTGAAATAACATTAGACATAAAAGTTTAACCATAGACAAAATATGTCAGCTTTTCTATGCTAAGGTGAAATACGAGTATGACACGGAAATTAAAAAAAAACACAATCAAGTTACTGAGCGATAACAACATTTTCAACTACATTGGTCTATTGGTTACAATAAAATAAACTAGTGGTATTGCTGGACAAATAAAGTTGCTACGAACATTCATTGGAATAAGCTCACCGATATTGCCCACCAGTTGGCGCCACTAACGCGTCAGCTCACCAACAAACTATAGAATTTGACACGGACATCACGTGCGACTTGCGCCCCTGGTGGCGAAATTGATTACGGTGGCCTTCATTGACAACTAGACTAACATACATTATAGTATAACATTACACATTTTGGGCTATCGCAACTAAAAGAGAAAGTAGCCAAACGTATGGAAATTTTTTGATAAGTAGCTATTGTATTACAGAGGACTAATACACTTTTTATTCATTTATGCTTTTGTGGCGTGGATATATATTTGCTACAATTTTTCAAAAGCGGTAATCAATAAGAATTTGCTGATGCTCACAATTATCATTATTTTAAATCTAAACTGTCTCACGACAGGGCAAAGGCCACACAATAGTCACCTTATAAGAAATCAAACATTTATCTATCAGCACTACATATACAGAAATACTTATTACTGAATCGAACTACCTACTCCTAGTAATATAAGGAGGGTTTACTCCGCAGTTATCTACCCCTTTGGTTTCCGATCAAATCACATGAGATTGAACAACAGATTAAACCTCATAGGTATTTTACATATTAAAACAAAATAAAAAAAAACAGTTTACAAAATAGCACTATGAATTTATTGAAAGCATAGGATCACAACTGGTATACATACTAATACTTAGTACACTGGAGCTAGAGCGAGATGGTTCATATATCTGAGTTGAGATCGAGCTTCACTTTCTCGCCCGGCTTGAAGGCTGGCATGCCGAGATACGGGCAGGTGGCGCAGCGGAACGCATCGCCGAGGTAACACTGAAAACAAAAAAAAAAACTTAATAACTTGTTCTTTTTTATTTTATTTGGCGATGTAGGCTCTTTTCAGACATTGAGTAACGACAAGGTTATTCTACTAAGTTTAAAAAACTAATTATATTAATAGTACTTTTATGTAATAATTCTCTATTTTAATTCAATGTAAAGGTAATATAACAGAACACGACACACCACAATACATGAATCCACAAACCGCATTATATCTAGGTACTAACAGAAAACTAAAAAATAAAATGAGACTATAATAACTTGATAAGTGGAACGAATAAATATAGATTACAATTTTCGCTTTGCTATTAGGCTTGGCAACAACTGGCCACTGATCAAAGCCATCGGTGGCCAGCGACAGCGACTTAACACATTCACACTCATATTTTGCACATGTGTAGCCAGTGGCGGCCACTCGCTACAGCAGACAAATATATGAAAAAGTGTGTTCAGTCGCTGTCGCCACCAGTGGCTGTGGTCGGTGGCACATTTGCGCCGAGCCTTATTGTTAATAAAAGAAACTGAATAAGACTCGGTAATCTTATCGTTTTGTAAATTTTAATTCGTAAACATGCACTTTATGGACACACTACATGCATTATCTATATCTATACTAATATTATAAAGCTGAAGAGTTTGTTTGTTTGTTTGAACGCGCTAATCTCAGGAACTACTGGTTCGAATTGAAAAATTCTTTTTGTATTGGATAGTCCGTTTATTGAGGAAGGCTATAGGCTATATAACATCACGCTACGTCCAATAGGAGCGGAGCATAAATGAAAAATGTTGCAAAAGTGAAAAACCGTTGTAACTAAAACACGCGAACAAAGTCGCGGGGGACAGCTAGTTAATATATAAAGCTGACGAGTTTGTTTGTTTAAACGCGCTAATCTCAGGAACTACTAGTCCGGTTTGAAAAATTATTTCAGTGTTGGATAGCCCATTTCTTGAGGAAGGCTATAAGCTATATAACATTACGACCAAAAGGAGCGGAGTATAAATGAAAAATGTTGCAAAAATGAAAAACCGTTGAAACTAAAAGACGCGGACAAAGTCGCGGGGGACAGCTAGTTATTTTTATTACCATAGACAGTACAAAGATGATGACAATGTTATCGTTCATATTATCTATAAGATGTAGTTACCAAGAACCAAAAATCGCAAGAGAGAATAATAGTTAACCTTTTATTCTCTCTTGTAACTTTTGGTACTTGATTAAAGACGACGAATCTACATAGTGATTCACCAATCAGGATGATCTTGTTTAACAAGTAGGTATCACTCACGCAAGGTTCGCTAGATTAACCTTGCGCGCGCGATCATGAACTATTTTATATCTTACTTCATTCAGTAGCTGCTCTATATTTTCATTTCAATTCAGCTTAAATTAAGCATTGATGTTCAGGTAAATTAAATACCAATGTTTTAGACACATGAAATTATGTTATATATACAATATCTGTAGATACTGAGTATGTTATTTGGTTATTGACGAAATAATCCTATTTAATAATCTTGTCTTGTACCTATTACGACAATATGATTCATAGTACCTACCTACATATAAATAAATAGGTACTACAATGTATCTTTTTGCCCGCGACAGTTTAATTACTAATATCTCAACTTCTATGCGGCACATCAAGAAAAAACATTTAAGAGAACGACATTCAATTTCGTGCAAGCGTTTTAGCGTGATGCGCGAACAAACATACAGAAAGAAAAAATAAATAAATATAATATATATTTTTTTTTTAAATTCTTTGCATTTATAGCCACCGATCAGTTAGTCCTCTTACACACTAGCGGTTAACTGCGCG
This sequence comes from Diachrysia chrysitis, assembly GCA_932294365.1. Taxonomy (NCBI): domain Eukaryota; kingdom Metazoa; phylum Arthropoda; class Insecta; order Lepidoptera; family Noctuidae; genus Diachrysia; species Diachrysia chrysitis. The sequence continues at coordinate 8,459,516 of OW028653.1, forward strand.
GCTGGCCGTACAGTTGCAGTTTGAAATCGTAAAGTTACCTAAATTGGCACTTACACTTCCACAGGACGATTTCGGCGTCTCCTTGGTCTCACCCCGCAGTTCCTCGGCGAGGCCGCAGGAACAATCCGCGCACGCTTTTCTTTTACCTGTCGTTGCACATACTGGAAACGGAAATAAAAATATGTATCTAGCGTCAAAATCTGCAGAATTCTGATAATGTGGTGTGTAAAGTGATAAGACAATTGGCACATTCTGATATTAAGCAATATTTCTTACGCATCAAAGGTTAAATAGTACATGGTAAACATTTTGTTATTGTACCTATTTGTACCTCCATAACCTATTAATTAGTTAGAAAAGCTAACCATTTAATAATTAAATACAAATAATAGAAGGAAAAACTTAAACCTCAGGCAGGACTCGAACCTGCGACTACTGGCTTTACGCGCCACTACTGTAGACTAAATCGTACGATGAATGGATCCATTTATTTACAATATGAATGCAATAGTCTATTGCATTCATACTGTGGTTTCAAGTGTCTATTGAATAGACACTTGAAACCTTTGTTGAGCTATAGGACGACCATTGACAAACATAAGACAATACTATAATCATTTTCAGGAGCGCAAATTATTATTAAATAGACTTATTTATGAAAATGATTAGGTACCTACTTCATCTATTTCAAATAACAGATACCAATGGTACATTAGAATTTTCCTTCATAAAACCTCGTTTGTCACGTTCTAACTACAAAGCCATTGACCTTACATGAATGGGCTGCGTCATTAGAACTCGGAACACAAAACCTCAACCTAATCATTACGAGCCAAGTTGTCGGCTCGGAACACAACACCTCCATGAAGGTTTGTTATCAAGATAAGACGCATGTGGACAACAACTGATAAGCGATTATGAACAATTTATATTATGAGTAAAAATAATTGATATTAAGTATTAATGTTGTGAAATAATATATATACGGCCTGCAACAGGGTAAAGGCCTCACACTTACATTTTAAATCATTTAAAATGTTTCTAGCTGGATACTTAAAAGGAGTGCCCTTAATTAGTCAAAAAATTTTGTCTTGCTCACAAAAATTTGAATACCTATTTATATTTTATTACAAACACATGGGTAGGTATTATTATAGATACAAGTATACATATTACCCAATGTCCTTTTAATTTCTGCAGCAAAAAGTAAAAAGTAAAATACTGTAGGTGTTAAAATATTTTGACCCAGTTTCATAAACAATGATATAGCATTGCGTAATGAGTTTGTTATCATTCGAAAGGTCGTTCAATATACTGGCTTAGTAAAGGCTTCAAATTAGTGATTATAACTACTGACTGAACCATAGACTAGTGACATGGAAAATGGGCTAATGTTAGACGATATTTAAATCTTAAAGCATGTATTTTTCTAAGAACAAACATGTTTTATATAAATAATAATAAATTGGAACCTTAACAAACACTAAATCCTTTAAAATAACTGAGTCTCTTGGTTCAAAGTTATCACAAGGTATGAAATTAAATAACTAATAAATAACGATAAGTAAATTTAAGTAGCTATATAAATTAAATACCTCTCAGAGATTGTTGGTCTGGTTTCTTCAGATCATTTTCATCTAGAAGCTGGTTATCGTCAATTATGTCGTCATCATTAGCACCAGTCCATGCTTCTTCTACAGTATCCTCCAGTTTCCATACTGCTGGTTGGCCATTAAGCTTTAAAGATGCTTTGGAACCAATCTACAACAAAAAGGGATGATAAAATACTTCCCTGACATTTATGCGGCATAAAACCTTCTTAATGGGATCTTTTTAAAACAATTAATGTCATTATTATTTCCTATAAATTGAACATTAAGTACTAATAACATCTATAATATCCAAGATTACAAAGTTACAATTTTGACCATGGTGATGATTATGATGATGATGATGCAATCCGACTGATTTCGGTCAAGGCGACTGCTTCAACTCCGCTGTAACTGTCGTTGACCATGGTATTAACAGTATAAATTAGGATTGCAATGACTGATGTCTAGGTTCACCAAATTTTTTATTTTTTATGTCAGTTGTTTTCCAAGTTCCCTTATTGATAAGATATTCCATGTGAGTATAAGTATCAGTAATACTGCTATGGATAGTTCAATCCTTTATTTTGCTTGAGACAGTTTATTAGACAGAGTGTTTAGCATAAATCTTTGTGTTTCTGTCTTTTGTAATGTTCAGCTTGAATATAATAGTGCTACATAATAAATCTACGCAAACAAAGAAACAAACATCAATCTATACACTTCTAAACCGTTAAAAATATATATTGTTTTTTATATTTAAATATAATAAAAGATCTAAAAATAACTAAATACAATACTAAAATAATATTAAGCAATTCAATTTCAAAAATCATGTACAACCAAATATTTGGACAACTGTGTACATATTACTCAACAGTCTTAATATGACATCCTTTGTTTTAACTGTAAAAGAATTTAATGGAAATTTTAATGACTCCAACCCTCAGTGATCAGTACAGTGTAGTGCAGTAACTACTGAACACATAATATGTTGTGTTTCTCAAGGTATTGTGTACACATCAATGGTTTTTTTGTAAAGAAAATTCTCAGTGTTATGTTAAGCCTGCCTTGGTATTTATAATATAAGTAAGTACATTTTGTATCAATTAAAAAAATAGTTATCATATAAATATTTTTTTACTTACCTCAAACTTAGATTTTTCAGCTAAATATGAATTATCCGAAGATTTTGTGACATTAACGAATCCATTTAATTTGAGTGTTGTGGTTAGGTCAGATTCATCTTTGAGAATTAGTTTACCACTGGGTTTGAGGAGTTTCACTATAATAGCTAAGATATTGTCAGTATGTTTCACTGTGTGCGGAGGCAGCCAATTGGATAATACAGCTTCAAATGATGACTGAGGTCGCGAAGCTGAAATGAACACAGATCTTAGAATGTTGATGGAATTTAAAAAGCAAAGACCCCAAAATTATACCTGTCAGACATAATTCACAAAATTGTTTTATTTTGTTATGCAATTGATAAAATGTACCTATTAACATTTAGCATGCATTATCTATTACAGTAGAATAAAGGTTCACAGTGAGGATTTGTATCATAAAGAGATAAAAAAAATGCGGAAACTCTTTGTTCTCGTACAAACTCCACGTTAAGCCAAGTGTAGCGGATTAAAAATTTAACGCGTTTATAGTATAAAAACACTTACTTTCCGTTATCATTTCAGAGTTTTCCAGCACGACTGACCCATTTTTAATGACAGCTTTTATTTCTTCCACTAAACCGCTGATGCTGCTTTGGTTATCTCTATTCCAGATTACTAAAACGTTGTCCCCGGCCTTTACGTTATCCATTTTTGTCTATTCTTCAATATAACGTGTTTATAATACAGCAATCTTAGAAATCTTTCCTTTTAAAATTACGCTCAATATTCACTGTTCAATAAATCAGATTCGGCAAGAGTAAAATTATTAAAAATAAAACTAATATCACTTTTAGAGAAGTAAACGCACTTAATAATCAATACAAATATTACAAATTAACAGATATCTCGTGAATCCGATGACAAAACTTGTGCGACAATGACTGTCAATGGCTGTGGCATGAAGTGAAGTAATGTCATGAATGACAGAATTCACAGAATGAATGAATCCAAATCCAACCAACCAACCCAATATTCCAACTTCCAACAAACACCAACTTTGACTGACTACAACAGCTGTCGCTGACAGATTGATGAAATTCGTGATCGCGATTTCATCCGATTTTGTCTGATTCCACAGAAGAATAAATAAACTGCCAGGGTTCCAATCTATGTAGCAAATTGATTCTTGTTACTTTTTATTTCATGATCAGTCAAACTGCACGTTTTAGTAAAACGAAACGTTAAAAATAAAAACTAACCTATAAACATAAACACTGTTACATTGTCGTTTGTTTGTAAATAAAGAATAATGTTTTATGAGGCATTTCTAGCCGGTATATGGGCTTCTGTTGGGAGTACTCTTGGAAAATTATCAGGAACTAATAGCGTCGTAGTAAGTTTTTTTATGTCACCCTATCTAGCGACCCGTCTAGTGTACAAACAACTTAAAACACCTAGTCAAAACGAGTAGGTAAGTTTAATAGTAGTAATTTTTCTGGCAACTGTGGGTCGATTTCGAAAATTCTTTTTGTCATATATACGGTATACCTCAGAGGTAGTCCCATATAAATTTCATTGGAGTCGGTTCCTTTATTTATAATCAATTATGTTTTATAACCACAGCCTTGCAAGGTTCCGGTAGACAACTTAACAGTTTACTTACTAACCTATTATTTGCTAGTAAGAATTCCTTCATTTGTCACTTTTTGTTTTCGTATGGTTGGTGGCGCATTGCGTATTCTTCATATCTACTTACCTTGTCGTGACGTCAGCATTGACAACCCAAATGGGGCTGTTGTTCTTGGCTTCCTATGCCCAGGCAGCCCAGGGTTTGAGTTCGATTCTCGCACTGGATGAAAACAATGTTGAAAAATTCCAATATTGAGCATATTTTGATTAAATAAACTGAAAATTCCCACTTCTGTTAGAAAAAGAAATAATACATTGGTTGTTCTACTTAGGTAGGTAGGTACCCAACATAATAATCTAGTTACCACGCTAGACAAGATAACTCGGTACCTATCAGTCTGGTACATATACACTTGAATAAACAAAGCCTTTAATTAAATATATATTTACGCTCATTCATTCAAGATTATACCTATAACCTTATAGCAATCTTTGATTATATAGGTACCTGAAAACAGCCATGTTTTGTAATCGATTAATTTGTTGTAATATAACGTGTGCACTACAATTTTACCAACATTTTGAGATGGTTTTTCCCTTAGCCACCACAAGCACAACCATAGCTCGATAAGCCGCGCACTTTAAAATATGGGCTAATCACGTATTAGGTCATATCTTGAAAACTACTAAACCGATTTTGATGAATCTGCACTGTTTTCTTAGTTGAAATGCAATCAATACTTTTGGGGAAATTTGTGGAAATACATATATACATACAAACACTATTTGCTTTGAAACTCTAATAGATTATCATGTGTACCACCTATATTTTTATTCTCTGTGTATCACCTATAATCTAGTTCCAATAATATTACGATTACATAAATAAGTGTTGAATTGAGAAGCTTCTTTTTGAAAATGCATTGTTATTTTTACAATTTCACATATTTAGATATATTCATGTTTGTGGTTAACAGGGTGACAGCTACATAATATGGGGCAGTATACTGTTGTTAATGGTGTTAGTGAACACGTGGGGCTGCAGGCACTACTTGCGATCTCTTGACGCCGCCTCCAACTCTGCCGCACCCACTGTCATATCGGCAGCCTCCAGTTATGTATTATCGGTAGGTACTTAAACACTTGAAAACAATTGCCTCGCGATTTGTTTCAATTCTGGCGTGCGCTACAAAAACTGTTAGAGTTACACGTATACAATGTAAAATGGAAATGACGATCCTTAAATAGTCCTACAAAAAAGCACGCAACAGCATCTATCTATCTTTTAAAATTGACTCACTATAACCATTGTTATGTTAATCAAATTTGTTCACAATAATCCAATATTTGCGAAGAGATTTTTATAAACATGATATTAATCCTTAATTATCTTGAATTTAGTCGGTTGACATTATTTGCACTGTTAATGGCGATGATGTCAACCGGTATTGGTTGACGGCAATCGAGGCCATTCCGCAATATGAATTTCATTCAGGGAAGATTAAAAAAAAATGCATAATTTTTTGCATAATAAGTATAAATAATTTTATGCATGCAGATGCGTTTAGGGCGTAGTGTGCGATCAAATTAGCTTACAAAACAAACTACATTGGGGCACGCCTTCGGCACACCTCCCATATTTGTATGAAATAGGTATGAGTCAAACCAAAGCGTGTGGCCGACTGTTCCAGCCAAGTTGCTCCAATTTACACGTACCTACATGAATACACACAATTACAGAGTCATAGCCGAGTTTTTGTTAGAATGTTTAATGAATGGGGAAATAAAAAATAAATCGGAAATTATTATCTTCTATGTAATTGTATGTTTCTCATACTTCATATCCCAAATGGAAGTCTTAGCACAGTAAAATTATAAATGCGCAACTAACTCGGTCTGTCTGTCTGTTACACTTTTACGGCTAAACCGCTGAACCGATTTTGATCAAACTTGGAGTAAGTCTGGACCCCAAAACCAGACATAGTTTTAAACGTGAAAACCGACATCCACGCAGGGGAAGGCGCGGGTAAAAGCTAGTTCTAAATAAAATGATGACCTACCTATGACCTACAATAAAGATTGATTTGATTTGATTTGAAAATATCCAAAAGGCACCTGGTACGGATTATAATTATTAATAGTAGCATTAGGTACCATAATAAATGAAAAGACGTTACAAAATAGATTAGAAGTTATAGCGTCAAACCTGTCAAAAACATTTTAGCGAAGTAATTAATTAAAGTTACTTAATCCTTCATTATTTTATAACACATTACTTAAATTAATAAGCTTTCTAAATCAATTAATTTAACAGTGTCGTTGTATGTGTTAAGTTAGTAACTTAAGGGTTATATTAATCAATGCAAAATCTTAAATTTTAGATGTTACAATAACAGGTTTTCACGTTAAACAAAAAAACGAAAATATACATCGTAAATCTTTTAAAGTCGTAGACTAACATGAGATCATCAGTCAATGAAATAATAATGATCATAAATCATTTGAATATTACTGTATATGAGTATACACAAAAGAATAGACAAGAAAACATAACCACGTTGAAAGTTAGCAGCAGTAATGCCACTTTCCCCCGACGTATCGCAAAAACAAAGTTTTTTTTTAAAAAAGCTCGAATCTTGTAAACTTGTAGCGAAACGTGTGCAACTGACGAATCCAATTCCAAGAAAATGAGTTAGTATCTAAAAGTAGTTTTGCTGCGTTTCCCTATGATTTATAGTGTACGTGACTTTAGGTTTCAAGAAACCTTTTTCTCAATAAAAACATACATAAATATTATTTGACAACCTAATCTAAGACTAAGATATAAATTTGCCATTATCAGTGATAGTTAGTTACCTATTCAATACATTCATTACTGTACTTGATTTGCAGTAAGATATTCGCAAAGCTGACTTAAGTGTTAAAACAGGGAAGTATATCAAACTGTCTAGTCTTAAAAGTTCCTTATTAATAAATAATGTAAGTTTAATTAAACCACCACAATCTAAATGACTTTTAGTCTGAAGAAACGTTCATACAGCTATAATATAATAAGTAAGTTGACTTATTTAGGGTAAGTAAAAATTTTTTTGTCGACGTGACCTACTCTTCCTTTTGAAAAAGGCCTAGGTGTTGTAATTTTTTTTTTGTATTAATTTCTGTCTCATTGCAGGGCAAAGGCCTCTCTACCCTCCTTTCATCTCTGTCTATCCAGGGCCTTGTAACTATCCCAGTTTAAATTATCTTAATTAACTTGCCTGAATTCCAATTACTCCTGGGGTTAACAAATAGCGTGATCAAACGATATGTTATCGCACTGTTGATCATCAAAGTAGGACAAAATAGGTGATATTAGAGTTATTATCCACATCATGCCAACGGCGAGTGGCGACGTGAACATAATTTCACCTAATACCTACGTGGATTATCCGATTCGAAATAATACCTACGCAGAATGTTCCAACGAAAACTTTTTGCCGTAAATGGAATTCAACAAACTCACACTGCCATTCGAAGTCTTTAAACTACTAATTAATGTTATGTTCGGTATCGCGCAGGCCTTGCGGGGTATTAGAAAAATGTTCTTGAAAGTCCAAGTGGTTCTTTGTTCTAGTTTTTGTAGGAATTGAATTTTTCAGGTAACTGTATGTATTTAGAAATATATAAGTATGTTTATCAGTTGTCTGGTTGCCATAGCACAGGCTCTGCCTAGTTTGGGATCAGATGACCGTGTGTGACATGTCCCAAGAGATATAAAAAAAAAAAAAAAAAACTAAAACAACAAACAATAGGTTATTATGTACACGATAGTTTTTGAGGTTTACGCGAATTTTACTAAATAACATATCCGTAAGTATGCTTCAGCAAAGAAATCGAAATCAACTGCTATATTATCTGATAAAAATAGTTATATTTCAATAAGGTTATAAAATAAACTAAGTACCTACATTTTTTTGTAACGTTCTATCATTTTATATCTTGAATAGACCAATGAGATCATTTCACTGTTTAGCGGCTTTATGTCTGAACTATGACATAAGAAGACGTGTAACCCACATTTTATACAATTTATTTATGATAATAAACTTACTATTAAGTTACCTACAAATTATTTCAATCAATTTCACCTGTGTTTTGTTTCCAGGGTGTTATAGGAATAATGCTGTTCAACGAAGCCTCTTCAGTCCGATGGTGGGCTGGGGCCATGCTGATTATTCTGGGATTGGCCTTAGTCGCACAACCAAGGACAAAGCTTAAAGCAGCCTAAGATTACAATAACATCAACTTGATAGTTCAAATATCCACGACGAAGTTTCCTATCAAAAAAAAAATGAACACCAAAATCGGATAACGGATTAGGACGCTACGTGGCCTCAGACTGATACACACATTATACTTATACCAAGTTTTTTCAATTCTTTTTGCGGCGGTTAAATTCCACAATATTTTGTCAAAGCATTGTTTTTACAGTATGTAATTTAAGGCTTCGAAGAAACATCAAAGAACAAACTTTATTATAAGGTTTTACAAAAAATTATTTATTCTAAGGAATTTACTTTATTGTTTTCCTTTTGTAAAATTGTTAAGAATTTCTCTAACCTTCGTAAATCTATTGAAATCCTTGTCGTGGTAAAATAATACATAATTATAAAGGTACTTAGGTACATGAAACGTGTGTTGGTCTAAGAAGGTAGGAATGGTTAATTACATTGTAGTAACATGACAATGTATGTAAATGTGATAATGTCATTCCGTTGTTTATCTATACTAATATTATAAAGCTGAAGAGTTTGTTTGTTTGTTTGTTTGTTTGTTTATTTGTTTGTTTGAACGCGCTAATCTCAGGAACTACTGGTTCGAATTGAAAAATTCTTTTTGTATTGGATAGTCCGTTTATTGAGGAAGGCTATAGGCTATATAACATCACGCTACGACCAATAGGAGCGGAGCATAAATGAAAAATGTTGCAAAAATGAAAAACCGTTGAAACTAAAACACGCGAACAAAGTCGCGGGGGACAGCTAGTTATTAAATATAATTAAATGTATTTTTAAGTAATAAGATACAAAAGAAATGTACAAAATATAATTACTAAAATAAAGTACACACATAAAATGTTTGTTTAATTGCTTAAATTTGGCAAGTACATACATTGTTTGGTTAGGAACTTGCAAAGATGATAATATTGTTATGTAATACCTACCTGATTATTTCTTAGTTGTAGTTAGTCTTTTTATTGTTTCTTAGTTTGTCACTATCCAGTTGGATCCTAAACCTTATAAAAAACATTTTTAGCCCTCTTTCATTTTCTGTTTTAATGTTGTTAGTCTCGTATGCTAAAACTATTTCTGTTACAAAAATATAAATTTATTCAACATATAAATAAATTACATGTAATTTATACATGCTATAATGTACTTTTTGAGAGATATATATTAATTTATTCATACTTATGTTGTAGTAATGTAAAGTAAAAGCGATATAATTGAATAGGTAGTTAAACAAGAATATCAGTCTACCGTCTTCTATAAAACCTAGTTAAAAAATTATAATAAATATGGACAACCTCACATATTGTTCTGAACCCAAAGTAAGTAGCTAATGCACTTGTGTTATGGAATGAAAAACAACGAAAGTACCACAAACACCCAAACCCGAGACAATGTAGAAAACTGGATCTCTACATTGACCCGTTCGGGGATCGAAACCGGGACCTCAGAGCTAGCGACACCTTGAAAACCGATGTGTCACTTGACCAAAATCTTGGTTGATTCTGAGTTCGATTAAAGCAGTTAACGGATCGTCACAGACATCACTTGTCTCTGCGTATTTCTCCGTCCATCTGCACTAACCACGATGGGTTGTTATTCGTAAGTATCGATAATGTCCACCATAAATTTATTTGAAGTGTAAATATGTAAACGAAACTTTTTGAAGAAGTGATATAACCACTTTTTTATTTGGACCTAAATGTATTTTTATTTAACATCCGATGATCCGATATCCAACTAAACAAAGTATACAAGAAATGGATAACTACGATTATTGTGCAAAATAACAAAAAAGTCGGCAGTATTAAATTATTATTATTATTATTATTAGCCTAAAATGTCCCACTGCTGGGCAAAGGCCTCCCCTAAGTATTAAATAGGTCCATCAAATAATCAAGGATGAATCGCACATTACAAGACATCGACATTGAATAAATCGACAAGGTGCCTTCCCTCCGTGGTTTTATAGACGCAGTGTCGCCGGGCAGCGGCAGTGGCGCGCCGCGAGCCGAACACGCCGCACGCGTCCGCTCTCGACACACAAACCTCCGCGAACACACTTCAAACAAAACACGATCGATAACACAAAGCCGGGATAAAAACTCAAACCTATCATCAAAGTTCAAGCCAAACCAACCAGTGCTCAAATACCCAACGAACATGTTACAATTTTTTATGTAACCGATTTTAGATGGCAACATCGATAACGCGTGGCGCACCGGCGTCAACAATGTAGTCATAGTGACGCGATCGTGTTAGCATTTTGACAGTTAAACATGACGCTAAAGTACCGTTGATTTTTAAATAAATATGTTTATAAAACGTTGTGTGTTGATTGTTGAATATTGTTAAGATGACGACAATAATTTTGTTGGTTTGAATAGTTTGTAAAATATACGAAAATGGGAAATGGAATGAACAAGGTAATTATTCATTATAATTTTTTTACCATCAAAATAAATCATAATAGAATATAAGCTTTTAACAATATACAAGCAAATGTGCAAGCGGTAATAGTTACGTAACGATATCGTAGCGGCTCGTAGCTCGTAGCGTCCGCGTAGCGGTCGTAGCGGGATGCAAGTTATGTCTCCGTTTGAGTACGGGCTTATAAAATCATAGAATTTATGATCTTGACTTTTGATTAGTACATCAAGGTTGAAATTAGCTTTATTTGTTTCAACTGTTAACAAATTTGCCTTTATTTTGTATTTAAATCGTTTCTTGTATAGTTTTTGTTTCTTTATCGCTTGTATATTAGTCAAAGATATTGTATATATAAGTACGTGCTCTCCGACGACTGTTTTAGCTAAGAGCTATTTTTATCTAACAGTGAAGAGCTTTATACGAAGCTCTACTTTTTGTCATAAAACTCGGGAGCTCTTCTGTTAAAAACAATTCATTCAATTTAAATTACCAACATTTAGTTCTATTGCTCCTAAGTTAAAACTTTCATATTTTCGTTCTACCTACAAGTGGTACATAATTAATATTAAATACTAAAAGTGTTACTGTTATTCAGAAGTGTCTTTGAACTTATATTTTTTTTTAATTCTTTTGTTTTAATTAGAGCGCTGCAAATAATGTATAATAAAAGAAATAATCAAGAAACATTAAAAAGTATAGCTATTTTTATATGTATTCTGTTTTAATTTTAATATCTTTTAGAACATTCCAAAGGCCTGTTCTAACTCAAAGGAGGATAATAATATATAATTATTGTACAAAGGCATGTTCACTTGTACGCATGCTTATATAGCTTCGTATAATATCTACTTAGGTATTTATTTATGTACCTATCTAACAAAGGAGCAAAAATGAAACATGGCAGTTGGATAATTAAGCTATTAAAAAAAATGCGGCACATAAAGACACGTGTTTAGGACGTTAGAAGTTGTGTGATTGTTTGATGCCTAATATTTTCACAAAATCTTCTTATCTCTGGCCTATTAATAAACTCTAATAATCTATGTTTAAGTCGTGGCTTTCAAGTCCCAGTATATTTTGCTGAATTCCACCATTTTACATGGAGCGACAGCCTACCTAACCCATTATAATCTTACCAAGAATAAAGATTTCAAATGTAGGTGTTAAGCTCTGTCTACCTTTCAAGAAAATAAAGATAAAATCTCAAAACAAAATGGAGCGTGGGGTGCATCACTGTACACCAACGCTTTTACATTCTATCGACCCTCAGTTGTCAGATAAAGCTATATATACATACTTATCCTAGTATAGTATACTTAATATTATAAATGCGAAAGTAAATGTATGTCTGTTCGATAAACTATTACGACTAAACGCTAAACCGATTTTAATGCAACTTAGTAGGGGGTGAACTTGGATCCCGAGAAAGGACATAGGCTACTTTATCTCGCAATAACAGACAGCCACGCGGACGGAGCCAGGCAAAAGCTAGTTCCTATATATTGTTCAGCACTTTCAGTACTTTAATTATGTAACTACAAACTAGCGGTTTTACTTGCGTAATCCGTATAGTTTTTTTTTGTAATAAATATGTATTCATTCATCCATCCATCTCCACCCAAACTTTTTTGTCATAATAGACCTAGTTGTAGACCACAAATGCGACATCACACTTAATGTTAAATAATAGTAGTTATATCCTACGCCGACAATAAACCGATAAAAACCGTCTATGATTTTTTTTTTTATTAAAATTATGTTAAATTCTCTCAATTTTCATAAATCATTACCTACTTTACATTATTTATTTATTGGTGTACAATACGAGTTATTTATCTAACATTGTATAATATAACAAAAATCCTATCTTCGTGAGACTCAATATGTCTGCGAAGTTTCTTTTCAATTACACATGAAGCAGTATGTCTGAGGAAAAAAAAGTGGACAGGTGCGCGACAAGTTCGCGAGCACCGAAGTAATTGCGTGTGCCATTTCTAACAAAAGAAGACAATATAAGTAAACGTAATATTATTAAGTATAAATAAGTATAAAATAATATTTCAAAAAGGATTTTAGGAATGTTTTCTATTACTATGTATTGTTTTTTTTTTTGCTGTAAACAATACCATGAATTTTCTATTATTTTGTTTTCGCTTCACCTTCGGTACAAAGTAAATAAAGGGTGGAAACGTGCGACCCAAAACAAATTGACACCATGAAGGTTGTCTTTTACCTCTTTTGTTTTTAGAAAACATTCTTAAACTCCCCGTAAAAAAAGTATCGTAAATTAGGCCTTGATAACCTTGATATAGTCTAGTAGACTAAAAGATTGGATTAAGAAAGGTCATTGGACAGATAGAATTTAAGATGGCGCCAAACTTACAACTTCTGAATTTTGTGAGAGAAAAAGGCCGAACATATTTTTTCGATAACATCGCGAAACGTTCCAAGCCTGTTAAACATAAGTTGTGAGCTATCGCAATACATGTATACCTACCTACTATTACAAGTTCAAAAACGCTGTTGCTAATGTCTTTTTGCATTTGTTTTTTATTATAAAGTCTTTGAATTCAAAACTACTTAGTCACACTTTATAGAAACGTATGAAAAATAGATTTTCAATAGGTTATAATGTTAATGCTTTGGTTGAATAATCTTTTAATGTATTTTTGCTTTATTCCGCGACAAAAATTGTGTTATCACCCCGCAAAGAAATAGTTATGACGTATACAAAGCCTCAATAAGACAGTGTAACCCAGCTACTAGCATGTTCTATATAAACAGTTCATCATTCTTTGACATACTTTTTCATAAGCAACTCGTAAAGTTGGCAATCGGCCTAAAAGCTATAACTGCGATCGTAAATCGTAGTTACGAGACAATAATACCGCTTTAGGTATATTAGTATTTGATTACCTCAACTGCAGTTAGCTAGCGGCTTTATGGAGGTAATTAAATGGTTTTATTTAGGCAGGTACTAAGACACTGCGTCAGTCAATGACGTTTGGACAAATGTTGTCAAAGACTTGTAATATTGTCATAATTTATTAATAAATCAAAAAGTAACTTAAACATAATACAGAGCATTATATCCTGAATGAATATATTTTATGAATTTAAATTATTTAAGTACGTACTTATGAAGCTATATAAGATACAAAAAAAAACGATTCCGAATGTATACATCTGACGTAGATATGCCCAGACACCTTCTATCACTATACAGATATCAACTAGCTGCGGACTTGCAAAATAAAACCAAAATATTTTTACAGGCACTTTCAAAACGTTAAATGACTCTAGTGGCGCGTTTCCAAAATGGCACTCCTATGGAAAAGGACCAGCAGATAACTCCATAGGTCATTATTTTAATAAAACGGCAATACTTATACGTACAATGTTTAAAAAATCATTATTTTTAATATGCGACCACGAAGCAAACATTTTAGATTATTATAAAATATGACATAAAAAATAAAAAAGATCTCTTAATATTACTTAAAAGTACGCGATGGCAGTGATTTATGACCTACATACATGTTAAAAGATGAATAATTATCATCTTGTGCAGTTTTTCAAGTCTAACGACCAACTGTTTTTATTTATATCACACAACAATTACGATACAAGTATTTTAAAGTAAATATACCAACACAGTACACACATACCTACAACTTTTATCTAAAGAAAATAAAAATCCGAGCTCTTCAAAAGAAATCATATTGGTGTACCATATTAAAAAAGTTTACAATACTTTACCCTAAAAGATTACAAAAAGAAAAGCACACAATATTAATTGCTTAATCTTATCTTCCCTATCTAGTAAGTCAACAAAACAGGGATGTTGAAACGAAATTTAAAAGTCGCTCAAAGCGATTTCGATACCATAAACTTGAAACATCCATCCATAAAGTTCACAGAGAATCGAATTTCTTCCTTTATTACATAATTCGTTTACTCTAAAAACATGATAAGGATATTCATGCTATAACGAAGCGGCATAATATAAATCTGTGTCATAAATCACACAATTTACAGCTAAATTAACCCTAGGGTACGAACTTTCATGTCTAGAACACTGACTTTTTTATGAAGACTTCATTCACTACGAACTAAAGATAACCCGAGCTTTGACGAGGAGCCTCGGGCAGCCCGAGGGATGAGTTTGTAACACATTATATATTTCTAACTTCGCTGTTTCTGACCTTTAAAATTTGTTCATGGACGCTGTAGCTTTATATTTTGGTATCAGTTTAAAACTTGGGATTAAATTACATTCAATTTTTCATTCCGCAGACTTAGTAACTTAGAAGGCACCTACGCGATAACACACTGTTATAAACATTACTTAATCATTAGATACGTATTAGTTTTGTAATTTAATTACGACCTAACCATTTCGGTCGACCTACAAAATTCATCAATATTCATCATTAAACAACACCGTTGGGATGAGGTTGGGTTGCTATTTTATCAAAAGCCATGACATACATTACTATTTATTTTTATAAAATCAAGTTAGTTAAGAATATAAGGACACTGACCGTTGATATTTTTTTCTTTCAAATTATCATCTCATAATAATATACTTACAAAAAATAGTTTTTTCTTGATTTTGCATATTTTGCACTTTTGCCTAGTTTAGTAGGTACTTACTAAAGATTCTCCTATGTAAGTGACATAAACAAATTATAAAGCACAGTTAATTGACGGCAAAAGATTTAACTAATAAGGTTGTTAGTCGCTTACTTAACATAATTAACCCCTTGAAAGGGAATATAGAGCCCTAATATTATCTCGCATTCATAACGTCAACATCGCGTGTTTCCTAAGATCTATAGGAGGCGTGCGTGAGAACCGACACTTGCTTTCCCTACATCTGTTATTCAATACCTACACTATCATAAAGAAAAAATTGCAAAAATTAAGTTAAGTACTTACTATCTATAATTTAGAATATCTATCTGGAAGATACATTACATACAAACGAAAGTTATGTGACACGTTCTATTTGAGTATTCGACCAATATACCTTGAAGTGTTTATAATTAATCAATTTAATTTAAAACAGCATAATTAGGCTGTAAATCGGACGCTACAATCTCCAACAAACTTAAACAAGAAAGAGCGAAACTTTTTAATAAAACATTGAAATTCAACACCACCTCTCAAAGTAGGTACTTAAAGTAACACGACCTAATTGATCTTTCGAGAAACAGCGAAAAGTTCCAAGAATAAATCCTGCTAAGTATACAATCAATATGTAATTAGATCAAGGTGTCAACACAAGCGTAATTTCGATTCCCTTTCGTAAACAAGAGAGTTGTTTTCCTGGTGGTGACCGACATTGAGGGAACACAATCTTTCTTACTTTGTTTACTTAAACGATGCCAAATTAAATTCGGAATGTCCACTATTTCCATACAGTCTTTTTTATACTCACAAATATTTACAGTAGACACTGAGTCATACTTATTTAATGATTTCAAAGACAATTCAACTGAATAATACAAAAAGTACTACCCACATTTGTGTAGTTAGGCAATTTATTTGCAAATGTTAATCGATTTTAGTATCCTTTTTATTTCAATTGGGTATTGTAGGGTAGGTTCCAATTAAATTGAAAGCAAAAATTTCACCGCAAAAGTAAAAAAAAATATGAATTTCAACTTAGGCTTTTCATTAATTTAAAGTCTATTTTTCACATTTTCATGTAACTATTAAATAAAAACTAACGAATAATGCATGTTCTGTTGATTTTTTTTTATATTGCTTATGGAATGGTGATCCCTTAATTATTCTGCCATCCGTGCAATAAAGTTTATTCCATGAGAATGAAGTTTATGTTCTTCTATATAGGTACCTACCGCTCAAGGCTACAAAACCATTACCAGTTTTCAAGGTTACAGGCGTTTCATATCTATTAAGGCATGCTTTTCAACAATAACTTTTTTAGTTTACAAATCGAAGCTTTTCTCAGATGGATAAACTATAATAAATACCTATGTCATTAATAGTACATATATTAGTGCAATTACTTTATGAATGTTTAATATATTATTCTGAAATATTAAGTGGTAACTATGATTTCCATGAATGCAATATAATTCTGAAATCCAGTAATATTCGCAAAATAATTTCGTTCGCTATTTTGTGATTAAAAGTGCAATCGTTGTGCTTTTATTTAAAACTTTATGATGAACGAAACATGTTCTTTATGAGAGGATTAATTAGGTTTTTTAATTATTTTGTATCGACGCCAATTACTGCAACATTTTTATGTAGGTACTGTAACATGCGGGGATTGAGAGGTCGTTATAGATCGAACAACAAAGAGGTACAATTGAAAAGCAATAAGCCAATTTTACCTTGCAAAGGTACAATTCTGTTATTAATTTCCGGGAACAAATATAAAAAGAGTTTTTGTTAGTTGTTACTACCTATGTATCTACTTTTCTCTGCGGTTCTTTTATCGGGATTGTTACAACACTTATAACTCAAGAACTGTTGGACCGATTTTCATAGTTTTTGAAAGTTCTTCGCCTCGAATTAGTATTACTAAAGAAACATAAAAAAGAGCACGAAAACAAAGATGTCTCACGAAAACGCGAGGAACCACTATTTAGTTAACAATTTTTTAGAAAAATTAAACATACTTTATAACATTAAATGGCGATTAAAATAAGAAATCCGATACAATTTGTGCCAAGAATGTACAGAGAATTAGAGCTTTCGATTAACAGGCAACGCAAACGTAAGCGTGACGGGATAGCTTTGATATTACATTTCTTCCTTTCAATACTGTATTTATGTTCTGCTTTTGGCGTTTAGCCAATAAATGATTGTTCCTCCATATTTTATATCGAAACATACCTACAAAGTTTGCGTATTTCGATATAAAGTATGGCAGGATGCTAACACAACCTTTTTGTTGATACTGCAACACAGAATATATATAAATTTACTAGCTGTTTCCCGCGGCTCCGCCAGCGTGGATTTCGGTTAACACGGCTTATAGTAGCATATGTCCTTTCTCAGGATCTAGACCAAATTTTATTTAAATTGGTTCAGTAGTTTTGGCGTGTCACCGCGACAGACAGACAGAGTTACGTTCGCATTTATAATATTAGTAAGGATTTGTTTAACAGTAGCTGACTTAGGTGCTGACCCTACAGTCGTTGTCCTGTCAATCTATACAAAAATAAAATCCTCGCAAATTTTCCGCTAATTTTCTTTCATACAAACCTTGTCCTGACTTTTACAAAGAACAAATAAAAACAGCAAGATCGGTCGGTATTGCTCAGTCATACGTAACAACTATAAAAAAGTACTGACGAATACATTTAAAAATAAATTATCAAATAACGGTTAGAAAAATACAGTCGTACGAGGTTATATTTTCCAAGAATAAATAAAAATAAATAGCAGTACCAACCTTCTCAGGGATTACAGACTGTAAACTTATATAAGGCTGTTTCAAATCAACAAAATCGAACACATCAGAATTATTTAAAACCCTTGTTCAAATTGCCTTTTTTTGGTGCGACGATGGAAGTTTCAAGTAAGATTGTCTACTTCAAACAGCGAGTGACTCTGTTTTGTGACCCCAAAGTTTTTATGAACGTAATATTTGTTGGCACTTTAAAAATCGTTTCGTATTGTGCCAGTTTTAATACCTCAACCTAGCCTTAGTTTTATTGTTATCGCAGCTTTGTGTCCAAAATAACTGGATTTGTACGGTAGGTATTTTAGGGTTAGTTATATTAGGGTTGGTATTACCTAATCCACTTTAATTTTGCAAAAAACGAAAATGATAATTTTAACTAGTAGAACCATACTATTTCCCCTGTGATTTCAAAATACTGTAGTTTGAAAGGATTTAAATATTCCATCCAATACCTTTATCGAGGTCCAAGTGCTCCTGGGGGATCCTAAAGTATAGGGTTTTATTCATAAAATGCCGAAAGGTCAAAGCATTTGGTTTTCTGAGCTTATTCCCTAAATCCAATAAGACCCTTATATAAAAAAAAAAATGAACTTAAATGACACGTGCGAGACATTATTTAAATACAGCATTTAACTGTCCCAAAATTGGGCAAAGGCAGAGAAGGAACGAGCAGTAATCAATAATTACCTAAAGTAATTTAATTAGTAGACAACTAAGATTTCTGATTTACTTGAAAGTCTATTTAAAACGGCTGTATAACGACCATGTCTCGCAGTAAATAAGTTTTATAATTTTATCCCCGTTTAATATTATGGGTACTAAAACAGTCAAAGGCTGCCAAAAAACGATTACAGCGAAAAGTTTGAAAGTTGGTCCGTACAAAAAAATTGAAAGGCGGTAGTTAGTTTAGAATAAACCAGTTTTTTTAGGAAAATGTTTCGTCATACAGTAGAGAAAAACCGGGGCTAAGTTAAATGAGGTCAGACAGATTTCAACGCGATCGTGAGACATGGATAGAGAATGAGTATCTCGATCACGAAGTTTCGTAAAGATTTTATACCCATAGTACTTATGATTTAGTTTTTTTTTTTTATAGTTTGGAAGTGCAAACAGGTAGCTGTCGAGTTTGATCAGTTTCAACCTACAACTGGATTAACCTTACAGAAAAAAAATGTAAAGAATCGATGCGCGCGCTCTATGTTTAAAGAGCGCGCGGATTGATTTATTCAACATATTTTAGCTAAATGTACTACGCTTGTTAACTGATCTAAGTGATTTTCCATGCGACGACAGACGTTTATGCGAAAATATCGACGGTTTCGATATTATTAGGGTAATATTAGGTTTTGAGATAGTTTTAATAAAACGGCGCGCTCTGTTTTGACACAAATTTTACGGTTTTACTCATTCATACTCGTGTCTACAGTTCATACTTGATATTAGTCGCACTCTATAGTTCAATTTGGAATAGTTTTTCTAAGGCATTAACATTGTGATCAGGCTTAAAGGCTTAATGCTACTATAATCTAATCAGGGAACCTTAATCAATAATACGTTGTTGATACAATGTGTTTGATTTGTTTCTCTAAATATCTGCCATTTGAGACGTATGGTGAATTTGATACTGTTAGGCGACTTGCAAACGTGGACACTATTTGTTACCGACACGAGGCAACGCCACAGGACACCGTAGTCGCGGTTGCGGACACAATCGCTGGTTGCCTGTTACCGATACGCACACCACCCAAAACGTACCGAAATGTGTGTGTCATTACTTAACTTACGATTTTTAGTTTTCAGTTACTGACACCGAACACTTTTTGATTACTGTCGGTAATTATATGATAAGTGGAAGCAACTGTATAGAAAAAATTACTCCGTCTGTGCGGGGAGTGTCAGATTTTGTATTGATTTTATAAAAACAAAATATTCACTGGTAGCTTGTCTCAGACACAAAACACATGATTGCGCAACGCCTAATACCTCTATAAGTATTAGGCGTTGCGCAATCATGTGTTTTCAAGTCTATACTTGGATACTAATACTCAAAAAAAAAAGATACATACGGTGGAACATACATTATCCTCCTTTTTGGAAGTCGGTTAATGACAACACGTTAAAATGAAAAGTTGAAATTGGATAGAATCTTTCCAAAAACCATGGTCAATATAAAATCAAAACTACGGATTACTGAAATAACCCACAGACTGAATATTTTAAATAGTATTTTATTTTAAGAAATAAGTCCGTTCGTATGATGAGCATATCAACCTTGCTCACAATGCTTCAAAATCTGTTGAGACAAAGAAATTGGCGAAATCTTGAATTCTGACAAGGATTTCGGCCATATTTTGGGATGAGACGGCTTTATATGACGAATCATCTTTAAGAAAGGCCAAACATAATAACAGCAGGTATGTGCGATATATTTCAAGAAAGACAAAAAATAAGGGCTTAGGTGCTGTCAGAAATATTTGGTGGACATGCAATACATAAATATAAGGAACTTATTTTCTTTTTTGAAGAAATTATTATGAAACGTTAAGTTTGTTATGCACCGTAGTTATTTTTTATACTGTAAACAATTGAAGATATTTAATTTATAGTTTTTGTTTTATAAGTTAAGGCTACTTAGAGCCAACTTCGTCAACTTACTTGGAGTAAAGACCTTATCGGCGATTTCACTCGCTTAGAAAACTTGTATGTGTAACAATGAAACCACTGATATTATTAGGTACTGTTTATTTTTATTTTTCTTCCGTATAACTTCTGAGACGAAGCTAACAATTTAATGACATCAATTTGGAATAGTTTCTAAATTCCTATTTATTACATAACATATTCATAATGAAAACATGAGTTAAGGGCAGTTTAATACAAACTAACATCATATCATAAAAAACGTTATACTCAGTTTGAACTGTCCGTACGTACCTACCTAACATTAACAGAGGCAATAAATATACCAACGTACGTATAAAATATGATAGTAATTCATATTTAATTTTTACTTTTACCTTTATTTTAAGCTCTTTTTACACGACTGCCAAGGAAGGGATATGAACTTATGATTTCGCGCATATATTGTAACTAGCTGTTCCCCGCGGCTCCGCCCGCGTGGAACACTTTCTTTCTCAGGGTCTAGACTATCTGTGTACCAAATTTCAATTAAATCGGTGCAGTAGTTTACCGTAAAAGCGCGACAGACAGACAGACAGAGTTACTTTCGCATTTTATAATATTAGTATGTAATGTATGTTCTATATTTGTAAAATTCTATAATACCTCGAATCTTCCAAACGGCTGGATGGATTCATGGTGAAAACCCAAGCGCTCTTAAAAAGTCAAGCCTTTTTGTGAATAAAAAAAATGGTGCAATTATGCCGATAAAGTCTTTATTGATTTTTAACCAAACCTATCGAGTAAAGTATCAAAATAAAGGGTATATGGTTCCCAGAAAATGGTAAGTATAAATGTAATGTGGAATGAGAAATGCTTAAATAAATACTTATTACAATTAAATGTCCTGCCTTGGCAGATATTAATGTTTCTTAGCATAGTCGGTTTTTTTGTTTCTTTACTAATACAACTGTCTTGTTACTCTGCGAAAACAAATGTCTGCAATTAATTAGACGTAAGATCGCAGTCGTGTTATTTAATTTATAAATGCCTAAAAAATAATTAATTTCGATAAAATACACGCTCATTTCGATAAATAGTGATAGTACTGACATAATTTAATCGCAAATGTTTCCTTTTTTTTTACATGTGTTAAATCAGATTTCATTTTAGAAAAAAAAAGACAGCAAGGTTAATATATACCGAGCATAATGCTAATCCAGGCAATCAATAAGAATATTGTTATAAAAAAAAAAAACAATAATACTAAAACCGACATGGTAATCAAATAGCCTCTTTTAACCGCGGTTAGCCTACAAAGCCGGTTTGATTAATTGCTATTACATTAGCACAAACCAATTCGAGTTAACCACTGAATATACAACGATCTAGCATATTAAAATGTGTATGTATTTTAGAAATATATAAGTATTTTTATCAGTTGTCTGGTGGCCATTTTACAGGTTCTACCTAGTTTGGGATCAGATAGCCTTGTATGAGTTCTCCCAAGATATTAGTTTTATTTATTAGTAGATGGAGCTAGGAGCTCTTCGACACATCTAAAAAAATTACTTTTCGACCTATGGTTCAAAAGATAAAAATCACTGCCACCAGCGCCACCTATCCGGCACTAACGTACTGACTGTACTTTCAAAGTACTGTCAACGTATTCAAAGTACGTCAAATATCTACACATAAAATCGCTACGCAGCGTCCTTTGTAAACCGCATACCACTGGCATACCTGCATTCCTCTGTAATAAAGCCGCCACCTGTCACCGGGTCACCCATGAATCATGTAGCCTCAGACATATTGCCCACATTCACCTTGTTGACTATACCTACATGTGACCGCGGCTCTGAATAACATTTTTCGTTAGCTTTTACGTCAGAAATAGGTTTTGTATGCTCTCATAGGGAACGACGAATCGGCATGCTATTTGGTACATTATTCAGCGTTAGCTACTTTGAAAGCTTAGGTCACGTAGTCCGCTTGCAGTTTATAAGGAAATCTCTCGCGTTGAACATTGGATTATCCTAAGTTTCTCGATAGAAAGAGCAATCATTTCAAGGTGATTTCTTTATGTCGCGGGCCACAGTTAAAAGGAAAAGGCAATAACTTCTTCAAGATAGGAATTATGACAAATTTCTATTGATTGTAAAAAAAATCAGAGGGATTCATTAAAATATCCGTACCAAAACGAAATTAACGTATCGTACTGTGTATAGTAAGTGTCCCATAAAAGCACCACTATATAAATTATTTCCACGCATATTTAATCAGCCAGTCGTAAACTGTGATTGATACGAAAAAAAATCTTTATACGAGAACTGTGTAATAAAACTAATCCAAATATAGCCCATAAAATAATACGTTCGAATCTCTTAGCTCTCTCTAGAGTATAATTCAATAACATTTTATTGTAGTGTTCAGCCCAAAATAATCACAGCACTGAACGTTACCCACAAGTAAATGTACCGTTTATCTCCGAGTGCCTTGTGTCCCGATTTTGGCACAAATTCTAGTTTACGACCCAATTAATTTGTCGCTCCGATACTTTACAACGTACGAAATGGTGCTGAAGAGAATTTTTATGGTTTAATTTTACTGTTTCCCATGGCTGAATATCAAAAAGCAATGACAACTCTCGTAAAAAAGAAAGGGATAATCACAAAACTGGTTGGCGAGTTCTTTTTAATATTATTATTATTATGAAATGTGCAACGTTTTTGAATCCTTACAAATACGAAGTAAAAATGCAAATCTTTTTACCGGGCTTCCTAGATAATCCTATTTATGCGCATATCCGATTTAATATTCATTATTATAATCTTCAACGGCTTCGTATTTCTTTATAAACGGGGATTATATTATAAACCGCGATGGAAGGATACGTTCGCGACGAACAGAGCTAAGTAACGTACTTAGAATATCTTTCTTCAAATCTCTTTACTAGTCTTACGATTTAACGATTTACTCAAAATATATATTCCGTCTTATTATGAAATAAGTAATGTTTTATCGAAAGAGGTACCTACAATGGATCCATAGGATTCGGGTCAGTATTTTCAAAAACACAAAATTTTAAGTTTGCATTAAAATCCTTAACATATTTTGGCGACTAAAAATTTTGCTACAAAACCATTTAATAAAAATTATAAAAAATATGTAGGTTAAATAAAAGTTCTTGCTACTCTGCAGCTGTCGTGACCCTTAAACATTCTAAACACGCGACGAGCTTCTAAGAAACAAAAAATAAGATTTATTTACATCAAACACAAAGTTTCGCAATTTCTGCAAAGTAATTTCTTGCGAAAGTTGTCAATGGTGCTTAGGCTTCGGTTATTGTAATACAAAGCTATAAAACTTATTATTATGTTGTTTTAATAAGGCAAGTTCTAAATCAGTTGTTAGACACTAAAAGTACGAGAATTGCCTTACAATTTTAGCTGTAATTTCATAGCGTGACAACTTATCACGACGTTAAATTAAGGTCGATTAACATCGCGACGAACGTTGTATTGGAATTTTCCCGGTAACAATTGTATAGAAACTGGATTCTATCACTGAAAATATTGACATACGTCATGATTGCGGACGCATTCGCGAGCGACGAACGGTATAATGAATTCATGCATTATTCATCTGCAACGTAGATACTATTCCAGTCGGCCTACACTTTTTAGGACAGAAATATAAATTTTGAATAGTTTTTTATTGATAACTTAATTTAGTCGACATGTACATAGATTTATGTGACGTTAAGTCAATAACATATAATACATTATAAGGCAGTAAGGAACATTTTTACGAATCAATTGCCACATGAATGACGGAGTACTATTACTTAAGAACGACTCGACCAATTTGGCAGGTATTTTTATGTTTTGTTTGTAAGTAGGTTTGTATATATGCAAATTTGCAAAAAAATACGAAAATGTTAATGATTTTTTTATATGTCAGAATTGTCAGAAAACGACTGTTAGGTCAAATAAAAGGTGTAATATGCTAGAGAGGAGATCGTGGCTACGTGTAAGCCGTACGATTTGACCGATGACAAAGGTTAAGCCGCGCTCGCCGCGGTTTGTCCGTGGATGGGTGACTATTTGTAGACATATCGAGACCCGCTCCTTGGCCCCAACTGTCGTTACTTTATACTTTTATCTTTGACAATCGTGTCATTACAATTCTGACAGCTAGTCTTTCTATGAGAAACTGGGTTACCCAGTAAAATGGGTTCTGGAGGTCAGACAGGCAGTCGCTCCATGTAAAATACTGTAAGTCGGTAAGTATTCAGCGAAATCCGGTAAGACTAGAAGCCGACCCCAACATAGTTAGGAAAAAGGCTAGGCAGAATAAAATTGGTGTAGGTGTATAAATTATTGTCATTACACATCTGAAAATGTTTGATTTATTTCTAAATATATAATTATAGATTTAGAACTAATTACAATAGCTAAGTTGACAGGGTAATATGCGTATAGGTTTGACAACAAACAAAAGCGTATAATAAGTAGCTATAATACAAGCCGAAATTCATAAAATATTTGGTCAAACAGATCAATTTATTGGCCATGTTGGCATTCGTAAAAATATTCAGGATATGAGCTTATAAACGTTGGCGAACATGGCAAATATTTGTGGTACGACCGTCACATTCAATCACGCATTTTTTTTATTGATTTCCCTTATTCTGTCGTTTTATATTTATGGTTTTGTCTACAGGTGCTCCCTGGTCTCTACGTGGGAAATTACCGGGACTCTAAAGATACGGTGCAGCTCGACAAATACAAGATTACACATATATTGTCAATACACGACGCGGCCAGAAGATTACACTCCGTAAGTTATTATTCAACTTAAAACTGTAGACTATAATTATTAAGAAACAGGGCTTCCATAAAACCTCCCTCAAATAATTCCATGCGAAAACATGGGCTTTAATAGTAGATATGTATGATTTTCGATTATTCCAATTACT
This sequence comes from Diachrysia chrysitis, assembly GCA_932294365.1. Taxonomy (NCBI): domain Eukaryota; kingdom Metazoa; phylum Arthropoda; class Insecta; order Lepidoptera; family Noctuidae; genus Diachrysia; species Diachrysia chrysitis. Next base: position 8,485,588 of record OW028653.1, read on the forward strand.
CATACAATAAATATTTTAACCTTATTGCTTTCTGAGGTTTACGCGAATATTAGACATTGAAATAAAACTAGTTTGAACGGATTCTATCGCGGTTTATTTTAGATTTTTGTTCCCGACGTTTCGACGCCTTTGCAGGTGTCATGGTCACGGCCAGACTGAGGTGGTATTCGTCTTGACAGGTGATGTTGCTCGTTCTACCTTCATATTTTAATTAATTATTTGTATTCCGACCTACGCAATATGAGCTCACTGTGTCTTGAAGTCTTGCAGCGCTGCTCTTGGGTTTGGTTTTAAGTTTGTGTATTATTGGGTCCCAAGTAGGTGATATCTTCCAGCCGTCTTCTCTATTGAAATTAGGATGTTTTTTAATTTCAAAAGCCTCACGAAACATCCTAGGTAGGAATTTGTGTTCTTTAGCGAGGATCTGTGGTTTGTCAAATCTAATATAATGACTGGAGCCTTCAGCATGTTCGGCGACTGCAGACTTCGTTGAGCGGCGGTGTTTAACGTCAGCTATATGTTCTTTTACGCGGGTCCCTATGCTGCGCTTTGTTTGACCGATGTAAGAGAGACCGCAGTCACAATCTAGTTTATATACTCCTGCATCTTGTAGAGGTATATGACACTTGACAGGTGGTAAGGACTGACTAATCTTCTTAGGCGGCTTAAAATATGTTTTAATTGAAGCGCGCTTCAGGAAACGTCGGGAACAAAAATCTAAATTAAACCGCGATAGAATCCGTTCAAACTAGTTTTATTTCAATATTTTAACCTTGTTAATTAAAATTGGTTGAACTACGTAACTAATTAATTTTAATTAAAAAAACGTAGAATTATTTGTCTGAACCAATTAATGATGATTTAATTATTATTTACGAAAATTGGCCATTTTCCATGTAGCTTTCTGACCTTAATGTACTTTCAAATTGGGTCTACTGGGCTATGTTTATTTCTAATTAATATTCTTGAACAAAATGTTTTATTTATCTGATTTAACTTTACAATTACTCCATTTATTAGCTACCATTAAGTTAACTTCGGTTCTTTTGATCTCACTTCAAAGCTCTAAATGACGTGCAATCAAGGATGTATTTTATCTGCTCAAAAGATAAATATATTTCCTTCCGTTTGTAGAGAGTGATTTCTATTAGAATTCAATTCGAGCAATATATATTCCACTTTCTATCTCCATGTTGTACCTTGCTCGTAATTCTCATGAATGTGGATTTATTTTTCTTTACTTATTCTATAAATCCACTGGTTTGGTTGGTTAACAATATTAGCATTAACTTGAGGCCTGCTGATTGGTTAAATCATTCTTAAAATAATTTACCTGTCTCGTACTCCTGATGTGACAACAATTTCGAATATGAACAGTACCTACTGCTTTAAAATGTATACTATTTATACTAATATCTATACTAATATTATAAAGCTGAAGAGTTTGTTTGTTTGTTTGTTTGTTGGAACGCGCTAATCTCAGGAACTACTGGTTCGAATTGAACAATTCTTTTTGTATTGGATAGTCCGTTTATTGAGGAAGGCTATAGGCTATATAACATCACGCTACGACCAATAGGAGCGGAGCATAAATGAAAAATGTTGCAAAAATGAAAAACCGTTGAAACTCGCGAACAAAGTCGCGGGGGACAGCTAGTATTATTATAAATGCGAAAGTAAGTCTGTGTTTCTGCGTCTTTTAATCTTTCACGGCTAAACAGCTGAACCGATTTTGATGAATATTGGTATGGGATAAGCTTGGATCCTAAGAAAGGACATAGGTACTTTTTGGCGCCATTACAGACACTCGCGTGGGCGTAGCCGCGGGCAACAGCTAGTGTGTGATAATTTAGAAATATTGATACCGACTTCATTCCAATGCTTGGTACTTAACAGACTATATCTCAACAGCTACTCGTCCGATTTTTATGAATTTACACTATTTTTTAGTTGAAGTAAATGTAAGCTAATAAAATGATCAAGATTCAATAGTATAAGTGGCATCTGAGATATGTTTGGGCAAACATACACATAAGTATGACTGTACTCCTTCTTTTTACTTATAATAAGGTACATTCATGTGAAATTTACACCCTAATTTTTTAAGTCGGTTCATAAAGGCGCTGTTATGTCAGTCTTATCATGTGGCAAACCGTAAAATATTTATTAACAACGACATTGCTTTGGAGCCCAATTTAATTACGTACCGAGAACCGAGGTAATTCGCTATATACCATAAACCAATATTGTTTAGACAATCTCAAAGATATTATAATATTATTATTAAGATATTCTTGTTGAGCAATTAAGTTTTAGACACGCTTTGTAACTTATCGTAATGCTTTTAAAGATAGTCGCACATTACGTAGCTTTAGTTGTAGTAAACAAAATTACTGCTATAGTTTTGGAAAGTGCCGGACAGAAAAATACTTGGTATTAGAAGAGATATATGTCTAATTGTCTGACAGTATATAAGGTATTAAACAAATATCTCTAGTGCTTGTTCAAATCGACAGTTGTAAGGAGACTCAGGATCGAAAACAAATGAGTTACCAAAACAAGTTATGAAACACTAAACATCCCACAATTATCCATAAAAGGTGAAAGTAACAAGCAAGTTTTGTATTTAAAACAAGATTTACCCAAATAAAAATTAAAGTTTACAATTCCCCTAGGTACACTCAATACACTGCCGGAGCTGCGCTGAGAATGCGCATGTGATCCCGCGGCTCTGGCTAAGGCAAAGACGGGACCGGGGTGTTTTTAGTCGGTGCGAGTCCGACATATCCCCACGCCGTGCCCTCGGCGTGGGTCGAAGTCAATTAGCTTTTCACCCCGTAATCAAAAAAAAAAAAAAAAAGGTACACTCAATACCCAGAGTACATTATATAATCGTTGGTACAGCATCGAGTCAGCAGAAACTGGGGGATCAAACTATATGTACATAAAAAGCTCTCGGTCTAAAATAAACATATCTGCTGACGGTGAACCCTTTGAGGTTTTATTAAAGGGTTGATGGTGAGAAATCTATCGAACCGGTTTACTCTAGGCTATCATACTAGCTCAAAACTGAAAAAATGAATGAATGAAACTGAAAGAATGAAAAAATCATAAATTTCAAAACTGGTGGAGGTCCGCTACTCTACCACGCAAAAAATCTAAATAGATTTTGAAAAAAGTGCGCAGTTGCATGGCGTTGTTGGGTTGGTATGAGAAGTCTAAATGAATTAGTCCGTCAGTTAGTTAATAAAAAAAGTTAGACACGTATTTGCTTTTTCAAAATAAGCAAACACAAAAGTAGATAAATCGAATAAAAAATGACGACATGCGACATTTCAAATCAATGTATTGTCGTGGGTTTTTGGGTCACGTGAAATAAAAAAAAACGTAAATAAACGTAAAAAAAATAGTCATAACTATTTTACTATAGGAATACACTAGAAGATAATATTCAATAATCAGACGTCGTAGATGGATGCTAGTGTGATCTATGAGAGTTACTAAAATATTTATAATTACTGATGACTAGTTTTGTTAAGGTAACAATAACAGCGTACAAACTGCTTTAGAATGTCCGATGTCTTATAAAAAAACAAAGGTAATAAAACACGTGTATATTTCCCAGATATCCACCAATAATTATAGGTTTAGTTTTATTTCCCTTTTCCATTTGTGCTTTTATCATAACATCAACAAATTATATAGGAATATATGTCACTTGCATTTCTTTTTACATTTACCACGATATTTGATCCTTGAATATTGACCTTAAAACCGATGTCCGGTGAGCTTTTATATTCTATATAGTATATATATCTACTTTTATTTTATATAGTTTACCTCCGTTGTCGAGTAGCGTACACACGGTTTTCAAGGTATCGCTAGCTCTGAGATCCCTAGTTCGATCTCCGGACGGGCCAAGTAGAAAACCACTTTTCTACATTGTCTCGAGTCTGGGTGGTTGTGGTACCTTCGCTGTCTCGGATTCCAGAACATGCTTTAGCTACTTAGTTTGGGTTCAAAACAATGTACATATATGATGACGTCCACATTTATTGTTATTTATTAATTTATTTGGTTACCTTATAATTTAAGGTAAGTTCTAAAGCATTGAACATTACTTTACAGTATAATAAGTTCAGATTTAGGTAAAATGTAAGTAAATAAAAACTACGCAGTCTTCAGAGAAAAAGATCATACTGCTTTGATTCATTAAAATCATATTAAATAACTATTAACGATTTTGATAGTTAACATAAAACCAAAATTAATCTTTTCTGTTTTTTATGTTACCTATTAGGTTATTGTTGATGGACTCCTAAAGTCCAGTCAATAAGGTTTATAGATATAAACAGCCTTTCTAGCTGAGTAAAATTTCTGCAAGCGTTAATGCTGATCAAATCGCGCAAATATATGGAAGTGACGAGTCGTAAGTCACGGGAATAATCGAAATGAAATGTCATTTCCATACATTTAATGTCATTTAAGCGATTTCTAATATCGTTAATTCTTGTAAAAATATCCCTTGGCCACAGGGCTGTTTTTATGCATTGAAATCAAACTTATAAATGAAAATAAAATCATGAAAGCTTAACAATTAGCACTAGGTTTAGAGAGAAGAAATGAAAAAAAAAGTTTTTTTTTAAGTAACTTTCATAGCTCTAAATAGGTTTGACGTACAAATTAATATTACGGCACTTAAAAAACAGCAAAATAATTAGGTTAATTGTTAATTCTTAGATAAACAATTGACGTATAACCTGTTTGAAATACTAATTAAAACCTTAATAAAACGCTTTAATATTTCAGTGCATAATTAAATTAAAAGATACTTGTGTTTATTGTTTGTGTTAATTAATTTGTATTGTATTACATCGACTTTCGGTAGTTTTAGGAACATAACTGCACAGGAAATTATACATTAGTACCTTTTTTCAATGACAAAGTGTTAACTCTGATGTGCTGTTGGCTGTACTTTCGCTGTCCGCAATGCAGATATACTTAGTAGTAAAAACACTGATTGTGATGAAGGATCAACTGTTTTTTCACCCCAAATACTTCTATGGTACAAACATTATTAATACGGTATATCGGACTCATATACATGTCACCTACCAGTAGATATTGTATACATAAATTCGTCATCCAATACACATTGTATTTTTCACTGGCACGTCGAAAGTTTGTTTAACGTTAAATAAACGGTTCGATAAAATACCGCGATAGGGGATTACAAACAGAGTTGATAGGAAAACATCGAGAAAAACGGATATTTGTTCATCTCTCAATAAACTCCGAGAATGAGGGGTTGTAAGGTAAATTTATGTCTTATAGGATTCCTTCCTGTGATCGCTCTTACCTATGTTAATGTATTCCTTTCTTATTGAAAGGTAACCTCGATTTACTTTATTTTTTCTTTGAATTAATATAATAAACTTACAGAAGGACGTTTTTATTACATTGTGTCACGTTCAACGGTTATTTTAATGTTTAGAATTCGTTTTGATTCGGATCAAAGCGAACGTTAAGTACTTCAATACAGGTATTACGTTTTCGCTGTCAAAAACCCCATTTATAATTTGTAACCGAAACCTTTTCGCCCTTTGCATACAAAATACAGACAGATCATTGCATATTGACCCTTTTACAGGTACCTAGACTTATTAATACGAAACACACGTGTTGCGTTACGGTAACCCTTAAAGTACCTACTTTGTTTTTACCCTACAATTTTGTTTTACCCCAAATGTTCGCAAATAGGTAATTTGTAGAGAAATGCTACGTCTGCGAAGTGCTACGAGTTTAACTACGCTACGAAATTATATAGTTTGCTGTTTGCAGAAAGTGTAATAGGTAATTGGATTTACTCATTACAGTTCCACTTAGGCTGTTGGTGTTACAGATAAGATAACGGGATGTAGTAAATTCTCATTAAACAACGACGAAGACGTAGCTATTTAAGTTAAATTAATTCGTAGATTTTGTTCTGCGAAACTACAAATATGCTGTGAATTTGATTTCTATTGATTACAAAAACAACATAGATTAAATTTGAGGTGCTTACAATATCTAGATATATTTTTATACACAACTGTCTAAAAAATAGTGGCGAGTGTAATATTTTTCGAATGCCTCGCTTGCTTGACTTCTTCCATTGTTAGATGCGGAATATATCCGTGGAGTTGAAATTCACTGTCGGGAATTTTTCGAACAATATCCGAAAGAAAAACACTGCTTTAGGAGTCACTGAAGTGTCGTATATTACGCTCTGAAAAATATTTATTATCACAATATTTTATTACAAAAACATTTTTTTTGAATAAAGTAAGACTTCTTGTATAATAAATGTTACGTTTATGACATTAACGAAAAACATCAGGAACGTAGCAAAAACAATATTTGTGAAATAGTTTTATTTCAATTAAAATAGTGTTTTAATTTTAATGCCGGCCCACGATAGACTAATTTAAATCAGGAAATAGGTACTTATTTCGTATATCTTTCTTTAATAATATTCCTACATACTTCATGTGGAATGAATACATAAATAAGTGTACATACTGCACTGGTCTAATAAGCTACGTATTTAAAATTAAATCCAAATACAACATCAAAAAGCCTAAAAATAAAAGTTTCATTAACGAAAAGCTTATAAACACAGAGGTTTTATACTCGCCACATTTTAAAAAGTTTACGCGGCTTTGAGGATACTGAACTACTAAAAGCAAAGCTGTGTTGCAAGGAGGTTACCTGACAGCCACAATTAATTATTCTGCCGAGACCTACTTCTGTAATTTCGTTTACCTGATAGAGTTAATCCAAGTCGTTTGTCGGTAATCTTTAGTTTGAAGGCTTAAATCGTACGCCTGTTTTCTGCGACGCTGTACCTACTAGGGATTTTCAACACGTGATTAATTTTTGCTTTATACTTATGGCCTTATTTATGAAAATCTCGACGGTATTAAGCAATTGCTAAGACAGTTCTTTGACGACCTCCGTGGTCGAGTGGCGTACACACCGGTTTTCAAGGTGTCGCCAGCTCTGAGGTCCCGGGTTCGATCCCCGGCCAGGTCAATGTAGAAAACCCTTTTTCTACATTGTCTCGGGTCTGGGTGTTTGTGGTACCTTTGTTGTCTCTGAATTCCATAACACAAGTGCTTAAGCTACTTACTTTGGGTTCAGAGCAATGTATGTGATGTTGTCCACATTTATTTATTTATTTATAGTTCTAAATTCAAAATCTCTATGGCTAAATTAAATAAGAATCTGCAAATCATCGTAATTTTTTTATAAAAAAGGCGTGTAGTTGATACCACGGGTTGTTACGTACAATGAAAGGACGTTAACTTTAGGTTAACTTTGAAAAATAACAGTTGCAGTATTTAATATCTATCTCAATGTTCAACTACAAAAATATTTATACAGTGATATTTTTTTACAATTTATTATATACTGTTTCTGTATAGTCTACTTAAGTAATTGATTTTTATATGATGCTAATTAGCGTCAGCTGATTATAAAAGCTTATTCTACTAATGCAATGTTAAAATATTAATAACTGTATTTTACAAAAGTTTTTTTTTTGCTGTATCATATTATGCATAACGATTTTCCTTTCACACGATCTGTCAGTCGTTTTATTTGTGTTCGAATGTTTCGAACAAGCCGTTTGAACTGTCGCATCCTATAGATTTAATATCGCAATAGAAACTATCGTATTGCAGACTTCTGTCAAGGCTGTTAGTAACTATTTCCGTTGCTTTCGCATGATAGTCCCCGTCAAAGTGTGTTTGAGCATGCTACCGCTTTCTTTGTCTTGCCTTTCCCTACGAATTGGGCTAATGCATTTCAAATTATGTTCGTTTTAACATAAATATTCATTAATCATAAGCTTTTGATTTGTGATTTTTCTTTCTTTTGTTTCGGAAAAAAAAAACATTTTATTCGTTACTATATGTTGTGATAGGTCTCTTAAAACCTATAATTATAAAATTTAATTTACTAAACAGCAGAAAGGACCTATACTGTTTATAAATACATAATTATAATCTAGAACTAAGAAGTGTTTTGTAAAACTGAACTGCTTAGTTATGACATGCAAGAAGGTTAAATACAATGCAAGCTTTCCACATACTTATAATACGATGAAAACCTTGGAACTTATTTACTTTGTAAAGAAATAGATTCAGTTCCCCAGTCCAAGGGCACTGCAGTACGTCCTGCCGAGAATAAATATCTGCATACGTACCGTCCTCGCCCTCGATATACATTACAGCCAATAAAGTTTTATAATAATACTAGCTGTTTCCCGCGGCTCCGCCCGCGTGGATGTCGGTTATCGCGGCAAAAAGTTGCCTATGTCCTTTTGACGTGACAACGTCTTATAAATTGGTTTGCCGGGTGACACTTCAAGAAACTGCGTTACGCTCCGCTCACGTTATGCGCTCACAATGAGAGCGAGTGAGAGGCACGCGTCCCTTCCACTCGGGCATGGTTAGCCCGCCTAAGAGCGAGAGAGACAGACATAAAAAGTGAAAGGCACGCGTCCCTTCCACTCGAGCACAGTTAGCCCGCCTAAGAGCGAGAGAGACAGAGCGAATTCTTTGTATAAATTAATGTTTTGAATATAATTCTTTGTATAAATAAATGTTTTAAATTGTTACTATTATTTCATCCTTCTTCCTACTATACGAATGAATATTCACATTAAAATTATTTTACCACTCAAAGTCGTTGTCACGTAAAACTTTCGCCCGTATACCGACTTTACAGGCAACCAATTTTTTTCAGGCTCTAAACTATCTGTGTACCAAATTTAATTTAAATTGGTTCAGTAGTTTTGGCGTGAAAGCGCGACAGACAGAGAGACAGAGTTACTTTCGCATTTATAATATTTGTAAGGATCATGGAATGCTAAATATCTGAAATGTAAAAATTTTAAGCCACGACCAATAAAACAACTATGTGAAACTAGACTAGTGACTGTACATTGAACATTCGTCATCAAACTTTAAATAGCGGTCTTGTAGGTAGGTCTCAATTTGACGATTTAATTTAATTGTTCCTACATTTTTTAATACTGTATGCATAGGTGTAATCCTGTTAAAAATGTTCTTTAGTAAAAAAACTAATTATGAACATTAGTAAACCATATTATTTAATACTAAAGAGAAATGGCGACTTATTCTAAGCTTATGTACGTACGTCCTTGAGTAAAAATCTAAGAATAAAGGTATCCACTCCCTTACTGATCAGCCCTTTTTTACCTTAACATGGGTAAATAGGTCAATATGTCAGTAGCACTTTTATGGTACATGTTCTTAGCCACTGACAGAAATGGTGGATTCTAATATTACGAGAGATTAGTATAAGTAGAGGAACAAGTATACTGCGTTCGCAATATATTTGCCAAACATGTAAACAAAGACAAGTTTTAGGAAAAGCAACTGTAATCTATACTATATAATATTATAAAGCTGAAGAGTTTGTTTGTTTGTTTGTTTGAACGCGCTAATCTCAGGAACTACTGGTTCGAATTGAAAAATTATTTTTGTATTGGATAGTCCGTTTATTGAGGAAGGCTACCTATAGGCTATATAACATCACGCTACGACCAATAGGAGCGGAGCATAAATGAAAAATGTTGCAAAAATGAATAACCGTTGAAACTAAAACACGCGAACAAAGTCGCGGGGGACAGCTAGTATTATATATTTCTCTGTGACTAAATCTGTGCTTCTAATGAAGTCGTGGAGGTTGGCTAGGGGTGAAACAATTGACAGTCGCCACTTAGTGGTTTCATATAAGGTTCAGTTTGCTCTACAACTTCATATTTTTTTATGACTTTTGCAACTAAGAAGTAAGTACTGCTAATTTTTAGGGTTTTATTAAATTATATTTGTTTTTAGAAAAAAAGCCGCCGGCTTAAAATTTTTTTGATTCACCAATTTTTTTTCTTTTAAGCTCCCTCAAAATTGAAATCGATAATAATGAATTGATAATTACCAAAACTTTATTCAGCTACCTTAAATTTTGTTGGTATTGTTACTTAAACAAGTACTTAATTAGTACTTAGGTATCATTTTCAAAAGTCTTTTTACTTTGTTACTTACAAGCGATAAACGGTATTGTTCACAGCAGGTCGCATACATTTCTTAAGGAACACGCTTCACCTATGCCCTGTTATTAGACAAATGGTTTATGGTTGACACTCACCGACATTTCCCTACGAATTTCTACACAAAACGTGGAGCTCCATTAGCATAATCAATCTCGGATATGAAAACGACAAGTGTGAGTCGGAATTACCTATTTACATAATTTTTTTTTTTTTTTTTTGTTTAGGCGGGGGGTCCTCATGGACACCTACCCGCTCTCTCGGGGAGCGAACGGGTAGTGTCAGACTCTTACTGACTAAACCTGAACCGCCGTGCTACGTCATCCGCGTTTCGTGTTGGTGCGTGGTAATGCATTGCAATTCGTCACGCACCAACCGCGGGGTCCGCCTGCCAATAGGGATCACTCTCGTGATTGTTTGGAGACCGACGTGTAAAGAGCGTCGGCCTCTCCGCCTCGTAGTGGAGCCACACCCGTAGCACGTAATGCGGCCTCCCGTTGTGGGTCCTATAGTCGGACGACGGACACCCCCGTGCCCGTCGCCCAGGACCCTAGACCTATTTATATACCTACTTACGGAGTGGAATACCTATTATGTAACAGAAACACTTTTAATATTTTTCGAAACTGTAATTAATATAAACCTAGATATTGTCCAGTCCTAAAACATGGAATAGAATGTTAACTGTCTGATTAACACATAAATTTGTTAATCACCTGTCATGTTAAGCACTGTGATTGGTTGTTAGTCTTTTGGTCAACCAATCACAGTCGTGATCAGTTGATTTGACAACAGATTAAATTGATTAGCCTTTCAGAAACCGGCGGTAAATCTTATTTAGAATAAAATTTAATGATAAAGATTAAATACTGTTTAAATTAAACATGTTACTTTGTAACTTTTGCACAATAAACACCATCAGGTATGTATTTATATATTTTTTTTGTAAATAATGATTTTAAATCTGAAATATGGTAGATAGGTATTATAATTATATAAGCTTATGTTTGATGTTGCCTGTAGTTACGCAATTATTTAAGTACATTAATTTCATTGACCGCATGCCGTGACCTCATTTAATAAAACCATTATAATTAGTTAAATGAATTAAAATAAATTCCAATACTTTCGTAATCCAGACAGTAATATAATTTTCACAACTCATTGAGCGTGGTTAATAGGTACGTCTACACCAGACGCGACAAGCTCGTGCGGCAGCCTGTATTAAAGCTTGCGAGCTTGGCTTCGCGAGGCAGCCTCAGTACTTTGCCCAGACACTCAGAGACGAGCCTCGCAGGGCAGGCCGACCTATTAAAAGACATCAAGCATCCCGGCTCGGCCCCGAGGCAACGTGCGCCCGAACGGCCGTAAGGCACGGACACACAGACCGAGCATTTGGCTCGCGAGACTGCCGCGCGAGCGTGTGCGCCCGGTGTGGACGCACCTATTTTCAAGTCGCGCTTCCATGACCTTTAGGGTCACTCACTCCCAACTGTCGAAATATTACCTAAAGCTTCGCGTACGGGTTACTTTTAATGGTTACATAAAATAATCATCGGGTTCCCCACACGAACATTTGGCGGACGAGTGAAGTGAGCTCTTTGAATATTCAATGTGGATTCCGACACAGCTTTAGTATGCAAATGAATGCCTCTTGCTTAGGACGTTAGATGGTCAGTTTGTGTGTATGAGTTTCAAAATGGAATCCTTCATTGTTAATGGGAAGGTTTTTCTGCTTTATAATATCACTTTACATTCCAAAGGCCTAACGTTATATCAGCCTACAAACAATTGTCCAAAAGAGTCGCCGTGTTGCTAAACAAATACAAGTTCATCGAGTTCACGCTTTTTTTAATTTTTTATTTTCTGGCCAGTGGTTCTGGTCTAGTGTTTAGTGACCCTGACTGCTAATCCGGAGGTCATAACTTCCATTTCCATCCCGGACAAATCTTTGTTTGATGAGCGTGATTATTTGCTCTGTGTCTGGGTGCAATTTATCTATAATTGGACTAATTTATAAAAATCTTGACGGTGTTAAGCAATTGCTAAAACACTTCTAAATTCAAATTTTGTTATTGGATTGGAAGAAATCTTACTAGAACATCTTTGAATCTTATAATGTGCTTTAAAAAAATATTATAACCTTTTAAATCAACTAAGATCTATAATTAGTTCTATGGTACTGGTGCAGACAAATCAATCAAGCCTAAACACGATGGGATTGTGTCGTTTTGTGTCGACGTCACCGAATTAATATAAGTGTTTCAGTAAAAACATGGTTTGCAAATTTTAAAGGACAACTTTTAAACATATTACATGCGAAAAGTAAAGTTAAGTATAACCTTGTAACAATCTGCGTTACTTGTAGAACTGGAAATACCCTTGGATGGATACAAAAAATGCCTTTTTTATGTAATATTCTAATTTCTAAGAAAGGTCGCAAGCTATTTTAATATCTCGCTACGCTACCCTTAGATGCAGAGTTTAAAAGAACAGGAGCCAGGGAAACCGCTTGAAACAGATCGTAAACCTACTTAAAAAAATATATCGACAATAAACAATGCTTTACGACCTACAGACATAAATCTGACATAGCTCTCATGCAATATAAATTAACATTTTTGTGGTGTCGCCGATCTCGAACGAACATCATCACTTATTCAAACCCCCGGAACGGTCCGTCGTAACTTATTTCGCAACTCTGCTTTTACAACTCTTCGAAATCAACGGCTTTTGTAATACGTTTCAGTTAAATTTAATATTAGAGGTTATATATTAATGTATTGCTGTTTTGTTTGTCCTCATGTATAGTACCTACTTATAGACACCATTTTGTATTCATTTACAATTTATGTTATATCACAAGAGTTTACATAGGACCCAGCTTTAGGACAGTGGAGTACAAAGCTACTGCTTATTTCTTAAGAAAAAATCTTTGAGCAGACGTGCGGAAGGAGAAATTTGTCATGAGTAATTGCAGATAGCAGTGTGTAGAAAACAATAAGAAAGAAATAGTGCAAAAGTATTAATTATTTAATATATACAGTATGCGGTTTACAATTGTCGAAGGGCGTCGTGAAAGACCCAGGCGGAGATAGAGTTATGAACTGGACGCGTACAAGAAGGAGTGGCAACAATCCTGTAGTGGGACAGCTTAGACTAAAATAATAATAATATACATAATAATTATGTAATTGTACATATAAAATATTAATTAAGATATTAATATATTATAAGTATAACTAGATATATGATTATCAACAAGTTAATAAGAAAGGAAGTGCTCTTATCCTCTTCTCTTATAGAGTAATATCGACAGCGACTTCAAGAATATAATAATATCTATTATTAATTTCGGTAGGTAGGCAATCTAAGTAGGTACTTTTTACATTTCAATGAAAACGATTAAATATAAAATTGTGGGAAATGTAAACGATTAAAAAAAATATTATTAGGTTCTTCTGATGCGATTTTGTTTTTGTCAGATGCAATTAAAGTTCTTTGTACAAACAAGATTACATACTGAAGCTTAGTGCTTTACTTTGAACCAGTCATAGTCTATTTAAGATAACCTTCAAAAAGCATTCGATTTTAATTTTGCTGACGTCATATCGTTGCATGACCGATTTCAATCTATTCAAGAGCCGACTATAAATATGCGAAGACATCATATTTTCGAGTTGTCCTAGCGACTGTCGGGCTCCGTCAACCTTTACGATAACTTTATACTTTGATAAACGACTTGTATTTTAGTACACCTGGGAAGTTATGTAAAAGAACAAAATATCAATTTTCCCTTCCAATTCGTCTCTTCGTGGACAACTATGTCGAGAATCGTTCTTATTACAATTCATACTAATAATATAGATGCAAAAGCAATTGTGACTATTTGTCTATCTGTCTGTTACACTTTCACAGCGAAACCATTAAACTGATTTTGATGAAACTCGTTATGATTTTTTTTTTAAATCTCAAGAACCGACTACGCTACTACGCGCCCACCACCACCCACGCGGGCCCAAGCCGCGGGCAAAAGCTAGTATTAAGTATATAAAAGCTGTTACAATATGTTCTCTTGTAAGCCGGTAGCCATTGTGAGAATGAAAGGAAGAACAAAACAAGTGACGATCATATTCTGCCAAAATTGAAGGCTGTGGGGGTAAGATCGGGTCAAGAGCTCTCTATATCGACAAAGGGAAAAGAAAATGACACTCAAAAGAATGACAAAAGCAAAATTTAAAAAAAGAAATTCCATTAAAGATTATACGAATCTCGTAGCAATGAATACAGCGAAATAACTGTTTATTTTAATATAAAAAAATATTAAATATATCCGTGTTCTATGTAAAATAGTATAGTTCTTAAATTTAATCATGAAGGTTTATTGAAGGGGTAATCCCTTCAATAAACCTTCATGATTACATTTATTGTATTACCGTAAAATAATTATTTTGTTCGAATAATATCTTTATACTAAAAAATACTGATGGTATTGGGATGTAGTGAACCGAATTTAATATATGTAAATAATGTAGCCGTGAACAAGGGATGAGGAAACTTTTATCTTGATTGAATTATATTTCAGAAGAAAATATTGACCTCCATAAAAAAACAGGTCTATTAAGTACTTTAAAAAAATATTTAAGACGGTTTTGCACTTTGCTAATACAGCAGAGGAGAAAACTCATTTTTAATGATAGGAGTATACAGAATAATATAGACTTTTTTATATCATGAATTTTATTTAGTCCTGTACGCATGTAAATTGATGCTAAAAATTTAATTAAATCTTGGGACAACTTACACGCGGCTATCTGATCCCAAACTAGGCAGAGCCTGTATTATGCCAACCAAACCACTGATAAGTATACTAATATATTTCGAAATACATACATATGTATTGAATGTTTTGGAATATAAATTTTAATTTGAATGACAAAAAACATACTTGGTTTACCTAATGTTAATCCTTACTAATATTATAAATGCGAAAGTAACTCTGTATTCTTTTAAGCCAAAACTACTGAACCGATTTAAATGAAATTTGGAACAAGGGCCTGAGAAAGGAAATAGGCTACTTTTTGCTGTGATAACCGACATCCACACGGGCGGAGCCACGAGAAACAGCTATTAATATATAATTAAAAATTATGTTACTCTAAATAATTATACCTAACATGAAGATGTGAAATAAAGATTAAATTCAACTCGGTCTCTTCATTCGTTTTTATTCATCGAATCGTTATTCTGAAGTCTGTAACGTGATTAAATCTTTCCGCCAATACCTGCCGGGATTCAAAGTCTCTCCGTCTGATAAATTGGCACGACTCGACATTACGGCTCAAAGATTGTGGTTGACGAGGGTTAGAACTAAATGCTCCTGTATTTGCACATAGCAACATAGCTTTAGATACATATATAGGAATATACCTCATTTATTTTAACCTGTGAGTGTCCCACTGAAGGGTAAAGGTCACTGACATTTTAAGCTCGTATTTCCCCAAGAAAAGAATCGAAATTATTGTTAATTAGAGACCCGCGTCGCACGGGTAGGCGAAACATTAATTAATTATACACAAAAACCTTCTTCTTGAATCACTCTATTTATTGCTAAAAACTGTCTTAAAATCCGTTGCGTTGTTTAAAAGATCTAAGCTTACAAACAGCGGGAGTGACTTGGTTTTATCTATACTATTAGCTATACTAATATTATAAAGCTGAAGAGTTTGTTTGTTTGTTTGTTTGAACGTGCTAATCTCAGGAACTACTGGTTCGAATTGAAAAATTCTTTTTGTATTGGATATTCCGTTTATCGAGGAAGGCTATAGGCTATATAACATCACGCTACGATCAATAGGAGCGGAGCATAAATGAAAAATGTTGCAAGAAATGAAAAACCGTTGAAACTAAAACACGCGAACTAAGTCGCGGGAGACAGCTAGTAATATATAAAGCTGAAGAGTTTGTTTGTTTGAACGCGCTAATCTCAGGAACTACGGGTCCGATTTGAAAAATTATTTCATTGTTGGATAGCCTATTTGTCGAGGAAGGCTATAGGCTATATAACATTACGCTGCTACCAAAAGTAGTGGAGCATAATTGAAAAATGTTGCAAAAATGAAAAACCTTTGAAACTTAAACACGCGGACAAAGTCGCGGGGGACAGCTAATACTATATAAAGATCGTCGTAAAGTAGACGTATATAATAATATCTCTATTCCCTATTGCACACAATAGATATTATTATATTCTAATCTATAGAATTATAAGTAGGAGGGAAACAAATCAATCACATTGTAATATCTGTGTGTAACAATGTCTTATATTGTCGAAACTTAGCGAGTATATCATTCATATTGTTCATTGAACGCTTGAAAATTATGTCGGCGATAAATCAAAGTATACACGTCTTGGAACAGATAATACAATAATGATTGATTCGTAACCGACTTTCAAATTGAGGAAATCGATAAACGAATTGTTCTCAACACAAATCAATTTAGAAATAGGACATATCATAATGGTCTAGACTTCTAGAGTACCTATTCTAACGTCCAAATGCAATTACAGTTCAATTCTCAATCTGTTTATCGACCACTATTAAACGGTGAAGGAAATCCGTGGGGAAACCTGGAGTCCAAAAATTGGAATCTGAAATGATGATTTCAGATTCCAATTTTTGCATTCCATTTTTGACTCGCAATGAGCAAGCGTGGTAAAAAATGCCCATTCCTTCTCTATATGAGAAGAGGCCTGTGTCCAGTAGTGGCAATATTTATAGGCTGGTATTATTATTATCGACCACTACTGATACTTTTTCTACACATTATTATATGGTTACGCTGTTTAGAATTTTGACTTAAAAGTGTTTAAATTTATACCCATAAAATCAAATTCCTATCTCTTAGGTTCGTATTAATAATGACCTTATATAACTTCGGTCACTATCTGGTATGGATTAACAGGGATAAAAATACTTGGAGTAATCTATGACTTAATAAAACTAGTTTTATTAAGTATATATCGTTATATATATAGTTTTACTAGCTGTCCCCCGCGACTTTGTTCGCGTGTTTTAGTTTCAACGGTTTTTCATTTTTGCAACATTTTTCATTTAAGCTCCGCTCCTATTGGTCGTAGCGTAATGTTATATAGCCTATAGCCTTCCTCAATAAACGGACTATCCAATACAAAAAGAATTTTTCAATTCGAACCAGTAGTTCCTGAGATTAGCGCGTTCAAACAAACGAACTCTTCAGCTTTATAATATTAGTATAGATTAAGTAATTTTAATAAAACTAGTTTTATTAAATAATTTTATTAAGGTAGTCCTATAGATATAGGGTTCAAACCTATAGATGATGTTACAATCAACCGACATTACCAACCGACCATAATATTTATTTATGTACTTATTATTTTAATTTACCAACAGTTATTACATTGTTCAGAGTAATAAAATAACATTTTAAATGCATAACCAATATAGGCAAACGCAAACCGCGTCTACGACAATACGACGAAAATTATTAAAAAACTATCTAACTATAGCATATAGTGACGTCACAAGACTTTTCATCAGAGATTATTAGCTCGCCTGTCACGGTCGCAGCTCTCAACCGTCGTCTAATCGTAAAGTGCCATCAATTCGCGGTAACCTAAAGATATTGCGAGTATGTCACAGGGCACGTTCAGATAGATGGAACAGACATAGGTAACGAGTTTACAAAGGTCTTCGGACCCTCTGGAACTCGGAAAATCGAGTTATCTCTCCGTTTGTACGGTCCTCCTCACAATAGTCGTAACGGCTTTTGAAAATGAACCTTGTTACGTTGACTTAAAGACGTTTCCAATGCGTCGACGTTAGTGAGTGGTGGATTGTACATTAAATTCGGACAGACGTGTGCTAAAGTATCAATTGTTACCTTGGTACCTAGGCAACTTTCGCCTCTAGGTACATAACATCACTAGACTAATATTACTTAGGTTCTAGGTCTAAGTCTGTATATCATTTTATGTCGTAAAAATGGCAGAAATGGGTAAAAACACGAAACCTATAAATAACTTGTATAGGTCTACAATTCTACATGAATAGTCATTGATATCAATAACATTGAAAAAACTACACACAGTGCAAAAACATAAGTAACAATTAAAAACATAAGGGTCTTTGTTATGTACTTAGGTTCTAATTAACAAGGTTTATATCTGTATGAAGTCAAACCAAATCTTCCATAGAATAGATTTCATACTAATCAACATATTTTGAATTTCAAACAATTAAAATTAATCACTTGAAACTTATGTACTTAATTACTCATAGGCCTTTGTCTCTTCGACTTCTGAATTCTTCCCCATCTTCCTCTTCTCTAAATTCTTCTCCGTCTTACACTTGTTTAATGCGGTCAATGTATTATATAGAGACATACGCGCTTTAACACAGTCATAAACAAAAACACTCGTTATATTGTAAAACGACGCGTTTGGGACACAATGGAAACGTTTTCAGCGGAAAAACCATTTTGATTTTATTCTTCGTACTAGTTTGTAGCGTTTGTTAGTGCAATATGTTTTTATTGTTTGGATTTAGAAGCTTCTGTTTTATGATAATGCTCTATACCGATGTATATGTATGTACACGGAAATGTGTGCTGTAAAAGCATTGAAGACCATGATTTTGATGGTAAAAGTTTTGAATGGATCGTATTTTACTTAATAATGTGTAAAAAAACTTAAAAATCTTAAAAATCAACTCGATTTTTCAACGCCAGATAATTAATTTCGAGGAATTATTTTGAATTTTGACAATTTTCTATAAACAAAATCTGACGAATGTCAATTTAATTCAACGAATTATCTAGGTGTTGGAAAAATCAGCACTTAGTTATTAACTAAAACTTATATACAAACTGGCTAGTACATCAACATTAAACGTTAAAAAAAATAAACTTTTTTTTTTAATCTCTATTGCATTTCATGTAAATGTAAGTCTTCTCTTCTTTTTAACAAGTTATCAAATATGCTTTATGAAGTTTGCTGTCTACACAATATAAAAACGTACTTCATGACTTCAATTACATAACGATATTTGAATGTATCGTGTTCAAGACAGAGCCACGCACCATCTTATCCGACGCATTATCGTAAAAAATGTTCAGACGCTCAAGTGTAAGTATAATTCATTTCTTTGAAATTCCGTTAGCGAAGCTACGAGTAAAGACTTTTTGGGGTTATCGTCTGAATATTTCATTTAAAACCCATTCAAAGGCTCGGTAATGCGCGTTACATTTGGGCAGTAAAAGCAGGTAATATAATCGTCATAATATATTTATTAAATACGGACATTATACGCATAAGTGCTTAACGTTCTTTAAATATAATATGAACTTTTTTTTAATGCTAATGTTGTACAGTTATTTTTTTTTTATTGGACGTATAATTGACTACTGATGTAGGTACTATTATTTGCATCGTAGTTAGTGGAAATCCTTTGTCCCCATGGGTGGTGTTTATGTTTGTGTTTTTTTTTTAAGCGATATTAATTAACTTTAATGGCAACTATAAAACTGCAGATAAGGTATACCATATCCAATCCATACTATTACTAATATTATAAATGCGAAAATAGCTCTGTCTGTCTGCCTGTTACGCGTTCACGGAAAAACCACTGAACCGATTTGAATAAAACTATAATATATGGTATGGGGTAAGCTTGGATCCTAAGAAAGGGCATGGGCTATTTTTTGCCGCAATAACCAACACCCACTCGGGCGGAACCGCTGGCAACAGCTAGTTTAATATTAAGAACCATAACGTCAAACGCCCTTCGTCAGAGAACAAATTATTCAAAGATTAGTACCTACAATTCCTTCATTTTCATCTTGTTTTTCAGGGTTTATTACACTTCCTACAACTTACATTATGTGCGCCAATAATATCCGTTTTTAAAAGAAAGAGCTACATCAACAGCTATTATTGTTTTTTTATTCTCACCTTTCTTGTATGTACAATGTTATGTTCAACCTGTCATAATAAAAAATCAAAATATTTTTATTTCAAGTAAACCTTTTCAGGTATTTTTAAAACGTTAAATGACTCTAGTTGCCTGTGGAAACTTGATTGATTAACCCTTGTAATGAATTTAGATTCAAAGAAAAGTAGGTGCTATTGTAAATATTTTTAAATAAAATCAAATATAAAAGCTTTTACGTCAATATATATGCGCTACATATACAATTTCAATCCATTAAAGAATCACATACTCAATACAACATTTATTGGCATCACGGTTCACTGAATGTGGTTTGGGCTCATCGCGTACAGTAAACCGCACTGCTCTTGCAACAATTTGACATTGAATATCGTCCTTATGTCGAAGCAGTTTGGTTGATTTTTGTGATTCGTTGTTACCAATGACGTGCGGTTCATTGTACAGGCTTCAACAAACAAACCGACTTCTCCAATAAATTATCTAAAATGTATCCGAGGTGGCATTGCCATTCAACGTGCATGCGCGGTGTTTGGTTTCAAATGGCGTTATGCCTTTAGAATTGGTTTGTTTACGTCATGATTGCATGGGGTTGTTGTATCTAATATTAATTTTAAATGAAATCATAATTTGAAATTGTTTAAATGAAATAGGTAACAGTCTTAGAGTAAACATATACAAGCATAGAGCGTGCGCATAGCTAGTAGCCCCTTAGGCCGAAAGCACATTTTTAACTAAAAATATTACGCTCGTTTACCGATTTAAGTAATTTTCCGTGCGACGACAGACGAATGCGATAAAAGGAAATGCGATAATATTACGTTTCGAAATAGTTTTAATAAAACGGTGCGCTCTGTTTTAATACTAATTTTACATGTTCATACTAATGCCAACAGTTATATACACGACATGCGCGCTCTATAGTTTACTTATTTATTCCTCTAAGGCAACAATTCAATGTCAAAATAATTTTAGATGGCCCGTACACGAACTATTTAAGCAGTTAGTTAGTGATCAACGTACACGGACTGCGCGAGCTATCGACCGCGTCTCGCGCGTGCCGTGCGCCTCCCGCCCGCTTGCTTTTTGTTTTGTCGACCGCTCGATGCAGTCGAACTGCTTCAAGCACTCGTCCGTGTGTGCGCGGCCTTATACTGTAAATCTTGGCCTGTCTAGTATATATATATATTGAACGGATGGAACTAAGAACCAAATTAGCCTTTTTTTTTTATATTCCATCAAAGATACATATTTATGCGCATTTAGTTCAATATTATATCGAGTCAACTTACTAAGGCCCACTAGCAGGAAAAAATATACTCAGAGTTAATTGCTGACACGAGGTTAAATTGACAATGTTGTATGACAAACTGTCAATTTAACATTTAACTTAGCATTTAATTCTGAGTTAAAAAGATAACCTAGGCGATAAGCGAGCCTAAGTGTGAAAACGAGGGTCATAAATTCGCTCTCAGTTTGGGGCTAAAGTTTCAACAATAATTTATGTTATTACTATAATGATATCATAACAAACAATACAACATAGTCTAGTAATCCCAAACATTAATAAAACTTGTCCAAACAAGGTTTCACATCACAAATGGCCTGTACAATCACATCATCGCTTCCCCGGTTATTTTGCCCGGGAGAATTATAACTTTCTGAAGTTTCGCAGTTTAGCCCCGGGGAACATAGCCGGCTAGATTGAACCCACACTGATGGCATCGTAATAAATATCAGAGCATAGTTCTCCATGAATATCAAATAGGTTATTAAGCTTGAGAAGTGTTTGTTATTTGTTGTTTATTACACTTTATTTCATATTCCATCTTTGAAATAGGGTTTTAGGCGCAAACATAATGTTATAAGGTATTGTTATAATAACTTTGGCGATTTAATATTGACCTTACATTTATTTATATTTGAACTAAGAAATACACAAATAAATAAAAAAGACCAATATCAAATCGTCTTTGAGATACTTGAAAACGTCAAAAAACTTTGTTACTGAGCTATACAAAATAACTCGGCATTTGTAATATTTTCGATGAAAAGTCTCGAAAATGCTTCGTCCCCAAGTTAATAGTTTTGTGCCATCTAAGTTTTGGTCGGACAAACCACAAAAGACTACAATGGCTTGGAACTTCGCTGAATTAAGTGAAACTTCAAATTCCTTGAAGCGCGTATCCGATTTAAGTTTTATTGAGTTACTTGTTACTTCATCGATAACTTTGAGGAATAAGGATGTGTATAATTCGTATTTTATCGGATGTTTTATTGTTATTGTAGTACGATTGCTTTGAAAAGCAGTTGCCGACTGTAAATTTATAATTAGGTATTAATAAAGAAGCAGTATTCGACTCTTTACTCTTTCTTTAATGTCGCCCACAAAATATTATGTTCTTTTTGGCTGTGCCATGTGTGTGGAAACCTCATGGAACCTGAGAATGGCAGTAAGCCGGACTTTTACTAACAAGAAGAATCAGGGCGCATTATCCATTATCTTTACCGGAGCCCATACAGAAATAGGTACATTTTCAGCGACAGTGGTTGAGTTACTTCCATCTAAGGTATGTAAAACACTACGGACAACAGTAAACTGATGTTTGTTGTTCACAGGACAAGCACTACCTCTGTATAATGGCGTCGGACTCCCCGGAACAGAACCTGACGCAGTACTTCAGCCTGTGCAACGACTTCATACACGCCGCTCGGCTCAGAGACGGAAACGTTCTTATACATTGGTGAGTATTATAGTTATAATGGTTATGGATAAGCACAATACATAGGTATTATATTATACGATTATTAGATATTAGATATTATACGATTCCCACCCAGGACAAATCTTTGTATAATGAGCATGATCATTTGTTCTGTGTCTAGGTGTAATCTATCTATAATATATACGTATTTAGAAACAAATAAATATGTTCATTAGTGTTCTGGTTGCCATAATACAGGCTCTGTTTATATTGGGATCAGACGGCCGTTTGTGAGTTGACCCAAGATATTATTATGCCAAAACTTGATGGGGTAAACTGTGATCAGCTTTAATATTTGTTTCAAGTTTGTGTGTAGTTTCTTTGTCTTTTTAGTATTAAAACTATTAAAGTCATATTAACCAATATTAAATATTGAAACGGCTTTACTCACGCGATATTATTGGAGATGACTAATTTTGAACCTGACCGAGGTTCTTAATCATGAGCTCACGACACAATTGTGTGTCGACTTGATTAAATATTTATACAAGTCTCGTTGACCCTGCAAACGTTGTCTTTCCAGGGCCACCCTATCACCTAGGTGCCTTATTTATAAAAATCTCGACGGTGCTTAGCAACTGATTAGCAGATTCTTATTTTTTTTTTTCGATAGAAAATTTGAATTGTAATTTAGAACCCCACTAATCAGTTGCTAAACACCGTCGAGATTATATAGGGATTGGAGGGTATAAAAATTACTTACGATCTATTCTCAAACTTACCAAATACAAACAAGAAATTCATAAAAATCAGTCAAGCCGTTTCGGAGGAGTTCTTTAACAAACACATTTTTATATATTAGCTAGATATTATATCGAATATTGAGTTACTGAATCACCCATGAAATAGTGATCATTCTATTGTGGGAATCAAGTAAATTTTTTTAATTCTATTTCAAAACAATATTTTAAATCAACCTAAACATAACAGGAAACTGCACTCACGTTGGGATTACATTTGGTGTGTTACTACTGTGTGATATTTTTATTATAAGACCAAGTTTATTTATCTTATATTATTATTCTTCAGACGCTGGTCTGTAAATCTCACTACACTAAAGGCCTCTCATAAGGTAAGGGGATCATTACTCATCACGTTTACACGCTACGTGTTCTTACATAAGAACATTAGACCAAGATTTATGAGCAAATCCTGCACCAGTGGTGTCTTAGGCCATGATGAAAAAACTATCATCATATCACGAACGCAAATAAAATTGTTCAAAGACTTTAAAACGTAATAGCAAAAATTTAAAATACAGTTATTATTTTTTCTTCTGATTGGCACAAATATTATCATTAAGGAAACTTACCTTATAAACTCCCAGGTTTTATCCCACCGCGCGACGTTAAAATCGTCTCGTAATCTTTGCAAAATAGACTTTTTATTACGGTATTCAGCATCTTAATCTAAAGCATTTTCTTCTGTTAAGACATCGCGTCGCTCAAATGCGAGGGTCTAATTTTAGCTAGGTTAAGTGGCGACTGTCAATTGTTTCACCCCTAGCCAACCTCCGCGACTTCATTAGAAGCTCAGATTTAGTCACCACTTAGAGAAATATATAATACTAGCTGTCCCCCGCGACTTTGTCCGCGTGTTTTAGTTTCAACGGTTTTTCATTTTTGCAACATTTTTCATTTATGCTTCGCTCCTTTTGGTCGCAGCGTAATGTTATAAAGCTTATAGCCTTCCGCAATAAATGGGCTATCCAACACTGAAAGTATTTTTCAAATCGGACCAGTAGTTCCTGAGATTAGCGCTTTCAAACAAACAAACAACCTCTTCAGCTTTATATATTATTAAGTATATAGTATAAATTTTATCTATGTCTCGCTGTGCCCCGCGGTTATGTGATGTTAAATAGCCTATAATGTTCCTTGAGAATTAGGTTATCGAGTGCAAAGAGATTTTTTTAAATCCGACTGGTGGTTTGACAGATTAGCGCGTTCAAATGAAAAAAATCTTTAGCCTAGCGACCTGCCCCGGCCTCGCACGGGTTGACAAAAATTTAATTATACACACACACCTTCCTCTTGAATAACTCTATCCATTGGTGAAAACCATTATGAAAATCCGTTCGGAAGTTTTTGAGTTTATCGCGTTGACACACAGACGCGGCGGGGGACTTATATATATAGTATGTGTACCTACCGATTAGTTTAAAAGTAAAAATTTAAATTGTGTAAATTATATTTTACACATTTAAATAGTTTCAATCTTAGACGATTTTGCTCACGATTACCTACCTAAGCTGATAAATCGATAGTCATTCAGTAATTTTGTATACACATGAGCATAAATTGAAAAGTATGCCGCGTTTAAACCCAGGGAACATGAATGTACACTTTTCTTCATAAAAATCTTAAATAATTCGAATCACCTTTGTTTCCCAAAAAACGAGTAAATACTTTAAATTCCTGAAAGAAAAACCTCTATCTCGGTCGTCAAAACAAAAATTATAGAGATACCTACTTTAAAATGTGTTACATTCAATAAAGACCTGAACTACAACCTTTTTTCAATGTAATCGATGGAATGTTAGATTGATGAGTGTGATTTAAGGCCGTCAAACTAATAGCGTAGTTTCTACCATCAATCAACGACGGCATTGAATCATCGATCACTTCATTATAAAACGATATCAATCAGTAAAGGTACATTCAACTGATTTAAACTCAATTAGTATTTAATAAATAAATAAATGTGGACAACATCACATACATTGCTCTGAACTCAAAGTAAGTAGCTAAAGCACTTGTGTTATGTAATTTAGAGACAACGAAGGTACCACAAACACCCAGACCCGAGACAATGTAGAAAAGGGGTTTTCTACATTGACCCGGCCGGTGATCGAACCCGGGACCTCAGAGCTGGCGACACCTTGAAAACCGGTGTGTACGCCACTCGACCACGGAGGTCTTCAAGTTATATATTATATTTAATAGATTTGAAATAAGACGATGTTATTAAAGGTTTTAATACTTAATTCATAAATATTTTAAAGCATGGTTTACTGAGAGCCTTTTTGTTAAAAGACTACCGGAACATTATTTAACGTTACTTGCATATTCTTACCTAGTTACACATAATAATATTAAAAAAAATCTTAAATCTTAAATAACAATAGAAAAATGTCTACCTATTCAAAAAAATAAATACCAACATAGTTTACGTTCACAAAACGTTTGTGTTGGTTAGAGCTCGGCGAAATATAATAAATCAACGACACAATGTCTATTACAGGGATGGAAACATAACTATATATTATATACAATTCTTTGTAGGCAATAACATTATATTTCATAGAGTGAGCGTCAACACGACTACGATATCTTAGTGATATTAAATTCACGTGTTTATTTTCTTGTCATAGGTACGAATACTTTGATTATTATTTGAGAACGGTCCGTACTTCAATTAAGTACCTTCAAGATATCTCGTTATAATAATACAGGATAAATGTGGATATATCTATAAACATTTCTGTAGTTAATGGTGTATTTATTTTGTAAGCACTAAAGTACTGATTAAATAGTAATTATATCTTTTTCAATATCTGACGCTGTATTTATTATTATTAAATTATTTTATTTTATATTAAATTTCATTATTATTATATATTAATTATTATGTTTATTTACACTTACAAAATGAATATTAAATCTAAATATGTATAACATAATTATATTAATTTTATGTAATACTATCTTGGGCAATATCTCACACGGCCATCTGAACTAGGCAGAGCCTGTACTATGGCAACCAGACAACGGATAAATATACTTATATATTTCTAACACTCAGTCACAGAACAAATGATCATGCTCATCACACATGGCTTTCATAAAACTCTGTATCTATGCATAATAAATTATCGCATAACAACTGAAAACACTGTCGTTTTTACCCGACTGCGCCAGAAAGAGGGTTATATTATTTTTTGAGTGTTTGTGTGTTAGTATGTAGGTATGTTTGACACGCTCGATAGCCTAAACGACGTGACGGATGTTAGTTTGAGAGATGTCTTTAGATTCGTTTCAATTGTGAGAGTGACACTGGGAAGGTAGACCAGAAAAAAAAAAATGAATCCAGTGCGTTAATAAAATCCTCTCCGCTGCGCTCCGCTCTGTCTGCGCTGACCCTTAGTATATGAATCTAAAGCCCAGTTCCTATATTCAAGAAACGTTTTGTTTTCGGACGGTACAATTTCCTTTGTTATACTTAAAAAAAAAATCTACCGTCCGCAAGCGAAACGAATTGTTTTTTTATTATAGGAACGAAGCATGAGACAGATACTACTACGGATTGATGACATAAAGACTCAGAAAACTGGATGAACTTGTATCACAAATCTCCAACCTTCAATGAACTATCTAGTGTATCGATCGGTCAACGCTAGTTTTGGGTGTGTGAAGAAGCCTTGGTATACATACTGACTGAAATGCACATTGCAGATTTGTAGGTCAAGGGTACTTGTACGTTCAAAAAAACGTCTGTAAGCTACAAACTTACAACGCAAAAAATTTATAACAATAGAATTTGTAATGTTATTTGTATGAAAAAATTAGATGTAAGGTTTTACTTTTAATATTAATTAACCTACACTATTGTACTATGAAAGGTCTACACGTTACAGAGTTTCATTAAATAGAATTGTCTGTGCCACAAACCGCTTTGCTGCAATAGACAACAGGCAAAATGACGATGTACCAAAAAGTCGAAAGTCTGCATCTATGCCTACGTATTGAGCCAAATAAATAAGAGTAAGAAAATGAGTGCAGTTTTCTCAGGCCCGCTTGCAAGCCCGAGTTATCTTTTTAACTCAAAGTTAAATGCTAACATGGGGTTAAATTGACAGTTTGTCTTACAATATTGTCAATTTAACCTTGTGTTGGCAACTAACGCTAGGTTAGGTTTTGTTTTCGTGCAAGGAGGCCTTAGTTGTTTGTAGTTGTTTAGTTGACATTAGATACTAATGTGAACTACGCAACTCGTACGAAGTTGCAGGTAAAAGCTAATAGGGAATTTGACAGCATGTTAAATATAGGATCTATTGATGGCATCCGTATTGAATATGAATTTTGGAAACCAACTATTTTTTATATTATATTAGTAGACAAAGAAAATGTTTTTTGTCGACTTTAGTCACGCGATCGTAAACGGTCGGGTGATTGGCCGAATGGTTGATGACCAAACAGTTGCTTCTCAACAGTAGTCAACAACCAAAGTTTACAAGCAGGTGACGTCACGATGACATGAGGCGCCATATTGGTCAGGAAAAGCGTTGCGCGGGATATTTATATAACATTTTTTGGCTTCTTTTTTTCTTGCACTAATATGTAATGGAACGTAACATATTTTCTATAGAGTCCTTAAACATCAGTTATTAACGTAGAACGGTTTTAAAAAAAACCTATCAAATAATAATTAAGTTTAGATGATCACACTGCAAAAAAGGCTGTAGGTATCGTTGGAGGACAGCACGATAGAAGAGGATCGATGTAGAACATCGTTATTGATTAATTTGTTATTTTAACGCTGCCATATCACTTGATTACACAATTATCGCTCGCAGCTCGCTCTTCCATATCAGACGAGTGTTTTCTTTGTTCATCCAGGGGAAAAATACTTATATCTATACTAATATTATAAAGCTGAAGAGTTTGTTTGTTTGTTTGTTTGTTTGTTTATTTGTTTGTTTGAACGCGCTAATCTCAGGAACTACTGGTTCGAATTGAAAAATTCTTTTTGTATTGGATAGTCCGTTTATTGAGGAAGGCTATAGGCTATATAACATCACGCTACGACCAATAGGAGCGGAGCATAAATGAAAAATGTTGCAAAAATGAAAAACCGTTGAAACTAAAACACGCGAACAAAGTCGCGGGGGACAGCTAGTCTAATAATAATGCTGTTAACGAGTAGGTACCTGTCATCCTATACTACAAAAATGCCATCAGTCATTTGAAGCCTATAATTTTGGCTTTCTAAATCCATGCATGTCGTGAATATTATATGCTAATTAGCATACAAACTCGTTTCATATTATTAAGACCAGAGCCTCTAGACAAGCGGCATTTCGACAAGCGTTAACGATGATAGAAATCGCTTAAGTGACATTAAATGTATGGAAATGACATTTCATTTCGATAAGTCACGTGACTTGGACTTGTCACTTCCATACATTTGAACGATTCGATCAGCGTTATCGCTTGTCGAAATGTCACTTGTCTAAGGGGGCAGCATATTACTGTATTCGGACATTATTGTACTCGTTCCTTATTTCTGACAAAGCGTTTATTTCTCCCCTAAAACGCCAAATAGCTGCAGTATAAGTTACAAAAATTGTAGCCAAAAAAGAGCTCTGTCATTCAGTTCCATTTAAGTTACACGCAAAGAACGCATTTCCACAATACTCATTCTACTGTCACGCCTCATTTGCCACGCCTTGCACATTTGTAATGTAAAAAGGCACTTTGTAAATACTTCCATAATTATATTTGGGGAATAGGTCGATAACCTTCTTCAAGTCAACCTTCCTCCAGAGCAAAAAAGAGGCAAAGAAATCTTATTTTCGTAGTAAGCAAAAGCAAAAATATCAGTTTTTTATCTTCAGGGATCGTGCCTCTCATATAAAATTTGATATTTTTGCTTACCGCTTGGGAAAACGACGCCATTAAAAAGAAACATCATAAAACAACAGCAGACAGCAAAGTATAAACTATTTGTGCTGCTTCAAAAATGTTTTGTGAAAACACTGAAATTGTAACAAAAGCAAGCCGTGTAAAAATTTAATGACGCATCATTTGCCGCGTCTCTAGTTTCCAACTAAAACGACTAGTGGAAGCAGAGAGATAGATAATGATGACTTAGAGTATACACCTACATAGCTAAGTATGTATACCTACACTTAGATACGTCTACATAATGTTAGGAAAGTTGTGAGTGCTAGCAAACAACGGTTTACAAACTTCTGTAATATACCGGGTAATTATGCTCTTATCTCAAACTCACTTGCTACTTAAACAAATTTAAGTCATATCTTTGTACCTAGACCTGTATTTTATTTCTTAACAGTATACAACGTTATAAAATAACAGTAAAACATCTGCAAACATATCCTAGCGGACTTAAATCTCAGGCACAAAATTCATTCCCGGTACCTATTCCGTTGGGAACTATTTGAATATTACGTTTATTTCCATTAAAAGCCTAAGATCACCAACATAAGACGTTACTTTCTAGAACATTTCCACAGAAATCATTGGGGAATGAAATAAAAAAATACTTCGGGGAATAGACCAGAAAACGTTGTAATAAATTATGCCTATCTGGCTCTTGAAAAGGAAGTCACAAGGTGCTTATAGATAGGTACTTGTTAGTCAATATCTGGGCAGTGCTCACCTTTCTCGGTCAAGTGGCAGTCGTATCGGGACCAGTCGAATCGATTGAGAGCCTGTTGCTGACACCCGCGATTTTAAGCTAGCGATGCTGAGATAAAGTCTACATACGCCTATTGAATCGCTAGGAATGTGTTTTTGAAACTAAATTTTATAACTAGTCTTCTTAGGTACTTCAGCTTTTTTAAGTTTATCAACGTCAGAATGATTTTAGATAGCGGCTATTAAAGTGGTCAAGTTCGTTTCGTTTGGTGATTTGTACTAAAATTATTAAGCAGCATTTTCACAAAAATCCATAGAACCATATATCAATCCATATCCGAAAACACCGATTGATAAATCCATTTAGGTAATACTAGTGCTATGTAACATCCAGTTTGGATTCTAGAAATTCAGTCTGAATAGCAGGGATGTCAAACAACGTTAAAATGTCGGTCTAGAAATTCAACATTTTTGCTGAAATAAACTGGCAGATTAAAAAGCATTTCGTACGTATATTTTTCCTTAATGCACAATATTCTTTATAAAAAAAATATCATAATAAGGAGAAAAAATATTCTTATTTCTAATAATCCTTCTATTTTTTTTTTAAACCTAGAGCAACTTCTAGATAAAACAAAAAAATATTTTGCCTCTATTAAAAAAAAATATATTTGAAGAAAACTATCATTTGAACACCAAGCTTGCTCACGTTCCGTCAAGATTTTTTCTTTTATCGCTACTCGCTAGCCAGTTAATCTTAACTCTTGGTATTACATCATAAAAATCACACACAAAAAATCTTTAAACATTGTAACATTTTTTTAAATGCGTATATTTCCTCAGTTTGGCAGGGATGTCGCGGAGCGTGACGGTGGCGGTAGCATACATAATGTCGGTGACGCCGCTGACGTGGCGCGAAGCTCTGAAGGTAGTTCGCGCGGGTCGGGCAGTCGCCAACCCTAACCTCGGCTTCCAACGACAGCTGCAGGACTTCGAGACTTATAAGCTTGTTGAGGTAAGACGTAAGAAAGTGTTTAAGATATAAGTACGTAGGAGTTTTAAAGACGCTTGTTGTGTTTTACTAAAAGCTATGGAGATGTTACGTGTAAGTTTGTGTCATGCTAATCTTCCGTAAAATTAGATCAGATGTTTTGAATTTTAAACCGAAGAAGTAAGGAAAGTGAATACTATTGAGGATCCTTGCTAGCCCACATATGTAATAATGTAACACAACTATGTGTTATATCATACTGTACTTAATTATACAGGGTCCCTCAAAGCATGGACGATCGGGTGTCCAGCGGTTGAGGACACTTCAATTCAATATTTTGTTTAACCTCTACGTTTACATCTTTTCGTAAAAAATGCTATAGGCACTCTATGTAGCTAGATACTTTAAACAAATATATGGTCCATGTATTGCGACTCACCACGGCAGTGTGAGCAGAAGTATTACAAAAGTCGGAATTTAGTTAAAAATCACGAAAAAGTTTTATAACTCGAAAGCTACAAAAAATGCGGAATATACATGAGGGTAATTCGGATACCTCTACTTCCCGGTCGTCCATGCTTTCTGGTTCAAGCGCAATATTCTTATTAATATGGTCGTTTGTGCATGCTCGAGCCAATAGTCAGGTAAATTAAGCTGTCGTACAAATTCGTACACAAAGGAAAACAGAATGCATTGTAGGAATTCCGATTGTTCAATTCCAAGAATCCAGATGATCTAATTACTTTAATATTCAGAAAAGCGATTTGTACTTTCGCAGTAACGTGAATTCAATGTATTACGTCGATGAACAAACTACAAATGAATCACCTGTTCCATGAAATTGAATCAGTTATTGGGTACAACAATATTATAAAATTGAAACAGTTTTTTTTTGTAGAATCTACCTATATTTAACAATGATCGGATATTTTGGGTCTAGGCAGAGCTATTCTTGACTTCGATTCGACATCAATCTCATCTAACTTACGTTGCAGTCTTCTTCTTAACGCGATTTCTAAAGTTTGACATAGTTTTTCATGTCGTAGACACTGCCACTTGATATGCCTCCATCCGTTTAGTACTAACATCACGTTTTCTTTTTGGTTAACTTTCAGTCCAAGATGAATAGGTTACCCATTTGGACTGAAATGGGACAACTACACGAATAGCATAGAATTTTTGTCTTAAACAACAAAAAAATATCTGAGGCAGTATTACTACTGGAGCAAGAATTGAATACATTGTCCCAATGTGGCAGGTGTTCGTATAAATCTACGTAAATTTATACGATATCCACCGACAGCTGGATTGCGATCGACTCGCGTGACACTTTCGCGTGTCAATATACCCCAAAATGCTACTAGTTGACATGCATTTTTTTATTATTAGTATTTTCCTCGCTAAGTAATAAAACACATTATAATACAATATAAATAATAAATAACTGTACAATAATGATACCGAACAGTCATTTCTGGTACACGGTATTTGAAATAATGGAAACTAAAATACTGTAATCACGAAATATCAGACATCGAGGAATTTCTAGGAAAACCCTAACTAGTGTACAATAATGAAACTTTTGCGTGACTGAATAATGATTGATAGACAAACTATCTATCGAGATGAGGTTTAATAGTAGCACATGATAACGTTTTAATAACATAGCATTGAGCATATTGTGGAACCTGCTTGCGATAGTAACGGCATATTATAATAAGCTATTTATGTGCAGAACAAGAACTGCTCCTCTAACCAAGTAACATTACTAAAATCGTTAACGTTGATAGAAAACGCTTAAAATAAAACAAAATCATAATGGAAGTGACATATCTACATTAACCGACAATTCGTAAAATTATTTAACGTCACCGATTGCAGAAATAAGGTTTGTGGTTCCATGGACCAAA
Organism: Diachrysia chrysitis; assembly: GCA_932294365.1. NCBI lineage: Eukaryota > Metazoa > Arthropoda > Insecta > Lepidoptera > Noctuidae > Diachrysia > Diachrysia chrysitis. The sequence goes on from OW028653.1 coordinate 8,518,742, forward strand.
TTGAACTGATATCATATTTAGGGGAAGACGCTGAAGTCCAGCAATACTTTGATATTGTTATATAAGAATGAATAACATAATTTTGCTGTTTACAAATAAGTATTAGCACAACATTTTAAGTAAATAATTATAATATTTGAATAAAAGAAAATTAAGTACCAGAAATTTCTTATTGTTTTGTTTTATTCAAGGAAAGAAGAAGACTTAAGGAACGGTACCCTTCGTTGGCTCTCGCGGACCGAGACCTTTCCGAGTGCCGCCTCATGCTGGACTCCTACCAAACGATGCTGAATCAACGAACAATCTGCGAAGGAAAATGCTCTATGGGCCGACAATGTCCCACAGGTAACTTTACTTTATTCCCTTGAAAATTTACTAACCTAGTTATCACAAAATCCAGTGACGTGTCCTTGCCAAACTTTTCGAAATATCTTAAAGGCTTAAGTTGATGAATCGATGTCGCTGAAACCGTTAATCTTAGAGCAGAAAAACTTTCTTAGTAACGACCGTACCCTAAAATAATGTAAAATAAAACTATCAGTATTCCCCTCACGTATCGTATACATAGTTCCATTTGACGTAGTAAGGTCGAAGGTAGTTTTAATTCAATCGCCAGACGCCCTACTTTTAGCGTATCACACCCAAACATAATTTGGTTATACGTACTCTAGCAATCTCATAACGAAATTATTTGTATGTGAGCTAAACCTATAACGTATCTTATCGAAATAAAATGAATGTTTTTTCTGATATTTGGAAATGTTTATTTGCCGACGGGCAATGCGCCGCTCTTTGCACGTCGGCATGGTTTTCGTTTCTACATTATAACAATCTCTAAATTAATTTTGTTATAAAAATGGTGTAATTATGCTTAAATGCACAGTAGGCAGGTACTTATATGCAAAAATTACATATGCAACAACCCAGTGAAAGTAAATAGTAGCATAGTATATCAACGTCTGGCTTACTCTCGGCATGTATAAACTAGTTTGATATTTATCAACAAAGACTTTCCAATAAAACGAAAGAAAATAAGTCCAATGTAAAAAGTATTGATCTCCAGCACTATACGCTAGCAAAGCATCGCTTTTACACATACAAAAGGTACATACTGCCGACTTGCGTTGATTTCACTGAAGCACTTATGTTAGAAATGTTTGCACGTGTTCACCACTATATAGAAGTATTTGTTGCGTTCTCTCACATCAGGGGTATGCAGAACAGGGTCGAAGAGACAACCGCGACAGAGGAAGCCGTCAATGGCGGCAGGAGCTGGAGAAAGCCCAGGGCTAAAGCGGTCGCCGTCCACACTGTCCACGATGTCGAGTGCCTCAGGTTACCGACCTAGGTCCTCGCCGGCTGGACTTTATAGTTATACTGGAGGTTTGTGGACTACTTAATTATTACTTTACAATTTTAAATTTAAATTTTTATTTTTTAAGTTTGTTATTTCGGTGATTAACTTTAAGACACAGACAATTGTTTAATAATACCTTTTAATTTTTCTTATATGCTCATTAACTATGGTAAGACATTATAAGTAACTGTTTAAAACAGCAAAATCACTGCACTCAGGCTAGAATATCGTGGAAGCCGCAGAGGACTAGTCATAATAGGGATCTTGACAGGGTACGAAATGTAAAAATCTATTTAGACCATAAATAAGATATTTAAAAAAATATTAGACAGGTATTTTTTTACTTTTTCTAACGACAATCGAAGTTCAGGAGTGAGGGCTAATTAAGTTACGATGTTATACAAAACGTATGTCATTTCAAAGAATGATTTGAGGTAAGATTTTGGTTTCGTAAAAAAGAAAATACGTGTCTAATATTTTAAATTAACCTACCAGATGAACATTAAAAAGAATTTAGTCAACATCCCTATTAAAGTTTCCGATTCCGAAACTAGTCCGGCATCTCCGATATTCTCGCATAAGTCCAAAAATATACTGTTTTCGTCTCCAGTCATCTCACCAGAGTGAAATTCCAGCTCCGTCACGGCCGACACGGTCAGCGTCGGGTCTTAGCATGACCCGGGTAACGGACCCGGTCGGCGGCGGCACGGCAATGGCGGTGGGCGGCACGGAGTACTCCCGCCGCCGTGCCGCCTCCGCACCGGCCACACCAGCGCTCTCGCCAGCGTCGTCGCCACCCGGATCGCCGCACAGGGCACCGCAGCATAGGTGACCATCAACATATAGCTGAATTTATTCTTATCCTTTTATAGAATCCCGTAGCATTCTTGCTATGTCTTCTGCCACTTGGATCTCGGCTGAAAACTGTAGGTGAATATTTTTCGTTCCATATTCTTTGTTTTTTTACATTGTCATCTAAAATCAATTTCAAGAAGTTCATACATTCAGTTTCACAGCCTTATGGATACTGCACTGGACATCGCAAAGGTGATCAATAATGGTAATAATTTTCTTGTTTATTACCATACGTCAAGCAAACGGCCTTGACATCACGCAGAGCAGTTCCTATAACCTAGGTAAGTAGGCAATCAAGAGTTATGTGTGTTGGCACTGCAGGGTGATGTTTTGTCTGTGCTTTAAACCACAAAGGAATGTTACGTAGTGTTGGAGCAGAGATGCAATGCCCCCTTATGTTTATATTCCATGTGTCAAGTCCCTGCGCTGCTATATCAGACCTGATGCCAGTTTCAACACCTGGGTCCCCTCACAGGGCTCCACATAGGTGAATATTATTTCTCTTTCCTTGTTAAATCACTACAAAAACACAGCTTGATCTGTAATTTAAGCAAAGTATATTTTTGTACCAACTTAGTGACTAATGTATTTGGCAGCAATTTGTGAATTAGCATTTATGCAAAGTCCATGAAAACCACTCATCGAACCACAATAACAGTCCGTTCAACATTAAAACAAAAGCAATTTAGTTTTCCCAATCACATTTTCGTTGTTTGAAATATTTGTACCACTAGTATTTTCGAACTCGACCAATATTGTTTTGTGGCACTTTTTAATTTTTCCATTTCATGTCATCAATAGGGGTGGCTGTGCTTGGGTGATACCCTCGGTGAAATGGGACCCCGATTCGATGTGACGTCACGGCGTCACGTCTCAAGAGGTTTTAATCACTCTCGTCGCACCCTCGCTTGCCGGAAGGTTATGCATTGTTTCTTTTGTTTTGCACGCTTATTTAACAATCATCGTAACACTTTATAAAACGAGAACACTGGTTTTCCTTTGTTTTGTAATTAAAGTATAATTTTCGTGTATTTAATATGGGTGTTATAAGTTATTTTGTGCTATTTATTATATTTTATATTATTGTGTGTTATTAATGATTGTAGGTATCGTAGGCATTGGTATTGTAATTAAAATGTAAAAAATCAATATCATAATGAGGAGAGTAGTTTGTGGATAGTTAATATTAGCTAGAGTTCACTAACTGTTTCACTAGCAACCTACGCGTATTAAACTAGCTTATAGTTACGAATACAAATCTTAGAATACCTAGGTACTTGTAATGTTAATTATGTATGTTGTATTTTATTAGATTTGTTTATTTAGGTAACTTAAATTAGAGCAAACGGCTAATAAAGATAATTGATATCAAACATATTTATTTACAAATATAAGCGACTGCTTGTTCTTATTTGAAATTATTTACCCTTTGAGACTACTTAGCTATAAAATTAGCTGAGGCGTTTTAAAAAATAATTGACGAAACACGAGAAATGAATAGAGCATCTTAATGCTATTGTTCGTCATTCTGTTAAGAATTATCTTTAGGCTTCACGTCGCCTTTATTTCATTCAATTGTTTAAGATAAGTAGGTAACACTTCCGAGCTTTCGAGGCCTGGCTTAAGTTCCGTTACGTGCACCGAGCGTCGAGCAGACAAATATTAAATGGGATAAGCTCGACAATGTATGGATTCAACACGTACGAATTCGAAATTTAAGTCGATATCTGGTTATATTTAGAATCTGGGGTATTTGCTTGGTTAAATCTGGATTTCGCTGTTGGGTGTATTGTTATATTTATTTAAACTATACTGTGTATAAGGTTCGTAGGTACCTGAAACATTACAATTAAGATAGTGGTGCTGATTCTCTCGTAGGCAAACTACATAATAATTAAACTATTGCTACTTATACTTTTCTAATATGCAGCGTGAGAAAAGGACGGTAATGATTAAAACCTGAAAAATGTAAAACTCGTTTTGTCCATTAATGTCACTGTGTTTTTAATGCACACGTTTAGTTCTGCGTGTCTGCAAATTTTAATGAGAATTTTAATGAGAATTTTAGTCGGAACTAAATTTGACAGCTCTAAATTTTGTCTGTCCTTTTCTATGTACAATTGAAAAAGATACCGAGTGCCTAAAGTAAGTTTAATGCGTGTTTAACAGAATCAGGGCATGAAAAATTCTCATGTTGTCGTGTTGTATTATTTTGGGCTAAACAGAGGCAGGTAATTTGTTAGCTGGTGTTACGGCAATAAGCTCCCAGGGATCGACCTTATGCTATACGGGTATGTACCAAACTAACCCGGATACTTTGCTAAAAGATTTTATTAAGCCCGTGCAAATGACTATCACAAAATCTCTCTGGGAAATCTTTCAAGATACCTTTTTACCCACGGATAGGCGGGTAATATGCAGTTACCAGCTAGTACCTACCATTGAAATTCAGTACGTATTACCGTAACCTTAGCTGTCTTTATTTCCTGCTCTGTTGTTTATTTTATCATTTTATGGTAGGTGTATAGTGTAGGTATCTAGTTATCTGCTACCAACAGTTTTTTTTGGAAGGGATTTACGCAGTTAGCCAGAGCGCAGGCTTTGACTGCTTCACCGGAATTTTGGCGACAACCTTAAGGGCCTCCAGCCAGAGCAATACAAAAACTAACTACGTCAGCAACGACCACTAAGGGCACGTTTCGGACCACGACTTAGTGCGTTGCTAACAATCTTAATAACCAACAGATATCAACTTTGGTAGATAGAGCTTATGCTGGGCTGTATAAAAAAAAACTATGAAATGTAAATGTAATTTTAACTAACAAATGAGCAGTTACCTAGCGCCTTATAGATAGGTATAGTTTATATCCAGCATTAAAAGCTAGATTCGGGTATTTAGCGGGGGAGTATCGAAAGTCCATAAAATTTAATGTAGGTAGGTGCTAACGATCGGACGTTCAAACTAATTTGTGGCAATACCACCGTGACATGGAGATGTGTGATGAATTCTGACACCGTTTTACACTAATTGAATATACGTGCTGGAATTTTAGGCGTCAATCGAGTGTTGCAATATAAATCAACGATTTAAGGGCAGTCAAAATTGTTTGGAATATCCATCCATGGAATATCCAAAAAACTTTTCCTGTTTATTTATATAGATTTGTTGGTTAGGGCCCAGTTAATGAAATCTACATGTAAGATGCTACTTTTGTTTCTTTCACATGTTTTGTTTGTTAAGTTACTAAGTAAAATGTAGGTAATACCTATTGGTAGTAATATCGGCTCTTACATGAATATTAGGTTACTATATTAAGTAGATATTCAAATTCAAATTCCTTATTGCGTTCATTTGTGTAAGGTTTTTATAAAATTAAAATAAATACAACATCCCGGTAAGGGCACAGCAAAAATAATACACAGTATCCAATTACAACTAGATAAGTGCATATAGTTAACTAGTAGGTATATATTTTAGAAAGTGTTAGTACGTAGATAAGTAAAAGTATAATTTAGTGGATAGCAAAAAGGCTTTGTAGCAAGCAACGTTGTTAGGAAATGTAAAATATTAATTATAAAAAAAAATATCAAAAGATTAACGAAGCGCATCTTTTCAGATCCCGCGCCCTGCAGCGGTGTTCGTAGCAAGCGTCCTCGCGACATCTAGCATCCGCCCAGTGTGTACCGCACAAACGGCATCCACTAACGCCCACGTCCTTTATAGCACAGAACGTGCACATATACTTGCCATCACACGCTACCAACGCTAACATACAGCCAAAGAATCTGACAGATGAAATGTCGAAAATGAATTTGAAAAATAACTGTCAAAAAAGTTCAGCGATTGGTAAAAATGGTGGTTGACGCTTCAATGGCTTTTTAATGACGCCATTTTAACGAAGCTATTTTATAATAAGCATTTTGTGAGTAAAAACTGTTGGACGGCAAAATATTGATGTTTTGATGGTCAATAAAGTTTGCTGATGCAAGGTACTTTTTGAGACATGAGGTTTGTAATCGTTAGGGAAATGCGACTGTTGCGTAAATTCTCAAGTTGTTGTTTGCCTTTGCGGTGTCAATGTCGTGATATATATACCTTTATATTGTAACGTTATTATTCCTCATCAACGAAACTACGCTAGATCGATCGCGGTGATATACCTTATAAACGGGGACACTGAAAGTGATTTAGTATTTAAAAAAGAAAGTTTTTAACCATGAAGGTGTAAAATGTAGGTAGTCAACGGCTGCGATATAATATGGACTTTCTAATAATAGTAGATATATTATCTACTACTGTTATGTTTACTTTGACTAAGTGTCGTTCCATTCTCGTATCTTTTACTTACTTGTAGTAGGACAGTGTGAATCAGTGACATAAAAGTGCTAAGTGGCAATGCTAGCGCAGGTTACGGTTTTTTATGCATAGACCAAAGTTTATATTGGGAATTTTAAGCACTTACTATCATACTGCTGTCTTCTACATCTACACATTCAGCGTCGATTTGTCAACCATAAAGGCGGATATAGGCATTGCGAGCATGCGTAACGTACAGCGTTCACATGCTTCGCAATGTGTGGACATTTATATTAATTAGTGGCGAGACAAGAGCGAGAGGCGTCAGGCGACGCGTATGCCTCATAATGCCTGTATCCGCCTTAAGATAGCGCTGAATGTTTATAGAATAGCACCATTGGATAGCGTTTTAAGCCAACCGTTGCAACAAAAGTTTGTACAGGTTATAATCAATATGCTCGCTCTGTAATTTCTGCGCAAATTGCTTAAAAAATAATTATTGAAAGTAAAATACCTAAGCGGGACTAAGGTTATGTTGAGACTCTTGAGCTTTTGCATATTAATTGGATTGTAAATTCTTCGTAACTAAAATTATTGTGCAGAACTTGCATTCTTAAAATGAAACTATGGAAATGACGTCATACTTAAGTACTAAAATTAATGTTACTGAATACAGAATACTAAAAGTAAAATATTGTTTAAGAATTCATACTAAATGTTACCGAGAAATGTCTTATTAGTTCAATTATTAATTTGTTAAGTACGAAAGAAAAGAGTACAACGTGCTATGTGTAATGAAGATATAAGATATTTTAGTACCTATGTACCCATGGAAAGTCGTAGAAACCTATATAGAATAAGGATGCTCTGACTACATCAGATTTCTATTTCTAAGATTTCTACGTCTATTACCTAAATACTATGAAATTAGCTCATATTTCTCATCTCTTGTAGCTAGAATAAAAGTAGCAATATTTATTTAAAGCAGCCTTTCAAAGTCTTTTTACTAAACTACTTATAAAAGAGCCGTTACATTGTGAGTTTATTAACTATCGCTACTTTAATGAAAGGTACTCTTGCGATTATTATTCAAACATTCTAGAGCATATTTTTCCCTTATACAATGTTGAAAAGTTATCGCGAGAGATGTCCTGAATAGCACATTTTCTATACCTATATCTAAAAGTACCTAAATATATTTTATCGTATAATTTAGTCCTAAGTCGTCACTGTAAGATATCCCACTTCGTTTTATCACGACTATAAAGTTCAATGACAAAAAGAGCAATTCTTAATGTATAGCATCTTTAAAATATATAGGTATGTTGTATTTACCTACCTAGCTATTACCTACCTAAATTGTTAAGACCCTTGATCACGTGCAATAAGCATCCAAAACTGGCTTATTTCACATAACTTACCCCGTCGTTGTAAGAGGAATGTTTTACTTCGACTAGCAGACGACAAAGAAAGTTTTAAAATGTAATAAAAATACTAAGATACAGGCAGGACTGTGTTCACAAAATTTCGTGTATGGCAAATATTCTCGAGCCCGGCCGGGGCGTTAAATTATGAGTACCATGAAGACTGTTAGGTACACTGACACTGTCGGCTCCAGGATTATGCGTATGGATCGAGTTCGATACTACTCGGACGTTCCCAAATGGGTACATCTCATGACTACAGTCCTGTACATTTATATTGTCCCCTAGTAGGATGGAAAAGAGATTGAAAATGTTTGACTTTTAGACAAATTGCTCAAAATGGAAAACTGAATCCGTTCCTAGCACAGCACAATTTTAATTTAGAAGCTTAGCACGTGTACACTTTCATTGCTCGCCGATAAAAGCTCATTACATTTAGAACACTCAAATCTAGGGTCGAACTACGTTGTGAATTTTTGCATATCTCTTTTTCTCATTCTTACAAGGCTTAGCCTGATTTAGAAAATTGTGATTTAGATGCCTTTAGCACGGTGGCATACGTAGCGTGATTGTATTAATACATTTCTTTATGATTACTTATAAAATGCTGCCACTGTAGCTTTGTTATAACTCGTTTTAAGTCTGTAAATATTATATTCTAAGGTAATACTTCCTTCGAAAATTTGTATCAATCATTTAGTTTTTTCGCATGGATAATATCGAGGAAATTACTTTTCTAGATTTCATATCTAACGGGACTGTTAGAGAATATGCAATTTGCATTATTTTAAATCTAAATCTTTTCATTGAATGGAACTTTAGATAATAACCCTCGCTGTTGTTTTTTTGGGTGCACAACATTATATTGTAAGTATTTAAGAAGCTTATATTTGCGGTACCTAATAGATAACTTTGACCATATATTTTTTTATAAACCTAAGTTATTTTGGTGTCCAAAATAGACGATCTACATACCTACACAATTTCCTCCATTTTATTTAGTTATAAGTATTCATATTAATATTTCTAGTGCAAAAATAGTTTTATTCATATTATTCTTTGTATTCTGAAGTTGTTGGCATCAGAAGGAAAAATTAACTAAAATTAATTCAATAATCCATTACAAATGACAATATTTTAAGAAATATTTAACGAGCACTATTTTTCGTACTAGATGACGTTATTTTGTGTGAATAAAGAGATGTTAAAAGAATTTATTATGTATGTAAATGAGAGTTAATATTAAAACGTGAAGGTTTTACCGCCGTTTACTAGAACGAAACTTAACTGTACCGTTCACAGATATTTTTATGTCACCACACCTTATAAAGAACATGAGACTAGCCCCCGGTTTCTAAAAGGCAACTGATCACGACTGTGATTGGTTGACCAAAACACTGACAACCAATCAAAGTGCTTATCATGCGATTTAAATAATTTGCAATTTTTTTATTGATCGACCTTTCAGAAACCGGGGTTAGGTAACGGTGTCTAAGGCTCGGCGCAAACGGGCCACCAGCTACAGTCACCGGCACAGTCAGTGACAGCGACACTTTTTCATATATTTGTCTGCTGTAGCGAGTGTCCGCCACTGGCTACACGTGTACGATGCGTCTGTACAAAATTTATGACAAATGTGTGTGGCATCTTCCCTCAAACGATGGCCCACTTAATGAGCTGCCTTGCATGACCTACCACCTGCACTCGCGGGGAACTGTACAAGGCTGGTCTCAGGTGTAGGAAAAATTGACTTCCATTGATTGACACGCTAAGAAGAAGATATGAAAAGTGTGTTGGGTCGCTATCGCTGGCCACAAGTGGCTGTGATCGATGTCCCGTTTGCGCAGAATCTTAAAATTCAGTGACGTTTTGAGTATTCGGCCAATTTTGTTTATTTGGTACTCGCTTTTTTATTTGTGAGAGGTCAAACAAACCAAGAGTTTACGCTGGTGGGTATATAAGGGTAGATAATGCATAGTTTTAAGAAGGCTTGATTTAAAATGTTATGAGCTTTTTTTCTCTATTGAATACGTTCAATATAGCTTATGCTGCGATCTCTCGCTTTTGCAGAGACCAAGAGCGGCAAGAGCGAGACAAAATTATAAAAAAGCTACCTAATTGGCATATAGATATTTAAGGCTGTTAAATATGCAAAAAATACTAAATAAAATAATTAGTAAATTAAGTATTGCGCAAGCCACGATCGCCTAAGCACGTGACGGTTATTTTAGTAGCGGCAACGTCACATATTTTTTTTGTACGTATAAATTTATATGTAAAAGGTTAATGTATAAAAAAATGTTATATACCTTAACCTTAGCAACCAGGCAAACCAGCGTAAACTTTTGGAGGAGACCTAAGTGGGTAGGTATCTAATCTAAAAACAAAAGAACAATAGCGGAGCGGACTAGGTATAAAAAGAAATATCTATTTAGTCCATCAATTAGATAAAAAAACGACCTGTATTTTTTCTTTTATCAAATCAATGAAAAATTACAAAGTTAATGCGCTTTAAACTTCTAGAGTGGGGTATTGTGACGTCACTTGTGGGTAAAAATTGTAGCCACAAGTGACGGCACGCGACATTTCCATTCACTGTATCTTCCTCATCGTATGTTTAATTAGAAAAAGAAAAAAATACATAACTAATACTTTTTTTAATTTTTACGTGACGTATAAATAAAATAAAATAGTCCGATCCCCTATTCACATACCTTAAGGAATTATGCACATACCTTAATTCATGGAACCGCTTATTGTGATCCCAAGCTGTTGCCTACTAAACTGAAAAAACCCAGCTCCGCGGTGCATTTAACCGCTAGTCTGTAAAAGGGCTTATTATATTATAGGCACGGTAAATAGGTACCTACCCAAGTACTAATCTAATGAGCAGAAACAAAAACGTGCTTACCTTCTTCCAACAATGTTGAGTTGCGGTTTTTGCATGTGAATAATTTACCTACTTAGGTAGGTACCTATTTAGTAAATGTACGGCAGAAATGTTCCATTAATTCTGTTCCAAAAAACATGTTCCTTTAGGCAAAACGGGCGAGACGTGTGATACCTTCATGTAACAACAAAAACGGCACACAACTGCCTACGTTTTTTGTTTCTCGTATTAGGTACCTACCTAGCAACTTACGTACCTGGTACCTAAGTCCTGTAAAAAAGGGTCTTGTTTGTAACAACAGCTGACCTCAAACGAAATAATAGGCGAGTACCTACCTACCAACATTTTTTGGTAGATAAAAATTAATATAGATATTGCATTGTTATGACATTTTAGATCATATTTACGTTATGCACTCAGAGGGTAGATAGTTATCGGTGATTATATTGGAAGCAATAACTCTAAGTACCGTCGACAGCGTTAAAGGAAGATGTGGTTAATGTAACTGTATATTTTTAATATAAAATTTAATAACATCATTTGTTTTATTTAATAAACTCGAAACTCCTTCGATTTCCTTTTCCACTTATATAATAATAATAATAATACCAGTTTATTAATGTCTCACGGCACAGGCCTCTTCTCATGTAGAGAAGGCATGAGCATTGATCACCACGCTTGCTCATTGCGGGTTGGCGATTTCAGATTCCAATTTTCGGAATCCAGGTTTCTTCACGATGTGTTAAGTCACCGTTTGCCAACGGTGTCTTAGATTAATTAAGAAAGTACACATAACTTTGAAAAAGTCACATTGGTACTTGTCATAGTAGTTTCGAACCTACAACCTTGTGCATACGAATCCGTTCGTTGAACCGCTAGGCCACCACGACCTATTTCCACAAAGGTCCAAAAGGTCGGTCAATCTTGGCGTTTCTAAAGAGTCCCAAGATGGTTTGAGCGAGATACAGATACATAAACGGTGGGTTAAAAAGAGACAGAAATAAAATATAGCTCTTTTCAAATGCGTTTAGTTTCAGTCTTCCTAATACCTAATTTTATAAGAAGAAAACAAATTAAAGTGATATTTTAAAAATGCAAGTAATTATAGAATGATTTAAATAGACCCTATTTTATATAAGTAGATAATAATGTAACAAATAGCCTTAAGTTACAACCGATAAGGTTCAGAATTGATGTAAAGCAATATAAAAATTAAACCCCAAATTGTTATATCAATATTATTATTTATTTATACATATACTTAAAAACCTGGAGCTAAAACAGTTTTAATTAAAATATCTAACGTTAATCCATGTTATATTATTTTCAACAATCATTCCGGCGAAACTTGTTTTAATGGCACTACTATTTCTGTTACAAAAATATTTTCAATCCAGAAAAGAAGCCTCTTATTTTACATCATTGGCCTATAGTTATAAATATACTGTTAGATCATACAAAGACGTAAATGCATAGATAGCAAAACCATGAGATCAACACCTACACTTAGTTAAGTATAACATCAGTTAAAATGCATTTTATTCTGAAATTGTAAGCAATCATATTTCAATTAAAAGAATGCTTATAGGATACCTACATAGGTACTCTAGGTATATCTTCATATGATCTAAGACAGATTTAGGTACTACCTACACAAAAAGGGAAGGTAATTGACTAAAGTTTTTGGAAATAATACTAATTTGTCCTAATTAAAATTAAACATCATTAAGTAACTAAATATGGGGTAGTGAGTAGTGTTATTTACATTTAGAAGGTAAGTATGTACTTAGGTACAGTATATTAAAATAAATATATGTTTAGGGAGTTACTATTCTACACTAAAATGATTAATACATATTATACACAAAGCTAGATAATTACAACAACAAAAATAAAGTAACATGAAAGTTAGCTATCTTAAGAACAAAATATAATATTAATTATGTTGTCTATAAATAGCGATTAACCATCTACCAAATAAGACAGGGTTTCATAACAAATAGAGCGAAACTATTCACATCAGCCCGTGAAAATATCTAACAATATTTAGTTCAAGGAGACATCTATCAAGAATTTGGCGGAATTTGGACGGCGAGGCAGAGGTAAGCATGCACAATAATGCTTTTTTCAAATAAACGGCTGGCCCCTATAAACTATCTCCTTTTTCATGGCGTGTTAAAAATATTTTCCATATTAAAAATTTACCTTAAAGATTATTCCCGTGGCAGAGAAAGATGGAGGTATAGGTAACTACAGACAGGAAGCGCCATTTTTTTAACAATGGATGAATGGCGGCTTTATCACTTCATAATACAACTTTAGATAGTTTATCGAGAATTCGAGATCCAGCATATACAAACTAAATCAAACCTCAATAACAATGCTAGCAACACCGTAATTTTAAGTCGGGAAAATAGGTAATTTTCGGCAGTGAATTTGGTAGATATTTTTTATTTGGCAGCTGGCAAGAAGGAATGATAAATTTGTGCACACATCAAAAGCAAGCTTTTCACATAATTTTTAAAATGCTTGAGTAAGGCTATCCTGTTTAAAAGCTGAGTTTTTGGCAAAGGCACATCCAAAGGATACAATAATACATTTACAGTAACAAATGTATAACATATTGATTTTTCAGATATGTGAAGAAGGTGGCTCAATGGTACTACTAATGATATTAAAACTCATTTAATAACTTGCTATGGAATTACTTTCAACGACCCTTACAGCGATACAATAATAGCTATCTATAGAATAATAATTCCTCTTTTCCTGTACACTTTAATTATGTTTCATTTGCTATTTCATTTACTTATGTTACATAACTATACCTACAATCTTAGGATCCTATGTCGCGCCATTGTCGCCGGGGAATGCCAAATCGTATTAAAATTCTATGAGAAAGGCAGGTGACTTATGATTTATTTAACTAAACATCTCAGCACACTTCTTTCATTTTAGTATGCAAGATGTCTCTATTTAAGTGTCCCAAAAAGCGATGCATGACTCAATGAATAAATAATACAAATCTAACAACGTAAACTAGTTGGTTCTAAAATATATATTAATTTTCTCGTAATTTCTATTATATGCTATTACACCCAGTTATGAATAAAGCTTTCCATGTTAATTTCTATGATTTTTTATATCTTTTTGAATATCTATAACAAAGGTACCCGCTATGGGTCAGGCATGTATAATGTATAGGTACTATAGATTTAATTGTATGCTAAAGTAGTAGAGGACTCCAAGTGATACATAAAAATATATTCTTTATCTTTTAAAATGAAACTTTCTATTTAGATAGCTTTCTTCTTAAACACTTTAAGCAGTAGCGTTTGTTGTTATTCGACATAGTAGCTACTTACATCATTCTAATTATGGTACATATTTCTTTAACCTGTAAGAACAGTTCAAATATCGTTGAAGGTAAATAAGCAAATGGTCGATGTTAGATAAACGCAAGCTCACGTGTTACCTAAAATTTAACAGCCTTCAGGCATTCTGTAATCTAGATATTTCATTAATTAATTCATTATGTAGTTTATTTAATTAACCACAAACTGTTGGTTTTTTATACCTCGCAATAGGATTTTAAAGCCAGTTACTATTTAATAGGCTCAAAAAGTTCCTTGATGTATTAATGTCGTAGTCTCTTGTAACTTGCAAGAGAGAGGACACGTTTAGTCGAATAACAACAAGAAACTCTTGCTATGGGGCTGTCTGGTACCACACATCAGTAACATCAATTAATTACATAAATCGACCTTAAGAGTTTACAGTGAAGGTGATTTTTGCAAAAATCGACCTTTAGACTTTGGAATAGAGTTAATTTTCGCGAAAATCAACCTCAAAAATTTGCAATAAGTGATTTTCACGAAAATCTACCTTAAGAATCTGGGATAAAGGTGATTATCGTGCGAGTGTTAGCACTGATGTGTGGTTTGATTAGTGTTGGTTCACTGGAACTCGTCGTCGGAGCTGAGCAGCGTGGTCTTCTCGTGGTAGTTGGTGGCGTGCGAGATGGTGGCGACGCGCTGCGGCGGCGGGCGCGGGGCCAGCGCCGCGCCCTCCTCGCGCTTGCCGCCGCCCGCGCCCGCGCCCGCGCGCATCACTACACCACACAACAGCTTTAGTTATCGTTACATAGGTACCTCTGCTCTTCATACAACGTGAACTAAAGTCAATTCACATTGGCGTATCATCAAAGCGTAGAATATTAAGACTAGATAATTTATTAAAAATTAGATGCTTGATGATCTTTGGGTCATTGCGAATTGATCCTTAATTACTTAAAATTGTCAGTGCCTAAGTCTTCATCGTATCGTGATATGCGTATTCTATTTCATATAATGGCAGTTAAGAAGGCAGCACCGGTCCTATTTGATTCCAACTAAGTTTTACAAGCTCATAATAATGAATTGTTAAAGATATTATTGTTCTGTTGGGTTAAAGATGATACAATATATCTGCATAGTATAAATCACGATACGATTGACCGCCATCTATTGGCAGGTTCATAGAAACAGTGGTTAAGGTGTACATTCGTTAGTATTAGGCCGCCCGTACACGAACTGCTGGCACAGTAAGTCAGTGATGAACGTACGTGACGAGCGCCTCCCGCCCGCTTGCATTTTGTTTTGTCGACCGCTCGAAAAAGCCGACCTGCTTTAAGCAGTCCG
The DNA here is from genome assembly GCA_932294365.1 of Diachrysia chrysitis. NCBI lineage: Eukaryota > Metazoa > Arthropoda > Insecta > Lepidoptera > Noctuidae > Diachrysia > Diachrysia chrysitis. The sequence goes on from OW028653.1 coordinate 8,534,244, forward strand.
TGTGCAGGTGACCTCAGTGCCTCTACTTCAAAACACTTCATAAATTGCACTGGCAGCTACCTGTGTTGTTGTGGGAATTTCTCTAATGCAAATGATAAATGTATATTTATATTTTCCATTTCTAATATAACTCCTAGGCCATATCTTTAGTTAAATGTGAATTATATAGAACATTCTTAATTATTTTAAAATATATGTTCAAAGAGTGTTTTGAAACTGATTGCTTCGTAAATATATTATTAGTAGTATAATTATAGATATTTTAGCAAACCCTTTTATTAAAACATAACAGATGTCGGTTCAATGCACCAATTTGTTTTTCTGTCTTAAACCAATACTGACCAAACAGTGTCGACATGGATAGCGATAACGATAGCGATATTCGTTAATTTTTGATGGCTTAACTTATGTAAAGGCCTATAAGGTCATATATACCAAACCTATCGATTTTTATCAATATCTCCTAGAACTTAATCGCAAATTCTCACTCTTTACGGCGGTACGGCAAGCCTTAATGCCTTTATAGTTATCGTCATCCATCGAGACTGCAGGGTCTGGTGTGTTAACTTATAACCATGACGAATACTTAGCAAACTACTTAAAATATTAGTGGACACAAACAATAAACGTGCTAATGATAAAAAACACATTCTATTAAATAGTGAAATCATTCATTTAAAGCATGCCAGCAAATAATAATTATAATAGCAACATTTAAAATGTTCTTACCTTCGTTTCTTCAGTGTTAACCTATTTAGATGTATGCAGATGTATTTTCAAGTAATTATTGTATAGAATTTATAATAAAATAAGTTAAAAGTAGGTAATATCCTTTATTTATTATTAGTGAGAGGCAAAATACAAGTGTTTTAGAAAATCAATCTATGGTGAACTGTAAAAAATAATTATTATAACTTAAACCTATTCAGCACTAATTTACTTTTAATTTCAACGAACCTAATATTAATATTAAAAAGAAATCTCCTAATTTACTAATAATATTATGATAACAATATTTAGGAAATGAAAACACAAAAGTATGGCTTTATAGGTTGTTAATTTGTTTTTGTTTTTTATTAAATTAAGTTAACGTTACATGAGCGGGTATTATTACAAAGCATTGGCAACACTCGCCTCGACATTAAAAGAAGGTGGAAACATGAAATGCCGTTCTTTGGTTTGGCAATAAAAAGTGCAAGTTTCACTTCCATACAAATAAAATATACATTAAATAAAAGAATGTACATAAAACAACCCGATAAATGCCAAATTTCTTAAAAAAAAAAAAGAAAAAGAAATATCTTAAGATTTTCTACTCATTTTGAATTCTAGCATTCTTCTAAGGATCTTATCCTGTAACTAAGAGAGTAACGAAATAATACAAAAAAAAGGAAACTAATATAATCACAGAAAATAAACATTTATGGCCTTACTTGTGAAAATTACGACGGTGTTTAGCAACTGCTTAACAGATTCTTCGTGCGACCGCACTACGCGGAACTACGCGGAACTACGCGGACCTACGCGACACTACGCAACAAAATATTATTTATATGACACTGCATGAAACAACACGCACTAAGCGGCAGCGGAACTACACTGCTGCAAGTACAAAATCTTATCATTACTGTTCTGGAACTACTGGTCCGATTTGAGAAATTCTTTCAGTGTTGGATAGCCCATTTATTGAAGAAGGCTATAAGATATATCAAATTACGCTGCGACCAAAAGTAGCGGAGCATAAATGAAAAATGTTGCAAAAATGAAAAACTGTAGAAACTAAAATACGCGGACAAAGTTGCGGGGGACAGCTAGTAAAGAATATTTTGACACATAGTGTCACGCAATTCTGCTATTTTTTATCGTAGTTCCGCCTACTTCAGTCACACCTTTAGACTCTCTTAAGCAGTTGCTAAACACCGTCGCGAATTGTATAAATAAGGCCACTACACGCTAATCCTTACTCGACATACAAAAGGCATTAAGTACAAAATAATTACTAACTGTTATGGCAATGATTAGTCCGAATCATTGTTACTAACAAATAATCAAACTTTGCGATATGAAATGTTGGGTCTCGTAGGTGAAACTTGAGTATGTAATTTTTTGTATTTGTTAAATTATTTAGAGTAGGTATAACTCTACCTAGATTTTAAACCCCACGTGCATTATTCTAAATATTCTTTTAGACTTGCTCTCAAGCAATGTGAGTACTCTATCGCAAAAGGTCGCAACACGGGTCGAATAAAAATAATACCTCTTTAGCAAACCAGTTTAGTTAGAGGACGACTTTTTCTAATAAGTAATTTGCTACAGTAAACAAAGTTACTGAGACCAAGTTTTATTATTGTTACTATTGCCTAACTAGACTTTTAATTTGGCAATCGATAATTTATTGCAGTTGACCACAAAGAATCTTTTGTATATTTGACCGTTTGAAAAAGTTCTTGTTCAAAACGCAACTGATTTTGTTAATGGAAATTATTGTGAGGTGTTGAGTGTTTTTCGACACACAATTTTTAAATAATTCACCCAAGAATCAATTTAAATAATTTTGCAAAAAGTTTTATACAATTTCTCATATTGTAAATTTGACCCCTGTATAACTTAACCATATATTTCGCATCGTGATTATGCCTTATACATTTTGTTCCAACATAATTGCCTTGGTACGATACTTACCTAATTATTTTTCGTAAAAATTCGTTATGCGTTTCGGACTAGCCAAATACCTCGATATTATAAAAATAAACATCTTAACTAACGAAATGGATCAAGTGGGACTGTTACCGAGCACCGAACACAGGTGTTCCAACCATATAAGGCACTTTTGTGTATCGTGTATTGTTTGTAAAAAGTCTTGGAATGTAGTTGTAAAATGTATTATTTGGGATGTCTATGACTAAACAGTTCCGACGTTCTTGGATAGCATGCCATTCTGACAGTAGTAGAGAACGCACTCGGAGTTTTCGTTATATTCCGTTAAAAATACAATAACATTATTTTCTAAATTAAATGTTTTTTAAATACATTTAATGATTTTCGTATTTATTATTTTTCTCATTCAAAATAATTTGAAGTATGCTAAACAAATATTTTCTGTGTTAAAAAAACCAAAACTAAAAAATCCGAGTACATTCGATCCAAATGTAAACTGTTCAAACGGGATTTGTTTTTTTTTTACAATATTGTTAGTGGTGTTTCCATGCTCGGGCATAATGTATTTATTATAACATGTATGTATAAACGGACAGACAGCAATGCACTTCATGCAGAGCACAGCTATGGCAGAGTTTATAGTTTCTCATAAGGCAGTTGAGAAGTGACATCTGAAAGAAAATAAAATCAAAAAATAAGAAAGACCTAGCCTACTGCATGTACTAAAAATGAATGTTAAATATGGACTGGACGCATTGTTAATTAATCAAATATGGTTATATATCTATAAATGTGTTTATGTCTTTTGTATAGATATTCGTGTATACTCTGATTTGAATACGAATTCTTAATTTTATTGTGCTATTTATTTTTTATTTACACTTCGAGACTTACAGCCTTACTGCGTAATTATTACCATAAAATCAGAAGCGCAAATAAAATCGCACCACTCAAAGATTGACAGATTTATTACCTTGAAATGATGAACTAATAAATTAAAATAAAAAAATAAAACACTATCGAAATCCATAATCTATTCACAATACATAACACGAAATACCTAAAGCTGGGACCAGACATCCCGAGAAATGCAGCGCGAACATTCCACCTCACACATCTATTAAAAACGAGAGGAAACAAACGTCGACCGAGCGAACATTCGGGCTGCATACTCAGATGTCTGGGCACGGCTTTACTAAGTAACAATGACGTAACGTAATGCAAATAAAATGCGACCAGGCAGCGTATGGGCCATGCGTACAAGTGTTCAGTCACTTACCGGAGCTGTACTGCGTGTACTGCTGGTACTGAGGGTGGAAATTGTGGAACGCGTCTGTCATTATATCCTTGGGGTTCATCGTCTCCTGGAAAATTGAGAACAAGTATATAGACACAGCACATATTACTCAGTCAAGTCTGTTTCCCAGAGGCATGCCGTAGCGACAATAGAACAAAGTCCTATACTGAATAGTATTTATTTGGTTAAATCAAAGTATTAGTTATTAATAAACACTCATAACGATGCGATAGGTTAGGGTCGAATAGTAACTTGACTGGAAACATAATATATACTACAAAATTGCCTTTGTTATTTAACGAATCAAATTAATAAATCTGTGGTTTCCTGATTGCTATAGGTGTGAGATTTTGACACACGCACTATCATAGAACAGTACAAATTTTGTCAAATTCTTGTCCCTAGTGAAGAAAGACACTGATGCACAGGTTTTCTATTTTGAGACTTACGTCTTTAGTATACTTCTCAAAATACGTTTATTACACAGGATATGGAACTCACGGGCAAGTTGTTCACCTACTGCTAATTAAACACCATTGCCCATAATATCTTCAACACCAGAGGTGGAGGTTAAAAAAAAAAAAATGTCGTAAAACAAAAGAGTCTTGCAAATACCTTCAAGCTACTGGAGATGGACTGCATGGTGACAGAGCGGTGCGGGTCGCGGTGCGCGTGCGCGTACACGGCGGCGGGGAAGGCGTAGCGCAGGGCCACGGCCGCCGCCAGCATCTCCAGGCAGATGAGGAAGTTCTGGTAGCCCGCCGACACCGTACCCGCCGTGGTCGGCACGCCGTTCAAGTCGTGGATCGGGGATATTACCTCGGCCTTCTCGAGGATGGCTAAGGCCACACCTACAACAAGGATATGGAATTGAGACATGTGGCTGCTTCAAGTTCAAGGTATATCATATGAAGAATGTCGATTATATGAAGAATGTGCCCATCTGACCCTTAATATCTGCTTTGTAGGTAAAAGGGAATATGCACGATGTTTTTATGTGCTTACTTGTCACCGTCTTAACACTAGAAAATTATAACATTGTAATATACAAAATACTCATTCTAATTTCTTCTTATTTTAACTAAACGGTCGTGAGAAGTTATTTAAAAGCATCATAAATAACTTTAATAATCCGGATCTAGATCCGTTCGTTGATTACGAAATCAACATTTAATATAATAATAATAAATAATAAATGTGGACAACATCACATACATTGCTCTGATCCCAAAGTAAGTAGCTAAAGCACTTGTGTTATGGAATTCAGAGACAACGAAGGTACCACAAACACCCAGACCCGAGACAATGTAGAAAAGTGTTTTTTTTTACATTGACCCGGCCGGGGATCGAACCCGGGACCTCAGAGCTGGCGACACCTTGAAAACCAATGTGTACGCCACTCGACCACGGAGGTCGCCAATACAATATAGTACCCAGGGATAAATATTGCACATCAACCTTTGCAATGTATTGAAAATGGGCTACCTTTACGTCGACTAAGGTGTGTAAAAGGTAAAAATAAAATCTATATGGATGATTCTTACACACATACATCCCACAAAAAAGGAATACTTGGAGTGATGATTGATATAAACAAGCAAAAATATCAATGTTTGTAAAAATACTTATTTTCATAAAACAGGTAAGGTTAGATTAGTAACTCGACTAAACTATATTATTAATTATAGATATATAATCATTATAATTGGTCATACCTTGCCAGAACGAGAGGAAAATAACAGATTTAACGGTAAAGAACTTGAGCACTGGGTCGAAGGGCTTGAGCATCTCCCGGGTGGCGCCGAGGAACAGGAAGAGCCCGTAGAGCGCCAAGCTCACGGAGAAGTTGTACACGATGGTGATGTAGATGTAGCCGCCGTCGGGGCTCCAGTCGCCGTCGTGGTACAGGCCGCGCGCCTGGAAATAACATTACAATTATTTTAATACAATAAAAAAAGGTATTCATCGCAGACACTTTTTGAGGTATCAGTCATGGATAGACTTAAAAATAGTGTGTATTTGGCGTTAACCTCAGAATATATTACACAATAGTTAAAAATTACTTTATTTATACATACTAGCTGTTTCCAGCGGCTCCGCCCGCGTGGATGTCAGTTATCGCGGCAAAAACTAGCCTATGTCCTTTCTTAGGCTCTAGACTATCTGTGTACTAAATTTCAATTAAATCGGTTCAGTAGTTTTGGCGTGAAAGCGCGACAGACAGAGTTTCTTTCGCATTAATAATATTAGTAAGAATTTATAATTAATTCATCTAGAATGAAGAGTTAGCAGGTTCCAATAAAATAAAAATATATCATTACCTTGACTAACGCCTAGATCCTATATATTTTGATTCGTTATTCGTTACTGAGTAGTTGTTTAAGTTTATTATGTGTGTAACAGAAATAAATGGTTTAAATGGTTTTAACGTGACGATTCGTTATTCGTGAACGTGACGATCCGTCACTAGGCTGTCTCTCATACGTTCGTAACCAGACGTCAGTTATTTGGGTAACGAACAGTTACAATTTTTTTTTTATAGGAACAGCTTTTTTTAACGCCTCGTTGATATTTTAACAGTTCGTTAAGGAAACGATTCGTTTTTTGTTTATTGGTCCCGGCCATAAATGAAGTTTCTGCCTCAGTAACAGTATTGGAGTGCCAGTAGAGTAAGTGGGTATAAAAACTATGAGTAGTACACACACAAGTATTTATTACGTAACATTTCCTATCAACAATATCATTCAAGTATTTGATTACGTTAAAAAGCATTGGCATGCGGAATTTTAATATTTGATTAACTATAATTATGCAAAGGAAGTACGCCACTTTATTTATGCGGCATTTTGTAATCTATACTATACTAATCTTCTTCTTCTTATATATAAAAGAGAGTTTGTGTATGTATGTGTGGGGGCTCACATAGCAAGGCTTGTAGTCGCCTTACGCAGCAAAACGTGTAGTCGCTAAGCGAGAATAAAATATAGGCGACCAGTCCTTTACATGTCGTGCAGAAAAAAGATGGTAATATACGACCCTGTGGGGATTATCGGCGGCTGAACGCAGTAACCAAGCCAGACCGTTACCCTGTACCCAGACTCCAGGATTTTACTTACGGATTATCAGGTAAAGTAGTATACACTCATCTCGATATTAATAGAGCATACCATTTCATCGAAATTGCACCGGAAGATATCGATAAAACCGCTATCACAACACCTTTCGGTTTGTTTGAATTCCCACGCATGACATTTGGTCTGAGGAATGCAGCACAGACGTTCCAGCGGTTTATGGACAACACGGTTTTGCAAGGAATCGAGAATATAGGTGCGAAAAAAGGTAATGAATATGAGTCATCACTGTTCTGTTACATTGACGACGTCATCATAGCATCGAAGAATGACGTCATACATAGAGAACACGTTAAAAAAGTATTTGAACGATTCCACGAGATCGGGTTGACCATAAACCTTAGTAAAAGTTCTTTCGGTTTAAACGAAGTTGATTTCTTAGGTTACAAGGTTACGCAAGCAGGAATTAGTCCTCTGAGTGATAAGGTAAAAGTCATAAGTGAATATCCAAAACCAGAAACAGTTGAGGAACTGAGACGGTTTTTAGGCATGGTAAATTTCTACAGGTCACATTTGCCTAATGCAGCAGAATGTCATATGTATCTGAATAAATTCCTTCACAACTCAAGAAAAAGAGACAAGACTAAAATAGTTTGGGATCCGGAGGCTGACGCCGCGTACGAGAAATGTAAGGTAAGCCTACAAAGCGCCGTCACATTATCTCATCCAGTCGCGGAGGCACCGTTATCGCTGATGACCGACGCCTCTAATACTTGTGTAGGCGCAGTATTGCAGCAGAAGATTGATGACACCTGGCAACCACTAGGATATTTTTCCAAAAAGCTATCAGACACTCAGCAAAGGTACAGTACATACGACAGGGAGCTACTTGCCATTTACATGTCTATTATACATTTTAGAGGTATGATAGAGAATCGAGATTTAACCGTGTACACGGACCACAAACCCCTAACATACGCACTATCAAAGATAAGTTCTACTAAAGAAACTCCTAGGCGAATCAGACAGTTGTTGTATATTAGCGAATATACTAGCAACATACAACATGTTAACGGTTCGGATAATCCAGTAGCGGACGCGTTATCACGTGTCGAAACTATCGTTTGGCCAACAGTGATAGATTACCAAGAACTCGCAACAGCGCAGGAAGGAGACGCTCAAATTCGCATCTACTACATAACGAAGGCACCGCGAACAATGTTCAGTTGAAACAAATACACGTGCCCAACGTCAGCAAAAGCGTATATTGCGATATCGCTACTGGTAATGTAAGACCCTATGTACCACTTACGTTTAGGAAAGCTGTTTTTCAATCGGTGCATAACATCAGTCATCCAGGCGTGAGAACAACTCGTAAGATGGTAAGTAAAAGATTTTTTTTGGCCCGGCATGAACAGGGAAGTAAATAAATGGGCGAAAGCGTGCGTACATTGCCAGAGGAGCAAGGTTAGTCGTCATGTCATAACAGGGTTAGGTACATTCGAATCCAGTCAACGTTTCGAGCATTTACATGTGGACATTGTAGGCCCATTGCCTACGACACGACATAGCAACAGATATTGCGTCACAGTTATAGACCGTGTTACACACTGGCCAGAAGCGATACCAGTTCAAAATATAACCGCCGAGACGATAGCAAGAGCTGTATACGAACACTGGATTTGCAGGTTTGGTTGCCCTAATAGACTGACCAGCGATCAAGGTAGGCAGTTTGAGAGCGAACTCTTCGCTAACCTATTAAAGTTACTTGGGGTTCAGCGGATTCGAACAACACCGTACCATCCGCAGAGTAACGGGATGATAGAGAGATGGCATCGTTCTCTCAAAGTAGCTTTAACTAGCAGATTATCCAGCAACGACTCATGGGACGACGAGTTACCAACCGTTATGTTTGGCTTACGCGCTGCCTGTCGGAGTGACACAAGCCTTAGCGCAGCCGAGTTAGTTTTAGGTCAGGCGTTACGCTTACCTGGTGAATTCTACAGTGAGGTGAGTCCAAAGTACACCGGTGACGACTATACGTTCGTAGAAAAATTGCGAGAAATTATAAACAATCTCCGTCCCAAGTCACGAGACGCAAGCGATTCGCGGAAACTATTTGTGCATAAAGATTTGGATACTTGCACTCATGTTTTCATTAGAAATGATGCGGTTAAAAAACCTTTAACACCTACTTATAATGGCCCTTATAGCGTCATAAGCAGAAAAAACAAGGTTTTCCGGATTCAACTTCCGAATAGGCAAGTTAGCATTTCAATTGAGAGGTTAAAACCAGCCTATATGTTAGCCGAATCAGAAGTTGAACCAAGAAAAACTTGTAAAGAGCAAAGTTGTAATAAAAGTAAGTTAGTTGATAAGTCTATCACTTACACCACACGTAGTGGCCGATTAAATAAGCCACCAGTGCGTTTTACTTAAACTTAATTGCTATGTAATTTTCAACTTTTAAGTAAATTTTAGCTAGGTATATTAATCAGTAGAATTTCAAACGTTGGACATCATTTCAAATACTTACCAAATTAATATTTCGCATATATTTTATGCCTATATTTGGAAATATGGGCTCGACACAGTCTAAAACTTCAGAAATTATAATCGCTCAGAGTGGAGCGGGAAATAACGCCCGAGCAGAGTTAGAAAGGAAGCTGGAAGTTTATAGCATCATAACAGTGATAGTGGTTATTTTGATAAGTGCAACATGTTTATTCGCGTTCTGTCGGTATTGTGGTAAAAAAGTTCATAACAGAGTGATCGATCAAGTAGCCTCAAGTATTGAGCAGGGACGTGGGATACAGCTAGCTCAAACAGCGGCTCAACCAAACGCCCAACCAGTACGCTATTGAATACCGCTAGTGCATTTTTAGTCAATTCCATATACATAAAGTGTGTGTCCAAAGTCTGAAATTACGGTATAAATATTTAAGGTAATAATATTAAGTTAATAACAAGTTAGGAATGATCAAGTATTATGTCCGTTTAAGTTAGTTAGCCCCATAAGAGAGGCACTTGTATTGTAACGAATTAACTAGTTTAAAACAACATTGTATTAATGTTCAATTCTATTTTTAGATTTACTTTTGTAACAGCGTGTTATCGTATTGAGACATAAACAGAGCGATCAAGTAACGAGCAAGCAATGTGCTGACACCGTATTTGTTCCTTACTTGTGCACTCTGGCAGCTATTATGCCCTTGTTTAAATCGGACGTAATGATGTACCCGATTTGATAAAACTATAGCATTTGGATAAACTATTTTTTTTATTTTAATTTTTTTTTAAAAGGGGTGAATATTGTGGGGGCTCACATAGCAAGGCTTGTAGTCGCCTTACGCAGCAAAACGTGTAGTCGCTAAGCGAGAATAAAATATAGGCGACCAGTCCTTTACGAACCACGGGTTAAGTTACACGATACCATTATAACTGTAGTGTGCCTGTTGTAACATTAAATAAACTTATTCATTATAAAGTCTGTTGTGTATTAATAACTATTTCCCTTACCAAGGCCTACCCGTGTAAGGACTCAACATATGTATGTATGTTCACCTAAAAATCGAGAACCGTTAGCCCAATCGATATGAAACTTTGCACACATATAAGGGCGACATGAATATAACACTGGTGATTTTAATTATTTGAACCATAGGTCGAATTATAGATTTTTATAGGTAACGCGAAGTGCACTAGCTAGTTTAATCTATATATACTAATATATAAAGGTGAAGAGCTTGTTTGTTTGTTTGAACGCGCTAATCTTAGGAAATACTGGTCCGATTTGAAAAAATCTTCAGTGTTGGATAGCCCATTTATTGAGGAAGGCTATAAGCTATATAACATGACGCTGCGACCAAAAAGAGTTAGGCATATATGAAAAATGTTGCAAAAATGAAAAAACGTTTAAACTAAAATACGCGGACAAAGTCGCGGGGGACAGCTAGTACATTATAAAGGGGAAGTTTGTAACGAATAAACTCAAAAGCTACTCGACTGATTTTAAAAATTCTTTCAACATTACAGTGTGTTAAATAAACAAACAATTTACAAAACCGTAAGTACCATCATTATGTATGGTTATACTTTCGACTATGGGCTCTACGATGTCTTTAAAAGCTGTACCCTGTAGTAAAATGAAAAAAGAGCTTATGATCTAAGTTCCTTCCGCCTAGCCTTTTTTAAGCTATTTATGTCAGCTTCCAGTCTTACCGGATTTAGCTAAATTCTGTACTTTACATGGAGCGACCTATCTATCCTCCACAACCCATTTTACTGTGTAACCCAGTATCCCATAGTAAGACTGGCTGTCAGAATTTTGTTAAAGATCAACGTATGACAGTCGGGACCAACGGATTAACTTGCTTTTCGAGGCAAGGAGAGGTCATTAAATCGTCACCCGGGCCAACCGCGGCGAGCGCGGCCAGCCAGCCAAGAGCCCCTTAATACTATAACTACTACGAAGTACCATCTTAATAAAACTAACGTTTGTTCCTTGACACGCGTATCTATAGGAAAACGGAAGTTGATGATATAAAATACTCGATTAATCTTCCGTGGACCTAATAATAAAATCAGAATTGACGGTACGGATAGCCGAGTGGTAACGGTTACCACGCCAATTGTGCGCGACGTGCCGCGGGTTCGATCCCCGCATGTAACAAGCTTTTGTGTGATCCACAAATGCTTGTTCCATGTCTGGGTGTTCTTTGTGCATGTGATTTGAATGTTTGTAAAACCCCCCGCGACACAAGGATTAAATTCCTTAGTGAGGGAGTCGTTTTTTAAAAAACAAAGAATTGAAGGGCGTGGAATGAGGTAAATCATTAAACTTGTATAATATTACAGCATGTCTTGTTATGGTTTTGTTTTTTCAGGACTGGGGCACTTATCGGTTTTCTATTTAAGTACTTATTGGTAACAAATCGAAAAATTGTATGTATACTAAATAAATAGTATTTCGATAGTTCATAATGCATATATTATCATAAGCATCACAAATAAAAATCTGCAGATAAACCGCGCAGACTGGCTTGATGAGGCAAAACTGCAGGAAGAGGATGAGGTAGGTGGCGCCACTGAGGCAGCTGGTGCCGTTGACGTAGGACGCGCGCACTGTATTAGAACTACTTTAGGTACTTTAAATTGTCTACAAACCTGCAGGAAAATAATAATGAAAGCGCAGACTGGTTTGATGAGGCAGAACTGCAGCGTAGCCTGCTTGCAGAACCGCAGGAAGCCGATGGTGTAGGTGGCGCCACTGAGGCAGCAGGTGCCGTTGACGCAGGACGCGCGCACGGGCCTCCCGCGCAGCTCAGACATTATGTTGCCCTCCCCGCCCAGGTACTCGTAGCATAGCGACAGAAAACTGTAGATCACGAACGCTGGAACCAAATTAATTATTTATTATTTAAATTGTTTATATAAATAGAGCTATCAACAAAAATTTACATGAAAGAAATGCTACGTGGTATAATATATAAGATTGCGCTCGTACGAGTAGACCGGCAAAAGAACAAAGAGGGAGTCAAAAAGAAGTAATTGACTTCTACGTTATATTTCAGTTATTGTTGTTCACTGATGACGCTACTTTTTAGAACCACTAATTACCTATTCGGTCAAGAATTAAAGTAATGTCTGAAGAAGTCCTAGTAGTTAAATTAAGACACTAAACAGACTGAGACATAAATATTATTTAGTAATCGAACGTCAAAAAAACATAATCCTTCTTTGGCGTCGGGTAAAAATAGGTTTCAGTTCCTTGAGTTCCTTTATGAACGGAATGTTAAAGATCTTGTCTTATTAATCACTGTAATTAGGCATACGGGTTATCTTAGAACAACAATTCAACATTGTCAATTGAATTTTATTATTGAAGTAGATAAAAATGTTTCAACATTATTTCAACACATTGATAACCATCATAAAGTACAGAGTAGTTAAGCAATATGAAATCCATAATATTAAATTATTTGTATGTAAAAAAATCTTTTCTACTTAACTATGTAGGACAACCCATCAAAATATATTTACTCGTGTTTCATAAAATTGCATAAAAATCATCATTTTACAGACAGCCGTGACCTTAATATCAAGTCACGAACATAACGCATCATACAGAAATGTTTATACATAAACTGATACACCGAATGTTGGTTCACACTTCACACATTGCTGTTGAAGTGTGGAGTTAAGATTTCCAAGAAAATACTAATTACTGAATCTTCCTAATATTATAAATGCGAAAGTAACTGTCTGTCTGTCGCGCTTAAACGCCAAAACCGGTGAACCGATTTAAATGGAATTTGGTACACAGATAGTCTAGAGCCTGAGAAAGGACATAGGCTACTTTTTGCCGCGATAACCGGCATTCAAGCGGGTGGAGCCGCGGGGAACAGCAAGCTATATAATTAATTAACTATGAAATTAAAAACAAGTTCAAATTCAAGTCTATGTTGGGAACATGTAATGTTCGTTTAGTCAACTTAATCATTGATTAATAGATCTTTAATCGGTGACTGGCTTCATTATTTTTGTCTGTGACTCGACAGAAATAATGAATGCTAGTTACTTGGTGCCTAGTCTAGTCTCTAGTCCATCAGAATGCGTCATCATTTAGATTCCAATAGCTACATAATATATTTTAAGTAAACCGACTCCTTAACACGATAAAGAATGAGAACAAAATTAAAATAAAATTACTACACGGCACAAATTTACTACACGGCGAAAAATTAAGCTAGGTTACAAAATAATAATAATGATTGTGGACAACATCACATACATTGCTTTGATTAATAATTAGCTAAAGCACGTGTGTTATGGAATCAGAAACAACGAAGGTAACATCTATTAAGGTACCTAGGTACTTGTTTATTTACAATTTCAATGAATCACTTATTCAATCTCCTTCAAAGTTATTTTAAAAGATGACAGAAGCTTTATTCATTCAGAATCCGTAATTATAAAACAATATTGGCATCACATATATCAATAATTTCCAACGACCATAAACAGGTCAATTGAAGTACATCGTTTAAAACTGAGTCCATTTCAACGAGCTCAATTGAGTGATCTATAGTCTCGTAATCGATTCTCTTAATATATAGATCGAATCATTTATCTCGAATCGATTGACATGCCACAGATGCCCCAGACTAAATAAACTTAGGTAATCTGTGCATCTTTCTTAGTTCATGACGGTAAGGAGCTTTATTTATAGAAGTTACGTAACCGGCGCATTATTTGAGAAGAAACTGGAACAAATGCTCGGGCGCAACAGGCCATGTAATCTCAAAGAATTCCGTTACAAACACAAATTTAAAAATTTCGATTCGTACATCACTGCATCGCTATTCGCTGATCGTTCATCCAGATTTATACCTGACCGGTTAAAGGCAGGTAAAAAATCGAGAGATCCTTACTAATATTATAAATACTAAAGTAACTCCGTCTATTCGTCGCGCTAAAAAACTACTAACTAAAAACTACTGAATCGATTTAAATGAAATTCGGTACACAGATAGTCTAGAGCCTGAGAAAGGACATAGGCTACTTTTTGCCGAAATAACCGGCATCCACGCGGACGGAGCCGTGGGAAACAGCTAGTATTTATATATTTATTTATAATAAATCACCACAACTCTACAAAAGAAAAAAATACAAAACGACTTTTAAATGTCAAGCATAAATTTAAAATGCAAATCCAACATTTTTATTATTATTGGACATCATTTAGTGAGGTACTCAATACAAAAGACTCGTCGAATTGACGACATGTTCCGTGGTAGTATTACTCAATTAAAAGAGAAAATAAGTAGCAGTACAAAGATTGTCTCGATGCTATCTGATGGAAGCATTAAACCAACACGTCTAGCCTATCATGATACGTGGTCTGTTATTAGCCCTTGTTATCTAATCAATTTACATAGTCTGCTGGCACCGTTGCATATACTTTACAAAGGAAATCGCTAATATTCTAAACAGTGGTCAACAATTTGAATAATCTGAGATATCCTCCACTGACATACGAACTTCAAGTTATCTCTTGTTAGGGTAGATTGGTAACAATTGATGACTTAAGAACTCCTTGCATGATAACTATTTACTATATTTTAGAATGAACGGTAAAACCACGAGTCTATGAATCAGATATCTGAGTAAGGCCCGAGGTTTAAGAACTTGCATAACTTGAAAGTCAAATGTAAAATGTCTGTAAATACATGTAAATACATGCCTGTTTTTATGCCAATTGATTGGTCGTTTTTAACAAAGACTGCAACAGACCGTTTTCTATAGCCGTTGAAAAGTGGCGCGTAGTGATCGACTGTTCTACAGGGTTTGCCAAATTTTAAGGCAGATCTGAAGTGAGCTACATGCTGCTCAATCTCCACCTATAGAAGTTGAAACTGCCCAGCAACTCGTATCAAATTCAGAGCGCTCAAATAATTTTGCCGAAACTATATTTGTATGTAAAGATGATTTTTACCTTCATAGCAATCTCTGACGGTGAAGAAATAAACATAGTAGGAGTTTCCATTGAAGAAGAGCAGCGATATCCAACTGTAGCATCCGTATATTGGTACGATGAACAATATGCGGACTATCCAGCGCTGCTCCGATGGATTTGTGTACCAGCGCAGGTGCTGGTAAATCTGCAATGGAAAGGCAACAAATTAAAAATCTCATTTTAATTATAAGAGATACACAACGTTAATAAAAATAATGTTAAATCGCGATATTTCCTAATGACGCATTGTGTCCTTATTGTAATTAGTTTCATATTTAAGCAGCTGAAGGCCTTGCTTTGACTAACGAACAAATAAAGTGTTGAATACGTAAAATTAAGTAAAGAAAAATCTTTTATTCCTTGTAATTAAAAATCTATTCAACTAAACTATTCAACTTTATAGAATTTATAATCGTCCCTGGGCTTAAGAAAATTGAATTAGTCTGTTTACTTTCTTGTGAAATAGGTATACTATGTAAAGTTGTGCAAAAAATCAAAACCTCATACAGGATTTACCTTCTACATTAAAAGCAAATATAATCAAAACAAGTATTCGATTGCAATCTCTTAATCTAGAGAATCCACATAATGTAGTGATAGACATCAAAAGGTTTGTTATTTTTTGCTTTTATTTACTTCATTCCTGCTTGATTTATAGAAAACAATAGTTATTTGAATCAATCATCCATCCAATCCGTTACGGTTTCAAATTATTGGCTGGTCAAGCGTCAGTGTCACGGCAAAATACGTGAAAACAAACACATTTTCGCCAAACGAAAGTTGATCGATACTTACGAATGCAAAACGTTACGTAAACGTACGTCAATATTTTGGAGGCGTAATCGTTAATTTAATTATAAATGCGAATGTAACACTGTATGTCTGTCTGCTTTCACGCCAAAACTACTGATCCGATTTAAATGAAATTTGGTACAAAGATTGTCTAGAGCCTGAGAATGAACATAGGCTACTTTTTGCCACGATAACACGGGAAACAGCTATTAATCATATAAATCATGGCATAAATTGAATGATTAGCATATACCGATAATTAAAAACAACAGATTAATAAAGTTAATCTATTTAATTAAGACTTTTGACATTACTCACGAAAATTATTATACTAATATATTAATCATAATTATAATTTAGGTAACGTTTATGAATAAGGCAATAACACTTATAAAATCACGGATAAAATAGTGATTGCTGAATAAACATAAAATAGGGTCAGAAATATTTATGCGTAATCAACATCGCCACGCTCTCTTCGTTTAGGTACTAATAAATAAAGATGTAGTATTAATTGACCAAGACGTAACGGTTTATGTTACTCTACAATCAACTAACGTTACTTTTTTTAGTTGTATTTATTAGTTTGATTCGTCTTGGGTGTCCCGTACAACTCTTGTTTACAAGCTCAAGTTGTTGGAATAGGAATCGCTAGTTTTAATATCCTCTACTATATTTTAAGGTACGTTTACATAGGCAACTAAAATTGATATTTGTTGAGATTGTCAATTTTTGTATTGCCATACGTTGCTAGGTGTTGCCGCTACATCATTGTTAACCAAAATTGACAATAATCATCATCATGATTCGAAACAGAAGAATAGTGAATTGACAAGACTTCTAACCAGTCTTAAGAGAAACAATCTGTTAGTTTTAACCGGTAAGATTTCGACATACCGCTCCGCTATCCTCAGGACAAGAAAAGGAAAAATATTTTATGCTTTATATTTCTACAAATAATGTGATTATGCGGTTTGCACTTCAACTAAAACCCTCACATAATCTATTTAAAGCCCATGCGACATCATCAGGCTCGAATCGGAAGTTTATAATTATATACATACTAGACGCCTCTGCTTGTAGCGAATAAATAAAATTGTTTTAGTAAACAAGTTTTCTGTATCATCTACTACATTATGTATTTTTATAAATACAGCAATATTCTAGTCAAGTTACATTTCAACTTTGTTACATGATCTTTGACACGATTACAAAAGTGTATGACAACATTTTATCGTTAGTAGGTATTTCTTGTTCGAAGTTATTAAGGCAATACAATTAACAAAAATATGAAGAGGATATTAATGAGTCTAGTATTACAATCGCTTCGCCTTTTGCAACACGTTATGAAGGCTAATCCTATTACGTTTACTGTCTGCCCTCGCCTTGCTAATACAGATTGTCACGTGTTGAATAACAATTAATTTAAGCTTTATGAAATTAATGCTCTATTTAAATTATTTATTCAAAACTATGCCTGCGTAATCTGAGTATGATCAAGGTAATTTGGCCTCTGTGCAGTCAGCCTTTGTAATGGCTTACTGTGTACGGTATAATCAAAATAACTAACGGTCTATGAAGACTATCTTGGTATATAAATAAAAAAAACTATAGATATAGACTTGCGACAAATTTCAGAGAAAAGTTAAAAAAATCCTAGAAATAGATATTCATAAATAATGGCAAAGAACGTTGTGAATCCATTCGGTCAATTTGTTCGGAAGCTACGATGCACAGACGCTCAGATACACAGATATACGCGTTCAATTTATAACCTCTTTTTCGTCGAGGTTTAAAAAGGAGGAACCATAGATAAGTATCGATCCAATAAAGTTTCTAAATTTAACCTTACAAACAGACCATCCCACTCCTTTGCTTACATTACCTCTGATCAATAAGGTAACTGTTACCATCACTTATCTAACTATATTTTGTTTTGAAGTCTTGACAAAAATAATGTTGATATCCGCCAATATACTATTATATATTATTATTGTATATTATAGGTACAAACTGGTAGAATTATGTAAAACGTCTTTATTTTTTTAAATGAGTTTTTAGCGTCTTACATCTTTATTCTTAAATTAAATCAAATTAACAATTTACTAAGCAGATTAACATAATTATTATGTTTAAAGGATTTAAACATTTTAACAGTAATATAATGATAAGCTTAATATATCATAATAAAAGCTGCGATAATCAAGTGTAACAATCAAACATACTGAGATATTAATTTCTTCCTGTTCAATTAACTGATAAGGCATCTGATACATATATAAACAAGGTATTCATAAAAGACATAAAAGTATGCCGAGTGAAACTTTGGCACGTACTAGCAATATACCACAAACGTTTTCCGCGTGCCGACCTTTAGCGCTACCGTTCCTCCGCAACATGGGTTTGCCACATTCCCACATAAAATGTAGATTATCATGTACAATGTTCATACATTTTATTTAGGTACTTTATTAAGGTTATTCACCTAAATACGTAACAGTATAACACGTACATTTCCTGTCCCGGTGGGAAATCGCAAGGTCAAAAACCGAGAACATTACAGCATTACGCAGGCTAGGTATCCGCTCTCCTGTCGCTAAAAAGTCATTATTCATCCTCGAACCATAATAACACGTTATCAGTTAGTAAATACAAAACGGAATATAGCCCATAACTAGTTGCGATAACAAACACTGATAGTAGTACAAAAGAATTGGCTAATGCTGTAATTTTAGATCGGCACACTAAAACACCCTTATCAGTAAGAAAATGGAAAACAATGTTCTTGTAAGAATATTTATCTGTATAACAGATATCTGTGCTAGTAAGTATAGCAACACTGTTTATTATTACGTTGCTGATTTATAAATATTGAAAGTTTGAGAAAGTTACATCGTTTATCTTTATTATTGTCATGTATTATGAACGTCCTTGGTCCTGTTTGAGATTGTACGTACAGCAGAACTTTAACATTAGCAGCTACTTTTTCAGGACATGACTAAATCGGGCTGGACCACTGTACAAAATTACTTAGTTCGATATATACTCGTAGGGTAGGTCCATATCCATAAACATTCACTACAGTAAAAAGGTTCATGGCTCGTTCCTCAATCGTTCCCATGATAGATAAGACACTGAAATAGAATGTTGGATGGAAACAATATCTTGCAATCATTGCATTTGCTTTGCGAATTGATAATGACTTTATTGCCTGACGGCAAATTGCAGGTGGCACATGTTAGAGTTCCCGTGGTTGCCATAAGGCTTTCTTAGGTCCACTAAAATAGGAAATAAAGGATATTTGAGGCCGTTTAGTAAAAATTCATTTGGTACACAAATGTACTAACTTGTAAAAAACAAGTGAATAAAATTCTGTACCATCTAAAAAAGGATTAATTAGCTAGAGGCATATGAGGAAAAACAGAAATTCATCCAAGTTAACAAAGAACACAATGTTTTTGCAATGTACAAACTATCGAGAATCACGTCATCGAGGTGACTAAACGCGATGATCACAGCCATAACGCAATATATCAATGCAATGATCTGTAAAGATCACAGATCACCAAGTCTCTTTTAGGGCGGCCTCATACATGCGGTATTCCGTTTCGAAATTCCGATTGGAAATATCGAGTCGGGATTCACTAAGTACATCAAACACATATTTATTTCCTTTCGGAATAATAATAAAGTTAATATGGTGCTATGTGTTAACTATAATGTGTCTAAAATCGTCAATTTGAAATTTCGAAACGGAATCCCGTTTGAATGTGGCCGCCCTTACAACGTAAAGATCAACGAAATGACGTAAGAACTTTAATAATCCCAGACTGAAAAAGTAGAATCAACAACTGTAATAATTTGACCATAGACATTTGAAAGTTTCATTAACAACTGTCCCTACTTACTAATCTTATTATAAATACATAAACGTGGAAAAAAGAAAATAAGAAACGAGCATTTAAGTACGAGGCCGTTTTTATTATGCTTTTAACATTCAATCGTTATGTGCTGAAGTCGACCATTATCCATGTTTATAACAGCTAAGGTAAACAACAATCTTATTGCAATTTGGACATAAAAATGTCTTAATAATAATGTAAGTGCCAGGCAGGCAGTTTTTAATTACTTACATAAAGAAATTTTGTAAGCATACCTAGACTAATGAGTTCATTTAAGTATACATTTTTTCGACACTGTTACTTCAGTAGTATTGTAAACAACGTAGGTACCTCATTAGAAATTCACTTATATTCCCCGCGTACCACATACAATATCGATTTTCACGATAAACGCATGCGGGATAGCAAGTGCGATGTTTATTTCCTTTTTTCACTATATTGTGCAAAATTCCATGAAATCTAGAAACAATTGAGACGTGAATTGAAAGTTATGAGGTCATTGTGTTATAGTACGCTCATAATAAGTTAGCAGAACCTTAAAGGGAAACAAATGCCATCACGTTTGTTTGTGTTATGGATCTTTCTCGGGCCATTGATATAGACTACTAGTAGATTCGTAAATACATTATACCTACGTTTAATATCTATCACTATTTCTAATCAGGTTAAAGAGGATAACATTGCATCGTTTTCCTTACATCCAGTGTACGTGCAAGTAATACCAATGAAATGGATTTTTATAGCCACACAAAATCTTTGGCTAATTACGGACGGTTTTTTAATTAATTGCCGTGAAAATACCAGAGGAAAAGAAAATATTTCCGTCATTTTAGCTTATCTAAATAGGTGCACACGCGACCAGCCTGTTAGAGTCACGATAACATTTTGTCGATACGTCAAAATACTCAAACGAATGCATAACGAAACTTACAATGTTTTTTTTTTGCACTTGTACTGAATAATGTAAAAAATTGGCAAGTGCAGCATAAAATTTAGAAAATGTAATAATACGACAGCCAATTTGTATGGTCAGTACTGAATTCCTGAAAGTTAAAACCTACATAGTAAATAAAGTTATCCTTGCTCTAGTTTAATAATGTATACTGATAATTTCGTTATCTCTTAGCAAAATTAAACACATTATTCCAGTTTCCACGTCCTGTTACAGCAAGAATAATTGTAGAAAAATGTTTACTATATCACAATTTATAGTAATTGTAATGTCTAGTTATTACAATTTCTATCGATTTGCTGATTCCGATAGTGTTTATAAAACGAAACGCTCTATGCATGGTTTCACACTTTCTACACAGGATTACCTACTAAATTGATGTAAAATAAGATTCAATTATTATAGTCTTATAACTTGCTTGCCTACCTACGCATAGCTAGATGAAAGAACATCTAGTAGCGACCATAGCCAACTCGATCCATAAATTAATTAAGAAGCATGGGCCAACTCATTGCTGTCTACAAATAATATCCTCAAGATTTGGTAGCTAAAAATATCATTTCAACCAGTTGTACCTATAAGAATTTCGGCGGGTTTATTCCAACAAGGACGCTTTTCATAAAGACGAAACAAAATATTATTTGGAAAATTCCAGGCATATTCTTATATTTTTTGTGAAAATACCTTCAATGTTATAAATTTTTTTCCGTAAATTTTATTTACAGTTTAGCAAAAGCCATGGATTTTTTTGCAACGTAATCTTAAGTATGTAATTAAAAAACATGCAATTTGTGACGTTAACTTACGACATTTCTAAGATATAAAGTGAAGGACACTATTTTATGCTAAATTAGTATGTTAGTAATATTGACTAGATAAAACCAAAGACTACACACCTAGTGGAGGCTAGGGAGAGATACAATTTAATAAGCTATTGATTTTATACGCAACTGACTGGCCGTTTTGTCCAGCCCACGCAACGTTTCCCAGCAGTACCTAAGTCTTATAGGTACCTACATTTTCACAACAAAGTTCTATTTTGCATTTTTTTTACACAAAAATTATTCTTTCGATATCTTTCTTTAACTCTCTGGTAATGTTGTCCGTTTAAAAAAATAGCTTTAAACAGTGTTTTCCCACGCAATTGTGACTGCGTGTTAGCTCGTCTTAGTTGACATCAGTCCTTCGTAGCCGAAATTGGGTCAGGAAAATTGTTTTTATATCAATCTAGTTCCTATATAGCTACCTATGTAGAAGTAGAATTATTACCGGACTGCATATATCGAAAAATTAAACGAAGCGTTTAATGGCGGAATACAGAAACGTCAATCAGTTTTAAGAAGCCGTTAAGTCTCGTGCTGTCTCTATCTCTCCAAGGCTTTTTGTAAAAAAAATGTATAAATATTGTTTTTAACGATAAAGTTAATGCTTTTTATATGTATTTGGATAACTGTCTAGCCTCTTATAACTGTCAAGATGTCTAGGATATAGGTAGGTGTGTCATAACCTGACGCAAGAAGCGCGTAAACAATCTAAATGGGAATATCTCATTCTGACGTCATCACATCCGTATCAACAATGGTGTTGTCCTCCTATAACTAACCTCATACATTTACTTAGAAATCTAATTACTTAATGGGGCGCGACATCACATCGTAAACACTACAAAGTAAGGTGATTAACTAACGAATTACTTCCTACTTTCATTTAATTTGTGGCACTCATTACAAACATTCCAACTCTAATACTAATACAGATAAATTCGCGTACATCAGAGTTCTAGAGCAAAAACTCGTAAATTCAATAGCAATTCAATCTATCGCAAGATTACGATGACAATAGTCAATCTATCATAGCAAGAACCATTCATTCTCTATTCTATTGGTGTAGCATAGAAACTTTTTGCTTAAGTCCTTATGAGAACAACACACCTGCGGTGATGACGACACCGAAACAAACGCGTTTAACAAAGACATCTTTCTTTTGTATTATCGGGCGAATGAAAGTTTAGTTAGCACTTAAAACTAATAGTAGTCACATATCCTTGCATAATACTCCAACTGTATGTATGTAACTTCTAGCTTGTGACAAGTCGTTGAGAAATAGGGATGTTGACTTAAATTTGTTTTAATGTCTGCTTGGAACAAGCATTTGTGTGACCCACAAATGCTTGTTCCAAGTCTGGGTGTTCTTTGTGCATGTGATTTGAATGTTTGTGAAACCCCCCGCGACACAATGATTAAATGACTTAGTGCGGGAGTCTTTTAAAAAAAATATATATATATATTAGACACGTCATGATCATGACGATATCCTTATTTTAATTTTGCTTGACGTCACAATTTCGTACGTTTCGTGCAAGATCGTGACGAACCTCACACTTCAGAATTTTGATTCGCTTTATCTCCTTAGCTAATATTAGACTCATATTCTTTGACTATCTAACTGACGGACTAAATAGATTTTTAATCAACATCCCCACTAGGTGATTGTTATATCAAAGGTATAAAATTATATTCGTTACGTTCGTTTACGGAGGTTGGTATTGCGCATGTAAAACTAATATCCGTAAAAGAAAATATAGTAAGCAAATATATTATGATGTCTCAATTTTAGACACATTTCACGCAAGTAGCAACTGCCACTGACGTGCCTACCACGTCAGTGGCAGTTAGGAAATAAACTTTACTGCTTCGAAATAAAATCGCTGATAATTTGAGTGGATAAATTAATATGCTAATATTATGATTCATATTTTTTGAAATTTTTTCTTTATCCCACACAAACATTTCCCTGATAATAGATTTTTTTTTTTTTCGTAAGTATCCTTCTCTGACCAATCTAGCTTCCACGTTATTTCCAGGCCGTTAATATAAGGCTATTTTTAAATGACCACTATTTACCTGTTGGCAAGTAATGAATAATGCGGCCCACACGAATATGCCGGCGATACCCTGGGCAGCAGTACTTTGGAGGAACATTGACTTATCGTGGACGATCTCGGTGATCGGCTGTGCTGTCACGTTGATGGTCTCCGTCGAACTCATTCTGCAACAAAACAAAATTAAATAATATAATAAAAAAAAGAACCGAAGTAGACACCTTTGGACAGTAGTGACAGAGAATTAAAAAAATACCAGCCTCTAATTTTTAGAGCAAAGGTTATTATTCGCTTTAGAGAAGTAACAAGCATTAATTATACCACACTTGATAATTTAATTAATGGTTAGTATATAGGGAATATGCATATGTACTAATTTTTATTTTTTTAAACGATTCTGTAAGTTATTACATCAATTTAAAAAAGTAACTTTGCATGGATCATTTTAAACCCGTAACAGTAATCTTTTGGGCTACTTAGAAGCTCACAAGAAACAGATTCCAAAAACTACGCAATTTCTCACACAGAAGTAGGCAAAGAACCGCGAGGTTAGCTAACGGGACACGCAATTTGCGTACTACACAATACAATAATAAATCCCTTTCTACAATACGATTGTTATTAACTTCATTTGCATTCGATAAAAGATTCAGAGTCTCAAAATGTTAAGAAAACCATTAGCTTAAGAAAAACGAAAGCACTTTATTAGGTCTAGAACGGAATGTTTCTTTAAAAAGTCTATTTTTCGCTAAAAGTGACTCATTTCAAGTTATATCTGCACTCAGCAGTGTTTTTGAGAAATGCGGATCGTAACAAGTGTGCAACATTTATAAATAAAGCTCATATAATATTATATGGACCCGTTCGTCTGACATTGCAGTAAGCTTTAGAGTAAAGTAAGCACCTTGACCTAAAAAGAACAAGCTAAAAATTGTCGAAAAGAAGTTACATTTTTAAAAACTTTTTATGCAAACAAATGAATGGTCATTTATGTACCTCTATATGTTAATTAAAGATCATTGTTTCAGAATAAAGCTTGCTATTATGTTCGTGTATTATATTCTAGTAGGCTGCGGCAGCTGCTAGCAAGGCCTATTCAATAACAATGTGATATCTAAACAATAAAATTTAATCTCAGGGGCGTTTGAATCAAATCGTTGTAGCTCAGACCATTAGGTATACGGTGTACATACAATGGTACTACGTCCGTACAAATATTAATTAGCCAGAGGTCAACTTGTGTATCTGTATACAATTGTTCGTAATCGCTCGTTATCTCCCTTATATTAAGTAGATACAATAAAAAACGAATATAACAGTGATTTAGGAGCATTTTCTAGTAATGATACAAACATCTCCAATATTCTAAAATATGATCTCAAATATAACGAACATTTACAAAGCTTACGCCGTACCACGTACTACGAGTAGGATTCATTGAGAAAGGTACAAATAGGCGCGTCTTAAAAGAGTTACAAGATATTGCCGTCTCTGTCTCACCCAGCGTTTATCTGTAATTGCATCTCGCTCAAACTACTTACTATTCTACTTTGTTAACTAAAAAATATAAACATTAACTAATAATAAAAATATTACAAGACCTTGGCTTGCGAGGCTGACGAATGGTCTGATCTTTACCAGCCCTTTTAAAGCCAAGTTATCGTATTTACCAGACTGCAGCGAAGCTCATAATATGTAAGCAAATGATGTTTCTTATTGATTAGACTAGACCTACCGAAAGCTTTCATGAATATGCCTGGCCTACGTCTGTGCGTCAGAATTTACGACGTAAGGTGACTACATATTAGAGGCCACAAATTCATAACAAGCGTGAACAGTATTAAATATAATATATGT
The DNA here is from genome assembly GCA_932294365.1 of Diachrysia chrysitis. NCBI lineage: Eukaryota > Metazoa > Arthropoda > Insecta > Lepidoptera > Noctuidae > Diachrysia > Diachrysia chrysitis. Next base: position 8,560,172 of record OW028653.1, read on the forward strand.
ACATAATATAGAGGTGCATTAAAGTTGAGTCAGTGACTAACATCATAATCTTTGAAAAAGTTATTCACCATCTTAAAATAAATGATGAGTGTTCATGTGACTGAACTTGTAATCATTTAATAATTTATTATGCTTATTGAATATGTTGCATTTTTATACCTTTGTAATCTACTTCTGTACTGTAATAAATATCATACTAGTAGTAGAATCAATCTAGACTATCACAAAATCAATAAATGTTTCTGTATAAATAACATTTGATATTCAACTTGAATATATGATACTATTTATGTTAGCCTTCACATTTAGTTCTTCCTATTAAAAGTGACTTCAGAAAAGTATCATTATTCAAAATCTTGTGAATACCTCTCTAGCCTTGATCAGTATCATTTAGCAGAACATGATTATTTGTTTATTTAATTGTTAATTAAAATATTTGCTGTTACATGTTTAACAGAAACTTGCTATACTAGAAGTATTTAATAACCTGTTTTAACATTATATTATCTAAAATATTATATATCAAGTATCTAAACAAAGATAAGGTTTCACTTTTCTAGTTATTGATAAATATGGATGTAATTCAATCCCCAGAGGCAGTATAAAAGCAAACTGTGTCTACAGCCCAAAGGATGATGACAGATTTTGTATGAATTCTGGTCCCTCCCTCCAATAGCTGTGTAAAAAATCGTTGGATAGGTATAAGGTAGTAAAATAGTAACTTTGGCGAAGACCCTAAATCTCAGTCTGATTAGAGTTATGCATTACTAAACATGGCAGTTTAACAAGTCAAAGCCAAACATTTTCCCCATTTAAAAGCATATACACACACCCATACTTTTATATAATAATAATCAAATAAAAAAGCACTTCAATAATAATTGTCATGCTAAAGGTCTAATAGCTTTAAAAGTAGAAAAAATAAGAAGTCTGTTAAAGGAGACCAAAGAATCGGTAAATAATAAATGAAATACAAAAATGCAACTTTGTATATATATATATACAGCCATATTCAATAGAGCATAATTCTAAACTTGATGCCGTAGTAACTTTTGTTTAGCTCAAAAATACCTATCCAATGACCTATTGCTTGTAGCTATTGAAGGGTGGTACCAAAATTAGGTTCCATCTTTATTTCATTAAAAAATTGAATGCATGTGGATTAGGAGGGGCACCTAGCTAGACATACAGTTGACCAATGGAGGCAAACTGTGTCTGAATGGTGGCCAAGGACATCTTGCAGGAGCCATGTTGGATTGATTATATAGTTATCAGGAAACACCTAGATAAGGGATGCGCAGTAAAGACAAAAAGGGTAGGTATGTTCAGCAGTGGGTGATTCCAGGTTTGAATGTTGATGATCATGATGATGTGTATGGTGTGAAACAATGAAAAATCTGTTCTGTGACCTATTTAATACAATAATAATAACACATTAGGTATTTCATGAAAATAGCAACATTTAATAACATTGGATATGGTGGTACTATCTTATAATGAATATGAATTATCCTTGATAAGAATGATAAGATTAAATACTATGACTAATAAAACTTTACTAGAAAGATACATTACAGACTAATTACTAATAACTGTATTACAAAAAACTTACGTATGTTTTTTTTTTCTTTTTACAAAATGTTAATAACAATAAAAACAGACTGTTACAGACTCACTGCTGGGCAAAGATAGCTACTCATAAAGAGTAGGAACAGCATTGATCACTATACTTGCAAGATGATTACTTCAAATTTTAAATCTTGGAATCAAGGTTTAGGTAGGTTATTTTACTATACACCATCTAAATATGACTATGCTTCACTGGCTCAGTGTAATAAAAATTGAGCAATACTAAAAAAACGCAACATTGTTAACAAATGAAACAGTTTCAATCAACAGTCAGTTTGCAAACACAAATATTTTAAAGATAAAATAGATATGATAAACTACCTAGTTATTTGGAAATGTAGATTCATGTGTTTTAAATAAAATAAATAAGTGTGGACAACATCACATACATTGCTCCAAACCCAAAGTAAGTAGCTAAAACACTTGTGTTATACAATCAGAGACATACAAATTTACAAGACAGGGTTGAAATAATTGTGTGGATACATGTAGCATATTCAAACCTTTGATTAGTTCATGTGTATATGAACAGGTGTTTATCTTAGATATAGATTTTGATTACACACCTGGATAATGTGAGAGTAATGCCTAAAACTACTATCAGACACTTAAGAACAGATACACATTTACTATTATTTATAAGTTATTCACAAGATCTAAACAAAATAAATAAATGCAATAAATCTTAAAAATATCTAAGTACTTGCTTATTAGTTAATGTCATGTAAATTATAAAATTTCATTATAGTCTAATAATATAGCTAATACTTGAAAACAGCAAAAAAAATTCTAACAACAATATCATTAATTCCATGTTAGCTAAACAAGTTTTACCCAAGATCAAGGAAGAGAGATATAATTTAAACATATAGCAGTGGAGATTTGACAAATGAATGCTCTATGTATAACATTAAGTAGGTACCTGATAAGAAAATGAAACTAGTATCTAGGGATTTGGCTAAGAACCTATTTCATACAGGATCCCATGATGTCATTGTATCAACTTAATTGACAGCTGTATAAACATTCATGTTATTATTTTAAATAGGAGTATGCAAACAGTAGGTGTGTACATCCCTCCAACAAAAATAATAAACAATCAATGTTCACCACTCTCTCTTGACAGATTACAGCAATACCAAATGTGGGTATCTGTGTCACATCTTTCACTCTATTCTACATCATTGTTATACCTATTAATTCTATTTACCATCACCTATCTATGAATATTAAATTTCATGTAAAGTTGAATGGCTTTTTCTAGTACAATTATAATAAGAATCGTTAGCTATTTTCTACTGAGGTGTTCCAGGTAGTAGTTATGATGTTCAATCACCATTTCATTTCACCTACATGCTAAGTGGAACATTATTAGGTACAGTAGATGCAATAACTTTAGTATACTATAAAACACCTCATCTTTGTGCTACAAATAATTAAATATTACGGAACTCGAAATTGGAGGTCACACGTCTTGACATTTTCTTGTTTGGTGTGTATTACAGAGTGAAGGGCGATTCATTTACTGACGCACGTTATAGCAAATATTTCAATGCATAAGACGTACGAATATCAATTGTATAGTTCTCAATCAAGTAATGTAAAGTATATTTACCTGAAATATGACTATTATCTTCGTTATATTTCTGTTTTCCTTTTGTTAACAGATGTCATTCATAATCAACACTCTGCGCATATTGTACACTTAATCACGTAGGTTTCCTACACAACAATGTTCACGCAAAGTATCTTGATATAAATTGAACACACAATTATTATTAACAAAACACTGTAAAAACAACAATTTCACTTCAGTTGCTTTCCCATAATTTACTTTACTCACTATAAATTCGTGTTATACGTGATTGTCTTCGTGACGAATTGACGTTTAGTTTTTTCCCACAAACTATCCAACCATAGGCAATCTACCCTGATCACAGAATACATATACGATGATTGCGGTTTTCCAAACGTAGGAACACTATAGCTATCGAACACTAATCCAATAAGAAAATATTTAAAATAGGATCATTGGCATTTAATTTTGCTTACTATTATGATTTTTTACTTTCGTTTACCATTTTTTGACGTCATTAGAATGTCGAATTTTTAGGAAGCATTATTTTGCGAATATAAACGTTTACAAGTCAGTCGAAGGACGGCCCCTTTTTATGAATCTAAAGCCATATTTATTTTATACCGATATCATTTTGGTTGTTGTGTTATAAGTAACGGAAAGAGGCCCTGTTTTAGTTGTACACACTGCAATAAAAGCAAAAATATATATTTTATTTTTTAGAGTTGTCTTCATCTTAAACTTTGACATAGACAAAAAGTGGCAAACTGGCTGCTGGCAACTCTCTTCTAGTTTTATCGCTGGCAATAGTTTTATTTTATCATTCATAGACAATCAACAAAAATGAAAATGTCCGTCGTAAAATATACGCTCTAATTTATTTTGTGACTGTATAATAATCGTTGCTTGCGATGTGAATATTTTGTAGTATTTACATTCTTATAAGTGCATATAATCTAACAAAATGATTGTTCAAGAACCTATACAGGTGAGTACCGTAACTACGAATTTCTAGTAACTGTCAAATTATTTTCGTAAAGACGTTTTATTTCATTAAAAATTCTCACAGGTTATCGTTTGGGATTGTCTGAATAATTATGAATACGACAATGCTATATTTCTGGCTGAGAGACTACATGCCGAAGGTAATTAGAAATGACTTATTGTTGCTTTTGGATTTGTCAGTTTTCATCATTGTTTAACACCTGCATTTTAAGTGCTAATATTGATTTTTACGTAATTCTTGATTTCGAAATTCATGAAGTACTGTGAATGCATTTGATGATTGCATATAAGTTTCTCTTTCAGTTGCATCGGAGGAAACAGCATTTCTATTGGGAACATGTTACTACAGAGCAGGAAAAATAAACGAGGCCCAATATTTGTTGCAAAACATGTCATTAACATTACCACAGGCCAGGTTCCTATTAGCTAAATGTTTTTTGGAATTAAAATCGTAAGTATTGTTCTACTGATTACTATTTATCTTGAAACTTATTACCTTTATTATCACTTGTTGCTTTCTCCTGATATGCTTCAATAACGAAATTAATTATTATCACAATGAATCAATATAAACATTCAGATACTTATGTACCAATGCCAAATATTTTATAGTTGGACATATTTTACAGTATTGTATCAACAACACGTTTACATTAACAAATAATGGTGATTTTGCAGGTATAAAGATGCAGAACTAACACTGGGAAATAATCTGGACATTGTTGCTTCTGAGTTTGGTGAACAAGCCCCATATGCATTACAACTACTTGGAAAAATTTACAATCTCACTGAAAGAAGAAGTAAAGCTATAGAAGCTCACAGGAAAGCACTTTCACTGAATCCATTTATGTGGAAATCTTTTGCACATCTATGTAACATGGGTGAGAAAGTGGACCCCCATCAACTATTCTTAATGAATAATACTGACTTTACTTTTGGTGTAACAACATTAGTGAATCTAGTCAGCAATTCAGAAAACATTTCATTTGTAAATAGCAACATTCCTAATAACACTGCAATGAATACTAATGTCACACCAAACAATGTAACTACCAGGACCCCAATGACAATGTCTACAAGTATTACGCCTGAAACTCAAGCTCCTGTGAAGAGAATGCACAGTGTATTCAGTGGCATGGCACCCATTCCATTTTCACCCTCATTTGGCATGCTACCAATGGAAGAATCTCCTGTGTTATACACACCAACTCTCACAGACTCCAATGAGCAGAAGGCTATACCCAAAATAGTTAATTCATTACGAGCACAAATGGGACAGTTAAAAGATGCAGTATTCAGTCCAGCACCAAGGTGTACTCTAGGACCAGCTCCAAGAAGGTCATCCAGGTTATTTAGTAATAATAATAGCAGTTACTCAGTCAAAGAGAATAATAAGTCACCAAGTAGAAAATTTGTAGCCCCTAAGAGTCCTTCAAGGAAAAATAAACAGCGTACAGCCAAAAATATCAAGTCAAATTCAGTTGAAGCTAATGAAAGAAATAAAAGTGTTGAGACTGTTACACCAACAATCCCACCAAAGAATTCCAATGGTGTAGCTTTATTAAATTTAATGAGGGATTTAGGTGAGGCATATAAAGCTTTGGCATTCTTAGATTGTAAAAAAGCAATACAATTATTCCAAGATACAACTCCTAAACAATTAGCTTCCCCGTGGGTACAGACTATGATAGCGAAGGCCCACTATGAATTAGCGCAATATGAGGCAGCTGCTAAAATATTTGCAGATATTAGAAAACAGTATCCAAATCGTACAGAGGGAATGGACATTTATAGTACATGTTTATGGCATTTACAAAGAGAAGCTCAGTTGTCAGCATTATCCCAAGAATTAGTAGAATTGGACAGGAAAGACCCCATTGCTTGGCTGGCTGCGGGAAACTGTTTCTCACTACATAAAGAGCGTGAAACTGCACTGAAGTTCTTTAAAAGAGCTGTTCAATTGAATCCTGAAGCAGCTTATGCTCATGCATTATTAGGTCATGAATATGCAGTAGCTGAGGAAACTGACAAGGCCCTTGCAAGCTTTAGGGCGGCAGTAGCGATTGACCCGCGCAATTACGTTGCTTGGTTCGGTATAGCGACAGTTTACGCGCGGCAAGAGCGCTGGAAACCTTCAGAGGTGCATATACGTCGAGCTCTTACTATACACCCCCATTCAGGAGTATTACGATGTCAGCTAGGATTAGCTCAAGCAGCATTGGGTAAAATGGACAGAGCCCTTGCTACTTTAGAAAGGGCTGTGGCATTGGACACTGAAAACCCTTTGTGTCGTTTTCACAGAGCTTCTGTGTTATTACGTGCTGGAAGACCAGAAGATGCTTTAGCAGATCTTCATCACTTGAAAGATATTGCACCAAGAGAATCATTAGTATATTATTTACTTGGTAAAGTTCACAATAAGTTAGGTAATTCTCATTTAGCACTCATGCACTTTAGTTGGGCTACAGATTTAGATCCCAAAGGTACAGGAGGACACATAAAAGAAGGTTTTGATCCTTCTAAGCAGGAAGACCCACCAGAGAGATCAACCTAATTCGAATGAAGATTTTCTAAAGGATTGCAGAAAGGCCTGCACTTGTTGTTGGCAATGCAGTCAATAATTGACTGATCCCTTGTAAATATCGCTCTCACCCGTCAAGCTCTCAACTGACACCAAATTCTTCCAACAAAGCTTTACAGAGTTTGATGGGTGTGTGGTGGCATTTAGTCGCTGTAGTAGTAAGGGCGTCTGTGGATATGTTTATATAGAGTAAGATGTGGATATTCCTAATGTTATCCTAGTTTATTATATATCTTGTATAGCTAATAACTTCTAGAAAGATGAAAGAATATAATTTTTAAAACAGATGATGCTTTTGAAAGTAAAAAAAAAGACTCAGAGCCTTGATCTCAATGGGATGATGTTATAAATAATAATCGTATAATATAGAGCCATTAAATAAATGAAGTTTCAAATTCTTACAATGCCATAATTATGAATTCCTGATAACAAAATTTTCTAATTGTTGTCCCTCATTAAATATTTGTAAATAAAAATCATGCCGTTCAGCATGCGAAGACATTGGAAGAACCGCTGGCGGTATAGCATAGACATCTAATAATCATGTTTATACAATGTTATACTGTGAAAATATTGAAATCCTTGCATGTAGACTTTACTTTCGTGACAAAACAGCTTTGGGTGTTAGTTTTAGCTGGGGTATTAAAAACACATGGGAACCAATTAAAACTGTAATATTTCAACTCTTGGTGCATATCTGGATATCACTTCATAGCATCAATACAAAATTGTTTCGTGTGTATGTAAATAATAACAAATTAACTATATAGCACTGTTTGTCACTTGAAATCACTAATGAACTGCTCTAGCTCTGTGGAAATTTGTTAGACCACCTCTAATTATGTATGGACTTAATAAATAAAACTGATGTAACTTATGATCTAGTTTTATTTCTATTAAATGCCAACAATACCTTCTTATAGACATTTTATTGAATAAGAGACCAAAACCAATAACAGATATGGTGATTCAATTTAAACAATCTTTTCTGTGATCATGTTTTGGTCAATAAACAACAGATATTAAGCTATAATGTAATCATCAACAACTGATACATTATACTAATAATTATATTCAATTAGCTCGTAAGGAGATTGGCTTTATCCTATTGAAGTTACACTTATTTAGTAGTCTTGTGTTTATGCAAACTTTTGTAGTATTGAATCTAATGCTTTTCTGACGGTCGGGTCATTTAATAATTTGCTCTGTGTTTGCGGCTGCGCAGGCGTTGCGACCGGCGGCGGGGGAGCGGGCGGCGCAGATTCAGTAGTCGGAGTTAACACTTTCTTCTCGTTCAATATACTTAAGATTCTTTGTTGTAGGTCAACTTGAGTTTTGTTAGTAGGGGCCGTAGTTAACGGCTCTCCAAGTTCTATTTTGACTTGTTGCTCTCTACGCTCCTGTAATAAAAAATCAAATATATAACAAAGCACTTCACTTCAACAATTTCAAGAAAAAAAATATGTGTATACTTTCTGATGTCTTCATTGGCCTATACTTTTGCATGCAATTGATACCTTACTCTGTCTAACAAATGAATACGTTTTAAAACCAGACTCATACCTTCATACCATTTTCAATAAAAATAAAGGTTCTATTATAAACAAAAAGCACAAACCTGGAGGTATTCAATGACTTTATCGTACTGCATGACGGTGAGCGTTCTGCCGTCGGCGAGCTGGCCGAGCAACGCATAGACAGCCTCTCTGCCGGTAGGTCCACCTCTTTGCACCTCTTGGAAGTTACGTGATAGAAGCTGCAAAGCGTCCTCTAGCGGCATATTCCGATGCTCTATAAAAATAATATTTATTTCCACATAAACATATTATACTTGCGGCCGAACCGAATATTTGTTAGAAATTTTTAATACACTTTCAATACATCTGTCATCTGTTCAGTCCGAAATATTTAAAGGAAATTATTTTTTTAAGATATTGGAACGCACTATCTATAAAAAAGTCATATGATGTATACAAACAATTATGACAGGAAGTATACATATTGACTTTCGCAGCAAAGAAGCTAAATATCATTTTGTACGAATTAATCTAACTCACCCTGTGGTAATCCATGCAGTATCGTAAGTGTTAAAGATCTGTTTTCTTGGTTCTGAGGCATGACTAGTATCGCATAGAGGCAGCCACGAGATGCGATGTTGCCTAACACTTTGCCGATTGGTACATCTTCCATGGGAAACAGTAGATCTACCACAATTCCTAGTCTTTTCAATCGACTTTCAATATATTCTGCATATTCTCTGAAAGAGTTCAAGTTTAAATACAAACATTGTTACCTAATCAATGAATACTATAAATTAGAACATCTTTATCCGCTAGAGATATGGTACATACTGAAGATGATAAATCCTTACTAATATTATAAATGCGAAAGTAACTCTGTCTGTCTGTTTGTCGCGCTTTCACGACTAAACTAGTGAACTAATTTAAATTAAATTTGGTACACAGATAGTCTAGAGCCTTTGAAAGGACATAGGCTTCTTTTTGCCGCGATAACCGACATCCACGCGGGCGGGGCCGCGGAAAACAGCTAGTACTAGTATCCCATAATATCACAAATACGAAAATTATTGCAGTGCAAAGAAAGGCTTTGGATTGGCTCATTGTTCATTACTTACGTCAGAGTCTTGGAGACCACAATGATTTCACAGTCATTTCTCTCAGGAACAGGTAATGCTCGGGGATATTCTGGTAATGGTTGTGGATAGCGTTCATAGCCACCTCGATCTGTCCACTCAGCACCTAAAATTATACATATTAAATTAAACAATCAATAGTGTTTATTTCTCTAAACACTGGGGCATTTTTTTAGTATGATAAGCCACAACTGTTTCTGTAAAGCCAATAATGCTTGAGATTATAATAATAACAATTTTAATTATAATTTCGTTTCATTATCATGTGGTGATACTAACCTCGTCCTGTAACTGGAGATCTATCGCGGAAGCCGGGAGCCCCGCGGCCTCTCGCACCTCGACCCCGCGCTCGCATGGCGCCACGTCCGCGCACTCCACCGCGGCTTTCCGTCCACCCACCTTCGTACTCTTCGTCTCTGAAATCTTTACCAGAAAAAAGGGTATGAATATGTTAGTTGCTACCAAAAGATTTGTGTGTAGAAATGTTGAGATTTTTAGTGCCTGAGAGGCTGAGGATAAATAAATCTTAGCTTAATAAACACTAAACAAAATATCTTACGATTAAAATTTGAAAAAATAACACTTGTCAAGTGAAGGAAAATAAGTCCTAGGTTTTGTAAAGTTCACTTTAGGATTTTGTAGGGGGAACGGGCTTGTTCCAGCCTCGCCCTCGGACCTGGGACCCAAGAAAGCTTAACTGCAAAGACACACGCGGGCACGCGTTAACGATTATAGAAATGCCGCTTTTCTTGGGGGGCAGCTATTGACGCGATTGTCGACAATGATCCTGACTGACACTGGTCTTTGTGGTTGCATCAAAAGCCCAAACTGTGCCCCATCAGGCTCTGCCTCATGGAAATCCCGTATAGCACCATAGAGGGCACCCACATATTGTCATTGGGCCACCTATATTAGGCAGCAGCCGACCAAACGCGACTTTAACTCCCGAGGTCACAATCGAAGGATGAGGGTCGAAGAGTAAGGTCAGTATCGTAGTAGAGTTCATAAACGACATAAACGGTCAGGGAAAAATGGCAGATAGGTCAAGGGGAAAATTTTTAGACAGTTCAAAGTCAAAATCAAAGTATTTTTATTTCAAGTAGGCCTTTTCAGGCACTTTCAAAATGTTAAATGACTAGTAGTGAGGTTCCAAATTGCCACTCCTATGGAGAAGAACCGGAAAGAAACTCCACCTTTTTTTAAAGAGTAACCTCTTTTAAGAAAAAGGTAATATGTTGGTCCATACAATGTTAAAAAAAAATACAAATATCTTAAAATATGCAACAACAACGTAAATAACAAAATGTATAATAATTATCACATCCAAAAAGGAAGAAAAATAAATAAAGTTAAAGTATTTTATTTATATGATAATAATCTCTGTTATTATTATTATCATCAAGTACTATCACAATGCTGTACCAATGTAATAGGCAACCTGTGTTGTATTAATTTTATTAAAATCAAAGTATAATTCTTTTTAACCTACACTAAAAATCTGCTTGTATCTTATAATATACATAGTATACATACTTTGGTCTCCTATATAATTCCCGAAACTGTCATAAAGGTCTTCATTTCCATCATCATTAGGTCCTGGTAATTTATCTGGAGTGGGTGCGGATGGCTGTGCTTCTTGCTGGGTTGACATCTCTGACTGCCTGTGAATTTTATTATAAACTTATTGAACTTATGTACACTTAGCATGTGAGTCACAAGCGTATTTGTTTTGAGAGAATTGTTTAAGGGTAATATATATTTCAATTTTTATTTAATATATTGTCAAATCTTTAGTTTGTAATAATTGCCTCTAGATATACTATTTATTAAATATATTTCAAGATATTTGGATTACAAGCATTAATTGTTATCCATAATGTCTTGATTTATTTTTGCCTATTTAATTGTTATTTTTTTAAAGTCATGCCTTAATTTTAATATCAACACTATTTTTGTGAAAATATACTGCATGGACAGAAACATGGTATAGATCATCACACTAACTACCACAACCACATTTGTGTGATCTACAAATGTGTGTTCTAAGTCTGGATGCTCTTTGTGTCTGTGTTTTTAATGTTTGTGATACCCCATGTGACACAATGATTACATACCTTAGTGGGAAGAAGTTTAAAAAACACCTAATTTTTTAATTATATCAGCAAGTATCTAATTTCAGACTTGTAAGTTTCTTCTAAACGGGACAAAATCAGTTATTAAGATAATTTCTATCTAGAAAGATACTGTTACTTGATATGTTTGCTAGGTTGTATTTTTAAGAGATATCTAAGGCTATCTTACTGTATTCAATGTGCAGCTTACCTCTTTTCAATAGTTAGGTTTGACTGAGCTGTTTTAACATTAAGACTTCTTCCCTGAAAGATGCTGCCATTAGCTTTGTTGATAGCCTCCTGCGCACTAGCCTCGTCTTTAAACTGAACAAATCCAAAGTTTCTGTTTATAACTATGCCGTTAATTTGACCAAATTGTATAAAGTGCTCGTATAATTCATCTACAGTAGCTGACTCTATTAAACCGCCAACGTAAATACGCAAGTGAGACGTAGACCGGTCTTTCATAGCATGTCTATCTAAGGTTAAATTATCTGAAAAATAAAATAACTTGGGTTAATTATCCAGTTTAAAGCATAAATAACACATTTGCAGACACGATAAAACTATTTGAACATCAATTACAAGTTTATATTGAGAGATAAACAAGATTCAGGAATGTCTTTTTACAGCGCAACATTATAATTTTTTTGAGTGTTATATCTATATTAAAATCTCGTTATGTTTGACTTCTATTCACATTTACCTGCCATTGTTTAATAATTTAGACCAGTTACAAGTAAAATTAATAATATTTCAAGCTTGACAAATGTTAATGAAAATAGGACATAGAATATGAATAGGACGCCAGTTAGTTTGTTTGACTGACAGGTCTGACCACAGAATACTTAACTCTAGCGAGACCAAAGAATATTATAATAAATTCTAAGCGCGAGACAGTATCTACGAGGGGTGGTGGTTGCAAGCAAGGCGTAGACCGTAGACCTAAGCATAGACCTATAATCACATGGATGGACCGCCCAACCAAACCTACAGTTCTGACGTATATACATACCTAATCCTTAATCTAAGACCTACAGTTTACAAGATCACGGATCCATAAATAAAATTACCCTTAATAGGGTTGTAATAGTTTAAGCTACAAGCGCAGATTTCAATATCGACCTTTAAGCAACATAAATTTGTTATTATTTATGTTTTTTGTCGAAATAGTGTTATTACTATGGATCGCATCGAAATAACAACAATTTGATAGACCTGTATTTTACTTAACAATTATTTTTAATCTGATCTGTATTTTATACATTATTTTATATCAAATAGATAAATCTAATTCAAAATTGATTGTTAAAACATTCTTTGTCAAAGATATATATATCTTAGACAAAGAACGGACTATGCGGAAAGAAAACGGTCTTGTGATTAGGGGGAGGGGTTTGTGTTTAATTACCATATTTGTTATGTTAAAAGCCATTTGAACTGCTTCAGATGCCGCATAATAATTGTTTTAGAGAATAATTATAATTTTGATACGACTCTATATGAGTGATTCCGCCATTTCGTCCAAATCGGAGTGATTTCGTGGAATGTATTTTTAATTTAAGGTTTCGCAAAATGGATCAATTAAATTATTCGTATACGTTTTAGAAAGGAGTTTTCGTTAAAGGCGTTCATGAAAATGATTTCGTTTTCACGAAAATCGATGGATTGTAATGAGGATGCGGAAGGTAATGAAATATGAAGAGAGTGTAATAATTTAGTATGGAAGGTAATGAAAAGTTTAGGGGTAAAATAAAGTAATTCCTATTAAAACTAAAAAAAGATAAAACTTTATTACAAAAATAAACAGCATACCATAATGGAACATTCATGTAGTTAAGATATAAAATACAATAACTATATACTATAGATCACAGTATCTCAAAACGTCTAACACACATCTATATCGTAACTGCCTCAAAGCACTTGAAGAACATTTCATCTGTCTTTGGCTTTCTTTAGTCTAGATTCTGGTGGTTCTTCTATTTCCATCCAAGGGTTACATAGTTCAGAAACTGCAATGTTTAGGATTTTTGCAGTTTCGTTGGTAGGAGGTAAATTCTTCAGTTAAATACTTTGTACTTTCTGTTGTTCTTGTAACTTATTTAAGTATTGTCTTGAGTTTCTTTTGCCATCTTCTCCTTTGTTCCCTTTTTTGTCTGTAGATCTCATTTCTGTTATGTTAACAATTTTTTTCTTTTCTTTTCTCAAAATATTTTTTTTTACTTTCTTTCTCTTTTTTAATTCTGAATTTTTCGCAGTCTGTCTTTCAGTAACTTTTCTTGTGTGGTTGTTTTTTTCTTTTCCTTGCCATAGTTATATCTTCTAAGTACCTATAAAAAAACTTTTTAAACGCTATTAAAATAGTTGGATGTAGGTATGTCGTTCTGATTAGTACGTAGGTTTTTAGGCAATTGTTACAAAATAAATTGTCTCGAGGAAATAGTAAATCGTCTGATGCAGGTACCACTCGAACTTAAACTAGTACATATACCCAGTCACAGTCATAGTCATAACTTGTTTAATTCTTTCATCCCTCCTCATAACACGTGAATACCACGACAGATGCTTACTTACCTCTCTCGCATCTATTCATTTCAAGCTTCCTCTAATGTACTTATTTCTTAACCTCTCTAATCTCGTTACTCTATTCATCTATCGAAACTTTGCCATTTCAGAAGCATTCAATGCTTTTATAATATAAAGGGACGGCCTTTCACTTCCCATTTATAGCCGATTTATGCATACTGAAATCAATATCAGAATCAAAATCAACACACAAGAGAGTCGTGAGCGGTGGTGTGGAGAGGATGGCATCAGAGCGGCATGCCCGTTTTCGTAACGACATGCAGGTCGATTTGACTGTCAAGTCGCGCCAATAGATGATTCACATCAAAAATAGACAAAAATATTAAAATATTTTCTATAAAATAAACGGTATAATAAAAAATGACATACGTAATTAGTGTTTGAATATAGGTAGGTATGAATGATACAATAAAAGTAATAAATTTGTATCCTTTACACTGGTTCTCGACATGCGCATTACCTACACATTTCGCAATTTTAATATTTCATTACCTTCCATATCGTTTCATTCCCTTCCTTGTAAAAATTAGAAGAAACGGAATGTAATGAAGTAGAAGGGAATGAAATTTTAACATATTTTCTTAATTTATTTAAACTAAAATAGGAAAGTAACTGTATTAAAATATAATGTGACATAACCTAACTATGCACTATAATTTTATATAAAAACCATTTTTTTTTATCGTACACTTACTTATTAAAACAATGGAATGTAATGAGTACTTACCTGTGACAAACGTGGTTTTTAAATTTATTTTCGTAAATATTTGCCGTTACGGGCTCACGCGTGTGTCCGTGATGAACTTTTTCGGTAGTATGGGGTGCGGGAGACGTAGGCAGTAGGCTATAATGCCTTGACAGGGTTGTATTTCAAAATAATTTCGATTACAATTTTGATGGAATGGAATGAAGTTTTTCGTTTGACAAATTTTTAACGCTGATTCTTTCTATGATATGCACTGTTTAAAAATAACTTAGCTATGAATTAATAATCGATATTAAATAACTTAGACAATAGGCACAAATAACTTGTATTTTTGCTTAGGAAAGCGCACTTATGTATTTAGAAACATTCTGGGTGACCATCTGGACAGGGAGTGGAATGAAATCTAGGCATGTTTTTGTTCTAAGTTTTTTTATAGCATGGATACTAGACCTATTCTAAACTATGCGCCTTTGAGCTATAACTAAATGTGAACTTATTTAATTATCACATTTTGATTACTTTAAATATTCATGATGATATTCGTCTGGAAAGACGATTTGGACGAACCGGCGGAATCACTCATATAAAGCGTACAAACGAAAACTATGACTTCTGTATCGGTTACTTATAGAAAACTCAAAAAACGATGAAAAAGAAAAACGAGTGTGCCTTAGACCCTCTTAGACCACACGACTGAAGTAAAACTTCTCTATATACGAAAAGTAACTGGCTATGAGAGAAAAAGAAAAAAAAAATGTGTGCGCGCAACTCTGTCTTTTTCATCTCCTCTACTCCTCCTCCTCGTCCAGCATAGAGTCCCTTCGTAAATTGGCAATTTGGCATAGCATTGAATGGGTACACTAATTATTTTAATAAAGTAGATGTAAAAAACATGTAATTGTTTCGTTATATACCTACGAACAGATGGTGCTGTTCTCAAACACAGTTTGATATTTCGGAATGGATCCTAAATCGTGCAGTTAAAGTTTTCGTAATTTGTTGGCCTTGCCCGATCACATTTTTTTCTTTTTCTATTTTCCTAGCTCATTCACCAGCTTACTTCTCCTCCTCCTACTCTCCTCCTCTACTCCTCCTCCTCCTCTTCTTCCTCCCCTCCATAATAAAACAATAATCGGCTTTTATGACTCTAAATCAGAGTATTTTATTTTTTATCTAATTTCATAATTTATTTCTCACTACTCGCCTGTATAATGACTCTATAAGACTACAAGATATACATTTTCGGAACACTTTTCAGCAGCATTACAAGTAACTGTAAAAATGTTATATGAATCAAATAATAACGTATTATTTAGATACCTGCTACCTGCATTTAACTCTAAGGTTTCTAGCGCGAATTCTAGCGCTCTCGCGCGTCACTGGCGTCTCCTGCCTGTGGCAAACACAAGCAGTCGAACTGCTTCAAGCAGTCCGTGTACACGCGGCTTTTATTTACAAACCTATTAAAACGACTATTTGTTGTGCTCGCGCTCTTGTAGGTATGAGCAGTCTATGTGATTACAATTTCATTGCCACAGAGCACAGCCACAGAGCCTAGAGTCATCATTATTAATTAAAAGCTTAAAGTCTTCTTAAACGTATTTAGTGTGATTACAATAACCGTGTCAATCGTCCAAATATTAAAGATTTATTAATTGTTGATTTAAATAGCGTGTTTACTGGCGTACGTTTGTGTGTCCATTTAAACGTTTACTATTGGATCACTTTATTAGTCTTTAATCTGTGGATCACTTGCAAAATGATAACTATGTAAAGATATAATATCTGTTTTAAGTTTTAATCGCAAACAAATATTTTTTTAAATGTTGAACACATCTAGAAGTGACATTTTATTGATAATGACAGTTGATAATGACAATGACATCTGACACCTCATATAAGTCTGAGCTAGGTTATGTACAAATTTGAGGTTAGGAGGTTCACTAGAAATAATCGTAAATAAAATTTAGTAAAGTTATATAATATAAATTGATATCCAGCATTACGGCTTCATTAATAAACATACATTACATTTTTAAGCGTTATGTAAATTATTATAAAATATTTCTGTTGAATTTACGTCGTTACACAGAAAGAAGTAAGTAATTATTTTTTAAACTATATGTTTAATTGTTGTAATAATTCACATAAAATGCTTGTGTTCTAATGCTATAAAGGTCGCTGTTAGAAAAGTAGGATTTGGTTTACTCATATAGTCATAGTGTATTAAGTAAACATAACATTTTTGAGTAGGTAGGTACCCTAATTATTATAAGCCCTACTTGAAATTAAATTATGGTAGTTTCTATGAAAACAGAATATTGTTGCAAAACAGATAATTATACTACTTTTATTATTTGTCTATTTGTTTTAGGTGTAATGACAATTTGAAGATTACTTGGTCATGCCAAGTTTGTTATCAAAAGCTTTTAATTTGTACAGAAATGCAATTACTGTGGCATTTAGTCCCAAGTATCTGTTTTGCACCAATGTCTTGATATCTGTAGGAATTTCAACATGTGGAGACCTGTTAGAACAAACATATGAAGTTCATAGAAAAGAAATGGATAATATGGATTTCCAGCGCACAAGTCAAATGGCATTTTCGGGAAGCACTGCAGGCTGCATTTGCCATCACTGGTATATCATTTTAGATAAAATAATAATTGGCAGGACATTTGACATGGTCCTCAAAAAGTTATTCCTTGACCAGTTTATTTGTTCCCCCATTGTAATTCTATCTTTCTTTGGTACAGTAGCTATATTTGAAGATAATCCGATAGCAAATTTTACTGAAGAAGTTAGTGAAAAGTTTTGGACTCTGTATAAAGCTGAATGGATTGTATGGCCACCTGCGCAGATTATTAATTTTTATCTCTTACCAACTAAATATAGAGTTGTATATGATAATACAATCTCTTTGGGATATGATGTTTATACCTCTCATGTTAAACACTTCAAGTCTCTAAAAAAGGAAAGTGAAGAGTAAAAATCAAGAAAGAATGATCAAAACTGGAGTGTTAAAAGTAATTTCAGATAGCTCAGTGCTTTATAAACATTGCACTGTATTTTTTATAATTAATTGTACTATATTAGTAAATTAAAAAGTAATGGCTACAATATCTTTTTATTTAGTAGGGGCTTATTATTTGCTGCCTCTATGATGTAGGTTAATGTTTAATATTATATATATGTTTTGATATGATAGCCAGCAATTGATTTGATATTCTAAATAATGTCTCAAAAAAACTCAGCATGACACGTCTTGAGTCATTTTCATTTAATTTATAAACTACACATTTGAAGTTTTTTTTTTTATTTTATTGTATTCTATTCTATCTCAGATTTTGCCATATTGCAAAAGCTAAATCTTTAATCATAAACTTTATTATGTATATCAATTGGCATGACAAATCAATTGGCACATCTAAATTTAAGATTTCCTCAATTTTGCATAGTAAATTATGAATGTAGGACAAAGGTACATTACTTATAGGGATATATATATTCTATCTTATCAATTTACGAAAACGCATTGCCTTGTACAAGATAGTGGCTGGAGGTCGTTTCAAGCCGCAAACATGCGACGTCAATACATCGTGATCTGCGAATTGATAATGTTTTAACTGCGCCTATACGCCTAATACGGTACTATTTGCTAAGTTTTGTTAATAGGTATAGGTATTCAAATAATTTTGTATGTAATATCACGAATTCCATAAATACTGAATGATAGACTTAAGTATAGTAGGTAGCTTATAGATCAAAGCAGTAGGGCTATAACTTATAAGTTGGTTACACTGACGTGCAGTCGAACATACTAATATTATGAATGTGAAAGTAACTCTGTCTTTCTGGTACGCTTACTTGGCTAAACCGCTAAACCGATTTAGATGAAACTTGGTTGGTACGATTGGATACCAAGAAAGCAGACGCAACTTTTTGCCACGATAACCGCCACCCGGTGGACGCGCGGGCAAATGGCGCTCTCTAGTGCTCTTTATTCTGACTAATGATTAAGAATTTAGATATTACACACATACATCTAATATTGAAATCAGCATATTTTATTAATCCATTGAATGTGCTGCTACTAATGAACAAAGGCCATTTGCTAACTCTAGGTTTTTATGTGAAAAAACTATAGTCGCGGGTAAAACCGATTGTTGGGTGGCGACCCCTGTGTAGTAGGTTCCTATCGTAATCTGTTATTTTCTGCATAATATTACTTGTCTATACTAATATTATAAAGAAAAAAGATTTGATTGTTTGTTTGTTTGCATTGAATAGGTCCGAAACAACTAAAACGATATGAAAAATTATTTTACTGTTGGGAAGCTACACTATCCCCGGACGTACCTAGGCTATACTATATTTTTTAATTTTGAAATTTTTGTTAAATACCCTTGCGAAGCCAGGGCGGGCTGCTAGTACAAAATAATTTCGATGATTTACATCTGCCAAACGTCCCGCGACAGGTCACATTTTTTATATCTCATGACACGCAGAACCGGCTCATAGCGATCTATGCCATGAACGTTATATTAATAATAAATAGGTAGGTATAGATATTTATGTTATTGTTTATTGTCCTTGAAATAGTGTAGGTACTAATCGCGCCAAAAGAAAGTTGATTTCCATTTCAAATTTTGGCGAGAGACCAAATTTTCTAACGCTATGTAGATTTGCATACCTATCTATCTATACTATGCCAATCTTCCTAATTGTTGCTAATAATTCTGGTAATATCAAAAGTAGATCAACTATATTTACTATTGCATCAGTAGGTCACTTGTATGTATATCTTATGTTTATAAGAATATTTACAAGTTGAAGGGGTCCCCCTTTAACTTGTAAATATACTTATGTATTTTATTAGCGGATTAGCAATAAATACTCTGTGAGCATTTCGAGCGTCTGTTGCTATGATTAAGATCGAGAAAAAAGTAAAAACATATCACGTTTCTAGAAGCCCTGGGTTTATTTATTTTTTCATGTTTTTATTATTTCTTGTTATATCTGCAACAGAAACGTACCGGAGAAAGTCCAACTCTCTAGATAGGTATTACGATTCATTTATGAAATACGGCCCGCTGACAGAAAGACGGACAGTGGACGCACAGTAATAAATAAATAAATGTGGACAACATCACATACATTGCTCTGAACCCAAAGTAATAAACTAAAGCACTTGTGTTATGGAATTCAGAGACAACGAAGGTACCACAAACACCCAGACCCGAGACAATGTAGAAAAGTTGTTTTCTACGTTGACCCGACCGGGGATCGAACCCGGGAACTCAGAGCTGGCGACACCTTGAAACCGGTGTGTACGCCACTCGACCACGGAGGTCGTCAAATAATAGGGTCCCGTTATTGCACCCTTTAGGTACGGAACCCTAAAAAGTAATTAAATGCGTTTAAAAGAGTAAAAATTAATCCTATATATTATATATTAGGAAGTAAAATAGGTATGACATCAGGGCCAATAGGTATTTGTCAATTCACTTTTCAATTTTATCTGTAAATATGTTTTGTAATCTTGTTGGTCACAGGCACATCAAAATAGAAAGACCGATTGACATACTAGTAGTTACAATGTCAATATAGATCTTCCTGTTTATAGTAAAAATAATAAACAGTCTTGTTTATGAAGTTAAACAAGTTTTTATCTGCAAGCTTGCTAGGATATTATCTTGTCTAAACTCTGTAGGCTCCACTATAGCGATGGTTGGGTCAAACGATAAGATAAGTTACGTTCCTTTAAATCTTATTTCCCTTTCATTATCAGGTAATATTATATTTTCAATCAATTTTTACAAAAGCTATCGTACCGTAAAACTTTTTTCTCAATTACAAACATCCGGGTCAAAATATAAGTGGCGCTTCGAATCTCCGATATATCCGAAATAAATTTCTAATTTAAGTAAATTAAAGTTTATTAATTTTTTAAGTTAATATGTATGTTTTTTTTTTAATAACTTAATTTAAGTAATTCCAATAGTTTTTTTTTGTAACTTTGTTAAATATTTATCGGTTTTTTGATTTCAGATAATGCAAGTTCTAAGCGTAACATGGAGAAGGCTAGCAGCAAATATACGGACTTCAACACCTGTGACACAATTTAGAAAACTAGTGAAAGTGGCCTTTAGTGATAAATACTTGTTTTACACGAACGTAACCATATCATTAAGTTTATCGTCCGTCGGCGATCTTATGGAACAAAGTTATGAAATTTATACTAAGGAACAAGATGGATATGATAGAACAAGGTGCGCGCATATGGCGTTTTCTGGTGCTGCAGTGGGCGTTTTATGCCACCATTGGTATAAAGTCTTAGATAAGTTTATTATAGGAAAAACTGTAGACATGGTTATTAAGAAGTTGTTGCTCGATCAATTAATATTTTCACCAATAATGATAGTAACATTTTTTGGAAGTGTTGCCTTGTTCGAAGAAAATCCTTTTGATAATTTCAAGGAGGAGATGAAGGATAAGTTTGTAACATTATATCGAGCAGAGTGGATGGTGTGGCCTCCTGCACAAATCATCAATTTCTATTACTTACCGACTAAATACAGAGTTTTGTACGACAACACGATATCACTAGGTTATGATATTTATACATCTCAAGTGAAACATAGTAAAAGTATAAAATCTAAAGCTGAAGCTTTAAAAAATGGGACCGTTCCATCTTGACGATAGTTTTATTAGGGTACTTAACTATTATGTAATATATTAGCCAATTGAAGTTCAATTAGTTTTATAATGGCACTTATTGTCAACATTTTTGTTACTACATTCGTAAAATTGTAACACTTACCCATTTATTTGATTTTACCTCGACGTAAGCTTTGCTGTGATAAAACGTTTACCTACGTACAAAAATAGGTATAATATTATTGATATCGATATAAATATGTATGTTTTTGTTTTGTGTTTATTAAATACAATATAGGTAAGTATTTTACATAAATAATTTATAAATAAAACGTAGTTTCATTAAGTATCTATGATTTTTCAAAGCATTTCTCATCATTTGGTGCGAAAACAAGTCTTACAAACTATTTAGTAAAATAATGTAATGTGATGTATAAGTATTTATGTACCTAGTACCTACCTACTATTTTACCTATATAACTCAAAACTACTATCTCCTTAATATTAACTTGCATCTACTTAGGAGTCATAAAAGCATCTTCAACTTGCGAACTCCTTTTGCTGGCTCTCAAATTATTAATAACACTTTGAACAACGGAATCCTCGTAGATTCTTTCCGGCCAAGCTTCCGATTGCGTTTTATGCGCAGTCATATCTTGGAAGGTCCTCGGGATGCGACTTGATCTAGGGGTGCCTCGGTGAGAGGTGAACGACCTGCCCCGCGTCTCCTTCAGACCAAGTAGTGACGTCAGAAGTTTGTCCAAAGCCGCGATGTCATCCACATTTGAGGGTTTGTGACCCGACGGGGTGTTTACTCCTGAGTTTATTTGGCTTGATAAGACGGAGGCAGGGGTCCTTGATAGTCCGATAGTATGAATAACCTGTGATGATAAGTTTTAAAGGATGAAATTTTATTTTAACTCACTACATAATTAACTAATTTTATTAAATATTTAATTTGGGACTATATTTAGGTACTGGATGTATGCCAAGACTTATTTACTTATTGTTTTATTATTAGATAAATTATTTATCGCACTAGAACAGAACTTTTTAACATCTATTGCACCATATATACCTATGTAGGTACACATGTATTTTTTTTGAAGAGATTTATGCAGTTAGCCTGAGCGCTGGCTTTGACTGCTTCACCAGACTATAATTACACAAGTCAAGTCTTAGCAAAATACAAGAACATTCCAAACCTTACATGTTTGCTTTCTGGCCAGAAAAGGGTAGTTTTCGGATTAAGTCTAATTTACCAAATAAAGAATAATGTCCCGAGGCTCAGTCTACCTTTTATACAACTTATCAAAAACAATAAGTACCTATTAGATATCAATTCCGGAACAATTTGCAAAGGTCAAATGTCGCTCATACCATTATTAACAATAATTACATACACGCGAATGAGATAATTAGGTATAATGAAATTAAGGAAATAATATTATATGACTTGCCAATTTACGACGTTTTGTAATAAATTATCTTATGACTTACTAATCGACGTTAGACAAAAGGTCCAGTGCAAACCCTTAAAAGAAACTATCTTTTAAATATTTTTAAAGAAAGTTGTATTAATGATTAAAAAAAACTGGCAGTGCTTAAGTCCTCGTCCTCACAAATGATTATGAGCAGAAGCATAGATAATCGGCTCTAAGTATTACCTTAAAATGTAAATGAAATAACAGAAGCTTCGTCTACCTTCAGGTATAGGTAAATAAGTACCTTCAGTCGGACTAACAGGAACCTAATTGATTACCTAAGTAGGTTTAGGTCCATTTTTGAGCCTATTTGTACTCAGGAATATTGTGGTTTTTTGTTAGTTAAATAATTAAAATCGGATCAGTAGTTTCAGAGATTAGCCTGAATCAACCAAGTTTACAAATATTACCTCTTTATAATATAATACTATAGATAAGTGTAGTTTACCTCGTCGGCTATGTGGCTCTGATAACTCATCCTCTTCACCTTTCTGTACGTTTCATCATCAAGCGCCTGCTCTACCGCAGCTTCCAACTTTTCCTTTATTTCGGAGTCAGTTTCGTGATCAAGGGTTTCTAACACCAACCTAAGAAGGCATAGATTTGTATAAATTATATTTTTGTCGTTTTATTTGTTTTGAGAGTCACTGTCGATGAAAGATTTGTTTCTCACTAGATTGTCAAAAATATATTCCAATACAGAAACAACCTACGCTCTGTGTAAAGCCATCGTTACGGGATTATTTGCCTACGTACCTAGTTGTGTAATAATAGCCTTCTTATCTAGAAGCCAATGGGAAAAGCAGATCAAATGGGTTCAAGGGATCGGAATGGTCTAAGTAGATATGTAATTTAAACATACTGTACCCACTTAGGTACGTTCATTTATCTTTGGTCTTTAATATACTTAATTGTATCTATAAGTAAAATCTTACTCAGTTCTCTCATCATCTTCCGCCTTATGCAAGTTAGCTCGATTAGCCTCCCGCGCCACTTTAATATCTTGCTCCCAGAATCTTCTTAAATCTGGACTGGAAGTATATGGCGCTGCTACCTCTTTAATTTTCAGGAATATTATAGCAGTTATGAAAATGCAAATCACGTTTACTATGGTTAGACAGCAACTTACGATACCTGAAAATAGTGATTACATACATTCTCTAATAGATAAATATTTTAATTTCAAAGGACGTGATTCGAATAGCAAAAAAAATAAAGTGCTTACCTACTCTAAGCTATATGTACCTAGGATAGGAGCAAAGTAAACGAAGAACATTAATTACACCAACGCTGATTCAGAATCCCTACTCCGGGATTATAGCCAGTTGTCGGGTTGAAAGAAATGGTGTATCTTATTACGAGAGCTCAATTTTGCCAGTTAAGCATTCTTAACAGTAGCTACCTAAAGTAGGGTAGGTGTAGTTAGGTATTTATAGGTAGGTAATAGGGTGAACTGATATTTACCGTTTACGGCAAACTCAATAGGAAGATAATCATGATACAAAGGTTGGTAGGACGAGTTGCCAGTGTAAGGTTCTCCTTTTAAATGAGGAATTTTTGATCCTGGGTAAAGCAGCCATATACAGGCTAATGCCCAATAAAGTCCCTGTAGACAAATACGTAACATTCAACTCATAATTCCGCAAATCTTAGGCAACTGTTAGTTACACGTTATACTTTAATATACTTACACAGTTCACTACAGGTGGTAGTAAAGAAGCTGATATAGCAATGCCGATAAGTGGCCCTGCACTGCCTTGTAGTAAAGCAAGGGCCACTCCTGTACCTGATGTAAGGGCCCATAGTACACCCATCCACAAAGAACGAACATTGCCTCTAAAAATAAAAAAATAATCATGACCTTTTTTGCATGTCCTTCTGCAATTTAAAATTTATTGACCTGCTTTATTACCGTCCTTTCATTTCTTCCGTAGGCCAATCGCCGAATCCCCAGGGCATTTCAGTAGTGCCCAGAATCAGTCCGAAAATAAACCCAAATAGTAGCGACACAAACATTCCTAATACCAAACTTTCGAAGCCACTTTTCACTAGACTCCTGTCCGATATAATGGTGCCAAAAGTGATGGACATCACTGGCCCCATCAGCGGGGAAACCAACATGGCTGCTACAATGTTTGAGGCATTGTTTTCCACTAAACCTAAAGCTGCCAGGGAACTGAAATATACAAGATAAATAGTTATAAAATTGCCGGTATTGGAGAACAAAAGTTGAAATTTGCTACTTTTCTAAATTCAGAAACTTTAAAAATGTCAATTAGAAGTATCTGTTGGTAACTAGGTATATGTAATATGTGTATAACACATTATATAGCGTCATGGAATGGATATCATCGTAGGATTTCACCATTTGCACTATTTGTGATATGGGTCTGTTAAGGACGGTTGTGCGTTCTTAGCAGACTGGTCAAAGTCGTTTTGATCTTGTGTATTTGATTTGTAATATTTAATATTATCTATCTTCTACTTATAGCCATATTTTAAACTGATAAAGTTCCAGTCATTTCATACCAATAGGAGGTACCGAGGTCACTACCTAGAAGTTTAAATTTTGCCTTCTATATAATTACGTCTTTTAGGGCGACATATTATGCGACATCTTGTGAACCAACCTTACGGTTTGGCTTTCACCGACTCTGGTTAACAATCTGTTAATTCAGATGTCCGAGAGATGATGCAGCCCAATAGGTACTTATTATTTTTAATTATTTGTTACGCATTAACGCATGCGGAGCGAATATTTGTAATTAAATACAAATAATAGAAGGAAAAACTTAAACTTACTAACTGGCGCGTCAAGCCAGTGGTCGCAGGTTCGAGTCCTGCCTGAGGTTTAAGTTTTTCCTTCTATTATTTGTATTAAATTACAAATATTCGCTCCGCATGCGTTAATGCGAAACAAATAATTAAAAATAATAACCAATAGGAGGTTTTGCAGAGCTCTGATGTCAGTTTATACGTACAAAAAACTATGTAATGTAACAAATCAAATACGCTCATTTCCATTCCAAGACTTACGTAATCCGTTGTCTATCTTGCGGTAAACAAACTAGACTTGTATACCTGCGTAATCCGTGGTCTATCTTGCGGTAACAAATGAGTATTTATTACAGTGATGTGCCACTTACTCAGCTGTGATAATAAGTGTGAGGTAGTCGAAGGACAGCTCTCCGCCACCTCGCACTCCGTCCACGACCTGTTTCACGGTCAGTTTTGATCTGATCGACTCTACGAAGTTGCGCCAACGTGTTGCGTCCTCTGACTTTCTTCTTGAACACACGAACAGAATTGAGTCGAGGTATAAAGCGTACGATTTTGATTATTTTAAATTATAGTTTTCGGACAGACTTCGATATTGAAGTATATTTGCAGAGGAACTTTATGCAATATTTTCAAACTGCTGTATATTTTGTATGTGCCTATATTATGTACCTTCCTATTGACCTAGTTTTTTAAGAGTTCCGTAGGTACCTCAAAAGGACAAGGAGCCCTAAAAGGATCTTATTATAAAATTAAAAAAATCAAATACTCAGGTCTAAGGACTCTTGACACAATAAAAAAATCCAGAAAACTCAAATCCTTTAGGGTACCTTCTTCCCGTAGAACCAGAATAATCGTCCAGTTTTTAAGTTTATGTTGGTTGTTGAAAGAGACTTTGGTTTGTATTGGTTGTGTTGTACTGTTGTGTCTTATTAGTATGCGATAAATAGGTAACCTACGAAGAAGCCATATTCGGGCTTTTAAAAGGTCTTGGCTAAATTAATCAAATGTAGAAAATATGCATTAGTTACTTACTGGAATGCATCGTCATTGATCTGTTCATTCGGGACAGCCGAGTGCACCACGCTACATGGAAGTACGCTGCAATGGGTAACTATAAGTAAGTATTATGTGAGGTTCTTGTAGTATCTATTAAGTAAATAAGCAGCTACTTAAGTGAGATTTAACGGAAATAACTCTGTATTTTACGACCGAATGGGGTAATAACATAAATTGTAGGACATATTTTTATATCCATGTTACTGTATTTTTTTCTTATAAAGACCATACCATACCAAATGTACTGTAATGACTGTGACTTTATATACTTATGCAATTTCCTACATTAGTTGTACTTTTGTGCTTTATTTCAGAATAGCTTGTATAAAGCATCAACGAAACGAACATTTACCACTGCTCGTAACAATGGTAGTGTGGGGAAAAGTTATCGATTGAGCTGAAAACGACTCACATTAAAGCTGCGATTACTAGGATTTGTTAATGGTGCATATCGGGAACAGCACTAATTAGTGTTGTCCGCTCGTTTACCTGACAATGGATTTGCAACGCACGCCGATCCCGAGCTGCGTGAGACAGTGAAGCATCGTCTCGCATTGATCGCCAGTTGGCAGAGGGAATATTATCTCGAAATAGTTTCCGGCTTTGTCACTTATCCAAACGACGTGCTCCACGTGTAATTTGCGAAGTAATTCTTGTAAAATCTGTGTAAAGTTGTTTCACTTATATTTATGTATCCCAATGTTAAGATTTTAGGTATCGCGGTAAAAGGTATTAATTAAAATTTAATACTAAAAACGACTAGGCGCTAATGGCCGGTTCCTATGTAAAAGAAACAATTCGTTTTGCTTACGGATTGCAGAATTTTCTTCGTTTTGCATCAAAAATTCTACCACTCAGCCGCCCGTATCAGGCATAAGACTTGTTGAGTACCTACATACGTGAATTTTGGGGACAATAAATAAATGTGGGCAACATCACATACATACATTGCTCTGAACCCAAAGTAAGTAGCTAAATCACTTGGGTTATGGAATTAGAGACAACAAGGGTACCACAAACGCCCAGACTCAAGACAATGTAGAAAACCACTTTTCTACATCGTCCGGGGATCGAACCCGGGACCTCAAAACTGGTGACACCTTGAAAACCGGTGTGTACACCACTCGACCACGGAGTTTGTCAAGAATACTGCGAATGTCTAGCATTCTAAATATTATGGGTAGTCACCTACCTATTTATCGATATCAATATTGAAATGTAGGTACCTATAGGTATATATCTACTTACTTAGGTATAATAATTAGTTATTGTTGGCAGATTGACAAAGATATGGCTAAAGTCATCAATGAATTGAATTTAACACTATGTATTACTTACATTTTCCATAGTAAAAACTTCATCAGTTTCGTCAATATTTTCCAACGGTTGACTATACCCATCATTGTAATATTGTTGCGTTAAATGTATGGGGATGCTTCTAGTTTTCTTATTTCGTAATTCTACTGCTAAGCGAGCAGGTTTTAACGAAGTATCTTCAACTATTATTAAGTCCTTTGGTTTACCAAATCTAAGAATATGTTCGTAATTGCTCGAAGGTATGTAGACCACGAAAATTACTCCTGAAGGCATATTCACTTGTTTTCTAAGAGTGTAAATACTAACTGAAGGTGTTCTAACGTCTACGGAACTACATGGAACTATTATCACGTAAGCGATACCTAATTAGCTCGAATAGCTCGGTAAAACAATTAGAGCGCCGTGACGTAATATTGTCGCATCGGATTAAGATGTTACTGTGTATAGTGGATGTGCTAGTTTGTTAACCTTAAGCCTGTATTGATTAAGTACGTAATTAGACGATTGGTCGCTATTACTTTGATATCACTTATGTGTTTAGTATCGCAGATAAGTAGCCAATCATTAGCTATTAATCAACTAAGTGAATATACCTAGGTACATATTCTTTAGTAAGAACGTTATTTAGGATGCTTCTAAAGGATTTATATGGAAATTTAGTATGAGTATTTCTTTATGGAATACAGACGGCGCCTGTTACGTCAGGGCAATGGTTTTCTCGAACTTGTATCTATAAGAAAATAGGTACTAAATTGTGTATTTACCAGGATATTAACAATATCTTCAGGATTTACTAGTTCCTATTTGTATAATATGGTCAAGTGTACCTTGGGCCACGGAGTAAAAATTAACATACATTAATCGTGGAAAGATAGGTGAGGTGGCCATTTTTTTATTATTTCTTAATTATTTTATATTATTCTAAATTATTTTTTAATTCTCCCCCGTATTCTTTACGTGAACGAGTAATTTCGTAAATTATTATTAAAAAAAACGAGAAACAAACATAAAATTTCTAATAAAGCTTTTTATTTAAGTAAATAAATTACGTTATAAAATGGATACAAAATTTGTCAAATACTTAAACTTAATTATACATTAAAAGACTTATTTTCTAATAATACAGGCTTCTTTGGGTCTACAGTGAAACTCAGAGACGGTTCTATAGTTGGATGCTGAGTTATGTCCACTTCATCCGTTTGGTATCCTAAATTATAATAACTGTGGGTTCTAATGTCATCTCTATTTGTAGCTAAATCTCTTTCTGCTAGACTGTCACAGTTTTCAGTACTCGTTTTTGAGATATTATCAGTTTTACTATTTTCATCTGTCCGAGATTCAATATCTGCATTTGTTTCAGAGTCCAGTGGTATGTACATGTCTCCTAGTCTGTAAGAGGAATTAACGTGTAGGTTAGAAAGTTTAACAAGAAAATAAAAATTATAAGTGGATAAAAATAAGTAAAGTTATTTTTTCTTTCATAATATACTCTGTGGTGTAAAATATCACCTGAGTGTCTTTTTTACCTGCTCCACAATACTTTTTCGTTTGTTTGTGATCCATTACATAATATGCTATAATACCATTCCTACTTATAGCTTTAACTATATTTCCTTAACTATGTGTAATTCTTTATTTATCTACTAACCCACTTAACAACTTGTTCGGTAAAGAATGCAAAGAAAAAGTTTCATCTCAAACAACAGTTTCATCTCTGCTTATAAAAACAGGGTGAAGAGTAGGTACATCTGGTATAGAGTCAGTTTACAAAATTACAGCTCAAAATTATTTAATTAATTATTGGGTATCTAATTTTTTGCATCAATTATTGAAACCATACAACATAACCAGACGGCTGAAGCGATGTGTCTTAACATATAGCGAGTGACGTAATATGATATTGAACCTCGCAGCGCAGTGATACGTTTGTTACGATTTTTTTGTGTCAATTATTGATGCGAAAAATTGGATATCAATTATTTTATTAACTCATTTTGAGCAGAAATTTTGTAAACTACTATACCAACCCTATAACGACCTTTAATGCCTTCTGGATAGATGTACCCTTTTGCTAACACCGTGTATTATTTCTCGACTAATACTAACCGTGTATGATGACAAAACGCTTCAACATTTTGCGCTCTCAGTCGTTTGATGAGGGAAGGCCGTCGTCTATAGGTGATAGTGTCGCTCTGCACTCCAGGAGATTGACTGTCCTCGCCTTTAACTGAGCTTTCCGATTTCTCCTTTGCTTCAGATTTCTCTTCATACCATTTTCTGAAATAATAATGGAGAAAATTAGCAATCTATGCAACAGCAAAATTTAGAAATCATTAATTTGGCGCCTGTAGGTATTTACCTTTATATTTTCGTCTAACAATTGAAAATCTGAGCTCTTTCTTTATATATGTATAAGGATTATAAAACACACTCTTAAAAAGGCTAGGTGCAGAAGAATTATGATCACTAAAAACAGCTTGATCTTCTAAGATTATGTTCTTCTAATATAAATTGTTACTTACGTATAAGCATCCCAGTTCAGATTGTCTTTATTTTGTTTGGTAGCTTGGAAGCGGTTTCTGTTAGCCCTCCACCATGATATATCTTTTTTGTCCAAAGGACTCACTTCTTTTACCTGTGGATATTAAAATATTAAAAGGTTTTTTTTATTCCCTGATATTTAGAGATCGTTTTGCAATGATCTTATATTAGGCTGTTTGAAAGATTTTGGTAGCCCAGGTTGTCGGACTTGTAGATATAGGTATAATATGTGTCTTCAGTCAAAATTCTTCTTCTTCCCTTTCAATTTATTTTGGGGTCTAAGCACAATGTTTTTTATTCCATTTCACTTTATTAAACTTAGCCGTCACGTCATACTATCATTCACAAATAATATGAAAAAATATTATTTCTCACGTAATCAATCCATATTTTTTTTGGCGTTCCTTTTCCTCTCCAGCCATCCACAACCAAATTCGTCACTCTATTATTCATATGCATATCATCCCTCCTCATTAAATGCCCATACCATGCTAAGCGATTTCAATAAAAGAGACAGTCATAAGTAATTATGACCATGATCTTGAACTTAACGATTCTTTGTCATGGTCCAAAGTTACAAAGACTACGTAAGTAGCTTCAACGAATTGGATTCTTAATTTACTCACGTAAATAATGAAATAAGAGCCTTGGGAAATCTTGGAAAGCCAAATAAGAAGTCTTTAGAGACGAGACGTGGAAAATTAAGTTTTATACACTACATCGCACTTAAGGAATACAAACCTTTTAAAAGTTGAGTAAGTTTTAAAACAAGTTGGAAGATGTTTCCAAGTTTTAAAATCGGAATATATTATACCTCCTGTTAGGAATATGAGTTTGAATACATACAAAATAACAACAAACAACAAATACACAAAATTAACTTTTCCAGGAAGACATTGCCCAAAAATTTAAAAGAATATCCTTATCTCCTAAACTAATTAAAAATCGCGGAACATACATTATTTTCTAATAATTAGGAATGAGAAATATATATTTTTTTGATGTCACTATCGGTATCACCGTGTAAAATATACAGGAAAAAGCTGTAAGTTTATGACAACTTTAATCATTTTTTTTTAAGTCGAAATTATTGGTCATCTGTAACGAGATGCAGAAAATGTCTAAAGCTACTATTCTCATTTTATCAAACCTCTTTAAATAGGTACGGATCCTTACCAGTTGATAATCACGATACCTTATAAACAGCGACTCCTGCCAGGAATATGCACACGATGTTGACGAGCGTCAGGCAGAGGGAAGCTGTTCCAAGTAGCGCCAACTCTGAGGGCTGCACCACCAGCCAGCGTAGCTCTTCTGTCGTCACCATAAGCCGGGTAAGCGCCATTGCCCATAACAAACCCTGTATAGAAGAAACAAGAACTATTTTAACGAATATTTGTATAATAACTTTTGTGAGGAGTATTAATAATTATTTAAAACAAAACGGTTTACGGTAACTCGACTCAACTCAGACTCAATACTTCTATTGAGTCTGAAACTAGTCGGGCGATCCCGAGAACATACGTGGGTAAACCGTTTTGTTTTAAATATTTTAACGAATGCCTATTTTCGTCTGGCGAATTCATAATCATTTATAATAAAAATAAATTTATAACATACAGTATAGCTAACGGTTAGGGTTTACTAGTTTTTCACCCAATGAGCTAACACGGCAGTATTAATGCGCGTAAACTGTTAGCTATATAAATAGGAAAACCACAAAATGATCAAAGTAAGCAGAAAATTACGATGCAAGGTTTATTTCAAATTATGGAGCATAAAGTTTTAAGCATTTATTTATTTCTTAGGTACGTAGGTACCAAAAATAAAAATCAAAATTCGTTAATTCAAAATAGGCTACCAACTAGTTAAGTTTGAAGGTCAAGATAAATTACATCCGCTACCACCGCTACACATGAAGAAGAAACGATACCACAAACTCCCCAGCAGCACGTAACCTCTCAGTTTACAAAATAAAAATAAAGAGATCATGCCATATAAACAAGTGTAATACGTCGAGGCAAAAAAAAACAGTTACAGCTAAATGTTTGATTACCAAACAAAGATGGCCACTGTTATCGGAACGACCAGCCATCGCAAGCAGAACACACAGTAGGTATGGGTATCCCAAGGGTACCTACCTAGTGATTCTGCGTCATAAGGATTTCGTTTGGATCGAATGGCTTAATGTCATGCTTGAGATAGGCAAGATTTATTAACAACATCATTATGGGTTGATTAAATATCATACATGACGAAATAAGGGAATAAAAACTTTTAATATCAAACCGTTTTACTTTTGTAAAATATGCTTTTAAGCTTATAGGCTTATATGAAAATTGTTTGAAATTCATTTATACGGTACAAATTAAATTGAATTCTGACCTATTTACGCCCTAGGGCTTAACCCACGCTTGTTGACGGCTGATTTAAAGTTCTACATAGAAAATACATTATTATATCAACAATATAACAAACAATATTTTGGTAATACCCTTTGGACTATATTTATAGCGATCACCTTTAAACTGATTTAGATTTCCCTTAAATATACAATCTAATTTGGGAATTATTAATATTATACAGTAAGGAACTTTTCCTGACGAGCTAAAAATACCCATGTAAAAATATCAACAAATTTGGAAAATCGTAACACTTTCAGTATATCCAGATGAAAAATGAAATGGAGTCTAATTCTGCTCTTCATAAATTGTATTTGAATACTATTATTTCCATTTTGTCCAATGGTCTGCATATAATTGAGTAACAGCATTTACATTTTACCTTTATGAAATATTTTTTTTAATCTTTTAAAGCGCGTGCCTGTCTTTGCATAACCCTGTAATTGTTCACCAAAAGTTTTACCCATACACGAGGTAATTTGTTTAAAGTAATACCCAAACTATTTAAACCATATACGTACGTACGTCCATTATAAGTAGGTAGTATTATTGAGGTTTTTGCATAATGTTATAACTCATAGGTAGTAGATACCTAGTAGCCTGCACAATGACTTCAATGTTGTAGATAATCAAAACAATTCTAATGGTAAAGTGCTGTCCAAATATTGTTATAATGACGTCATACTTACAGCATTTACAGCGGGAGGTAGCAGTGATGCGGAAATAGCGACCCCTACCAGTGACGCTGTGTACTCGCCGAGAACAGCCAGGGCTACTCCAGCACCACTAGGAATGGCTACCAAGATACCCACCCAGAGGGAACGGTACTCGCACCTGGAATTAGAAGATGAAGGCAATTTTGATAAAGGGTATAAGCGTAATGAATCACAGATTGTGTTTTATAAAGATTTAAGAACTTCACCGTTCTGACCCAGGGCACAATTGAATGCATGGTTAATTAAAAAAACTAAGCAAGATTATGAGGCACTTTAAAACGCAAGAGAAAAGGAAAAGTATGTAAATTATACTAAATTTGTATTACCTATAATTATGTAGCTCAAATAGCTTTCAAAAGCGATGATTTTGCTGACTATAAATCGGAAATAAGGGTTTGATTTATTTGCGTTAAATTAACATAGGTCTAACTTCTACTAACCTACCTTGATATCATCTCATAGGTGGGCCAATCTTCGACCACTCCGTAGCGCTCGTCGATGGCACAGATGGTGAGTCCGAATAAGAAGCCAATGACGAGAGATAGGAATAATCCTAGGAACTCGTTCTTGACTCCCATGAGCTGCAGAGACCGGTCCCTGACCGCTGTGCCTAATGTACCCGCTGTTATTGGTCCCTGGAAGAGATAAAAAGTATTTAGCAGAGTAAGAAAACGCAAAGGCCTATATCAGCCTTTCCCAAAGTGGGCGATAACGCCCCCTTGTGGGCGCTGCAGGCCTAAAGGGGGGCGCTAAGAGACCCAGAAAAAAAATCAAATCTCCGCTAATATAGCTCACAATAATAAATTTAATTTGAAGTTATAGTGGTTTTTAAGTAGGTGAAAAAATGTGGACGCTAAAATATAATTTATTCTCAAAGTGGGCAGTAGACAAAATAAGTTTGGGAACCCCTGGCCTATATGTATTTATTAACCCGTATTTTGTTCACGTAACGTAAACTTACGAAGATAAATTAATTTGAAATGTCTCATGACGTTAAGCTGTCGTCGCTCCCACTCCTGAACTTTGAGTCGCTTTGTCTTAGTTTTTAAAATGACGCGTTTAATATTAATTTATTATAAATTTTAATTTACGAAATAAGTAAAGTATTTTTTTTCATACCCAGTCAACATCCCTATTGGACGACCTTTTCCTTTGCGCGGATCAATATAAATTTATTAAGTCATGCTTTTTCAATCCAAGAAGTGCCGTTGTAAAACAAAGATTTATATAAATAATTTAGTAAGAAAACTGCACAAGTCTAGGGAAAGAAAAGGCTCTTTAAACAAATAGACACAAGCTTACCATAAGTGGAGATATCAGCATACTGGCAACGAGGATGACTGTAGAGTTCTCTATCAGTCCAATGGCTGCGACGAAGGCTGCTACTAGCAGCATGAACAGCCAGTCGAAGGTGAGAGCTGCGTCGGCGCGCACGTCGTGTAATACCTGCGCTAGGTTGGTGCGCGCGCGCACTGATGATGAGAAACGAGACCATGCTGTTGGTGTATTTGAGGGTCTGAAATAAGGGTAAAGATTATTTACCTACAGGAAAAGTTTAGATAAATGAAATATTTAGAGATGACAAAGTTCTGTTCAGTTTCACTTTCTTCCCATGCTTAGTATATAGACATAATGAATACCTATAGTGTAGGTACTTAGACTTGACTTACAGTATTATGGATAGTTTTTTCCGTTCTTCATGTTTATAAACCTTCAAAGATACATTTAAATGTGTTTGTGACATGTATTTGTGTGTCACAATAATAGCAGGCATTTATCCTATTCAGCGCAATGTTTTTTCAATTTACGTAAACCATTAGGAGGCACCCATAAATAGTCTCGAGTTCTCGACAATTCAATCTAGATGACTTTTATCAGTCATCTTTAATTAAATCCATGGTATTATAATATTAGTAAGGAGTATTAATTTCAAGCTTAAAACGACTTACTCTTCGAGTCCTGTAGAACCATCTTCTGAAGCGGCAGGACTATTTCCATCGTTAGATTTGTAGTAGAGAGCACAAGGAAGCACACTCACTGAAGACTGGTGCCGGGATCCTATTCCGAAGGTCTTCAGTACTTGAAGCAGTTCCTCACTTAAATTTCCAGTCTCTAGAGAGAAAAGCACCTGGAAAATGTGTAGGCTGGTGAAATATTACCCCATCAGTAGAAATGTTGACTGTGTCTTTATTTCAAATAAGTTGGGTAGTTTCGTATTTCGTTGTTACTACAAACGGGCGGTCTACCTTACATAATAGACTTCTAACGTTGTCGACGTAACCCCCCAGTTTTAGCTGTGTTTGAAACGTGTCGGGCATAAACTACGCCATAATTAGGGTCTATCTTTTTGTTATAAATAATAGTGTTTTAGTTTCAACGGTTTTTCATTTTTGCAACATTTTTCATTTATGCTCCGCTCCTATTGGTCGTAGCGTGATGTTATATTATAGCCTATAGCCTTCCTCAATAAACGGACTATCCAATACAAAAAGAATTTTTCAACAAACAGACAAACGAACTCTTCAGCTTTATAATATCAGTATAGATAAACAGAAGGCCTAGCAGTTCAATGAAGGGATGTGGTGGCAGGTTCGAACCAATTACCAATGTGACATTTTCGAAGTTATATGAACTTTGTTAATTATTCTTTAAGTGATTTTCCATGCGACGTAGACGTTTGCAGACGTTTTGCGAAAATATCGATGGTTACGATATTATAACCCTAATATTACCCTGGTATTATTAGGTTTAGAGATAGTTTTAACAAAACGGTGCGCTCTGTTTGGACATAAATTTTAATATTTTACATACTAGATATGCGCACTCCATAGTTTACTTATATTTTCTCTAAGCATAAAACTAAATAGAAGTGACAGCGTCCTCTGTAACACTAATGAACGCATATCCGATTCCCATACTGGGGTAAACAAGTAAACATTTATCTAGTATCGAGCCACAGTAACGTTTATTTAGTCTAGTCAGTCTAGAATGCTAGATATTTGATATGAGGTCAAGGGAACTTCGAAGTTGGACGCTATTCATTTATAGAACGAATGCAAAAACGATCAATCTATGCCTTCAAACAGATAAGATCGCATTACCTTCCAAATTGTATGTTAACATTGTTCTATCATTTCTTTTCGTGAACAAAGGATTAATATTAAATACTTTGATCTCACTTCGATTTTTTCTTCTTCGATTTGATCTATCTTGCACTTTATGTCAAGGTACTTATGACGCAGAATGTGCAAACGTTCTAAATGACGATTATATCGATTCGATGTCTATAGAATGCAAACAACAATGGAAGTGCCAAGCTTGCCGTTGCAAAATGCCCAAGCGAGATAACTCAGATACGCCTATACAGCCTCGTGCGTCTACGCTGAAATTCCAGTCACCCTATGATGATAACAATATTACCGTGAGGAAAAGAAGATCGGACAATATAAATAACTCCACTAACTCGGAAGATAATAGTGTTTCAGGCGATACATATGTAGAAGATAATGAAAGAGACTTTCTACACAATACCTTAGCTGAAACAATGATAGAAAAATTAAACGAAATAATGATAAAACGCCTGAACGAAAATAATCAGCGAATATTAACAGAGATAAAGAATACTATCCATACAGAAATAAAAGAAGCTATAACACAACTAAGAGAAGATATGAAATGCAAAACTAACACTCTTTTCAAACAAAATGAACAAAGAATAGAACAAATAAAACAAATAAACTCGGAAATAGAAAGATTGACTACAGAGAATAAAAAACTACAAAAAGAAATACAAGAGCTAACTATAAAGACTCTACAGCCAAAAATACACTGTACAGAATCAAATGCCAAAAAGTTTGTACTTTACGGCATTTCGGAATATTATAAAGAGACCAAAAAAGATTTACATGACAGGATAATTCAAATATT
Organism: Diachrysia chrysitis; assembly: GCA_932294365.1. Taxonomy (NCBI): domain Eukaryota; kingdom Metazoa; phylum Arthropoda; class Insecta; order Lepidoptera; family Noctuidae; genus Diachrysia; species Diachrysia chrysitis. The sequence goes on from OW028653.1 coordinate 8,597,906, forward strand.
TCGAGAAACCATGAACACCGACCTTTTAGGATATGTAGAAAACTTTTACAGGATAGGAAAAAAATTGAATACAAACAGACCACTGGTCATTGAACTCTTAAGTAAAAGGATGACTAAATATATAATAAACAACAACGAATACCTACAAGAAACCGGACTATCTGTGTCAAAACTTTTAGATGAAAATGAGCGCAAAACCAGACAAACACTACGAGAGGAAATGATCAAAGCGAGAAAAAAAGGCTTACATGCGATTATTAGAAATAATGAATTGTACGTAGAAGGCAAAAAGGTTGATAAAAACCACGAAGAGCTAATAGAAAACAACAACGTCCCAGGAAGTAACACAGAGTTCCACAATACTGAGCAAGAAAATCAGACAATAAGACGAAGCAACAACCAACCGTTCGAAGTGGAAACAAGTGACAATAATAAAAACCGTTCCTTTCGGAAGTACTGACAAGCCATTTAACGTACTATTCCAAAATATGCAAAGCCTACACAACAAACTACATATCTTAGAAGCTTTTACTGTACAGAAACCTATATACAACGCTATTTGCATATCTGAATCCTGGCTAACGCCTGGAAAAATGGATACAGTACAAATCACTGGATACAATATTGCATCTTCGTATTCCAGAGTCAACCACACCGGCGGCGGAGTATGCATTCTACTACAAGAAAATATAGAGTACAACGATATTTTAGCAATTAGAGATATGTCTATTGAATATGTCATAGAAGCATGTGCATGTGAACTACCTAAAGAAAATATTCTGTTATTAACTATATATTGGAATAGAAGGGAGGAGGAATTATTTTTTAAACAACTTAAAACAATTTTAGATTATATAAATAAGAAATATTCAAAAACAAACGTCATTATAGGAGGTGACTTAAATGTAAATGTTTTAGATAATAACTCAAAAACCAATCAATTTTTAGATTTTATGTTAGAGTACAAGTATAAACAACATATAAATTCCCCTACGCGCATAACACCTACTACTTCTACGTGTTTGGATTTGCTATTCACAAACTTTAATGATTCCAAACTGTCTACAACGGTGGAGGAATTGGGGTTCTCTGACCATAGTGCGACAGTTATCCGCCTAGAACTTCCCCAGCCCTCCAAACATATTACCTGGTATACTAAAAAAAGATTATATAACCAAACAAATATGGAACTTTTTAAAACAAAGTTGAGCGCTCAAAACTGGGATAAAATTTTATCATCAAACAAAAATATGAACGAAAATTATAACGCGTTTCATGATACATTATTAAAAATTCTAAATGATTGTATACCGGTTCAAAAATTAAAACTAAAAACCCAATATAAAAGATATTGGCTAACGGTAGGAATTAAGCACTCTTGTAAACATAAAAGACTATTAAAAATACTTGCATTAAAAGCCAATAATCAAGTAATAACAAAATATTACAAATGTTATGAAAAAATTTTAAAAATTGCAGTCGTCACAGCTAAAAAATTACACTATAAAAATAAAATTTCTAAATCTAATAATAAAATAAAAACAATTTGGAGTGTTGTAAATGAACGAACGAATAAAAAAATAAAAAAAGATAAACAAAATATAAAACTACAAGTCGATAATGAACTTTTAACTAATCCAAAGCAAATTGCTAATTACCTTAATAACTTTTTTGCTTCTATTGGCGAAAATGTGTCGGGAATAAATGTCAGCAATTGTAATGCTTTGCCTTATTTGGAGAATACTATATTCCTTAACCCTGTTAGCCCTCAGGAAGTAAACCTTATAATAAAAAAATTAAAAAATAAAAAGAGTCATGGAATTGATGAGCTCCCGCCTACCTTATTTAAATTTTGTGCATATGAGCTCACAATACCATTTTATATACTAGTAAATCAATCATTTAATGAAGGTATTGTGCCAGACCTACTAAAACAAGCAGTGATAAAACCTATCCACAAGAAAAATCTAAAAACAGATCCGAACAATTATCGGCCTATTGCCCTTTTACCCACAGCCTCTAAAATCCTTGAAAAGGCAATGACCACCCGAATATATTCCTTTTGCGAAAAATACAAAATATTCGACGAACACCAAAATGGATTTCGCAAAAATAAATCAACAACATTGGCAGTATATAAATTTATTCAGGAAGCCCTAAACATAATTAACAACAAGCAGTATGCAATAGGCATACTGCTTGATATGACAAAAGCTTATGACAAAGTGCAATTCCAGATACTTTTAGATAAACTTTACAAAATAGGTATACGTGGATTAGCTCATAAATGGTTGACATCGTATCTCACAAATAGACAGCAGTTTGTAGAAATAGAATTTTTTAACCAAAATAACAATGAAATAGAAAACGTCCGCTCTAACAAAAAACACATAATAGCTTCAATACCCCAAGGTAGCGTGATAGGCTGCCTATTATTCTTAATCTATATAAATGATTTGCCTAAAATCATCGCGGGACCTAGTGTGCTCTTTGCGGATGACATATCCTTGTTAATATCATGTCAAACAAACGTAAATTTAAATGAAAAACTAAATTCTACTATCACTGCAACAGTTGACTGGATGAAAGAACACAACTTAGAAGTAAATTTTTCAAAAACAAAATTAATATCTTTTTTTCCGTACCAAAAATCCCCTATAAATATAAATTTCACTTTTAAAGAACACACGTTAGAAGTTGTAAAAGAATTCACCCTATTGGGAATAACAATAGACACCCATATAAATTGGAAACCGCATGTGAAGAAAGTGCGAGCAAAAATAGCAAAATTCTCTTATGCCCTACGCGAGGTCAAAAAGACCACAGATCTCTCAACGGCGCTCATGAGTTACTACGCCTACGCTTATTCTTGGTTCACTTATGGAATAATTCTATGGGGAAATAGTACCGACGCACCAACCGTCTTCACCTTACAAAAAAAACTTATAAGAATTCTAGTTAATATAAAAGAAACAGACTCTTGCAGGCCGCACTTCCAAAGTCTAAAAATACTTACCCTTCCCTGCATATACATTCTGGAGATTTGTAAATTTGTGCGTAAATACCCGGAATATTACAACACTAGGGAAACTATTCAGAATAAATATACACTGAGGCATAAAAATAGACTGAACTTACCTACATCCCGGATAAAAATGCATTCTTCTAGTCCCCTTGTCATGTCCGTAAAAATATACAATAAGCTACCAGAACAAATTAAAAATGAATCTAAATTCGATATTTTTGTTAAAAAATTAAAGATCTTCCTAATAGACAAATGTTTCTACAGTATTAATGAATATTTAATGAATAGCCTTAAAAATACATAATAGACATACATTATATATATACTTACATAAAATAAAAATACAAAAATATATATTGAAATTATTACTATATACATGTATAAAATATTTAATAATATAATTTAATAAGCGCAATTTAGTTAATAGTTTATAATATAGCATGTTGATATTTAATAGTTAATTTATAATAAAATAAAATAGATGTATTGGTACATAAATAAGCTGAAATTATAGGCATATAGTATATAAGTAAACAAAGAAATATAATAATTAACAGTAAATTAAGTAAAAGTAGTAAAAGAAAGCATTCTTCCTCTCCTCTACAAATATGCTGTGCCCAGCAGGGTCCATAATTGTTTCTATAATTATTTTAACATACCAACTGTTACAATGTACATTATGGAAAAGCAATAAAATTTGAGTATTGAGTATTGAGTACACTTTGGATTTCAATGGACGTATTAAATAGATTTTGGTCTTAGTTTCTATTGTGCGCGTCTTTGGGTACGAACTGTGTTGTACTAAGATGGTTGCCGCGTCGCTTAATGTGCAGTTATGACTGACGGAGATCCATATCTGTCTAATAGGTCTTGGAAGTCGTGAGGAAGTTTATTAATGTTTGCTATGTGGCTATAACGAACGTATTTTTGGTTAAATTGGAAGATTCAGTGTTTGATAACAACATCATATATTTAAATCATTTTGTAAAAATTATTTCATAAAAATAGAAGGTACTGGGTATGAAATATAAATATGTCAATTATTTAGTTTTTTTATAGTATCTAGATTTAATGTAATTAAGGTGACTTCTTGTTAGTCACACCAGGTAGACACACCAGAAATTAATTTTCAGCGGAGTCAATATAATATACTTATAATGCCCCTCTCCGAAAATGGTAATATTGTGAAATTATAAATTGTTCACCGTCATAATTCGTATGAATTATTCTGTCAACAGTCATTTATTTACTGCACTCATTTTCAACCATCATTGATTTCACCCCTTAAGTTAAAAGTATTAAGTTCGTAAAAATATTGGCTTTAGATGATCAAACCACCTCTAAATAAACAGTCATATTCACTACGATTAGCAAATGAATTCATGAGTAAAATATGTTTATAAAAATTTTCCTCCTTGATTTAGTACCTCATTGTGTAATCAAAGTGTTATCTTTTGGAGAAAAAGGGATCTTGATTTCATTAAGCATTATCATTTATTTTTCCTTTACGTAACCGTTAATTTTAAACAAGTTTAATTTCATTTTTCTAACTAGTTTTATTTCATGGGGGTTTTTGCTCGTTCCTTAGGATTAAATTAAGTGAAAGATGATATTAATTTCTATACATTCGGACTTGCACCGTCTAAAAACATCCCGGTCCCGTCCTTGCCTTTGCCGGAGTACCGGGTTCACAAAAAGGTTACCTGCCAAAATTTGTCATCCTTTGTTGAATTCCATGCTGCATTTTTGATGTCTAGCCGCTCAACCACTTCTGACAGAATCTGAAAGCGAAGCATAAATTAGTTTTAATGCGAACGGTCAAAATATGGGCTCGTCCTTACCAACTTAATGGGAAGCACCAGGAGACAATAAATTTCAAGGGTACTGTGAAGGAAATGTGTATTTTACACAGACCACAACGACAACGTAAATAACTTATACTTTGTTTATTTTGCTATACCATTTTCAACCTTGGGTCTTTGCGATAGGGCTGAGAAAGGCTAACTAGATGTTTAGAAAATTATGTTTACATAAAACAGTCCCAGGGATTAGCATCTGCTAATCCCATACATACACCATACACATCTGTGTAGGAGACATAGCTGCGTAATTACATCCAGGATTTTATCTTTCTATAAGTATTTGACCCAGGTCTACTTTACTAATACTTAGTCAGCAGCATAGTATGTCAATACGAGTTACTAATAAATTAATAGCACTATTGTTTTTTAAACAGTAACCATTTAATACAAAGATGTTATTGCACTACAGTGTACATTATGACGTAATGTTTTAATTCAACTCCACACTACTACTGAGATGCTGACCATTTCTTATTTATCAATTAATGGGTCGTGTGTGAAAACTGTGACGTCATTTTCTAAGTGTTTGGAGAGCGCTAAGCCGAGATAAGTAAACTTTACATAATACGCACAGATGCACAACGTTTACGACCTAATGCATTTATGTTTCTGCTGCTAAAGATAGGAAGGTTATTAGTATGGCGTATTTTTGTATAATAACTTTCGTGAAGAGAATTCATAATTATTTAAAAGAAAACGGTTTACTCACGCATTTTCTCGGGATCACCCGAATAGTTTCAGACTCAATAGGAATCCCGCCGGGCGATCCCGAGAATATGCGTGAGTAAACCGTTTTGTTTTAAATAAGTATGGCGTTTTTGTCCAGATTCTATTTGAATCAGAAAAAACCTATTATAAACTTAAGTCCGTATCGATTATATTATTTATTTAAACTAGCCTGCTTCTTGGCCTTCAACTTGATTTAGTTTATACTCGTCAAGTAATCACCCAAGTAGGTAAATTCACGGAAAAGTATACTTTATACAGTCATTATAAATTGAATAGAAGACGAGACCCTACCTGGCCCGTTTTAAACTCAATTTATAATTTACATCTATTCATGAACATTAATTACGACTCTAAATCTAGGCGAAGCTGACAGCTTTGACATTAATGACCCCTGAGGGTTAGTTTAAAACCTTTCTCTTAATACTTTCTATTCATACGTAGGTACATGACCAGTCTGTAACTACCTTAGGCACCTACAGAGAAAGATTGAGAAGAGATAAAAAGATTTATTAAACAAAAAAGTTTTATTGCAGAAACATGACCAACTTTTACAATAAATCTTACACAGGGACCTCCTTTTAAGTATAAGCAATATCTGTGCTAGGATGATGAACCCTTTGTTTTGCGCAAAGAACAATCAGACTTGGACCAAGCATTTGTGGATCACAGAAATGTTTGTCCCATGCGGGTATCGAACCCGATATACGTCGCACACAGTGGTAATTGGCGTGGCGAGCTATACCCATCGGCTATCCGTGCAATCGAATTCATTTTTTCTCAATTCAACAACGCAATTTTTTTTATCCTTAGTCAGTCGTGAAACAACTAACTAAAAAATACACGTAACTGTATGTACGTGTTATTTTATAAAAGGTTTAGTGGAGATTCCACTGCGCCTATATCTACTTTTATAAAATTATTTTAGTGCATTAAAAACTTCATTATGACATACATGTTTGAAAATTGTATACAGTATTTAAAGCTGGTTCCACCTGGCATCCTGGATAGCAATCTGGTTCCCATTAGCAAAAGCTACTTTCGACAAACTAAGAGAAACTACGATTTTATTCGCAAACGAATTGTTTTCCTTCTGTGGCTGTCGCAATGGGTAATAAAATTAGCAATGTATTCAGTAATATGATAAAAACATGCCCCGTATGATAAACAAAGACTGATTACTTAGAGTAGAGAGATATTTTTATATTTATCTAATGTAAACAAGGAAATAAAAAATTGTGACACGTGTTTAACGTGTAGACTTTACTAGTAGAAAGATATTTTTGGATTTTAATAAATTTAATAAAATAAAAATTTCTTAAAAAAAAATTACGTAAGTTGCAAGAATGTATCGTTAGTGGTTAATGTTACTATGTATCTATCCAGCTGCCTATATCCAAATCATAACATATAATCAAACCATGATTATCTGGTCCACAGAGTTTCATGAAAATGGTTGTCAGGGTTATGAAGATGGACTAAGCGTATCTATCAAAAATGGAATCAGGATTTAAGTGGGTGGAATATTGTCCCTGATTCTGTTAAACCCACACTAAATTTATTTAAGGCCATCGGTATCTTTTTCACTTGTATTAGAAAAGGACAGATGAAAATTAGAGCTGTCAAATTTAGTTTTGACTAAAATTATCATTCAAATCTACCGCCGCGCAGTATCGTGTGCACTAAAACACAGTGATGTTCAAGGCGAAGACTGGTTTGATATTTCTAAGTTAGTTGGTATCTGTTGCCGTACTTTTCTCACGCCGTTAGTTATGTTAGTAAAATATAGTAATGGTTTAATTTTGATAAAGAGTTAGCGTAAAAGGGGAATTAGCGCCATTGTTCAACATTGTCGTGCTCTTATATAAGGAAGTAAAAAATAAATACTTTATCGAACCAACAAGAATGTTAGGTAACTCGTAGTTAATTGCGAATAGCAATTTGTCCGCGTGTTAAAGTAATTTTCTGATTGTTACAAATTGGACTTCTATTATCAGAATGCTTAGTAAAGGATAATTGTTAGCTACTTTATATCTGACACCTAAAGTAAAAAATCTGTATGGTATAATATATTATAATACCAGCCTATAAATGTCACACTGTTGGGCACATGTCTCTTCTTATGTAGAGAAGGAGCGAGCATTGATAACCACACTTGCTCATTGCGGGTGGGCGATTTCAGATTTAAATTTATGGAATCCAGGTTTTGCAAACTTTAAGCCATACCCCCAAATATTAAAACGCACATCTCACTACTTTACACCTTAACCGCTTAACGTGACAGAGCCAGCACGAGACGTAACGGCGGTATTTGGCCACTAGTCCTATAATCCTATACTTAAAATTTATTGCATGCAAAATTGTTGGTGAACCTTTTTAATATGGATTGTATGTAGTTTACTATACTGTATAATATTTATATCTATACTAATATTATAAAGCTGAAGAGTTTGTTTGTTTGTTTGTTTGAACGCGCTAATCTCAGGAACTACTGGTTCGAATTGAAAAATTCTTTTTGTATTGGATAGTCCGTTTATTGAAGAAGGCTATAGGCTATATAACATCACGCTACGACCAATAGGAGCGGAGCATAAATGAAAAATGTTGCAAAAATTAAAAACCGTTGAAACTAAAACACGCGAACAAAGTTGCGGGGGACAGCTAGTTTATTATATAGGACGGACAAAAATAAAACTAGCACGAAATAGATTCCCACATTGCTATACGCTACAATAATTGTACATATTGCTATATAGTCGCCGTTGTAGTATATAATATAGTATTCGACACAACAAAAGATGTCACTGCAAATGAAATTTCAAAACATTATGATAATGAATCAGTATTGTTGATACGTTCTATTGTCAGTCTATTAAGAACAATAGTAATGACTGAAATGCTCGGAAATGCGATCAATGTTCAATAATTATTACCAAGCGAGCATTTTAAAGGTCCGTGATGTAACAACGGGGTTTCAACTGTTTCCTGATAGAAAATCAATTGTTTTACATTATATCTTTTGTTTTGATTGTGTTGTTACCATGACGGACTTTCCTGTTAGTGTTTTATTAGGCAATTTGACGGCCTTAGGTAGGCTAGGCAATTAGGTATGCTGAATATACAAGGCTAATTTGAAGTGATTACATGGAATTGCTTACTTATCGATGAAAATCTTACTTTAATTGGACATTAAAACATCTGTCCACCGTAGTGTAGTATTATAAATAACAAGAAAAATGTTAATTATTTAGTACCTACTATTCAGAACTAAGTTACTAAGACGCGGTATTACAAAAATATTTGCTCAGGCTTTGAGTCTTAGTGTTGAATGTCCTAATATCTTTATCTTTATCATCATCTTTATCCTACCTAATTGGACTATGAAATCCAAAGAACTAAAAAACTCATATCAGATTGGCAGATCCAGACACTGTCTCTCAAAATTGTATGTTAAGACGTTTTCAGTTAAATTTACAGACCTTTGAGACGTATAATGTGCCTCTTAATCTGCTTCAATTTAATACTCTAAATCCAATTAAGAACTTACTAATCGTACACAAGCCTACAACCTACAATCTACATAGATAGATACACTTCGTACGGGATCGTCTCGACATTAATCCCCTATGGGACAATTCATCAATCATTCTATTCAAAGGCAGAGGTTTACTGTCATCTTCTGCAACACGGTATGCTCGTCACGATGGGATTGTGATGTATGAGATATAAAAAGCTTTTAAGTTCGTAAACAATTTTCGAGAAAATTGAAATATTCGCACCCTTTTCAGATGCTTACTGCTGTAGGCACGTTACGTTTTTATCTTTATCATCTATATATATAAAATGCTTTGTCCTGAATGACTGACGGATCAACGCACAGTCTTAACCGCAGATCGTAGAAACCTAAAACTTGGAGGGTATGTTCTTTGTATGACGAAAGATTTTTCGAAATTCTGCTCCTAAGGTGGTGAAAAACGGGGGCAAAGTTTGTATGGGACAACGTGATTCCTTCTTTCAATCTACTTCAAATTTTGCATAAACATTCTTTACAAAAATTAATGAGAGATGTGTTTCGTATTTTATTGAAACTCATCGCCTAACGGTGTTAAAAAGGGGTAGAAAGTTATTTTGGGCGGTGATTTTCAAAGTTGATATCAATACTCCTTATGTATTGCTTTTGATTTAAATTACATTTTATTTTGACACATGTTTGAAAAATCAATTCGATTTTATTCAAAAAACGGTGAACTCACAAAACCTTGGTGCAATGCAATACTCTTTAAAATTGGAATGTCTAAAACTATTTTCGACTTCTAAGCGGACGAAGTCGCGGGCAAAACCTAGTACCTAGTACAATATAAGTTCCTGATAACGCAAATGTAATTTTATTTAGGTTTTATTTTCTACAGACGGGTTTTAAACACGATTTAACTGTGAAGGTTCTGAAGAAATTAAATTATAAGGGTGAACTACTTTAGTCGAGCCGAAAACTGTTTAGTCTGATAATAGGTACCTATTTTATTAAACTATCTGTCATTGACATGGGTTTTACTAGACCAAACTGTTTTATATAAACGTATGAGATGAAGAGCGACTTTTACTTTTTTTTTTTGATAAAAAACAAATGACAAATAGTATACCTACTTCTATTTGTCATTTGTTTTTTATCAACACAGTGTATTGTAATTACTAACTACAATTTACGCCTTTTATTTCAGCGCACAATTTTCTTAGATCAACTATCTTACATCCGATAATCTTACTGCTGGCGAAGATGTTGATTATCGCGGCCAAGAGTAGCCCATGTTCTTTCTTGGTTTTGAAGCTAACGACGTACCAAATTTTTTCAATATAGGTTAGTATAGTCTTGAACGCGTAACAGATGTACAAAAAGACATACAGAGTTACTTTCGCATTTATAATATTAGTAGGGTTTCAGGCTTATAATATACCTGTAAAATTGTTGGAAAATAGCATAATTGACATGCGAAAATTGTTTAGACAAATTAAATTAATTCCTACGATACACGCTTCAAAAAGTTTTAACGCCACAATATTTAACTCCCCTTTGACCTTACAGGGTGTTGTGTTTGTGGCGTCTCCATTAGAAATTTAATACGGTGCCATAACAAAGTTAAACCGAGCTTTAGGTTTCCATGCCGAGTTAAGGGTTATATACTGTCGTTAACCCGATTGAAAATTACATCGTATCCAGATACTGAGAATATGGACAAATACTAGTGCCTTTAGCATTAATTACTAGTTAAATAATACCTACGTAAACCGACATCAATGGTGAGAAAAAGTCGAAAATGAAATTTAATTTTTCCCTATTTTTTTTAACCTTTTTCTGTAGGTTTATGGAACACAGGATCAAAATACAGTACGTACAAGTACAATGTAATAACAAGATTCATGGTAAAACAAACGACTAAAATATTGGTCGTATTAAAAAACTTTTATATTACTTAGTCGGTATTATTCCTATCTATTAGTCGGTGGGAAATCAAAATATATATCTCTATATGTAGCGTGGATTTTAAAATTCCCGATTTTTTTTTCTTAAACAGAACTCATTGAATAAATTATCAATAGGTGCCTAACTACCTAAATATTGATAGGTCACTCTTACTTAAATCGGTACCTAAGGATTACATTTGGTCTGAAAATTCTAATCGTACCTACGACTGGAAGCGTGAGAGTTAATGTTAACTTAAAAATAGTCATCGATATCTATTGTACTTTGTGAAAATCGATAACAGAATTATCTGATATGATTGAAACATATTACAGCTTAGATACCTCTCTTCTAAAGTATCATTGAATGAGGTAGAATCTGGATAAACTCGTTAAATTTACGTTCGTCTAAAAATATTAACCCTTTTTAATTACGTGTAGGGTACAAAAATCAAATTTTCATTTTAAATATCCATTGCTGAGCTATCGTTGGTTGCAACTGTCTTTTAAATTAAAAAAACAGCAATATCTAATATATAAAATTCTCGTGTCACGGTGTTCGAACTTGAACTCCTCCGAAACGGCTTGACCGATTTTGATGAAATTTTTTGTGCTTATCCGGTATCTATGAGAATCGGCCAACATCTATTTTTCATCCCCCTAAATGGTAAGGGTAGTCCACCCCTAAATTTTTTATTTTATTTTTTAGGCAAAATTTTTTGTTTTTATTTTTTTATGACACAGCATACAAAAATACATACAACCCTAAATTTTCATCCCTCTACGATCAACCCTTATATTTTATTTGTTAATTAAAAACTTTAATTTTTTTTGGTAATTTTTTTTTTATTTTTTGATGACTTACAATAGAAAATAGGGTAGGGTAGGTAGGGTAGGGTAGGTAGGGTAGGATAGGTAGGGTAGGGTAGGTAGGGTAGGGTAGGTAGGGTAGGGTAGGTAGGGTAGGGTAGGGTAGGTAGGGTAGGGTAGGGTAGGTAGGGTAGGGTAGGGTAGGTAGGTAGGGTAGGGTAGGTAGGGTAGGGTAGGTAGGGTAGGGTAGGTAGGGTAGGGTAGGTAGGGTAGGGTAGGTAGGGTAGGGTAGGTAGGGTAGGGTAGGTAGGGTAGGGTAGGTAGGGTAGGGTAGGTAGGGTAGGGTAGGTAGGGTAGGGTAGGTAGGGTAGGGTAGGTAGGGTAGGGTAGGTAGGGTAGGGTAGGTAGGGTAGGGTAGGTAGGGTAGGGTAGGTATTTTTAATTTATAGGGCAAAACAACGTTTGCCGGGACAGCTAGTTTTCTTATAAAAAAACAATTGAATTACAGAAAACTGGCCAAAATCCTACCTATACACTTCAATCGAAATGTTAAAAGATACATTGGTCGCTCAATAAAGCGATTACCAAACTCAATAAGTATTACACTAACTGTTTAATACACGGAATCATTATATAGCTGTATAAGATATAGATGTATGCCTAAAAATTACACGAGGGTTTAAAATACTTTAACTTTTGAGTTGATCATTAAGCTGATGGGCGATTGAAATACGGTCGAAAACTAGGTGAATTATTACAGTTACAACTCACAGTTTCAAGTGGTGTGTCCCAGTGAAACGCTCCGAGTATGTCGTCTCCCCGCACGGGCCTGGTTATTTTAAGTTTGTTCTTCTTCAGCTTTATAACTTGCTTTATCTCTTCCCAAGACGCTTTCACGTAACTTTTCCGCTCGTCTGCCTGTCCATCTGCCAGACAACTCTCACTTTTGCACTTAAACTCGGTTTCCTTATCCTGATGTAAACAATCACTTGATCGACACTTTGATATCACCACAGTATCATCGTCTTGCACGTAAGACTCTATACAACTAGGCTTAACTAAATGTTTTTCTTTTAATTCATGAATTACTTTTGAAACTCTATCGTACTTTTCTTTTTCGAACACCAAATTTGGAATAACATTCTTTTTTAAATCCACCTCGTAATCTTTCTTTGGTACGTTAACAATGAAAAGTACGCCGGCCATGATTGAAACAATATGAATGTTAGTTAGCGATAGTGGTGCAGTGTGGTGCGCCCGCGCACGCACGTAGATGTGATCTAAGCTAACGTTGTCACGGCACAAACTAATTTAGCCCTTGTGGCCATTGTTTTATTTGCTGTCGAAATGTCGCCTTTATGTGCGGAAAATTACAAAACTATCGGCTTCCGTTCTTACCGCAACTGCTTCAGAATTAAAGTTGTTTGTTACTTTGTAAACTATTTTGTTTTCATGATTCTGTTTAGATAAGGAACACATTATTGTGTCCTGTAATTTAGCTTGCGTAATATTTAAAAGTGCGATAATGTGTATTACACATGTATAAGGATACTTACATATAAGTTTAATTATAATAGCTTATGAGTAAAATGTGTAGTTTAATGTACTATAAAAGTAGTTTCATAACGTTGTGAATTATGTTGTAGATAACTGGAACTAATAGACAAAATACGTACATTAGAACATAAACGTGTTCCTATTAATAAACAATGTAGAGCGTTAGCGTTTATTGACAATGTTCACGTGGCTTCATCTTATCATGAGCATCCCCTCGGCAACGGTTGCGGGTCAAAATAAAAGCTAGCCGCGCAGCTGAGGCGAGGGCGCGCAGGGTGAGGGCTGCGAGAGCCGGCGCCCGCCCAGTCGCGGCACAGCCTGCCGACCGCGCGCACCCCGCGCCCCGCCGCGCTCGACGATCAATAACCGTGAAAACCTACACTAAAACTCCTCAAAAACCTTCTACACAGGAACGAAAGTGTAAGCTATACATAATCCATAGTCGCAGTATGCACGTGGGTACCGCAGTTCGCAACGCCGACAGCTTTGTCAACACCATAAAACATGGCCACCTTCGAAAACACATGATCGCCAACCCGTTTACTAAAACGTGAGCTATTCTCGTTCGGCTCGCAGTACTTGCGACAGTTCGTATGTAGCTCCTGTAACCTGTACCCGTGTTTTAGTGTTACGTAAATAGTACGCGACTGCCGTTTCAAGATCGATAAGTTATTAAATCTTTTATGAAACGATCTGATTGCCGCCTCCGATTGTAGCGTTCCTTTCCTGACTACGAAAACGTTTTATTGACATTTCCATATCAATGTCTTATTGTATTCTTTGTCCTATAAATTGGTAGCGACTAATTGGCTTTCACGTGTTCTTTCGTTGTGTCAGTCAGATGGGTTTCTACCGTCTGTTGTATAATTGCCGAAAACGCGAAGCTGCCAGGATATAGCTCTCATTATATAACGCTATCCTTGTTGTGACGTAAGTTTTGTGGACAGGTGAGCTCCAAATCTTATAAATTCATTTACTGTAGTAGATCTTAAAGTATTTAAGGACACGCGATTTAAACCCCTACTAATTTTGTAACGGATGTTTGTCATAGTCCCTCTTTTCAAATATAAAATGTCAAATAATCTATACGTTTTGTTTAGGAGATATATAAGAATCATATAATCAAGTGAGTTATATAAGGACGATATATTTATTTGTTTTTAAGCTAGATACACACGCGCGCGTCTTTAGACGGACGCCTTAGGCTACTCGTAACAGGGGTTGCGGGTTTAGTCAATGTCAATACGCTACAAGCCGGCTGCCACGCACACAATTTAAAATTTTGGACGATATATTAATGTTACTGCGGTTATTCGCTCGTGTAGACTGCCTTTTAAAGCCATGTATAATCTCGCCAAGAATCAGAATATTAACATTGTTTAGAGATAATATTTATCTTACTCGAGCTCTAGAAAGCCTTATTAAGTAAGCAGATATTTAGCAGATATTAAGTACCTATTATATTTATTTCTAAGAAAAAACTAATAATGATATAGTGTTGGCATTTAATTTATTTAGATTAAAATTTACTTCGCGATTCATTAGTGGACACTAGACTGCGAAAGGTCGAATTGAGAGTTGAATTCATATTCCGTTTATCCGCTATCCACATATGGTCTTACGTAACAAGATACACTTCAACTCAAACAGTTTTGAACACAATATTGTATCGATTTATTTTCTTTTGATAAGATTTTCTTATTCCATATACCAATTTTTTATATCAACACCCTTTGTCAAGGTCATAATCTTAGAAAAGCTTAACTTTAAGTGTTTTTGTTTCAAATTAACATAACAAAGACTAAGGCTTAAATGTAGGTCATGGGCTGAAAGTTAGCTAAATGAGATCATCGATTTTAGGCATACTTAGGCAAAGCTTTAATATAACTTTTTACGGAGTCGGGTAATCATTCATAAAAACCAAGCGATATTTTTTGCCAAGGCATACAAAGCTTTATCATTAAATAAATGTCTTTTAGAGATCGAATTCGTGACCTTTATCTTACGACAAAACGAACATCAGTGATACATAAAAATTACGAAAATCGACCTTACTGCTTCGACTTAAACACGTTATTAAGGTCGAAATGTACCGAACATGTGTGGTGTACTGTATTTACCCTCTACGTGGAACAGATATTAAAAAGAATGGTCTTTAGAGTCAGGATAATGGTAGGGTCAGTTGGTACCTTCCATAATATCTTGCGAACGCAGGATCCGTGTATAACATCGTTATTTTTAGTGTTTATGTCTTTTATCTATATAAAGGTTTGTTTGTGATTTAAAGTAGATAGACTTGTAGGCTTCTTTAATTTACTATCGGGTATTATTTCCAAAGATTATAACTACCTATTTACAGAAATTATACAAATTTATTTCAGAAAATTAATTTATGGGTGAACGAACGGACAAAACACTTTTGTTATTCTGCGAGAGAAAACAATTAAATTGAAATGTAATACCTATATTTTGGCCGATCGTTTTGTGTTCAAAGGTTAGCTAATCTTAACTTTTGGAAACTAACACCAACAGGGTTGTTTTTGATTATATATAAATGTAAACTCCAAGAAATCAATTTCATTTGTATGTTATAAAGTAAATAGCTGTCCCCCGCGACTTTGTGCGCGTGTTTTAGTTTTAACAATTTTTCATTATTGCAACATTTTCCATGTATACTCCGCTCCTATTGGTCGTAGCGTGATGTTATATAGCCTATAGCCTTCCTCAATAAACGGAATATCCAATATAAAAAGAATTTTTCAATTTGAACCAGTAGTTCCTGAGATTAGCGCGTTCAAACAAACAAACAAACTCTTCAGCTTTATAATATTAAGTATAGATTAAAAAAAAACTTAATTTCGTTACTAGTGTAAAATTAGAAACAATAGATTTAGTCAATAATTTTGTAAAACTCTGTAATGTAATGAACTAAATTAAATTATGCAAAACATGTCGAACAAGATTCGTAGAGCTTGCGTGTTGTCGTTTACCATTCTCGTTATAGGATTTTATAATCAAATAGTACCGTAATACTCCTATTTTACGCATACCTACAGTGTATCTGCAAAATGGCTCCTCTAGTTACAAAACTCTATTGGATCCCTTATGCATCCCTAGCGGAAATCAATCAAATCGATGGATCAGACGAAACAGAACGATAGTTGCGATTATTTGCAGTAAAAATTATCTGTCTGGCAGAGCCCTAACTGATCTCCTTAAAAGTTATGACTATTTAAAATAATTTTTCGTTAAACTTAAAAAGATATTGAAACAAATGCCAACACTCATAAATCATGGTACGCACTGTTATAAAAGCACTTTTGTAGTGATGATACATTTAGTAGAAGCAATTAAACACCTTTTAAAATAGCTAACTTTGAGAGTGATCAAGTTAGGACTTAGTAACACAGATAATTTTTACTGTAAATAAACTTAAATTATCGCCTCGTTTCGTTTGATTCACGTTTTTTTACCTACCCTGTATAAGTATTATGATAAAGTCGTTTATTCCCGCGACTTCCTGGGATTAGTAATCGGGATTTCCATGGAAACGTTTCCTACTTTACAAAGCCGTTTAAGTATCTACAAAATCCTGAGTCCAATTAACCTCTGTCGATAAAAATTGACACCACCGCCGCCCGCCGCGTCAGCTCATGATTAGGGACTCCTATTGAGTCTGAAACTAGTCGGGCGATCCCGAGAATATACGTGAGTCAACCGTTTTGTTTTAAATAAATATGAATACTCCTCACGAAAGTTATTATATATTAGTAAAGCAGATTAAATAAAAACTTTTTTTCATAAACTTTGGCAATACACTATGACTATATTGCTTCTATCTATGCTCGACAAAGAGACCACTGCAAACTGTCTATGTCAAATGAAAATCATTAGAACAGTGAAGCACTCTGCTAAATTACGAGTATTTCGAATTCTGACCTAATGTTAGAACAATGTTTGAATGTTAAGTAAACATTACAGTGCTCTACTAAAGGAGGTACTAATGTTTATTTAACCCCTAGCTATATCAGTTAAACAATCCAGTTCATTGCTAACGAAATACAAGTAGAACATATGATATCCTTTTATATGTGTTGGTACTGAAATTTGAATGAGTCGAAGGAAAATCTTGTCGTAGAACGATTTGTCGAAATTAAGTTTTTAAGTTGCCACAAAGTATCCTATACGAAGTAGGTACCTTGTATTTATGTCCTATACTAGCTGTCCCCCGCGACATTGTCCGCTCATTAGTTTCAACGGTTTTTCATTTTTGCAACATTTTTCATATGCTATGCTCCACTCCATTTGGTCGCAGCGTAATGTTATATAGCTTATAGCCTTCCTCAATAAATGGGCTACCCAACACTAAGAGAATTTTTCAAATCGGACCAGTAGCTCCTGAGATTAGCGCGTTCAAACAAACAAACGAATAAACAAACCAACAAACTCTTCAGCTTTATATATTAGCAATATAGATTCCTATTCCCAAGCTACGCTAGAGTCGGCTCCCAGTCTCACCAGCTTCAACTGAATACCGTGAGCTGGGTAATACAGTAGCCCGTGTACTTAATATCTCGCCTAAGAGTTTTTTTTTAAATCCCGTTTCAATTCGGAAGATTGACATTACATATCTAGTTGTGAGATTGTGCCAAAGCTTACTCTTGTGCTGTATTCCGACAAGCAACGTCTAATGAAGCAGATTTCTCAGTTCCTACATTGCAAGAGACAGTAAACTCGAGATAGTTAGTTATTTAGAGCTTTATTACACATCCTCGCGCCAAGTAAAGTCTATACTATACGTCTGCTATTAAACTAGTATATCGTAAAGGCGCTACCAGAGTTTTACTAAAGCGGAGTTAGACATTTTATTAGATACCTAACTAGCACCCCTGCTTCGCATGGGTAGACAAAACATTCATGAATTGGTCAATAAAAAAAAATCAGTCACAAATCTTCCTCTTGAATTACTCTATCCATTGATGAAAACCATACGGAAATCTGCTGGGTAGTTTTTTTTTTAATTTATCAGGCACACATACAGCGATTCGGACTTTGTTTTATAATATGTATAGATATAGTTAGATAGATGTAGAAAAAATACTAAATGCAATTCTATTTGCATATCTATATCCTATACACAATTCACAATTCAATTTTATATATAACTAGCTGTGCCCGCGACTTTGTCCGCGTTAACTTTAAATCTATTTTCGCATTAAAAGGTAGCCTATGTCCTTTTTCAGCTCTAGACTATCTGTGTACCAAATATCATTTAAATAGGTTCAGTAGTTTTGGCGTGAAAGCGCGACAGACAGACAGATAAAATTACTTTCGCATTTATAATATTAGTAACGATTTCCTTCAGCTGGATATATACCTTCTCATTTTTTGCCATTTATGACACCAAAGTACCTACCTTTGCAAAACAATTTCAACATATAGAGCATCAAACTCCTCCAACAACAATACCTATTTTCCCTATTTGTGAATACGACGCCAATAAAACTCTTTTCTGCCTAGTCCTCACATAAATTCGGATACACCTATCCTTACAGTTCTCATAAGACTATGTCGTAAAAATATTTATATAATAGATATTTTATTATGTACTAGAGACATTGTTTTAGCTTTATTTCGTTTAGGAACTGACAGAAGTTTAAAATTTAATCGTACGTATACGAATTCTACGATTTTATTTTTACTTATTAGTTTCGTGGTTCGTTATTCTATCTAGTGTTATCGAACTTACAAAAAGTTAGACTTACATAAAGATAACTGCAACGATAAAGTTGATCGTGTGATGCGAATGGTCTGTAGCCAGTGCAGCAGACTGCAGTATCAGACGTCTGGCCAAGGGCAATGCTCTGTCATATTTTATACCACACCGAGCTCAGAATATAAAATGCTGAAACAAGTCTTGCATTTTAATTTTCTGAAAGTTGGTATATTTTTATAGATTTGATTTTCATTTCTTTTTATAGTTTAATGAATACAAAATATACTACGGTTTATTGAACGTAACTAATGTTTTCTACATTTAAGAATCGAATGCGATTTTCAATATTTAATGGAGAATTTAAAGAGGATATAGGTAGCTTATGTTTCTAACAATTTATTTATTTAATATTCACAAAATTATTATTAACTTCATCATTTGCGAAAATTTTGCATGATTTAAATAATAAAAATCTTTAGTGACCGAGGTTTTGCGTGACCCCGAGAACATTATAATTAATGACATCACAAATTTAATTCCTTTTAGCACTGAAGTATTTATAAATAACTTGACCGCATAGTATATGTAACAGTGACATTGATTTACCTTTGTTTCGAAATTGATATTCAATTTCTGTTTTCTTCTTCGTTTCGAGAAATGAACTTATCATGAACTTATCATCATGCCATAGTGTAGAGATTAGCCAGTCACCAAGGATAATAGCAGAGTGTGCTACCAGTAAAATGGGTTGGGATGGTATAGGCAGTCGCTATCATATTGAATCCGGTGAGACTGGAAGCCGAGGTGAACATAAATATACTTGTAAGTAGCTAATTAAATACAACTAGTATAAAAGAAAAATGTAAGACCTCGGGCGGGAGTCGAACCTGCGACCACTGGCCCAACACACCAACAAAGCTCGTTTTACCAACTAAGCTTAAAATAAATATATAAGTTTATTGATAAAAAAAAGACTGACAGCTAAGAATGCGCTAGACATGCCTGGATACCTCCATATCTTTGGACACTCAAGGAGGCCCTTTACTTGAACCCTTTTAGGTCTATTATTATAACCGGGTTATAGTAAACACGTGTGGTTGACAGTATACAATCAAATTCAGTCACTGAAATTTTTCCACTTGGTTGCAGCGCAATAATAGTGTGAGTGGATAGAATAGGCATGTTTCCTAATTTGTTTTTTAATGTCTGCCTGGTAGATTATTGAATTTTATTGGACATGTATTTTTTCTTTTTTCCTTCAAACAAAAAATTATCAAAATACAGAGAACGGAAATTACGCGTGACGTCACTCCTCGCTACGATTTTTACCGAGGCGTGGCGTCATAAGCCCCCACTCCGAAATTTTAAAGCGCTGTATCTTTGTAAGTTTTTATTGTTTTGATAAAAGAAAAAATACGTGTCTAATATTTTATTATTTAACTGACGGACTAAATAGATTTCAACTTTTCATACCCAGGAAACATCCCTATTGTGTGGGTGGATAGAATTGTATGCACCCGCTTATGTACGTAGGATGATAGCGAGAACCCGCCCACTGAAAGACGTAACTGTATCGTATTTTCTTTTAATTATTTTTTATTTCTTTCTCCTCATAAAACGCTACTATCTAGCCATTTGTATTTAAAACAGACAAGATAAAAGGTATTATTATAATATAGATAGAATATATATTAGATATTAATCCGTACAAAAAGTGTTCAGTAAATATTGTAATATACAGCTGTTAATATGAAAATATTAATAAGTAAATAAATATGCAATTCATGAAGTTCGATTTATTCTTCGTTCGTCCTGAGATTAGACGGTTAGCAGAGGCGGTAAGACCGTTACCATTTTATATATGGGGTATCTATTAATATGCAGGGTTCCGCTGGGTCATCAGAAGCTTTTTGTTTCTTACGGGGTGAAAATGACTTCAACCCACGCCGAGGGCCCGACGTAGGGATATGTCGGATTTGCACCGACCAAAAACACCCTGGTCCCGTCCTTGCCTTTGCCGGACTCCCGGGTTCGCTAAAGCATGCTCGGCGGGGCTCCGGTGGGAGGTCATCAGAACCCTAACTGACTTATGCGAAAACAGGAAAAGATGGCCTGTTTTATTGATAGCTGCAAACTTAATAGATACGGGCACAGCAATAACGATTTAGTTTTATATGTTGAGTACTTAGTGTTTTCGTCTCAGGGCATAGTTTTTTTTTGTTACATTTTGTTTTTGACTTACATAAAATACAAAGTTTGTTAGAACTTTCTGAAACCCACCTGGACACACAACACATGAATACATACATTATTCAACTTTCCATTGTCTTGTTTCTTTCCCATGGCCATATAAACAACCCGTACTTGAAAAACATATTGAAAGAATAAATAAAGAAAGACCAATCTGCTTTTCTTTATTTTTTCTTTGTTTTGAGGTTTCTGTCGAGAGTTTTGAAAGAGAAATATAAACGTCACGTAGCATAATCTTAGCATTATTTCTGTTGCATAAACATCCGACAAAAATGCAATATAAAAATGTAGGTACTTGTGGCTTTATACTTATAACTTTAATAAAAGCACTTGCATAATATTTTCTATATCTTGATACAGATAGATGTGACAGTATATAATAAATTAACTATTATCGAATTGGTAAAATTCTATCACAAATGTACTTATAGGCTTGTGATTAAGGTACCTACCACTTTATCTATCCTATGAGTACATAAGTATGTCCATAGTTTGAAATATTCCTCAAGTGCAGTCGTGTACATGGGTACATACACAAATATATTTGCTAACAAAATAATTGATGTTAGCAAAATATGTTTTACGATAGTTATTTGTAGATTATGTTACTGGGTCAATGCCGACTCGAAGGTGCTGTTATAAGCTGAGATTAATGATGACGTGTCAAAAACATATTTTGACAAGTTCTTTCAATGATTTATAATCATTTATTTCCTTGCATACTATCGGATTATTTATTCGTAATATTATTCTAATAGTTACAGTTTATTTAACGACGACACTTACGTTAAACACTTAATAATGTTAGTATCACAATAAAATAAATTCTAGAAAAACGAGTGTGCTTTACCACACGACTGAAGTAAAACTTCTCTATATACGAAACGTCTATGAGAGAAATAGAGAAAGATAATGTGTGCTCGCACCTCTCTCTCCGGCCCATACAGAAATATACGAAACGTAACTCTCTCTATTTCTATCTTCACTAACTTATATATCCATCTCAACTTCTATTCGTTCCCCCGATCACAGTTTTCGTAACGCTCTCGTCACGCATTCACCAACTTATTCACCAAGTCGACCGTGCGAAAAGAAGTTTTACTTCAAATAAGTACTTCCTTTACTTCAATCTTTTGTCTAAAACACAGGTACAAAGATCAGCCCTTTTTAAGTGTTGCCCTTAGAAAATATCAACAGATCCTGTACTATGTTTATGTATGTATGTATCGTAATAAACAGATCACGTGCAAAGGAGGCTTTATATAATTATTATTTCATACATAAATTAATACCACTTTCCTTCAACGCCACGTTCTTAATAATAATGTTATGAAGGTTTTGACTACGTGTTATGAATGTTTTTATAATAGCAGTATAAAATATGATGGCGTAAGATAGCACGTTTACTTCCTACGTCTTTATCCAAGTATTTAATAAAGGCATAAAACCTTTATCATCTACATCAAAATTAATTAAACTCATTCAGTATAATTATCCGTGGTTGTATGCCTAACAGTAATAAGAAATTTAGGTAGGAAATAAGTCCTGAGTGATCAAAATATGAATAAAAATTTCTTTGTAATTCCTTGTTCTAACTCACGCGGCTGGCCGTACTAACTAAGTACTATTAAGACTAACATACTTTAACCATTACGTAATGATGTGAGTCGATATTACACTGGGTGGTGTCGTAAATACGATGCAGCAAAGTTCATTGAGCGAGAGCGGAAATCGTAACAAATAATACATAATGTAAAGTACGTAGATAACTACAGACAATAGTAAATAATAATAAGGGATAGGCTTGGCGTATTTTTGTCTTTTTAATTGCGAAGTAGTCGGGATTTTTCCTTAGCGCTTATAGTGCTATGCTATGGAGCTACAAATTCGATCCAATCAAGTTTGTTTTTTTTCTTTCTGACAAATGTTCGATCCAAGTTTATTATTTATAGATTTGTGTGATCTACATGTTTGTTCCTGTTTGATGATAATGTTGAATGATTGTTTGATTTGAATGTGAATTTGCTTTAAATCCTTTCTAAAAAGATTTTATTCGTTAGTTTAGCTACGTCGATTACAAAGTTCTAACAACCTTGCCCCTCTAGCTAAGTGACATTTCTACAAGCGTTGACGCTGATCCAATCGCTCAAATGTATGGTAGTGACATATTACATGACGAGATGTCATTATTTAATGTCATTTAAGCGATTAATATCATGGTAAGCTTGTACAAATGCCACTTGGCTACAGGGGCAGATATAAGCTTTCTTTATTTTTAATACAATTGTCAATACCGTATAAAATTATATTCCTCTGGACATGAAGGCAATTAAACGATTACAAAGCTTTCTACAAAACAAAAGAAGTTAGATGCACTATTTTATTCATTTACAAAAATAGACTTTCGCTATATTTTGATCACAAACAAATGAACAAAGCAATTTTGTATTTACAATTTACTTAATACACATTTAGGTAATAAAACTAGAAATGCAATATTTCTTTCAGTCGTAGCTCTACGTATAAGTAGGTAACATTATGTAATTGCACTCAGAACAATGCTATCAAATACAGAAATGTATACAGCTAAATTGAAAAGAAATGTGAATTTTAAAAGCGGTGCTATTATTTGAATTTGCAATGTATTACTTGCGTGCGGAATTTTGTTTCTTTTGCCTGGCCGTTTCCCAAGCTATGTTGGGTTCGACTTCTAGTTTACCAGATTCATTTGAATACTGTATTTTATATAGAGCGACAGTCTATCTGACCTCCACAAGCCCTTTTACTCGGAAACAGAGTATCCCAGAGGAAAACGGGTTATCAGAATTGTAATGAATTAACGAGTGCCAAAGATCAAAGTGTCACAGTCAGGATCACAGATCACCAAAGTTCTCTCATGTGGTCGGGACCAACGGTATACGATATAGTATTTTATTTAACAGGTACAAAAAATATTAAAAAAAACCCGATGATAAAAGAACGGAGTTATAAGTTTAATGTGTGTCTGTAGATCCGTAAGTCATGTCAGGTGCCATCGTAGTCCTCGAAAAAATTTACATTGAAACGAACTGATGCGGTTTTTATTCGGTCCATAAGTTAATGTAATCAAAATAATTCTGAGCCATAATTATGGACGATTTGTGAAACCGTTTCAAAAATTTCAGGTAGTTACTAAAATATATCAATAATATCGTGAAGCTAAAATCAAAGAAAAAATATAAATTCTTTCTAACCTACATTTAAACTAAAATTGAAAAAACCAAGATGTAAACTTGAGATTCAAGTACCGTACTCCAGTGATTATACTTACTTTTGGATTTTATTATAATCATGTGTCCGTCGAAACATAAAAGCTTTAATGCCACCTCAAGGACGCTTCTTAGCTTCGAGATCCTTTGTCGCGTGCGGAATTCTTAATATTTAATTTGATAAAATTTGAAATTTCAAATCTTTATGTAATTAAGTACCTACTTTAGTATACGGACATTTTTTTTCTGCGTTCTGAGTTGGCACTCAGTCTCATTGCAGTTAGGAAAAAGTAAATATTTTAGCGTATACAACCTTAACACGAGTTCAAGTACCTACTTGATATACTCAAACTACAGATCTTTTTGCCTTATTTTGAGACATTTGAGGCATATATATGGTTTACTTTCACACATTTCTTTTAAACATAGTTGGCATACATACATTCTTCATCATAAATAAATATCTTGGAACAAACAGCCATCTGATCACAAACTAGGCAGAGCCTGTATTATAGCAACCAGAAATCTGATTAACACACTTATATAATTCTAAATACATACATATTATAGATAATTTACACCCAGACACAGAACAAAATATGATCATGCTCAGCACACAATGATTTGTCCTGGTTGGGAATCGAACCCATGACCTCTCCGGTTTAGCACTCAGGCTCACTAACCACTAGACCAGGGGGCCAGTAATAATGTCTATACTTACTAATAGTTGCATTACTCATACATATCTATGTATTTATAGAAGCTTCTTTGCTACACATTACCCGTTCATGACACGATGCTGACGTAAATGCAAAGCGTGCTAGATAAATACCGACTGGAGAGCAGGAGTTTGTTAAAAGCACATTCTGATGCTTTTGCGCTGCCTAATGTGACGTCATTACACTCCGGTTATGTCTTTAGATGACAAAGTTGCACATGTTATCGCTCGTGACGCACGTTTTATAGAAATAAAAATACTATAATATTGGAGACAAAATTGCGTCAATATTTTGAATACGCTTAGTAGGCTAGGTTACAGATAAAAATAAAAAGGTCAAAAGTGGTGTACCTATAGGTATTTGTTTTTTATGTCTTATCCAGATATATGCGGATTACTTTACATACATAAATAATATTTTTGTAAGTAGAAGAAGGAGGATTCTACTTACAGTATTTTCAATGCCAAATATAAGAAAATACTTTTATCGTTCCTTGACCCCAATCACTGATAAAATTAAATGAAAGTTAAGATAATGATCAATGATGAAAAAGCCCAGCAGTATAGGGGGATATTTCTAGGCTGGTAATATTAATATAATGAAATAAGTTACTAAATACTATTTTTACTACATAATAAGTATCTATATAAAATCCGGAACTCAATCAAATCTATTCAATATTTATGGATTTGGAAGTTGAGGATCGTATTAACATAAAAAAAAAAAAAACTGGAAACTCTATTGAGTTAATTTGCAAAACAGAGTGCTTCGAATAATGCCTACCGCTCACTTTTATATTCAGGTACTTAATATACAAAGCGTTTTTTATACACCTAAAATACTTTTACTTTTATTACTAATAAGTTATTAGGAAAATACTGTAGGTACCAATATTTTCGATTCGTATGATCACACAATTTCAAAGTAATATGCTTACCAATAAATAATATCAAGTGGCAGATGTATCCTCAGGCTGTACGATCTTTGAAAAATAAATTTCCTTTTTTATTGAGGACACGTTTTATGAGAGTTTTCACGTTATAAGTGTCGATGTCGCAAATGACGTGTTTTTTATCGCTGAAAAGGAAACCATTAATTTAAATAAGTCTGTTGGCGTAACTTTACATCTTTGTTACAAAAATTTTTGACTTAACAATACCTGTTTGACCTTTTAAGTTTGTGTAATGAATAGGGGTTGTTAATTTGTATTATTTAATTGTCGTTTTCAGCTTTTGTTGGTACACGCTTTATTATACATTTTAAAATCTCGTAATGATAACGTTTTTGTAAATACCTCTCATTCGTTGTCTGTTTTGCTCAAATTTCTATTTTTAAACGTTGCCTAAAACTAGATTAAGGCCTTTACAAAATTTAGGCAAAGTATTACATAATATCGTCCATGTTAACAAAAAGCAAAAACGGACAACTGCGAGGCCGAGTTTCGCATGACGGGTTCCGTACAATTTAATGGAGCCCTCTTTAATTTTTATTATGTATTGTTATAGCGGCAACGGATACACTGAAAATTTCAACTGTCTACCTATTACGATTAATGAGACAGGACCCGCTGATAGAAAGACAGACAGACGGGCGGACAGACGGACAGTCGAGGCTTAGTAAGAGGGTCCCGTCGGCATCTTTTGGGTAAGGCACTCTAAAAACTGTAAATTAAGCTCTTACTTTTAAAAACTATTTTAACAGTCACACAGTTATAGTTGTAATTGGATTTATACAAGGATAGTTGTTAGGCAACCTTTTAAATAACCAGCAGCAAAATTAATTACATTTGCACTGAAAAGATCAGCTTACATACTTTAATTAACCGTCTATTTTCCGCTCCACGTTACGCAAAGGATTTTCCCCTTGCAGTGAAAACTAAAGCTTTCATTTTTCATAAAGATGGTTGTCATATCTTATGCCGTTATCTCAGTATATATAAACTTAAGAGGATTGGATTTCTAAGTAAGGATACCGGATCTTTTGCGGTCCTCATCTTGTATCTGCCCACACCGAATAATCTCTTAAGTACATAAGCCCTAACTTTAGTCACGGCTACGGATTACGCACCACAAGCCGTTGTTAATTTAATGAAGTTGTACATTCTGTTTATAATGTAATACTGTTTGTTAACGAAACATGAAATTTAAATGGAAGTTAACATAATTTTAAGATTTCATGTTCTAGGATTAATTAAAGACGATTTCAAAAAACCTATTAGATGTTAATATGGTCGTTATCTTTTCAATTCAGCCTCCTTTTAGATTCAGATATTTATCGAAGATAGTTATTTTATTTTAGTATACCTACCTAATTAGTAATGTAACTAAAAAACTTATGTCCTACCGTTTATGTTATTACAAACAAAAACTATTAAAACTGCGTTATAAAAACACTCAAATTACGATTGTTATTTTGATAATTTACTGTAACACGTCAATTTAATTAGTTTCAACAGCTTTATGGTAATGTACACATACATCGACATTGTTCAACTTCTGTGGGAAATGAAACATATGACACGCGTTATGTTCAAAAAAGGCGAACCATAAAGCATAATAGAATAGCAATTTTTTTTTAACTACTTTGGACTAATAAGTTTTAGTTTCTTATTTCAATTTTTTTTTCATTTTTGAAGATAGATTAAAACTATCCCGTTTTGTGTTGTGCCAGGCACTATTTGAATGTAAGATCATAAGAATTTGCATTCTGATTCACGTTAACAGTACGAGTTGGAATCTGATTACAGTACTGCAAAAGTTTACTTTAGAGTTATGAAGTCCCATTTAAGTTGGCAGTTTGGATGAGCGTTAGTTGAATAACCGGATAATTACCCGAGGGGAGACTCTATATTTTTTATTGCTATGTTTAAAATATACTAAAATGCAGGCAAAGTTGTCCTTCAAAGAGTCTTATCAAAGAGAAAATTTTGTTTAAAACGCTTAAATCTTTTGGAAATAATTGGTGGGAACGATGAGTTATGAGACGTAGATGTCGTTTTATTTTCTTCTTTGGCTATATTTACGTGTTAATTTGTAAAATCTATTGAGAAGCATTATTTGATATGTGGAGGAATAAAGCACATGACAAACAAACATGACCTATTAACGAATTACGCTTATAACACACATTCTTTCTTATAACCATACTAATATTATAAATGCGAAAGTAACTCTTTTTGTCTGTTACGCTATCACGGCTAAACTGCTGAACCGATTTTGATGAAATTTCGCATAGTTTTAGCTTGAATCCCAAAAAACAACATATGGTACTTTATGCCGCGATAATCGACAGCCACGCGGGCGGAGCCGCGGGCAACAACTAGTGCAAAATAAATCTAAGTAACAAATGACAAGCTTCAACTTATCATTACTGAATAAGCAATAAAGGTCGACAGCCTATAAAATTACAATTTAATGGCATTGCCGACGGCCATAAAAGTAAGTAAATTGTTTTCTAATCGATTGTGGTTTACATACGTTATGATTAAGGTAAAACGCATTAAACAAAGAACGCCATTTTGGCTGTCGCTGTAAACCAGAGCCGGAGCTGGTCATTTAGCACGAATCTCAGCATATAATATATCGAGTCGAGTTTTGCTGGTGATTTTCCTGAATCGTTTTTCGTTTGTTATTTTTACTTTTTTTATCGCATTTGGCCCTACAAGAAAGCTGGGATTTAAACTATATTACTATGACGTAGCTTTATACATTATCAATGCATTGTGTATTCTGTTCTGTAACGATTTCTGCACTTTAAGTAGCTTAGTTGTATCCTCTCAACAATAACGCCCGGATAAAAAGATTGCATCTACGTATGTAAGCGGTGAACTGCTGTTGTTTTCTCCTTTGCATTTAGAAGTGGATTTTGTATATGATTTAGTTTTCAGAAAAATGTATTCGGAAAAATTTGAGCTTTCTGCAAATGACAGAATATGACTTTCTTTTGTTTTTCATATATTTTAATGAGAATAAATGTTTTTTGATGCGGTCTGTATTTTTAAATAATATAAGTACTTGCTTGTCAGTTGTATATAACAAAAATATATAAAAAAAAAGTGTGTGCGTGTAACCTTTACGCGCGATTGAAGTAAAACTTTATAACCTTGTTATTGAATATTATAAAATGTCGCAATTGTCAGAAAATTTATTTTTAATTTACTAATTTTAAAAGTAATAAATAAACAAGTATATTTAGAGATTTTCAAAAAATTTTGCAATTTAAAATAATGTTTTTAAAACTGTTGAATTTTTCATTCACTTTGCTATTCACAATTGATCCGTTTGACAATTTGAAAATAAATAATCCTAATTGATTATGATATTTGCCACTAGCTGGCGTATAAGTCAAGAAGCGTGTAGTATATGACATATACTTACAACCAATCAGAATTATTATTTTTAAATGGCGGAAGCGTTACTTCCGTCAGAAAAAAAATCTGAGCTACTCCCCGCGCCTAAAGAAGTTTTACTTCAAAAATACCTATTCATCGTCGCGCCACAATTAGTTTTCCCTTTTTAAACAAGATTAATAGTTGTTAATAAAATGAATTTACGTTATGATTTAAATGGAAAAGTCGCGACGAGACTCCGAAGGCCTTATTGTGACCTTAAACTGACATTCTTTGGAAAGGTTAGATGATTAGCACACGCAACCAAACAATAAAAACAAAAACATTATATAGAGCAATTTTTTGATTGACAACGTGTATCTATAAGTATGTCTAATCGTAGCCCGTAGCGTTTTGTAGCAATCCTGTAGCAAAGTCTACCCGTAGAAAAAAATGTGTTCGTTGACTTTGTAAATGATATATGAATAAAAGGAATGTTCTACGCTGCGTAGCGTTTACAAATCTACGAATTTAAGTGGTCTCTTGTATAGTTTGCTTTTAAGGACTCACTTTAATTATAAGTGAAGGAAAGTTTGGGAAAGCTTGTTTAATTAATGGGCCACGAAAATAATGTAAACTTAGGTGAAGCGAGACGTGATGTTTGATGACATAACATTACACACTGCTGTCGTAGTTTCGGTAAATTATTCAGCTTATAAGTTAACATGATTAACTTTTATAAGGTACATGTAGGTTAGATATCTTTTGGCGAATTTCTCTTTTGTTAGTGAAAGACAATATTTACACACACAATATTTACATCCATTTTTCGTTCACAGACAACTGTAGGTACATTTGGCTAATGGTGAGTGTTGTCAAATAGTAAAAATATGTGATCTTTAGGTTATAACTATTTTTAAATGTTTTTTTGGCCCCCGACGCGAAAAATAGGAGTGTTATAAGTTAGACGTGTCTATCTGTCTGTGTATCTTGGCATCTGTGTGTTACATCGTAGCTACTTAACGAATGGACTGATTATGATGCGGCTTTTTTTGTTTAAGATGGTTCTTAGCTTATAATTTACGAAGATTTGATCTGCATTTTGAAACTTATTAGCAACTTTATACACTTGTCGGGGGTTTCTTAAAATTATATTTTAGTTATTTACAACATAATAATATTTCTAAATATCCAGTATGTTAAGAATATACTTAAAAATACATTACTAACGTATGTATATTTAGTACTTACTTATATTATACTAAAACCAACAAATGTACCACTTAAACACCACTCAAACATAATACTACCATAGTCGTCCACTGCGTACATTAACTACTGTTTGTAAAACAATATTTATCGCTTCAGCCCCACTTACTGTTCCCATAAAATTCTCCCATGTAGTCATGACGTCATCGGCTAGCCTTATAATTGTATACCACTGACCTAGTTCATCTCATCTCATGGCTCGTAAACTCTGTTTATTAAATGAGTAGGAACAAGTTATCCATGTTCACATTCCAGTAATATAGTCCAATTATTCATAAATAAATAAATATAAATAAATGTGACATACATTGCTCTGAACCCAAAGTGAGTAGCATAGCACTTGTATTATGGAATCAGAGACAACGAAGGTACCAAAAATAAACTAGCCCGAGACAATGTAGAAAAGTGTTTTCTACATTAACCCGTCCGGGGATCGAGCCTGGGACCTTAGAGCTGGCGACACATTAAAAACCGGTGTGCACACCACTCGACCACGGAGGTAGGCGTTTATAAGTTTTAGTTGCATGACTGAATTTCCCGCAGCTCCGCCTATCCTCTTTCCTTTCCACCATACAAAGTTTCATCAAAATCGCTTCAGCTGTTGTCAGACATTCACTTTTATTTAAATAGTAAAGATATCTATGGTCTTTGGCGTTAAAATAAATTAGTAGGATAAAAGTCTTTGCAAATTTACATGCATAATTGTTAATTAGTATTTTGAATTTTTAATCCATAGTTCTCGAGGCTTCGAACACTTTGCATGTTGGTTTTACAGCTAATTTTTTTTGTAAATTAGAGCATTGCAGTGTCTCTGCGCATTTCAAGTCGCAAGTATGTGATCTAACTATGCAATCAAGTTCGGAAAAGGCTAATGCCACGAATGAAATAATAAAAAAAAAACTTAGAACATTACAAACAAAATATAGCACAGAATCATGAAACATCACGCATTCCATCAAGTATCATTTCTGAAGATATTACCTTAAGCGTTATTCTCTTGAAACTTTAAAAGAAAACACTGTTTGAATAAACTCATTTGATCAATGATGGGTTTATCTAAATGGAATCGCCGCGTCGATCCACTGTCATAAATGAACAACGGGACTTTCATTTCACACACGGCCTGCGCTGCACTAACCTTGAAGTATATATACCACAATGTTGCCAACACGACACCTGTTTTCATTTTAATACGTACTTCAAACAACAGGCCTTTGTACTAACTAGAAACAATTTAAACAAACACATGTTTAGCGTCATTTAAAAATACCATTGTAATACTTTTTTAACTTTTTAATTGTGTAAGCGCACGGTTGAACACCTTATGCATGTTGAGCTACGAACCCTTTCAGTGAAATTCATTTTATAGGTCTACGTATGTAGACAGTGTTTTGTTTTTGGCTTATACTTACGTTATATAACTGTATGTTTTTCTTTTGTATTCGAATTTTAGGGGACTAGTGGGTTCAGAGCCATTCTAATTATAATAATTTAATAATATCTTGGGGCAACTTACACACACACACCGCCACCTGACTGGCTACAGGGACTGCCTAGTTTGGGAAAACTAGGCAGTCCCTATATTATAGCAACCAAACAATAAAAACAAACTATTATTATTTCTAAATACATGCGTATTTAAAGATAAATTACACAGACACAGCAAATGATCATGCTCATCATGCAAATATTTGTCCTGAGTGGGAATCGAAGCCCCGGTTTAGCAGTCAGGGTGCCCAACCACTAGACCAACAGGCCAGTCAAAACTATAAAAGTTTGTAGTCTGTTTTTCTCGGTGTGTATGACGTAGGCCGCTTTCTGATTGTCGGTGCGGCACCGGTGCGGATTCGGTGTGCCGACAAATCAAAAAGCAGCTCAAGTTTAGAGAGAGATGGTGACATGCTATCTTTTTTTATAACTTTATCATCTCTATATCTTGAACTAGAATGGCATGAATAAGTCATAATACGGTCCTAGTACTTTAAAACTTGCGTCTCATGAGTTTATATTATTTACGGACAATTTATAATAAATGAGGCTCCTTCCACAGTAATATGATGTCGTAAAGATAAGAGGTTTAGCTATACGTACTGGAGAATTTCATGAATCGAATTAAATGTTATTCACAATTTATTTGAGAGGTAAAATAGTCTAGAAGAATAAGAAATATTAGATTGTTGAAAAGGTGTTATTTATTCTGGAAATTGTTATTTCATTTATATTCCAAATATTTTTTTAAAGATTTTGTTTTATTATATATTTTCCAATTAGAGGTTTGTTCCTAAAAAGTCCCTAAATATCTAGAAATGTAGAATTTACTAAGAAAAAAATAATTACGGCACTTTTAAAAGTTAGAATGTACACTATATACCTATCGGTACCTACTTTAAAGTCAAACAAATTCACATTTAAAACATGTCATGTCAACACAAGGTTAAAAAACTTCAATAGATGACTAAACCTCAGCATTTTAAGTAGGTTAACTTCGTGGATGGCGTGGACTAGCTGACTCCACAAAACCTCCAGCTGTTCAAGTAGATATTACCTATATTTACTCACATACGTATATAGCACGTATGTACCTTCCAATGTAGCCGAGTTCAAGGGCAATGCAGTAGTAGACATGCGACAACTAGAAAAACCTCGCATCTGTGAAATTTTGTGTTTGGTACGTGGACAGAATCAGTATTATTTGTAGTTTGAAAATCTTTTAGTCAATTTACTTGGCACAGTGCTTTTCAAAATTCCTCGGTGTAGTTTTTAGTGCTAGCATCGCAAAATGGTTTTATGAACATTTAATTAGCATATTACTGACAGGCAACATAGTATACAACATATATTTATTACCGACATTCCTTTACTGTTTAAATGTGTACCGTACACACTGAAATATTTTTTACGAGTACGTATTACTTACTTGCTTACGAAACCCAATTCCAACATGGCCGTCGCGCAGGGTCTCGTAAACATTTAAATTAAGATACATAGATAATATAGTAAATATAATTTTGTATTTAAAAAATAGGATTCTTTATTGTATAAAACCTTTTTGTATAAAACAACTTAAACTACACTAAACTTAAAACTTTAAAATGTAAAAAAAAAACTATATTGTAAAAACAACAAAAAACAATCGTAGACCACAAAAATGTTTCTCCCACAGTGGGAGAGTTGAGTGGGAGTCCCTCTCAACTATCTACTTAGCTGTCAAAGTAAATTTGAATGGATCTCATTTTGGTCTCACTGCGGGATCGATCAAGCAACACGTCGCGCAGTAGCATTTAGATTCTTATTCAACTCCGCCATCCGAGCAATCTGTGTACGTGTAAATGTCTTTATTCGAAAAGAAAGGAGCTAAAGTGAAATTCGTGTTTACTTGAACGTTTGGTAAACGGTTATGGTAATTGGTAATGGTTGTTATTAGCTACGTTTGGAGAACCAATTCATTTGCTCAGTTGTTTTACACCGCTTGCCACTTAGAAAACGTCAATGTGAACCGAATCAAATAGTTTTCGCTAATCATAATTACCTTACGACTGAACTTGAAGTTACGTAGTTGTATCATCGATTTGTGATTTGTTCTAATAGTATTTTTATGTAATTCAACAAATCGTTTGGACCAAAAACAGGCAGTAATTTTGTATATTTTACATAAAAATTATAAACATATAAAAAGCATTTATTTTGTTACTAGGATAAAAAATCATCACTTTTACATATTATGTATATAAAAATATATTTTTTGACGTCGACATTTCCTGAATAGCTACCCTACATACGACTGGATTATTCTGTTTAAATGACAGGAGACCTATGAAATACAAGAAAATTCAGGCACAAAAAATTTAACTTTAAATTAGCCTACTCCACTATTTTGCCTGTTCGAATCCTTGTTAGATACAGTTTAATAAACCGACCAATAAATAATCATTCTTAATACCCACAACAAGCGTATAAGGATAGCCGTAAGTCATACAGACTTATCCACTAGCAAAAAGCTCTGCTATAAGGTATTGACACAACTGGGCCAAGTCGACAAGGAGTGGGCAGCCGTCAGTTTCCTACGGGTTATAAATTTGAGTAGACGGTGCGTCCAGGCGTACGGGCGCGGCAATGCGGTCAAGGATAGACAGAACAAAACAGTTCCATGAACTAATGACTATCTATAATTAGGTATTTGTTTGTTATTATTTATTAAGAAGTTAATTCCTTCCGTTCCAAAGGTAATCTATAAATGCATTGAATACCAGAAACTAAATATTAACAATATTACCCAGACAGAACAATAGTTAAGTAGGTACCTACTTTATTTTACAAATTCTACATTTTACAGTTGTAATTATAATAATATATCTGTTAGTATTGTAATTGAGTTAAATTATGTTCCAAAACGTAGCTACTTCTTCGAATACATAAAAATCTCGAGTCACAGTGTTTGGTATCGAAATCCTCTGAAACAAATTGACAAAAAAAAAATAAGTGTGCCGGGTCAGCTAGTAGGTAGATATATTATTTTAATTATTTGTTACACATTAACGCATGCGGAGCGAATATTTGTAATTAAATACAAATGGTGGAAACAAAAACTTAAACCCCAGGCACTGGCTGACGCCTCAAGCTGGTAGTCGCAGGTTCGAGGTCTGCCTGGGGTTTATGTTTTTCTTTCCACTATTTGTATTTAATTAGTAGGTATGTACTTATATATTTTTTTATAAGTACCATAGGTACCAAGTATATACCTACAATGATAAGTTACAATAATTACATATCTACATATGTAGCCTTTATTTATGTGGTAAGTTCATCAGTGAGTCAGTGAGATACAGTAACTATTTTTACCTGAAAAACACGCCTTCAATGAATCACTACCTATACCTAAATATTAATAACATGTGGTCGGTCGAACTTTGTGGCTTCTTAACCTCTACTAACTTCTTTTTCTTTGGATTAAGCTTACGTATTTCTAAGAACGATCACTCACAATCAGTCCGGCCTGTGGCAAGCGATACATTTCACGAACAATGTAATAGAGTAGAGTAGAAAGTAAACTAGTCATAACAAGTGGGTATAGATTCATAAGAACGCATCGATCTGAAGTAAGAATGGTAGAAGAATGTTTTACCTAGGTATATTAAGGTTTGTTTTATTACCCGACCCCTAAGGAAGGATTATGTTTTTTGCCCGTATCTTCCAGACGGCTAGATCGATTTCGACAGATAAGGTACCGTTAGAAAGGTGTTTTAAGAAAATAATTGGCAGTATTTGAGCGATAAATTGTAGGTCGTAATTTTTTTATCGTATATTTAGTAGTTAAATGAAGGGTAAAAATAAGAGTAGTCTATCAAAATAACGAGTTTTATAAATAGTTTGCATAAATATATGCAACTTGTATGATTAAATGTAATTTGGAATGAGATAATATATGCTAAACAATGATTACAACTTGTTTATCATCAACAGTGTAGTAATTTGACATTAAATTCTATTTGAATCTCTAATAAAATGTATGTAAGATGCATAATTACAATTATTAAAGTTTTAATTTTATGACGATTGAAAGTTTCACATGTCTAATAATGCTCTTTTGCTATTAATATTATGTATAGGCATTTAAAAATACTTGTAGATTTCAAAATCTACGTTGAAATTTTCAATAGTAAACATTCAACCATTGTTAGGTCCGACGAATTAAGTGCGGCGTGCAAATGTCGGCCAGTTACGTAAAACCGTTCAACTCATTGATTCAGTTACAATGCAGCGAATCGAGTTGATTTTGTTTACTGAATGCGTCGACACGGCGCGGCGCGGTGTCACGTGCTGCAGTGCCATAATTACAAGTGTTCAATAATGTTGAAACGATTAACTTGGACTTGCTATTTTGTTTACTTTGATAGGATAAAAATAACTGACAACGACGCCTCTTTTTTAACAGGCTTTCATTAGTTTCACTTGAAACAAAGTAAATAATCTTGGAACTGAAATTTTGCACACATACATGTTCATTTTGATTAAAATAGACCACAATTTGCAATACAAAAAGTACCTACTGGTTTAGGTTTTAGTAACTGTCAAACTTTGCACTAAACGCCAAGTATAAAATTAATGATTTGATAACCTCCTTAGTCGAGTAGCGTACACACCGGTTTTCAAGGTATCGCCAGCTCTGTGGTCCCACGTTCGATATAGAAAAATTGTTTTGGATCTGGGTGTTTGTGGTACCTTCGTTGTCTCTGATTCCACACAAATGCTTGAGTTGCTTACTTTGAGTTCAGAATTAAGTAATTAATATGTGCCTTCATTTTTCCGCAAAGAAATCGTCGCTAAATAAGTAAATATCCAGACAGACAATTTTACGTGGGTATAAAATTGGTTCATCATGAAATACTTTCAAGACTACATAATAATAATAATAATACCTTGGGACATCTCACACACGGTCATCTGATCCCAAACTAGGCAGAGCCTGTGCTATGGCAACCAGACAACTGATAAACATACTTATATATTTCTAAATACATACATATTATAGAGTAATCGAACCCACGACCTCCGGTTTAGCAGTCAGGGTCACTAACCACTAGACCAACAGGCCCGTCATACATAACTCGAGGCGTAGAGTATAAATGACAATTTAAGTCGCTGCTCGATCAGCTGTTGAAAGCTCTTTACCTATCAGAAAAGGGTATTAAAATATATTTTACGAGCTAATATCGATTTAAACGATTTTAAAAAATACACTTCAGCGTGCATTTACTTACCTTGGCTTGTTTGTCTTTTCAAATCATCATATACATATAAGTAACTCAATTAGTTGTATAGTACTGAAATAAAAGTGCTTACAATTAAGCAATTTAAAAACAATCGACGAAGTAATTTTCTTTCCGATGCCGTAACTCAGTTTATTGCAGCCCACTGTTATTGGCAAAACTCTATTATGTCGCGACACAATTTATTTTCTCATTTAATATACCTAGGGTGCTTCGTGGAGGGTTTCCCCGCAACTCGCAAAATTAATTTACTGTTGTGTTTTTAAATATCTTTGTATATCTGACGACTGTTGGAAGTTGAAAGGGAAGGTAATTTGGTTAGTTATTTTGAAATGAAAATGGAATAATGAGAGTAATAGCTACGTTTAGCTATTCAGAGAAGAGAGAATCATTATGACAATTTATAACTCCGATTATTTTAGCGATAATGGCGTATAAGTCTACACAGGCAAGTAGCACCACTTTTCTAAAATTATAATTTACTAGCTGTTTGACGCGGCTCCGCCCTCGTGGATGTCGGTTATCGCCGCAAAAACTCTATGTCCATTCTTAGGCTCTAAACTATCCGTGTACCAAATCTCATTTAAATCGGTTCAGTAGTTTTACCGTGAAAGCACGACAGACAGACAGACAGAGAGAGTTATTTTCGCATTTATAATATTAGTAAGGATTTATAGTAATGTCGTTGAAACAGTTATTGTAAAGAAATTTGGTTAATACTAAACATCTGACTAAAGGTTTTTTTGCTCCTTTACCCGATTTACATAGAAAATCGATAGCCCAAACATGTTACTTTACAAGTGCAACTCGTAGAACTTCTCATTTTCGTCTTAAATCAGAAAAGTTCGAGGCTGTCAACGAAGCATAAATTAGTCCTTACAAATATGTTTAGTGACCTCGTTTACTGGCCATGGGATCGATGCCAATACAGTACATTTACGTAAAGCTAATGAATACGACGTTTCGTACAAGTCCTTTGGAGTCAACATCCTTGGAGTTGGCACAAGGGCGGCGGGGCGCCGACTCGTCGACGCCTACAACCATTACCCACATTATAATTCTATGTGACCATCTAGAACACTCATTTTTGTAATGAATAATATTATAGCAATACGTCTACAGACCTATATTAAAGCTGATTTTTTTTAGAGCTATTTTTAACTTAATATAATATTATTACTACTTATTGGTATTTTTAATTTTTAATTTTTATTCGTATTTTCAATTATGCCATGTATCTATTGACATTCAGCTCCGCATAAGCCTAAATTGAATAAAAGAATTTGAGTTAATTTGATTTAATTAAATTTAATACAATACATTAAAATATATCGATTTAGATTTCTCGGGTCCAAAATTTATAACTAAAATTATCTCGTTGCATTAATACTACAGTACAGGAAGTACTACTAGTACAGGAAGTACGGTTGACTGTATGTCTGTTTTACAATAAATGATGAAAAACAACGTTAATCTATACTTATAATAAATCTGTAGAGAGGTCAATTCTGTACATCAAATATATTTTCAAAATAACTATCAGGGGGTGATTAGTGATCGATACTGATGCCAAAAATGCAATCAGTAAAATTTTCGTCTGTCTGTCTGTCTGTCTGTCTGTCTGTCTGTCTGTCTGTATGTTCCTTATAGAAACAAAAACTACTTGACGGATTTTAACGAAACTTAGTGCAATTATTCTTCATACTCCTGGGCAGGTTATAGTATACTTTTCAACACGCTACAATCAATAGGAGCAGAGCAGTGAAGGGAAATGTTTGGAAAACTCCATTTTTTAAGCTTCCGTCGCGTATGCAGCCTTAATGGTTAAAGCTACATAGAAATCATGTATGACGGAAATGTTCTACATAAAATTATCTAAAAAATATCCCACAACAGCATATGTCGATCTTTTATGGTTGACTCACAATAACACGTGTAACTCCTGATAGCTTAGCAGTTCGGAGCTTTCTGATTATATTTGTTTACTCTTACGTTTATAATACTCTCACTCATCCATAATTAAAAAAAAGCTAACATTATTACCTATTCAATAAAAAAAGAATCATAGAAATCGGTATAGAAACACCAAACTTATACATGAAATACGATAATAAGCCATCGCGCCGCGTTGTCGCGCGTGAATACTGAATCATGCTATAAGGATTATTTTTGTGTAACGTGACATATTATATTTCCCTACTAAAATACGAAAGTTAATCTGTCTGTTACATCAAAACCACTGAACAGTGAGGAAGGACATATGCTACTTTTTTACGAAAAACGACGGAAACGCGGACGAAGTCGCTGGCAAAAGCTAGTCGTTTAATATAACGTTACCAAAAACAAAAGAGACTGGTACTCGGTTTCCAAACCCTAGGTATTATATAAATTGCCTGCAACGCAATAGCAGGTCTTATTTTAAAATCTGTCATATTGTTTTCTGCATAAAATACATGCGCTTTTTTCCGGTTGTACTCGTTTACCAACGAGCTGTCGGCGTTGTCGTCGCCGACGTGACAGCCAACAGACAATGGTTAACGACCAGCCGTGACTATGACATAAGTACCGAGGAACCACAGACGGAAAAAATAGGGTTTATACGATTTGTGTCTGAAGACTGAAAAAAAATATAAATCATAAGTTAAAAACAAATAAATAAAGGAAGTTACATGAGGGTGATTATCAAATCAATCTTAAGTCTGAATCTTAATTTCTGTGATATTTCTACGTATTGAGTAAGTATCTACAATTGTAGAGACTTCGATTTGCGTTTTTGAGGTTTGCTTTATTCAAAAATGTTTTTTTATAGACTCTGTAACATTCAAGCTATTATTATATACTAGTATTACTTCTATCTAGATTTAGACTAATCAAAGTCTATCTGAGGCAAAGCATTCTGTAAACATACAGATAAGTCTATGAAATTCGGTCTAAATTCTCTACAATTTCAAATAAATAACAGACCTCCTTTAATTCTCGGTTAGTGTTCACTTCTGTGACTCACGACAGCTGTTGTTGTCAGTACCGGCCATCACCTTGCTTGCCTGGTTTACTCCTTTCTGTTTCAAATTATATAAAAGGTCTGTTTTATTATCGAACTTAATGACGACAGACAACTCACATTATCTATTAATTAATGTGTCAAATTGAGGCTCATTATGTCACTATTCTATTAGTGTTTTAATTTAACTGCTCTTTATAAAGCGTTTTGTAAGTGTTCCCTAAAGAACGATAATGTTGTGAGGTTTCTTTTTTACTTAATTAGGATTATGGTTTAGCCTACTAAATATAGACCAATTTATTCATTCAAGTGTTTGTTTTCGTATTGCATAGTCAAACAAGAATAGCTAGTTATTTATATAATGCGTAAAACATTATATTACAGCTATCGGCGTTACGGATTGTGTATAGTGATGAGATTATAAATACATACTTGTATTTTTATTATAATAAACCTTTTAGTGTTTAGTGTGATGGTAGTGAGTTAAGGGTAGTGTAAGTGTTATTGTGCGTCAATGTTGGTGAGGTGATAGTGCTGCTAATATGACGTCATTGAAGCATGGAGTTAACTTGAGCCGGCGCGCTTGTAGGCGACCGCTTGTGTGGGCCGCCCTGCTAGCTGCCCTCCTGTCCAGCGCACGTAGCAATCCTGTTGAAGTAAGTATAAACATATTTTAAATATCCCAAAGCAATAAGCATTAGTTCGATGAAGAACTAAAATGTGATTGATGTTTTATAAAGTTTTCGCGATGGTTACAATCATCACACACTATTAACACAAATTACTTACTCAATAAAGATAATTAATTACCTAAGTAGGAATAGGTCATACACATGTCTGGTGTTTAATTAAAAAGAGTGATTTTATAATAAAAACAAGTTAAGATATTATAAATAACCTACTTTTGTGGATTGATACCGTGGCATGTTTTAGTCATTTTGCATAGTTTAAATAAATAATTATTTTGTACACTTATTTATGTAACCTGTTACTTTTTTTTCAGTTGCTTTAAATAACTTAAGAGTATTGAGATCGATTACTCTTATTTATTTAATTAAAAATGTTTAAACATTATTTTGCAAGTGTGTGTTACTTATAAATTACAGTTTATATAGTTAACTTAGAGGATACTTGACCAAAACAAAACTAACACGAAACAATTGACTTTGTTAAAGAAAAGAAAATACTTTTTTACATAGACGAATGAGTATCTAAAGTTATTTTCTTAGTTTTTATTCTTAATACCTTTGATCACTGAAGAAATGTTAATTTATGATGGGGGTCCATTTAAAACAAAAAGACGATCACGACCCTTCTATAAAATCCCAAGGGATTCGTCCGTTTGTTAAGCCTTTGCGGATCAACTGTTAATCTAAAATTGATGAAATTTGGCCCTGAGATACTTGAAATTTTGTAAAACATTTAGGGTTCACTTCGAAAGATTAAACCTTAATACGTAACGTTAAATCCACATTTTTAAGGTTTGCGAGAATATTAGTCATTTCCATTGTAATGTTTATTCAATTTCTTTACTTACATATTTGAATAGTTTTCGTATACTTCGTCCAACTACCAATGGTCAATTACATTTACAATGTTTATAACATGAATTTGTCATGAACGGAATATTTGTCGAAAGAAAAAGAAATATATTCGCGTGATCCGCAGATCCAATTTCAACAATTGTATAAAAAGAGCAAACTATTTCTCGCTGAACATTTCTGCTTTTGACATTTCATATCTTGTATCATCCATGACAAATGAAAAATTAAAGAGACATTTTATATACGAAATTGACGTTCTTTCCAATATTTATCAATATTTCTTTGACAATGTTAGAGCAGTTAATTTAAGTTAAAAGCATGGAACCACAAAAGAGTAAAACAATCTTTTCTAAATTGTGTCAAAAACAATTTGCGGTGACGTCACCCGCGTTGGGTTGATATTTAATATTTGCATTGAGATATTTTTGTTGTTGAAGGATGTAAATGAGATTTGGTATTTTTGTTTGAAGATTTTTTTATATTGAATGAGGTCAAACCTAATAAATTTGGTTAGTGTTTTCTGTTTATTTGTACGATGGCTATATAATTTTAATTACATTGCATAAATTTTGATATTTATAACAAAAACTGAAAATAAAAAAAATATTCTTGATAGAAAAGTATCTATATATAATTAAGTATACAAAAAACCTATAACATAACTCCTTTAAAACAAACTAAAAACTAATATTACGAGCCGAATTAATTATATTTTATACAATAAATTTTTAGTACACATAACATTATTTAAAATTCTCCTAAACCAAAATGTTGGTCGCCCGAACAGGGACTTGAACCCTGGACCCTTGGATTAAAAGTCCAATGCTCTACCGACTGAGCTATCCGGGCCGTACAGAGTGAACCGAAATACGCCACTACGTAACAGTCTGAATCAGAGATGCGAGCGATCTGCAAAAAAACTGCCCATTCGCATAACTGTAGTAGAATATTTAAATTGTTTTATTTTATTCCACCCCAGGCAGTAGTAAACCCGTTCACGCTAAGATAACATATTAAGGAATAATGTAACTCAAGGTTACTTCTTTTCGTTCAGGTTTTGCTTTGTTTTATTGTGACTGTATATTTTTTATGTAGTACCTATCGCTTGGGTGGTCGCATGAGGATTTGTCTTAAAGGATCTAGTTTTGGAACCATAACATAAGGCATTCCCGAATGCCTTAAGTATTAGACATATAAAAAAAAGTGTACCTACATTTGTTTAACGACTAGCTGACCTAACAGACGCTGTTCTGTCTTAGCTATGAATATTCAATTGGAACAGCAGTTTTTCTATATTTGTTAACAATTTATATCACAAAAACAGCTGTCTGCTAATTTGACATGCATTAACGCGCGAACTGCCAAACGCACG
Organism: Diachrysia chrysitis; assembly: GCA_932294365.1. Classification (NCBI taxonomy): domain Eukaryota; kingdom Metazoa; phylum Arthropoda; class Insecta; order Lepidoptera; family Noctuidae; genus Diachrysia; species Diachrysia chrysitis. The sequence continues at coordinate 8,641,556 of OW028653.1, forward strand.
AACTTTAAATAGCTAGTCGATAAGTTTTTGAAATTTTCCGATTTTGCCTTTTGAAAGAACCTTCTTCGAAGTAATAGAAAACTTGAAAGAAATCGGTAAAGCCGTTCTCATTTTACGGCGTGACCAAGAGATTTGGTATTCATTTTTATATAGATAATGATTATATACAAAACATTCAAGGTTGAGCAACAATTAAGTGATATACCTACATAAGTATATTTCATACATAAATAATACCAAAAGGAATAACTAATACATTGATATCGAACTTTTAAGGGTTCCGTACACGAAGGGCGCCAACAGAACCCTATTAGGTACTAAGCCTCCGTTGTCTGTCCGTCCGTCCATCGGTTTGTCTGTCAGCGGGCTATATCTCATGGACAGCTTGATATAGCTTGAGAGATAAAAATTCACAGAGCTTGTATATTTCTGCTGCCGCCATAACAGACAACAAAAAAAAAATTAAAGGGGGCAACACAAAATGGTACAGAACACATCATGCACGATTCCAACTCGCACCTGACCGGTTTTTAGTCAAGTACCTGCTACTTAACGGCCATAAAAAAAATACTGTTCAATTCAATGGCTAAGCAAATATTTACTCTCGAAACGAATCTATTTTTGGTTTATACTAAATTGACATCTGTACAATCAAATAATTCATTGCATCATTCTTTAAATTAAAAATTCAAGATAGCAAAAAAGATGATTCATATGGACATCTACAATGGAACAATGTTTGTACTTTATGTAGTCGTGTATTTCGGGAGCCTCTGTACGGCCCGGATAGCTCAGTCGGTAGAGCATTGGACTTTTAATCCAAGGGTCCAGGGTTCAAGTCCCTGTTCGGGCGATCAACATTTTGAAGTTCAGTTTTAAAAGTTCTACATTTGTGTGCATTTGTTACTTCTAAGTAGTTTGTACGTATATAGATGTAATGGTATTGTGTTTGTATGAAACAAGTTTTCGATTGATTCCAAGGTCAAGTGCCTGATGTTGTTAATTTAGAAATCGATAAATATTTTTTGTATTTTGTTTATTTATTATTATATATTTATGTTTGTTTATTTTTATTACCTTGGATGCTTTTTTTTTAAGTGAAATATTTAGATAGGTCTTTGACATTTTTGCCTTCATTCCAAAGAAACAAGATTCAGTTTTATAATAATAAATAAAAATATAAGAAAAAAATAATTTAATTGTTTTATAATTCGTCAATACACCACATATAGGTAGTACTTTGGATCGTGTAGAGAAGCAAAAACTAATCGATCGAAAAATAATAACCAATTTAATAAGCATACATTTGCAATGCCTACCCATTTACTCCATTTGTAAACTATACATCTCTACTGTTCGGTAAAAATGTACGCAATTTTATGTTTATGCACTGTCTATCATAAATATTTAACAGAGATCTAAAATCCGAACGAGGTATTAAAATACGGCTAAAGTTTAAACGAAAAGTTTTTAAAACGCATATATGTGGAAAAAATCTGTATAAAATAGAATATGTGTAAAATAGAACAGGTTATGTGGAGGCCCACATACCTGGTTCTATTTAGCCCATTTGCCCCTTATTTTAAGAGTTTGAAATTTCTGTAAAAAAAACTTTAATTTATTAGGTATGGAACGATTTTTTATTTTTAAGAGTAATTTAGCACGTAGAGCAAATAAAGGGTAAATTTAATATAACTATGATGTAAGATTAAATTATTGTACTTACTTAGTTTTTTTAAAGATGGCTCTCTTAACTTTTTATAACTCATTCCAACCCAGTAACGAGCAAAATAACACAATTTCCTACTAAATTACAGCGCGATTTATTATTTAATCAATCAAAGTTTCATTTGAAGTCAAAAGTAACCACGCTGCAATTTAGAGTCCCTAATTAGTGCTAAGTACTAAGGTCTCATTTTAAACGTGCCTCTGAATAATGAAATGGGCACTCGGGCTAATAGGCGGCAACAGATTGTTATGATAAATTACGTATTTTACTGTAGGACCGGCTTAACTCGAGTCTAGTAATCCTATTATTATATTTATAGGATATTTTTTTGTAGCTGTCTAATTAACTACAGTTTCTTGTAAAAATTTAATATAGGATTTTGGCAGGTTCGTTCATACTCTTTGTATTGTGTTTTGTCTTTATTATTTATGTTAAAGATATTAGTTCTCATTTTGTTTTAAACGCCTCTATTCATGCTATACGTAATTATGTTTCTTATTTTTTTTTAATATTTAAATAGTCATAGGTTAGCGATAATATAATATAGAGTAGATACTTTACATTATGTGTGCGATAATTACTTATTTAAGTTGGCTACAGTTAAAATTGATTATCAAGTCTATTGTAATGTTTATACTTAAATTAGTACGTGAATAAATTGGAAAAATATCTTTATAAACACAACAATCAAAACAAATTTACACTAAGATCCGTTTAGCATTTTCCTAAGTAGGGCACTAAAGATTTGGTGAAGGCCTCTTTTGAAGACAAAGCAAGTCTGCGGCCAAGGTCAAGCCGACTAGCTGGCAGTGCTGGCACACTCCACTTCGTTGAGCTGCCGCTAACACAAAACACTATCGCATAGTGCTTATGGTGGATGTTTAAAGGGCACTGAATACGGATAAACGTTTGTTGCGAGGTCATGCTGCTTAATGAATAGGTATCTATTATATTATGGCAAAGGCTTTGTACCTTCTATGCCTCTACAACGTGTAAAATTAACCATGTAGTAGCTTACAACCTTACAGCTAAACAGAGGTCTCCTCAATATTTCCTTGCCATCATTCGAATTATAGATTCTCGTATGCGTCACAATACTAAACAGAAAACTCAATATCATGATTAATCTAAAGAAATAAATGAAAATAGAATAATATGGAACTCAATTATATAATATATTTAAATGAATAAATCTATTATTATTACATTGAACTAAAATATTCTAATAACGCTTTAATCTCATGCGAGCGGCCTACGAATGTACAATATTTACCTGGATATTGTACAAAGGAGCCCGATTTTTCGGACCGTAAACTCACAAAAAGACGCTCTATATTCCTGCGGTACGAATAATGGGAATATGTAATCCCTATGGGATACACGTATGTGAGAGGTTAATATAAAAGTATCGATTAAAAGCTATTTTGTTATGCGAGTCTTGTTCTATTGAGAGTCTTGGATTATAATAATACTTGCTGTTTCCCGCGGCTCTGCCTGCGTGGATATCGGTTATCGCGGCAAAAAGTAGCCCATGTCCTTTCTCAGGCTTTAGACTATATGTGTACCAAATTTCATTTAAATCGTTTCAGCAGTTTTGGTGTGAAAGCGCGACAGACAGACAGAGTTACTTTCGCATTTATATTATGAGTAATGATTATGGTCGTAGTAAGGTCGAAATCAAATCTTAATTTCCTATTCAGGTTTAATTTCGATATTAGTAGTATATACAGGTACACCTATGAAGGCCTTCACATTACATAAATAGTTTTTTTTGCAGAACATAAATAACTTTGTTGGACAATATTGCTAAAGAAGTAATTTAAGCTTTATTAATAACAGCCCAAGCCTGTTAATCTGTTGACTTGAGCATCTGTTTTTCCTCATACATAAGTAAGTATTCATAAATATAACTAAGCTAGCTAATCCCTCCATCCGTCGGGTTGTCAAAGAAAAATATCCTTTATGTACTGAAAGAAGAACTCGCACAAAATCCATTAGTTTGCGTTTTACGTTGGAATAGGAAGCTCGGTTTGTTTGCTTATTATAATAGAATGTCTTGTCGCGTTTTTGTTTTCCAATTCCATAGATAGCTGTGGCGAAATGCCTGTCTTCCGATTCTTCACAAAACAATAGGGATGATTCCTGGGTATGAAAATTAAAATCTAAAAAAATATTAGACATGTATTTTTTCTTTTATCAAAACAATAAAAACTTACAAAGACAGTGCTTTAAAGTTTCGGAGTGGGGGCTAATGACATAGCGAGGAGTGACGTCACGCGTAATTTGAGTTCTCTGTATTTTGATCATTTTTTGTTTGTACGAAAAAAGAAAAAATACGTGTCCAATAAAATTCATTAATCTACAAGGCGGACATAAAAAAAAATAGGAAACATGCCTATTATCTTTGATAATGTCAAATAGAGTTTCAGTTAAATTGGTTAGCAAATCGAATCTAGAAACCGATTTTATAAAAACGTTATTGTAATAGTTGCGGCTCAATATATTGCTCGAATTTTCCGATAAATTATATAAAGTACGCAATATGATTTCTATCTTCTATGACGAATTCTAAATAAAATGGAAAAGACATTTAATCAAGCTAAAGTACATGGGTACTTAACAATATTAAATAAGGATATGAAAATTAAGGTATGATAGTCGAGTGACTTATACTTAATTACAAATAATGGTCGATCGATCGAACAATATGCATTTAAATAATAAACCGCGAATTATCCGATCATAATAGTATTAGAAATAAAAGTGAAATCAATAAATACTTAAATAAAAGTAGGTAAAATGACAAATTTACCACAACTTCAAACTTATTTATTATTCATTAGGATCTCAAAATATGGATAGCTTACCACCCGGAAACTGAAACGCACTCAACTTTAAGACGGTCTTAAATGTCTCTCTGTAGGTCCTCTACACACTAAAGTGACAAGACCGCTAAACTGATGTTTCAGTATTTGGCGATTACCCATACCTGCAAACAGATGTATATTATTCAAAGTATACACAAAATAGCAATAATAACAAATAATTATTTTTTACAAACTGACAATGTTGTGTAGCACGTCCGTTCAGTTCACCGTCCCAATGGAAAAAGAGCGATGACAGCTGCGCGTTTAGTTTTTATAGGCATGCCAAATCAAATCTACCGTCATTGTCGCTTATATTATGATCACCTAGTACCTACATAATAGTTAATTTCAAAATAGTTTTCCTTAAAAGCAAGTAGATATCAGAGGTGCCTGACTAGTTTTGGGGTTCAAACCTTAATCATAACCTCATTACGGTTTCGCGCAAAGAACGTGATACTACTAGTCGGGTATGATATCTTCGCGTGAGTACATCGCGAGTTTACTCGTTTTTAACAGTTATTATGTCTGACGAAAGTAATAAAAATAATATTATCTCTTATTTTCAGAGCACTACAAAACAGAGTCCGTCCATAACAGTCGATGGAATATCCACGTACCCTGGCCTGGGGTTTGGTCCCATGGGTCCCGTGGCGCCGATGCCTGGTGAGCCCCCGGGGACGCAACTACGACAGCACCAAGACACTACCACCAATTTACCGAGCACTGAAAAGCCTGTTAAGAAGGAGAGGACACTTGTTATAGCTGCCGTTGAGTTTCATAGAGTGGAAACACCATTTTTGATTGGACTTTGGATATTCTTCGCGAGCTTAGCAAAGATTGGTATGTACCTTAAAATAGTAATATTATAAATGTGGTAATACTCGATATATAGTATAATAGAAATGTTTCATTAAGAGCCATGACGAATCATCATGAATCAAGCGGTGAGTAATCATACTTAACAGGACAACCTTAATCTTACGCAATGAATACAAGCTTCATTTACGCCTCTTGTAGGTAGGATCATTTAACATACTTATAAGCTTACAAAACGGGGATAAATGAAACGTGAAAAAGTACATCTTTATCCTTAAGTTGAATCTTAACATGGCTGAAATAACATCGACAAATGCCAATCAAGATTTAAAATTTCTAAGAATAAGGTTACATACAGAATTTATGAGGTGCGTCATGTTATAAATAAAACATTGGAAGCGTTATGACCTATGTTTAGACCCTCTAGCCAAGTGATCTTTCTACAATCGTTAACGCTGATCGAATCGCTCAAATGTATGGTCACGTGACTTACCTAAATGAAATAAATAAAAAAATAAAAAAAAAATAAAAATACATTTATTGCTACCAAAACAAAAAACAAAAACACGGTACATATTATTAAATATTAGTTTAAAGAAAACGGTAGCAAAAGGAGATGGCTCAGCTAATGCTGTACCGGGACGAGCACGACCCGTCACAGCGCTGGTTTTCAGCCATACCTACTCCCTAAGTTGTAATGCGGGAGTTACAGGAAATGTCATTTCCATACATTTAATGTCATTTAAGCAATTTCTATCATCGTTAACACTTGTAGAAATGTCACTTGGCTACAGTGCCAGATTCAGTCAATTTCATGGATCATTGCTAACCACGCATATTAGGTTTTTTGGTTCGGATTTATTAAGGTCAAAGGTGTGAAAAAAAATATATTTACCCAGTTCCTTTCGATTCTCCGGACTGATATTTTATTAAGTTGCTTTTAGTAGCCCCTAGGGGATGGAATTTCAGATAATCGTCGCGGGAATAGTTTCTCGAAGATCTATTCACACTTTAGTTTATTGACCGTTTTCGGTTTACAAATAAGATTATTAGTTTCTAATTTTTAACTGGATGTTATTTATTTCAAATAAACTTAAATATATAACTATACTGGATGGTTTTTTGGTTAAAATCGTTGAATCTTTGATTAAACTTAGTTCATCATTCTTGTACCACCGTCACTCACTGCTTTTATTTATTAATTATTTGTGAGGACATTTTTTTCAATGGAAATCGCAATTTAAGTAACAATGGTTGACACGTAATCTACAAAGTGATTTAAATATATGTAGATTATTTAACTCATCAACATAAGCAGATACTTACTTTTATCATTTGTTACGACTTAAAACACAATTTTTTTAATCCACCTGCATGACGTAGGCGTAACTGGGGATTGTAACAATTCTTAGGACTTCTATATTCACTACACATATTTTTTCTTCTGTCATTAATCAAATATAGTGTAAGCTAATATTAGTGCTGAATCAAAATGAATACTAACACGAAACGCTTTTCTTTGACCTTGTGCCACATTTTTGCTGAAACTACATGTTTTTATTACATGTAGTTTTGAAAACACTCTTTGAAGTACCAGCTCGCAAAACTGGGCCAAGAGCTCCAGCATATGGTTACGTAGTTACCTAGCTGATTTTGATTCACTTTGATTCAAATTTATATTTGAATTTCTGTCTATTAAAAGTAACTAAAAACTGATTTTGACACATAATTTTGTGCATTGTTTATTTTGTTTTATTTATTTTATTTTTATTATTGAGGAACAATCCTCGTGTCACGGGTGGCTTTGCAAGCATTCAAACCACATGAACAAAGAACACACAGACTTAGAACAAGCATTTGTGAATCACACAAATGCTTGTCCCATGCGAGGATCGAACCCACCGCGCGTTATGCACAGTGGTAACTAGCGTGGTGACCTATACCACTCTACCATCTGTGCAGTCGATTGTATTGATACGAAAATATTTTAATTGCTATAGTAGCTGCGACCAACTTTCCTACAAATTATAAAAACGCATTTTATCTAAACGACGTTGTAGTGCATCAAATATCATATAAAAGCTTTCAAACACGTTAGATAACGCAAAAGTTATTGACAATATTCAACAACATAATTGAAACCACCAATACAAGTTAGCTCGGTTGCGGCATTTGCAAATTGAAAAGTTAGGTTGGATCAGTGCGGCTTCAACGAAACGTAGCGATGACCTACATTCGTTCAATCTTAAGCGAAGAATGCAACGCTTTTACTTAATTAAGCAATGGTTTATAGTTTAGGGTAAAAAGTTGAATAATTAATTTATTTGATTTAAATACGGGCAATAAAAATAACGGTTGTATAGTAATTTGATATATCTTGTAAGGACGTATAACATACTTATGATAAAAAAGGACAAATCCATATTCTCCGATCAATTTTTAAGCATATAATTAAGAGAATATAACCATGTCTGTCTGCCTAGCCTTTTTCCCAAGCTATGTTGCGGTCGGCTTCCAGTCTTACCGGATTCAGCTGAATACGCAGTTTTACAAGGAGCGACTGCCTATCTGACCTCAGCAACCCATTTTACTGGGTAAGACTGGTTGTCAGAATTGTAATGTCTTAACGCCTGTTAAAGATCAACGTGCTTTCCGAGGCACGGAGTGGTCTCGGTATGTTTACAAATGGTCACTCATCCACGGACCAACCGCGTTGAGCGCGGCTTAACCAGTATTATCGGTCCAACCGTACGGCTTACACTTAGCCACGAGCCCCACCAGAATATAACCATATTTTGTGCAAAAGTCTTGAACAAAAATAAATACAGTAGAACATAGAACCTTCTCCTTTTTGGAAGTCGGTTAAACATCTCTACATCCAAACATATAATATTTATCGTATCACATCATATAGAAAATGCGTGCTCAAGCAAGTCTTGTAAAATATCTTTATTTTTAACCAAACAAACATAATATCTGTAAATACGATACAAAACGTAAAGCATCTTGTCTACAAATCATTTATTTTGCTCGCACACAAGCTTCTTGGAACAACTATGTAGTGTATGGTTACTGATTCTAGATTTCCTTCTTCGTTTTACTGAAAACATTTTTCTATACTTCCCTTTTAGGAAGCTTCTTCGTGATTTAACAGCAAATGCACTCCGGCAGTCACGGACTTCACGGATTTCTTGAACACCGGCTTTTGTCGTATCATACTTCGGTAAGACGGAATCGCGATCTGTTCGAGTCGAATAAGCGGCTACATAAGCCGATTTTGGGAGAAAGCCGGTTGTTGGTCGGTTTCTTGGAAAGCACCGATTAGCACGCCGACCATGAGACGGACATTCAGAATCAAGCTCTAATGATGTTATAGAAGCCGTCGAGAAAGAATGTTCTTCTCCAGACAGAGGACTAGTAAACTTATCCTCATACCTCAATGTATGAACGTTCGTGTAGTAGTTACCCATTTTAACATCAACGAAATCGAATGAGTTACTCGATATTTTAGACTGTAAAACAGAGTTCTTGGGTGAATAACTTTTGCTTCTAAATTGGCAGCCGACATCTCTAATAAATATGACAGTCTCGTTGCTCGGATCCTCTTTAGATTCATTGGAACATTTACATTGAGAGGAATCGAACTGGCATGATTTATTGGATCTACACACATGTTGATCTGTATAACATGGGGTTGAAGACAGCTGGCAAGGGGAAAAGCTATTAGCTACACATGTTGTTTTCGGATTTAATAAATATGCTTGGGGACTATAGTCACTAAGAAACTCGCAACCATTCTGTACTCTAGAAACCATATTTATTTGATGATGTTCCATTGTATTTGCTAACGAGTCGTGTTGACATACAGGTATATATTTGCATCTCGGTATATGAGGACAGTCGGAATTCTCTATATCATCGACTAGTTTACTCGTAGCTTCTTCATAATGAAGACTTTTAGAGAATGGGACACACAATGGCAGATTAACGCAGCGAGGTCGATGCAGGCACGGTGGTATATATTCACAGTTATTCTTTAACACGTTTGCTCGTTGACAAGAAGGTACAACAGTACACGGTGGGTGATGTCTACAAGCTTTGGTAATTCTGATTATTCGTGGTGTAGATTTCGGAACAGAATGCTTTTTTACACATTTATGATTGACATTATAGTAATTATCTGTGGGCAAAATTTGACAAACAGGCAATAGCTCACATCGTGGTTCGTGAAGGCATAAATCACCGTCTTCCATAGTTTTGCTTCTATGACTGTTCGGCGATGCTCTGTATGCATAAGCAGCTGTTGATGGTATTTCTTTACTTCGATAAATGGATGAGTGCTCACATTTTAAAACATCTTCTCTATCATCTTCAGTGGTACTTATACTTATTACGACATCAACTTTTTCTTTACAATTCGGACATAATACTCTTCGAGACCTTTTACGACCTTTTTTATGTCTGTTGTTTTTATTTTGATCAACTAAAATTGGCATATCTTGTTTATTCACGACTTGAATAGTAGGCTCATTCTTAGGAACAATTACTTCAATCATTTCTACCACACTAGTATTAGTAGGTTTGTCTTCTTTGGCAGGATCGCGTTTCTGTTTTTTTGATTTACTCGATTTTGTATCTTTCTTTTCTTCAATAATTACTTTTGTAGTACTTGTAACTTGATCAGCTACAGTAAGAGATTTACTATTTTTTGCCAATTCGGTCAGTGATTTTTTATCAGTGCAAGGACATGCATAAGAAAATAATTGGCATGGACAAGGGTCTTCCGTCCGCTTTCCTCTTTCTTTCTTTTTGGATTTCTTTTCTTCTGGTATCGGCTTCGTATACTCTGTACGATATTTCGCATACGACCAAAATTTTTGCTGTCTATCTGTCATGTCTTTATAGTAATTATTATTAGTTTTTTGATAATCCCGAATATAATCGTCGTCTCGTAAGAAAATTTCAGAAGAAAGTGCATCATTAGAATATTTTTTCTTTACCTTTTTTGCATTTATCTCTATACTATCTCTAGGTAGTAGTTTTGGGTGTATTTGCGTTGCACATTCTTGAACAATAGCTGTAGATTTAGTACTAAAACCATTAGTGTTTGCAGGCATTTTCACTACTTTCATAAAATTCGCGTTTGATATACTTAGCTCAGTGAGACAATGAAATGAATGTCTTTTCGCAATATCGTCTAAGTCATAAAATATAGTACTCGTTGAAGGAACAATTGTTTTACAGCTGCTATCGTTATTCAACCGATGATACTTTTCACTTGTAACATAATTTGTACTTTTCGTCAAAGGATAGTCACATTCTAATGATTGCTTTGCCGAGTCTCCATGGGGCACTGAACGTTCTTTCTTCGATCTATTAGGATTCATATGAAACATATTATTAAATGACATTGCTCCAAACATATCATAAACACTGGTATAGGATTTAGCATGTAACTTATTTGATTTTGATTCAGGCATCTTTTTTTAATTGAAGTAGTCGTAACTTTCCAAAAACTGTTGATTTAATTAAGTATAATTTTGAGACGTTCTACACTTTGTTTTGCATCACTAAAATATTTTTAATAATTTTATCTATTTTTATGATTTTTCATTGAAAAATGTCACTAAACTTTTGACATATTATTGACGTAAGGAGACCACCAAAGAGAATATCATCTACACATTAAGTAATAAAGCACAGCTTTTTACACCTCAAAAATAAGTTTGTTCGATTTCTACTGCCGCTTAATTGGAGATCTTTGAGTGATCTATTTTAATATTTGCTCTTTATATCAAAATAGGTCCTAAACTTTATCATAATTGCATCTAAGTCCAAAGACTTTGATGGGAAATCAAGTTACGATCCCACATCCTGTTTGCATCAAGCAAAGTGCTGATGAAACTTACATTAGCTAGTAAACTAATTTACAAACATAAATGCTGTACTGAACATAGAACTTTGTTACAGGTTTTCATATGGCACCGAAGTTATCTAAGATGTTTCCGGAGTCCTGTCTTCTTATATTCGTGGGGGTCCTCATAGGTGCTCTGCTGTTGAGTACACATAGCGTGCATGTACAGCCTTTGACGCCCGACACATTTTTTTTGTACATGCTGCCTCCCATCATTCTGGACGCAGGGTACTTTATGCCCAACAGATTATTTTTTGATCATCTTGGGACAATTCTTTTGTTTGCTGTTGTTGGGACAGTATTCAATACCCTGACTATCGGTGAGTTTTTTTTAATATTTTATCATATTTTGCTTTAAATTCCTAAACGATAATTGTTTGCTTTAATTAAATTCGATAATTGTTTGCTTCTTTTACAGGAGCATCCCTGTGGGCGTGTGGTCAGACTGGGATGTTTGGATGCACTACTCCTCTTCTAGACATGTTATTATTTTCAGCATTAATATCTGCCGTAGACCCAGTAGCTGTTTTAGCGGTGTTTGAAGAGATCCATGTTGATGAAGTGCTTTACATTGTAGTATTTGGTGAATCTCTGTTAAATGACGCGGTAACTGTTGTGTTGTATCATATGTTTGAAGCCTATACGTAAGTTTTGAATTATTTTTACAGCGAGTTTTATACGTGGTTTGTTTTAAATTTGTCATGATTTTATTTTCTTTAACAGAGAAATGGGTCCGTCTCGTCTAGAATACACGGATTTCCTGGCAGGATTAGCCTCGTTTCTGGTGGTGGCTGTTGGAGGGACTTGCATCGGGGTTGTGTGGGGCTTCGCTACCGGCCTTGTCACCCGATTCACGAACGAAGTCAGGGTCATTGAACCTATCTTCATATTCGTTATGGCTTACCTAGCGTATTTGAATGCTGAAATGTTCCATATGAGTGGAATTCTTGCGTAAGTTTGACTACAGCATATTCTATTATTGTGATTTTTTTATGATAACTTAAAAATAATAATTATAAACTATGTTTTTTTAGAATTACTTTCTGCGGGATAACTATGAAGAACTACGTCGAGGGGAACATATCACATAAATCACACACTACTATTAAATACACTATGAAAATGCTATCATCGTCTTCAGAAACTATCATTTTCATGTTCCTAGGGGTTGCCACTGTCAACAATAACCACGCTTGGAACACGTGGTTTGTTTTATTGACCATTGTCTTCTGTTCAATATTTCGGATAATAGGCAAGTATATTATTAATTTAATTAATAAAGAGGATTACTAAATAATAAAGGCGTAGTCTGAAAGAACGACAATTTAAATACCTTTTGTAGAAGTTGCCTGACTGGTGGGCAAGATACGGCGAACAAAGCGACTGGGAAAGCTATGGGTCGACGATATTAGATACAAAATATTAACTCAAACCGGATTGGCACAGAAACGAAATTTAATTTAAGTGAAAATGACTCGGTTTAATAATCCTATACATTTTTATTTTAAGTTTTTCTTTAATTTTTTATGACGAATCGTATTATCATTATCATTTTATCACGGGGTTAATGCGCGTATATCTTTCTACTTGTCAATTCGCTTTTAATTATTATTGTCTCCTAGTTTATTGATCCACGTTTAATTGTTCTTAAGCTGTGCCAGCGACAACTACATATTCAAATTACAATTAACACGAACCGCAGATAAACGTAACGAAGATTAAATAAATGTAACGATCGATCGACGACAATTCTATTAAAGGGGCTGCCTATTCGATGCTCACTTTCTCTACGTAGTATTAGTTTAGTATTAACTTGAAAGATTACGCTAGTAATCGATAAAATAATTGTCTATGAGGATATTTATCATTGTTAATATTATTGTTGTTGTTTCAGGTGTATGCCTACTTAGTGCTATTGCAAATAAATTCCGTTTGCACAAATTAAATATGGTTGAAAAGTTCGTGATGTCTTATGGAGGTGAGATGATACTACATTTATGTTGTTGTAGAATTTAAATTATAAGCACGATTGTGTACCCATATCTAGCAAAAATTTACAATTGAATAACATTCATTTAAATCACTTTACCTATAATACAGTCTTCATTTAAGAATCTGTCCGACTGCTTTTGTCGAATAGATTTAGTTTTCAAAAGATTAAGTACTTAATTGTCCTTGAGCTTAAAAATAAACGATTATAATTATACGTCTTGGGACCTTGTACAAACACCTATATATTAAAAAAAGCAATTTGTAAAGTTATTCACGTAGTTATCTACCATTTTTGCACTGCAAACGACTTCGTTTATATTCGACGTTGAAGGTCATGATTTAAAAACAGAATTCTAGGAATATGAAGCCTTTATGATTCGGTGTTTAAAGCCCACTCTACTTCTATTATAATTATTGTTATTTGCATATGAAAATAGCCCATTCATACTTCTCAATAACCCCACGTTACGAGACTACATCAGCTGTAAAGAAGTAGGTACTTAAATATCGGAAATTTGATAGATTATAATCGTAAAAACTCCTATTTACGTATAAGGAAAGTGTTCAAACGAACATACTGGTTGATCATGTTTGCGTATTTCCTTTCGAACTCGCGAGATAAAGTTATCAAGCGGATTACCGATCGCTGTATGATCGTTGGTTTTTAATATTCAATTGGCGATTGTGACTTAAATCCCTTACCTATCTATATATTACCTGTTAAACGTAAAGTATCATATTTTTAAGTTTTACACCTTTCATTTATGCCAATATTTGTAACATCGCACTGCAGTGTACCAAAGAGTACCTATTACTTTGCTGGTCATATGGTTAAGACTAATTTTGTATAGTATCAATCAACCTTTAAAGCTAAGCCAACAAGATGACATCCTTGCATTATCAACAACAGATAACAAGTTTAAGTTAGTTGATAACAACTAATTTCTATGTAAATAAATTTTAACAGGTCTTCGAGGCGCGGTAGCTTTCGCTCTGGTCCTCCTCATAGATCCAGAAGTGGTGGAACTTCAACCCATGTTTGTTACTACCACTATAGCTGTAATATATTTCACTGTGTTTATCCAAGGAATAACAATAAAACCTCTTGTGAAATTACTCAATGTTAAAACAGCTGAGAAACGCAAACCTACGATGAATGAGCGGATTCATGAACGGGTAAAATTCAAACTTACAAAATGCTATCTATTAATGATTTTCCGACATTTAAAATTAAATCTAATAATTAACTTTTAGTTTATGGACCATCTGATGGCTGGCGTAGAAGACATATTGGGTAAACATGGTAACCACCACATTAGAGACAAGTTCAAACGATTTGACAACCGCTTCATAAGACCGTTCTTACTCAGAAATTACCAGGTAAGATATGCGCAAGAATTTGTTGATCGCACGAACTTTTGGAAAGTTAGAAAATGTGTGAAAAGTTATGAGAGATGTTTACATGTTTTGTGGAGTAATATAGGGCCATGTGTTGACTTTCTGCGATGAGGGTGAACTCTCCTATTATGAATGGTCTATTACAGTAAAATTACGAGATTTGAAATGTTGAATCATAATGAATGTAACAAGTTTAACGGCGTAAAGGGCTGAAAGGGAATTAAAGCTGAACTACTTATACGTGTATTAAAGAAACTCCAAATATTAATTTCTTTTGTAAATCTTTGCAGGGTGCAGAACCAAAGATTCTAGAAACGTATTCAAAGCTAGCTATGAGAGATGCTATAGAATACATGCAGAGAAATGCGTCTACTATTGGAAATATATCTGGAGCTGAGTCAATGTCTGCTATATTTAAAAACTATACAAATGCTAATTTCAATGGAAGGTAAGGAAATATTGCCCATATATTTACCTTAGAAAATTATTTACTAATATTTAGAATTTCAAATTGATGACATATATTACAGCCCGAGTTTTAGTCAGCTAGATTCCTCTACGTGGAACATAGATATGCAAGAATTGGAATACAACCCGTCTAAGAAAGACCTCACAGATGCAAAGATACATCACCTTCTTGCAGAAGAACTCTGCAAACCATTTAGACGTGTAAGTAAATTGTAATTTAGCAAACATTTGTATGGATAAGTAATAGTAGAAACTCAATACATCCGTTAATGGAACGTAAATTAGGTACTAAGACTTTTTCTTAATAAAATCTCTAATCACATAAATACTGGAAAATCCTCTAGTTATTAAAGAGACATAGTAACCGTTGATAAAATTATTTAAAAAATTAAGCTTTCCACAGGTTGCTGCTCTTCACATTATTTTTCATCTTTTGCTGCATAGGCTTTTCCCAAGCTATGTTGATATCGGTTTTCAGTCTTACCGGACTCAGCTAAATACCAAATTTTACGTGGAGCAACTGCCTATCTCACCTCCACAACCCATTTTACATAATTATTTTTAGTCATGGGATATTTCGAGTACATATTCAATAATATTCAATAATTGCAGTTTGTACGTTAACTCTTACTGGAACTGTTCTATAAGCTTGCAATGGATTAAGTGCAAACTATGTAGTTATAAAAGGAAGCCATTTAACTGACGCATTCTGCTCAGTTCGTTGACATTTTAACACCCTACAATACCGTAGTTATTTCCTTAAACTATAATATAGAATAAACAGGATTTTGTTGTAAATAAAATATGATAGTTAGTAATTTTTTTGCTCTATTTTCTTCAGCATCGGCGCCTTAGCTACAGTCGGCATGCGGTGAACGATCGTGACCTCGGCACGCAAGTCAATTACAAGACACATATGAATATACGTCGTCGGGTTGGCGACAGGAAACATCATCATAAACGTAGTAAACGTGGAAAGCAGGTAACAAGGTCTTAATTATCTAAAGATCCCTTTTTGATAAAATATAACGACAGAAATAGATTAACTACATACATGAGATATTAAAAATATTTTTCCTATTTATACTTATCACGTTTTTTAAATACTCGGGTGGGCTTCCTTTTGCTGGTAGTTCTCATTCTATACACATATATCTCTAAAATGCCGTAGTTTCATACTTCCTAAAATTAATTTACTTTTTATTTCAGGATGGGAAAAACCATGTGACTTTCCCTGAATTCCAGCAAAATGGTTCGGCCAAACAGTTCACGCACGGTAAAATAAAGTATTGTAGATTAGGTACTTACTTATTTATTCTTTATTATTATCACGAGTGTCGATCGCATGCACGTGTGGGTTCAAGTATTTTATTTTCTATTATTTTTAATTTACAAGTAGAAAAAATATGAAATTATCATTGTTAATTTTCTTTGCAGGCACAAACGCTTCGTCTTACACTAGTTATCGACACAATTGTAAAATAAACACCTAAATAAAAAAATAAACATAACGACATATTAGCACATGCTTTTATTTTTTTGTTGTCTATGAATCCATTCTATAATTAATCTTATGTAGTTCAAAATTGTTTTGCCTACGCAAATTAAATTGATAAAATGTTAATGCTATAAAATGCTTTTAAATAAAACGACAGTTATAAAATACGAAACTACAACCACTTAGAAGTCTTGTTAGCACGTAGTTGAGCATGTGATAAAAAGCAGCTTTTGTGGTGTGTTGTGCCAGTGATATGTTGCTCTCTTACAGACTACATAGATGAGGTTCTGCAGGAGGAAGGAGACGAACGAGAGGTGGAACCACGACGCGAAGGCGACGACGGCGGTATTACATTCACTGCCAAATCCCCGCGTAGGTATTCTGCATGACAAACCCTGTGTGACACACGCAGTTTGGATTTGAATGGTTATATTGCTAAGCTAGGTTTTAACGCCTGGGTCTAATAAAAACTAAATGTGATTGTTCCTAACAAAGTAATATCTCTACCTTAAGCTACAACGTAACTACAGAAGTTAAATTTTTAGATTATTCGCAATATTTCCTGTACTTTTTGTTGCTAACTAAAGTCTCTTGTATATTAATCTGAGTAACCAAGTATTTGTATCTTACACATACATAAAATTATGCTTACCCCAATAATAATGTTGTGCATGTGTCACACACAAATACTTCATAAAAGCAGAATATTCAAATCCAAACGATTCCTTTAGATGTTGTTAACTAACGTTGTTTGTTATTTACCGCACTTTAACTTCTCTACATTAACCATAATGGAATATTATACTACTAAACTGGTGGTTACTAAATTGGTATACTACTATTATTTGCTGAGTCGAAGAGCATTATATATTTTCTGAAATGGCTACGTACTGTGAGAATGTGCTGAAAAGTATTGTGGTGGCATGTTCTGAATAATCTCTCTGTATGTATGTATTTGTATTTTATAACTCTTATCTTCTTAAAGTCGTTTTGATTTATTTTGGTTTGGTTCAGTTGCCTATTTTAAAGAAATGTTTACTTTTAATGTTTTATAAACCAATTAATTTGCGAACCTTTTATTCTAGAACAATAAAATGGTTCCTTTTCAGATAAAAAGACGTTCGTAAAGTTCTAATCTATTGCAAAGCACGTACTTACCTACCTACATCCTTATTCTCAAGTAGGAACCTATTCCCTTAATACATATTTGTTGAATAATGATTAAAGTAATGTTCGCCCAATTACTCCGCCTGAAAAGCGAAACAAGGTTTTCCAATATTCAAATAGTGTTTCATTCATTCATTTTCCGTTCTACGTAAGTAAAAGGTTTGTTATCTAGTTGGTCTTTATTTTACGGACCCATACATGTCTCCTGTATTACTCCTTAAATGCTAACCCTTCGTTTAGGTATACCTAGTATTATTTTAATTGCTACGTATCTTTTTCATCTCTGCTTGTTAAATATTGTTTGTGTTTGATCGTCGTTTTCTTCCCTTCTGGCAATCTTCATGTGGCACCGCAAACTAACCGATACTCTCGACAACTGGCGATGATAATATTATCAGCTGGATACAAAGAAGTCAGTCCGACGTCCTCGCATAAAGAAAATAGTAGTTCACTTTTAAACCAACTGGCAAACCTGCCCGGATTCAATCCCTTGAAAGCGAGGATTGTTAAGCAGTACGCTAAAACACCCGAAGAAATACTCCCGACAGCTGTTGAGAAATCCTTACCGTGGAGAAGGGACAGATCCACGTATAACTTTGGTATGTGTTTACTTCAAGTCTCAAATGTTTTAATAATCGTCTCTAGATAAATAACTGCGTCTGATGATCAAGATTGTAATTTAGATAATGCTTTAATGTTTCTGTGCTGAGATTAGGTACGCAATTCATGATTATGTAGACATTTACATGCCCGAGGTAGGGAGTCATCTACTCGCTGTTACAAAATAAAATATTACTTAAGTGACACATCACATTAGAGTCGATTATGTAAAACACTGGGCAGACGCCCGGCACGTTGTGAGCTGGTAAATTTAGAAAATTTGTTTTTTTAGCTTTTCCTATCTAGATTTCATTTCGTAAGTATATAGTTTGGCTTCACTAAAGGTTTAATATTTTTTTCATCAGACGCTTCGCAAAGATTGGTCATCCGATTCGATGTTACAATTGCATGTTAAAACACATACTACTATTTATTCCTTTGTAGTTTTGATTAGATTTTTTACTGCTAAGATTACCAAGCTATATAATATCAATAGTTTAATATTAAATATATCATTCTAGACGTACAGCAGGGTACTAATTTAATTATGGATTTTGAACTGTTTCATTGGTATATTTAGCTTGGTTCCCACTGTAAGCTATCTTATGAATCTATACATGTCTATAACTAACCGCAAGTAAGTACCTATGCATGTTATAAACTTGATAATGTAAGATATTTAATAACATATTTATCACAATGAAGTAGGTATAAGAATTTGTTAGCTAATGAATTTTTAACTCCTAAAGTTGCCAATTGAATAAATTATATATTATTTCATGCTAAGAAGTCAAGTGGCTCGGCTTAAACAAGCCCCAGAACAAATTTAAATTATTTGTCTGTACAGTAACGTGAGATATATTAATACTGCATATTAATATATCTTAATAATATTATTAAATATTACAAAAAATATCAATTTATATTTTTACATAGACAGTATGACGCCTAATTTCACGAATTGAAGTAGAAAACATTGTGCGCCGACCCCAAAAAAATTGGGAAAAGGTCAAGAAGAAAAAAAGAGATCCATTGTTATCTATTATTCTACAACTATTGTAACATCTGTAATTACCATATACTAAAAAATAAATTATATTCTATTCTATTAACAAATTGGCAAGTTAGATTAAATTTGATAGGTGTAGAAAATAACTCAAGAAAATGTAACAGTCGTAAAACAATGAACTTTTAAATGTTTTAGTTCCAAACGAGGACATCCTTGAAGAGGATGAACGAAGATTATCTGACGATAACGGTAAGTCTAATGGTCTAGTGTTTTAAAATTATGAATTCTATGATGACTTTATATTATGTTAAATAAAAAATACTATTAAAATATAATTGCAAGTGCACCACTTACAGTTACATTTACACAGTTATTTTTACCATTAAATACTATGGTTATTCTAAATGGCATACACTTAACTGCCCTAATCGACCTAACAAAGCAAGGTTGATGTCGGCTTCTTTATCTAGAATACTAAGTACAACTAGGAAGTCATTATTTTACACAACCATCACCGACAGATAGACACAGCCATTAGGATGGATTTACTAAATCTTCCATTCTAGCTTCTCTTTGATACTGGGAATAAGGATATAAAGGGAACGTTGGTGTCTTCGTATGTAAGCAAAAAAAAATAACTGCAATATTTTTAACTCACACAAATTATGTAAACAATTGTATAAAAACTTTGTAACTACAGACACCTACATAATAGTAGCAGAGCACGCTCGCGTGGCTACGCCTACGGCTACAGAAACCATGTTGCCATGGAAACGGGAGGAGATGGAGGGGTCGGGCGGCGGCGCCCTCAAACAATCCGAGTTCCCAGCGTGGGCCTCGAACAAGGAATACCTCGCATACAATTCACCCTCTGCTACATTTTTAGGTAAATATCATAATTAAGACTTGAAATAATGAAATATTAAATAACAGTATAAGTAATATAGTTTTGTGCCTAAATATATGATTAATAAAGTATTGCCAACACGTTAAATTAGGCATTTTGCTTGCATAAACAAATTTTGTGACTGTATAAAATGTATTTTGTTGACTTAAATAGTTAAATCTCACGTAAGCCAAAATTTATCAAAGATATCATCACGTAGGAATCAATAT
Organism: Diachrysia chrysitis; assembly: GCA_932294365.1. Lineage (NCBI taxonomy): Eukaryota > Metazoa > Arthropoda > Insecta > Lepidoptera > Noctuidae > Diachrysia > Diachrysia chrysitis. The sequence continues at coordinate 8,662,130 of OW028653.1, forward strand.
TTAATCGACTGTGCATAAAATCGTAGGCTCGTAGCAGTAAATAATTTGTCTACGTAGCGCGTAGACCGCAATTATGTACCAGCGTATTACAAACAAAGACAACCAAAAAAATGTGGCACAGTGGCACTGTTAGGTAGCACTACAAAACGATTCGAATTTTCCGTTAATTTCCACGGTCACAAAGCATACTGAAAGGTGTAAGTTAATTATATCCCACGTTTATATTTTTAATCAAAATTACTATTTTGTAATTTATTTTTATTGGTATCAATGCCATACTGGTATCCCGTAGTGTGCGATTTCATTGCATTGCTTATGGAGACTATTGTAAGACGACTTATTGATTAGATTACACTACAAAACGCTTATGCGTGACACTGTGCATGTTAGCTTCTGAATGATTAATCCTCTCGCTGAAATAGTTTTAGTGACACCTTAAATGCACAGATTTGAAGCCCAGTTTCAACCAACACCAAAATTAAAAAAATAAGAAATATTCCCTCCTATTATAAACACGCGCTTTAATAAAAAAGCATTTTAAATAAAAATATTTATTACCCACTAGTAAACAATACATCATTTGCACCTTTTACTAACCCTAGATTTTAGAAAACTGTATTTGAATTTTTTCTGACACATTTTTTTCTCTTTTTCCCTATCCATTCCGCTGTAAAACAAAACACGTCCATTCTCATTACCTTCCTACAACCAGGAGGCATAGAGAAGCCAAAACATCCGAAATCTATCATAGGTCTCTTCCGAAGAGAGAGCTCTAGCTCCACGCAAGGAGCTGCAGACAGCGTGGTGGTATCCGACTCTGAAGGGAACAAAGACAGTTGGAACAAGGGAGAAGGGACTTCAAAAGATACGGCTGGCAGGCAAGGACCAAGTTTATTGTCTAAGAGGAGTACGAGTCTTGGTGGTCCCTCAGTATTGTTGATGGAGGATGTAGCGCACTCGGACCCCCTGGGTGCATCCAGCAGACCAGCCAGCATTATGCAAGGTCCACACAGAGGACAATGTCGAAGAGGATCCATGTTGGAGTTGACTGGGTACGTACTAAATAAAATTAATGCAACTAAATTAAATTTTAATGTTTTTTTTTTTTGGTTTTCACTTATAATTTTTAAATAACAATTTGAGGTAACTTAAAATAAATCAAAATAAAATACTCAAAATAATGCCGTTGAAATCAACAAATGTATCTAAACAGCTGAAAGCATTAATGACCTAATTAAAAAAAGACTATCGCGTGCTTTTCAGATCATTATCTCGAGATGCTATAACAGAAGAAAAATGCAGCAAGTCTCTACCTGAGAGCGAACGTATGGGAGTTCGACGTCTGCCTTTGGGTCAACAGAGTCTGCCAAGGGAACCTTTCATTCGCCAACTAACCATGGCTTCCACTCTTAACACCAGTTCTTCATCGGACGACTCCTCAGACGAGAACACCTGAGTGCCCCGCCGTGGTGACCCTGACAGGTTGCCACTGCTAAAGTACAGGACGCTAGAGTAATGTGCATTGTGCAATCGCGGACGGCTGTAGTGATCGAGAAGATTCTTTAGAAAAAAGTGCTGTGAATCTGTGAGAATTCAATTTTAAAGTATGTAGTTTTAACATCTGTAACATTAAAGGCTGGAGATTTGTTCGAAATTAACGAATTCCGTATGGATAGGTACAAAATATTATGACGTTTTATTAATTAAAAAAATCACAATTATTGAAATGCTTTCATGATATTGGTTTTTCATGATAAGCATAGTATTGGAATTTTGACTATCGTTACCGTCTACTACGAATACTGAAACGTCAATCAGTTTTAAGTCGCCGCTAAGTCTCGTGCCGTCTCTGTCACTTTAAGGTGTAAAGTAGCGACGGATATACATTTAAGAACGTGTTAAAGTTAAATGGCTTTTCAGTATTCGGTGGTTAGTGTATTTAAATAGATTTTAAGATGCGTTGATATCGTCAATCAATAATCATGATACGCACACATTAAGCGGTTTAACAAATTGTGCGGTAATGATAAAATAGAAATACGGTACATTAAATATTTGCTTGCCAGATATTCTGTCTAAGGCTTACAAGTGATTTTGATATAGTTGTATATTATGTAACTAGGTACAATATAAGTTGTAAATACAACTCGTTGTCGTTGCATCTGTTACTGCAACACGTAATTAGATAAATAATTTTTAAAATTTGACAAAAAAAATCTTCTTATATCATTCTAGCCCTTTTATTTGTTTGTAGACATGTATGTATGAGAATTAATGACTAAAATGCTATCCGTTAATGATAAATTGGACTTAGCAGTTAATTAAAATGTTATATTTATGTAAAACGTATTAATTGTAAGTCTATTGCTTGAAGTTCGTCAAAACTTACGTAATATACGTACTACATAATATCTTGTCTAAACAATGTATAAAATATAAAGTTGTTTGAAGTGTATTTTTGTAAGCTCTTTGTAAATCATGTAATTACATCCAGAAATACTATGTATGTAAATGGTCATTTATATTAAAAGTATTAATAGATACCTATTGATGATTTCACAGGTGGCACTTGTTGCCAATGACAATACCATAAGTTTATTGGAAACATTAAAGTAAATTAAATTCGATGTGATTTGTAGATATAAGTAGATAGCGTTTGTGTTTTTTATGTGATGAAGTACGTTATAGGGCTACGCTATTTTGTACAAGGTCTACTATCTGAAAAAGACGAAGCTACATGAATTTGATGATGAAAAAGCCGATCTTTCAGATTCTGCAGTAGTCCTTGAGTTTTATAGTTAACAGTATATCCTACTTAGATAATGAATAGATGGTTTTACCGACCCATCGGACTTTGATAGTGAAAAGAAAAGAGTGCACCTGTGTTTGCGCACACACTTGTGCACTATACTATCTCCTGCGTATATGGCTGAACTCACTTGGATTGGCCTCCGAGTCCGAAAATCGAACTGAAGATTATTATTAATAACGAGATGTTTGGTGCAATATTAACAAAAACAAGTGATCTGATATGTACACTCGTAAAAACCATATTTATAGTAGACATTTGTGTTTTTTTAACAATAAACAAGTTTAGTTAACCTTAACAAATTGTGTCAACTTTACTTATCATTGATTTAAAGGACAGTTGTTTAAGTCGGAAGCTAAACTATCAAGTAATGGCCAGTCTATTAAGCCGGATATTAAAAAACTTAAGTAAATAGAAAAATTCTGGTGCATTTAAAATCAGGGAGCCAATTTGTAAAAGTTAAAGGTAGGAAATTAGGAAAGTTTAATAACTTTATTTAATACGTCCTTATATGTTGATTTTAGTGTTATTCTAGGTGTTAATTAATATGTCATTGGCAATTTGACGTCATTTCATTTAGGTTCAGGAATAAACAATCATTATAAAGACAACAGCGCATGTTGAATTGTTATTAAATTGTAATTGTAATCTACTGAATAAGTTTGTTCGAAAATAGATTGACTAATTAAGAACAATAATAGCAGTAGATACATAGAAGAAAAATTGAAGTTGCGTATGTATATATAAGTTTTGTTGAAGTTGTAGACATTGATTAATGAGTAGGTTCCTACTTTTGATGGTTCGCGGAAGTAAAATCAATAGAAATGTTTATTTATTGACAGAAAAGATTACGACGAAGTCTCTATTTTAAAGCGTACATCAGAGGTTTTCTGTTGCGCTGTCGGTCACTACCAGAATACTGATCAATTATTGTTGCATATTAGTAAAATAAATACGACATATTATTAGATAGTAAATAATTGTTTTGTTTATATGTAGTTCAAAGGCACAACTGAATCACAGTATGTGTAATTCTGACCAAACACAAAGTATTTTGTTTTTGTAGCCAAATAACTACTAGCTTTATATTATTTATTTAAATATAGGAATAATACTATTTAATTGTACTTAGTTTAATTGTTTTCACGTGTGTTATATTTATTGACAATTATTGTACCGATATATGTGTACTGGCTAGATAATGGACCGGACTATTTTACGGGATATCTTTTCCCGTTTTCGATTATATAATGTATATGTAATGATCTCCACGATTAGATAGGTACCTATCGAGTGTACTTATGAGCGGACCTAAAAAGGGCTTGAAGAGGGATGGGGGTGGGCAGCTGCCCTACTGGAGTTCGAGTAATCCAGTAAAGAAAGCCCAAAAATTACAATAAATTCTGCAGTAATTTGGAAAAAAACGCGCTACGCGGCCAGTCACATTTGGTACCAGAAATTGGCGGTCAGTTGTGGTACCAGAAATTCGGTACTTTAAGAGGGCCCGGTGGCAAGCTATCGCGGGCTTGCCATGGGGGGTAGTAGGTACTTTCTACAGTGCTATACGGGGCTCCTGTGTGTCTTTTGAGCCGACCGCAGAGAGCAATTAAAGTCGGGTCCTACGCGGCTGCCAAGTGCGCTTCCCTAGGACCTAGGTCGAGTGCTTACGTGTAGGCTAAAATTTGTAGCTGAATTGGGGCTATGTATCGTATATTCATCCCGCATATTAAGCACGTGTTATATTTTGGGAGTCAAAAACTTATAAGGTCAAAACTAGAAAATTGCCTATCAACACCCAGTGTAAAAAAAAAACTGGCCTACTAATATCCCACTGCTAGACACAGGTCTTTCCTCTGAGACAAGGAAAGAACATTGATCACCACGCTTGCTCACTTGCGGGTTGGATAATAATATCAGCCCGTAATTGTCTCACTACTGGATAACTGTCAAATGAGTCGGGATAAAAATGGATTAAAAATACTGATTGCCCTGTCCGTTCCCTGGACCAAGGCTGGGTACGCCCATGAGTGTACTCAGGGCAAAGGTTTTCTTTCCCTTACTGGGTTCAAGTGAATTGAAAATGTTTAAAATATATGTAAAACTCATAAAATAAAACAATCAAAGTATGTTCACACCTATTGACTGTAGCTTGATCAATCGCAGTTTTACTATATAGATAAGTTTTTTGCGGTCTACCGTTTGCCCAGCTCCTACAGATCTCAAACTTAGCAATGGGATTAACTACAGGACATGAAATCATTTTCTTGAAAATTTTAAAGTGAAACGCATGATCTTGACAACCTTCATTCTTGTCGTTGTCTAAAATAATGGGAAATAATTATGTCTCGTGGCGACATGTAATTAATAACTTAAATAAAATACTCCTATGACAAATTATTTGTATAGGTGAAGTGAGGTCCCTAAATACTTAAAATCAAGAACTTAGGTACAATACTCAACGTAGTATTCACTCTATCTATCTTAATATCTAATATTTATACTACTACCGATCTCAACTAAACAATATATTAGTCGAAGTCCTAAACCCGATTAAGCGGAAATATAATATTATTACTAAGGATTTCAGTTGATACCCACTGAAAATGATCTAAGCACAGTAGAAAACGCGCGCCCGATTGTCAATCTGCAAGCTCTTAAAAAAAAATTGAATCTTATATTAAATCAAATATGGTACCAGAGTCTACTAGGTAGTGAAATTAAATTTAAAAAATCAATCCTTGAACCTACTAGACATACTAGATGTATGTCTAGTAGGTTCAAGGATTGATTCAAGGTCTGATATATTTTCGAAATTAACTGGATCGGTATATTTCGAATTTCTATCCATGATGGACATTGGATAGAAATTTTCAGTAAATAAAAAGTACATCTACAATTTTTATGTTTAGTAACTTCACGCAATGTAAAAAAAAATGTTTTTACCTAATTATAATTAGGTAGGTAGGTTCCAATGCGTTATACTTCTTACTATATTATATTATACATACAACAGTAGCAAATCTACTGTATGCAAGCTTTGTATAAATGGGATTATGGTGTGTCAATTGATAAAATAATAGTGCCTAGCGTAGAGTATCTACACCGCTCATTGATTGATAATATTGTGGTTTTCTTTTGTACTAAGATTATTGTTAAATCTGTAATATAGTAGTACAATAGATAATTAAAAATGAAATAAAAAAATCACACTTGAGAGTTACGATTGATTTTATTTTAGAAATAACCGTATGTTTATTTGTTTACTTATACCCTGTTTGTCTTAAAATATATTCAAATTTATAGGTAGCATATAGTACGATTCAGGCCTTTGTCACCCGGCAACGATAAGCGAGAAGTGAGCAGAGGAGCTATGAAGTAGAAATGAGTTGGCGAACAGCAAGAAGCGAGTGTGAATTAGAGCTCTTACACACGAGCGGCATGTTACCAACGCTTGTGTGTAAGAGATAGTTTTGTCGTCTCACTTGAGCACTCGCTTGTGGGCTACAAGCGAGTGAGACGGGGTCGCACCACTCCCAAGAAGTCATTCTATACTACTATTAACACTATACTAGACAACAATAATTTTTCTAACTTTATAAAAAAGTGCGAATGTGAGTGTACACATTTTAGCTGGAAGAGGTCTCTGCATTATCTACAGTACACCGGTCATCAACCCGATAGTTATGCATTATCTCTGCAAGGCTTGTGCTGTGCCGTAAGTCACGTATGGGGATTTGTTTCCCACAGTAGCTACCCATTAGCTACATTGTATAAACCAAAATAATTAAAAGCATGCAGTAGAGATAAGCATTTAACTTCATAATAATAAATGATGATGAGTACATTTATTTTACCAACTTATGAAATAATTACAACAAAAAATATTTCTTCCAAATCCTTAAAAAATATATTCTCTTTTTGCGTAAATTATCAAAGCAACTAATAAAAATTTGTTAAAAACGTACATTATTGAATAGTCGAGTTCAAAATTATCTAGCTGTTTTAGCCACATCGTTTTCATATTATGATAAAATAAAAGAAATGTTATATTAATCTACGTAGTAATATTGTTTCATATTTTAGTAATGTTGATTTGGTAAAAATAAGTTATAAACATCTAAACAGTTTCAAAATTACCGCCACAAGCTCCATAACTTATCCGTATTATAAACATAAAATGTCAAGCACAGGCGTGTTCTTTCATCCGAATCTGGTTTGTTATAAAATAATGTTTTGCTACATTTTGGTTTATTATTGAAAATATAAGACTAATCCATATTATTTTGTAGAATTTAGTAACTGAGCCCAGTCAATATAATTAATTACTTTTTAAGTTCTTCTTTGTTTTACAAAAAAGTGACTGAGGAATGTCGTGCTAAAATGCAAGTACTCAAGTTGAAGCATTCAAGTCATCAAAAAAAGCAAAACCATCCGTTCGTTCGCTAGCCGTCTTGTGATTTTTCCCCTTGTTTCTTATTTTCATGAAAAATAACGGAAAATATAATGTAACTGTAAATTTCTATCTTACTATGGATTACAATTAGCTCAAAGTACAATTAAGTGTATGTGTTTATGACTCCCTTTACTTCAATCTGATTTATCATGTGTGGCAAATACATCAATAAAAGAATGAAACATACTTGCGCTTTGTTTTAAACTAGAACAGCGGTAAGTAGCGTGAAAAATATATTAGAATAAATGTATTTAATGTATAGTTTCACCTGCAAAAGTTGTAGTAATATTATGTTGACCTGTAAAGGTGAATTAGGTTGCAGAAATCAAGTGCCTTTCTAAACTGTCAGTTTGTTTTTAAATATATGTGTTTTATAGCCGCGTATTTAATTTATGTATTGTTGCTATTACTAGTAAAGTTGCTGTCGGTAATATCATAAAATACATGGAAAAAAATACTCAATTTAACAATGCATGAGCTTCAAATCCTGTTTTAGGGATTTGTTATCTTATCAGACTTATGTCAGATATCTATAAGTTTGATGTAACATTAGTAGGTAGCTATTCTTACACCCAGCACAACAATAGTTCACTAATCTGAAAACTATATTAAAACTTTTAATTAACTTTTAATTCATAGATACTGTAAATAAGACCTTGGAAGTGTGTTATTTACAAACAATCAGTGAAACAAATCTTGTGGCAATGTAATTTTAAACCAAAACATACTAAACTATTAATAATAAACTTATAAATAGTGAAATGTTACATGAAGTTGATAAGACCTGTTAAATATTTTTCAAATTAGGTAGTGAATATTTCAACATCTACATTTTAAAAGTTACCATAAATATTTGACAAACACATTGTGAAGTTTTTAGGAAGGTATAAAACCTTCATGTGTTTACAGACCATAAGCAAAATGGAGCATGCAGACTTGGTGTCCGAGATGGCTCAAGTGGAGCACCTCACTACACAGGAGAGGCTCCACTTGGCACGCAGGTAACTACCATATTAATTAATTTGTAACTATATGATGAATATCTGTATTTTTTAACCGACTCTTGAACAACTTTAATTGTTATGGCTACAGTGACATTTTGTATAGTTTGGGGTTGGGTATAGAACCTTAAAAAAATTGTAAATAGTTTTCGTTTATAATCTTAAAGTAGGTATGTTTTTTATCTTTCTTAGTCATCTATAAAATACATCTTGGAATTAAATAATTGCCATTTAAATTGTAGTTTTTCCTGGTAGGTATTTCAAACAATATTTTATGTATAAGAGAATACTCAATAAACGAATAATTTGCTATCTTATAGAATTATGATAGGTACATTAAGTTAATATAAAAAGATGGCCATGGCATTTTATGAACATGTTTGTGTTTGTATTATGAGCATAACATCTTAATCACACAGTTGGTCATAGATTATTTATATTTAACTTTTTTATATAATAAAATATGGTGATTTAAAAAGTGGTTGTAAAGCCAGAATTATTTTATAGTTATAAAGTGTATGATTTGAAAGTTTACAAAACCTCCCGTGACAGGGATTAAATTCCCTAGTGTGCTAGTTATTTATTAAAAAAAAAAAATAATTTATGAAATTATAATAAAAAGCCATTTACACAATGAAATAATTCCTTAAAACATTGCAAGGTAATTAAACACTGAAAACAAATTTCTCCTTCGTAAAGCAAGTTGGATAGTTCTTTTATAAAATCTGACAAGCTGTCTTCATAAACATGTCATCGCAAAAACGTTTACATTTAGCTGTGAATTATTAGTTGCAGGAATGACTTGAAATATAAATTAATGGTATAAAAATACATTTCTTGTGTTCATACTGTCCATAGTAATTAGCTGGTATAATTAGGAAGAAGTTTTGATGATAAATAAACTATGTTATTGTGTTATTCTTTAGCAAGAGAGATATCAGATTATCTTTAGAATAATTTAAAAACAATCTCATGTTAAATTAATTGTAGGAAATGAAAAGTTTAATCTGCATTTTTAAAAGTATACCACACATTGTAAATTTTAGATGAGATAATCTTGAAATATAATAAACTATGTTTAAATTATGGTCAGTTTCTAAGAAGTAACGAAATACACTAAAAAGTATTTTATAATACAAAAGCTTTCATCCTATTTCATATATTTACATTGTAAATTTAAGATTAATTAAAATAACTTGTTTCTCTGATTAATTCCCTTTTTGAAGCAATTGTGTTTTTGAATGTTACAATAGGCACTAAGTAGGTCATCACCAAAAAGGCTAAAACTATTTTTCTTAAGCCTAAAAAAAATACTAAACACGTAAGATTTCTTAATTGGTGACCACTGCTAAGTCAGAGTTAAGGTTAGCGCAAATATCGGCGGCAACGCAAAACAAAGTGTTCCTGAATCACTTTCGTACATTTTATATGACCTAACACACGGAGGCGAGCCGCATTGTAACGCAAAACATCGAAAGTGATTCAGAAAATAATAATTAACCTATATGTGTGCTAGCCTTTAGGAGAAAAGGTAGGTTGGTCTAAGGTCTTTTCTCCATGCAAACACTTTCAACTGTTTTCTCGCTGGTTGGAACTAGAAGCAATATTTTTCTTGCAATAATATAAATATAAACTAGTTCTATAGCCCTTGTTTTCCTTTTTAATGAAATGCTAAATTTAAAAGCACTAGAACCCTCCAAAAATAATTCGATCTCTGTGTTCGAAGGCGTAGTGTACAAATTTGACAACCATGGATGAAAAAAAAAGGAAAAGCATAGGGCATACCTACGTAGTCTATATTATTCTTATTCAGTATAGGAAATATCTTTTAAATTGGTTCAATATTGGAGGGCGAAATAGTTTTTTACGGTCCTATCTGCAGTTGTCCTTGTCACACTTGGACTGATATACACAGTGATAGTTTCTTCAAATACCTAATTTCCTAAAGTCTCTCCGCCTTTCCTCTTAAGTGGCTCGCAACTAAACATTTTTGATGACAGTGTGAACGCAATTTTATCAGCACTTGGCCTGTGTACCGATGTCCTAATATGTTAACAATAATGTTTTTAGAAATTTATCTAGTATTTATTATCACGCAAGATGCCAGTCACAGATAAAACTTGTCTTGATGTATGGATAGGGCTAACCTGATAGGTGTTTTTATGTTGTTCAACAGATTATTGTGATAAAGATATGATTCTAAGCGATATTTTAACATTCAATGATTCTAAGCGATATTTTAAAATTCATAACTAGGCGTTTATGACTTTCATTCATTTTAATGTAATAAAATTATTTGAACAGAATTTTATTACATATTTAAGTAGTTTAGAAGTCATATAATTACAAGCTTTTAATATAATATACATTCAAGTAGTCTGCCATTTTTAGGTTCCCGTCAACTTACGTACCTCAAAAGGTAAAAACAGAACCCTTATAACAGCCTTTCCCAAAGTGGGCGATAACGCCCCCTTGTGGGCGCTGCAGGCCTAAAGGGGGGCGGTAAGAGACTTAGAAAAAAAAACAAATCTCCGCTAATATAGCTCACAATAATTAATTTAATACGAAGTTATAGTGGTTTTTAAGTTGGTGAAAATATGGGGGAGCTAAAGAATAATTTATTCTCAAAGTGGGCAGTAAACAAAATAAGTTTGGGAACCCCTGCCTTATAAGAACACGCGTTCGTCTGTCCGTTCGTGAATTGAGTTGAAATTTGGTACACATTTTATTTAAGTCCTGACCGAGCTAACGTATATAAATGAATTTGAAACACGAATCAAATGAAAGGGCTCGGTGTGAGGTTGTACCTATAGATTACAGCAGAACTTATAAGAAGTGTGGTATTTAAAGTAACAAGAAATTTCTGATTAGACGGAACCCGCTCGTCGCAAATTTTTCTCGCTGTTGTCGGTTTTTTTATTCTTATAAATATTATAACTATTTAAGACAGCAGACAGATAATTTTGTTTTATTCATCTTTACTGCACAATGTTTTAAAACTATTTTTAGCAGGTGATAACTTTGTACAGTTATGTACATAAAGTATAAGTAGGTACCTATACAAGAGATAGTGTACACATTCGAGTATCACCTGATAGATACCTACATTTGTTTCATCCGGAGATGTATCAAGCACACAGTGTTGTATGGTTAGTAGGTAGAGGGGTAATCCTTTGCCTACCGAACACGTCAGAGGATTAGCCGCGTTAGCTCGCGTGTGATAACATATCAAATCATGTGTACATACTTCCGATAGTAATTTTAAAAATAAAAGACGTCTGTTTTTAAACGGTTTTATTACGCTATCTGACTGAGTCTCATAAACACAATGATTTATAGCTTTTTCTTCTTTGTTCTAATTTTAATCTTTATTCATGAAACGTAATGTGGTGCTCGTTTCAGCTTTCAGTCCAGAAATTTGTTGACGCTTCAACTGAATGGTCGAGTTATTAAACTAATATTCATTAATATTATGCTCTTGAACCACACAACTAGTTCGTTAAAATTTAAATGCCAAGAAATATTTCATTGCCAATTTTGTACGTTATTGTGAAAGATATTATAATCTACATCTTTATGTAAAGCAAAACCTTGGTTTCACTTTTTACGATTGCATGATATTTTACTGTTAAAATGTGAACCCATATGGGGATAGGCATAAAATTCTTACTATTACGAAAATAAGCCACGGTATCTGAGCGTTCGTGTCAGATATCGTACGTAGTACATCGCGATTATTTTGAAACAGTCTCAATGTAGCAATTTGCAACCATTACGAACGCTCCCTGTGTTTTACGGAAATAAAATATCGACTAAGGGAATTGTACGTGGGTTCTGAGAGTCGACATCGAATCCGAAAGGTAAATGTTTGTTCGGATTACTGAACTCATGTATGTAAAGCAGATCAAAATATTTAAAACACTGTTTAATCTCAGATTGTTTATTTTGAGCTAAGCTATAAAACATTACTGGTGGAAATATTTAAAACTGCGTCACATTATTATGGTGTTGATTATAGAAAGATCGCTATTCGAGTCCGTAATTTAAACAACAGATATACATGCGAATTCATTTCACACTAATATATTTTGTAAACTCTATTACCATATAGCTTTGAACAGGTCCATATAGGCAGGCGTTACTTGCGTAGGTTACATGTGGCGACAGAGGCCGAACGTTCAACATTTATGAACAAAACACGACTATCGACCACTTTACAAAGATGTATTAATAAAGTGATAATAGACACTAAGATCAGACACGATTTTTCTACATATATGGTCATATTACTCTGATCTATTGTCTGGAACTCATGGTGTTGTGTAAAAAAATAATTAGATGTCCTCATATTATATAATAGTCAAAAATAATAATATTACTGTAGTTATATTTATTGTAAAAATGTTTGACTTTTTCAGACGTCGCATGCAACAGCTTAAACTATGGCAGCAACGAGAAAAAGAATGGGCGCGTTCGCGGGCAAAACGAGAGAAAAGCAACAAGCGGAGTATTTACTTCAGCGATAGCGTCATGTTACTGGAGGCTGCAGCCAGAAATGATATAGACGAAGGTAAAAGTCAAACTTACGTACTAAAGTATAAATGTGAAAGTTTGTTAGCATAGACCGATGTTTATTTGTTAATCTTTGACACTAAACTAGCTAAATAAATCAACCTAGATTAACACATAGTTATAAGTTCACGGGAACGGAAAATATGCTTATAAAACCGCGAATATCTTTTAGTTTTTAATACTTACAAATGACAGATAGTAATTAGGTCAGTATACACCGTTATTTGTAGAATTACAGTTTCGCACTGAGTAATGCATGTTTTGAATAGCAAGGTGCACCTGTGCCGATTACGACATCGTAGTACTGATAACTAAGAACTTTACAAAGGTCAGCAAAGGTACGACTTACATTTATTAATTCGTAAAGGCAATTGGGGTAATTGCTAATTAAACACTCGAGGGTTGACGCGGCCTTGATGTTTTAACACAGATTGAAGTAGCTGTTTGTTTATTTTACGACAACGAAACGATGTATGAAAACATATTTATTTACATCCTCTAGGTCGTAATATTCAATGGAAATATAATATCTTGTTGTGTTCTTGAAGTATCATAACAAACATATGGTTCTGGCTGATTGGTCAGGTGACAGTTGAGTAGTTGCATAAAGTCAATAGCAGCAACATTATTGTATTTATTACTCGGCCAATTACGTTCACTGCAAGTGCCATAACGAGATTGTTACTCACGCCTAATGAGAAGTAGTTTTGTTTTATACCCGTTGCAACCTTTATCACTACAACTTTCCTTGTTATTATAATTTTTTCTTGTTTGCTGTAATATACTATGTTCTTTACTCATGGTTTACAGTTGTAAATGCGTAGTTATGTTTTTAAAACGGTTTTCATTCGTTCTATGAGGTCATTGCAATGCAATCATACACTTACACATTAGTATGTACATTAATTACAAGTACATAAGGTGTTATAACATTTACAACTAAGGATATTGCCTTGTATATGTCTAATATGTCTATTTATCCACTATATATGTTAACAATTATCTTCCACCTTTCTTGTTGTGTTAATTATGACGTATTATTTCCAGTGCGGCGCTTATTATCACGGGGTGTAACTCCAGACGCTACGAACGAGGATGGACTCACCGCGCTCCACCAGTGCTGCATCGACAACAACGAGGCAATGATGCGGCTATTGCTTGACAACGGTGCCAACGTTAACGCAGAAGACAGCGAAAAATGGACGCCATTACATGCAGCAGCCACCTGCGGGAACCTCAACCTCGTACGAATACTAATACAGCGGGGAGCGAACTTACTGGCAGTGAATGGTGATGGTAATATGCCGTATGATATCTGTGAGGAAGAACGGACGCTGGACGCTATTGAGAGCGAGATGGCAGCAAGAGGCGTCACCCAGCGACTGATTGATGACACTCGAGCCTCTACTGAAATGAAGATGCTGAGGGATGTTGATGATCTAGTTAAGGGCGGGATGGACTTGGATGAGCCGAGAGATAGTCAGGGTGCCACGCTTGTAAGTATTGCTGAGGAGTTTTAAATAAAAATGGACTGACTAGTGTCAAGTTAGAAGAGAATGCCAATAAATCGGCCACATTTATAGTTGGCTATTAGTTGACAAAAGATACCGAATAGACAGCACTTCATTATTTAAAGGAAAAAGGATAAATAAATTAAATAAATCGCCAGTAGATTCGGTAAAAAAAATATCTAAAATAATCACGTGATAATCCTATTTCAATTGTATAATAACTTACGTGAGGAGTATTCATAATTATTTAAAAACAAAACGGTTTACTAACGTATATTCTCGAGATCGCCCGACTAGTTTCAGACTCGAACAGTTCGAATCGCGACACCACCGCCGCCGCGTCAGCTCATGATTAGGGACTCCTATTGAGTCTGAAACTAGTCAGGCGATCCCAAGAATAAACGTAAGTAAACCGTTTTGTTTTTAAATAATTACCTATTTCATTTGTTTCAGTTACACATAGCCTCTGCAAACGGGTACATAAAAGTTGTGGAGTATCTTCTTGAACATCGAGCGTCAACGGATGTTGTAGACCATGATATGTGGCAGCCGGTCCATGCGGCCGCTTGCTGGGGGCATGTACGTAATAATGTAAAACTCAATTTATATTCTCTTGAGATATTGGCAAATAACTTAAACCAAGTAATTTACCTCGCAGAACTCGATTTTTATGTAAGTTCGGCGCTTAAAAAAGAAATTTCTGCCTTGTGTCTATGTGACTGGTTGACAATTCGCGTCGCACGTGCCTCTTTCAGTCTGTTTATCTATGCATAGACTTCTTCACTCTATGGCTTATTTGGTTCAAGTTTTTTGCTGTTAAACATGCTTTTTAAAAACGATAGTAACACGATATGTCTTATGATACCTTAACTTAAAACACTAAGGTAAATATCTGTTACAAGTCTATAAAGCTACTAATGTCAAGGCAAAATCTAGTATATTAACGAAATATGTATTATACTAATGGCCTTATTTATAAAAATCTCGACGATGATTAGCAGATTTTTATTTCCCTTTTTCCATAGAGAATTTGAATTCAAAAGTTTCTTAGCAATTGCTTAACACCATCCAGATTTATATAGAAAAGGCCATAAATGTTTAAGTTATTAAATAAACTGATCCTTGAATAAGGTTCATCATGATTTCAATAATCATTCATATGAATATTTCTACTGAACACATTGAACACAGCATTCACACTATTGTAGTTTTCTATCATAGAAAAACATTACATTAATGTAAAGTATATGCAAAGTTAAATGTCAAGTAATCAGACGTAACGGTTAACTGTAAAGTAAATATGTTTTGTTGCAGTTAGAAGTGTTGGAGTTGTTAGTACAATATGGAGCTGATCTCAACGTCAGGAATAAACACGATGAGACGCCGGCAGGTAATAACTTACACCTACAGTTATTTGAAGAAAAATGGTGGAAGGTGTTAAGGCCCACTTGCCTTAAAACCTAACCCAGTGTTAGTGGCTAACACGAGGTTAAATTGACAAGATTGTATAGCAAACTGTTAATTTAATATCGCGTTAGATTAACTCTGAGTTAAAACGATAACCCGGGCTGGTGTAAGCGGGTCTTAGTGGATTTTAAACATGAATAATAATAATAATATCGGCCTTTAAATGTCTCGTAATGTTTTCTTACCTTCGAATATTTGGGATACCTTTTCAAGTTACAATGAGACATATGTTGTATTTATAAAAACGATACTTTATTTATGTTTATAGGATAATTAATATACTAAACTTAACCATTCGTTTCGTGCATAATGTGGTACAGATATTAACCCATTTTTTTTTTATATTTAAGCTTACGTTATGATTCTGAAACATTACGTGTCTGTTCGTGTAATAACCTCCCTTTTCTGCCAGATATCTGCGAGGAGGGCGAGCTCCGGGCGCGAATACTCCGGCTGGCGGCCGACCAGGAGGAGGTGCGCCGGCACGCCGCCGCCGGCCGCCTGCGCACGGCGCGGCGCTCCTCCAGCTCGGCCAGCACCAGCCGGTACCATACACATAGCGAACTACATTACCTCTTGATGAACTATCTTCAATAGTAGCTTTATGTGGAAAATACCAAACATCTGACTGCACTGATAGCCGAGTGGTATAGGTCACCACGCCAATTACCTCTGCGATCAATGCGCGACGTGTCGCGGGTTCGATCCCCGCATGGGACAAGCATTTTGTGATCCACAAATGCTTGTCCCAAGTCTGGGTGTTCTTTGTGCATGTGATTTGAATGTTTGTAAAACCCCCGCGACACAAGG
This sequence comes from Diachrysia chrysitis, assembly GCA_932294365.1. Taxonomy (NCBI): domain Eukaryota; kingdom Metazoa; phylum Arthropoda; class Insecta; order Lepidoptera; family Noctuidae; genus Diachrysia; species Diachrysia chrysitis. The sequence continues at coordinate 8,678,753 of OW028653.1, forward strand.
ATTAAATTTCTTAGTGCGGGAGTCGTTTTCTAAACAAACAAAAAAAAAATCTACACAAGTTTTGTATGGCTTTGTACGACAAAGTTTGAGCATGTAGCGTAAAAAGGCTATGTATGGCTGAGTTGGTTTGGGTCATATAATTGGATTTTCTTCATCATCTTATTTGCAATATATTAATTTAAACAGCTTTTACGTACTACAACTTAGTATTTATTAGTAACAAATGTGTATTATTAATAATCGAGTCATCATCGATCATAATATTTGAAATCATTTACAACTAGCTGATACCCGCGGTTTCACCCGCGTTCTTTGCGTTCCCGTGAGATAGAAAAGTATTGTTTGTTACTATTGTCCACGCAATTTTTTATTTGCATTTTTTTTATTATTAAACCTTCCATAGACCTAAGGAACATACAAAAAAAAGTTGCTGAATAGGTCAAGCCATTCTCGAGTTATGCGCTTAGCAACATTTATTTTTATTTATATAGATAAATCGATGATGAAAAAGATTTTTATACAACAACAACAATTAGGCTGAGCTTGTATTATGATAACCAGGAAAAATGACCACGCTCATCAAACAAAGATTTGTCCTACTTGGAAATCGAACCCACGACCTTCGGTTTAGCAGTAGAGGCACTAACCACTAGACCAACAGGTCTGTTAAAAATGAATCCATTAAGCTAGGTATTTGTGGTAAATCCTTAAAACGCGATGCACTCAGCAGGGTCCGGTCGGTGCGGCGGACATCTCTGCGCGAGAAACAGCTTACGGCGAAGGCCGATGTGCGCGGCGAGGCCCGTCTCAGGGAAACTTTCGACTCTGCCGTCGACGACGAACTGCAGGTAAAACATTTACTATACCATCGTTTGCCTAGATTTTCCCATTTAGGTATACTTCTGTGTCTGGTAGAACTAGTCCTACCAGACACAGAAAACTGTTATGTATTTTAAATAAAACGACTGACCATCTGTTGGTCCCTGGGTAACACTGGTTCCGGATGTTAAAGATATATGACAGACGAGGTTTTTATGTGCTTTTCAAAGTAGCATAGTAAAGTTTGTGGTCTGGATTCCTGGGACTGGCCGGTAAGTCTAGTTTGACCTTGAGTATCCACTACGACCCTTCTAATTAAACGCAAACTTTGACTATTAGAAAAGTGAATTATATTTAGTAGGTTTTCTAATAAATAAAAATTAAACTAACAATTTAAATGATTATCGAAATAACTATTATTCTTAGGTATTTATTATTATTATTGCAGGTTAAAATCCTGCCTGAGGTTTAAGTTTTTCTTTACTACTATTTTTGTATTTAATTATTATTCTTATTTTAAACATTGCTTTTAGTTTCTAAAACAAATCAGTCCGGTTGGTTGGTTCTTCTGTAAAATTGCTTAAATAGTTTGGTACTTTGAAAAGCACAATTATTTTATAAATTCATTTTTAATGATTATTAAAAAATAGATGTCTTCTTAATTGCGCAAAAAGACTATACGTTAAAACGATCTAAATTTCTAGTCATTTTTGTCTACATATCTGAAAACCTTCAAATGACAACAGATTAAAAACAAGTTATAAATCCACTTTGCATGCCCTGCGAAGCAAGGATGCAACAGAATTACTTGGACCCCTGTGAAGGTGATACTTTATTAAATCAGTTAATTTTAATGAATGTAAAATCTACTTTTATACTACTGCTATCATGGAACTAATTGAGTGACCAATTACTGTAACATACAAAATTAAACAAAAAGTTAATCAACCTTTATCAACCACAATTATGTAGTCGCAACATCATGTGCCACGCAACATTGAATAAATGCCATTAACATTACCATAATGAGTATAGATCTCGTGTTCAGAGCAATTTAAATAGCGACGTCATTGCACGTCCAAATTAATATTCCGCTTTCAACTTTCGCGAAGGAAAAATATGAAAAACTAACCGTCGGCGTTTAACGCGTAAAATATAAATACCAGTGCGTTCAATGCACGCACGTTCCGTACACAATATGTAGCCTAATTTATCGTTTCGTAAGTAATATCCTTCAACGCAAAGATTTCTAGCAATTCTTAAGCACTTAAATTATAATTGACTTTATTCTGGATACTAGCTATTAAAGCTTAACTTAACGATTAATGCTCGGCGCAAACGGTCTGCCAACCATTGCCACCTGTGGCCACCGCCAGCGACTTAACGCACTTTTTCATATATTTATCTGCTGTAGCGAGTGCCCGCCACCGGTTACAAGTGTGCGGCGAGTCTATAGGTACAAAATATAAAGGTGTGTTAAGTCGTTGTCGCTGGCGACACTTGGCTGTAGTCGGTGGCACGTTTGCGCTGAGTCTAAGTTTCACGTATCAACATTTGAATAGATATACATCTAAATTGTATAAGATGGAATGTCCCACTTTAGGGCAACAGTGTCTCATTCTTTTTCCCACATTTCTCTTATGTGCTATTATCAGTCTTCCCGGGAAGAATACATGGTCCCAAAAGAAGTACATTAAAAAACATTAGTATGTACTTCATAAAAGTAGAACATAAACTATTGCCGCGTTAGGAATGAGTGTAATTAAGTACACTACGTAATTATGAAAGTATTTGTCGAAGGAACCCAAAAAGCCGGTATTTAACTGTGAAAGGGAAACTGGCGACACGACACGTTATACGCATTGTTAATGGACACGGTTTTGCGTAACATTGTGTAACTGTTACCGTTTCGAGTTTATCTGATTTACAATCTTTTTTTATTAACGTACTAGATATAAAATTAAACTCGGACCATTATACTTTTTGTGCAAATATATTATGTTTTGTATTGTAAATAATAAAAAGCATAAATAAATAAGTACTTAAAAATAGCTAGTTGGTAACCGCGGTTTCGCACGCGCATTTTTAGTTACGTTACAGGTAATGAATGAAAAAAGGATCAGCAAGAACATTGACTTCTAATCGTACAACCACCGAGCTATTTGTATAATAACTTTCGTGAGAAGTATTCATAATTATTTAAAACCACAACGGTTTACTCACGCATATTCTCGGGATCGCCCGACTAGTTTCAGACTCAATAGGAGTCCCTAATCATGAGCTGACGCGGCGGCGGTGTGGAGTTCGAATCGCGACACCACCGCCGCCGCGTCAGCTGATTGATGATGATTAAACCGTTTTGTTTTAAATAACCGAGCTCTTTATTACGACAGATAGGTAGTTGTCTAATAAGTTAATCATACTTTAATCAAAATAAGATATGGGCGCTATGGATACCCAATTTCGCCATGGTTCTCTGTTTATACGTCAAAAATACCAATTTAGGTTTGCAGATGAATTTCAGTTTTTTCATATTTAAAGCTCCATTTCTTATTACTGGATGTATTGTATTTAAACATAGCTAAGTGCACTCTACGGTTTTTTGAAAATTTTCTGTCAATATTTTACAGCAATCTATTAAGTATTTTTTGATGCAACATTTTACAGACAACCTGACAACCGGCAAAAGATGTTGTCGATTACTATTTTATTAAATGTATAGATAATTTTAGTAAGTATTAAACTGTATTGGTTAGTCCAATATATTAACTGCATAGCTATGGAATAAACGTACATATAACAATGTTAAGGTAATAAGTATTTAATCAAAGCGTATAACGCATATGTGTTTTTATAAAATAAAGGTCAAAGTGAAAGAGTTCCCAAAGCTTACAAAAAAAAAAAAAAAATCGGATTAAAATAAAAAACTATACCTTAATAAATTTTTGTACGATTTAAAATAATATTATTAAATACAGTGCTGTGTCGTACCTATAACCAAAAGCAGTTGCCTCTCGCTTGATGTATTTTATGTGCTATTAAAACAGTATTTATGTTTACAAAAAGTTCTTAGAGCTGTAAATGAAAATGGAAAATCTTTAATATCTAGCTAGAATGCGTTAATGAAAGCGTTACTTGTTTCATTGCTATATCTCATTAAATAGGGGTATTTCTTAGCGTGCTAATCCACTAATCATGTAATTATCATTCATCTACTAAGTAGTATATCAAGTTAATAAAACGCACAACCAGTAATAAACATTGAGCATGTGATTATAAACTTATTGCGTATTTCCTTATGCGGATGGATTTTTAGGTTATCAATATAATCTGCATGTTGCAACTCAGGTACACTGCATATAATATAATAGTATATTTATGTACATAGGTATAATAAATATTTACTTTAAATTAAACAAATTTTTTAAATAAATAAATGATTAAAAAAAATACAAATTGTAAAATTTTACTAAATGAAAACAATCGCTTATCAAATGTTTTTTTGCAAATCAAAAGTGTTTCATGATTCTCTTTCAATCTAGAGAGCTTGTTTCTAATGAAAAAAAAACCTATATTATTATTTAAACAAATTTTGTTTTATTATTATTTCGGTTGGTTGTTTTTCAACCAAACATTAAGTAACATAAACGAAGCAAATATAAGATGAAAGAAAAGTATTTACGATCGATTTTTATCAATTAAGAAGAATTTACGGTACTCTTTGTATGTAGTACAAATACTTGATGCACGTACAAGCTTAGCATCAGTGCGTAATTGACTAGCAATTAAATGGGAAGTAATAATACCGGGTTTTACGTTCGTATTAGCAGACGGTATGTGGCGCAACACCGTGCTGGATCTAATCTAGTGTTTTTCATTTTTTTTCGCCTGACTTTGTCTATCGTCAATCTGTTGCCTTCAGTTGACCCGGTCTGGTTTCTTTTGGAGTGACGATTGATGTTTTCTTGATTTCTTTGATATTTTACAGACAACCGGCAAAATGTTGTCGATTATTATTTTATTATATGTATAGATAATTTTAGTAAGTATTAAACTGTATTGGTTAGTCCAATATATTAACTGCATAGCTATGTCATAAACGTACATATAACAATGTAAAGGTAATAAGTATTTAATCAAAAGCGTATAACGCATATACGTGCTTTTATAAAATAAAGGTCAAAGTGAACGAGTTTATTGATTAGTTTTGAAGGCAGGGGATTTAGTTTTCTTAAAAAAAATGCTGTCTATGGAAGGAACTGACTGGAATCTAAACATTGAAAGTATTTTTTTGTACTGTGTGGTGTTTGTGTGCCTGCTAAATGAATAACAATTTTGCATTGGAATTGTAGTAGAATTAAAATTAAATTGGAGAGTAAGGGCACTGGTCATCAAGCTAGTTATATTCACAGGTTTTTGTATGTTTACGAGATAACATTTTATAGTCGTAAAGAGTATTCTCTAATTTTACAGACGTTAGTATTAAGTAGGTAGTATTTGTTTTGTATCTATCATGTTGTCCCTTTTCCACACAATTAATTTCTGACTCACCTTCAGTGCTCGTCTTCTTTCTAATTCGCGTCAGATAGTATTCGATACGAGTAATTGACACAGCCCACAATTATTCAGCCTTAACTAATTAAACGTGAAGAAATCAAAATAATTCGGAAAGTAGAGTGAACAGTACAACTTTTTCCTTGTTATTCATCGCTGGTTTGCAAAGATTTTCATGGCAATTTTATAAGATGTGATTTTTATTAATTAATCGCACGAACGACCAAGAGATATATCAATCCGAAAAAAAAGTTGCAACGATCTCACGCTAGCTCTACAAGTAATCGGAAATCGTTTGCAATTATTGTAACGGTATGAGCGTGTTATCAGTTTTTATATTAAATACAACTATCCATTCTGAATCACCTTTACTTGCTTTAATTTTAGTTCTTTTAGTGGTTAAACTTTATGGAATAACTCGCCGGCTATTCTAAGCCGCTTGACTATAAATTATTTCTTTTTTTCTTTAATGTGCACGTCACAAGCCAAGAGACATTACTTTAAATTCACTTAATTTCAAAGTAATGACTTTAAAATTAAGTGAATTTAAAGTAATGTAGACTTATCTAAAATTGTCTTCATAAACATACATCTTAAATAAAGATACCGCGAATTTCATATGTATAAAATGCATTGAATTAGATTTAACATTCATAATGCAAGTTTACAAGTCCCCTACCACACAATTTGCGTAAGACGAATACCAAAAATATTAATACGATATTTTATAAGCGTGTTGCGTTAAAATAATATGCTCTACAATGTTACGTTTATTGCTGTTTGCAAACAGCATTGCTGAGTACAAATTATATGTGTCTAATGTACAGTGATAGTGAGCGCGATAGCTTGAATTAAACATTGGAGGTAATGTACATTTTCTTTTATAGTTAATCATTTTATAGTAATTTTTATTGTGTTTTGCTTGATATCTGCAATGAGTAGTTGTGGTATTTAGTGCACATGCCGTTTATTTAATTATGAATAAGGAATAAACTGTTTATATTAGTACACTGTAAATTGGCTAATTGTCTCAGGAAACAGAGTGTAAATAAATAAATAAACTTGGGCAACATCATATACATTGCTCTAAACCCAACATAAGCACGTTACGTGCGTTATGGAATCAGAAGGTACCACTAACACCCAGACCCGAGACAATGTAGAAAACTGGTTTTGTACATTGACCCGTCCGGGGATCGAACCCGGGATCTCAGAGCTTGCGACATCTTGAAAACCGGTGTGTACGCCACTCAACCTCCGTGGTCGCATATGGTCGGTATGTGTAAAACAATATTTATTGTTGTTAGGTTATACGTAGTTCAGTGTTCAGCGCGCCTGTCGGCATCTAATGAGCGATTTACTTTGAGCACGGGACGGTTGTTTTTATTTGACGTTCCCCGTGTTGCGTACTTTCTCTGCTTTCATCTCGAGACGGCTCGTAATTAGCTGGACTAGAATTCACAGATATCATCGGCTATGTATTTATGTTCTACAGACAAAATGTTTTTTTACAATTGTTTTGATTTAAAAAATCCTACTTGTGTAGAAACTTGTTCGCGGTCTGCTACAGTATTAATTACTTTTTCGAATGCAATATAAGCAAAAACAATGTATTTACTGCAATCTTAGAGATATAAATTCTTCGGTATCTCCGTTTCTTTATTTCGTATGCAAAATAGCAATCGCATGAACATAGCCGTGTCGTAGTAGGTACCTGTGTCGTGATGAACGCTAATAACACCAGTTCCTGCCCAGTTCGATACTTACTAGAGCGATTGATTTGCGCTTCTCGCTTATACACTCTATAATGGCTTCACGGAATCTCTTTATATTTAATTATTGTTATTATTGCTAAAAAATGTAACGTTTACAGCAAGTAGATTGAAAATAATTAGGTGAATAGGTTCTACGTGAGCGTGCAGCTTCGCTTATCAGGTGAGGTAGTGGACAAAAACTAGATTAAAAAAATATAACTTTGATTAAGTAAATTATTTATATTTTAATGTAAGAAAAGACCTCTCATCACGTTTTCAGCAGTATCTCAAGAACATCGATATAATTTCACTCCAGTTATATATTTAAATTCTGAAATCAATTTTTTTTATGGGCGCGCAAGTGATAATTAATTTTTTGTTGTTGAATATTTTGAGTTATAGGAAACTACCAAGTGTTTAAGTGCAACTTAAGAGAGGCATTTCAGCTGAATTGATTGATTGAATATGTAAAATACAGAAAGCAGATTATAGGTATGTACCTCTGTACATCTGTCTGAGTGCGCGATATACCATCGTTTTGATGCGCATCAATCAGCGTTGTCATACACACGGTCTGCAGCGGCTTCAGGCATCCCGTTCCGCTGGGCGCGTTGATTGACGACACACGGACACTCGATTCACTAAGTTTTCCCGCGATTTCCCTCGAGCCCGCCGCGCACGCGCCGTCAGTCTGTGGTCAGCGAGCTAACACGCACCGCTTATTGTTCATTATTTCTTTCGACGATGCATTTTGATATACAAATCTTCCTCCGAACTTCAATTCTTCCTTTATGGTGTTACATAAAGTGTTGACTATTGTTCTCTCAAAGGATATTATGTGCTAAAGTGATTTATGATGTGTTAAGTGTCGTTGACTACGGATTATAATCATGTCTCTGGATATTATGTTTTTAACTAACGATAATTTGCGGCGAATGCGCAAGGAGCCGCATGTCTTAGGGCTCCGCTATCGGGTATGAACATTTTGTCTATATTTTTCGTATGATGTGCAATTGAGCATATACCTATAACAGTTTTAATTAGTTATTTAATTAAAGCCGTAAAATTTGTATACGTACTTATAGAAAACAGCAAAATAAATTGTATTTTTATTGGACAACGTTAGGTGCTTAGAAATACTATTTGATACTAAAAAAATTTGAAATACGCGTAAATATTAATAGTAGCCAATGTAATTTCCTATAAGTTACCTCTGATAATTACCACACATACGTCACACATCAACTAGGGAGCAACTAAAAATCATAATTGTAAAACCCCACATTTTTGTGACGATTAAAGTTAATATTTAACTGAGTATCACGTGCCCGCTAAACTAACATCAAATTAGCATTGGCTTAATTAATTACAATTACGACTAACATTTAAATGTGGCCATATTAATATTTGTACATAATACATTCAAGTAAAGTCCGGTGAAGCAGTCAAAGCCTGCGCTCAGGCTAACTGCGTAAAACTATTCCAAAAAAAAAACAAAGAAAATACATTTCAGTTTGTTCCTATGTAAAACATTTAATACAACCAAAACTGAAAATAAACCCCTTAATCCATGAGTTTAAGAAAGAGTCCTAAATCATTGACATCACAAAAGTGACCGCCAATATCTGTAAATAAGCCTGGTTATCATGCCATTAAGTTTATATTTTAGTGAATAAAGCAAATTATCGTAATATTATATCAAGTAAAGCTCGGTTCTGTATACCACATACAGGATACAACCAACGATTGTTTGTGCTTGACCAAATATTTTATTTTCCTTAAAAAGTAGGTTTAAACAAAATTCGGATTATTACTGATTGATGATTTAAAATGTTATATATCTCAACAGTTACAGCTATATACGTACATAGCAGATGACCTCTGTAAATCCAAATACGTACCAAAACTTGAATATCAAATTTACTTGGGTAATAGGATACAACCAATGTGCGCAAATAATCTGCTAATGCAATCTACGAACAATTTTCTCATTAATTCTTCCTATCTTTAGCGTGTTTAAGGATGTCCGTTAAGGTTTCCTCCGTTATGTTGCAGGGCCTTTCGAATGGCGTGGAGAACGATCAAAACACCGCGAACCTACAACCGCACGAGTCATCGCACAAGCGACTGTCGAACAGTTCGACCACTTCCAACCAGAGCTACGACTCTACCGTGGAGTACGCGGTGCCAAAGCACGCGTACAGCCAGCGCGGCGGCTCGCTGCGCGCCAGCGACGTGAGCGACAGCTCCGAGCTCGCGGCCTTCGCACAGCAGAAGACCACCAACCCGCTGTTCGGCGTCAACGCCGCGACGCACTACGCGCCCGGCTCCATAATCCCCTCGCAACACGAAGCCATTAACGAAACAACCAAACACTACGAAAGAACGAGTCTACCGAACGGCGTCAGAAAAGCCCCCGAGGGCCAAGACAATGACGTCATCAAAAACGAGGACGCCTTAGACGGTAGGAAAGAGGTGATAGTGAGCCCCAACCAGATCGCGATCACTGAAGGCGGCACCGCGACCTACACCACAGACAATAATGGTAAAATCAATGTTCATGTCACCGTCATGATTAACGCAGGTAATTATATGCATCCTTACGAACTCAAATTGATCGTAACAGCACATCTAATATACATACGTAATATAGCACAGTTTATAACAATTTTATATCTGTAAAGTTAATCTAACAGTTCTGCACAGTGATGGTTTATAAATATAATGAAGGTTGGGACTGTGTGCCGGTTTCCAGAATTGATACACTCTCGAGGATGCATATTGAGGCAAGCTGTCTCTCATAGTAGTTGCATGCTGGTAGTAGCGTGTGCGTCTTAGTGTTTCTTTGGTGTGCTACTCGTTGTTGGGACTTCTAAGATCATTTTATTTCTATTAAATGTTTTGAGTGCACGTTTATTTCAAAACTCACCTTCTCTTTGGTTATCTATCTGTTCCGTTGACTGCACTATTTCTAAAGTGAATTTCCGAAACTTTATCTTTGTAGATGTAACGATATTTAATCTCATTTGTTTTGCGTAATTTGTAGAATTGCTTTAATGGAGATAAGCATTAAATGTTTACTAACAATTTAATTAGAGTATCGTGCTATAATATCAGTTGCGAAACTTAAAAAAAAATCATTGTAACAGCTATGCTTATCTCATAAAGTGTTAATGTTTTCCCGATGATTTGCGCGGTATTATACAAAGTGGTTCGCGTTCCAGGCACGCTAGCAGATTTAAAAAAGCAGCGAGCTCAGATACGGACGAACGGGAGTCCGGTGGAGAGCAGTCTGACGTCGACGAACAATCACAGCCTGAACTCGTTGTCGGAGGTGTCGAAGCAGGACATGCCGGTGCAGCTGAACCCGCTGAGCCTGTCGCCCAGCGCCGGCGCCGTGCCGCGCTTCTCCGGCAACACCAGCGACGTGGTCGGCGACTCGCGCTCCCACAGGTGCTGTATCATCATGTAACAGACTCTAAACAACTCAAGGAATTGCCAAGCTAATGTGTGTTCCCATAGTTATATAAGGGATGCCGGGAGAAGCGCGTGTCGATATAATGTGATCGTGGTAAGCGTACAAGTCTGATTGTCATTCCAAAATTAATTTTTGAACGGCTTTTGGATCACTCGGACGATTGACTTTTTACGGTTCGCTATTGCCTAAGAATTGTGATTTGGGTGAGATGAGATTTTAGAGGATATTTTTTTAGTTTACTGTGATTGAAACAGTTTTTCGCCGAGCAAAGAGTCAATCGACGTATGTTGGTCCGGTAGAGGAAATGTAACCTAATATATTGATCGCCGATAGAGTATTGCCATGATTGCTCACAAAGCAAGGGCTTGCCAATGGCTGGAAATAGTGTGATAGATAAATAAGAGCTCAACAACTATTATATTTTAGCGTTAAGGAAACTATGCGGTTGCTAATATTTTATGTAGTGTTAGAAGTGAATCCTATATTGCAATTTTGTCATATATTTAAGTATTGTATTATAATAGTCCTCGCTCGTCTTATTTCCTAAACATTCCAATTTATAATTATTTGTTGAAACTTATTTAATGTAAATAATTTAATTTCATTGTAAATTGCAATGTTGCAGTATATTGTTATTATCATTTAATTTTTAATGTTACATAAAATGCATAATACGCATTTTGAACAGAACAAACCATGAAACGCAATAATAAATGATCGTATCGATTGTTCGCAAGTGCCTCAAGTATTGGTCTACCGTAAACATCTATGTGAAACATAGACTAATTTAATTAAATACCATTTATTTATTACAAAACTAATAAATTATTGATTAAATAATTATTAAGTAAATTATAAATATCTACTTCACGTAACAAAAGTGAAATATTATTTTATCTTGTTGTACAGTTGATCGCACATCAGTGTTGTAACACTTTGACATTGACAGCACCTTTATTTCAAGGGCTTAAAGTTGATTATTGTAATTCGTTGTTTCGACTGTCGTGCGGTCTTCTGTACAGGGGTAGTTGATATCCTAACTGAACGTAGCTGCGATACATGCCTTAGTTCACGGACCACTCTATGGCAATAAACTAATATCACTAGACTAACAAATTTTAACATAGTACTTAATATGGGTATACTTTTATAATACGTATAATACTTTCACTAATATCACTTTTAAATACGCCATAATATAAAAAAAAAAATTGAAATCGTAGTGTTCATTAAATGATAAAGTATTTACAAAATTCGAACTGCTAAACTAATTAGATTTTGATTACAGTTTATTATTCATATTTTTTTATTGTATTGATTTTATCGTTTACTGATTATACTACAAAATTGAATTTCATTTGTTGTCTTAGAAATGTTTGCGTTACAAGTTCAATTTTGTGTAAAGACTGGATTTGTTATGTAGGTAGTACATTATTCGTAGTAAACAGCCGATTACATGTGTCACTACAACCGATGCTAGTTTTAAAACTAACTCCCGGTTTCTGAGAGGTTAATCAACTTAATTTGTTGTCAAATCAACTGATCACGTCTGTGATTGGTCGACGTAAAGATTAACAACCAATCGCAGTGCTTGACATGAGGTTTGACATGTGATTAACTATTTTTTGTGTTGATCAGCATTTTAGAAACCGGGTTTTTTGTATGTGTAACGTAACTTTTTTACAAAACCTTCCCAAGCTTAAGTATTTGTCACAACATTTTTGGTATTATGTTTTGTAAAATTTATTACCAGTGAGAATAATGTGTATTTTATTGCATTTATTTACTTAATTTTTAATGTTTTACATTCATCAAATTTACATCACATTTATATTTTATACTCTTGTATTCTATAAATAATCATATCTTCATTCAAATCATGCTAGTCTAGTTGAGTGTTGTTTGTAGTGTCACATGGTGTCGGTGATGGGTTAAAATGCAGCTGTAAGTTGACTAAGCGAGGGGGCCACGGCATTCGTGCTGATAGTTTGTTTCACACTCCATATGTTACAGTGATGTACGAACTACATTGTAAGCAGAGTCGCCACTTAACGAATTCATTTTTGAATAACTGACAAATAGGGATGTGGACTAATTATTTTTTATTTACTCGTCACATTGACTATTGAAAAATATTAAACACGTGTTTTTTTCCTTTTTTACTTAAACAAACAATGAGGAAGATACAGTGTAAAGAAATGTCGCGTGACGTCACATCTTGCTACAATTTTTACCAAGGCATGACGTCACAACCCCCATTTCTGCACTTAAACTTTCGTCATTTTTTATTGATTTGATAAATGAAAAAATACGAGTTTTGTTTTTTTTTATGCACCTGGTGGACTAAATGGATATGTCCTTTTCATACCCAGTCCACACGCCTACAGTATATATAACAAACTGTTAGATCATTGTGACGTTCGTGATTCATACAATATGTCGTTATCAATACTGAATTCGGAACTATAGTTCAGCTGAAGTTTCAGGCGATTTAGATGAAACCAAGTTACTGGCGACTTAACTACTTATTAATACTGCATTACTTGTAATATTTGGATGTATAGTCGAGTGCCTTTTTCTTGTTTATTAGAGCGAAATACTCAATTTGTGCCAATATTTTTATATTTTTAAATTACAAGCACAAGTTACTTTTTAGATGAAATATTCTTATATTTTGTTACCGCGAATTTCCTAACCAAGTGAAACATAATGTTTATTTGAATTTCTAACAATGCTCAAAGCTACAAAGTATAACGTTAAATTGCAGTTTAATTATACATTTTAATGTAAAAGTAGTACATAATTATACAATATTCGTGGTAACTTTGTAGGTCACCAGTTTTTTGCGTAGTGGTAACCCTCCCAAATAGAAATATACCCCTAAACTAGAACTGTTTGTAGCTATCCTTTAGCAAATCTATGGAATTATGTTCTATTAAAATCCAGTGTTCATCGTCTGTGGTATACTTGTAAGGTGAATGTGGTCGTTTGACATTCCGTTCTATATCTTCTTGTTAAATGTTATATTTATACAATGTAATATCGTAAGCTTTTGGAATCGTATTTATCATGAGTAGGCGTCATCATTAGGTCCCATCCAGTAGCAATTCATTCGTCCATATCTTAGTCATTAGTGTAGCTATTTGGTAGAATTAATATATCTTCAGTACTTAAAAAGTACTTAAAAGTATATACATTTAAAATATATGTATAGCACACGGAAACTGTCGTGGATATATCAAATATATAATTGATGTATACTGAAAAAAAATATATTTATAGACATACAAAGAAAGCAATACTAAATGGCCTTATAAGTAAGCGATTAAGCACAATACATTTCATGTTTATTTTGTAACAGTATTATTTTTAAAAGCATTTTACAGACAGCATTTTGTGATACAAATAGTATTGGAAACAGAACAAATTCTAAACAAAAAAAAATGAACATTAAATATTATTTTGTATTATTGTATGTTTATGAAATGATTTGTCTTCTGTGTTGTTGTATTTAGGTTTTGTTTTCGTAAGTACCTACGTGTGGGTTGTGATGGCAACTCGTCTTGCCGAGAACAGTGAATAGGATACCAAGGATTGAAATAAGTGTTTTATATCTTATCGAGCTTAAGTAATGTTGTAGCAGCTATCTAGTTCGACGACGTTTCGTTATTTTTTTTAAAGGAGAAGGGAGATACTTTATCATTAATTTCTACAATGTTTAAAAAATTAAAAAAAGTTAGGTAGAGAATGTCTCTTTATTCCTACCTACAGTTTTGTCTTGCCTTGTAATTAACATTACTTTATTAATGTGTAAATTTTGTTGTCGGAATAAATATAAAATAATTCTAATATATTTCAAATTACTAATTTTGATGTTTTCAGTAGGAATATTGAACAGTGCCTGTTGTGTCTTGCCTTAGTAAAGTGTAGCTCCTTTGTTGAAATTTTATTGTTATTATCACGTGATCCTGTACATAATTGTAGACAAATGTTAATCATATATACTTTACATATTTCGTGGAATATAACTTTGTATAATAATTATTATGAATGTTGATATCGTGGCAGCGGAGTCCCCACAAACCTATGTATATAACTCTGTTAGATTTATTTAGTCACTTGATACGGTATTTATATAGGAGTGACGTCACAATTGTTGCGTTCAAATATTCTTTCATGTTAAAGTGTAGTCCATTGGCAGAAGAATACATAATGATGTTTTTTATAGCAATTTTGATGTAGTTGTCTCAGAACAAATATATATATTTCCGCCTAGGTATTTGAATACATTATACATAAGTATTTTAATATGAATGCGAAAAATTTATAATTGTAATTTTAACATACCTAGAAGGTACTAAATAAATTGTTGATTTAGTCTCCTTGCCATTTCGGTCTTGCCCCTACAAACGTACACCTGTTGTATTAGAAAGTAATTGTCGATGTCGATTATTATGTTAATAATGTAAAATCGTTGTGTATTACTTATTAATGTTTATATTTCAAAGCCGAATAAAGTGTTTGTGTAGATCGTTTTCAGTGTCAAATTTTTGTGGAGAAATGTATTTGAACAATCTTAAAAATCCATATCAATGTATCCGATCGTAATAAATAAAATATAGAGTACATAATTATAAATTTAATGTAGCATTGTCTATATGATCTACTGTAATGTGATTTTCTGTGGCGTCGTTATTGAGGGGCATACTACAATGTAACTTACATCGTCTCCATAAAAACAAGGTTGCGGTTGAAGAACAATAATTTCAAACAATTTTCATCTCTATTTGAAGTGATAAAATTTAATGACCTCTCCTTTGTTTTTATGTGGCGATAAGGTTCAATATCAAGATTTCTGTATAGACTTTGTATTAGCTGATGTGAGACGCTACCATTCATAGGTTGATTGGTACAATTATTTTAGCGTCGAAATGGGAGCTAGTCTTGAAACGTGAATCAGTACTATTGATGTTATATTATAATACCCGTTAGCAGTGTGATAGAGACTGGATTCTCTATACAAGTGATGGCCAGTCCACGATAATTATGAAAGTACAGAGAGATTTTATCAGTAATATATGCAGAGTTAGAATTCAAGTTTTAAGAGTTGCTCCATTTTGATTGCAATGTACAATATAATAATGCAAAATCAATGCAAGATTTTTGTTTGTTTTACAAAGTTGTAGATATTGTTGTCTCCTTTTATTTCTAATACTTCTTTAGTTTCGAGGATGATAATGCGATTCTCTATGCCCTCTTAACAGTAGGTAGTGTAAAATAAAAGTTTCTGGAAAATTAATAAATCGTTTATTTAAATCAATTACAGTATTTTATTTTTCTCTTCTTCTAGTGCCTCTTTGACGAGTGATAAATTCGTTTGCTTTTGTTATTTAACTGTTTAGAACAATTAGTGTACAACTTGTTCAAAAATTGTTTTAAACAATTTACCGTATTTTTTTAAATGAATCTAAGAAATCAAAAATATATAATCTTCAATCTATATATTCTTCTTTTAATTCTCTATCTTAGGCATAAAACTCACCTTTTTTGCGGGGTGTCAGGTTAAAAGTATTATATTCCGTCATTTTAATATGGCGTTTGTCAAAATTAATTAATTAATTTTGTAAAATATATGAAAAAAATGCTCGGTTATTTTCGTAGACCCTTGTCATTAGAAAAAATCCTGGAGTAAGGTAAGCAAACCTAATTTTTTTTTAGTAAGTGGAATGTTCTTAAATTCAGAGGTTTTGTGTGTGAATTTATGTTATTGATTCATCACATTCCGTCGAGCACGCAATAGACGCGCGGTCGCCTCGCTGTCGCGGCCAAGGTTGTTCAATGTGTATGTCGCGACTCGCGACACCAACGTAGCCCGACGAATATAACTTCACAAATTTTGAACATCACGTCTTTTCTAGGATATCTTAACTAATATAATAGTACTAAATAGGTATAGCTAGAATACCTACAATCATATGTACCTACATAATTATTACTTTTCGCTTCGTAAATATCGTGCCCGGCCCGACACTGCGTTGTTGGAAAACCAGTGACAAAATACAGAGGCAAGGTAACGTCCTCCAGTGCCGTCTGCGTCAGTGTTCGCCAGACCGCCATAGCAAGCCGACGCGTCGTTGGCTCTCTCCACGCTTCGCGATCTATATCACGCGGAAATATAACATACAACCTAAAATTATCTTTTAATAGTATACTTCTGTTCATCTACAAATTACACTTCAAGTCTACAGTCACTGCGCTCCACGTGTATGCTGCGATTTATCAAAAATTTCTGCACCATGAAACCACCAGTTAACGTGAGTAATTTTTTATATATTATTCAAATATTTTATTGATTAATTTACCTATATTATGAGATGGTATACTAGGAGATGATACTAAAATATCTTTAGTTTAGAAACTTGTTGTATTGCCTTAAGTAAACATTTTTGCTACAGATTCCGTTGAAACCGTACGATTATTTAGAATCAAATAAAGCGAGACAATGCACCAAGTGTTTGTGCTACCAAGTTTAAATTCTTAGAAGGTATCTACGAGACTTCTATCTATCGTTTTTTATGTATGGTTTCCAATGAAACTGTTTTTGTTATTCGATTATTAAAATACATTATGATGCAACAGTTAACTTAGGATGTGACAGAAAACCAGTTTGTAAATTATAAGGCCCCTCTTTTTTATATGCAAATCTGTGCTTTGGCACACATGCTTAAAACAATAATCATCGTATAAGTAGATTAATTATTAGGTAGGTACGCAAAATGTTCCGTTTATGTAGTGTAGTAGAAATACGGCTGCACATCCTCATGTCTTTTTATAATTTAAAAATTAAGAACAATGACCCTCTCCCAGACAGCCATGTAATAAAGTGTAATAAAATCATATTATAGTTTTTGCCGTTCCCAATAACTTGTATTGGAAATTGCGGTCGTTAAGTAGTCAGTCGGTTGAGACAGTTAATAAGAACTGTTGGTCTCATGGCATTGTCTTGAACAAATTTCATACAAGATACCTACGGCTATACTTAGAATTTAGTTACCGCCTGCTTCTTATTAAATTGCTTTTATGGCTAAAGAACATTTAATGTGAGAGCCAATTTCGACTGTGGTGTCAAAATGATGGTTTTATACGTTTTTATAGATACTGAAGGTAGGAAGAAGTTCTTTCCTTTGCCTATTCTTCACTTTTTAATTTACCTTTCAATTTAAAAAATAATTATACCTGTAAAACAACAGAAGGCTAATGATTTGTCGTGCAACTGCTGCAGGCGATCTCATCCATGGCGGAACCATGTCTCCATCTTCTATCTCCGTCACTCCTTTTGCCTTGTGTTGGCCATCGTTCAGCCACTAACTTCTTCTTCCTGCATTCACTCCGTCTATCCAATTTATGTTTCTCTAGCAGGCATTGTTAAAATAATAAGATAATATTAGATTCCTAACTTGTCTTTCTCTTCTTCTTTGTAATTTCGAAGAGTTTCCAATTGCCTTGTATTTTTGTACGCCTACTTCCTGGATATCTAGCATTGCAAAAACTAAATACGACGTGTAAATATATCAGAAATGACACTGACCTAGTTTTTTCCCGGAAAACAACTTGTCCTTTCTTTATTTTCATCCGCGAACAAGTCGTTTAAATTTCTAATTATACCTATCTCTTACTGCTTATCTATGTTCATGAAGCGTGTATCGATGGATCTCATCACCCGCGTCGCATTAAATATACAGTTATTCGTTGTTCGTGCTAGGGGTCCAAAGATAACGTTCAATACGCAGTTGTAGATACTATTACTAATTGTTTAAATGATCATTATTGTTGATATGACCTTTTAATGGTTGATAATGTACTCATTTGTGTTTGTGTTTATCTTTGTTCGATTGGTGATAGCTTTCTTAAAATAACGGCTTCTCAATGCAGGTCAAAGGCGTCTTCTAATACAAATCAAGATGAATCCAACATTGATCATCACGCTTGCTCACGGTGGCCTCTTCTACCTTAAAGGAGGTTTTAGTTAGGATGTCAAACAGTATCTACCTATTTTTAAAATTACTTAAGATTTTTTTTTGGTATTGGGTCTTAAATTGAAATTGCAGGGCGCATTAAAAGACAACGTCATAAAATACCTAAGCCTGATATAATAAAACTTATCTGTTTCTGCAAATGTTGGGTCACCCTGACTATTTAAAGTTAAAAGCAAAAAACATTCCTAAAATATTCCTACCTAATAGATATTTTTTTCAAGTCACCTTTGTTGACCTGAATGGTCTTAAAGCATAATAAACAGCGACCTTTGCTCACCTTACAGTTTTGTTTGTTTTGAAAAATAAATTAAACACTTGGATACATGGATAACCTACCCAATGTTAGGTTAATAACTAATCTACTGCGTATCTAAGACCTAGGTAATATTTTGTATACTTATTCATATTAACGGTAAATCGATTCAGTTTATTTTGAGCCGGAAACGGTAGAATATTAGAGATCGAAATTTTTGACACATCTTAACTGTACCTACCATAATATTATTACAAATAAATTTATTTTTATGTTTAATTGTGCATTTTCCTATTTATCTCAGGCTGCTCTTCTTCATGATGTTGACATCCCCACGAAGAAGGCGACCTTCGGGATGGGCTGTTTCTGGTCGAACGACTCGCTGTTCGGCGCGACGCCGGGCGTGGTGCGGACGCGCGTCGGCTACTCAGGCGGCACTACCAAGAGCCCTCACTATAGGAGCCTGTAAGTACCTACTCAAAATAAAATGTTTTTTGCTGTTCTTACTGATCCATTTTCCGTCGTTATTGTCCCATTCCCACGGCATCATTGTAGATCCTTGCTTTAAACTGTTGGCACAATGGGTATGGCATGTGTGGCGAGCTTGACCCATGTTCATCTTTTCATCTCTTTTGGTCCATGGCAATATGTGTTCGAGCCTTTGGAAATCCTCATGGTCTTCGTGCCCTAGGAAAGATGCGCGTGCTGTACTTTTACCGTCCTAATGCACCCGAGTATCGTGCCCTTTCATTGGTCATCTGGAAAAGCTTTTTCAAAATAGTCCAGACTCGCTGTCAAAATAAATAACGCTCGCGTATCGAAATTCTACATTGCGTCAAAATTATATAACGCTTTGCGTCTGTTTGACTGGTGCCAATTTTCTTCGAAAATCTTCGAAAAGATAGTTTATTAACAAATACCCGCTCTAACAGTAGTTGAAAGGAAAAAACCAAGCAAAGGAAGAGAAAATTATGAATAATTATTATCTGTAGATAGTTGGGGATATATGGTCGATTAATGTCTGTGATCTAGTCGTAGTGATCTTGAGCTACCATAATATTCAATACCTAATATTTTTACATTGTTAGCTCGTCGCATAACTAAAAGATTGCGAACTTCCTTTTTAAAAAGGAAGTTCGCAATCTTTTAAATATGACCTCCTTGAGGTCTCTTGTGCCTCTTTTTTTATGACATGTCTAAAATTTTCCTCTTCACGGTCCTAATTTAGAATTGACCTCTTACCGTCCGCTTTCGTTACCTACTGGCCTTTATTCCAATGTTTTGATGTGTTATTTTGATAATATTTATTTAAAGAATTTAGTGTGCTCACCTAGGTATAACTTCAAGGTTACATTATTCCCTGATTAGAACGTTCGAAGTTTTATCAATGTTCATCCATCACCTATGTGCTTTAAGCAAATATTCTTCATCTAAACTAAACCATCAGCTATTCATCATCATCAGCAGCCTTTCCCAAAGTGGTCGAAAACCTTTATGTAGGTGAAAAAATGGAGCGCTAAAAAATAATGTATTCTTAAAATGGGCAGTAGACAAAATAAGTTTGGGAACCCCTGAGCCATAGAGACGACAATAAAGGTATTTTCTATCTGTTCTCTGTAGGTATCTATTTATGAAACTTATAAGAAACTTAACTCTTAATAGATCATAAGGCTTTATTGCTTTTTAAACGATAACAAAATAAATCTGGATTAGAACACAATGTACTAAGTGCCATTATCATGAGATTAATATGTAGAGCTGTAGAGTACTTAAAGGTACTTTAATGATTCCAATGAAATGCAATTACAACAATGTGGTTATTAACAATGTTATGGAGGGATTAAGTAATGTGATGTTGTATTAATTAGGTACTTCGAGAAAGCGACTGTGATGCACGTAAAGTGCTTACGTGATTAAAGGGATTAGGTAGGCACCTATTTAGATTTGCTTCGTCTTCAAATTTAGTAGTAATAGAGTTTGATTTATAGTATTTTTAGTATACCTAGTAGGTATGTGTCAGTACCCTAGTAGTACTCTTTAACTTAGCTTTCGGTAAGCTATTAAAAGACACCGTTAAGGATGATGAAATAAACTAATATAGCGGTGCATGTTAAATTCGGCGCACATATCGGCGGGCCGCACCGCAATGGAAAACAAAAAAAATCCTAATCCTCACTTTCCTACATTTTTTATCTATGAACGACGCACACCGAGGTGGGCCGCATCGCAACAAAAACATCAAACGTCATTTAGGAAATTTTTTGTTTTGCGTCGCGGTGCGGTGCTAGGGTTGCCAGATCTTGAAACCGGAAAACTGGACATACCATCCAGTTTTGCCGGACGTTTGACTAAAAAGAATGGACACGCTTATTTTTTTGTTTTAGTAGCTATTTAACACGACCATTTTCTTTTAAGTTAAACAATCCCTATTATAATTTACTATAAAATGTTAAGGAAATTTACATTTGCGTAAACAACAAGAAACAATCAAACTTAAAAAACCGGTCATTCCGTTGGTCGCCGCCTAATTTGGCTGGACACGAAACCAAAAAGCCTGAGTTTGTCCGGCTTTATCCGACCGTCTGGCAACCCTAGGTGCGTCCCGCGAGGCCCCGTTGGTATTTACGCTAGCCTCTAGAAGATACATTAATATACTTAAGTTACTTGATTCTCATAAAATATCGCCATTATGTATTATTCGACACAACCTTGCAGTTCTTATATTAGGTACCTACCTACAAGATAAACAGAAGTCTAGAACAAGGGCAGACGGGCAAAAAATGTTATCAGCTGTTGTTTTATCAAAATTTCAAGGTCAAAATTAGACGATATGCCTAAAAGCAGTAAAGTTAAATAAAAAAAATCTGCATTATCATCATTACATCAGCCTTATCGGTTGATGAATGACAAAGGTCTCTGAAAGTAGGCAACGTTAGACCATTATTATTTCCTTCTTACCACAAGTCTGCCCTTACTCTCCAATTTAATTTCTAATACAACGCCAATGCAAAATTTATATTAGTTTAGCAGGCAAGAGATTCAGGTTTCTTAAAAAAATGCTGTCAATGGAAGGAACTGACTTGAATCTAAAAATTTACAATATTTTTTGTACTGTGTGTTGTTTGTGTGCCTGCTAAATAAATAACAATTTTGCATTGGCATTTTATTAGAATTAAAATGAAATTTTAGATTTGCTAAAGTTAATTTGACTCGAAAAAAAATTCACACATAAGTATTTTGTTTTAATCCTGTATTTTACGTATCGGTGACTTGGTATCCTAGTTTTGGATTTAGGTACTAATAAAGCTAAAATAAGTTACCTCTTATAAACATAATGCAACAGAACTGATTAAAATGTCAACATTACTATTTACTATTTCTACGATTAATGGACAAAGCTTAATGCGTTTAAATATCTTCATTATCTAACACGTGTCTTGTTATCAGAAAGTGAATCGTTACTTTTACTATTATCGTAACATATTATTCTAAATGCACCATAATTTAAAAGGTATGTAGTATTTTACAACGTAATTATGCAGCGCTCTGTCATATGTATTGCGTCATGAGTCGATTGTTGAGTTCTGTTGAAGGAAAACTTTTCTTTTTTCTTACTATATTACGTATCAGAAAGTAATGCATAATTACATAATAATCACGCTCTCATCATGTAAATAAGTATGCCCAACTACGGCAAACGTAGGTATATGTCAAGGAAAGTTTAATAACAGTCTGCCGCTACATTACCTTTTTTTTTATGAAAATAGGCCCTAAGCCTATTTTCATAAAAAAGGCAAGTAAAAGCAAGTATCATTAAAACCTCTGGGACAGTCTGGGTGTTGGATATATGTTTTTGCGTCACAGTGTAATTTACCACCGTGTAAGCCGATAGCCCATTTGCAAGCTATAAACATTAAACAAAAAACGATCTACAGTTTACACACGTACGTAAAGTGCCAGATTCCCAACAGCGTAGAATTTAATCAATAAGTATTCTTCATATATTAATTTTAAAACTACGTATGATATAAAAATGTAGAGCAGTTGTAGCAATCTAACCCTCGTCCCGCCAAGGACGCACTCGATCGATACGTGTTCAGAAGGTCAAGACCAAAGTGTAGAATCAATACTCGCTTTTGTCAGCGACTATTTAGGCTAATCTGAGTTTAGTTTTGATAAAATTGCTATCGTAATTATTGTATTAGTAAAAGTAACACAAGTGTCGGTACTCCCTCCATTAATACATAGAATCCTGTTGGAAAAAATCTTCTAACAGAAAAAGGGAAAACTGTAAAATATATCCTATGTTTGGATTAGAATATAATGTTTTGATTTCATTTTTTAAATCTTTAATTAACTAAACTATAGTAACTTGGCTTAGCACTAAATGCAGAGTAGGTAGTGTTTTTATCTGTGATGCTGAACATTACATTAATCCTAATGACGATGATATTATTATTTCGGTTAAGTACCTATACAATAAGACGAACAACACGATAAGACATAGCTTATCTAACTTGAATGACTAGTAAGAACTACTTATACTGCATATCTACAAAATGTGGGACTCATTCACCTAGTCATCTATGATACTGGGAAATTTAATTATATCTAGCATTAGTTGTTCATAAATAAACAGTATGACTTGCAGCAAACTTGACATGCAGATCTGATTTTTTCGTATGAAGAAATATTGTGCAATGCACTTTAAATCTTTTTCTTACGTTTTTGTAAGTTTGAAAATGACAAAGTAACTACAACTTGAATTTTTTTGATATCTGTAGTTATATTAAAGTCTCTATTTTGTACATTTTTTGCGAAAACTTGGCGTCATTACCCTCCACTCTTTAACTTTGATTCACTTTATTTTACACTCTAAAGAAAATTGAAAATGAGAAGAAACTAAATCGTTTTTTGTCTTTTCATACCCAGTCATAACTTATTGTAATTTTTTTCTAATACAGACTCGTCTGCGAAAATATTTATAACCTTTAATACAGTTTGTATCTAATTATAAAATGTTCACTGTGTAGGTATATTTATTGCAAATTTGCATTGATATCTACTTCCCGAATACTCAGGGCCATTGGTTTAATTATAAAGTTTTAAACGTATGAGACGATTGATAATGCTATGCTAATATAGTAAGAACTGCGTGACGTAGGTTATTGAAAATGTTATCTTTTTCTCAAATAAAATGTGTCATACTAATTAAATAGGTAATTACTATGCCACGAGTGTAATAAGTATATCCATAAAATGTAGGTGATATAAATATCTAATAACTACCTAATAGCTATTAAAATAATAGTAACATTCGTTGCAAACATAACTTTTCCCAATAACTCATTTTATGAACGCATAGACTTTTCCCATTTTTTTAAACGATTCCAGCATAAATTAATTTAACTCCATGTGTCGCGAGATTCCCACATATTCAAGTCACATGCATAAAGAACATCCAGACATAGAACAAGTACTCAAATGCGTGGTGACCCAGACCACCCGGTTATCCGTGCAGTCAAATATTTATATTATTACATAATTAATTTATTAAATATTATTTGCACATTGTAGCACAAACGTGGGCTTAATGCCTGAAGACATTTTATATCATTAAAAACTACCACTTAACTTAAAATAATTAATGTATATATGAGTTCAATAAGTAGGTACGTACTTACACAGATTTAATTGATTAGCAAACCACAAAAAACTAAATAGGTAGCCATTCTGATTCGGTAGATATTTTATTCACATTGTACAGGATAACTTGACGCGTTGAAGTTAAAACAATATTTACCTCTGAGCTTAAGATTTTTTTACCTTAAGTACCTATGTATTAAATGCTTTAGGGAATTTACTCACATTAGTTATTCAATCATTATAGATACCTATGAGTAACAAAATGAATTATTTTTCTTACACCTTTCCTTCCTTTAATGTGTCTACAATTATCTAATCTCTAGATATCTATACATTGTCCTGATTACTACGATACGCATGATTAAACCGAGTTTAGATAAGGGGTTATTATAACCGTAGTTCAATGACAAATATAGCTTGCTTTTATATTAGTAATTAGCTCCTCCTCATATAAATAATACTGATGGATGCGACCGTCAAATTGGCGTTCGTTGTGCCGTACTTTGTTCAACAAAGGGAGGACTTTGTTCAACAATGGACGTCTTTTAGCTGATGATGATTGGTAACTAATAGGGTTTAATTTTATTTTCTTAAAATACATATATGATTCCTAAATAATAGTGTTGCTTAAACTATCGCGCACATGGACCTAAAAATAAGCGCGTTTTTTCATATTAATTGACTGACTGAAGGAAGCGTCTGTCCCTCGTTTTCCGGTCTTCCCAGACCCTTACTGGTCATGATTGCCATTGAACTTAGTTTAAAATCGCGTCCAAAAATAGTTGTGCCTAATTCTCAGATAACGAGAGCCAAGGTTAGCGGGCGGCGCGTGCGCAATGCCAAGGCGCGTCGCGTGCTCCTCCCGCGCCGAGTCACGCCGCGAAACTAGTTTTTATTTACGTTTCGCTCTTCTCCACGTTATTCAGACGCTTTAATAATATACTAGCACGTGCGGAAAGATTTTAGGAAAAAGAACTAATTGGTAACGAAACACGCTTACACAATGTGGTTGAATGGTGTTTGATTGCCATGGTTATGGTTAGTTCATGTCAATTTACGACTACAATTATTTGGGAATCTTTTTTCAATAATTATAAAAACGAGAGTGGTCGACCTACGAAATTTAAAGTAATTTACAGATAAATAAGTTCCTTCCATTAGCAAGCTGAAAAAAAAAGTTTCTATCTTTTTTTAGTTCTTTTTATATGCATTGGTTTTTGTTTTGTTTAGGATTCTAAAGCAATAACCATGTAGACCTATAACACCTATGTATGTAAAAAAGACTCTTAAAATAACCTTCCTAATGGCGAAGTATCTATAGTTTAATATATTAGCTTGTTAATTTGTTATTAAATAATATGGCATTGTTAAATAACGTAATTATTTTTGTGTATTTCAGTGGCGATCACACGGAAGTGATCGAGCTGGACTTCGACCCAAAGACAGTCACTTATGGAGATCTCCTGGACATGTTTTGGGCCAACCACGAGTATGGACTGACTACCAAGCTGAAGAGACAGGTGAGAATGCATAATCCGTAGTGTCCTTCCATAATCCGCTAGTAGGTCTCTTCCCTGTACCTAGTAGTCCACGAGGATTAGATTACCTATTGAAAATTAACCTATTTGATGACCTCCGTGGTCGAGTGGCGTAGACACCGGTTTTCAAGGTGTCGCCATCTCTGAGGTTCCGGGTTCGATCCCCGGCCGGGTCAACGTAGAAAACCACTTTTCTACATTGTCTTGGGTCTAGGTGTTTGTGGTACCTTCCTTGTCTCTGAATTCCATAACACAAGTGCTTTAGCTAAGTACTTACTTTGGGTTCAGAGCAAAGCAATGTATGTGATGTTGTCCACATTTATTTTATTATCAAAATGCTGATTGATGCCGCGTAGGATAAATTATTATGTGTTGATCATATGATTGCGTCAGATTATGAAAACAAGATTTGTTGCCGTTGCTGAATTTTGAAGGTGATACAAATATCTATATCTACTAGTAAACCTTTGTCTTGATGATAATATAATTTAAAGTAACTAAATCACAGTCGGTAGCTTATTTTTTGAATAGATGCTAAAAAAATAAAGCTTTTTGATAAGTGTAAGTGTCGGAATTAGAACCGACATTGCAGTTAAGTACCTATTAGTAAAGAAAAACATGGTAATTAAATAAATGGCAACGAAGATTTACTTGTTTAAATTGTTATAACGACTAAAAATATTCAAGCTTGATGAAAATTTAAAAATTCCATAATTAAATAAATGTGTACAAAGATCAAATTATGTGGGTGTAACCTACACGTAGGAGACACGTACCTACCTTATTGAAAAACAAAACTGTTCAAAACATAACAGGTGTGTCATCGGTTTTATAAATATATAGGTAACAATCGTTGTAGTAACTTTCCGGAGATAGATATTTGACAATTGAAACGCATGTTATTTCTAAATAAAATGTGAAAACATAAACATGTATAAATATACAAAATAATAAATTGATGTGCAAAACACACATTTATCTACGTTTTATGAACTTGACAATTAAAACGCATGTTATTTCTAAATATCTTTTAAATTTATTAATAAATATGTAACTATAAACATGTTGACAAAATCATAAATGATGTGCAAAATATACTCTTGTCTACGTTTTAAGAACTACGACATTCTGTGTTGATCTTAAACTAGCAAAAATAAAAAAATAGAAAGTGGTTCGAAATACAAACTAACCCATCAGACGCCCAGCAGGCTTTTTTTCTATAACAAAGCTATGTATATTTCGTATCGTCTAACGTTGATCACCAACTAGATCTACTATAAGGTTACGTATGTAGTTGCAGTTGGTCACCGACGTTAGCTGGTACTAACTTTGCGTTTTCGCCTTTATTTTTATCTAGCAACATCGCTATGGTTGTTAACTGGAGATAGTAAATAAGCCTACAGGGCCCAGATTGTGGCCAACTAATGACTACACTCTGGGCGGGCCCATTGATTCAGTGAATTACTTAGTTATCGATAACATTAAAAATAGGGTATATGTATTCGAAGCCCATACCTAACTGCAAAATAAAATGTCCAACATTATCCAGTAAAGGGTTACTTGATTATTTTGAGTAAAGTCAAATTATCACGAGATAATTGCTCTATACCTACCTACCTATATCTACTTTGTAAATCAAAACTTTATATAGCAGAACATAAAGACGAGGTAGGTAACACTGAGATCACAGCCAAAGATAAAATGTACCTAAATATAGTCAAAGAAAATGTTTTTTGTGTTTGGAGTTAAGTTCCTTATGTCTCTTTTAACCAAAATCTCATCGTCAGTAGCAATGTAGGTAAAAGTTTTAACCTCGGAAATGTGGGCTAACAATTGCGGGTTAGCAATTTCGCCGCCAGAAGTTCTAGTCGCACGTGATATCCGAATATGTCAAGTTCCATATAATTTGACCGCCAGTGGCGCCAACTGGTTAGCGCAATAACTGTAACCCTTATTGCCGGGTATCGTTTGAGGGATGGGAGGCATGGCTCAATTATTGGCCCTTCCAATCATCAATGGTTTCGAATTCAAATCAGATTCCATCCTGGCTTCGTCTGTTCTTACACACACAAACGCTTAGTGACTTATGGGTTATAATAGAATATGTTTGTTATGTATTCTTCAGTACCAGTCCATGATCCTGTACCACGACGAGGAGCAACGCGCAGCTGCGCAGGCGTCGTACAAAGTAATGCAGGAACGATGCAACGGTCAGCTGCGCACTGAGATCGCGCCGGCCTCCACATTTTTCCCCGCTGAAGAGTAAGCTATTTTTTTGTATATTTATTGAAACTATAAAAAATCTGTTTTATATATCGACAAATAACTGCCGCACGAAGTAGTGGTGGCAAGTTCGTCGCAAGTACAGGCTCAAAAAAACGCAGGAAGCGACTAATCAATCGATTACTGCAAAAACTTTTTCCAAGCCCGGGTTAATCTGCAAAATCGAAAAAAAATCTATGCATTGAACATTTAAGTAACTTGCCAGTGTGTCTTGTTTCGGTCCAAGCTTAGGTATAATAGAAAATCCTGAATAGTTAAATACTACCTACATTATTATAAATAGGTTTAAAGAACTTTATTTTATCTCAAGAACATTACAGTTCACTTATGAGTATGGTATTATACATATAGATACTATTAATAAAAGAGATATAACAATATTTCGACCGTAGGTGTATAGATAGGTAATGACTCAGAAAAGGGATGGTGGTAGAGTTCAAATAACGTTTGAACTCTATCCATTTCAATAGAACGCGCCCTAATAGCCACACCCAGCATCGCAAATTTAAAACACAAGTCTTAAAAGATAATAGCATACAATGTAGGGAACTAATAGATAATAAAAAATAACGTCCTCTATTTTAAGTGGTTTATCTTGCTCCCTAGGTACATTTTAATGGTCCATACAAAGTTGCCGGTCATAATAATAATTGCAAGGGGACATCGTTCCGATAGGACAAAACAATAAAACGTAACCTTGCTGCGACAGTTAGCAATAACCTTTGAATATTTAAAGTGTGTATGTACATATTCATTTGTAATAATCAGGTCAGGGCCTATCCTAGTTGGACTTTCAGCCTCTAAGTTAGTCGTGTTGCATCTATTATCAAGTCACGTTTTCCTTCCGATTAGAGATCAATATTCAGATTTAGCCTTATGATGCCCTAGGCTATAGGTACACAATTAAAAGTTAATAATAAGGCTGTGTCGTTTTTTTTTCCTTTACATAATTTATAATGTAAAATTAAATTATTTTTAGGATTTTTAGAAATTAAATTATTTTCCTATAGACTATGTTATAAGTAACTAATCAAAGTTAAGAATTAGTAATTAGATGCTTTTTGGCGAAATGTTACTTTTTTTACTTTTGAATAATACCTAAACAATTAAGAGCATCGGGAACATTTAGATTTATAAGAAAAAATATTAAGGATGGTTTATTTTAGGTAGATGCTAAACACTAAACGGTTTCGTGAACTTGAGATCATATAAATCAAGACAAATAAAAGTCCGTTGAAGCCAATTATATCACGAGAATTGATTTTATTGGAGCGCAATTGAACGCCGAATGAATCAACTATTCACGTGTCGATATAACGAACTTTTTAACTTCAATTGCTCGCCGAGACTGTCTTCTATTAATAGAACCGTTTACACACACACTGATTTCGATTTTATTAAGAGGTACAAATTAGGCAGTAGGTACCTAACTCAATTTAAAATACTTCATGTATTGATAAGATTAAAAGGCATCTCCGATCATACAAAATTTCTAACTAAGCATTATTTTTTTTTGTTCGCTCTTTTAAAAAAACGGTAATAAATTTCCTTCTTACTTACAGTTACCACCAGAAATACAGACTGCAAGGCCATAAGGACTTCTGTCAGAGCCTCGGAATTGACGCCGGTAAGCTGCAGACATCACACTTGGCAGCCAGACTCAACGGTTACCTAGTAGGTGTCGGTGGCAGAACACAGTTTGAACAAGAAGTCCAACGCTTAGGTCTCAGTGAGAAACAGGCAGAGTATGTTCGACGAGAGCTGGAGCGCAACGAAGGAGGTGGCCTTGCATGCTAGCTGCAAAACCATATTTTTCATGTAAATTTATAATAGGGTTAGCATTTAAATTGTTAGTAGATAATTTAATTAACAAATTCTATTACATTCAGTTCGTAATTCCGATTTTATTAAATACAAATAACTATTCTGATTTGAGGACTAATTTCTTTGATTATAAATACTGTAAACAAAGTGACTTTTAAAAGAAATCGTAAAAATGGGCGGTATTTTCCATAAAATGCTCCCGCCTGTTTCCTCGATAGTTTATGATTTTTTTGCAGTAATATAAATATAAACTAGTTCTATGCCCCTGTTTTTCCTTTTGATAATACTACTTATATAATATTTTAAAGCACTAGAACCCTCCAAAATTGATTATTTCGATCGCTGTTTTTAGAGGCGTAGTGTACAAATTTGTCAAAAATAGACTAAAAGAGAAAAACATAGGGGCATAGTCTATATGCTTCTTATTCTTTATATGAAATATCTCCGTTCAATATTGGAAGAGGAAATGGGCGAGAGCCAAACCTTGAATTATATATTTTTTTTTTCTAAAAGTATATAAACATTTTATGGAGTTTCATGAAAATAAATTAATAATTATAATTAACTTTGGAAAATGTATAAAGTATGTAGTAGATATATCTACACAACACGGAGAAAAGACTAGGCATGTAATTATTTTTTTCGTTTTTTATTATTTGTTACGCATGCGCAGCAAATATTTGTAATTGAATACAATTTAGTTTATTGTTTAAATAGATATCCAAATAACAACGCAGCATTTTATAACTTGTTAATCGAATTTCATTGTTAAAGTACACTAATTAGATAATTAAGTTAGTATAAGAATGTTATCTCATTATCATTAGTACCTACCAATTGGCAAGAGATTATTTCAAAATTGTTTATTTCGTCTTCACTTTCATGTCACAGTATTAAGTTTATATGTTTATGTTTTTAAGTTATGGCGTAATGTTATATTTAGTGATATTAAGATAAATGTATTTTCGAACTTGTGCTAGTTTTATTTGATGATATACCTTTTCACATTGATTTAGAAGTTATTACATGTAGGTACAATATATACATCCACAGCCGTAATTCAACGTTATTTTATATTTCAGTAGCAATCACTTTTGCCGCTGTGTGGTTAAAAAACATATGCATTATTTACGTAGTAGGTTTTATATTTCAAATAAATATCATCATAAATGATGGAAATCTCGAACACCCGTTTGCGATTTAAAAATCCGCTAGGTTCGCTAGGTTCGCAAGTCTCGCATGCGGTCTATCTGCCAATTTCCACTAATTACGAGATAGTATGACAGATGGGCCACGAATGGCGAACACCTTCATTCCGACACGGGATACACAAAACTTGAATTTTGAGTTTTAGAATACATGTAAACATGCAATCATTATTAATATTATAATAAAAATAACATAATAAATAAAAGTAGTACTAAAACGTACAACATATATTTTGCTGCTTACAACGCCATCTAGCGTCAAATAGTAGAAATAATATTGACTAGTTTTATGAATAGCACCTAAATAAAATACAAAATATACACATTACCAAACTTAATAAACCCCTTACATGACTTAAGATACTGCAAGTAAAACATGTTTCTATCAATATGTTCAATGTTTTTTTTTCTATGCTACAACTTGATCAGATAGGTCCCTAGTTAGTAGTTCCTAATTACATAACTTACAGTAAAAGTATTTTACACAGTAGAATACAATAAAGCAATGAACAATATCAGACAAAAATAGTATGTCTACTCAGTGATCTTATATATATTTCTTGACAAACCTAGACATCAAAGACACCTATATATTTTATATCTCGCCGTTCGCTCAATATTTGATGATAAATAATATTAAAATAGAAATGCTTAAATTAAAAAAATACTTCACAGAGTACTCAATCCTTTTTTAAGCATTTGTAATTTGTGATGTTTTAAAAAAATTAATTGCCTATTCAATCACACTCTGCGTACTAGAGATTCCGAGGAACCTATTTTCTAAACACAAGCTTCATATGTGTCACTTAATACCAGCAGAAACATGAAAGCAGGGATGATGAGCTGTAACTAACTATCACTTAAATCACTATTATTAGCTATCTCTGTAGCTCCTTGACATCTGCTGAGCAGCATACCATCTAACTCATACATAATCTCTTGACGCTCAGTTTCGGAAAACTGTCTCAATCTTTTGGCTAATAGCCGCCCATACAAGTCACAATCATCTTCTTCTCTATTTGAATTATTCGACCTTTTAGAACTTTTTAACGCCTGATTTAAAGTATTAAATGCATTAGACATCTCCTTGTTTACTTCTTGTAGGTCACTTGAGTACCTTTTAATTACTCTTGTCGTTTTCACATCTCTCTTCTTTTCAGAGTTAGATTCGTTTATAATTTCTTGTTCTTGATCATCGAAATCTTGAAATGAAGTGGATGCCTGAAAATAATTTACATAACTATTTTATATTTTTAGCATATATAGTATTACTAAATCTGAGCATTTCAAGTGTTCACCTGTTCCCATTATTAACATTGAGAAAATTTTTTTAAAAAAAAACAAGTTTCTAGGATTGCCACTTTAATTTTTTATTATTTGTGGTAACCAAAAGACAGATGTATTGACAGCAGAGGCTTAGTAATAAGCTCCTATTAGCACCCGTTGGGCGCAGAACCATAAATAGACTAAGGCCCTGCTGTCTGTCCGTCCATCTGGCTGTCTGTCTGTCAGCGAGCTGTGACCCATGAACCTTAGGAAGTTTCACTTTTTTATTTCCATTGCTGTTGTAAAGAAAGCCCAATCATGCTATGCCTACAAATGTAAAGCACTGTCCCTTTTTGATCAGTAGAATAATTAATATTATTCTAAAATTTCGTTGTCTATATAGCCCTTGCAGGACTAAATCTTTAAAACTCAGATAAGTTTAGTACTCATATTTTTTACTGACACTATGAATTGCATGATAAGTCTGAAATAAAGGTTTTATTATTATCATTAACAGTAAAATAATACTTACAAATTCATCTGACTCCGCAGTAGGGATCTCATACACTTCTTTAAGAAATGACTCTAAAGGCTCATAGAAAATCCATATAGGTTTGTAAACTTCCTCCTCATTTAAACGAATGGATTCTAATATTTTTTTGTGATGTAACCGGAAAGCAGTCATTAAAGTTTCTTTCTTTTTTTTTAATTCTGTCACTGGTATTTGCATTGCATACTCCAGCCGGCTCCAAGCATCTTGCACCTAGAAGAAATAAAAATTATGTTTATTCCTATTATTAGCTTGTATATTATAATTATTTCCACAGTATTCCGGGTCCTCACAAAACATTAAAGAAAGAAAAAAATTGTATGTAATTTACATTTTCATATTTTTGTGCCCATTTCTGTAGGTACCTAACTAAAGTAAAAGTAAATTTTATTCTATTTAAAAAATAATTATGATTATTTATTATTTTACCTATAATCCTATAAATATTTTTGTAATAAACAATACCATGAGAATATTATTTATTTTCCAGGGTAGGTATAAATTTTCATAATCCTCCTATTAATATTTTGACTTATGAACTAGTAGTTTTATTCTATTAGTCTATTTTACCTACAATAAAAAAAAAATGCATTTAAGCATCCCACCTTCGTTCTATCTTTGTAGAAATCATTTTTTGAGTTCCAAATGACCGGTTCATTCTTATATAAATCTATAAATTTAAGAGTCTCTTCATTAGACCACGACATTTTTATTTCAATTAAAGTTTCGCCACATGCAGTTCATATGACAGACGATGACCAAGTGAACAGTGGACCATTGTGTAAACGAAACACAAATCAAGAACGATGCACCAATATTCGTTGACGATAGCACAAAAGCTTGTTCTACGTTATAAACTTCATTATCATTGTACATTCAAGATTTACGTTAAATCAGACACTGCAAAGGAAGATTAAAATCCAACGCATTCTGAAATCCTACGAATACATTTTAATAATATTTTATTATTGTTTGTAAACAATGGATAGAAAAATGCAACCTTTGTCTATCGAATATCGATCTTTGCATATAACAAGTCCAGTGCTACTAGAGTACTAAATTTATATTCCAATAATAATACATAATTATACCAATTATAAGAAAACATATAGATTGTATTTGTTTAAATTATTATACATACATCGTAAGTCGTTCTCTATTTGGCTTTAGACGGTTTTAAATAAATTGTTTTGTTTATAGTCTTTCATTGTCTAAATTATTATCTGTGGCAGCAACATGGACAGGCGGGAATGTTATTTTGACAATTTGACATTCACAGTGCATTCACATTTGCTTTAATTCTTGTTTTATGGTTGTAAGCTTTTGTTGTAAGCAATTAGTCCATTGAGTACTTAAGACTTTACTCTAATAAAGAAAAAAGAGGAAGTACCTTTTGTACACAGTTATGTAGGTACCTTGATTGATCAAATAGCTATTAAATTATGAAACATAAATCTATAATGTGATTATGATACTCTGTCTCTTAAACTGATGGTGTATTATCGTTTGATGAAAGAGATGGCATTCTATTTTTATCATAGATCTATAGTTCATAAAATATAGCTTGATACCTGCGACGTTTGTCAGAATGACATTACTAGGGATGGGAGCGTCTTTCGTATTTTATCGATTATTTTATCTATGTCGAAATGAGTTTTATAAAAAATGACATTGTAACGACATTGAAAGAAAGAATTAAAGATGTACCTAAGTTTAAATCATAATAAGGTGAAAATAAATGTTTTCTTTAGAAAACTCCCCACTATCGGTTTATTTTGCCGTCACGTCGGCACTCGTACTGACTCAAAAAAAATGGCGCCCGCTTGTTTCCTGCACGCGAAACCATTATTGCCAGACTAAAAAAATACGAATCTATAGTTAAAACATTATTTTATTTAATAATTTTATCCATTTAAATACTAGTGAAATTTTCATACTATTATTTTATCGATATTCGTCTGTCAGTCAGTTACACGTCCCTACCAGTCTTCAAAACGCGTTTATAAAATAAGCTAACAAACAAAAAATATTTAAGAAAAAATAGAAATTATTTAAATTATTGTTTTTACTGGTATCTTTATAATAACATGATTGTTTTTAAAAATGTGTTCTATTTTTATACACAAATGTCGTATTCATATTTAAAAACTTGAACTTTTTCAGAAAAAAATTTAGTAAAGCTGTCTTTAAAACAGAGTCGCTAACGTCGCAGGTATCAAGCTATATTTTATGAACCATAGGAATATACTCATTTGTATATTTTCTGCCAAGCAACATTTATACATTACGTCACAACAAGTACTTCGAGACTTCGGCAGCCCGGGATTATCAAAATAGTGGTATATTATTATTTATATAGACTGATCAAAATTGTACACCCCATTATTTTACATATTCTACCACTTGAAAAAACTAGTACCTACAATATATTTTTAAACATTCATAGTTTACTATAACAGTATTTCTAAGACTTGACAAGTTAAAACTTTTGGGAAGACAAGTTTAAATCACTCACACATTCTTTAATTATTGCCACTACTGACTACAGCTGCTGCATTACGTCTACACGGCTTTAAAAAATCTCTTCTTCTTCTGCCTGCCCTTTTCCCTAGCTATGTTGGGTTCGGCTTCCAGTCTTAGGTTGGCCACACACGGGCGGTAGTTAATACGATCCTCGGATTCAGTTACAGATCGAAAGAGCCCCGAATACGGTGGTTTTTACGCTCCCCAGTCGTGCACCAGAGCCCGTCAATGTCTATCGAGTATAACTGACATTTAGTTTTTTTTTGCGGTCTTTTAAATAATTTCCTATTCCTTGAAATCCTCTTCCCAAAAATTTTGCTACGCAAGATCTTTGAGATCACGGTTGGGGTATTCTTCATGTTTAAGATTCCATAAAGAAAGAGTTTTCGCGACAGCAATCGCTAAAATCTCTACGTCGCATAATATTAACAAATATGTACGTCCGCACTTTAGCAAAATCACGGCAATCTAAGGTAAAGAATAAAAAGCATCAAACAGTACATAAAAGGTTTTTTTAATACAACCAAGTTACAACAAAACATAATGTGGGTATGCATGCACTGATTATTTTTATTTCATGTATATTAATAAAAATCAGTTGCCACATGAATGACGGAGCATCCATCACATAGGAACGGCTTGACCGATTGGCTGTTTTTTTTTTATTGTGTTTGTAAATCCGTGTCTGCTGTGGTAGTTTATGAATATAACATTGTTAGAAAACATAAATTACCAATTCACTGGCGCTGCGGACACAGCG
Organism: Diachrysia chrysitis; assembly: GCA_932294365.1. Taxonomy (NCBI): domain Eukaryota; kingdom Metazoa; phylum Arthropoda; class Insecta; order Lepidoptera; family Noctuidae; genus Diachrysia; species Diachrysia chrysitis. The sequence continues at coordinate 8,715,245 of OW028653.1, forward strand.
TATAAAATATAAATAATTAGTATCTTTGATTGTATAGTATACCATAATATACCTATAATCAGGTTTGTATGAACAAAAATTTGCGAAAAATTCGCGGGAAATAATAAAATTTGACAGGACGACTGTCGGGTCAGCTAATAATATAATTACAAAGTACTAGAACGTACCTACCTACGTCCTCCTAACTAAGCTCGACATTTATATTTAATTTTTTAATTAATTTAACATCAACTGTTTGTAACTTACCAACGCCATCTAGTTTTTAATGGTAGATATTATATTGACTAGTAGATAATAAATCTGTCTAGATACCAGTTTCGCAGAACAAAATATTACCCTAATGATATCGGAACCGTCGATATATTCGCATAAACATCTGTCATCGCATGGAAAATCAGTAAACGAGCATAATACATTTAGCCAAAAATGTGCTAACTCTCGGCATGAAGAGCTACTAGCGCTGCGCATGTAATTTTTAATTAAACAACCATAGGGGTTCATAAACTGGCAACAGTCACGTCAAACCAAAAACTATAATTTACGACGTACCTATGTATTATATATGTAATAGCATACCTAAATCCGGTCACTCACATTCGAACGAATATTCAAACCCACAAGTGTAGGACGACATTGCAAATAATTTCATTTACAAGCGGTGTCGGTAGACATCAAAGCGCGCGAACCTTGTTCGAATGTTTGCTCGCATGTGAGTGACCGGAGTAGTATATCTACATATCGGAACAGCTAAGAAATATTGTTACTTACCTAAAGTAGGTTAATATTTTCGTTGTTTTTTAACGACCTCTGTAAATTCTGATAACACTATAAATTACCACTATTAAATTAACACTATTCATCTTAAACAACACAATAATTTCGGCTAAACAATGCGAGTATGTCTAGTGACCGCGCATTTGACACTGAGGGTAGGGAAAAGGAGTGGCCAACTAGCGACCAGGCCCACTGCTTTGACAGTCCGTCTAGATCTAGACACATAAATTTATAATGTAAGGGTAGAAGTACAAACAAAAGTATGTGTACCTACTTCAAAGAAGCTCATCACTAGATTTTCAAGTTACCTATAATTAAACACCCATTTTAAGTTGCCAAGATCCTGCAAGTGTAGAATATTTAAAAACATTTTTATACCTAGTTCCTACTTACATTATTTACTTACTTATCTTAGTTTTAAGTTATATTAACTAGTATTTTACAGTAGGTACCTACAGCAACACAACTTAAATGTTTTAAGTAATTCTTCAATTTTTTAAAGCATAGTTTCACAGTTATAAAATATACCTGCCTATTTTACATTTTGCACAAGAACTATACACTAAAATATACGAATAAAAAATGCATAGTCAATTACATCATAATATGTGCAAGAATGTTAATAATTGGAACATTCAAAACTGAATACCAGCAGATGAATATTGGCTGAGATTCAATCACTAACTGTCACTTAAATCACTATTGTTAGCTATCTCCATTTCCGCTTGACATCTGCTAAGCAACAAACCATCTAACTCATACATAATCTCTTGACGCTCAGTTTCGGAAAATTGTCTCAATCTTTTGGCTAAAAGCCGCCCATACAAGTCACAATCATCTTCTTCTCTATTATTCGAATTATTCGACCTTTTAGAACTTTTTAAAACCTGATTTAAAGTATTAAATGCATTAGACATCTCCTTGTTTACTTCTTGTAGTTCTATAGGCACATTTGAGTGCCGTTTGATCACCCGCGTTTTTTTCACATCTCTTTTCTTTTTAGAAATAGATTTGGTTAAAATGTCTTGTTCCTGATCATTGAAATCTTGAAACGAAGTGGATGCCTGAAAACAATTAACACAATAAGTTCACATATTTTTCAAAAAAACGGTATTTTTATTAATATTGCAGTTGCAACTCGGTGTTTGTTGATATAAAGAAGGACAGCAAATTTTTCAATCTCATTTACTTACTAGTGGCTATACTTTTTAAGGATTTTGGACTTTAATTAAAGACCCAGTGTGAAACAGGATGGTGCAATCTATGTTTATAGCATCGTCCCCTTAAGAGAATAAACTGAAGAGTGCGCATATCGAGTATAAACTGTAGGCACTAGTACGAACAAGTAAAATCGTAAAATTAGTGTCATAACAGAGTGCGCCATTTTATTAAAACTTGCTCAAAACCTAATATCACCCTAATACTATGAGAAACCATCAATATTCCCACATAATTGTCTTTCCGAGCATGGAAAATCAGTAAACAAGCATAATATTTAGAGCAAAAATATGTGCTTATGCTCGGTACAAGGGGCTACTAGCAATGCACAAACTCTACGCATGTCTATGTTTACTCTAGATTATCCCTTTTATCAGTGGAACAATCATTGAACTAAAATTTGTACAGTAATTTTACTTTAGTACTACTCAACCTTACCAGGACTAAATCTTAAATATAAGAATTTTTTAGTTAGAACATCATTAATAAATTAATAAAACTTACAAAACCATCTGAATCTACAGTAGGTGTTTCATACACTTCTTTAAGAAATGATTCCAAAGGCTCATAAAAAATCCATATAGGTTTATAAACTTCATCCTCATTTAAACGGATGGATTGTAATATTTTTTTATAATGTAGACGGAATATGGTCATTAATGTTTCTTTCTTTTTTTTCAATTCAGAAACTGGTATTTGCATTTCATACTCTAGCCGGCTCCAAGCTTCTTGCACCTAAAAAAATAAAGTCTATTAATATTATTATTCTCATTAGCTAGTAACTACCTACTTTATTTTGTTTTTTGGATCTCGCAATACAGTAAATAAGACAATATAATCCACATTTCAAAAATTACAAACTTCACCAGTGTCGCATATGAACATGGCATTATTAGTGGTAGCACATAGTGTGTATGGAAGTTGGTGTCAAGAGATAAAGGAAGGAGGGGTAAGATTTAGGCTCAGGGGTACACAGGCCCTGCTAGCTAGAAGGCTATCCTCTACGGCGATAAAGGGGCACAGCACTCCGCCTTCAGCACCGCAACCTCATGGCCGCCCGCAGTTCGAACCGTGTCGCACACTATGCTGCGTGCAGTACGGAATGAAGGAATGTAGGAAATACAAGTTCACACCTTTAATTTCTTGTTACTTATACTATAAATTTGTTTTAACTACAACCACTATTTAAACTGTTAAGTAATCTGTGCTACAACTAAAAACAACCAAATTGCAAAGAAGTAGCCCACCTTACTTCTATCTTTATAGAAATCATGTTTTGGATTCCAAATGACGGGCTCTTTCTTATATAAGTCTATAAATTTATAAGTCTCTTCATTTGCCCACGACATTGTTCTTTTATTTCAACGGCTAGCATTAAAGTTCATGCACGTGCACTCTATTTGACAGACAATGAACAAGTGGACACTGGACCAATGTGTACACACAAAGAAATGATGCACCAATACTTGTTGACGGATTAACAAAAACTTGTTTTACGCTTCATACTTCATTGTAATTTAAAGTTAACCAGACTTAAAGGACGATTAGAGCCAACGCATTTTACCACATCCTACAAATAAATTTTAATAATTATACGTTATTTGGAAGCAATGGTTGACCAGACATAAAATTGGGCCATCGGCACTTCGACAGCATCGATCCACAAAATATACATTTGGACTTGACTGACACAGTGACACTTGACAGTATTTCGATTTCCACAGCCACACTAAGATAAGATCCACAGTTTCACAGACAGACATAAAAATACTTTCGACCATAGACGACCAGTTTACTTACTCTCTCTTCTTAAATCTCCTTTCCGAGATTAGGAAAGATCTTATCTTCGTTTTAAAATTAGATCCAATCTATACCAATGTTTTTCTCCGGGAATAGACGTGGCTTTAGCGTGGATTCCTGGGCATTGAGGGATAGGTGGGAACGAATTGGCTGACAACTTTGCCAAGCAAGCAATACGTCCGAGTCTCGATCGTCACCATAAATGTTATTCTCGAGATTTAAAATTTATGGCTAAACCCTGGATGCTGAAAACCTGGAATAGTCTCTCTCTCTGGGGACAATTTAGATTAGTCAAAGCTAAGTATTATGGTAACTTGCAGCCCTAATGTTCATTAAGCCTTTGTTTTTCAAATTTCGCAGGTCTTCAATATTAGTAACTTCCACTATCATACATCTACGTCTAAGTCATGTTTGTTCTCCGCGTTTTTTGCGCTAACCTAAGATGCGTATCAGACTCTTCAATTTGTGAATGTGCCCCAAAATTTTTGTACAGCTATATGATATTCTTCCTTTAGATTTCCCTCGACCAGTAAATGTTAATACCCCTGTTATCTCTCTCAATCTTTTCCTATTCATTGTAATAGGATATCCTATCTAAATTCCTTTTGGCTAACATTTGCTTGTAATTTATGATTTAGTTTAAATCATATTTTAGTACATATTTAATAGAATTCGTTAATTTCTAAAAAAGGAAGATGTTCAAAGGTGTTTATTTTTGCCTCTTTATAATTTTTTATTTTGTGGTTAATTTTTATTTTCCGCGGTAAACACTTGTTCTTCCCACTCTGACATTGGCAAAATCGTTGTCACCCCGACGACGACGTCGCCATTTAATACAGAAACTGAACATCATATTATAAAAGTACTGTGCTGAACATTCTCTTATTATAACGATAGATGGAGCTATCAAAGGGGTATCTTTTTATAGATGAATAATATAATATTGTATGCCTTAGACAAAAACGTAGATACCAATGATCTAAATATTAGAGATGCTCTAAGATGTAATCTTGGGCAGCATGACGTATATTGCAGTAGTGATACATTTTCAATAAAAAATTTACTAAATTTAACAGTTGCATCAATTTTTCGTTCGTCGTTGATTATATAATTTCTTTTTATTATTCAAAGGTACCTAATATATTTCTCGAAAAGATGAAATGTAGCTTTCTTTTACTTTTCGGGTGTTTTTCATATAATACCCAATGCTTCTGGACTGCACGGATAGTCGAGTGGTATAGATCACCACGCTAATAACCATTGCGCACGACGTGCTGTGAGTACAATCCCCGCATGGGATATAAGCATTTGCGTGATCCACAAATGCTTGTTCCATGTCTGGATGTTCTTTGTACATGTGAATTGATGTTTGTAAATTTAAACCTTCGCGACACAATGATTAAGTTAGTGAGGGAGTCGTTTTAAAAAAAGGGTAAAGTAGGTATTTTAATTTGGCTGTTTTAACAGCCTGTTTTTCTACAAAACAACAATAATAAGCAGAAGTTTAGTAAATGACTTTTATAAATATTTAACACGTACCGATATTCTGCAGAGACTTTTGCTTAATACTTTAGCAAGTACCTAAGTACTTAACCAGGTACATGTTCGATTAGCTTGGTTTATACTGATCTGTTCAATAAACCTCATCTAGTTCCCAAAGATTGTAGAACCGAACCTGAGTTTCTGTAAAATTATTTCAGACAAATTAGGAGCCTCGAGTTGATTTTAATTTTTCCATGTAATATGGCCCATACCCATCTATGAATACTAGAGGTCCAGTAGCTGCAGAAAATGACCAATTTTAAAGTGCAAATAGTTGCGAGAAAAACAAAGATGACAGGTGTCAATTGAAGAAAGCTGTAAACAAAATATAGGTACCTACATAAGTATGTGTGTCAAACGTATGGTTAGTGTGCGTAATGTTATTTTTTTGTTTTTATAAATCTAAAAATAATTCCAAATTTCATACTCCTTCATCCTTAACTTGTTTTTGCTTCTTGTATTAATATTATAATGATTTTAGATACTTACAATTCAACAATTTTTAAGTCGATTATCCATAGTTAAGTTATTACGATTAAATAATAAAGAGTCCTATTTCGATTAAACACGGGTTGTTCTTTCACGGAACATGACGTATTGAGTTATTGAGGGCAAGTCAATCACTATAGCGTCTATTCTACAGCTAATAGTTTTGGTAAACATGGTGCATGCACGCCCTTTTATTAACCGGGTCAGTGGAACTCCAAGTGGTAGTTTAGTTGTATTGACGTAGATACCTAGGGTACAATTACGTACGTCATAAAAACGAGGTAGGGTGGGTTTATTTAGTAGTGTTTTTAGATCCAGTCTGGATTTTCTCGAAGGAGTTCCTAGCCTCCTAGAACTTGTATGTTTCCCTTGTTGCATATACAACCTAATTACTTATCTAATATAACATTTTATTTTTACATAGAGTTACACCGTTTACTTTCAACCTAGGAAAGTGTAAGTAATTAATAATATGGGTACGATGCAAGTACCTACAACAAAAGCTACTACAATGATCGAGGGCCCAAATAAATAGTTACTCGTAAAAGCACCAACATTCTTGTTGTTTGTTACAACTACACACAAGATCATGAAACATTTATTTTTACTTTAAATTTATAAGTAAAGTAAATCAAAGTGCAATGAATACCGTATACGACGCATAAAACATACAAGCAAACATCAATCAGAAACAACGCTGCGTAGTTCACTTCGATATATAAAACAATAACTATTCATAGAGATAGATCGTGAGGATAATGCTAAACACAGACCACTGATTAACAGTTAGATAACGAACATAAATGCGTACTTACCAACAGTTAATACAAAGATCATAATTATAACATTCATATGCAACTCATTAGCTAATTCTACGGAATATACGGAATATTTACTTACTTGGTACACATCATATTGCCACTGTTCACATATAGCTAACAAACCTTTGGTTATGGAATATATTTGTACTACCTTCTTAGGGGTTACTTTTTAATGGATTTTAATTCTAATAAAATGTCAATGCGAAAATACTATTCCTTTAGAAGGCGCACAACCAACACATAGTACAAAAAAATACTGTCTGTGTTTAGATTTCAGCAAATTCTTTCCACTATACCAAGGTTTTTTTTTTTTCATGAAAACTGAATCACGTGTCCGCTACACTAATCCTAACCTATAAATTTTCCATTGGCATAGTATTGGAATTGAAATTAATTGAAGAGTAGGGTACTGTTTAACCTTTTCTCAAGCTAAGTTCAGAATCAGCTTCCAGTTTTTTTTATCGGATTTAGTTAAATTTCGAATTTTGCTTGGATCAATTGCCTGTCTGACATCCCCAATCTATTCTGTAGTCTATATTTGTAGGTACCTACTACATATGCATAGATTATTCAACATACAATTTTGTAGCAATACCCAGAACAAGGTTCAGTCGGTCCCATGAGAAAATTGTTAACATGCAACAACAAATAAGTTAGCGTGAGTTTGTATCTATAAAATCATTATGGAATTCTATCATAGACTTTAAATGACGGGTCATAGTCCGGACAATGTCAAGGTTGCAAGGGTGCGGTGATTGACTGTTATATCTCTGTCCATGGCAATGAATAGAATGACGGTCCAACCAAATATGAGGGAAAAAGTTTCATGGAAATTTACCCTCACCAATAAGGTATTATAGGTACATGCATGGTGCCATGAAAGCAAGAGAAGAACCAAGAAGAAAATAAGTATTCTAGAAATGCAACTAAAATTGTTCATACTTTTTTGTCAATAATTAATTTTCCTTTCAAGCAAAATAATAACCATTTGGCAGCTTCTATGTCACAAAAATAGATACATACACAGACTTACCGCTAAACTTATAACAATACTCTTTCTGCGTTGGGTCAAAAAGATTAGAGCTTTCTATTCTTTCTGGTAGGTTAGATAAACAAAAACCAGATTTAGCAAAAAGTACTTTCTATTGTATAAGTGGTCTATGATAATTTATTGTAAGTACTGATAATTCCCGGTTACCAGTCTAGTTATCATAATAATACGGTTAAATCGCTATAAAACAATTATAGTTAATCGCTTTATTGGAGCTGTAAATGGTTACTCTCTCACCCTAAGGACATATAATTTACTTAAAATTTAATTGATTTTGAAACAAGCATCGTGGATTTTTAACTAGTTTCGTTTGTCCTTCTTCTTAAAAGTTCTATTCCGAGTATTTCGACTACCAGGCAATGTTCTAAATGTATAAGACATTCAGAGAGGAGCGATGGATGTATTGAATGAAGGATCAGATATACATATATGGATGGATGAATGGAACTTTATTAGGTAGGTATTCATTCACTCAAAAAGTTCAAAGGAGAATTTTGACGACAAAGGAGGCTTCGTTTAAATAGTTGATTGTTTTATTCAAGTAGGTATATTAGTGGCAAGAATTATTAGGTGAGAGGTTTAAAAAATTGCGACAATAGTAGGTATCTATTATATTCAGTAGTTAAATACTAATTAGGAGAGTACCTATTGGTGTTATAAAGTCCTATTTACACCCCTTCGTGTAGATCCCAGGCTACTTTTGTATTAATCTATACTTAATATTATAAAGCTGAAGAGTTTGTTTGTTTGTTTGTTTGTTTGTTTGAATGCGCTAATCTCAGGAACTACTGGTTCGAATTGAATATTTATTTTTGTGTTGGATAGTCCGTTTATTGAGGAAGGCTATAGGCTATATAACATCACGCTACGACCAATAGGAGCGGAGCATAAATGAAAAATGTTGCAAAAATTAAAAACCGTTAGAACTAAAACACGCGAACAAAGTCGCGGGGGACAGCTAGTTTTCAATAATAGTTTGTTTTGACCTAATTAAAGAACGGATAGACAACTGCTTGCTATAGACATAATCTTAGTACCTAAATATACATAATTATATAAATCATGTAATCATCGGTTCACGAATAAGACAGCTAGTTCATTTAGTGTGTACTACACTGAAAGGTTTGTTTAAATAAGTCTCTCGTCGATAATTTCAGGGGCATTTGAAAGGTCATTGAACTTTTAGATTGGTTGGAATTGAATCCAAGGCCCTGGGAGTTCGGCCAAAATTCCTTAAATAAGTAAACAAAAATATTTATGTATTTAAATTAAGCTTTGCCGTCGACGATGTTGTAATCGCTTGTTTCCCAGGACCAAGGAAGTTCATAATAATTAGGTTTGATAACTTATTGATATTAAGTAAGTAGATATAAGCTGTGTGGTTGGTTATAGCCGCAATACAGTATCAGTCAACCTTTTTGAGTATCTATTATCTATTAGAAAGACTCAAGTCTCTTACAGAACGCTTTGGTTTAATGTGCGTTTTAAATGAGTCTCGCTTACCTACTTATTCACATATTATTGGTAAACATCATTCTGTCCCCTACCTTCGGTTTTACCTCCAAATACGAAATACCTATGTTTCCTTATGTAAAGCGTGTAATGTAATCTAAATAAACATTCACAATAACCTCGTTGAGCTGTTCAAGTGGAACGATAACGAAATATTTTTCTTATCTCAGTGGCATTATTCAATGTAGCGAAGCATGCACAAATGGGTGAAATGGTTTTCAAACGATAGCCAAAGTATTTTTGTTACTTACATAACGAAATTATTTTTACGGTTATTCGTTATTTACATTAGTCTTTATTTATAGGGTTTCTTGTTAACGAGTTTTACTTACATCGTGTTTCACTTGTAAAAACGTTTGTTTTATTGCGTTATTTCCCGGAATTATGAGTAGACTGTACCTACCTACCTACTCTTTTTAAAACTGTCTCGATTGAAACGTCAATCAGATTTAAGTCTTCGTTAAGTCTAATACTGTCTCTGTCACTTTAAGATGTAAAGTAGCGACAGATAGACATATAAGAACGTCTTAAAGTTAAGTTGCGTTTCAATATTCGGGGGTAAACCACACAAATCAGTAAAACAGAGTGTTGACTGTATAATAAATATTGCGGTCGGAAATAATTAAATTAGTACCTACCTGATTACTAGTATATTCAAGCAAAAATAATGATTTGAATATAATTAATACGTATAGTTAAGTAGGTAGAATGCATTTGGGTAACTAGGAAAATTATCTAAAACTAGCTGTCCCCCGCGACTTTGTTCGCATGTTTTAGTTTCAACGGTTTTTAATTTTTGCAACATTTTTCATTTATGCTCCGCTCCTATTTGTCGTAGCGTGATGTTATATAGCCTATAGCCTTCCTCAATAAACGGACTATCCAATACAAAAAGAATTTTTCAATTCGAACCAGTAGTTCCTGAGATTAGCGCGTTCAAATCAAACAAACAAACAAACTCTTCTTCAGCTTTATAATATTAGTATAGATTACCTACTGACACACTGTTATCTATCCATCTACTTATTAAAAAATATTATTAAACAAAGTCCCCCGCCGCGCCTTTTTTTTTTTTTTGTTACGGGTGAAAATCTAATGGCTTCGACCCACGCCAAGGGCACGACGACGTGGGGATATGTCGGACTTGCACCGACTATAAACACCCCGGTCCCGTCCTTGCCTTTGCCGGAGTCCCGGGTTCGCTCACGCATGCTTGGCGGGGCTCCGGTGGGCCTCGGTCCTTGTAGGTACTAGAGTAGTATAGTATGAGTGTCTACCCCTCACTCCTTCCGAAGACGGACACGTGGGACTTTGTGTCCGTATTCTCCAGGGCCTGTCAGCTGATCGGGTGACGAGGTGCCCTCCTGGTTGCCCACAGGCTCAACCTCAGGGTGGTCTGAGGTCATAAAGCGCCCTGTTTCGACGCCCTGTTCGCCTGCGGCGCGAAGGCAGCACAGCGCTTGCCTCCCTCTGCCGCTCGGCAGCTTCCTTTGCCGCCATCACGAGGTCGCAAAAGGCAACCATGGCCCGCCAGGCGCTCTCACTCCGGACCATGGCCGATATCACAGCCGGGAGCGAGAGCCCTAGCCTTTCTGTCTGAACGCGATAAACTAAAAAACTACCAAACGGTTTTTTATTTGGTTTCCACCAATGGATAAGAGTAATTCAAGAGGAAGGTTTGTGTGTATAACTCATTCGTTTAACTACTTGTGCGAAGGTGCGTCGGTATATTTGGATACATTCGACGCGTTGTAGGTTTTCCCATCTCAAAAAGTCAAAACATAGGTACCTAGCAGGAAAAACTATTATTTATTTCGATTCATTATAACCACAGAAACAGACGTTTGTTTGCGTCGTGGGTAACCTACTCAACTAGTGTTATTATTAATAAATGGTGTCATAATATGCCGTTTTTTTTTTATGTGTTATTTTATTACTCAAGAAGTATGTAGGTACTTATGTTTAGTGATTAAGGATTTCAAGCATCAATTTTCACAACAATATTGCCAGAGCAACTGCAGTTTTTTTCTAAGTTTTTCTTAGAAAAAGACATGTCAAACCTGCTCTAGCGTGTAATTAATTCTATACATAATCTAAGTAATTGATATAATCATCGTGTCATAACTACTTATTATTGCAAGTTTCTTGTTTGAATAATAGGTATGCAAAACAGTTATTTGTTCTATAATCTAGACTTAGATATTGTAACTATCGAATATGTACACATTTGTATTCAATACAATAAATTTTGTGTTTAATTTTGACTAGCTATTCTGAGATGATTTACAAGTTCTATTATGTCAGATGAATAATAATATTTTATTCTGTTTATTAAAATTATAGCACTTACTGTTAAAAACTGAGTCGAGTGCTTTAATACATTTTAATTCCAATAGGTACCATGCCAACGCTAATTGATATTCGTTTTGAAAGCACGTAAACCAGGTTTCGCAAAAAAAAAAAAGTGTGTGTGTACTTATGTACGCACGTAAGAAGTTATACTTTTTTGGTGGAACAAGATAAAATTCTTTCTCATAAACTGGTATAAAAAGCTCTAAACTCTATAACTGGCATCGGACATCTTGACATATGACATTTTTAACATTATATAGTTTGGAAAAATTAAAATGTTGACTACCTAGCTAACTTCAGGGTGTAGGTTTTCCGTGACGGTGTGCGCGCGCATCGTTTTCGAGAATTAATGAGCGGTTTTGCGGAAAACTTCAACCTGTGAATTTTGTGTGACAATGATGCGCGCGCATCTTAAAATTTCACTTTCATAATTTTTTCATAACGCGCCTAAAGAAGTACATATAATTTCAATAAAAGTATTTTAATTTATATCAATAAATAATACATACGGATAGTTAACCTCAATTATATTGGAGCACTTGAAAAAGTATATAAGCACAATTTTTTTCACTAATATTCACAAATAGTTAGTAATATCAATCAAAATATTCAATTTAAATCACTACTGAATATAATTTATTAGCACATATATAATTCGCACTTGTATGAAACTAAAACACGTGTTGTGAATGTATAAACTAGAAACATGTTGATAAATATTATAAATATCAAAACAGTGATCAGAGGTGACGAGCGTACCAACATGCGCGACTAATATCGAGGTTCAATTTCCATTTTGTTGGTAGCTTTTTTTTCGAGACTTAATGAGCGGTTAAGCAGACAGCTTCATACTGTTAATTTTGTGTCACAGATGCGCGCGCATCTTAAAATTTCACTCTTATCATTTTTTCATAACGCGCCTAAAGAAGTATAACTTCAAAACTGGTAATGAAAGGAACTATCTGGAATCTAAACATTGAGAGTATTTTTTTTACTGTGTATTATTTATTGCCTGCTAAATGAATAACAATTTTGCACTGGCATTGTATTATAATTTAAATTAAATCAAGAGTAAACCCTAGATTTCGGTATCCAGATCCAATAAACCAATTCTGCTATACATTATAATATACTTACTTAATAAGTATGTTATCTTGCCACTGCCAGTCGCTTAGTCGCACCATCGGTACCTATCTACATAATTTTAGAAAATTATTTAAGAAAAAAAAAAAAGATAAATGGCCGATCAGTTTTGTTCGAATCACCGTCAAGTCTAATGCTGTCCTGTCACTCTAAGGTGTAAAGAAACGACAGATATATATTTAAAAACGTATTTTTAAGTAAAATAAGGTAGGTAAATAAATTTTCTTCCCTGCAGCAACAATATCTTTATCCACTTCTTTATCAATTCTAAGTAAGTAGTTAGAGATAATCACGTTTTAAAAAAGATTAATAAAGGGTTTTGTTGGTCACTATATCTTTTCCTCCTACAACTCTATTATTTCAAATACCTTATCAGTAGAAATAGTTTTCCTTATATTTTCCTTGATGCAAACGACATACAAGTTGGCAACACAAAAACTCTTTGGATTAATTTGGTTGTGATTTTAAAGACCTGTTTAACGATGATTTATTTTATGCACATAAATACGGACAATTAGTCTTTATTATTATAATAAAACTAGCAGCCCGCCCCTGATTCGCACGGGTATTGTACAAAAATATCAAAATAAAAAACAAATAATATAGCCTATGTCACCCGAGGATAGTGTAGCTTCCGAACAGTGAAAGAATTTTTCAAATCCGTTCTGTAGTTTCAGAGCCTATTGAATGAAAACAAACAAGCAATCAAATCTTTCCACTTTATAATATTAGTATAGATAAATCTTATAACTCACATGCTGTCCCCCGTGACTTTGTCCGCGTATTTTAGTTTCAACGGTTTTTCATTTTTGCAACATTTTTCATTTATGCTCCGCTCTTTTTGGTCGCAGCGTAATGTTATATATATTATATAGCTTATAGCCTTCCTCAATAAATGGGCTATCCAACACTGAAAGAATTTTTCAAATCGGACCCGTAGTTCCTGAGATTAGCGCGTTCAAACAAACAAACAAATAAACAAACAAACTCTTCAGCTTTATATATTAAAAAGTATAGATGAGAAAATCGTACTCGTATGTTTATTTATACAAGTACCTACATCTTTTACAAAGTAGACAGACCACTTTTAATAGTAGTTCCTACAGGTACGCTTACATAGGCAACTAAAGGTGGGAACGCACTAGGTGAACTTGCACCCAAAGAACTGCGCGACACTACGCGACAAAATATTCTTTATATGAAAGTGTATCAATTTAGCCTTATAGGTATAAACCACATACCACTTTCCATATTAAAAGGCTGAATAATGGACTTGAATAGGGAATCGACTGTATTTTTTTATTATACGTAACATGGATATCAAAAAAATATTAGAACCGATTTTTTTATTTTTTTTATTAAACAAACGACGACAAGGAATATACAGTGAATGGAAATGTCGTGACGTCACTTGTGGCTACTATTGTTACCCACGAGCTCCTAATCCAGAACTTTGAAGCGCTTTAACTTTGTTATTTTTCAATATTTTTCATTGATTTGATAACAGAAAAAATACGAGTTTTTTTCTTTCTTATCTATCTGGTGGACTAAATAGATATTTCCTTTTCATATCCAGTCCGCTCCCCTATTCCTTACTGACGATGGCAAACTATTGCTCAACTAATCATCATTTAGCCTTTCGTAGTCCACTGCTGGACATAGGCCTCTCCCAATTTGTGCCACAACACCCGGTCCTCCGCCTTTCGCATCCAGTCCCCTCCAGCGACCTTCTTCAGGTCGTCAGTCCATCTGGCGGGGGGAGCGTCCGGTTGCCGAGACGCGGTCTCCATTCCAGGACTCGTTTGCTCCAACGGCTGTCGGTCCTTCGGCAGACGTGGCCAGCCCATTGCCACTTCAGCGAGCTTATTTTGCGAGCTATGTCGGTCACTTTGGTTCTTTGTCGGATGACCTCGTTACGAATTTTATCCTTCAAAGAAACTAATGTTCCTACGTAATTTTTGAGCTCTGACGTGCGTGCTCGTAGGTACTTGAGACTTAATCCAGACTGCACGAAACCAGAAGTAAATAAAAACAGATGCGGTCATCGGTCGGAAAGGCTTATGTAGTCATGTCTGTTTATCGCAAATAAATAACCATTGAACAGGAAATACTAAACGGTTTTGATTGAGCGGATACCCGAGATAAATACTTATCTTAATAGTACTTAGAATTCTACTCCGTATGCAGTTTAGTTTTAGTTTTACTGGGCAATTCCCTTGAGTGAAAAATAAGTAAACTATAAAGTGCGCCTAACAAATAGGAACTGTAACTGTAACTGGCAATAGTATGAACAAGTAAAATCGTAAAATCCTGTGTCAATTTTTAAATAATATAAAAAAAAACGACTTTTACAGTGCGGAATTTAATCCTTGTATTGCAGGGATTAGACAAACATTCAATTCATATGCACAAACACACCCAGACTTGGAATTGCGTGATCCACAAATGCTCGTCCCATGCGGGAATCGAACCCGCTGACCTATTATACCACTCGGCAATCAAATACCCCTAATGTTTCTTGAGAGCATGTCAGAGCTTTAAGGTCTTAAAATTAGGCCACTGATATATCGACATAGGAACAAAACGACGAAAAAAGCCTATGAAAATAAATGACTTGTAACATAAAAAATATTAAGTAAGTAGGTACCGAGGCAATTACGGTAAACGTTAAATTATTAAATATATAGTCCGTCATGGAAAAAAAACAAACATTTGTTTCATTATAATAACACTTTTACTAACTAGAAAATTTAGAAATTTGTGCTTCCATAAATATTGGTTACACACTGGTCAATAGTTGTCTGCACGGATATAAATATCTATATCTGTCGTTGCCCATGTCGTTAAAGGTAGTGCTCCATTAAAAGCATTATTTATAACCATTTCATGTTTATTAACTGCTGTCTAGACTAGAAAACAGATATAGCTGTAAGTTGGTAAACTAGGTAGAAGAAAGAGAAAGTAGTATGTAATAGGTTTCAGGAATTAAAATGAACCATTGTACTTAGATATGGTAGGTACCTAGTACCTACCAATCTAACTGGCGAGAAGTAACCTCTTTCTGTGAAACTGTGATGGTCCAGAAAGAGGCCGCTGAGCGAATTCGTGAAAGGAGTGATCTTTCACGAAGGAGAAGACGCCGAGGATGTCAACGACTTGGAGGCGCCTAGAACGCCGAAAACTCACCTATAAGTTCTGACGTAGGCGGGCCTTTGAGGTCACGGATGCTCAGAGAGGGGACTCTGCCGCCTATCAAGTGACCTCAGAGAAGACAGCAGCATTAGTCATAGCTACTGTGCACAGCGAGGATAAGGGGAGACCCCTTTAAAGTCTTCCCAGGGATGTGCTCTAAAAGGCGTTGCACGGAGGGCTTCTGGATTGTTCTTTAAGAGGTAACAGAACATCCTCTTTATGTGCTGATGGTGACCAACAGGGTGGTTTTAGTGAGGCAAAAGTCCCACACTCCCCGGTCTTATAAATCCCCATAAGGCCGGGTGCCTTTTGAAGGATTCCCCCCGCAAAAAAAATCTAGTTCCTTTAAAATATTATTTAGAAAGCAAATTCTTATTGCTCCTGTCAAATTTCATGTTATCTTGACGGTCATTGCCCTGTATAGTAGAAGCTTTCTACATGTTTGCAAGCTTATAATTAACTTGCAATGTATTTAGGTATGTTTGTTTGAAGGCACTTGACATCAGATTAAGATAATATTACTTAGGTAAGTTCGGTGACAATACAATATTATGGTACTTTTTAACTGGTGTGATAATCGAGCCAGAAGGTAGACATAGGAACGTCGTCTCGAAACGATGCAAGCCCATCGTGTTTGGGCTTGTTTGATTGGCCTTCAAGACTACTTTGAGCCTAGATGATTTAAAAGCTTATGTGTTAAAAATACATTTACAAACTTATTTGTATGCATTGCCAATGCAGCATAGAAACAACATAATACAGGTATTCAGCGGCAACTCTGCATTCATCACTGTATTAATTCAAATATTTATATATTTGCTCAAAATATGGTGCATAATTAATCACATAAAATTAATGAAATACGATATTTATCCTAAGGAAATCCTTATGGTCATCCTCTGCTGAGGAGAAGGTGGAGTGCTTTACCTTTCATACGAACATAGCTCTTATATCTTTAAGTGTAGTGCGCACCTTTCCTCGTGTGGGTAGTTTATTTACGGACAGCCGTACCCACTTGCACCGGAAGGGCCAGTTTTGCGTAACGATATAATCGACGCGACGTATCCAGTCTGGCCGCACCTAACCTGACGCAAGGGCGCGACCGCCACAAGTTCACCTTATCTATGTACCTGCTCTCATTCATCTAAACAATATTACTAAGTAAACTAAGCTTTCATTTTGATGACTGTGCCACACGGAAACACTAAACTGTAATCACTTGTAACAATGCGATAGTAGCACTCTGTTTATGTTTTAAAGCCGTTTAAAGGTTGATGAAAGGTCAAAAGAGCTTTTTGCTCCTGAATAGTCAGATAAAACTTTTTTGTCTGTGTATGTATTATTGGGTGGGGTTTTACCAAAGAGGGGATTTACCTACGAAAATTACATAGTTACATATTGTTTCCATATACTATGTACTTGATGCACGGATTGTCGAGTGGTATAGATCACCACGCCAATTACCACAATGCGCGACGTGCTGTGGGTTCGATTTTAGCATAGGACAAGCATTTTCGTGATCCACAAATGCTTGTTCCAAGTGTGGGTGTTTTATTAATTTATCTTTTTACGAATTGAATTAAGATAAATTAGGTACACTTGTAAATGTGAATACGGTAGGTACACATAATAAAAACTGGATACTAGCGAGGTCAGTCGAGTCACATATAAACTAAGCTAATACAGGAAACATAAAGATTGATCTGTATCTTCTGTAGGTCACTGGTTAGGAAGGGCTAGAGATTATTTTGTCTGTTTGATAAAACTGGTTTATTGTAGAGGAATGTATGGATGAATGTACGCTCTAAGAATATTTATGTATAGATAAGTAATGTACTATAAAAAAAATGTAGAAAAAGGCCTACCGCAATTTTATTCAGGAAAAAGAACAATCTATCTATCCCAAGTTGCGCTATAAGTGCCATAACATCTTGTCCTTCGCCTTCCACATCCAGTCCTACCCAGCTACCTTTATCAGGTCGTCAGCCCATCAGGCTGGGGCTACACTTCTTCTTCACTTAATTTAAGATGAAAGCGTCAGGGTAACCCGGGAAATTCAAATATTCTTACGTTTTTGGAATTTGCCGGTCAGTTTCAGGCTGTTTTTTGAACGAAATTCGATTCGCAGCCATGATATTTCATGAGAAACTCATTAAAATGATTGCATGCACTTAGAGGGTTAGATTGATGATGTATGATGAATTCTGTAAATACAAACGTATTATAGCCGCGAATCGTATTTTGTTCAAAATACAGCCTAAAACTAATCAACAATTTGCAAAAAACCTCAGTCAATTAAATTTCGCGGGCTACCCTGATGCTACTCTCTAACAGTAAGTATAAATTTTCCTTATCAACTAATGTCTGTCAACTAGAATTATTAGATGTACTCCTGTCATTGTTTTCACGTGAGTCAGAATACACCTGTCTAAATAGTTGTATCAATTTATAAATAGTTACAATAATGTTATATGTAAATATTTTCCCATCCATAGATAGGTACGAGGTTATTAAAACTACTCATCATCATTTTGTTTTCCTTACATCTCAATGGCCAGTTCCTATATCCAAAAAATGAATGAATGAACAGATCTTTTGGAGATGGCTCTTGGAAAAACTTTGGTATAAAACTGTGTGGAAAGTATTTTTTTTCAATAGAAACCAATACTTTCTGCATGGAAAATACATTCACTTAGTAATATTGCCTTTCATCATGGATTTTTTTTTATAATCCAATCAGATAACATGTAATCCGTACTAATATTATAAATGCTAAAGTAACTCTGTCTGTATGTCTGTCTTTCTGTCTGTCAGAACTCCTGAACTGATTTGGATGAAACGAGGTGGTAGGATTGGGTCCTAATAAAGGATATCAGCTACTTTTTGCCGCGATAACCGACACCCAGGCGGGTGATACTGCGGGCAACAACTACTTTCATTTAAAGTCATATAAACGTTTATGATCTGAATAGATTCACAGCATGTACCTAGTTAATTATGTCGTAATAATTACATGTAATAAATGCGCAATTTACGACTATTTGAAGTGGGCTTGGCAATCGCAAACATGTGTAATTAGAAGATTGTTTAAACAAGACGAGAACACTAAACACGTCGCGCGTCTCGCATAACAATGTAATGAATTGAACATATGGCCTTTATTAATAGTCTAAATAGAATTAATGACACTAAAGTTTTTTCCATGTTAACTAACGCGTAAATACCTATCAATGTGTTATTTCTCTACCAGAGTTTGACATAATGGCTGAAATAAATACTTATCCCAGATAGTTTTCTCGACTAGAGATAAAATTTTGATTTAATCTTTATAATGTGTAAGGTGGTCAAGTTATGTAACAATGTTTATCTGTCTGTCTATTACGCTTTCACGGCAAAACTGCTAAGCCGATTTCATTCATTTTCAGATCTCAAGAAAGAGAAACTGACACCCACGCGGGTGTAGCTGCGAGCAACATATATGTCTAGTAGGAAAAAACATCTATGGATAAGTTATATACTTCAGCCATACATACGTTAAACTGTCAGAAACAACATAATTAGATAAAATGAAAAAGTTACAATAATAAAAGACGTAGAGTTAAGCCGAGAAGCTCAGAAGATTACAAAAGATATTGTAATATACCTATTAGTGTTTACAAAAGAATACCTACTTAATTTAATCACCCTGATAAAAAATCTAAATACCTTTCCAACAAAAAACAACACTTTATTAAATCTTAAATATAGATAATTCACTTAGCATCCATTACATTGTATTCATTTTGATCACACTGAAAAATGTATTCACGTTGTATTGATCTCCGGGCACGTGTTTCTAAAATGTTGATACACAAGTCCAAGTATGGATTGATAAACGAATCGGATGAAGATTACGCGTGATAAACGTCACTGATATACGTTATCTAAATCGGTTTAGAAGTTATTAGATTAAATAATACAACCGTGAATTCATTCATGAAGTTATGGAATAAAGAAAGGGTACCTCCATAATTATAATTTCATGATTTATAAAGACTTAATCTTCTTCTGCCTAGCCTGTTTTCAAGCTATTAAAGTCGGCTTCCAGGCTTACCAGGTTCAGCTGAATACCGTAATATACATGGAGCGACTGCTTATCCGACCTTTAAAACCCAGTTTACTGGGTATCGGTACCTACCGACTAGTTGTAAGCATTGTAATGGAAAATGAAATAAAGAATGTCTCAGATCAACGTATGACAGTCGGGACCAACGGTTTAACGTATTTTCCAAGTAATAATAGTTAGTAGTAGAAGTTTAAAATATCTGGAACCATTCAGCATAGCTTTATTAATTACTAGGTGTTTCCCGCGGCTTTGCTCGCATGGATGTCGGTTATCGCGGCAAAAAGTAGTCTATGTCCTTTCTCAGGCTCTAGACTATCTGTGTACCAAATTTCATTGAAATCGGTTAAGTAGTTTTGCCGTGAAAGCGCGACAGACAGACAGACAGAGTTACTTTCGCATTTATAATAGGGTAATTTCGCCTGTTCGCGTCCATCGCCCAATTCGCGTCCATTTTACGGATCTCCCTTGAAAAATCCTAAAAAATAAGTAAACTAACACACCAATTAAACGAATAGTCATTACTGCTAATACCTCAATGTATAAGAGGTACGCCCATATGGACAAAAGGTCCGTGCGCCAAACCAATCCCGTTTAGAAAAATAATAAGTCCCGGCTGTTCATCAAGAGAGTGCGTACGCGCGGGAAGTTTAGATAAAAAGTAGTGTGCAGCGGCGCGTTCGATGGTAAGTTTTTTATGGTTTTATGTGAATTTTAGGATACATAGCTGTTTCTAGACTTTTATAATGAAAAAAGGAGTAATGTTAATTATGAATTTGCTTATGTTTTTTATATTTAACG
This sequence comes from Diachrysia chrysitis, assembly GCA_932294365.1. Classification (NCBI taxonomy): domain Eukaryota; kingdom Metazoa; phylum Arthropoda; class Insecta; order Lepidoptera; family Noctuidae; genus Diachrysia; species Diachrysia chrysitis. Next base: position 8,736,042 of record OW028653.1, read on the forward strand.
AATAAAATACGGTGGACGCGAATTACTACATCGAATTTACAAAACTTCCACTTTGCGTCCGTAATGGACGCAAACTATACCTACAGGGGAAACTAATAAATCAAATTGCGTCCACTATTTTCGTTAAATACAATTGACTTACTTGTAAAATTAATCTAAAATTTATTGATTATATTATTATTGTACATTTTTTAAAAAGACTTTTAAAATGTTATTAAATATAATTACAACTATAATATTTTCTATTTTTAAATGAAATGAGCAATTTCTTTCATTCTTATTTTTTTTTTCTATTTAAGATGAGTTATCCGGAGACAAGAAAAAGAGAACATACACAGAAGACGATTTAAAGAAAGCGTTAAATAAAATTCGAGAGAAGAATAAACGGATAAGACAAATAGTCAAGTCAAAGAACTCCAGCAGCCATAGCTTCTGTTGCATGGAGAAAGTATTGTGAAGATAAAGAGCAGATCAAGAACGAAAAGAAGGAAGCCATACGAAAAAGAAAGTTAGAACTAACAGAGAAACAAGAACAGAAAATGACTGTACAATACTCTCAAACGGTTCGTAAAACTGTTCCAAAACGAAAAAAGAAGATACACCTTCTTCAAGAAGTCACACAGGAAACGGTAAATGAGGAATTTGAGAAAGAAAATTTACCACCCGTGAAGCGGGTGAAATGTTCTGAATGTGACGATATACTACTGTCAGATGTAGAAGACGACGATGAGAAAAACATAGGCTGTGACAAGTTTATTAGATGGTATCATCTGAAATGCACGCGTTTTTTAGGATTAAGTTATTTAGAGGCCAAAGATAAGCCTTTTGAATGTGACCTGTATCATTAATTGATTTTCTAAGGCTATATATAATAATCACACCTTGTCTCATAATTTATTGATTCAACAATTCTTCTAGTGGTATGATTCGACAAAATTGTTGTATTCTTTTGTTGATTTAATATAGCCAAAAACTTATATTTATTAATTGATTTGAATTATTAATTATATTATTAATCAACGCTGAACTTTAGAAATAATAATATATCTTGTGATTTTAGATTACAATTAACAGAACTGATTACTGTTTATTCTTAAAGGTTCAATCATTATTTACCTACTACTAACCTAATTTAAGTTCAATCAAGGTTAAAAAGAATTTCTTTCTTTTTTTTTAAGTGATGTTTTTAATGAGAATAATGTTGATTTTTAACATGTAGTTAAAATACAATCTTTCTTTACAAATTCTTAAAAATATCACCACTATATTCCTTTTCTCAGCTGGTGGACGCAAAATGGTCCACGGGTGGACGCAATATGGATTTTGTGGACGCAAAGTGGGTAAAACGCATAATTCTGAAGATTTTATGTTTAAAAAAAAAACACAAGATGTTTCGAACAAAACTGAAAGTTAATGTTAAAATAGACTATATAATGAACACATTACATCAATTTTTCATAGAAATTAGTGCTGGAATATTTTTATTATCGCCGTCAAACTTGCCAACTGCACTAAATGGACGCGAACAGGCGAAATGACCCTATTAGTAAGGATTAAATTTGGCATAAAAGATATTGCACTTCGTTGGCATTGAAACATAGTTGATAATCTAAAGTACCTAACTTACTAATTCCATATGATATAGGTATAATGCATACCTACCAAATAAAATAATACTTTTGCACGTCAACACACAAATTCGATGAAAGAGTTTTATTTATCTTTATTATTTTACATAAAGCTAATTACGATAATATTTGAGCTTCTTTGATTATGGAACGAATAGCAATATTATTGCTAGCATATAATAAATATAATAAAACCATAAATAAATACAATAAGTATTTATTTATAATATATATTACTTTGTGTCTATCTGTAATATTATAAATGCGAAAACTCTGTCTGTTAAGCTTTGACGGCTAAACCGCTCAACGGATTTGGATGAAATTTGGTATAGGGTAAGCTTGGATCCTAAGAAAGGACATAGGCTACCTTTTGCCGCGATAAAGGACACCCACGCGAGACGAGCCGCGTGCAACAGCTAGTGTAATATACATTTTAAAGCTTAAGAGTATGTTTGAACGCGCTAAACTCTGAAACTACCAGTCAGATTTGAAAAAATCTATTTGCGTTTCATATCCCAATTACCGAGGAAGTTAAGCTATTTGACATCATGTTGTTGCCTTGGGAAAAAATCAAGGCGATTGATATTGTGGGCACATTTATTTATATGTTAAATGTCGGTTAAATTATGCTACGATTCTGGCCAAATATAGTATGAATAACATACCAGATTATGTTTTTTCAATCATAAATGAGATACCTGCACAAGAAATTGACTTGAAATATTATTGTTTTTTCGCCGATACAAATTGCTCATCAATGTCCTCAGTCTTCAATTCCCTTTCAAATGAATGTAATTTCATTTGTTTGAAGAAAGAAAATATAAATTGTAATGAGGTACAGTATAGTGCATTATAATAGCGTAGCTCGAGCCCGACGCCACGCCATTGACGCTAAAATATTTCTCACGGATCGTTTACGTAAACTGACCCGTGAGATTAACCATTTTCAACAATTATTACATTACAGAATTCAATCGATTTCCTGTGAAACTACGTATTTAAAAAAGTTGTTTATTACTTTGATTCAGAGGCAACTCGAGCTGTGTTTATTGTTTTGAAGTTTAAATGATTAACAGTTTATAAAAACAACAGAAAAATCTCGCTTGTTTCGTTAAATGTTGCTATTTGATTCGATACGGCTTATTATAATATACAGCGCCATTTTTCATTAAAGAGTGACAAAATTATAAACAGATTTTTCCAGCAAAACTACCACACTATTTTCCAGGAAAATTTTTAGGTAGTACGTACTTTGTTCTTTTTTAATGACCATTTTTTGGCAATGTCCCTAGCGGTTTAATAGACGGAATCGTATGCACAAGGGTGCAGATTTGAACCCACTACAGGCAAGTACTAATGTGATTTTTCAAAGTTATATGTGTTGTACATTCTTGACTATTCTAAGACACCATCAAATTGACAATCGGTGAAGGAAAACATCGTGAGGAAAACTGGAATTTGAAATCTCCAACCCGCAAGTAAGCAAGCGTGGTCGTTCCTTCCTTCTCTACATGAGAAAGGCCCGTGTCGTCGTCATCGTCATCGTCTAAACTAACGTTCAGGCCATGCTAATAGGGAGACAATGATGCCTATTTAGCAATAATTCATAATGATAACGGCCTATATTACCGTCCAACTGCAGCAGTTCGGCATCATTGTCTCCCTATTAGCATGGCCTGAACGTTAGTTTAGACGATCAAAACCACTTTAAGGGTAGGTACATACCTACATGTTTAGCCATGCTTTTTGCATTGTCTGCTTTACATAGTTCTCGTGTGTGCAGGTGATGGGACACGCTGGGTTCTTTAGGGAGTGTCAATTGGTAGCAAAAGATCGTCAATTTAGGAATGTAAACCCACGTAGGTACATAGAGATCTAAACTATATTTATCTCCTCACCATTACACGGATGATTAAAAACACCTGTAACATTCATACGAACAATAGTAGCGTCTAGTTTCTTTGTCATGAAGATACTTAAATGAGATTACGGCCAGTCAACCATTTGATGCCTCGCGTAACCTTTGGAACTGACTGATCTAATTAGAGCTGCGATTATGTGGCTATGTTTTGTAATGTAATTTGTTTTATAGACGTGGTTCTTTAAAAAATGTATATCGGTCTTATATTGGTTAGTTTTCGGTATAAGACTAAATCATTGATTTTTATCACAGATGACTACCGGAGTCAGTAAAGTTTGAATGAAGTAGGTATTTCAGAGGGTACTGAGCCTTTTTAACCCCCGACGCGTAAAGAAGGGCATTATCATTTTGACGTGTCAGTTTGGCAGTCTGTCCTCTGTGTGTCTGCCGTTTCATGGCCAAGGTCATTTCATGACATTATATTCCTAATACATACTTGTTCAGAATATAAACTTAACACAGGGGTGAAAGAATAGAACACTCACGTAATATTCTTGCTGGGTGCCTACAGAAGTTCCGTTTGGTCTTAGATTGATGAAAGTAAATGCTAACGCATCGTAGGTATCTACTTTAAAAAATCTGAGTATGGTTTAGTTCTGGCTAGGATATCGGTCGGTACAATCCAGTCACGAATCACGGAAGTCCAGTACCATCGTGTAAGATATTTCATTTGAACTTATACTTACCTAGATATTTGTTGGTTAAACTAGGCGACATTGTAAAGCCCGGTTTCCACTGCGAAAGGGTAATGTGCGGAAAATGGTTAGGCGGAACGGACTCCTTTTTAATGAAATAGGTTTGCGTTTCCACCAACGAAGAGTTGGTCATTTGATTTCCACTGCAAAATGAAACTGAGATAGAGAAATGAGCGGACTGAGCTGAACGGAAAATGAGAAATGAAAAACGAATAGATAATTTCCACAGAGAACGAGTTCAGTTGAAGTTTTGAGCTGGTTGCGTGTGGTCGTGTTGTTGCGATGTTTTAAACCAAAACAACACGTGTTACTCGACTGCCATAACAAACAACAATGCGGTGATGCGAGCGCCAGCCGGCGCGTAGCTGCGGGAGGCGAGAAGCGCGGGGGGCAGACAGCGAGCGAGTCCGTTCAGAACTAGTCGGTGCAGGCCTTGCGCAGCGGACTCTTTTCAATTTCTTTTTACTCGCTCAATCCGCCCCGCTCACCACTTTCTGTGTGGAAACGCTACTATCTAAATTGTAAAGCCCGGTTTCCACTGCGAAAGGGTAATGTGCGGAAAATGGTTAGGCGGAACGGACTCCTTTTTAAGGAAATAGGTTTGCGTTTCCACCAACGAGGAGTTGGTCATTTGATTTCCACTGCAAAATGAAACTGAGATAGAGAAATGAGCGGACTGAGCTGAACGAAAAATGAGAAATGAAAAACGAATAGATAATTTCCACAGAGAACGAGTTCAGTTAAAATTTTGAGCTGGTTGCGCGTGGTTGTGTTGTTGCGATGTTTCAAACCAAAACAACACGACTGCCATAACAAAAAACAATGCGGTGATGCGAGCGCCAGCCGGCGCGTAGCTGCGGGAGGCGAGAAGCGCGGGGGGCAGACCGCGAGCGAGTCCGTTCAGAACTAGTCGGTGCAGGCCTTGCGCAGCAGAATCTTTTCAATTTCTTTTTACTCGCTCAATTCGCCCCGCTCACCACTTTCTGTGTGGAAACGCTACTATATAAATTGTAATTGCGAGTTGAGCGGAGTCCGTAAGTACTCCGCTCCGCTCCCTAGAACTGAGCGAGCTCATTTCTACTCTTTCTACACGCTCGGCTCTTTCCGTCCGACTATTTGTTGGTGGAAATACAAGTATGCAGTTTGCGTTTGCGAGTTTAACGAAGTCATTAATGGGTCCGTTCCGCTCGCGGTGGAAACCGGGCTTAAGGGAAAAACGTTTTGGATTTGAAGTAGGTCAATTGGGAAGTCCAGTTTTATGGCCACGATTATAGATTTTTGTCAAGTGTTGAACGAACGCACCTTATGTGGTCAACCACGCCCTTTATTACCAGTCAATTTCCAGAATACGAAACAAGTTTTTTAGCCTTGAGCCTGTATTATGGCAACCCGACAACAAATAAACATACTTATATATTTCTAAATACATACATATTATAGATAAATTACACACAGGCACAGAACAAATGATCATGCTCATCATTCAAAGATTTGTCCTGGGTGGGAATTGAACCCACGACCTCCAGTTTAGCAGTCAGGGTCACTAACCAGTAGACCAACAGGCCAGTCAGGAATATAACAATGAAGCAGATACAGTCTTACATTGGGGTTATTTTTAGGATAGTTGTATTGGTGCTAATATACGATACTAGAGTCGATTAGCAGTACTCTAATTGTACCAATAAGGATATGACTCCCCGTTCTATTTTTAAACAAAGCGTTTTTTTTAAATATGGTAAAATATCGTTACATCATTAATTTTATTAAGTAATTTAAAAAAAGATGTCGCAATAATAATATTGTTTTTACTTGGAAGCCTTCGATTAAAGTCCATTTTTGGTATATTTTATTCAAATAATTCAAAAATATTTAAATTATGAGTCACTCTAAACTACTCTTTAGCTATACAACAGGTAAATTGAATGCCATCTACTGATTCTTATTTTCATATAGCCCGCACTGGTGGACACTTATTTAGTTCTAAACATTTTTGAATGTAAAAAAAAATGCCTCTGTTTCTCAGGGATTATACATACCTATAGGGATGTTTTAATCGTACTTTCTTAATAATTTTAAGACGTCATTGACAATCGGAGAAGAAAAAGATCGTGAGGAAACCTGGATTCCAAAAAATTGAATTTTAAATCACAGCTAGTAGGTATTCACAGCTCGTTCCTTCTATACATGAGAAGAGGCCTGTGCCCAGTAGTGGGAGATTTATAGGCCAGTATAGACTAACATACCCGTTGTGGAATTTAAGTAACAAATGGTCGAATACCTACTCAAATGTTTCTCAATTTGAAGTTTCCGTTATTTCTCATGCGGTCTTTGTCACTTTAAGATGTAAAGTAGCGATCATACAGACATTTAAGAACGTCTAAAAGTTAAGTTACGTTTGACCATTAAGGAATAATATCTATAGAATATCGACCTAACTTCAATCAAAACATTGTATTTATATTATATTATTTAGATAGTGAAATCTGTATTTATACGCCCAATCATTTGTCACTGAAATACGTATTTAACTTTAAATTTAACTGCATCTGCACTTAAGACGTAGCTTAATGATTAAGGAACTATGAGTAGACATCTTGCTCGTTTTATTAGCGCGGTTAAGCTATAATTAGTTCGGCGCCATTTAAATTGGCGGCGTCTTCCATCCGTTGATAAATATTGTTTGTACCCAAACAATTGATCGATCGGTAATGCTCTTTTAAGTTAATTATAAAGACCATATGAATATATACCGAAAAATCTAATTAATACTAGAGTAGGTACTACAGAATACATTAATGATACATGGCATGTTGACTGTTGCGGTCGATTTGGTGAACAATGGTGACACAAACAAAAGAAGTCGCCCCGTCATTATAGGTATACCATTATGACTAAATCTGTTAACTTTAAATATGGCCGCTTGTATGAGAATTTCATACTTAACATAACGTATGAAATTCTCATACAAGCGGCCATATTTAACGTTAACAGACATGTCTATGTATGTTGTAGCAACCAGCCCTAAAACTGCCACATTATTACAATTTTGTGGGTGTCCTACCGTTTCAGCGAACCCAGAATCAATTGTGACTTTTCCAAAAAGTTTCGTCTGGATATTGAAATTTTAATCTGGAATCCCCTTAAAAATGAAACACATTTATATGTATAAATCATAAATTACATCTAATGTAATCTGTGATTGAAACAAACATGTTTTTTTAGCTCCTTTAAAAATTAAAGGTGAGAACCCTTTAACTTTCATTTTCAATAATAATCCCACCAAAAACATTTTCATGTAAAATGTTGCCAAGACGAGCCCATATGACTCGCACTGTCAAAAAGTTATCAGATCTCATGTAGAGCCAAGCTTCTAACACTACACGCCCTAACTCTACAAGGCCTAACTTCACAAACTCTACACCTTAGTCAAAATATGTGGCTTGGCCATTTCGCTACATTCACATCGGCGTAAGGTGAAAAATTAATTCACTGTTCATTACTTTTGTGTTATACAATAGTTCTTGTAGTAACGAACGGCCAAGCCACATATTTTGACTAAGGTGTAGAGTTTGTGAAGTTAGGCCTTGTAGAGTTAGGGCGTGTAGTGTTAGAAGCTTGGCTCTACATGAGATCTGATAACTTTTTGACAGTGCGAGTCATATGGGCTCGTCTTGGCAACATTTTACATGAAAATGTTTTTGGTGGGATTTCATTTCTTTTTGTAAGTTGTTTGTAACAATTTTTTTTTTTTTTTTTTTTTTTTACAAGGAGTACCTATACATATATATATCTAGGGGAACCAAGTTTTAGATTATTAGATTAGACGTCTAGCGTCATCAAAATTTAATTTAAAATTACAGGTCTCATACAAACTCCCATCCCCTAGTTTAAGGGGTTGGGGGATGAAAGTTACAAGTTTTATAATTTTTTTGTTGTTTGTGTGCTAATACTAGCTTACATACAAAATTTCAGCTTTCTAGGACATTAGGAAATACCTTAAGAATTTTGATGATCATCAGTGAGTCAGTGACGAAATTAGCGTTTTTTAGATATAAATAAAATCTGAAGTATAAAAGCTAATGTAATTAAAACTTAATATGTTCAATAAGTCCGCTATTGACAATATATCCCGAAAATTTTGTTGATCTAGCATAATCCAAACCCAAGTTATGAGGGTTCAAAAAAACGACGAAGCGCTTCGAGAAAAGGTAGGTAGTGCCCGTGCGCTTCGCTTGGCTCGTCTTGGCGGGGGCACTACCGTGCCCCCAGATTAATTTAAAAAGAACCAAACTCTAGATACCTACTCAATCAAGGGTTTTATTTTATAGTAACATTAGGTAGTTGTTAAGCAAACAATTTCAGTACAGAGGTATAATTTAAATAGGATGCCAGCCTGCTAGCCGAGAGATTTTTTCAGATTACCGGGTAAGAACATAATCTGTGACGAAGAGCTTCACCGAGTGTCAAATCAATGCCAGATAAGTATGGATATCGCACTGTGGGCCATCAATGTCACTAAAATTCTTTAGACTGGCCATACACCACGTTAGCGGTTTTCAATCGGCAATTACCTTATGTCAACAAAGACTAAAAATATTGTTTAGATATTATTTGTTTTTTATAATTCGTTTGCATAAGTTGTCGCAATTATGAATTATCATTTTACTGCGTTATCTTTCATATCAGACATTTAATAGTTAGTAACAATCTGATCCTAAAAATATTCCACTATGAGATATGCTTCGTTACACTTTAACAGTCAATACACTGGATTTTAACCTAGAAGGTTCTGATTACGACATAGCTGGTCATATCTGACTCAAGCTCAATGAAAAATTTTGTAAGTTTTATTCCTTCCTGTTGTGGTGGAAACATTTACCTATACATCGCTAATCAGTTTCCAAGCATATGTAATAATTAGGAAACTGTGAACACTATTAGAGCAACGATCAAAAGAATCATAACGAATTATTAAGTACCTAACCCGCGAATAATGAAACGCCATTTAACTTAGGGCTAATTTTACCATCGCCAGATAATTTTAACCGATGAAAAATTTTGAATTTTTGACAGTTCTTTTATACAAAATCTGTCAGATGTCAATTTTATTTCATGAATAAACATTATCTGGCATTGGAAAAATCATGACTATTGGCCGAATAATGTAACGTCAATCAGTTTTAAGTCGCCGTTAACTCTCATGCTGTCTCTGTCACTTTAAGGTGTAGAGTATCGACAAATAGATATTTATGTACGTCTTAAAGTTAAGTTGTGTGTCAGTATTCGGTGGTACCAGTCGCTCCTTTACACCTAAAAGACAGCATGAGACTTAAAGGCTATTTAAAACTGATTAATGTTTTAGTATACGGCTATAAGTAATCAGTTTTTTAGCATACTTAGTTACTAGTTTATCTAAGTTAATTCCCGCGTCATGATCATTAGCAAAAAGGTTATAATCAACTCACTAACAAAACATTTATCAAAACGATTCGATACATAGAAATGTGCTTAATGCTATTTGTAATTACTTTTTAGTTCTGGTTTCAAACTCGTGCACTCAGATATGTAATCAAACGACTGATAATAATGAAGTCCTACTATTTTCCCTTGTTTCAATGCGATCGTTTTCCTCGTTCGCGCATTACGTTTCGAGTGACATCACTCAGGAAATTGGATAACAAAAAATAAACTGATAGTGTTAACATAAACATTACAATTGTTTTCCTTAAAGTACACAATGTGCGATAGGTAGGTAGGTAAGTGCATTTGACGGCGATAAGTTTAAACTAAGACTTACTTACCTATTATGACTTATTGGTCAGTAAATCGTAATATTTTTTGAATTATCATTAATTTCGAGCTTGACTTGCAAATTTAATATCTCGGAATAAAATGCGTTCACTTGAGGGTTGCGATATAGAAAATGTATCATTTGCTTTGGTTGAAAATACCTTATAAAGGAATTAAAATAGGAAAAAAAACTCTACTCTTGTTTTGTATGCAATTTATAGAAACAAATTATTTAGTAACATTTTCCTTTTTTTAAACGAATTTTGACAAAATTGCATCTAAATATAGCTTCATCTCAACATTTTCTGATTATAACACTACATTTAAGATAGCCTATCAGTGTGACCTATAATTCTTATTTCCATACAGCCTGACTTTGTCGTCAGCAAACATGAACAAGGACAAAACAACGTTCGAGAGAGGCATACTGTCACAATACCACACCTCTTTGTCGTCAACTTATCTTACATATTATCATCACAAATACAAGACAAACATATAATAGTTATTAGACATTATTAAATAATGATTTTGCAGTAACGTTATCTGATAAAAAGTGGTGTTAATTTTATCTGTTATTTGCATTTACTGGCGTCAGATGTATTTACTTTATAACAATGTCTATGGAGTAATTATAACGTAACTTGTATAAGTATTAATCTCCCAGTGCAAGAATATAGATTTTTCTCATACCGACCAGCGAAAAAGCAATTGAGCATTGATCTCTTCAGTAACGCACTGCAGATTGATGATTTCAGATCTAACTGTATTTAGGTACCTATGATGTGTATGTAAATAAAAGTTTCATGACGGTATTTTCCTACACCGCTAATAAGTAGCCTTTATAAAGGTACTTTGAAAATTAAATTGCAAGAGTTAAAACAGCACGTTGTGAATTTTAGTCCAAGCTCTGATTCCCTATATTACTGCGACGATGTTTATAAGGAAAACTGACTTCTTTACAACCTACTAAAGTTTATCATTGCCAATTTAGCACTCGTCTAACATACTTGCCGATGTAGAACTAGAACTCCACATCAATAGACCGTTGTTCATAAATTTAATTGTTATAACAGTATTCATTCCAAAGCATTTGATTGTAGTCTTAGATAAAGTATCTAATTGTAGCAGTTGTGACAACGCCTATACTATCTAAAAGTATATTTAGATAGAGGAGTATATAAATATATGACTACGCTGTGGAATTTTTGAAATTAGAAACTGCAACAAAACTCTTTGGAACATTACCTTAAAATATTAAATTAACAGCATCCTATACGGCCAGTCATGTCAATAACATTATGAGGGCAACACTCAACAGTAAATCAGAACACTGACGCCTACAAACGATCATTTTATAATCCATGATTATGCGATTAACAAAGAATGAATCATTTGGTGCACGCGCACTCAGTTCGCACCGAGACCGAACGTTTATCACATCATCACCCATGGGCCTTGGTTCGCTTTATTCAGAATTGAAACATACTACCAACATAATTTTTATTGCGATATCTATGACGTCATTTTATATATTTTGGTGCTCATGTTACGCGTTTTCTACGTAACATTTATTAATGTCAATATTAAAAGTGCGACGAACTTCAAAGTATATTTCCACTCTAAAAATACGCTTTCTTATACATAAAGATTGTGGTTTTAGATATTTTTGTTCATGAGTTTCATAATTTGTTCTGTTTGTTTATTTTGACAGTATAATTCCACTTTATTTGTTATAAAATACTACAGTTTTAATTACATTTCAAGACAAAGATACGTAAATAGTTGGCGTCATCGTTCGTATATAGAGTTGAGGTAAGCCACGTGAACATTGCCTCAATACTACCTATGTATGAAACGGGTTCTTCTTCTTTAATTTGTATGAAGGTTTTTAAAGATAAACAGAGTATTTTAAATGGAAATGAAGCCAAATAAATAGAACTAGGTAATAATAACTGTCGAAGTCAAGATATTACTTAAAAATATATGTTTCATTGTAGTTTTATGTAGTGTCTACTTCTTTAGAAATATGTAATAGGTACATAATTGTTTGTTTATTATTCATGGTTGCAGAGTATCTATACACGTTAAGAGTTCACTCCTAGCTGTAGACGATTCTATTTTCATTTACAAACATAAATACAATTCTAAGTTGTGACTGAGAATGTTCCCACAGTAAAAAACAAAAACATTGCGTACAGGCTGCGTGTATCTAATCAAATATTGATAGTTGATGGGCGACCAAATGATAACAACATATAAATGTGAGATTAATAATCTGTTGTCTGTTGATATCTTTCACTTGCATAACAGCAACAAATCTAGTACCTACCTACCTACGTAAGTATCTATGTATGAGTTGTAAATTTACCTATTTATTAATTAATAACTAATTTTTAAATAAGTTCCTACCCAATGTTTAAAATCAGTACTCAAGATTAACAAAGGAGGGTGCTATAATACATTAGAATTATACTATCTGGGTACACCATCAAAAAAATTAAGTAGGATAAATATTCTGTGTACCTCATCATTTATATACATTAATATAATAAAAATAAGGATATAATTTAAAAGGTTATGACCTTCGAAAGTTGTGAGTACATTGCACTCGCAACTGACTTGCCTCTACCTATCAAAATACAAGGATTATAAACAAAAGAATGACTGCATCGATGATGAAATAACGTGCCAAGTTTGCCATAAAAAGTTCAAGACATACTTATTTATTAGGACATTCTTGAAATTGGTTCGACTAACTATAACATTGTCTTGATGGAATATGACTCTATGTTCTTTAATTCTGTATTAACATGGTTCAACCGAAATTTCCAACAGCGATTTGGCGCTATGTAAAAATTTACAGAACCTAACCGAACCTAACCTTTTTAAAGAATTAGGTACATGCCTAAAGGTAAAGACATAGGTTTCCCAAGACAGGTGTCGCTTTCTCGTTTTTTTTCTCTGTCTAACGCAGTATGCCTGAGCGCAGGCTTTGACTGCTTCACCGGACTTATGACGAAACCATGTGGGCGTCCAGCCAGAGCAATAGAAAAACAATAGTTGACAGTAGAAAAACAATAGCAATAGTTCACTCAAGGCACCTTGTGCAGGGTTCGGATTTGGACTTAGTGCGTTGCTAACAATCTTAATAAGGCAAACAGCAAGAGAGGGCGGGATCTAAGATTTTATTATTTAGGGATGTATTTTTATTGCTATTTTCAGGCCAGCTTGATCTTGGGACTTGGGCTTTCTCGGCAATGGTGATAGAGCATAGTCAACCTTTTAAAACAATGATAAATCTCGTAAACAAAACTGTTTCATGAAAGTGGGGACGATAAAGAATATAAAGAAGATCTTTTATAGAAGGTTTTTGAAATAATAATTTATCAACAATAACTAACATGACATTTGGATGATTCTCTTGGACATCGGTACACCATTACATTTATACCGCTTTTCCTCTTTTGTTAGTATAGTTACAAAAACAATTAATTTCATGTCATATTATTTTTGTAATTAATTTGTTTGTCTGTTACATAACATTATTAATTTCATGTATTATTTAAATAAATAATAATATGTTTACAAAAACTGCGGCACGTTCGCAGCATGCTTTCCGCAGAGGTCACGAGTGCGTGGGCATCAATTGCTTCCTTATTAGACGGCGCCTTACAACGCGCCCCACTGAAGACGCGATTACTCAATTAAGAAATATCAGTATCTAACATCACTTATTTCTTCTTCACGTACTGAGCACAATGTAAATAACTCTTTGTTTTTACATTGTGGGAACTATAAGGACTTTTTTTCTTAAAAAAAATGCGCGGTTACGTCATAACGCCTAGGCATAGCCGTATCTAAGTGTTGATTAATTAACCCATTTTAAAAACCGATTCTTAATTGCGTATTTCAAGTTTGACGCTATAACTTAATAGTTTTTTTAATCAACAATTCTACTGACTGTACATATTTTATTTGAACGTAAAATTTCATTTATTATTCTAATTATTTCGAAATGTTTATAATATCATTGTTGAAACTGAAGCTAGTAACAAGTTGTCGTGACTGACTACAGTAAATGATAGAATTTTATGAGCAAACTTTCCCTATATTTGAGGAAAATTCAATCTCAACTAGATAATCTAAACGATGTCAACTGACCATCAAATATTCCATGGTGAGGTCGTTGCCTTGGACGGTCGATAAAAAATGGAAAATATAATGTTTCATAAGTCTATGATAAAGGCAGGAAATATGTCCATTATCGATAGGTATTTACTGTTGTTATTGCCTACTACCTACGTTAAATCATCGATATCTTTTTGTGGATGATATAATTATTAATGTTAAACGAAGATAATCACAGTGAATTAACAACTAATTTGTATTCTTTGTACTTGATAAAAAAAAATATTATTCGATAATTAAAAATTATTGATTTTATTATCGAATATTTTTACTTAGCTATTTAGACCGTAGGTACTAATAAATAGGTATAAATATTGCCCAAATGAAGCAGTCAAAGCCGGCGCTCATGCTAACTGCCTAGATCTTTTAAAAAAAAAACAAAGCTCGTCGAATGCGTTGGATATGATTACCTACCTATTAATTGACTAGACCGTGAAAAGCCAGAAAGAGAAAAAAAAATTGACTAGAGGAGGTCAGTTATCCTTTGAATAATACAATAAAACTTATTCTTTACTAGCGACCCGCCCCAGCTTCGCACGGGTGCAATGCTGATACTAAATACACTACAGAAAAACTGTGAACGTTGTATATGGAAACATAGCGGCCCGCTCCGGCTTCGCACGGGTATAAAATATATAAGCCTATGTGATTAAAATCGATCCAGTAGTTTTGATTTATTCATTACTGCCCGTGGCCCGCACGCGTTAAATTTGGAGTAAAACAATCCCCCTTTCCCTATACCATGAAGATTTCCTGCCATCTTTGGAATATCTAAATTCATACACTAGGTACATTTTTACTTATTTACTTTTTTCATTTTTAACTATTTATTTTATTTTTACAACATATTACAGAATGTCTTTATAAACAACGTTCACAGCTTTCTTGTCATTAGACAATACAAACATGTTTTCTCTGGAGGTCACTCTTGAAAGAGCGACATACAGTTGTCCATGTGAAAAACAGTCAACGCTCAAATCTAAGCCTGCAACGTTGAAGGTTTGACCCTGCGATTTATTAATGGTCATTGCAAAAGATGTCTTTACCGGAAACTGTAAACGTTTAAATTATCTATAATATGTATGTATTTAGAAATATGTAAGTATGTTTATCAGTTGTCTGGTTGCCATAGCACAGGCTCTGCCTAGTTTGGGATCAGATGACCGTGTGTGAAATGTCCTAAGATATTTATTTGTTTTAATGTAAAATATTTTTTTGTAGATTTTTTTCAACATTCAATTTAACGACTTTTTATTAAAATAGATAGAATTCTTTGTCATACATCGTATAAATTAATTAACAAATATTAAGTACCGTATCAATTATCGTGACTACGCCGATCTTTCATCGGCCATTCAGACAGTTTTAACGCCTTTTTTCGAGTATACAATGAGAGAAGAACAATCTCTTTTAATCACTACATAGTATAAAACAAAGTCGCTTTCTCTGTCCCTATGTCCCTTTGTATGCTTAAATCTTTGAAACTACGCAACGGAATAATATACGTCCCGCAATTTTTTAATCTGTAATATCTTCGAAAATATTCACTTAAATTATACGGTGTAAAGGGCCATATAGATCTATATTAAATGAACAATGTATTCAAGGTATTTAATAGGTTAAGGATTAATGCTGTATTAGTTAAAATCGCTTCGAAAATTAGCCATTATTTATCGTAAAAAGTAAATGACAAAAAAAAAATTGTGGGTTATAAGAGATAGACATACCATCACGGACTTTTCTGTAGACCTTTTCAATGTGTACATTATTAGTACATTATTTTGATAAAACTCGTAGGGTTCAGCCTGCGTTTGCAATGTAAGCGGAAAAAATGTAATTATTTACGACATCACATTAGAAACCTCAAAAATAACAGTACTTCTCCACTATTTAATGGATGTTATTATACATATAAACCTTCCTCTTGAATCACTCTATCTATAAAAAAAACCGCATCAAAATCCGTTGCGTAGTTTCAAAGATTTAAGCATACAAAGGGACATAGGGACAGAGAAAGCGACTTTGTTTTATACTATGTAGTGATAACCTAGTTACATCCTAATATCAGTAATTGAATAAATAAATAATTGTAATCACTCAACTGAAACTATAAAATAGGTACGTCATCGGAAGCATAACTAGCCAATCTTTAGAACGAGAAAATTGCATTTTTATTATGCGTTACTTTGCATGATTTATGTCAATTCTTCTTTAGATAAAAATAGCGGATGAAAAACAAATTCGGTGGGAACTTATTAGTACTTTACGGCTCTATTAAAATCTTATTTATGCATATATATAGAGAGATACATGTTCTCAATTAGTCTGTATTTTTATATGTTTATTACGTGATATCTCCGCTAACTGTAAAACAATTTCAAAAATTCTGATATTATGCTAGCCGGTTAGCGTATGCCTACGAAGTGGTTATATACAATATCAGTATTTTTGTCGAGGCAATATTATTCTTTTATAATAATACCAGCCTATAAATGTCCCACTGAAGGGCACAGGCCTCTTCTCATATAGAGAAGGAACGAGCATTGATCACCACGCTTGCTCAGTGCGGGTTGGCGATTTCAGATTCCATTTTTTTTTTGCTGAATCCAGGTTTCTTCACGATGTTTTCCTTCACCGATTGTCAATGATGTCTTAGAATAATTAAGAGAGTACATATAACTTTGAAAAGTTACATTGGCCTGTAGTGGGTTCGAACCTGCAACCTTGTGCACACAAATCCGGTCATTGAACCACTAGGCCACCACGACTCACTAGGCCACCACGACTCCACGATTATTCTTTTATTAAAGAAATATTTTTTCCTAATTTCAGGTATCCATTATTTCAATATTAACCGTAGTTTTGAAGATTAAAAAAAAGTCGACTAATATTATTTTCAAACAACCCCATGGTTTGCAAATAGCCTTTTTTTACTGTAGTACATTTAAAAGCAACTTTTACATCTTTACATTATTAAACAAAGTTGTTCCCGCTGTCTGTACTCTTAGACCTTTTAAACTACGCAACGGATTTTAATGCAGTTTTCAGCAATAGATAGAGTGATACAAGAGAAAAAATGTTTGTGTGCATAATTAATTAATTTTATGTCTACTCGTGTGTACCGAGGCGGGTCGCTAGTATGTATATAACATGTATACTTATAAGGACAATTCTTTTAATACAATCTAGTGTGTGTTAGTTTAGATGACCTTCTTTTTATGCTAAACTATTTGCGAATAAAAACAGATAGAAGACTGGTTTTGGCAAATGTCAAACGGTGCTTAAACTTGTTAACGAATTCGCGAATGTTTTGTATTACGTCTTTAACTTACATAACTACCAATGAGGGATAAGTTGTGCAATAGAGCCTTAGGCGAGGAAGGCCTAAATGGTTTCTTAAATAATAATATTTGTCAGTTATGTAGCTATGCTAACTTGATAATACCATCTACTGAGTATGTTTTTAACTTGTAAAAGAAGCTTAAATATACCTGCTTTACATTTTATAGTTGAAAAATGAGTGTATGGTAGGTTGGTTGTTTCTAAATGGCCATGAAACGTACTGTACTGTCATAGTATTTTACAGTTATATTTTTTCTTAATATGGAAAGTTATGTTACGTAGGTTATGTAGAATAATTACAACTAGTATACCTAAGTACTTTCATTACGTTTATTTACAGTATGTTTATCAATAATAAATACCTAAGTTAAAAACATATAAAAATGAGAAAATAATAACTCAAACTGTTTCCATAATACACATTATTATCATGAATATTATCAGTGTTCATTTAGTTGATAGAACAGTTTAAAATGGCTTATTAATATTCATAACAGGATACAAACGACAGTTGTTTGTACCTACTAACAATCATAATTACGGATATTGATTTAATATTAGGTATTATGCATGCAAATAAACGCTAACCGCGCAGTACAACTTGTAATAAAAACGTATTCAGTATAAATCGACCAGTCTGAAGTGAGCTTTAACATACCACCGTCTCTGTCACACTCCATAACGTACACTATTCATGCATCTCTTTCTAATTCCTAAATTCGGAGAGATAAGTTTGAAAAACTACAGAATATTTCAGATATTTTTTCGTTCAAATGTTTCCAGTATACGAACTAATAAAATGAAAACATATGGTCGACTGAAGACTGAATATTGGCGTAAAGACGATTATACGCGTTGTATTTATATGCGCAGTAGGAGGCCTAATAAACAATAAATAGAAATAACGTTATATGCCAGAAATAAGTGGACGTTAAATAAAGAATTTATATTAACTTGGTGGTAACTGAAAACAATGGTAATCTATATTTAATTTTGTAGAGTAAATAAATACCTCATACTAATAAATAATGTGTGTTGATGACTGGAGGACTTGGAGTTCACCACGTGTTAGCAATTTCATATGCAAAACAAAATAAATTATTAATACTGAAGTATTTACATACATTACTAAACCTTGTTAAGTAGCTTGCTAATAAGCAAATTATCCTTAAATGTAATACATTTGTTAAAAATATTTTTATGTATATATAGTGAACTAGCTGTTGCCCGTGGCTCCGCCCGCGTAGGTGTCGTTTATACCGGAAAAAAGTAGCCTATGTCCTTTTTTGGGATTCAAGCTTATTTCATACCAAGTTAAATCAGCATCGGCTTAGCGGTTTAGCCGTGAAAGCGTAACACACGGACAGACAGAGTTACTTTCGCATTTATAATATGAGTATGGAGTATGTATATGAATCACTTATAACAAACTTAACTATACATGAACATAAAAAAAAACCATTTAAAACAAAACGGTTTACTCATATATTCTCGGGATCCCCCGACTAGTTTCAGACTCAATAGGAGTCCCTAATCATGAGGGGACGCGGCGGCGGCGGTGGTGGTGTCGCGAATCGAACCGTTTTGTTTTAAATATTTATGAATACTTCTCATGAAAGTTATTATATAAATAAAAAATTGGTTGCCTGTAAAGTGGGTATACGGGCGAAAGTTTTACGTGACAACGACTGTCAATGTCAATGTCTGTCTCTCTCGCTCTTAGGCGGGCTAACCATGCCCGAGTGGAAGGGACGCGTGCCTCTCACTCGCTCTCATTGTGAGCGCATAACGTGAGCGGAGCGTTACCCAGTTTCTTGAAGTGTCACCCGGCAAACCAATTTATAAGACGTTGTCACGTCAAAAAACTATTAAATAATTATTTATTATTATTTATGACAAACAAAAAGTTGGTTACAATTTAGCTCAAGTCTTTATGTTTCATCGAATACTTATAATTAGTTGGTTGTCCTCTATTTTGTAAAATTCATGCTTCTCTTCTCACAGCCGGTTTGTTAGCCCGATCAATATATGAGTCAATCTTCATTGGCAAAAAGAGGGAAGGGTCAGTCTGTCTGTCAATTTATGTATTCTCAATGAAATGTGAGATAATTTTTTACAAATAAGTTCGAAGTAAAAGTCATAGTCGATTAGTTTAGCAAAAAGTTAAGTATGACATTAGATTATATAACACAATTAAATGTATTGACGACGCAACTTTCACGGCAGACCCACAGACAAAAAAATAAATATGGATACGAAATAAAAGCTTCCATGAAGTGATCTGGCTACCACAGTCTATTTTTTAGCGTTAGATTTGTCTATGCTTTTCGTTGGTCTATGTTGTACAGGTCTACATTGTAGTAGTTAATAAACTTTACAATGTCTCTTTACAGTCGATGTAGGACAGTTCGATCACTGTTGATTGTCTAACAATAAATTATACCGTAGGGTTCGTGGCTGAGTAAATGGCATTACAGGCGTATCAATCTTTGCAGGTTACCTACTACAAGACTTTCACCCCTGAACATACCTAATTTTTATAGCGAGCTAGTTCTGTTCATTAGAAAGCGCATAAAGTCTTCGGACCTGCGCCTTATCTCTTCTTGGTGGTGTCAGATTATAGGCGCTTATTAAACTAACCTAAATTTAGGACCCAAAATAAAATCGGGCCTAAATTTAGGAAGGTGTTATCGCATTCTGTCTTCCTAAATGCGAACAAAACAAATGCTTTGACATTTAGGCTTCCTAATTCATTGACTGAATCCATCGGAATATAAGAGTGAGAAAATAGAGTCGAATCTCGCCCTCAGACCTCCTTAATAGCATACTATTTTGATTTGTAACTATGTAGATTCGGTATCAGTGTCTCTACCATGAGTTGCTATCGAAAACTTACTTCAGTCGCTAGCGACTAATAGTACGAGAGCACAGACCAAAACCATGTCTCATAGCAATACGGCAAAAACCCTATAAAATCGTTAGATTGTATGATTCTGAACCCGACTAGGTGTGTAGTAACGGTCGAAAGTGTAGCAATTGCGTGGGAGGCCATTTCTGCTGTGTCAAAAAAAAAAGACAGTCGGTATTATAGCAATACGTCTGATAGTGAAAATGTACATAGATTTTATAATTGTATTACGAAAAAGTTTGTTTTCAGACATTTGCGCGTAGCATATAGCCTGAGCGCATTTTCGAAAATGTCAACAAATTTAGCCGACCTGTATCATAGCAATACGGATAATTTTTTTTTTCAACTTTTCGTATTGCTGCCATGATTACCAAAAACCTGTTTTCAGACACTTTAAGTGTAGCATATACTCCCAAAAACGAAAATAACGTTTCGGAGTCGCCTGGCCGACGCCTCTGTTTTATGCGATTTATTTCAGTCCTTCAACTTCAATGTTACGGTTTCGGGTAAATTCTTTGTTAATTATCATCTAATAAATTCAGGGTCGCAACGTATTCATTAGTTTGTAACAGAAAATTCAAGATGCCTCAATACGATTTTTAAATGATATCTGAGTATCGAAAAGTTGTCTGATAGAGAAGGTGCTACACTTAATTTGTCTGATATAAATTTTTTGCACTTGTGGACAACTTATTTTATCATATCCAACAATTTTCAGACATATTGCTATGATACCGATCGGTAAAATTTGTTAACATTTTCAAAACGGTCTCAAAATTTAATGCGTTCACATTTCCGTCTGAAAATTGTTTTGTTCGCATCAAATAACCAAAATTTACGAATAAAAAAGATTTTCAGACGTATTGCTATGAGACATTTTTTTTGTCTCATTTTTAATTTTTTTAAGTGATTTTACGGGTTTGCGCTACACCACTAACGTCTGAAAAATATGTTTCCGGTATCTCAGAACTATCATTCAACTACAGTCTGCAAATCAGACATATTGCTATGATGCAGTTCGGTAAAATTCTTTGACAATTTTGAAAATTCGGTCAGATCAAATGCTAGGCGGAAAATGTCTGATATTGGTATTTTCGAGTTCAGGATAATCGTATCTATCGATTTGATGCGGTTTTGGCCGTATTGCTATGAGACAAAAATTTTGGTCGTGGGCTCTCTAACTACTCATTTTAATTCTTGAAGTGTCCGCTAGTGGCGCTGTACAAATTTGCCATAGAAATCGTTTACGCAGTCGCTAGCGAGTACGTTTGTTAAAAACTCATGGTAGAGACACAGTATCATTTACAATGATAAATAAACTGTCATGCCGCAGTAATTATTGAAATAATTACTCAATAAACAATGTTGTACATTAATCGTAAACAAGTCCGTTACTACTGGCTAAGCAGTACTAAACACAAATCAGATCAATAACTACCTATTCGTGTTGACTGTTGACATACAAAGCTGATGTCAATATCGAGATAATTATATTGATTTGTTGCATAATCGAATCATGTCGAGAATCGAATAATATATTAGTCTAAACGAGATATATTACGCATTACAGGTCCATACTCCATACAACAGAACTACGATATAAGTCATGACGTAAAGAAACTACGAACCTTAATCAAGGAGCAAATAACTATATAAACTATACCACGTTTTAGTTAAACTACTTACTTATCGTGTTTTAAGTTGCGATTTATGCGTAAAAAATCTTAGAAAATAGCTTTTTAGTTCTTCAAATATTCACAACAGGTAATTTTAATTCATAAAGAAAGGCAAAAGTCCGCTTAAAAAGAAACTTTCCTTAACCAAAAGTAGTACAAAACTAATAAGTACAAAGTAGATACCTACCTTTATTAGGAACAGAACGTTGACGATATCGATTGGGATTGATACAAAAATATAGTTTAATCTGTGGATTAATATTATAGCTAGAAATAAATAAGTCGACTGTCAATAAGTTTTTATTAGGCATACATTCTTAGATTCTTATGTAAAAACTTAGCATATTATATCAATGCATATTTATCCAAATGAATGCACCATTAACTACTAATCAGCCGACGTCACATCCGTATTACATGCGAGTTATAGCAAGTCACATTTCAAATAATAAGTACACAACGCTTTCTTATTACATAACCTTTATATAATAACTCTGTAAATTTTAAGCGCCATCACCAATCGTTCAAAAAAATACAGCGGGACAGTTCAAGAAACAAAATTAATTTACCTGAACGTATCTTAAAAACTACTTAGCCATTTTTGAAGAAACTTGCATTGTTATCCTAAATCCAAGTACTTAAACCTAAATGTAACCACATTAAAAAGGTGATATAATTAGACCTACTTACAAACCCGATAATATTAGAATGCCTGCTAAATAATTCCTGCATCTCATGTTAATTTTTGCATTTCGTTTCAACTTCATAACCTCGCTTCTTTGAAGTCGGTTAAGAAATCATTAGGCTTCGATAGACTACAATAGACACGCACACCTCTAACTCTGATTTATAGAGTTTGGTGAGGAGTTATAGTCTAAAGGTGACTTTGAATTATGACCGCTGAAAGCTGAAAGGTCAAGGTTGGAAAACATTAATTTGATATTTTTAATAAAAGGTATACCTACATAGCTATAGTTGTAGGAGACGTAGGCATGTAGAGTACTAGGCTAGTACTAAAGAACTAGTGAAAACCTGACCAAACCTATTACGTAGTTAGGCGGCCACTAAGCGATCAATCTGGCATCAGTTTAATCTGTGATCGACATTGATGACAAAAATCAAAATATCTGGATAATTCGTGATCCTTTTCAATCTGGCATCAATCTAACCAAGGTCACATATAAAACTGATGCCAGATTGATGAGAAAGTCTCTCGAATCGAGTCCGATGCAACATTAGGCGGTCTACTTTAAATGAAACATATTTTATTAAATAATTAATAAATAAATTGGGGTATTAGTATAAAATCAATTGGAATAAAATATATATTTGTGTGTGTGTGTGTGTGTGTGTCATATGGTATGTGAGGACTTCTGTATGAACTTATGATGAAGTAATACACAACCACATGCAAACCACATCACTAGTCATTAAACAAAAATGTTTCTTAGCGTGCTACAGTGGCCGGTGACTAAGATGGTAATGAGTTTCTGGAAAACTCTACCTTATACCGCGATAAGTGAATTAAAAACAACGTAAATATTAATAGCAGTCATCGTTAGGTTAATTCGAAAATTTTTATATTTCTGGGTTAAAAAGATATTCAGCCTGAGTTACATCGTGTGACCTTATAGAGGACGGTGGTGCCCTGAACACATCCCCAGGGATATGTCTCCCTTCTGGTGTTTGTGATGGAACCGAGGAGAACCTTGGATCTTGAGCCTGCAAATACAATAGAGTCAAATAGACGTCGATGGTATCTAGCAGATTTCAAAATATCGTCCAACGCTCGTTTAAAATGAGCTCTGACCTCATAACAAACAAAGGCGGGTTTTAAAAATAAATAAATTTCCGTGCTTCCAGATGTGACAGATGTCAATTCGCCTTTTTCCAATTGCCTTTTAAAGGTTAAAAGAGATCCTAGACTTATAATAAAAGTGCATGTTTGTAGACGGCTATAGTTATAAATTAATATAACGTATGTTGGCGGAAGCAGCTAAAAGCGTTAGAATTTGATTAATGAGTACCACTTCCATAATACGAGTCATGTAAGGTTTTATTTAACATGCTCAACTGTTACAAGCTATTATAGCATGTTGTATAATTATTTAATAATGTTGCAATACAATATAAACACCTATTTTGTGAATGTTGATTTAATCTTATATGAACCATTTCTAAAGAATTTTAACAGTATACATACCTATTTCATGTAAACATGTTATTATTTATTGACATAGTAGGTATTTAATAAGATTTTATTATAAGCCTGTAATTAGCCATTAGGCACTGATAATGTAAAAAAAAATGGACAACCGTGAATTAAAAGAGCATTGTTATATTCAGCTGTGAACTAGGACTGATATTAACATAATAGGTACCTAACTACTGCAGAAAACGATAGTATATAGGTATAGGTACATATTATTGTGTAAATAACATACACTTATAACAATAGGTGGAAGTAATACCTACTTGTTAATATTCAAGTTTGAAATGTTACTGAAAAAAGTACTAGCGTGAAAAGTGAGAATGGTAGACTATTATAACATAGTATGGCAACACTGAAACTTTCCCATGTTGGCCCTGAAATATTAGCGTAATAACAGGTTGTAGTGGAATTTCAAGTGCAGTGCCAAGAGCATTTTATTTGGCAATGAAATGAAATTTAATTTAATAAGACGAACTAGGGAGTAAAGGTCGCTTATGCAATACAATTTATCATGATTTTTTAACAAAAGTGCCTTCAGTTACCGAAAAATCCGCACGAAATAACACCGATAAAATTGATAGGTAGATCAACATAGAAATAATACTACGCGAACTTAATAACAATATCAATCTAGTCAGACTGACTGACAAGAAGAAGGATGGCAGTCGCATAAAGCAAATCCTGGAATAAATATCCAGATATTTAGTCCAGGATTTGATGCACCTACGCAAAACCCGATGAGTGCCCCAAACTCTCCAATTTAATTATAATTCTAATAGGTACAATGCCAATGTATCAGGCAGGAAATTTAGTTATCTTAAAAAAAATGCTGTCAATGGAAGGAACTTTGAGAGTATTTTTGTTAATACTGTGTTGTTTGTCTGACTGCTAAATGAATAACAATTTTGCATTGGCATTGTATTAGAATTAAAATTAACCGGGGAGTAAGGCTGCAGGTCTGGTAGCTTAGGTAAATCAATGCTCACAAGGGAGTCGAAAGCAGAAAATTTGGCTTCGTAACATTGTTTGGACTAGTTAGGAGACCAATATAGCAAAAGTCCATACCCCTCTGACGTAAGATCTAGGAGGCGGGGCTCAAAGAAGGTCCGGCATTTTGATTTTTGTTTACATCTTGAAACGATGTGCCTTAGGAAATTTTGTAATACTGCATTAAGAAAACTCGCGACACCACCGCCGCCGCGTCAGCTCATGATTAGGGACTCCTATTGAGTCTGAAACTAGTCGGGCGATCCCGAGAATATACGTGAGTAAACCATCTTGTTTTAAATAATTACTGCATTAAGAAAGCAGACAAAATTCTCTACAACTTTAGAAGTCTCCTTTTAACTTGTTCCTAATCGTTGTCTAGATATAAGTTTCGAAAAACTTAGTTAGTCGTTTCGACATAAGTATAAATATAAAATCATTATAAAAAAATCGTCACATAATTTCGTAGAAGGAATATCGAGTAAATATTGTTGACTTTAGAAATGATTCATATGAACAATAATATATTGTAAGTGCATCTTTTGGTTTATACTTAATGCACAAAAGCAAGACTGATAATAACAAGTAAAGGACCACAATTATCGTTTACAATGAGTGTAAGCAGGTAGTAGACACCATTTAAACGTACAAAGAAAACAATACCAAATGGGTTCTCCCATTCTAGAACATTCTCATAAACACATATAATTATGAAGTCACTTCAAGTACCCACACTAGATCTGTCTGAGCAGAATGTCTGTAAATTTTGCAAAATAATGAAGTTATCAACTGTTTCTATAATTGTTGGAAGAAATAGGTACCTAATGAGAATGATAATATTCAGGGCTTAAAACTAAAGAAAACACAGAATAGAGTATATATCTCCCTTCTTCAGAAATTAAAAAAAACAATCCTTAGTAGTAAGGGCGGAGGGCTGGCCTTATTCTGTATATGTTCTCTTCAATTTCCAAAGCAATTATCTTCAGCTACTAACACGGTTAAGGGTAATACTGATATATAAAATATTTACAGCTGTTCGGAAGCGGAAGGTGCGTTGACCGGCCCTTGGAACGACCTTATTCACGAACATGCAGCACTCACATGAGCCATGGCGCACCCATTTATTGTGACCTTATACGTATAACCAGAGATTTACGATAAACGACAGTTTGCATAACTCTGTTTTATCAGTTTTAAAACAAATGTATTGAACTTCGAGCTATACATATTTCCTAGTAAACATGGTAGAAGTATCGTATGAAGTCCTAATGACGCTTCAGGAATACCGTTAAGTGCTAGATTATGGTTGCAGCTGCAACGTGAGAGAAATATCAAATATCACACAGGTTTATTGGTAGTCTAATTGTTTCTTTTTATTTGAACCTAGGTCTTTAATGTAATAAAAGTTTAAAAATTTTAATAATTTAAATTCATGTTGAAAAATATTACCTTGACTGGCTGCTGTAACTTTAATGGTAGGTAAGCCTCTATCTTATAAATAGTAAAATAATATTCAAGATACACAATTTGTGTCTGTATACATAGGTACTTAATTATGTAAGATTAATAAAAAAAAACTAACCTTCTTAATGTCGTATTGCAATTATTAAAATTTTGAATACTGGCCGAAAAGAAATCATTATTTATGGCAATGGAATTATGTCAGCTATGAAAAAGTTTTATGTAGGTTATGAAATATGGCATGAAATAAAAAAATATGGCAGTAGCGTCAGCCAATAGTGAGTCGCCAGCTTGTTATGTTACAACAAACACTTTAGAAATAATAAAACTTGCTGGTACATATATCCGTTAATTATAAATGCCTAGTTTCTTTTGGTGATTATTCGATATAATTTCAAGTAAGTATATTTCATTTACTATTATTTATCTTTGATTAAAACGATAAATTTTGATTGAATAACAAAAAAGATTGTTTATTTAAAATTATTGAATAAAATAAAATTGGTTTACATTAATGTGGACAATTAATTACAGGTCAGGCCAGGCACAAACAGCATAATTGTGCATTGGACATGGTTTTTGGGACTCGTAAAAAAAAAATCAGTGTGCTTTATTGTTTTGACATATTGTGTCGGGCGGTCGGGTGTTGTCTCGCATTCCACGCTAACCGAGCAAAGAAACAAATACCCGATATCTACAACGTGATACAACTGAGTCATCTTTCGTCATTCGACGAGCCGAGTTGTAGTGGAATTCTCATGGCCACCAGTTTGCGTGCACCGGCGTTCGAGCGCGGTCAAACTTATCGTCGCTCGCTCTATTATCGTCGCTATTTTCGGTCGAGAGCCGCTCGATTGATAAGCGCCAAACTACCCCAGTGGTGCGATCGTGTCGCAAGTGTCCTAGCGCGAGGGGAACGATTTACTGTTTCAATTTACAAAATTGAATTTCATTCGTATTTGCGCCGCGAACTCGTGAATTAGAATTTTGGTATTACCCTTGCAAATAGACGTGTGACGGATGAGTGAGTTTTCGTTTCCGAAGGTGTTGTGGGAGCGCGAGTCGGGAGGCGCGGGCGCAATGGAGAGCTGTTACAAGCTGTACACCTGGATCAACCACACGGTGCTTATGCTGCTCTTCCAGATATTCTGGAAAGTCAGCCAGATCTCGGACTACTTCACGGGAAAGTAAGTTTACGTGTACTATCCCTCAAACTTATTAATCTTATCTAAATATGTACTGAGAACACATTATCGGCGATGAGTGTGATAACTATGACCATCCTTAACCGAATAACTTTACATAGCGTCGCTAGTTTTAGTAACAAATAGGCATGTTAGTAAACATGTTTCTTGCCGTCTAGTTATTTCAGTTCTGAAACTAAGTAATTGAATTGGTATTGCCTTGACTTTCCTGCGACTTATGAAAATTTATTTAGTAGTAAAAATGTTATCAGATTTATATTCCGTTATACTTATCCATAGGTACTTAACTGATAAGATTAGTTTCTTAAGGATGCTAATTACAATGTATCGTATTATAATTATTGATCGTTTTAAAAACTACCTATACATACCTAAGTATTATTATCAATTTATAATTTAAAATAGTATTTTTATTGCCATGAGCTTGTTAAAATTAAAGGATACACACAGTTGTACAAAGTAGTTGTAAAATGATAACCAATGGAAATTACCAACATCTTATTCGTCAAAATCCATTAAAAAGGATCTACCTTTGGATTCCATTGTAGGTTGGGATCTATTACAACCACAAGCACAGAACTGAAATAGGAGGCCCTCCTTGTTTGGCTTCGTAGGGGAGCAAACAAAAAAAACATCGACTAGAATAAATACACCACAACAATGTCACCAAACACGTGAACAGCAGCTGATGCTTTTGAAATTTTTAAACACTTTTTTTGTTTAGTTGGCAGTTCCTCTACGCGCCTTTATTTTTTAATACATTACCTGTTGTAATATCTTCGATAATAATGTAGATACATAACATTTATTTTTAATTTCATTTTTTTTTAAATCTGTACATACAATGACTTATTAGCGCCATTTAAAATAAAATTACATTATGATATTTTATTGGTCTGAGTAAATTTATGTATTCTGTAGAAAATGGAGCAGATAAAAGGCCAAAATTATAGTAATTATTAAGTATATTAAAAAAATAATTGAAGGTGTTCAAAAACACCTCCCGCCAAATTAAAAAGTAACTTTCAAACTTTAGCTCTTGTGCTAGATAGGTTAGACACCTACGACAACTTCCGTGGAAAGTAAATGGAGTACGATGGACACTGGTGATTGGCAGCCAATGCTTTCCACAATGCCAAAAAGGAAGTACAGGTTTTGTAGGAATTAAACCGTTAATCTTTACTAGACATGCTTGACATGTGTCTGTTATAGAACGCTCCGAGAATTAGGCCGTACTATTATGTTATTGACGATTAGTGGGAGATTCTTTTTTATATTTTGGGTGGGAAAAATTGTGTGGGTTATTGTACCGGTTATGTATTTCAGCTGTTGGCTCAAAAATCGACCCGAGTCCTAAATAAACAGATGAGAACAAAAAATATGTTAATATCCGTTTTAAATACAACTTTCTTTGTCGTTTATGTTAAGTTAATCTTAATAATCTTTCTAATAATTATAATATGTTAATGTTCTAAATTATCACTTATACGACTTATCTTGTATCACTGATAGAGTTAGGATAGTTACCGTTAAGAACTTGTATGTTTCCTTATAATGGTTTAATTTTACATCTCAGCTCCTATATCAAACATAAAAAGAAAGAAAACTTGTATATACACTTTGATCTTCTCAGCGCAGAACACAAAACTATGTTTCAAACCTTTTAGTAGAAATCTCTGAGAGATAAAAAAAAATCACACCATTTAGTTACAAGATACTTACTTTGAAGTTTGTAAACTTAGTGCAAAGATTAATTAGTAAGATATTTAATAATTACATTAGTGCGTGTTTCATGAACTCTATCTACCTATCTACTTTTCAAAATTTTCTGAATAGTTCATACTTTGGATGTTATTCAAGGATAAGGAAAGTGTCCAAATGTCTTGGCAACATCGGATCTCGCTTTACTTATGTTAATTGTGTAGTGCTGTGTGTCTAAGAGATTTTGGACTTGTTTATAATCAGGGTTAGGTGTATTTAATGGTGGTTAGTAACTTAAAACTTTTATTTTTATTTATTTACTGTGTCATAGATATTTGCCTTGTAATTTGTTAGTATTCCAAGGGTATTTAACAAAATAATAATTGATACGCTTGTAGACTTTAAAAAATCTAGAAATTCGTATTTTTTTTAATAGCCCTTGTTTAGTTTATACGATCGTGACAGTATTCTATCGAGATCTTCTAATTTAATGATCCGTTTCCATAATCTTGCATTTAAGGTTGCCCGAAGTAGCCAAGTCAACCTAGCGTTCAACTATAATTATTTAATATGGTTAATAGTCTTTAATTAAAGCTATATTGAATCCAATGAATGTGCTAATTAGTAATTTCGATTTGTTATCTAAACTACGTGTCTAGAATGTATTCGTCCTTCCGGGTGTCGTCTACAATGAGGTTTATATAAATCGGTTTTTATATTCTTTGTAAAAAGCAAAACATACTTTGTTTTTTTTGGGCGCTTTACAAAATGAACACATAACATTATCGTCGACTGAATGGAGTCAAACCAGTCCGAGTAGCAATAATTTCCATACAATATTTGCTTGATATGTATTTTCAATATCGAGTTTAGTAGGAGGCCATACTTTGCATACTGGCTTGTATACTTACATTATAATTAATTTCATACCAGTTTTATTTTTACTTATGATAGATTTTATTGAAAATAACAAGCTATATCTCTATATATATAAAATTCTCGTGTCACGGTGTTCGAACTTGAACTCCTCCGAAACGGCTGGACCGATTTTGATGAAATTTTTTGTGCTTATCCGGTATCTATGAGAATCGACCAACATCTATTTTTCATCCCCCTAAATGTTAAGGGTAGTCCACCCCTAATTTTTTTTTTTTATTTTTTAGGCAAAATTTTTTGTTTTAATTTTTTTATGACACAACATACAAAAATACATACAACCCTAAATTTTCATCCCTCTACGATCAACCCTTATATTTTATTTGTTAATTAAAAACTTTAATTTTTTTTTGTTAATTTTTTTTTTTTATTTTTTGATGACTTACAATAAAAAATAGGGTAGGGTAGGTAGGGTAGGGTAGGTAGGGTAGGGTAGGTAGGGTAGGGTAGGTAGGGTAGGGTAGGTAGGGTAGGGTAGGTAGGGTAGGGTAGGTAGGGTAGGGTAGGTAGGGTAGGGTAGGTAGGGTAGGGTAGGTAGGGAGGGTAGGTAGGGTAGGGTAGGTAGGGTAGGGTAGGTAGGGTAGGGTAGGTAGGGTAGGGTAGGTAGGGTAGGGTAGGTAGGGTAGGGTAGGTAGGGTAGGTAGGTAGGGTAGGGTAGGTAGGGTAGGGTAGGTAGGGTAGGGTAGGTAGGGTAGGGTAGGTAGGGTAGGGTAGGTAGGGTAGGGTAGGTAGGGTAGGGTAGGGTAGGTAGGGTAGGGTAGGTAGGGTAGGGTAGGTAGGGTAGGGTAGGTAGGGTAGGGTAGGTAGGGTAGGGTAGGTAGGGTAGGGTAGGTAGGGTAGGGTAGGTAGGGTAGGGTAGGTAGGGTAGGGTAGGTAGGGTAGGGTAGGTATTTTTAATTTATAGGGCAAAACAACGTTTGCCGGGACAGCTAGTTATTTATAAAAATGAAAAAAGAACACTCGAATTCATATTTTATTTTTACATTTCTCACACCTCTTAAGCTAAATAAAATTCATCCAGCTGTTCAGGCGATAGTGTGCCAAGAAAACATACCTACATACATGCACCCGAAAAACATAACCCTCTTTTGGCGCACTCGAGTAAAAAGTAAAGTCACCTTAGTAACTAACAGAAGAGAGTTGAACTAGTAATTGATGTGTATTTACTATCATTTATTTACTTACTCATTGTACTCAAGCATTTATTATGAAGGACAGTGAGTTGGCCCTACTGCGCTTCATAACAAAATTATTATGTTCGTGTACTAGTCACTGATGACTGATCGTATAATAATAAATCAATACCTATCCATACATGTATTATAAAAAATAAACATCTTCATAGGTTATGGATAAACGACAATTAAATTTTGTCCATGACCGTAATAATGTATACAAAATGAATTGTCATAAATTAGGCGTGAATATAAAATGTATATCGGGATATCTATTTCAGATAAACATGAAATAGTTAGTCGTTTATATCACCTATCTAAAAAAGTCTAGGTTAATTGTTTATGGGAAACTTAGCTTTAGCAGGCATTGTTTATTATTCAGTGCATACCGCCGCATTCGCCGCATTGCACTCTATGTGCTCTTTACGTTTCCATTCACTTTATTGCAAAATGTAGCTTTACTTTGAATAATTTGATATTTAATGTCACTAGGTGTTATTAATATCCAGCTATGCTAAAATAGTCACGACTTGCGTAGGTCTAGGCAGGTACTCACATGGTTAATTATATTTATGTATGGGTAAATCTAAAAATACGTAAATAAAATTATCTACAATACTAAAATATAAGATTTATTGAATCATGTTTCATAGATATAAATTTTTCATCAAAGAGTTTTGAATGTCTTCGAAAATGCAAATAGTTATGTACCTACATTTTATTTTTATAGGATGAGCGTCACTTTGTTGCTTTTTATAAAACAGTTTTTTTATTGCAGCCAGTTCTTGTGCGAATTCTTTTTTTGCAGCAAATAAATCGTACGAGTTTTAACAAGTTTTAAAAAAGAGTAATTCTTTTTTAAAAAATAATATGGACGCATTTTATAACTGATTTAACAAAATGTAATTTATCCAGTATTTAAATAAAATAAATTTCAGCATTATTTTTTATCTTAATTCGTGATGATTTCTCTTCATCGTCTGATTCATCCTTGGACCTCGAGTAGCTCGACACAGATTATGCTATCTCAACAAATAACGGACGGTCGGACTTCGACTTCTGATGAAATGTATGAATTAGATCGTATAAACTATTTGATAACAATGATACCATGAAACTAATACCGTAAATTTTCTTGTGCTTAATACTCAAACGTATTTAGTTAGTACACTGTATAAATTGATGCAATATATTACTTCTCTGGCCAGCTTATAAAAATAGTAAGTAAATGGCCTCCAACAATCTTTTTTTTCAATTTATTCCTCTCAATGTTGTCTTATCACTCGTTAATTAATTGTCATCTGCAGATTCCATTGCCACGAGCACGACCCTCCTCATAATCATTAGTTGCAATAGCGTGCTTCTTAAGTTAATTGGTATCGGTATTAGAAATAGTTCCGATAAATTAATCTTTAACGTTCTGTGCCCTTACTCTCCAGTTTATGTTTAATTCTAATACAATGCCAATGCAAAATTGATATCAGTTTAGCAGGCAGGAGATAAAGTTTTCTTAAAAAAAAATGCTCTATGGAAGGAACTGACTGGAATTTAAATATTGAGTGTATTTTTTTGCTCTGTGTATTGTTTGTGTGCCTGCTAAATGAATAACAATTTTGCGGCAATGTATTAGAATTAAAATTGCATTGGAGAGTATGGGCCCTGATGTGTCGAGTTCCAACTGTTCCAAGTAATATTTTTAACTTAGTTCATTGGGTAAATCAAAAGCAAATTTTAATTATTGCAACTTATAGTTTACTATGAACTTGCCTCTTAATGAAAGAATTACAAATTCTTTTTTTCCAAACGTGTTCTTCGCCATTTGCGTCCAGTAATGCTAGTAAAAGCGTATGTATTAACATATTAAAGTATTTTCCTGCTATTTGGCTATCTATTCCAATTAGTGATGGCTAATCAAATTGTTTGCATCTACGTCAGGTACTCGCCAATGACATAGGTCTGACCTCAGTGTTATGTCGTAAGGAAACGCGCACACCATAATATAAGGCTGTAATTACAGTGTTTGTGTTGCGGGTCTCGCTTTCTAGAACTGCAATTATATACGTACTCATGTGCACCTGCATTATGCACATAATGCGTTAGGCAATAGGCCCACGGAAATGCTAGTTGCCATCTAAGAAATTATCATTTTTGCAAAATGGGGACTAAATTCATGTCTTCTAAATTATGTTGGTTGAGTTCTTCTCTAGGTGCAATAGGCGCCCCCGCCGAGCATGCTTTAGCGAACCCGGGACTCCGGCAAAGGAAAGGACGGGACGGGGGTGTTTTTAGTCAGCAAGCCCGACTTACCCCCACGTCGTGCCCTCGGCGTATAAATAGGTGCCAGAGCTGTTTTGCATCTGCATCCTGTTAAATAAAACTGCATAACATTATCTGAGAGAACTGAATTTTACACTGACATATTTAAGGAACAAAAGAGTCATATAACATTTTATAAAATGTTATGAGGAATAATTTATTACAATATAATCGTTTTAATATCTCACGGTAAACCTTCTCATGCAAAGTATAACAAGCTATAGTTACATTCACAATATGTTAGGAGTTTTTAGACGATCATGTCATAATGTCTGTTTCTCACGGTGTTTTCCTGTAAGTTAGTCTGAGAGGAAACTAAAGAAAGGAAATAATATAGTATTTAAATAAACATCATATAAAAATAATAAGTATATATTTGCAAGTTTTTGTATTTGGAAAAGTCTGATTCGTCAACCATTATGACTTGTAAAATTTACTGATAGCAATAAAATGAAACGGTTGTATTCAATATCATCACGTTTTGTTATGGTTTTAATACGCTCTCTCAATATGAGTACTTGATAAATGAACATAGAATCTAGATAAGCTTGTGCACTAAACTCGTACCGAATACGTACTCTATGAAACACTTGAACTTATCGAAATCGGAAACGCACGTGTCTTTCAATAGACAATTGTTTATTTATCTTCTTACACATCGAACATGGAAACAATATTGATTGGTGGTGTTGTATAAATTGGCGACTGATAATTTATATGCAGGTACGATTTTGTAGCATAGTGACTGTCATTATTAACTGGCCAATACATAATGCCATGAGTTATTTCCAAATGACAACTGTTTCTTCCTTTTACGTGTAAAAGTAACTGCGTATATCCTTCTAAGTATTAAAATTACATTTCGTGTCATAACAATACAAATGCATTATTAATAAATGTGTATTTTAAATCCTAGATTTACATGCAGTTAGCTATAACCAAGGTTACATGTTATGACGTCTATCCAATGTAATAGTATGGAAGCGGTGCCAAGAAAAAACGCACGCGCAGCCAATGAACAAGACCACTCTCAGGTCCGAAGATCAAGCATGATTAATACATTTTTATGTCAATTTGTATATTTAAAGAAAGTTGTCTATTTCGGGACGGTTGGCAAAATACAGGTATTTGACGCAATAGCTGTGGATAGTTCCGTTACGTTTAGCATATCTGGGAATTTACAGCGTTATAGGTACTTTGGACTATGTAGTATATAGGTAGTAACAACGTACATAATTTCTTAAGAAATTATTTTTTTAATAAAATAAATTATTATTAACTTATGTTTTAAATTGGTTAGGTATTTTATTTTTGTACTTAAATAAATAAAAATAATAAAGTTTATTGAAAAAAGGTTTATATTTGACCTTGATTTTTTATAATAATATGGATACAAAAACCTAAAACTATCTATTAGAAACGAAAACAACAAACATTAAGAAATCGAAAAGACTCGAGAAGTTCGAATTATTAAGTAACAGCTAGTTTTTGAAAGCCGTTCAATAAAATCCTAAATACAACGAACTTATTACCGAGACCTAGTTCAATAACATTAAAAAGCAAAATATTGCACAATGTTTAATAATAATATCAGAGCAAACTTGCACCAATTTGTCGCTAAATGTCATACTAACACTATTATCAGATTTAGAATCAAAGCTTTTAAAAGAACATTGTTTTATACAGGTCCTTTACATAATATAAATACCGACATCGAATTTTATATATGAACAACAATATGTTATACAAAAGGCGTTTGTTTTTTGACCTACAAACTCGATAAGTTGTCAAAACATTAATGACTTATGTAATTTAGTGAGTTGTGGGTATAACCCATGTTAATGAGTTTTGTTTATGTTTGATCATTCTTTGTTCGTTATCAAACAAGACAT
Source organism: Diachrysia chrysitis (assembly GCA_932294365.1). NCBI lineage: Eukaryota > Metazoa > Arthropoda > Insecta > Lepidoptera > Noctuidae > Diachrysia > Diachrysia chrysitis. The sequence continues at coordinate 8,772,078 of OW028653.1, forward strand.
TTCCAAGAAATTATATTTATAAATGTTTGTACCCACCACTGCGGGATATTTTCTCATAAAGAAGGCATTGATCATCGTATTTACTCCCAAGGTGTTCAAACAAAGTTATGACAAAAGTTTTTCTTTTGTTTTATAAGTAAATTTATGTTTCGTATTTCTTTGTCTATCTCAAACTAGGTTCTCATATATTCCAGCTGAAATTTGGCATACCTGCTTAGCAGACCTGTATTTTTTTTATGATTGTCTTTGTAAGGAGCAAATGAATTATGATAAATTTCCTGATAAAAAATGCCGTCTTCCCGAGTAATTAGTATGTCAAATGATATATTATAAACACGTTTAAAATTTATAAATAATGTTATGTTAATATTCTAGTCGACGCCGTTTGTTAAACCGACTCATGTTATGTATAACAATTGTAATATCGTTGATGATATTTACAAGTCAGTACTAGGAAGGAACCGTAAGTCAATTAAATACTTTATTTTTAGTGACACAAATCGTGTTTCAATAATTACTTGTTTAATTATTGAGGTTGAATCATTGTTCCGCTTAATATGGTAAGATAAAGTCCACGAGACTGTGGACTTATGAGTCAGTGGAATGACGATAGCTATATGTAGGTGTATCTGTATAATTATATATACCTTGCTACTGTAAATATTGCAGCTACCTTTATACTTTTTCCTCCACTTACGCTGTCTGATGAAATTGTAGCAAGAATTATTTAATTATTAAACGCGTGCGAGTGCAATAAACATCAGCTACGTTTATAAAAGCTCTTTTCATTACGCAAGTCTGATAAAAAAAAACACGACTTAATTAGCCTTCTACTGATAATATTGATCCGTTGTACCAACTTGTATCAACAAAATTTCGTAATGAATTGATAATTATTCTCCTACCCTAAGTAGGTATTAATGTTCTTATTTGTGGGGTAGTTCCCTGAAGTTAAACTAAGCAGAGCTAGTAAATGCGTCATGTCTGAAAACGGATGCTAACTGTCAGGCTTCACTACATAGTATAAAACAAAGTCGCTTTCTCTGTCCCTATGTCCCTTTGTATGCTTAAATCTTTGAAACTACGCAACGGATTTTGATGGGGTTTTTTTTAATAGATAGAGTGATTCAAGAGGAAGGTTTATATGTATAATAACATCCATTAAATAGTGGAAAAGTACTGTAATTTTTGAGGTTTCTAATGTGATGTCGTAAATCATTATATTTTTTCCGCTTACATTGCAAACGCAGGCTGAAACCTACGAGTTTTATCAAAATAATGTACTAAGTATTGTACACATTGAAAAGGTCTACAGAAAAGTCCGTGATGGTATATGTCTATCTCTTATGGATAACCCACAATAACTTTTTTTTGTCATTTACTTTTTATGACAAATAATGGCTAATTTTCGAAGCGATTTTAACCAATACAGCATTAATCCTTAACCAATTAAATACCTTGAATACATTGTTCATTTAATATAGATCTATATGGCCCTTTACACCGTATGATTTAAGTGAATATTTTCGAAGCTATTGCAGATTTAAAAATTGCGGGACGTATTATTATTCCGTTGCGTAGTTTCAAAGATTTAAGCCTACAAAGGGACATAGGGACAGAGAAAGCGACTTTGTTTTATACTATGTAGTGATTAAAAGAGATTGTTCTTCTCTCATTGTATACTCGGAAAAAGGCGTTAAAACTGTCTTAATGGCCGATGAAAGATCGGCGTAGTCACGATAATTTATACGGTACTTAATATTTGTTAATTAATTTATACGATGTATGACAAAGAATTCTATCTATTTAATAAAAAGTATTAGTATTATATTAAATATTTTACATTAAAATAAATAAATATCTTAGGACATTTCACACACGGTCATCTGATCCCAAACTAGGCAGAGCCTGTGCTATGGCAACCAGACAACTGATAAACATACTTATATATTTCTAAATACATACATATTATAGATAATTTAAACGTTTACAGTTTCCGGTAAAGACATCTTTTGCAATGACCATTAATAAATCGCAGGGTCAAACCTTCAACGATGCAGGCTTAGATTTGAGCGTTGACTGTTTTTCACATGGACAAATGTATGTCGCTCTTTCAAGAGTGACCTCCAGAGAAAACATATTTGTATTGTCTAATGACAAGAAAGCTGTGAACGTTGTTTATAAAGACATTCTGTAATATGTTGTAAAAAAAAAAAAAAATAGTTAAAAATGTAAAAAGTAAATAAGTAAAAATGTAGTGTATGAATTTAGATATTCCAAAGATAGCAGGAAATCTTCATGGTATAGGGAAAGGGGTATTGTTTTACTCGAAATTTAACGCGTGCAGGCCACGGGCAGTAATGAATAAATCAAAACTACTGGATCGATTTTAATCACATAGGCTATATATTTTATACCCGTGCGAAGCCGGAGCGGGCCGCTATGTTTTTATATACAACGTTTACAGTTTTTCTGTAGGGTATTTAGTATCAGCATTGCACCCGTGCGAAGCTGGGGCGGGTCGCTAGTATATAGATAATGTTTATTTCCATGTAAATACTTATCACGAATTAATATTTCAATCAAGTAGGTACCTACTACTACTTATTGGAATTTATAAAAACTGTGTAATTGGAATGGCCACGCAGACTGCAAAGATGTGTGTAAATGATTTTCTTTTATTGGGATAGGTAACCTACCTATGTTACTATGAATAGATACAAAATCATTAAAATTCTTCAAAGGTAAAATATAATCTCACCCACCAAGCCTTATCGTAAACTAGCTGTCCCCCGCGACTTTGTTCGCGTGTTTTAGTTTCAACGGTTTTTTATTTTTGTAACATTTTTCATTTATGCTCCGCTCCTATTGGTCGTAGCGTGATGTTATATAGCCTATAGCCTTCCTCAATAAACGGACTATCCAATACAAAAAGATTTTTTTCAAATCGGACCAGTAGTTTCTGAGATTAGCGCGTTCAAACAAACAAACAAACAAACTCTTCAGCTTTATAATATTAGTATAGATTAATTAGCACTATGATACTATTGACTGATACCATGATAGGTACCTAGTTTATGGACATAATCTGAGTTAGATAAAACCATTTAATTAACCATGAGGCTTATACGACAATATCAAAGTTCATTGGCATTTCATAGTCAATATATAAGGTATTAATAGAACGTAGATCACACAAATGAAGAATAAAAACCTTCTTGGAATTAACCTTAATAAATTATATAAACTCCTACGATTTGTTACGTTGCCGCGTTGATATATCTGCTAACAAAGTTGATATAGGCATAGAATAATAAATTGTATTGCAAATATTAATCAGAAATTGAAGCGGAGTACTAACTCGGATTACTACGCTTACCCTTCAAAACATAGGTACACGGACGTAGATAAAATGATTAGGATTACAATGTGCTTATGTCACATTGATAGTAGGTACCTGACTATAAAAAAACGACAAACGTCTTTGACCTTTTCAGTAGGAGCACCTACAACCGGCAACTATTTACATAGTAGAAAGAAAAACGAAGTTTTCTTGAAACCTAATAGAGGCAAAACTACGCCCATTTAAATGCCAACATATTCTGTTCTTTCATGATTTAAATTATTTATATCCTTTCAAATATGTAGGTACCTATTTGTAAAAAAATATAGAGAACAGTCGATGAAAACCTTAGAAGAGAAATTCCGTTTTTTTACGTATATTATCCGCTCATTACATTATACGTACGTAATAACAAGGCATTAGGAACGTGGCCGAGGGTTTTGACTTTAATATTAATGCTAATTTGAGACGGCTGGCAAGCATTTCTGAATGTCTATTGGAGAAAGAAGTTTTTTGTATGTTGTCGATCAGTTGGCCAACAAATCTGTCGCCCAATCCACTTATAGATCCTAATCTACGTTTGATTTTATCAAAAGCTGGATAATTTTACCATAGTTTGCGGTAAATACAGGTCCTGTGGTCAATACAATCTTCCCATGAAACCGGTCGCTCAGCATTTGATACGGTTTGAATTCAATCAATATTAATGACGGTAATGTTAATTTGTAGTTCTTGCGAGGCAAGACTTTAGACCAGTCTAGACAGCTTTTCTTACAAGTATGTAAGTTAGAATAAAAATAGTAGGATCAAAGTCTATGTTAGGTAAAAGTGGCAATAGCTTGATGGGGCCACATTTAGGAGCGGTCCGGCAATTTGTTGCTAGGGCGGCTATTTCCAAGAGTTCTAATGTTCTTTGGCACTCCCGTCAAAAATAAACAAGTAAAACATATGTAGGATGTTGGCTAACAATTTTCCACTTCTTGAATGTGTGTATAGGTGTGTATCATACAACGATAAAATAAACGAGACGTTCCTAATCTTCTTTCCATTCAATAATTTATTCTCTATGAAGACAGATTGCTCTTTTTAAACCCGATCTATTTCGAGTGTAATAATATCAAATCGTCGCTTTGTTCAATTTGGCACATCACCATGTAGCTTTGTTTTCGACAATTTACATGTATACCTACCGAGTGGATCTTGGAATAAAATTCACGTCATCCTTCGAATATATCTGTTGTATTAAGAAAATAGGAACCTAGGTGTGTGTTGTGATTTGCGACTGTGCAAGTGTGCACTGAACTTATATATTTCAGTTGTTACCTCACCTTTAATCATATAATGGCATAAGTTCTGCAACAATTAAATATCTACATTATTGGTTTGTTAGCAGTGTAGTAACATTAGTAACAAACTAAATAAAAATACATAATTACACTAAAACAAAAGAATGACAACATTATTCAACCTGTTTTAAAAAAATATGCATGACGTAACAGTTAGTACTTCGGTCATACAAAGTCACAGTCCTTGTTGACATCACGAAAATCAAATGTAAATAGAAACAACTAATTATTATTGTGTATTTAATATAGTCAGTGAGAAATACCCGGGAATTGTTTTTTTTTAGTACAAATGACTACACGTAACTAAGGTATTTTTAAACATGAAACAAAAAGTTTGCAATATTTTTATAACTTGCGAAGTTTTTCTTGGTGGTTTGCCAAATTCAGCAATTGAATGATATGTAATAAGTACTTTATGATATTACAGATTTTAATTAGGTACCCAAAACTTGAAACTGCGGTTCTGTAGCTAAATAGTAGATAAACTGAATATTTTAAAATATTATAGAGTAAAAAGAACCGATGGCGTTTAGCTACGTTGTTGCCTGTCTATGTATGTAGCAATAATAATTCTTCTTCTTCTTCTTAGTGAGTCGATAAAAAGGGCCAGTGTGTTAGTCCAGAAGAGGGCCAGTGGGTTGGCCCTGAGAAGGGCCTGTCTCGATGGTGGTTTGCCATTGATCGTGGTGAGAGGATCAGCCAATCTGCGTTACCGACTCAGCTGTCCTCGCAGATTGCCTATGGTGCGCCGGGCGTATAGGTTATCAAAATACGCCACACGGGGCGGCTCCTTTCATGCACCCCCTAATAATAATTAAAAAAAGGTCATTACCATGTTGTCTTCAATACTGAACTTAAACAGCACAAGCTATAAGTTATTGCAATATTTTATGGGTTGCTGTAACACTAGCTTTTGCCCTCGGTTCCGCTCGCGTGAGTGTCGGCTATTGCTGTAAAAAGTAGCCTATGTCCTCTCATGGGAACCAAGCTTACTATACCACTTACATCGAAATCCGTTTAGCGGCTTAGCCGTGGGAAGAGTAACTGATAGACAGAGTTACTTTAGCATTTATAATATTAGTGTGTGTTTGTAAGGAAAATACGAAAATTATTACCAATTTCATATCTGTTTAATTAAAACATAATTTAATAAATATAACTACAAATAATTAAACCCATAATGGAATATAGCGATTAACTACGTGTCTGTAAACTAAAATACAAATTCGCAAAATAATTAGGAGCCTATGACGTTATAACAAATAATGTATTTGTTATTTTCCATGCAATTATGTAATTGGACAGCACAAAATAATTAAATGGAAAATTACAGTTATCTACTAGTTGATGATAACTACCTGCCTACCATATACCTAGTAGGTTTTGAATATAAATAGTTTGGCGTTGATTTTTAATTAGAACCATACATAACTTTAGCGTTTTTATACTAGAAGAAAAAAGGCCCAAATGTCAAGCCAAATCTACCGATACAGGTTTGGTTTTCATAGATGTATACTTTTACACATTATGGTATAGATTGTTATTTAATGCCGCTACTAATTGTAAGATTTGAAAGGTTAAATCATGAAACATGAAAAGTTCAATGTAATGATGGAATGAATTTCTGATGGCGCCTGATAATTTAGTAGATAGATATAGGTCTGTGGCATGTGGGTTATTACTACACGAAACATTAATATGATTATCAGGCAGGTGTTCAGTAAAAATAACAAAACCTAAACGACCTAATCGATAGTCATATTTTAATCTACTTAATTATCTAGAGTAATCAACACTATCCATATTAATATTATAAATGTGAAAGTAACTCTGTCTGTTAAGGCTAAACCCCTGATTCGATTTGGATGAAACTTGGCATGGGGCAAACTTGGATCCCAAGAAAGGACATACGACTACTTTTTGCCGCGATATCCGACATACAAGCGGGCGGAGCCGCGGGTAAAAGCTAGTCTTTCATAATGCTGTTGATGACCAGGTTTGTCAAGTAAATGCAAACTTTCTTGACTCATTAGGTCTTACTTCACATAGGTACTTACTTTCTTTAGTAGATAGATAAGTAAACATATTTTACCTACAATTTGTCCAGAGAATATAGCAGAAAACTAAACCAAATACATTATTAAGTAGGAAATTATTGTCCGAATTCCGATACTCTTAGGTTTAATTTGAATTTAAAACACAAAAAGGATAATTTAAGTAAATAACTGGAGATTGCCGGAACACAAAAAGAAACGCTTTACAGATTGGATACTTATGAAATGTTCTTGACTATGATTCTGCTTACCCTATTTGCCGTACAAATATTCATGTGTACATGGAGCAAATCGGGTGAGACCTTTGCCCAGCAGTGGGGCACCTAAAAGTTTATATAAAAAGAAAAATTAGGCCTTATTAACTAAGTATATTTTCTGCATATAGTGAGTCTTTATTTTTTATGGCTTTATTAACATAATTGTACAAAATAATTTATCCTTCTTATGAAGGTCACTAACTGAATTTGCTGCCTTATTTAGGGTACATTGAACTTTTTGTATAAATAAAAGTATATCCATGTGTCAAATAGGATTGAGGTCAAAATTTACATCAAAGGTATTTAGTAGCTTAATTGATTATTCGAAACAATTTACATTCGATTTCTTTATTATTCCTAACTCATTGTCATTTGTCAAGTGATGGTGTTGACTTTTATATTATTTATGAAAGTTTATAAGTTGAAATCTGATGCCGTTTTGATGTTAGAAACGTATATTATCAGCCTTATTTCCAGCCGTGCGTATAAACAAATAGGGTATAGGTACGGTACAAGTACATACTGAAATAACTCCGTTATACGTAGCTCTTTACATAAAATATGATCTTAACAGTAAACCTAACTAGCTCACGTAATAACCACAAACCGTATAACGATGCGTTCTCGGGTAAAGCAGTGACGAAGTTAACTACAATGCCCTCGACCGATAACTTACGAGTTACCGGTATTTACCCATATTGCATTTACTCGAAGCTAATGCAATACGAAATTATGACCTTTGTGTTTACATAATAGATGTTAAAGATTCAATTAATATGAGATTCTGCTTTCTACTGCAAAAATAACCTCATTATGTTTGCAATTAATTATCCTCCCTATGTGCAGTTTTCAACTTGATTCTTAGGTGTGTGGGACTATCTGTTTTATTTCTATTATTCATATGAATTCTATTCTCTGGTAGGTATTTTATTATAATTCACATTGCCTTATACAAGCCACTTATTCGATAGGAATTAGTCGATTGAATTCATAATGTAACTCAAAGTTATTAATAGATTAGACCTGTAAAAATGTTGCCTTTACATTTGTTCGTTTCTAAATCGGACCTGTCTCACAAAGATTGTCATTAATGAGTTGTATAATTGTTATAGATCAATAGTCAAGCTATAAAGTGTAAGACAAAGCCATAACAGATTTGTTTGCTTTAGATCCAGTCAGATCAACCAATCTATTTCTAACATAACGTTCGCGTTGACCTTCTTCCATTGCACATGATTTGTACTACCATTGTTTATAGAACATGTAAATTGTAATGGCGATTTTATTATAATGTAGGTAGACATAATTTAGATCAATTAGTACATGACAGTGAAAATTTAAATCTTTATTTTAGTACTGCACGATCACATGCGATCGCCTCCATAAGTACAGTTTAATAAACAAAGGTCTGTACTGTATTGGATGAGATAAAACATCAGATTCACGTGTTCAAGGGTAACTAGATAAAGTAGGTATCTACTAAGATGCAGCTGCAGTGCAACAGATGTTATTTTGTCTAGAAATTATTTGTATTATGAAAGATAGATTTGTTATTTAATAGCTTCGTCGTTATCTTAAATTTATTGAGTATCGGACGGAATGAATGGCACTAATTTTGTATTCACTTGTTACGGTTGAGTAACAAAGATAGTACTTACACTTATCTATTACTTATGCTCGGTTCCTATATTAAGGAAACGATTAGTTTTGCTTACCGACGGTAGAATTTTCTAAGCAAGACGAAGAATATTCTGCCGTCCGTACCTAAGCAAAAAGATTTGTTTCATGAATATAGGAGCCGGGCATTAGACATACTTACCAACGGTTGCTAAAAGGTCGTTCGATATACCCACCTAATTCATTTTAAATCTAAGGTCTGTTTATACGATTTTTAGACTAATAAATCGACCTGACATACCTTTCAAAAACAGGTGGATTGTCTTTTGGATCTCCAAAAAAAAATCCATTCATATTATTATTGAAAACTCAACTTTATTATTTTAAAGTTATGACCAATCTACATTAACTATCATCACGTAAACAACGCTTAATTGCCTTTTAAACACTAAGTTCATTATCGTCGTCTTTCCGTTATCACTAAATACCCGTTCAATTATACTACAGTCTGCGCTGGCGTCATCTAACCTTCACACATTGTTTGGATATCAAAGAAAAACTCAAGAAGCTATGCGCTGTGTATTTGTCTAACTAATTGAACGATGTTCTACGGCTGGCTAAGTCATTGATTTAAATCGTGAACGGTTCTTAAAATATTAAGGTTGCTATGAATTGCTGACAACACTGGCACAAGCGCGGCGGTTGTCAGTTATCGATTAATGTCGATAGGCACCGATTAGAACCTCATTTATGGGTATTTTTGTCAAGGTAAAATTCATATAAAAGTCGTAAATAATTTACAGTTACTTCCACAGAGAAATAAATTGTACGTATCCTTTGTAGGAGTCGTTATAACAGGCGTGGTATTAATAATATTCGTTGGCAATAAATTAATTTGTTTTGATTCTACTGTAACCACGTGCATCGGTGTCACAGTCATTTGAATAACGTTCAAACAATCATAGTGTACACATTACACACTACGTAAACCTAGTACAGACATAAACAAATGGAATTGAGAATATATAATATTATTTAAAGGCATCTGATATTGGCTACAACTATTTATAGTGATTATATCTACCCGCTAACAATACGTGCACGCATATCTCGCAGTAAATATTACAGTAACATGTTATGTCTAGCGTCACTAGTTATCGAACTCAAATCCAATTCTTAGTAAATTCCAACAAACATGATTGTCTAATGAGCTTACTCATCACTATAAGTAACAAACAACCTTTCCTGGTTAATGTCGTGTCAATAGGTTACGCGAACAGATTAAATCTAATCAAAAACTAAACTATGTGCTTTCCTTTTTCCAGGTCAGAACCAAAGGCAAGCGAGATGGTCATCACCTTTTCGCCGCTAACAAAGGAATCAAAACACAGAAGACATATAAGATCGATGTCGGACGTACAAAGCAGCACGCCGTACAGGATCCCCTTCAGGTCCAGGAAAGGCAGCACGCACACGCTCATGTACGACTCGGACACGAGAGCGAGGAGGATCCGCTCACACACACACAGGCACATGGAGCCTGACTCGTCTGACTCGAGCGACTTCTTCGAGTCACCCAAGAAGATCAGGAGTTTGGGCCAAAACATCATTAAACACACAGATTCTATGAGAATATTGTAATAAACAATCAAGATCTGATTTAATTATAAAAGAGGCTGTACAATCTAGTTATCGACTAGATCGGAATCACGTCGGGTTTCCGGTAAATAAAAAGGAAAAAACAAACTTAAAATTCATAGAGAGGTGCTCTCTTTGAGAAGAATTTTGGATATATATATAACAACTTACGTATTTATCATTCGTATTTTTATAGATTGCCTACACATTACATTGTTATATTTTATTATTCAAAATGTGACAATCATCATGAAATGTAACGTTTATACAGATAAAAGGTTATTAACGGCTTCAGCAAAATAGTTTTGCTACAATGTGCACAATTTTATCTTGTGGGTACGTCGAGTATTATACTGACGATACCAAAGATTACCCCAACGTGATTCAGCGAAATAAACAGACTATAGTGATTTCCTTTGAGACTGTGATGAAGTAGGTTAACGGTTATGATAACTATTTAATTTTAATTTTAGTTTGTAAGTTAATTAACGTGGTCGACGTGTTAGTGACCGATCGACACACAGATTCTTGATTTAAAATCGAAACTGAATGATTTAATTTTAAATGTTAATTAAAAACTGTTAAACTGGCATACAAATACAATGTGTGAGTTAAGTATGTGAATGTTGATATTGTTTTCATTGTTATGAGTACTTCTTGAACCGATATACCTAGGAGCTACGATGTAGGAGAAATGTGACGACGATCTAATTTAATAGAAAGAAAAATGTAAGTACGTACAACCTATGCTTGACAAAAGAATAGAGCGCCATAAGAAATAGAGAATATCTAAAAGCTGTTTTTAATTAGTTTCATCTTCTCTGTAAAAGGTTAAATGTTTTTTTCTTTACTGAGAGTGCTGAAATACTTAGTCTGTTCATGTAGGTACTAGCGAGAATTATGTTGTTTCTTTTGTGCACACGTCACATAAATATCATAAACAAAGTCTTGTCTCAAAGATCTGGCCTTAATGTTGTACAATTTAACTACGTATTGTTTCTCGAAAAGCAAATATAGCGAGGAGAGTATTTGTTTTTACATTAATTACTACTAATTATCTACGTTTTGTATGTGACTATTTGAGTGTTCCAACATCTATGACAATGGATGGATGTTAAATGCAAAATGTTAATATGTAGGTACCTATCTTTAGTTACTGAGTCAATGTTAAATATTTGAATAATTGAAGAAACAATTGAGCGCACATTTTATGGTTATGTCAAGATTAGGTCGACAGGGTTGCCAGAAAAAAAAACGTTAAGATTTTTTTTATTTTTTGGTGATAATGATAGTTTGTTAAAATATTCAACTTCAGCTTAATCTCCTTGTACTTGTAACAATTCCTTCTGTTATCTGCTTCTACGAGTAAGTTAACATGAACACTGGATATTGGTTGTATTACTCAGTTCAAGGAGAAATATAGGTGTCTCTAATCCGTTTTAAACCTGGCAACTTTAGTTACCTATCTCCCTTGTATATTTTAATATGAATAAGTTCTACGGAAGTACCTAATAAAATATGTAAAACCAAGTCAAATCTGCAGCAAATATTGTTTTTGTTTATAACTACTTATTATAGGTTATGTGGAATGTGACAATACAAATGTAGAGTTAAGTACGAGTATTTTGGCTTATTTCACTGTTTCTGACCAAAAAGTATCGATAGAAATGGAGTTTTGTAAACAATAAAGTAATCAAGTTTAGTTTGTTAAAATACTATAAGCGAACAGTGACATAGGCCTTCAATCTTATGAATGTGATAAGTAGCGGTTAAAATATCTATAACTTTGTTATTTATTACCTACATATTTTGAACTATGATGAATGTGAATAAACAAAGAAGGACAATTTTTGTTTGTATTATTTTAATCCTTATACCTATAAATGTGCAATGTTGCACTCACTTGATATTGCTGGAGCTAACCTGGAGATATAGATACTGAAACGCGGATATTCTGGATAAAGAGAAAGAGAAGCCAAGGGCAAATATTGTAAATTGCAACAATTAAAATAAATATCTAATCGCTTTACGTTGCGATGGAGACTACGCGACTACTAAGTACTTAGTTATTTTGCAGCCATTCCGGTCTATCAGTTTAGGTAACTGTACGTAATACAAACATGTAATTTTTGTTATGCAATCATGATCGAAGTTTGTAGGCATAATAAACTTAATGGAATCACTACAATCTGATTAAAGGTTATTGCTATGGCCCTGGCTCGATGTTGCTACTTACTTTGGAGCTGTTTAACATTGGGCTCATTACATTAATTTAAACTTGATTGTTAACAATTTGGGTAAAAAAAATGTTTTACTAGTCAAGAGTCAAGTAGGTAGGTACCTATCTATGGTATTGCCGAATCAATATTCTTATATTTTTGCAAGTAGGACTTGTAGACGGGGTATTAAATGGTTCATCATAACTTGAATGTTAATAAAATCTTACATTTGTGTTTACTCATAGTAAAATGCGTATTAATGTAAATTATCACAAAAATACCCGTTAGATAACGCTAACGCCATCTTTGGTATGGACTGTGAAGTTAGATCATCAGCAACAAAGGAATTCTATGCACTACAGCGACATCTACAAACTAATACATTGCGTCATAAAATGAACTACATAATTTGTACTGTATGTATCTATAATCTGTAGTTTTCATTGATAATATTTCAGGATAATATATTTCAATGTTTGTTCACTGCGGTTTTAATTTTTCAGTCTTTCTTCATTGATGCATCAAATTGACATTGACAGTTTGTTTCATGTTTGACAATTGTTTGTTTACAGTTGATGAGTCCGCAGTAGTTTTGCCGCAGTTTCCTCGTTGCAGACATACGTTTAAATGATAACTACTCTAATAACAAAGTAAATTCCTTAGTAACTGTTAGTGAAATTGTGATAAGCTCAAATATGAAGCTACTCTTTATTTTTCTGTATTTTATTAAAGTGATATCTGGAACACCTACACCGATCGTATTATGGCATGGAATGGGTTAGTCTTTAAATTAATTAGTCTTTAACGTAATATTACAATAATTTAGCGACACACAGTTACAGATTACAATAAAGTTAGATTCAATCGGATTCATGTATTTTACCGTAATAAACGAATAACTATGTATTTGGACTAATAAAAAATGACCACTGCTTCAATGCTTTGAATCTTAGTATCACAAAAATGTCTTTCTTTAGAAAATTGTGTTGAGTTTCTATGATAAATAACTTTAAATATTTTTCTTACTCATATTGTTAAGTTATAATATGAATAAACTTATATGTAAGTAATCATAATTACTTTCTTCATTTAAAATGGATCAACATTTTACAGTAGCTGCAAGCCATGCTAAAAATAGAATTATTTATTATAAAGTAAACAAACTCATGATTACAGAACAAAGAGTAATTAATAATTTTAACTTGATAACAATAGCATCTCATTTTAAATGTTATTATAAATCTATATATTTATAAACAGGCGATACCTGCTGCCTCAGCATCAGTCTAGGAACATTTAAAATATTTCTGGAGAAAATCATTCCGGGAGTATATGTGAATTCTTTGAGAATTGGTAACTCATCTATAGAAGACCTGGAGAATGGATACTTTATGAACCCCAACAAGCAAATTCAGCTGGCTTGCAAAATGTTAGCGGAAGACCCCAAACTAAAGGATGGATTTAATGCTATTGGATTCTCACAAGGAAGTCAGTTCCTGTAAGTTAAAAAAATATATTAAATTAATTTCATCTTTGCTTTTAGAGCTTAAGCCTTAAGTAAATTGAAAGGCAAGTAATTATTATGGGTGCTTACGTTGATTTTTAATTTACAATCAATTAATTGTACTTTTAGTAATTGTTTACACTTTGAACAAATAATGAATGTTTATAAAATAGTTTCAAATCTAATAAGGTTTAAATAGCTAATGAGTGTTGCCATCCTCAATTGCATCACAACTTGTCATTAAACACAACCAAAAATATTGAAGTCAGTTGATAGTAAACTATTTTTATAAATTATCTAAACTTCAGAGATTAGTTCCAAATAATGTAAATAAAACATCTTTGTTTTTTAGCCGAGCTGTAGTCCAGCGCTGTGGCCACAAACTGCCTCCGATCAAGAACTTGATATCTCTTGGAGGTCAGCACCAAGGAGTGTATGGTCTTCCCCACTGTGGGGTGCTCATGCACCCTTCCTGTGACTATGTGAGGCAGCTCCTTAACTATGCTGCATATGATAAGTAAGTACCTACATGGTATTTTCACATTTTATTTACACTGTTAATTTCCAGAATTTATTTCTTACAAGCATCACTTTTGAGTTCTGCAGGAATTTAAGTTTGAATATTTAAGCCAGAAAGATTGATTTAAAAAAAATCTATAAGTATTATTAGCTATTTTTTTTTAAAAGGCCATTGTTTCCTGAAAGTTATTTGAGTTACCACACTTTAAAATCCGAACGCTAGCTTTACATAAACATAAACCTAGCTAAAAGTGTTAGATTTTTTTTTTTGGCATAGGTATATTCAAGGTAATCCTTGAATGTAACAGTCTGATAAATACCTAGGCAGATGTCGTTGCATGTGTACTTACTTGATTTGTATGCACGCACCAACAAAATACAGTTACAAATAAGGAGCGGTATATTTGAAGGCCGTAGGTACTTATTGCGCTAACTAGCCAATTGAAACGTCGAATAATCGAGTTACACAATAGTTATTAGGATTTAAGGCTTGTTTCACTTAATTAAATTATTATTTGTTTCTATTAGAACTAGAATTACATAACACCAATAAGTACTTATTTACGACGCTTGAAAATTAATCGCGATTGTTGTAAATAAATAAGTAGTACCGGAATTAAAATATTTTTCCCTTATAATAAAGGGATTTAATGCTAAAAACGGCATAATAATATATAATAACGGCATAATAATAAATAATAATATTAATAGTAATATAAAAAATATTAGGATTACTAGGTATATATACCTACAACTACTTACACAATTGAAGATTGCAAAAATTGTTTAAAGGTAGAACCTTGCGAAATATTTCTGTCTTTGAGACAGTCCGCTAATAGCAGTCAATGTTACTATTAATAATGAAAAAAAAATATATATATAGGTAGGTACTACTTTTTTAGTTTTTTCGATACTGAAATTAGGACGAGGCTTGTTTGATAGAATTACGGATTTGATGCTAGTGTATTATTGTTTCCTTTCACAACGATCGATGTCAAAGATATTATAACTTTACGACAATATCTACATTGATTTGAAATGTTGGATGACATTTGTACCCCCTGATATTTACTTAGTTTTTACTTATTGTGAAAAATGAAAACATACGTGTCTAATATGTACTTATTTATTAGTTATATCCCTATTCAATGTCGACTAAAATCTTTGGACTGATTTATTAGGTATCGAATTCAGTTCGAGTTATAATCAGTTTTTTTCAGGAAATCTGACTTTACCGAAGCAAAGTTCAGGAGTAGGATCTAATGACATCACAATCTTGCAAAAAACGTACCTACGTCATAATTATGCACAGCTTCCAACGCAATGATAGTACACCGATACAATCATAGTGGCTTTTCCAGACGGAGTATAGCCTCAGAAATGCAATGGAGTACCTTGGCTTCTTCAACGACACGCTGCACTAACACTCAAATATTCCATTAATATTTCATAGTCTCAAAATACTAATCCTATATTTTATTACAGTTGGGTACAATACTCTCTGGTCCAAGCGACCTACTGGCACGATCCTTTAGACGAAGAGTCCTACAAGCATAAGAGCATCTTCCTATCAGACATCAACAACGAGGTTTACATCAACAAGACTTATATAGAAAACCTGAATAAGCTAGAGCACTTCATTCTGGTGAAGTTTAATAACGATACGATCGTGGAGCCGCGGGAGACCGAATGGTTTGGATTCTACGAGCCCGGACAATCCACAAAGATGTTTACGTTGCAAGAGTCCAAGCTGTATTTAGAGGTTAGCTTTTGTTTTTTTTTTAAGACCAGGACTATGTAGTCGAATGACGTAAAGCCGTTGACAGATTCAGTATTAAGGTTACTAGCTGTGCCCTGCGGTTTAACTCGCCTTGCTTATCTCTCAAGGCAAGTAATGTGGTGTTAAATAGCCTATAACCCTCCTCCATCCTATATAACCAGTTGGTGGGTATTTTAAATGGTTAGAGAGGAGTTAATTTTCTTTAATTTATTTGTTAAATTAATGCTAATATTGTTTTATAACAATACTCGCACACTTATGTGTGATATGAATTACGTGTTTATAGAAGTATAGGTAGTATAAAAAGTCTTAACAGTCCCAAAAAATTTAGACAAGTTTAACCTCATTTTATGCCAACAATTATAGTAATCTAATAATAATATTTTATGATTATGTTCCAGGACCGTATTGGCCTCAAGAAAATGGACAAAGCAGGGAAGCTGATATTCCTCTCCGCCGAAGGCGATCATTTGCGTTTCTCTGACAAGTGGTTTATCGATAATTTAATTACGCCTTATCTCAAGTAAGGCCATAAGAGGCTAATGAGGTGATAGCAATAAGTAAAAAAAATCTCATTAATATGTGACTAGATTAATGCCTGTTTCATTGATCTATCTTTGCAGTGTTCAGACGTTTTTTAAAGCAATATTTTTTTTCGATCGTTATAGAGACCTACTTAGTTTTATTTAGATTATGTAAACTTGTTTATGGTCAAACATTTATAACCTACGCGGTTTTGTACATTTTACCTTGTTATATGATTGCAGATGTTTTTGTTACTTTTTGCCTTATATCTACTATCAATTGCGTAATTGGAACGGTTATAGAATTGTTGAAATTATCATTGTTTATTTTTAAGTCAATGACTAATAAGAAGAAAAAGACTAATTAGATAAAATGACAATTTAAATATGAAATATCCATAATGTAGGTTTGTTAATCGACTTCCAAAGTCGTTCTATGCAGTAGTCTATATGTTTTTTCTTACGATATTACTGGCCGCATGAGGCTGTTCGAAATATGAATCCCGAAATTGTATCGATAAATTATTTATTTTTTGTTCCCCAAAGCACAACGATACATATTTATTATAATTTTGTTATTTTTAATACTCGAGACTTGAGTTTTAAAATAAGAATCATAAAGCAATAATATTGTGATAGCGTATTTTTAAATAAAATAATTAAAATCTATACATACCTAAATGTGAGTTTTATTACTAAATTGTGTAAGCAACTTGTATTATTAACTGTGTTTTTATTAAATTTTTATACACGTCGGGCATATAAAATATGTATGTTTTTCAGAGTCAATCAGCAGCAAATAAAGGTTTTTATACGATAAACAAAATGTACCTACCTAATTTTGTGTCTGTAATAAATAGTAGGTACTTAAATTATTATAAATCATACTGTCGTCGTTTGTAATACTTGCAAATGCGCATCCATGCATTATGCATATTTTATGCGGCTATTAATGATGAATGCAAATGTACCCCAAGTAGGTACTTATGAGAAACTGTCGGAAGAGCATGCCATATAAAGGATGACTACTGGTTTATTGAAGATGCGCAGAAGGTCAGGTGCAATATTGGCAGTTTACCAATATTATTATTTAAACCTTTCAAAGCATTTTCTTGGTAGATGCTGCTTATACATTAAAACTTGCCGACGTATACCTACCTACTTAAAAGACTGGGAAGAAATAATATTGCCACATTTTTCTTATTTAGCAAGTCTAGCAAGCGTAAGTTACACCAACCAAAACCTACTTAAAAAACCATTGATTGAGCTGTCAGTGAGCGTATCTTGGTACATACCTACTAAGAACTATGTGGTGCTATGCACTTGAAATTGATAGATTAAATAAAATTTGAAAAAAAAAAAACTAATACGTGACAATTTATGTCTAGAACTCATAGGTATTCAAAATAAGTCCGCCTTTTATTGGCACACTACATCACATAGGCAATTAGATGAATAAAACACATCTTACCATGAAACTTTTTTATTCTAACCATAACAATATTATGTTAGCTATCACTCGATGAGGCTCTCCATTTCGTGCTGTCTGTTCTTGACAGTCGTCCGGTCGACATCTGGCTGCGCTCGCGCGTCTACGTACACCCGCACGCAACGGTTGAACTCGGAGCTTCGTTTTATAAATGGCGCGTTCGCTCCTCGCACCTTGTGTAGTGGAAACTTAACGAGGCATTGTAACATGCAGCGCTCTGCTATTTTGTAACTGTGGAGGAAAATTATTAATATAATAATAATACCAGCCTATAAATGTCCCACTGCTGGACACAGGCCTCTTCTCATATAGAGAAGGAAAATGATTAGTTAAGAAAAATGTACAGACTATAAGGACAGCCGAGTGGGGCACCACGTGAAATATCATCGCGCCATGTTGTCGGTTCTATACTCGCCACGGACTAACTATGTCGTTCCAGATAATAATCCGATTTCTTCCAGCATTATTAATAAGGAGTACCTAGGTACCTACCTACTTAGAAATTATCAGCACGCTATTTGATGTCTAGAATATATAAAACAGACTGTAATTTGTATGTATGATTGACGTTTAAACTTAAAGGCTCAGTGGCGTAGCTACCGGAGGGCTAGACGGGGCTGTGCCCCGGGGCCCCCAAGGTCGGGGGGCCCTCGGACTCTCACTTACAAACGATTTTTTTTAATTTGTACAAAATTAACAATTCACAATTACCAATTTATCGTCACCGGGAATCATATATTATCGATACTTAACTATTTTAAGATGATTGTAAGTATATCTCTCATTACATTACTACGTTAATAGACAAACAACACAAAGTTTTTGATCCAAGTTGTAGAAGATTTTGATTTTAAGGAAAACCTTATTAATAGATATATGTATTTGAATGAGTATTTTGTTGTTTTTCATACTGTGTGTTTCTTTTATAAGACAATAAGGTTAAAAATGGGTTTTACAGTCTGATGAAGACGCTAAGACGTGATTTTGTGTCGGAGCCGGGTACATGATAAGACAAGTTAGGAAAAATCCACATAATTCATAACAATCCTACTACACTTGGATAGTATTCGTACGAATTTTTGACGGAAACGGAAGCTTTTGTCTCGTTTTTACTTTCTAGTGAGCAAATTGGAAATTCGCAAAGCTTCAAGCCGCATACATGTGTAGTCGGAGCATTATAATAGGTAGTATAGGTTTGCCACGGTAATATTATCTATCAGTATTGTAAATAGACCCTATTTTTTAAATACAGTCTATAGCTTACAGTCGCGCGGTACGTATAGGCGTGTAGACTGGGTATGAAAAGGACATATCCATTTAGTCCACTAAATACTTAAAAAAGAAAATAAATCTCACATTTTTTCTTTTATGAAATCAATAAAAAAGACAAAGTTAAAACGCTTTAAAGTTCAGGAGTGACGTCACGTCTTGGTAAAAATTGTAGCTAGAAGTTCCTTTTCCTGTATCTTCCCCATTATTTGTTTAAGGAAAAAGGAAGAAATACGTGTTTAATATTTTTTTATAGTAATAAGTGACGAGTAAATTTAAAAAAAATGTCCACATACTTCGAGTTTCTATCTAGTTTAGTGAATGATTTTTTTTATTGTATTTTTTTTATTTTAACATCAGAATACGTTGTGAATTAAATAGAAAGTGTTCAATAAAAATGCATGTTCTTTTTTTGTCAGTAGAATTAATTTAAAACCATGCTTATAATATGTTTAATTTAGGATTAAATAACAAATCATTCTGATAAATTTGCGACCGAAAAATATTTGCGCCTCGACTGATGTCTGAGACGTACGAAATGCTATATTATTAAATTTAATTGGATAAAAAATCCACATTAAAATATAAAGCTTAATTCAGAACTTTTAATTGTAATTGTACAGCACAAAATATTCTAGAATTGCTCCTTGCAATATCAATAAGTTTTTTTTTATTAAAATAAGTACTTGTACTTATTTTGTTTAAAAAACAAACACCGTCTGTTCTTCACGGCGGCTGGTATATTCGCGACTGGTTGCATGCCGAGCGCATGTTATGATACGAGGCGCGTAGGTAGTTCGCGCTTTGTCCGTTTATATATCTAAGATTAGGCCCAAACATACTCTCTCCTAAACCGACGATAAAACAATGCTTCTCCAAAAAGCATTCGAGTTAGTTAGCAGTAGCAATACAAAACACAACCACCGTATATTACGTCCTCGCCGGCGAGGCCCGTCGGTATAAATAATTGTAACGTAAATGTTCCCCCCCCCCTCCCGTCCCTAGATCAAGCTGGCCCGAGCCGGCCAAACTAGCAATAAAATATGTCCTTAAATAATAAAAACTTAGATCCAGCCCTCCCTTGCTGTTTTTGCCTTATTAAGATTGTTAGCAACGCACTAAGTCGAGGTCCGAACCCCACAGGGGGTGCCCTTAATGAACGTTGCTGACGTAGTTAGTTTTTCTATTGCTCTGGCTGGAGGCCCTTAAGGTTCTCGCCAAAAGTCCGGTGAAGCAGTCAAAGCCTGCGCTCAGGCTACCTGCGTAAATCTCATCCAAAAAAAAACCCACTAAGTCGAGATCCGAACCCCACAGTCCTTTGTGAACGTTGCTAACGTAGTTAGTTTTTATATTGCTCTAGCTGGAGGCCCTTAAGTTTCTCCCCAAAAGTCAAGCAGTGAAGCAGTCAAAGCCTGTGCTCAGGCTAACTGCGTAAATCTCTTTCAGAAAAAAATGTTTATATGAAGTTACAATACTTATAAATAATATTACCGTGCCTTATTATAATGCCCTTCGTCGATCGATATACATTGCATTCGGTACACGACGAATACGGAACCAAGAGAAATTAAATAGTTTAGTTGGGGCCCTAGTTTTATTTTTTGCCCCTGGGCCTTTGGTTACCTAGCTACGCCACTGTAAAGGCTAACTGGTTTCGAAAGACAGCCAGTGGCAGAAATTATCTTTAGGAACTATACCTACTGTAGGTACCTATAGTCTGTCAGTAAAAGAGATGCGCACAAACTTCTGTTCACAAAACCACAGTTAATAAATACACATAAGAGGGGTCGTCATATTCATACGCAAACTCTGCTTACGCAACCGAAATCGACACCACTGAGATGAGCACGAATTCCGCAAAATATTAATAATTATCTTCGTAAAATCTTTGCACACTTAGGTTATCATTAGCGAACCTCTCACACTTGAAGATACGCGTAATCGTTTGTATGTGTCTAATTTGAGCCAAGCGATTGGCAACCTTGGGGAAAACTATTTATCCATTGGGGCATACCAAGTCTAACCCCAGTCACTCACATGCGCGCAAACATTCCAACAAGGTTCGCGCGCTTTGATGCCTGTTACAAAACCGACACAGCATAGTAATGAAATCGTATTCGTATTCGTGGTTTGGGTTTGCGTATTCGTGCGAATTTGAGTGGTCGACATAAGAGTCGGGGAACAATTTCCTAACATTACCATGCAGTAAGTGCAACTTACTCAAACGGATTGATGCAGTCCATACGTATGACGTTGTACCCCTGATCGTGAGCCAGCTCCTTACTCTTCTCGGCCATGTGCACGGCCAATCCCTGTCTCCGGTACTCGGGAACCACTGTGATCATTTTTATCTGGAATATTTACCACTCATTTATTTTTGTACTTTTTTTTACTGGCGATAACGATAAGACAGTTTAGGAATTTGAATAAAAAGGAAAAATATCGAAAGTTAATAAAAAGTTTGGTATTGTTCTGAAGTCTAAAAAAAGGTTATATTTAATTTACGAGAACTTGTCTACTGAATATTCTGTCAGTAAATATATTAAGACGGTCCAAAAGGACGTACTTATAGCCAAACGTATAAGGTAGGTATACATATTACATACGAAGGTAAGGTTGTTTTTAAACAAAAGTAACTTGATTATTTTCAAATAGCATTCTAGTTCAATATAGTATAATGCTTCGGTATGGGTACATAATCAGTAATTACCTCGTATACTTTCTGTTGTTTAAATACTTCCCACAGGTTAGGTGTCTCTTGTAACTTCGCCGTAAAGTAGAGAAAATCTTTAGTGTTTGGATCCTGTTATCAGTAATGACATTTAACACCCTTTTCTTTACTTTATTTAATAGAGAATTTAGAAGATATTTTCAGCTAAATAATCTGTCTACAGCAGCTTAAACCGACCTAAAAATAGTCTGGATCAGTCTATTCAGAAAAAAAAAATGTGTTAGTACATACGTAAGTATGCAAGTAAATTAATTTTAAGGGTATTTACTTGTCTATAAAAGGCGTAATTTCTCAAGTTCCTTGGGTCAACGGGGCTACTAGCGAAACTGACGCATAGCCCAGCTACTGTGCCGTCTTCGTCTTTAGCGAACATTGAGTTTCCTGAAAAATTACATTTAAACAAGATTAAACAAGAATACAATAAATTCGATTCATTTACTATCCAGATTGCTATATTTAACGACTCAGTTCAGTTCATTATAAAGGTAGGGTACCTTGTTTTAGTAAGCCAATGAGATACTCGTCAAGAGCGCAGTCGTTGGAAATGTCCATGTTGCGCGCGCGCACCAGTACATGCTCGCTCAGAAAATACCTCTTTATCAACTGCAAGGCTAAGTCGTGATTTTCGCTAGTTACTTGGGACATTGTGAAGTTCTCCGGCTGAAAATTATTACTTTAATAGCATTTTACATAATACAACCTTTTATAATAATATCAAACTTAGCTATAAAAAAAAATGCATGGATCGTTGTTTTTTTTGGCTGCAATTGAGGTTTTTAAAACGAACTGTGGGAAAGTCTCTCTCCGCCGTATTAGGCCCATGTTGATACGAAGAAGTAGAAAATATTTTGGATTTAAAGGACGATATCATTACGACTTGAAAATATTTAGCGATCTATAATATAAACAAAATTATAAAAAAATACATGGGAAAGATACTAACGACTCTTCTTAATACCTTGTCTTGTTGTATCAAATCCATTATACCAAATACACTGTGACATTTTCGTAGTTGCAACTTTAAGTTCGTCGTCAAAACAGGTAATCTCAATTTTGTTATTGTCTGTAGAAACATTACGGGAATTTTATTCTGATCGCTCCAGACTTTGGCTCCAAATTAGACCGTCCCGTTGACAGATGTTGAACCTTCCACTTTGACAGAATCTAAGTTCTAAAATTATATAAATATGGCCAGTACATATTGAAAGTACATGTGTATTAATATCTTCTTTTTAACGCCATACCTGTTTATAAATGTGGTAACCAGTTATACACTGTATTTACGTAATGATTTCATCTCCCATTTTCTGCCGAATTTTGTTTAAATATACCAAAGATCTACGACAAAGCCATTATTGTCTATAAAACGTTATTTCCAACGATCCATCTAAGTACCATTTAACAATAATTATTTTTGTTTATCCTCTGGCATCCCTCTCTTCATGGCATCTTCTTCATTCTTCTGCTTACAAATCACCGCTCTAACCGACCGATGAAATAAATTCGATAAATTCTAATAAAACATTTTAGCGTCCTTGATATTTCATTACTTTTTATGATCAGTGTTCATAATGTTTAATTACATTTATAGGCGAATAAATCGTAGGTGATAAACTCTAGAACATTTTCGAATATCGTAATAACACTTCATTTAAAATGTACGGTGATGTAGTTAAAACGTCTTAAGAAAGATGGTAATATGTTTATTAAAATCGCTGCAATCCTATGTGAGTACCTATAGCGCAGTATAAACAGCATCTACCATACCTAAGTATAATGAAGTGTGTCGTTATAGTTGACTATCTGTTGCCTGCGGCTGAGCCCGTGTGAATAAGTATTCTATGTTCTTTCTTAGGATCTAAGCTTACCCCATACCAACATTTACATTTTATATTACCCCAAAACAGAGTTACCTTTGCATTTATAATATTAGTGTGGAAATGGATAATAAAAGAAAAAGTTTCAAAGATAAAATCGATTGTATACGGAGCAATCAATTTCAAAAGGAACCGAAACTACAAATCTTTGCAGACATTAGGGCCTACGTACTCTGTTTGGTCTATTTAATAAGTTTTTAGTAATTTCCTAATAGGTTATCAATATTGTTGTATCCAATGTTGGAAATTCTAACAAATCCAGTTTAAATATATACGTGCTTATCGTTCTAAAATTATAATATTTTTTGTTTTAGATTTAATGCAAATACTTACAGATGTGTGCAGATGTTTAAATTTAGTGGACTTAACAGACTCTGATATAAAGCCGGCTAAAGTTCAGCTTCAGCAACGAATTGCATACGAACAATTTCCACTTAAGAACCTGAAAAAGAAGGCAAAGCGGAGGTACTGGCTGATTCATGACGTAGAGGAAACGGAGAAGGAGCAGAACCGACCGCGACCGCGGGTTTATGAAGACGAGAAAGACGATAACCTGAAGAATAAGATATCTACACTTGTGCAGCAGACGATGCACGACACAGAGAAGAAGATGAAAGGTATCGAGAAAATGAAGGAATCCCACAGAGATGAGGCGCCTTACAGAGCGGGCTTTATCCTAAGCTTGGTGAAGAAAACCAAGGATGTTCTGGACGAGCTCTTCAATGTGGCGGTCAAACACAGGGACGAATGGTTGGCACTAGAACAACTGAAGATCTTCGAGATCATCGTACACACTAACGTTGATACAACAAACCTGCTGAGGCAGCTGGTAGACATACACGTCAAGCATTTGAACGCAACACAGTCCGATAAAAAGAGAGTTATTTTGATTTAGAATTGTTTAGCTTCATTTGTAGTTTTATGTTTATTTAAGTATTAAATAATTCTTGTAAAATAAACCATCGCAAACGTACCTAATGTTTTTATTTTGTTAACAGTTTAACAAATAATATCGTGAAATTCTACTTAACAGGAAGTCTAAAACATGTTTGCTATTGTTAGCTCTATAAAAAGTTGTAGGTACAATCTATGAACAATAACCTAATTCTGCAGAGCAGACACGTTGCACATTTCCCATTAAGTTCCATCAAAAAAATTTCGTTCCATTTTCAGCCGTCGAAGTAAATATTTCGCTGCAGTATATTCACTAGACAATACACACGTGTATTTCAAACCACACATTGTGTAGCATCTTAAATAATGAGAAGGCGCATCCCATCTTTTCCGTGCGGTAATTATTTCTCAGGCGGCTCCACGCCACACCTGTGCCTTGATGAGGTCGGCGCTAGTGCATTAGTTGATGACGTCATGGTTCGACGATGACGACGTCACGTGACGTATCGAGCTGGGAAAATGTTGTGCCGACGTCTTTGTGTAAGGCAGGGTTGACAAAGAGAATAATTATGTATCTGCCTTCTTCAATGTTTTTTTTTTTACTTTTATTTATCTAATAAATTATGTTATACATATTATTTGCTACAGGCACACTGACAATGATTGATGAAATCCACCAAAACACACACGGGCGCACCCTTTCCCCACGTCATACAGCATCGAATACGTATCGTGTAAAACAAAAGACCATCACAATGGAAAACTAAAAACTTTTTTGGCTTTAATATACAATGGAGTGTAGGTAAGCGTGAAATAGATGTATTTTGGCCGTAGGGCTGTCACTGAAGGAAGGGAAGTTAGATTGAAATGAAACCGCAAGAAATATAGGTACCTTATTAGCTGCATGAAGGTGAGAGAAAAAATATAATAACTCTTTTTACTACGATAATCTTAGCTATTTTAACTTTCAACACTGGTTTCCAGAAGACCGATCAACATAGAAATACTTTCTTTCTTCAAATTATTTCAATTGCTGTGATTGATTGTAAGTCTTTTGGTCAACAAAACAAGTGAATTAATTGAACAGGTTTATATAGCCCTTCATAAATCTCATAGACAAGAAATCTTGCATCAAATAGTTTGGAAAATTTGTGTTTAAATTTCAGCAGTTACTTGGACTATAAAAGGCGGTGGTTTTCGCCTTCCACTTGAGCGAGCGAGACGAAGGGTAGAATACAGTGGACTTTACCTATCCAACAAAGGATGATTTCAGATTTGCTGGATTTCTTATTGAAGCAAGGCCAGTTTATTATTACAGGCGGTTACAGTTTTACGGTAACATTCCTGAAATTCGGTATTTTTTTGTTTGTTTTTAGACGTCATAGTTTTCGTTCGTACAATGTAAACACACTCCTGGTTAAACCTCAGGCAGGACTCGAACCTGTGACTATTTCCTTGTATGATTGAGATTGAGATTACGTTGAGTTAGGTATCCATCCAATAAGCATATTTTTATAAAGTAAAATACTACGTCTTTTAAAATTCCATGTAAAACTAATATAAAATGTAAAATTCTATCATATTAGCTACGTTTATGTTACTTAATCATATTTATTTAAAATGAATACGTTATATTAGAAACCTACTTTATTTAACAAAACGAAACATGTTCTTTGCCAAATACATATTTAAGACGAGTTCAAACAATTATAGTTGTGATTGAAAATTATGAACCAATACTTATTTAGTAAATAACTTTAAGATATTATAAAATACTAGTTAATTAAATGAAATATTCCATTTTCTAATAAAATTAATGTAAAAATAAATAACATGCCATGTTCATATATTCTTGTCGAATACCCGACAGTGGATCGTACGCGGCCGTCCGCTACTGCCCGCCCAAAATCTGTGTACTGCGACGAAACAGTTTTGATAATCCGCAAATATCTAAATTCAAAATTAATTAATCTTCCTTTTTCTGGGTATATTTTTTATTTTGCCCTGCCTATCTTAGTCTTTAGGGCCAAATATTTGAACATGATTTTAAGTTATTTTATTATTTTAGTTTAATGAAAATTCTATATGTTGCCCCGAATACTCAATTTAACTTTAAGTCGTTCTAAAATATCTATTTGTCGCTACTTTACACAGTAAAATGACAAAGATAGCATGGACTTAATGGCAAATTAAAACTTAATTACCTTTTAGTATTTGGCCATTTGATTATTATTCCATCAATTTGAAATGTAAAGGAAAATATTATGTACTTTAAGAACGTCTTATTAGTTTTACCAGATTCCAAACTAAACATAAATGTAGGTACTTTAAACGACTGAAGATTTCCATCTACTGATTCAAATATTATTATGCAACTTAATCAAATTTATTAAAAATGATTACTTAAGTACTTATATTAGGGACCTACTTTATTTCATAAAACAAAACAAGTTTCCATCGACTGACTTAAATAAAAAAAAAAACATAAATGTAAAAACTAAATTTACTCTTGGCCTCGTAAGCTTTAAATATTCAAACTTGCAAAAAAACTTACATAGCATTAAAAATAATAATTGGCTAATGAGTTTTTTTAATTCAGTAGTAACTAATTAGATGTCTCTACCATCCTTACCGTTATATAATCATGTTAAATATATTTGTGACGAGAAAAAATACGTTAGGTAAACATGACCTCACGGAAAGTGAAAATATAATTATTTTCATGTTAAGTGTTCATAACAATTAATTAAATTTACCTGATAAATGCCTGCTTTTATAGGCAATACAATCAATCAACCATTTCATTTCGTAGTTTGCGGTAATGTAGTTGTTTTTAGAAGGATGGTAATATGATTAAAATACTTACTGCAATATTATGTAAGTACTTATACTAAACTTATATAGAAAATAATAATAAAACGAAAGATATTTCACTATAAAATTTGAACATATACAAATAAAATAAGATTAAGTTTAGGGAGTAAATCAATGATTTTAAATTTATGTTTATAATTTAACATAACTAAATTAAATGATTTCGTAAAATATTTCAGATACAATAGAAATACTCACACAGCACTGTAAATGTCTTAATTTAATCGACTTACCGCTAGACTCTCATAGTTACAATCCTCCTCAACCAAAATTCAAAATAAACTCAAGAGAAATGTACGAGCCATATGAGTACGCACCAGCGAGAAATACTAAAATGAATAGTAATAATAACAAGAGAAGATATTGGCTGCTGAACGAAAGACCAGGGGAAGAGATTCGCCTAAAAGCAACTAACGTTTATGAGGATGAAAAAGACGCAAACTTAAAGAGTAAAATATCGACACTAGTGCAACAAACAATGCATGACACGGAAAGAAAAATGAAATTGGTTCAGCAGTTAAAAGAAAAATATAGAGAAGATTCACCTTATAGAGCGGGATTTGTTTTGAGCTTAATAAAGAAATCGAGGGATGTCCTAAATGAACTGTTTAACGTCGCGATCAAGCACAGGGACGAATGGAAAGCTCTAGAACAACTCAAGATCTTCGAACTGCTCGTGCACACGAATGTGGATACCACGAACTTACTAAGACAGCTAGTGGACATACACTTAAACTATTTGAATGCAACTAATGCTAATTCTGAAAAAGATAAGAAAAAAGTTATTTTATTGTAGATTAGATTAGTACGTTTGATATAGTGTCGATATTAAATGATAAAATATTTGTTACTTTCATTTTTCGGTTACGTCGCTAGGTAAGTTTTCTTTAATCTGCATTTACAGTACCCCGCGACATATATTGCACATTTTTACCTTCTAGTTTACCTGTAGGATTGGGATGTAACTCGTCTATATAGATTTTTTTTTCCTGTTTATGGTCCTAAGTTGAGGTTCAAAGGACGATGTGCTATATTTATCGCAGGGTGTGTAAATGGTTGCTTTTAATACTAGAATGTATCATTTGTATCCTCTTAAATATGTATCAACAAAATAATTACGATCAAGGATCAAGATGTTAGTGCTCCACTACACCGTCGTCGGCGACTTGGTCAGTTTCTTTCATCTGGGCAGAATTCGCGGCTAATTGTGGCATTAAACAATAGAACCTCTTAGCAATACAAGTAACGCGCCTCTCATTGTTAGCCGCACACAAATGCTGGCTGAATGTCCGTAAGTTTGTGCCTGCATGCACGGACAATAAAAAATCGAGATATTGTTTCCCTCCAAAACACAAAACATGACGAAACTGTTTTTGAACAGTATCATTTGGACGAAATGTTTTGTTCGAGTCTGTTTTCATCTAAACTTTTGTGGGAATCATGTTGATGCCTAAAAAGGTGTTTGTGTGGCTTCCTGCTTACTGCAGGCCTATTGTATGTTTTATGTTAATTTGTTTGGGAAAGAACACATAATTTACTGCGATTATCTCCAATTTATTTAATTCTAATACAATGCCAATGCAAAATTGTTATTCATTTAGCAGGCACACAAACAACATACTTGCAGGACAAAAAATACTCTCAATGTTTAGATTCCAGTTAGTTATTTCCATAGACAGCATTTTTTTATAAAGAAAACTGAATCATCTGCCTGCTGAACTTACACCAATTTTGCATTAGAATTATATTAGAATTAAAATTAAACTGGGGAGTAAGAACCTTAGTATTTTACTTACATTTATAAAACCTATTTTATTGTTCGAGACAATAAAAAGCTCTCTGTTACTGTTGCTGTTGTAGTCCTGTATTTAATAAGACTTACTTACCTTCAAACTACAATAAACCAAATATCAAGCAATAAAAGATTTCATATCACAATAGCAATCAATGTTTGTATCTCAACAAAGAAGATAAAATATTTCAATCAACGAAAAGTAGATTTTAATTAATTAAATTTATTCAATGCTAAAACATCACTTGCTTTTCAATGATTCCCAGACAAAGCTCAAAGTGTATTATTTTATAGACAAATCGAAACAGAACGGGATTATGTGCTTACATAATATATCAACATTTATATGAAATTGGTAGCTATAGTACTAGGAATAAGGTATAAAGTCGCTCGTATAATTAGTTAACTTAGGCTGTAATGGAATTGAGTTTAAATATAATAGGGGATGGAAGGGGGCGTGTCCGTGGCTCGGCGCAAATATAATCAAGAACTGGTACAACCTTGGATACATCATTGTAACAGTAAAATTAATAAATAATATCATGATAATGATTTATTCAACTCGGGTCAAGAATTGTTTTTAATTTTCGTCCATCGTTATTTCCGATATTTTCTGTATAATCGATGTTGATTTACGTGCAAATGAAAAAACTTTATATTTTGTGTTTGATTTTTATATTAAAACAAAGTTGTACAAATGTTTTTTTTGTTGTACCTTCAATATGAGTTTAAAATACAAATTAATTAATTTAGTAATCTTGTTTTATTTAATTAAAGTGTTTGTTGCTTGTGGTTTATTACATTTATACGTGTAAAGGAACTTTTAAATTATCTAAATAATAAAGCGAAAATCAAAATGTTTACTAAAATAAATCTTAATCAGAACCAATTTATGTATCCTTCGACAGTCCAAACAATCATACCTACTTGACTGACAAAAAATAGATATATTTTTAGGTCTAACACCGTCTCCACGGCATCTCTGTTCACTAATCAACGCTCTACGTCTGTACGGCGCTCTCTATCACAATGCTGCTATTACATTTGCTCAATAATTGCCGCCCCTCACCCCGCACCCCTATACAACCCTGCAATAATCCACTAACTGCCGTACTCAGAGACGTTAATGGTTACATAAGGGATTCCTTATTTAAGTATCCAATTCTCAGACTATTTAGAATAAGGTTACTTTAATCGATTTGATGGATTTCTTAGTATTGATTAAGTAAGTCAACTCTCTGAAATATGAGAGGTTGCTAAGTTAATTCGACAATAAGGAATCCCTTAAGAAACTATTACCTAACTAACATCTTTGAGGTACTGCAGTTAGATATCTATATCGGAATACATTTACTTTTATCTCTAGTTACTTTTTACTAGTTTTTACTTTATTTCGGATAATTTGTAGATGTTGTAGTTTATAATAATTGGCGCGTTTTATTAACTGTCGATATATTGTGAATCAGAAGAATTTCTATACTACTTTAGGTACATGACCTAAGAATTAACCTGAGCGAGTCGTGGTGCACAATCATAATAATAACGGAAACTTAGTTCCAAACGTTCTTAATTGGGCAACAGTTTTTATATAATATCGCGAGAATTATTATAAACTAGCGATGCCCACAATCATCTACAAGGAATCTGAAAATGAGATAAACGTTTCTTCTTAAACATGATTCACAGAATTTTCTTTTTGCTGCTGGGTGACCCATAGGGATCTCGTTTTATGTGCTATTTTCTAGAGTCACCAGTCGAATGTATATAATATATCTTCTCAAGTATTTTTTTTTAAGTTTGCCTGAACGCTGGCTTTGACTGCTTCACCGGACTTTTGGCTTGAACCTTAAGGGCCTCCAGCCAGAGCAATAGAAAAACTAACTACGTCAGCAACGTTCATTAAGGGCACCCCCTTACAGATTTTACATGTCCTGCATAAACAACAAGCACGTGTTGCAAATACAATAGGCCCGCCATCGCCATAGTTCAAGACACGTCTTGTGATATCTAAAATCATGAAGTACTCAATTTAAATGGCTCCGTCGTCGGGGTGACAACGATTCTGCCAATGTCAGAGTTGGAAAAATAAGTGTTTACCGCGGAAAATAAAAATTAACAGGAAAGTTAAAAAATATGCAGGAGCAAAAATAAATAAATTAATTAAAAAACCTTTGAACAACTTCCTTTTTAATAATTAACGAATAAAAGTCTACAGGAAGTGGTCCTTTAAAATATAATAATGTGACAGGGCAGTCATTTAAAAACAATTACTTATTTTTTTATAAAACAAAACAATTTTAACTAATATACTTTTGCCTATAACAAATTCATTCCGATTAATTTCGATGTCAAATCCATTACTATCAATCGAAATTCACCATTAATTGAATACTTTCAATTAATCTGAAACCTTTTGATAACATTAATTAGCAGGACACAATTAAAAGGCAACAAACCTGTTTCGTGGTCTGCGGCGCAGACCGCCGCCCTAATTCATTACCCGATGAAAGCTATTTGATTTCCACGCACCAACTAATTTCAGGTGTATCAATACATTTAAAAGCAGTCTGTAGAACATGTTTAAATAAATTTCGTGTTTTTATATAGTATAAGTCTTTTATGGATTAATATTGAAACGTCAATCAGTTTTAAGTCGCCATTAAGTCTCATGCTGTCTCTGTCAGTTTAAGGTGCAAAGTAGAGACAGGTAGACATTTAAGAACGTCTTAAAGTTAAGTTGCGTTTCAGTATACGGGGGTCAGTATCTAAATGTTATAGAATTTGTAGTTGATTTACGTAAAACATGAAAACATAAGGGTTTCGTAGGCATAGTTACTTGCTCTTATCTGTACAATAAGGGGCCTTGATATATTTCAACTTGTCGACTGAGTACTCCAGGAACCAACTATATATTTTAAATTTGGATTTTAAAATAGAGCATAGGCTCCAATACAATGATGTAATTTATAAACATATTTTTACCCAAATGCCAAGTAAGGGTTATGTTTATCGCACATGTTTGTATATATATTTCTACGTTTGTAATTATTATTTTATTGGATTTCGTCAGTTAAGTTTCAAGTTCATCTCAAACCCAAGTGTCCTTAGATATTAGAAAAATCAAAATGGCAGATCTTTGGCGCTAAATTGCATGATCTGTAAGTCATTAATAAACAAACCTATTGAGTAGGTATCAAAGCATTTTGGTGTTCATTAACACAAACTACAGCTTTACCTACCTACCTTGTAAACAACTTTAGCTAAATATTGATTTATTCTATAAATTGCCAGATTTAATACAATAGTGTGAGCTCAATTTGTTTAAAGATAAGTAAGTAGGTAAAAGCGTTTCCGAAAATGTGGGAATAACCAAATAGTGAAGCGTATTAAAGCGAATACTTCAGACGATAACGTCTGATAGAAATTAGTTTTGGTGAGGTGACCAACCGATTTATTTAGAAGAGACATCCGTATATTTTTTTTTTTTTTTAAAGTTTACTAGCAATGTGGGTGGAATTCACATTACTAGCAATCTTGTTAACCCCTCCAACTAAGCTAAATATGCTTGTATCTGGAGTGGGTTCACGTCAATAGTGCAATGGGTGGGGATCGAACCTGCGACCTCTCGATCACAAGGCCGTCACCCTAACCATTAGGGTATTGCCGCTTCAATATTTAATAAATCCTTATTTAAATAAATCCCGTATATCAATATTTAAATAAATAAATATTTAGTATCAATAAACCATTTCTTTATGTGATTAACCTTCTATTTATTGACTATCCTTTGCTTTTATAAACTTTCGTATAATAATATGTTGGAACAACTCAAACACGGCCATCTGATCCCAAACTAGGCAGAGCCTGTAAGTATTATGGCAGCCAGAAAACTGATAAACTTACTTATATATTTCTAAAAACATACATATTATAGATAAATTACACCCAGACACAGAACAAATGATCGTGCTCATCTCATCACACAAAGATTTGTCCTGCGTGGGATCGAACCCACGACCTCCGGTTTAGCAGTCACTAACCACTAGACCAACAGGCCCGTCTAATATAGCTTCGCATGATAAATATATTAGTTAGATTAGGTATATAAAGTGCATGCTTCATGAATTTAGAGATAGGTTAAGTATTTTTCTTTCTAAGGTGATTAAAAAGGTGCGTGCACATTATTTTTCCTAAAGCAGAGAGTAAGGGCACAGATGTCGAGTAGTTGTTTTAATTTAGCTTGCAAGATTTGACAGAAACAAACATGATAAATGTATGAGACATACCTACTACACAAATTGTAAGTTAAAGGATATTCATTTATGATGCGTAAGTTCTTAATTAATATTGCATAATATTCTATACTAGTTACAAAAAACTAACGGGGCCTATGTAACTTTGTCTCCAACAGTGAAAACACAGAGGCACTCTATCTCATACTATCTTTGACGGTGACCGCTAGCCGGCTTTAATTAAAGGATTGGCCGTTTTTCTGCACGCCCGGCAGTCCGGGCCGGACACGATCCGGTGCAGAAAGCAAGCTCAGTCAGTGTTGCCAGTACCGGAATGTCAGATAACCAGGATTCGAGAATTAATAGGATTTGTAGAGATACTGAAAATCCACAAATTTCCTGTAGTACGAGTTCGTAAATACACCGTAACTTTTTGTTGTGTAAAATTTTACAGAAAATATTCAAAATATGTAATCCTAGGGTTACACAGTAACACTATTACCATACACGTATAAAATACCCAATTAAACTGTTGTTATGTGATAATTCTTTAAAACATGAAGAAAAAATCTGAAAATATTACCACTTTTCTTCTATAAGTGGTAAATTAGTGTAAAAATGAAAAGGGTACTAGAGGCTCAAAAATTTAAAAAAAAAATGTATATTATTTGATATATAAATTCCCCGTAAGTACCTTAGGTAGCTGTGATACAAGCTGACGCTTCTGTACAATATATTATATTGTAGTAACATTATCTAAATAACTCCTTAAAATGTTCAATAATATATTGTAGTAACATTATCTAAATAACTCCTTAAAAAGGTCAATAATGAAAAAAATACCTTAAATTGAAAAAATGTGTTAATTCTGTCCACCCTGCTGGTTCGTCACCGTATACGTAGTAGGTGTATAATTAGTCAGATCAAACGGGTTCGAGCCGGATCCGGTTAGCCTGAGGTGTGCCACAGAAGCGTCAGCATTTTTCGGACATTTCACTTCAGGCAAATGAAATGCAAAGCCTATTTCAGGAGGATTTTATAAATGAATGGCGAAGAGCTGACATGTTTTTCTTTTTATGTTGATATATCAAGTAATTAAA
Organism: Diachrysia chrysitis; assembly: GCA_932294365.1. Classification (NCBI taxonomy): domain Eukaryota; kingdom Metazoa; phylum Arthropoda; class Insecta; order Lepidoptera; family Noctuidae; genus Diachrysia; species Diachrysia chrysitis. Next base: position 8,807,137 of record OW028653.1, read on the forward strand.
GAATTAGTTGTAGGCTGGTATTTCCTTATAGCAGTGATTTTTATTATTTTAATTATTTGTTACGCATTAACGCATGCGGAGCGAATATGCGACCACTGGCTTGACGCGCCAGTGGTCGCAGGTTCGAGTCCTGCCTGAGGTTTAAGTTTTTCCTTCTATTATTTGTATTTAATTACAAATATTCGCTCCGCATGCGTTAATGCGTAACAAATAATTAAAATAATAAGTATTGGGCTGCATCATCTCTCGGACATCTGAATTAACAGATTGTTAATCAGAGTCAGTGAAAGCCAAACCGTAAGGTTGGTTCACTAGATGTCGCATACGTCGCCCTAAAAGACGTAATAAAATAGAAAGTGATTTTTATTTTATTTAATTAAATGAGTATTTGCTTTCCTTAAAAACAAAACAAGAACGATTTCTTTCAAATACTTATATTTATTTTTTCCGTAAAATGTTTCAAATTTACGTAGTTTAGGCCTCTAACTATAAAAGTCTTTCAAAATTACAATTTAGTATCTAAAAAATTGGCATACGAATTGATAAAGCACAAGTGTAATATAGAACACCAGTCATTGTTCAGCGCAGCTACGGTATGCGTAATATGCAATTCGGACACAACGCCAATTTTCACGAACCCAAAAAAAGTAATACTAAAAACTAGTATAGCGTTTTCAATATTCCAACATGAAGCGAGCAAGTGCATAACCGAAGCCAGTGAAACAAGTAATTAATGAACGTAAACAAAAAGCAGAACCCTTTTGTGTGTTATCTTCCCGGCGAATATTCCTGGTTATTGTGCGCTCTTTAACAAACTGCATTCGAAATTAAAATTTTTCATTCTCCGCCCTCGCGGGAGTCCTCTGCCTCCGTCCTTACAGGAGCGGGATCACTTTTGATTATATTCTCTCCCACCGCAACGTAATTGGGATATTTTGTTGGAACAACAATGGCTTGCACATTCATTCGTTTTAGGTATTATAATTTTTTCCCCATTCTTCTCCACTCTCTACAATTGTACCGTCTACGTTTACTTTCATTTGGATATTACTTGTTATTCTTTGGTGACTCACACAATTATGTGGATTTTATTATTTTGCGTTTCATGTTTGTTAGCTCTTGATTAAATTTGACCTTTGTATGTTTGAGGTCAATAAACACCAGATAATTAAGGACAGAATTGATAAGTGGATGTCTTGACTCCGGGATTTCGTTTATCTATATTATTTACTTGGTGATAAAAGGTCCCAGTTGACTGTCTACCTAAGACTAGGGTTAAAATGACAACTGAACAAAGCGTATTTTCTCGGTTCTTCACCTTCCCGCGTCTAAATGGTACTTTCAATCTTTTAGAGGAATTAGGCAGCGTGCAACAATGTGTGTGGCAACAATGTGGCTGGCAGGTAGAGGTGCCTGTCGGCGCGGCAGCGCGTGACGTCATCAACTAATGCACTACACCCAGTGATTGTCGCAGGTGAGGACAGCCACAAGATACGCGCACACTCGGGCATGGAAACTGGAAGCGACGCGACTTCTCAGACGATTAAACTATCAATCTCGGGCACTTCATTGAAATTGAATTGAATTTGTAATTTTGAAACTATAACCGTTATAGCTTAAACAAACCACCATTTTGAGCCGGAACAAATCCTCATGGACTTCTACTGCCCGAAAAAAAGCCAATTTGAAATGTCTCTTACCGGCTAAAATTAATGAAGTGCTTGTCAAATCTCTTCTTTGGAAACTAGTAGGTCCAGGTAGATCCGGGAAAAGATAGGAATACATTGACAACTGTTCGCTACTCGACAAACTATCATACGAAAAATTCTACTACTTTTTGGTATCTGTTTCCGTATCTGAAAACAGACACCAAACGTCATCTTTTTCAAAAAACAGAGATCTTTCACCCATCAATTATAATTTTATTTAACTACACTCAAATGGAAAATAAATAAATCATACAAATAAAGCAAGTAGTACATGTACGTGTGTCCGTATCTTCGGAAACAGACACCAAAACGTAGTCACACACTTTTTAAAAACACTTATCTTTGAAAATGTAGCAAATCATCATGTTATAATATCGTTCCCAACACAGAGTTCTCTCTCCTTAAATCTGAACACATTTATGTCTCTTCTGGTCCCTGTAGGTCCTGGGAACGAGGTGCAAGACTGATTACTTCTCTTCGTTCGTGGCACGCACCTTACTAATTAACGGTGTCACGTCGACAATAGAGGGGAACGGGTACATGTGACATATCAACGAAACTGCTTTTATAGATGGGAATTATGTCTTTTCAGAGTATGTTATGGTAGTACCTATTTATCCTTTACCTATACCTACACAGTATAATAATGGCGTATTAGTCTGGTATACTTATTACTGTATTACTTATTTGTTTATTCAGAAAAATAGATGTAGAAAAAAGTAAATATAGCTCATTGAAAAGCTTGTAAACATGCTTTAGTCAAAAACCGTCTTATCTTTAGAAGAGTTATTTAATTAACAGAAGGTTTGTTTATTCGGTAAATTATAATTTTATTAAAACTTAACTCGAATTTAAAATAAATAAAGCAGGTCCATGATAAACAAATAAAATATAAAATAAATGAATACCTTTTGTGTACGTTTATTTGTAAAGGTAGGCGTACTTTAACCGTTTGCCTGGACTTTTCATTGGATTCCCAGCCTCGCCGTGGCTTCTATAAAATTATATGGAACAAACAATTTGTGAGAGCCACTGGCAGTCAAAGTTTGTTTTTATTAAAATAAAATGGTACTTTTTGATAAGTACCTGTGTTTGTGCCAGTATCCTGTGCTTGTCTACAGAACTTGTAGTATGCAGTTTTAGATCGAATCCAATACCTATTACTATGGCCTGGCTATTTATTAAACTGTCTAACAATTTAACTTACGTTTAAAATTTACCTGATTCTTTATTTTGTTATCCTGAAATACAATCTACCACAACAAGACTAGTGTTAGAGTGTGAAAGGGTTTACAATAATACCATACGGTGCAAAATTAAATATATTATGTCTAGTAGAGCCTAGATAGAATAAGAAGACTATGATAATATTTTTTAATCAAACTTAGTACTCAAGCAAAGTTTGAACACCACTGGAGAGTCGAATGCGCACTCTGTAAAAATTACAAAATGAAAATTGCGGGCCGGCGCCGTTGAATACATTAATATCGAATATTGAATACATTATATAAAAATATTGAATGAATATACCGCTAAAACGAGAGCCGAATGGAAATCAGCAAAAATCCCCGGAGAGTATACGAAACGAGATGTTTGAGTTTCACATTAATACTTATTAATAAATCCATTCTTTGCTTTTCATGAATTTTTGTTTACTTATCTATTGATAGCCAGCGAATTTTACTTATTGGTGTTCGGCATTTGTTCCGTTTATTTACTTATTAGTTTATTATTATATTATATATTAATTATTATATATTATTATTATATATTATTATATATTAATTTGTAATACTCATGAAGTTTTGTCTTTGAAATAAATAAACTAGAAATAAAAATCGCTACTATTATGTAATTCGATATTAAATAAGATATACCTGTCTGCATGTAGGTAATAAAAAAAATAGTGAAAGAGAGGTTATTATAAGTATCTATGGGTATAATAGGCAGTTACCATTGATCGTTTAACATTTCTAAAATCTTTACTGATGCCAAGAAACATAACATAAACCGAACAGTACATATAATACCTAAAGTCTTGCACAAAATATTCACAAATCAAACAACCATAACATATGCAAGCAAAAGTTAATTTGACAAAATAATCACCAGTTATCGGAGCATCAATCCAATGATTTCATTGAAGCTGCATCTGCGAGCGATCAGTAGATGTAATCAACTTTGTAGGCGAGTGTACCCAACTCACTACGTATAGGTACAGTCGGCGATAGCAGCAACAATGCGCCGAGCAATCAATTTGTGTATTCAATCACCGCTCCACTAGATTGAAATATGAAAACCTTAATTGACATGCCATTATTGTGTTGTTGATTTTAATATTCGAGTTTTTCGTTGAGTTTATTTTTTAATGTAAGGGATGATTGAATATTGGATTATTGTTAGAACTTTTAGGTGTGTCTTCTTCCGTCTTCCTCTTTCCCAAGCTATGTTGGAGTTGGTTTCCAAGACATAATATTGTAACATGTTTGTTAGGTTTTCGGCTTTTTTCGAGAGATGAGATTTTAAACTATTGTCATTGTCACATTTAACTACACATTGTCCATGCAAAAACAAAAATATTTGATTTAGAATATTGTGTAGAAAAATAATCAATATTGAAATTATCCTCGAAACTAATTATCTATTAACCCATTCAAACATAAGACACAACAGCACACATCGTACACATTAATCACTTCACAACGCAATCAATCAGATTACTCAACAAGTCATAAAGAGCACTGAAATGAAATCAGAAATGTGATTAAAAATAACACACCGCCCCTATAATAGGCGCGATTACAAGCCCGCGGGTTCCGTAGTGAGAACGAGTGCAATCACATTAGCGGCTGAACCCTAAAATTTTAATCTGCGGCACAATGCCGGCAATCGCTGATTGCTCGCAGTCCGCATATGCATAGTCTTTGGGGATCGCTTAGCGTACACTGCGGGAGCGAATTACGTGTACACCATTTTGTGTTACTTTTAAATGATATTGTAGTGTTTGTAGTTTTTTATGTTGGGATGTACAGTACGAAAGTGGATTATTGAAGGAAATTTAAAGATTTGTGGAATGTTAGACATATTACGGCAAATTTTGTAACATTTAAGTTTTTGTGTTACAGAACTAAGAAAAAAAAACATGTGTACTGTACTTGGTATGATAATGTATTGGTAAAATCCTTTAATTTACTGCTAAAATTCGTTATAATTTTAACGCAAACGCATGCATTACATTTTATTAATTTTATTTAGTTTTTTTTTTGTCCTAAAGTGTACTCGCGCGACCGGCAAGGGACGAATTGTTTTCATATTAATAGCATGTTGAGAGGTGCATCACAATGGAGGCAACCCCTGGCTAAGCATGTAAGCATGTTGTTTATGGCCATTTAATCACTCCGGTCTCCGATAGGTACGCAAGTGTCTAACTCAAAGTTATTTTATGCTGGAATTAATAGAGCTAACTTATTTAAGCAAGTAACAAGATTAAAGTAATATAATAATATGTTTGACCTTTTAATTCGACCTAAGTAAGTGCTAACTTATGATTTGTCTATATATTGCATCTGAATTCTTATTTTTGCAGTTCCGCGCTATAAGAAATCGTCAGTATGATTTTTAGTACAAAACATTAGAACACTGAATAGCTGATAATTCCACCAAATATCATTGTCCGACATCATAATATAGTATAGGAATATCTAGGCACAATCTGTCCCCTACTTAATTCTTTCTTGCAATCAGAATTCCTTCACTTCAAAGCAGCAAACTGATTTACGAGTACGTTCGCGAGTTATTACGTTGTTCAGGTGCGGCTGACGAGGTAGTTTTGTTTCACCCCCCCCCCCCATATCTACCTCCCCCCTACCCTACCCCACTAGCTGCACTACAGTACAGTTTCGTCGCGTCTGAAAATTAATTCGTCTACATAATCAGGACTTCCGTGCGCCGCGCCGCCGCTCCTCCTCGTAGCTTCACTACGGAATTATATTGAAAATATTGATGCAGAAGCACTTTGGTACGGAAAATAATAACAATGTTTCCATATAAAAAAATGTTATTTCATGTTTACTTTTAAACTTTTAAATTTTTTTATTTTTTTTGGGTCGAATGAATTGGTGGACATCTCATTCCATGGTCAGCGGTCAAATAATGAGATTTGATCAGTATAATTAACTGCTGATGATAGAAAGATTTTGGCTAGTCCCCGGCTTTCCGGTAGGGCTGATCACTTTTCATTATAGGTATAATAATCTCTCTCGATACAGGCTTTGTAACACAGATTTTATTTACTGAATACTTTATGCACTCTAAGTAACATAGGCGGATTTCGTCATAAGGTAACACACAGAATGGAATACTTTGATAATTTGATGATAGGTATTGCTTGAATTTCCAGACCTTTTTTTCTCGTGCATTATTTTCAGGTGACTGTCTTATTGTCCGGTGTTGTTGATCTAAAAATAATTATATAAAATTTTGTGCATAGAATGTAATCAGATTTTTCACCTTAAATTTTGTTATCAAAAAAGAAACAACCGAAAACGTACCCGCTGCTGAGATCTTCAAACGCATTTTCAGCAAAATTTCCATCGAGAATCGAACTGCGAACGTTCACTCAGGTGTTATCCAAGAAGTTGTAGCGACTTGTGTTTTTCTAAAGACAAAAAGGCTCAACGTCATAATTAAAAAAATCTCGTGCCTGCAAAGAAAGGGGGAAGTGGCGTGAAAGCAAGACGGATGGGGCGCCACAGAGGGCTTTGCAAAGACAATGTCGCGCTTTGGACGCGATGCTTAATCATAAATATATCAACCGGAGACACGGTAAGGCTTAAAACACACCTTATATTATATTGTGGCATATTATTCTTATATACACGAGGAAAAATGGCTAAATTATTTTAATAGGTCAGGTACAATCTGGTTCATCTCATACATAGAATCTATTGATGTTACTATGAGGGGAATCAATAATAATATCACCATGTAATTGTTCCACCGAAAAGGAAACGCCACTTCTCAGAGAGAGACGGAACGAGCATTGATCTATACGCTTGCTCAGTAAAAGCAATAATAATAATTTGATGGAGATGAAGAAAAATGTCTATGAAATGTTTTTAACACAAATAATTTTCTTCGCTTGTATGCAAACGACTTTAGAGCGACGAAGGAGGCATGCATGAGTGTATGAAAGTTAAAAGGGGTGTTAAAACAAAACGGATGAGTTCGGACAAAGGAAGGAAGCGACTCTCTCCTCGTATTACAGCCCTTTTGATATCGCCATTTGTAAGCAATGGAATACCTAACATATTTTGATTAATGAATGTTTGTGCGACATACTCGTAGTCGTACCCTAGGGTATGAGTCTATTGTCTTCAAAGGAACCCGTTTGATTTTTATGGTACTTAGATATACAGCTAGGTTGCATGTTACTGTTCAGAAAGCCCGAAAATGTTTAAGTTCGAAAGCAAACGCAAAAAAAACAACAACTAACATTTTCGTACACTTAATCGCATTAAAATGATTCTCGAATACCATTTGGTTTATTTACTTAATTAAATCCATCGCAACTCGCAATAGTTCAGGCTATTTGTACAAAAAATTAATTCAGGAAAGTATTTTAGACTAAAATATCAGATTTGATATGTAGACAGATATATATTTGATGATAGATATTTGATAAACCTGAACTTCCTATTACTTAAGTATGTTCCGGTAAGAATGACGTTATTTAGATATCAACTAAGAGTTAAATATTTAAGTACATAAGAGTTGTACTGCCGTTATTTACCTACTAAAACTTAGCAAAAACATAATAGTTTTAATCAGCTATTCTGTATCTGATCGCCTGTTAGAAATGAATAGCAATCAATATTACATCCGCAGTTTGCAGATGTTAAATCCTTAGTTGTAAGCAGTCACGGCTATCAACGCTACATTGCTCTAGGTAGGTAAGTATATTAAAATAACAGGGTTTTTTTAACATAAGTATCGATATTTATGCACAAAACTATAATGGATTTTTATCCATTATAGTTCTGTACCTGTCTGTTTTTACACACAAACAGGCAAAAAACACGTACCAATAAATTAAGCTCCGCACGCTTTTGAAACATAGAACTCTCTCGCAGTGTTAAGATAAAAGCAATAGAAGGAAACAACGGCCTTTAGGTAGCAGGGATTCAATACTAACATGGCACTTTTACAAGCGCCATGTAATGGTTTATTTATAGTTAATTACAATTATCTATACTTATCTATACTAATATTATAAAGCTGAAGAGTTTGTTTGTTTGTTTGTTTGTTTGAACGCGCTAATCTCAGGAACTACTGGTTCGAATTGAAAAATTCTTTTTGTATTGGATAGTCCGTTTATTGAGGAAGGCTATAGGCTATATAACATCACGCTACGACCAATAGGAGCGGAGCATAAATGAAAAATGTTGCAAAAATGAAAAACCGTTGAAACTAAAACACGCGAACAAAGTCGCGGGGGACAGCTAGTTAAACAATAAATGCAATATACTAATAATCGATACTACGATAATAATCGATTCATTGGGTTTCATTAAAAGTTTTATATTTGACGCCGGCTATATCATGGACATTTGAGCTATCAGACCACAGAGCATATAAACGTATCAGACATTCATCATGAAATAAGGATAATTAAAGTGCTCTTCGATTTGATTATTATAAGTATTTACGACGAAACGAAATTTGACGATATAATACATTATAAATAACATTGTATGTATAAGATCATTTATTGTTCAAAAGATGCTTTGGGTAAAGAAAAATGACCGTTTTTGCCTTGTTAAACTGACATGTTTAACCCCCGTTTCTGAAAGACTGATCAACTTAATCTGTTGTCAAATCAACTGATCACGACTGTGATTGGTTGACCAAAAGACTAACAGCCAATCACAGCGCTTAACATGAGGTTTGATAGATGATAAACAAATTTTTGTGTTGATCAACGTTTCAGACTAACATTTGGACTTTGCGCCATAGATATTTTTTTCAGCTTAATAATACCTATCCAACAATTCACACGTAGCTATTGGAGGGTTTGATCTGGGACCAAGTTCATGCAAATTTAAGGCATCGCCCTTTTCGCTAGCCTTAAGTACTGAATCTTGACAGATCGTATCAAAGCCCAAAAATAAAGCTTCTAAATTATAAGTATTAAATATTAATTCCATAAACCTGCAGCCTATATGCCTTGATATAAACTACTTGATGTCAACCACGCATATTCAACCTTACATACAAAGGGTTTACTAACAGACCGATTTTCCTTCGAACAAAGACCGTAATACATCAGACACATCACCCCACCGGCTTCGCAAAGCCAACCGCAGTCATCTAATTACCTATCTTGTTAATCAACTAGCCGGCTATACCTTGAAAGCGTATTAATTAGACCAGTGTGCACGCTGCGCGGACGACTGTATTGTCCCGCTGCTGCTGCTGCCTGCAAATAAGTAAACACTGTTAACGTTGCCTGTAGGGCTGCCAACACAAGTTTTGGATTAGAATTTTAATTTGGTTGTAGTTGTATTTAATTACTGAGAAACAAAAGACAGGAGAGAGTGACATAATCATAGTGAGGCCTATGATTATGTACTTCCTAGTAACCAATGTTATACAAAGCAGATGTTGATGACTAGAAGTAAGTATAAGCAGATGTACCAAAACAACCATTGGAATCCTTTCAGATATAAATTTTGCCCTATAATCTGAGCCTACACTGAATTATATCATATCTACCGATTAGATTAGATCCCTATTTGATACACATCACTAGATATGTGTGTTCATAGCCAATACTTGCAATGAAATACAAATAGTAAAAAGGAATCATATAAAATAGTTAAAGTAGTATTTGGTAGTCGCATGTTCGAGTCCTGACTGAGGTTTAAATTTTTTCTATTTGCATTTAATTACAGCTGCGTAGTTTATCAGCTTTATCTTAGTTCAAAATGATCGTGTCTCATCCCTAAAGTGGCATAACATGCTATAGAGAAGGATGAAGCAGCCGTTATGTTACGTTGTACTGTTTATGTTAAACTCCAAATGATCACATCCACCTTTTGAGTGTAGAAAATTGAAAAAACTCATGACTCAAATAAATTATCATCTGACCTGCCCTGACACACATTTTGTTGATGTAGTAACGATTCAGTTTATTACGGCAATTAAAAAAAAATACACTTAAATTATGATATCACATATATCATAATTGAAGTGTAAATTTTTTCAAATGTATCTACTTAAAAATAGAGCGATCATAGCACAGGGCCTCTAGACAAGTGACAATGCGACAAACGATAACGCTGATCGAATCGCTCAAATGTATGGAAGTGACAAGTCCAAGTCACGTGACTTATCGAAACAAAATGTCATTTCTATACATTTAATGTCATCGAAGCGATTTCTATCATCGTAAACGCTTGTCGAAATACCACTTGTCTAGGGGGGCTGTTGTTTGATTTCTGATTCTGCACATTAAATCAAAATCGTTTTCTAATTATTTAAATTCAATATATGATCATCATCAGCAGTACACTTAACCCACTATAATTTATAATTAGCATTTAATGGAGCAGAAGAATCTCGTAGTTTAGCTATCAACCCTATGGTGTCGAGAAGGGAGTCTGTTCCCACCGGTTTGCGCCTCGTTTATAAATGCTATTTTAACGCGGAAAAAAAGATTAATTAACTAATTGAGCCGTTGGACCGTTCCGTGCTCCTTTTTAAGCTTTTTTCATGCGACTAATTAAGATGATTGCTAAATATGACAGGCATGTTTTAGTTCTCTTTGCGTTTATAATTTACAAAGATTGGTAGTCTTTTATTGTGAAAATGGAGTTTTGATTGAACTGTTCTTATTTCATTTATAAAGCTATGCTAGGATTTATTGATTATGACTACATTTTTTTTTATTTATTAAGTAGACGACTTTGCATTGAATTACTCTATTTATTAGACATAACTTTTGTTTACCTACTGGCCTTGATTATAAATTTTTTAGATCTAAGGTTCAACGTTTTCCTAAATTGCAATTTAAAAGCCCTAGTCTACTCTGTTCTTACTTCTAAACTCAATAGAGTTCATATTATATGATCTACGTTACCTATGTAGGTAGTTGAAGTTATGAAAAATGACTCATATAAATTATATAAGGTATAATTATGTAAGTGTTACTTCAAAATATGGTAATTAAAAACATAATTATAGTCGCATCTTTCACGTATTGTGAGATACGAATTTCCCGCAACATGGTAAGAGAGACAATATGGCTCGAATGTTTAATTAGCGCATTGCAGGCTGTACGGGACTGTAGGGGAGGGTAGGGGAGGTTGAGGGGTGCGGGAGGTGTTATTCATTAAAATGTTTGCGGAAACTCGTTTAGCGCCGCTGCGGCGCGGCGGGCGGACCGCGCCACCCGCCCGCCTTGTGTACAGGGCTGGCAAATATGGTCAAATGATTTAAGGAGTTATAGCTATATTATATATAGCGTTATAGTCTTAAAACAGGGTTAAAAATCTTCTTATTTTTAATTCTTTATTGTACTTACCTTATAAAATTTAGAAAAAACAATCATTAGACAATTCATGTATAGAGGCGAGCTTAAATCGAAATTGAGCTCTCTTAAGCCGGCTTCACACGGTGTGCGATATCAGCACGGACCACGTGACCACGGACCGCGCACCGAGGCTCTCCCACGGTCCGTGTCAGTCTTGAGAATATTACCCAATTTTACCCGGAGTACACTTCGAGTCCCGGTTGATTGCGACGAACCAGCACTGAGGCGTCTGAGCTATCACGAACGACCAGCTTCCGACAGTGCTCGGTGCGAGGTATCCGCAATATAGCGCATCATGGGAAGCGAGCTTTACAGGTACGGCAACCTTTGATCTAATGGAAGATTAAAAGATCTATAGAGGGTTAGAAAAAAAGCAACGTCAAATCAAAAATACACATACATAAGAATAATATATAATTATTTCATTATGACTCTTATGTAATAACTTAAAAAAAAAATGAATAAATAAAAAGTCATAGAGTTTTTCAAGTTCATTAATCAACAAAACCATGTATTGAAAAAAGATCAAGTGATAATGACTAATTAAATATATAATTAATTAGTTAAACCTGTGGTAATTGTTGGCAGCCCTCGGTCCCAGCGGGGCGCGACAGGCGGGAACGTTCATTTACTCCTCGTAATCGCCGCTGCCGCTATCTACAACCCACTTAGCTGACTTAATTTTGCTTCCTACACAAACATGTCGCTTAGTAGATTTACATCTTGAATATGTAATGTGAAGAACACTGAATATTTGCTTGAATAAAGAACTAATTATTGTTTTGTGTTTGTGTTTAAGTTGTTTTTTTTTTAATTCTATCTTCGATCGACGTTAATAATCTGATAGGTAAGAGTAGCAACTATGCATGGAGATACAAGCTGTAATGTTACATATTTATTTATTAAAACTTGTATTCTTTTAAGTAGACTTTGGTAACTTGAAACGTAGCAGGTAACAAAAGGCAGCCTGTCATGTCTAATATAAATTATTTCGTCAATATTTGTAATACTTACTTAAGAAAGTGTCAATAAACATTCACACTCACAATGGAAAACAGGTTATCTAAATTTATAGTTCTTAATTTTTTTGGTAGAGGTCTGCCGCAGTTAGCTTTGACTGCTTCACCGGACTTTTGGCGAAAGGGCCTCCACCCAGACTACGTTAGCAACATTCACTAAGGGCACCTCCTGCAGGGTTCGCACCTCTACTTAGTGAGTTTCTAACAATCTTGATAAGGCAAACGGCAAGAGAGGGTTGGATTTAAGCTTTTATTATTTAGGGACATTTTTATTGCTAGTTTTGCCAGCTCGGGTCAGCTTGATCTAGGGACTGGATGTTATAATCCTACATCCAATCTAACTCTCATTTTTGCACAAATTTGTGAAGTACCTAATTATATATCGAAACAAGGGCTAACGTGTCTCTAGTAGATACTTCTGTACTTCTGTATTATACTCATTCACCCTTACTCTATCTCATATATATTTCGCCAGAGAAGCAGCTTGTACAGCGAGCAGTGGCCAGCCACGAATTTGCAACCACAAAAACTTTAGTAGATACATATTCGATGAGAATATATTTTGAATATATTTCTAACTATTATCTTAACGATCTTGACCGGCATTTTTGACAAAATTCTTTGGTAACTAGGTAAAAAAATTTTGAATGAAATCAACTGCCTTACACTTTTTTCTGTATCTTCTTATAAACATTGAAAAACTTAGGAACCACAACCGAAAGTAATCTCAATCAAACCACAATTAGAAACCGAAACTTTGTTTATTTTAAATTAAAAGAGATTATTAGAATCTCAGATAAATCACATATAAATTACACCAAAGTTTGATCAAAGGGTAAAAGCTACTTTTTAGAGTTTTAAAACTTTTCCAATATCTAGAAATCATAAGTTTAAAGAACATAAAAAAGATTTTAATTTAGAAATATATTTAATCACAGTAAGCAACTCACTTATGTACTGCGACTTAATGAGAGCTTTTAATAAAGCCTCGTTCACCGTATTAAATATTTCATTAACAGCTCCACACCAAAGTTGATCGCATTTATACAACATTTATATTACAAATACGCCATAACTTAATCTACACCTATTAAATACAACCCCCACTGTGCGTTCTGATTGGCTGGATTTTCCGACCCCTGAAGTGTTCAGCCAATCACGGGCCGTGTTTCTGCAGCTAAGGGGTGGAGTCAGGGTGGTTTTCATGCCGAGATTTTCGCAAATTCAAACAGTACTGTTCGGGTCACCTCGGATGTGAGAGTCCTTTTAGTAACCTAAAGTTGAGTGCGGTATTCGCAGACGATAACTTTTTAGTAACTTTGTATTTGTGCAAATATAGTGTGTAAATTCAAATAAATACGCTAGATTAGTTGTAATTTCCTTTATGAACGTAATAAACGATGTGGACAACTTATATGGATATTAAACTAGTCATAAGTTAAAATTGAGAATAGATTACGGATCTCGTACACAATTGAAAACCAAGAAATTTTCTTACCTGCGCGCACAGCACGAACAGTCTAAAATATATTCCTAAATTATCGACCACAAAACTATGACTAACTTATCGAAATAAAAAAACCAACATTGTCAAAGTACCAATCACCAAATCAACCCAAGAAGAAAATCCATTGGAATATCACGATGGCAGGTCCCTACTTATCCCCGTTACCTGGTGATTTGCTGACTGAGTACATGTTTGGGCGACGCCGGCAGCGGCGGAACCGCACGACCTTCACGCCGCAGCAGCTCAGCGAGTTGGAGTCGCTGTTCCAGAAGACGCATTACCCTGACGTGTTTTTGAGAGAAGAGGTGGCCCTGAGGATCAGCCTATCGGAGGCTAGAGTGCAAGTGGGTTGAATGCTTTTGAATTTAAATATAAGGGAATATTTTAAAAGAAGGTTAAATAATGGGGTTGAGTAAGTTCAAAATCCTACTAATATTGTAAATGGGTAAGTTAATAGTGAATATTGATAGGTTGCCATGTTCCTGTTTGTTGCAAATAATTAAAAAAAAATGGCTGAGTCTGACTTTAGCAAAAGGATTACATGAGAACATTATGTTGTATAAAAACTTTAAACATTCATAGTACCTAATGCTTTGAAAACGAGATATTTTGCATCAAATAAGGATTTACGTAGTATAAAGATAAAACGACTGTTGTTAGGATCTGATACTAATAATAATTTTATACAACTTAATTTTAATTCTAATGGTTATGTTAAAAACCGGCCAAGTGCGACTCGGACTCGAGCAAGAAGATCCGTAGCATTCCATGAAGCTCTGTTTAATTTTTAATTTATTGTTCTAGCGGCTACATTTTTTTCTCACACTCTGTGAACAATTCATCTCTCTAGCTATTACGGTGATGATACATGAGATAGCCCGCTGATAGACAGACGGACAAACTGATGGACAGACGGAAAGCGGAAGTTAAGTAATAAACAATTGGCAACCTTCGGATACTGAACCCTAAAAGGGACGAATGAGAATGGATTATAGGTTTTATAAAGAGTAGTGAATATTTGTGCTTAGGTGCAATTTAATCAACTTGTAATTGGTCAACCCCTTACATTGTCGCAATATAACATTGAAAGAGCTCTCCGCTTTGGATTTTATAGGCACTATTATAGGTGTCCTACCAAAAATATTGAGACTTAACGATAAGAAACAACAAACAAAATCAGTTCAACTAACTAATTACGGCATAAAATGAAATAAATAGCCATTTTCTCACTAAAACACACATTTTTCTATTTTCGTTTATGTCGATTTATTGGTAAAATCCGTGTAAGTATATAGCTAGCTATCTATGTAACAGCTTCTTATAGTTGGTAGGTACGTATTATTGATAGAAACCTATCGAACTTATAGGCGTAGACGCTGATCCCTGAACTAAATGATTTATCGGCGACTACTTATGAATTATAATCAAACTTAACGACGTAAGACGATATTTATATAAGACTTGAGAGAAATTGGATTAGGATACAAGTACTTACGTTCTTTGCTGTTAAAATTCGATAACTATTGTTAACAGTTAAAAAAACCTTTTGTTTTCTAAAAAGAGTTTCTACTTTTTTGGCCAACCTTGTAATGTATCCAGGGACCACACCATACAACACAGGTCATTCTAGTGGACATAACTGATATTATAAATGTGATATATATATGTATTATGCTATATAACTACCTGCTATACAAAATGTAGTAATTAATTCTTTTTAGCTTTTCAATGCGTTTGATCTTTTATTTTATTTTTTTAGGTACCAATTTATAGAGCGAATCCATAATGTGGTGTTATTATCTAAATACTGAAACTATAAACGTTTTAATAGTATGGTACTTATCAATAACAAGGAAAAGATTCATAATAATTATAAATGTTTATGTGTATGCTTAACATTTTATGAAATAATTGCGTTTACGTCCTATAATTATAACAGATTATGTTTTATTATCAATATCGGTATACATAATGTATAAACAATACGTAGGTAACGTTGTTTTGTGTTATTGATCATGGACTATCGTTTTTGTTCTGAAGATATTATGTTTTGCGGGTTCAATAGCGAAACATGTTAAAAATAATTTGTGTACAGCGAAATGTTTACAGATACGTTTTGCTGCACAATATTTTAATCGGGAACTTAAAACTTTAGATAGGTAGAGCTATATATTGGATTTTGGTCGGAACACATTTTGTCTATAACCTACTCGTACTTCCGAAGCTTTAATAAATTAATCAAGTAAGTAAGTTGTACAACCAGAAAAGCTATTAGACAACTTAAATTATGTCCTGTAAGAAATTGTATGCAGAATAATACAGGATAAATACCAATTAACCGATAAACTGAAGAGATTTATCACAATAAAACCTCGCATACTCAAACTAAACTAAGTCATTCGGGTCTAACAGTTGCTATATTAAACCCGCAACTTAACGGCCATTTAAAATTGAGGTATGTTTGTGTATTCTGTTTTATATCTAACTCAATTAGAAGGAGATTAATTAGAATTTATTTGGCAACAGGTCTGGTTTCAAAACAGGCGCGCTAAGTGGCGCAAGCAGGCGCGTCTGCAGCTGCTGCAGGACGCGTGGAGGATGAGGTGCCTCGGACTTGGGACACCACCGCTGCCGTTAGGTACGAATTTATTTAAAGCTATTGTTGTTTTGTATGCAGCGGGATAGAAGCATGAAAACAAAGACACAAGTGTTAATTGGGATTTAAAAACCTACCTAGGTTTTTTATTAACATCATTTCACAATGTTTATGAATAAAAGTTTATGGTTAAAAGTGTAAGAAAGATGATTTGCATCGGTATCGGTTTTCAGCTTCACAGCGTGCGAATTAGCACTAGTTGTTTTCAAACATATGATTCTGTATATGACCATTCTAGTATTTAAGTAGTAATTTTGAATTATCATTTCACTCAATTACGTTTGATTGTATTTCCTTTTTTTTCTGGCTTTTATCTGGACGTTTATCAATTAAATCTCATGATAACTTTTATCCGTATAAAACCAAGACCGTATTAATCCGCACTCTATATTAACTTTTATTTATCTTCACTTTTTTCAACAATTCCAGGACATTCAAAAGCGGATTCTTCGCCAGAGGCACCAGAGTCACCGACTGATAAAGATTCCCCTGAGCCGCCAGGTTCTATGGAAAACCGTGAATTGAAGTCACCTCGCCAAGATCCTTACATCCACAACACATACATGGAGCCCTTGCCCACAGTCACTCAAAACGTACATGACTTACCACCGATGCCGAATGCGAACGAAGATGGACGAATGCTGCAGCAGCCTTTTGCATTCCCACCTTTAATGATGCCCCAGCAAATGGATTCTGAAGTTGTACCAACCGATTTGCGAGTTATGTCGAAGCCTAATCCCTGCGCTTGTGGGACTTCAGTCCAAGATATCGACCAGCCACAGAATCTCGCATACAGACCACAGAGACGTGATAAGGAGGCAAGTGATAGTGACACTGATACTGAAATAGATCTAACTTCTCATTCCAAAGACGATGACATAAGGGAATCTGAAAGACTGGCCAGTAGGATCGCCACCAGCATCTTCAGAAGCGACACCGTGCTTCATGATATGATGCCCAATGATCTCAGTTTAGGAGCTAAGAATGGTAGCGATAGAGTAAGAAATAATCTATCAATCTAATTTTATTACATATATGAGAAATAGTTTACTCTTATCAAATAATCGACATGTTTTCTATTAAATAGAAGTTGAAAAATATTTTTTAATGTTCACTGAAAGAAATTATGATAATATTATTATTTGTAACTGTTTATTGAAAAATAGAATTCATTGAAATTGAAACAAAAGCTTTCGATACGTTTGTAAATTTTACTTTAATAATTTAGCATTAGATGTCAATGTGATTTCGTTCTAGTCAATGTTAGTTCTGTAACTATCGAGCTATCTTTTTGTAGGCAATGTTTTACTAGAATTTGCTACACAGCATTTGCTAATTGCATATATTAGTGATATAGTCATAAAATGTACTTTAGATATAATATTTGTTACTAAAATGTATGTAAATGTACATAGTTTATCATGTAGTCAAACTTCTAAATTGCTTAAAGTTTTAAAAAAAATATTTTGTGCTGTGCTTTGGAAAAAAAACAGTCCTAATAAACTCCTCGTCTCTTCCATCAATGCACAATGGACAAACCCCTCATTTTTACACAAAAGGACAACATTGATTACAACTTATAACACAATTGTAGATTTCAAGTAGTGAGATATAAGATATAATTATAGTTTTTTAGTTCACAATCTCTTTTACTTTCATCAACTAGTTGACCCGACCTTTGGAACTAAATTTTAAAACGTGACTGCCAACAGACAACCGTAAAATTGCAAATTCAACCATCGAGAATCATAATGTTACGCTTGACAATATTTTTATTTACTTTTCTGCAACGTTTTTCTATGATTTTAATGTTTGTTTAATACCAAAATGTTAATTGTCTTCCTCGTTACAAAAGTCACACTTTTTGCATTGTTTTAAGTTTATTTGTACCTATTTAAGAACTGTAGGGCATTAAATAATAAGCAAACTAAGGATACTGTAGCAATTTTATTATATAATTGTCATAGGTTACTAATTATAAATTTAAATTATTAAATATCACAATAAATTCGGTATATTTCAGAATTTCTCGTGTACATTATTTAGCTTCATAGCTATGTTTACAGTAAAAATACTAATAGACGTCAAATTAGGGTGCATTACCTGTTTAACCAACAGGATCATAGAAACAGTTAACTTTATTAAGGAAATAATAAAAAAAATGCTTTAGAATTACACAGTCTATAGAAAAATATTATGGTCTAAGCCTCTATGGAGTCATAGCTAACATTCATCATCAAAATTAAGACTTATTGAACATTGAAACATGAAAAAATATGAAAACAAATGTAGTCTAATGTAGTCCTAAAAAATGAAAGGAAATGTACTTTAAGTTACTGCATACGTATTAGTTTTATACTTAAAGGAATGGCGAAACAAATTGTCTTTTTTTCATTATTAAAGCGTCTTTTGGCGCTACAAACATATTTAGATACACTTTATTCATTAATTATTATTATAAGTTACATTTAAAATTTTACTAGGTATATTATATTTTACATTATTATCAGTATACCTTTTTTGTTAAGACTTACATTAATTTGCATTGGTTTTTTATTATGCTATATTTTTACACGATTCTTTTCGTAGGTATCTTAAGAATATTTGCAAACTACAGTCAATTTAAGGCCGATATCGATTAGTTAAACACAACACTGTCATAAGATTTATCCTTCAATTAAGCCTAATTAAGTTTGTCATGCTTATAATATTGCATAGTAAAAATTCACTAAATATTCCACTCTGCGACTTGTTATAACCGAGTTGTAAACACGTCGTTATCGGCCAGGAAGTACGTACCAAAGATAACATACAAATTTTTTAACATTACAATATATCATAGCACAGCAACACCAAAATTTTTATCATACACCTAACTATACTTACATTATATAAATGACCGATAACAAATTTTAATTTGGCCAATAATAGTATTTTTATGCAATTTGAGCAATATAGTTATGTATTTCATAATATTGAATCAAAATAATAATAATTAAGATATTTACTTTCTTTACAATTTTTTTAAATAAATTGTGTTATCCTGCAAAATGCCCTTTATGTATGTAAATGACATTAGTCTTGTAATAAGTATATTTTAATATTTCCATTAAAATATTTAACATGTTAGAGCCCGCACTCATCTCAATATGGTGATATAAATAAAACAAATAGCAATACCAATCGAGAAAATGAATTAAGAAATGTGTGACGTCGTTAAGATAAATTAACTTTTCTTAGTACATAGAAATAGGTAGGACTAGGTATTTTTATCTAACATTGCAATAGCAAACAACAAGTAACAAGATATTGAAATACTTATTGCAAGATTAAAGTACTTATACAAAAACCACAGAGAATTATTTAATACAAAAAAAATTATATATTGTAATTAGGTATACAAAAGTCAATGTTCTGTATAAACTGTAGAGCAAAAATCAGCCTAATCATTTCTAAATCAAAGTATTACCACCGATTTGTGCTCTAGCATAACATTTGTTCATCTCGGCCAGATAAAAACTGGCTATCTAGTGTTTAACATGAACCAGCCCCCGTAGACAAGTGGCATTTCGATAAGCGTAAACGATGATAGAAATCGTTCAAATGACATTAAATGTATGGAAATGACATTTCGTTTCGATAAGTCACGTGACTTGGACTTGTCACTTCCATACATTTGAACGATTTCGTCAGCGATATCGCTTGTCGAAATGTCACTTGTCTAGGGGCTCAGGTGTAAGTGTTACCTGGTGCGTGAGGCAGTGCGGGCTGGGGGTGCGGGTGCGCTAGAAGCACTTGGCGTCGTGCTGCGCGCACCAGGCGGGCCCGAGCGCGTCGGCGCGCAGGCCGCGCGCCAGCAGGCGGGCGCGCTGGCGCTGCAGGCGCGCCTCGGCCGCCGCCACGCCCGCCGTCGGGTCCGCCCACAGCCGCTCCGCCACCGCCGCCGCGCGCGGCCACACGCGCGTGTCTACACCATCAAACCACATCATTTTTTTTGCACAGTTTGCCTGAGCGCAGGCTTTGACTACTTCCACCGGAGTTGCACAGAATGCGCTTGCGATCCCGTGACTCCGGCCTAGAGCAGAGACGGAACCGGGGTGTTTTTAGTGGTTCCCTATTTTTAAACATAAATTTTATGTCATAATTTAACATGGCATAATTTGATTTATCCTAATAATAGTCACGCACAATATCACTTTGGCATAACTTTGTAGGCATAATTTTTAAGGCATACTTACTTTAAGCATAACAATGTTAAGCATAATATTCTAAAGCCTAAATATCCTTACGCATAATGATATTTAAGCATAACTTTTATCTAACATAGTTTTTTCAAAACTTTGCTATGAAATCATACTAGGCGCTTACTACGTCCTAAGGGTAAGAGTCACAAAAAAAATACCTACCAACCTAAACAAATGTGTCGGAGTTGGCAAAGTCGTTTCTAAGGGTCACAAAAAAAAATACCTACCAACCTAACCAAATGTGTTGGGGTTGGCAAAGTCGTTTCTAGGGGTCACGAAAAAAAATACCTACCAACCTAAACCAATGTTTTGCTTATAAATCAGGAATAAATACGTGTGATTAACTCAAGTATGTATTCATTACACCTTTTGATCTTTATGCCTAATATGTAACTATTAGACGAATAAACAATATGCCTAACAACTTTATGCAAATCGAAATTAGGGCAAAAAACAATAGCCTAAACTATAAATATGCTTACTGAAATAGTATGCCAAACAACAATGGGCCTGTTTCCTATTTTTTTTTTTAATGTCCGTCTTGTAGATTAATGAATTTTATTGGACACGTATTTTTTCTTTTTTCCTGCAAACAAAAAATGATCAAAATACAGAGAACTGAAGTTACGCGTGACGTCACTCCTCGCTACGATTTTTAGCGAGGCGTAGCGTCATAAGCCCCCACTCCGAAACTTTAAAGCGGTGTATCTTTGTATTTTTTTATTGTTTTGATAAAAGAGAAAATACGTGTCTAATATTTTTTTATTATCTAACTGACGGACTTAATAGATTTTAACTTTTCATACCCAGGAAACATCCCTATTATGTCAAAATATTGTTATGCCAAATACCAATATGCCTAACTCGTTATGCCAAATTAAAATAGGACAAAAAAAATTAGGCGAAAAAAAGGGATCCCGTTTTTAGTCAGTGGACCCTCGGCGTGGGTAGAAGCCATAAGCTTTTCACCACGAAAAAAAAAAAGGCTTTAACTGCTTCACCGGACTTTTGAAGCGAAACTTAAGGGCCTCCAGCCAGAGCAATAGAAAAACTAACTACGTTAGCAACGTTCACTCAGGGCACCCCCTGTGGGGTTCGGACCTCGACTTAGTGAACTAAACAGTAAGGAAGGGCTGTATCTAAGTTTTTATTATTTAAGGACATATTTTTATTGCTAATTTGGCCGGTTCGGGCTAACTTCATCTAGGGACGGGGGGTAAACCATTCATTGGTGCCACAATTCAAGTACGGTCCATCCAAGTCCGGTGAAGCAAAAGCCTGCGCTCAGGCTAACTGTGGTACACCTCTATAACTTGCAAGTACGGACCACTCTGAATCCACCCAACTCGCCCTGTGATACCCTCGAAAATGCAAGTAGTTATAAAGTTCTGGCGTCAAATGATAACCCAGTCCACTTACGACTTACAACAACAGCTTAGCACTAACATCGAAGCCTGGTCAATCTTCACACTATATATGAACGGATCATTTTGACGAGAATTTGGCTTGATTGGTCCAAAACCACAATATTACTTTCTTTTATTTCGTTAACATGGATCGTGAATACATAACCAGTAGAGAGTGAAAGGCTAAGTTCCGTTTTAACTACTTGGTGTAGAAAATGTTTCTAATTTAAAAAAAAATTAGATGATGTATACAATGATATCACGCCATCAAAGTATCTTCTAAATTCATAATATGAAAAATATATTTTATTCTTTTGAAATTTCTCGTCTGGGTCAGTGGCGTCATCATGGGAGAGGCTTATGACCAGCACTGGATTGATACGGGATGATAATGATTATGAATGTTGTTCTACAAAAGTCAGTGACAGAAACGATTCGCTGTGATACCGACTCCACGAAGTTTTTTGTGTTCTACCTAGTGTCTCATCATAATCAGTCCATTTGTTTAGAAGCGGTACCACAGTCAGAGAGACACGACAAACTTATAGGTGTCTTCTTTTTTGCGTCAGGGGTTTAAATTAAGACCCAATTCTTATAGGATCCATTATCTTTGCTTTGATTAAAAATTGATGAACAAGTGTGTTAAGTCGCTGTCACTGTCGGTGGCCCGCTTGTGCCAAGCCTAATTTCCTAAAGTTTAACAACCACAACTACAATGCAATAAACCACTCACCTAATCCCTGTTCATCCAAGTACTCAGTCCACATAGCGACCTCTCCGCCCAAGAAGTTATCATCTCTGGGCAAAGTGTGGGCGTACATCTTCCGCCAGTTGGAGTACTTGGTGCTGCCCCAGAAGCCGTGGTCCAGGTACCAGATGTCTTTGGGCACGGAGACGGTGCGGTAGCCCAGCTTTATCAACTGGTTGAGGAGAGGGCTGTTGATTGGCTCCCATACTTCAATTACGTATCTGAAAAAATCAAGAGCATAAATTTAACTTTATTTAAATCTCATTTTTAGATGAGAACCTTTAAGTTCAATGACGCCTACCATTACGCGATTTCTGACAGTTAAAAAGACCTAACGTCTGAATAACTCTAAAAATTTGTATTTATGAAAATTTTGCTAGTTGAGTTGATGAAAAAAAAATTGTCAGGACGTAAAACCAAGTTGGGATTACTAAAATGGAAAATATATTTAAATCTTTCAAGAACTTCTGCTATTTCTACTTACCTGTCTTTATTAAGATGCTTCTGTATTCTATGCGCCTGAGTGAGTTCTGAAGACCAGAGCATGACGGGTTGCGGGGGCGTGCCGTTGGCTGCCTCCAGCTCTTCGTCCCACGCCTGCAGAGCCTTCGCGTGGAACTCCGCCCAGAGGTCGATGAAGCCGTCCTCGTTGGTCTCATAGTGCTGCTTCTTCATATAGTTCGTTATTTCTTCGGTTGAGTTCCAGCAGTCGATAAATACCTGGAAATATAATGTTTCCGTAAGTACCTTATAGGTTCGTCATGTTTCAAGATTACTACCACGTCGATTCTTTTAAGCATTGTCATCATGACCATTAGGAGATAAATATTTGGTTCATACTTAGGTTAAGCTAATTAAAAAAATTTGAATCTGATATCACCAACTCGCTAGTCAGTAAGTGTGGTGATCAATGCTCGTTCCATATCTATACGTAGAGGCTTTGGCCATATTAAATTAAGTAAAAAGCTATCTTTCTAAGGAGAAGTGCTTAAAGTCTATTTGCAATAATAACGTTATCACCACATAAATAATATACAGAGCGAAAACCTTATTTTATTCAGTGGAAAAACAAACAATGAAGTCCGTGCGTGGTGAATATTTATTGCGCATCAGTGGCTTTAGAAATTTTTAAAAACTCATGGAAATTCTGTTCTAATGTTGGACTGACATGACGATGGTCTTTTCAGCATTTATTTTTTCACGAAAACTTGCAAAGAATAAGGTTGTTGGTTTGATGAATGATTCAAGCATATCTTAGTAGGTTTTTGATTAGTTCATATGGCGGTATTTAGCTACCTCATCTCCCCCCATATGCAGCAACGCCGGTTGCAGCAGGGTCTCGGCGATGTCGCGGTAAAGGTCGCGAAGCACGCGGTACATGGCGGGGTTGGCGGGGTTCAGCTGTCCGCACGGCGGCTCTATACACAAGTGACGCCATGGCCACTGGTTCACGCATACTGCTAGGTCACCGAAACCGTACTCCTGAAAAAGGAAAAATAAG
This sequence comes from Diachrysia chrysitis, assembly GCA_932294365.1. Lineage (NCBI taxonomy): Eukaryota > Metazoa > Arthropoda > Insecta > Lepidoptera > Noctuidae > Diachrysia > Diachrysia chrysitis. The sequence continues at coordinate 8,831,519 of OW028653.1, forward strand.
TTATTTAACAATATAAAACAACGGCGACGACAACTGTCGTGTATATAATTAACAAGTAACAAAGAAGAGATCTATACTCAGCAGTGAGTGGATGAATTAAGAACTGCAGAATTAATTCAGATAGATTTATTTTATTTAGCAATATAAAATGATTTATATTTATGGACACACAACCTACATAGAACACAATCATACAAGGAAAATTAGGTACAAAAAAATATAATATTTTTAATATCTAACAATCCAGATCTAATTATTGTATCTGACTCTTAATAAGAAAAAATAATCTATTTAAATCTCCATTGAATATAATATATATACTGAGTGTTGTGGTCTGAAATAAATCAGCTAAAAAGAAATACTAACTTTACCCCACTGCCAGCCGTTCCCAGCGTGCGCGGGCGCATCAATCTCGATTACGACGCGCACGCCGCGCACTTGAGCGTACTTGATTAGCTCTCTCACTTCCTCCGCCGAGTAAATTTCATTTGCAGAGTAGGCACCGTATCTAAAGATTAAGTTACAATAATATCAATATTTATTGCATTCGATTATAAATAACATGAAATATTGGAACCGGTTTTTTTGGTTAAAACAGTTAGTTGCCTATTACTTACCTAGTAAATTGCGGTACTCTAGTGGACTCTAAGGGAAAGCTATGGGAATCTGTGACGTGCCAATGGAAGACGTTCATTTTATTGGCAGCCATACCATCAATAGTTTTCTTAATATCGTCCATGGGTATGAAATGCCTGCTGGAGTCAAGAAGTAGACCTCTGTGCTTGTAAATTGGACGGTCTCGGATCTTAGCGCCCGTGACCAGTTGGAGACCACACTTCTTCTGGTTGGAGAACTCAGGTTTGTCAGCTGCTACCAACTGTGTGAACGTTTCTAACGCGTGTCGGGCTCCGTACACAGTTTCGGCGTGTATGTGAACTGCTATTTGAGTTTCTGAAATAAGAATTATTATTTATTTAGTATTTAAAGGTGTATGAAGTTAAGTCTGTTAGGCTATTTAAACTGGTTATCCCTATACCCTAGCATTTGTTCATCAGAACGAGGCTTTACTGATAACTATTTTTCAGAGCCATATTATTATTTTAACTTCATATAATTGACGGAATTTGACGGGCCTGTTGGTCTAGTGGTTAGTGACACTGACTGCTAAACCGGAGGTCGTGGTTTCGATTCCCACCCAGGACGAATCTTTGTGTGAAGAGCACGATCATTTTTGTTCTGTGTCTGGGTGTAATTTATCTATAATATGTATGTATTTAGAAATATATAAGTATGTTTATCAGTTGTCTGGTTGCCATAGCACAGGCTCTGCCTAGTTTGGGATCAGATGACCGTGTGTGAAATGTCCCAAGATATTTATTTATTTATTATTATTATATAATACCTACGTGAGTGGAATATGATCTTAGCGTCAAGTAACACGTACAAACCTTTAGTCTGTACATCCAGCGTGTACGCCTCGTTGGTTTCCCAGCTCAGCATCACTCCTGCAGTCTTTACGTTTAAGTAGACTATGACTGGTCTCTCTACCAGCTCGGTGACTTCTCCGTTACACTCAGCCATTAGGTTGTATCCCACAATCTTCGTCATTTCCACCAGGAGCTCACGGGTTTCTACCGGTACACTGGCTAAATCGAACCTATGGATATAACATAAAGGAATAATCAATCACTAAATATAAACTGTTTTTTTAAATGTTCTTATTGGTGTTTTTGGTATCTGCTTTGTGATTGGCATGGACACAATATTTTCTAATTATGAGTCGTATCATCATCGTAGTTCTAATATCTCATATGAATTTTGTGTCTTATCCTAGTACATAAAATTATATTCGTTTAAATACTTGATGCGAGTGGGCGGAGTGCAATCTGCCATCAAAAGTTAGGGTTCACGAGAGTCAAATGCGCGATGCTCGGATCGTAGGTCGACACTCCGTTAGTGTCAGGGCCATTCACCTCATAAGAGTTCAGGCAAATCTTTATAATAAGGTAAATATTAACTCACGTACTATGTGCAAGTCCCAAGGTGGTTGACCGCATGCATAAACTTGTCTGCATGATACAATGGTATCGTAACAACGTTTTTCTTATTAAGGACTTCCTATATTTGATACACATTTTTATAGCAATGTCATAATGATTCGAGTCACATTGAGTAAAAGCAGTTTTGACATTGCTATGTAATTTACATGTGTAATTACATTTATGGTAGTATATTTTTTACAAAAGTCCTTTCCTCCTAATCTTCACTGTAGGTAATAAGAACAACGTATATTAATATAGTTCTAAAACAAAGCATATAATAACTCTACAAGGTCGAGACAAACAACGACAAAAATTATAATATTTAATATATGATATCGTACTACGGTTACACAACTAGAAATGTTTCCCGAATAAATATAGAGCACACTATCAAACTCTTGGATAGCACCCAGCACATGAAAAGATTTATTCTGGTGAGCCCTTTCTATTCCCGATATTAAAATATAGCGAACGGATATTATTTATAACGTCTTTAGCTACTTCCATTATTAGCGATGAAAAGAACATTGAATTTAATTTATTCTTCGTAATGATCGGGCCTCTGTGTAATGTTGATTAAAGTACTTCTGTTATAATACTTAAAAACGTCTTCCATGGTAACAAGAAATAACAATAAAAAAAAAAACTAAAAAACGTATCAGAATGTCATCAGAAGCAAGGACAGCGAGTACATTATTATAATCTTAGTCATCCTGTTTCGTATGAAGTTCTATTGTCATAAATATTAATGAATTATATCTTTGCTCTTATCGATTATTCATTTTTCGCACCAACTATGTCTATAGCTATCGGCCTCAACAGCATTATTTAACCTTCATGGAACTTGGTAGTTATATTTACCGTACTATTACGTGAGTAACGTAACGTGGGAACTTGACATCCGATTGTATTGTAGCATTGATGTTTTATGGATTTTTAGAAGTATCGTTGCAGAGTAGGTACCTACCTACAAATTGTTAGAATCGCTTGTACGGTTACCGCTCGCCAGTGGTAACAATGATTGCTACACAGATTAACCAAATATGTGTTAGTATTATGCTTCAATGCTTACATAGTAATAAAAAAAATCATGTGACCTACTCTACTAATGATTCGCTTAATAGCTAAAACTACAGATAAGCAGCATTTAACATTTTTGTCAACGCCAAACCTTTCCGCATTAAAGCAGATAAGTATTTGCGAAAACTTACGCAAGTAAAACATATAAGTACTCAGTAACTGATCTATATATGTAGACTTAGCGCAAAAGGAAAACGTGGGTTAACGCTGGGCAATATAAAATATCGTAACACTAATAGCTATTTATGACAAGATTGCCCAAGCTTAAGTATAAATTGTGTCCTATTTTACGTATTAACTGGACAACACGGGAATTCAGCTGGTACGTATTTGAGGCGTTTACCGCGTAGGTTGCCAACATAGGTGGACTTCTAACCAGTTTTAGCCCAAAGTGTTGCTAATCCAAACAAACGACATCCTGACGCGATTCCAAGACTCGACTATCCCACATGAACACAGTATCAGATTGGTGATTATTGTAAACTAAGACGTTATTCTGAGCTTGTATTGTCTACTGGGGCACAGGCTTCTCTTCCGCTTTTTCAACTCTCTCGATCCTTTGCGACTATTAACCAATCCCCCATATAACAGTCCAATCTTTTCTCGCCATATACTCTCGCCGTAGTGTTGTTTGCTGGTAATTCAGATGAAAAAATGTAAAAAAGAAAACGATAATATTAGAAAATGACATAACCCGAACTCTGCTCCTTTTCAGAAATAATATGAGTCTTTTGGGGCTCTTAGCTAAGCTGAGATCATTATATTTTAAAACTCGTTGATCTCTTTTCACTAATTCTTTAGATAGTATAGTATTTAACTATATTAAGTGTATAATCTATAATCTCTATCGTGATTTGGCTGCGTCTGCCTACCAACTTAATATATCCATAATCAGTTCTTACGACATAGAGATACGGGTTGGTTATTATTAGCAACAGACGGGCGATGTTCTAATAACTGTCGCAGGTAATATGTCAGGCATTACAAAGTGTTGTGACGGTGACGCGATGGTCACCAGTGACGCAACTGTCACTCGAACCCAAGAATAGACAGACACACGCGAGACACCTGCGTCTGACGCGACGACAACAACATAAAATATGATCAGATGGTTACACCTGAATTGTGGCATAGTCCAGAGATATATAGCGATCAAAACATGAGGGATCTCTAACAGTAATCGTCTAAGTCCAATAGCCGTATTAGATCAGATGTTGTAGGAAACTATTCATTTTAAAGTAAAGAAATTTTGGTAGTCATCCATCCGCCTATTGTGGATCTCTCAGCTCATATATTTTACGACCACAGAATCAAAGGTGTTTGCCTATTTATTGCGAGAATCATTACAGTATAACGGCATGCTGAATCGTAAACGTTAATCAAAGCGGGATTTTAAGGTTGTTCTATAAATAAACAATGTGTTAATCAAATGAAACTTTTTATAGTATTTTGATGGCGAGTATAAGTTTGTTATCTTATGAAATAACCATAAGTAGCAAACATTGTAAGTACCTATTACATATTAGGTTCAATACGTACGTTGAATAAATATGTTAGCGGTTTGAAAACCGTGAAAATCTGCCTATACCTAATATTGAACATGATACGTAAGAAAATAATTGGAATGCATGGACAGATCTGTTTGTTTAGACAATACTCTTCCAATGATGTATGAAAAACAGTTTGATTATTATGTAACGGATTCTTGAAAGACTTTATTAATATAGTTGTTGCTGTTGATTATAAATATGTATTTCCTGAGCATTGATAACAAGTGTTAAATTATGTTTTGAGTGGATTTTTGAATTCAACAAATTATTACATCACAGTGTACCGTGTATGCGCTACTTTCCTTCCCGAAACGCAATCGACTAAAACGACGCGATAACGTTAAAACTTTCACGTTTTTTTACTTTATTAAAAAAGTTAATTTGTATTAAGTAGATATTAATAATGAACATTAAAAAATAACGACTCATAAACTGAAATTTCGCTTCACAGTCGAGTTCCTAAAGCGTTGATGTGATGAATTTCGCGTTTATTCCTTTATTTTATTTAGTCTAATTCGCGAACCAAGGGTTCCGTACAAAATTTATAACTAAGTTAACTGTACGGATGAAAAAATTGCTCTCTCGTACATCGACACTATCAAATCACCAACTGTAAATATAAGTTTGTAATTTTTGATTTGGTGAAGTTGACCCTACAGGTTTTGAGGTATTGAGTTTGAAAAACGACATAAATGGCTGTATTTTTAATTGCGTTGACATAGAAGCTTGAATTGTTTATTGCATGAAAATGATCGTAGACGTGAATATTCAATTCAACACGATACCATAACGCGTTCCTGTGACAAAATAAATCTTGATAGACTGACAGACAGACGGACAAGAAAGTGATCCTATAAAGGTTTCTAATGAAGCCTAGAAATGCTTGTTTTGACATTTATTTATGAATTCTTCACGACACGACACGGCGAAGATGCTTGAGACGACAACCTGCTTGCGGGCTTTTTTTAAGAACTAAGTAAAGTTATGCATGACTATTGTACCTTTTTATAAAGTTAATAAAACGTACTTAGATGTTATGAGTATCATTCGGCGAAAGAGCTGGGTAAACGTTTTTTTAGCAGATGCAGCTCTGAATTTAAATGTTTCAAAAAATGACAATAAACACACTTCGTTTGAAGTATGTTTCAGCCATTTCCTTGCTGAAAATTCTTACTTTATTACTGCAATTGTAATACTAAATGTCTTTGATAATTCCAACAAAGAACGCTGGAATACCCCGGTAGAGTAAAATAAAAACATCTGCAACAAAACATTTGCTAACATTTCAGCAGTTTTCTTAACTGAGCCATTAATAAAACAACACAAAAATAGGGCTACTATACAAAGAAAAAGATAAAAACGCCAAAACCACGTCTAAGTGACCTTGTTTTGAAAGCCTACATTGTAAAATATCATAAAAATTGTTATATTTTGGATAGGGTATTGCATACTGAAAATATTTATTATATATATTTTTTTCAACGTAAACTAAGAGCTCATAATGAATATAGGTCAACCTACAAAATTGCAAGTAACCCTGTGTATACATAGATTTCAAGGATTAGATATGATCGTTTTTTTTTTTAAAGCATAGCATAGGCACAACTTTTATACAGACAAACTTTTTATACTTACACATCCCATGTTACATTATTAAATGTCATTTAACGTAGCATTTTTTTTTAAATTGTCTCCCTCTCTAAGAAATTTAGTCTTTGTGTCGCAGGGGGTTTCACAAACATTCAAATCACATGCACAAAGAACACCCAGACTTAGAACAAGTATTTGTGGATCACCGATCAAATTACGAGGTAAAACCTTCAGTAACCGGATTATGACAGTTATTGATCATACAATACAGCACAGCGGTTGTATTAACTTTATGCGTCTTTAAATGTTCATATCAGCCGAATACCTAACAGCTACTAGGGGGAAACATAAAATAATAATCATTTATTCGCCTTTTATTACTACTTTCTTTTTAGTGAAGAAGGAATAGTTAATTAATAATAAAATTAATAAGTCTTGGAATGTTACGTTCCTCACCGATTAAGGTACACGGTAACCGCATAACATTATAGATTAAACAAACATCTGCATAATAGGTACCTTTATACGTCTACTTTCCATATGAACTCTCAATGAAATGAATAGATAAGTAGTTTTGAGTTATTTTTATAGATGAAGCAATCGACATGTCTTTGCGATTGTTATCATCTAAGTGCTACAGAAAAAAAAATGATTACCGCTGATAAATTGCACCTAATAGTTTATCAATGTTTTAAAGTCCGGTGAAGCAGTCAAACCTTGCGCTCAGAATAATTGCAGTAGACCTCTTCCAAAAAAAAAAACAATGTTTACAATATTCTTTAATTAATATAGTTAAAATGTTTTTCCATTATTATATGGCCGAGTGTGCCGGCTCTTATCTGAGTGGGGCAGTGTTTGTGGAAACTGTTGATATCAGGTCATTTTTGTTACACAGTATTGTAACAATGCTATTTCAATCGCCTTCTCTCCGAAGACTTCGTAACACATACGAATACGAAGCGATACTTTCACACGCTAAGGTTACCTACTCACATCATTAGGTTTCAGAGATTTCCCAGCTTATTTCACATATCAATGACAACGCTATTGCCTAACTAGTAGATCGAAGTTAAAATAAAGATCCATTTTTTTATTTAATTTATTTTACCCAAGATTTAAAAGTTACTCTCCCTAAAAAAAATAAGTTCAAATTAAACAGGACAGAAAGTTGCAGACCTGATGTTCGAAATAATATGAAGAAGAAAAGTCTTCTCAATGCTAAATGCTAGATTTTGTTGTTTAGCTGGAGGCTGGATGATAACTTAGCTCTACCATCAATATTATTTCCCTATCTATTACATAGACGGAATAAAATCTAAGCTCTACTGCAATTAATCTACCTGTTTATATTGAATTTACCCTTGACAAAGGAGTTATCTGTTTCACAGTATGCGTAAATATGCAGTGAGTTTTAATTGTAACAGATTTTTTATAGCACACAATAAAACGAATCTGAATGCAACGGAAACTACCTGATCAAATCAACGTTGCTATTTTAAATAAGTACCAGTGTACATTATTTTATTGTGTATTAAAACATTCGTTATGCCAATTACTATTCATCGCTGAACTTAATTAAACTGTATGTACCTACATTCTAGAGTTGTTTATGTTGTTATAAAGATTTCACCCTTTTAGTATTGGTGACCAACCAATGACACATTATTTTTGAAAGAGTTCATTATGCGATTACCAATTAAACAAAGTGTAATCAACTGTTATAGCTTGTTTATTGATTGATTAAATAACAATGCACCTTTAGTAATCTGTCAAGGTGATAAGGGCCAATGTAGAGTCAAGAGTGCGAATATGTTTATGACAGAAACTACGTCATATCAATTAAGTCTACACTGTATTTTGATAAGCACATCATTACTGTACCAAGTTGTGGTTTTTTCCCAACAAACTGCCAAACAACAAATTACCAATGCTCTGTTATTTTACGTACTTCTTATCGAAGGACGTAAAATAACAGAGCATTTATAAACAGCTATTCAGTCTAAATATTTCAATAAGACAAACTAAATACATTGTAGTTCTTCTATAATAATTCGTAGGTATTATTTTTTACTTGTGATGAAGAAGATGTATTTATTAGGTTATTATTTATGTACCTTTCTCCAGACAATTTACACATTAACATATTAAGTTTACACAATTGTGTAAATCATTATTAAGCAAAAATGTTTATTAATGGAAAACAAGCATCATTCATCGTCGTCTTTGACAATGTCGGGAAACGTGCCTCGAAGGCTGGCAGCGTTGCCACGGTAATTGGCAATACTAACTAATGCTTGGTGCAAAAAATATGCCAGCCCGGCCCTCTGATCGCGGGTAGAGTCGAACAATCGTTTTGCGAGTTCCTACAAAATAATGTATCTGGTCCTCATGTCCCGAGTAATTTATTTCCTACTAGCTGTGTCCGCGGCTTCGCTCCCGTCAACTGACTACCTACCCTACCCCATTCTTCCTACTCTACCTATTTTTTTTTTGTTTTTAAACCTTCCCTGTATTCTAGCGAACAAAACAAAAAAAGAATTATTCAAATCGGCCCAGCCGTTCTCGAATTTTAGCGAGACTAGCGAACAGCAATTCATTTTTATATAACAGATTAGGTTATCATATTTTTGCGTTTTAGGGTTTCCGCAGCTCCAGCGGCAGCGCCGGAAGTGGTCGAAACAAACTTAGAACGTGGGATGGCGCAAGTATGTCGACACCGTGTTCAGTCCCACACTAAAATCGTAAAAGCATCCAAAGCCTCCTTATTTAGAATCCTCCTTATTTTAATAATTCTTAGATAGAAACATAGTTTTAGTTTTATTTATATTACCTACTTATAAATTTTAAGTAGTATGCCTAGTTTAAGTTTATTGGGTAATATACAGTACCTGCACATGCAAAAATTTAAAAAGCTCTTTCAAGTGAAAAATATTTTACTAATAACCTAACCTAATTATATCTAATCCACCTACATACCTACATGTAAGACTAATATTTAACTGTGTTTAAGCTATACGTCAGTCGATAGCTACATCCTGAATACCGATGCGATAGACTTCTCACTAGACATACGTGAGTGACTTACCGGAGATAGTTGGGATGTATGCCAACGGTCTGCATGCTGATGGCCGCAGTGACGGGCCGCGGCCAGAGGCCACCGAACCTGCCGCAGACGGTCCTGCACACGTCCAGGCTCCCAAAGACGAGGCTGGTGGAGTTGTCGCTGAGCTGGTGGTGCCGTGTCCGCTGACAACCCTCGTCGGGCACGCATTTGTACATCCATGCTGGCCTAAGAAGTAATAGAGTTAGTTTATTCGAACATATTTCCACCGATTACTCAAACGCAAATTTACTTTAAATGCCTATATGTCGGTACATTAGAGTTACAGAGACAGCATAAGACTTAACGACAACTTAAAATTGAGATGTGGTTTAGTATTCGGCCCTAAATCACTTTTCTTATTGTTGGTCATGAATGTCCCCTAAGAATGTAGGACGATAATTGATCGAAGGAGAGGTTAGGTTATTCTATTGTGTTTAGAAATTAGACTAACACGCTAAAATGAGGATCACCTTCGTGTTTTAATAGAATCCATGAATAGAAAAGTCCACTCGTGAATTCGCGAATCGTAATCACTAATTAGTTCACCGTCCACAGTCGTAGTAACTATGTCAACTAGGCTATCATCATTATTAAGTTAATAACAGTACCAGTATATTATATTTCTATGTTAGTATGGGAACTAGCTACGACGTAAAGGTCCTGTATGACTCGTCAAACAGTCAGTTACTATAAAAATCTTGACCTACACCCAACGAATGTGAAAGTTGTATTTATGCAGTAGCTTCGCGTACGTTACTAAGAAGACTTGAGTTTTGCTTGTAATATAGCTAAAATTTTTGGATCATAAAATAACTGTTATTTTATGTACCTAGTTTTTGAATATTGTTTTAATTATTCACCTATGTCTGCACTTTATCAAAGAGGTCGTTATTAAAATTGGTCGAAAAAATAATCAGAATGATTAGTTAATATAATAGCTTCATGGTAAGTTTAAAACAACATCTAGTCTCTATTGGCATAAAAGATACTTTAATAGTATAAATAGGTGAGTACTTACTCGTAAATATGTGAAATTGTGTCTGTTAGACCATTCTCCTCGATGCACTGGCCTAGGTGGACTGCCACGACCGCGAGCAGGACCCACCGACTCGCCATGACAAACTGACAAACAAACAGAACAATTGGGTACCGTACAGGTAAAATATTTTCTTTGTTAACTGACTCCATTCAAGGAGGTAAACAAAACGGTCAATCTGTTCCAAGAACATACCTGCCCATAGCCGTAAAAAAATATATATTTTTATAAAATTAAAAGGTTTATTTAACTTTTATTCTGAACATAAGTCAATACAGTTCATAGACTTTTAAAGTTAGGTAAAAAATTTAAAATCTAAGATATAGGAATGACTCTACTATATTTTTGATTTTTATTTTTTTTTCTTCATTGGAATGTTTAAAAATGTTCTTCGGCCTAGCATTTTCCCAAGCTATGTTGGGTCCTCTTCCAGTCTTAATGGATTCAGCTGAATTCTCTATCTTACATGGAGCGACAGCCTACAATATTTAAAAACATCGAAAGTAATAAATAAGTATGTTATTCAGATATTTTTGAATGTTACGGTTAACATTACTTTTTTGTTAAAATATCTTAGAAGTGTCCGCAAGTCTGGAGAGCTTGTACATACATTTCAAAGGATTTAAAAACGCTTCAGACACTGCAGTTAAAGTGGTCTCGACACCAAATATTTAATTTATGTTTGATCCCCTTGCAAATAAGAAGTAGACATACCTATGTGTTTGATTGAAAATAATATTCTTATATTTTTATATCCTGATTGATTAAATTCCGGTTACCCATGCGTTAATTCTAGAACTTAAATTAATTTTGATTGATAGAACAGTTTCAATACAATGAATACGACAGTAACATCGACGTATTAATAGCTGCATGACTGTCTATTCCATGTCCATATTTGCTGATGCTATCGCGTGCTGTATAACGGAACAAAGTTAAATATGACTGTAGTAGATTCCGACGGAAATATGCGCCACACTTGGACACTTCCGAACACGCAATGCAATGTTTATTTATTCACTCGCTTGTATTTCAATGTTTTTGTAACAATCTCATTATTTTTCCGCTGTCAATAACTCATAGTATTAAATTAACAAAACGTATATAAAATCTTTCATCCGTTGATGGTTTATTGGCATAGATGTATTATTCAAATAGGGTGGAACACTACGGGTCTATTATCGTATTTATTGTAACTATGAGATACCACAAAATAATTTGTTATTAATAATACGAGTTCAAAATTTCGAAATTACACGAAATATAAATTTTTAAGAGTTTTTTTTACTAACACATATTATACAATTCGACGTACTTACCATAATTACCACTTCTAGGTTTGAACAGCGATTAAAAACTTTTTTAATTCTTTGTTCTATTTATGATAGTTTGCTAATGGGAGATCATTGTTAATAGATTATTACGAACAATAGATAAAAAATATTTTACAATTAGATAATCAGATAAGATGGGAATCGGAACAAGCACTCGATTTTAGATTGGTACTTTGTTCTAACATTGATCAACCAATAGACATTCATGCAGCAGGAATATGCAATAGGGGATCGGACTATTTTTTACTTACACGTCACATAGATATTAAAAAAAATAATAGACATTTTTTTTATTTAATGAAACGATGCGGAAGATACAGCGAATGGAAATGTCGCGTGGCGACACTGGTGGCAACAATTTTTACCCACAAGCCCTCAATCCAGAACTTATAAGCGCTTTAATTTTGTAATTTTTCATTGATTTGATAAAAGAAAGGTACGAGTTTTTTTTTCTTTTTTATCTGGTGGACTAAATAGATATTTCCTTTTCATAACCAGTCCGCTCTCCTATTTTAGAGACTTTAAAATGTTGGAAAGAACTATTCCCACAGTATTAATCGTCGTAAAAAAACTGGTCCACCAAAATTTGCACACTGATTTTAATACACTCATTTAAAAATGTTGTGCAAAATGGTAAGTTTTGACGGCAACCCGTTTTAAAGAAGACTCTACACACTATTGAAGTTACGCAATACTTATATTTGGCTCTAAAAGAAAACAAAGGGGACGGCAGAATATTTATTTATAGTTTAGAAAAAAATATAGGTCAGCCCAACAGACCAAGTCGATAATGAGCATAAATTACAAGGAAAGTTTCCCAAATAACAGATATTCTGCTGTTTCCAATTGTTAGAGACGCAATTCATATCTCAAGTAGCTCTTTTTATTAGTCTTACCTAAATTTAGTATTAAAAGAAATTTCTCTAGGTACAAAACATGCATGCTATGAAGCCTATGTAGGAAATAAATACGGCAATATATTACCAATTTAATAAACTGATAAATATATTACTAGTGAAGTTCTAACCTGTCATTAACGTTTTCTTTTGACCATATTTTTTTTTTGTAGACCGATCATGGATTATTTAAATATGTTACTATTTTAAGCATAACCAAGTCTTTTTCTCTTCTTTACTAACCATTTGTAAGTGAACCGTCTCTTTTAATCTTTAATAATAAAAGTTAAGTCATGCATTAGCAATTACTTATACTTTTGAAATCGGAAAATACGTTTTTTGTTGTAGTTTTTTATCTATATATTAAAAAATGCTTCACGGTTTTTTTTTTCATTAACTGTACTGTACCTAGTTTTACGGAACCGCGTTAATTTTTTTATAAATTAGTACCCGTGCAGAGACAAGTATGAGACTCAACTCATACTTGTCTCTGACACTTCCCTCTTGAATGTAGCGAAAGCTATCTTAACTTAAAACTTAACTTAAAGATGTTCTTAAAAGGTTATCCTCGAAAGAACATCTTTAAATTAAGTTCACGTTTCAGTTGCATTGAATTTGGTTTTGTACTCATTTAAAAAATGGAATTTAATAAAATAAATCGTAAATATTTATAAAAATCTTAACCTCTATCAATGCAAGGTGGGAAAACATATTTAATATCAAGTATTTTCAAACAAAATTCATCTAACTCTACACATTATACCTATGCAAAGTTTTACTTTCTTGTAAACCCAATAAATTTACATGATAATGAACGATACCGATGTTGTTTTGTTCCGGTAATTAAATAATTATGATATTAACTTATTACACAATGAACAAGTTGAACAAGATAATTCAAAAAGAAAAACAATATCGGCTGACATTGTTTTAAGAATAAACAACATCGAATAAGACTTTCATGTTATTATTTTTTATCTTGTCCTTTGGTTGTTTAATCATATCAATAGCAAGTTAAAGATCAAGAGACGATGTCTGTTTGTGTTGATGATATTTAAGAATTTGTTTTAGGACTTCAAATGAATATACCGAGTCCCGGGAACCGTCCGTAACTCGGAAAGCACGTTATGTCGTTGGTCCCAACTGTTATACTTTAATCTTTGACAGTCGTTAAGTCATTACAATTCTGAGAACCAGTCTTACTATGGGATACTGTGTTACCCAGTAATACGGGATAGAGCAATAGTTCCACGTAAAATACAGTATTCAGCTGAATTCGATAAGCCTGGAAGCGGACCCCAACAAAGCTTAAGAAAGGGCTAGGCAGAAAACTTAACATAGGTATTTTATTTATTCAGTTTCTACTAATTAGGTATGACTTTTTAAAACTATTCTATTTCCAGTGACAAATAAGTATGAAGTTACACAGACAGACACTTAAACAGATATCACTATCTCCTTTTTCCAATGAAACTAAGTCAGTAAAAAAAAACACATATTTTTTGTTTTTCAAAATAAGAAAACACTATGTAGGTAAAGCGAATCAAAGGTCAGGAGTGGGTTCTAAATTGACGTCATGCATGCGTACAAAATATACAAAATTGTGACGTCATGCGACATTTCAAATCACAGTATCGTCGTGAGTTTGGTCTCTGATCTGATATTTCACTTCTGGCAGACAATGTTTATTTATTTCAACGAATTATCTTATCTTCTCTTAGAGATACCTACACCACGCCAGAAATAATATTTTGACGTAGCGACCTTCCTAAATCTAAAATCATTTTCCTATCTCGTAAAACAATAATAATATCGCGTTTTATAAATGTAACCATCTGTCATTGTAATCCCTTTATTAATACAGCACCATAAATTTTTCTGATGTATGTGCCTACCCACTCATATTTATTTTTAACCTGCAAAAAAGTGTATTGACCCCTAAACTTCTTAATATTTAAATATAATTATGCAAAGTAACTCACTCGTATGGTAATCAAGCGGGCGTTCGCTTCGAATGAAAGTTGCAAATTATTTCACGGTCAGATAAAGGGTAACCAGTTATATGGCTACATACACAACTAAACACAGCACTGACACTCTATTTAACTATAATTCTAAAGTGCATTTTAAACTTATTGTAAGAACAATTAATAAAACTATAACGGCAGTCTTTATTCTCATATAAAAGCACCAGATGTTAACGACATAGCTAATATCAATCACACGGTCTCATCGGATCATTTAAACGTAACTGAAATTCATAGCAGGCAGTTTACAAAACGCGCGATTTTGTTTTACTTTTCGCTATAAACACGAAGCAAAGGCAACCACGAGGGAACTAAACCGGACCGCAGTGTTTTTGTCGTTTTATTATTGTGTACTTTATATTTATTTGTTTTGTTTTTGCGCGATGTGCTCGTAGGATGTCTACGCGGCGCGAGGGTTGCTTGTGCTTTGATTCTGTTACCGATTACGGACGGCTATATGTTATTTTATTATAGTTAATTATTGCCGCGCCGCCGGTCCGGAGTCATTCGCGTTTTGATAAACGCGCGCGTGCGAGCGTAAGGCGCGAACCGCTCTGATTGGCGAACTGAGCCAACACTACGCGTACGCGCGCACACTACGATTTGGCGGGAGAACCGCTTTTGTTGGCTGCAACTACATAATATTAAGAATAAAACGCAGATTGTGCCTTTCTTTTACTTACCATGTAATTAAATTCACTGATAATAATAAGTGCACACGCACAGTTGCGGTGTGCGAATATATTTACTCAAAATGATTAACATATTGATAAATAAAACAATCTTACGTACCTAGAGCTTTAACTTTTAATTATTGTAATTTAAAGTAAGTAGGTACACAAGGTACATAAACTATTGTGGGAATGAGTACATACAGGGTGTTCGAGAAAGCGTGGACGCTTGGGTGTCCAGAGTTCTCCAGAGGTAGAGGACACTAACTTAGAGGTATTCAAATCAACCCCATGTAGCTACCTATGTACTGCGATTTTTTGTAGTTTTCCGTATTTATTAAAACTATCTAGGAGTTTATTTTTAACAGCTATTGTTGATAATTTTTTCCCTTCTGTCCCTTGTGCGTGTGCCCCTCACAGAAAAATTATTGTATTCAGTAAACGAAATTTTCTTCTTACCTACCTACAATAAGTACCTAGTACTTATAACATAGCAAACATATCTACCTACGTAAAAATATTTATGAAGTCACTCTCAAGAGAAAGATATGAAAAAAAATTGAGCTCGAAACACCAATTAGACATGAATGTTTACGTTTTCCTGGTAATTGAAATAAAGCAAGTCGACGTGTTTATGAGAATCAGAAACTAGCGCGTCCGTTTGAACTTCACGTGCTAATAACAAGAATTAGGAGCTGGATCAAATAGGTAGGTATCAAAGAGTTCGATTTATTAATAGGTTTTTAGACGAATACACGAATAGCCCTTCTTCCCATGACGTCAACCAATGAACGAAGCCAAAATCGCTTGTTCAAATAGGCCACTGACATGACACCCACTTTCCCAAATTTATGTCATAATAGTTTAAAAATATTAAGTTTTGTATGAAACAAAATTATAGAATATCTAGGTAATATTGACGAAATAGATCTAGAAACTCTTTTGCTAAATAAATCATGAGAATGTGAAATGATAATCAATTCATAAAATTTTCTAAGTTGAATGCGATAATTAATGAACGTAAATGTCAAAATTATACCTTAATATCTGTTTAAATAATTACGATATATACTATAATTAGGTATTTAATACTTGAAATGAATTAGATAAGTACCTGTAATAGTTTTACTTGATTGACGGATTCCACAAATAATTTTGATATTAATAATCCAAAAAAAAATTGTTAATTTTAAAGCAACTTTTAATTTAGGCGAATATCTTTTCTTTTCGGTAGCTTTAAATTTTTACCAGCCAGTTAAACAATTTTAAGGCATTACGTGAACAAAATAAAAACCAATTTAGGCAGGTACCTCCATAGGAACTCCTTGGTCGATGGTACGATTCTAATTTCTAATGTAAAAAAAGGTTTCAGTATTCAGTTTTTTTTAGGTAGCTTTGCATCTAACATACTTAGTTATGTAAATAAAAAAAGTTAAGGTACTCTTTCATTTCTTTTAATAAGCTCACTTTTTGTCCTGTAACTAGTAGCGTGACTTCAGTCATTTCAGTCTTTTTAGAAGAATGTCGAACAAAAGTTTTAATTACTTTCCTACATTTTGCAAACCAATTTTAAAATGTAGACAGACGCAAACAAAGGAATTACCTATAAATAGGTTCTTATAGAATACAATAAACACTTTATAGGTACCTTACTAGATTTTTTATAATACATTCCTACTTTATATTTTTTACGGCACAGTTTAGCTTAAAATGCCATGAAAATAAATCGATTCCATCTAAGGTGAGTTCGCATTATACCTGTGTTACCTTTATAGCGTTATCGTAAAGTTGGCAATAGAAAATATGTGCCGAGCAATATAGTTTTGCGCTAATTTGTAGATATTGCAGCGTATGTAGTTAGGTACTTCGTCAATACTTCAGTAACTATAATAATAATATCTTGGGACATGTCACACACGGTCATCTGATCCCAAACTAGGCAGAGCCTGTGCTATGGCAATCAGACAACTGATAAACATACTTATATATTTCTAAATACATACATATTATAGATAAATTACACCCAGACACAGAACAAATAATCGTGCTTATCACACAAAGATTCGTCCTGGGTGGGAATCGAACCCACGACCTCCGGTTTAGCAGTCAGGGTCACTAACCACTAGACCAACAGGCTCGTCTATGCTGCAATCATATTTTTTTCCTTTAAATTATACGAGGCCGTTTCTGCCAATAGAAACTTTCCAAGTAAAAGTATTTTCTTCCCTTTTTTTGTATAAATAAGGTTGTGAGTTGAGCATTATGAGTAATGAATGTTGGGAATTGAATAAGGTTTCCTTCCAGAAAGTTGTTTATTTCTATGAGCCGAAGCAGTATTTCAAATATGACCACGCATACATAAAAAATAACATTTAATACAATACCTGCCATCTATAGATACATATGTATCCTTGGCATTTAAACCCTGGTCCCGTTGAACCGCGTGAAGCTGATCTGACCCCATTATCTCGATCCCGTTAACTCGCCGTGCAGCTATGGTGCGAAACGCCATTGTGTGTTCCTGCACTCTACAACACGTAACAAAAGCAACGATTAAATCTATTTTAGTTGGCAGCCATTATGAAGGTGAAAATAACACCTATCAATACTAAAATAGTGTTTAGATTGAAGAAAGTTCGAAGTGCGAGAAACTCATACATAAAAATGCGAAGGTGTTTTACATGAAATTGTAAAACTATGTAGTATCTAATACCTATTGTATCAGTTTTCATAAAAAAAAAAAAAAAAAAAAAAAAGATTAAGAAAAACAATTGTTTCGCCGTCGACGCTCAAAGTTAGTTTCACGTAAAAAGTTGGCAGCTTAAGTCTATTTCTTAATTATAACATATTACCTGTATTTTAATTAACGGTACCTACAATAATATACTTTCAATGGAGAATAACTTGAAAGTAATCACTACATAAAATCACAAGTAAGTAAACGTACTAATATTATAAATGCGTAAGTAACTCTGACTGTTCATCTATCTATTACGCATGATTCACGGCTAAACCGCTAAACCGATTTGGATGAAACTTGGTATGGGGTAAGCCTAGAATCAAGGCTACTTTTGACCGCGATAACCGACACTCACGCGGGTAAAGCAGCGGGCATTAGCTAGTGTTAAATCTTACGGAACTAGTTATGTTAGCTAGTTTGTAGTCTGGTTCGGACTGGCAATTTGAAGTGCAAGGTCAACAAAAATGTACGTTTAGACTAGTTGGTAGATAGGTAGACATTATACAAATTAATCTATAATATAAAAATGAATCGCTGAATGTGTTGCTAAGCGCAAATCTCGAGAGCAGCTGAACCAATTTTGCTAATTCTTTTTTTAGCATACTCCTTGAAGTACGAGTATGGTTCTTACGGAGAGATAATAAAAAAAAAAAAAAGACTACGACTGTTAGGCTGTACGAAGTTCGCCGGGTCAGCTAGTTCGTAATAAAAAAAAAAAACAAAACAAAAATCAACTGCTCATGGTAAAACGTACTAGTTTGTACGTAAATTCGTAAATACTTATATGGCCCGCGTAACGTTGGTGTTGATTAGAACAATCAAAATGCGTAAGACATTGTAAAAAGCAGAAACAGACTTCAAGGACTTAACATCAGAATAAACAACTGAACTCGAGCCATTTTTTTACGTTAAAGCAGTCGATGTTATGGTTGTTATGCATCATCTTCATAATGTTAAATGGCCAATCGCCTGACAATGCATTCGAGACGGCTGCATAATTCAATTGGTTTGAACTTAGTCAACATCATTTGCTTTGCGAGCGTTAACCTTTACGGATAACACACAGAACACAACTAATCTCTTACTGTTTTTAAACATTACCTAGCTGCACTATTACATACCGAATGATTTTACATACATAACAATGTTTTATCAAACTGCAACAAGTAAATTAGGTACGTAGTCTCATAATAATTGAGAAAAGAATTCAGACAAATTAATATAGACTGCAGCTCTCCGACAAAACAGCTGCTTATACCGTGCTGATAGCCTGACTTGTAGACTGATAAAAGTAAGATCTGGTTCTTGCCCAGGTGTCATAATGCAAGCTCCACAAGCACGCAGATATTCAAAGAACATGAGACGCTACTGAGAACCTAAGGTCTCATCTATGTGAAAATAAGTTATGTCAGATCGCTCTGGGATCTTGGATTATGACTTGTCAACAAATTTGATAAGCAGAACTTGGTATTGTTACTTGGGAAATATGTCTAGGTACATACTTACTTCTGCAAACTTGTTTTGAAGACTATAGTTACCTCTCTTTATAATTAAACATCCATAACAAAAGTATGTCAACGACTGTTAAAAGTGTAACAACGTCGTATCAGCAAATCTGTAACATAAGTTTAAAAACCTTAAGGTAAATGTGCAACCTAGATTAAACTGTGCATGTAGGTCGGTAAATCAACTTTTGTTAGTGCAGCAGCCATATTAAAAAGTCATTAAATCCGGCACACGCGTTGCTGTTAACACATATAATGCATCTAGGGCAGAACGTGTGCACTAACGATAAGGCAGCTACTGCTAGATAAATGGCCAACCAGTGAACAGTTACTTGTGTTTAAGCGACTGCATTTTAGTATTAGAACAGTTGCTAGATTGATACACTTTAAAAGCAAACCATTCTATATCAAACACGACTGAGCTGATACAAACAATCGTCTCCTACGCCGTCTATTTCGTAGTTTTACGAGTAACCTTTAATAGAGAAACTTCCTCAGAGCATTGGAGGAACCATTATCATTATAGTCATATTATATACTAGCTGACCCGTGCCCACTTCGTTGGGCATAATGTTAATAATCCTTTTTTAGTACATATGACCTAACGATTTAAATTAAAAAATAAATAAATGTGGACAACATCACATACATTGCTCTGAACCGAAAGTAAGTAGCTAAAGCACTTGTGTTATGGAATTCAGAGAAAACGAAGGTACCACAAACACCCAGACCCGAGACAATGTAGAAAAGTTGTTTTTTACATTGACACGGCCGGGGATCGAACCCGGGACCTCAGAGCTGGCGACACCTTGAAACCGGTGTGTACGCCACTCGACCACGGAGGTCGTCACATTAATTATTCATTATTAATCAATTATTTTATTAATATTAAAAATTAAATTATCTATACTAATATTAAAAAAACTACTTTTTGTAACTTAAATATAAAAGTTAGACATATGCTGTCGTTAACTTTTTTGTAGGCATTTTCAAGCTCCACACCTTTTCTCCAGAACTCAAAATTATATATTTTATAGTTAAGGCAGCGTTTGTAAGAAACGCTTTCATTTGACCGTTTTTTCTCCGATTCACTTTGCAAAACGGACTACCACGTAAAAGCCTTTTTATTTTTCGGTTTTTTATATAGCCTATGACACTCAGCAATAATGTGGCTTTCCATTGGTGAAAGAATTTTTTAAATCGGTTCAGTAGATCCCAAGATTACCCCTTTCAATTTAACAAACACACAAACTTTACTTCTTTATAATATATAATAATAATAATAATAATAAATAATAATAATAATAAATAATAATAATATTAGTATAGAAGTATAGAAGTATAGAAGTATAGATAGTATAGATTATAGACATCGACTGCATCCAACGTGAAAACTAAAAGGCATTGTTTATCAACAAAGTGAAAGTTAGTGAACATCGAAAGTCTAGATAAACGGCCATTCGGAACAAACTGTTCTCAATAACGCATGTAGCCGTCACATCACGTATGTCCCCATTGTTTTTGGGTTTTTAATGGCAGACCATTTACATCTTTATCAATAGAACACCAAAAAATACTATAATGGTTATCAACTACATACATGTATCCGGTAATTTACATCAAATAACCACGATAATAACACAGTGATTTGGTTGTTTATGAAATATTCGTTACAAAAATATAATCTGACCCGTGTTTTTGTTAAATTATTCAATATACTGACTTCTAAAATCAACAAATTTTTGGGCCAGATATTTTTATGTGCAGAATTTGTTAAATTTAGTGATTTGATGTTTTTGTTTTGATATTGGTAGCCTTACAAACCTAATGCAGCTTCGTATTGACCTTTTGATAGGACTACATAAAACTGGCACAATTTTATTATGTACTGTAATAGGTCTCATGTATCGTGACAGCATGAAGGTTAAATTTATTATCAGCGTGTCACTTGTTCATACAATGTTGTACGAAATTAATCAAAATTAAACCGAAGGAATTAAATCAAATTGATTAGACCTAAAAGAAAGAACTACCTACCAAGTATCAAGTATATTCAATGCTGACCTCAATAAATATATAGAATTAAAACTTACTACTTTCTGCGAGTTACATCGTGCAGTCTTAGAATAAATTATTAATAAACGCAGACTAAAATATTTAATAGGTACATGTTACATTAAACATGTAAGTTAGTAGGTACCAATTAAACGTTTTCTTTATTTTTTTTTTACTTTTTTTTATTTTTTTTTTTATTATTATTATTTTTATATAAGAATGCAAATGTGTAAGTACAATAACTTAAATATACTACAATAGCAAACTATAAGTATTTCCTTTCGCAGCGAGGAAACGAAGATTATATTCACCAACATGATGTGCTTGGAGTCACAGACATTTAAACATTTTACAATTCATCGTGCATATTTTTACTTCCTAACCGAACACGAATGGTTGAAAGTAGCTGCTAATTACCTAAAATCAAAGCATACATTTCACAGTGTCTTCCTCCCTATATAGATTTACGTAACAGTGCTTCCTGGGCCTTGGGGAAATGTTCCGCGCTAAGTTGATGGTAGCAAGTGATTAATCATGTCGGTATTGGTAAATTGGATTGTACGGAAATTGTTTGTGTAAGTAGATATAAAGTCTTAGTTATTTATTTACTTAAATATAAATAAATTCGGGTTCGCTGTAGCACAGAGAAATTTAAGTTCCTATGTGTGTAGTATGTAGTAGGTACCTAATTAAATAATTAAATTGGTATTTTTATTATTTGCTAAGTATTGGCCTACATAATGAACCATTTGGTAACCTATTAGTTACATGAAGTTATTAAATATAGGTAGGTACATTAAAAGCACTTATGTTTCGCCGTAGAGGCGTACAAAAATTGTTCAAATTCAAATTAAAAAAAAAACCGATCGAATCTGTGAAACTACCAATCGGACTTAAAAAAATCATTTGGAATTTGATAGCCCTTTTCTTGAGGAAGATTATAGGCAATTTAACATAATGTTGCTTGCCTTGGGAGACGACTGGTTCATAATATAAACAGAACAGTTCCGTTACCGCGTAACGTAAATATTACACGTGCCAAATTTATTTAAAAACTAGTCCCGCGTTAGGAATTTTTCTTTTTTGTCGCGGGAAGTGTCGTAAAATCTAAAATGTGGTATATAGTATGGTAGGTACCTGATGGTACCTTTTTGTGAAGATGTTGTTCACGGAATAAGTAGATGAAGTTAGATTTCCTTCCTACGGCTACTGCCATCTTGTGAAACGTCTAGGAAACTACGAAATTTGTGTTGCACGCTTTGAAAAAAACAGGAAATCAGTAGGCGTATTGGCTATATCGGTTGTTAATTAAAGCTACAATCGCTTTATAAACGAAAACTGTATTATAAACAAAATATCTGTATCGTCTAACGTCAATGACCAACTAGATCTAATAAAACGTAGTTGTTTACCGACGTATACCAAAGAGTAAAGAAATCACTTTTGCGTTTTTACTATTATCTTCATCCAGTAAAATACCTCTCGCTTGGGTTGTCAACAGCAGATAGCCAATAATACGCAATTTTTATATAGTAATAATTTTTAACGTACAATGGTAGAAATTATACTACTTATGGTACGTTTTTTAATGATATATCTGGCAACTCGCTGTTTCAAGTTAGTCTCGTAATTCGTGTGTGGTTTTTACGTTTATTTTTTTAATTTCTGAGTGAAATTTTAAAATGTATACTGTTTCTAAGGGACCCAGCAAAATTGTAGCTAAAACACGACGAGGTAGTACAATATATTTTGTTTTGAAAATGAAGTTCGAACTTGTCAGTGATCATGTGAGATGAAAATATCGTATACTTATTTTTAATTACAGGCCTCTCACAGAACTTAGAAAGGTTGGACAGCCGTAAAGATCATAATAGAAAGTCTTCAGACTCTGACAATGGTGAAATTATCAAGTAAGTTATTACTAATACGGGAATCTACATTACATAGTGCTGTTAAAGATTTCGTCAGTTTTTACATAACCTCTTCGGCCGAAGATGTGTAGGTACTGTCTTGTTTAGAGTTTTATAACATTTGGCATGGCAACAATCAAAAATGTGTGTTATAGACAAAATATTATATAATTATTTCTTAGTTATTCCAATCTGAATCTTTGATGACAGTAGGATTCTTATTGGATTGTTTGTTTTCGTATTTCAGCATGCCCAAGCCTATCTTTCATTCCAATGGTAAAAAGACAGTACACCAAAGAATACAACACCATGTGATTACGCCGCAACATGAAGAAATCATTAGATATATCAGTGAAAGTAAGATTTTTCAGTACATTCTGCTTTACCCATGATTGTTTGGCATTTCAATATTAACAAAAATATCTAAATAAGCTACTATGAAATACTATTTAATTTTTTATTTTATTATTAAATTTGTTAGTAACCACTTGTTAATTTGTACATAAACAATTTCAGCTTGGACACAGTCTGCTTATGGTGAAAGTGAACCCACTACACCTACAAGTAATAATGGTAAGTTTCATCAATAATTTTTGTAAAATACCAATAGCAGCTGATAATTACTTGTGATAAATTCAGAGAATTTTATTTGTTATTTTATTTAAATCTCAAATAAATAGTTTCTTGCTTCAATTAAGATTGAATTAAGAATTGTAATGCTCTAATTGTTAAATATTTATATATTTTTTTTGCAATACCTACTCTGTCAGATAGCCTTGTGACCACATTGTCCTATGAATGTAATGGTTTATTCCAATTACTACCTAATAGCTATGCAGTATGTTGTCATGTGTACTATTCAATCAATTAAGGCAGTCCATAGTGCATAGCAATTCACTGGTTTAATGTTCCCTTCAACTTGTTCAATTGAAATTTTTATATATTCTTTTAAGGGTTCTGTACCTCAAAATGAAAAATGGAACCTATATAGGATTACTTTTTTGTCCATATATGTCGAGAATTTTATTCATATACCTATTATTGTAGCATAAAAAATATGTTTATGCTGAGACACACTTTTATTTATAGTTGGAAATTTGATAGTCTCATACATTGATGTATGACATTTGTTCAACCATACAGAGAATTCACGGTAACTATCAGCAACTTATTGCAAGATTCAGACTCGCACTTGTCCAGTTTAATTAATAGATATCTAAGTTATTGGTTTGCTTGTTGCTTATGACCTGCAAATAAGACCCCCCTTATATACTGATAAATAAAAGTACTACATAATAAATTGATAATGATGATATTGCAAATAGTGAGATTTATTATTTGCAATCTAATCTGATCTCCCTTGATAACATTATACTGGAGTAAAATAAAATTTTCATACAATTGTATTTTCATAAATGTATTACACTTTATTTCATTTGAATAAAATAAAAACAAGTGAACACTTAATGGTGCGAGAATTGTATAAACAAATAAAGGCTATGTTTAATAAATAACAAAGAAATAAAACTGCCTGTCTCTATTAAAATTTATGAGTTTACATGTTACAAACATTTGATTACAGAATCTGGCAGCTCATCACCTGCCCCACCATCTAATCTCTACTACCAAGACGATGCCCCCAGCCCGGTGCTGCGGGACTTCAAGCCCTTCGACCTGGAGACATGGTGGGGCAAGAGATTGTTCCAGAACATCACTAACTCCCTCTGAGCTAGCGGAACTTACAATAAACATGCGGGGACACAAATGTCGGCGGTAGCGTAAGTCACAATCATCTGTAGTTTACTAAATTTTCATTTAAAAGTGTTTTGTGCTTTAATATAAATACAGGAAACAGACATGCTCCAGTCAATTGAGTTAAGTACAAGTTTTGAATGAGATGAATCTTTGCCTAGCCAGTTGTATCTGGTTGTAACTGAAAGCTTTAAACTAAGGTCAATGCCATTTGTATCACAAAGTCTAGATACCCAGTAAGGTATCAGACACCCATTTAAATGTATTAATTAACCATTCGACCTTCAACAAATGAATTACTAAATTACTAAATACATGATTATTTATTACTGTATCTGTTGCGTAGCAATGAATTTATTATATACAAAATAAATTATGCCAGATTATTTTTATACTTACGATATTTTTAAGAACATTGTTAACTTTAAGAAATTTTATTAATTTCTTATAAAGTTAAGTAATCTACAGTTGATTGTGGATCTCAGTAGTTATGTCATATCATAAGTAAAATTTTCCAAAAGCTCAATTTCTTTGCATTGTTACTTTGAACCAATATTCTTTAAGATTGTTTTGTTGTGTGAATGTTATATGTTTTTAGTTGATGAACATTATTTAAATTTCAAAATTCAGAGTTACTATATACCAAAGAATATCATGTTCATTATCTGACCATGTTAAGACAAATTGAATGACATAAAATTATACACAAGTTTTGCCAAATTTATAATAGCGAAATTGCATGAATTTAATTATTTACTAGAGAGTCTAGCATTGTTCAAACCATCGTATTATAAGTACTAAAAGTTATCATCACAATTTAGCTCGGAAGTTTTGAACAACAATGTTTTGCAGCTGTTATGTTGTTTTATTTTTCATATATATGCCTTATTGCAATTGAAGTATTGCAATCATACTATTCAAAGTGCCTAGATACAGCAATAGTATACACAGTATTATAAATTGTTATGTTTCGCGAAATGTTGTTAAATTGTTAATACGCAAAGATCATATTTACTTCACTTCAATTAACCAAGGCCTTGGATTTGACAGATCTAACTCTTACACTTTCTGTTTTTGAGTTTTTGAAGCAATTAGTACTCGGACAGGTCTCAACCCATGTAAGTAACATCTGGGTTTCTTTTATGTAAGTATTTGTTTTGTAATTACTTATGTATAGACACATGTTAATAGCAATTGCCCTTTATATATTGTTTCAATTTTATTTAATATTTTACATAAGTTTATTTATTGTATCTTTCATGTAAATATCAGAAATTATTAAATATCAGAAATCATTTCAACCGAAGTCCAGCTATTAGTTGTTATGTTTAACAATTATAGCAATGTTTTCCTTATTACCAGAACTGTAAAGTCCGTTGAAGCAGTTGAAGCCTCTGCTCAGGCTAACTGCGGTATACCTCTTCCTAAATTACCAGAACTGTATAGACCTTCTACCTCAATATAAACTCTAAATTAATCTCATGTTGCATGTTCAAACTAGTTATCATTGCAAAATTATATCGACTCAAGTTTATATTGATACTTAGCCTATATTGCCATGTGTCAGACATATATTATGGCCACTTAAATTCTCGCGACTGGCTTCTACTACGAAATGTTACTGTTGTTGTTGTTAGTGTTAAATCACTTGTTTAATGTTTATTTGTGTTATGCCTAGCTTCTCCTACTCGAAGCTAAACAATGTCTTCCAGATCAATATACATCAATTTAATCATGTTATTTGTCATGTACAAATCTTTGGAATATTGGTTTTATTTCCTATGTACATAAGAAAATTTACAACAATGTTTATTTGACATAGACATTCATGAACCAACGAATATGATGCTACTTTACAGTTTACTTGTTTTGTATATTTTACTGCAGTAATTGTAAATTAATAGTTTTACTACATTAGTAGATATGCATTATATTTTAATTAATAATTTAAAGGAATTATTTATATTTGCTTTTGTAACATATAATATGTTATTATTACTGCAATTATGCGAGTACAAAACGAGTTAACCCGTAAAGGTGATGTTAATTTATGCCATAAGCAATAAATGCACGAAACGTAGTATAATTTTTAACCTTTTAGATGAAATATTTGAGTCGTTGTAGTTGTAACGCAGGAGAATATTTTTAGACTGATTTAGTTATTAAAACGTTATGCTTTTTGTTGTAGTTGAATAAACCATCTGATAAATTTTTAATAGTTTTATTTCTCAACGGGAGAGTTGTTAACTAAAGATAATAATTATAATAGAGAAAATTTCCTGATTTTCTGAAAAAAAATATCATGCCGACTATGTGCAGATGATGTAGCGCTCCCCCGCGCTTGTATCGCTTTACACACGCGATTGAATCAATACAAATACGACAATCTAGGTACTTTTAGGTGACCCAGACCATTTGGCTTCGCAAGACCAACCTTCGTTAGTCTGAGAGAACATTAGGGTGCGTATAGACTGATGAAAAAAATGAGTGGACGCATCGCGCGCCCAAACCGCGCATTCACTACAAACCTCCAAAGCCACTGTTTCGCGCACACTGCGCTTCCCTTTGTGTTTGTCCGAAAAACCGACAAATCACGGATCGCTCCGCGCGAGGCTTGAAATGCTCGTAGCGTGCGCGTGAAATACACAGTTCGCGCGTGCAAAACGTCCAAACTATGACAAATTGTTAAATTGTGTACTACCTTTCCTGATACATGATGCAGCAATGAGTACGGCAAATTCTTTAAGTTCATGTTACGTTTTACCAGCCTGTCCGCGGCTTTAAGAAGAAGAAAAAGGATACTGCTGTATGCCTCTTAAAAATAACAGAAAATACTATTTCTAAAAAGATCTGAATGAAGGAGAATTTTTCCACATCAAAACTTTCATATGAAGTAAAACAGAAAGCTAGGTAATAGACATGCAACGATGCAATATCACCTTTTCCAGACAGTTGCAAAAATTCCAACAGCCTACAAAGAACAAAATACGTAGTCTATGACCTTCTTTGACTGACTATAGTGACAGACGCAGGTTTTGACGTACTTTACAGGGATTTTAGAGAAAAACTATAGTTAAAATTAATTTTGAAATGCAAGGTGTTAAAATACAAAACGATCTTTTTTCTCCGGGTAATGTGAAATGTGTCTCTGTAAATGATTCTGCGGTAAGTGATTTTTGTTATCAGTTTTTAATAATTTTAATATTACAAAATTCTTGTTTCATATATCAAGGCTTTAGTGTAATATATAAACATAAAAAATAGCTTTTAAATTTATGGAAAGTTAGCGACGTGGAAATATTAAGGAGATTGCGGGACCTTGACGCCTTTGAAGGGCGATGAAACTTGATCAGAAATCACCAAGAACAGGAAGATTTGTTTTAAAAACTTCAGATAAAGGTCTTTTCTCAGCAGTGGGAAATAATCGAGCTGGTTAAACTACCATAAATATAGATAATGGGCTGCAGCTACTTACATATTTAAATACAGATAATCGGCTGCAGCTAACATGGAAGCCATTAAAGATACGGCCACTTTTCGAGTTAAAAAGTGGAGAGAAATCCGCAAATTTGTATATCTTATTTTTCAGCCAGAAATACCCCCAAAGAACTTTATCAACAGTCTTCAAAACGCTCGCAATACACTCGGTTGTTTAGAGCGAAGCATTCGAAAGTCCAATAAGTATGAGCAGAAGTTACTGCAGTGCAAGAGCGCCCACAACCACTCGCATGACGTTAATGAGTGGTGGGACTCTGATCAATCTGAGGACAAGAGTTTTAAAGGCTCGAATACCTCCAGTAAGATTGTAATGTAAATAAATCATTAGATATTTATCTGTATAATAACTTTCGTGAGGAGTATTCATAATTATTTAAAACAAAACTGTTTACTCACGCATATTCTCGGGATCGCCCGACTAAGTAGTTTCAGACTCAATAGGATTCCCTAATCATGAGTTGACGCGGCGGCGGTGGTGTCGCGAGTCGAACTCGTGACACCACCATAAATAATTAGGTATTTATCAACAGAAGAATAACCCGGGAGATAGCGTTGCTACTTAGTGTTTCATTCCCACCGTTTTCAGTAGATCTCGAATGATTAATAAGTAAACCAAGCCTTAGCTGGCGTACCCACACGGTAGGATTGTTTTTTTCGTAAAATAAATGTAGTTACTTATTAAGTAGTATCTAAGCCGGCTCAACTTCTTCATAAGCATACTGATTTACAAAGTTTCAAAAAAACTAATTAATCTATCATTTTAGGCACAAGTAATTGTAAATCATCAAGGAGTCAAGAAGATTTTACGGAGTCGTGGTCCACTATGAGCATTGTTTGCCTACAATATCAGTAAGATAACTCTCCCTATATCATGTCCATGCTAAAGCTTAGGAAGATGGTCCCTCAATGATGAATTAAGGCCTTTGTAGACGGAATAGAGTCCTGGGCCTGCTTTAGTCCATCTAAATAGATAGCCTAGTTCATGTTATGGATGAGGTGCAAGTATATCATACAAGTAAAGATCCTACTAAAGTCTGAGGCTCTAATTCATCATCATCATCATCAGCCTATCTTCGTCCACTGCTGGCCTCTCCTATGGCACGCCACTTAGCTCGATCTTCAGCTCTTCGTCTCCAATCACTGCCACCTACTTTGCGGATGTCGTCGCTCCATCTAGCCCCCGGTCGTCTTACACTACGAGGCTCTAATTGTTCATCTACAATAATAATATGTCAATCTTAACACCACGACATAATTGGTTTCGATGACATTCATGAAAGTCATTCTAATAAGTATTTAATTGGTAGAAATTGCTGTAAATAACAGCAGATTGCAAAAACATAAAAAAATATCCCGTATTAGGTACGAAGAGCTAGCTAAGCGATACAAATCTCTACTCCAAGCGTACAACGAGCAGTGTAACGCAGTTGGCTTGCGTGACAAGCGTCTCGAGCAGTGGCAAGAACGCGTGAGCGCAACGCAAGCGCAACTCGAACATGCGCATCACGCGCTGATCGCTGTTGGAGAGAAGTATCTGTCACTTAAGCAGAAAAGGAACTTGCAAGTAACTATAAATATAGTAGTCCCACTGAGTATTAGGAAGGCCTAAGCATTTGATCACCAGTTAACACTAGTAACTACGCTTGCTCGCTTGTCGGGTTGATTTCAAATTCCAATTTTGGTTTTTTACCTAACTGGGTATAATTTTCCTGTTAACCCAGAATCACTTTCACAAAACCCACACAAAAATTTGGCATAATGCTAAGTCTAGTCATGAAAAAATATGAAGTTGTAGTGGAAACTGAACCTTAGGTATGTGTAAGAACACCTTCATTATCGCTACTTCTTAACAATCAGTGTTAAGAGTCACAAGTAAAGGATACCTGAATCCGAATATTGTAAGATCGTAATTTATTAACTAAAAAATTTTTTGCGATAACAATAATTTGCAGTTAGAAATTTGACGGTGTTCGATGAGTGAATGTTCTCATATATCGATGTATAAGAGAACATTTTTTTTCAACAGCAAATTGAAGTTTGTTTTTGAGAAATGAACGTTACGATCAGCAAAAATTGTACAGAATGCTCGGTGCGCGAGTCAGAATTGCACTTGTTAGCATTTTTGTAGTAGATATCTATTAGCATATTGATAGAATTTCCCTTTCAAAGTAAATAGGTAACAACTGAAAGCAAAATACAAACACAGCTACTTACTGATAGACATATTAACACCAGAAGACGTGGTATGAAGAGCAGTTGAGTCGCTTGCGGCAGGCGCTGCGCAACGTGAAGGAGAACGCGACGCGCGCGCGACTGCGGTTCGATGCTCGGCTGGCGTACTGCATGGAGACTGAACGGAATTCTGATGCTGCGTTATTGATGTACGAAGTACGTGAAATATATATTGACTCTATAGGCATAGGCCTCCCTCGTCCTTGTAGCGATTTCAGTCTCTTGCTTCTAACAACCAATTTCCAGTACAGTTCGCACTATCTTAATAACGTTTGTAAAACTTAAATGTAACTTTATTTATTGTACCTAAATATGTTTTTATACGCTTGCAACCCTGAAAGGGCAGGTAGAGGGTAGAGCTATATTTTTTTAATATTATTCAAACCTCCTATCTTGGTAGAAATGGCTCTGTAATGTAGATACATAATCAAAATTAAGAGAACTAAAAAAACCACCAGAAAAACTATGATAAATTAAAGTCTAACTAAATTGTTATTTTCAGATACGTAAATGCAACCTCTTGTTTTTGGAGAACATGCGATTGAAGGCAATGATAGAAGAGCTTAATCCAGGCCATGTTGATTGTAATAAATGAGCTAATACTAAGTCTTAGACCAAGACCTTAGAATAGTTTACTTATATAGTTTAAATACGACATTAAACAGATTACTATATTAAATATAAACTTTTATTTGTAAAGTAAATATTGTTTCAAAACAAGCTTCCACATCACTCACTTTCCTAATGTTGTACATTATGTAATTTAATTACTTACTGTAATACTAAACAATTTATACAAAAGAAAAGCGACTGAACTCTTATAATTATCGTAGTCATCCACTGAATCATCTGAATACATGAAATAACTTGAAAGGCAATTTAATACAGTTTAGGCTGAGTTGCACCAAGTAATGTTGCCCTAAAAAAAAATCAACAGTTTTGTTTCAAAAAACTGTAGTCTCCGGAAGTTTTGACGTTACAATGCAACTCAGCCATAATAGTACCGTAAATGCCTGAATTATGTTGGACATTTTCAAATATTTTTCGTGTTAGAAAGGTCTATAGGTCCAACAGATCTAAGCTTCTGCCTCTTGATGTAGCACAAGACATTGATCCATATGAATGAAGCAGAGGCTACGTACACCACGCGCAGATGTGGTGGTACGAAAAAGAAGTTGATCGTTTGACCTGGTATCCAAAACGATTGGTTCGCTAAAAACGTCTTGACGTACTTCTGTCGGAGCTCTTCAAATACATCTTCTTTACGTTCCAATATTGCCATGACTGAAAATAAAATGCAATGTCAGCCTCGTGGAAGTTTATTTAGTTTGTTAAGTATTAATTAGAGCCGTTCTAGCATCTATTAATACTAAATAAATTACAATCAAAGTCAAAATGCTCAATTTTAAAATTACAATAAATACAATAGCCAAAAAAAATTCTGAAATGTCTAAATCCTCATTGATACATGTATTACAAAAATTTTAGAATAATTTAAATTTGGGTTGAAAAACATTTTTTTATGGCAACGGCCAGTGCCTATATTAGAATGTACTCTGTGATTGTAACAAATTCACGTAGTTCCAACAAGGGATAGATAAGATGACACAAGATGCTAGAGTGGCTCCAGTCGTCGATGAGTGGACGAGAGTTGGAAATTGCCTACAGTTTGTAGCTTCCACAGAAGCTAAAAAACTAAAATAAGGTTCCTACTGTATATTGAACTGTACATATTTACTATAATCTCTGAATGTTATGTAGATATTATTATATTTAATAGTTATTGCCTCATCGGTCTTGTAGACGTAAGTGCGACTGTCGAGCGTGCAGTATAGTCTTCGATTCGCTTCGGTCAGGCAAATTGTTATTGGGATTTTCGTTAGGGATTTCTCTGGAGAGTTCCATAGTTTGTAATTGTGCCGGTATGGCAATAGGCTTGCTCCCTAATACATAAATTTTATAATTAATTCTTTACAAATATAAGGAACTACTTAATGGAGGCCGTTGCCCAACAGTGGGATTTCTTAAGGTTAATAAGTACCGAAAAATATATTTATCAATAAATTGTTTCATTATATTTAGTTTCTTAAGATCTTTACAATTCCTATTAATATCTTTTTGGTTATGTATCTGTAACCATAAACTTGTAATTCTAAAGATTAGATATCGTGTATCTATGCCGTGTAGGCACTTAGCCTATATAAAACTTATAGTATTGTCAACCTCGACAATAAGATAAAAGATAGAATTTAACAAGATCAAGATTTATATATATTTACAAACCTCAATAAAAATATATATCTGAGTTGTAAAACAATTTGTTGATGGGTAGACATTCTTAACAATGGCAAACGGACGTCGTGATTTCATAGTTCTATTCTTACCTAGGAAGTATCTATGTAGTTTTTTTATTACTAAAAACGAGACTACACTTAAATATTCGTTATTAAACGGAAAAATAAAAAGCCATTTATTTATTAAGATTTATCTTCCCAGCTTTTAGGGCTCTACTTTGCCCATCGTCGTTCCCTAAAGAGGGTGATAGGGATAAAATATTTGTAACCAACATCCTAGAATCCAAATTATTCGATTTCTTAGACCATGGCTCGACGGACTTAATTTTAGAAAGATAATAAATGCCTATATATTTTCATAGGGCACGCTTTTTTTTAATCGCACTTAAAATACGTGTAAATTATCTATAATTATTATTATTATATTATACGGAGACTCACCGGTGAAGAAGGAGGCCAACAACACAGGGGTCATTAAAAGCTGGTCACAAGCTACTTTGGTCATCACTGTTTTGACAGCAGTACCAGTGAATTTTCTGTCAAGATATTTGTACCTGCAAAACACATTCAATATATCATAAACGCCTTTTATTTATTGTAAGAAAAAAAAATCCTTTTGATTTAATTAAGTTGCATGTTACTGCGTTCGCAATGTATATACCAAATTTGTAAACAAACACGAGTTATGGGAAAAATAACTGTAATGCTTACATATTAAGGTTAAGTTTGCCCTACAACTTTGTTTTGTTTATGGGGTATGATTCTTCCTTAAAAAAATGCTACTATGATTGGGTTTTTTGTGTTATTTTATTGCCTGTGTAGGAACCTATTTTAAGTGAACTTAAGCAATGTTTTCATCATACCAGTAGTACAAAATAGGTGCGTATATCGTGCTGCCTACAGCGGCAATACGCGCAGCTGCCGTGAAGTTATAATCTGGCTTTTCTGGCTGAAAACCAATGAGATTATAACATTAATATAACAGAAAGATAGTAAAAATTACTGTAAGTATATTTAAGTAAGTTTATTTATGCTACTTTAATGCCATCTTAGCACGTCTGAAAGAGAATAATAAAGATAAAAGATCAAACATATTTATAACATATATCTCCTTATAAATGTAATGCTCACAGACTCAAGTGACTCAACATTATCGATGTAATGAGAGCACTTTAATGCCCTATAATGTTTAAAACAACGCTATGTAGAGCCAAAACTCTATCAATACAATTAATTTGAACCCCTACTGCTATTTTTAGATAGATAATTATGTCAATTGTCGTTGTGTTAGTATGTGCCTACCTATGTCTATTTTAAATTTTTCAATGTGTGCGTATGAACATTGTTACGTCATCTCTCGTAGATAGGACTGGGGACATACGCGTTACCGTATTCATGGTAGCGTGGCCGAGCGGTCTAAGGCGCTGGTTTAAGGCACCAGTCTCTTCGGAGGCGTGGGTTCGAATCCCACCGCTGCCAATATCTTTTTGTGCTCTATTACTATTACCCATTTGACTATTATACTGTTTTAGTAGGTCATTATTATTGTGAAAGTGAATACCTATGAAGAATCTGCTAAATATTGTTTGTCAAATATGTTTAATAATTTATTTTTACATGCTGTTTGGAACAAAGGAAAAACTTGATATTTTTGCCATAAATTGGTTTCGAGCCCAGTTTTTAAATACATAATTCGATAAAGTAATAAATAAAAGTAAAAAAATAAATAAAATTGTAATGGTTTTTGATATAACACATTTGAAGACACGTTTAGTTATTTTGACTTAAAATCTTTTTTTCACATCGATTTTAGAATTAAGCAATACCTAATTATTTATGTTTCAAAATTCTAATTTTACTTAGATTTTACATGTGTCTGGCATTCCATGCGTTGTCTAGCAGTACACGCCTAACATCTGATACAAATATGACAATATGCATAAGTTCTATTTTAATATCTCATTCTTAGAATAAAAATAAGTAATTAATCTATAAAGTGAGCATATCGAGTATGAACTGTAGGCATTAAAATGAACAAGTCTGTCGTCGCACGGAAAATCACTTAAATCAGTAAACGAGCGTAGTGCTTACGGCAAAAAATTTGCTTACGGTCGGCACAACGAGCTACTAGCAATGCGAGCTCTATAAGGTCTCACCAAATACATCCTGTTAAAGGTCTGCTGTGACATTTCCGCGGCCAAGTAGAACGAGGCGTACACCGACGTGTTGGTCAGGATGGGGTGCTTCTTTAGGGAGCGGTTTAACAACTCCTTCAACGCGCTGAACATCTTCGATGATTCTGAAGATCATGAGCAAATAAGTATTAAATACAATCATCTGCTAATTTAAATTGAACTTTATTTTTCTGACTATAAAGTGCAATTTGTTTAATATCTACATGGTTTTGTTCAGTTGTTTCAGATCGGTGCGTTATTTAGAGCATATTTTGATGATATCGTTTAAAATTCATATTCATATTAAAAGAAATAATCGTGATTTATTTAATAAATATTTTTATCCCAAAATAAAACTCAAAGACTGTATTAGGTACTGTAGAGTTTGTAATGCTAATTTTTATTTCATAATTATTATGACAACACATGACACCACAAATAACAAACTTTTTAACAGGATGGCAACAAAAGACAACGTCCCTACTTTGATCTACTACGATCTAAGTGCATGTCTTATACAATTCACACATTGTACGCGCGATCCTTATCACTTCATACATTTCCGCAAATATTGTATGAAACAATAGCGGCTAAATGCTCTACTGTCGAGGTGTAACAATGAACTGTTGAGATATTCAAAGTACTAACAGATAATAGAGGGAATAGAGATATCTTATTCGAAACGAAAGCAAATGACTACCTTTTTATTCTAAGTTCGTGAAAAACAAACGTAAACGTAGGGTTGTAGAAAGCATTTTTGACCTATGAATGCGACCTTAACACGTTCATGGTACATACCTACCTACTATATATATTTCAGTGCTTAAAAACCTAAATAATTATATGTGCATGCATAAGTTTACCCGAATTTTCACAGGTACAAGAGTTTAAATATGTCAATAAACTCCAAGCTATTTACTTTTTAAATTAAATTCGTGATAAAACATTGTAATCTACTAGACATAGTAGATTACAGTGTTTGTGGTAACACTGAATCCTAGCTATGGCCTTCATAAGATTGATGAAATATGATTTACATATGTACAATTACAATAGAGTATTTAATGGCCCAATATTTATATTCTTGTGGTATGTATGAACATAAATGTTAGATCTTTAAAACACTCGATTCAATTGCTCGCTAGAATTCACAAGAAATCAAAAACTCACACTTAAATGCTATCGACCGATAAATAAAATTTGATATGGGGAAAAAACATTAACTTCTATTGATAACATTAGAGTTTAGGTTTAAAGCAACCGTTTATCTGGCTTTTATTTATTACTGTTCTACAAACGTCAATAAAAAGGAGAGGGAAAATTTCATATATTTTTATTAACATTGCTGACTTTCATGTTGTTTAGATCAAAGAAGTTTTACAGAAATCATGGCCATGCCATTAGGCTTTAATTAGGTGTACAATGTGAACATTTAATTTACAATCATTGTTGTTCGCTAGTAAAATTATAAATAAGGAATAGAACCCTTAAGTGTTTATTGGATTCACACGAGCGAATCGTATTATTTCTTATCGCGTACTTCTTACTGGCTCAACATAATGCCCATTTAAATCTAAGTTTCCTGGTAAATAAGGAAATCCTTATCAGAAGTACATTATGCAAATATGTGCACGATAGTAAATAGCACAATATTAAATCCATTCATTTCCATAGTAAGTTAAAGTAGCGTTATCAGTACGGGACGACAGAGCACCTAAATTTTCACACTAGGATTTCTACATAGGATTACATACCTAGAAATATAATATTATTACTGATATCTCTACCCTCATGTCTCTACTCTATTATGTCTGTTAAATAATAAATTTTATAATAATAACAAACAGCTGCACACAAATACAATCACTATCGTAATCGACCGGCCTCAAGCACTTGAGTACAAAACTGTTCAAAATATCAATTAAATAACTCACTCAACATTGTTACCACGAACTTATCGTTTCCCACAGTTAGATATAAATCCGGTGTCTAGATAACTAGGTAATTTCTATTTCAGAAAGACTACTGAATAAAAGTATTTTCGTCAAGTGTCAACCGCGCAAGCGACTCGTATCAGCTGTTATTGAAACTCAACTGTCCCCTACATCGGAGTCAATTGACTTCAATGGAATAATCAAATAAAAGGCGTTATGTTCGCGTTGTGTCGCTCCATGTTAACAATACAAATCTGAATACATTACTATGGTTACGGGCTATTTTACTCACAAATAAGTTGGTAAGTATAAATTAAATGAAATTAAGAACCCATTTTTATTAAGAGTTGTTTGATCCAAATATTACATATTCAAGCATACACACAAAAGTTCACAAATGAGAAAAGTGAAAACACACACCTTTTTTTCTTGCGAAATGTGTTAGCAACAGAGTCGAAATAAATTTAATTCATTGTCCTAAGAGTATTAATTAAGGACGCTGTACTACTTGCTAAAGCTTTCTACTCAATTACATTACAGAATCTTAAACGATTTCATAGTTTTACAGACTTGATTGCGACCGGCTTGTAAAATATCCCGGTACCGATAGAGCGAACTCGACTTCGACAGATTTTAAAAGTAAATAAATAAAAGGCTTATAGGTAAATAAACAAAAAAGATGTAGTGGCTGTAGTATGTTATGCCAATCTTTCAAGAGGCAACCTTGAAACATTTTTAACCTTATCGAGATTATTTCATTTTTCCTAACTTGTAACCAACTCTAAAAAACATGTAAGTGACATTTTTATAAAATGTTTATTTGATTTTCTAAAAGCAAGAAGAAGAAAATTCTATTTTCGTGATAGGTAAGATAGATGTAGTACTTTTTCAAGGTCAACAAACATGTAGATAGGTAGACAGCACCCTAATTGCCCACCCTTCATTGTTTCCTAAGTGCTCTGGCTGTGGACTTATTCTTTTGAAACACTATTTATTATATTTTCACCTTATTATTTTACGTAAAAAATTTAAATAACTTACCTTGAACTACGATGAAACAGCTAATATTAAATTACGTAGTGTTTCTAAATTATTTAGTGAGTTTTACAGAATTTATTCATTCAGCTCGGCGATGGTAAAATTCACATATTTTCCGACATATGACTGGGTTGTATGATAAGATACGTCTTGATTACGAAGCCTCCATTTGTGCTATGATTGCTTTGATAAAAGATAACAAGGACTATGAAACAGTTGTGGTAATGAGTGGTGTTTT
This sequence comes from Diachrysia chrysitis, assembly GCA_932294365.1. NCBI lineage: Eukaryota > Metazoa > Arthropoda > Insecta > Lepidoptera > Noctuidae > Diachrysia > Diachrysia chrysitis. The sequence continues at coordinate 8,870,218 of OW028653.1, forward strand.
AAGCTGATGTTACGGCACTATAGGCCAGTTGCTATTTTCCTTAAGCCAACTTTTCGCCATAGGCTCGATGACATTTTTTTTTGTAATGTGATGAAGTACGCTCTGTCATATCGCCTTCACTTACCATGGAGGTTACAAATACTGTTTATCAAATACCACCCTCTTTCTTTTTATATAGGAAAATACAAAGTTGGCCCTTTTTTAGAACGACGTGCCAAATGGAAGAAGTAAAAGGAGACCTTTACCCAGCGGTGCAATATGGTCTCACAACAGAAAATAATAATATTTTACATTTGCTAATGTTTTTTTTTTCGAGATTTTATTACAAAGAAGGTCAAACAAATCAAATTAAATATGTTATTCAATTTTTTAAGAGTACTCTTTTATTATGATCTTCAGTTTAAATTATTATAACCGTCGAATTATTGTTTCTAAAGGCGAAGAAGGTCGGTAAAGAGTCCTTTACGAGCCAGATACTTGGTATTGAGATCACAGGTAGGTCTACAACTTTTCATACACCTATCAGCTATCACTCCAGAGTTAGGGGTATGTCTCTGAACTGTTATATTTGTTGTAGAGAAAATTCAGAAGACACTACCCGATGGCCACGTCTGCTTTGTCAAGAACACTGTTAAGGTATAGAAATCGCAGTTGCGCAGTTAAAATAGCAATCATAATTAGTTATTCCTTTTGAAACAGACCTTTTATTATTGCAAGTATTACATTCTGCACTTACGCATCAAGCACCTCTGTAAACTTCTTCAATGTAACATGTATACATATTAAAGCCTTAAAACTTATTTGTACTAGTTTTACTTACATATATGTACTAGTAGATATTTTATTGTGAAATTATATATAAATTTAATAATTAATTAATAAATAAATAAATTAAATGTGGACAACATCACATACATTGCTCTGAACCCAAAGTAAGTAGCTAAAGCACTTGTGTTATGGAATTCGGAGACAACGAAGGTACCACAAACACCCAGACCCGGGACAATGTAGAAAAGTGGTTTTCTACATTGACCGGGGATCAAACCCAGGACCTCAGAGCTGGCGAGACCTTGAAAACCGGTGTGTACGCCACTCGACCATGGAGGTCGTCAAAAATAATATATTTAATCACTGATATTAATTTCGTCGTTCACTACAAGTTCGATCTTGCAAACATGAATTCCATACATGTAAGTACCTAAAAGGGCCTTAAGAGAGATCCCAAAAAGGAGAGTCTTATTACCCCTACTCTATTAGTATATTACCGATTGTTTGATCTTTCAAGAGCCTAAGTATGTGTACACTAAGGTAAACTAAATAAGCACATCATTCTGCTGAACGCCCTCTGTCGGGTACGTACGGAAACTTTTGTAATAATAAAACGTGAGCGCTTACACTGGTTTGGCCGTTGTAGAGACAATAAAATTGCAACAGATTGTTTACATTTATTGCAAATATATTAGAAAAAGAGAGATCACGTTAATGCCTCTATTGTAAAATAGTGATTTTACGTATTACTCTTGTATTACGAGTTTTAACGTGAGCAGAAACAGCTCTTCTTTTCGCAGTGACACTGATCTCTTTAGTTTTACAATAAATATATACATTAATTTACTTCTAGGCATCAGACTGTATTACATTACAAATATTAGTAGTTTTTACGACATTGTAAACATAGAGCCTTAGGGCAACCTGTTGCTGACGGTATACTTCAACTCAAGAACAACGCAAATTGGACAAAAAAAAACAAGAATGACTAACTTGCAAAACTGGTGTAATTGACAATTTCGTTAGGCAAAGTACAGCGTTTAACAAAAGTTTTGCAATTTATCTGAAATGGCAAAGACAGAGAGCTACCGGCTCGTGAAGTTAAAAATTTGAATCGTATGCGGTGTGGCGGGGCGCCGTGTTCGGCCGTGCCAGGTAACAGGAGGTACGGCGACACAGTGGGCTAAAGTGAAGCCTGCGTAGACAAAACTTTTATTTTAATATTTTACTTCTTCTTCGATCTGCCCTGTTTCTAATCATTTGAAGTAGGCGCAATTGTTTTCTTTTTATCCCTTCTTTTATTTATCAGTAATACTGGTCATCTCTATATTTACTCCTTTTCTTCTCATTGACATCAGATGATGAAAAAGAGATGGATGGATTGTGTGAAAGATGATTTTTTCACACAATTCACCCATCTCTCTTTTGTTTTCCTCGGCTTGTACTTATTTCCATTCGATCTCGTATTCATTACTCTGTTATGTAAATGACTTTTGTCCCTGTTAAATATATGTAAATTTATAAAGTAGTCTATAAGTATCTTTATAAACGGTTTAGTTGTTAACTGCCTTTGTAAATGGATAAGTTGCGTTTTTCTGCCGCGGGTGGCGCTATTGTTCCTTTTGATATTTGGTTTGTGTTATAACGCTTCGGAACGAAATAAATTTCATTGTATCGAGAATTCTAACAAGAGTTTTATTGAAATATAGCCTAAATCCAACAGGTTATGGGCCCAGGCACATGATAAATATATATTTCAATTAAACATTTCAAGTTAAGAGCAAGATTACAACCGGTGAAAATTTTACCAACAATGGAGGTTACGAACGCAATGAAAATGGAGAAGTTTGATGGAAGAAATTTCAAACAATGGAAATTCCAAGTGAAATGCGCATTAAGAGCAAAAGGATTAAGCATAGAGAAGGCAAGACCGGCAGATGCCAGCTCGCAAGTGCAGTGGGACAAAGATGATGGCATGGCTATGTTTATTCTAACATCGTCCATGGATTTGAACCAGATATCTCTCATAGAAAACTGCGAGACTGCGAAACAGGTGATGACCAAATTAGAAGCCATCTATGAACAGAAGTCAGAATACAACAAGATGTTGATTCATGAAAAATTTTATCAATATTCATACAGTGCCAGCGATACAATGGCACAGCATGTGTCCAAGGTGGAAAGCTTAGCTAAGCAGCTACGGGAGACTGGTGAGAAAATCAGTGACACAGCAATAATGACTAAAATTCTAAGTACATTACCATCATCATACAGGTCACTTAGACAAGCATGGTTGTCACTTGATGAAGAAAGTCAATCTATACAGAATCTCACTTCTCGCCTAGTTGATGAAGAAGCTAGCCTTGCGAATGATGCAAGTAGTAGTGAGACAGCACTGGTAACATCAAAAGGAAATTATAAAACAAGAGAAAGCAGTAAACAGAACGATCAACAAAAATCAAGTCATAGATTTGTATGCTACAATTGCAATAAGAGAGGTCACTTCGCTAAGGATTGCAGAATGCCAAAGCAAAAGTATGATAAGAAACCAAACAACATGTTGGCATTCAGCGCTGCATTGAATGGACATGATGAGGAGACATGGATACTCGATAGTGGAGCCTCAATGCACATGACTTTCAAGCGGGAATACTTTTGGGAGTTGAATGAATCTCAACAGAACAATTCTGTTAAGCTAGGTAACAAACAGAGTCTCAAAGTATGTGGTGAAGGAACTATATTGATCGACAAAGAGGTTAATGGTACATGGGAGAGATGTAAACTTGAAAATGTTTTATATGTACCAGATTTGCGAAGAAATCTGTTTTCTGAAGGTGCTGCCACTAGGAGAGGATATATGATAATGAAGACTTATGATAAAGCAAAGATTATGAAAAATAATGTTGTTGTTATGAGTGCACATATAACAGAGAACAACTTGTATGAGTTAGATGTCAAAACAATCAAACAAGAGAATTGTAATATGGTGCAAACAGATATAAAAGTTTGGCATGAAAGATTAGGACATTTGAATGTCAAGGAGCTTCAAAATATGTGTAAGAGAGGTGTGATTCCAGTTACATTGAGTGGAAATCAGGAATTTGTTTGTGAGGCATGCCAATATGGCAAGCAAGCAAGACGCCCCTTTAAGAATTCAACCCGAGGTACAACACAGCCTGGTGAAATTGTGTACAGTGATGTGTGTGGTCCTATAGAAGAACCTTCAGTATCGGGTATGAAATATTTTGTTTTGTTCAAAGATGGAGCTACCAGTTATCGCCATGTTTACTTCATGAAACATAAAAGTGAAGTGTTTCAATGTTTTCTAAAGTATAATGCTATTGTGAAGAATAGATTTCAACATGATTTACACATACTACATACAGATAATGGTTGTGAATATGTGAACCAAGAATTTACATCATTCCTGGAGAGTAAGGGAATAACACATGAACGTACTGCTCCATATACCCCACAACAGAACGGGAGAGCAGAAAGAGAAATGCGTTCCATCATGGAATCTGCAAGAACAATGTTATATGCAAAGAGCATTCCCTTAAATATGTGGGCAGAAGCTGTCAACTGTGCCATATATTTGTTGAATAGAAATACATCAAGCCAGACTGGAGATGTTACATCATATGAACTGTGGCATGGAGTGAAACCTGACCTGCAACATATCAGAATATTTGGATCTATTGGTTATGTACATGTTCCAAAAGAAAAGCGCAGAAAGCTTGCAAAGAAAAGTGTGAAGATGATTTTAGTTGGATATGACTATGATAATTACAGGATGTATAATGAAAATACTAAGAAGATTACAATATCCCGGGATGTGAAGTTTGATGAGTGTAGTATACCAGGAGAAAGACAAAGTTATGTAGAAGTTACAGCTGAACAAGAAGATCATTCTATGAGCTCTACCCCACAGGATGAGTTTCAACGTGTCATTGATCAACACGGCAATGATGCTGAAGAAAGTGGTTCAGATGATAGCATGAAGAGTTTAGAAGAACTTGATGAAACTTTTGTCCCTCCAAGACATATATATTTGGAACAAGGAGGACAGAGAAATGTCACATTACGTCCACGTCGAAATGATAACCTGGAAGTAAATTTCACAGAATTGGAAATACCGAATACTTATGAAGAAGCGATGAATAGTCCAGATTCTCATCAATGGAAGAAAGCTGTGATTGAAGAGCTTCAGTCACATAAAGAGAATCAAACTTGGATATTGACTGATCGAACAGAGAAGAAACCTGTATCTTGTAAATGGGTATTCACCATAAAGAAAAATAGAGATGGAGAAATAGTAAGATTCAAAGCAAGACTGTGTGCACGAGGGTTTACACAAGTCAAGGGCTTAGACTATAATGAGACTTTTTCCCCCACTAGCAGGTATGATTCCATCAGGGTACTACTCAGCATTGCTGCACGAGATGACCTGCAGATCGAGCAATTTGATGTGAAGACAGCTTTCCTGTATGGTGAGCTCTCTGAGGACATATACATGGAGGTGCCAGAGGGATTAGAAGTACAGTCGTCACAAGTATGTAAGTTAATTAAATCTATATATGGTCTTAAACAATCATCGAGATGTTGGAATGAGAAATTTAGTTCTTTTCTTGATATTTGTGGTTTCAAACAATGTCCATCTGATAATTGTGTATTTGTGGGATATTTTAAAGATGTAAAAGTAATATTAATTCTTTATGTTGACGATGGGTTACTACTGGCTAAAAGTAAAGTTGTTTTATGTGAAATATTGAATATTCTTAAACAAAAGTTTGATATTAAGATAATAAATGTTAATTCCTTTATTGGTATGGAAATAGATATAAAAAAAGATTGTATAAGAATAAGTCAAAGACAGTATATTAAAGCAATAATAAATAGATTTAATTTGTCAGATGCAAAAAGTAGTAATACCCCTGCTGATGTAAATGTACATTTATGTAAGAATTCAAGTAATGAGCTTGTTAATTTCCCCTATAGAGAAGCAGTGGGAGCGTTGTTGTTTTTGTCATCTGTATCTAGACCTGACATAGCATATGCTGTAAATGTTGCTAGTAGGTATGTCAATAACCCAGGTCCTATACATGTTACAGCAGTGAAAAGAATTTTACGTTATTTAATAAATTCTATAGATATGTCTATTGTTTATCAGGGTAATGTTGAATTAGTTGGATACTCTGACTCTGATTATGCAGGTGATTTGGACACTAGAAAATCGAATACTGGTTATATATTTTTAATGAATGGAGGTCCTGTCACTTGGTCTAGCCGTAAACAAAACACTGTGGCATTATCCACAACTGAGTCTGAGTATATGGCTGCTAGTGAAGCTACTAAAGAAATTTTATGGCTTAGGCAATTTCTTTGTGATATTGAGGAGCCACAAGATTTAGTTACTTTGAATGTTGACAATCAGAGTGCAATTAACTTGATAAACAACCCTGTTTTTCATAGGAGAAGCAAGCATATAGATATAAGGTACAACTTCATTAGAGAAAATGTTGCAATGAAAGTTGTTAATATTAAGTATGTTGAGAGTTCAAAACAATTAGCTGATTTCTTAACTAAAGCTTTGCCTATGAATAAATTTAACTCAAACCGAGATAAGGTGTTGAGAAGTTTTGTTGATGTTGCTAATGTTTAAGTTGAAATAAAAGAAAAACATGTTAATTTTTATTTTGTGAAATTGTTTTAATAAGAAAAGCAACGAATGTCTACCTTATAAATTGAAGTGGGAGTGTTAAATATATGTAAATTTATAAAGTAGTCTATAAGTATCTTTATAAACGGTTTAGTTGTTAACTGCCTTTGTAAATGGATAAGTTGCGTTTTTCTGCCGCGGGTGGCGCTATTGTTCCTTTTGATATTTGGTTTGTGTTATAACGCTTCGGAACGAAATAAATTTCATTGTATCGAGAATTCTAACAAGAGTTTTATTGAAATATAGCCTAAATCCAACAGTCCCTCCTTATTAATGCCCATAACATAATAAACGGTTTTGGTTCAACATTTCTATCACTGGTGCTACTACATTTTATAAGTCTTGTACCTATATTAGAGAAATATTATAATAAAAAAAGTAACGAAAACTTACGTCCGTATTTATTTATATATTTAGCTATCGATAAATGTTTTTATTTTTTTAATTGACAACGCTCCGTGCTCCATAATTTTTTTCTGGACTTTGGCCTGCTTTTGTGTAGAACTTATTTCTATCTTACTATTTTTTATACGATTTGTGTTCGTGGCTCCTATCGACTTTATTTTGGTTTATAGTGTAGATTTTCCGTATATATAAAAGTACTCTGTAATGTAGATATTTAATCAAACATGTCTGACTTTACATGGATGTTCTGGTTATTGCAATTTATTATTAGAAAATTATAGTCATAATCATTTTCACTAAATCTAATGATATTTTGCAATCAGATAAATTATTTTAGCTAAGTCGTAAAACGAATAATTTTAACAAACATTTGTCTCGAAAGTGGAACACCATGCGTTCTTGAAGCTTAGCGGTCGTCCTCCCTCCCACGTCACTGCGTATCTCTCTCTGACAACATCACGCTGTCTCTGTCTCGCAACGAATTCAGTCACCGCGGAACTCTAGCGTATTTCACAGGTGTGTTGATTGAGTGCGGGATGTCGCACGAGCGTAAATAATCGAATACAAAAATAGTGAATATTCTGTGAGAGTATTTGTCAAAAATAAGTAGTTAACTAAAATAACTGCAGCTGTGACTATAGTTTGACTTTGTTTTATCAAGTTAGTGTCGAAGTGGTGCGTTTTGAAACAGTGACAACAAGTTTTTCTTGTGTTGTGTTCAGTCCTTGAGTCGGAGGCTTAACTTTACCATCATCTACGACGCTTGTCCCGCTTCTTACTCGTCTGGCGGGCAACTTGTAGTCAAGGTATGCATCTTAGCCTTATTTCATTTTAGTTTAAATAAAAAGTTTCGATTAGTTCCACGTCACTGCAAGAGTGGTACTTTTCTAAAAGAACTGTGGTCGAAAGAAATGACATACTTTTTCTTTTATTGTTTGAAAAAGTTTGTTTAACTTTTCAATTTCTGTATTCATAACGTTTTGGTAGAGTCTCTAAAATCAAAGTTATTTCAGAACGTTCTTGGATGATGAACTTCCAAAATCTGTTAAGAATAAAAAAAATCATTGCCTCCACTTGTTAGTTAGGGATACGTCGTCAGGTGCTTTATTTGTGGAGAGCACTCAAGTGAAGTGTGTTAAAATGGGGACCGTTATCAGTGTTTACTCTACTACCTGCCCCATACGAACGCACCAATGTCGTCTAGTATAACAACACATTCATTTTACTTTTAATATATTAATCACTTTTATTTTAATGATACTGACTACCTTTACAACGTGCAAATACGTTGACATCACAAGAAATTAAACAACAATGAAAATGTAGAGTCGAGTTTAATAACTTCTTTTTATTTTTCTTACTGGTTTAGTACCTACTAAAATTTAACCTCTTGCGTAGTATTAAATAGTACTTAAACACCCTTATATATGTAAATCAAAATGAAAATTAAAATTGCGGCAAAAATAATTTTAAAAAATTTAGTAAAACAATCGTCGACGTTCGCACGACCGGCATTCCGTCAATGCATCTCTCTGATCATGAGTCATCACACTGGCACGTTTGTGATGTCACTACCAGGTAGGAACGTGGTATAGCACTAAAATAAAACAACAAAAAACACACAGCCTCAGCTTCATAAAAAAATGAAAAAAAAAAGCGCAGAGTATAGGAACGACTGTGGGATCATCCACGAAGAATGCTTCGTTAATCCCTATATTGTTTGTAGGTGTTAACTCTTTTCTAACATTTTTTAACGAATACTCTAATCCTATGTTCCATTAATACGAATGACCATTTTCGTTTACCTAGTAAATATTCGTTTACGACACGTTTCATTCACAATTTCTGTTAATACAACACAAGGTCACAAGTACTCACAAGCCTTTCATTAAAATTGGAGTGAGTTGCAACCCAGGTCGCAAGTTTTTTACAAGTCAGTACAAAAACTCCGTTAAACACCCACATAACATCGATTCTGTAATATCTCTAATAAATATGCAGTACCCATCATTATTGTCCTATGAGTTCTTAACTAAAATAGCTGTTATTCAATTGTCTTGAACCTAATAATTTGCCTTCTTCAAAATTATTTTAATAGAGCGAAACAAACCGTATTCGATGCGTTCTATAGCTTTTTAAACGCTACAAAATGTCGAATGACTTAAATACAATCTTCATTTCATTCAGTCAGTTGAATTCTCAGAACCCTTTAAATAATTAAAATTATACAGCCGTCTCTTATATCATTATCCGTTACATAATTCTTAAAACAAAACACAATCTCTCCTTTTTAATAGGTACTCGTTTTGTCGCGATGGTCAATGAAAGTAATCTCTTGAACGAGTTAAATATTTATTGCTCATTTTCTTTGAAAGTTTTTAAAGTTTAAGGTGTGATAGATTTTCTGACGACATAAGCACCTAAAGGTAATGTATTTTATGAAAGCGGTGAAGACAAGTATTGTCTTTGATCCGGAAGTAACGGTGATAATCAATTCCCGTAGGCTTAACACTACACAATGAGTCATTGTTCTTGAATCCAGTACCTAAGAACTACATGGAAGAGATATTCAAAAAAAAAAAATAACAGTAAAACGTAATAAAAACACATTCATTTCATCCGCTTCAATTCATAACCTATTTTAAATTGGATCTGCTACTAAAGTAATTTTACGGTCTCATTGTTTGTCTCGAAAAATTGCCGAATAATTTTCAGCGTAACCCATCATAACATTAACATTTAAACTGTTCTTTACATTACTGTTTTAATCAGAGTTGAATTTCGGTTGTTTTTGTTTACTATTTATTGTAGCAATAGTAAATTAAACATTAAACTCAATAAACAATTCAACCGCGATTCTTAATTGTTGAAAAACACGAACACATCTCGTTTCAGAATGGCGGTATGTTTACAAACTGTTGTTTCAGTTTATAAACTTTGAACTAGTGGCCGCGCACGCATGCATGCACTGTGCCCGACCATGTGCTTACAAACTACAACAATGGTAATTTAGCTATAGGTATTTGAAAACACCTTTTCCCTGAGAAATTAACAATTATTAACACTGTGCAATCTAGGTCAAAGCGAAATGGAGTTCGGAATTTGAATCAATGCGATGATTCAGCGATGTACTCATATTGATAATTAATTTATTCATGTATTTGCAAAAAAAAAATACAAAGACATTATAAACTAAGAACTTTTATTCAATTTGATATTGTTACGTCTTCAATTACCACAAAATAAAAGTTTAATAAACGCAAAGTTGCTACTTACAACTAAATCTTTTTTTATAATAACAAACAATGGTCGCGTAATAAGAAAGTATCTCATCACAGTTGTGCCAACTCAGTACAGCACGGCCACAGGCTCGCAGGCGACGCCGGGCGCCCCTCGAAGCGAATTAAATCACTGCCATAACACACCGGTGAAAGTTCGGCCCAGTTTAACATAGATCTGTACGAGATATACTGCCGACTAAGCTTTTACTCACTCTTAATTTAACCTTAAACTATTTTGTGTTGAGTAATGGCTGTAGTGACGTTATGTGTAATAAAAATAACACTTCTAACCTATGTGAGACACGTTACTTAGCATAACCATAAAAATAAATACTTACATTCAACTTGAGCATCTAAAGAACTGCAGAATTACTATATTTTGTGGATAATGTGAGTATGCAAAAGCACATACTATATTACTCCATCCAGAAAGACAGGCGCGCTGTCTACTCAAACAAAGGATTCCTGCACATTGTCAAACATTTAAATTCCATCTGAATCACGTAACTAATAACAATCCGAATACGAATGACATTCTTCGTCGGCAACACAATGTCACAAGACAAAAAGATCGATAATCTCGTTCGTTCATGAAGAATATCAATCAGTGAACGGTGAAGTTTCATTCACAGGAATCGGTAGGTATCTCGGTTACGTAATAATTGTATTTAAGACTTAAAGGGTCGTTTGTCTTGCCTCACCTATTATTAGCGTCAACGGAGTGCCAGTGGGGAAAGGTCAGGGAAGGTTACCCCGACGCCTTCCCACGGCGTCTAGCGAAGGAAGCCACAAAAACCCGACTAAGTCGCAGGAACTGTGTCTCGGAACGTTAAACATTATAAAAAGGGTGCATATAAATACATTTTAAATATAAACTAACTTAAAATTACAGTAGGTTATCGTATTATCATAGGTATTATCGGATCTTATCATATTGTCTTTGATCTACTGATATATATTGTGTTTAACTGTATCTTTGAGGTAGTCACTGTTTCAATCCCCTATCATGGAACTTTTCTTTATGTAAAATATCCCAGGCTTACCTAAAATCTGTTCTTGGATAAAACTTGTCGGTAAAATGTCGCGTAACGTCACTTGCGGGTAAAAAATGCAGCCACAAGTGACGTTACGCGACATTTTCATTCACTGTACCTTCCTAATAGTTTGTTTAATTAAAAAAAATACATTTCTAATATTTAATATCTATGTGACGAGTAAATAATAAAAAATAGTCCGATCCTCTACGATTTGGGTCATCATTACCTAAACTTATGTTACTTACAATATTACTTAATATGGGTCACAAGCCCCCACTCCAGAACTTTAAAGCTCTTTAACTTTGTAATTTTTCATTGATTTAATAAAAGAAAAAATATGAGTTTGTTTCTTCCTTTTTTATCTATCTGGTGGACTAAATAGATATTTCCTTTTCATCATCATGTTTCCAGTCCGATTCCCTATTGTACTAAATTGCTATTAATAGGTATATATGTAATACTGGAAACCAATATATCATCATCATCATAATCATCATAATTAGAATAATGTGCGATAAAAAAATCTCCGTAAAAATAATGATAATTATGACGTACTTACCAACTTATTAAATAATTTCGCAAACAATAACATCATTATCATCGTTATCATATTATATCTAGGTACATATTTACACTAATATTATAAAGAGGTGAAATTTGTATTTTTGTATGTTTGTAACGAATAAACTCGAAATCTAATGTACCGATTTCAACAATTCTTTTTACCATTAACATCCTTAGGTTTGCTTATATTATAAAGTAAGTTTGTATGTATGGATGTTTGTTACTCTTTCACGCAAAAACTACTGAATGGCTTTTAATGAAACTTTACAATAGTATAGCTTATACATCAGAATAACACATAGGCTATACTTCATAAAGGGAGTGGGGGGAGGGAATGTTTGCCTGAACTAAGTAGAAAGCTAATTAATGTAGTAATTCGCGGAACTTTCAATAATTCATGACAAGAAAGCAGCACATTATTGGTAGTCACACGATGTCTTGTAAAACGCACGCCTTAACAAAGTAACAATGTCTTGACTACCATGAAGGTATCTATGTTTCCAGCCATTACGCAAATTACACCGTCCCTGCCCTACCCAAGTTAAATATACAATCCTTTGGATGGGAAGCTCAGTCATTCGTGGGGTTTCACGTAAACTCTCCACTTTCTTAGAATAAATAAAAAACGTAATAAAGCACTTTCAAAATTTTGCTCAATTTTAGAAAAGAGCTTTATGTTCAGACGTCTTTACAGAGCTTTATAAAATATTAGCTAAGAACCATCTCGACTACATCAGCTTGCATACAAAAAAATGCATCAAAATTTGTGATTTCGTTTAGGAGGTTCGATGCCACAGACAGACATACATATACACAAACCTCAAACTTATAAAACCCCTCTTTTTGCGTAGGGATTAAAAAAATAATATCATTCGCAAAACATTCTGCTTATAGAGTTGTAAAAGTAGCTTATTAAAATAAAGAATAATTTAAATAAATTAATTATTATATAATTATGACGTAACCGATGCACATAATTTCGTTACTGTCGTAACTTTTGCTAAAGATCTCACCGTTATCGTTTAAATATTTTGTAGTTTTCCAATGATTTAAGAGATAACTCTGTCTGTCTGTCTGTTGCGCTTTCACGCCAAAACTACTGGACCGATTTAAATGACATTTGGTACACAGATAGTCTAGAGGCTAAGAGAGGACATAGGCTACTTTTTGCCGTGGTAAGCGACATCCACGCAGGCAGAGCCGCGGGAAACAGCTAGTATGTATATAATAATATGTCGACATTATTACATACATGTAATAAATTTGTAGTAATCTGGTAGGACCTCAAGACATATAAGTTGTGTTTGCTTAACCTATAACATTATTTATTGCGAAGTTACTTTTGTAGAGTCGACAATTATCTATACTTTATATTATAAAGCTGAAGAGTTTGTTTGTTTGTTTGTTTGTTTGAACGCGCTATTCTCAGGAACTACTGGTTCGATTTTAAAAAATCTTTTTGTATTGGATAGTCCGTTTATTGAGAAAGGGTATAGGCTATATAACATCACGCTACGACCAATAGGAGCGGAGCATAAAAGAAAAATGTTGCAAACATGGAAAACCGTTGAAACTAAAACACGCGAACAAAGTCGCGGGGGACAGCTAGTTACATATAAAATCATGCATTTGGACATTTCAATTTTTTTTACAAAATATCCATTACAGTCCAATAATAAGCAGTTCTATTGTTTCATTACTTAGTCTATGGTTTATACAAATATGTAGAAACAACTACACGAAACCACTTTTATAAAACTCCTTTTAATTTAATGAGATATTTCCATGACCTGCTTTCTCCGTTAGATGTAGACTAGTAACCAGTCTGTGGTTTTATCAACAAGGCAGTTAGGTTTGTACTTAAGTAATAAAATGGAAAATACTTTAATTCGTAACCCAAAAAGAATTATATTCCAACATAGTCTATCCCTGAATTGATTGTCTTCTTAAAAACAAATGAAAAAAACATTTTAACAGAATTAAAAACTGGCAAGTGCGAGTCGGAACCGCGCATGACGGGTTCCTTCCAGACCATTTTATGGAGCCCTCTTTAATTTTTTATCTAGAAAGTAGATTTTTTATATACAGCTCGCTGACAGACATACGGACGGTCAAACGGACAGCGAAAGCTTAGTAATAGAATCGTTAAAAGTACCTGGGTATCTCTTCTTTCTCTTAATAACTTAAAAACTCTAATTAACTTGACTGTTTATTATGCTAGACTGCCACCGTAAAACCTTCTTCCAGTATTCTACGTCTTCTTGTAAAATCCTTATCATTACTGATTGCCTAACGGAAAACAAATGGTAGCATAATGCGAGAAAAACTTGGAGAAATCGAGCTAGATATTTTATTATAATTGTAATAATGGAACAATCGATCCCTTTCAATACATGCTTTCCAATAGCTTTCTATGCATCTCAGTCTAGAAATGTCATCACAATCTCACGCGCATACCTGTAAAAGCGGCTTTCTCACTGACTCAGTTCTTTTAACCCATTGTAAGTATTGTGCGCATGAGCAATGAGCATTGACGTTCCAAATGATTAACCATAAGATCCCCCAGTTATACCTCCATCCCGCTCTAACATAAATATTCAAGGTAAGCCAGAAAGAGTCATCAGATATCTGAGTCGGAACTGCTTCGAGGTAAATTGTTTAACTTGACCTGACTTTATATCATTTGCATTCCTATCGTAATGTCCTCAAGTTTAATTTTAACTAATTAATTTAATTAAACCTTCAGGTAATGTTTTTAATTTAGTTTCTTTTGTGATGTTGTCTTTTATGTCCTAGAATAACAACATGTACCTAGGTCACAAGTGTATGACTAATATTTTTTGTAGTTTTGTTTTTAATTACTTTCCAAATGTCCTCTTATCTCGTGTTAGTCCATAATTATCTACATCTAATTATATACGAGGAGTATTTAATACGAGCTCTTACATTATTGGCCTTAAAAGGCTAGGTGCTAAAGAAATAAAGAAGTAACGCCTCCCAGCTATTATAATGATCAACATTAACCTGAATAACATATATGTGATGAACGTGTAATAAGTAATACTGGGTTTTCAAGAAAATTATTAAGTATTTATGATTGAGTCTGATATGGGTATATATAGTTAGTACTTGTATGGAAAGAACTTAGTAGATATGATTGGTATGGATAGTATGTCAAACAAATCAATGCACGTACTACTACTGTTCTGTGATTCGATGGTGATGACAGAGTCAGTTAGTCGCTGGAGGCGCTGCATGTCGACGTGGTGTGGTGTGTAGATAGATAATTATTGATAATTAACACTAAAGTAATTAGTGTTCCGGAGTGTTCCAGATGCAATTCCACAGACTTTAATGCTCGTAACAAGCATAAAAATCGTGTAGTATTTCTTTTCATGTAATGTCACAAACAGACATAATAATGATGACGATGACTCAAGCTACGATGACAGATAACATGAATACTATGTAACATAACACCGTTGTTCTGGCAGAATTGGTACGTGTGGTACACTATTGATATGGAATATGGTCTGTTTAGTCTGCATCATGTTTTCCCCCGTACACCGCCCACTTCCGTTCATGACAGTTGGGGTACAGTTACGATGCGGTAATGTCCATCCATAGCTCCGCTTATGGCGTACACGATACACCATACTCACCTTACGCAATAAATGTCAACATATGTTTTAATTACTAACAGAACCCTTCGACATTGAGTTAAAATAAAATGGCGTCTATCTTTAAACTGATTGGATGAACTCCTGTTACTTTTTTGCAATAAAAGAAAAAGGCGCAAATAATGCAAAATATTTAAAATGCATAAATTTTTAATTTGATCTTTTAAGAAAAGTTTTATTGGAGCTATATAAAGCTGCTGTTTATTTTAATTTTTTTAAATATTTTTCCGACTTTTCATCATATCAAAGCATTTATAAACCCAATATCAGATCATGAATTTTCCAAATGACACCTTTTTAAGGTTTAAATTGCATTTAGTTTTTTAGAATAGGAATCTTATCTGTAAAACGTAACTGAAACTGTATATACGGTACATATACCAAAATAACATTTTTTTAAATTTTTGTCCGTATGTCTTTCTGTCTATCGGTCTGTTTGTTCCGGCTAATCTCTGGAATGGCTGGGCCGATTTTGACGAGACTTTTACTGGCATATAGCTAATGTAATAAGGAATAAGTTAGGATAATTCAAATTTTTAAAATTTTAAAAATTCTTAACCTCCACGCGGATGATGTCGCGGCTAGCACAGCTAGTTTATAATAAAATATCAATGTTCTATTATTTTCCAAATTGATTTAATTGAACCTATTGGATTATTTTTAAAAAATAGGTTTTTAGGCTATTCAAAAAAAATTACAAGAAATAGTTGACTGACAGAACTTTCGTTTTCGTAACCCGTTGTTATTTCTAACTATCTTCGTTATCGAGTAGTAATTCGATGTCAAGGCTAAGTTACACGATGCCATAGAATTTTGATCGTTCGTATTGTTATAAAGCTGAGAAACTAATTTCTTAAGAGTACACTCATAAAGTATTGTTTCTCATATGAACGACAAACTTTTGTGACGTGTGGAAATATTTCATCCCATTATATTATTGTTAATAATAAAAAAATATTCGCGTAACACGCACCTGAGAAAACACTATTGTTTCCACAACCTGCCTGTTTTCATCGGCTGATTGTGACGTTTGTGAGTGCCAAATTACTGTCACGGTGGCTTTGATGTTTGATTGGCAGCATCATTATTACAAAGCTGTAAGGTCGACTTTCGTAACACCTTATTACTATTGACATGCGGTTCACTGTATCGAAGAGAAGATAAAGACTGGTTTTGGGATTATACAGAATTGTGTTTAATTATTTCTGCCTGAATTGTAGTCGCGCCAGCAATATCAATGTAATAACTACTTATATGGACAAGATATTTGCCAGGGGTGTTTTCAAACACAGTGCATATCTTCATATTCCCTCAACTTTTCAGTACAACAGGACTTTAATCGAGTATGTACCTACTTACTTAATATACCTAACATAGTTAAAAAAATAACCTGTAGTAACTTTAATTCGACAGTGATTAACGAGTGATTAACCAATTTCAATAATTACTTGATTAATGTCTGCTATTATGTTAAATGTTCAGTGATTAATTTTGTCATTCTGGAGTACATATTCTCAGCACGTGTATATATAATGTTTTATTAATAGTTCTTTAATTTTAAGTTGAAGTATGATACAAACTACTTATAAAAATATCAAGAAATTTAATTGTTTTCTCAACCCGTAATAATGTGTTAAAACCATTTAGGTACTGCTGTTGTCGTTAGAGGTGGTACCTACACTCTGTTAATAAAGGATATTTTTATCGCAAGAACAATCATGGTTCTATAACGTCATAAACATATAACACATCCTCCACAATGTCTCAAAAGAGATTTTATATTAACTCAGTCTTTTCCTTAAAATAAATTCCTAAATATTAAGGAATCGAGCCACTCCTAAATAATGAATGAATTCCTAATAAAATAACATTACGAGCTCAACCCGAGTTTCTCATCTTATCATACTCAGTAATGCAATTTGCACTTACGGTCGACATGTAGCCAGTGTTGGCACAAATTAACAATCATTATCATACAACGTGCCAACTGCGCATTATTTCCTGATCCCACACTTACTTTTAATTGTATTCATTTTCTTACATACATAGAAATAGATTACAAAGTACTTGATGTCACAAAATCTACATAATATCTTATTTATGCCTGTTTCCGATATTAAAAAAAAACTATTATTTTTGCTAACGGATGGTACAATCTTCGAAGCAAAACCCGAATCTTTTCTTAAATATAGGAACCTCATATGACCCTACTACAGTAGTAGTAGGGTCTTTTTGTAGGTATTTCGTATGTAGGTCTCTTTAAGTAAAATAGTACCTAATAACAAGTATGTTATTAGGTACTATTTTACTTAAAGAGACCTACATACTAAATTTAAATATTCGTTTTCAATTTCAATCAGATTTTCAATCACACATTTTTAATAAATAGTAAAACATCGTTTAACAACCGTAATAAATAATCGTGTTGCCAAGAATTGTGACCATTTGACCTAGTATTCCACAATTTATAATGGAGTGTGGGTTAGCTAAAGGGGATTGACCTCGTTCACCTCCCCCAAATTCTTTGACTTTTATATCTATCGAATGACATGACAACTTAACCGTGCCAGTTTTGGTTCTCATACAACCATAAATAGGGGAATGATTGACTAAAATAGCTACTTATGTTATGCCTGAATATAAAGCACCTTAATAGCTAACAGTAGTAATATTAAAACTGGTGCATATTTTTGCAGAAAACACTTAGGTCTTCCAGTAAGTATGACAATAAATTACAGTTTTTATTCAACAATTAGGATTGCAGTAGGAACTGCTTTGGACTCAAAAAAAATCAATACCGATACTGAACAATCTTCCAAGCACTTAGTAAATGAATAGAATCAGAACAACCGATTTGTAAGTCCCAATTGAGAAATAAATCTAAGTAGGTTAATATGGTGCTTGTGTGCAATGAGCTAACAAGACCCCATTGGGAGTTCATTGTGATCTTCAACTGCCAACATTTTATTACTGTGCCATAGGGTAACGATGCCATCGGACTGTTTAATATTCAGCTCGCCATACCATGCAAAACTTCACAACACATTACACAATGTATACCTTTACCAATATTTTGATTGGTGGCAATTAAATGCGTATACCAACCTAAACAATTTAATGAAAATGATATAGGACTAACTACTGACCTCAATTTTATTTACTAGACTATTATGACCTGATATAGGTACCTACTGTCAAATAAATTGGTATAAGATAAGGTCAATACTGCTTTTTGAATCGCTATACCTACATTACTTATAAACTCATAAAATGTTTCATTTTACATTAATAAATGAAAGTGTGGAAAAGTTTTACTTTTCTTTAATTTGAATGATATTTGATTTTCATTTCTTCCCAGTTTCCCATGATCTTAATAAATTATATTATTGTTATATAAACTCAGTGGACTGTAGTAAGAAACCTGAAACATTCGTGATTTCGCAGTAATCGCCCTTGTTCTGGAAATGAAATATGGATTTGTTTGTTTATCATGCGTGAATAAGTAATGCGATATACTCTGTATTGCAATCTTATATTTCACGAGGGCGAAAAAAATAATTTTAAAGTTACATTTGATAATCTAATTCCTTTTTAAACTCGACAATACATAACATATAAGGAGCTTCATAAATCACTTTACTGCGAAATAGGGAAGAAACTACGAAAGTCTTAGGTAATATATGTTTTGTAATATACAGTAAATTTCCTTGATACTCCCAGAACTTTCGAAAGTAGAACTTATCTCCAATACCACATGGAATGTGAACATTAAATACTCATTGCTTGTCTTGAACATAATATTATCTATAGATTATCTTTATATATATAAACATCATAACATAAAAGGTTTACGACCTGTGGTCAGATAGCTATTGGATGGTAGAATGGTAGGAGCAAGTGATGCGCATTAAATGTAAATCTTTATGAATCTGCCGATGAACAACCATCGTAATCGAACTTATGTAACTTTATGAGGTCTGTGGCCAAAGTACTAATATTTATAGGTATTAAACTCTGAAGTGCGTTAGAGAGTTTAGTTGCGTAGTTTCTATTTAAGGACGAAATGTGTCACAAGAGAACAAAGAAAACTTTAAAAAAATGGCCTATTGCTGGTATTCTATTGAGAAGGTAAAATTTAATTTGACAACTAAAATAATGCAACTTATTTCCCAATAATATGTAAACCCGAACACTTAAAATCTAACAAGTGACAACTGCACCTATGTTATCTAGTTTATCTAAACTTGCCTCTAACATGTCTTTGACAAAAAACGAGTTACATAATTATGATTCATAGAAACTGCAGCGATTACCTTATCTAATCACAAAATCTATTCAAGAGATACGTCGGTAAAAAACACCACACGGTTACTTTAGTATTCCCAAAAAGTTTTTAGAAGATTGAATCCTTCAAATCATCCGGCTATGACAAAGATGGGCCATTTATAAAATAAAAGGCAATATTAAAAAGTTGTCCCAAAGTGTCTGTTCGTAATAGGGTGATCCATTTATCACATCGTTTATTTTCGGTTAATTTAATTTAGTGCACGTGAGGATAATGGTGTTAAAATCTTTAAATGATGACAGCTTTTAATGTCTTGTTAAGTGTCAAATATTGTAACATATTAGTTCAAGGGGGGAATCATTATATTACTCACATTTTATAAATTAATCGGCAATGTTTAGATGTTCCTAACTCATTTAATTATCCAATTAGATAATCACAAGGCACCTCAATTTGTTAACCATTAAAACCACAAGTTAATTACTAACATCTTCAAGAATACACATAAAATTAAACTTACATAAAACTTAAGTAGTAGGTAGATGGCAAAGTATTGTAGGTACTTTCATAACAATATTAAAATAAAAATATGACTAAGGCCTTTGACTTTGTACGCATGCATTAGTCATTGTGTACCTTATGTATGCACTTAGTAATAAGCAAATTACTTTAGGATGCCTCAAGGTAGTATCATTGGTCCTGTGACAAAATATAAAAAAATATATTTACTAACACGTTCATCATAATTAAATCACACTTAGCTTTAAATATCTAAGCCTCTATAAGACCTAGGTATGTATACATTATATACATAACTAGACTACCATAGCTTGAATAATTCATTGCTGATTTATTTATCATAATATTATGTATTAGATTATTATAGAGGTATATCACTCAGTTCTAAATAGAATCACAAACACTATCAACACGACGTAGCTATCGATCGCATCATTGTTTGGTGAACAGTTAGTGTGTTCCTGTGACTTTACTTGCCAATTGCAAACTGTCCGTGTCGACCCATGTTGACCTTCACAGAGCTAAATTTTGTCTCATTACTCTCAATGCTGTTTAAAACTTATTTTTAGATGTTTTGACTATTTTTACGTACTGAAAATAAATGTCGGATGATACCTACGCGTTCCATCTGAAATATAACGACTAGAACGAGAACTGAATTTTAATCTGCAATTTTAATATGCTACTCGTTCTGATCAGCGTTATGTTTTTATTCTGTCTACAACTACTTTTAACGTTATTGGGAAACCTGCAAGTCGAATACTTTTCCTTATAAATAACCTATTAAACTATTTGTAGCTGTTATGTCGTTTTTCAAAAACTTCATTCGAATGCAATTCAAAACGAGTCGTATAAATGCAAATTAGAAGCCAAGGGGAAAATAAACATGATAATTGCGAAAACATCTTCTACCAATAACAACATTTGTTGTTTATACATATTATGGCACTATACCTATACTTACTTATGTAGTTTACCTTGAAGTGTGTATGCCAAATATCAATTTGGAAGTTATTGAGCTGTTTATATTTTGTGTAGCACACTGGAATTTACGAACAGAAAACCCCTTACATTTTCAACTTATTTATTGCAATTTAAGCCTAATAGAATATTCTACATAGTCTATCGTGGTGAAACAGCTTCTTAAACAAAACTATGTCTACAGTTTCCTCAAGATGTGAATATTTTGAATAGCTATTTCTTCCGCGTGAAAAAATATTACTAAAACTAGATAACGTTAGAGGTCGCAAATAAAGAAAACCTGCTCTTTATCTTTGTAATAGTCCTATCCGGCACAAAAAGGACTAAACGACTCTCTTAAAAGATATCCGGGTTCAAGCAACGCCGATAAACAAAACACGTACATTTACGGTAGCCAGAATACTAATGACATTTACAATAAACTAAGTGATACCTTGATCTTTGGTTACTAAACATGACGTGGTTCAAAGGACGGTACGTGCCAAATCTTCACATTCATTGAATGAGTGACGCAGAAAATATTTCAAACAGTAATAAATTAGGTTTTTATGATAACTTTATTTTAAAAAAAAGACCGACAACGTGTTTGGATTAGCCTAGCTTTCCTCTTATCTATACATTAATTTCGCGTTTCAAAATAAATAATTTCAATTAAATTTAATAGTTTTCCCTCAATTTATATATTTATAGGAAATCTTGCGATCGTTGCCTATGTTGCGTGTAACAAAGTTATGTTATCAAAATAGTAACAGATGGACGATATCGAAGAATAAATACAGCTTTATAAAAATACATTGATTTGAACATACCACGAGCAAGAATAAATAAACACATCGATTGAATAAAACACATGTTTTACCTCAACAAATATTATTTCAGATATGAATCGCGCGACCTAGAAAAGTACAGAAAAGGTTGTTTGCCCTACAAAAGGGCTTCCATAAAGTAACTCTGTTTGTTTCCGTTCGCCCTAGAAAGCATGGTCCATGCAATCAATATGAATAGGTCGATGGCCTTACAACCTTTATATATTATTACGGAGCAGGGCAATTACTGAAATACACTGGGAAATCGTTAAGCATGAATGAATGAAAAAATTTGCTGATTCAAAATCCTTTTTTATAAAATGTATAATTTTGAAGGTCTATGCCAATTCTTCTATTAGGTAAGTACTATAGACAGGTATGTAGATAGGTGACTTGTGCCACAGATTTTTGTCTTGTTCAAACATCAAACTTCTTTCAAAATAATTTTCACTTGTTACATAATTTTTCTGGCAGTTTTCATATGGGTTTCACATTTAATACATGTATTTGTCGGATATTTTGACAATATATAAGCAACAAGCACTCAAAGTGCAAATATTAATATAATTTTTACTTGTGCAATTTGGTAAATACTTCATATCAGCTATTTTAAGTAATACAACCATGGTCTTATGACCCATAATATGGCAATACTGAATTTAATCGGCTACATATCTTACAATTCATGTAATATCTATGGTTTTTATTCGAATAACGTTCGCTAAAAGCCGTATCTAGAGTCATTAATAAATCAATTCAATTTAATTCTGCTCTAGTATCTCGAGTGCTTACATTGACCCAACATAAAATGTTAGAACAAAACATCATCGGCCATTCATTTTGCATGTGTAATTGTTTTAAATTTTATGATCCGAAACACTACGCAAGTTCAACTTTAATTTGATTATATATCGTATTATTACACAGTTCTTACATTGGTATATTATTACATGTTATTTAGAAATGGAATTTGCATTTGCTGAAGATTCAGAAGATAGCAAGCAGACTATGGGACGCCGCGCTCCAAAAATAGAGCGCATTAATAGTACACTTTATTTCCCGAGACTATTTCGCATTGAGTGAAATACGAGCGAATGTGTCCAGTCTTTTGGAAGGACGCCAACTGTTTGCCAACGATATAGGCATACTGGAAGATTTATGGAATTGGATATTACATCACGTCTTTTGTCGTTAATGTTCCGTGTAAAAATCTATGTCGTATCTAGTTAAGAATGGTCTATCTTTCTTTCTGAATACCGAAGTCTGATACCTGAAATTCGTATTATAGAAAAGGGTAGCAGATCCAGAACTTAACCCGTCTCATGCTGTGGATTATTTTTGATAGTAAGGTGATTAGTGGAGCCACTATTCATTCGGAATTATTTTCTTGCAAAATGTTTCGGCGATTAAGTTTAGCATGCATGGGTTGAATGTCATGCATGACTTTTGGATGGGTTCATAATTCGTTACACATTAATAGTAGTCGTAGTTCGTTTGAATTTTCAATATTTTGGATCAAATTACACCTTATTGTGGCTATAAGAATAAACTGTAAGTAAGTAAGTAAGTAAGTAAGTAAGTAAGTAAGTCGTTTATTTTGCAAACATGGGTACAGTAAATGGTGATAATTTGTTAACAGATAGGTTCGGCCATATTTTACCATTTAGGCATGCAAATATCTGATTAGAGTTTGATGCTAAAACAACAAAGGCAGGTAATATTCATTTAAGAGTCTAAATCTCAGCACATGTGCATAGCTACTACAAATAATTTATAAAACTATTTGGACAATATAACAGTTTCAAGATACAAGTTTATGGTATTTGTACAGTCTTATAATTAATGTGAAGAATGATTTGCCATTGTGTCATAAAATTATAAAATTAGTCACAATCAGGAAACATAGTAAAATGAGAAATAACAATGTCAAAATTTATATTAATTGTTAGTTTAAAAAAAAAAAAAAAAAAAAAACTGTTTACACCTAATGATTATATGAACAAATAGAATGAATGTAACACAAGTACCTACCACTAAGAACAGTGTCAGTTTTCATAATCGTCATGCGATGCCCTGATATGAACAAAATACGCAACGACTGTCGCAATGTGTAAGTAAGTTGTTTAGACAATATAAACCTGTTCAACAATAAATATTAGTTTCACATAATATGCAACACTTCACACTTAGTTTGTGTAGAAAATGTTGTTCCTTTTTATGTAAGGATGTCCACAACACAGCTTCATTATTAATTCTGTAGAATGATCTTAAGAAGTCACTGCTCCTTTTTTTCTTGATATATATACATCAGATTTTTTTTTCCGTGACGTAGATAGATACATTTATTTTATTGGACACATATTTTTTCTTTTTTCCTGCAAACAAAACATGATGAAAATACATTGAATGGAAATTTTGCATGTCGTCAGTCCGTCGTACATTTTTTACCACGGCGTGACGTCATAAGCACCTACTCCTGAACTTTAAAGCGCTGGGTCTCCGTAATATTTTATTGTTTTGTTTAAGGAAAAAAGTGTGCGTGTCTAATGTTTTTTTATTATCTAACTGACGGACTTAAACGATTTTTTACGTTTCATCCTTCAACATACCTACCTATTAACGAAAACTGTATAACGATATGTTTTTCTATTTAGTGTTGAAATTTTCTTTCCATTTTGCCCTTCGACTTCTAGATTAACCTGCTTAGTTAGTATTTTTTTTTACGATTCATGCACTAGGGTTTAACATTTTTTATTAGATACTACTCCCTAATTTACTCTGATTGCTGATTGTTCTTTTTTATCCAATAAAAGCTCTTTAAAAAGGAATTTTGTATTAAAAAATAAAATGAACTAGAAGTTTCTATATTAACCACATAAAACGGATGTGTGGCAACCCTACGAATGCCGCATCGTTCACCCATTACATCTGCGGCCGTATCTCTAATCTGATCTAAGAAGATTTATACATCAATCCTTCCTCGGTGCTACATCGATTCGAGATGCGAGCTACACTAACATGCATCAAACACACTCACGCGCATATCAGGTGCTCAACACTTTTATCGACCAATTTATTTTGTGTTCGCCTATAAAACTTAAATCAATGATCTTACAAACGATTAGTTGGATGAATAATTACCTGCTTGATTCTTTATAGGAGAAGTTGTTAAATTAAGATTCTTATAAAACATTATAGGCATTTATCTGACACGTAATATAAAAGTGCAACCAACATATTCAGTAACACACACTTTTTACAAAAAGTTCGATGGAGTTTTACCGCAGTCGTATACTGCGGCGAATTACTTTTCCAGGAAATGTAATGTAAGTAATGAACCTAACGTTAACTAGGAAAAAATTAAGCAACTGAAAATCCACATAATTATGTACCTAAATACTTAATGAATTCTTTGAACTTAGTACGTTCAAAAATGCGTCTAAAATGTTACTCAGTAACCATATATCAAAATATTAATTTATATAATTGTTAGAAGAATACTAGGTGTGTCTAGGAAGATATTTAAACAAGTAGATAAAAATAAATTATTACAAAGAAATCTCGCTCAAACATTACCACAAACGCACTCCGTTAAAAGTATCTAAGTAAATATGCAAAGAAGACACGCTCTACATGCCACGACAAAATATTACCATACCGGTAAAATACCAACTATGTCAATATTGAGTACAAATGAAATAATTATCGTCACGCTATATTAAGTACCAAAGCTAAAAAAAATATAAATAACTAGCTGTCCCCCGCGACTTTGTCCGCGTGTTTTAGTTTCAACGGTTTTTCATTTTTGCGACATTTTTAATTTATGCTCCGTTCCTATTGGTCGTAGCGTGATGTTATATAGCCTATAGCCTTCCTCAATAAATGAGATATCCAACACTGAAAGAATTTTTCAAATCGGACCAGTAGTTCCTGAGATTAGCGCGTTCAAACAAACAAACAAACTCTTCAGCTTTATAATATTAGTATAGATATGTAATTTTTAGCTTTGGTTTTATTAGGCATTATTCATTTTTAATTATAAATAATCACAGTAAAAGTCACTACGTCAGTAGCTCAATTATAGTGATCGATATAACAGGGTTATTAAATATGTATATTGTAGCTATTCATGGATAAAAATTATTGACTATTCAGAAATTTACGTAATTTCAATCGTGACGTTAGCACAGATAGTTGTTTGTTAGTTATGTTTAGAGCTTTTCTAAATAGTATGTTAAATAGTTTTTCTATGCTTACTTCTTCTATAGGTTACTTTGTACCTAATATTATTGTACAATTACTAAATAAGTAGAATTATGATGATGGATTTTAGGCGGTTTTTTTTTACGTATTTGTCGTGCACGCAAGTGTGTGTTGATGTTAAGGATATATTAATGTTCTATTGGTTACCTTCTTATTCCATTAAAATTAAAAATAAATAAAAATGTTTATTGTGTCTGAAAACATTACATAAGTATGCAGAAAAACATCTTTATATTTATATTTTGTTCTTTGTACGTTGTACCTTTACTTAACGATTTAAGCTAAGTTATGACGTACACAAGGACAATATATTTGGCTTATTACGTCATCATACCTCCACTATACTTAAATAACCTTTTCAATAATGATCATGACTAATTTACACGTCACGGAGGCATTGAATAAGCTTAAATCAAATAAGGAGTTATGATGTAGGCGCCAGGCGACTAACAATCCAAGATTGCATAGGTATTATACAATTTATAAGGGAAGTATAGATTTATTTATATTGTAAGCGTAAAGTGAGTAATGCTGAATAGATTATGCTATACAAATAGGCATGTTTCCTATTTTTTTTTAATGTCCGTCTTGTAGATTAATGAATTTTATTGGACACGTATTTTTTCTTTTTTCCTGCAAACAAAAAATGATCAAAATACAGAGAACGGAAGTTACGCGTGACGTCACTCCTCGCTACGATTTTTAGCGAGGCGTGGCGTCATAAGCCCCCACTCCGAAACTTTAAAGCGGAGTATCTTTGTATTTTTTTATTGTTTTAATAAAAGAAAAAATACGTGTCTAATATTTTTTTATTATCTAACTGACGGACTAAATAGATTTTAACTTTTCATACCCAGGAAACATCCCTATTGTATGAATAATACAATCCTATGTCGACAATCCTTTCGTAATATTGTCAATGTCTCTACTCCAATTTCTACTACTTGCGTGCTTTGTGATTATAACTATTATTTTTGTTTTTAATTTAAAATGTGTTAGATCCGCTTTATTTCAACTGACAATGAACATGTGTTAAAATCTTTATCACATTTAAAATGTTTAAACAATTTTAATACAATAATGTCAGAGTGAAATGTTTAAAAACACGGTGTACGAGCCATTGTTACGAAATTTTCCTCCTAAATATTCATTAAATTTTAAAGTTTGTATTTGCTGATAATGTATGTTTTATGCCTCATAATTCATTCGATAAATGTGCAAAATATTACTGCTATATAATCTTTTAAGTGCGTGTTAAATATTGCGTCTAGATAACCATACTTACAAATTTTGTCGAATGTTGGTCCGTGTTGCGAATACCTCGTTATGATTAATCTACTAAATAAAACTTAATAAAAATTAGCGAAACTATACCAAGATACCTGTTAAAGGACGTAACCATTTGCCAGTTGTGCGTTCTTTTAAGAATTATTCATCTTAAACAAGTTCTTGTAAGAATTTTCGGAGTCGCCTAAAAACTAGTACAGAATAAGTATTACGTGTAACAGTTACATACTATTACTGATATCTAGCTACCATTCTTCGCTCTCAAATATTCTCAACAATTAAAGATCTACTTTTACATAATTTTGAACAGAATAAGGAACTCCAAGTGATTGCGTGTGAAACAGAGCGATCATACGATGGTAAAGTTCCACACTTGTCCCTTGGACCGTGAACAACTGACCGAGTAATGGCTGACTGACACTTACTTAAAAAACTACTAGATTTACGTACCTTAAGTTTCTTAAGATGAACTCACCGTGGAGTACCGTGCACTTTTAATTGAATAAGCGAGATGAAGAAACATAAGCGGTTTGCAAGTAGATTGTTTGTATAGTCGCTACAAAATAATTCGTAATACAAAAAAAAAATACAAAATATTCTATCTGCTCGCGATTATTTTATGCTCGCAAAAGTGTGTATTTTCCGTTCATCTCTACTACTCGACATCACAGCATTTCACTCCATAGATTCTGCAAAGGATAAACACGAGGAAGAATCTTATAATCCATTTGTATCTTTATCAGTCTTCGACTGCCTGCTCCACCTACCCATTCACTGTCATATTGATATCATGTTTAGTTAGGTTTATGGCTTTCATTTCCCCCCATAACACTGAATATTTATTTCCTCGTATTTGCAGTTACAATACTTTTAAATATACTTTGGGCGTCCATAAAAAAGGTTGGTAATCGTATTCTATTGAGCATGTGGACTTCAACTTTTCCATACACGATGCCGTGACTGTTCACTTATGTATGGGATATCTACATACACAAGCTAAGTTTACCAAGCGTGTTAATGTACTGCCAGATATTACAAAAGTGACTATATAATTCTTGAACTAAGAACTTGAGAGTTACCTTCTTTTGCCTAGCCTTTTCCTCAAGCTATGATGATCAGTTAAACAAGCTAGACCTTATCGGATTCAGCTGAATACTGTATTTTACATGGAGCGACTGCCTATCAGACCTCCACAACCCATTTTCCTTCATACTTAATTAAAACATCTTTTGTCACATTATAATGTGTTGAATCGAAATTCAATGTTCTGCGGTTGAATTTATCGTAGTTCAGCAAAGAGCTGATCTTTCTGTCAGTATGTATCCGTACCTCCCGCTTCATGAAGCAATCATATTACTATAAATATGAGAATACCATAATAAAATAATAAATTTACGATCGGGATACCTAGCATTCTTTTGCCTTGAGATAGGTAATTAAAAACAATAGAATCATCTATAAATAACACATGGTTGAGTAAACTCCTTTAAGGATATAGAAATTTAAAGAAAGCCCTTGTCAATGAAAGGAATTTCACAACTTACGGGAATGTAATATTTACAAACATGGCTTTAACAATTGCCACTCACACACAATAGAATGACATGAAAACAATTGGAGCCGCGATAGCACCGACCAAACAACGAAATATTTTGGTGCATCGCTACACAATGGCCCTGAGTATTGCAGTGACCCAACTTATTAGAGATTAATGGTGATTATTAACATTTGAACTCGAGTCTGTTTAATTCAGTTAATTAAACGTTGCTTACGACCGCTAAAATCGGGATTTATAGAAAATTAATTGTTTAATCCTAACCTGGCACACCTTGCTAGCTCCGATATATAAACGAATATGACAAAAATGAATGCAGTTCATGCTTCAAAATTCTTTTGCCATGAACAAGAGAGGTTCATAGTAATATAATACCCTATTTGCCTTAAGTTAAATACATTTTAGACTACTGTAATATTATAAATCCAAAAGTAACTCTGTATATATATTTGTTACGTTTTAAAGGCTAAACCGCTCAACCGATTTTAATGAAACTTGGTAAGGAGTAAGGTAAGGAGTAAGCTTGGATTCCAATAAAGGACATAGGCTACTATATGCCGTGATAACCGACACCCGCGCAGGCGGAGCCGCGAGCTGCAGCTAGTAGTTATATAATGGCTTACTCATCAGTGAGTGTAAAAACACACCTATGATTTCCCATCGTGTCTGTCTGTATGTATTAAAGTGAGATGGTAGCTGTCGACCGTTATTTTTACTCGTAAAACCAGTTTACTTGCATCTAGGCTTTGCTGGGCCTTTCTTCGTGTTCTAGCTGTGGTAGTGTGGAGTACTGTTACAAAACGAATAAAACTTTATTGTAATTCCCGCGAAGCGCAGACATGTGCTTTTAATGCCTTTAATGTTATAAGATAACTTAATTATACTTAAGTTAGACGTTCATAATTCTAGTATCAAATTAGATTAGACTCATAAAACTGGTAAATAGAAAATCACAACCGTTTGTGTATTAACTATATTTAAACAAAGATACTTTTAAGGAGCTGTTTTCCTTAACTGAGTTCGATTTATTTATTACTAGCTGTCCCCCGCGACTTTGTTCGCGTGTTTTAGTTTCAACGGTTTTTCATTTTTGCAACATTTTTCATTTATGCTCCGCTCCTTTTGGTCGTAGCGTGATGTTATATAGCCTATAGCCTTCCTCAATAAACGGACTATCCAATATAAAAAGAATTTTTCAATTCGAACCAGTAGTTCCTGAGATAAGCGCGTTCAAACAAACAAACAAACAAACTCTTCAGCTTTATAATATTAGTATAGATAATATTATGGAAGACTTACAGCTAAAACAACACAATAAAATAAATCAAAATTCATCTTTTTTGTTATATAAAACAAAAAAATATTTAGAGACGTTTAAACACCTCTCATGTCACTCGTTTTAATACGAAGATGACGTTATCTCTCCAACAGAAACCACAATATAAATAAGGTCTAAGATAAATGCAAACGTTGATTATTACCTATACTCAACAGTACATAAAATACTGAACAAAATAACAATTCAATATTCATAGGCCAGTACCAGCCACGGTTTTCACGACACTAATTACGAAATAAATATCGAATGCAATTGATACTCGGCACAGATCGCAATCGCAGCGAAACCGGCCATGCTACCTTACATACCAACTGTATCTATTACATTAAATGAGACTAATACGACTTAAAAAACGTAAAAGAAAGCATCTTCACGCACGACTCGTACCGATCTCTCTATAGACCGAGATTAAAAACCATGTCTAAAATATTTGAGCTTATTTGTCAAGAACAGCTGGAAACTCTCAGAATAGTTATAATCCTTTCAAATGTTATAAATGCGAAAGTAACTCTGTCTGTCTTTCGCGCATTCACGCCAAAACTACTGAACCGATTTAAATGAAATTTGGTATACAGAGCCTGAGAAAGGACATAGGCTATTTTTTGCCGCGATAACCGACATCCACGCGGGCGGCGCGGCGCCGCAAGATACAGCTAGTACTTAATATATCCCTAAGTATTAATATGTGCAAGAAATACAAATGTTAGAAATATAGAAATTTTAATTAAAATCCGTCACCAGTCAGTAGTGTGATAAGTGAGACCTAGTTTATTATCCTAATTGAATGCATGGATAGCCGAGTGGTGTAGTCACCACGCTAACTTCCACTGTGCGCGTTCGATCCCCGCATGGAACAAACATTTGTGTGATCCATTAATGCTTAGTCTGGGTGTTCTTTGTGCATGTGATTTGAATGTTTGTGAAACCCCTCGCGACACAAAGACGAAATTAACAGGAGTCGTTTTTTTTTTTTAAAAATACAAAAACATTTGCAGGAAGTTATATTCAAACCTTACGTTAAGCAGATAAGCTGTTAAGAATTATAATCCATAATAAAATAAATAACAGTGATTACGTGATTTTAAGCGAATTATTAAATTCGTAACCTGACTAAAACTATTAAGTAAGTGCATATAATTCTTAGGTCAATCATAAACGTCACGGTATTTTTAACGTTGTTTCGAAACCTTGTGCAGGCAACATCTAATCTTAGAAAACAGCATCTAACTTGCAATTCAATGACCTTTAAACGGTATAAAACTGTAATATTGCATCCAAACTTTTGAATGTAATGTTTAATAACCTGTAGAAGAATTAGAAACTCCTTTCTTGATTTTCCGGTAGAAATGATAAAGACAGTGTTTTTATCAAGAACACGTGATCACATTTCGTATAATTTTCTACAATATTACTACTGGTAGTTCCTTTTTTAAAATCCTTTCAAACCGTAGTCCGCTTTTTTTATTTTTTACCATCATAGTAAATTCCATACTCTTAGCCAGAGCCAGACAATATATGAAACGAGTTTGGTAAACATGCTAATAAAACTTATGTCTTCTCATTCCAGATTCCGCGTCCCGAGTCGTATTTATTTCGAGAGCTGGACTAAATATCTGGTGAGCACTGCCTTTTTATCCGACGAGTTAGTTTTGAATATGGGTAAAGCATTCCAATCACGTTCGACATCCGTCCTGTTGGGCCGCACTTGAACATTGCTTTTTATACGACGAAGCCATATCCTCTCAAGGAAACGCAAAAAACTACGGAAGTCGACTAGATATAAATAAATTACCGATACCACTCAAATTTTTGTAATTAGATGAGTATTATACAACAGTAGTTTTTGCAGCTTTTCGTTCGTTGACGTGACGAATGTGCAACGCCGAATGCCGACCGTGGTTGCGCAATTTGAGGTCGATGCCACCACTCCCACCCGCTATCGATCTGCTGAAACTGTTTACTCTTTTGCTGGTACTGGTTCAGAAACTAGTCAGCCATCATCTTAATAAACACTTGCATTTGTCTTTATTATATTCATCGTTTAGAAAGTTGAAAATCTTCTTTAAAATTTAGTTGATATCACCGCCTTGAAATTTTGGAATCTCGGAAAGGGACCGCGGTACCAGATTCCCTTTTTGAATTTTGAGTGGTAAGAAAGAAGTATTCGAGATCAAATTCCGAAACCTAGTTTTTTATGGTTGGAATTTATCGGACATGGCGTGTTAACAGCCGTATCTCAAGGCCATAAGTTATGCAAATTGGTATGGTGCATGTGTTTTCGGTCTATTTGATTTCAATTGAATTTCTCAAATGCTATCGATTGATTAAACACAAAGCGAGTCGATTACTCGTTGCGCGACCAGCGAGCCACGGTGAAATGTTGAAGAAACAATGTTTTTTTGGCGAAGCACTATGCAATCACGATAGTGCTACAATACGATTAACGACAGGGAGCCAGGACAAATGAAAACACTCTTTGTATGTAAACAATCGGGCAATTTCTTCACTGTATTCAGAATACAACATAAAGAACACTTCTATTGTAACGAATAGTTCACTGCAAATACAAAAAAAATAGAAACTTTTCTTTAGATGACCAGTTTCATTTAATGATATTTCTTTCGCAAACGTAACTGCTAGGCTAACTATTACAAAGATAATTTCTTAAATGTATTTTAGATATACATTTCATTGTACGTACCTACATCATCAGGCCTATACCCTAGAAAGTAAGCCGAAGTAATTAATTTTTTTATCACCTAGGCACCAAGAATACTTAAGCAATTAAAATTTACGTCTAAATAAAATAGCCTTGGTATAAATAAAATTACTTTACCAACGCCAGATAACTTTTATTTGTGGAATAAAATTGACATCTGACAGATTTCGATTCCTTTCTCTGAATTTAAGCACCTACCTAATAATAAAATCAGTAATTCCGTTTTCCTTATTAAATCTACATAGCTGTATTTCCACATTGGCTACTAGTTAATAATTCTATTTATGGAAGGGGGCTTTCAGGCAGTTGCATTAATGAAACAAGTTTTTCCGTCGAAGAAAATCAGTTCGCTTGATTTACCAGTTTTACGGAACACTACTAGTTTTTAGATTTAAGAATAGTGAAAAGGAGTGCCTTCCAGATGTTTTCTTTTAATTAAACCTGTTTCCTGAAGGAGTAAGATAATCTGTTTCTAGGAATAGGTACATTACAGAGTCTCTCTTGGAAGTATGAATTTAGCGGGGTATATCGTGTTCGAGATCGGGTTGATTTTTCCAACGGCATACAGTTTTTATTTGCGGAATAAAACTGACGTGTTGCGACAGATTTTGTATGAAGGAACTGTCAAAAATTCAAAAATATTCCTCGGATCAAATTTACTTATTCGAGTAGATGGCGACTCACTTGCTGATACTTGAGGTTTTACTGTGAATTGATAAAATTTTAATGTCAGGTGGTTGTAAAAGCACTTAAAATATTATTTTCGCAGCCTACGTTGTTACTGCTACCAATTATTATACAGTATACTATGCTGTACATTCTATTAAGTATATTAATTATATTTTATACACGCCAACGAAGGCATCGCGTTTTACATTTATTGATCATTATGATAACGATAGCATATGTTTTTCCGCATGTCCATATAATAAACAAAGCATGATTAGTGTCACTACCTCACTACCGACTGTATCTTAGGAAACCAACAAACTCTAAAGTTATGTAATCAGAAAAAAACATTAATTTTTGGATGAGAAATTTGAACTTAATCGAGTTTTAAAACCATTGATTGATTTTATTGATTTTTACTTGCCTGTTGGCCTAGTGGTTATTGACCTTGACTGCTGAACCGGAGGTCGTGGGTTCGATTCCCACCCAGGAAAAATCTTTGTGTGATGAGCATGATCATTCTTGTTCTGTGTCTGGGGGTAATTTTTCTATAATAATGTATGTATTTAGCAATATAATTATAAGTATGTTTATCAGTTGTTTCGTTGCCATAAAACTCTCTGGCTCTGCTTAGTTTGGGATCAGATGGCCGTGTGTAATCTGCCCCAAGATATATATTATATAACATTGATTAAAACCACTAATTACCTGATTTAGTATGTAGGCATTTATACTATAAAAAAACATCAAAGTAGGTTTTTTTAGCAATTGATATTTAACTATACCACAGTTTTTAATAACTACCTGCCCCCTAGACAAGTGGCATTTCGACAAGCGTAAACGATGATAGAAATCGTTCAAATGACATTAAATGTATGGAAATGACATTTCGTTTCGATAAGTCACGTGACTTGGACTTGTCACTTCCATACATTTGAACGATTCCATCAGCGCTTTTCGAAATGTCACTTGTCTAGGGGCTCTGGTCAACTTTGTTTATAACTGCGAAGATTAAGTGCGTCAATATATTAAATCCATTAAACCTATACATTTTTCAAACTAATTTATAGTAAGCCCCTACTATAAATTAATTCCACCATTAAGGTCCATTCTAGATATATCATTATTTATATCCTTTTAAACCAAAGCCAAGCTCATGTCGTGCTCGCTTATCTGATTTCACCACAATCAAAGGTCACTAACAGAATAACATTGCTTTATTTGACTCAGTAAGTACTAGGTTTTGTTCTAAATATATTAATTAGAAACTAGACACGAAAAGGTTTTCTAAGTTTACAGAACCAGTGGCCAGTACCTAATTAATAATTTAAAAAAATATGTCCACTACCAAGTGTAATTATTATAAAATAAAAAGTCTTGAATGACGCACACACATTGACATCTGTTACGTGTAGAAATACCAAAGTAAATTAATATTTTTATGTCAACGCTTTACCAAAATAATCAACTTAAACAATCACTCGACACTTTGATGATGGCGATAATAGTGAGAAGAGTAATAAACTTTATGGTACATCATAAATAGTTGGCCCTTCTCACATAAATAGTTGGCATATTTGTAGATAGATATCTATGGTATCTAACAATCAGATCTATTAGCAATATCCTAACCACCTAACAATGCTTGTTATTATGCTATTTATCGATAATTCTGTAATATTTGTTCTTGTTGCATAATTATCAATGAACTGTTCGAAACGGTGCATGCGCAGTCGACGGCCGCGATCGGCCCTCGCCGGTAACCATTTCAAACTACCCTTTTATAAAAATAAACAAAACTTTATAATTATCAAACTTATGAGCAGTGCTTAATATTAATGTGTTATAATAATAATGTGGTTACGTGTGTGTTGTTGACTATCTACTAACAAAAGTGCTTATTGTGTTCACGTCGTTAGAGAAAGTTATACAAATGTTTTAGATCTGGAAACTCTCGGCT
Organism: Diachrysia chrysitis; assembly: GCA_932294365.1. Classification (NCBI taxonomy): domain Eukaryota; kingdom Metazoa; phylum Arthropoda; class Insecta; order Lepidoptera; family Noctuidae; genus Diachrysia; species Diachrysia chrysitis. Next base: position 8,906,055 of record OW028653.1, read on the forward strand.
TCGGAACAGTGCAACGTAGGAATCACGTAACAGACAGACATTTTATTTGTTTAGAAATAATAATATTCATCATTTAATAATATGGCGTTGATAACGTTAAAACGGCATTTAACAGATTGTCAAGTCTTTTAATTTTATGGCTTATTATTATTTACCAATGATGGCATCGTCAGTAAATACATTTTCAAGACTTAAAACAGACATCATGGAAATGTGGAATACTTGTACAAAATTGTATTTATTGGCTTAGATAATTTTATAGACATCTACATCTACGACTACTGGGCTATAAACCATAATCAATCGACCATAAACTTATCGAAATCGAAGGAAACGATTTTTTCATGCGGTTTAAATCGATATATTCGTTGAGTAATGTAGCTCGAAGGACGTACCAGTTTTGCGTAAATCGGTCGCGAGGAAACGGCAATTTCACTTGCGTGTGTGTAAATGATAAAACGATATATTTTATCGGCAAAACTATTGCCACAGACACTTTTCCATTTGTACTTCTAAGCTGTGAATATTAACAGTCATAAAGTATTGTAATTATCACGACATGAAATTGGTCCTACGGTCCTATGAGTCTTCAAAATTACAAGTCTAAAAAAATCGTGTCTTAATATTTTATGCCATAATGTATCAGTTAATATATGTTGAATAGACACATGTTTATTTACCATACAAGTACACTTTCAATTTAGCACATCGTGCAATAAAGCAATGCTAATATTAAGTTAAGATACTTGTTCAGAGAGCGTAAAACCGAATGCGAGTACTATGTCCGCGACTTTATACAGTATCACAACAGATTATTAGCTCATAACTGCGATTAATAAAAACGGTCATACACGAACGTTATTGTAGGTTTCAGTAAAAAATGTTAAAAGGCAGTTTACAAGAAACGAATACTTGTAAACACAAGACCAGTCTATCTTCAAGCGTTTCGTTATATTTATCAGTTAAATTCATAGAGTAGAAATAGGATTTATCGCTAAGTAAGAATAAAATAAATAATCTTAATTTACCTAACAGGTGACCTTTTCAAAGTTATATGTACTTTTCTTAATTATTCTTAGACATTATTGACAATCGGTGAAGGAAAACATGGTGAGGAAACCTGGATACCAAAAATTTGATTTTGCAATCGCCAACCCGCAATGAGCAAGCGTGGCGATCAATGCTCGTTTCTTCTCTATATGAGAAGAGGCCTGTTCCCATTCATTTATAGGCTGTTTTTTTTATTATTATTATATTATAATGTAATAGAAACCAGTTCAAGTTAGGAATAAATCTTGTATTTTCAGCGGTACCAGGCCGCTCCTCTTACGGCGATATCCGATATCACACTTTTCTTATCAAACAATGTCTAACGCACGTTGTTGCAACGAAACATTAACTTTCCAAACGATAACTACAAAATGCGAATTTAAATACACGAATGCCATTAATTTTAAACAATAGATTATTGCAAGCCTTACAACGGAATATTACGAGATAGATATTTTCGTAAAATGATAATGATAGTACATCGATTAAGACAGAAACTTGCTAAACCAATAATTATACAATCTCGTTTTCACATACATAATTAACGATGAGAAAATATTTTGTAATGGAATGCATTGAACAAATTACCGTTGGCAAATTGATTATTCGTATTCGAGGAACTATTGTTTTTAATGATGTGACAACTGTACATAACTTGAGCTAAGTTTCCGTATGATTGTGAAACACATCACTCACATAATGATTAAATAGAAATGCAAAACCAATGCATTTACGCACACTTTTGAGACCAAATCCGTAGGCTGTTTTTGATACTATCTAGAGATTAAATGTTGACATGTGAGCCATACAAATCATATCATATTCTATCTCTTGTAGAAAAAAGTTTCTATTGCTACATAGGTTAATATTATTAGGCGTTAACGAGGCATAAGAGTATCTAGATCAAAAAACCAAAACTTCAATAAAATCGTTATTTGAAAAAGAACAAGCCTTCTAAAGTGAAAGATCAATAAGTGACTGATGAAATATAAATGAGTGGTATCAATGCTGACGTCGATGTCGGAGGTGGTGGTGGTGCTGCGAAGTGACGCGCTAGACGTGTGCCGGCTGCTGGAGGCCTGGTGGCAAGGACTGGTGCTGGTTTGCAAGCTGGTCCTATGGTACTGCAAGCTGTTGCAGCAAGCTGCTTATGGTACGCATTCAACGATAGAAGTTCAATGATACTGAGATCGAAATAAAGTGTAGATTTCCTTCAGTATTTCGCTAGAAACAAACGCGCACCGGATAATACTTCAGGAAAAAAATAAAACAAACATTCTTGTACAATAATCCTTGATTCTCGCATGTTTGTCCGATCAGTAAAGACAACTTCCATAATTAATATTACGAACTATGATTGTTGAATTTACCAGCCTCATTTAAAACTTTTGTAACATACGACATAGTAGGTACGCAATTGCAACAACATTAAATAAGGCGAGGCAAGAAATAACAATAGTTTAGGACCACTTGATTTGCCGCGAATCGATTTTGGTCCTTTTGTACGAACCACGTAAACGTTACAGTCTGATACATGTATCAAATCAATGCAGCATGAATAACTTTCGAAATCGTTTGTACGAGTAGAATTGTTTTTGAACTTTTTAAACGAAAAAAATTAAAATATTTTATAAAGTGTAACAATTTTGAACATATTGGACAATGTAAACTGTTTCTCATAACCTTACAATAACATTTTTACAACTCATACCTGGTATCTTTCTTATTCCTTTGAAGTACCTACTAATCAACATGCGTTGATAACGAAGACTTGATAACGTTATCGTACATTTAAACACTTAGCTACTTGCAACTCAGTTGTACCAGTGCAAAGAATTTATTTAATTAAAGAAATCGTAAAATTGGAAAGTGTTATCTGAAACGTGTTTCATTTGTATTTTATGTTACATGTTATTACAGTACTGAATAAGTAAGGTGCGTTTAAACCTCTGAGTTCATCTAGACTAAGACAACCTTGTAACTTTGGTTATTATTTGTACGATTCACCTTGTTCTCAATGGTTTTATTGCGTGACTGCTAAGAACGGGTCATCGGCCTTTTTTCGCAGAGCATAGTGTGCAGTGTGGTATTTTATTGATTTATGTGTTATCGGTTCCAGAGCTGAAGGTGCCTGCGGCGGCAATGATGGCACCGAGCGTGTTCCAAAGGACCAAATCGCCACGCTCCTCACCCGGAAACTTGCCTAGGAAATTACAGGTAAATAAAAATAAATTATACTTATATTGATATTATTTAATAAAAATTGGGTATTTAGCCTAAGCGCAAAAATACTACCTTAACTTCTAATCCCTAACAAAATAAGCTGAATTTTAAATAGTTCGAAATTACTATTTTATGTTTTACATTGATGCTATAAAATGGGGAAGAGGGGTTACCTTATTTACAGGGAATCTATTTAAGCCAGATTTCATAGATCAGACCAGATTCATATACTTTTGGCTTTAGACTGTTTGGTCTTTTAATCAAAAAAGTTTGTGGTCATTTAAAGAAAATAACAGGTTCACAATCTTTAAAAAATAAAAAAAAATACAAAATAGGTACATCGTTATAAAATTTACGAACTATAACTGGTTAAGTTCCTTTAGCTGCTAATAATAGTTATTACATCGACTGTTATTTAGTGACGCGATTCATTCGGTATTTATTTACACAAATGCGGGCAACTCAACCATAGTCGAGGTATTTAAACGGCAACTTTCAAATAACAGATTCACGCTTATTTATATACAAAAGAGAAACCGCGTCATAGACGTCGAGATAATGTGTTTTCTATACGTTTGCCATAAACAGATATACTTAATAAAACTATTTGAAATAACGTAAGTCTTTTTCAAGCAGGTTTTAATATTGCTACTACACTAGCCTGCTTGCCGTTAAATTACAAAACAAGTCCTCAACACTACAAACTGCTAATTAAGAACTAATATTGAGTCCAATGTTCTTACATACAATTTAATACACGAACTTATATCTAATTGCATCGAAGCTACGTCACATGCTGGCTAATTTTAAATTTGCTGGTTCGTTTAAAACTAGATACATACTTATTAATAATGTTGTTTAATATTTCAGAACGGCGCGGAGGCGGCAGGTCAGTCAGATCCAACGGCAGATTCCAGTCCTGGGAACTCCATATCTGATGCTGAGAACTTCGAGTGTTACGGCGAAGGCGACAACGATGCTCCTGCTAACACGTTAGTTAATTAGTAGATTGGGTCCATAGGTCCATGGTGAATGTGAATATGTTATTGTGACAATATAGGACAATGTTGAATACACATTACAAGAATTAAATCCCTAATAGATCTTCAATAGATGTCTACAACTCAACAAAGGTATTTAGTATAAAACCGGATTTACTCCTTAATACAAGATGTCAAAAATGGGCGTGTGCTGTTTGATATTTGATTTTGAAATAACTAAAAGAAGCGGGGGCGCAGGACTTACATTATTTTATAGCTTGGTTCGAAAAATGTTTATTTATTTATTTATTCTTTTTTGTACATAAATGTATAATGAAATGAAATATAAACTAGAGTAGTTTGGTTACTAATAGTGCTTTTTGTGTGCGTGCATATTACAAAATCAATAATCTATACTTCCACACATTTGCATCGTGCTCAGTATCAAATTGGAAGTGCACCATATTCGAATGTCGCTAGAAAATGGGTAAATATAATTGACTTAACAGGATTTACCGTTATAATTAAAAATATTGGCTTTCCGCGTATTGTAAGAAATTTAGAAACGATCGAATTTTGGCTTGTTGCTTTGTTCTTATAGAAAGGCAACAAGGCAAAATTCAAGATAATCACAAAGTAAGAGAGGTCAATTCGAAATCCAGTAAGACCGAGGATGAGATGGGTAAATAATTTAAAGAAAATGGCATGAGGAATATGCACCTGACAAGAGACAGAGGGAAGTGGCATAAAAATTGGGAGGCCTATGCCTAGTGGGTTATACAAGGCTGAATATGTTGATGATGATGAAGAGAAGTAAAGCACAGAATATTATAAAAATGACTTCTCATCCGTTATTATGGTGTGACTTACACGTTAGTGAGTATACAATTCAATAAGTGTGCTAATTAGAGGATACAGACTATGTTTATGGAGCTGTTCTATGAAATTTTATAAAAATATATTTTTCAATGAGAAGAAATGAAGTTAACTGACCTCCACATACATAGTCTAGGACTATTCCTTATGGAAAGCTTGTATCAAGTCAAGCCAAGGACATTTACGCTAATAAAGGAAAATATCGCAAGAGAAATGATATCAATAAATTTATTATTACAATAGAAATGATATTATAATTTAACAAACTTCCCTTTTGCTGAATTAAGCATCTTTGTTCAAGATTGTAAGAGTATTGAAACGGAAGCGAAACGGAAGCCATTTAGACAAAATCAACAGCGACAGCGACTTAAAATCACACTTTTTCATACATTTTATATAGACGCGCCACACGCGTGTAACCGGTGGCGGCCAGTCGCTACAGCCGACAAATATGAAGAATGAACAAGTGTGTTAAGTCGCTGTTGTTGGCCACGGGTGGCTGTGGTCGGTGGCCCGTTTGCGCCGAGCCTTAGATCACACTGTTTTTTTTTATTGACTGGCTTCAATTCCCAAACGATAAAATGACACGCTAAAATTATCTTATCTTAAGTATAGATCACAATAGCAGTCTATTTTTAATTGATAAGCCCTTGTTAGTAGCATGACTAATTAATCGATTCATCTTTACAGTCGCCCCCGCTGTCTGTACTCTTAGATCTTGTAAACTACGCAACGGATTTTAATGCAGTTTTCAGCAATAGAGAGAGTGATTCAAGGAAGGTTTTTGTGGATTATTTATTAATGTTTTGTCTACCAGTGCGAAGCACGGGCAGGTCGCTAGTAAAATATAAATGAGACATATTTAAAATAGACGTTCTCATTTTACCTATAACTAATATAATAAAACACAAAAGTTCCTATACCTACACTTTTTAATTTACAACGATAAACAAACAACATAAATAGTTGTTAATCTAATTAAAAATTATTTAAATTAAAATATCAAAGACTACATTTTATAGACAACATTTTATTAAACTTTTTAATGCATGCAAAGTTTTATGTTTCAAAATTTTAGGGTCAACGTTATCATAAAATGTCTTCCGTGAGTAAACTCAGGATATGTGCAACACTATGTTACTGTTAAACATGGAATGGAAGTGCACCAAACATTAAATAGCATCTATAAAATGCTTTTATAGCAATATTATGTAACGGGAATTAGCGCGAACATGCTTAGTTATAAACAAGCAGTGCTATAGTTTAAAAGTTTGTAGTTTTATAGCATTTTAACTTTTTCCGTTATGTCATTTTTTATGAAACTATTTAGTTTCCTTTGGATTCGATGGTTTATTAATCATTTATTTGAAAGAAACTAACAAGTTATATGTAGGATAGTTTATCAAAATTAATATGTTACACATTGTCAGACAAAGTTTTAGAAAGAAAAACCTATCTGGTTTTGATAGAAAAAAATATTAGTTAATATCTATTAGAGCATAACATATGCGAATTTATAGACAATCAGTCTTCATGGGTATATAAAAAGTCCCTATTTCTTCACACCAATTTCCATATTCAAGTTGCATAATAATTTTAAATTACAATTAAAAAAATCAGTCTTCGTTTGCCAAAAGATATACCATACCTAAAACATAAAATGAAAAAAATGTAATTACTTTCGAATGTTAAAACTATATTTTTTATACAAAAAAATCTATTAACACTATTTTGAAAAAGTCTTGATGCTATAGATATATCAATTTTTCTCAGCCAAGAAATCTATTGTTCTACAATATTCTGTGCTCTGATTCCTGTGAACATTATGTTTTATGTCTCCGGAAAACTCTTGTCTACTGCCAGAAAACTCACCTAGATAATATATGTCTTAGAAGACTGGTTTGGTTATGTTACCAGTTTGTGATTGTATTTTAAAATACAAAAATCTTTTTACATAAATCATTGCACTAAGTATTTTTATACATTTCGTGAATCTGCAAGAAGCCAATGATTTTAATAGATTGAAATTTATAATACTTAATACCGTCAAAGTGAAGCCGGTCCGGTATTAATTATGTTGAGACTGTTTATCGTAACGATTTAACTATTAAAGATGAAAATGATGAGAATTGTGTTCAATGAAAGAGTACATACACTAATAAAATAAAAAGCCTGTAAGAAAATAATAGCAACATTACATCAATCGACGAATGTTTAATATTATTTTTTACAGACTCATTTGTTTGTTATACAGTCTGTTTGTCTATTTTTATTAGAATGGGTTGGGCGCCGTCAGATTTGAGGGAAGCTCCCACTGCTTCACCTGACCTTATTTAATTGGACTATTCTTTTTAAGACCAAGCGTGTCCTTTTACATAATATTTTTTTTACAGGTTGGAGAACGGGTCTAGAAGTCCTGGCAATCCATTGAACAGACATTCCTGGACGCGAACTAGCCTAAGGCGAACACCACCCAGGTAAGTTTGAAGAAACATTAATCTTAATACCTACCTTACAACTAATATTTATTTATGTCTCCAAAATGTTGGTGATATAAATTTGGCGGGATGATTTTATGCAAGAACATTCAATTTAATACACTAAAAAACATAAAAATACAAAAAGGACGTTTTTATATCAAAATAACTAGTTATTTTAACCAGTTAAACTGTTAATTAAAGACCTTTAAATACGTGTTAAAAATACTGCAATTAAGTTTCTATCAGCCAGTTTAAGAAACAAAAACGATTTCTTACCGTGCATTGTGTATTTCTTTTAAGTCTGATTATAGCAGCGTATAACTGTTAATATAGTTAGTTGACCGCAGTTTTTAAAAACAAAAAATAATTAACGAGATACAGTATTATCTAAGTATGATATAATACCGTTCTCACTATAAATAGACTCAGGTATTGTTTTGTATTCTTCTTTTAGTTAATGTTATATTCGAATGGGATTTGTAGACTTTTTATTAATAAATGGGGACAGGAAACGCATTACGCAAACTTAGTAGATACTGAGCCAGAATAAATTAATGACAGTAATTCTCATACTGTCGCGTTTTGTGTAAATTGAACGCAGCCTTGCAGACAACTCTCAAAATGCTCTTTTTATACCATTTTTTTACGGTGTGAATATAGTATCTTCGACCCACGCTGAGGGCACGACGTTGGGATATGTCGGACTTGCACCGACTTAAAACACCCCGGTCCCGTCCTTGCCTTAGCCGGAGCTGCGGGTTTACTAAAGCATGCCCAGTGTAGCTTCGGTGGCTCATTTCGTACACTGCCTAATGCGTTGCCTGTCTAAAATCTATATTGTAACGTAAAATAGATTATTATTTTTATTCATTTTACTTGTTTTACTTTGCACCTCTAAAGTATTGTCAACGCTTTTACTTTCATCGGTGCTATTTTATTATTTTTCTTTAGTGTGTGTGATTTTGTAATATTTTTTTTGCTATCTTTTTTTTTGTTTGCTTTATCTATATTTGTGTTGTATCTTTCTTTCGTAGCCATCAGGAGAATTTGCCGCATCGGCGATGGGGCTCCATGAGACAGTAAGATTTGCTTTTAGTTAATTTTCTACTAATACAAATACACAGCCGACCACACTTTACTCAACAACTACCGATGACTTTGGTATAACGGCGCTGTTAGGTAACGTGTGATCAACTGCAAATAATGAAGCAAAACACTGAAATTTCATTAAAATCTTTTAATTCTTTGTAATAATAATACCGGCCTATAAATGTCCCACTGCTGGACACAAGCCTCTTTTTATATAGAAAAAGAACGAGCATTAATCACCACGCTTGTTCATTGCGGGTTGGCGATTTCAGATTCCAATAATTAAGAAAGTACATATAACTTTGGAAAATTCACATTGGTTTTTGCCTGTAATGGGTTCGAACACGCAGCCTTGGGCACACCAATCCGTTCATTGAACCACGACAATTCTTATTAATACTGTAAAATATATACTCCTTTCATCGTAATTTTTACTGACTAAATAGATTTTTATTTTTGAATTAAAACTCGTGATTATTGAACCACTTTTTAGTTTTTTTAGTATTACTTTGCGCAAGTTTATAAAGCAGTGTTTTGTAGCATTTTTCATTTTTTTTTTTTTTATGTCAGTAGAGAACGCATAATAAACAGCAAAAAGTAAAAGAGTTAAACGCGTTGTAGAGTAATAATTAATTTTTATTCTTTATTTTAAAGGCATTAAATTAAGTTTTAACTGTAGGTAGGCTTTTCGTTTAAATAACATTTGAGATTTTGTATATTTTTTAAAATATAAATGCCATGAATACCTGCTATTATGCGCTTTCTCCTGACATTTTGTGTGCTGTGTTTTGTTTCTTTTGTTTCCCTAATCTTTCATAATTTCATTATCATTCCCGATACAAATAAGTTGACAAATTAGAAAAGTTACGTCGGTTCTTAACTAAATTGTTTTAGATATCTGTCGTCCGATTGTATAATAAAGTGTCGTCTCGAAACACTGGCCACGAATAGATTCAACCATCAATCGAAAATCTGTACGACACGTCCTGGAGCCAACAACAAGGCACAAAACCTATCGGCATAACTGCCAAATGAAAATGAATTCTAATACATGACAATAAAGTCTAGTAATAATTAAAACAGATGCATTATGTAGTGGCCCTGGTACATACTATTGTCAGCTGGAAACAATGCCGCCGCCACTATTTTCAGTTTGTCAATGAGTCATCTCATCATGTCAGATTTAAATGTGTGCGGTGCTAAAACAATTAGAGATTATCGACCTACGTTCGAATTCTCATAGGATGGGCATGAGAACTGTAGCGATGTTTTACTAGTTGGACAAACAAAATACAGTCTGGGAACAGAACACGTATATTTATGCTTATTTTTACGAGTACAAAGTTACGACATGTCAGATCTAAGTGCGAGTACGTAATATAAATGTGTTTCTTCTCACACAAAAAAATTACTCTAGATAGAGGCGATTTATGTTAAGAAAGTTGTTCCGAGAAAACTTAAATTTGTGTAGATGGCCTACTAGGCAAGGAAATGTAAGAATCGGAACTAACTTTTCTACTTAACACGGCCTAAAGTTATATGAGATCTGTCTGAAACGAGCAAGGAGATAACATGGAACGATAAAACTTATTAAACAAAAATTTTTACTCACTTATTCTAAATCCAAAGAATATTATAAATAAATTATGTTATTATAATATAACTCTGATAGATACCAAGGTATTCTTATAATAAATAAATAATAAAAAATATGAATAAGGTCTATCTTATAATATTAGTAAACAAACCTTGGGGAACTTAATATGAAAATTAAAACCGGATATTAAAAGAAAAAACAATTATTAATGTTACAAAATATATCGGAAGTCATAATAGTTTTTATACGCGTTCTTAAATTCATGCAATTAATATTTAGTCTAATCGTCGATCCTGGGTAAATAAGAAAAACGTTTACCGTTAAATGTATGCTGGTGTAAATTAATGCGGAAAGAAACTTGCTTTTTGTAATGCTCATAAAATGAGCGACAAAACCTTCTACAGAGCGTTACGTGGGCTAGCGTGCAGGAACCAAATCACTATATAATTTTTGATATATAATGTATTTCCGTGGAGAAAAATTGGTCTTTGTGTACGGATTTATCATTTGACCAATTGCTACAATTTTGACGTAACCACACACTTCAATTGTTTGATGGATATCTTGTTAAAAACATGAATAAAGTTAAATAGTTTTCTAGCGATTGAAATAAGACTAGTGACAGATTTGCGTAACTTCCTACCATTTCCTGCAAATTTAACATTTCTAAAGAATAATTTGAGTGTGGTTGCGCCACTGCACTGGTCGGCTGCAATAACTGTGGTTAGAAACCCAATGTTAAATATTGCAATACTAGACTTTACTGAAGCATCCGAACTTGGGTCACTTGCATATTTTAGCTTATTAACCAATTTACTAATTAGATTAATATCCAAATGATTATTTAAAATTCTACTGTAAGCACTTCCAAGTCCTGTTATAGGAGAGTTTCCTCCCTGTTCTTAAACACTAATTAGGACATTCCTTAATGTCTATATGTCTCTTTATTCCACCTTGAAGTGGCAGAGACAGCAAAACTTAACGTCAACTATGACTGACGTTTGAGTATTCGGCTAATAATCACGTTAATCTTCAGTACTCCTCGTTAAAGCTAATGGCTTTATTAAAGTTCGCTAATTAGAAACGTTGAATTTCATTTTGATGTTAGCACGAGAGTCGAGTCAGATTCGCCGGCGGATTCTCACCAAGAAAGTGAACTGGTCGGTTCCGACTGGCGGCGTCGGTTGCCCAACCGCCAACGTACGCGTGCCAATGCGATCGCATTTACTCATAACACACACATAATATAATGAACATCGATAATTACATGCTACAAATACTTTTCTAAGTTATGTATGTAATTTGGTTGCTATTTATTTGTTTTACTATGATCAGGATCGAGTAGTCAACACGCTCGAATGTCTTCACATACCTATAAATCATTTACCTTAAATCGATTCCATTTCGTCTTGTTTTCTAATCTAATCGATTTGGTTAATATTTTCATTACTGTGCTTGCGTTTATTTTTTGGTTAATTATAACGTTAAACCATACTCGCTTAACCTGTGCTGTTAAATAATAAATACACAGCACTAAACAATTCTAAATATCAGACAATTAATTAAATACAAACGTTTAACTTGAACGCTTGAAATAATGTGTAACATTTTGTATTTATGCCGTTGCAACAATTTATTTCATCGACTGTCATAACTTCAGGCGGCTCGGCAATACATCTTTCGTTAGCCTCAACAGCTGTTGCTGTTACAATAGTTACAGCCGTTTATGCCATGACGATAATGAGAAAAGCACTCTTTACTGCTTTAATAATATACACTGGGAACGCAGTGTGTGACCACATACTAATTACTGTAAAAGTAAATTTCTTAGATAGTATTTACGCTAACACGAGATGCTCGCCAAGATTGAGCTGATTGAGTCATTGAGACATCCCAAAAGCCTCACTCGAGATTATTAGTAGATAGAACCTGTATTGAAATGTTAGGTAATAAAATCATGCATGAAACGGGTTCAAGAGTCAACTGTATCGGCTGAAACAATGCTGGGAAAATAAATGATTTACCTACATAATTCTATTCCACTTCCTAACCTGCCTCGCGCAGTCACGCATCACACTACTTTAGTTTTTATCTAAATACCTTGAAACCAGACAGTCGTAACGTTTAACATGTCGTGGGATATCTTTCAGAAAAATAGCATTTATGACCAAATACGTAGACATCCTGATAATTAACATTCCAATGAAATTATGGGATGGAATGGACATTAAAACCAAAGCTCGCAATTCAATGGTCATTTGAAAGACGGATGGTAACAACCATGAAGCAATGAACCCATCATTTGTCACAAAACACAAAGAGCGATATAACGAAAAAAAGTATAGAATAGTTACGCTAAGGCATGCGGGAGAAGATCGCCAGTTCGTATACCTTGAAAACAGTTGTTTTTACTTGACCAAATTACTTTTTGCCGTTGACAAGAAATGAGACACATCGAAATGACAGAATCACATTTATTTAACGGTTAACACAGATTAAGGAGTGACGGAGCAAGGCTCATGGCATGAGGTATAGTGAAAGAAATAAGAATACCATTTGATGCGGTTATTATTTGCACCGGAACATATACCGTAAACTGCATTCTTGCAGTTTACGGTATATGTTCCAGTTTGAAAAACAGTGACAGCAAACAGCAAAATAGTATATTTATTAATAGTACATTATTTTAGAGCAAAATTCTATATATATTTGTATTTGTCGTTAATCATCATATTCCCAGCTCGTAGAAAATTAGAAAGATAACCCGGGGAAAAACGCCTCACAATTGTGGAATTTCAATCTACTTTTATACTCGTAGTTCTCAGATAGATGTAAGATAAATATAACTGCTAGCCATAATTGCGTTACTAAAATTTATAGAGGATGCAATATCTACTTTTCTTTTTGCAATGCACTCAGCATAACTGTTCGCTTCTGAGGAACACTAGTATTTACCGTCATTTATAAAATTATCTATAGCAGTACTTGCAATATCTGTAATAATACACTATTTCTTGCGTTTGTCTGATATTCTGTGGATATCTTTATATTATACCTTTTGTTTCAACATATTCTTTACTTAGCTGCGTCTTTTGTTTTATTAGTAAACATTTCAACACACATTTATACATACATAAAAGTTTCGTAGCATTATTTTTATGCACCGATGTCTTTACGTATACCTAGACCCTTGATAATTTGACTGCAAGTATTTAATTTTGGGCATTGTATTTTTTTTTTACTTTTATTCAAATGGAAACTAACATTTAGTATAACCGTCCCTTCAGGCACTATCGACGCAATCGACTAAGTTATTTGCAGGCAGTCCGTCCTTCCACACCGCGAGCCACTTAATAATTTAATAACGGCGAGTGTTTCGCCATCCATTGTCTGTTCTATTGTAGATAATTCATACCTCGCGGTGTGGCCCGCTGACCGGTCCACCGCTGCGTTTGTTGATGCGTCAGCGTCAGTAGTAGTCAGTACATCGTGGCTGCTCGCACGAATATACCGAACGCGAGTCGCGACGCCTTCGCGCTTGCCGTATTCCATTTCGAATTTCGAACACTTATTAAATTCTTTTTTTTTTATTTTCAACAGTGATGTTTGTTTTTTGTCTGTGCAGTGTTTATAAAATAAAGTGATGTGACAAAAAATACGAATGTCTTGTTCCATGTGACCGGATTCGGAGTAAATTTTTAACCGCTGCAATTATTTGTTTGCAAAGCTGGAGCGGAACGGTGTTTACATGCATTACAGAAAGCGACCCTACAGGTTGGGACTATTCTATTTTGATCGCTTGTAATTTTATATTAAGTAGATTAAAAACTCATTTAAATGAATTTTACCTATAACCTTAAATATATGTTTTATATTAACAAATGGAAAAATAGACTGAAAGGATTCAGACATTTATAAAGTTACAAAAAAAATATTTTATCTTGCCAATCATCAAACTCGCGAAATTCCGTCGTTTATATATTCAGTTTGACAACTGAACAACCATATTTGGAGACATAACAAAGACAGATTTGATTTATATGCCTTGCAACACTTTTCTAGTTACAAAAACAAATCCGTTATGGCGCGATAATGACGTAATCTGACGTTGGGCTGTTGTTTTATTGTGAACAGACAAGAGGACAACAATGTGTACGCATGGGTATTTTGTTGCTGGCCACTGTATTGTTAGCGGTGGTACTAAATACATACCTCTAAACACGCACAACAAAACTGTCTGTTTTGTAACTCTGCCCAATAGGTATTAATGTATGTATGGTAAATATGTGACAGGAATGTCAAACCCTCGAAATATATAATGCCGACATTAGGTCAGCGAACAATTTTAACGGTTATGCAATTAATGTAAAAACCCATTTTAAACATCATGAACTAATTGTAACTGGCTAGGGAACGTGATGTTAACAAGGATAGAGGTAAAAATGTGGATGATAATATAAATATTACATATTTGCATATTAATAATATATTTGTATGTGATTGTAGTAAATCAAACGAAAACGAAAAATAATGCAAAAAATATTTTATAATTTTCGTAAATCCAATCGTTATTTTAATGGAAACCACAATAATATCTAAGTAGATATCATTAGGTCTTAAGGAAATGATTATTTAATTGATTCGCATTCGTAATTAGGCCATCATTAAAAAATACTTAATCCTTAAATTGGTTTATAAAACCCCTTTCAACCTCCAGATTCCCTTACGAATCTATAAGCAGACAGAACTTAAAAATATAATATATTCTTTTTGTAAAGTTCGATTCATTTAACAGTCAGTATAACTCCTGTAATTTTTCACATAATTAAATTATGCAAAGCGAAAGTCGACTTCACGAAACTTTAAACATAACTTCTATAGATTTAATTATTTTGGAGATTTCAATGATTTCCAACACTAACAAATCGGTGCCATACCTAACTGTTATTGCACCTTTCTGTTTAAGTTGTGTAGTTAAGACAACGTATTATGCCATCACAATTAATGTTACGATACACCAAAAACGTTTACATTCGGATTCGACCCGCCTCTTCATTTCTCTTTGTTAAATCGTAACCGGGTCAAGCCTTCAATTGGTTTTGAAATCCTGAAGAGTTTGGCCAATACTAGTGAAACATGAATATATATTTTTAATATAGCCTTAAATTCTCCCTCTTACATGCAAAGACCTCTTTTTGTAAACATTGACATAAGAAATTAAATTCTCAATGTTTTTAATTTTCCTTAATTTACGCGTTTTGAATACTCAGTTGTACAAAATTTTACTTAACTTTGATGTATGTTTGTTTAGCTCAAATCTTGCAAGCAAAAACCACTTTTTGACATCTATTATATTCTTGTGTCACGGTGTTTGTAATTAAACTCCTCCGAAATGGCTCGGCTGATTCTCATGAAATTTTGTGTGCATATCGGTTAGGTCTGCGAATCGGACCTAACCGATATAAACAACGTTTGCTGAGACAGCTAGTATTATATAATAATGTACTTGCGAACTGGCCTGACGATGGAGCTAGAAGGTAGCTATAGGAACTCTGAAACGAAAAAACGCAATCACATCGTATTTTGGCTTGTTTGCTTTGTCTTCACTAGCACTGATTTTAAAACTTGTATTTAATAATATATTTTCAATAACAACTTATTATACTAGAAATAATGTAGTTAGCTATGTCACTATTTCGTAAATCGTTGTGCATTAAAACCATCATCGTTTTGTATTATTTCGATTTACCATGACATCTTATAAAAACCTGAACTTATTAAATTCGTTCCCCTAGCCATTGCAATATGATACGTTTAGAGTCTTAATATATGTACGAGTTGAATACAATGTTGTGTTCAATTTTGTACTTTATCTATATTATACATTTACTGAGGTGTACAATTGGAGAACTCATTGCCACCAGCGTCGGCGAATGGTTGTAACAAATTACTTTTTTGGCGTTTTGTGTTTAGAGCACGTAGGTGGACTTGTCAATTGACTCGAGGACAGTCGCAATTTTGTCATTGCACTCTATAAAGTAATACCTACCTATCATTCTGAAGACATAAAAAACATATTGCAAAAAGTAAATTAAACGCACACGCACACGATGGCTGAACAAAAATGCCCATGTAGTACCTAATTTATGTCAAATCGCAAATAAATACCGACCAAGTGCAAGTCGGACTCGCACATGCGGGTTACGTGCCATCGTACAAGAAACAAAAATCTCAAACTAACACGTCTCTTTAAGTATAGTCCATACTTTTTAAATATAACTTAATTTTTAATTATTCTTATTATAAGCAGCAATATAAATACACACTCTGCGAAGGTTTCAACTCTCTAGCTTACACGGGTCACGAGAAACAGCCCGCTGACAGTCAGACGGACGGACGGACAGCGTAGGCTTATTAAACGGGTCCCGTTAGGTACGGACGGACAGACCTTTCGGGAAAGGAACACTAAAAAAGTACACATGACATAAAAAAATTGCGTCATTAAATTCAAATCTCGAAGTAAATACCCACACGGACCACGGTGATAAAATAAAAAGATACAAAATTTTGGTCAAGGGCCATTGTGCAATAGTCTCTTATTTCCCACAAATTACCTACAACATTACGAACGAAATCTTAAGTGGTGGTCTCTGTCAAGACGAAGAGTACTTTAAACCAATTCCAAATGGTAACCTCGCAGTTTAAGGAGGCTACAAAATACTAGAACTTTGATACTAGATCTTTAAAAATATAGTGCCTACAACCTACAGGGATCTCTACTCAGATGATGATATACATATATGTTTGGTTTAACTGCTCGAAATTTTCCATTACGGATGATCTAAAAATAATAACATGTTTGTCTAAAGAGTAGATTTAAAAAAACACATAATACTTTGTTTGTTTTATGGTCTAACACTGAAACGTCAATAAGTTTTAAGTCAATTCTGTCTCTGTCACTTTAAGGCGTAAAGTAGCGACAGATAGATGATTAAGAACGTCTCAAATTTAAATAGTGTTTCAGTATTCAGGGGTAAGGCGGTTTTTTTCGATATCTTTAAACATTTTGCAGAAAATATAATTTAATGTCTATACTTTTGCAATACTTTGTACTAACAAACATAATAATGTAAAAGACTATTACAGAGATGTGATGAATTGATTATTTACAGTTGTTATCCAATGCTTAAATTGTATGAATATCTACTTGATTAAAATATTCACAATCATCTTACAGCGTATGCCCAATTAAGTAAATCAGGCATGATGATTTCATTAATTCGTCACAAACATGCAATGATTGAAGCCTTATGTTTAAAAAAAAACTAGCTTATTAGTACCTATTGCCTACCGACTATGATATAACCAATTTCATCACACTGTAATTTATTATTTTTTCTGGTTACTTACACCCATTTAGGTTATTTACCATGAAGCTATTACGACTTGCGGAATTCCATCGGCTTCTTTGTAAATTTATGAGCTTGTTCTATAGCGCTATTGCCTCCTGATTTTAATAAAATATAATTATTGAGTATATTTAGTAGAATGATCTACTAGAGCTTTAGACATTACACTGTATCTAAATTACACTCTTAATCAGTGTCGAATTGATCGAGCATTATCAAGAAGAGGCCGAAAAACTAACACTGCTAAATAAATCTTATTTTACATAATTTTGCTGGAGAAAGGTGCATTATACGCATTATCTATATCAGTGTCCGATAGAGACATCATTACGATAGAACGTCGGCTGCTCGTCACTTTCTTGCACAATTTCACGGCGTATGCGCACCCATGTTTCATTTGCCTGGCGATTTCTCCGACACTCCCCACGGACGTCCTGCCCGCTTGCGTATGATACACTTGACAAACCATGGAAATCATGAAATAATGTATATCGATCATACTGTTTTCCCTCAATACAAATAGATGTAGAGAATTGTCAAAACGTTACAAGTGTTATGATGAAATAGTAAGATTTAAAATTCTTGATCTTTGAATATCTTTCGCCTTCTAGTAATAAAAACAAAGAAGCAATGTTTAACCTAGAAAGTTTAAATATTTTTTTCTTAATTTACCATGTTATTTAGAAATATTAACGGTTTACTCACGCACAATCTCGACCGCCCGACTGGCAGAACCGCAGCTCATGGTTAGGGACTCCTATTGAGTCTAAAACTAGTCGGGCGATCCCGACAATGTGCATGAGTTAACCGTTAATATTCCTTAATAATTATGAATACACCTCACGAAAATTATTAGACAAATTAGGTTGTTAATTGGAAATACCTGTTTCCGATAGAATTGGACTCTAAAATATCACCACAAACAGTTATATCATAGTAAATTGACAGTCTAATTAAGTATCTACCTACTTATAACCTGGAACAAAAACAAAAGGAGCCTAACTTATGTTCTTGAGATGTTAAGGCAAAAATTTCAGCGTCATTGTCCATCTAGAGTACACCAAAGATATGTGACATAAGTATCGCGCAAGGCGGAATCCTAGGTCCATATGAATAATCGCATTTAAAGGTTAGTTTAATAAATACCGAAAATTGCTATACCTTGTAATAAGCGTTAAGTATCGAAGAAGACGTAATAATAATTTCTGTTATGTTAGCAGTAAATAGTTTCTCAGTTGGATTAATTTAAATTACACATCGTTACACTAATGGACAACTAGTTATTTCCGGCAAGTCTTTAGCATTTTATTACGATCATAAATTGTCATTACTGAAACCACCATCTCTAATATTGTACATTATGTAGGTTTTTTGTTGAGTTTAATTAACCCTTGCTTTCCCTTAAATTAAAATTGAAGTTAGTTTTTTTTTATATTGCTTTCTAAGGTTCACTTTTTTTTTACTATTTAAAAGATGTACAAATGCCATCAACATTTTTCTATTCGGTCGAATTACCTACTATTTTTAGTATCTATGGTAAATAATTCAATGGACAATTAAATAATTCTATTGTCATCGCTTTTCATTATCCAATCCTCTTCATTCGCTTACGGAGAATGCCAGGTTATTAATTCTTACTGAACAATACAGTTCTAACTGTAATTGCATTGAATAACGAAAATAGATCGAAATCAAGGATAATTGGCGTAATTATGAGCTAAATCGTATCGTTACAAAACGAGATTGTCCAAATATGCTATCGACTTGCACTTTGCTCGCTAGTGATGACCTAAATGATGCAAAAAAACTGCGTTTAAGAAGGTCGAATTTACCATTCGTTTTATTACCTATTTTAATTCTTAAAAAAACAACTACCAAAAATAAAACTACGACTGAGTAATTAAAATACTAGCAGTAAGGTCCTACACGAATGCGCCCGCCCGTGTATTGAATTAGGTAATTCATATCAAAGGAAAACGGAAACCGGCTTCCAAGCCTAAACAAACCGTTACTATTTACTTAAAAAGTAAACGAAACGTCAGCATAACCTTGTAAATAATTACAAAATGTAACAAGGAAAATCTTATTGTTTGTTGACCTTACATATTGACAGAAAAAACTAACAATATCTACTTCGTTTCAAGCTACATAACAATTATATCTTTAAAAGCATTATTCTAAGCGTTAACAACATTACAAGCAGAGTAAAAAAAACACCAGTCTTTAATATTAATTTCATATTTTTCTGTTCTTTTGCAGCCTAAACAAAAAATAGTCTGTACCTATACTTAAATATCCAAATAATACTAAGTCGCGTGCATAAAGCCGTTGGTTTAAGACAAATCTGTGTTTCATATTTCAGTGTCGAATGCTTTACGCTGTACCTTGCCTTGTCAGTCAGTTGTCTGTATGTTGTTAACGTGTACCACAATTAGAGCATTAGTCATTTGGAATCAACGTAATCAACAAATAATCTCACAATGGCCGCTCACGTAATGGCCGCGTACACCGTGTAAGTGAATATGAACTAATTGCTTGACGAGCCAGTTGTTACCCACATACATTTTAAAATATTTCCTTCTTTCTAACGCACAGTACACTTGTATACCGTATTATACCGGACATGCGTCCAATTACCTTAATTAACCAAGTTATTCGTTGAACTATTTGCATGTTTTAGGCTTGTCGTGAAATTTTTGTCATACGAAATTAAAGAATGGTAGTGGGCGATAAAAAGCTTGTGTTAATTGATGAAGCCGGTCTAATGAATGATTCATGTCAAGTAAACAAATGTACGATATAGCTTTGAACTTAATTAACATCTTTACGGCTCTAATTAGTGTCAAGTACCTATGGCTCTTGCATGGTGATCAATGGTCGTTCTCTCTGCGTGAGAAGAAGCCTTCGCCACGCAGTGAAACAGTTACAGAGGTTACACACTGACCACATCGTAAGTTTTAACAATTGACATCCACATCCATATAACATAGAAAGTAGCACTGACTCTTTCATGGCTAAACCGTTGAAACAATTTGGATGAACTTGGTATGGGGTAAACCTGGATCCTAAGAAAAGTCATAGTCTACTATTATCCGCCATAACCGAAACCCATGCGGTCGGAGCCGCGAGCAACTGCTAGTTGTGGTATACAATTATGTACCCACCTAAGATATAGTAAGTTTTCATTGAAGTAATAACTACTCTGTATAATTTTCAAATGGTCGAAGCTCGGAGCGTGTGGTCCGTGGGTGGAACCTTGAGTTTCAACTGAAAAACACATATTAGGTATATGATAAATTACTTTAACACGTTTTTTGTTTTGAAACAGAATAATAAAGACGATGTCACATTATCTGCCCACAAACTAATATTTTCTTACAACATTCTTTAACAATATGCGTGTAGGAGCTGAACACATGACTTGGAGATTATCGTATTTATTGAATTAGGCACTAGACGAAGGTCCTCGGTATTTTTATCGCAAAAAATAAAACACGAAAATAAAATAAAGAATATAATTATGTGTGGAAATGGAACCTATAACTAGGAAATAACAATAAGTTACCATGAAAAGCCAGACCGATTTCCGATTTCTCATAGCCGAATATTTAAGATACAAGTACCTAAAAACGGAAAATAAAATGGGAAATCTCTTGACGCTCAATAACGCTAGAACTCGCTACACCAAAGAAAACCCAACATTAACATACCTCTCTAGTCGCGAAGAAAACAGGAATACATAAAGATTAAACATTATCTTCTTACAATATATTAGCAGGACGCAGGACGCGCATCCGACTAATTTAATGAAACAAGTTATTGGTTAGCCCATTACTGTACCCATTAGTATGCAACATTCGTGCTGCATTATGGCCCTACATACTTTTACTGTGATTATACTTGCTTAGAACGTGACTTACTTATATACTGCTTATGCATACATTATAGGACAGGGTGCAACGTTCGGGTAAGATAGTATTAGTGGGCATTGTGTTTGTAGTTTAAGTGATTTTTGGCTGAATACTCAATTAATTTCGCAGCCGTGTCTTATACTAACTCTGACAATTTACGGCGGACTGTTATAGTGATGTATTTATATACTTACTTACGAACGCCCTAATTTTAAGATTCGTTTGGCTATATCAAGTATAAACGTGGAAAGCAAACTTATCATCCGACAAAGAAGTCCGTATTCCCTTACCAAAACATTTCTCTAATTTTGTTGTAATAATCGAACTGTTAGAACCGTTTCATAAATTTATTTGATTAAGGATCTAAATTCAGTGCATTTGACGTAGAAATTTGGCCCGCGACATACAAACCTTACTAAGACTGCAAACCGTCAATGAAGTCAAACCGTTTGCCGTAAAAGTTATCTACAAATCAGTTTAGTAAACTGTTTTTGAGTATTGTGAAATATTATATTTAATTAGTACAGTTACGTAATAGGATTATCGTTAAAAGACTTTTATTCTGAACTAGCTGCCAGACCCGGCTTCGCAAGGGTGGCGTGAGATTTTTGAAACATTTTGATACGATTATTTAAACTAGTTTGTAATGTAGTAGTACATCACAAACTAGAATTATATCTTACTATTAAATATCTACGTCGGTTTTACAAAATGTGGTCATCATGAATATTAGGTTAGTAGGTATGAAGTTACCTTGAAAAAAATTACCATACTTTTGGAGCAAAAAAACAACCATTAATTTTTTTGCTCTTATTAACCTTCACGAAAAAAGACATACCTAACTGTTTTTTTTTCTACAAAATTTGCGTATTTATAAAGTTATTATTTGTTTCAGCTCTGGGAAGCGACAAATCGGCTCCAATGTCTTAGCTAGGTAAGCTTTTTAATTATCCTATTGTATGAAAAAAAACACTATAACAACTCCCACCTCTACCGCCACCTACAATCTTTTGTTTACAAACTTCTTATAGCGCCATCTATGAAATTTGTTATGTACTACGTTCGCATTAAGCACGGGAACCCATATGAATAGTTTCAAATGCCTGTACAGATGGCGTTGTAGTTTACTCGCAACCCCAAGAGATGTCGCTGTATGAAACTGATTGCCCAATTAATTTAATAGACAACAATTTTACTAATGGATGCTGGCCTAATAAAATGAGAGTATAATGATGAGTGATATTGTTTCAGCCAATTATACCGGTCTTCGTCGTTTAACTCTTCGGGCTGCGGCTCGGGCGGGGAGCCAGCAGACGACATGTACTCCGATGTCTCATTAGAAGAGGACGTCCAAGGTCTCAATTATAAGGTCAGTGATAGAGTATCTATTATTATTGTTTATGTACATATATAGAGAACATTTCTTCTTAGACTACCGTTATTTGCTCGTGCCTTGTTATAATAACAGCTCATTAGTCAACAAGAAAGCCAGTGTCTTATTTCGAAAATGTGTCAAACATGCACTCCAACGTTAAAACGTCCGCTGAATTTTATAGGGTATAGCACAACGTAGAAAGAAATATACCTACCTACCCTACCTATTTATTTCGGCATAGGTACTCTAATGAAGGTCAATAGAGATGTCAGACACGGAAAACTAGATGCTCTATTATTCCCCAATGTTTTTGTGGAAAATATTTTGAGGAAAGGATATTTATAGTTCGGTTAGATGTGTCATATGTAAAAATGATAGATTTACATGCCACTCGTACTAATTAACTTAAATTTTAAACAATAGAATAAATTCCTAGGTAGGTACTACGAATAATTAATCGATTTATTTATTTATTTTTGTCAGATAATATGAGTCCCGCATCGCAAATCTTGAGCTCATTCAGCGTTAATGCTGCGAGCCATATTTAATCCTATCTGGAACCGATCACCTTTACCGCGAAAATCCACGAATTTTTTAATCTATTCTACACCAAGGTCATAAAACTTTAAGTAAACTTCAGAAATGTCCTTAAAACTTTGTAGTACCGATTAGCAAGTATTTTTCATAGGTACAAACATGTTAGTTTACTACGCAAATTACAAACAATTATGTATATGAATCACGTGCGTCCATTCATGCTTTACATTACAATTTTTTCTTCTTCTGGGAAAACTTTACTGTGTAATGGGAAGTTTAGTAAGTGTTTATCTATTATTGTCATCGCGGGAATCTTACGTCAACTTCCTTTAGCATTTACGTGTCAACCTGTTGTTTAGTAAGCTGATTAGGCTTTTGGCTACTAAATAAGTCATTTAGTAGGTATAGATTATGACGATGATGTACATCACAAAGTTTATACATTCGGAAGTTGGAGTACTTATAACCACAAGCAGATACCAATTCAAGCTTTATGTACCTACAACAATAATTATGATAAATTATTCCTGGTAACTAAGTATTATAATAATGATTTTTGTGTTACCAAAAACCATTTACCGACCTACGTCGTACAAATGCCTAAACCACATAAAGATGTGATTCATTTGTCATGTGTAATAATCACACAAATATAATAATTAAATTTATGCCAATACTACATAAAATATATTTTTTATAATATCCGCTGTACAGCAAAGTAGTCTTTCCATTACCTATTATATGTTAAATACTGCTCTTGATTATATCTAATAAAAATAAAACTAACTAAAATTGGTTTTTATAAAAACTATTTTAAACTTTGATATTAATCAAAGCAAGGTCACTCTGGATCATTGCCAACTTCCAAACTATGGGTTGCTCACTTGCAAAATTTAGCGCTGACAACATTTTTACGCGATCATACGTGTGTACACGTTCTTACGCAAGGCCACAGTATGAGATCTTCAGGCTTTTTATAAAGTAAACTGTTTAATTTATTTAATGAATACTAAATAACAATAAATATCATAAATGAGCTCACAATATTTCTGAATAGAGCATAACTTTAAGTCAGGGCTAAGTATCTTTTTTTTATCTTTTAAGTAATTGGAACATATTTTGTACAACTATGCCAAGGATTCAGGATGTATATACTTACTTTGTAGAGCTAGATATTATTGTAATCTACGTTCATTTTTCTTTTGTAGGTACATTATAAACAAAAACCTTACAAAAGTACAGTTATTAAAACAAATAGGAAACTATTGAAAAATAATGTATATTCCTCTTGTTCTGTCTCCTGACAACATTAATATGTATAATCTCTGTTCAATGACCTTATTAAAACCTCATTGTATATTACCAAAGGAAGGGGTCCAAACAATGGCCCGTGCCGCTTCATTTAATAGTCTTACCTAGTGCGGCAGTAATGGACGACGGAAACGGTCTCTCAGCTGCGCATACGCCACTTCCGGTCAGATGCGTGCCCGGCCACAGCGATATATGATTAATTTAAAATTAGAATCCTGTGTAAATATTAAACAGATATGAGCTTTTGCGTCCCAATATGGTACCTACTAATGTAAACAATCGTAGCTCACAGGAAATGGAGAATTACACAAATTTGTCGTTATATAAGTTATGTTACGATAGCGTCGATAACTTAAGTTCAAAATAATTATTGAATACAAAAAATATTGATCAAATAATTTTGTTAAATTAAGCTTTTTAATGTCCGAGATATTTCTTTGTAGCTGAGACACAACTTTAGAAAGCTCGATATAAAACTATCATAACTGAGCATAACCTAAAATAATTCTACTTATTACAGTTAATATCCTCACATACCCGAAATAGAGAGATCGTAGTCGTGTTCTTCATAACCGAAGGTCATGTCCCTGATAAAAGTCCTTTATAGATCTTCTCTCGGTCTCCATTTCTCCCGACGTTCGGCTTTCCTTCGCCGGCGGTTGTAGCAGAGAGCCTAGTGGGCAATGTGACCAAAATACCCAAGAATACGCCTAGTTAAGCCAAGTATGGATTTATTCGTTCTTTTAGCGGTTCATGGTATGCGGACCATCCTTCTCCATCACCACATCACTAAAGCGTCAATTTTAGTTCTGGTACCTTGCTTTACAAGTCCATGTCTCTGATGCGTAAAAAAAGAGAGAGATACTCTACTTCTTATAAAAAGTAGAGTATCTCTCTGACTCTCTTATATCTAAAACTCTTTATAAAGCAACCAATAGCTATCATTTTTCATCAAAAGATTATACTCTTATAATGTTGATAGAGCGAAGCCAACATGTACAATGTTGGATTATGTGGACACAAGACTCAAGGGACAGCGTACAAGGCACCCGACGTAGGCGAATGTACCATTCAACTGCGAGCCTAAACAAACCTTTAGAAGCCCCCGCATATTAAACCCTAAGCTATGGTAATAAGGCTGTGTTTCTTTTAATAGGATGTTTGTACCGTGTCGTGTCTCGTAATGCAGTAGACAATGCGTCTTGGAGAAACTGCGTGCCATTGAATTTTGCATAATATCTACCAGTCTTGTGCTAACGTAGTTATAATCATGAATTTTGTTGGGTAAATAAATGCCTGGCTTTATACCGTCACAAGAATCTCTACACATAGAAATAATATGTCTTATTAACTGAAATAATTTATTTTCCAAATGGTAATTCGATATTCTTCTGTACTTACACTTAAATAATGTACCATTTAGTACATGAAGTTTTAAATAAAAAAATAGCGCCGGTCATAATTGATACTAATATTATAAATGCGAAAGTAAGTCTGTTTTTCTGTCTGTTTGGATTTGGATGAAACTTGGTATGGGGTAAGCTTGGATTCTAATAAAGGACATACGCTATTCTATGCCGCGATAACACCCATAGGGGCGAAGCCGCGGACAACAGCCAGTTTCTGATCCAAAACAACATATTTTAGGTAAAAAAAATATATTACAAAAGGCCCGAAGATTTACTTCTTCCTGAACAGTATTCAGAAGATTAGTTACAGATAACGTAATATTAATCTTTTGTTTGAACGTTCGAGAATGATCGAGTGTGGACACGCACGTCAAACTCACGCGCATACATGATAGCAGTAGCTATTTTCGTTAATTTGAGTCACTCATTCATATGAAATGTAATGAATTTGAAGATTATATATTTATGTAAGAGGTATCATTTAAATAAACATAACAAAAAAATATCTTTTAATATTTTTATGAATAATAAAATGTATATTTTACTAGCTGTGCCCCGCGGTTTAACTCGCCTTGCTTGTCTCCCAAGGTAATTAACATGATGCAAAATAGCCATTAAACTTCCTCGAGAATTGGGCTAACAAATACAAAAAGATTTTTTCAAATCCGATAGGTAGTTTTAGAGCGTTCAAACAAAGTATACATTTTTCGCTATATTCTTAATCTTTGTTTGATCTAAACAACATTAAAAACTAATTAAATAATGACTACTCATTCGCTAACCTTAAAGATAATAATCTTAGTGAATTTCAGATTCTGCCTACCGAGAAAGAATCATACGTGATTGGATCGTGATAAACACGCACACAAGCGCACAAACGTCCGGTCAAACTGAAATCAATGTGCTCAGACAATGCACTGTTATACTAACCAGATAATAATTGTGATCGTTTCCAAAAATATGTTAAGCACTTCGTCGTTGTCATGGTTACGGTTTTCTTTTTATTTTAATTTCAGTCGATTATAAGACTGCGTCAACCTGTCCTCTAGTTGGTCGATCAAAATGTTGTAGATTTTTTTTATTGACAAGTTTCAGTGGCATTCATAGGTTTATTATTATGGATGATAAGTCGTGTTGGCACGCCCCTATTGCATAAAGTAATGCGCTTGAAGATATGTGGATGCTTAACGCTTAGGGGAATACAATCGCATAGTTCTTCCCCATGAAATTTGCAACCTACCCCAGTAGGGTACAAAATTAATTAAATATTCAGATCAAAATCATTTTGCTTAACGCGCTATATCGATCCCAATCTCACAGAAAACCTACCTCATTTACTTAATGTTACGTTAGCTGAATCTAATTAGTATTCGAGTACTAAACAATAGTTTAGTGCAGACTTGCGTGCAGTGGGAGGCAGCGTGGGTGGTCCCATAACTGTGCCAAGGATACCGGGAACAGAGAAATATCTCGCATTTATTGCCTGTGATTACATGCGTAGCCGATTGGTCTACAGAACTGCAGATTTAGAGTTACTGGACAAGTCTACTATCACATGAACCCTGAGTTATTTTGTTGTTGTTTCAAAGAAATTATCAAGATGTTCAAGTGGTGGACTCTTTGAGAAAGAAATAAGAAAACTATAGAGCGCGGCTATCGGGTATGATTGTTAGTATGAACAAGAAAAATCGTAAAATTTGTGTCAAAACAGAGCGCGCCGATTTATTAAAACCTAATATTACCCTAATAACAACAGAACGATAGATATTTTCGCAAAAACGTCTATCGTCGCTCGGAAAATCAATTTCATCAGTAAACGAGCGTAGTTCTAAAAATTTGCTTACGCGATTCTCGCACTCTCTGCTTGTCTATGTTTACTCTAAGAGTGGACTCTAAACATCTGTTAATTAGACTACAATATGAGAATTATATGCGTACGCATTACTAGAGTTAACTAACCAAAAATCTCGTGCATTCCGCGTACTACAAAGAGGCCATAAAACATAATTTCCGCCTCTTCAAAAGACACTTCCATCTTTAATGAATGCATTCATAACATAATTTGATGTTAATCTCGAGTACTTATAATTATGATTCTTACATGGTATTGCAGCTATTGCATCAGGCTCGCATTTCCAAAGCATGTCGATGCTATCTCGGCCGTCTATCAAACTTATCAAGCACATCGGGCAGCAGGAGGTGTAAGACAGATGTTATTATCTAACCCCAGTGCAACGAGCACGACAAAAACATAGTAGTGTGAAACGGAAAGTGGTGCGAACGAACGCGTGCGAAATACAAACATATTGTGTGCAGATGACGAGAATCTTACACACAACCAGATATACACATAGTAATTACGTATTACAGAACATGACACCGTTTATTCTAATTAATTTCGTCTTATCAAACTTCATCGTATGCGTGCGCACGTTTTCAGTTAATCTACCTCATTATGCATGATGTTTCCGTCACTTTTGTGTAACTTCTTCGCTTATCTAGAGTCCTTCGCTCATTTCCTTAGTTTCCTTTCGCCACTGTATAATTAAAATTTCACCAACGAAAACTAACACCGGAGGGAAATAGGACCCGTAATGACTAAAAATAGTGCACATAAATTTAAACCTACGTAAATCTGGTTAAAGAGATCCCAGTTTAATGAAAATTTATGGTTCCACCTTAAAGAACACATTTGAAACACGATACTTAAATATAATCAAAGGTTTGCGATCATTGGACATTCATCTATTCGTGTGAACGTTATACAATCCTGCCATTTGTATTCGCTATTCTGTTGTTTTCCACTAAAGCTTAGAATTATTTAGTTAAGGAATTTCGCAGAATACTAAATAAGACTCAGGGCAGGGGGCATCGTCACACATGTGGGTCAGTCGTACTCATACGTCATTGTAGGAGAGCAATTGATTTGGTTTTTAGGGCGCAAAGAGCAGCTTGCGGTGTGAGCGTGTTACATGTGGTGCAGATCGAGGCGAGATATCTGGTAACGATTGTTATTACTGTTGTAATTACACCGTGAGATGACACTTGTGTAGTAAATCCAGGAAACGTCTTATCGCGGTAAATAAGTAGCGAATTAATTTAGTTCGTAGAGCGTCTACCAAAACAATGAGCGTGGTTTTTGTCCCGACATTACGATTTGCCTCTTCAAGGAGACTTTTTACAATTCCTGCATTAGTCGAGTGCATGCAGCTAATTACCTGATAATGTTTTATAATGCACATTTGTCTGTTACCTACCTTATTCTACAAACCAGAGTATCGCATCAGTTCTACAATGTTTATTACTAGAGATATTATAAGACTATAATTGTCCAAATAAAACGATGACATATTTCGTTTTTTGTATGTGTAGCATGCACTTTGAACCCCTTTGTACAAATGCTGATTGTTCAAGGCATTTATCTTTGAATTTATTACTACCATTCAAGCAATTGGTTTGTTTTTAATTTAAAGATGCTGCTATTTATCGCAAGTGGCCATACAAACATTCTGAAATTGTTTCCTAATGGTGATTAAAATGTTTTCATGTTTGATGATGTTATAGCTTTAAATAGAAAGACACTAATAGTAACACACACTGGAATATTTATTGCAAGAGTGTGTTATTATGTGAATAAAGTAAAAGAGATATTATATCATGAGATATTATGTAAGTGTGAATCTATTAAGCGTGTACAGAAATAAGTTACAATTTTGATGTCAAAATAAAGCAATAAAGACTTCCATTAATTATGATTAAATGTACTTTCAATATATTTGTTGTAATTTTGTTTCGTATATTGTAATGAACAATAAGTTACATCAAACCATATAATTAAATAAAAAATGGTGTTATTTGTAAACACCATGAATTTATAGCATACAGTGCATTATAAGGTCAGTGTCTTCTATATAGAGTGGGGTTCAGCCTTGAACTGTACGAGGTCATCAGTATGCTGGCCAAGCGGCACCGAGTGCGGAAACTTCGCAAGAAATCCTCTTTGCTGTCATTAACATTGTACTTGGCCACTTATAAAAGAAAAAAAAACTGTTCTATTTTAAAATTATTCCTGTCTGTTTATATTACCGCACTATTTGTTCTACGAAGTTTACTTTAGAGAAAAAAGTATGAAGGTAAAACTTGTAGATAATATAAGGCGACTATTAAATAAAATTCGAAATATAAAACTTTTATACAGACATATATAAACATAAACACTGCGTTCAAAACATTTCTCGTTATCGTAGCAATCCCATTATTAAGGGACCCTCCAATATTTCCCCTCTTCAATCTTTTAATAAGTGAGTAACGGGGAATACCAAACGAACTTTAACGTCGCATGAGAGAATACTATTAAAGCTTTAACTACTGAGATGTACTGTTACATATACGAACCATGAACAATAACATAATTTAAATAAACAATAAAATACGTTACAACAAATTTCATGTGAGTTTTTGAGACTAAAACAAATTCCAGAGTCTTTATTCAAACTGTTGAGTTAACTCAGTATATAAAGAATAAACTAGAATATCGTACTTTAATCATTTTCTGTTTTTCTTAACTATTTTTCCGTCTATCAAAGATATCAGAAAATATGTACATAAGAATGTATGCGGAAACAATAGGTATAATCGTTATACCTAGATCTAGTTAGTAATTAGTGAGTTACGTTAAAAGTTTTCCCATGAACAAACTACAGCAATGCGACAAAAAGTTTAATTAAAAGTTCGGAAAGAAAATTTGCGCATATGCTAGAAACGACATTGATTGAAACTGCAATAGCTGAGTATAAAACATAATACAGGGGCCAATTTTGCACTTAGATATATTTATTTTGAAATATATGGACGGGTATCTAGATGATAAGAATGATATCCGTAGAATTGTGCTGAATTCTATAAATTCCGAACACTTTCTGAGTACCAAAATGATCTTGATAATAATTGTAAAACTAAGTACTACAAAACTATTCAATTAAAACTCCAAGTAATTAGTCAGAATTTTACGAAACGTACAATTATAAAACTGATGACTTTAAATCAACAACAATATTTGTCGTTTTGCCATAAATCAATCATTTTACAATACCAAAACTACTTATATTTTATCACTTCTATTTCACAAGTACTTATATGATTTATTGTTTTTTTTTATTGATTGATTATTTTTGGAAACGACCAGGTATTACACCTGGACGTTTCCAAAAATAATTACGTACAAATAAAATTAAAATTAATTAATTGAACGTTACGTACAGAAGAGGGATTAAACAGATACATATTTTAAGGAAAACTATAAGTGTAAACAGTTTATTGATTAATCATTGTTTGCGTAATAAAAAACCTTTGCGGGAATTAATCCAAATCATTTTCTGACTACACGAGCCAACTCTACAATATTGTCTTAGAGTTTTGTACGAGTACCTGCGTCATTACATAATCAATCCAATTCCTTATGTAACGATTAGCATTGCAAGTTGTGCAGAAACCCGACAAATTGAATCATGATTATCGTTTGTAATACCATCGTCTATTAAAATGTCATCACTCCAAGCGTCGCGTCTCGCGGATATTTCTATCCATACATTTTAATAATCTATAAACAGTTAGCGCTTTCGCTGTCAGTGAACTATGAATGCATTTCAGTACAAACTTAGTTCAATAAAGCATAAATCATTAGAGAAAGTAACAGATATTTTCCTATGTACTAGTATTGTCCTTTTGTATAATTAGGTTTTTGTGAATTCGATTCATGAATGATATTTGTTTGAAGCCAGCTACTATTTGCCACGCTCGTATTAACTTTATTAAAATGTATGAGATCGCATTGTTCCGTCAATTGTTAACAATGTTGAATAAAATTGTTTTATTTTTTTATTCATTACATTATGAGAATGGTTCTTTGTGAGGTATTTGAAAGCTTACCACGTACCCAATAGTGCGTGTTATGTCAAGTTTAATTATTTTATTAATCAACTTATTACGTAAACGAAACAATAACCGAAAATTAAGTAGAGTAATTAAAAGGCACACTTTTACAAATTAAAGGTGATCAAAACCACTCTTAGTAGTATCATATTTCTAAACTCTCGCCCTCCT
This sequence comes from Diachrysia chrysitis, assembly GCA_932294365.1. Lineage (NCBI taxonomy): Eukaryota > Metazoa > Arthropoda > Insecta > Lepidoptera > Noctuidae > Diachrysia > Diachrysia chrysitis. Next base: position 8,938,404 of record OW028653.1, read on the forward strand.
ATAATTCAAGCTTCTAAATCTAATTGTTGTACTTTCAAAATTGCTGTATCAATTACGATATTATGTACGATTGGATGGTTTCTAAACGAACAAACAACGCTCCACCAATTAGTATAAACATATACATCCTGCACATGCGATCCAAGTCATCCATACGTTCATAATTAGCTTCATATAGCTCTATTTAAAATTATCGACAAGACGGAAAATCAAAAAAAGTTATTTTAAGTTCTTCTGTTGAACACTTTTATTATGAAATATAATTTCAAATCCAAAACGGCTATAAAGTTCTGCGTAGATTAAATGATTACTTCACAATTTCCATTATCCGTTAAATAGAGCCGGCAATGGCATCCAATTCAAACTTCCGAGCACGAATTTCACACGGTGTGAACAATAGCCCCAATTTCGATTCTGTATTTCATTTAATAACACTTTATTTCGTTATTTTTCACATCTCTTACATTACTTGAAAGGTGTTGTTTTTTAAAGCTTTATCTACCAACGTATAGAATCTTATCTCAGGTCAAATTATTAAAAACTTTACAGTTTTTTTTATTATCATGTTTGTTTATTACTTCATGCACCTAAGTGCCTTTACGATTCAAGTAATCAAATAGGCATCAAGTAGAACATAATGCACCATCCATGATTGCAACTTGCTAGAGCCGGTTATATTAGTAGAGTACTTAATGATTTCTTGTTTTTATATCATATTCATTTCACTTTCTGTAATAACTTTCTTTACTTTTATTGCGTTCATGTGCTTACAAGATTTAATTAAAACTTGAAATATTGTTTGTTTTACTTAACTGTAGATAAAACGGACTATTGGCTTATTCGCTATGCGCACTGCTTATTAGTTGTAATTAAATTTCTATTACAATTAATATAATTTTAATTTAAGTAATTGTAAAATAATAACAATATTATTTTACAATTACTTAAATTAAGATCGTGAATAATTTAGCAACATAATGGCTTAAAGATCGTTCGTTCGTAGAATTCAATCGTTCTCCATCTGGCACAGTCGGACGCAATCATGATGGCCCCTCGCCCGTAAAATTACGAGATGCAACCAGACTGGGGGAGCTTATGAAAGGGGTTATTGCCTCGGAACTATCTATCAGACGGTCGTGCATATGTGCAGGGAGCGAATAAAGTTTATTTGTATGGCGCGGTGGCGCGGCCGGCTGATAATCATGTCGTGTCAATGGGTGGGGCGCGCCGGCCAAACGCCCGCCGCCGCGCGCCGTTAGTGCCCACCGCGATACTGTACCACCATCACGTACACCGCGACACTTCCTCACTTACGTCTATAAAAACTCGATAACAAAAAACATTCTGTGAAACATCTTTGCATTTTCAACCGTGTTATCTCCCAAAGCAAAATATTGTCCTTACGAAAAGAATGTCAGTGCAACCGTCTAAAAGTTTAAATCGACTTCGCCGAAGTCTCCTGTTGCCCGATATTTTAATACTTGTTTACGACGACAATTAAAGGAATTGTGTGTTTACACTGACCAAGGTGATCATCATATAATCTTGGATAATAGTGAAGCCATCTATGTGAAAAATGTGACACAGTGATTTTTTATGCAAGCAGTGTTATGTGAATGTGAAGTTTTATAATTGTATTAAAACAGGAGAACTACAAACAATCCATAATCTAGTGTGCCATTATATTTATAGCTTTATCGAACGAAATATTCTAATCGTCTTTGAAAGTCAAATTACTTTACGAAATAGTGTTTAATTTATGTGTAAGTAAAGGTAAAGTTACAGTGCAATACTGGAATATATCCAAAGATAAGAGGACCGGATCTTAAATGTTTAAATCGGGCTTGTTCAATCGGTCTACTAGAGGCACAATGGGTGAGCCAATTGAGGTGGAAGACAGTTTGGAGCTGGAGTATGATATGTGGGATGGTCAGTTCGACTTCGTTGGACCACAAGGTCCACCGCCAGAGGTCCGAGGTAGAATCACCTCTGACACAAGCCTCACAGAAGACTTATTTACTGGAACACCCCTGACTCCTCACATTGCCAATGGTCTGAACGGAGGGAAGAAGACCGCTGCACATCAGTGGTGTGACAATTTGTCCGATCAAGTGAGCATTGTTAGAATCACATTTGTCAAAACTCTTGCCTTCTTTCTTTGCATGAAACATAAGCACTTTTTAGCTTTTATGCATTTTAAATAGGGTTTATATCATAAAGCACGTTTGTGTAAACGCCTATTTGCTAGGTAGCATCGTCGTGACGTCTTCAGAATCATAAATAGCTCGTGGTTTTCCTGTCAATTGATTCGTCAAGGAATCAATCACTATATTCCAAATACCTACGTATTTTCTTGTATTCCCGTTAGGTTTTCCGCAATGTCTATTACAGAATACTGGTATTCGGAAAACAATGAAAAATTCTCGAAATTTTTGGACTTCCAGGAATCTTGCTTAAAATATGGACTCGACATAGACTTTTTGTGTTACAGTTACTGGTTTTGATCTGGTCTCTTCATCAACAACTGAAAAATACGCAGTTTTCTGAGAACTGTAAACAACAAAACTCATTTACAATATTTGAAACCATTTCAATCGGAACGAATTCTGTTTAATGCAAGTAACAAATATTTGTAGTTTGAACTTTGATAACTTTTTTCTACGTTGATTCAATGGATTTCATGAGACTCCATCAAAATTAGTACAAAAAATATAGTAGCTTCATTATTCGATGTATCTGCTTGCCACCGTTCAATAGAAATCAAAAGTACTTTTTTGTTAAGAGTTATAAGCAGTCGTTTCTCGACCTGCTGGTGCCATCGCGGGCTCTGATTTGTTTACAAGTGTCACGCGATTTCTGTCGTAACATGAATGTTCATCGAACAAACTTTGTGTTGTAGCTGGTACGATAAGGGACATAACTATTTGCCCTGCGGAACCCAAACTTATCGATGATGATAATATATAATGTTGATTGTAGATTATATGTTTATCAGACGTTATCTTCAAGTGTTTAGATATTGCGAATAGTTGATTTGATAGTTGAAGTCCTCAAAGTAGTTTTTGAAAAGAAATTCTACTTCTATGATAAAGAGCAAATGCTATGATTAAAAACAGACAAACGTCTGAAAATTTAAAGATTGAATTTTTGAGAAATAACAATTTGCAACAGATTAATGTACCACCATTAATATGTAATAACAGGTGTTCTATTGAACATTCACACAAAATTCTGAGTAAAAGACGTTGGCGAAACAATGCTGTAATTTAATTTATTGCTCGTAGCTATTGAGAAAGGCATCCTGGTATGTAAGTTACCATGTTTAGTATAATTTGCATAATGCGTACTAATATGTAATTAGGTGCAATACAATGATGTTTTACTTTCGACGTTTGATATTCCATAATATTTAAGTTTTTGTCAAAACACGTTCACTTGTTTTATTAAAATGTATATTTTACATTCTAATGCCTACAAAATCCTCATACCTTCTACATTGTGAAGTAAGTAGGGTTCATAATTCTTCGTCTTAGTCCTTAACTACCAGAATTCATTTTTTTTTAACCTCATTTTGATGATAACTGTGTCACGGACAGTGCCCGCCCAGAGTACGTAATGTGCGAATAATGAGGTTAGCATTGCGTGCGAATATTTATGTTTACTTCCCTTTAAGAATGTTCCTGGATAAAAAACACACGTAGAGTTGAAGATTCCTTGCGTAAATTAAAAATCTGTTGCTCCACTAACCCTAAGAATTATTAACCTTTTTTAAAAACATATAGGTACACACAATGTTTCATATCTCATAAAAAACCAGTTCCTAACTCTACATGCCACAAAATTACAAACCTTATCTATACTTTTGTTAAAATGTGGTTGTTTTTTTAAGAGTCACAATTTCACTCCTAATGGTCTATGGTCAAAAAATAATTAACTAGTCGTTAATTTTGTATCAATTTTTCCTACAATAACAAACCGAAGAAATTTTTCTGTGCGGTGGCAATGCCGTGCTCCCAGAAACCAGCTATCAGAAATTTAATCAACTTTCTTATGTTAATTAAATGTTTTGCGAATTGATGCTAATATTACGTAATCTAGTATCGATCCGTTCTTCCTCATCTGTCACTTAATTATAATTAAACTCTCCACTCACTATTGCATCAAGTTACGTTAAGTACGAATGCAGAAAATTATCCAGTTAACAGTTTCGGAGTAAACCTATATCAGCATTGCATACGATATTTAACCTAAAATGCATTAATCGCATTTAATTTAGTTAACGCATTTTATAAATGCTCTTTAACTACATGTAAGCTATAGGTATCATCTTAACCGTTTACGATTAAATACTGCAGTTGCATTCATTTATGCTAGAGAATTACGTGCAATTATTTTTAATGCTGAATCCTCCTTTTTTCTGACCTGTTGCTAATTAATTTAGCATGGCGAAAAAGCATTGGCTTTTTACTTCCTTTCATCTTACTTCAGTTCCGAACAGCTAAATTATAAGCGTTTTATATTTCTCATTTGATTCTTCACACAACCCATCTCGAATAGAACAGTTATTTAGTAGTTACAGCACTGCAAGTCGTATTGTACCTAAAACATTATGTTTAAAATATTTCAATACTTAAATGCTTTCAACAAAGACACTGATAGTGGAATCTATTATGACTGCCAGTCTAATTAGTTAAACAATTAGAACAATCAGCAACGGACACAGCTGACCGTTACCGATATCACGGGTTGTCAACGCGAGTGCATATCGATTCGTCGGTGAAACAATACGTTACCAGACGACCTAATACTTTGTTATTATTTAACTGGGGCGTCGCCACACGGACGTTGACCTCTATATCTGCAGTTTTATTAGGTATACGATAGTTTGCTGTGATAATTTATTAATATTAGCAATATTGCGCTTGTTGGCCGTCTGTATAATAGATATACAATTGAACTTACTAGTAATTACGTCATAGGACAATTCATCAAATACTTCAAAATCACAATGATTATACTAACTTTGCAGTAAAATTAAAAAAGCACTAACTATTTATTTCTAAACTTTGAAATGATCATCATCAACATCCACAGCCTTTGTTATCCCACTGATAGGCTAGGCTTCTCTTTTCACGGGCCATTCTCTTCAGTCCTGTGCTAGTCTCATATAGATACGATTTGAGACTTTTGTTATGTCGTCGACTCATCTTGCTCTGGGACGACTGACGCTTCTTTTGCCTTGCCATGGCCACCGTACTGCCACTGCCTTACTCCACCTGCCATCACGTCTAGCCAAATGTCCTGCCCAGCTTCATTTTATTCTCATTATTGCAGTACCGACATCCCGAACTTTGGTTCCGTTTCGGATATCTACATTACGGACTCGGGCTTAAAGTTTGATGCCGTGCATCGCTCTCCATGGCTCTCTGTGCCACTCTGTCTTCATGTATAGCCTCATGTGTGCGCGTTCATACTTCGGCACCATAGGGCATAGTAGACAGGATGCTTTGGTTAAAAAGACGAGTTTTAAGGCACTTTGACATGATAGCAAACGATTATTAGACACAGAGCATACTAACGGCTTTCACAATGATCCATTTCCTATAAGAATTTTCCTGGAACATCAAAGCATCAAGTACCTACCTATCTAATGATTTTCTTACATTAATTTGAAACACATTAACGTCAACACGCAAATTGTTAATCATGCATAGCTTGATCATGGAAGTATCTTCGAATCAAAAGTCAACACACGCCTTAATCTAGCGCCTATTACAGAACGACATGACATCTGAAACCGTTCACCGACGGTAATTGAACGAAACCGACCGTCAACTCGCAAATATCTATCCGAGGGAGTTAACAAACGTTGGAAAGTTGCAAGACAAGTCGACAGCACACAACAGCCAAGAAATATGTTCACTGTAGGAAGTCACGAGTGCTCTCCGCCTGCTATTCAACTAAAGTGCCTATTGATTGCACTTAACGATAACAATCGTGGTTTTACTTACCAATCTGTTACTCCTCACTCAATTGCTCTGCGGACACTTAAAATATGCGGTCAATAGATAAACGTCAGTAATTATGATTACCTACACCTGTAGTCTAATTTGTTTTATATTTTATAGTTTGTTTTAAATAATATCTAATTTCTAGAAACAAATTAGATATTTTTTAAAACTAAACGTTTTGCTCACGCGTATTCTCGGGATCGACTAGTTTCAGACTCAACAGGAGTCCCTAATCATGAGCCGACGCGGCGGCGAACATGTCGCGAGTCGAACCGATCGACTGATTTGGGACTCCTATTGAGTCTGAAACAAGTCGGGTGATCCCGAGAATATGCGAGTAAACCGTTTTTTTTTTTAATAATTATGAATACTCCTCAAGAAAGTTATTATACAAATTAGATATTATGTAATTTTTTGATCAATAAATCTAAATAAATAATGTAAACAGGTGATCAGGTGATGAGATGGTAGGACTTACTTCCTTACGTTGTTACTTATCAGACAGTCGCAGACTATTGCATCATTCAAATAATTAATCCGATATTATTTTATCGTTGAAGCGATTGACACGTTACATACATAATGACTGACCCAATTATTAATTTTAATGTTTTATTTACACACCCAAATTCAGAATTTTGAGTAAACAATATTAATACTCATAACGTACGTACTAAAGGATATTACTAAATACACCCAAAAGTAATAATCGTAACTTTCAGATATTAATTGAACAAGTTAGTCAGACATAATAAGAACAAAACTGTATTTATTTACATGAAAGGTGGTGCAGTAAGACCTACTTGGGAATAGTACCAAAGTAGACGTAGCGTAGGATTTGTACATTAACGATTGCGAAACGTACTTAACAAAGTATCCGACCATATCTGTTAAAGCCATTCTGACAAAGCCGACCTGACAATTGAAGTGTAGTGTTAACACATTCTTAAATAAGTACCAGTTTGTAACTGTTTCACTGTCGGGCAAAAGCTACATCTTGTACTGAGTAAGAAAACATGCTTGCACTCTTAAAAATATAGAGCAATTACTTCTCTGTTAATCAGTAGCATATTAATAAATTTGACATTGTAAAATTTGTTCTTGACTGTTGTAGAACATGCAAGGGTTTGTATATGCGCGTTTAAAAAGTTCAGACATACGTAAGAGAATAGTACGTATGAGCTTAACGAAGCTTTACTCCGATACTAGGAAGAAAAATAATAATATATATCTATAAAAAAACAATTACTTTTTTAGGGATCTAATTTCTTAGTTCATTCTTGTTAACTATGTACTGTTTGTATCTCTCAGTCTGTTTATCTCGTCAACGTAACTTATAATTTTGTCTTTTGGGTTAAGTAATCTAAATTGGTTATGTCCGCTATAATGGGCACAAATTAACCTCTTAACTAGGTTTATGAGATGTCTCGATAGAGACAGATGAACAAAATTGTTAATTTTAAAAAAGGACATACTGGACGCTACATAAATAAACTAAATCATCTGAAAAGGAAATAGTTATCAACAACTTTTTTACTTTCATAGAAATTAAAGAATAAAATTAATCAGGTTCTCAGAATCTTATTTTTGGTAAATAATCTAATTAATCATCATCATACGGCTTTTCTCCTGTGTGTAATTTTTGTTTAAGTAGATAAATGTAAACAATTTTGTCGTACATCACTTAAACCTTTAAATATCTTTACTCTAAATATTTAGGTCCACGAAATATATATAGGGCCTTATTATGACTATAAACAGTAAAATAATATAGGCAGGAAAAACAAACACGCAAAGTACAGCAATTTCTTTTCGAACTTATCATCACAGCAACAAATCACGAGTGATCTACGCTCGGTCATAGCGCGGGCACATCAGGCGAGTGAAACCAGTCTGCGCCAGCGCAGTTCAACAAAACCGAGAGTACCTTGCCTCCGATCGAAAGTTCGATATATTCTGCAGCTTTACATTTTAAAGACAATTCATTTCACTTTTCTTTTCCCATGAGAGCGTAACTAAATTAGTTATGACATTCGATATTTTCTTGTAAGTTGTAACTTTAATTGCTTTTTGCTATTATATTAAAGTTATCCAAAAGGTTTATTGTTTTACCTTTTTTAGTAGTATAGTGATATTTTACGAAATTGTGTACGTTTGATCGAAGCATTATAATTAAGACCATATGCTAGATATACATAGAGCAGAAATCTTATGTTCCAGACGTTTAGTTGCTATGTGACACGAAATTTTATTCCGTTTTTCGTTTTACCGGAGACTGTACAAAGTCTTTAGCAAGACAACTATTACATATTACATCGTAGAATCAATTACATAAAACCACCATTAACACAACTTAATGCGAATAACACTCAACAAGTCATCATTTAACAATCACAAGATTCTCATGATGAATTACAACACGAAATTACATACTTCTAATGACAAGCTTATTGTTGTCTAGATAATTTGTTTTGCGTGTAAACTTTAACTACGTTTATACTATACTAAGTAGGTATTACGTTTTTTGCCAAAAAATATCAAATTTAATAACTGGTTTAACATGAAGTCTTGACTAGGTGAAATAAATCTGGAAAGAATACAAACGTTTAAATTCTTTATTTTAAATGAACATCATAAATAATTGGGAAAGGTAAATGAACCGAATGTTAGATACAAATGTCCATTTAAAATAGTTTTCCCTCATTTTCTCAACGAGTTTCAGCTTTGCTCGTTGCATGTCTCCGTTAGATAGCAATAATTGAATACGTACTTAGTGATTTTTTCTCTCATTAATTGTTACTTTTGTCCGTACATTTACCTCTAAGCATAGATATAGATAGATGTTTAAACACGGTGTATCAGTCATTATAATTGCACGTTTTGTAAATTCTCTAAGATAATATTTTACCAGCAGTTTCTAAAGACCGCACGTTTACATGTTTCCTTAACTTTCGTGGTAACATACGCTTGCTAATTCCAGTAACTGTACCATTAAGTAATACATCACAACTGTAGCGAGGCTGCAAATGTTTCAGTGACTTCCCTTCCTGTATTTATTTACAACAACTAAGGTCTCCTAGAATTAGTAAACAAAATTAAGTCATATTCTGAAGTAGATCTATATTGGTACTATATCTGTGAGTAATTTTTTGATAGACAGTTCGTTGATAAGTTATCTTGTAATACAAAACAACAAAATTTAAAACTGTTGTAGAAATTATTAAAAAACAGAAAATATCACTTTTCTATATTACTGAGAAGATGTAACATTTGACAGCAAGTTCCGAAAAATAAGATAATAATCATTCAGTGATCGATGGTGCGATAAAATTAAATGCGTCATACATTACGTGATTAGATAAAGAAATAAAATATTCCTTCCTTTTTAGCTCGTCAATGTATCGTTAACTTGTTACATATTTCTTGAATACATAATGTGTTCCTATTCAAGTCAAAATAAAACTTTATTAACAAGCTCGTGAAAGTTAATAAAAAGTAATCTATGATTGATCTAACTACAAAAACTGGACATTTATACACTTAGGTCATAAATCATCGAGTTTATAAGTTGTTTATTTAACTCCATCTTAAATAACCATGAGGCCTTTCGATTCTGATCATAACAATGAAACCGTATTAAATATTTTAATGATTACAGACTGAGAAGCCTAGGCTATGCAATTTTAATCGTTTACATAATTTAAAAATGTATTTAAAATCTGGTATTTGGTTTGAATTGTGAGTGACAGCAAGAAATTAAAGTCTCTTAAATTATAATATCTATACTAATATATAAAGCTGAAGAGTTTGTTTTAACGCGCTAATCTCAGGAACTACTGTTCCGATTTGAAAAATTATTTCAGTGTTGGACAGCCCATTTATTGAGGAAGGCCATAAGCTATATAACATTACGCTGCGACCAAAAGAAGCAGAGCATAAATGACAAAATTTGCAAAAATGAAAAACCGTTTAAACTAAAACACGTGGACAAAATTGCGGGGGACAGCTAGTTAAAGATGAAATTTCTTTCATCATTTTAAATATCTCATTATTATCAGAACAGCTCATATTCCTTCTGCCAATATAAGTCGAGATAAAAATATCGGGATAGTCATGCCTGTAGCCCAGTAGCCATGAAAGTGATTCACAGGGATGTCCATTTACTGAGCAAATAATAAACACTTGTTCATGATGCGCTATGTAAAATTATATGAATGAATCGCTTCTTTAGACCGTATTGTATGAGTCACATCCTTACTAATATTATATATATACGAAAGTAACTCTGTCTGTCTGTCTGTCGCGTTTTTCCACCAGAACTACTGAGCCGATTTAAATGAAATTTGGTACACAGATAGTCTAGAGCCTAAGAAAGGAAATAAGGTACTTTTTGCCGCGATAACTGACATCCACACGGGCGGAGCCGCGGGAAACTACTAGTATTAAAATTTTTTTTTTTACAATGGAATTCGGTTTTGTTTATTTAAAAGTACTATTTGCAGTGTTCCAAATCAGTTGCTTAGTAAAATCAACACAAGATTCTGTTTTTGTCATTTCTTAGACTAAGATTGATATTTGTGCGAAGCATTTATTTACTCTGAGTAAATATCTGATGGTAGGTAAAACATTGATAAGTTTGTACGATTTTGTTTGACATTTGACATATTGAGCAAAGATTCGCATGATTGACCAACCTTTTAAAATGTGGTCATTACAGATAAACTTATGTTACTTGACTTACATACTAATGTACGTCCCTATGTTTCGGTTTGGTTTCTGTATTAATGCTTACTGTACTTAATCTTAATTAAAATAGATATAGCAATATTATAATAAGATTAGCTGACCCAGTAAACGTTGTTTTGCTATAGAAACAAAAAAAAACTGGGGTATAAAAATAGATCTTGTCTGATTCGCAGACCTAACCGATATGCACACAAAATTTCATTAGAATCGGTCGAGCCATTTCAGAGGAGTTTAATCACAAACACCGTGACACGAGAATTTTATATATTAGAGATTTTTACTTTCATTGCTAATAATTCTATATTAAATCTTAATTAAGGCTATCTAAAGCCGTAAATGTTTCAGCAAATCAAAACATTATTATTTATGTAACTCATCACAATGGATGTTTTAGTTAAACGATTTACATCCAAAGATTTTAAAATAATACTACTCTCGGTAACAAAACTCTCCACACTTTACAAAAATCGAAAACATTTCCTTTACGTTATATTATTTTTCATTTTCCAATTGAAAAAAGAAAGAAAAAGCGTTAATTTGTGCCAAAAGCGACGCAAGAAAAAAAATAAACCAAATAACAAAATATATAGGTTCCGGGAAATATGCGCCACATCTGAATAAAACTGCCATCGCTCGTCATGTGCTGAGATTCGTGCCAAAGCAGAGTCCCGCGCTAATCTTAAGTTTTAACGCCAGGATAGTTTATTTGCCTCATTTCTTTAATTCAATAATAAACATGCGAATAAATTAAACTACGGTTACGGTCTCACTAATTTCCAGCTCTACATTTGTGCCATTTGTGAACCTGTTTGAAATCGATAGGTTCATAACGGATACAATGGACTAGTCCGAGCATAAACCACTGCAAGTGGGTAGGAATGTGCATACATACGTGAATCAGGTCTGTCGCGGCTAAACGAAGCTCACTAGAGCTAAACGATACGATTATCATTTGCTCTCCTTAATTACGCTTCAATGATCATCGGTGTATTGATTCTTTGACGACAAACAGACTTGTTTTTCATTCGCTAATCTTAAGATTGTTATTTAATTTTTTTATTTTCTCGTTAACAATATTGGTGATGGATGCTGCGTGCTGCCTTATTAAGATTGTTAGCAACGCACTAAGTCGAGGTCCGAACCCCACAGGGGGTGCCCTTAGTGAACGTTGCTGGCGTAGTTAGTTTTTCTATTGCTCTGGCTGAAGGCCCTTAAGGTTCTCGCCAAAAGTCCGGTGAAGCAGTCAAAGCCTACGCTCAGGCTAACTGCGTAAAATTAATCCAAAAAAAAAAAAAAAAAACGGATGCTGCGTGCGCGGTCGGTACTAAGACCACTAATGTACTTACGCAGAAAGGTCACTTGATAACAAATTAATTCCTTAATTAATTATCAGAACTTAAGCTCACAATCAATCTTATCTTTAGATAAGGATACCTTGACTTATATGATAAAAATAATGGCCGTGATTGTGCATTTACTTCTTTAACCTCACAAAAAGATGATATTGTAAATGGACGTTAAACACTTCAACGTGCAAATTGTAATATAATGTAAATTGTAATTCTAATATATTATTTAGGGCAAGAATTGCTATAATATAGTACGAAGAACTTAATTAATTTTCTAATAAATAACTAATAACGCGGCGGCGAGTGATCTGTCTGAGTATCTTTGATTAGGCACGAAATGTCTCAAGGACGACTTGTACTACAAATACCATATCGAAATCTAAATTGTATTTATTTCAAACAATTTATCAATTGCTCATCAGTCTTTTATTATACTGTGCTCTAATGAGTAATGATCACTGATATACTAATAATATCAGTGACCATTACTCACTCTTTTGATTTAGCATTCTAGACAGTTTCTTCGTAGGAGCTCTCCTTAGGTGAATTCATAATGTCTACACATGAGCTTTTCTTTGGGAATTCGCAATTCATAATCATGACCTGACACGGTATTATATTTTATTTTTATTTCTTTAGGACAACAAACAATTGCTGAACATTGCACAATACACACTTTTAAACAAGTAAATTAACTAATTCCACAGCCAACACCGTTATCCACATAATAATTCGTAATAATAACCCCTAACTACCGAAAATGTCGGTTGTATAGCACTATATTTTTGAAATAACATTTAAATAGTTAGTGAATCTCTTATATTAGTTCGACTCGCGATACCACCGCCACCGCGTCCGCTCATGATTAGGGAATCCTATTGAGTCTGAAACTAGTCGGGCGATCCCGAGAATGTGCTTGAGTAAACCGTTGTTTCTAAGTAATTATGAATACTCCTCACGAAAGTTATTATACAAGTCTATTAGGAAATATAAAGTTAATAGCGCGTTTTTGGGAAAGAAGCCCAATACTTATACCTTTTCAAAAGCTCTTGCGGAAGACCTTAGGAAATTATACAACAGAATTCTAGAGTACCAACTAATGATAAATTATTTAATATATAAATTTGCAATTCGTCTCCATTTTATACACAAGTGCACCCATAGTGCACCTGTAGCTTTACACAAAAGTATCGTATCGTGTTTTACTTATTCTTGGTCGTGCACCATTACGTTGTATATAAACAGGTACCTACGTAGGGAACTTGGCAACCAAAGGACTGACGAATCACTGACCGTGTGACGGTGTGAGCTGATGACATTACGCCGTGTGTATTTGTGTAATACTATGTTTTGCTAAATTTACAAGATGAAAGGAATCTACTCGAAATAAGTTCTTCTGAATTTTCAGTTTCTTTTTCTGGATTTGAAAAGTTTATGCCATGTCTATGTTTCCTTATATGCTAAGATTGTTTTTTTTTTTATTTACAACTCCCGCACAAAGGGGTTTACTCCATGTATCGCGGGGGATTTTACAAACATTCAAATCACGTGCACAAAACACCTAGACTTATTACAAGCACTTGTGGATCACACAAATGTTTATCCCGTGTGGGGATCGAACCAGCAGCACTTACTGGCGTGGTGACCTATACCAATCGGCCATCCGTGCAATCAAAAACTAATTTAAATTAATTGATTTAATTAAAGAAAAATACATTTCATTAATAAGCGTAAAGGAGAAATCGATCTTCTAATTCATAACTTACATGTTAACGATAAGATTTTAAACTCTCTAGTATTAAGTACAGTTTGCTCTCAACAAAAGTCAGGGGCCCTAGACAAGTGGTATTTCGACAAACGTTTACGCTGATAGACTCGCTCAAATGTATGGAAATGACAAGTTCAAGTCACGTGACTTATCGAAACGAAATGTCATTTCTATACATTTAATGTCATTTAAGCGATTTCTATCCTCGTTAACGCTTGTCGAAATGCCACTTGTCTAGGGGGCAGGTTATAAATGTTTTTAAATACCTACTTAAACATGAGAAAAGTTAATACCTAGCGGGGAATACACGAAAGTTTTTAATTAAACATTCTAGCCAAGATCGATTAATTAAGTTATTTAAAATAAGTCGTCAGCACGCGATAATTGATTAACTGTACATACCAGACCTACCTTACATAACTATTATGAAGCGATCAACAATGAATCTCTAGAGATTGTTTTCGATTAAATAGTTACATTACAAATACGTCCTAACCTTGAGGAATAAGTAAACTATAGAGCGCGCATATCGAGAATGAACTGTTCGCACTAGTATGAACATGTAAAATCGTAAACTTAGTATCAAAACAGAGCGCATTATTTTATTAAAACTATCTCAAAACCTAACAATAAGCGATATTTTTTCTTATACGTCTGTCATCGTATAGAAAATCACTTAAATCAATAAACGAGCTTAGTACTCGCTAAAAATAAGCTTACGCTCGGTATAGCGGGTGATGAGCACGCTCTATATTTACTCTCTGTCTATGTTTACTCTAAGGTCCTAGCCTGTACGAATAACGTTAGTGTTCACTAGTGCGTGACATGACTGACATCACAAAAACATACCGACATCGCTATCGCAGTATCGAATCCATTCCATTAAAAATCGAAATTCAATCAACATATCGAATGTTACGATGACATAAATATTTTTAAACTTTAATTGCGTCTGAATACGATCTGTTGAATTATCTTAATTACTAAGTTTATAAATATTAAGAACGATCATTTTAATTCGTCTTTGTCTGATATCTCTTGAATCTGTGGTATTTTTCCAGACTACTTGCTTTTATAAACTCAAACACAAAACATTTATTTGGTAACTTAGTGTACAAAATTTGGTCTTATGATAAAAACAAGAATGTGATTACTAAAATGTAATTACCTACTACATAGTGGACTTTTGCAGGAATTACAAATTTGCAACTAATTATTTAAATACAGACTTCTGTGCAGATATATTATGTATATGCAACACCTCCATTAGCCAATACGTATTAATCCTGCTTTAAAAACCAGCATTCGTACTCTCTCATTCGCATTTGTATCGAATTCGTACTATTCGTCCCTAAAATTCATTCATTTTATAGTGGCGCTTAATAATACTTTTTGTTTATCTTTTCTTATAAAATAATTGATGTTGTTGCTCTTTGGCAGGTGCAGCTACTGCAGCAGCAGGTGACGTCACTGGCCGACACACAGAGCACCGCGGACGAGCGGTACGCGAGGGCGAAGGCCGACAATGCAGTGCTGCAGGCGCGAGTGCACATGCTGGATGAACAAATACGAGAGGTCAGTCTCTTCTTCTTCGTCTTTTGTATGATTTTTCCATATAAAATAATACTTTAGTTTATAACATTAAATAATTATAGGTAAGTATCTAATTTGATGAATCTTCACGCCAATGTTTTAAATCACAGCGCCCAGGTTACGTACTTTGTTTCTGGGGTATATAAAGTTCGTCTTCGTCCCAATAGAATTAACGACAGCTCATGAGAGTAGAGATTGGCCAGTCAACCAGAAATTTATCGAGGTTGATTGCCCAGAGTGCGACGGACGCTTAAAATAGGTATCATTAATCGGGAAGGCTCGAAGAGAGCCTTGCAGTGTACTTATTCATTCGGTATCTAAACCTATATTGCATACTAAGTATAATTGTACTGGCTTTAGATTTCTAGGCTCGTCGTTGTGACGTAATAATGCCATTAAAGGTTTAGTGACAGAAACTCCACAGATAGCTCCATCAGTTTTACAGAATTGAACTATGATGGATAATGTCGCGTGTAAAAATCGTTCTTGATATTTAATAACCTCGATAATAAGAAATTTTTGCTAGAAAGCGCATCAATTAAAAGTTAAATAATCTTAGATTTTAATTTAACTCTTAATTGATGCGCTTTTTAGCAAAATATCTCTTGTGTTGTTCAATGGATATCTCCTTAACACATATTTGGAAACAATATCTTTTTCATAACAATGCATCATTATTGGAATCAATAGAACTCGGTTACTAATAGATTGTCATAAAGAAAGTCCGTTATAAAAGCAATATGTCGACTATTTTAAATTGGCCAATTAGCCATAATCACTCGCATCGATTCCATTCTTGATCTAGCTTCTGTTGTATCAAATATGTGTGTAATGCAGATCGATTCTTTTGATCTGTTGTAGTAAAAATGTGTGTTATATGAAGATCGAATGTCCCCTTTATTATCTGACTTGTTTTGTATTAAATACGTGTGTTATGTTATGTAGATCGAGTGCCGCTGTGAGGAAAGCTTAGCAGAGGAGAAGCGGCGGAGTCGCGAGGCGATAGCGCGGGTGGAAAGGGATCGAGACACGCAGCTCGTCGCCATTACTGACAGACTTAGCGCTGCCGAAAGCGAGGCCTCGGAACTTAAACAGGAGGTGAGTAAAAGTGTTCAAAAAATATCAAAAAAAAATATCAAAAATTCTATTTTGAACAAATATTTGACCAGACTCAATAAAATCCCCGTTGACCACTTGCCAATATAGATCATTACAGTAATTTACCGACCGTTTTGCATAATCAATAATGTAAATGTGACATCCCAATAAAAGTTTCTAATAAATTAGTATGGAATTTACCATATTTCTGTACATATCAAGGTCAGCAGAACTAGTCACAAACAACTGTTTGTTCTGTTTGTCAATAAAAATGTGTCAAAGGTCAAGATCGTCGTTATCAATGCTGATAACCCAAGAATTTAGCTTCTTAGATACTTTAATAGAAAAGTATTCTTTAACTTCTCATATTGAATGGGATTCCTTATCATTCATATAGCCCGCTAGTCGCACAATAAACCTTTCTCATTTCCAATATTTATGATATATGCAAAGATAAGCGTTTCATATCTACGCCCCATTTATTAATATCGCAACTAGATTTATCAAAGGTCAGATCGATTGATAAGGTCTATTTAATATATAAGCTCGTTATAGGACTTAAATACAGAAAACTTGTTAATATTACTTGGATTTAGTATTTCCTCTCTGGACATATATTTACGTACGTAGCACTATAATGATTTCGTAGCAAACAACATTACGAAATGCAAATGAATATTGAATATTCAATCTGCGAACAGATAATTATTTGCCATAAGAGACCTTGGAAAATGTAAACTGGACTTAGAACCTTAAATATTAACTAAATTCATATCATTAATTTTTACTATGTTTTACATTATTTCAACAGGTGGGTCGACTTCGCGGTGTGGCTGAAACTCTTCGAGCGAACGCTGAAGCGGCAGCCCGAGCACACAGAGAAGCTCAGGAACAAGTAGCAGAATTATCAGCTGCTTTGAGCTCGGCTCGTGAAGCTGAAAGACGGGAGCGCGACGCAGCCGCCGCGGCCAACGCCCTGCTTGTGACTGCGCGGCAAGAGCTGCAGCGGCTGAGAGATGTTCCACCCCCACCACCTGATCCGCGCCTCGATGAGCTCAGGAAGGAACTCACGCTGCTCCGAACTCAAAACAAATGTAAGTCTCATGCTAAATCACGAAAAAGAAACAGTTAATTCCAGCCAAAGCAAAGACCGACCTCACGCAATGCCTACATGAAGTAGCACTCTCTCCTCTTTAATACCGACCTAAAGTGGAGCCTCGTATGCTGTCGTTTTGATGAAATTGTGAAAATCCATAGACTCAAACGTATTTAGACGTATTTAAAGATCACGTTAGACCCAACACAACACCTGCTGAAATAATTTACAAGTCTCCATAACGTCTTTTGTCTTACAACATTCATGAAATCTTAGTACCAGTAGTAGTAGAGACCATGCAAAAAGAAGGTACTTGAAGATAGTACCGTACTATGCATTCAATTGACTCTTTTATTGTTATTACGACCTTTATTGTCGTTTCTGATTGTGACTGCGCCATTGTCCCGTAGTAGATCTGATTTGTGCAGATTCCACGTGGAATAAATATTAAAATGATATGCAACTTATTCCAACACGTTTAAGCAAGTAATATTAACGTCTATAAACAAGTAAATAAATAAGTCTTCGGCATTAGTACCAAATCTAATAGTATCAAGTGTGGACAATGTGAATGTGACATAAATATTATTTATAACTTGTGTTTTTCAAGTGCCAATATGAGTTGCAACACGTGTTTTGTTCTTACACGCAATTATATAAACGGAATAAGTCTTCTATACTAATTATAGGGTATAGAGATCTACTTATTGTAGGGCAATTCTGTTAATGACTGGCTTTTGGATGAACATGTGTTTTCTTACAATGGATCTCTTGGGGGATACTGTAATTCTATTCATGATATACTTAAGTAGCAATAGGTACATAAGGAACGCGGTATGTAACTAATAGTAACGTAATTATTCCACATAAAACGGAAGACCATGCTGCTATTCTGAGCCTCTTTCTAAAGTATTAGGTACTCAAGCTTATAATCGGGCTGTTACAATAAGTAGTGACAGCAGAAATACATGGTTTTATTCATTCTTGAGTGTCCATTCTTCGTCCAAATAACTTTCCTTTTTCTTAAGCGGCAAAGATTTATTTGTTATCTTTGAAAAACTTCGTAGAATAATTTAGGTAAAAATTCTAGTCGTATAGTAGATTTATGGCGGTTGTGAACAGTGAGCTACACGCTGCGTTCTTCCCCAGCACCCGCGCTGGCGCATGAACTTGTTAATGCAGTGATTCACTTCGTGTTCAGAGCCAATTAAGTTCGCATCGTACTGTACCATGTCATCCACTACTTCTTCCGTTTTACCATTTTACACCAATTATACTTCCAAAAATATAAGCTAAACATCTTGTTACAGCGTTATCAGAGGCACAAGAAGAGCTACAAGCCCAGATCTTAACCCGCGGCGTGGAGGAGGGCCGCAGCCTGCTGGACGGGGTCAGCGGCCCGCTCGTAGGAACCAACTCACTGGCACATGAACTCTCACAGATGAGCGACGATGAGGTAACGTATATCAACCAACCGCTGAATATAGATAAGGCCAAAAAAGACAACATATTATAATAGTAATCGGGCAGAATGCAAAATACCTTTATAGCTGAGTAGATGATAGACTATTTGGACCGGACAAACATTGCCTGAGTAGACGGAAGACAATTCGTCCGCCGAACAGAGATGACCGCAATTGACTATTGGTAGCCAACAAGAACCAAAGGAGTCAGGCGTTCGCAATCAATGTGATAGCGGCAACAAATGGGCTAATGAAATCATTTTTGTACGCGTACAAATTTTCCATCGTCTGCTCAGGGTTTTAATGTTTTTGTCGTTCTTTGGCCTCATCTCTGCTTATCATATTTGCTTACAATATGCATTCGGATACCATTCATTGCCTTGATGATGAACTTGATACTATGACACAAGATACAAAGCCTACAAATTTAACTGTTATGGCTCTTTTACATTGTTTTTTATTGTATCCTAAATGAAAGATCTAAAAATGACATTAGTTCTTAACGGCAATAAATGTAAGTTTCGTTACCTTCTGTGACAAAAAGAAGATGCCTTTATAGTACAACTGAATAGAGAAATTCACACAAACTTTTAATCACTCAAATAAACTGTATAAATGTGAACGAACCATAAGGGTGCTTCTAGCTTGAATTATGAAACATTTTAAATTTACTTACTTATTCACAAGGTTCAATAAAATATTATAGAGTATCGCTTATAACATCCACAGTAATCATGTCGCGTTGCTTTGCTTTACGAAGCCTGATGACTCGATCGGAACAATTGCCTATATGTCATGTATGCATTTTTGCAGCTCGATGGTAACGATACACAATCTGATCTCAGCATAGAGATGGAAAAGGTACGAAATTTTTACTAACTGTGCATGTCTGTACCTTTAGAATACCGCTAACTATTGCATGCTTTATAACAAATTAACTATGACATACTTTTGGGACGATATGTACCTTTTTCATACTTTATAGGAATGCTTGCCGTCCACTTACCCAATAATGTCACTATGCATGGTCCAACACACGAACCCACACAACGCTTGAGTGTTAAATATATCAAAACATCAGGTTAGTTCTACAACAATATTGAAATATAATATTTTCCACAGCTGCAGAAAGCTTTAAAAGAACAACAAGACGTAAATGTTCAACTCAGGAACTACATCGACGGGATCCTATTGTCTATCGTGGAGAATTACCCTCAGCTCCTCGAAGTGAAATACCAACAAAAGCCAGGCGACACCAGGTCATAACATATGTGTATAGAAAAAATCAATATCTTTATATCACTTTAATTTCATTATAATTTGTTATTTTGATTAAATTTCACTTTATTTGGACATGTTTTATCAATGTATTTCTATTATCAACATTTATAAATTTTATATTTTTTTTTATGTCAAATGATATTTTTACTGTGATAAGAAAGATAATTATACTTAATCAATTAAATTATCGTTAATGGCTTTCTTGTTTGTAAAGCTCAGTGTTCTGTACTTGGAAAATAGATTTATTATTTAGCAAAAGTATTTCTTGGGAAAAGAAATCTATACACCGTACGATAGGTGTCAATATAATTTAGACGAGGTATTGTAAATATTGTGTAATTGTATAGTAAAATATAAGCATTTTTAAATGTTAAGAGAAAATATCGTTCCTTGTTATTATCTCAAAACGTATGCTTCTTTTATTCAGTTGTCGGTAAATAATAAGTAATATATAATTTATTTGGATTTAAATTTAGATCTGTGCAAAATAGATGAATGTTATTGAATTATTCTATAATCGACAAGGCCAAGCCGTCCATTTAAAGATATTAATTATAACTACTTAAAGCAATTTTATGAAAGACTGTGCGAATGGTGAACTTGGGTGCGTAGTTTGTATAACGTTTTTTATAATTTTTTTACTACGCAATAAATTTACAGCTAGTTCAAAGTCACTTTCAATGACGAACTAAGGAAATCATAAGAACCTATACTATCTAAGACTTTACCAGTAATAGATATGAAAGTACTTATTATGAGTGCATTAGAACTAGCATTGTATAATAAATTGGAGCCATTATTAAGAAATGTATTCATAATTGTAAATTACGTCTAACTGTATACCCTAGAACCTAAAACAATAATTATATCTTAAGAAAGATCATGTACCTATATTTTTACAATGAAATATTTATAGATAAGTTAGCGTACTGAGCTTGTAGCTATAGGTATTTGTGTACATTTTGATAACACAGTTCATAATGTTATAACAAAAGATGTACTATAACAGTCATCAAAGTAAATTAAACCAATTAATACAGATTCAGTCTTTTATTTTGTGTCATCTCTTACATTTACAATTTGTTATTTAATCTTCGAAGTTATCATCTTCGGCTGCCATTTCAACAACATCGTCCTTTTTATTTTGATTCAAATTACTTAAGACCTTCTGTACATCTAGACGTAACATCATGAATTTTGGATCCATAAAATCCTGAAATACAAAAATAACATTTAAGCGCGCCTATATGGTCGTAGCTCACTTACACGTTCCCTCTCCAACACAGGTCCGCACAACACCGCTTTCAGCAGAGACGTCAATTTGTTGAGCGCTATTTTCAATTATATGTTATCATTGTAAAATGCACCTAAATAGCACGACTTTAAGCTTGTATTTGAATGTCCATTCCATTCACCGTGCGAGAGCGGTGTCGTAATAAGTGTGCTACGATCCTAAAAGGGTTGGTGCAGTTGCATAGAGCAATTTCTGTGATCCATAAATATATTTTGAAATTGAATTGACTGCACGGATAGCCAAGAGGTAACCACTAGGTGCCGCGGATTCGATCCCCGCATGGGACAAGCATTTGTGTAATCCACAATAAATTGCTTGTTCAAGTCTGGGTCTTAGGTACATTTTAAGCGAATTAAATATTTCTGAAACCGCCCACGATACAGAGATTAAATTCCCTAGAGGAACTCTAAAAAAAAATGTGTATAAACTTTATGTATATTATTCTCGACTCATTTAGACTAAAACCAACAAGACAAATTCACTAACACCCGAATACGGAAACACCATTTAACTTTAACACATTATTAAGTATCTATCTGTCGCTACTTCACACCTTAAAGTGACAGAGACAGCACGAGACTTAACGGCGACTTAAAACTGATTGTCTTTTCAGTATTCGGCAGTAAGCCACACAAGGGTATAACTTACTTTAAAAGCTCCCGACTCAACTTGCGTTGTAGTGTCGGACGGAAACTGCCTGCTTTGTTTCTCATCGTTCTGATACTTCCCGTCATGTTGACTCAAGTCGCCCATACCGACACTATGCCTCAAATTCAAGTTCCTGCCTATTAGATGAGCCATTTCATCTTCTATAGCATTCATGGCCGTCGTAACATTAGAACTGTTGTAGTCCCTTGTAACAGGTATGTTCATGAACGAATCGGGGAATGTGAAATTTGGTTCGTAGTATTGAGGGAAGTTTTTGCTTGATTTACAAAGAGAGCACTGCTGTCTGCTCTCGATTTCTTTTCTCTCGTTATGGAGCTGCAGTCTCTCTCTCGATAGACATAGCTTTTCTCTAGCAATTTGTTTTTCTCTAGAGTTTAGGGAGACTACGTGTTCTTGTATCCTTCTTATTCGCTCTTCGTATTTCCGTTGAAGGAATTCTGCTTCGGAGTATTTCTTATCCGCTTGTGATTGCTTTTCTACTGCCGTTTTTGCGAGAAGGTCTAGATCGCGACTCCTGAAATGTCGGTAATCAAATTATTAAGTAATCTTTGATGATAAATTCTGTCATCAATCTTCCCGTCCTATCCGATACGTACTTTGCCAAAATTCTTTGCTCTTCCATATGCATTTGTTGTTTCTCCATATTGAGTTTTGATCTTTCCTCAGACACTTCTTCTAACTGGGCCTGAAGCTGTGCTTTCATTTTCTGCAATAGGATTCAAAATAACATTTAGCTTAAAATATTAAGCCAACGACCTTAATTTGCATACTTTAGTCGTATCTATTATCCTTAAAAAGCCTAAGTAAGTACCTAAATAATAGTAGAATCCTACCGTAAAAGGAAAATAAATAAATAAGTGTGGACAACATCACATACATTGCTCTGAACCCAAAGTAAGTAGCTAAAGCACTTGTATTATGGAATCAGAGACAACGAAGTTACCACAAACACCCAGACCCGAGACAATGTGGAAAAGTGGTTTTCTACATTGAACCGTCCGGGGATCGAACCCGGGACCTCAGAGCTAGCGACACTTTGAAAACCGTGTGTACGCCACTCGACCACGGAGGACGTCAAAAATAAACTATGTTCCAATTAATGACCTCTATTTGTCACTCACTTCTAGTTCCTGTCTTAAGTTCTGGATGGTGACCTTTTCCCTGGCAAACGCTGCGCTGTCTTTCACAGCTTTGGCCTTTTCTTCGTCAATTTTCGTTATCTTCTCTTGGTATTCCTTCTGGATTTCTTCCCGTAAGATCTGAACAAAAAAAAACAAGTAACAGATAGTGAACAAAATTTTCTAGGACTACGAACATTGAGCTACGAAAATTAAAAACTAGGCGAGCTACCAATCATGTGATTATTGATAAATAGGTAATTAGAATCTTCATTGCGGCCGAATACCTTTATTTCCTCATCTTGCTTCTTCAAAACATTCTTAGCAAATTCAGTCTGCTTATTAAACGTAGCCTTTTCAAACTCGAACTCCATTCTCTTCTGCTTTAGCGATACCGATTCTTCTTCAATCATCTGCAAAAGAAAAATTTAAAGTATCTGAAAGCAATTGACTGGCCTGTCGAACTAGTGGTTAGGGACACTGACTGCTAAACTAGTGGTCGTCGGCTTTGATTCCAATCCAGGACAAATGTTTGTGTGATTAGCATGATCATTTGATGAGTCTGGGTGTAATTTATCTATATTATGTATGTATTTAGAAATATATAAGCATGTTTATCAGATGTCTGGTTGCCATAATACAGGATCTGCCTAGTTTGGGATCCGATGGGCGTGTATGAGTTGTCTCGTGATACTATTATTATTATTATAAGAAGGAATTAGACTGTATATTATGAAATTTTACCGAAGTCATCTGTTTTAGTCTTATCTCCAGCATTTTAATCGTTTCCCTATTTTCAGCTTTCTCCGTGTCAAAGTTTTCACGCTCTTTCTTTAGCTGTTGAATCATATCTGGAAATTTAAAATAGCATTGTAGGTATATACCCGCGACGATTTTGCGTCATGGTCAGTATAAAACTTGGTTTCATCTATTATAATTACTTGAAAGTAGTTCCCGTTCCCGGACATGTTGTGTTAGTTATGATACTATACGGGACGGAGACGAGTTCAACAAATCAAAGATCATGAAAATAGGTTCAGCCATTTTTGAGTTATAAATGGTGTCACTAACCGGACTTGTTTTATATATAAAGATGTCTCTATTACATCTTTTTTCGTCGGACTAAAATAATATATTGAAAGGACGTAAAGTAATTTATATTTCAGACGAATACAATATTATGTACTTACAGTGTTTTTAAGGAACCACTTACCTACAGTCTGACGTTTACACAAACAAGACCCAAACATCAAATAGTTCCAAATACTCAAGAATACGACACGAACTCTACAAACGACACGAAACGACACGCCAACGACGAAAAACTACATCGGGATCAAAATATTAGTTGATTACTAAGATCTTACCGCTTATCTGAGCCTCTCTGACTTGCACACTAGTATCATTCCTCCGTTCACCATTTTCAGTCAAAGCTTGCACCTTTTCCAGTAGTTCATGACATTGACTGTTATTCTGCTTAACATCTGTCATCAATTCTTTTAAATCCAAGGAAAAACTCGCTGAATCTTGTATGACGATCTGTTCTTGTTTTACTGCCTTTCTGATAAATATTGATATTTAATTAGATGTAACTACGTCCAGAATTCTCTTTACCACATTGTATTTAATTTTATTGGGGAATGTTTGTTTTGCACTTATCGTAGTCATAACACGACGTGTACTTTTTATAACCTTAAGATTCTTTAGCTTTACCTTTACTCACTTGATATTCTCCATGAGAGCCACGTGATGTTCCTGTAAGACCTTCACATTATCTAAATGTTGCTGTCTAAGCATTTCATTCTCCGATTTGTGTCGTTCCGTCAAAGCCGCCAAGTTATCTTCTGTCAGCTTTTTATACAAGTAATGATGCTCCTCCAACCAATTTATTTTTTCGGTGTAGAATTTGACTAATTTCTCACTCTCCTCTTTCATTCTTTCTTCGGAATGAGTAAGAGATACTTCGAGAAAGGCCAGTTGTCTCCTAAAAAGTAAAATTTTTGGTACCTTCAAATAAGAATATCAAAATTTCAGCCTTATCCGATACGCGAATAATGTAAATCTGATGCAGTCATACCTACACGTACACGTAAGGTAAGAAAACAGATAATAGAGGTTTGTAAGTTGGTAATTTCACATAATATGGTAAATAAATCATAACTTTACCTGTACGACGTTTCCATGAGATCTATTTCTTTGTCGTGGTTTTCCTGTAACGACTGCACGAGTTGTAGCAATTGTTTCTTTTCGCGCAAGTGCGGCGGATCTTTATGGTCTCCTACGGATTGGAACTCTTCGTTATAATTCGTGGTTTCTTCGTTCTCCGAGTTTTCTGTACCTAATAGAGCCTAAAATAGATAAATAATACAATATGTTACTCACTCGTATATTTAGCGGAAAATCGTAGATGGCTTGGTATGTTAAGGGTTTAATGTAAAGATTAACTATTTGAGTCTGGCTAGATGAATCCAGGAATTATAAATGTATGTATTTTCAACGGTCAGTAATGTTTTGGCTTAGGAGTAACACATAAGCTGCACACCTTAGGCGACAGGACAGCAAACCAAAATGATGCCACGTTAAATTCTGAACTAACTAAACCTAAGTACCTATAATCACAATCACATTAAGAATCCGCCTGAAAACATACCCATCATTTTGGGTCAGTTGGGTAAAAAGAAGAAGCAGCATTTTCTACCTTAATTCTCTGCGTGATCCTCTCTTGATGAGCAGCTATGATGGTCTGCATCTGCTGCCTGTTCTCCGCCTGCCGCCTTAACATGGAGTCCAGTTGGGCGTGTTGCACCATCACAGCCTCACGCTGTACTCGCTGGCTCTCTTTCTGACGCACTGCACAAAGATCATAAAAAGTAAGTATCACCAGGACACGGTTTAAAATGTAGTAAAATATAATTTGTGACTTAATTTTGTTTATATAAATATTCAATGAATTTCTGTGTTACCTAAAGCACGTAATAAGAAAATTGGCAAATATGATTGTCAGATACTACTACTTTTACTTACGTTTCCTGCAAGATACGCTATAAAAGATATTCAAGGGAATCAAGACTCACACTAGGACACAAACAGAACAAATCTTCATTACCTAAATCACCATAATTATGATGTATATAAAACTACTTACTCTGCATTGCAGCAAGTTTTTCTTCCTGTGCCTTTAACTGCAAAGCAACCATGATCTGAGACTCCTGTTGTTGCATGTACAATGCAGCCCCTTCCGTCGTTATATCTTCATTACTTCCCGCTAATACATTTGTAGACAGAACTAACTTAGGTACTTCTAAAGTTTCTACATCTTTTTTTGATTCCGAAATGGCTTTTTCCACTTCTGGTTCATCAGCCTTCTCAAGTTCCGGCTTTGGTTTTTCTTTAACTGGTTCAATCTTATTAACACTTTTCTTATCTTCAACCTTTTTCTTTTTAGAGTCACCCCCTACCAACCACGAAGGCATTCCAGCGTCGTCTTCAAAATCATTATTACCATCATCTTTATCTTGAAATATACCAAGCCAGTCGTCTGTCGACTTACCTTTCTTTGCAGGGACCTCTTTTTCATCTTTAACGTTATCTTTTATTGTGGGTTTCTGTGGCAGGCTTTTACTCGATGCAGAAGTCTTAGTTTCAGTTTTTCCTAAAATAGAATCAAAATCAAACTCTTGGCTTTTTGCGGCAGTGACTGGCCTTGTGGTTTGACTGGAACCACCGGTTTTTGTAGAAGAACCACCCAAAATATCATCAAGTAACGACTGAGAACTTTTTCCTTTTTCTATAGATTTGCTAAATTCTTTTTTATTTCCTCCTGAGCTCAGCTCATTCAAAATGTCGAGTTTGTCGGCGCTCGTACTCACCTTAGATTTGCCTGGTGATTTACCAAGATCAATTTTATCTAGCCCAGCCTTAACTTTAGGTTCCGATTGCGAAAATTTTATTGACTCCTTTGATACACTCCGCTTAAACGGCGTCGGGGATTTCTTTGTGTCAATTTCATATAAACTATCTTTTTTTTCTGCAACGCTAGCAACGGGTTTAGTTATATCAGCGTCCCCCAAATCAAACAAGGCATTTTTCTTTTCAATAGTGGGTGTACTTTTTTTTTTGTTTGGCTTCTTCTTTCCCAATACATCGTCATCAAAAAAACTATCATCACTGCCGTCACTGAGAATTCCAGCTAGGGGATCGTCAATGTTAAAACTCATTTTATGATATAATTCAGTAAACTGTAAATATAAATTTTATTGAGCGCACTATTATCATTGTTTACAAATTGGCCGCCATGGAAACGGAAAATAATTACAATAGACAATTGCGAAGAGAAGAAACAGATCATAGACATAAGTGAGAAAGCACAGATAATATCAATGCTTTAAATAATTTTAGACACTGCGCAGCGGCCAATCTTAAACGCTATGAACCACTTCAAAAGCAGGTATTTTAATGATTACTTACTATTTGCACTTCGTGTTACTTCGTGTTAATAACTTAACGGTAGCGATACTAGGTTCATGTTAATAATAACGTGACTCAGGTGGCCAATTCATTGACACATAAATTGTTTGTCATGGAAGTGTGCAACAAATCACAATTACGAGTACAAAAAGAAGCACTATGTAAATAAGAAAATAATATTGGCGTGCATTAATCACTGCATTAGTAAAGAAAACTTTATCTCATATTTTGTTAGAATCCAAAGGAGAATAAAACAATGTTCCTAGCGACATAAAAAAAAAACAAAAGAAAAAGTAAAAAATAACATTTTCATCAACTACAAGCAAAGTTATAAATAAAATACATTTGTAATACCAAAATCAAACATATTATCATGTGTACTTGTGCCGTGCGTTGGTTAGCGATGTGTCTGTGTTTGTGCCTGTGCTGTTATATTTTGATATAGTAAAAAATGGACTTCCAGTTCAGCCTTGTAACTACTTGACTAGTGACGCTAGATATACGGCCTCTTTAAATGCCATTTATATATATGCTCTACCGTGATATCCCCAAAAGGAGCAGGTTTTATCATTTCCAAGGAGTGAATTCAAATTTTGTCCACTTTTGCCACTACAAAGATTATTTAATTCATACAACGATGGTACATACTTTTTAAATGAAGATCTAACATGTAGTGCAAGTTGTTTTAATTCATTTAATCGAGTAAGATTTTTAAAAACGTTGAATACTTAATTTATTGAAAGAGTGGTACCGTCGGTAAGATCAGCGTGAATAACCAACGTTTTATTTATCGATTAGTTCTTAGATGAGATGAAATGAGATGAAATCCTCATTGCATTAAATGCAATCTCTGTGGTCTAAAACATAGAGGTGTCTCGTCCTTGACATTTCTCTTTTATAACTATTGCTCCTGTAAGATATCGCTTGTTTTTATGTTTATTAAAGCCTAATAAACGAGGTTTATGCTATATCTATTTCAATTTAATAAACATAAATATGGACAAGTACCTAAGACCGGAAAGGTTTGATGCCGACTCGACATCGAACTCCAGTTCAAAGGAATGGCAGCACTGGAAGATGACATTCGAAAACTTCTTAACTGCACAGCAATATAGTCCGAGTGCTACAGAATCACCGGATGCCGCAGCTCAGAAGGAAGCTATGTGGAACTCAATCAAGCTACAACTCCTTATTAACCACATTACTCCGAAGGTCTACGCAACTGTAAGTGAGTGCACAACTTATACCACAATGTTGGCCGCGCTGGACAAACTCTACGTGAAACCAAAGAATGTCATTCATGCTCGACATTTGCTCACAACAAGACGCCAGCAAGCGGACGAATCGATCGATGCGTACCTCCAGGCCTTAAAGCAACTAGCCAAGGACTGCGAGTTCACCGCTGTCGACGCTGAAACGAATAAGAACGACAGCATCCGAGGTGCGTTCATAGCGGGCATTTCGTCAAACAAAATCCGTGAGCGCCTTCTCGAGAATCTGACACTTACATTAGAACAATCTTACAATAAAGCCCAATCGATGGAGATGGCAGAGCGAAACAGTCATCACTTTACCATAGCAGAGGTCTATTCGGTTTCAAATGTTGATAATGCTGGGAACGGAGATTATAACACTTCTGCTGCTACTGCCGCTGCTGCACCCAAACGGAAATGCTTTTTTTGTGGAGTATCAGCTATACACCCACGCAAAGACTGTCCGGCTCGAGATGTAACTTGTGTAAAATGTAACAAAAAGGGCCACTTTGGAAAAGTCTGTCGTAGCAGGACTCCAACAGCTGCTTCAACAACGGCAACAGACGACTGCAACCACTGTAGTTGTATAATATCTGCTGCGGCACTGACTTCGCTGCGAAAGGCAATGGTGACAGCTTACATCAAGGGTGTTCGAGCAGAAGCCTTGATTGACACCGGGAGCTCCCTGAGCTTCGTCAATGAGGACTTCGCCAATCTCTGTCAACTCAAGAAGAGACGTTGTGACCAAACTATTTCTATGGCTTCCTTATCTCACAAGTCACAGGTTAACGGCTCGACTCTCCAGAATGTTAGGATCGGAGACAACATCTATAACAACGTCAATCTCTTGATTGTGAAGAACTTATGTGCGGACGTTATAATTGGCCATGACGTCTTAGAATCACACTCGACTCTAGAATTCAAATTTGGTGGACCTAAAGATACGTTAAAAGTATGCAGTGTAGCTGCAGCCTCTGTCCCTGCTGTACCCCTATTTGCTAATGTCACGACGGACTGCAAACCTATCGCTGTGAAGTCAAGGAAATACAGCATGGAGAATAATGCTTTTATAAAAGCAGAAGTGGAGAAACTTTTAAAAGAAGGAATCATAGAAGAAAGTCTATCGCCTTGGCGAGCGCAGGTTTTAATCACGAAAAATGCGAATCACAAGAAGCGGATGGTAATAGATTACTCGCAAACCATCAACAAATACACAGAACTGGATGCCTACCCGTTACCCAACATTGAAGAGATGATAACAAAGGTAGCTAAATACGAGATTTTTAGCACTATAGACTTACAAAGCGCATACCATCAAGTGCCCATCCTGCCTCACGAGAAAACCTTCACAGCTTTCGAGGCATGTGGTAACCTGTACCAGTTTCGTAGAATTCCGTTTGGTGTAACCAACGGTGTGGCTAGTTTTCAAAGAACTGTCGACTGGCTCATCAGAACCGAAAACCTAAGCGGTACTTTTGCCTACCTTGATGACATTACTGTATGCGGACAGACACAAGAAGAGCACGACAAAAATCTTAGACTATTTCTCAAAGCTGCGGAGAAGTACAACCTTACCCTAAACAAAGAAAAGAGCAAGTTCACACAGTCGACTATAAACATTCTTGGCTATACAATTGAAAATCATGTTATCAAGCCGGATAGTGAGCGACTGAAACCGCTTCAAAATATGCCTCCACCCAATGACGTAGCCTCTCTTCGAAGGACTCTCGGTATGTTCGCACACTATTCAAAGTGGATTCCTAATTTTTCACAGAGAATCCATCCTATGGCGCATACCAAAAGTTTCCCTTTAAGCTCAGACGCAGTGAAATGTTTCGAGGACCTGAAATCTGTTATAGCAAAGTCATCAGTACACGCCATAGACGATAAGGTACCTTTTACTGTCGAGACTGACGCTTCCGAGCATTCCATCGCCGCTACATTATCGCAGGATTTAAGGCCCGTCGCCTTTTACTCAAGGACCCTCAATCAGAGCGAACGAAATCACTCAGCGGTAGAGAAAGAAGCCTATGCCATCGTAGAAGCTCTGAAGAAATGGCGCCATTTTCTTATAGGTAGACCGTTCAAGCTCATCACGGACCAACGATCGGTTTCCTTCATGTTTGATGCAAAACATACTAGTAAAATTAAAAATGAGAAGATCCAGCGATGGCGGCTGGAACTTGCACCATACAGATATGATATTGTGTATAGACCTGGAAAAGAGAATCATGTTGCCGATACCCTTTCCAGGGTTTGTGCCTCGATCGAATCTCAAAAAGGTAGACTTCTATCTCTACATGAAACAATGTGTCACCCTGGCGTTACTCGCATGTACCACTGGTTAAAGATAAAGAACCTACCCTATACTGTCGACGAAGTAAGGGCAATGACTACAAACTGCCGTATATGTGCCGAGATCAAGCCAAGGTATTTCAAGAATCCTGACCCACTTCCTAAGTTGATAAAGGCTACCTCACCCATGGAACGCCTTAGCATTGACTTCAAGGGTCCTATTCCATCGAAAACGAATAACCGGTACATACTCACTGTAATAGACGAGTACTCAAGATTTCCTTTCGCATTTCCCTGTTCGGATATTAGTGCCAAGACAGTAACAAAACACCTGAATAGCATTTTTATGATATTTGGATTCCCGTCGTACATCCACTCAGATCGGGGGACATCGTTCCTGTCGTCAGAAGTGAGAGAGTTTCTACATTCACGTGGCATCGCGACAAGCAGAACTACGGCCTACAATCCTCAAGGCAACGGCCAAGTCGAGAAATTGAATTCCACGCTATGGAAAACAGTACAGCTCTGTCTGCGTACGCACAACATGCCTATAGAAAATTGGGAGCATGTACTTAATGTGGCTCTCCACTCGATTAGATCGCTCTTATGTACTGCTACTAACTGCACGCCGCATGAGCGCATGTTCACACATCCGCGAAGATCGATGAATGGACACAGTATTCCAACATGGCTAACCCGTTCGGGGCAAGTCCTCATGCGCCGTTTTGACCGTTCTAATAAGTACCAGCCAGTGGTGGAAGAAGTGGAGCTGCTTCAAGCAAATCCAGTTTACTCGTATGTGAGACTGAGAGATGGAAGAGAAACCACCGTCTCGAATCGACACCTTGCGCCTGTCGAAGGGCAAGGAGAAATCATTTTGGATCGACCGGATGACCCAATACAGCCTGTACTAAACGCGGACTCCGAAAGTCAAGACGATAGTAATGATTTAGCCACATCTCCAGAAGCAGAACCAGAAGCTACAACTAGTTATGAGCCACGTCCTCCCGATGATGATCTTGCGCCAACTCCTCCACGTGTGGAAATTAGAAGATCTGCCCGGAGCAGAAGGCTGCCGCGATATCTGGAAGACTATGAGCTGTGATACAAAATATAGTATGGGAGAATGAGATGAAATCCTCATTGCATTAAATGCAATCTCTGTGGTCTAAAACATAGAGGTGTCTCGTCCTTGACATTTCTCTTTTATAACTATTGCTCCTGTAAGATATCGCTTGTTTTTATGTTTATTAAAGCCTAATAAACGAGGTTTATGCTATATCTATTTCACATATTATCATGTGTACTTGTGCCGTGCGTTGGTTAGCGATGTGTCTGTGTTTGTGCCTGTGCTGTTATATTTTGATATAGTAAAAAATGGACTTCCAGTTCAGCCTTGTAACTACTTGACTAGTGACGCTAGATATACGGCCTCTTTAAATGCCATTTATATATATGCTCTACCGTGATATCCCCAAAAGGAGCAGGTTTTATCATTTCCAAGGAGTGAATTCAAATTTTGTCCACTTTTGCCACTACAAAGATTATTTAATTCATACAACGATGGTACATACTTTTTAAATGAAGATCTAACATGTAGTGCAAGTTGTTTTAATTCATTTAATCGAGTAAGATTTTTAAAAACGTTGAATACTTAATTTATTGAAAGAGTGGTACCGTCGGTAAGATCAGCGTGAATAACCAACGTTTTATTTATCGATTAGTTCTTAGACGTACCTAGCAAAACATCAAAAAAAATTGTTTAATCTGTGCAATAAATTTGTTGCTTCACGTCAGCCAGTCGGCTGTATTTTAATTATTTTTTCAAAACAACTACGATACAATAGCGTTTTTGTTATTTTAATAACTCTCCATTACAATTCAGTCATAACTATGGAATATATTGGTAAGTATTCATTCACGTTAGTTCAATTTTGGCGTAAATTTCTAATTTGACAGTCGTTGTAGACCAGCACAGCGAGACCTTTTGTTCTAGAATTTTTGCAAACTCACGTTTTGATGTTATTTATTAGCATCAGAGAAAGGAGACTCAACAGAGAATCGAGATCCAAATTCAATAGCCAATGGCACGTCGAAGCCTGCTGCAGAAAACAAGCCAAATTTGGAGAGCGAGAAATCACACATAGAAGCTCCCGCGGAGAGTGCGGCGGCGGCATGCACATCAGAAACCTCTGACGACACAGAGCTGTGTGAGATTCCGGAACAGATCGAATTTACAGTAGTTTTTAATAAAGCGAAACATGACATAACTTTCGCGTACGATGCGACTGTGGTAGATTTAAAAGCGCACTTGGAGCGAATATGCGGCGTGCAGCAATCAGCGCAGAAATTAATAATTAAGGGCATGGCCAAGGACAACATGACGCTGCGGCAGTCGGGCATCGTGAAGGGAGGTAAAGTGATGCTGGTGGGATCCAAAATGGACGACATCCTAGCAATGAAGAGTGCACAAAAGGTATGTAAACAAAACTATCTCATGTACCAACTCCCACTTTATTTTCTTATTTACATAACTTTAAACTAATTTAATTCTTATAAGTCTTCAAATATGAATGATCAAAATTTTATGTATACTTTAACACATGACAGGTTTGATGTACTTATTTATTTATTACCTTTCGTTTAGCATCATAAATTTTAATGTCATCAATAAATTTAAATTTGCATTATTTTTTAAGGAAATAGCAGATGAGAAGGCCAGTGGTGCATCAAGTAAGGAGCCGCTTTGCATGCAAAAGATCCATCGGAAAGTCCTGGACAAGGGCATCCCTCCCGATGTCATGCCCGGTATTAAGGGAGTCAAGGTAAGTCTGGTATCATTATACTTTTTGTGGTAAAGTTCATAAATTCATTTCTTTGATAGAAATATGAGTGTCATGTATGATAAAAATAACAATACTTTAAGAATTTCCTAACTAGAAATCCAACACTCTTCAGTAAAAAGCAGTGTAGCAGCATTTGTTTTTTTTTCTAATATATATATATTTTTTATAGGAGCCACTCCCGCCAGTTCCTCTCAGCGGAATGCTGAATAAACACGGAGGCAAAGTAAGGCTAACATTCAAACATGACCAGGATCAGCTCTGGATTGGAACCAAAGAGCGCACTGAAAAACTAGCCATGGCTTCTATTAAAAGTGTGTATACCTTATTATCTATTTATTCTTTACCAATATTAAAATAATTGATGTGTGTACTATGTTCTTACAAAATTTTACATAAGTCTTTCATACAAGTAACCAATTAAAGAGTTTTCACATCATATGACATGCTATTTATTGGTTTTAACAATGATGATAATTATTTTATTTCCAGGCATCACATCTGAACCAATCAAGGAACATGAAGAGTATCATATCATGGTACGTATTTAATTTAAATAAAATAATTTATTTAGAAGAAACACTTAATTTACGCATTTTGCATGTACTTTAATGTGTTTATGTGTGTTCTAGGGCCTCCAGCTAGGGCCGACAGAAGCCTCCAGGTATTGGGTGTACTGGGTGCCAGCGCAGTACATAGAAGCCATAAAGGATGCAGTGCTTGGCGTCTGGCAACTATTCTGATCAACTAATATTTGTGAATCTTCTCTGTCCATTGCTGTGTCTACCTTCCTGTCAGCCGATTGGGTAGTTGCAATATAAATTTTAAATGTAAATGTGTCCATTTCAATCGGTACAATGTAATGGTACCATTTTAATTTTGTGATAAAATCATTATGCCATGTCAATTAAAATTGTCCATTCAAACTGGTATCTATCTGGTCATAACATGAGAAATTATTTATTATTATTGTAAGTTTGCATTTCGCGCATTTGGGTTCAGTGAGCTGTACATACAATACTGCTAGTGTATTAATAATATTGAAATGATGTGCAACAGTCTGCGCGTCCGTCGTGAGCTTATTGTCCCCCGAGTTTCAAACCTGATCTCTTTATGTGAACTTTACAATGTAATGTGAGTGAAGGATTGGATTGCCTAGCTACTGTATTAACATTTTCCTATACCCTTTAATATCGTCATCATGTGTGGTTTTTAAAATATGCATTTTAAGTCAAAATCATTAGTCAAGTCAATCCTCCACTCAAAACTTTTGATCATAGAATTAGACAAATAAAACGTTTTGAATATTTATGCTGTTGTATATTTTACATATTCCCTAAATATAAATAATACCAAGGCATTGAGAAAAATAAAATTTGTTGATAGAAATGGAACAGCCCTTACATCTTATGTGATGCTAATTGCTACTCTTATAAAAACGGGTTGCCAGAAACATATTAATAAAAATGTAGAAAGATATTATATGAACATAACCCAAAAATAAAGGGCATGCTAGTATTTTGTCAAGAATGTGTTGTGAGTTTGGTCCACAAACAATATCTAGGATTTATTTATTTGATATTTCAGGTCCACAAAATCATATTATATAAGTAGGGTTTCTTTGCTTGTTGTAAGTCATATTTTTATGAGACCTTTGAAATAAAATCAATATTCAATACACAATGTTCTAGATATAGAAAACAAACAAAATAGAAACTTTTAAAACTTTATTTTATCATAAAACACAATAGTGAAAAATAAATAGGTACATGTATAAAAACAAAATGTTGTATATAAGCAAAATATAGTTGCACTACATATAAATGGCACATAAATGCATTATATAAAAGTTAATAAATAGCTTGTATAAAATGTGTATAATTTTGGCATCTAGATATGTTAACAGAACTCGTTTGTACTAAGTCTTGGCATTATTTGTGGGTTTATTTCATCCATACTCTGATTGTACTGTCAAAGAAAATTGACCCTTCGGAATAGTTGTAGCATGGTACCAAACGCGAGTATCCAATAAGACTGAAAAAAAAGAACATTCTTTAAGACAGTAGGTATTGCTATAATTTGTGATACATAAAAACATATTAATTTTGTAACAGATTCATTATTAATCTCGTTAAGTGTCCACTTTCTGGCTAAGATTTTTGAGAGAATTATAAAAATGTTTTGATAGATATCAATTAGCCACATTTATGTGTGTAACTTAGCTGATGAAATTGATAGTTTGTTGTTTACTTTGGCTTATGTAAAATCATTGTAAGCATGTTACTGCAGAAATAAGTAAAATACCATAGTTAATTAACAACTAGCTGTACTAATGGTATAGATAATTATTTATACACCCACCAATATCGCCAGGTTCCACATAATAGTCGAACTTGTGGCAGACATGGTCACACTCTGGCACGGGTGCTATGGACCAAGTCTTGTTGCCTTGTACCTGCCCTTGCCACATCAGTCTTGGAATATAGTCCAACTGTAAAAGAAACGTCAATATAGAATACTATTACAAAAACATGAAATGACAAGTGTTGTCTATCTATCTGTCTGTTATACTTTCAGGGCTAAACAA
The DNA here is from genome assembly GCA_932294365.1 of Diachrysia chrysitis. Classification (NCBI taxonomy): domain Eukaryota; kingdom Metazoa; phylum Arthropoda; class Insecta; order Lepidoptera; family Noctuidae; genus Diachrysia; species Diachrysia chrysitis. Next base: position 8,975,335 of record OW028653.1, read on the forward strand.
ATCAACCGGTTTTAATAAAATTTGGCATGAGGCTAGCTAAAACTTCAAGAAAAAACAGTATGATTTTAAACGCAATATCCAACATCCACATGTGCGGAAATTAGTTAAATAAACAATCAACAGTTGGTTTAATAACTAATTCAACAACAAAAAAATATTGTTAGAAAACTACTTGCCATAAAATCAATTACAAATTATAGTTATTATATTTTGATTGGAAGATTATTCTAATGAATACATACATGCATTACAGCTCCAATTTCATAACCAAAGAATATATTTTCTGTGGCAGGGAACTCTGCATCCTCAGGTAAAAAATCAGGGATATTGTAATACTGTCTGACCTTTGTCAAAATATCTGGATGGCAGTTACCCCTGCAAAAAACTTGTTATTAACGAAGTATTTATATAATAACTAAACAATATGTGACTATAAAAAAAAATGAGCGCTGTTACTGGCCAGACTTGTTTATACTTACCATCCCACATACCAAGGCTTTTCCCCATCATCATGCCTTACTCTAGCATCTGGCATACTAAACACCTCCTTAAGGCTAAACAGATCTGTTTTAAAGTTGAGGAATTGACACCCTTCTTCTAGACTTTCATAGCTGCCTGCTGTCTCCTCATACAGCCTCTTGAACATGTTAAAACTAAACTCTTTGGTAGCTCGCCAGTTCTTTATGGCATTCTTAACTATAATAGGCCTCCGCGTATAAGCATATTCCTAGAAAATACGTTGAGTTAGGGAATAGAAATGAAAGTATTTGAAAGGAATGTGTATTTTTAGCAAAGTATCTTACTTCAAATTTTTGCCGTGTGACGTTCCACAATATAATTGGTTTCGTTACGTTCTCACAATAGCAACAATCTGCGAGTGGCCGCGTCGCCTCCCACACTAAGTAATTACTAGGTAATAGACATCTAGCGCTTAATATACTGTTCACAAAATTAACGCTTAGCACTAATACTATAAAAGCTGACAAAATTAAAACAATTAGCTTCTTATTGGTCCTTTTAGTTTCTAGTTCATCATTGTAATCACAAATATAATTGTATTGTTTCATCAACCCATTTAAGCCTCTTTCAATGGCTTTCTTTTGAATAATTCTAAGTCGCTTCCTTATCACTCTGATATCAATGTTAACTTTACGCATTGTTTAATACTTAGCAAAAACATATTTCAGTAAATTGTTTATTATTTTTCGCCCATTTAATACGGGTTATATTCGCAATAATATAAATAAATAAACGTCACCAACACCAAGTGACAGTGACACTGACATTAAAGTGGATAATCCAAATCCACGACAGAGACATTATATGCCACGTTCAACAATTTACCTTGTGGCTCATTGTAAAAATCTTGTGTTGTAAAATTGTTTGGGCGAAAGATAAACAATGCTGCCTATGGTGTGTTCATGCCGCTCTTTTTAAACGCTCTTTTTTTTGCGTAAACAACAAGATTTACTGGAGGAGGTGATCTTTAATTTGGATGTCAAAAATTTTGTGTTACCAGGCTTTTGTTTAAATTTAAGAAAGATTTTTTTATTATTCTCCCTGACTTACAGTTACTTATGCACTTGTTTTATTATTAATATAGAAAATAGACATGGGCTTTTATTTCTTTAACTTATTTAACAAACCAATGGTGGATACGACTTTCTCGTGTATTGTCATTTATCTATTAGAAATTTAGAATAAACAATTTGAGTTAATTTCTTAGTAATGGTAACCCCATAACCTGACGCTGTCAAGTCAAGTCAACGAACTGATGAACTTGGCGGTTTCACTATATCGCTAATAGTTAAGATAAAAAGCCTAAAAATGCCTCCCAAGAAGCGAGATAAAGACAATGAAGCTAACAAAAACTCCAAAATTGATCACTTACAAGCTGACCATGAATTGTTTTTACAAGCATTTGAAAGTAAGTTAGATGCCCGATGCTGTCTAGGTAAGCGTATCCTGTGAATAATTTGTTATAATTTTTATTCATATACATTTTTCAGAGCCTACTCAAATATACAGATTTTTACGGACTCGTAATATGCTTTCGGTACGTATTAAAACATGAGTTAAGTAAATTTATTATACCAAAACAAATAATCATGTAACAAATCTTCTATTTTAGCCTATATTCTTGAATAGAACGTTGTCTTATATGAAAAGGAGAATGTCTCGAAGTAATAAAAGTCGGGTGGGCTTCAAAGTGGACTGTTTGTTGGAAAAAATAACATTGAAGAAGAGTACAGAACTACAGCCAAATAGTTTAGGAGGTTACATGACTCTGACCTTCTTGGGGTTTTATGATAAGAGCCTGGATGACCCTAGGGACTACCAGGTTAAAGTAGAGACACTGCTGCTGAAGATATGCCATAAAAAGAGGAAAGAAAGTTCTTCTGCTATTGTAGAAGTGTCTGTGAGTAAATAAACATGTTTGACACCATTAAAACTATATGTAGTCAACTCAACATCTCCCTGCCCTGTTCCCAATTAAATTATTTTGGGGTTGGTATTATTAATATTTATGTACTGACTAGACATAATTATGAAAGTATAGCATTCCCTTGACTTTGTTATCATTTTTATGACTGTATTCAACAAAGGTGTTAAAATACAGTACTTACATATTTAAAAATCTTTAAAGAAAATTATAATTATGTTAGTTATTATACCTAGTATTTAATTTAGTTAATATCTCAATGCCTTGTTAATAGAAAGTAGAGAAATGCCTATTGCAAATCCTAGCTATAATCAGTTCTAAGTTTAAGAAAATTGTATTGAAATTACACACACTATAAAATAGCTTTAGGAATATAATATATAGGTCTTTACTTGTAGGGTTATCAACTAATCTTATAAAGCAGAACACAACAGAACTTTTTGCTATGATTCTATAAGAAATATGTGTGTATATGTAAAAATAAAATATAAACTTCATAGTCCTTCAATACAAATTTATTCATAACTGATATCTAAGTCCTTAAGTGGAGACCGTGCATTGGCCAACATAGTGTAGGTAAGTCGCCCCCAACCCGTTAGACTGACAACCTGAAAAAGGTAGCTGGATCAGACTGGATGTTGAAAGCAAAGGACCGGATGTTGTAGGCGACTTAGCAGGCCTATGTTCATTCCGTAGGCATGTATACATCTTTGCAATAGTGACTATGACTTGAAATAGCCTTCTATTTCAAGCAAAGAAGACTTACTAAATACATTATTGGAGGATTATTTAGATAATAAATGCTAACTGACTTATCTCTGTTGTTCTTGTAGAAAAGATTTCTAAGTGTTAAGGGGCTTCCCAAATAATAAGGCCCTTCCCTTCCCAAATGTGTGCTTTTTTGTCTTCTATTCATCTCTACAATTTTTTTGTTTTGCTGATTTTTAAGCACCATTCTGCTCTGAATTTCAAGCAGATCCTTGTACCATTTCTGTGCTTCTATATTAAAAAAGTAAACTTCTAACACTAGTGTACTGTACAGTAAATGAATTGTATCTACAGGTTGGTAGTTGCTCCGTACCACTGAACCCATCATCTTCCGAGCCGCCGGCAATGGCTTCAGCAGTCAGCATCTCCAGCGACACATTCAGCCCATCACAGGGGCCTAACGTGAAGTCCTACATGCTAATGTTACGAGTAACGGTCACCAGAGCGTCAGGGTCCAGCACATCAAATGGTGCGGCTAGTTCTAGTGAAATTACAAATGGTGACTGTGATGGTAATGCTTCTTATGTTTTTTGTTTTTTTATTAGATTTATTTATTTTGAACCCAAACTGTCCAGTAATGCAGGGTTTACATTTTTATTTTGGGTTAATTATGAATTCTTTGCTAAATATTTTTGTAGTTGTTTTTTAAAGTAGTTAGCATAATTATTAAGGTGAATAAAGTTAGATTTTTAATCAGTTTAGTATGTCTGCATGCTTTAATAGAAAACTAAATGAACAAAATATGGATTAAAAATGTGTATGTAATCTTGTATTTATTTTAAGTACAACTTACCAAAAAATATAATAAAGTTGTTACTTACAGAGCCAGTGACAAAACGTTTAAAATCCTCCTCGGACCTTAACTCTTCCACTGACGGTAAATGGACAAAGTTATATGGAAGTGAGTTGATAGTGTACGACAAACACAACCGGTGCCTGCTGACCAACGGGGAGTACGACCTGGTGCTGCACGACGCCACGCCGGGCGGCCGGAGCGCCACCATCGCCAGGTCCCCGCACAAGGCGCTCATGGCGCAGTGGGAAACTATACCTAATGTATGTGTGGACTGTCGAACATATTTTTGCATGAATAGGGCTAAACATAAAAAAAACCGGCCAAGTGCGAGTCAGACTCGCGCACCGAGGGTTCCGTACAAACCTGTAGGTATATAAGTAAAAGTTATGGTATTTTTATTGCTAAATGAAATCCATAACATAACAATGTGGAAAGCTGACGGTACCTTGTCAATACATATATGAAAACATTATGTATGTTCGGAAAAATCTTCATCTCTTTAAGAAGAGAAGTGATAGACATAATTTTAATACTAGAAATAGGCACAATTTGGATCAATCTCGGTTTATATCGATAATCGCATAACAACGTTTGCTGGGTCAGCAAGTCTAATATATAAAATTCTCGTGTTGCGGTGTTTGTTTCCAAACTCCTCCGAAACGGCTGAACCGATTTGCATGAAATTTTGTGAGCATATCGGGTAGGTCTGAGAATCGGCCAACATCTGTTTTTTTTTTTTAATCGCTGAACAACTTTTGCTGGGTCAGCTAGTAAGTTTATGATTATTAAAAAAAATATACTATGTGATGTAACTAAAAATTTAAGATTTTCGGAATTTTTCCTATATGTGTACTTTATAACGTTGCTTCATGCCAAATTTCAAGATTCCAGGTCGTCTGGAAGTATCCTTTAGGTTTTGATTCCCTTGCGAGTAGTTGCGAGTTTCAAAATATGCGGCTTTAATTGCTGTATCTTTTGATTGCGTTGACGTAGAAGTTTGATTTTGTTACAGCTTAAAGATATTATAGACTTGAGTATTTGTTAAGAATTTCAATATAATACCACTACGCGTTCATGAGTAAAGGGGTAATAAGTTTAAAATTATTAAAAATATTTTTATTATATGATGTAACTAAAAATTTATGCTTTTCGCAATTTTTCCTTTATCTGTGTTATAAGACGTTGCTTCGTACCAAATTTCAAGATTCTGAGTTCACGGGAAGTACCCTGTAGGTTTTGATTCCCTTGCGAGTGTCGAAAATTTGCGGCATAAACGGGAGTATCTTTTGATCGCGTTGACTTAGAAGTTTGATTTTTTCACAGCTCCAAGAGACCATAGACTTGAGTATTTGATATGAATTTCAGCTTGATACCTCCACGCGTTCCTGAGAAAAAAGGTCTTGACAGACAGACAGACAGACAGACAGACAGACAGACAGACGGACAACAAAGTGATCCTATAAGGGTTCCGTTTTTACCTTTTGAGGTACGGAACCCTAAAAATAAAAAAAATCCTGTAGTAAAGGTCTTATTCTTTCATGAAAAAGTAAATTTTAACCAGATAAACTGTTTTTTTTACTTTTTAAAGATGTAACCTACATTTAATAAATACATACATTGGTCAGTCAAACACACGTAAGTCAAAAAACATAGAAGGTGGAGGCGAGTTATACCCATTGCTACTATAAATACATATAAAATTAAGGCAGTGGTTATACTCTTAAAAACACTTTAGTACGTGCGTAGAACATGCGCGCGCGCACGTGTCTGTCGCGTGATACGACAGGCGACGCACGCCCACCACGCACAAATACAATAGATAAATAAATACGTCACAGTACACACAGTAAATATTACTCCTTCACTTTGTTACAGGAAAATGATCTCCACTCAGACGCAAATCCATTTGACATATTCAAAGTAAGACCACTCCTTAAACTGAAGCTCAGTTGGAGTCAGGAACCCACCACTGGTCTCGTGGATAGACCCAAGCTGTACCAACACACAGAGAATGGGAAGAAGGAGACTAACAAAGACCGCCAGTCCACATCAAAATCTAGTAACAATGACATTAAAAATGGTATAGTATTGCTACTTTTTACCTTATTGCTGCCGTGACTAGATTTGTTCCTCTTCCCCCAAGTGCCACTCTGATATATTCACTATGTTTCATAAAGTTAACAGATGTCATAAGGTCAATGTTATGTTGGCTTCTGCACTATTAGAGAAAAAATTAAAATATGTGTTTGCGTGTTATGGGAGGGTTTATAAAAAACACTATGTGGTAAATGAACTATGTATCACCTCTTTACACATCCATCGTTTTTATTTAGATAGTAAGTTTTAATTTAAAAATACGACTTTTTTAAAATATTATATACATAATTTAAATAACACTTCTTTTAAGTAGTTTGCCAAGTCCTTTATATTTTTATTAGATATTAATTTAAAGATTTTTCAATTTTATTATACTCTTCAGGTGATAAATCAAAATTGGACCTAAACGAAGGCGAATCAAAACGCCAGCAGATAATATACCAGTTTCTGTACAACAACAACTCCAGACAACAAACAGAGGCTTGCGACGATCTGCACTGTCCGTGGTGCTCCCTCGACTGCGGGACGCTGTACTCCCTGCTGAAGCACCTCAAGCTGTGTCACTCGCGGTTCAACTTTACCTATTTCGTAAGTCATTTTTACCTCAAAGATTGTGAAACTAAAATTGAAATAAAAATGCTCTCAAAACATGTATTTTTGCATTTATATATCTTCATGTTAATTTTAATGTACACATAACACAGGTAGATAAGAATATTGTTATAATTCGCTTTATAATATGTTAAATCTGAATTTAATTTTGGGTTTTCTCCACAGCCGATCCCTGGCGGTGCGCGCATTGACGTGTCTATCAACGAGTTGTACGACGGGTCGTACACCGGGTCTCCGCACGACCTCATCGCGGCACAGGGCCGCGGCGGCCACACGCTGGGCGCGGCCGGGGCCGGGCCCGCGGGGCCCGGGGCAGGGGCCGGGGCCGCGGGCCCGCGCGCCGGGCCCACCCGCCGCACGTCGCTAACTCACGTGCTGGTGTGGCGCGCGCGCGCCCGCCGCCGCCCCACGCGGCACAGCCTGGCTGAGTTCCTCGAGCTGGATGATTCTGACCTCGTCGATGCACAGCGACCATATCTCACTGGACACAACAGGTTAGAGCTACTTTTCGTGCTTTATCTACTGTTTCTATCTTAGGGAGGGTAAAATTTCAGCTCAACTTTTATTCGTTAATCCCGTTTCAGATTATACCACCACACGATAACGTGCCTGCCGGTGTATCCGAACGAGCTGGACATCGACTCGGAGAGCGAGACGGACCCGCTGTGGCTACAACAGAAGACGATGATGATGATTGACGAGTTCACTGACGTCAACGAAGGTGAAAAGGAGCTCATGAAAATGTGGAATCTGCACGTTATGAAATATAACTACGTCGGCGACTGTCAGATTCCTATCGCTTGCCAAATGTTCCTCCAGATGAGAGGCAAGGAGCTGCTCGAAAAGAACCTGTACAGGAACTTCGTGCTGCACATGTGCTCGCTGCACGACTTCGGACTGCTCAGCCCGGTCGCGCTTTACCAGACGATCCAAATGCTCAACCAAATGCTGGCGGACAGCACCGAATCCAAAGAGAAGATGCGCGAGGCGCTGCGGGCGCAGCGGGAGCACTGGCATGCCGTGGGCAAGTACCAGCAGCCCGTCATCATCGAGCAGAAGCCGCAGCCCGCCAGCGCCAAGCTCAACAGCGTCGAGGCCTCGCCCTCCGTGCGCAGGAAAACCTCCAACCTGCAGAATGCCAACCGCATGGCCAGCTCGAGCGCCGGCTTCAGCACGGCTGCCGGCCCCGCGCCCGCCCACGACAAGCGCAAGCTGTCCTCCGGCAGCATCCACAGCCGCAAGCGCTCTTCCATCTCCGAGAGGAAGAGCTCCGTATAGCGAACACATGTCCCACACGATCTGCATGGACTGGTTTCTACGCCCGAGCCTCGGCTAAGTACAACCGCCAAGTGTTACAATCTCGAATACTTGCGGAAATTTCTCGCGGCATCGCTTCAATAGATACGTATCGGTAGAACAAATCTGGGTGTTTTTCGTGTTATAAATAATTTTAACATGGACGCCATATCAAACGAAAGTCGTCATTTTAATAAGAAATTTAAATCTTGTGAGTAGGAAATTACAATTTTGTTACTGCCCATTAATGCTAATATGTTAGTTATAAGTTATTGATGTCCATAAAATGGATGACGATAGTTAAGTTACTAAATTATGACGTACACGATACTTTCCCATTTGTTATAATGTTAGATCTCACGAGGACGACGCCGCTCAGTCCGGCGCACTGTTTCTTGAAAGCCTCGTTTTGATCTGGATTTTTCATTAGAAACATAGCAATAATAATATAACAGTAACATAGGAACCGTTTTTTCTTAGACTGAAAGCACGCTATGAGAACCTTGCCACAGTATTTTAGTTTATATGAATTATATGTTATTACATTTTGAATTAGAATTGTACTGCTAGTGGCCTAGAATTCGTAGAATATTAAAGGACGATTACACATTGTTAGGCCTAACATGCTCATGCAAAATTGGGGTGTTGACTGGGTATGAAAAGTTAAATTCAATTTAGTCTGAGAATAAGACAATAAATAAAATAATAGACAAGTACTTTTTACTTTTTCAAAATATCAAAAAATTAAGGCTTAGGAGCGAATCAAAGTTTTAGGAGTGGGGGCTAATTACGTCACGATGTTACACAAAACGTACGACGTCGTGACGTCATAAGACATTACAAATCAATATATCGTCGTGACTTTTTGGTTCCGTAAAAAAAGAAAAAATACGTGTAATAGTTTTTATAAATCCACGTGACAGGCATTAAAAAAGTTAAGTCAACATCCCTATTACATCAATGGAAATGAAATAATATTGCCTGTGCTTGCAGCAATATTTAACACAATAATGATGAACTGCCCGAATCAACGACGGCTTCTCTCAACAGAGAGTGGCCAACTGCACAAAATATTGTTCAGTGCAACAGTGTATGCGCGAACACAGTTGCTGTCTATTTCTTCACTCTCACAGTCCGATGGTACGGCAGGCCGGAGAGAGATCACGCAATATAATTATAGCAAGTATATTAGAGCAAGTGAAGCCTTTAACCCAACAATGTATATCTGTGCTTTAACACGCACTAGTTTCTTGTGTTCCATATGACCATATGTTCCACTTCTAAACCAAAAATCTATTTCAATCGGACATATTCTTCTCGCAAGGTTGCTTAAGTTTAGGTGCAGGATCCCACTTAACATTAGCTAATAACTAAATGCGACAGTAGATACCGAACCTAGTTTGAAGAAGAGCCTTCCTCTTCAAAATAAGTCTTTAGATCAATGTATTTGCATAAACAGTTTGTTAACTTTTAAGGCTTTTTCTTACTAGATAACATCACCTGACTGATCAATAAATACAAAAATCACAACAATTTGTTGAATATGTCTAGCATAATTATTTAATTAGGAAATAATATTAAATTTGAATGTTAAATTCTTAGGTAAAGGAGAATATTGTTTGAAGTGTTTTATTCGGCATGAATTACTACAAAAGACTGCAGGGTTGCAATGCCTTATATACTTCGTCTCAATTTACTACCCACACAAGTAATCTAATATCATCAAAGTGTTCACAATAAATATAATTATTAACTTAAATCAATGAACACATTTTTTTTATTATCTCATGACCTAATTCTTACTTCCACACTAGACTGTTACAAATAGTAATATAATTATACAATAAACACTCGATATTTTTACATTATAGTTATTTTATCATAATTCCATTTTGCAGTGCTGATTTAAACGACACTATTTTGTTATTTTTATATTATTCCATTCTGATTATATATTCAGTAAATTGTACTTATGATGAAATGAAATATACCAATTATTTTTAATACAATGTTTTATTATATCACTTCCACCTCTATTTTAGTCAATGTGACAACTATGTAAAAAGTTCACAGTATAGGAGGTTGTATAGCTAAAGTTAACTCATAGCTGACGAAAATATTAAAATTAGAACTGTCAAGGGTAACCAAATAAAGAGAAAAATGGAAAGCCATTTGACAAAGTTCACAAACTGAAATTTGTTGTTAAATATGTCACATTCGAGGAATGCACACAAATTATCTGATAAAAGTAGAACAGACATTCAGGCAACCGACAGAAATGAGGATGAAGGTAATGTTACCACATAGTTAACCGTATCGTGGTTTATTCTTATGTATGTCAGTGAATGACAGTAATGTTTATTTGTAGGAGAAGTCATAAGTTGTAACGCCACCGAGAGCTGCACATACGCTGGTGAGTTTATCTGATACATCACAAGGTGCAATAGCGGCAACGACTTAACACAGCCGCGGTGGCCATTTGAGAATACAGAAGCCATAAAAAACCGGCACCTCATCCCACGACGCAGCCTTTCATTAATGCAAAACGGATCCATCTTGTGTTAATTTCACCACCAGTAATTTTTTGAATCACCAACATCATGATTTTTATCATTCCAGTGACCGTTTCAAAGAAACCATCAGCCTCAAATAACTTGGGTGGTTTGTGTTCTGGACAAAAGTCTTTCATAAGTATACATTCAACCGACCAGTTATGTCAAGTGGCCGACGTCGACAATCCATCTAACCTCGAAGAGTGCAACTTGGAAGTTCTCAGCCTCAACGAGGTGTTCCCTTCGACATCTGAAGAAAGCCTCTCCAACGAGGACGACTCACCCGTTCAGAGGAAGCAAAAAAACTTAAATAAAAATAAGGCAACAATACAAAAATGTCAATCGGAAAACGCAGAGAAATCGTCATACATGCCGACGAACAGTAAGTCGTCAACTGGTTCGAGGCAGAAGGAAACAGTCGAAGGGCAACCTTCAGTGTATTCTGACTTCGACATCCCTAAAAACACACTGTACGTTGTTGGGAGTAACCCGGGAGAGCCAAAGATGTCTTATCCAGATCCGCCGAAGAAAATTTCGAAGACGGTAAGTTTCAAAGTTGTTTTTGGGCGCAAAAGCTGAGATTTGTGATCTTTATCTATAGTAGGTACTGCACTTCTAGGTACATTTTCCTGACATAAGAAGGCCTTAGTCTACAGTGGGTAAGCAGGTTTGTAAGCGCGGCCTCACTCACTGCTGCGATTCACTAAACAGAAGCTGGCAATGGCAGATCTACAAAAATGTGTTCCAAGTCTCGGCGTTTGTGGATGTGAGATTCGTGTTCTAAAAAACACTTACGGTACTTACCTACAGTGAAACTACTAAGCAGGGCTACCGGCTTCGTATTGCCAGAAAGTAAATACCTAAAAAACAATAAGACGACACCCACAACACCAATGGTTGGAAACAATCCATCAACATCCAAATAAAAATTATGAAACCGGGTCCTTGCTACTTCTAACGTTTGGATTCCAGATGAAAAAGTTTCTGCGCAACATAGACAAGCACAAGAACGAGCAGAACATCAAGAGCAGCGAGAAGGCCATCAGTAAGCTAACGACTATGCGCGGCATTCTCAAGGACGGCCGCTGCGGGCCGGAGTGCACCGGGGACTCGTCTGTACAGGGCGCGGAAGAATACAACACTGGTAACTCGTTTGTTACTCCACGTACTATTCCCTAGAGAAGAATTCCGATGAGATCATGGGAATTATCCTTCAGGGAATAGTATACACGCACAACATCAATAGCTTTTTTTATGTAACCTATCAATTTAAGTATTGATCTACAGCCATTGGGCCCTGCAAAAAAATGACCCAATAGTTTGAAAAATAACGCCTTTTCTTGAAGCACTGCTTCTGTGCAAAATGCTATGCACATTGCATGTTGCACAGTAGCCCAATTAACCCTGAAACCTCTGCGAGTACCTATTAATTCATTAGGTATAGGCGTTATAGGTATCATTCACTTACTTAATTTACTAATTCATCGAGTATTTGTGAGATAGCAGTAGTATCTACTAAGACGGACCTACGTAAGAAGTTTACCATCTGAAACGAAAATTAACTTTAAGACGTTCTTAAACGTCTATCTGTCATTACTTTACACCGGAAAGTGAAAGAGACAGCATTACTTAACGGCGGTTTAAAAAGATTGACGTTGATACATAGGTGACGAAGATATATAGGTAGTAGGTAAGTGCATAATAAATTATGGAAAACTATATGAATGTATTTGTCCCCAGAAGATCTCACATTGCCATTCTCAATGGACTTCGGTCCTCAAACAAACTACAGTAAGCAAAGCCCAGACAAAAACGTGACTTTTAACACGCAAGTTGTGATCATTCACTTCACGGGGGACCTGTGCGTGGGACAAAGCGTCGAGACCCTCAGCAAGGAGAAGGACCAACAAGCGCGAAACTCCGAATTAAGGAAAACATTCCTCACAAAATACAACGAATTTTGGCCCACACAGAAATAATTTTAAGTTTAGATTATAATTTCTGAAGTTTTGTCTTTAGTGAGATTATTATCGCCGTATCCTTAGGAAAGTTCGAACAAAAACATGGTATAAGTTATTGGAAATGTTTTATATTTATACACAATATATTTGTACGATGTTGAAATTTATGAAGTTGCGTTTTGTCTGACGTTTATTTATTTAAAATCCGATCAATTCGATTGCTTAATTTGTAGCGTTGAATTGTGTGACATTCGGGAAACCAAATTAAATAAAGGTTATTCTTATTTGCGAAGTGTTTTAATAAAACAATATTGTTACATCAAAAATAAACATTTAATTGTGCTATATTGTGGTGGACAACTTATATTGGCTTAGAAGTAATTTTCCATAGAACTAGATCTTTGACACGATCATATGTGAAATATTTAGGAAAATCTAAAGGTAGTTGTTCTATTTGCCACGTGGAATGTTGGTTTTCTGTCTTGACTTTGTCTAGCAGAGTGAGGAATGTCTCGTAGCATGGGGCGACGGAGTCCAGGTGTTCTATCGTGAACACGTAGCGCTTTTCTAACACAATGTATAGAGTTTTTGGCGGCTGAGTATTGAGTATCTTCTGGATAGTTGAAACGAATGCTGCCGTTACGTCATCGTCGTATATAACTGAAATAGTTAAAATACTACATTAAAGTAGGTACTTTTTGACTTTGGTAACCCCTAAAAAGGTATGACTAAGTACTACTATTTAAAAAAAGTGAATTAATTCGGCTGAATACAACAGTTGGGAGCTGGGGCAATTGAACACATTATGGAAGTCTGTTATTAATCTAGGCAAAAACAAGCAAAACGTGAAAGCTCAACATCTGTCGCCACATACCTATATTCAGCGAACAAAAATGAGCTTTCTTCACACACTCCACATAAATCATGCCTAGATAGGATAGACACTAAGACCCGCTTCACAAGCACGGGTTATCTTTTTAACTCAGTTAAATACTTACACAAGGTTAAATTTAGGCAGTTGGTCACACAATATTGTCAATGTAACCTCATGTTAGCAACTGACTCTGAGCTAAGTTTTTCGTGCAAGCCAACGAGCATAAGTTATAAGTTGGCCTGCCCTGAAAATAAAACTAAGACCCAAAAGCATCGCCACTTTGTAATGACAAATCCACAAAAACATTAAAATTGGTCCAGCTGTTTAGGAGGTGAACTTAAATTGAAGTTCGATACATCTTTTGTAAGTAGGTAGGTATACATACCATCTGCAGCTATAACGATGTTTGCTTGTTTTATTTCATCTAAGAGTGGACGACTCCAAGCAGTGTCAGTAAAGTCCAGTGGTAGCACTTTAAACTGAGATTTTATAAACTTTTTGTTGTACTTTGCATTCAGTTTAATAAGTTCGAAAATGCCCCCGAGATCTATATCTGAAAAGGTACATATAATATGTCATATAATTTTTTCTACTTAGTTCTTGAACGTAGTTTTACTTGCTTAGTAAGCCTATACGCCTTAGAACGTATAATATCTATAATATTAGATTCAAGAGTATATAATAATTAATCTATAATGTTTTGAAACAAAAATTTCGTAATGTAAGCTTTTAATCTTTAAATGACTGCCTAGGTGTTCTCGGATTATACCTAAGAACGCGTCTTAAGATTCGGATTAAAAAATCTTTTGTCTATATGGTGGTAGCGTCGTATCTCCCACTGTCAGAGACCCCGATACACACGTATTATAATAATTACCCCTGTTTTATCGCCAGGGGTAAAAATCATCTACCTACCTACTTAAGTAGATACCTGCATAAAGTGAAAATATTTCTCAGTCTATTAGACCTACCTTACCTGTACTGTCTTACCTGTACAAACAACCTTCTTAGCATACAAGGCAGCCACGAAGCTTGTGACTCCAGTACCAGCTCCAAGTTCTAGAACATTCTTATTGGACAGCTCGCCCTTCAAGCCGAGGTGTATTAGCCAGTCGCCGAGCAAGAAAGCACCCCGCCATACTTGGAGGCCGACTAGTGCAATCTTAGTTTTGGCACTGTGCTCTAAAATTAAACGAAGATAATTATTTTTACAGAGCACATATTATAAAATTAGAAATAATTATTATACATTTAATTAATGTATTCCCTTATTTATTTTATTTCGAACCCAAACGGGTTTCGGGGGTCAAGAGTTCCACCCAGTTGGGTCCGAAACTATTTGGGCTTTCCCGAAAATGCGCAAGAGTGAGTTACGATAGATTGCCGTGCGATTACTATTCCACCAACTAGATAAATTATTAAATAATGCAATTTTATTACCTATTTTAATAACTTCCTTCTGTGGCCTCTCTATATCTAAGTCATCGTCTTCATCGAACCTAGCGCTGCTTCCACTTTTAGGTAATAAAAACGGGAATTCTGATATCACATCTGGAATGAATAAAGTACTCATTAGTTCTGCTACAGATCGGTTAATTTCGGGGTAAATGGCTCATAGTTTCTTTATGCTGAGGGGGAGTGCCCATCGGATTTCCACAGGTTAAACAAATCCCAGTACCCTCTCTGCCTTGCCGGAGCAGCGGCATCACTTCCGCAAGCTCTGCGCGACTCCTACAGATATCGGCTTTGTTTGATCCTTTCTCGATTTTAAAAATATCATAATATCTAGGCTTTATATTAGTCAAAACATTTCACAACAGAGAAATACAAAAAATCAAGCAATTAAAAAAATATAGAGCTGGATTGTCTATTGATATTTGGCATCCTTTTTACAAGATTATTATTATGGTGAGGCTCGAAGTCTGTATATATATTTTGTTGATTTTTTAATACAAGTGATAAAATACAAAGTTTAGTACTTACTTCCTTCATTGCTTGGTGTTATTTTAGTTCGATAATCATACTCATCATATATCTCCGATGTAACAGTTAGTTCTGGCATCTGAAATCATAACAGGATCTTGTTTATAAAACACTACATAAATTTAAAACCAAATTAATGTGTGTTTCATTTAAATGTGATGTTTTGTATAATATTAATAACACTTTTATTGCTTAGGTAAAGTATTACTTGATAAAATTATTGCTGTATAAATATTTTAGAAATAATTTGTAATGCATTATGCAGCATTTAAGTGTTTTTAAATAGGTTTGGTTTTACAGTAGGGTTGTTCACAGTTGGTTTATATATTAAAAAAAAGGTAATATAAGTATTTTGTATTTTAAAGTATCATTGAGTCCCGTAAACTAGTTGAACAATCACATTGGTTAAAATGATTGTGATCAAAATTCACAAGGCCATTTATAAATATATGATGTAGACCAAAGTTATAATTTAACATCCTTACGATTCTGAACTATTAAAAAGTAACTTTTTTATAAGCCACACTTTATGTAAATAAAAAATTTAAGCGCACAGTATGTTCACAAATAACTGGTATCAATATTCGAATATATTACAATGAAATATATTACATAATTTTCTATTGTTTTATCTACTTATTCCAATATTATCTATTGATTATAAATAATTTAATATTTTGAGTAATAATTTCAACTTACCTTAATATTTAAAACCACCTATTAATTACCAAAGACAATAAGACTACTTTTTGCTAGTCTTAATGAGGAAAGACACTAGTACAAAAATTGGAATCGGTCCAATATTAAAACTTCTAAAATAAATCTGTAATAGCTTGGTATGTGTGCCAGCTTTTGTAATTTACTATGCTTTAGGCGTGTTTGTTATTTATGACGGTCACGTGGACGGTCCAATATTGTTATAGTAAAATAATTTTCTTTTTTGTTAATGGAATGTTAGTTTATGGTGAGTTTATGTTAAGGTGTTTATAAAGGTAATAATGCAATAAATTAGGCTGCGTTTCTGTATATTTACATCTTCTAGCGCAATATCAGTAATTTATGTCTTTTGTTCTTTACAAATACCATGTCGGATAATAAACAATAAGTAAACAAAAATAAATAATAAGGAAACAGAACGTATATTTGGCTCAGCTAAATATGCTTTTCTTGTAAGCTGAAGTCTTTATTATATTAATTTATTTTAATAAAATGCACTGTAATGTTCCAATACGAAGTTTGGTTAATTATATTACATACATAATACCAACCTGTTAAGAGTTCGATTTACACTTGTATAACACCACAAAATATTAAGATCACGTTTCCACTGTACATAATATTTTGTTTCTAATATCTTTTATAAACTTATTCATCTTAATTCATTGATATTCCTGCAGAATTTATCAATTTATCCTATTTGAAATTAGGCAAACACAAACATTGAATAAGACTGACAGCAGCGAGCTGTCATAATCAGCTGTGTGCCAAATGCCAAAGTACAGAAATGTTTTCACTTAAAGCAGCAAAGAAAGTTGTAAAGCAGTAATTCATAACAAATTTTTAGAAGTAGGTAGGTAGGTACATTTAGTTTGATTATTTTTAATATGAACCTACCTATTGGTTGTATTTGAATTTACTTGGGTTTTTTATGCAATAATAAATTTGTAAATATTACGAAAGATAAGCCAAGTTTTTAAGGAACTGTGCTTGTAATAATCGAAGAAAAAATATTGCGATAAATAATATTTTTATTTTATTATTGTTGGACGTATGTTAGGGTTCCAAAATAATTCCTTTGTCAGTTATACAAAAAAGTAAATACACCAACCAACCAATCACAGCTATACACACGATCGACGCTGCCACGTCAAGTGAGACGGGAGTGAATGAAGTGGCACTATTTCGGCATTTTGTAGAGTTTCGTCTTCGGAGCAGGCTTGTGAAGTGCTGACTTTTTCAACATGAAAGTAATTCTTTTTACGGCGATAGCCCTCTTGGGCGCCGTTTTGGCCGATGAAGTACCCACTGAAGAGAATGTACTCGTACTTAGCAAATCTAACTTCGATAGTGTTATTTCATCAAACAACTACATTCTAGTTGAATTTTGTAAGTTTTTATAGATAATTACTATTTTTTTTTGATTACTTATTGTACAGGTTTTATGGTTTGATTCTGTGAGACTGATTTATTTATTGTGACTTGACTGACACGTCGATCGGCGTGGTAGCGCGCGTGTCGGCACTACTGCATGCCTTTGTGATTCATGCTGACTGTTTGCAGATGCGCCATGGTGCGGTCACTGCAAGTCCCTTGCTCCGGAGTACGCCAAGGCTGCCACCAAGTTAGCAGAGGAGGAGTCTCCCATCAAACTGGCCAAGGTTGATGCCACGCAAGAACAGGAGCTCGCCGAAAGCTACGGTGTCAGAGGATACCCGACTCTGAAATTCTTCAGGAACGGCAACCCTATTGATTACTCTGGTATGTATATGTTACGATTATTCCAAATAACCGATAACAATTTATTCTTCAACAAACTTTTCATGGTTCATTCATAAATGGTAAATATTTTACATTTTAATTTGCTCTACCTCATAAGTTTCTTGATAGATTGCTATAAAATATTATTTCATTACAAATTTAGTTACTAATTTAAACAAAATTCAAAATCTAAAAATATAAATAAAAATATCAAAAATCTAAATAAAAATATCTAATAAACCAAGCTTTTTATAAATATAAATTATATCTTTTCACTTAGGTGGCCGTCAAGCTGATGACATCATCTCATGGTTGAAGAAGAAGACTGGTCCCCCTGCCATTGAGGTCACTTCCGCTGAACAGGCCAAAGAACTCATTGGTGCCAACAATGTCATTGTCTTTGGTTTCTTCTCTGACCAATCCAGCACTAAGGCTTCGGCATTCTTGGGTGTTGCCAGCGCTGTTGATGACCAAATCTTTGCCATTGTGACCGACGAGAAAGTCATTGGAGAATTGGAAGCTGATGATGAAGACATTGTTCTATTCAAGAACGTAAGTAGATTGAGTCTTATTTAACTTTACCATTTAAAATAATACATTGTTGTAAATTATCCTTTGAACAGATGGACAATTTTAGATAGCCAACAATTATGTTAGTTAACCTATTTAGCATGCCATCTTTACATAAGACAATTATCAAATATACATATTCTCTAACAATAGATGATAAATCTATGAATACATTTGTATCATACAAAATTGATATTGTCCTCCAATTGGGTTAGGAGATAATAAGTTTGTTGGCCTCTCAGCGGCAGATAAATGGAAGTAAACTGAACTGCATCCAATTGTCCACTCTCATAGCCTTTATCTGTTTGCAAAGATCTTATCACTGTTAGTTATCACATTGATTTTAATTGTCCTAATGATAATGAAGCAGTTTAGGAGATTGTAAATCTATATTAAGTTTATCTAAAACATTTTTTTTCGTTTATTAAAGGCCTAATTTTGAATTATCTTTTGATAAGTCTGTGTAATATTAAATGTGGTATGAATACTAGCCACATATCTTTAAAATAGTTCCAATATTAAACTTGTCTTGAAAAATGTATAAGTAAAATAAAGTAGGGTAAAATTATGACACATTGAAATAAAGTCCAAAAATTATGAAATTAAGTTTAAAAACAGGAGACAGGCAGGCATCTCTTACCCCAGTCATTCACATGCGCGCAAACATTCAAACAAGGTTCGCGCGCCTTGATGTCTGTTAAAAAACCGACACAGCTTGGAAATAAAATCATTTGCAAATGTCGTCCTACACTTGTGGGTTTGCGTATTTGTGCGAATGTGAGTGACCGGCATTACAGACGTAACCAGTAGTGGTTGCAATAACTAAGATTGTTCCCTATTTCACAGTTCCCTAGTTTACTTTATATAATTAAATTTCCCCATTAGTTCGAGGAGCCCCGCGTCAAGTACGAAGGCGAGAAATTCGACGAGGACCTATTCAAGACCTGGGTGTTCGTACACAGCATGCCCACCATCGTCGAGTTCTCCCACGAGACTGCCTCCAAGATCTTTGGCGGACAGATCAAATACCACCTTCTCTTGTTCCTGTCCAAGGTAAGCTTTTAGATAGTCCTTTTTTATATGCCTTAAACTTTTATGTGAAGGATCTATATAGCACCCTGATTCGCCCTTAATTTACCGCTTCTTAAGTGGTTTTGCGGAAAAGGAAATGGCGGCGCGACAAACTCCCCAATCATGTCTCATTAGATTCTTGCTATAATGACGATTGTATAACTACTATTATAAAAAAAGCGCAGTCATTCGATTTTTTTTTAGTACTTTCCAAAAACTCTAACGATAAAATGTTATTTATTCAGGTTAGACGAAGATGAGTCAATCTTTCGCGGACTTTCGCCTAGTAATAATTAAGTTATCGATTGTTATTTATTTAGCTGTTGTGAGATAACTATTATTTGTATATGGTAATGATTAAGAGTGTACTAACATGCAGGATGTTACAAGATAACAATAATTCAGTTTTACATTTAAAAATTATTTTCGCTTTCAAAATGTAAATCGATTTTAATTAGAATCGGTATGGCATTTAAACTTGAAGCAATTTGACTTTATTATATGAATGCCGCGACAATCGAGTTTGTGTAGACGAGACACTTGTCTGCTATTATTAATTGGATTCCTAAACCAGTTTTGAACGAGTTACCAAAGTAGTCGCATACGGCAAACAATGTTAAATGCTTACGTAGCAAACGGAATATCGCTTAAATGTATTTTTTAATATCCGTATGATTTTTTATCATAATATATCTAAAGGTTACTCTTGAAAGTGGTTAGACAAGAATAGTTGTACTTTCACGATTTCACGTGTAAGTGAATGGGTTGCGACTTGAACTGATGACCTGCAGGCGTGAACTTTCACTGTTCAGAGTAACAATCGGTCGTACACATTCGTTGATGAATCATTAAAATCTTTAGTTACTTACTAGTAAAATTTTAATAACCGGTAATTTGCTTGCGTTAGAAAAACATACATTAAATATGTTCAATAACGAGATTTTTTATAGTTTTATAAAGAA
The DNA here is from genome assembly GCA_932294365.1 of Diachrysia chrysitis. Taxonomy (NCBI): domain Eukaryota; kingdom Metazoa; phylum Arthropoda; class Insecta; order Lepidoptera; family Noctuidae; genus Diachrysia; species Diachrysia chrysitis. The sequence continues at coordinate 8,995,798 of OW028653.1, forward strand.
TGTTGGTTAATGCATAAAAAATAGATATTTCTTTATGCATCCTGTTAAATACGAAAGTTAAATCACTACCGCTAATAGTTTACTTAACTGCCACGCAAATACGTTAGAGTTCATTGAACTCTGGACATTGACCTTTTCTTGATGATTGGGCTTGAATTTTGTTATATAGGCGTTGTTTTGTTTATAGAAAAATGGCGACTTCGACAAATACACTGAGGAACTCAAGCCCGTTGCCAAGAACTACCGTGACAAGGTTATGTCTGTTGCCATCGATGCTGACGAAGATGAACACCAGAGGTACAGTACCTAAATTATATCCTTATATTGATAATCCTACTGTACTATTGTTAAGTTATGTTTCACAGACTGTTATTCAATAAACTTGAAATAATTGAAAACAATTAGTACGTAATTAGGACTTCTTAGCATGTCGATGTAAGTGGGAAACTCGTCATCATTCACAGGCTTTATCATCAAACTACTGGAGAATGTTTACGCGAGAAAATATAGTATTTTTAAATCACAAAACTTGTTATTAGCCATTTTAGCGCAGTTAGCAAACCTGTGTTATTAAGTGTAGATCAAATTACAATAATATGCTGGGAAAATAATACAACTGGTTTTCACACTCAAATTGATGTTGACATTTAATTATTAAATACAAAAGATTTGCTATTGCTACTCGAATTTAAATATGAATTACAGTACCAAGTGTCTTATTTTGTGCATTTTAATTATTTTCTCACGATTGTTTAAGAAATGTGACTAACCGCATAAAATATTTATTTATCTTTTGAATTATGGTATGTTCAGTAATAGATAGATTTGTTTATATGTAGGGATTAAGTCGTGCATGATATCTCGCTCTTGATGAGTTTATCTCTGCTGATTAGAACATTTAGGACGCTGTTCACAGCATTCAAGTTACACATACGTATGGTATGAGAGCAAGCAACGTTTTCGAGAAGGCATTGTAGGACAGTATTTTTTTCCCTATATAATTGACCATAGAATACAATAGGTCTGGCACCTGGGTGAGACCCGTTGCGTTTACTAGTGCGTATCCCCTTTCTACGGGTGAAACATCCGGAATTTTAAATTATTTTACTACAATCCCTTATTATTAGCTTGTGTAGTGTCTCTTTCGCAATATAAATTTCCAATTGTCCGACAGTTTCACTGTTACTAAGTTAACAGACGCATTTAACTCGGTCGAAACGTTAAGCCATTAAATATAAATACATGGTATTTGTTAATTCGCATTATTTCATTAATCATTTATCAGGGCAAAGGCCTCTTCTCATACTGATCTCGTAAGATTACTGATATATTATTATTGTTATAATCTCCTCTTTTTCATTTAAATATGTAGTTGTTTTTTTTAATACCGATCTATTTCTAATGTTTCTGTTTCTTCGTACAGAATCCTGGAGTTCTTCGGCATGAAGAAGGAAGAGATCCCGTCTGCCCGTCTGATTGCCCTGGAACAGGACATGGCTAAGTACAAGCCCGCCAGCGACGAACTTACCGCCAACAACATCGAGGTAAGTCATTGTTACAACTAAAATTATGTTATTTGATATATATGTTGCATTGTTTTCGATTTAGAAATGTGAATATCTGTACAAGTAGTGATGCGTGTGTTCGGAAATAGTTGAAATAGAAACAAAGTTGGTTTGGTATCAAAGCGTCATTTATTCAACTAAAATAAAAAAAAAATATGTTGATTTATCGGATATGTCGTGTCATAGTCTACACGTATGATTTATAAGAATGATCTTAGTTTCAATACGTAAAACAATACTGATTGCTGCAGCAACATTAATCCTCGTATACATAAATACAAACAACAATTAGTTCTGTTAAATTTAATGAAAGTTGATATTACGGCTAACATTATATGAGCGATAACTAGCTACCATAATATCCAAGTGATTGTTATGTAATGTTACGCCTTATCGCCTACAGAGGACGATAATGCGGTCAATTTGCTGTTGATTATGGTAACTTAACTACATTTTAATTAGCAGCTACCAACTACCATAGAAACTAAAAATACATGCGGAAAGTTACAAAATTTGTTGCTAAAACAATATCAAAATTATTTTTCAATTTATTATTGGATTAGCAAATGTTTTTACCTCCGTATATTTGAATATGCAAATTGCAATATAGCGATAGGTGAATCGATAAGGCTTAATTTCTGTTTCGTATAATTCGACTACCATTTTAGTTACATATGTTGCCCTCCGTTTCTTCTAGTTACTATGCATAATGAAACTTTATAGGTATACACCACGTCAGTGAATACAGTACCTAAATAAAAGTAAAAGAATATGGCTCGCGCAACATACGTGTAGCCGTTAGCGGCAAAAGTAGACAAATATTATATAAAAGTTTATTTAGTCAGTGGTGACAGATAGACAGCGACTTGTATTGGACGGTGGCTGTGGTCTGTGGTCGTTTGCACCGATACTATAATAATCATTTCAACATGTCACCTACCTATTAGATACAGCATTTATTGTTACGAATACGACATTTTTTAACATACCTCAATCAATAGCCTTGAACTGTTTTTTTTTGTCGGGGTGATTCGCTAATGACTGCAACTCACGCCGAGGTCAGGGCGTGGGGCATATGTCAGACTTGCACCGACTAAAAACACCCCGGTCCCGTCCTTGCCTTTGCCGGCGCCGTGGGGTCGCTTACGCAAGCTCTGCGCGGCCTCGGCAGAGCCTTGAACTGGCTGAGTATTTTACAAGTATAGAAATAAGGATATTATAAAAGAAAAATGTAGAGTGGTGTTTGTTTACCATGGTAAAGTTATAACCATATCAAATATGAGCTTTTGAATTATAGATGGTAGATAACGAACAATGGTGCTAGGTGTTTCAACAAGGTCTAACTAAACAGTTTGCTTAGAAAGGAAACGTAATATTAACTGTTCTCCTTTAAAACAAATAAGTTGATCCACAACGCCATTGATCTAACACACCGTATCGTTGGAACTATAGCCGTGATTAATGATATAGTCACGGACTTCGCGTCCGCTGCGTGACGCGTACTGCCAGCCGTTTATGTTTCAATTGTATATAATCCTATAAATAAGAGAAAAGCTATGTATGTACAGCGACACAAGTATAAACTGTTCATACTACGCTACACTTTGGAGTGTCAGTGTGTTGCAATAAATGTCCTACACTTGTACACTCGTTTTCACACAATGTACTCTCTGTGTAGTACACTGAGTGTACGGTGTACTGTTGAAGTGTAAACTTAGCATTAGGCTGTCTTCCACCAGATAAATTTGAGGATGCGTAGCTAGGGATGAGTTTGTTAAGCATCAATAGAATCGCTTAATTACCTTAGCACTAGCCAGGCGAGGCTTCATTTAAGATGGGTTATTTCTTAAACACATCCTCGCTGGCTGATCTCTGGTGGAAACCCTGTCTTAGTGAGGACGCGACAACGCGACGGTGCCTAACAATGATTAATATGCAATTATATTACTATACCTACAAGCTACAAACTTCGGCGATATTCAATAATTAAATTTACATCTAAATGTTAGCACTCAGATTTCAGTTTATTGGTATTTTATTAGTGTAATTACGGGCTCATATTCGATAGCATTTGACATGGAATGAAATGAGCTGCCTAATTATGTAGTTAAAATTTACGAGTAGATTGGCGTTGTAGTAAAAAATTGAATTTTATTACAAGTATCAAGTAGTAATTTAGCTAGTATGTGAGTTTTTCAGGTGACCCGATAAGCTTCACCTTGGCATTCTAGTATTAAAGTTGTTGATTAATTATTCAGTAGATACCTACGATACCAAACCAAATAATTCGGTAAAACTTGTCTAAAAACCATATTTTTACTATATATAAGGTGAGTTTTTTGTCGTTATACAAACGAAAAATATGACCTCTATATCGGTTATAAAAATGATTGGTATCAAAAATTAAACAAACGAACAAAAAAGAAAACCATTTTTATTATACCAAGCGTTTTTGTAACCGATATAGAAGTTATAGTTTTCGATTGTACAACGAGAAAAAACTCACCTTGTATAGTATAAATGTTGTAACAGATCTTCTTTTACCACACCTTCTTTTCTTGTACAACACCGTCTAATCCACCAATCTCTTGCCCCACAGGAATTCGTTCAGTCGTTCTTCGCTGGCACCCTGAAGCAGCACCTGCTGAGCGAGGAGCTGCCGTCGGACTGGGCCGCCAAGCCCGTGAAAGTGCTCGTTGCCACCAACTTCGACGAGGTCGTCTTCGACACCAACAAGAAGGTTCTGGTCGAGTTCTATGCCCCATGGTGAGTTAAACAGTTAATTTTGGTATTGCAACCCCTCACGCAAGAAGTTTAAATAAGTTATTGTTAGGTTGACTGTAGCATCGTATTCAGGCGTTCGAAGATTAGCAGGTCTTTAAATAGGAAATTTTGTCGGGAAATAATAAATGCTTTTCATAGCCACTAAAAACTAACCTATATCGTTATCAGAGTATCAAGTCTTTTAATCCAATTTTAATGCATATGTTTAGATGAGAATTCGTAATAAATAGTAGATATTTTACTGTTGTTTAGCCAATAATAAAACAGGTGAAGAACGGATCTGAAAGCGGGCTAGGATTTACTTTTAAAGTCAATTAATTAAAACTTATCGTCAACATTGTACTAGATTTAGATTATCTATGTTTCTCCTCCAGCTAGGTTAAACATCATTAAATTCTATTAAAATTTATAGCTACTTTCGTATAGGTATGCCCATGCCACATGTTTATTTTTTAATATTATAATCCGTAGATTGACTGGTATTCTTACCATGTCTAGTGGATTTTAAATATAGGCTACAGACATAACACATGACACATTTTTTGTAGTACCACCTAAAATACATTTTATTTTATTTATCAAAACTGATAAGACCTGCACGTAGGTACCAAGAATATATGACAATCGCTATTGATAAATACTTAACGGTATTTTTCAATAGCGGCAATTAAAATTTGTTTCTATTTATTCAAGCAATAGGTACAATTTATAACAAAGATAGTTTATTAGTGTACACAAAAGTTCGATGAAGGTGATAATGGATGATTAAAGTACATAATATTGTAAGAAAATATTGCATCATGATTCTATAAAGTAACTTATAGGTAGGTAGGTACATATAATACCACCTACCGCGTGTTATCATTCTTTTGTTTTAATAAGTGGTTCATGCTGAGCAATACACGTTATCGTAACACCATTAGGTTGATTCGGTTAGGTGATGTTTCTAGGTCGAGTTCAAGACCAGACGTGGCATTACTTGGCGACATTACTTGCGTCATATACCGATGTCGTGTAATTTGCACAAGTGTGCGCCTCGTTAGTTCGTATTCAGTGGGCCGTAATTTATGCGTTGTCAAACGTCAATGTTTGCCCAACGACGTGGAAGACGTTTACTCCGTTATGGTAATTTGTCAGATGCACAGATATCTCGAATGTTGCCTGAATAATAATTGATTTGACGTGGTATATTTGTTTTAGCTTTTATCGACGGTTTCAATTAAAATTCGGCATAAGAGAAAATTATTTATAAAAATAGTTTTTTTGTATTATTTTAAATTTACTACGTATTAATCAATACTTAGCTTCTATAATAAGGAAATATATAGTAACCTTGTTAGTTTGTTCAAAACAATATTTTCATAAAAAAAGGGTAGTATTATTGAAAGACACATGCCCCTAAATTATCCTTGGGGAAGATATAACACATCGATTATTTACCCAACAGGTGCGGCCACTGCAAGCAGCTCGCTCCTATCTACGACAAACTCGCCGAGCACTTTGAGAAGGACGATGACGTCGTGATCGCCAAGATGGACGCCACGGCCAACGAGCTGGAGCACACCAAGATCACATCCTTCCCCACCATCAAGCTGTACACCAAGGACAACCAGGTTCGTACCAAACCAACGCACATAATCACACACACGCATAAATAATCGTAGGAAGACTTGACACACACACGCTCGCATATATGTACAGACAGACACCAAATAGACACACACATACAAGCATCGAGACATATACACACTATTAAACAATCGAAATGCTTATTGATTCTCTCCTAGACTTTGATTGGTTGAGTAGGTAGAAAGCATCACTCACTAAATAATTTAGACTTTATTGCGAGGTCAATACACTTATGAGTCTTACACGCACAAATTACTTATATTATTGACCAAACGTAAGTACGTCTCAACATGAAATTTTAATGTAGATGTAGACACTCGGAATAAGGCGGTACTTATAACAATTATTTTATTTTTTTAAAGTAAGTAGAATATTTATTTGATGTCAAACAAAATAAACACAACATGGCAAGTAAGTCGTCTATTGAAAAATGTTCGAAAGTGTTACTAAATCTCTTCAGTAATTATTAATTCTGCTGTAAATAATACCAATTTAACGGCTAAAGACGCTAGTTTTATTGCAATCGGCGTATATTAATACAATAAACTACTACACATTGATGTGAATGTAGCGTGACTATAAACAAACTCATTATAAACTAAAAAAATATTTTTTACTTATAATTAGCTGTGCCCGCGACTTCGTCCGCGTAGAATTTACCAAAAAGTTATTTATTTTTCGTTTTTGAAGTAGCCTAAGTTACACTTATTACATCAGCTATGTGCCAGTGAACGTCCCGTCAAAATCGGTCCAGCCGTTCCAGAGATTGGCCTGAACAAACAGACAGACAGATAGACAAAAATTGTAAAAAAATATATTTTGGTATATTATGTACCGTATATACATTCATATGCATGTAGTAAAAAACGGTTATGTTAATATTACACACAGACACTTCAATTTTATTTATTTGTAATTATATTTAGTACTTATAGATTTTATACTGACAACACTACTATAGATTATTTTAAAGGTTCTTGACAAAAGTTTTTATATACGCTCCTTCGCTAGTCATGCAGAACATAACAGGTCTGTAGGTGAATATACTTAACGGTATCATAATACCACATTATACGAACCGGATCGGATCATGTATGTGATTAAACGTTAGGTATTCATACTTATTAACTTTTAGTTATCATGGCCACGTTGCTAGCGAGACGGTGCAGTTTCTTCGAAATATTATGTAGGCGAAATCGATTCTATAGAAGTTGAACACGCTGTGTTCTAAGAAACCACTTTAATAAAGGTTTATTTAAAATAGTAAACGAAATATGATGGTAAATTTTTAGAAATATTAACGGTTTAGTCATGCACATTCTCGGTCGTCGCGAGTCGTACTCTGCGCGTCACCGCCACCGCCGCGTAAGCTCATGATTAGGGAATCCTATTCAGTCTGAAACTAGTCGGGCGATCCTGAGAATGTGCGTGAGCAAACCGTTAATATTCCTAAATAATTATGAAAACTCCTCACAAAATTTCATAGGTATATATATATATATGTATATATAATATTTTTATCTTTTTTACACAAATTGCACCGACCGCAACCTCAGGAACAGGGGTGACCAAAAAAATAAATGAATGAATTTTACACTATCTCAGCTTATTCTACCGAATTATGATGCATTTTCAAGTTAATGTTCTTTACTTATGTATTTTTCTTGTTATTCACAGGTGAAGGACTACAACGGCGAGAGGACGTTGGCAGCTATGACCAGCTTCGTGGAGAGTGATGGTGAGGGTGCTGAGCCTAAACCGAGTGTGGTAAGTTATTACTTTTTATTAGAAACATTACTTCTTATCAACTTATATTCTTCTTTTCACAAAAGTAGGGAAAATGCCTCTATGTAGTATAGAAATAAAACGCTAAAAGGAACCCTACGGACTTTTACGTGGTAAATAATATAAATAAAAAAGAAATTAGCTTGAATCTCTTATTTGTTTAGTGTACTTTGTTAGTCCGAGGTATATTTTATAACCCATGCAATAAATTTAAATAGTATTTGAGGAAAGAAACCAGTTCTTTGATCGACAATTTTATGTATTTGTTCAATATGTAATGGTACGCAATGTTTGTGCAGATGTTCGTATACTATTGAATTCCAAGGCCCAAGTAAAGAATTTACATAACGAGGAAAACATACAGTTATGTTCTTAAATCTGTAATAAATACCAAGTGAAAAGTACACCGGAAACTCACAATCAATTTTCTGATTAGATGTAAAGATGTAAACTGTACGCTTAGAAACCTTGTAATATTTTCTGAACATTGCAAGCAAGTCCTAATTATTTGTAGATAAAAAAGTTTCACGATTCAATTCGATTTCTAATTAAATTATTTTTAGTTAGCATTGAGTTGTATGTGCACGCGTGCTATTTGTTACACGTCACTTTTAGACACGTCGCTTTAAAGCCACGTATGGTTGATAGATAACCTTTGTAGAATAATTTGGTGATCTCATATAATACTAAGATAGCTGTTGTTATTAAAAATATTATCGTGTCTGTGACGTTCATTTACTATGGCTGCCCAGTAGAAATTATTGTAGATACCTATTTATAATTAGTTGGGTAATCGGTACGTATAAATTTACTTTTTTATATCTGGTAAGACCAGTGCCCTTACTCTCCAATTTAATTTTGATTCTAATACAATGCCAATGCAAAAATCGTTATTCATTTAGCAGGCACACAAATAACACATGGTACAAAAAAATACTCTTAATTTTTCGATTCCAGTCAGTTCCTCCCATTGACAGCATTTCTTTTTAATAAAACTGAATCTCCTGCCTGCTAAACTTATATCAATTTTGCATTGGCATTGTATTAGAATTTAAATTCAATTTGAGAGTAGCCGACCCCAACATAGTTTGGAAAAAAGTCATCAGTATAAAGTAGTTAGGAATTACTACTGTGCAGTCTAATTAGTTAGGTAATCAGAGCTTTCATAAATCTGTATTGTTTGTTTTTTTATTATTATGTAGTAAGATGTACCTATATGATGTCTCTAAATAAAAAGATAAATACTGACCTTAAATTTAGATAAACTTATTTATTATCTTATGAAATTCATGTCATACACTTATCTTTAGCAAAGCTGGTATACTTTAATACAATGAAAATACCTGTACTTGATTAAACCCAAAAATTACCTGAACCTGTAATAGAATTTTTTTGTAATATTATTAATATTTTATGTTTTTGTTAACAGAGCGAGGATGATGAAGAGGATGAGTTGCCCGCCAGAGACGAGTTATAAGCGCTCAACGGCCAGTACACTCTCATGAGACTTCCATAGTATAGTACTGTATAGATTATAATTATTTACTTTTATACTTAAACTAACACGTTTGCATTTCACTTGCTAGACTGTTGACTTGTTTTTTAAATTGTGTTAAGGTTGTACTTGAACGAATTAAGTTAATCGTACGCACTGTCTGATATTTTGTAACGTAATACTCCGTTGATTCGTGAATCATGTCATGTCACGCCAAGTGACCGGATCTCGTGCAAGTACCCAGTAAAATTTTATTTATTTTCTAAACGCATAATTTATTTTGCATAAACAGCAGCATAACTTAGTTTATGTATAACTAATGTATTTATAATTTCTGTATCATAATGGTATAATGTTTTGACATTCCTTAGTACAAGTTTTAGTTACATCGAACAAGTGTTTTGTTGAAGAAGCATTGGCGTTATTATTTTTATATTTTACACTTACTTGTACATTTTATTCATCACAACAAAATAGAATTACTTAAGGCGGACTCATTACCGTTATGTTGTATTTTTCTAGTGTTTTTTTTTTAATTAAAATTGTGTCGTTGAATAGTTCAATCGTATGTACTTGCATTCTCTTATGTATTTAGTACTATTTTCATAATTATAATTAGTGAGGATCTTGAAAATGTAATTTTCTAAGTATATTTGGTAATTCTGTCTATAAATGTAAATATTCGTAATTGTATTTGCCAAATCTGCAATTGTGTATCTATTGTGGATACAGAAATTGATAAATAAACAAATTTAAAACTTATTTAGGTTTTTATGATTTCTATCCTTAATACGCACGACTCCATGCATATTGCACGCACACTTCTGAATCTGTTTGTAATAAATTAAATTCAATATGGTATGGTAATTATTTTATTATCTTAAATACAACGATTACAACATAAAATAATCTTTTTAAATAATTAACATTAAGCTTGTTCTTTTAAATTATCACATTAATACCAAAAGAACATTTAATTGAGACAAATGTGGAATGGCTTAGTTCATGTTAGGGTATGGGCACTTTGGTACAGAGGGGGTTAACTAGGGGTAACTTGTTCAGTGTTATGATGATACTATACTTTATACAGATCGATACTTATTAATAACTAACAATGTAGATATATCAGAACACTCGAGACTACAAAGTGAGGATAAAACAAAATTCATTCCTTGAGGGAGTTAGTATTAATAATAATTAATATTCCATGATACAGTTTGTAAATTCATAAGTGCAAGACATATCTGTTACCGAATATCAAACATGATTATAGATAATTAACATACAAGACTTATATAAAACTCATCAATATTTTATGTGTAAGAAATTAATTCTCGTTATATTTAAAGATAAAATAATATTTTTACATTAAATACTTCATCGATTTTTTTTCTTCATTTTATCTCATGCTTCTTATAATTTCAATAATCAACAAAAACAAATCAAAATGCAGTACAACAGGTACTAAATTAATATACAAATACATTACCTTGATTCAATCTTAGCAATTACTAAATCTAGTAAATAAAAGTACCACGATATACATAACTATATAAAATAATATATATATCACAATCTCGACCCTTCGACGCTCATTCTCCAATACTAGAAAATGTTAATAAATGGCATAATACAATAATTTCGAACGCCAGTGGTCTTGTATTAAATGCTCCCGTGGTCTAGTGAAGTCTAGATAAGTTATATATTAAAGAATCTACCTAATGTAACCTTAGCCTAATGTAATACATAGTCAATGACGCGGCCGTAATTATGTACTTATTATTGTTTGCCACGCTTTAAACAATTATAATAGGTATATATTGAAGTATTTTAAGTTGATGGAAACGTATAGTAACGATCCCTAAAAGTTAGTAATATTGACTCGAACATACGGAACATACATAACAAATGTGAAGATTTTATTTCCCTTAAAATTAGTAAGATGTTAGATGATGCTATCGATTAGTCAGCTTAAAATATTTCAAATACATCTATAAAGCCATGCACCAAACATACGAATACATGTGAAATATTTACGAAAGTACTAGACATCATCGCGGGGTGTATAATGATTCAATGCGAAAATAACGCTAAAGCTTAGCTTATAAATATATTTAGATAGATTGCCGCTCTACAAAAGAACTAAAAGAAACGAGCCAACTTAACCAGTGTGCGTCGTAAAGTGATACAATAGTAGCAAGAAGCTTGCGACTATTTTTTTTTAATTGTCCATAGCTTTGACAGGTCATCTAGACATATTTATAATCTAAGCGCTAAAGGTCTAACGGCTACGTACTGTGGTAGTCGGGCGAGTGACACAGGCCTGTGGTTTATCGTCAGACATGTTGCGTTACGTAATCAATCACCAAAATAAATTGGGAAGCGGGGCACAACGAACAGCCCTTTTACTCCCGACTGCATCGAGTTCTGTTTCAATCGAATTGAGATCATGTTGAAACTCTAGAAGCCGACACTAGCACCGGTTCGTGCAGTGGCACGAGTTGTAACTAAGGTCGATCGAGAATAACATAAGAGAAAATCTGTCAGAAACCGTTAGATGATATAATAAATACTATTAAAAATGGATAAACTAAAGACTTTTAGAACTTTATGATGACGTAGTCACATGTATACTGCTAACGACGCTGATAACACTAGATTATAACTGGATCTCGGTTTTCGAATCTGTTTGGTTCGGGAGTACCAATTCAGGATCGAATCGAGAACCGAATCGTGTTCGAATCAAAATCAATACAGAACCAAACCAGTTTCGGGAGTAAGCCTGCAGGATTATTATGTAGTTGAAGCTTTTTTTCTTTACTGAGAGATGGCGCTATGATTACTATATAACCACATTTTTGTTACTGAAAAATATAGTCTAAAATGTAAGCTGTTATGACAGTATACTGCAAATATGTCTATCGATAAACCGTTGGGTAGTATAAGGCCCTTTTCACGTGACGTGAAAGGGACATACTCCCGTATACTCAAACGAAACTCAAATTTAAGACGTTCTTAAAAGTCTAGACATTCTAGTCTAGTCGCTACATTACATACTCTCGGTTTCTGAAAGACCAAACAATAGGTAATCATCTGTCAAACTTTAAGCTAACTGCTACCATTGATTAGCTTTTTAGTCAACTAATGTTATTGGCTGAACTCATATCTGACTGATACAGTAAAAGATCTGGACCATCTCGAAGGGTACATTAAGCTCATTTTACAAGAAAAAAAAAAGTCTTTAAGACTACTTGTTTCTAGGCGATGGCGTATGATTCTGTATTCGGCCATTAATGTTTTTTAATGTTTGTACTTTATTAAAGACAAAATATTCGTGTTCGACCTAATTAATCGAACGCTGGCCAGCTGACCGGGAAAAGATTTAACAATATAAATAATAACTGTCTTTCAGAAACCGGGTTAACAGCGTCTTAAAACTGAATTTCGTTTGGGTATTGGCCATAATTAGGTAATATATTAGAGTGCGAACATGGAGTCGTGTTCGTCCTTGTTGATCTGCCGATGCCTGGGCGTGGGTAGGTTGGCGCTGGCGTTGGTGTTGGCGCTGGGGTTGGCGTTGGCGTTGGCGTTGGGCAGCGTGTCGGCGGCGGCGGCGCGCTCGGCGAGGAACTTGTCGAAGTCGCTGCTCGTCACGCTCTCCGTGCCCAAGTTCGCTTCTGACGCAGCCTGCGATATACGTAGATACTTAGTTAATGCTGATTTGTTTCAGTTAGATTGTAAGGAGGACTACGGTTTTTACGCTTACCGGTTAGCAAGAATGACGCGTGCAAATTTGATAATGTATGGGTGCGAAATCAAAGTTTTTTTTATTATCAACCATATATGCAGTAAACTCGGTAAATAAGCATACTTTTCACAAATATAACCTAACCTAACCATTTTAGATAAGATATAACTTTCTGTATCACGCTGTATATGTATAGTATGACTGTACATATGAGTAATGAGTAGACAGCGTCTCAGCTGTACAAACATGTAAACTTAGACTAAGTCAGTTCGTTGTCTTAACATTAAATTCTTCCATTTAAACTTTCAACTAAAGAGAATGGTTGCTATTAACACAATAGATAATTTGTGAAATATATAATAATAAGTGAATGATTTATGTAAAACATAAAATGAATGAAACAAAATAAACAAAACACACCTTCTCCTGAGCTAGCCAAGCTGCTATTTCATCGATCTCCCTTTGATCCATGCCCGATGGCTGTCGGAATATTTAAAATTAAAGGTTAACACAAAATAAACTATACCATAAAATAAAATAAAAATATAAACATAATAAACACCACTCTTTATACACAATACCGGACCTACATTAGATTCACTATCCTTCACCTTAATACCTTTCCGATATACATCATCATTTTTCAAGTACCATTTCTGTATAGTGAGACATGCTATAATCCTGACTTGTTAGCCAGAATAGGGAATATGCACGATTTCTTTTTAGTCGTAATTTTTCAGTTACATCATTCAAGAAGATCATCTAGAAGAAATTATTCTAAATTGACGATCGTTTTACATTCGATGTTAGTATATTCACAGAAGAGAATCAGTATAAAAAAATAATGGAGATAGAAGAACTATTAGTTCTTACAAAGTAAATAAAGCATTTGAAACAGGCGCCATCTTCTCGGCCTTTCATTACGCCTTTTGACGACAAGACGTCAAAGTCGATGTCAAAGGGAACAATAACACTTATGCAGTAAGGCATGTGATGTCATATCAGGTCCAACCAATAGCGTTGCGTTTTGAGAATTAATAAATCCCGTGTATATTTTGCGATCTATTTTGTTTATTAATATTTTATTGAATTATTGAAATAGAAAAAAGACGAAATATTACGTTATGAATTAGAACTGAAATAGCATTAGATGGAAGAGTTTAAATCAAATCGGTGATTTGTGCATATTCCTTACTATAGAAATGTACCATCTCTCGCAGGAGTTACATGACACCTTATAAATTGTAATGTATAAGGTGTTTTTAGGTGAATTGGGTGAAGATGTAGCTTATAAAGCGTTATCATATCATATCATCGTACTTCCAACACTCACTACAGGACATATGCATGAAACAAACACACGGGGACTTTACATAAATACTTACAACTTAGCATTACCGTAAAACAAACACACAAACAGACACATTAGCTTATAGTATTAACGTACTAGAGGTTGTCCCAGTGGCGTGCATACCATATAGGCAATTAGGCAGTGCCTACCTCCTAAGATCCAACTAACTATCCTTAATTATTACGATATAAATATAATAAATAAAATAAATCAGTCATCACCCATCATACTCATTAATTAAATTACAAATAATAAAACTTATAACCAAACATTTCATTACAAAACAAATCATAAAAAAAACACGCAATATAACACACGCACACTGGCACAAAGACACACATAATAGTCATACTTTGACATACCAGTGGTTGACCCTGCATGGCCCGCTGAGAATTTACACAAAGACTATATAAGTTCCCATTAAAATAGATGGTCAAACTTTTAGAAACTCCTTCATACCACCAAAAAAAGGACAAAAAAATAAGAAAAATGCATTAGAAATTACAAGAAAAAAAAATCTACTATCTTTCAGTTAACTACTGACAGTTACTATGGTTAAATACAGAATGATGTTACTTGACCTGACTGGGTAGGTAGTAGTAGGTAGGTTATTATTTTAGGTAAAATAAAATCACTTTACTTTAACCAGTGTTTTTTTTGCTTGAATATCTTTGGTTGGACATAATGTTTGTTTTTCTAAACACGACTACCGCACTAAGGAATTTAATCCTTTTGTCGCGGGGGGTTCTACAAACATTCAAATCACACGCACAAAGAAGACCCAGACTTGGAACAAGCATTTGTGGATCACACAAATTCTTGTCCCATGCGGGGATCGAACCCGCAGCACGTCGCACGCAGTGGTACACTGCCGTGCAGTTACTGAACACTGTATTAAAATTTCCCCATCTATTTTAATGGGACCTTATATTGAGAGTAAATCACCATCATCCATCTAAGACCCACAACACACAGGTAAGCAGCCACACGTATAAGAAAAGTGACGTACCAGAGGCTGTCCCTGCGTGGCGCGCTGGCTCGCGGCCGACACGAGGCTGGTGGCCGACTGTTCCTCCATATTATCTGAATAACTACTGCCACTGAAGAAAAAACGTTATTCATTGTATGTAAAGTCTATATTTGCATGTTTTTGTAGTGTTGTATGAAGGTGAAAATACTTTACTAGAATTATGAACGAAGTAGCACTTGTTCAGCGGGGTGGTCGAAATAATTAAATTATTTGTCTACTTGGATCATATACATTCTAGGCATTTTTTTCTAGAAAGAAGGGCGTTCACGTACTCTCTCATATTCGGTTTTAATCCAACACATTTATTTAAATGTAGAACTGACCCTGTCTTGGAGCTTTCGTAGGTGACGTTGCGCGACTGAGCGAACATATCGAACTCGTCCTTTGATGTGGTTGACGTCTTGTCTGGCTGGGAGTTTACAGCTGAAAAGACAAAAAGCTTAATTACATTTTCAATTAAAAAGACAAATTCTAAAGGTCTAAAGGAATTTTAAAAGATTCTAACATATATTATTATTTAGTAAAAATTTATGACTTAAATCTACGGTGTTTTTAAATGCAAAATTACTTATTTTATAGTAAGGATATATTTATTTTTGTTTTAGGAGGACGTCTTAACCAATATAAAATTAACTTACTCAGTTTAGCTATGTCAGGAACATCGTCATCGCGGAGATCAATAAGGGCGTCATCCTCGGGCTTTGCTGAAATAAAATAACACCATGAATAATAACATATATAAATTACAGTTTGTTTAAACTTGTTAGGTCAGTAATGTAGTTTTTTTTTTTTAAGGAATAAATGTATTTCATGTTTTGCTTTTAATGCGGTTATTTAAGTGTTCCTATTAATTCATTTGCTCTTAACTTGAAAACTTTAATATATTCAGTTTCCAGCATCCGGCTTTCGGGTCGCACGAAAATTCGTTCGCGTGCCCACCACCCACCTACCGAGTCGTATCTATATGTAGCTATGCATGCATGTATGCTAGCATGTGTCGCCGCCTTTGCGTTAAATATATACTATTAATTATTCCTCCTTGATTAAGACAGGAATGGAGAAGGTTGAAGGAGGCCTTTGCCTATTAGCACACGGACATCCAGTTCAAAAATACGAGGAGAAAACACCAAATACGAGAGTGATATAGTCACGGTGTTGTCCAACAAAAAGGCTAATAAATAATAATTCCTTCTTTCTTCTTCTTTTTAATTTTTTTAGGTCTCACTAGCTATCCTTATACAGAGTTCAGTTTTACCTGTCTTTTTTTGTACTAGTTGTAGTTACACTACTGTTAGATTGCGTTTTTTATTCAACTTAAAATAAATTTACGGTCTTATTGCAAAAAGCGGTTTAAACCTCATAAACTGCATAGTATAAAGAGGATCAAATCTGTTTCTTAGATAAACGGCTTTTAGCAATAAGGTTTTACTTCATTAGCGGGGATCAAAAATACAATAATAGTTTGTATACTAACGTGATTCAGCAGGTTTAGCGTTGGGAACCCCCATGGCAGCGCCCAGGATCGCCAAAGGAGTTGCGGACGTCGCTGCATTCCTGAGAAATAACAATATATTTATAAATACTAAAGGTTCTTCAATATAATAACAATAAATTTATAAATACTAAACTTTATGATTCGTAGTAGCGAGAGATAAAACACCATCAGGAGTATAAGATGTTTAACATGGATCAACGTTTTCTAACATTTCGACTCGGCATGACGGGCCTGTTGGTCTAGTGGTTAGTGACCCTGACTGCTAAACTAGAGGTCGTGGGTTCGATTCCCACTCAGGACAAATCTTTGTGTGATGAGCACGATCATTTGTTCTGTGTCTGGGTGTAATTTATCTATAATATGTATGTATTTAGAAATATATACGTATGTTTATCAGTTGTCTGATTGCCATAATACAGGCTCTGCCTAGTGTGGGATCAGATGGCCGTGTGTGAGCTGTCCCAAGATATTATATTATTACATATTATATTATTTTCAGAAAGAAACTTAACTTAAAAAACGTTCTTAAAGTCTGTCGCTAAATTTCACCTTAAAGCGACAGCGACAGCATGTGACTTAACGCCAACTTAAATTTGAGTGAACGACTGTATTTGTCTAAAACAATACCTGTTGCTTGTAAACCGGCTGTGCCTCAGAAGCAAGTTGTTGAGGCGGTCGTTAATGTAGAGGAGGTCCACGATGAGGGAGGACTGGCCCGTCACGCGGCTGATCAGCTCCACCATGCGGGTCTGCATGGAGCGCAGTGTCTCCGCCAGCTCCTACAACCAAAAATAAGTACATATTGATTAGACAGCCTCCGTGGTAGAGTGGCGTAGGAAACGGTTATAAAAAAAAAAAATAGTTGAAATCGGTCTAGTAGTTTTTGAGTTTATTCGTTACAAACACAAAAATACAAATCTTTCCTCTTTATTATTTTTAGTATAGATAAAGATTAGTATAGATATAATCAGTTTACTACTCAGCTTGTAGCAAAAACTAACTACTTAATAGTCAGGCTATAAAAAAAATATAAGTAAAACCCTTTATTTGAATTAAGTAAAGTATATCGCAAGTATATTCCTTTGATATTGTATTCTTAAACATTTTATTTTTTTTATTATCGTTTTATTCCATTTTTTTAACTTTCTCTTCAGCCTTCTAATTAATGCCCTATTAAAAAGATAGATCTTAAAAACTCCTTGGTAGTATGCCAGCTTCCCTAGCAGACAGTTGTTATATATTGTGGTCAACGAACCTGATATCAATGCTGTTATTATCATATCTTGTACACAAGAATGATTACAAAGAAAACAACCTTGACACTTAAGGCTATGTACGTATTATCTGCCAATGACTGTTTTCCAATTAAACAAAACAATTGTATTCTAGATTAAAATACGTCTAAGCGATTATTGGCAGTAGCCATATTATTGTAAAGTCACTTTGACTTATGGCCGGGACCAATAAACAAAAAACAAATCGTTTCCTTAACGAACTGTTAAAATATCAACAAGGCATTAAAAAAAGCTGTTTCTATAAAAAAAAATTGTAACTGTTCGTTACCCAAATAACTGACGTCTGGTTACGAACGGATGAGAGACAGCCTAGTGACGGATCGTCATGTTAACGAATAACGAATCAAAAGATATAGGACCTAGGCGTAAATAATATTAAAAACTTAAAAGACACATTATTTATGTGTGTAACATTACTACATTAGGTACGTTACTCACTTATTCAAACATACAAGTTTTATATCATTTTGTAAACCATTTATTATTTATTTTGATAGTTTACTTGATAGGTTCGGTTAAAAAAAATATTAACAATTTTTACTAGCGCCAGAATTTCCAATTTTTTTCAAAACATACTTATTTAAGTTCTCTTGTTTAAGCCGTTTGGAAGATACTAAGTAATAAAGAAATTTTAAAACAGAAATATAGAAACCATACATAAAAGATACGCGCGAAAACCCTTCAACCCTTCAACCCCCAACCCTCCTTTGGTAGGCGGGTACAATTCAAGGTATTCAAATGTTTGCACATATTCAAAGCACTCAACATTGCTATTATATAAGGTAATCCTTTTTTCACGTATTCATGAATAAAAACTTTGCCCTTAATTAGTACCTGTTCGTAAATCTGTAACTTACGAAGTAGAAAAAAGTTACTTCGCATAAAAAGTAGGAACGAATGATCCTTATGATCTTTTTTTTCACCATTGTCACCGTAGAATGACAAAGAAAGTATTTATACCTAAAAACAAGCCTATCTGGTATAGAAGTAATTTAAAACCACCAAAAATCATAACCTGCTGAAGCTATGTATCATAACATTTTGCGAGGGACGTAATAAGACCCGCGTAATGAGGTGACTCTTTTTACGATGTTACCGCATGTATGTACACACTGTATAATATTACATAGATAAAAATCCGCTACCAAGCCGAACAGCTGTTGTGCTTATCCATGCCAGTTATCAATACTCGGAAAATTTACATACGCTCTTCGTTATAATTTTCCGGGTAGAAACAAACTCAGGTAAGTTAATCTAGTTAATTACATAATACTTCTCGTACAAAAATTCACTTTTTATACCTGTGTCGTAAAATAAATTCAAAAATAAGTTTTTTTTTGGGACTTGTAATTTTTACGACTGGCCTGTTGGTCTAGTGGTTAGTGACAATGATTGCTGAATCGGAGGTCGTGGGTTCGATTCCCACCCGACAAATCTTTGTGTGATGAGCATGATCATTTGTTCTGCGTCTGGATGTTATTTATCTATAATATTTATGTATTTAGAAATATATGAGTATGTTTATCAGTTGTCTGGTTGCCATAATACAGGCTCTGCCTTGTTTGGGATCAGATGGCCTTGTGTGAGTTGTCCCAAGATATTATTACTATTACTGTTTTTTTGTGATTTTACTTTTTACTATACTTACATCGAGCAGTTTGATGTCGCTCTCGTGGTGCGCGGCGTGGGGCTGCGTGGTGAGCTCGTTCAGCATCTCGTTCATCACGGATATGTTGCTCTCCACCACCGTCAGGTCTTGGCGGAGCTTCTTGTTCTGACTGTCCGTCAGTGGCATCTGCTGTAAAACAATATTATATGCTTATTTTAATTGAAGATTAATTAATAACTAGGTAATATAGCTATATAGACTAGATATCTATACTAATATAATAAAACTGAACACCATTCTTCTCCTTTAAGTGAAAGTGTTTGTTTGAATGCGCTAACATCTAAAACTGCCAGGCGGATTGGAAAAATATTTTTCGCGCTTAATATACTATTTCTTAAAGAAAGTTATAAGCAACATAATATAAAAGAGGGAGAAACCGCAGGGCAAGTAGCAAGTAGTCTGTAAAACTCCACTAACAGTAAATTGAACTACTAATGAATTGATCATGTTTCATCTATACTAATATTATAAAGCTGAAGAGTTTGTTTGTTTGTTTGAACGCGCTAATCTCAGGAACTACTGGTTCGAATTGAAAAATTCTTTTTGTATTGGATAGTCCGTTTATTGAGGAAGGCTATAGGCTATATAACATCACGCTATGACCAATAGGAGCGGAGCATAAATGAAATATGTCGCAATAATGAAAAACCGTTGAATCTAAAACACGCGAACAAAGTCGCGTGGGACAGCTAGTAGTTTATAAACCTAATTGAATAACATGACTAATCACCGCAGAGTGTACTGCAACTCGCACGACATTTCTTGCATCATCTAAATCACACCTTAGTGTATATTACCTACGTTATTCCTACATAGATATTTAATAATATATAAATCCTTACAGCGGCTGGTGCTTGTTCCATTGTAGAATGACTAGGCGAGATCGGTGGGATGACTTGCCTCTGAGGCGACTCTGGGATCGGCTCTGGTCCGTCCGGCACACTCTGCACAAAAACAACTAATACATAATATTACTCTTAAAATATTCCTAAATATACTTATCTATAAACAACCTTAGGAACAGGTTTCACACAACTATTAATTCATAGATATTTATCAAACACTTAACATATATGATATTAACAATAATATTAAAATCACATTTGCAAATACGTCATATAATTATACTATTTTATTGTATGTATAGATGTACTCCTATCTTTATCTTTTCTATGTTAAAGAAAAGAGATAAAGAGAAGTTTTAAATTATTCTCTATACAGGATAAATAAAATGAATATAAATAAGATTGTAAAGTATTCATCTCATCCGGTTATTTATCAGAATAAAGATAACACTATCTGTATATTTGCATATCGGTAGTTAGTAAACAAGTGTTGATGTTATTTTGATCTGCTTGGTAACTAATACTTATAGGTTTGTAATAGGATATATCACACCTGTACTTTAACTGACGAGATCCAATATATATTGTACTATTTTAGTGTATTATATTTATTATACAATACATATTTAATACAATATATATTTCTAAAGTTACGGTAGCAATTAAGCGGTATTAAGGATTCCCGTTTTTACACTTAATAACTTATAACGTTTGTTCTCCACAGCCAGAGCACTTAGCAAGCTGTTAAGAATGGGCGAATCAGGGTGCTATCCATGGTAATAACGCTTCGGAAAGTGCTACTTTGTAGCTTAGTTGGAATAAGTGAGTTTAGAATTTTGAATAGGGTGGATGACTGCGTAGGAAATGACAAAATCTATTTAGTCCGTCAGTTTAATAATAAAACAATTTGAGACAGGTATATTTTTCTTTTTAAAAAAAAAAGTAAAAACTAAGTACAAAAAGCGCAGTAAAGTTCAGGAGTTGTATACATAATATTTTATTTAATATTAATACAATATTTAGTAATAATACATGTCCAATGTTTTTTATATCTATCTTGTGAACATTTTAAACAAAAAACATTAATTTAACCCATTATAAGTACTGTATCTTATAGTTTATTAATTAGTGAACAACGGTTCTTTCACTGTCTATAATCTTTATCTTTTGAATAATATTTACGGCATAATTATGTAGGTCAACTTACGTTAATTTGCCATCAGTCGGATACATTCATTCGTATCTACTTAAGTTTTACATAAGTAAACTAATTTAAATAGCAGAGTAAACGAATGTAAATAAATGACATAATACACATGTTTGTATAAGCTGGCGAAAGTGTGAGTCCATGTTTTGGATAGTTCATAAGTCAGATCAATTCGGGTAGGAAATACTTTTGTCCGGTCCAAGCCTTATTTTTATAAAACAAATACAAATTACTTGGGAACGCTTTCATATTCTTGATCTCTCTCTCTCTCTCTCTCTCTCTCTCGCATTCCTCATTCATCAAATGGAGCTTTCATTTGTTTTCAATAAAACAAACACGATATAAGTTTTCTACAAGACAATAATTAAAAAAAAAAGATAAAAAAAAATAAACAAACCTGACTGCGTGATAAAATATAAAATTAATTTTAAAATTTACCTAATAAATGAAATAATAAAAAATATTAATTTGATGTACCCTGTCTGGTGTCACTCTCACAATTAAGACGAAACCAACACCTATCTCAAGCTAACATCCATCAAGCCATTTAGACTACAGAGTATTCTTTTTTTCTTTCTGGCGCAGCTGGGTAATAATATCAACGCAGATACATACCCGTTGTGGTGTGAATATAGGCGCCATAGCGTCTAAGTCCGTCATGGGGAACTCGACTCCTTTGAGGCGCAACTCAGAATACACTTGTGTGACCCCCTGAAACAAAATAAATATTAAGGTCTTCTTTGTAATTATCTCTAAAAAATAACTTTAATTGGTAAGGGTTTCATGTGGGTTCCGTATTTGAAGGGTGCCAACGGGACCTGCGCTTTATGTCCGTCCGTAAAATAAATTTCAATCTAAAGAAATCTCTCTGTAAAATAGTACAGAACCCTTCTTAAACGAGACACGCACTCGGCCGATTTTTACTTTTCTTTGTTAGGACGATCGTTATTTCAGCTTATTTATTTCTAGTTCTAGCTATTGGCCGCGGGATTTTCGGAATAAAATAAGAATTTTTTAAGGTGATTCGAATAATTAATCGTTAAAATAAATAGTTTCTAAAATAAATAAATAAGTAAATCGCTCGTAAAAAGCAGCTTACTAAGCCTGTAAACCGTTTCGATTCGTTTTATAGGTAAACTATTTTATTCTCTGGGTTTTAAGTCAACAATATTCAATAGACATTTTATTATGTCTGGAATAATAAAAAAGGGGTTATTGAACAAAGCTTTAATAAAATACTTTCCAGAATACTCGTTTAAACGACTGCGAGTTAAATACAGCGAGGCAAGTCAATATTAAAGATACATTAGATAAATAATGCAATGTTTCATGTCATTTTTTATTAGTAAAGTAATATTCAATGTCATTTTTAATCGGACCGATTCACGCGATTGTTTCATTTGTGAAAAACAAATGAATAAATATTACCTTATCATTTAGTTGCATCTTTATATATCATATCATACATACAAATAGATGGAAAACATTATTATGACATTTGACGACCTCAGTGGTTGAGTGGCGTACACACCAGGGTTCGATTCCTGGACGGGTTAATGTAGAAACGGCACTTTTCTACATTGTGACGGGTCTTGGTGTTTGAGGTACCTTCGCTGTCTCTGATTCCATAACACAAGCTTTAGCTACTTACTTTGAGTTCAGAGCAATGAATGTGATCTTGTTCACATTTAATATGTGTAACCTATTATGAAGAAAAATATTCATAATATTCCGTACAATGTATAAATCTATGGTAATGTAGGTCATAAGCATAGATCATGCACGAATGTAATTTCAATTAATTAGCCGTTGTGAATCATACTGGGCCTCTAGACAAGTGGCATTTCGACAAGCGTTAACGCTGATAGAATCGCTCAAATGTATGGAAGTGACAAGCAAAAGTCACGTGACTTATCGAAACGAAATGTCATTTCTATACATTTAATGTCATATAAGCGATTTCTATCATCATTAACGCGTGTCAAAATGCCACTTGTCTAGGTGGGCAGATCATACTGTCGTTAACAAATTATGATTTCCTTATTCTAGTCTACTGTTAAAGCAAAGCGAAGTATACACTATACGTACAACATACAACTTGCTTTCCTAATCTTTCATACATGAGTGGACCATTGATTAGATTACGTTATAATCTGGCTTTAGTAGATACTTTTCGTTTAATAAGATTTGCTACTCAGTACAATGAACTGGCCACTACCCAGTACAGAATTTAATAATAGGTACAGTGCTATCTGTCTATAATTCTATTCCTATCACTATATAAATATGTCGCAGCCGTCTGGTTAAATTAGGTATTAAATTGGATACCTAGGCCATTCATTAAGCGCTGGCATCCAATTAGATGCCTAGGTCGATAGTTAATTAAACTAGAATTATGCAAAGTTTAACAACTTGGCGCATAGAAAGTCAAGATGCCTGACTAAGACTCAACCAAGTGATTTAAATTTTGATCAGTTTTTCGACTGCGGCGCCAGTGATGACCAAACAAATATATCTAAAACACATAGCTTTTAAAACAAATATGCGTCCGTCCTGACGACAGGCATCGACCAACAGTCAGTTTGTAGCATTCAGTGCTACAAACTGACTACAATGCGCGGCACATAAGTTGACCTATGCGCAGAACAGATTTATAGGTGTCAATCGAAGTGCGGTATGAGTACGGTATCATAAAATATATATTTGAACACGACAAAACCACTTTTAGATTTTTATTATTTATTTAAACCTGATTAGCACTTTTCTTCATAATTTTACCTGCGCAGACGACTGCCATTTTGGGTCAACTTACTAGCTGCGAATTGTGCGTCAGTAGATACATAGCGACAATACACGCATTTGTACGGACGATGCACCGTTCGGGGTAGTGGTAGTACTTAACGCGCTCATTTGTTTCCTTAGCGCTGCGGTCAGTTCAGCACTGAATTCATAAAAATGACAAGCATGACTGACGTATACACCGACGCAACGATCGGTCGAGCACTGTAACGGGCCTAAGAGTTCAGGTTACATAGACAAAAAGTTGTCGAGGTTACAACTTCGACAATGTTTATGTCGGGCTATATATTGTGGGTACTGCATACAGCACCCGTGTGAATAAATTCATATCTACTTATCTGTCATACGGCTATCATATTATCTAAGCGATATCATGTTTTTGCTAACAGGAAGTGAATATAGATCACTCTTAAAACCGATAACAATAAAATTAAAGTTTAAATCATGTACATTGATCTGAATCGAAGGAGGATTTAGGACTATAAGGAAAGATACGTAGTATATCTGATACAGCGCCAGTGTTTTTCCCTAGTGACATTTACTATTATGAAGCTAAAGTTTCATCATTACTTTCAACTGCGAATAAGCGAACTGATTTCAAATTATACACAGGTACTTACAAAACACAATTCTGTATTGAATAGTACAAATCTAGAAGTTACTTGTTTTTCCGTACTGTTTTTTTTTAAAGTGGCTTTTATTTGGTAGTTGTATACAGCCCCGATGACCTACACAGTTGTCGCTAAATTGAGGCAAGCTCAATTGAAAGTTATGACCTTCTCAATCACGAAGTATTAAGCAAATGGACAGACAGTTAGCGTACAAATAGCTAGGAACAAATCTAAATGCATTGTTTATTGCCAAGTGCCATGACATTCGCTCTTCAGAAAACGGTGTTTAGGTACTGCAATTCCGGAATTTACTTATTTTTTTATTCATCTGGACAAAGATATATTACTGGCATAAATAACTACTACAAATATTGTTACTGTTAGTTGTTCGCGTGTATTTTGTATGAGCTGATCAATTTATTACAAAATCACTTTGTGTTTACATTAAATAATACTTGATTGTAATAAGTATGTAGGTATAACTGATTCATATCTAATTTATCTAATCTCAAATCTCAGGCATCCCTACAGCGCTGTTAGTCGCTGTGCGTTTATCTGTGTGAGAACGTATTTTGACATCTTAGAACTACGATTTTTTCAGTGATAGGAAATCACCTCAAACACATCAAATATAGGTATACAAACCATGCCTTTTTCATAGGGGAAATAGGTGGCTTTTCATTTTGTAATAAGACTAATAAGTTTGATTAGTTTTAACTTTTTACGCATATATTAGCGTATAAGTCGCATAATAGTCCAATGTACCGTGTAGTCATCGCGTGTTTGCGGAAAAGGGGAGGGATAAAAGAACTGAGTGTAGACGGTAGTCCTACATTTTTCCCAAGCATCATGCTCTTACATCTTTTATAATTGTTTTGCCATGTCCAAGAATGTTTAAGAGGATTTCTCCACTTCAAAATAAAGGGGTTCAAGTGAACCATTATAATAACAAGTCCCTTACCTGAGTGTCAGGGGTGGTTTGGAAAGCATCAGCCCAACATTGGATGAGGGAGAGAACTTTCTCTTGCACCACTGTTGGAGGATCGTTTTTAGGCCCAATCAGTTTCACCTGAACAAAAATAAACATAAATAAAGACTTTCGTAAAGCAACTTATTTATATATCTAGCTCTAAAAGGTTAATTACTGCACATTTTCTTGGGCTTTTCGACTAGTTATAGACCTTATCGGACTACTTAATCACGAGCTAAGGCGGTCTTGTCGTGTGTCGAAGATTGCGAAATAAGTGCGACCTATAGCCGCGAATTAGTAAATCCATATTTCAAAATTATAAATGCGAATATTGTCCGTTTGTTATGCATTCACTGCTAAACCGCTGAACCAATTTGGATGATTCTTGGTATGGGGTAAGCCTTAACCCTAAGAAGGGATCGTTTCTGCCGCGGTAACCGACACCTACGCGGGCGTAGCCGCTTTAACGCAGTTATAGTTATATGAGTTCTCGAATATATGAGTTATTTTTATTTCTACCATCGAACACCTACCTAACCTTCTAGATAATGATACATTTAAATCATTAAACTAGTTTAGTTAATTTATGTGCATTAATGAAGCATTCCATTAGGTAACAGATAAAACCAATGTCCATACAGAAAAACTTAAAATATGTAAACACTAAAAAACAGTATTTTTTCAATAATAAAATTATAAGAAAATCTGTAATAGACCAATATAAAATTAAAAATCAATATAAACTATGAATACATAATTGCATATATACCTACACTCTAATTTATTAGAATGCACATGCACAACACATTAATTATAGTTACCATAATAAACAGTTACATACAGTAGCTACTTCTGTGTGTCATTAATATGCATTTATATTTATAATCTCATATGACATAAGTTAATACAATCTATTTTAAGCAAATGACTCATATGTATGTTTTTATGAATGCACAGGAAAAAATAATAATCATCTGATGTATAAAAGCATATAGGTTTTACCTTACTATATGCAGATAGAGTGAAATCTAATTTGTTTCCAATTTTATTTAGTGTACGCAAGGCAAGGAACTGCATGAAAACAATATTATTTTAACAAATTTGTGAAGTAAATATGATCACAAGCAACTTTTATCCCCTTATCCCTTTTAAACCCCATAATATTCTAGTAAGCAGTATGAATAACCATTTTATATTTATTTAGTAGCAACAGCCCACCTCGACTTCTCATGGTATATAAAAAAAATTGTCTTTTACAAAGTTATGAACAGGTACCGAGAGTAGCCTAAGTGACGTTCTACATAGATTGTCAGAAAGAGGCTCAGTAGTCAGGGTTTGCCAGCTCCTAAGTTAACTTTAGGAACATATCCTGGTAGGTGTAATTTGTAATCAGGTAGGCTCATCAGGGGAATTTATCCCCTGTTGTTCAAAGATTTATGCTAGGTCATTTCAATGACTTACAATGAAGGAAAACCTGAAATGTTATTTAAGTTAGTCATTGAAATATTGTTTTTTGTTTCAGTTAATTTAATGACGCCATTATAATTTAATTATTGAGAGCTAATGTTTGAGTTTGAGAGATCAAAATAATTTGTCGACCTAATAAACCTGACAGACATTAGTAATTAATAGCAGATATATGAATTATTAATCTGTTCCTCATGTAATTAATTAAGAAATTTACTGGTCATGACAGTTGATTTAGTGCCACTTATCAGAGGTAGTTCATACTTCTGTATCAGTGTACATTGACATTAAATGATTGTAAGATAAGGCCACAAAAGTCTACTTTGTTTTACATATATCTTTATTAGCAAACCTTTTACTAGAAAAAACTATTAACTTACCAATTCAGATATAAACTCCTTACTGCACACCAGAACATGAAAATACTTGCCACAGTTCTTAACACAGGTCTCCAGAACAGTCAGTGTGTACATCACGATAGTGTAGTTCTTGCCAGCACTCTGAGTCAACCTCTTTCTAATAGCTTTAATGGCATCTTTGGGCCCATCTGGAGTGGTATTTATAATATCACATATTTCCATATTGAGTGCCCAGTTTTCCGACGGTAGCGATCCATCTGTAGCTTGTTCTGAAACAATTTTTCATCACGCATATCATAATAAAAGGGTCAAAGTAATTAACACCTGTTTAATAAAATACAGCGCAAAACCTCTATTGCACAAATTCAATATAATTATAGTACAATTACTAATGTACTAACAGTAAAATTGCCTAACATTAAGCTATCGTGACACCACAACAAAGAGAAATTTGGATTTTCTAGTGCGCAACAAAAAGAAATGGACCATAGGGTACGAAACCTACTTATTTTGGACTACGATAGAAAATAAAAAATGATTAAATTACACTCTCACCTATTTTTTGACCCACCGGCGTAGAAAAAGGATTCCCTACACCAAAGAAAGACATCTTTGGAAAATATTCAAGTATTTATCAAAATGATTTCACCGATTTCTCTTGTCACCAAAAACGCAATTAACAGACTAAAAACATTGGGTAGCTGTCAAGTCAACTCAACTGTCAAGACCTTACAATACAAAACTATTTACGTTCAGAAACTAAAGTAAACTATGATTTCTATTGAGATTCTATCTTAATATTATAAACTTGTTCATATTACTATAATAAAATGCACGAATAACAACAAAAATTGTGACAGAATTTTACATAAATTAACAATATTGTATTTATGAAATTAATGTCAGTGCATTAAAAATTCACACACATTTCACAATTCATACATCTTAGACAAATTAGGCAATACAAAAAGATGAGATAAACATAGAAAATAACTCAGGAAAATAATATTACATGACAGGATAGTATTCAGGCTTACCCAGTGTTATTCTAAGTTTGGAATGATATCTGAATTTTGAATTTTAATGTTTGTGTTATTCTAATTAGTATGGAAAGATTTCTGAATTTTGAGTAAGAAAATAAGCGGCAAAATTTAAAGGTTTGAATTTGTGATTATCAAACTATAAATATAATTTTAAATTAATCCGATTTCCAACAGAGTTCTCAAATACATAACTTTTTTCATTTATAATTATCGATTCGTTACCCCAGCACCACAGAGTAAAGTAGAGAGGTAAAATATTAAACCAGAGAATCGTAACTAAGCAACAACCTTATTGATTATATTTATTAAATTACTGTACTCTGTGAATATTACTGAGCCTACTCTGTGATAATATTATCTTGAAGCTTATATAAATAATTGTGAAATATTTCATTATACAACTATTAAAATGTCGCAAAAGAGATCTCTAAACAGCCTTATTATCCACCCCGATGTGGAGCCTGGCGTAATAGATAATTCTATGCTTATACGATGCATTCTAGACTACGGTAAATATAATATATTACATTATTCGGCACCATCACCTTACCGAAAACACCAAATATAAAGCTTAGACAAGAATAGTTTAGATTATAAACTATTCTTGTGTAGTAAGTTTTTTACTTAGGTACCTACTCATATAAAAAGGATTGCTTTTTTTATGTAGTACTAGTTGTTTCCCGCGGCTCCACCCACGTGGATGTCGGTTATCGCGGCAAAAAGAAGCCTATGTCCTTTGTTAGTCTCTAGACTATCTGTGTACTAAATTTCATTTAAATCGGTTCAGTAGTTTTAGTGTGAAAGCGCGACAGACAGACTGACCAATATTAATTAAGGATTATGTATTCTTATGACTTTTTAAAATTATTTTAACCTAAGTTATTTCTCATTTTAGGTCCTACTGAAGAAGCTGGTAGACTATTCGCGGAGGAAGGTGTTCATCTAGACGAGGCTGAAATAGTTCGACTGGAATTCCAGAATATTCTTAGAATCGATCATCTTTGGATGCTAAGATCACTCACCAAACTAACTTTAGCCCACAACTTGATAGAAAAGATTGAAAACCTTGAACAATTAACTGGGCTAAATGAACTGGATTTGTCGTTTAATAAAATTGAGAAAATAGAGAATTTAGACACCCTTGTTAATTTAGAGGTGTTAACATTGTTTCATAATAAAATAAGGAAACTGGAAAATTTGGAAATGCTAGAGAATTTGCTCGTATTTAGTATTGGCGACAATTTGATAGAAGATTACAAGGAGGTCGGTAGGTTTGAGAACGGTTCTTTTTAAATACTCATGTAGTAGAACCGATAAACGCTATAATAATCATCGAGGCCGTTCATTTGGCCTCTTCCGACTTTCTTTAGGTGTTATGCTAAATCTCATCATCCCTTGAATAGCTCAAGATGCAAATCAGAATTTTCTCTTCTGCTGTCATGAAGAAATTCAGTCAATGATGAAGATATTATAATATTTATCTATTCATTTACAGATGGCGTACCTTCGTCAATTCCGTAAGCTACGGTCGGTAAGCTTCAAAGGTAACCCATGCTGCGATGACCCAATGGCGTACCCGTTCCTAAGAGCATCACTTCACA
The DNA here is from genome assembly GCA_932294365.1 of Diachrysia chrysitis. Taxonomy (NCBI): domain Eukaryota; kingdom Metazoa; phylum Arthropoda; class Insecta; order Lepidoptera; family Noctuidae; genus Diachrysia; species Diachrysia chrysitis. The sequence goes on from OW028653.1 coordinate 9,026,546, forward strand.
GGGTCACTTACCTTGATTATAAGCTCATTACCGAAGAGGAAAGGGAGACAGGAAGAGCTATGTTTAGGTATGAATCCACTAAGAGAACTTAACATTATAGAATTTTTAAGAAACCACTCCTGAACTAAGGAATTTTATCCTTCTGTCGCGAGGGGTTTTACAATAGGCGTTACAATTAGCGAGGTTACCCTTTGGTGACCTGATACCGCTCGGCTATCTGTGCAGTCAAGCAATTAAAAACAATCCTTATTATATTGCTTTACCATGACGTTATGCAAAGCCTACCATATAGGCCCCAGAAAAAAAAAAATGGAAGAAGATGTAATTTTGCACTTGCCCCTAGAAGATTTTCCCCTTTTAAAACTCTGTTCCAAGGGAAAAGGTTCTCAATTCATTTGTATTTTTGATATCCTCGGCAATTGTGAATCGATTTCAAAAACTTTCGCTTTCGTAATATCGATACTTAATCAAAAACGATTTAGTACCTAGTTTGGTTTTAAAATTAAAATTTTACCAAGAATGCCAAAACGAAATTGCATTGTTTGTAATGTTCTTTTTTTATTGAAGTCTGTTCTCTTTCGATCTCGGTCGTTTTTTTAATAATAATATAATTATGTAATCAATTATTATAAATAATATCAATTTCCCAGAGGTCTGATACGTATGATGGATGAAGCTGATGAAAAATCAGAACAAGAGCGGCTGGCTAAAGAGGAATATGATGCTAAGGTGACGTTCTACGCGATGTCGTTCGTGGAGTACCTGAGTGGACCTGAGCTACTTGACACCATGTTTGAGAAGGACCCCGACGGCACGTTACTGCTCACCTTTGGAGGAGAACTACAAACTTATTTTGAACAGTAAGCGAGCTTTGTATTGAACTTAAATTTTAAAGATGAAAATGTCTCTATCTTAAACCAAGAGACATGAGTACTTAGGCCTGCATAATTTCGTCGTGCATCATTTTCTGACCTATTTAAGTAGCGTTATTTTCCTGATGAGGAAAGGAGAGTAAGAGAATATAATTATAGGGTCTGAGGACTCTTAAGATTAGTTGAGCGACTTAAACCATAAAATTTATTCTTTACAAAAAAGCAATGGTATCTTCTTGGATTCTATGTTATGGTAAACGCGGGCGATGTCGCGAGAATATGTAATACCTAATGAACTTAACTTTAATAGTTGTTTATTTTATCGACAGTTACAGAGAACAATATGTGGAGACGATGGCCGGTCTGGTGGACTTCGCCCAAGAAGCTTATACTGACAGACAAAAAGAAATTAAGCTTTTCAAAGATCTCGTGGACACCGCATTGGACGATAGCGTTGTGAGAAGTAAACTGTGTGTAGTTAAATAAAATAACAGTTTGTTACTTAAACCTTTTGTCTCAACTATAATATTTTAAAGTGGTTTCTTTTTCCATTGTTTTCTTTTTCTATTCGTGTTTTCATCCAATTTTACACTTATCCTTATAACCTACTTAAAAAGGACAAAAAATATCTAAATTTATTTTTATCACAACAAACAGGGCTTTGGAAGAATTCCATATCAAGAAGAAGCCCATTATGGATAAAGTGAACGAGCTGAGTGCAAAGGTTGACTCTAAACAACTGACAGTCGAGCAGTTGGAACCATTGCTGGTAGAACAGGGCGAGCAGTTCCACGAGACTCTGTATGAGCTCTGGAAGAGTCTGATGACCATTGAGATGCAGCTGTTTGAACAATGTGAGGTATGTAGGAAGACGGAATCAAAAAAAGTTAATCAATTAATCGGCATATTGTATATATTTATAAGGCTGAAGTCAAGGCGGTTTCGGTCAAGGTGGTTTTTTCGGTATCAGATAAAGATTTGTAGCCTGGAATCAGCTTAAAATATAGATTTGTAGGTATTTATTAATTTTTTACATAAAATTTGTAGTAGTATGTCCATTTGACCTTCTGACCCGAAATCTGAGACGAAAGGGTCCTTAAAGGTTGTTCCAAACATTTTTTAAGCATTCACTCAGTTTCTCTTAAAGTCTCAAAAGTTAGAAATATATATTTATTTATATATTTAATATATATAGAAATATATATATATTTGTGATTTCATAAACAGGATTCCAGGGTTCAATTTGCAGTGAACATGACAGAAATGGTAACAAGACTACTAGAGGTGTCACGAAGTGCGTTCGGAGCGTGGCGGGAGCATGAGGGAGTGTGGTCGACGCGCCAGTTCGAAATCCTCTCTAAATATCTTGGGAATAAGGTCATGTTGGGCGACGCGTCACGTGAACTCCATGACGTGAGTATTAAGGACCATATTTTATGAGTTCTTGAATGTTTAGTTAAAGTTTAAAAGTAAAAAGGTGTTGCCTTTTTAAGACTAATTCCGGAAGACTATAACGTATAAATTTATTTGTATAGTGGACTAATTTGATATTTGCTTGCTTGAGAAACCTGAATATTGACGAACCTTCCAGTTCAAACATCCCAAAGTTCTTTTGATATATTATTATGTGGACTTGGTTTCATCAGGTAATGATGGACCGTGACATGATGATGAACGTTGTGGCTGCGTCTTCAGACAACCATATGCGGTTCATAGATGCGCGTGAGGATCTTCTTATGACCCGCGCCAATAACTGGCGAGATGACCTGGTGCAGGGGACCAACGAGTGAGACTTAACTTTATTTGCTTTGATAATATTAATATACGTGAGTAGGCACATAAGTATATAAATCCAGAATGACAGAGATGAAGGTGGGCCAATGGTACGAAAAAAGATTTTAGATGATTCTGATGAATGGTTATTGGCAAGAGACAGAGGAGAGTGCATAGAAAGGCCAATATTCAGTATATAGGTAGACTTGACGATGGTGATAACATCAAATAAAACCGGCCATGTGCAAGTCGAACTCGCGCATGAAAGGACAAGGATCAATCAGTACCATCGTCCTTAAACATTTCTCTTGTATGGGACCCACCTTAAATATTTTTTTATTATTAATTGGTAAAGCGGCTATAGAAATACACGATGTATAAAGCCCTAAAAATGTTTGCGTCTTGAACTCAGTTCGTTTTTTTTTTATTAAGGTTGAGACAGATTGTTGTAACGATTTTCATAAATTTCGCAGCAACGAAGTCAAGCGCAACCGAGATCGTATTTTGGAGATCAACTACTTTATAGACAACCAACGAGAGGAGTGGTCGGAGCTCTACGTATCACTCACGGACACCGTCGATCCGGACACCGTGGCGTTATTGGGAGATGACTTCTAATCACCTCAGAATTTCGAATTAAATACATCTATAATAACCTCCTTGGTTTTATTATTCGTTGCATTGCCTGGTATTAAAACATTATGCACTAGCACGGCTCCATACATTGGTGCCAACGCTTGTACTAACGTAACCGCGATGTTAAAAATCTGCGGATTGCAGTGCAGTTTGAAGATAGCCTATATAATCAAGATTATCTATTGAATAAAAATACTGATGTGTAACATTCGTACTTATTAAGCCCGCTTAAAACCACTGCGCGATATCGGGGGTCACCCCGCACCAGTGTTGCCAACAGTTAAAGTAGCTCCCCACCAGATTCAACATCTAAAACCACCAGAAAACCACTAACGAAAAACGGCCCTACTTCTATAGTCACTAAATTTTCCACTAAACAGATTTTTACTTTTAAAAAGAGATAGTGGTAAAATTTTATACCAGGGTTACCAGGGCTTCTAAGTATGTAAAATACCATAGTCTAAAATCAGCGTTTAAAACCCTTAATTGTATTTTATTTTGTTAGTATAGTACCAATTTAACTTCTCTGTGTGTCCCATCTACCAACAGCCCCAGCTTTCTTATTTAAAAATACTTGAATTTGATCCGTAGTGCATTTTCGACTATGATGATTAAAGAGCAAAATCGTGTAAATAAAAAAAATACTTTGAAGTTAAAAGTATTTTTATATTTATTACGATTGTGTTTTTTATCCTTATTAAGATATGGATATTTGCCTATGCAAGTATTTTCATGTGTAGGACATTTATTATTATTATAAGTCCTTTGAGGATCCGACCTATCACATAGAGTCTGTGCCATAATATAACTGTCTTGTGATTGAGACCACTACTGTGTTTAATAACCGTATTAACATATGGTGAAAACACGAGTGTAACATCTGGATATTTATAAAACTAATTATAACATAATGTTTTTAAATGCCGTCTTTATAGTTGTTTTATGGAATGATTTAAATGTTATAATAAGTTAGTTACAATTTACACTACGACGACGGCGCGACGGTTCTTATTCCGAACAGACTCTACTAGTGTACTTTCATACTTGCAAGTATTTTTGTTCTACTCGTACCAGAAACTTCGAACTTTGAAGTAAATATTGGGTTTAGAACCTGTTAGCGTAAATACGTCACGTCCCTAGTGGAGTAGTAATTTATTGATTACTGACTGCTGAGTGCTGACTCTATGGATATATGAAGGTCTCTACCTGTGCGCGCTGATATATATATTAAGTACTCTGTGGCGCGCTGCTCGCTTACCCCCCCGTCCCTAGATCAAGCTGGCCCGAGCCGGCCAAACTAGCAATAAAAATATGTCCCTAAATAATAAAAACTCAGATCCAGCCATCCCTTGCTGTTTTTGCCTTATTAAGATAGTCAGCAACGCACTAAGTCGAGGTCCGAAACCCGCAGGGGGTGCCCTTAGTGAACGTTGCTGACGTAGTTAGTTTATTTTACTTGCTCTGGCTGGAGGCCTTACGGTTCTCGCCAAAAGTCCGGTGAAGCAGTCCAAGCCTGCGCTCAGGCTAAGTGCAGTAGACCTATTCCAAAAAAAAAAAAAAAATGTGCTGCTCGCTAGAGTATATGGGTTCTGTGGTGCATTCCTTGTTATCTGTGCTTGTTATTGAAATTTTGAATATTGTGATTGTGCGGACTGCGGAGGTAGCAGAAAATTATCTAACGCTCTCTTTGTTGGCGAATACTTATTAACATCATGTTTTAAGTTTCGGTACTTGGTCAAAATAATACTTCTCTAACAAAACAAAGCTTAATTTTATCAACCGGCCATGGATGAGGACGAAGTAAAAAAGTTTTGTCCGAACTGCAATCAACTGTATTTTATACAGTGTAAGTATAAACTGAAAGTACATATAAAATTTCTTGAAAAACTTCACCACAATACTAACAATCCGTAGTTGTAAATTACCTACGCGTGATGTTATTTTGAGCCCAAAAAGAAATATTTACCCGAATAGTCGTCTTTTTTCGGTACCTAATGCTTATTAGCAAAGTAAATAAAAATAGTTTATTAAACAATGTGAGATAAACGAAAATAAATAACTTACACTACTAACATTAAAAGGTTCATGAAAACAAAACAGATTAATTTTTTGTAGTTTGATCATGATAAATATTTTTTTTTGTGCCATTGGTACTCTATAATTAAGAAAAACGTTTATGAACGTCATAATTATTTTGGTTATCGTAATTATATTTTAATTTTTTTCTTTAATGTTTTCTAAATTCACATGAAATCTGAATCCACATAAAAAAATCTTCTGGGCCACAAAATAACAACAAATACAGGTTACAAAACAAATCCCAATAGTTTTCAACAGGATTAGCTATTAACACATTCCATGACCCGCCCTATTATCGTGGTTTGATTAGCACCCGGGAGCTGGGTGGTGGGCATGGAATGTGTTAAGTGTAAAATGTATGCCTACTACAATCATTTACCCCAGTGCAACTAAATTTAAGGACATTCTTGAGATTGCATGTGATTTACAGTTATTTACAGAGCCTTTATGATTAGTATCTGATGAGTTTTAGCTATATAAAATAATAAAAAAAGTTATTGTACTTTTTTAGTTACGTCATCAAAGCTGAAAGGCAACTGGCCTTTATTTCTGCCATGTGGTCACTCTATGTGTGAAAACTGCATCATCAATGTCATAAAATGTGCCGAGCCCCTGGAGTGTAAGGTTTGCTTTGTCAATGCAGAGGTCACAAACACTGATGAAGTATTGTTAAGTAAATTAAAATTACACCAAAAGTTTCCAATTCATGTTCACATGGTTGGTGAACTTACATTAAATATCATGAAGGTTAGTTGAGAAGTCTACATCAGTATATCATGCTATATTTCTTTCTGTTACAATCAACCTGATGAAATAATGTTATTTCTGTTTATAGGCTACAGAAGCAAATAAAAATAAACCTGAAGAGGACCCTTTCCTTGATTTAAAAGCTTTATTAAAATCTGAAAAAGCTGAAGGTAAGATACAAATTAAATAATTAATGAGGAAAAATATATCGTTTTTCATGTATGTTTATGTAACCAATGTTTATCCCTAGAATCCATACTAATATTATCAATGCGAAAGTATTTTGTATGTCTTTTATAAGATCACAAGTAAACCACTGAACTGATTTTGATGAAACTTGGATAAAAACATGGATACCAAGAAAGGACATAGGCTACTTTTTGGCGCGATAACAGAGACCCACGCGAGTAGAACCGCGAGCAATAGCTAGTTCTATAATGAGAGAAATAATTTGTTTTTTTTTATGATTTAAAATGTTAACTATTATTATTACAGCTAATTGTTTAGAATGTCATGAAAAATCTTCTAATATGTGTATACAATGTAACACAGTTATGTGTGCAGCTTGCTTCAAACAATCACATATGAATTTTGTAATTTTCAAGAATCATAAACTACAGTCAATAGGTGAGTAACAATCATTCTTATCAAGATTTTAGGTATAATTGTTCTCTACTGGATGGGTATTCACATACTCTCTTTTTGATGGATTTAACTTGAGAAGAATTGTTGTATCTTATGTTTATAAGTATGTACTCTAGTTCATATAAGAAGTTCCTATACTGGATTAAAAAAACCACCCACCATGCTATTATTACAGGCACATTATTTAAAAATGCCTAATTAAACTACTTATTAACTTGTGTTTTCTTTAAATTAGATGTTCAAAGACTATAAATATTAGTTTTTTTTTTTAAGAATCAACAATGCCCATTAACTGCAAAGTACATAAAGAGAAGAAGTTGGATTACTTCTGCAAAGATTGTAAGAAACCCATTTGTATGGATTGTATGATGGTGGGAGGTGAAAAGTCATGCAAGAACCATGATGTTGTATCCTTACAGGAGGTTGTAAGTATATTTAACACTAGCGATCCGCCCCGGCATCGCACAGGCAGCACAGCAATATAACCTATAGCATTAAGGAATAATGTAGCTTACTACTGGTGTAAGAATTTTGAAAATCGGTCCTATAGTGCCAGATATTACTTCCTACACCAAACTCACAAACTTTACCTCTTTATAATATTAGTATAGATGATATTCCAGTATTTATTTGTTATGAATTTAAGTATAGTGAAGAGGACCTTTATTCCGAAGGACTAAAGTCGATTTTGGCGCAACTCTGGTTCCGAAAGCACCTGAATTAAGTTTTGTTAATAAAAGATTTTTCTAAGATTATTATTATTTAAAGGGATTTAGATTCTTTCTGACCCATAATGTGCGGTTTGCTATAAAGGGTTGTACGAAAAATTTGCTTCCTTTTATGTGTATAAAATAATTAAATACCACATATTTAATTATTTTCAGAATGAAACATTTTTGGAAGAGTTAAGTGAATTATCTCCGAAAGTAGATGAGGTATTTCGAAGACTCACAAAAACCGCTGTTGTATGTATTTTTTATTTAATTATACTAGATTTATTATACAAATAAAGTACCAATGTCTTACTCATTAATTTTTTTCAGGACATTGGATATTTACTTTACAATTATGATACTGACACTGGAAAAGCCAATGACCTGACTAAAATAATTGAAAATGTTGATCACCACTTTACTAAACTATGCTCAATAGTGCAAAAAAACAAGGAAGAAGTCATAAAAATAATAAAACAATTAAAATCTTCTGAAAAAGAAGCACTTGAAAAGGCTAAAACCGATGTGTCTACTGGTATAAAGAAAGCTCTAAGTGTTTTGAACATGATATCAAAGGCTTCTGACAAAAAGAAAATTAATAAGGTTTGATCCTAACTTTGTTTTAAATAGTTATAAAACACAATAGTTAGGTAGACTTTAATCACAAAGATATAAGGTTGATTTTATTAATTATTTTTTGTGTAGAGTCAAACCTTTTTTATGTGGTAATCTTTTAGATAAATATACCAGCTCTTTTGGAAGAAGCGAAGAATGTTGTTGGTACTCCATGGTATCTAAATAGAAAAGAGTCAAACCAGGAATCTCTTAAGTAAGTGGGTTTTTGTTTTGTTAGAAATTCTTACTTCACAATACATTGTTCTGAACCTAAAGTAAGTAGCTTAAGCACTTGTGTTATGGAATCAGAGACAACAAATACATAGTTTGTGACTATCCATTTTTTAAAATTATATTTTTATTTTTAGATAAATTTTGAATATCAAGAAAGATTTTTTTTAAATCTGAAACATTTATAAAAATCAGATGCTGGTTATACCTGCACATATGAAGTGGCTTTGACACTTATTATTGATTTGTGTCTATATTTTTTTCTTTTTTTATATTTGTCTTTCCAACAGGGTGTTGGTAAATGAAGATCTATGTTCATTAATTAACAACTATGTGCACTTGGAAGGGAATTCCAAGTCTTTATATAAATTGTGCTCTGTGTCGGAGTTGGGAGATGACGTAGAAATACCGCCGCCGCCAAATGCCCCCGTCTACCCACCGGAAATGCCAAGAGGTAAGTCGATTATATAAACAAAATGAAATGCAGAACTTTAACATCACTGTATCGGAAATATTTAAGTCGCATCATTTCGTCTTACCAAATTATTTTTTCAATAATTTTATTGTGTGTAACTTTAATTGTTTTTTTTTAATCGAATACTTTAAGAATACTTGTATATATTAAAAAAAAGCTTAAAACAATTGCCTTTTAAAAATTGAACATAATGGCGTATTCTATTCCTGCCTTTTCCCAATTTATTTGGGGTCGTTTATTGGCGTAATTTATTGGCGAACAATGTTTTTGCCTTCCATAATAAAGCATATTTTATAAAGGTATGTTCAGATGACAAGCTCTTAAAGCGCGTTGAACGCTCGTATAATTTTTGTTTAGTGTTCACATGGTGCGCGTGGCAAAGACTGCCGTGAGATCTAGATTTGTCAAAGATGGACGTAATAACAGTTTTAACGGTGATTTTAATGACGGCAAAAACGCGAAAGCGGAGTTATTGGGTCCACCCAATTTATCATACAGGCTAGCTGAAAGCTGATTTAAAGCTTCCGTTTTCATTTTGTACGACTTCTGGATAAACTTAGCGAACCCTACAATACGTCTAACCGCATCGAAAGCGCGTGCTTAACTGAACAGTGAACGGTATCATAGGAAACCAATGATCTCAACGCGCGCGTTATTTAAACGCCCGTTAGAATGTGTACGGACTGTATAAAATGTATGTAGGTGCAAACGCGCGTTAAGCGCTTGTCATGTAAACATGCTCTAAATCCTACATAGATTAAGATACATTTCTTGAAAATATTCATTAATTACTTTTTTTTTCCTTTTTAGATGTAAGAAAATCTAACAAACAAAAGGCAGAAAAACGGACGGACAATCAGAAAGGACCAACATTATTCAAGAACATTCCCAAATATCGTAGTAAGAGCGGATCGGTTTCTTCTAATTCTGTTAGCAGTGAAAACTCTGCTAAAAGTTATATAACTCAAAGTAAGTACCTAATTCTACTGAAAAAAATGTTAAGACATAATGGGCATACTACCGGTCTTTTGTCCATTCAAAGGCAATCTGCTGCTTTCTTCGTGAAAAATGCTTCTAGGGCAATGTTCTTTTTTTTTTTTTCAACAAAATTGGTTTAATGTATGGCTTAATGCCCCCTATCATTACGTTTTCCAAAACTTAATCGCTAAAAGATCAAACCTTCCAAAAATCAGACGGAAAACCTGTTTTAACAATTGCGTTTAATGAAGAAAAAAGAAAATTTTAGTAGCTTATAACTTTCCTCTAAAATTTTAGTTCAAAAAATTTTAGGATTAAATACATATTTTACCAAAAGGGACTCGTATTTTTTAGATAACAGTTATCGGCAGCCTATTGTGCCTATTGTGCAAACAGTGACACCGTTTGCGGAAAGCCAGCATCCACAACAACTGCAATATGGTATGTCAATGCGTTGTAAAGTAAATTTTTTTGCTACCTTGATTTTATGTCTTTTTTCAGAGTAAAGGCGAAGTTTTCAAGGTTTATTGTTACTTTATGGCCTTTTCATTGCAACATTATGTGAAATTAAATTTATAAATAAACATGCTTGAACATAAATAACTTTGCAATACTTTCGTCACCTAGGTTCTCAGGAGTTAATCTATATTTCACATATTATGGACCCTCACAATTTCTACGTACAAAGGGCGTGTACTCAGAGGCTCATTAAAGATATGCTGAGAGAGTTCCGTAATGCGTTATCGTTTGCTAAACCTTCAGTGAACCATATAACGCCGGGTAAGAATAACTGCTAATAAAAGCTTGCTGAGGGCCGATTTCACGCTGACATTACTGAGTTTAATGAACTTAATTTCCCTTGATCGAGTTCAAAGTTCGATTCTCAATTTGAAACTTATTCGCGTTCAGATTATGTTAGTATAATAGCAGCTCGAGCATTTAACTCAGTTTGCGAATACTTCAGTTGAATGCGTTTATATGCATCCTTGAAATCGGCCTTAAGTTTGTTTGAATTCTTTTGAATTTAACTGTTAATTTAAAACAATCTATTGTTTAATATACAGGTAAAACATATTTAGTGTATAATAAGGTTGATAATATGTGGCAAAGATGTCGTGTCATCAATGTGGATACGAAAGATAGCAATAAACCTGTAGTTCAAGTGTTCTGCTTTGACTTTGGAAGCACTGAATATGTGTCCTTCGACAAGTGAGTATCTTAACACATTTTTTATTAATTGGGTAAACTGTAGTAATGGCAACTTTATATTCTTCTAAACTGACACGGACTGGCCTGCTGGTCTAGTGGTTAGTGACCTTGACTGCTCAACCGGAGATCGGGTTCGATTCCCACCCAGGACAAATCTTTATGTGATGAGCATGATCATTTGTTCTTTCTGGGTTTAATTTATCTATAATAAGATATAAGTATGTATATCAGTTGTGTGGTTGCGATAATACAGGCTCTGGGATCAGATGGCCGTGTGTGAGTGTCCCAAAATATTAGATATTAAAATCAAATTCTGGTATATTGTAACTTCATAGCTATCGGCAAATAACTTTAGAGCTATTTTAACTAAAATTAAAAAATGCACGTGTCACAAAGACAGCGAATCCCTTGGGTAAGTCAATGGTGCCAAATCTCAAATTATTTGCAAAAATCTATTCAAACATAATAACTACAAATGGATTTGTAGCCCGTACATAAATTATTGTTTTTTACAGGTTACGACTTATGCCGCCCTCAAAAATACAAACTCCTTTTCCACTTGCTATCAACTGTTCTTTGGCTAACTGTGTACCTATTAATGGCACATGGACTAGTGATGACTCCTTACTTATCCAGAATATAATTGACAAGTAAGTTTAAATTCCTCAATTATGTTAAAAACACCTTCATAATAAATATGAAAATTAATACTAATTTTATAAATACGAAAGTAATTCTGTCTCGTAAGTCTGTTACGCTTTCACGGATAACCGCCATACCGAATTGGATGAAACTTGGTATGGGGTTAGCTTGGATCTTAAGATAGGACATAGGCTACTTTTTGCGGTGATAATCGACACCCGCGCGGATGGAACTGCAGGCAACAGTTAGTAAACATAATATTTTTTTAGTTACACAATCAATGTTTTGGAAACCGACTTTCTAAGGTCAGGAACATACAGTTTCGAAGATGAATGTACATATATTAGTTACAAACATGTTAGATATATAATTATGCTAGCTGTTGCCCGCGGCTCCGCTTACGTTGCGTAAAATATGCATGTATTATACATATAAACCTTCCTCTTAAATCTCTTATCTGTTGCTGAAAATTGAATTAAAATCCGTTGCTAGTTTAACGTTCTAAGCATACAAACAGCGGTAGCGACTTTGTTTTATACTTATACTCATTATTTTATTGATTTCTATTATTAGAATTACATGTTATCTTATTTCTTTTTTAGTAAACAAGCAGTAATCCATGTTCATCGTGTGATCCCTGTATCTCAAGTCGATTTTAAGCTAGAGTGTGACGTCACTACGTTTGAAAATGGCGTCAGCATTGTCCACGCTCTGGTGTTCCATGAAAGAGCTAGAATGCCGAACCCAAAGGTCCCGGTAAGTTGATTGCAAAGTAATATTTCATAAACAAGACGAATCTTATTTATTTATACTTTTACAAATTACAAGTTACACATAAGAAAAGGTTAGGTGGCGCTGGTTAGGGAACTATGGAAGGACATGGGGAAGGCCTTTGCATCAGTACGAAAGTTTAAGTTAACCTAAAAAAAAAAAGAAAACACTTAGGCTATCTTGATTTACTCGTTTTGTATATGTATACAATAAGACTGCTTTCAAAAGCTGTTTTTGAAACTTGAAACAAATGAATCTTATGCTACAGTTGCCGGCAGGTAAGTTGGCAAGATTTTGGCGTAGTGGGGGAATGTTTGCGCATCATCACTATTATTGCTCGTGATTGGTTGCTGGACTCATCGCGAGACCCAAAGGCCGACTGACTAACCAATCACGAGCTCGTAACGATGGTCCCGCGTGGTAAAAGAGTCCTAAAGATCGACTTCTGCGGATCTCACAACTCTTGCCAAGTTACGTGCCAGCGACTATACATTTTTGCTATATACAAGCGGATTGAAGGTCGCTTTACACAACTAAAGAATCCTCTACAGTCCGTCAAAGAAACCTAATAGCTCAGTAAGAGATATTATTAAAGTTACTTGCCGATTTATTTAATTGTACAAGCCCCGAGTCGGCAATGTTAAGCCATCAACAGCACATTTTTGTTGCAGTATCCAGCCATTATAGATGGACGAGAAAAACCTAAATTGTTCACGAGTAACAATGATTTTAAAAGTGAAACTACAGAATTGGTGACTATTACTCATGTTGTGAGTCCTGATAACTTCTACGTACGAAAAGTAAGTTTTCTTATCTATATTTACATGTATGTCAACTTAAGAGAGGTTAATTTCAATCTTAATTTTATAATTATATTTTTTGCAGAACCATCTACAAGAAGTTTACGATAAACTCACTGAAGAACTGGAACAGGAATACAGTTTGGCTTCCAATTTTGGAACTGTTTACCTACCTGAAATAGGTATTTTGCTGTCATTTTTTTAACAACATTTAAATTCTGAGTTGCTAAGCAGACGACGGACATTTGTCCGCCGAAAGAAATGCGAAAAGCTCTATCATTTATTACTCACCTTCCCTATATTGTCAATTAGCTGTCCCCCGCGACTTTGTCCGCGTGTTTTAGTTTCAACGGTTTTTCATTTTTGCAACATTTTTCATTTATGCTCCGCTCCTTTTGGTCGCAGCGTAATGTTATATAGCTTATAGCTTCCTCAATAAATGGTCTATCCAACACTAAAATAATTTTTCAAATCAGACCAGTAGTTCCTGGGATTAGCGCGTTCAAACAAACAAACGAACTGTTCAGCTTTATATATTAGTATAGATTTATCGTCTGTTCATTAAGCTATAAGCGAAGTATTAATTTAATAATACCATGAAAATCATTAAACCGTTTAACAAATGTTGTGGGCAGGCATGGTGTGCGCGGTGAACGTGGAGAAGGGACGGCGACGCGGCGGCGAGGGTGCGGGCTGGGCGCGCGCGCTGGTGACCGAGCTGCCGGGGCGCGCGCGCGTACGCCTGGCGCTGCCCGACTCCGGCCACACGCTGCTCGCGCACTGGACCGCGCTGCGCTACATCCGACACAAGTTCACCACGCTCAGTGCACTGGTAACGCTTTTATATCAATACGAGACATTTCTTTATTGTCTATCTTTCGCCCTAAAACCTCGGGCAGGACTCAAACACGCGACTTAAATAATAAAAATTGTAGTAAAGAAATGTGCACATTTCTCTAGCTTCTAAATGAATCGTTAATCAAAACGGTGATACCAATCGAATATTGGGTCACCAAATGTCGCAGATGTCGCGGTCGGACGGTCCATAACAAGTGTAGTGAAAGTAGAAATTTGAGCATCTTAGACAGTGACCTCCGTAGCTTAGTTGGTAAAGCGACTAGTGCATTAACCAGTAGTCGTTATACTATTCATATATAATTACAAATATTTTTTTTGCAAGCGTTTAAATAATAAAAATAATATTACCCCTCGGGGCAAGCCGTAATACCTAGCCGCAATACCTCATCATGAAAATAACGCAATACCTGATAGCATATTAACTTGCTTTTTTCAACTTTGAGATATAAATAAAAAATGTATCTTAAGGTCTATGCTATGTAGGAGCATACATCCGCAGGGCAGCTTGTGGCGAGCTGTTTGTGAGTAGCGACACAACGGACCTGAGTGCTCCAGGGAATCACTCCTTAGGAGGGCTCCCAGCTCTTTCTTGCCTTAACTGGCTGGCTAGAGAGGGGTCGCTAGAGCTATATGCTCGGGGGTGGAAGTGTCTAATGGCGTAATAGCGAGGAAACCAGCTCCGGGTCCGCTACTGTGACCCGCGATGGCGAAATCCGGGCCGCACCGTTCGACACCCCCAGCCGCTTGCACTGGTGTTGCCTCCTGCTGCCTACCGTGGCGGTTATGTTGGGGGGCCCATCTGGTGAGCTGGCGATTCACCACCTGCCTATTTGATTGCATTAACATGTGTTAGAAGGCAGGTGCCATAGTTTTCCGATTAATTTCTAATAACCAATCCACAACATTTACCTACACATAGCCTAAATTTTTATTTTCCATTCATAATTTACAATAGCTTTGTATCTACTTTGGACCGTTCATATCTGTTCTTCCATAGAGCAGAGGTGGATGGGCCCTAGTAGATGCCCTATCCCAGTTTAGAGTAAAGTTCTCAACAAGGCCACTGCGTGTTGGACTTGTGTCCCCACGTAAGCCTTTCAAAGGACCGGGTATTCTCGATATTGAGGATAGCCCGTGAAAATAGAGAGAAAAATAATATTATAATGTAAATATTTTCACAGCTAGGTCTATATATTAAAGATTGATCCTTGATCTTCTTTCTACAGGCAACCGAGTGCCACTTGGCAGGCATCACACCATACAATAAACAATGGAGCACTGCCTCTGTAGAACTCCTCCAACAATACGAAGGCAAGGTATTGGAACTAAAAGTTGAAGAGAACCGCAATAGGGGCTTCCGCAGCCGTGGCTCCATTGGGGTCACACTTTATGATAAACAAGACAATGATAATTTTATTTGCATAAACAATGAAATGATCAGACACAAGTTTGCCATTACTTTTGGGTAAGTTTTCTTAAGTAAATTTACTGTACAAATAATTAAGTCCAGTGTAATATAACAGAAAATTAAGACTGTTATATTGGAATACAATAATTTTATATAAGCCTATAAAGCTATATAACCTTTTAATCAACAAACGACTTTGTCGACTGTGAATATAGAAACAATGTTCTTTATCATATTAAAAAAAAATGGGTTTACTATCATCTTTACAGAGTTTACATGTTCAATAAAGATCTTGTAGAGGAACAAGTGGTTACAAATAAGTCGCCACTGCAAAATCCACCGCCACGCAAACAGAAAGAAGAAAAAATAAAAATATTAAAAAGAAATGATAAAAAGAAAGTACCGCAAGTGACCAGTGACGAATTACAGGCTAAAGATAAAGGCCCTCTTAAATTAGAAGCTATAATTCTGCATTACCAATCCCCATCACACATTTACGTTGCATTGGTTCAGCATCAAAAAACCTACAACGAGTTGTTCGAGAAAATTCATAAATATTACTCTAACAATAAAAACCAATTTAAGGAATATTGGAAAGTGGGTGATAAATGTTGCGTTATGTGCATCCAATCAAAGACCTGGCGTCGTGCTGTGATTATAGAATTAGATGACGAGAATGCCAAATTGTTTTACCGTGATTTTGCTGTAATTGATATTGTCCCGAGAGCTAGTTTAAAAGAATTGCCTTTAGAGTTCGAATCGCTCGGCAACGCCGCCCTTAAATGCCACCTACATGGCATCATGCCTGCTTTTGGTCAAGAATGGCCTTCCCTCACAAAAGAATACTTAAAAGAACTCCTTGATGCATACAAGAGGACATTCATCACAATATTTGACAACTCTACTGATGAGAGTATGCCGATCGAAATTTGGGTATATCATACGACTCAAGGAAGTGCTTTAGAAGCCAACAGATCTGAGTGGCGGTGTTTAAACCGGAAAATTATAGAACAGGGCCTAGGAGTACCTGATAAATCGCAGGTGAGATGGATACAGCTAAGAAACACTTAATATTTTGTACTTTATTATAATTAACTTTAAATATCATCCTTATTTGTTTTAGAAAAAAACTGAGAAGAAAGTCGACGATCTTGGTGATACACTGTCTTCTCCTTTTCCTAATGTACCAGGTTCATTCAGTGATTGGCTACTATTATACCCAGTGCCTTTGGTGCCATATAAAACATTCGTCGGGAAAAAATCTGATAAAGAAAATGATAGAGTTACTCCCGTGCATTTAAATGAAAGTGAAGAAAATACTTTATCTAAATCAAGGCCAGAATCATCCAATGTTGTGTACATAACTGACTGGCTGGCACCAGAACCGCTACCTAGCAAGGAGTTCACTGCACTTCCAACGTAAGTATTCCACCATACACCACATATTCTAGGTACCATTCTCAGGCTATATACCAAAAATCAATTAAATAGGAACAGTAGTTTAGCCTACACATTTTAAACACAGTATCTGTACTTACTATTTACGAATTTTTAAGCCTTGTTGTGTCCAAACAATCTTATTTTATTATTATCCTTAAATCTATACTAATATTATAAAGCTGAAGAGTTTGTTTGTTTGAACGCGCTAATCTCAGGAACTACTTGTTCGAATTGAAAAAAATATTTTTGTATTGGATAGTCCGTTTATTGAGGAAGGCTTAAACATTACGCTACGACCAATAGGAGCGGAGCATAAATGAAAAATGTTGCAAAAATTAAAAACCGTTGAAACTAAAACACGCGAACAAAGTCGCGGGGGACAGCTAGTATCTTATATTTATATTTATATCATAGACTTATTACCCACAGCCGACGGGTAAGTGGAATTTCTATATGGTGTTCGCGTTTTACTTTGATTTTAAGCTATTTAATTTGTTTGAAAACTCTACATTAGTAAATTCGTGTTATTAAGTTTTTTACCGTATGGAATTGATACTGACCACGTATAATATATATAATCTAAAGGAATATTCATAATTATTTAAAACAAAACGGTTTACTCACGTATATTCTCGGGATCGCCCGACTAGTTTCGAGTTCGACTCGCGACACCACCGCCGCCGCGTCAGCTCATGATTAGGGACTCCTATTGAGTCTGAAACTAGTCGGGCGATCCCGAGAATATACGTGAGTAAACCGTTTTGTTTTAAATAATGTAAAGGAAGTCGCATCGGTAGTATTAACCCTGTATATTTATGTTACCGGTACAACCAGATTTCAAGATAAACTAGTTTAACATAGGTCAAGCCTGTTTATGTCAATGCCAGTCAGAATATTCTATTTTATCTAGAAAAACTATACATATAATATCTGGGAAAAATGAAAAAATTAAATGCACCTTTAAGTACATAATTTTCACTCTGTTTGAAAACTATTGTCGTAACACTAGTACATACGCACTGCCATATCAAAATAGTTAGCAACGTGAAACAGTCTAAGCCTGCGCTCAAAATAACTGGTAGAGCTCTTCAAAAAAATTGTTTTTCAAATATAGAAAATGGCAGAGTTTTGGTAATATTTAACCGACAAGCAAAATTAATTTAATAATATTATCAAAGTTAAGAAATGCCTCCTTTTGATATCGAGCAGACATGGGAGTTTGCTGTGTAAGATATTACAGTCCAAGCCGGTATAATTTTAAACGAAAATTGGCGGAGGTCCACTCACCAATAAATTCCGCAAAAACAGAATGTGCCATTTGTTAATTTTTAACATTGATGCTTATGCTTGACTATACGCAGCTTCGCAACGCAATTCCCGCCCCATGTCCCATCTAGTTGTAAGGTAGACTTTCGGTGGTCTGTGCATATACTTAGTATACTATGGCATGGCTATTATGATTTAAAAACAATGGTAATAAATTAATTTTGTATAATCACTGTCGTGAAGAGTATTCATAATTATTATGTGTCGAAGTCGCGACACCGCCGCCACCGCGTCAGCTCATGATTAGGGATTTCTATTGAATCTGAAATTAGTCGGGCGATCCCGAGAATGTACGTGAGTAAACCGTCAATATTTCTAATTCCTAAATAATTAGAAGTTACTTTGTTCCAGGTACATAGATAACAACGGTATTATTTACTTACACGACGTATCGCAAAAAGATACACTGGACCTTATTCGTAAAGCACTCGACGTTCGCTTCAAGAAATCAGATCCAAAACCTCGGTACAAGACATGGACTGCTGGCGAACCATGCGTTGCGTTATTTTTCCTAGACAATCGTTTCTACAGGGGCAGAGTATTAGAAGTCAACAAAGAAGACTCTACTTGCCTCATACATTACATTGATTATGGTAATGAAGAATTGTGCTCCTTTGAAAACCTTAGGAAAAGTGTTCCTCTCCATCAAATACCAACACAAGCTCATAAATGTGTCTTAAACCGTATCCGCCCCGTCGGTAAACAATGGGATCGACAAACACTAGACTACATACATAAATCTGTTGTGGAAAAGCAATGTCTCGTTAAAATAAGTGGCGAACAAATTAATGGAGTTATCCCAATAGAGTTGAAATTTGATAAACTTTGGATCAACGATCATTTGGTTGACTTTGAAATGGCAGAGTATTCTGACGGCACGCAAGCTCTTGTCAGGAAGTTTGCGCCATCCGACCACGTTTTAAAGGAACAGAGAAAATCAGTAAAAACCGAGAAATCCGTAATTGAATCGGATTCTGCCTCAGATTCTATAATTGTCGATGAACAAGAGTCTTCTATTGATGGTAATTATATTTCATATCCAAACAACATTCCGGAAGAATTCAAGTGTAATATCACGATTATAAATGACATAAATACCTTACAACTGAATATAATATTTGATGATGATACTACTAAAGTTTATGAAAAAATGTCCGATGCACTGCAGACCGAGAGTGCTAATATGACGCCATTGGACGGGATATTTGAAAACAAAGCGTGTGTCGCTGTGTTTCCTGAAGACGGTCGCTGGTATCGAGCGTCTATTTTACAATTTAGCGAAGCTAAGAATCTAGTTAAAGTAAAATATGTTGATTATGGTAATGTCGACGTTGTTTCTCGCAATGACACAAGAGAAATAAATGAAGAATGGGTTAATTTTCCTCCTGCCACTGTATCTAGCAAACTATTTGGGGTACAAGTGAACCCAGACTTAGACCTAAGTGTCGTGACGAAGGCTTACACTGAAACCTTCTTAGATCAAGGCCCATTCTATGCCAAGGTGATGTCCCATAATGATTCAGTGCCATTTGTAGAGTTAAGAAAAAAAAACAGAGATTTGGTCTATAAAAATCTTATAGAAGATAATATTTTTATTCAATGTGAATAAAACTTGAAATTCTCCTTTTTATTAAAAAAAGATTTTTATTACGTCGATTAATTACAATAACTGTAAAACTATATTTGTATTCACAAAAAATAAATGATTACAATATATTATGATATATTTTTATTATGATTTATTATGACAAAGCTGTTTATTGGGATTAATTATGCAAATTCTACAATTTACTGGGTAAATTTGCACATGCGCGTTAAACAATAATAGATTCATGTATGACACACAATTAAAATAAGTTGGGTCTATTATTCAGTAAATTAATATTGTTTACAATCTTTATTTACTGCACAATGTTTGTTAAGGTCTAATCTTGCAAGTCCAATTAGAACCACTTCTTGACAGATTAAGATAAAAATAAGTTAAACTACTACTAGGTACTTAAATAATTATGCAAGATAATTTATTTGCATATATTTAAGTCTGGTGACAGTACAATATAATGTTACTTTAGTGCTGGACTGATGATGGATTCAGAACGTGGCCATAGGAACTTTGTAACGAAACGACGCAAAAAAACATCTTGTTTGGGCTTGTTTGATTTATCTTCACTAAATCTTAAGCTTTTGTTTAAAAATGCATTATTAGTATGAACTTATTATCACACTACATGCCCTTATGAACATGAATATTATTGAATATAATACGATATTATTATAAAGTAGAATTCAAGAAAAGGAATATCCTTCCCACACCTTCGTGTCGGTGTACGACTCGCGCGTCTTCAATTAAGAATTGCAAGTTGTTATTTTCCTGCTAAATTACGTCGTCTAGTGTATAAAATTATGCGATTTAACGTCATAGCTTGATATCACGTGTCCTTATGTTTGGAATATCTTGCATAAAAAAAAACAATACAATTTGACATACATAATTTAAATTTATTTTGTATTTAAATTCTATTATACCTACTTAATTAACATCATTACACAATACATTACAACAATTCGTATGCATTAACATAATTACCGAATTATTCAAGGATTTTTACTTCCATGCTTTAAAATATAGACAGTCGTCTGTGGCATCACATAATGAATCTCTTTGGTATTTCTATCGTTTGTATGGTGTTAGGTAAATCTTGCATCCTAAATTAAATATCAAATGGGCAAACGGTATCAGCCATCTCTTGGTAGGTACCTACTAAGCCCTTAATTTTATCTAATTTACTGCAGCCTTTTTCTTTTTTAAACTATGCACGTAAAGATCAAGCCCTCTTTGTAGTGCAGGATCGGTTACAGTGTTTATAAAGTTCCTAACATTTTGTTCACGGTTCCTTACGAACTCAGTTATGAAGTCCTGTCTGAGAGATCGCTTAGTGTGAGCTCTTACATCCGGCAATATATTGTCGTACAATTTTATAAAGGATTTACATCTTTGTACGGCATCAGCTTTGTCTGTTACTACTTCATCAATAAGACCCACCTGAAAAAATTAAAACATCTGTTGATAATGCATACAAATATTAAAATTGCAGTCTACTTAGAATAACAATTACCTAATTTGCTCAGGTGTTAGAGTGAATTTAAATGATGAAGGTTTTGACCTACTTATGTATTGATCAATTAGCTATTTCTTTATTTTATGACAACTCTAGCTGTTGCCCGCGGCTCCGCGTGGTTGTCGGTTATCGCGGCAAAAAGAAGCCTGTGTCCTTTCTTAGGATCCAAGCTTTACCCCATATCAAGGTTTATCTAAATCGGTTAAACGGTTTAGCCGTGAAAGCGTAACAGACAGACAGACAAAGAGTTACTTTCGCATTGATAATATTAGTATGGATCACATCAATGACTGACAGGTGAAGAAAAACATCGCGAGAAATTATAAATTCGAAATAAAAAATTAAACCGTCAACCCGTGGTGTAAGCAAAGGTAGAGATCAATGCCTTTTCTGTACGACCGTAGGCCTTTGCCCAACAGTGGGACCTAGATATATTACCGTACTCTGTGAGTGGGAGAATCACAGGAAATCATCACTGTGTAAATAAGAGGTATAGTTACAAACCTGCAAAGCTCGTTCAGCGGGGAACATGTAGGAGGTACAGAGGGCAAACTCGGCATTCCTTGTTCCTATGGTCCTGGTCATAAGATCGGTTACCCATTGAGCTGGTATGATACCAACCGCGGTGTCGTTCAGACCGATGGTCGCTTTACCTGTCGTCATCGCGCGGTATTCCATTGCTAAGGCTAGGACGCAAGCGCCTGCACCCGTGTAACCCTGAAATAAGAATTGTCATTCTATAAAACTGGCAACATTGGGTGCCTACATTGGCAAACGGGTTGCAATTGATAAGAACCTCTTCGTGATTATAACTAATAGGTACGTCTCGCAAAAGCTTGGCAGTTCTTAACTGCTGGCCGAACCTTAGGTATTTATTATTTACCTACTCTTGTTCAAAAAAAAAACATACCGGAAATTAAGATGCTTAACTAACTAATCGGTATTTTGTACTCTTAACATTGCAGGGTACAAGTAGTTGACCGATATTATTAGTATAAACTTACGTTAATAGCAGCTGTAGTTACAATATTAGATGAAAACAGTTTTAACACGAGATCAAACATGGCTGTGTTAAATTCTTCTAGTCTCTTCAATTCTGGGTTGTGTAGTTCCATTAAGTCCATGCCCGCTGAGAAAATTGTTGGAGACGCCTGCAAACAATTAGGTATAAGTTAACTTTTATTTATTCGGTAGCTAGTTATGTCTATTTAATGATATATTAAATTTGGTTTCTATTTTTTAAACAAATTTAGCTTTCTTTTAAAAATGTTTTTAGGCTTACGAAATAAATAGCCGTTTCAAAATAATAATCAAGCAAGTTCTCGGGTAGATAATTATTTGGGGGCAACTTATTTTAACGCGCGTTTTTTTTATAAAATCTAAATTCGTCATAATAAAATATCATAAATTATTTATGTAGGTAATAAGCTTTTATTAATAAATCTTACCGATGTCAGGACCATGCCTTTGCATTTTTCTTTCTCCAAGTCACAGATTGAGTCGTGGACCGCCCTCATTAAATCCTTGTTAAGACTGTTAACTGGAGCTCGCTGCATTTGGACCGTAGCTATGCCTTCTTTATCTACAGATACGTCAACTAGCGAGGTTTCTGGAGCCGACGACATGAATCTGGACCTGGCAGCAACTCTAGCGACATCTTTGGTAACTTTTCGGAGATGCAACATGTTAAAACACTTTTTCTAAAAAAAAAATATCTTGGTAATTATTTTGGTACTACTTATTTCCTAAAATTCTAGTAAGCACGTCTGTTCTTGTTCACTTCCGTGCAAGTAATGTGGTGGATGCAAGAAAGCAATGCTTTATATGTTTCAGATTATCCTTGTTTACTTTTCAAATTGTTTATTATGCTCAATATCCTTAACTAGGTGACTACGGAAAACACGTTGAGCGTGTTTGATTATAAAGCTCACAGTGGGAAAAACATGTGGCAGACTATTTCAGAATCATTTTAGGTAAACCTGAGCTCAAAATAGGTACCTACAAGGAAGGATGTCCGAATAAACAATAAATTGTGATTTAATGCAAAATATGCAGACAAGATATAAGTATAAATAACAAAACCTACTTGCGTAAGTAGGTACGTAATAAAAAAGCGGCCAAGTGCGAGTCGGACTTGCGCATAAAGAGTTTCGTACCATCATACAAGATTTATTTGATTACTTATGTACACACAAAATAATATTGAAACAACATTATAGAACATATGTAATAAGGTGCTGCTTTTCTTAAGAAATATCTTTCAGCAAACCCGCGATAAGAGAATGGTAAATATTGGCAGTCATAACAGAATATGCTCTTAAAATCAAGCAAAAAAGAACTCTAAAACACCCTTTAATTTTTTTTTATCTAGTTTGCCAATACGAACTTTACCAGGGTAGAAGCCTTTAAAAATAATAAAAAGTGAAAAAAAAAAATAGTAGGATGAAACCCATTAGAAAAGTAGGGAAATATTATAAAAATAAAAGGAAAAATAATTTACGGGCGATCTGAGGTCGGGAAGGGGATGGGGGTGAGTTTTTAAGGGTAAAAAACGGTTTTTCTCGATTTCCGGCAAAACTAAAAGTCCTATCAAAAAAAGTCAAATGGCAAAGTTGTAGGTAATAAAAAGATCTAAAACTTTTGTATTTACACTTTTTTCACATAACCTCAAAATTGAAAAATCCAAAAAACCAAGTTTTTGGTTTTTTATTTTTATCTTTTACATTTTTTTTTTAACGGAATTTGGTGAAAACTTACCTTTTTATGTCCCAAATACGCTGTAATTTATTTGATTAAAAATATTTATCTTTTTCACCTTATTTTGAATTAATATCGAAAAAACACCCTAATTTTCAATCGAAAATTCACCCGTCAAAATATCAGCTTTTTTCAAAAAGTTGATATGGTTTCTGTTCGTTGAAATCTCTACTTTCCGATGGTGAAAAAAATATATGTTACTACAGTAAATCTTCTCAGAAAATGCAAAAAATCAAAAAAAAAACTTGAATTCGATTTTTTTTTTAATTATTATAAATAATTTTGAGCTATTTATTAAAATTTACACTTTTATTACTCGAAAAACGTTAGATTACATGTGACATTGATAACAAAAAAATTGCTAAATAAAATATACTACTATAATTAACAAACAAATAAGTTAATAAAATTAATATTTAATAAGACATCTACAATATTTGGAGAAAGTTGTCGAATCTTCTTTAAATTATATGCGTAGATGCCTATTTATAACTATTTTAAGATAAATTATATATACCTGAGTAGATATACCTGAGTGACCTACGAAAAATTGTAGCCCATCAAAAGGTATTTCGTGGAGAAGTGGGGAAGGGGCTAGGCGGGTCTGGGTCTTACTACATACATACCTACTGTTATATACTATATATTTCGTAGCAGCTGTTACAACCGTTGGCCTAACCAGTATTCGAAATACAGTACAGTATACAACATCGTTTATAAAAATACACGTGCACGCTGAGTTTCTTGAAGATAATTGTGACAAGTTTACTTAAAAAAACAAAAAAACTTTTCGAATCTGCATAGGAAGGTAAATACTATCTCTATTTTTATCTGTATCAATCAACTCAAACATAAAAATCGTAATATTTTCTTTAAGAAATAGTATGCTTAACGTAACATAACCTAAACATTGAAATTAAATGAAATTTTAGTACAAGATAAAAAAATAATAATCTCCTTAATTTTGCACAAACAAATTTAGTTAATCCCATGAAAAAAAAATATATTTCAAAATACATAAAAAATTTATTAAAAATCTATAAAAAATATATAAAATATATATCGTAAATATATTTTTAATAACAAACTTTTGGCCGATTTCCATATAATATATTTTATACATTTTTAATAGATTTATAATATAATTTTTTATACATTTTGACATTTATTTCTTGAATATTTTTTTTTAATGGGAGTTTATTCACGATAAAATAGTGAAGGCATTATTAATTCGATTTTGTCTTTTCAGATTATCAGTATTCGAATTCGAGTTTTTTTTTATTTTTTGCATTTTGCAAAAACTTGGTTTTTTGGATTTTTCACATAAATTTTGAGGTTATGTGAAAAAAGTGTAAATACAAAAGTTTTAGATCTTTTTATTACCTACAACTTTGCCATTTGACTTTTTTCGATAGGACTTTTAGTTTTGCCGGAAATCGAGAAAAACCGTTTTTTACCCTTTAAAACTCACCCCCATCCCCTTCCCGGTACCTCAGATCGCCCGTAAATTATTTTTCCTTTTATTTTTATAATATTCCCTCCCTTTTCTAATGGGTTTCATCCTACTATTATTTTTTTTGGTTTTAAAAATTATCGACCCTGGTCTACTTAGCATTTCAGGCTATTGCCGTTATTAAGATTGAGAAAAAAATTACGTTTCTAGTACTTACCGGTTCCTCTATACTAGAAACGTGTGTTTTTGCCGTTTAATTATGATTTTTTAATTTATTTTGATTGAAAATAAAAAAACGTTATAGGTAGGTAGGTACCTACTTATAATCATTTTAAATAAAAATAAATTATTGTTTAATTAATATATTTATGGTTATATTATAATCAATTTTAATAAAATACGAAAATATTATTTTCGTACCTACTCGTGTTTAAAGCTCTTTATTTAAATTCCCCAATCGATGAATTTGTTTTTTTTTTTTATCTAACTACTTAAAATGAACATATACTTTCAATGCCGTATAACGTTCTTCATAATCCTTCTGCTCCCTTTTATCTCAAAGAACGTTTTCAGTTACTGATGACACACATACCCGATGCTTGAGACCATCTGAAAATTTGAGACTGAAGATGCCACCGCACTCCACAGGGTTCTTCGATAAATCTTTTACGGTTCAAGCGGTGCGTTTGTAGAATGCACTCCCTGTACCAATAAGAAAGGCGCAGTCACTAAGCACCTTCAAAAAATTGGTGTCGCATCACTGACTACTTTACCAAGTATGCAGTATATAGATATAGTATTATGTATGTATATAAGTAACAGTATATGTAACATGTTCAAAAGTATGTATGAAGTTTATCTTATCGTTAATAATGTTACACCTCCGCTACCCCATCTATTAATTTTCTGTCTTTCCTGTCCATCCAAAGGTTGTCTGGAAGGTATCGCTATTAGCGATAAGACCGCCATTGTACCTTATTAACTTGATAACTTACAATGCTGTATCTTTTTCTCTGGTGTACAATAAAGAATATATATAAATAATTTCTGCTAACTTGCTTAATAAGTTACAATGTCGACAATAGGGATGTTTCCTGGGTATGAAAAGTTAAAATCTATTTAGTCCGTCAGTTAGATAATAAAAAAATATTAGACACGTATTTTTTCTTTTATCAAAACAATAAAAACTTACAAAGATACAGCGCTTTAAAGTTTCGGAGTGGGGGCTTATGACGCCACGCCTTGGTAAAAATTGTAGCGAGGAGTGACGTCACGCGTAATTTGCGTTCTCTGTATTTTGATCATTATTTGTTTTGTAGGAAAAAAGAAAAAATACGTGTCCAATAAAATTAATTAATCTACAAAGCGGACATTAAAAAAAAAATAGGAAACATGCCTATTCTAATGACGCATCTCACGTATCATTGATCAAAATCAGTTAAGTCGTTGAGTAGTTATCGTTGAGCGGACATAGAAACGTACATACATACTTAAAGATCAAACACATAACCCTCTTTTTTGGATTCACTGCAGTCGAGTAAAAAGGCGATTTCAAACTACTTATATTGCGCAGTGAATGCGCGAGCGATCCCGCGCACGCAGAGACGGGACTGTGGTGTTTTTAGTAGGTACCTACCTATGTGCAAGTCGAAAATATTCACACGCCGCGCGCTTTGCCCTCAGCGTGGGTTAAAAAAAATTGATAATCACACCGTACAAAAAAAAATGGGGACCTACAAATATATCAGCAATTTACTTACGCGTTTTTATTATATTGCACACAGCTCACCTCAGCAAACAATGCAATTATATCACCACAGTTAACAAAATTTGCAAGCCGATAAGACAAGTGACGTGTTACTATGCGACGATATCTTATCTTGTATTGGCTGGCTTGGTATACTAACTTTCACATTTCACAATATTATAATATTATATGACTATTAAAAAGTTGAAAGTTTAAAACTTGAAAAAATAGTCCTTACTAATATTATAGTGCAAAACTACTGAACCGTTGTAAATGAAATTTGGTACACAGATAGTCTAGAGACCGAGAAAGGACATAGATCACTGAGGCCGCACTGCGATATATTACACCGCGCAATTTTTATTCTGGCGGTATTTATTCCGTAATCGGAATTACATCTAGGTACTTAGTACGCACTGCGAATGAAATTTCTTACGTATTTTGTCAGTTCGATGCAGTTCCCTAAAATGGACATCAGAAAATTCAAAAAAATATTATTTTATTTTAATACGACGCGACGTAAAATACTTAGGTATGTATCAAAAAATGAGATTAAATTTTTATTCACCAATTTACGGCGCGATTTTGCTTCCGCAGTGCGGCCATTCGCGGGAATAAATCGCATTCAATTTGCATCAAATACAGATGATTTTACGCACGAATTTTAAAACGTCATTTTGGTTTGATTTTGAAAGTAAAAAAAAATCGCTCGCTGAAATATCCCAGTGCGGACTAGGCCTAAGATTTTTACGGTAGAACAGAGGGTTTTACAGGACACCGGTAGCCAACCCACTGGATCTACCACTGGTATTGAAGGTACACAAATATTTTCATGTGGAAATAAGTAGGTGTTTATAGATCATACAAATATGTACCTACCTACACGTCGCGACGAGTATTAGGGGCCATCCATAAATTACGTTAGTGCTTGTTCACGTTGACTCGCGGGCGCGGTCACGAAATGTCAAACGTATGACGTGATATCAAAGTGTTCACATACGAAACGCACGGTGCGATCTAAGTGGCGGTTAAACTAGCGAATGGCGCGCGCTACGAGCTCGCGGCAGTGTCAAACGCGTGAGACGCTTGTGTGTGTTCGCGTCGAACTAGCGGCGGAGCGCGCGATTCACTCGCGACGTCAGGTATGTTTACCCTTTTGAACTTGCTGCTAAAAACGATAGCACGTTTTACGATGTCGTTCAATACAGAAAAGTTTATTAGTGCTGTTCAGACTAGAAGTCTGATTTGGCAATGTTAACACAATCATCATATGAACAAAAACGAAATTAAAATAAAAGATCGTCGTCCATTTTTTCTCGCCACTTCTACCGCGCCCGCACCCGCCTCCCCGCCCGCGCGTTCCTACGTGAACAAGCAAGGCTCGTAGAGTACATTTGTTCTGTGAAGCAAGGGGTCAATATTCATATGGTCACATTATGTAACATGGTTTGTCACTTAAAACCTGACTATTTTCTTACGCTATGTTAGGGACGACTTTAGAGTTACCGGATTTAGCGAATATCGTATTTTACATGAAGCGGATGCTATCTGAATTCCACAACTCGAGTAACTGGGTACTACAGAAAAATTTAAAGAATTAAATAAATATATTAATTTCATTAATTGAAGGACATAAATCTTTACACATTAGAATAATACATTTTTCTTTTTAACTATTTACATTCACAATACATTGATACAATTGCACACATCACTGAGTTGTTTTAAATACTATTTTCACGGACCAGAAAAGTAGACCGATCGAAACCTACAAACATGCATAAATGGTGAAAAAAATTGTCCTCTTGACTTCGGTAACGGCGGCTTCTCTCAACATAGATTAGCCATCTGTGCCAGTGTGACCGGAGGTAGGTCAGGTGAAAAGATTTAATAAAGTGTCCGGCCTCCTTGACTTTTCGGTTCTTTGTCTTTATTTTTAGAGCTCGTTGTTCCGTACATAGTTCATCTGGTGATTGACTATTCCTTAATTACTTAGCAGCAGACTTTTGTTTCAAAGCTTGTACGTACATTTCTAACGACTTCTGTACTTTAGGATGGCCCACAAACATGAGGAACTCTTGTGTGTCTTGCTCAGCATTTTCATCCATCCACCTGAGAGGACCTGCCCTTACTTTCTGTTTAGTGATCGCACGGGCTAGAGCGGGGATTTTGTCGAACTTTTTCACGAATTGCTTACATTTGGCTACAGCGTCAGCTTTGTCTGTTGCTACTTCGTCGATGAGACCCACCTGAAACATGTAATTATAGTTTGGTACTTGATAGTTGAAAGAGACAAGTGGAAGAAGAGTGGGGAGGCCTTTACCCAGCAGTGGGACAGTTTAGTTTTTTTTTCAAAATCAAAATATTTTTATTTCAAGTAGGCCTTTTCAGGAACTTTCAAAACGTTAAATGACTCTTGTTGCCCTCCTGATATCACTCCTATGGAGAAGAACCGACAAAAAACTCCATAGGTTAAATATAGCATTAAATACAGGCATAGGGTAATAATAATAATATTGTTTATTAAGCAAGTGTGGAGATCAGTTTGTGAGTTTTCTACTAAATTAAACAGAGGTCGAATTACAAATATATCTCTTCTGAAGATGGCTTGAAAGCCACGCCTAGCTAAGACGAATCGTAGCGAATGTAGGGAAGCAGGATTTGTGATGAGAAAACCCACTTCGCCATCCGTTTATCAATGTTTAGAATATTCGCATCTCACCACATATCCGTTCACAGGGCCTTTTTCTCAAGTGGTATACGAGTGGATACGTCAGATTAACTATTTAATAAAAAAACATAATATAGTACCTGCAAAGCCTCTTCGACAGAGAACATTCTGCCAGTCGTAAGTGCAAGCTCTGCCTGCCTCTGCGGTATGGTGTTCACCATGGTGTGCATGAACCACGTCGGCGCGACGATACCGAGGGCAGTCTCGTTCAGACCGATGCTGTATTTACCGCTCATCATCACGCGGTACTCGCAGGACATGGACAGGAGGCAGCCGCCGGCTGGTGCGTGGCCCTGGGGAAAAAACGTAATAAGAATGTTTAAAATTTGAAAAAAAGCTCTTATTAAATATCTAACAATATAAGCAGTAGGTACACTTATAATAAAAAAGTAAAATAAGACAAAAAAAATTTTATAACTTTTAAACGCTTGAGGCACTGTTGTTGTGTAGTACAGGAGAGTTTCACTACGCAGTTCGTGTACGTTAGGGCGACGCGCCTCCCGGGCAGGCGAATGGCAATAGGTTGCCACTAGCCGCGTCACACGTAATTCTATTATTAGATAGTTATGTCAAGCGACAAGTCCATAACACTAACGCGCCGCCTCATCCTTTTTTGAAGAACGGTGTTCAAGTATCTGGTGTACTTAAATACTTTTAGTTCACCGATCCACCACTAGATGTCACTATGCTAATAACGTCATTATTCTAAATTTCGGTGTTAAGATTTTCCGGCACTTAATGACATCCCTCGAAATCCTGATTGTCAGTATGCTGTAAATAAAATTGTATCCCCGCTTAGGAATAAAGCGAGTGATCTTCCTATTGATATTTTATGTATAAATCCATGAGAAAATCAGGTCAGAGTTCACCCGACCTCGACCACAAATCAAACACCAGGCGGTTCAATTATTATTTACAGGTAGGTAGTAAAAATCTATACTAATATTATAAAGCTGAAGAGTTTGTTTGTTTGTTTGTTTGTTTGAACGCGCTAATCTCAGGAACTACTGGTTCGAATTGAATAATTCTTTTTGTGTTGGATAGTCCGTTTATTGAGGAAGGCTATAGGCTATATAACATCACGCTACGACCAATAGGAGCGGAGCATAAATGAAAAATGTTGCAAAAATGAAAAACCGTTGAAACTAAATCACGCTAAAAAGTCGCGGGGGACAGCTAGTGATACATAAAAATAGCTATCAACTACAAATTATCATTTTATTCAAAGTGCTGAGTCGATATAATTATTTCTTATTTATTTTATTTGAAATGTTTATAAAACTATATTTAACCACCGATATAGCTTAATTATTTTCTATTAAAGATACCTATACTATACTTACGTCTCCAGATCCTAGACAAGCGTGTAAAAATAAAAAAATTATATGATTATATTATGTATTAGTTTTATATATTTATTTCTAAGTATACTAAGTTCACTTATCTCGTACTGAAACCAGTTTTAGAAGCATAAAATGCAGTGTTTAAGACCAAGGGTTTTAGTGGCTTATGAAGATTTAAAAAATATATAACAGTAGGAAGGTAGTTTTTCTAGACTTTTGGGCTAGTTCGATTCCCGAAAGAGAAAATTATGGTAATGGGCCATAAATTCTGATTGTAGGTCTGTACGTTATTTCGTGATCTGGAGGGATTCTACTGTACCAATATTTGGCGACTAAACTGATTGCAATACGACGCTTGAAAGTGTCTGCCTGCCGCAATCAGCTTGCGTATATTGCTTGTAAATTGTAATTCTTAAGTTTACTAATAGGCGAATATACCGTTTTTACACATAACAAGCTGAGCACGCGAGGCACCGTTTGGGGACGAAACGCTAACAAAACAGCAGACAATAATTTATTGCTTTGACATTAAAAAAACGTCTTATAAAAATATAATTTCGATTACATAATTATCCCGGTCATTGGACTTTGAACTCATATATTTCGGACTTTGAACCAGACATCGACACAGTACAAACATGTTGTTTGTTTAACTGGACTTTGGACTACATTTATCAAGTATTTTATTATGTTTGTGCGTTTTTGTTGGACTTTGTACCAACATTAATCAAACACTACGTTTGTGTTGTGATACCTATGTAATGCCATCAGAGATAAGACAAAAAAGGCTATTGAAGATACCTTTATATGAAAAACATTAAAAGTAAACATTTTACTGTTACCGACCGACGTACATATTTATTCATATTATGCTTTACAGTTCTTTGTTGAAAATACGTTGATTTTATTTATCTTTAGTTTTGAGACCCAAAATGTTTAGTTTTCCGTTCTGCTTAATGCCCCGAAATAGGTACCTTTAGACAAAGTTCAGTAGGCCTATTCGTTATCTCCAGTTGCCAACCCAACCGATGTTTACCGGATAAAAATGCTTATTCAGTATCGGGTTACGTCGGTAACCAACTAAGTATTAGTAGATCTAGTTTGTCATCGAAGTTACACGATAAGAAACTTGTGTTTTCACTGTCTTTTTTATAAAGCAGCAATCGCTTTTGTTGACAATCGCCATAGCGAATAAACCTGCTACACTCAGAATAAATTTAAAAACATGAAGTTGTGGATTGGCACTACTAAGATCTTTTTCTATCTTCTAGAGAAAAGCTTTGATTGTTTTATTGTTTGCATTGAATAGGCTCCGAAACTACTATACCGATTTGAAAAATTCTTTCACTATTATACTTTACTGCTACACTACCCCCGGGTGACATAGACTATATTATTTTTTTAAAAACCATTTTACAATAACTATTAAAACATTGAAATATTTTACTACACATAAATCAAGACAGTAAAATGATGTTACGAGAATCGGAACTTTTACGCGGGTGAAACTGCGGTGCACAGCTAGTTAATTAATATGTTGAAAATAAAGTATATAACAATACCAAAAACCCAATTCAATTAATTTTTGGTATTGTGGGTGTGCGAATGAGGTATGCATGCTGCCCTGACGCCCGAAAATAGCAGGGTGTGGCCGTAACAATAAAAAAACCTTTTTTAAAACCTACAAGAAAATATATATTAGGTAAAAACTCATTGGTTGTGTCTTTTTTTTATGTAATATTTTTTCTTTATATTATTATTTTTTTGTTTTTAAAAAGTATAATTACAATAAAGTAATGAAAATATTTTTCTAAGTACCTACTACTATTTTTCATAGTATAAAAACTGTCATAATCTTAGAAAAAATTATAAATTACCAAAAAAATATTTGTTTGTGGACTTAGTAATAAGGCATTAAAATTGTTTAATATTCATATCATTACAACATTACTTATTTATCAACAGGCATTATAATTATTTGTATAGCAGACAGGTACCTATATTATGATAATGTATTCATGAATGACACAATTAAGATATACATACATTAATGGCAGCAGCAGTAATAAAGTTGGAACCAAAGAGTTTGGTCCACACTTCTTGGAGAGTTGTCCAAAATGTCTCCACCC
This sequence comes from Diachrysia chrysitis, assembly GCA_932294365.1. Taxonomy (NCBI): domain Eukaryota; kingdom Metazoa; phylum Arthropoda; class Insecta; order Lepidoptera; family Noctuidae; genus Diachrysia; species Diachrysia chrysitis. The sequence goes on from OW028653.1 coordinate 9,060,043, forward strand.
GTTTCATGTCAGGCTTGTACATTTCCATAATGTCTAGGCCCGCTGAGAATACTGTTGGGGAAGCCTGGAAACAGAGAAATACACATAATCATATATATATCTATGAAAATTTAGGCCAATTTAGAATAGTATTGAGGTTTTAATCTTAGCTATAATCTATTGGCATTATTAATAAAAATCTCGACTGCGATAAGCAATTGCTTAGCAGATTCTATATTCAATTTTTCTATGGAGAATTTAAAATTAGAATCTGTTAATCCGTTGCTAAGCTCCATCGCGATTTTTATTAATAAGGCCATATGAGTCCATGTAATATGTAATAGGTACAATGTTTAATTTATGGTTTTCGTTATTATTACTTTGACAATTACTGTTTTTTTTTTTAAATACTGATTCTAAATTGTAGCTGATATTTGTTTATGTCTTCTATTGTTATTCCAATGTGAATTCTTTTTTTTTTTAATTTAAATTTAATTAAACTTTTCCAATGTGTATTTTATGTTTGTTATTGTATTTGGTGTTTTAGTGCTTTTTAGTATATAAACATGTATTTAGTTAGTGTAAGTGGCTTGTGTAAGCCATACTAATTAAATTAAAAATAAATAATATATTTTAACAAAGCTAAACTTGTTTATTTTTTTAAAAATCCATCTGCTGTTAGCTTCAACAATTTCTGCCAGTGTTGTGTTTACTCCCCGGTGTTGAATCTCTGAAACTATCAGTCAGATATGAAAAATCATTTTACATTTAACTGGCCTGTTGGTCTAGTGGTTAGTGACCCTAACTGCTATACTGGAGGTAGTGGATTCAATTCCTACCCAGAACAAATGTTTGTGTGATGAGCATGATCATTTGTTCTGTCTGTGTCTGTGTCTGGGTGTAATTTATCTAAACTAAGTATGTATTTAGAATTATATAGGTATGTTTATCAGTTGTCTGGTTGCCATAACACAGGCACCTAGTTTGGGATCAGATGGCCATGTGTGAGTTGTCCAAAGATATTATTATTATTATAATTGTGAAGACCATTGTAGGCTATTCAACATACTATCTTGTCTTAGGAGAAAAACAAGGCGAGTAAAAATATGGGGCACAACTAGTTATTAAATAAAATTGCCTCTTGAATAATGTCAATAATGTAACAAAAAACTGATTTAAATAATTTAAAAAAGATTTTTAGTAGAAAAAATATATTACAATTTATTGTAGTTAGGTATTTTATTAATATTTGAGGTAAAATTAGCAGAATACATTTTGAATTGGTTTTATCCTCAATACTAGTTATCAAGAAGTTCCAGAATTAAATAAATAATGTATTGTCAAATAATATTTTATATCACAAAAACTGCTTCACAGATAAGGAATTTAAAAGAAGTGTAGGTACCTATATGTATCAATTTAGGAATCAGTGTAATTAAACTGTATTGATAATTCTTGATTTCATTACTGAAAGTTTTAGGTAAATTGATGTGTATGTAATATTCTTGAATTTATGATTCATGATGATGAATATTTTGCCTATTGTACCAACAATATTTTTAATTCTTAAAAAGAGATCAATATATTAAAAACTCACAGATGTTAAGATCATTCCTTTGCATTTCTTTTCGGCAACATCATCTAAGGCTTTACTTAAATCTTGCAGGAGTTCTAAATTCAGACTGTTAACAGGCAACCTCTTCATAGTTACTGTTGCTACACCATCGCCATCCACTGCTGTGTCCACCAAAGATCCGGAGCTGGACATGGCTCTAAAACTTGGCACAACTCTCTTGGCATGGCCAATAACTTGTCGGAGAGGAAACATTCTGAAAATTACCATGTAAAACAAATTTCACTCAAGTTGTCTTCGTAATTATCAATGAAAAGCACAACTTATGACAAATCACTTGTTAACTAATTGACATTTAACATGTGAAACTTTTTAAGGGAGTCAAAGTTATTAACAAATAAATTAAACACCTTAATTAATTCACAAATAACTGTTAATAAATTATAATTAAGATGATCGCACGTCGTTTGGCGAACTTTGGACTTATCGGTCTGTCTATTAGTGTCTATCAGATAACCGTCAGAGCAAAGGCTAGCTAGGGTTGAGTGTAACAGTGTTATGAAGTTTGTATGAGCGTGCGAGTTCGTTTATATTGGTAGTTGGGTATAGGAAGGCACTATACAGTTTTAGCTTATCTACATGACACGTATGTTATGGTTACTTAAGTAAAACATATATTATATACACTGTCTGGCCCCCGCGACTTTGTCCGCGTGTTTTAGTTTCAACGGTTTTTTTTTTCTACTTACTTGACACTTTGGTATCAATTTTTTTGGACACTTCACACAATATTTTTATAAATTACTTACAGCCTATGTGTTATTTCGATGTATAAGCTATATTATTGTAAAGTTTCAATAAAATCCATGCAGTAGTTTTTGCGTGAAACAGTAACAAACATCCATACATACATCCTTACAAACTTTCGCGTTTATAATATTAGTAAGGATACCTTGGTAGGTACTTACGTAATACATTGTATTTGTCATTGATCGTCCTTACATAAGACGTAAAACTTTAAAGTTAACGTTAAAAAAACTGGACAAGTGCGAGTCTGACTTGCGTACTGAGGGTTCCGTACAAAGTTTGCTGATCGTCACGGTTATTCTGCTTAAAAATCAACTTCACTGTGGGGTTGAAAAAATGTTCAACTGTAAATATAAAGTTAAAACGCACTTTTTATTAAAAACAAAAAAAAAAAACTAGAAATTTACAGTTTTCCTTTATAGTGACGTTAAACCACGCCAAATTTTGGGATTCTGGGTAGACTGGAATTACCCTCTAAATTTTGATGCCCTTGAGATTGTCGAAATATACGTTTTGTGTAGCTTAAACAGCCGTATCCTTTCTTTTACGTTGATTTTTTCATATCTTCAAAGGACTGTTTTAATTTCAACTTGATACCTTCAAGCGTTCCCGAGATAAAGGGTCTCGACAACTTAAAAAAAGACTATGCGACGTCCCGAACTTCGTATTTTTATTAAGGCTGAATCCTTCTCTGTGTTTAGGCTGTCGCTCTATATTTTTTTTATAATCGTTTTCCTTTTATTTCTAACGCACGCGATTGCAGTGTTAATAATTTACTAGATGAGCATTCTGTGGTAAATTTTACATCTGTGGAATATTAAACTTCAAAATATTGACAGCGATGTCAGCTGTCATTCAGTCAGATATTCTGTCAACAAACGCATTTTTTATGCTACTTTGATTTCGATTGTAGAAATTAAATAATCGAAGATTAGAAGTTAAGCTCAATATGTAGTAAGATAAAAACAAACATTAATGTAATGTTCACTGTTTTTACGCGTGGAAACAAAATGTCGTTGGAGCAAACGGCTTGCGACGGTAACTATGTTATGAATACTTAGTTTTTGTTCAATACCACAACGAATGGCTGTAGTATTGCACTTGGACTTATTAATAATTTTGCTACGTAATGGTTAAGATAAATATTAAAGGTGCTTTTTGTTACTAAGTAGATAACTGATATCCTTTTCAAGATTCCCAAGCACCAGAAAAATGAACAGACATTTGAAAGATTCTTATGGTGTTTCAGATTTAAAGGCTTTTGAGCGTCGACTGACTGAAGTAATAGGATGTTTGCAGCCTGCTACTATGAGATGGAGGAGTAAGTGTCGTTTATATGTTTATTTCCTAGACCTAAAGTTGACTAGATAAATTTTGTAATTAATTTCGAGGTATACCTATAATCAATTCTTCCTTTTTGTTTGATTAATAGACAGAATATGCTTTTTGTTCACCACAGTTCACTAGATATATTCGAGAATTTATTGCAGTTTTTAATTTACTTACCAAGGTTTAGAACACATTTTATTTTACTGATCCTTTTATTTTGATGAACCCTTGTGAACTTTAGCTAAATATAAATAAGATCCTTTTTGTATTTCAGTTTTGCTGACAGTTGTGTCAGTGTGTACAGCAATAGCAGCATATCATTGGCTGATGGACCCGCTCACTCCGGTTGTCTCCCTAACACAGTCTCTCTGGAATCATCCCTTTTTTGCATTCACCTCCACATTTCTAGGTGAGTTGTGAGATACCTAGTCGCATTTTATTTTAATTTGGCACATGTGGGCCCTTGTTGTTACCTACATACAGAAATAAAGAGAAAATTTACATAATGTACCAATTACTATAGGTTCCTACTTACTAGAAATTCAAGAATAATTAATAAATAACATATAAATTGGGTATGTGTTATTTCTTTGATTTAATGTGTTATATATACCTGATTAAATTTTTCAAATTGCATAGATTGAAGATTCTATTTTATTAAGTGCTCACTATTACAACTCATACTTACTGATATAGTACTTAATGAGACTATATTAAGAATTAGTTATGAGGCTTGCTTTGATAAAACAATACCAAACTAATATTATGTAACCAAGGTATTCACAGGCAGACATACAAAAATAATATCTGGAATCTAACCATTTGTATTTGTTTTTCTGTAGTGTTACTGTTCATGATGGGCGTACACAGGAAGGTGGTGGCGCCGAGCATTATCACGGCTCGCACGCGCTCCGTACTTAACGATTTCAACATGTCCTGCGACGACACTGGCAAGCTTATCCTCAAGCCGCGCCCAGCCAACACCTAACTAATTACTGTACATATATTATTTTCTAAGCTAAGAATAAATTGTTTTATTGTTCCCACGCCTTTCATTGTTTACTTAAATAAAACAACACTTACAAGAATCTATCCAAGTTTGTTTATTACTTATAACTTTGGTGTGTTTATTATATACAATAAATAAATGATAACTAAGAAAATAGGTCTATCATACAAAACCACCTTAAACAATAACAAAATGTTGCAATTTAAATAATACATACAACAATCATCATAACTAGTACATATTGCATTCATATTAATTTTTACTAGAAGAATTTACTAAAGATTTGGCTAAAGTTTTAACAAATGCCAGTAATATAATAAATTCTGAGTTAATACACAATGCAAGTTAATAACGTAAAATATTTCGTGAAACAGCTTCTTAATCTTTACTACTCACAAACATTCATAGTGACTACGAGAGTCCTTTCTATAATATTATCTTCTACAATCATAAGCATTCAATAGTTTTCGCCCAACTAACACTACTTACTTTGCTCAAAGTACGCTTAGACTCAACATGGAGTGATTGGAATTACATTATCATATAGGTACTGGAATAATTTTAAACAACTTATCGATTATAAAAAAATATTGTATAAAATTTATTTATTTTGGGCAGTGTTTAGGGAACGATTATTATTTATTTCCAACGTTCAATTCCTCACAGTAAATGCAATTCGGTGTGCACACCCGAGTCGATGCTTGCAAGCAACAGTCGCCATTACAAGATAATATTCAACAAGGATACTATATTAATATAATAACTATCATAAAGTATTGTGCTGACTGTGCAAGTAATGAACTAACCATCCTAAGTTAATAATTTTATTTAATACTAAGATACTATACACGAAAGACAAGTGTTTGTGCTTAACGAGTTACCGACAGCTATTTTATAACGTAAATAATGATGGAGCGTGTAACTCCAAAGAGAGATATAAGATATACACTAAGTAAGTAGGTACCTACAGTAGTTGCGTCAATGTTTATTATGATCTATACTAATACCTATTTTAAATGCAAAACTAACTCTGTCCGTCTGTCTGTAACGCTTTCACGGCACTATCCGTAAACCAATTTGGATAAAATTTGGTTTTGGGTAATCAGCGTGGGTTTTAAGAAAGGACATTGGATACTTTTTGCCGCGATGACCGAAATCCACGCGGGCGGAGCCGCGGGCAACAATAGTCTATAATAATATGGTGAAAACTTGCAGCAAGTTTAAAGTTTTAAATTTCTCTAGTCTGTTTTACCGACAATATTCTCAATAAAGATAAAACATTTATAACTTATATTTAGCGCCATCTATATTTATTTGTACATATTAAACATTGCACGCAACCAAATGTAAAAAGGATAACAGATTTATTTTTATCATAAAGCTAACAAAAAGCTTCCCATACTTCAGTCAATTTATCGTCAGATTTTCCAATCTCGATATCGTCGTCTACTACGACTAGCAAGTGCTTTATAAATATTACAGTATTTCATGTTACTACAGTTATCAAGTAAATTTGACGATAAGTTCATAAGTGTATGGTAATTTAAATTGCAAATCTGTTAAAGATAAAGAAATTGCTTGTTTATACACAAGGAGACGTAAGAAATTAAAATGACAATGCGCGTTCGAAAAACGCATTCAATTTGCGACAATCGTCTATAGGAAACGCTGTATTATGCGGTCACCGTCCAATGGTAGACGTTCCTTTGTCGAGAGATAACTAGGTGCCGTAATATGACGTACTAGAACCATTATGGCTTCAGTGAAAGAGATGGAACTATACAGACCGATGGAACCATCTCTTTTTTTATCATAATACAAAAATGGCTTTAGCAATTCATAATACGGCTCAAGGTGTGCAGGGCGCAACTCACATAGGATTACTTCTAGTTTAAATAGAAATATACATGTATGAGCCCTTCATTACCCATTACTTTCTCAATGGATACAAAAAAACTTATACCAACTAAAGTAAATTGTATATATTTATGCAGTATGACATCGCAGAATCGACTGAAAAACTAATTTCAATCGGACCAATAATTTGAGATCCTATTTAAGAAGTAGAATTAAATTAACATTCAAAAAAAATATTTTGAGCTTAATCAGCGGCTTTCAATATAATTAAAAAATATAGTAATCTCATATTCGAGCGCTCCATCTAACGGATATTATACGAACTAGAGGGAGTGTCGAATTAGTAAACACTTATAAACTTGTAAACAAACAGTACATGCTTCGTTATACTTATATTTGAGTTTATACATTAATAATGAAACATTTACATTATACCTATAAATTCAATTTAAAATTATTATGATAGTAACATCAAGGCAGTGGTACATGCATAAATTCAACATTGTTAACACGAGATACTTAACATTTTATAATAATTTTAGAAAAGGCATTGTAATTACTCATATTATATAGGTACGTCAACCTTTAAACTTTCAATAAGGCATAGTTTATGTTAACTATTCATTTCTGAAGCTATATTTTCATGAGTGTAATTTAACAATCGATGGTACATACATCTCAGTCTTAAAATAATAATATGAATCGTATTGAGCGAAACAAGTAGTAATTAACAATTGTGAATAAATCTTTGGAACCGAATACATACGCACATTTACCACCCAGTGTTGGGATAGAGGTAAGTAACAATATAATTTGTGCTATATAAAAATTTACATTATCTATTAATACCATCCATACTGGGATCAATAAATTTATAATAAATTCAAAGTATACTCCTATTACTTGTATCTAAGTATAATGAAACAATAAATTGACACTAAAATGTTAACATTCCTTTGGGTAATCAGGTGCAGTATAAAAAAACACAATTTCTGAATCATCTAATCAATAACAGTTCATACTCTTGAATAAATTGCACAGTAAATTGTGTGGTAACCAATTAATATGACCCAAGGCAGTTTTATACATTAGAATAAAATGTAAATAATACTTCTTTAATTATTACACATTAGAGGTGCCTCTAAGCCTTACTATTATAGTTTTATAAAAGCTAACTTACGTCTGAATATAAATCTGTTGTGACGTAGAGGGTCGAATGAAACCTTGCACGAATGTGGGTGAGTAGGGATAGCTTCTCAATAACTCTTCTAAATGTACTGCTTTTAAAGCTTGCTAACTATCAAACGTAAGAAAAATATAATTTAGTTTTAATTTATTTCTATATTCATACATATTTAATACCCCAAATTCATACAAGAAATGAGTCAAAGTAACTTAAGTAAATAAATTCACAGGATTTTTATAAATTCACCATTAGTAAGAATCAATTTAAAAATAATTCCAAGGCGACGTGTGGTTCTCTCACCCAAATAACAAAGGGTACTCTTCTTGGTTTTTAAAAACTGCGTCGTGCTTTTGATCACTAACAAGCGATCAAAGGTACCTTATCATAAACAATTACCCGTAAGTAATTTTCATTCACACTAAAGTAGTATTTATGTGGGTCCATGGTCAATCAAATAGTGTATGATGAGAGCTGAGAGATAGGTGTTATATATTCAATGTAGGTTGTAGAGGTATCGCTAAGGAGCAAAACAAACGCGTGCCGAGATATCCCCACAGGTAATTATTGTCGCATTATTCTCCACAGCAACATGCAAGGCTCGAGTGCTGCCCTCACGCCGCCAACAGAGTCCTGATGTTCTTCGGCGTCGACTGGTGGTTTAAATGCTTCGTCGTATACCTGAGGGCGTTGAGTAGCGGTTCCGCTTTCGTGGGGGGTTGCTGCTGGAGGAACTTGACGCAGCCTTTGACGTCAACGGATGAAGAGCGGCAGAAGGCACCGGAGGGGTGGACCCAGTCGTACAGAATGATGAGACCAACCATCACACGGAGGACCAATAGCGACGTCTCCTCGCGACTGAATTGCGCGACAAGTTTCCTGAAATATAACGAGATTTGTGTTAACTATGTCGTTTATTAATAAAATTTTATTGGCGCAATTATTATCGTGTCCTCGACTCATAAACTATATAAACCGGATACCCAGTTTTCTTTAAATTATGTTAATGTTGTCCTAATTTACGAAATTCCGGATTTACGGTATAATTTGCTTTGATATGGCTGCAAGTAAATAAAAAAGTCGGTACATGTTTGTACTGGGTCACATGTGTATGTTTACTGGATTTACGACACAATAAAACTATGTGGGAGCCGCGATCCGAGTGAATTCGGGTCGCGCCGCCCACGGCCGCCGGGTCCCGTATGCCAGGCAGGTATACTTAAACTGTATATTGGTGATAGTACCTGTATTTGTGTAGTGTGTACCAAGACAGTGCAAGCGTCTTGGATTGCTAATGATTTAACATCGCAAACTACTGTTAGGAATATTCTATAAATCGTACGATAGTTATGATTAGGCTGACACTTATTCTATTGATATGGAAACAGACTTTCAATATTTACAACAGCGTAAAGTTCTTTTTAAAACATGTAATATACATATGCTTGGTTTTCTTACGATACACGCACATCGCAGAAATAATATGATTCTTTACTCCGCTCAGATATTGCGGAATTTATCATGCTCTTCGATTTACAATAAACTAAAATTTATCTTGAAATTTAATGCTAATATCCTTGAAGCAAACATTTGGATTAAAGTCATAAATCAACGAAATTCAGTTTGTTATACATATATACATGGTACATACAGATAATATAATCAGTTTTGATCATTGTCGGAAGGTTTACACAATAGGTTAATCAAGTTTCCTGCTGACTAACATTTGCATGTTGGTTCAGGACAGGGTTTATGCGGAAATTAGTGATGTCACGGAAACACAAGTGGGTTCAAGTGTAACTCAAATATACAGGCACATTGTTATTAATGAGTTTGTGAAAACAATTGTCAACTAAGGATCTACACGATACTACACATATAAAACGTACAACGTGATTTGCGAACTGCTATGGTGCATATATTTTTTTAATTCTAGTCATCACACCGACAAAACTGAACAGCATTATGACGTTAAGGATGAAGTTAGACATAACACGAAGACGGTATTTAAAAACAAGTTGGTCCCAGTTAATATTATCCTCAAAAGCATAAATCTCTGAGGAAATGCAGATAATATTTTGAACTAACAACTGTGACGGAAAGATAAAGTGTGTCGCTGTTGGAAATGAAAAACATGGAGTCATCTCTCTATCAAAGCCAAGCCTCTAATTGTTTAATCTCAGATAGCATACACAAAGGTTTACGTCATCGATTCTATCCATATTTTAGTTCTTTTTCTTAGGCCTACTTGCACGAAAAACCTAACTCAGAGTTAATTGCTAACACGAGGTTAAATTGACAATAGTGTATGACAAACGGTACTTAAGTTTTTAATTTAGACAGCATTAATTTAACTCTGAGTTAAAAAGATCATCTGGGCTTGTGTAAGCGCCCCTTAGGCGCTGAGTAGACGATAAACAATTTGACGATAATCAAATGGACGTTAGTTACCGCGATCTCGTTAATCGCGAAGTTACAGTTTCATTGTTTGTCAAGCTCAACTTGCCCACAGCAATGGGCAAACACGCTCATTTTAAAAGTTTTTGGAACGAAGTTCCTTATGTCGCGTTGCGAAAGGGGGCTAGACGGAAATTCTTACCAAAAGTTGTAACGACACTTTTTGCTATTGTGTTTACAAAGTCCCGCGCATCTATGATGTATACGAAAGAATAGACAGAGTGCATATATATATATATTAATTTAATATATATTATATATAATATAATATAAAATAAAATAAAAATATGTGTGTGTGTGTGAGTATGTAAAATTTTTTTGCTTTTTTTATTTCAATTCGAAAGGAACTTCGTTCCATCTAGGTGTCCCTTGACACCTCTCAAGATTTTTTTTATTCAACGAATAAATAGTCCAATTTCATGTCCGAACCCCAAAATACTGAAACGCTATCTTAAATGTCTATATGTCGCTACTTTAGACGACATGACACTTAACCGGGACATAAAACTAATTAAAGTTATAAACGATGAACCTATGTAGGTTACAAACGATGTTCAATTATTAGGTGCGAATTAACATTAAGAATGATCTACTGCATTTGGAGTTTCTATGACAAATTGTTGCCCATAAAAATAGCCGGTGTCATTAATTAAAATTCGTGTCAGGTCGACATTGTAACTTTTAATGAATTAGCTAGTGGTCTGGGTCTTCATTAAGACTGTCTTACGTCTGAAATTAAACGTACTTATCAGTTGTGTTATTTGCTACTTGATATAATAACTTTAAAATAATCGTTCATCATGGTTTATCACCAAACACTCCGTACAAAGAAACTCAAACGGATTTATTAATTAGTACTCAACTATTTTGGCTCACAATAGAATTGGATTCATTAAGACTTCAACCACAATGATTCAACAATGTTGTCATTATTTGTATTACATCCTTCTGACGTTAAATTGTATCCTATATAGGTACAAGATAACTGTCGAATTATCAAGGTTTGTACGTCCTCGTACCAAAAGCATCCGCTTTCTATTTCATACTTTATAATTGCATCATCCAACGATTGACGCCTTCTTTCGTGCGTAATTTCTGCAACCGACGCTTGTACGATAAGATGCACGAATGTTGTACAATATAGGGAAATTACTTCAGTAGTATTTTCGAAATTTGCTTCATAGTAATTTTGGAAATAAAATTTGTTAAATCCATTATGCAAGTATTTGACGTCCACGGCTGCTATAGACAGGGATAGCGAGAACAATTGTTTGCTGGAACAATGTACCGATTACCTCGAACTAGTTGTCAATTATGTATGCAATATCGAAGTTATGCATAGAGCACGGAAGCGGTCACTTGAGGCCAATCGATGCGGAGTACTGAACGAAATTACGCGGTCAACGCAACTCGCTCGCATCGTATTGATAAGGAAATGCAAGGGAGGAAGCCGTTATCTCTGGTTTAATTAAACTTGTGTACTCTTCAGTTAGATCGCGTAAACAATTCAGCATTCGAACGGTGTAGGAACGAGAATAACTCGGAATAATCTGTAGAATTGTTTAGTCTGAAGTTGAAAACTACGTAAACAAGGCAATCCGTAACCTAAACAAGTCAAAATACTTTACGGTGAGTTGGGAAATAGTAACAAAGGCGGACAAAAAGCGTAGGAGGTGGTTATGGTAAAGTTCGCATGCGACGGACAAGAAAGTAATTGGAAAACATGACATTCAATGGCGCCTGGCTTCAATGATGTAACAACATTATTATGACTACACCGGCAATGTGCAATTAATGCAGTGTCCAGCGATATGATACACGATACATAAGACACATGTTTTAGTTATCAAGTACCATGTGTTACACACGACTGTCGAGGCCGAATGGATTTATAGCCAAACTAATTTTGGAGCACTCCGCCGATAGCTCGAAACGAAAATCGTTGGAAGTAGAAAACAATTCAGGGAATTGCTCTGAATTACTTTCTATTTAGAAGTTGCAAGCGCATTTCTGTTTTCCACCCTCGATAGGCAAGGGAAAAGAAACTAAATTAGTTTTACGGGTAATTGCTGTCCAATCAGTAGATCTTGGGGGAAATAAAATGTGTTCTATTAGTTCCTTGCTTATTATTCGATACTGAGTCCTTCGATCCTAAAATCCAAATTACAGAGGCTTTGAAACCTTAGACTCAAACGGAAGGTATCATTAGCACTTTTGTAAAGTAAAGTTTGTACGTTAACAAGGTTGACGTTCAAATTGGTCAGGGTGAGGGCAGCAAAGCTTCGACAGTGCAAACAATAGCGGGGATTGCGTCTAAAGTGGTTCTGGTACGTGTGTACCGAGGCGATGCTGAGACACACTCAAGGGGCACGTGTCTGTCCAAGTGACAGTTGGTTTATCTTTATTTATATCCCGACGATTATGTGTTCTGACGGTGGCTGGAGCGTATCGATGTCGGGGCTCCGACACATGATCCTCACGTGAAATATATACCCTCTCATTGTTACAAGGATAACTCGGACAGGCAGGACTGACCGCTGTGACGCTACTACTGTGTTTGCTGTTTAGATTTTATCCATCGGCAGCTTCTGTTTACAATTCAGTAACGAAAATATCTTTCGTAAAGAATTAATTGCTTTCGATTCGTTTCGAAGACGGATCCTGATAGATCATCCGGCTAAAATTATGTCCATAACAAATGGTCTTACAGAGAGAAATATAGTTCTGCTATTCAGGATATCGGGAGAAGGCTTCCGCACTATTAATCGTACTCTACACAGCTGTTGCTCCAGTTAACAAATAAAAGTCGAACAGATGTGAGACAATAAGTTTTGTAGCCTTGTTCAACTTTAATTTACTGAAGTAACTGGGATAGTCGGAATTAGACATTAACTGAGGCGCCCGTAAATAGATTTTCAGAGTTTAAGATTTTACAGGTGTGCCGTATTACGTAGGAACACGGTTCTCGTTTGAGAATCCAGTTCGTACGTGTAATTTGAGATTTGCTCCGGCCTGGCAGGTTTACGGTGTCGGTCTAGTTTTGAAACGAGTGCAGTATTACGGCCGCTTTTGATCATCACAAAACGTACGTCGTATTGTGCTGGATACTGGAGTACAGTAAACAATATGTATTACGTATACATTACAGCATTCGTGACACCATTTATTGTTCGTATATTTTGATATTTTTCTCAATTGAAATGAGTGTTTCGCGACGAGGTCGGGGTGAAACCGTTGTTGAGTAAAATTACTCACGAAGTTTCTTATATATTATTAAGCGAAAGGAAGTGTTTTTTTGTCCTTTAATGTGTTCTTTATTACTCAAATTGGCAAAATTTTTGCCATAACAGAATTTCGGAAAGATTTAAAAAATCCAAATTATTTATGATGTCTTTGTTTTTATCTATACTCTTTATTGTACACCAGAAAAAAAGGATATAGTAAAATTAAATAATATTGTACAAAGGAAGGCCATACTGCACACGACAATTTCTTCCAGGCAAACATTGTTTTTTGTTTTACAGATTCGTTTATGTATTATTACGAGCATTTTATTCACAGCGTCAGGGTTATAACATGCATATCGAGGGCTGTAAACAATAACGAGGTCGCCTGAAGTGGTTTCGACACGTGTGACGAGACGGCACGAGAAAGAGGGAACGTGGGTTTAATATTCACTTTTATTTAAATAGGTACATGATGAACAGGGTACACAAAGGTCAAACCTAGATTGTTCCACAATTGACCCGTAATTGAAATTTTTACAGGGGAATGATAATAACGTGTTTAAAGTTACGAGTTGTGCACTGGTTCAAAGTTTTGATAGGTACCTAGATTTGTTTTACATTTTACAGGTCCACGGTTTCCAATCTCATAGAGGACATAGTATTTTAATAATATAATCGACCACTTCCGTCCATATAGTTCAGAGGCTAGACGTATTTAAAATAATTAACATATAACTATTATACAAGGTGAGTTTTTTGTCGTTGTACAAACGAAAGCTATGACTTCTATATCGATTACAAAAACGATTGGTATAAAAAACTCAAAAAACAAATGAAAACAAAAAATGGAATTTCAATAAGTAGCCGTAAGAGTTTTACGGTAAGAGGACTGACATTCGAGATATTTTTCGTTCGTTTAATTTTTGATATCAATTGTTTTTATAACCGATATAGAGGTCATAGTTTTTGTTTGTATAACGACAAAAAAATCATCCAGTATAAAGCTGCTTTCAATGGTATTAAGAACTGTACTTACGGGTTCTCCAACATCCTAAGACAGACTTTCGCCATCGTGCTGAGCGTTTCCGTCGTATTCTCTAAGTCCTGCTGGTTATCGTTAACAAACTGGCTGGTGGCTTCGGACAGGACCTTCAACATCGGCGTGGCTTGAGCGTAGAAGAGGGACATTCTGTTCGCGACTTCCGCAGTTATGTGGGGTTCTTCTCCAGGAGGCAGGTCGGCGTTGATCAGACCGCCCCGGGACACGCTCCGCCTGTAGTAGCTGAAGTCGTTCTGTATCGCTGGTGTTTTCATCTGTTGGAAGAAAAAAGGATGATGATATGAGAAAGGTGAGGTAACTTTAAACTTTAGTTATAATTATGTAATTAAACGTAGTGTAGGACGCCCCCTAGCCCGTTGGATCGACGACTTGAAAAAAGTAGCTGGGTCTAGTACGGACTGTATGGGGATGAGGGAGGACCAGGTGTTATGGCGCGATTTGGGAGAGGCCTATATCGATTGATTTAATTATTATGTTGTTCCCTTGCATGCTTTGTGATCATTTACAGATAACTAAATAAAAAAAACAGGAAGGATGTTCGGTTGATTGGTTATCCTAAACGGACTCTTGTACGAGGTTTTGATATAAGAATATTGTGTACTTTGCAACCATAAAATAAGTATAGATATATAGTAAAAATACAGACTTGTATTTATTAGGTGGAGTTTAAACCAAACATTTACTTTATTGTCTGCGTATACAAACGAATAAGAGGCGTCAAATAATCTTGTATAATAAACAGCATCTGCAATTAATAACATGCTGAGAGAACCCGGAACGTGGTAATTAAGTTATGCCCAGAATCCCATGGGCGTTATTGTCACTGTACATGTATAGCTTAATGATGATTAAACTCAGCGTGTGTTCGATAAAAGTACATCATGTCGTCTATATAAAATAAATAAATACAATAATCGCAAAAATTGTAATACTTTCTATATGACAGGCGGAGATGAATTGTTGACGTTCATTCAACATCAATGCATTGAAGCTCTGATTTACGAAAATAGACCGTACTAGCTATGAAATAAAGGTGTGTGTGAAAGATATAAACCTAGTATTACAGCGAACGTATCGCCGATTATTTTTAGTGGACCCCACGCAAAGACGCGTGAGCGTAAGCAAGCGATTTGTCCCGAGATTATCATAACGATACATTGTTCGTAACTTCGTGTTATATATTAAAACTCTATATTAGAAATCGTACTTGCTAGAGGTGAGGCGATGCAAATAGTGCTGTGCCTAACCTTGAATGAGACCACCCTCAGAGTTGCAATTAGTTTTTACTTTTCGCCTTGAAATTAAGTTTCTATAAATTAATTGTTAAAATACTCACTATTATTTAGTACGTAACTAAATGAAAGTTACAAAGGTTTTCTGATGGATTTTTTTATCGCATTGGGTCATATTTATCTCGAGTTATTATAAAAAAAAAACGGGTATACAAAAAATGCAAATTTTGGAGAATAACCTTAAGCTGGGATTTAAGACATATTTAAAAAACAGTGATTATATTTTCCTTATTAAAAGGGTGGCACGTAATCCAATTATACTAAATCAGAATTTAAAGACACAACCAGCATTATCCGGTGCTTATTAATATTTCCAAACTAATCTTCTCTAGCCGATTTTTTGCTAGGTCCAAATAAAATCTCAGGGCGTTCCTTATTTTCAGCTGGTAAGCTGGATACAGTGATTTAGATTGCGATCTTTGCTGGTAATCAGAAACTTATTTCTAAAAAAAACATTGTAATATGGCAGTGGCAATTTTGCCGAAACATTAAAGTAAGTAGGTAATCAAAAACCCTGCAACGCAAAAGCCTCTATACCTCCTGAATCAAAAAGCAGACAGTGTTAGGCAATAATTTATATACTATTTCATGTTTTCATAACTATGTTTGAGAAGAAAGTCACAATAGATTAGCGTGTAATGTCTACTACTACAATAGCATCATCATATACTTACAATGAATAGTCTAAAAGCAATATTATTAAAAGTACCAAGATGGATTGGTCATCGTAGATTGTTTTTAAAACAATAGGCTAGGCCGTCTTCAAAATAGTTCTTCGCATTGTACAATACTTTGAGTACAGGCTGAGTAATTATTTTGAGTGGTCGACAAATCTCTCCATTTCGGTCCTTGACAAATGCAGTCCATCCTAGACTACTTTATTTTACAAGAGATATAAATAAAATGAGATATTGACTTGTATGAAGCGTAGAAATGCACGAAAATGTCTGCATCCTGCAGTCATTTATGGAAGATTTAGTTTGCATATAATATTGCTATCAGTTTGGAGTATGGAGCTCAAGGCTCCGCTAATTAAGAATTGTGTCTCATTTAGGTCACACTATCCGATTTCGTTCTCATTTAACGTTCATCACAGCTTATAGAGATATTTTTTTATAATCATTGATAGGTGGGTACTCTCTCTGACTGGTACTGTGTGTTATGTAAAATGTGTTGTGGAGAGTCACTCCATGCAAAATACAGTATTCAGTTGAACCCGGTGAGATTAGCCCAGCATTATTATTTCAGCCATAACGGTCCTTCCGCAGGGCGAAGGTATGTTGACTCTGCCAATGTCAGAGTTGGGAGAACAAGTGATTACCGTGGAAAATAAAAAATTGCAATAAAACTAAAAATTTTAAACAACTTCCTTTTTATAAATTAAAGAATAAAACTCTATTAAATTTGGAATAAAATAAAATTAAAGTATATCATAAATTACAAGCAAATATTATTAGCTAAGAACAGGAAGAAGAAGCTCTGGCTGATTTGAAGTAAAAGCCCTCAATGTCAAAATCTTACGTCTAATATACCCATAATGTGAGTACATTTGAATATATTATTGTAGAAATGACTTTCCAAAGTGTGCCAGTTAATTACATGGACGGGTAAACGTGGAGGATTCTGACAGCTTTCATTATCATTAGCGGAGATGTGGTTCCGTCTGATTTCCGTTGTGTTTCCTTTTGTAGGGATTGTATAGTCACGTACTATCCGTATTACGGCATCTGTATTTTCCAAGAACGGATTCCCTTGGGTACTCTTATCCGAAATTTCCATCCTCGCGGTTACAACAATAACATTGCCATTATCTACGGGCTACCTCCAACGAGCAGTATTTAGTGTAGTATTATAATCAGTAGAACAATCTGAACTAGTCTATTATCTGTCTGTCAGGTACTTCAATATCCCGCCGGAGTCGAGCAGAAAATGCGCTGATTCCGGCCAAGGGCAGAGATGGGATAGAGGTGTTTTTCGTCGGTGAAAGTCTGACATATCCATCGGCCATCCCCTCGCCGTGGGTTGAAGACATTATGCTATCAACTCGAATAAAAATATATACTTCAATATACCTTAGATTAAGTTACCCTTATCATTTTCTATGTTAGACAAACACCGATGCTCTTTTGGTAAAGATTGGGCCTTAACATGATTAGTTTATAATAAGCGATCATCGGTAAGGTACCCTGCATTGGGGATAATTAACAATAACAATACATCATGAGAAAAGTCACAATGTTAAAAGAGCTATCGTAACCTCCGTTCTTATTTTGTCTTGTCTCAGAGAAAATCAGAATGGTAATGACGCTACTAAGTAATTACTTTAGCACGTATTGTTTTTGTACACCAAGCGCTGTGATTAAGTGATTGCAAAACCAAAACAAAAAAAAAAAAAAATTGTCATTCGATTTTAGCGAGAATTTGGTAATAGTTTCACTAGAATCGATTAAGCCAGTAAATCGATTACCATAAAGAAATTGCGAGTTAGTGCATTCCAAATCTTTCTAACACTAAATAGACTACATATTTTTAGATATCGAGTTGTAGCTTTAAAGAATCGTTTCGTGCGATAGCCTATCGATCGATATTACAGGCGATCGCTCTACTGAAAGTTGTTAATTATGCACAAGACCTACGTAAAGAGGGCCAAAGGATTAATATAAAGGGCTGAGTATCGTTATTTTACATAATCTATTGGCAGCGCCTGTTGAAAAGGATTTTAAACATGATAAATCTGTGAGTTCAGTATTTAGACCTGAATTTTCCGTAGACCTTTTACTTTTAAAACATACTAACTTGGTAGTCATTTATTGTTAAGGTACATAAAAAAATAAAAACTGTAGGAAACGTAATAAAAAATGTATTGCAAACAAGTATTTTACTGATGGTAAGTAGGTACATACATAAATGGGCGATGCAAATCCAAGGATCAGGATTTTCAATGTTGAACCCAATAATAAAATAAATATTCTAATAAAAAAAGGAATAATGTGACTTGTTATTTATTCCGCCAATTTTCAAAGAAATCTTATTATTGCAGACATTAAGTTGAAAGCATTTTCAATAATGTAAATTTTTCTAAGAATTATGTTAATCTTTTCCATAGTAAGTGGATATATATAATACTAGCTGTTTTCCACTGCTCCGCCCGCGTAGATGTTGGTTATCGCGGCAAAAAGTAGCCTATGTCCTTTCTCAGGCTCTAGACTATCTGTGTACCAAATTTCATTTAAATCGGTTCAGTAGTTTTCTCGTGAAAGCACGACAGACAGACAAACAGACAGAGTTGCTTTCGCATTTTTAATCATAGTAAGGATTTATTAAGTCGTTAAGGTTGTAGGAGTTCTAAAGACAAATGGGTAATCATAACAGGCTAGCTGAAATCAAAACATCGCCAGCAGTTTAAAAAAACATAGACTTCAGAATAACAATAATCGTTCTATTTTATCAGAAACGTTTTAAACAAAGTTGTTTTGGAAAAGGTTTAAAGTGAGCGGAAAGAGTGCAAATGGGGCATAACATGTAACCGCGAACCAAGGATACAAGGTGCTTTGAACAAATACGGTCGGAAATCGACCAAACAAATGTAAATACAGAACCTCATTTTGAATAAACGATTCGAGACGACAAACCAACCTTACCCCATTAAACCGAACTAATAGGTATTTTTATCGATTCTTGTATAACCAAAATTTTCATCTGTATCGAATAACAAAGAAATAAACGTAAATAAATTCGATGCATGTCCGTGAGTCAGCACCGAGGTCAGGCCAGGCCTTACTTTCTACAATGCCTCACAAATCGTTCCCTTATATACTCGATGACTAACATTTAGATAGCTTCGCATTTGATTAATTATGCTGATCGATGAATACAAGTAATTATACTACTCGATAAAGTTACACATGTTTATGAATTATATTTATGTTCGTCTGAAAACTAATCATAAGTGTCAACATCAATCAAGAACTAGTAAAGAAATATAACATTTTATATGTCGCTTCGTTTACAAACTGGGAGGTGTGATAAACGTCGATGTTTTCATCAAACGATGTTTATCTGTTCTGTAGTGATCGCAATATGAAAGGATGGATATACAGGCAGAGAAAGACCTTAAAAGAGATGGATGGGTTGTGTGAAAGATAATATAAGAAAGAAAGAAGTTAAAGCAGAGATGATGAGTATCTTGTAGGGATAATTGGAAAAAATGCACGCAGTACGCCGACCTTAAATTATTATAATTGGGAACGAGGCAAATAAGTAATTGCAACCAACCAAACAAGCCTGTGGGAACCGCGCACGTGACAATAATTTGTGTGATCCGCTAAATATTATTCTAAATCTAGGTGTTCTTGGTGCAAGTATTTCAATGCAGGAGTCTTTGTTTTAAAATTAATGAAAAATCCCGGGTTATATGTAAGTATATATAGTTAAAACACAAAGATGAATAAATAATCAAATGAAAAACAAAATTATTGATGATTTGATTTGCATTGAGCAAAGAGTTTTTATTCAATTGGCTATTTGACAGGTGTAATAATAAAACATGAAATACGTTTTTTATGCTAGTTAAACAACTATTGTCAGAAGTATAAAATAAATTGGAGTAAATTTTAAAATATTTTCCCGAAAATTGTCAAGTAGCCAATTCTACCTAAGATCTGAAAACATTCGATTACAAATACAAACTGAACTATCGATAAGCAAATTTTATCTGATAATTTCGTTATTGATAGTACAGCTGCAGTCAAAATATCTAATAATATATTGGTATATCGTCGTACTGTAGTAGAAATCTTTCGCCGACGTAGCAGTCATTGAACTGTGAGCAACGACACCGCAAGGTTGGGGTCAAAAGGGCTCCAGCAATTGAATTATGTGCTTTATATTGCATAGATATGTACGGTATATTTGTACACTTTGTTTATTCAATTGTTTCATTGCTGTTGCCTTTTAGAGGAATAAATAAGTAAGCTATAGAGTGCGCATATCGAGTATGAACTGTTGGCACTAGTATGAACATGTAAAATCGTAAAATTAGTATCAAAATAGAGCGCACCGTTTTATTAAAACTATCTCAAAACCTCATATTACCCTAATAACATCGGAACGTTGATATTTCCGCATAAACGTCTTTCGTCGCACGGAAAATCACATAAATCAGTAAAAGAGCGCAGTAAATTTAGCTAAAAATAATGTACATACGCTTGATAAGGGGCTACTAGCGATACGCACGCTCTATGTTTGTCTATGTTTACTCTATGCATTGCCTGATTATTATGATGAACGTTAGACCAATCTTTATTGGTCAAGCCATTCTATACACTAGATTTCTTCCAAGCACCATTATGGTAGAAAATATGATTCGATTTTTCTTTAATTAAAATCTGTAATGGTCTCCGCATTATTTTGCAATATATTGAATAGAGATGTTGACTGGATATGAAAAGTTAAAATCTATTTAGTCCGTCAGTTAGATAATAAAAAAATATTAGACACGTATTTTTTCTTTTATCAAAACAATAAAAAATTACAAAGATACAGCGCTTTAAAATTTCGGAGGGGGCTTATGACACCGCGCCTTGGTAAAAATTGTAGCGAGGAGTGACGTCACGCGAAATTTCCGTTCTCTGTATTTTGATCATTTTTTGTTTGCAGGAAAAAAGAAAATAAGTATACGTGTTTAATAAAATTCATTAATCACCCGCGGACTTTAAAAAAAAATTAGGAAACATGCCTATTGAATAAAAAACTTTATGATCAACAATTAACGGAGACCATGATTAGCCATTATTATACCAAAAATTTTGATTTATTTTCGTTGGATCCCAGTTTTCGATCCCATTTTTAAGGTATTAACGATGAGTACCACATGCTATTTCTGTTGAATCCCATGCTCCCATACTCTGCTTTGTCGTTACAATACTATACTTTTAATGTTTATTTTAATGTGGACAACATACAACATCACATACATTGCTCTGAACCCAAAGTAAGTAGCTAAAGCACTTGTGTTATGGAATTCAGAGACAACGAAGGTACCACAACCACCCAGACCCGAAACAATGTAGAAAAGTGGTTTTCTACATTGACCCGGCCGGGGATCGAACCCGGGATCTCAGAGCTGGCGACACCTTGAAAACCGGTGTGTACAGCACTCGACCACAGAGGTCGTCAAATTTATATATAATAAATATATTTTAAATTAGGTAAGTACATATTTCGAGTTGTTTATTAAGATTTCGCTATCAGATACTGACTACAAGAATGATGACATAATTCTTGTTTTGAAGCATATAACAATAACACGCAGCAGTAAATTCTAAAAATAATAAATCTGAATGAACACAGCCCAATTGTTTACTAAGCGTAACCTATATATAGTACGAAAACAATGGCTAATAATCCATATTATGAATGAAGAAGACATTGTCAAACAGTATTTATTGTTATTATTATTGCTGGCCTAAAATATAATAAAGTGTTACGAACAATAAGTCTTTGAATTTTCGGCGAAGAATATCGTCATAGACATTAAAATTCTGATGGTAGTCGATTTAAAAACAAGAGTATATTTGACGTTGAAATAAATCTAGATTTCTGTTGGTTTGTATTCCAAAAGGTTCTTTAACCAAACCCTAGGAAAATAATGAGATTCTATAAGAAACTATCCTATACAATAGTCGCCCCTATTGCTCGGGAATAAAATATTCTCGACTGTTATACGGTGACATTTGAAAGCTGGTTTTATGAGAGGGCTTGAGCTGACAATCTAGATTGCAGTCTAACAAAACGTCATTCGTAGGAAAAATCAATTTAAACCAAGAACCTGGAATCGTATTACGCTGTTTGTAAAAATATCATATAAAAAAGTTCTTACTCATTAAAACAATCACGTTAAGTCATAAAAAGTTCTGGTACGGCTTCAGGCAGAATACTCTTAAATGTAGTAGAAATGTTTGGATGGAAAGCATTGTTTTATCAGTTTGAAATCGTTCTAGTTAGTTCTGCTCGGATGTTAAATATTTCGCAACTATTTCAGAATACTTGCAACAAGTTGAAAGCAAGCAATATTACGTACAGTAATGCAATGGATTAACATGCATAATTACGACCAAACCCAGAAGTAAAGTTTTACGATAAATAGTACAGGCGCGCCGGGTAAGGATAAAAGCTGTTGCATAATAGATGTTCTATTCTGATAGCGTGTTTCGGGGTTGTGGTTCCTACCAAAAACTTGACACATCAGACTTTTTGGGATTAATTTAAAAAAGAATACTACTACAATAGTAAGATTATCAATTTTTTGTTAATTTTTTAGGTGTCTTTTCTGTTACACATAAAAATCTTCAGTTACATTAAATTTAGATTTAATTTAAATAGTAAAAAGAGACACATTAGCTAGACGGTTATATATATTTATTCATTTATTGCACAATGTACACACAGTTACAGGCGTGGCTTATAACTAATGAATACATAACCCTGTTAGGGCGCAGCAAATTAACTTAAAACTAAAATATTGCAATTTATTATTATCTAATATATAAAATATTCATCATTAATCATTATAAATTGATTTAAATAAATATGAATTTATTTATGTAACTGGTATTAACTCAAATTAATAAACATGCACTATGCAGAGTATAAGATAATTAAAAAAAGCGAGATTCTTGGAAATAATCAGATTCAGCGGATATTTTTTTTTAAACCATATGCTATTCCAGTGCTCTTGGAACAACCTGCAGCAAATATCAACCCTTACGAATATTTAATATCGTCATCTACAAGCCACACCTTTTTGGCAGACAAAGAGGTGTAATTATGCCATTCCCATATGACCAGTTGTAATTGAATGGCTTTCGGGGTGTTAATAAGCTTCCACGGTGCTACCGCAGTTGTACTTAAATGTCCTGCTAATGGTCACGATATGTCGGCTAAATGGCTCCGACATAGGGCTATGACTTTGCAAAAACACGCTTTAGTCAAATCATATACTTATTATGATTACTTTTCAGTAGGACCTGATAACATTTGAAAATGTTCTTCTTTGTTTTGCCATGAATTAGTCTCGGCCTTTAATACTTTTTGGACTGCCAGGTTAGTAAACATAGACAAGCATAGAGCGCGCGCATCGCTAGTAGCCCCTTGTGCCAAGCGTAGGCAAATTTTTTGCTGTAAGTACTACGGTCATTTAAGTGATTTTCGTGCGACAACAGACGATTATGCAAAAATATCGATGGTTTCGATATTATTAGGGTAATATTTAGTTTTGAGATAGTTTTAATAAAACGGCGCGCTCTGTTTTGAATAGAATTTTAAGATTTTTCTAGTTCATACTGGTGCCCACAGTTTATACTTCTTAGGAGCAATCTATGAGTTACTTATTTTTACTCCTCAGCTAATGTAGTTGATTATGCAGTATTGTAGGGATCATCGAGTCAACAAGGATGGTAGCAAGATTGGCTGTCATGGTACACTCCCATACCGGTATCGTGACTAGAAGTTCTATACTTGTATCCGCTTGTAAATAACAAATGCTGGTAAAGGGTCTCAGTACTTACTTTGTATTCGTCGAATTTGAGGACAAACTCTAATATTTCTGCGAACTGTTTGACGAGAGCTTGTTGTTGTTCAAGATGCTGTGTTGGGCTCATTGCGCCGCCGACTAGAGAGCCCAGCAGTCGTGGAACCACCTGGGAACAATATATCAATCGTTAATATACTTTAAATAAACTAGTGAAAGCTGAATACTTTATTATCGTCCTTTATTTTCATGAAAACCAACACGAGATAGGAGCTCACGAGCTAGGACCTACAATATTTTTGAGAGGATATTTTATTTTGGGTCCCATTAGGTATCTATTATGTTTCTCATGTTACGTTCGATCTTTTTTGGTTTACACTTATCCTGATATTCTAGCTATAAGTCCGTATTTGAAAAACTCAAAATAAAAACAAAATATGACTACAAGTTGTATAGTAGATAAGTCTGTTATTAAAAATGCATAAAATAAAATTCTTAATAAGTTTTATATTTTTTTTTACAACACAGCCATTTCAACTTTAATTTATGAGCTAAAATGTCCATGATATACTGTTTTCTACGACATTACTTCTTGCTAATTAAAATCTTAGATACGCCAACAAAACGGTTCGTACCTAAGTCAAAAGAAAACGTTTTTCATTTTCCCAGTGCATACTAAAGCGACCATTGTGCGCCGTTTTTACATCCAAATAAGCATGGCTTTAAAGTACAAACAAACAAAGGTTGGACTGTTATTGACAGAGAGTACTATTAAAATATTACTGGAATGAAAGTAAACACTATAAGGAAAATATCTGCTCTTCATTTTTTAGAAGAAAAGCATGTTATATTCAGCGGTAAGACTTTTACGTGCCAAGTAAAATCCCTTGGGTACAACAAAAGTACGTACTTTTTATTCAAGGCGAGCTGAATCGTCTAGACTTCAAGAATATTGTATGAACATTATCATACATTCTGTGGATATGTGTCTTTAAACAAGATTGCTTTTGGTTTAGTGCAGGGGAAAATAACTCAATTACGGTAAGATTTACTTAATAATCCAGAAAATGGTCTTATATAATCGTATTATATATCTAAGGGTATTTATTTTAATGTTTTACGAGCAGATCATTACGGTTTCCGGAGTAGAGTGCGCTCTACTGAATCGATTTATTAGGTCACGTTATGTTATTACTCGGTAAGATCATCAGCCAATTGGAGCGATCAAAATATTTGTATTAAATCAGTTGAGCTAGGCCTTCAGAATCGTGTGACAGCACTAGCAAAACTGAAGCCTGTTTTTAAACAATGTCAGGAAGCGATCGTAATTCAGCCGATTAGACTGCATTGGCCGCTTATTGGTAAGGGAACGAATGCTACCGATTATTTTATCATTGCCCTCGGTTCCTGTTTCCTAAGCGACCCACTCTGCCGGCTTATCTGCATTTCACATCACGTGATGCGCTCCTGTTTATGTTCTATCAATGAATTATGTATTTCCTTGCTGAAATTTCTACTATCATAAAGTTTTTAGAGACTTGATGTGCTGTATAACAATATGTTTTGTATAATAATATGTTTATCGTGGATTAAGTGCATCCTACAGACAGCAAAGAATGTTTTATTTCAAAAAATTAATACATTAAAACTTACGGAGAGATAGACTTTCGGTATTGATTTCAACCCTGTTTTCCTTTACTAAACATAGTGTAAACTAAAAACAAATATAAAATATATAAATTCGTTTAAATAAATATAAGGGAAAATAAAGTTTATAATTAGGTATCTAAACACTTACCTAATTGAATTGAAAACAAAACAATTATATTAGAAGATAAATAATATAATCATTGTAAAGATATCATAATCGCAAAGTTATTTATTGCTTCCCGCCTGCTCTTCACAGCTTGGCATAATCGTTGTTTAGTACTCGTATTTTATACTTTGTGTCAAGAATAATCAACTCGCCGACAGGTAGTTTGACGGTTATTACTTTGAACTTGTGCATCACGCTATGAATGCCAAGCAGACATTGAGTAATTAAAAGGCTGGTCCCAACTCCCTCCCCATATTATGAAGTATTAAATAATGTATAAATCACCATTGTTAAAAAGCAGGGTTACTTGTATTATGAAAATTAAAATGGGCCGTGAAACCGTGAACAGTACCGCCAGCCTTCGGTCACGCGACCCAAACATAACTCCGGATTTATTTCCTAGATAAGTCATCCGCTTTTAGATTAACACTAGAAAATAGGTTGACCTCAACCTTTTTATAGAACCTACGTTATTATGTTTTAATAATATACGGTAATCATGTTCGCGAATGCAGTAATTTATGTATTCAAGTGCATAATATAAAAGTGATGATAGCGTCGATTTATTTTTAAATGCTGGTACTTAAGGAGAATTAGAACAATGGCTTCTCATGTCATGTTACACATTTCAAAGTCTTAACACATTATAAATATTTAATATCGCGCCATTTTAATATTTTGTAACAGCACTTGTATTAAAATTAACATGTTTATGGCTAAGCCGCGTGTCACCACAAAAATAACTTTGTAAATAAAACACTTCCCGAACAAACCTCACAAGTACGACGCATATATTAATTGCTGATTCATACAAATTAAAACGTGGTGAATCACGTGTGAAGGAGGATGGTGAGTTTTTTTTATTACGTTGCCAGACGGGATATTTCTGGGATTCATCGAAGATGATGTAATACCGTATAAGGATATTTTTAAATTTGCTACGCATACGTGTCAAGGAGGTCACATTGTCACGGGAAGCGCGCTGCTTTATATGCGCCAAGGTTAGAATCGCAGCGAAGTTATTGTAACTGACAAGTAAATTAGTCATTGGCACTGATAAGCTGGCATTCCGATAAGATTAAACCAGACTGTATTTGGGGCATTCGAATGTCATCTCTATACATTATAGAGTGCGCTATATGTCCGTTAAAGCACTTAAAATTCAAGTAGATACTCGGATTTCAAAGCACGAGCTCGCCAAGTCTCGTTGTATATTTGTTACAATAGATAGTTACTACGTAAATAGCCAGTCTATAGATGGGAGTGAATGCGGAAGGCAAACAACCGGGTTTTGTGGCACAATTTAGCTGAGGCCTATGTCCACTGAACTGGTATAGACTTAATTGAAAACACAGCACTTTTTTAATAATCTCAGGGAGCTGAATCGGGGAATATCGGGGTGATCGAGCACGAAGCTTTTATTTACCTTAATATCTAACCTATACATAGCAAACGAAACTGAACAAAGGCAACTTTTTTACAAATAATATTTCTTGGAATATAAGTTTACTCACATAAGTATCAGTATTTTTAAGCACAGAAGTGTAAAAAGAAAATGCTTTTGTGAAAAAGTAAAAAAAAAAGTAATTTGTGGTATTTAGAATATATCAAGCAATAATAGGGACGATTATTTTAAATAATTAAATCCTGTACTTAATTAACTTATCTACTGTGACCAAAGTTTTGTCTGACTAAACAGTAATTTACATCTTCAATCAATTTTTATGTAAAATTGTCGAGGCCATCGTTCAGTTAAGGGTCTCTTCTAATAATAGGACACAAGACGTAACATCATTATGTTTTCGAGAATAAGCGCCTAAGCACAGAATAGCAAATTATTTGCAAGGCATTAAGCTAATGTGACGTTTACGATGCAAAGTCTATACTCCCGTACAGTAAAGTCAAGTAAGATATTCTAATGAACAAATTAACCGTACAGATTCTACAAAAACTCCGCAGCGATGTACAATTAAGTGATCATGCGCGTACACTAGTTGAGCGCAGTAATTAAATTAACACCAGTTACTGACCAATTGCGAGATTTGAGCAATAAATTCCGCCAGATGTTCACTTAAGATGAGCAGGCGAATGCGGGGTGACATTTCGAGTATTTATAGAGCATTCATTACGTATAAAGTTATAAGAATATAGGTTTTAATATGAGGTTCAATTTACGAGGATTATCGCTAATAATGTAGGTTTCGTCATATAGTAAGGAAAGGATAAGAATGAATAGTACCTTGAGCTAATAATAACATACTTCGATGAGTGATCCGCTTGCAAAATCAAGTCATTATGGCAATTGAGTTGCAACTGTTGCAGCAGACTGTTATAACTTATCAGGTAAGTGCTCAGCAGTAAACGTCAGGGTTTATATTGTATAATAACCATTCATTAATGTTTACTAGAGCGCTTGAAACATTGTAAAACATTTCACCTTCTAACATTTAAACAAAGTTCACATTCCACTAGCTACCTACTTGCACAACTTTGTTGTATCAATATTATTATAACAGCTACATAAGAATTAATTGATATTATTATTACTTCTATGTTTTCACCTTTTTACATTCTATAGCTAGTAATGCTGCTATTTTATGCTTTCTACACATGCATGTTATTTTCTCAACTTTTTGTGTTTAATAAAAGAAAAATCTTAGTTAAATTACTCTGTAAACAGAAAGTATGCATTCCTATATCCGAGTGCAACGTACTCCATGCACCATTAACTTTGGTTCCACATCACGATCATCTGTCTCGTAGACGCAGACAGCTATAAGACCTGATGCATGCCTACTGTGTCATGCAATCGACCAATTAGCATTTATAACGTTATTAGGACATCTTCGTATTCATAAAACACACTTGCACCTTTTTACACCGATGGAATACATAATGTAACAGTCTACTGCCACTGTTTTCTAACAGAACATTCCTTTTGTTGCAAATTTTTAATTGTGTTGAATATGCGTAATTATAATTACTCAATTCGTATTAGGTAAACAATTATAATTAAGGTGGGCAACGGCCCACGCAGCGTTCAATACATAACATAGCCAACATAATGAAATTCTACTGAGTAACGCCCACATATCGATATGTAAAGGCATTGCACCCACTGGGCGACATAATACTCAAACAATACGACATTATAACATGGCGGTACTAACGTGCCAATACTTGCACCTAAGTTTGTTTAGAGCGGTGCTTTGCGTGCAAAACACTCGTGTCGTGGTCGAAGTTGGGCGTGCTTTCAGGGTGTTGCATAAATTATCGTTGAAACCGAGACTTTGAAGTTTGTTT
Organism: Diachrysia chrysitis; assembly: GCA_932294365.1. Taxonomy (NCBI): domain Eukaryota; kingdom Metazoa; phylum Arthropoda; class Insecta; order Lepidoptera; family Noctuidae; genus Diachrysia; species Diachrysia chrysitis. The sequence goes on from OW028653.1 coordinate 9,089,465, forward strand.
TCATAACACTCAGCTGAAATATGAGCATTTTTATATGGGATTAAGTCCGGAGTCAGTACATTGTCGTCAAAACTTTGTGTATTGTAATTTATGCGATATCATGACTACCCACACGTTTTGACTGCTGTTGTTGACTGGCCGTTTACTAAAGCCTCGGAATAATTAAGAAAATGTTATCTAGACATGATCTTGTTGGCATTCTTTTGTGGTAGTCCGAGATAAAACAAAACAATACAACGGCTTAGAGCTTAGAACGGTTCTCAAATACTTTGTACGTAAAGAAAAATCTTGTCTATTCCATATTAATGCCTTCCTGAGCAGATATTTCCAAGCTTTGTTTAAATAAAACGCTTTATCTACTTATGATGTTATGGTATTTCTATGGAGTTGTACTGTGCAGGTGCAATCAACCAAGTATTATAGATGCAGATCGAATACCACCCGTCTTATTCACTTTTGAATGACTTAAAGATAATTATAGAGGCGAGTGCAAAACTTTTATAGACCTTTATAAATATATAAAGGTCGGTAACAGAACGTACAATTAAGTGCGTTTAACTATTTGCAGACTTTTTGCACCTGCAAATTGTAGTTTGTGAAAAAGTATTCTTGATGTATGTATATAAGACTTGACAGCTGGCAGATGTTAAGTTAAGGCACACCGGGCAATTACTTTATGTAAAAACACGAACAAAACTTGTGTTATAATGAACGTTTTGCGGATTCTTTTAAAATATTTTTCCAAGAAATACAAGTGCCATTGTACGCTGGAATCTTGGTAAAGTTTGACAAAACTCCTTACTAAACCAAGTAAAACGTATAATGCTTAACAAAATTGTTTTTGTTGGGAAATTTAACCATCAGTTTTAGACTTTTTAAAATGAAGCCTTTAAGTTTTCATAACTGGCGCAAGCTGGAAGTACTTCGAAATGAACAAAACTATAGGGCATTTTTCAATGCGTTATTAGAGTTCTGAAATAAATACAACTTTAAGACATCGAGGGATTCTTTCCGACATTGTATTAAATATCTCAATTTGTCAAGACGTAATCATTTATTACACAATTCCATCTTTAGAAATTGAACCAGAAAATTAAGGACGAAATCCTTAATACAGATTACTTTGGAAAAGAGGGCAAAGAAGCTGACACAATAAGGTTTCTGGGAAATAGGTTTTCATCGATAATTTTGCCTTTTGGCTTGGATATAAATAGGATGGCCGTCCAGGCATGTTGTTCACCGGGTAAGGGTATATTAACCACTTGCTTAACTTAATTATGGCAACTTGTATACCGCCAGATGGTCTAATGTAGCAGTCTAATTGGAGGTTAAATTGCGGTGAAGTTTTATTAGTCATCAATGTTAATGGTCGCAATGAAATAAAGTTAATACAGTATTACATAATATCGTTTTCGTAACTCGGCAAAAGGGACAACAAAACGTTCCTTGTTACAATCCCTATAGTATGTATAAATTCATAATACAATACGTAACTGTCTTCCAAACTTTTAGAGGCATAAAACCCGAGGTTCGGTCGCGGAATATTGTATGTCCCGTGCGAGATATCATGTTGCGAAATGCCGCAGCGCGCGTTGCCGCACCGCACCTAATAAGGATCCCTATTCAACAATATACCACGTCATGCCAGCCACAAAACGTAGTTTTGTCTCATTCCAACCAAACGATTATCGAGGAGACAGAGAATGGCTATGCATCCAAAACTCAGTAACGTTTATTACTCATGTATCCTTGACGTTTGTTGTCATTGTTCTGACAAAAATGGACCGCTCCTTGCGGTTGGGAATGGCAATCTGGAGAATTACATATTGCAAGAACTATCAGCCTTTTCGTGTTAGAGCGAGCTTTGTGCAGACCACTAGGGAGGTAGGATAATGTTGCTTCGTTCGCCGTACACGTTGCACGAAGGAATCTACTTTGCCCAAAACAAAAAAAAACTTGAATCAGTCAGAGTGCACATGGTTGAGATAACTTAAATTTAATTTAACACATACTTGATTGAGTCAATCTACATTTATTTCACTAGTAAACATGCCGTATTTGTAATGAGGAAGGAAAATAGGACTGTTTACCTACTTTATAAGGAAATCATATCGCATAACCATTTTATAATTACAGTGTTTCACGTAAATAAATAGATGTGCAGAGGAGCGCTTTATCAAGGTCTGAAAAGCACTATCACAGTTCACCTGTTACTGGCTATTTTCATCCTCGTACAATCTAGATTATGCTAGCTCTCAATTTCAATATGGAGCAGGAGATAAAACCGGTACATCCATTTCAAAGATTAAAAATTTGGTTGAATTACACTTTTGGTTAAATATATTTATGTAATTCTAATAAAATTACGCAATGGAAATAAAGTTATTGTTATATTACAGTCATAATTTACATTCATGTCACGATAGTAACTAGGTATCAAACAATTGATCCGTAGTACGAGGCACAGTGCTGTCCTTATTAATTTATGTATTATAAATCAGAAGATCTAATAAGGCAAATAAATTGATGGTTCCATTGCCCTCGGAGGATGCAACATGTTTTATCTGAACATTCTCACGCGACTTCTATGTGAGTTGTGACCGTTTTGATTGGATGATTGTCACTTATAATGAGCGTGGGGTGACTGAGGTAAGCTGCAGATTATGTTTATTTTGAGACATTTTTTGTTTTATCAATTTACTGTTTGTTTTCGATTTGATTCCGAGGTGAACAAAGTTATACATTGTCTCACGAATGTTACCGGAACGGAGAAGTACTTCGGTGGAAATTAACCGTGGGCTTCCCTAGGGATTAACACCGAGAAAGAATTAGATTATTAAATTAAGTGTTTTTCATCGCACATATAAAGAATTGCTGACGGGTATCATAACAGACCCAAAAAAAAGTAGCAATCGACCTGAATGCAAACCTGTGTCTAAAAAATGATCCGTAAATCACACTTCGATTGATGGAAGCGTGCTTTATGGAGACTACGGTTTAATATTGATGATATGCATGAACCGTACGTTAGCTTGTAACGGTCAGCACAGTTTATAAGAGGAATCTACTCAGTATTGAATGCTGTGTTCAGGTTAGGTACCATGAATCATGAAGATAAAATGCTAATACGAAATGTATACGAAAGTACTAATCTAAACTAAATCTAAAACTGTGAATGGTTCCCCGGGATATTAGAGACAGAAGTTTAAGAAGATCTGGATAATAATACCAGCCATAAATGTCCCACTGCTGAGCACATGCCTCTTCTCATAATGAGAAGGAACGAGCATCACGCTTGCTCATTGCGGGTTGGCGATTTTAGATTCCAATTATTGGAATCCAGTTTTCCTCACGATGTTGTCCCTTCACCGATTGTCAATGACGTTTTAGAATAATTAAGAAAGTACGTATTACTTTTTACTTTGAAAAAGCCACATTGGTACTTGCCTGTAATGGGTTCGAAACTGCAACCTTGTGCACACAAAAGAAGTTCTGGATAGATGGGATAAAAGGTTTACCAGGTTCTTACTTAGTTGAATTACAGGTTATGACTTAGTTACGGCACGGTTTTTTTCTTGAACCATAGTTACGGCACGGTTTTTTTTCTTCAACCATAGTTTCGGCTCCCAATGAATCTACGTAGATTTCATCGAGGGTACATGTATACAATACTTTAGATGTATTTTCTTTAAATGCATCTTAAGTATTCTCAAATATAGACTAAGTTTAGATTTTAACAAAGACTGCATCAGAAAGTGCAGTCAGCCGGTTATTATCATTACGTAAATTGGATAATGAATAACTAGAGCACTAGCTCCAATTAATTCATAAAGGAAGCGACGTTTATCTGTTGTCTGTGAACAAAATATTTGGCAAAAATTAATTAGCTTTAATGACTTGACCTACATATTCGTTGGCTTTTGTAAATAAGTTTAGAGATTATTTTTATTTAAATTGATTTATGTTTTTCGTTCGAAGAAAGATTATTTCTCAGCAAGTACTCCGGAACTCCATATCTACACATGAAGCAAGAATAAAAAAAATTGTATAATCTTTACATAGTGTAAAATAAAGTCTACAAAACGAATTTTAATGCAGTTTTCACAAATTGATAGAACCCTTTTAAATCACAACAATTAGGATATTATTTTGATTTTTCCTTGTTTGTAAAAGAAAACAAACCAGTGATACTTGAAAACTTTTTTAGTAGAGGGCTACATTATATAGCTACATTTAATTATGGTATATGGCAGGACATTATTACTAAAAAGCTTTGGAAATGGGTATTCTGGTTTTTTGCCCGTTAGGCAATAGGCACAAGTGAGATTGTAGTAATTATTACACTTGATATCAGAACGTAATAAACTTACCTACATCAAGCAGTTCAAAGTTTACTAAACTTCAGACAAGGTAATTTACATAGAATAATTATTTCCCAAACATATTGCATTGCTCAACTTTATTACAGCATTCATTGTCAATTTAAAATAGCTATATAATTTATAGAAGGAAATTATCAAACAAACTAAAAATACATACAAATAAAAAAAAAACTACATTTAAATTATAACAATAAATTGATTAAATTGTCATTAATTTATTTTTAGAATTGTTTACTGACAGGAAATTTAGGGCAACGCCCTTTTTTGGTAGATGTGATGGGAAATCATTACGGCCTTTTTACATCCTGTTAATTGTTGATAATGTCATTATGACGGCGTCTTTATACAACCTAGATATGTTTTGTGACTTTACGTTTAAAACCTCCTAAATAACTGCCATTACACCTCTTGGGCATTCATGTTCATAAAAAGTAGGTATGAAATTTGGTTTTAGGTTAAAGATTTAATTAGAAAATCTTAACAAGTCGCTTATGACATAATATGGTAAATTTAACTTCAGGAATCTACCTGAAAAGTGTTTAAAGTCACTGAATACTAAGATTTGTCCTCTACCTTACATTTGAATTTTTTGCAGTTGCAACATTAGCTGCTATAAATAATGAGTAAAGGATAAATTTAATCAACTTTGACAGCAAATAATTTTAGAAATGTTTGTTCTCGTTTGTCGATTGTATTTAGATTAGCTTTTTGACTTCAAAGCTATGTCCAGCGTTAAAAACGAAGAGGTAAATCAAAGAGAAGACCGATGAAAGAAGTTAGTTCCTAAGGTATTGCCTTCTTGAGAAATAGAGGACTGAATAAGACGTTTTGCGTCAAACTTAAATTAAATTGGATAGGGCCCTATTACATCTTGATTTTTTCAACATAAGCGATTTTTTAACCTTACAACATAGCAAAGAGAGACGATACGAAACAGAAGAAAATAGGGAAAGCCTGCAGTTGGTGAATTCGGACTAAAATAATGATGATGATATTTCACAAGTGTTAAAACATTAATACTAAAGATAAGCAGATGTTATTCGTATTGAATCGTTTAAAACATTGATTCCCAACACCATGTTTGAGTATGAGTAACATACCAAATAAGAAGCGAATGTTATACGTTTCGCTACGTACCGGAAACACGTACAATCGGTGCCTAAAAGATACTCACCAGTCTGCCTGGTGGGAGCCGTTTGCTACCGATTGTGTACGTCGGACGTCGAGCTAAACGGACGTTTTTATATGTGTATCCGGCCGGCAATAAAGCCATCTGAATATTACTTCACCATTTATATTACAAGGCTGTACAACCTTGAAAAGTTATTTATTTATTTTTTAGAAGACATTCTATAGTTTGCAAATTTCGACAGAAAAAGAAGCCTCTTTTTCTTTTGCAATAAACGACTCCCGAAATTAGGAATCCCTGTGTCATACTTAAAGTACACCCAAATTATTAATTAGTTTAACTCATTTTGATACAATATGCGGCAATTTACCGGCAGTACTTCGCACAGAAGTAATTGTTAGATTCACTGGTGATAAGTCAATTTGTTAAGGAAAAATGAGAGAAGATAAGGAGCCGGGGTTTCCCTATTACGTACTAGGTAATCGATTCATATCGGTATTTTGGTTATTAATTAAATTCTTACGCTGCTTGCAAGATTTCCCGTACGTCACTGGGAACATAGTAGTCACCTGATGACGGTCGAAGTTAATGCTAAAAATTAGGTACCTATTTAGATTCAATTATAAAGTTCATTAAGGATTACAAACATAAGTATAATATGCCTAGGTATATATACAATACATATATATTCTATAAAGTATATCACACTATATTATCATAAATGACGGCAGGACCACAATGAACGTGGTCCTCAACAATCAGTATAAAAACCTAATCAATCTGAACACAATGTACCAAGAAAGAAAGTTACAGAAGACCCATTTTCTAGTCTAGAGTATTATTCCACTGGATCACTCTGACGATGTACATAAATAGGCGCTAGAATCCAACTGTTATGTCTCGTCGTCTATTAGAGCTATCGTAGTTCGTACTGAGCATAGTTGAGTCACGATTCCAGCTAAGAAACTCGATAAAGAAACCACACCTCTTTAGTGACGTGTCTTGTCTCTAGCTGGGGTTGACTGACAACAATAATTATTGTGAATAATACCATCAGACTTGTTAAAGTCACGGCTACTAGAATGCATAGCTAACATAGCTATTATCTATTTTAATTGGTATAGCAGTGAGCGATGATTTCTCGTCACGAAGCGCGATGGGGAAAAAAATAAGTCATTAGGTAAACTCGCAATAGGTACGATATACCTATTTACTCCACGACTAGTATTGGACCTATACCAAGATAAAGTATGTATGAATGGTCAATGAGACGTGTATTGTTGAACTACGATTGTACTTTCATGTTTACCTTCTGTTTGAGTCTTCTGCATAACGTATGCAGACGGTGGGTGGTAACCTTTTAACGCGCGTGTTTAGCGTGATGCGTTCACGGTATAATAGACACCCTCCTTTTTATTATTTAACGCTATTTATTTATATTTATAAATATCATGTGTTTTGAACCACATGAAACTCATTGGGGAGTAGAGAATTAAAAACGATAATTTAAAAAATCGAAGCAGTCACACCAGTACTTATACGTTTGTAAAGGTACGCAGGATATCACGGAATAAATGGCCTAAATACATATATAATTAAATGTCTCATTATAATTATGAAATGAAGAAAAGGGACGTTTTTCGCTACAGGGTAAAAATAAGGTTTATAATAAAATAAATGTAAACAAAGACATCTCCATGGCATTAGGCAAATCTGAACGGCTATGTTAATTTCGAGTAGTGCGAAATAGGTAGGTATTGTTCAGGTAATTTCATTTGAGTTAGATTATGTAGGCTTTGTGTTCGACTATCATTGCATTCTCATTCAAATTACGTTTAATTGTTGTTAACATGATCTTGATTACGTGATTGTTTGACTTAAACAACTATTGAGAAAACAAGTGATGTTGTGTTGCCTGTGGAGTGAAATAAACAATGAAACAAAAACAAAATTCAAATCCTATATCCTATTCTATGGATTTGAATTTACTCTAGAGGTATTATCTATTCCTCATTCCCTAGGTAATTATTAATACACTGTTAGGCCGCAGTTTTTATCTTTGGATAATGTTCAGCACCCACTTATAATTTTCAGGAGATTTTTGATTCCAGTCCTTCATTTTAGGTCGATGCATTTATTACTCGTTTTTTTTTTTATCATCTCAATATTACATTGTGAATGTTTAAAATACAATGATACCTCTAAAATTCAAGGAGCCCCGGCGAAATTAACTTTTCTTATTTTACTACGAATTTCGAGCATACATAAAACCACTGAATTTTTTTATAGATAGGTAGGTTATAGATAAGTACCTATACTACTATAATCTAAAGAGTTCGTCTGTTTTAAGCCGTGTCTGCAGCGCCAGTTTTTTTAAAAAACATTATTAGAAAACATATAAACACATTACACGCTATCAACGGTCTCCTGGACTCAAACACAGATCTTGATATGTTTGCGGATGAATGGAAGATGATGCTATCGGAATGTCTGAAGTTTTGTGAGAAATATGCATTACTGAGTTGAATCAGTTATACTTCCAAGTTAAATTATATTAAATACTTAGTGTAATTGGCTTTGGCTGTTCTATTTAAAATAAATAAAATAGTGGTTTGGCGTGACATGTTCGACTGTTTTTATTCAGCAAAACACCCACAATTTGTTTTCTAACAATGTTATGTTTTAAAACTGTCACAGCAGACCCAGCTTTACTCTTCACCTTCGATATGTTTTGTTTTCTTTACGTAAATGCAACGTTCGGATACAGTGAGGTAGCAACATTGTGTTGTGTTACATTTCGCACGATGAGTGACGAGAACCGGAAGCCTAATTCCAATCGTCAAACAAAGATATGGCGGCAAACTGTCTGCTATGATTTGAGAACGTGCTAAAGGTCAATAACGCATTAAATAAGTACTTGACACTTGTTTTGTTGCATCGGCCATTGCTCTACAGCCTATACCTTACCTACGTAAGGTACCTATAGGTCGCTAATACCGACATTGTTTTCGGATTGGAGTAGGCATGACGGTAGTTTAGGTAGGTATTGTGATATAAGACACTGTAAATATTGAATAAATAGGTATCTATATATAGGTAGAGTAGATACATAGAGTCATATAGGACTCAGAATATTTGTGTCTTAGCAAACCAGTATGTAAAAATTAAAGTCTCCAATATAAATAGAGAAGAATGGAAGGAACAGAGTGAGGCCTTTGCCTAGCCGTGGGACAGCATGGGCAGAATATATTAAAAAAATAATATTAAAATACACTACCAAAACACGATAGGTAATAATTAACATTTTTAGTGTAGATTTATGGTGTTTTTTTTTAAAAAATAATAGATTAAGCTGATTACCTAACTATAATAAAACCAAGAAGCATAATAAGTGTAATAACGCACAAAAATATACACTAACCTATATAAAATATAAATTTTATGTTTTATTAATTAACTTTATCTTATCAGGTACAGTTTATTAATGGACATTTTTAGTGGGTGTACCTACTACTCATGTTTTTTTTGTGCAAGACTATGAATTCTGCTTTACTTCAATACTTATTTATTTATTTAAACCATTGCTTTAATGACAGCTTATAACATAAATATAAATAAATCTTGCATATTGTCATTGAAGTCTATGTAACAGTAATGTACTTGGATATTATAAATTTTCACATTTTCATATGCACTTGATAAACATTGTTTTGTGTTTGCTTACAGCTTTATCAGTGTGAGAACTTATCAACGTGACATCATGTAATCTTATCAAACTTACCTAAGTACAATACAGGATGCTACATGATCACTAGATAATGTAATGATATTCACGTGTTAAAATATGTAATGTTTACAATATTCTATTTATTAAGTAATACCCTAAAAGTGTTAATGTTGCAAAATGATAATATCTAATTCTCTAACAATATGACTTATTTTTGAACTAACTCTGTGGTATACCAGTTTTCAAGGTGTCACTAGCTCCAGGTTCTAGGTTCGATCCCCGAACAGATCAATGTAGAGAACTACTTTTCACCACTGTCTTGGGTCTAGGTGTTTGTGGAACCTTCGTTGTCTCTGATTCCATAACACAAGTGCTTTAGCTACTTACTTTGTGTTTACAGCAATGTATGTGATGTTGACCGCATTTATTATTATTTATATTATCTAATAGAAAAGTCCAAATTAATAATCTCTAAAATCCTAATCTGCTAAAGAAAGAGAATTTTGCAACCCTAATACTGTTACAGAATAATATAATAAATAGAATAATATAATAAATAGAATAATATAACCATTAGATAAATTTAAACATTCCATATTATACTTATTTTAAAATTTGTAGATATGGGGCTTTTATAGATATGTGATATTTATAGATATAGTGAATAACAATGTTATGCTCTCCTAAAATGGTATAAGTGCCGTTTTAAGAAATATAAATTTTTCAAATACCCACAAAAAGGTGAAAAACAAAACCGGCGGTTCTGATATCACAAATATAGCATTTAAGAGATAAAGAGCATGTACGAATTGGTTCTTTGTACGAAACGTGGTGTGTGAGTCATGACTTACCCGCTGCAGCTGCAGGGAGTGGTTGTAGCAGCGCAGCAGCTTGTCCACCAGCGGCCGCACCGCGCGCCACGCTCGCTCCTGCGAGATACGAGACGGATCCGCTATCGCCTCCCGTATCTCCTTCCCCGCACCCTTATAACACTGTATTTCTTCCAATATCTTCTCAGAGTCCAACAGCACCCGCTGGACCTCCTCGTAAACATCGCGCTCCGTATCCGTGGGCGCGGCGTTCTCGAAATCCAAAAAAATATCGTAACGCGGCGACGAACAGCAATTCGAGTCGTCCCGAGACAAAAGACTCAACAATTTCCCCATTGTAGATTAAATAAATCACAATTTATTAGAAAACTCTGCGCGATAGCGAACACTGCATTGCCTATTACATTAACAGTTTTAAAAATGTCACTTAAATGTTCTTTTATCACTAACTATAAAGGCATAAACAGGAATTTTAAGCAATAATTTAACGTTTTGCTTCCTTAATATTTAAATAAAACACGCCCAAATTGTTATAAATAGCAATAACTCTTAGTTACGCACAGAACCTAACATACACCACGACTGCGGCGGACCAACTGTCATTAATGAAATGAAGACGCAGTGTTGTCATATGAAAGCGTTATCGATAGTAGAGTATTAAAATCATCGATATTTCATAATATCGAATTTCTCGATAAAAAAGACAGTGGAAAATTTGATAATGTATTTTTTGTTGGTTTGTCATTAATTTTGAAGCATTTTATTATATACTTAAAGTTTGACCACGCCACGCGCCGCCTGCAAATTCGATTAATGATATTTTTTGAATGTGTGGCAACATTTTTCATCACCTGTCAGTAACTGTCATGAAAAAATAAAACAGAACGGACCTGTATAAATTATGAGTTCGAACGATTTTCTCGAATTTATATTTCAGTGTTTATAAAAAAAATATGAATTAGCTCATACTTGACATGAAGAAAATTTTAAATTATTATTTTAGTTATAGCAACTTAAAAAAATATGTTCAATGAGATATCGTAACAATTCAAAAGATGTCGCTACTCGCTACTTTGGCTTACTGCAAGACTGCATGTTCAACGTCTGTTGTCGCTGTCCTCACCCTGTTCTCTGCACATAACACTCCTAGGCTAGGAGGATTTTTCAAAACCTTTTATCTCGGGACGGTGGACGGACGTACGGAGGTATCAAGTTGCGATTAAAACCATATATTCAGGTCTACAGTCCTTTGTAGCAATGAACTTCTAATTTAATTTAAAAAAAGATACAGCCTTTTATGCCGCAAAAAACGTATATATCGACACCCTCAAGGGAATCAAAATTTAGAGAGAACTTCCCGTCAACAGAATTACGAAATTTGGCATGGCTAGGTCTAATGTCACAAATGAAGGAATAAATGAGAATTTGTAGTTTTGAAACATAGAATTACTTTGCGATTACAAACTTATATTCACAGTTCGAAATTTGATATTGTCATATAATGATGAATATGAGAACATTGTTTCAACCGCATTGTTAAGTTTGTTTTTGGAGCAGAAATAACCGTGCCGATCAGCAAACTTTATACGGAACCGTAGCGTCGCGTCGGTGCGGACTCGCACTTGTCCGGCTTTTTTTATTTTTTTTCTTAGTTGTTAGTTACTTTAGTAGTTATTTCTTGTTATATAGGTACCTACCTAGATAAAGCATGACTCTATACTAATTTATTTTCGACTTATAAATAGTAATAAATGATGATTTCATTTAGGAACCTCTACTTACCTAGATAATATTAGTTTTGTGTTTCATATTTTATAAGGGCTAGATAATCGAAATTAATTAAAAACCAATTAAGATGTCAGGCATTATTTATTTATTATCATAAGTGTATAACATCGACACATTGCCATTAAACATACGATTTACAAATAAAATTCATCTCTATAATATTTACAAAATCCTTTTCTCCTTTTGATACACACGTAATTAGTATTTTCTATAGATACCTATTATGGCTAGTAACGCGTTTTATGAAGGGCTTATTTCAAAGTTAAAAGTTTCTTTGGCAGTATTGGCATTAAATTATTTAGAATTAAAGAAGACTTTATGCTATCTTATCTATTTTTCTGATATATTAGCTGAAGAGTTTGTTTGTTGTTTGAACGCGCTAATCTCAGGAACTACGGGTCCGATTTGAAAAATTCTTTTAGTGTTGGATAGCCCATTTATTAAGGAAGGCTATAAGCTATAGCATAAATGAAAAATGTTGCAAAAATGAAAAACAGTTGAAACTAAAACACGCGGGCAAAGTCGCGGGGGACAGCTATAAATAATATACTGATAGCTAATATGAGAGGAAACACTAGACGGAGGTGGTTCATAACTTTAATTTTAAAGACAAATTAGATTTTTCCGATGATTTCAAGTATCAATGCTAATAAGTACTATCCGTCTTGTTATATTTCGTGAAGAAGCGCTATGTAACAAACTTGATCCTGTTTTCAGCTTTAAATACTAGTGCGCTGTTCATTTCTTCATAGTTGTTTATCGAAAATATATTAAAAGAAATACCTTAGGGTTAAAAATACTAAATACCCACACATCTACGTGTCCCCTTCATATTCTCAGCAGCCCATGGGTGACCCGTCTGTGGACTACTGATTAGAGGGCTTTCGTAGCCCGTCAATATCGAAACCCACCCAGCACGAAGGATTGACAGAGATATGCGGAGAATAGGCGAATGTTAGAGATAAAACCCTTGTTTCCGATTAGTGCGTCAGCCCCATAACAAACAGCTTTTAACATAGCATTATTCAACAGACATCGTATTACCTGGTCAGGTCATCTTTATGAAAAAGAGGGGTGATTTCTATGTCTATAGTTCCATCTCTCTCTTTATCTAAAACACTCATGGTTCTAAAACGTTATAATACAATCCAAAATCCAAGTAAAGAAGTGTTATTTTGATTAACTCTTAACTTATATTGTTTTCCTAGTTACCTATTGGTAAAATGTCGTATTAAATGCCAGAGAAACTAAAACTTTGTGCCCTCCAAGCATGCCACTGAGCAATAATTAGGTATTATACTATCCCAGTAGTACACAATATATATTATATCGAATAATTTTAAATCAATAAATTCAAGCCCTGTATAAAACATTACCTACAGATTAATTGTGAGAAACGTGGACAGAGCAAGATTAATAAATTGTATTTTATCAAATTATTTTTACTACCAATAAGAAAAGATATTCTATGAAACTTATTTTGTATAATATTATGTCGGTGACCGTATATTTTTAAAGATCAGTCTAACATTCGTTAAAAATTTACACTCTTCATCTATCTTTTTAATTTTCGTTAAGGCTACGGCCATAGACTTTTCTATTTCGTCCATTTGCACGAGTAGGTAACATAAATGACACCATGAACGATAACCCTCTGTAACCATCACTATCATTTATACTTATATATCCTTTTGTGCAGCGATAATTATAATTGATTCAATAATAGGTCAACTCAGCCTATCGCATAATCTGCGCATGTGTTAAGTTAATGTACGGAAATTTGTTTTGGAATATTTTGTTTGATTGGATCAGACCCTTATTTACAAAATCAGGTAAGTAAGTTGTAATAATTTTGACCAAGTGCGATGTAGTTACGGGTCGTGAAGTGTAGGAGAAATAAGGAAACAATAGGGATGTTGACGGTGTATGAAAAGTAAAAACCTATTTGTCCGTTAGTAAGATAATAAAAAAATATAAGACTTGAATTTTTTCTTTATGAAATGATACAAAATGACAAAGATAAAGCGGTATAAAGTTCAAGCGAAGAGGCTTGTGACGTCACGACGTAACAAAATTTTTAGCAAGGAGTGACGACGCTCGTAATTTCCATTCACTGAAAAAATACGTGTCTAATATTATTTATTATTTAACTACTTGACAAACATATAAAAAAAAATAGTCAACATCCCTATCTAGATCTTACAAGTTGTCTACCTACTAATGTAAAGAAGGGGTGGATGTATTGATTTACATTACATTGCAAATGCGCCCTTACTGATACTGCACAAATAGATCTGCAGTAAGTAACGCAAGGACAATAACAGTAGACAACTTGTACCTGAGAATAACGTTCCATAGACAACAATAATACAAATAACATCTACCTATATTATCTACAATCGCTAAAATTATAGTCTTAATTAATTGGTGTAAAAATCCATCTTAAAACCTACTTAATTAAAATGCTTGATTTGACATTATTTTCAAATATAGTTCATAAATCACTCTACAATTAGGACTCTAATCGAATATTTATCACTCTGTCGTGTAGTCTATTTAATTTTAATATTTCGATAATCATAGTGATTTAATTTGATGTTAAGGACATGCTATTTATATTATGCGACCTGCATTCAAATAAATTTGGCCCATTGTCATAGATTTGCAAGAAGAAGGTTGAAGTTACGGCAAATCAATAAATACATATATAAAATATTTTGGATGACAAATAGTAAAAAGTAAGTATAGCTGAACAAAAAAATCAAATGAATTACGTGGCTATCATATACATTACAATGAAAATAGTTATAATAAAATAATATGCAAATAATTCACCCTTCACAACTAGGAAAAGGAGATGCATTATTAGAAGCATGAAGTGAATTTAAATGCTAACCGAAATGCTATGAATTCGTTTAATCAAATTAGAAATCAATAATTTATTGTTGTTTTGGTTGTAAATATAAGTATAATTAGGGCCTATTTTATAAAACTTTTTTTATTTTACAGAATCAGTTTTAATGTGTTACAAAAGCATTGATTTAAATGAGAAAATATAAACACACCTTCAAAATTGAGCATATCTATTGAGTATTTTAGTCATTGCGCGCTTAGTACATTATCCTTAATTTCTTCTGAAGCGTAAATGTAAAAGTATGTGATTTCTTCGCAGTTTAGACTGAAGGCGATAACACAGTCTTAAATTCAGGAACGATTTAATTAAAGATAAGACTCTAAATTAAGGAAAGTGTAATAAGCATGGTATAGTAAAATATCTTCTACCTATGCGGACTACGGTGTAGCTAAATGTAAATCAAAATGCCTAAAAGTTAATTAGATATAAAAAAGAATAAATAAATTAAATGATGTGATGACTCTTTGAAAATAAAATCTTAAAAACATTACGTCAACATTGGCCATAACTATTTCGGTTAAATATGCTCACGTAATCATTATTTACAATCAGTTTTCAAATTGTGAATATACCTACACTTTGGTATTTTTTATTTTTTGATTTCCCGTGAGTGATTCGTTGTTTTCAAACGAAAGATATTACTATGTTAATTAATATACTTTTTACAGAAAATATGTATGACGAAGATGGAAAAAATAAAGAGTAGCGCACACCAATATTTAAGTGTTTTGTACAATTTTAGAATTATTAGGTTCGGTTATGTAGAGTTTACAGTAGAATAGATTTTAAAATGGTGCTAGAAAGCAGGCAGTGTAAACAATATCTAGTGCATTGTCCTAAATGTCATATCCGATATTAATTTGGTAAATAGGCCTTGTAATCTAGTAGTAGTACTCACAGAGCACTTATCTAAATAAAATAAATACATTGTCCTTTTTTGGATAAAACAAGTACCTACGTGTTATTCTAATAAAACACGTGTTACGTAGGTATATTCGTGTAAAGAAGGAGCGAATTAAGACGGGAAAAATCACCGAAACGAAGGTCAGTAGAATAGTGAAAACACGGTTTGAATAATCAACCGCAACTCAACTCTAAGCCGTATTTAATGGCCAGTTCCTATATCCATAAAACGATTGGTTTTGCTTACGGAAGATAGAATTTTATTCGTTTTGCTTAGAAAATTCTAACGTCGATTAGCAAAACGAAATAATTTTTTCAATTTAGGAACCAGGCATAAGTCATAGCTCTTTCACTTAAGATGTTATGGTATACCAAGCTGCGATTTGAGTTTTATCGGAAGTATTTGAGAGCGGATACGAGGAGGAACTTCTCGATAAAGAGGTCTGAGTCTAGCGCGGCGATGTGTGCGGCGCGCCCGACGAGCGCGCTGGCCGTGTGCGGCAGCGCGTGCTGCACGTCGTACCGTACCACTGACACTGTCGATGCTCGAGCTGCTAGCGGGGACACCATGTTGTGTACCTGCAGGGAAGAATACACTGTTATTAAAGCAACAGAAAAATATATCAGTTTACTTACTGAAAGATGTGTGAGAAAAAAGAAACGAGATGAGGAAAATTTAAGCTACAGTTCAGCAAATTATTACTAGCAGTGGCGGATCCAGAGGGAGGGCTAAGGGTCTCTTAGAGTAATCATAGGAAGCATAGAGCGTGCGTATCGCTAGTAGCCATATGCCAAGCGTAAGCACGTTTTTAGGTAAATGTACTACGCTCGTTTACTGATTTATGTGATTTTCCGTACGACGCCAGAGGTTTATGCAAAAATATCGAGGGTTCCGATATTATTAGGGTAATATTAGGTTTTGAGATAGTTTTGATAAAACGGTGCGCTCTGTTTTGATACATTATTTAACTTTACGATTTCAATGTTCATACTAAAGCCAACAGTTCATACACGATATGCACAGTCTATAGTTTATCTATTTATTTAGGGCTCAAGCTTCGTATTTTTTCCGTAAAAATTCTTAAAGTAAACTTTACAAAAAAAGGGTACAATTGTTTTTTGAGAAAACTACCTTTAGAAAAACCTGGCAAACAGACAGTTCGTAAGTCTTTCTTTCCAGCGATAGAAGGGCGATAAAATTTCATGCAGGAACGTCTGTCTTCAATTATAAAACATAAAAGAGAAGATCATTACGGTTATAACTCCATCGGATCTCACCATTTCTCTGTAAGCTTGTCCCAACAACGACGTATCCTTAGCCGCAGCTTTACACAGCTCCAGCCTAGCAGAATGCAGTGGGACATATCTGTCTTGACCAGACCCACAGAGCAGGATGTGCTTAAACTGATGCAGTTGGCTCCGTTCACTCAGTCGGTACAGGAACGACCGGCGAGGGTCAGATGCGTCGCGTAATGAGAGCTGTAGTAATGAGCCCGACTTCTTCCATTTCTGCATGAACCACATTCCTAAAAGAAAAAAGAAGGAGAAGTTAATTTAAGGAGAATTAGAAAACAGTTATATGTGTAAGTCTTCTGTGAAAAATAACAATAAGAGACGAATAAAAGAAGAACTACTTCTGACGATGCCAGTTTCGAATACTTATTATAATAACAGATTATAGAAAATAGATAGATATATATAATTTAACCGTTATATCACGTACTTCTGTTCAGTAATTACTAAATATTTGTAGAATGTGCACTCATGGTTGGTTGAGATGATTTATTACCAAATATAATTGATGGTTTAAACATCGAGCTGTTGCCCGCGCACTATAATTTTAATATTAAATATATAATTATCACATAATTATTAAATCACGAGCATGAAATACTTAATTTATATTAGGTACTATCATTATGATCTTAAACGAATTAATTATCACTAGATTAAATTCAATTAACCTCGTCTTTTTTATGTAACAATTAAATTAGTTAACATATTTTATTTTGTTTATTAATATTAGTTCAATTTAATTTTCCATAGATATTCAATATCTCCGTCACAATAAAGACATTCTGAATAGGGATGTTGACTGGGTATGAAAAGTTAAAATCTATTTAGTCAGTTAGATAATAAAAAAATATTAGACACGTATTTTTTCTTTTATCAAAACAATAAATTACAAAGATACAGCGCTTTAAAGTTTCGGAGTGGGGGCTTATGACACCTCGCCTCGGTAAAAATTGTAGCGAGGAGTGACGTCACGCGAAATTTCCGTTCTCTGTATTTTGATCATTTTATGTTTACAGGAAAAAAGAAAAAAATACGTGTCTAATAAAATTCATTAATCTACCAGGCGGACATTAAAAACAAAAAAAAGGAAACATGCCTATTATAATATTATCAAGAAGAATTAAAATAATTCTACGTAACAACAGTAGTAAAAATGTGGTCCACATAGAAGTCATTCTTCTCTCTTACGATAATGTTGTTTCGAGGTTATAATCCTATTTTTTAAAAACCGTTTTAATTTCTACTAAAAAATAAAATCCACTCACCAGCATTGACTAATCCGCTAGAGTTATAAAGAGTTCCAAGGTGAGGTCCACTGAGAGACAGGAACGTGTGGAGCTTGCCCAAGAACGGTTTCATCTGTGGCCTCGCTAACGCCGACCGAATTATGATCGTGCCAAGCGAATGCCCCACGAAACTTATCCTGGCTGGGTCGCTGGAGTTCTGGACGTGAGTCAGAATCTCTTGAACCAATCTGACAACATAAGAAAATACTTCATAAAATACTGAAGAGTTTGTTAACGCCCTAATTACTGAAACTTGTTTGCATTTGATAGCCCAATAAGGTTAAAAGGTATTTAATATCACGCTACGATCCTTAGGAGTATTGAGAACAAAGGTAAAGTTACTGTGAAGCTGTAAGCAAATTAAGTTCTTCTGATGAGTCACAAGGAAGTCTGTTGTAGGCATTCAGTACATTCGAATCAAAGAAATTGCATCCGTTTAAACGAGACCAATAATTAAGCTATTAAATACGATAAACAAACATCGACATTACTTTATAACGAACATACATTTATTAATTGCCGTTCACTAATATTATTGCAAAATAAATCACTTACGCTTGATTGCAATAAGTAAATTTATATTTTACAAACCAGTTTACAAAAAAATTAAGTGAAAAGGAAAAAAGTATCAATTATATCACTAAATATTGATTACTTTATGATGTATAATTACAGCTCACCTGTCTGTCATCGTATCGAAGTCGGAGAAAGTGTCGCCTTGGTTTCTCTCAGACATTAGGAAGTCTAACCTTGCCCCGGGCAGACCTAGTTCAAGGTATGTTTTTACTAAGCGGAGGTCCGCCGCGTTACCGTCTAGGCCGTGAACGCAGATTATAAGATGGAGTCCTGAAAAAAAACGAAAATCTTTTTGGTAATTACTGATTTACATTCTCGGCCGATGCCATAATATTAAGGTTCAGAGGGAACAATTTTGCCGCAGGAATCAGTTTTCGTAATATGAATGTGCTACACAAAAGACAGAGCTTCTGTTCGAGTTAACAATTAATACGTTATATAAAAGCCCCGTAAATTGGTAATGCACCTGGCCGCCATTTTGGTGACGTAATAGTGACGTAACCGGACACCCAGTACCGTTAGTATCAGTGGCCGGCGAGTACGGATTTGAATTGCGGATGACGTCACGTGGATGTTAATTAGACATGGTTCCAGCGCATTAGCAATTTGCGGAACTTATACCTAACGCACACCAACACATATTCCCTTGGGACATTGTGGGATGTTCTATGAAGAGCCCAATTGCGACCAATCCAATTGAACCATAAAGGTTGGTGGTACACAACAATATATAACATTATAAGGAGAGATCAACTAAGCTAAATCACAGTTTAAATGATTAATGAAAACTAAATTCTTCTTAGGAGCACTAACCTTCAGGATTGAACATTCTATACTCATCGCTGATATGGAAGTACGGCAGTGAGTTTTCCACAGGTGGGAAATCAGAGTAAATAGCGCCCGGATACTTTACACTCTGTCTGAACTCCTCTCGGCACTTCACAAACAACCTCTCCGATTCCGCAAGGCCAAATATACTGATTAAATTGCTTTCTCGTTGCTCTGAAATGTAGAAACATGATAGCGCGTAAAATACAAGTTGAAAATTACAAGATCAGCTACCAAACAAAGTTCAATTAGGCAAAGCGATATCTTAATAGGTTTCGCTCTTTTATTTGTGGAAACATAATAATATTTATAGTAATTAAGCTTTATAATACATCGATGATAGTATAATACAATAAACAATACCATCAAAATGACGTGACACTTAAAAAATTTATGAATAATTAAGCATAAACTTGACATTAATATTTTATGGTTATGGCTTTAGTATGTACAAATGTAATTTATAGTTATTAAAATGAGTTAATTACCAGTTTCGTTCCTACTGGCTAGTTCTCCCGTGCTCTGGCTTTTATTAAGTGTACTGCCGGATGGCGTACTGCTAGAATTAACTGATTGGTGCGGTCGCAGCTTCCGCCTCTCCATAATGCCTGTTAAGCCAAGCGATGGTGTTAGTAGCAGAAGCTTAACGTAACTGTCATAAATATATGTCGTGTGGGTACTTACCTTCACATACGTGGTATAAAGGATTGTCTAATTGCAATGAAGAAGGCTGTGGTGGTTGTTTCCTTGGTGTCTTTGAAGGAGTCGAAGACTTGCTACTTTGTCTGCTCAACTTCGGTGATTTCGTCGGAGGATCCTGTAATGTCCGAGTTCATTAATTGATTAATAATTTATTGCCATATATAAATACTTTATTAGCTATGGATGTTACGTGTTTACCTTGAATTGATCTGGCGGAGGAGGAGCATCTCTAAATTGCTGCGGTGGCGGTAGATGTTCATAATCATTGTCACCAACAAAATGAGCTAAATCTACTTCAGATTTAGCTTTATTTGAGAACTTTTGGACTGCACCTGCTGGAGTACCTTTCTTGTGACTCGTCTTGCAAGAACGATCGACTGTTAAACTTCGTATTTCCGCCGCGATAAGCTTCTCCGTGTACTGTATTCTATCTTTTAATTTAGTTTTATCTAGAGTTTGTGATTTAGCTGGCGCCGGTTGCGCCGGTTGCGGTGGTGGCTGCGGTTGCGGTGGTTGCTGCGGGATTTCTTTCCTTATGTAAGGATGCAGATTGTCACCTATTGTTTTAGATTTTTTGACCGTTCCCTCATTCAAACTCTTAGAAGAGGAAGTATACGTCTTACCTTGCACAGCGCTGAAAGAGTTATGCCTTTGATTACCTTTTGACAGATTAGCTTCTGCTATTTGTTGAAAACAACTCGCTGTACAAGTATCAGAGTTGCAGCCTGCATCTAAGCCATTGCTGTGCATTAGTTTATTATATTCGCATTGACTGTCTGTGCATATAGAGTCGCTACAGATAGTGCATTCTTCACACACTTCTTTATCACAGCATTCTATCTTCTCATTTGAGTTATTCTGAGCGACCTTTACAGCTAATTCTAAAAGGCGGTCTCGTAATTGTTCGCCATTAAGAACGGTTCTTTTAAACTCGCTTATGGTTTCAGCGTCCGTTTTATGATGGTCATTTGGATCTTCATAATTTTTACTTGACACTTTAGACACAGTTGAATTTCCGGGAACAAAATTTTGGTTTAATTGACAACTTGCATTATCCGGCGAGGATGGCCCTGAACTGCGTCCACTTGACACCCATCCACTTTGTTCACTTAAACTTGATGTAGAAGTGCTTCTATTACGCTTTTCATCTTTGTTAAGAAAGTTTTCAGGAGGTAAAATCTTGAAATCTTTATCAGCGATGTCAAGAGGTGGCGATTCAAACGCTGGTGGCGGTGCTAAGTTTGGTAAAGATTCAGAACCAAAGGTATTATTTAGGTTAGGCTCATCTAGAACCGAGGCAGCGCTTCTACAGTGCCGTAACAACTCAGGGCCATGGTCAAGACTATACGGTACACTGGTTGACGACTCTAACCTTCTTAGTTCGAAGGGTATACTTTCATCACTAGACGATGACGCAGCTTCTGACATTAGCTGCGTCATCTTCTCGGAGGGTTTGTGTTTTGTGCGTTTTTCTGGTTTACCACTCGATCTCCCGCTCTTCGGCGTTGTAGCTCCAGATTTCGGGGTAGCTCTGCCGGATTTTGGAGTAGCTAGGCCAGATTTTGGGGTTATGCCGCCCGATTTAGGCGTAGACTTGCCTGACCTCGGCGTCGCTCGGTCAGATTTAGGAGTGCTCCGCTCCGACTTTGATGTGTGTCGATCTGATTTACTATCTCGAGATTTGATTGAGTGATGACTGCTAAGTGAGTCCCTACTCGAATTTATTTTAGTATTTTCTTTTGCGCTATGGCTTAGTTTAGATTCCTTTGATCGACTTTTCTTATGCCGTACTGATGGCATCGTAGAATGTGGAGTCGATGGCGGTGTCTTTGAATAAGTTGATTTTGAAGTTCCGTCGCTACTTCTATCTAAAGTCATCACAAATCCACTATCATCGCTACTCTTGCTAGATTTCTTTTGATAGTTTTGGATTAAACTTCCCGTATTAAAGTCGTAACTCCAATCACCTTTTTGTAGGTAATAGTTGAGCTCGTGTCTAAGTTGATTTCTAGCAGCTTCAATATCAATTTGTTGGTTTTCTTTTTGATGAAACACGTGCGTAGAATTAGATCTATGTACGTGTTTATTAGAAACTAAGTTATTTTGATCAGTCACTTGAGTTTTACCACTAACCGGTGGGTAAGAATTACGTGGAGGCAACATAGGACGGGGTAAATTTACACTGTAGCCTCTTTGAAACTCTAACGGATTACGAATAACATTGTTCACTTGCAGATTACCCTGATTACCGAAAGTATAGCCGTACACCTGGTTAGGATTAGGTTTCATCGCTCCATCATACTTATACCCTACATTATGAAACACTTCATTATTCATCCCATGTCCACCGGCCATGTTACCTGGATGTTTATATTTTTCTCTAAATTCACTTATGTTTTTCCTATAGTCATCCCCTTTAGATCCACATCTAGTTGTTGTATTCGTTGGGTAAGCTGTAGTCGTAACGCTCCTAGGCAGCGTTGTTGGCTTAATTTGTTGCGGCGGAAGATATGGTTTAGGATAGTTGACGGATGAGTTAGAACTATTTCTCACAGCCTTTGTCAATGTTTGCGCTGTATTAAGTGGTGTCATTTGTGAGACCCTCAACTGATCTAGCGATTTGCTATGTCTAGCAGGCAGCGTACTTACGCCACTAGTTATTTCATGTTTTTGGCGAAAAACTTCGAGGCCTGGCTCAGATTTCTCCTTTCCCAGTCTTGAAACGTTGGATGCGCTTTTTGCCGTACTAATATCAAGCAACGTCGAAGCAGAGTATCTAGACATTTGTTGTCCTTGTTGTATAGGGCACGAAGCAAATGCACTGTTCGGTGGTAGTTGAATCTCGCTAATTTGATTATTTTGAACTATGTACCTATTTCTTCCCGTGAGTTCGAGTTGTTTATTATGGGCTTTTGGTAACTCAACTACATTTTGCTTTACTAAAGCTCTTTTTGGGGATCCACGAGCTGATTTTTGAGGAGCTAACGTTAATGTTGCTTGTACAACATTAGAGCTTGATTTTGGTGCGTTGAATTGTGGCTCGAGAACGTCCATGATTGTTTTAGGCAGTGTAAGAGTAACTCTCGATGCTTCGGATGATGGTCTTCTTGAGTCCATAAGAGAACTTATGCTACAAGCACAATCATCTCCAAGGTTCTCCGAACATAAGAAGGGATCTGGAACAAAATGTATTAAATAAATTTTTGTTTAATGTTCTGAATACATTTGTTTGTAAAAGTACATACCGCTTCCAGATTTACTAGCACTGGAGTTTAAAAATGAACGACGTCTTGCGAATTCCGCTGTGTCTTGATATCTGAAAATAAGAAAATAATACACGAGCTAAGACTTTATTATGTGTTCAATAAAAATCTTGTTTTCAAGGTCCAGGTTCAATGCGTTATGCATTGAACCTCGCTCATTTGAATAATTGAACCTGGACCTTGAGATTGACTTAAATTTCATTTTGTAGAAGAGCACACGAACAAAATTTGCGGAACATTATGAACATGTTGTTTAAGAAGTTTCGCATAATAAAGTTCACTGTTTCCGTGACGTATACGGACAATTTAAATGTGCATAGCTGGTTAAACCTTAATTGTGTTGCTATTCACATAATTTGAACTGTGGACGGAAGATCAAAATGTATCTTACCTGTCTTCAAAAATAATGGGCATGATATGAGGGTCTCCGTCAAGCGCGATGCAGTGGACTGGCAGAGGCGGCAGCAGCGCCAGGTAGCGCGACCGCCGCGCCACCTCGCCGACGCTCTGGTACGACTGGTAGTTGCTGTCGTAGCAGCCCGCCAGGGAGTGCCGAGGATTGTCCAGCACAAAGAAGCATTCCGCGAACCGCTTTATTCTGGAATACATCACGTGGAAAGTTAAGTAATGCCACTAAAGTGTAATCACAGTACTTGACAGTTATCGATGTAAATATTAATATTTTAGCTAGTGTCAGTGGATGGTGTGTGTGTGATACCTGAGCGCGTGGTGCCTGGCGGCGAGCGCGTGGTGCACGTGCGGCCGGTCGGACGTGTGGTGCAGGAAGGCGCGCCAGCGAAGCGTCACCTCCGCGCAGAGCCGCGCGATGTCGTGCGCCGCGCTCATCGCCCATTCCTCTTCTTCGCCGCATTCTGACTTCTGGAAGTTCTGACAGTTAGTTTGAATTTAGTAAAGTTATGTCAACAATAGATTTATAAGTAAACGAATCCATGATTATTGTCTTTTTTCCAAGTCAAAATTTAAGCGTTTGTTAATGCACCTAGTATTATCAGGACATGTAGTACTGTTGCATGATTTATAGAAGTAACATATAGGATTAAATGTTTTGGGATAAAATATTACGTTAAGAATTTCGCCCTCCAGACAATAGACACAATATAATAGGATCAGGGCATGGGTTAAAATCAAATAAAGTGCTTTAATTTTTTACCTTGCCAAAGTCGCTAAGATCCTTTATTCTCTGCGCGACCTCGCCTACGACGGAGTTCGACGAGGATTCCTCAGGAGTCAGTAGAACACCAGTCGAGCCACATATTGCCAGAGCACTCTGTAATCCCTCTAACGAGCCCAGCAGAATACCGCACACTTCTGCATGGACTTGCCTGTAAAAAAAATGAATATTCGGTATTAATACATAAACTTGAACTCGCTGTGAATGCGGGTAATCTTCAATCTTCACTGCCTGGCAAATATGCCTTAGACATGAAGGAGCTTGTTTTGTTTGCTATGCCCTGCAGAGGTGGCCTCCCTTTTCAAACAATTTCGGGTAGAGCACCCGGATAAAACCAGCAATAGCTACCCATTTCCTGGAATTTAGGTTTCAGGCTGATATTAGCTAGCTATTTTCATTTACTACTCAAAAGCCAGTGCTCGTTGGCAACTGGGACGTCTAAAGAAGCTGTTACATCATCCTTATAAATGGTTTAGTTACCTCGCATGCGCAATTTTGCTAGAGTTTCCCCCGGCGCACTTGCCGGTCGATCCAAAAAGCACATTCTCGAAGCTGCCCGAAGTATTAAAGTTGGATCCTGCACTCTTCATCAACTTGCCCCATTGTTTACTTGAGCGCGGGGTGCTGGAGTAAAATGGTATTGTTTTTGTAATAAAGTATATAAATAATTATTGTTGAAGACCTTTCTATTTTCTATGTTGAAAACTCTAAAACAGCTGTGACTCACGAGAGACTATCTGCTGATAATAGCTTCGCACGATCCCGACGCGTAACGTGTCCATGATTCAGGGCTCGATTTGGTCTCGAAAATAATTAAGCAAATTATTTGGCTGTCGCTTTAACACCTAAGTTTATCGGATATTATGAAAATAGATTATTTTTGTTTTTTTTTACCAAGTAATTAATACATTATAGACGAAATACTTTGTTTTCTTATAAATTGTAAGCAGCAAGTTTAGCTGTTACTCACCAGCTTTGCACATAATGCATGATACTTTTCCTTCGATGAACAGACATGAAATAATTTTAAGGTTTAATGTTTTATTATTTTTGGTAAACAAATGTAGATTAAATTTGAGTATATTAAATAATTTAACAATTTGTAATTTTATTATATTTTAGGTACACATTGCAAAATAGTAGCCTAAAATAAAGAAATAATTATACTATTTATTATACGTTGATAAATTTTGGTTATTTCCTTGTATAGTAAATATCTAGTGTAAAATTTGAAGTATACAAAAATACCTACCCGTGCAACTTACCTACCTACCAATTAAAAGGGAAGATGCACAGGTTACAGTTACCTATTATAAGTACATAATATACGTACCTACTATGATTTTTTATAGTAAAATAAATAAAACACTAATCTGTTATTATATTATTAGGTAAGTACTAACTTAAGATTTCAATATCATTTCAGTAAAGAATTTCAACATAGGTAGAAGTTAAATTTACATATTTTATTTTTCCTGTTCCTTCTTGTCAATGTTGGCAGTTGACACTGATAATATCTAGACGCACCCAATTTATTGGACTCTGTTGAGTTTCAGATGTAAGTCAATAAAAACTTAAATTGATGATTTACAATGCGAACGTGACATTAATATGCGATAATGATCAGATACAGGATGTTTCATGCCACACGTGGGACGTTAATTTGTAGCATTTCATGTTGAATTTGCAATTTTATTTAAATTATAGGCTTGTTAATCCCTATATTGTTTATAAATTGCAGTTGCAAACGTAAATGGTTCGTAAAAAGGGAGTTATATTGCAAATATGTATACATAAGTAACGCCTATTGTCACTTGGAACAACAATAGTTAAATTAAACAATAAAAGATCGTGTAATAAAACGAAAAATCAATCATTTTAAATCTTATTCATACTTTACTTATATGGATACAGTTATTGTTTAAGAACAGGTTCTGGTCTTATAATACAGATCCTGGCTTGAATAATTAAATCAAGTAACAATTAAATGTAGACCATATACTTACTTGATATAAGGTTGATGTAAAGCAACTAGACTTGCATGAATTGTGATGGAGACGGCTGACAGGTGGAAGTAGTCAAACAGGACGGGCAGGTGGTAGTGGAGGCCCTGCGAAGGCTGGAAGTGCAGCTTCAGCACCCGACACGACACGGGTGCAAGGGTGCTAGACTGTGCACCCTCACTGCACCACAGCTCCACCCCAAGACTCCACTCCGCCCGCTCCAAAGACTCTTTCAGATTCCGACTGTCCACTAAACAAAAACAATTAGGTTATGACATTCTTGGCAAACGAACGGTTCAGTCAACTTCTATTAAAAGAACGAAAGCAATGAGTTCCAAATGCTTGTCATTGTATCTGATTGTGAAATGAGACATTAAATTTTCAATGCCTCTGCTAATGCTAACCGAGAACGAATTAAAAAACAAACAAAAGAGCATCGAACTGGTATTGTACTCAAATACCCTATTTTAATTATAGAAACGTCATTGTACTCTGAAAAATATTTAAACAACGGTCGTAAGTTGTTTTGTCTATTTAATTAAAGGATACATTTACCTTTTGCATTTAACATTTAGCACCTGCAGTTAAGAGAGGCATCTCATACATCATGACAATTACATAAATAATATAATAAAAGAAAAGATCGAATGAAGGGAAGGGGGCGACTGAGATACAGTTATATTACAAAGATAAAAGAGAAGATTAAAGCCTTGATGTATAAATAGGTCCAAGAGCTGGCACATGACAGAAGAAAATGGAAGGAGCTGCACCGACAAGAGCATAACTCTTAAATTGATGATGATGATGAGTTTTGAAGGCTTAAATCAAGCTTTAATGCCGTGGTTAACATGGCCAACTACTGGGCGTAACATTGGTCACCATCGATAAAAAAAAAATACCTAAGAGATGAGCCCTAAAATGCACGATATCCCGCAGCGTGACCTCCTCGTTCCTATACATGATCTGGAAGGCCCGGGACGCGGCTAGCCCGCCGATGAGCGAGGCGTTGGCGGCTGGCCGGCCGGTCCGCGCAGCGCCGTTGCCGCTCGACACCGAGGCCTCGATGTGGACCGGCACCTTCGGCGACACGCGGAGACCGATGCGCACCTGGTATAGCCTGGAGACAAAGAAAAAGTATTATTAAAAAGTTCTTTTGCATAGCTTTGTTACAAATGAGATTTGAGTTGACTTCTGGCTTCTCAGATTGCAACTGAATATTTGTCAGAGCAAATGCGTACATATAATATGGTATGAGTACCTATATAATAATATGTACTTAGACAGAATGACAAAGTTCAAAAGACTAAAAATTTTTATTTTATTTTTAAATAACTGTTTCTGGGTAAAAAAGGAAGAGAATTGAAATAACCACATGACATCATGAAATTTCACATGTGTGTTTAAAGCAATACCCCCACTACTGCTATCTATGGATCCTTGCTTGGATCCATTTTAAACATTGTCAAAGATTTTGGTAACTTATTCAAATAGTATCTCTAGGTAATCATTATTTGTGTGTCATGCGCTTTTGGATATATTATGTAACCGCCTTTATTTTGCGTAGTAGAGAAAATGAAAATGTTTGATGTAAATTCAAATAAATTTCATATTATGAATCTAATTTGTATCTGCAAGTGCGATTGCAAATAAAGTTTCAGTACATACAGTTCAGTACTCTAGCAGAATGTTGAAGAGACCTCTCTGTTTAAAATCTAGGGTAAATATTATCAGCCACGCTTATTAAGTTAAGTTCATTGGGGTCATCTCGCTTCATTACCATCGTTTCGCAGAAAGGTAGCAGTTACCTTTACAGCGGGTTACAGCTTGACTTATGATGTCACTTTTAATATTTAGGGCTTTGGGTCTGACCTTTAGAAGCCTTTAGAAGTTTTGTAGTTTAGGTTTTTAATTGGGTCCATACAGAAAAAATACGAAAATGAATGGTAATTTAATTTGATTGTAATCATTAAAATATTTGTGCCAAATTAAAGTAAATCTTATAATATTAAAAACGGAATATTTTAGGTAAATAGGTTTATTATAAGGTTCCTATGTTATTAACATTTAAACTGTGATACAAAGACGGATATTTATACAGATAAAAAAAATGTTTTCCATTTAAAAGTCAATTCAACAACGGATGAAAATCCAGAATAATTCTCCTACACCTTCATAATATGCGGTAGGGAA
Organism: Diachrysia chrysitis; assembly: GCA_932294365.1. NCBI lineage: Eukaryota > Metazoa > Arthropoda > Insecta > Lepidoptera > Noctuidae > Diachrysia > Diachrysia chrysitis. The sequence continues at coordinate 9,118,474 of OW028653.1, forward strand.
CATTGCATCAACACGCTCTACATACGGATTAAAGATTAATTAGCTCAGGCTTGATATAATCTCTTAGTAACATTGTCACACCTTTGAGCAAGCTGTAGTGTAGGGTGCCTGCAGATAATGAGGCTGTTTGCGATTTAAAAATCTGCTTTGTTAACTAGTCTCGCATGCGGCCCATCTGCCAATTTCCACCAATTACGAGACAGTAGCTTGTCACTCATTGGTGGAAAATCGGGAAATTGACAGATGGATCACATGTCAGACTAGCGAAACTAGCGGACTTTTAAATCGCGAACACCAATGCGTCGTTCATATAGCAAGTATAAAGGTCGGTGTAGTCGATATAAACTTTATTTCCGTTACTAGGATCCTTGTATACCGCTTTAAAGTCATTAGTTCTTTATACGTCTTTATAAGTCATTAGTTCTATATACTTCCTGATCGAATAGTCTGTATATTTAGAATAACAAAGGAAACTCAGAAGGATATTGGAAAAACCAAAGGCTGTGATGATAATGAAAAAATATTTGATCTTGGTACCTACAAGACACACACCTTTGACGACACAAACACAAACACTTTAAGTTAACACGCTAAGTTATTGACGTAGATGTCTTTTTTTAATGTCCGTCTCATAGATTATAAAAAAATACACGTATTTTTCTTATTTTACAAAACCAAAAAATACATGATACATTGATTTTAAATGTCGACGGACGTCATAATTTCGTGCATTTGGCAACATGCGCAAGCATGACGTCATCAACTCCTGAATTTTGATTCGCTTTATCTACTTCGTGTTTCCTTATTTTGAAAAAGCTTATAATACGTGTCCTATATTTTTTAAAATTGAATTTTTATACCCAATCATCTACTACACTTCCTTAACTAATCATTGGTCTGCTCCGAATTAATAGCAATAACATTTTGATTCGAGGTGAATTTGAAGTATACTTTTTATAGTTGCAGAAAAAACTATTTTCGTATAAACAACGGTACCCAGCAATTATTTTTGCTTACAGCGATGCAAATAGGAAAACAAAGGGAAGAAAACTTCATAGATAGGTATACGTATAACGTTTTCAATCTACTTGAGTAGTTCTGTCTATAGAGGTATCTCTGGGATACCGCGGTACCAAGCTTTAGTCATGGAAGTACTTTGTTTTTGTTGTGACAATTTCAATCTTGGCTATCATATTTTGCCATGAACAGATACAGAAACTATCTTACAAACCTTCAGTATACTTATCTAATTCAATTACATTTGGACGAAATTCGTAGGTTTATATCAATAATGAGCTAAGTATTTACAACACAATTTACAGGTTTCATGGGTTCTTAATTAATATAATTGATATACATAAATGAATAAAAAACACTTCACCGTAATTTATAAACATTTAAAATTAGAATACAATCAATGAAAAACTAAAAACACCTGGGAAATACCCTTCCAAAAAAAAAGGAATGAAAAAATAAAGGGATTTTCCAAATCGGTCCAGGCTTCTTTATGTAATCGGGGAACGTAACTACTTATAAAATAAAAAAAACTAAGATGACGAATAGAGTACCTGTCTTTTTTTTAAAGTCGTTTAACATGAAGTAAATTCTTTGCCTGGACAATATTTTTATAAAGGTTTAAATAAATTACCTTTTGTCCCTATTTACGATGCAAAATATACGTGGCTAGAAACTTCAAATGACGTACAGGTAAAATCTTTAGTGTAATTCCGTCAAAACAATATACAGGTTTCTATTAGTTTCAAAACAGTATATGTTTCATAACTAACAAACGCATACCAAGTGATTTTATCAATGGTGTTTCTAAAATAAATTGTAGGTATAGATTTCTTTTTACACGGGCTAAGTAAACGATCGAACTTCTCCGTATGGTAAAGTCGGGTACGTTTTACACCCCAATTCATTTACACCTGTCGCATCGGTCTCGACCCAAATCAATTCACACCGCAGCTAGCTATATATTACATACTGTATAGTTCCCCTAACAAACCGCCGTTAAAACGGAAAATGAATGGACTGTTGTATGTTATTTTATGCGTTTTATATAAAGTACTTAAATCGTGAGATTCACTCCAGAATTTTACTGTATTTTATTCGTCGTTTTAGTGACAGTTCATGTTTTGTCATTTGCGGTTTCAGTGACAGTTCATGTTTTGTAATTTGCGTAAAATAAAGATAAATTTATTTTTACTTCTGCATTGTTCTTTCTCATATTTATTTTTGTATATTTTCTACATTAATTTCAAAATTATCTACATTCTAGATAATAATAGTCTTAATATTCTTCAGTGCATTTCACATGGAGAAGCACTTCAAATCTCTTCATTCTAAACCGCTGTTTCATTAGAAAGCCCGTGATATATTAAATGCTACCATCCAAAGCAGGTAACGCTAATTTGTGGAGAGGCTGTTACGTATATTAGGTTAACCACTTGAAGCTCGAAATGAGGCTAAAATTAGCTTGAAATGAGTCTGATATCAGCTGAAGTATAAGTTTGAGTTCACTTCATTTCAGTTCTGACATTAATTTCATGTAGACGCAGCCCTTTCAGTTAGTTTTCAGTTCAGGTGCTGTTAATAATTGTTTAAGCGTTCATTTGGATGCATTTAAATTTTGTGATTGGAAAGTTTTACTGTTGTAGTTTTCAAGATAGTTTTCAGTAGTAAATGGAGAATAAATATATTCTAGAGGATAGAGATTTTATTTGCAAATTGGATTATTTATGATCTATTCTACTTGTACGGAATAATACTTATTTTAAATTATCCATTGTAACTTAATAGGTATTTATTCAGTTTTAGGGTTCCGTATTCGAAGGGTGCCAGGACTTATTATAAAGCTTCCGCTTTCCGTAATAGCTAGAGAGTTGAAATTTTCAGTGTGTATTTCTGTTGCTATAACAAAAAAGTATAAAATAAACGAGGCTCCCCTACTAGAAAAGCGTTTTTTGGTCGGTCTTAATAATAATAATAGGTAGACGCTTAAATGCACAAAGAGTTTGTATTGCTAAATTCACAATATCGGCATAAATTTTACGATGTTACGGAATTCTTTATGCGCGAGTCCGACTTGCACTTGACCGGTTTTTATTTTACTTCAGCCATTTCAAATATTTGGCAGGGTAATGTGCTAACGGGAGATCTACTGGAAATAATGAAATTTTCTACTGTTACTGCTAGAGAACGAAGAGTAAAGATACCAATGCATACTATTTAACTGAAAAAGAAAAACAAATAATATAAGTGATAGAAAAGTTGAAAGGTAATCGTCTAACGTGGTATGGGCATGTAATGAGAAGGGATGAAAGTCACATAACAAAAAAAAATATATATATATGAAAGTGGATGATAGAGGCAAAGGAAGACCGAAAAAGAGATGGATAGGTTCTGTAAAATATGATTTGAGACAGAGAGAAGTGAATGCTGAGATCACGAGTAGTAGAGATGAATGGATGAAAGCACACATTGCATCGATCCAAATAATTACAGGGCAGGGATTGGAAGAAGAAGATAATCGATAGAACTATCTATTAGCCAAGATTAAACTGACATCACACAGGAAAATAAAGCTTTTTTTTTTTTAAAAAAAAGCTTATTGTTTCAACACACGCCTAGGGCACGGCGCGGCGTGAGGATATGTCAGACTTTCATTGACTAAAAACACCCCGGTCCCGTCTCTGCCGTTGGCCGGAGTCGCGGGATCGCAAGCGCATTCTAAGCGCAACTCCGGCGGGAGGAAAATAAAACCTGCTAGAACCTTCGAGAAATTCTAAGAACAGCCAATAAACTAAGCTGACAGCCAAACTAATGATGGTGATGGGAATTTGATTTTATAATTGTATAGTAGCGGAGCTGGCACGGTACACGTCACTAACAATAGTGATTAATATGCTAACCACACAAAGGTATTGTGTAAACTAATACAACAGCAATGTCGTCGCACACAAGCATAAATTTGTTAAGTTCTGAAGCAATTTCAGGCCATACTGCTTCAATACAGAATATATATATATATATATATATATTATATAGATAGATGTATATCCTTACTAATATTATTAATGCGAAAGTAACTCTATCTGTCTGTCTGTCGCGCTTACACGTCAAAACTATTGAACCGACTTAAATAAAATTTGGTACATAGATAGTCTAGAGCTTGAGAAAGGACATAGGCTACTTTTTGCCGCGATAACCGATATCCACGCGGGTGGAGCCGCGAGAAACATCTTGTATATAAATATATATTGATACCTTTACCCTGCAGTGGGACGTTTCAGGATAATAAAAAAAACTACTATTTATTTATAAGGTTGTTTTTCAAATTCTGAGGTTTATCGGTTGACAAAAAAATAATTAAAAAAAAGATGCATGCCAGAATTATTTTGGTTTTCATTTTTCCCGTTTTTTACCGGTGTTTGTTGGATATTTCATATAGATTACATGGAAGAACTCGTGCCGTGCTGTAGAGACTGATGAAATTGACTAAATGTATACGCTTACTGCTTTTTTTGGGGTTTGCTATCGTCAGAGATTTTTAGGCTGCTGCAAGACAACTGGAATAGCCTAACTACTGCGATTTAACTCGGTATAATTAATAACTCTTTTATGTTTTTTATGAATTTTCTAATTTTCTTTAGATTATTTAATAAACGTATTTGTGTGCACAAGGTTGCAGGTTCGAACCCATTACAGACAAGTATCACAGTGACTTTTTCTTTATAGGTATATTATACTATACTTTCTTAATCTTTCTAAGATATTATTGAAAATCGGTGAAGGAAAACATCGTGACGAAACCTGGATTCCGAAAATTGGAATCTGAAATCGCCAACCTGAAATGAGCAAGCGTGGTGATCAATGCTCGTGCCTTCTATATTATATGAGAAGAGGCCTGTGCCCAGCGGTGGGACATTTATAGTCTGGTATTATGTTGATTAAGATCGTAACAGTTAGATTAGTGCATACAAACTTTATGAAACAACATGTAAACGTGCGAATCGGTAATATTATTTAAGTATTTATTTTTATTCTGTGAGACACACTCAGGAACATGCGCCACAAATATAAACTAGGTCACAAACGTCTTGATGCGTAGGAGTCTTGTCGTTTGCAAATATCGTAAAATAGTGTCATCTTATACGTTTTTTGTAAACGTTTTCATTGTTATTTTACATTTTATTTTATGATTTGATGTTTTAAATTAAGTAACATTTCTACGAGTGTATGCTACATATATTTAATTGTTACTACATACATTTAAGTTAAAATGAGACTAAAAACATGCACACGGAAAGGAAGCACTACAATATGCTACACTATGCTAAATAAAATAAATAAATAATATAAAAATGTTTAGATAACTAATTATATTCATGAATATTAAATAACCTAAAACATAAAATAATTAAAATTATAATTATACTGAGCTGATCAATATTTATAGGTACTTATAATATATAAAGCGATGATAATAACTGTACGTATACTGTTTTGTGTCAATATTAGTACCTATGTTAAGTTCACCTTACGAAGTCGATCGTACATCGATTTCCTATCGAAATAACCTAACAAAAGCCGTCATTGAACCGTGCCGACGAAGCGTCGAATAAGTTGTACTTTGAAATAGACGATGCAGGAAGCGAAAATGTTGTCAAAGTCAAATCAAAGGAGTTTCTAGACTTGTGTTTAGACGTGCAATCAGAGTGCAGGGTTATGGAACTAAGTTTTTAACAACGTTGTGGTGACTTTTACCATGCAAAGCACCTAATTCTTCTTTAATTAAAGCTCCCTTTTCGCAAATATCTGTAGTATACAAACTAATATTATAGGTTCGAAAGTAACTCTGTCAGTTTGTCTGTAACGGTTTCACATATGGGAATTATGAGATCCTAGGAACATAGGCTACATAGGAATATAGGACATAGGCTACTTATTGTCGCGATAACCGAAACCTACGCTAACGTAGCTGCGGGCAACAGCTAGTCAAAATATGATAACATTTAGGGGACCTATTGTCATCTAGTACGTCGACTTAGCCGTCTAATTAAAGTAATTAATTAATTATGTCGTTGAAGTGACACCATAACACGTTATTTTTATGTAACATGTAAGTATTAAATTATCTCGTGGGCATAAAGACGATTGCGTCCTATGAAATCAATGTTTTCTTCTTATGAGAATATCCAAGGTAAAATAATATACTACGTTGGTGTTCTGTTAAGTGATTAATGTCTATAAGTACTATAAAACATAGTGCTCCGCGGCGTCTGTCTGTCTGAACGCATAAACTCAAAAACTACTGAACATATTTATCAATGGTTTTTACCAATGAATAAAGTGGGTCGCTAGTAAAAAATAAAATATAATAATAACGAAGAGTATTTTAATACTTCAGTAGATTTTGTTCTACAAAATAATAAACATTTAAAAGTTTATTTATCCATGTGTTTTACTAGTGTTTTTGCGCACCTCGTATTCCGTAGTAAAACAGTCGAGTTTGGGAGTAAACATTGTAATGTCGAACTGGTTAAAAACAGTTAATTTTAGACAACAACCTTGTGAAGCGCTGACGTATTAGAGGAATGTGGTGAAAGACGAGATTGTTTTCTAAATGATTTTATAGTATTGTGTTAGCAAAATGTGCGAGTAATGGAATATAGCGCCAGTAAAAACATGCAAAATAAATATCGAAACAGAAAGAGAAAAATTCAAAATTTAGTGAATTAGGTTTGAAACAAAACCTACATACCAACGCAAATTGCTTTTCCTAAAGTTAAGAGTCAAAATTAATTAATCATGTCTATATTACAGGAAATTTAATTTTGACGAGCCTTGAAATCTAAATTAACATCCGTCTAGGATTATTATTCAAATAATCCATATTTACACTCCATAAAAATACTTGGAGATCCCCGCGGTTTCACCTGCGTAAGTAGGTAGTCCCGTTTCCCAATAGACACCTTTTTTAGTTATTCTGCTATACGGGGTTGAGACTAATCCAACAAATCAAAGATTATGAAATTCGGTCCACCCGTTTTTGAATTATATACATATATATGTAAGTATATCATAATAAATGTTTATTGAAATTTAAATACTCACAACTTTTCTTCAATTACAATTTAAAGATCTAGCCAAACGCCTCGTTGACACTTCGCGCGACCCAAGGGCTGGCTGCGGGCTGGCTTTTACCTTGGACAGAGGATAAGCATTGCCATACAACGTGGCAATGCCGCCAGCCTTTTGGGAACACTCCCAGTGGACAGCGATGTGGACGAATTTTTTGATGCTATATTTTAGGTTTATGTTTAATTAGATTAGTTTATTTTATTATTCCTTTTGTATGTATATATAGTTAAGTTTATTTTAAATAAAATATCCATAGTTGAGAGATTACAAACTATTATTAATATACATTTTATCATAGCATCACGTTAGGTAATTTTCACTGTCCACTGTTTCTATTAATACACGTCAGGCATACTAAATAACTATCGAATAGATTAATGACAGATCAGAGATTAAATCCGACTGAACTACGTCCCAAAATAAAGTGACCGATGTGATTTTATTTTTAGTCTGTTTATTTATGTACAATGCAGTTAATACTTTGCGTTACATACACATGTTTATTTATATAATGTAGAACGAGATTTTAGTTTTGGTTGCATATTAAATACTTAGATATATAAAAATGTATTGTAACACAGGACTGATAAACTAAAAACTAGGATAAGGATAAAAGTGGATCCAATAATTTACATCGTTTTTAAAAGATCGATTTTGAGCTAGGTATAAAATACAAATACAATATCTACAATACAATTCTCAGTTTAAGTTTTATGAAAATTTTAACGGTGCCTTTTGAATGGCAATATATAAGTAATTATCTAAAACAAAACGGTTTACTCACGCATATTCGCGGGATCGCCGAAATAGTTTCAGACTCAAAAGAAGTCTTTCTCAGAACTTCATTTCGACTCGCGACACCACCGCCGCCGCGTCAGCTCATGATTAGGGATTCCTATAGAGTCTGAAACTAGTCGTTGAGTAAACCGGTTTGTTTTAAATAATTATGAATACTCTTCACGAAAGTGAAGAAGATATTTATTTTATTTTTATTTTTTATTTTCTATACAATGTGGTTCAATAAACAGCCGTAATGTAAAGGAATTTCAAGAGAATTTACGTTTTGAAAAAGGAATGCTGGAAATTGTGAGCAAACAATTGGGCTTTTCTTTTTCAATTAACTGCCGTGAACGCATTTCAAGTATTGTCGTTGTGACTCAAGCTGACATCCCACAGTGCGGATCATTATCTCCGAGCACGACCGCGGACTGCCACGCACTGCGCATTGAATGATGAGAATCAAACCCAATAACCGACTTAGGGAAGGCGGTGGTTTTACTCCTAGATAGGAGGGAGGTTATGACGGGCCCGCGTCTAAGCGGGCAGTCGCCGGGGGCATTATGGTGTTAAGACTTCGGTTGGACCCGTAACGCCGCCACTAAGGCGAAGGATGGCACCAGGTATTTTACCGTAGTAGTCGGAGCCTTTTTCAAGACTCTGGAAGCCCGAAATCTTGCATCCATCTGGAATCCTCATGGACACCCGCTCACTCGGGGGAGCGAACGGGTAGTGTCAGACTCTTACTGACTAAACCTGAACCGCCGTGCTACGTCATCCGCGTTTCGTGTTGGTGCGTGGTAATGCATTGCAATTCGTCACGCACCAACCGCGGGGTCCGCCGGCCAATAGGGGCCAGCGGATCACTATCGTGATTTTTTGGAGACCGACGTGTATAGAGCGTCGGCCTCTCCGCCTCGTAGTGGAGCCACACCCGTAGCACGGAATGCGGCCCCCCGTCGTGGGTCCTATAGTCGGACAACGGACACCCCCGTGCCCGTCGCCCAGGACCCTAGTTAGGGCGGGAGAGCGCGCTCGTGCGCGGCTCTGCGCCGCCCCACTCGACGTCGGCGTATTTGGGGCGCGTCGGGGTCGTTCTCCCGAACGCGCTCCGCCGCCTCCTTCTGGGACATAACGGTCTCGCAGAAGGAGGACAGCGCATCCCACGCTGTGCGACTGCTGAGCGCAGCAGCGACAACAGCCGACAGCGCGGAGACGTCTACGCCTCCCAGCGCCGCCTGGAGAACGGCGCGAGGCGCGGCGAAGGCGGGACATGCGGCCAACGTGTGCAGTGCGGTATCATCACCGTCACCACACTAATGGCACGCAGTCGTCTGCTCCCTCCGAGCGACCCGGCACAGGAAATGGCCAAAGGCCCCGTGCCCGGTCAGTATTTGCGTGAGGCGGTAGGTCAAAACACCATACCGCCTCTCCACCCACGGTTGTAAATGTGGGCGGATCGCCTCCACGGTTGCCCGTCCCGCCGTCGGTCTTGCGAGCCGAAGCTCCCAATTCCGCATCGTGACGAGACGGGCCTGTCTCCTCCAAACTTCGCGTTGCCTTGGCAGGGGGTCGGTACCCCGGGACCGGAGCTCGGTGCAACGGGTGTAAAGGTCCGTTAGCACCTCTGCATCCAGATCCCAAGGCGGTGTCCCAGCCAAGACACACGCGGCTTCGTGCCCGACGGTCCGGTAGGCCCGGACGATCCTGTTGGCGACAGCGCGCTGCGAACCAAGTAGAACCGCCCGGTTATCGGCTGTCAAAGCGTCAGTCCAAATGGGTGCGCCGTATAACGCCATCGATCGAATGACCGAGGCGTATAGACGGCGACACCCAATGTCAGGGCCCCCGACATTGGGCAGGAGCCTTCCGAGGGCTGCCGCGGCGGACCGAAGCCTCGGTGCCAACCGCTTAAAGTGCTCCCGGAAGCTCAACCGCCCGTCGAGGACCAGGCCAAGATACTTCATGGTGCCTGACAATGGGATCCTCACGTCCTCCACTGTCAGGCACGCACCGGTAGTGTGTCTTCTCCGGGGGCCGTACAGCACAAGTGCCTCGGTCTTTCCCAGAGCGACGTCAAGTCCAAGCATCCGGATGCGACCTACGACGAGATGGACGCCGCAGGTCGCACGCCGGATGCACTCCTCCTGGGTCGTCCCTCTGACCAACACCAGGGTGTCGTCTGCATAGCAGACGATCTGCGTCCGAGATAGGAGGGCACCGCGCAGCACCCAATCATAGCCGATGTTCCACAGGAGAGGTCCTAAGACTGACCCCTGTGGAACACCGCGCCCAGTACGTTGCCTCTGCGGGCCCGATAGTCCATCGTAGGCGACGTGCCTGTCGCGAAGGTAGTCCGCCACGGTGTGCTGAAGATAGAGCGGCACCCCGTGGTAGCGAAGCGCCGACTCTATGCACTGGTGCGGCAGCGAGTTGAAGGCGTTGGCGATGTCGAGCGATACCGCCAACGCCATACCACCCCGCTCCGCAGACTCCGCGGCGAACTCCTTGACTTGGCTCAGGGCGTCCAAGGTGGGGTGCGTGGCAGAAAACCTCCTCGAGTGCTCGGTGGCTGCTGGTCCTCTTGTTTGTCTGGGGGACGAGCAGGCGCTGGGCCGGTGCACCCTGGGTGCAGGCAACAGTCTCTTCGTCAGGTGTGTGGGCGGGGAGATTGTTGTCTGTAGCGAATTTCTGCCGGAGCGGAGGAGTCGCTCCCGAGGGCTCCCTAGCTGCGCTCCGCAGTTGCGGAGTGCATGACTAGGGAGCGAGGTGGGATAGACCGCGCGGGCCGTTTTACAGTCCGCGGTCTAGGAGTCACCGCGGCGTCTACGTCGCGGTGACAGAGATGGGAAGACCGTGGGTTGCTCCTCAACCTGCGGTCTAGGGGCATCCGTGGCGAGGTTTTGAGCCACGGTGCCAGGTGGTGGGTAGGTTAGGTTAGTTTTAGGTTAGTATTAGGATTAAAAAAAAAAAAAAAAAAAAAAAAAAAAAAAAATATAAAATTTTAAAAAACTAAATTAAAAAAAAAAAAAAAAAAAAAAAAAAAAAAAAAAAAAAAAAAATTAGGTTAGTAAATTAGTTTGTAGATACCGAACAGCGGGCGGTATATCCTGCACCGGAGGCATCCGCGGGCCTCGGGAGGATCAAATACCCTCCCAAAAAGAGCGGCCGCATCGCCTTGGGGAAGCGATGTGCGTACCACCCACTATCGTAATGAAAATGTCCACTTCCGATAATGTTTTGTCGTGCGATCCGGCTGACGCCCGGCGCTCGCAGGTATCCGGGCCTGCGAGTGTTAAATTGACTACCGACGGACGCGCAGGGGTAGGTGACCAGGCCCCTGTTGCTGAAATTATTACTGGCAGCAGTTCTAAACATGTGGACGGAGGACCGCGTGGACCGTCTTCCGTTAGGAAGCGTCCACGCGATCTGTCCTCAGATGAGGAGGGCCTCCAGGCCCCGAAGCTGCCGACCGCGAGGAGAGGTCGGCAGACTTCGAGAGGAGCGAGTGCTTCGCAGCCGCGGAGGGACGCACATGGGAGGTTTGTGCGTTCCGGTGCTCCGGCGGCTAGCGAAGCAGAGAGTGACCTGGGGGTCACCACGGAGGACCCTGGTGGCGAGAGCTGTGCCTCGCTGGGGAGCTCTAAGGCGGAGCTCAACGCCACCAGAAGAGAGCAGCGCAAGGCCGTCGCGGCCGACGAAGTGTCGGAGATGGCCCGACGCGCCCGCGAGCGACGCGCTGCTCTAGCGGCGGAAGGGGGGGACCCATCTGCGGTAGCCCTAAGCCAGTTGGCTTTGGACGGGGTGGACTTAGTCCTGAAGGTTGCCACGAAGTCCGGCAGCCTGAAGGGCACGTTCACCCGCGGTCTGAAGGAGGCTGCCGCGGACATTAGGGAGGCGGTTGGCATCCTCCTCAACAGGACGGCCTCAGACGAGGTCGCGAAGTTGCAGGAGGAGAACGGCCGTCTCCGTGATGACTTGGAGGACCTCCGGCGACAGGTCGCTGCGCTGAGCGAGCAGCAGCAGCGACGCACGCCCGCCGCACCGGTGGTGACCCCGGCTCCCGCACCGAGACCGGCAAGCGCTCCGACCGAAGACGAGGTCGAGCGCATTGTCCGGCTCTGCATGCTCCAGTGCGGGAGCATGGTCAACGCTCGCATCGAGGCGATTTCTCGGCGCCTCCCGACGGAGATCCTCCGTCCGCCCCTAGCAGCCGATGCACGGCGGAGGGGTGAGGAGCCGCCGAGACCTGCGCCTCGGAAGGGGAAGCCCGCGGAGGGCACCAAAAAGCCCGCGGAGCCCTCCTCATGGAGCGATCAGCCCACGACTGCCGGGTCTAAGGGTGAGACCTGGGCGAAAGTCGTGGGCCGCAAGAAGGCCCGCAAAGCCGCCAAGGCGGCCGCAGCGACGGCGCGCGCCCCTGGCGGAACCGCAACTGCGGTTCCGCGGCCTGCGCGGCGGACTGCAAAAGGCAGTCGCAAAGGGCCGGCTGTGCGTGCTCCGCGTTCCCAGGCTGTGACGCTGACGCTTCAGCCAGGAGCTGCGGAGCGCGGAGTAACGTACCAGTCGGTCATCGCCGAAGCCAAGGCCAAGATCAAACTATCAGATCTTGGCCTGCAGTCCGTCACCGTGAGGCGGGCTGCCACGGGTGCGCGGCTGTTCGAGGTGGCCGGTGCTGCGAGCGGCAGTGCCGAGAAGGCGGACGCTCTGGCCGCCAAGATGAGGGAGGTCCTCGGCCCCGAGGATGTCCGGGTCTCCAGACCGGTGAAAACCGCTGAGGTGCGGATCACTGGTCTGGACGACTCCGTGACCTCTGAGGAGGTGGTGGCGGCCGTTGCCCGACGCGGAGAGTGTCCGCCGGACAGCGTGCGGGCCGGCGATATTCGCACCGACGCCACCGGACTCGGCGTTGTCTGGGTTCGGTGCCCTGTGGCGTCGGCGAAGAAGATCGCCGAGAAAGGGGAATTGCTGGTGGGCTGGGTTGCAGCGGGGGTTAAACTCCTGCGGCCCCGGGCTTTGCGGTGCTTCCGGTGCCTGGAAAAGGGGCACGTCCGGGCAAAGTGCACCGCTGAGGTTGACCGTAGCGACCTATGTTATCGCTGCGGTCAGCCCGGCCACAAGGCGGCCCAGTGTTCCGCGGCGCCAAACTGCAGCTTGTGTTCGGCTGCGGGGAGGCCTGCGGGACACAAGTTGGGCGGGGGAGCCTGTGGCGAGCCTACCAGCAAGCCCAAAAAGAAGAAGAGGAGCTATATTCCTGCCGGGGAAACCTCGCATCCCCCGCAGGCTAGTAGCTCCGCGGCCGACTCCCGGCCCAGGACTGTTGCCGAGGGAATGGAATGTCAATAATGGCACAATTCCATTTCCTCCAGGGCAACATCAACCACTGTGCCAGAGCTCAGGATCTTTTGCTCCAGAGCATGGCAGAGTGGTCGATCGACGTGGCTGTGGTCGCCGAGCCGTATTTCATCCCCGCCCGTGGCAACTGGCTGGGGTGCGCTGACGGTTCGGTGGCCATTATTGGCGGGACTCTGATCGACCCGTCTCGGGGCCGCGGCTGGGTTGCTGCGGTCTCGGGCGGCATCGTCATTGTGGGGGCGTATTTCTCCCCCAACAAGAGTCTCGCCGACTTTGAGGGTTTCCTTGTCGAGTTGGGCGCCGTCGTAAGCCGCTACCACCCTCGTCCCGTTCTGGTGCTCGGGGATCTCAACGCCAAGTCGTCGGCGTGGGGATCCCCAGTCACTGACCCTCGGGGCGAGGTGCTGGAAGAGTGGGCGGTGACGACCGGTCTGGTCGTCCTGAATCGGGGTTCGGAATACACGTGCGTGCGGCAGCGGGGCGGGTCGATAGTGGACGTCTCGTTCGCTAGCCCCTCTGTCGCTAGCCGAGTCCGTGACTGGCGTGTCGCCGTGGAGGTGGAGACGTTGTCGGACCACCGGTACATCCGGTTCGACGTCTCCGCCCAGACCGCGAGCGGCCGCCATCCAACAACCCCGATCAACGACGGCCCGCGTTGGGCGCTTAAGCGCATCGACAGGGAACTACTCGAGGAAGCTGCCTTAGTCCAGTCCTGGATCTGGGAGTCGGCGACGGACGGCCCCGTCGACGTCGAAGCGGTGGCGCTGTGGTTTCGCGGGGCGATGACGCAGATTTGCGATGCGTCCATGCCCCGTGTCCGCCAACAGTCCGCAAGGCGCCGGGTGTACTGGTGGAACAACGAGATCGCACGTTTGCGCGTGGAGTGCGTTGCTGCTCGCCGCCAGTACACGCGATACCGGAGACGACGTCGACGGGATACCGTCGAAGAAGACGCGCGGTATGAGGTGTACCGCGCGTCTAAGGAGACTCTGTGGCTGGCCATCGGCGACTCGAAGTCGCGTGCCAGGGAGGAGCTGCTGGGGTCCCTAGATCGGGATCCGTGGGGGCGCCCGTACCGTTGGGTTCGGGGCAAGTTGCGTCCGTGGGCGCCTCCACTGGTGAAGACGATGGAGCCCCAGCTGCTAGAGGCGGTGGTGTCGGCCCTCTTCCCTGACCGGGCGGGACATGTTCCCCCGGCGATGGCTTCGCCCTCGGCCACAGACTCTCCAGAAGAGAGCACCGATGTCCCCGGGGTGACGCAGGCAGAGACGAGAGCGGCCGTGTCGCGGCTCCGGGCTAAGAACACAGCGCCCGGACCCGACGGAGTTCCTGGTCGAGCTCTCGTCCTGGCCCTGAAGGAGTTAGAGCCCCAGCTGAGGGGGCTCTTCACGGCATGCCTCGAGCGGGGTCAGTTTCCCAGTGTGTGGAAGGAGGGGAGACTGGTCCTGCTCAGGAAGGAGGGGCGCCCCGCGGACTCGCCGTCCGCGTACCGGCCCATAGTGCTGCTCGACGAGGCGGGCAAACTTTTTGAGCGTATTATCGCAGATCGCCTCGTCAGCCACTTGTGCAGAGAAGGGCCGGACCTGGACGGAAACCAATTTGGTTTTCGTCGGGGGCGCTCCACCATAGACGCCATCATGCGCGTGAGGAGCCTGGCGGAGGAAACGGTGTCCCGGGGTGGGGTGTTGCTGGCGGTGTCTTTAGACATCTCCAACGCTTTTAACACCCTACCCTGGAGTTGTATTCGGGAGGCACTGATATACCATCGCGTGCCTCCCTACCTCCGCCGTACAGTAGGGGCTTACCTGGAGGGTAGGTGCGTCACCTATCGGGGACGTGACGGTGCTGGTCGGCACCTCATGTCGTGCGGTGTTCCACAGGGATCGGTCTTGGGACCGCTCCTGTGGAACATCGGCTACGACTGGGTGCTGAGAGGCGAGCTCCCGTCGGGCGCCGACTTGACGTGTTATGCGGACGACACGCTTGTCACTGCCCGGGGGAGTTCGCACAGGGAAGCGACGTTGTTAGCCACGGCTGCGGTGTCACAGGTGGTGAACCGCATCCGGCGCCTGGGCCTGGAGGTGGCCCTGAACAAGTCGGAGGCCATGGTGTTTCATGGCCCCCGACGGGCGCCGGCGCCGGGATCACACATCGTGATCAGTGGGGCCCGGATAGCTGTCGAGTCCACCATGAAGTACCTAGGATTGGTGCTCGACAGCCGATGGGAATTCGGACCCCACTTCCGGCGGCTGGCGCCCAAGCTGATGGGTGCAGCGGGCGCGCTATCAACGTTGCTTCCCAATTTGGGGGGCCCGAGCGCCGCCTGTAGGCGGTTGTACGTGGGGATCGTGCGATCCATGGCCCTTTATGGGGCCCCTGTGTGGGCGATGGACCTGGCGGCCGGAACACTCGCTACTCTGCGCAAACCGCAGAGGGCGATGGCCGTCAGGGTCGTCCGCGGGTATCGCACGATTTCCTACGAGGCGGCTTGCGTCCTGGCCGGATCCCCGCCCTGGGACCTAGAGGCGAAAGTACTCGCGTCATTGTATAGATGGCGCGAGGAAGAGCGGGCACGGGGCTCGAGACCGGCGCAGCGGCAGATCGCGCTGCGCCGAGATGAGCTCCGTCAGGTCCTGGTGGCGGAATGGCGGCAAAGGCTTCTGCGCCCTGCCGCCGGCCTCGCTACCGTCGAGGCGATCCGGCCAGTACTCGACGTCTGGCTCGGGAGGAGGCACGGCTCCCTGTCGTTCAGGGTGACGCAGGTGCTGTCGGGGCACGGCTGCTTCGGCAAGTACCTGTGTCGCATAGATAGGGAGCCGGACGCTCGGTGCCACCACTGCGTCCATTGCGGGGAGGACACGGCGCAACACACACTCTCCGAGTGTGTAGCTTGGGAGGAGCAGCGCCGTGTCCTCACAGAGGAAGTTGGAGGCGATCTGTCGCTGCCGGCCGTAGTGCGGAGGATGGTCGGCAGCGCAGAGTCGTGGGACGCGGTGGTGTCCTTCTGCGAGGACGTGATGTCGCAGAAGGAAGCTGCGGAACGGGAGAGGGAGATCTCGACTCCCTTCCCGGGCCGCAGAAGGCGCACCGGGCGCAGGGGAAGGGCGGATAACGCCCTTTTCCGCCCCCCATAAATGGGTCCAGGGGCGAGGGACTTGGGGAAGTCCCCGCCCCCTATTCGATGGACCCGAGGCGGAGGCGCGCGCGGGTGTCGGCGCGCGCCTCTGAGACGATGCACGGGGTAGTTAACACCTCACTACCCCGTGCAGGAGACGAGGCCCGGGCAGACCGGGCCGGCACTAGTGCGGGGCTGCGGAAGAATTTGGATTCCCGCGGCCCCGCGCGCACGTGCGAGGAGACACCGGGGGGTTTTAGCCGGTAAGAGTCCGGCACGCCCCTCCGCCTCTCCCCAGGCGGAGGAAGTCCATGAGGATTTCCCCCCGTCAAAAAAAAAAAAAAAAAAAAAAAAGGGCGTCCAAGGTGGACCGGCCCGCCCTGAAGCCAAATTGGGAAGCCGACAGGTCGGGTCCCGTGCCCGTCAGGTGCCGGACGATGCGGGCGGCAATGACACGCTCGAAGAGCTTGCCCACCTCGTCCAGCAGGACGATAGGCCGGTAACCCGACGGCGAGTCGGCTGGTCGTCCCTCCTTGCGAAGGAGGACGAGCTGCCCCGTCTTCCAGACTTTGGGGAATCTCCCCGCCACTAAACAGGCGTTGAAGAGACCCCGCAGCCGGTCCTTCAGGGGACCCACAGCCAAGGCAATAGCCCGAGCCGGTACCCCGTCAGGTCCAGGAGCAGTCGTCTTAGTCCGAAGGCGCTGGGTAGACGCCTCGAACTCTCCTTCGGTTATCTCCTCCAGCTGTCCGCGCGACTGTGCGGTACCCATGGCTGGAGGGATAAAGTCAGTCCGGTAAGATGGGAACAGGGACGAAACGATGTTCCTGAGGAGCTGAGGCTCCATGGACTCCGTGAGCGGGGGCGTCGCAGCGCGAAGTTTGTTCCGCGCCGCCAGATACGGACGACCCCACGGATCCCGGTTCAGCTCCTCGTACATCTCCTGCCTTGATGCGGCCTTTGCCTGCAGAATGGCCAGGCGGAGATTCAATCTGGCCGCACGGTAGGCCTCGTAAAGAGGTACCGCCGCGGCCTCGTCCCTGCGCCTAGAGCGGTGGCGTGTATAACGGCGTTGCGCTTCAATACACGCCCGCCTAAGCCCTGCTATCTCCAGCGACCACCAGTAGACTGCCCGTTTATTGGGCCTTCTCCGGACGCGAGGCATCGCTGCGTCGCACACCGCTGTGATGGTGCTACGAAACAGCTCCGCCTCGTCGTCAATCGAGAGGCCCGACGGTGGTGCACACCAGTCACTGACGATGGCCGCCTCGATAAGCAGTTCCCTGTCCATTTTCTTTAGGGCCCATCGTGGGGTACCTTGGTTCGACCGAACCCTAGGCCCCCCAGAAGGGGAGACGCTGAACCGAATGTACCTGTGATCGGACAGCGTCTCCATATCCACAATGACACGCCAGTCGTTAATGCGCCCGGCAATGGCTGGGGAGCAGAACGACAGATCCACAATGGACCCGCCTTTATGCCGGACGCACGTCTGGGTGTTGCCCCGGTTCAATAGGACGAGGTCCAAACCGAGGGCCCACTCCTCCAGCAGTTCCCCGCGCCGTACTGAATTTTCTAATCCGATTACTGTCATAGAATTTTATTGGTGCGCTAAAAGGAGTACGGCATTGTTTTACAATTGAATATGATTAAAATAGATCTGGCTTAGAGAATATTACTGAAAATTATTTACAGTTTTATTATTAATTTTACTCATATGCTCAGTGTTTGTGTGTATGTTTTAAAATCACGCCTCAACAACTAACATGATTTGGATAAAACTGAAATATCCTAGAAGTTCTTATGTCATTAGGATTTAACTGCTGTCCTAGCCGAGGTCTAAACCCAGTCATAAATTGACTATTCAAGGAATTATTTGAAGAACTGCACTTTTATACTATTAGGTAAAAAAAAATATTTATCATCTCCAGAACTTCAGACTGTCTGTGGCAACGTAGCTCCTTAACAAATGGACTGATTACGATGCGGCTTTTTTATCTTCTTTTTTTCAAAATGTGATTAAATCAAAATGTTTTAAATTTACTTCAGTCTTAAAAAATTCTTTAAAAAAAATTAAGCATTAAATTTTTTTTGCTGGCTTTGAGTAATTAGTGCAAACGGGTTCTAAAATCAACGGTTACCAATTAAAAGGTATGAGTCAGCCACCCCTACAGTCTGGAAAATTAATTGAAGGGTTGGTGGGCGATGCCAATGCAATTTGCGTGCATCAATTATTATGACAGGTGACAGACCCCCTTCGCCAGAGGACAGTATCAAAAACCTTTTTATTATTGTCAGTTTTAGGGTTTACATTTGATGTTTTTTTGTTTAAATGATTGAAAGAGACGAATCCGCAACTTACTGTTTTAAAGTAAGTATTAGTAGTAAAGCTAGTATTATATCTAAGACGAGTGTCGGTTATTACGGCAAAAAGTAGCTTATGTCCTTTTCTGGTATCCAAGCTTACCCCAAACCAAGATTCGTCAAAATCGGTTTGGTCGGTTAGCCGTAAAAGCGTAAAAGACATACAGAAAGACAGAGAGTACAGACAGACAGAGTTGGTTTGGCATATTTATAATATTAAGTATGGATATGGATGGAAAACCTTTGATGTTAAACCAAGATCAGAAATTAAGTGTTCTATCATAATAACGTACGAAGCAAACGAGGCCTGACACGAGAGGCAACTTGGTTTAACTACTTAATACTTCTCAAGCGATTTAATTAGGTTGTTAAAATTATTCATGTAGTTACGTGATTTTAGTTTAGCTACGTGACTATGTGAACTCTAAATATTTAGATCTATCTGGTTATTGAGATATAAAACTAATGCAGTCGTTTTGAATTTCTAATTTAGAAGACTGTTTTTTTTAGGTTATAGATCTTTCTGTAATTCCTAAGACTCGTCTTCTTTGAGATTACCTTTTTTTAAACCAAAAGCCGGTATTTATGTTAAATAAGTATTGAAGGATCAATAGCTGGTGAAAATCCGTTTTTAATCCAACAAGCAGCCACAGACGATTAGATTATTAGACGCTGCGACGTAGCCGGTCTTCATAATTTAGAGTTTCGTCAATATACTCCTATCTTGATAGCACTATCCCGCTCTAAAGTTGGGGTAATGCGGGGAAAGAAAATTCACCAATAATTTCTGTCTACGTACGTCTACAATCAAACGGCATCTTTTGCTAACGTCAAAGAGAAATTACGGCTGTAAAGTACTGTAGCAACCCTCTATTTAATAATGATGTTGCTATTGCTAACTCGAGTTGAAAATGATACAATTCTAATAGATAAAGATTACTTTGAATGCGCGACTGAAGTCTCATGAATTCATTTATGAAACCAATTTCTAGTATATCTGCAGATCGATGAATTTTATTCATGTATTGAAAATACAGTCTGGTCAATTCATAATACATGGCTACAGCCTTATTTTGATACGATTTTCACTTATCAGTTGTTATCGACCTTATCACTAAGGTCCCGGTGACCCGGTGTCACTACGTAATGTACTGCGAGCTCACCCTCTCTGGAAGAGGTCGACATTGTAGAACTTGTAGAGTTCCACGGAGAACTCGAATGTGGCCTGCAGGTCGCTCATGGTGTGTGTGGAGAGCAGGCGCGGGCGCGGGCGGCGCGGCGCGCCATGCCGCGGCCGCTACCAGCCCGCAGGACGCATGGTGCTCACCGCATGCCACGCACTGCACTGCACTCACTGCACGACCACACCCCCGCAGCCGGCGCTGTGTGCGGCTAGCGCTCGGCGCTCCGTCGCGTCGGGCGGGTCCGTATGCCGCGCGCCGGTCCCACGCAGCCGCCGACACCGACGTACGGCTCACAGTGCGGGAACCAGGAATTCATTTTTTAATAGCGGCCAGCGCGCATGCGCCGTCCGCCGCGCCGTCCCGAACGTAACGACTAGGGATGAGACGGTGCGGATAAAGATAGCTGTGCTTATCTGCGTTTCGAATGGATTGTTTTCAGGATATTATGTAGTGGCTTTTTTAATTGAGAATACGAAGTTTAAAATATTAAGAAGCTGAGCTGATATTGTAAGAAGAGTTTGTTTTCTGTTCTAAGGATACTATAATATGAATACGAAAATAATGATAACATGCTTTTAAATTCAACAAATGGATTTCAGAAACACTTAGATTACGACGTTCAAGTATATTTTGAAATGAGTTGAACGATTAATTCAATTCTTACATAAAGTTGTGATTTGAGTTGGTCTGTTGGGATATTTTCGGATATAATCGGTTTCGTCAACTTTCGTGCCTAGAGGTGCGTGTCTGGCGCGGTGCGAGCGAGCCGCGCCGCCGCGCCGCGCCGCGCCGCCGCCGCCTGCAGTGGCCGAGCCGCGCGTCACCTACACAGGTGCGCCGCTCGGCTCGGCCCGTCCATGCCATGAGCCCGTTTCAGATATGTCGCCGCGTGGTAATGCGGCGCGATTACGCTCTCCCGCGGGACCAGGCGACACTGTAAAGGTCAGGGGGTGGCGTACCCTGCGCCGACTCCGACATAACCTTTCTCGTACCTGCCGATCGCAAGACTATAATTCTATACCGATGACGCCATTTTATAATATCTGCAGGGGTGGCGACCTTTATTTGAGTGAGATTTTGTATTTTACGAGACCGACTAAGCCAATGTTATAGACAGCTGCGATATCAGAGGAGCGTCGTCGCTTCACCGGCTGCTAGCTATTATTTTAAGCTCTGGTCCACGTGTCATGTTGTATTTTTATCGTAGTTTATTGTGAACTTAACTTACAATAATTGTGGTAACCAAGTTGTAACCACCCTATAAATAACACGTCCCAAGCTATCGATCTTGGCATGACTCATGTTTTCTCTTAATGTCTGACTGTAGCATACACATCTAGCATAATAATTAGCGTTCGTAAATAGAAATGAATAACTAAAAATAAGTCGCCTAAAGATTGCGGAATATGAGAAAGCGTCTAGTTGTACGAAATCGGGGCGAATTAGATTATTGAAACGTCTGGAAAAAAATAATTGGAGGTTTGTTGCAAAAGGTCATAGTTCAAGTTTTGAGGGTCGATAATCGTCGGTGGGCTAGAGAAAGGATTGCAGAATAGTGCCGCCTTCGGGATCAAGCCTGCGAGGGTTCTTTCAATAAGTTTGATTGCGTCTTTATTTGGGACCGTTTCCAGGATTCCTGTGAAGTGATATTGAGAATCGAGGAATTCCAGACGATATTACTACGTGGATGTAGGTGGACTTGTGTGTGATTTATGTATCCATTGACACTTGATATTATTGTTTACTGTATGGGATGAATAGGATGAGATATCGGGTTCAGCCTGGTTATGTATTGATATAAGTGGGTAGCAGGTATGATATTGTAAACATAAGCTATAGACAGCTTATGTTTATATGGCACCAATTGTTCGTGATGACGAAAAACTAAAGAAGAAAATATCTAAGAAAACCATATCAGCCACTATAGACAGATGACAATATATGTCATCTGTCTATAGTGGTTTATGATAACGCTGATCGTTTAAATGTATGGAAGTGACAACTCTAAGTCACGTGACTTATCGAAATGAAATGTCATTTCCATATATTTAATGTTATTTAAGCGATTTCTATCATCGTTAACGCTTCTCGAAATGCCACGTGTCTAGGGGGGCAGAGGTCTACATGGTACTTTACTTCATGGTACAGAACTTTGTCCTAGTTTGGGACAGTCATGACAAAAACCTTGCGGGCAAGGCATCTTTGTTGCGGCCAGCAAATATTAACAGGTCAGTGAATAAACCGTCTAGACTCGTATAAAATAAGATATCTCTGTCAAGTGCATTCACATTGTGACCTAATAACACCACAGTACGTAGGACTAGGTACATACAAAGCGAGGAAGCGCAGTGACAATGAGTACGGCGAGCTACAATGCGGCGCATCGCAAACACCACTCAGCATATTGCGAACCGGTTACTACACAAACATTTGGATTTTTACCGACCTCTCTTTTTGGTAGAGATATAATACGAAAACCTTATATTGCATAGGACTTGTCTATATATGCCAAAGTGTAAAAGAATATAGACCTAATAAATAAAATCAAATGGAACAAAATCATGAAAATGAAACGAGGTTTGAATGTAAGGAGGTTTTCTATGAGGACTTAACTTATTTTAGTTGCTAGGACAAGTTGATTTTTAACCAACTTCAATTCGAAGTGTTTTTTGTATAATTGTAACGCGATATCTTCGGCAATTGTGAATTGATTATGAAAATTCTTTTGGCGCGCACCTTTTTGGCACAAATTTTACGATTTTACTTGTTCATACTAGTGCGCACAGTTCATACTTTTTATTTTTTTTAAAGGGTTACTAGCAATGTGGGTGCAATTCACATTACTAGCGAACTTGTTAACCCCTCCAACTAAGCTAAATATGCTTGTGTCTGGAGTGGGTTCACGTCAATAGTGCAATGGGTGGGGTTCAAACCTGCGACCTCTCGATCACAAGGCCTTAACCCCAACCATTAGGCTATTGTCGCTTAACTCTGTAAGGCGCACTCTATAGTTTAGTCATTTTTACTAAAGGTATTACAGTCCATCTTTGCACTCTTTATAGGAAGCAATGATGATATCAATAATAAATGTATCACAATGAAGATTCAACTTTGTCACAGTGATGCATGCGGATTGCATTCAATGACGCAGAATTGCCAAAATATCCAATCTAAATGTAAAATTCAAAATTCAAAATTCAAAATTCAAAATTCAAAATTCAAATGTATTTATTTGTGGAACATAGGTGTATATTACAAAGATGTTACAATATTTTATCGAACGCTATGTCCTGCCAATCATGACGTACAAATAAGAACTTAAAAACTAATAAAACTAAAACATCACAAATCTAAATGTAAATGCGTTCTATGTTACTATCAGCTTCACGTAACTTTCTTAGGTCCGTGTTTCCGTATTGCAACCGATTCTAAAAAGGTAGAGCTCTATTCCCTGTCCTTGTTTATTTATTTAAGTCCAATTCGGGAAGGTGCGTTCTTCGTATTTTTTTAACGTTACCTTACGACCTTTTTTCGTGTATTTTAGATATTGTTGTGGCGTGCATACCATATAGATATATAAGATCCAACTAACTATCCTTAACTATTACAATATTAATAAAATCAGTCAATACCTATCACACTTATTAATATATACTAATATTATAAAGCTGAAGAGTTTGTTTGTTCGTTTGTTTGTTTGCTTGTTTGAACGCGCTAATCTCAGGAACTACCTACTGGTTCGAATTGAAAAATTCTTTTTGTATTGGATAGTCCGTTTATTGAGGAAGGCTATAGGCTATATAAAATCACGCTACGACCAATAGGAGCGGAGCATAAATGAAAAATGTTGCAAAAATGAAATACCGTTGAAACTAAAACATGCGAAGAAAGTCGCGGGGGACAGCTAGTTACAAATAATAAAATTGATATCCGATCATTTCATAACCAAACAAATAAAAAATGACGTCACATTCAGTACAAAACTTCATACTGCGTCGCGAGACTGCCTACTTTACACTCACACTAACAAACGTTTTTTTGCGTAAACATATTCGCACGCACACTCTCTATTAATCTAGTTTTTTATTAAGTATTACTTTATTAAGTAGTATTATTTTTTATTAAGTAGTACAGCGAAAGCCTAAATCGTAGTTTGTCATGCGTAGCGCCCTGACATTTGACCTACGCAATTTCCCAGACCAATGTAGGCATACCTAATCGGGAAGCAAAGGTACCATACTGCTCAACAAATAAAATTTACATCAATTCCAGCTATTACTATATTTTTAATATACCTAACTAATATTATAAAATACTAAAAACTTGCAAATTAAATGTAGATTTTTTTAAAGTTAACAAATGCACTTGCTTTAGTACTAATAAACGTTTTTTTTTATGTATCTGTTGCATCGATATTTATAATCTGTTGTTAAATGGGAATTGAACGCGGGACCTCAGATTTCGCGAAGTCTTGAAAACCTGTGTGTATGCCCTCAGATGGCCTCAGAGGTCGTCAAAAATTCAATAATGTTTTGTAGCGATATACAATAAGGAGATAAGAATTTTATTTATTTATGTATTCGTAGGATCTTACATTTTCATCAACAATTTCCAAATGAGTAAGACATTCTTGCGTTCCAATTTATTTCTTAATCAAATGGTCGACTGTCGTCGTTGCTTGACCTATACCCCGGGTTATTGACCTGAATATATTTTCCGTTCTATACAGAGGTTGAAAATCTAATTGTATACATATACACAAGGTACTTAACTTATACCATTTTGTATTCAGAAAATCGTATCAGAATCTACTTTTAACCTCCTGTAAACGTTTTATGTAATTACATGTTTCCTCATTTTGCTTAATGTACCTACTTCCTTCTGCACTTAATAATACTTAGGGATGATGACGATTTTTTTTACTATCATACAGTTAATTGCTATTTCTATATTTCTTTATTAAATGTCATTGCATCCACCACATCTAACTCTACACCAGCTTTGGTTGACATGTAGAGAATGCCTAAAGCATTAAGTCCGTCTTTGTACCAATTTTGTGCACAAAGTTTAAAAAAATAAATAATAGGGATGTTGACTGGGTATGAAAAGTAAAATCTATTTAGTCCGTCAGTTAGATAATAAAAAAATATTAGACACGTATTTTTTCATTTATCAAAACAATAAAAAACTACAAAGATACAGCGCTTTAAAGTTTCGGAGTGGGGGCTTATGACACCTCGCCATGGTAAAAATTGTAGCGAGGAGTGACGTCACGCGAAATTTCTGTTCTCTGTATTTTGATATTTTTTTGTTTGCAGGAAAAAAGAAAAAATACGTGTCCAATAAAATTCTTATTACTACCAGGTGGACATTAAAAAAAAATAGGAAACATGCCTATTACCTATGCCTGGTTCATATATTCAAGAGACGATTCGTTTTGCTAACGGACGGTAGAATATTCTAAGCAAAACGAAGAAAATTCTACCTTCCGTAAGCAAAAAGAATCGTTTCATAAATATAGGGACCGGCCATTAATCTATACTAATATTATAAAGCTGAAGAGTTTGTTTGTTTGTTTGTTTGTTTGAACGCGCTAATCTCAGGAACTGCTGGTTCGAATTGAAAAATTCTTTTTGTATTGGATAGTCCGTTTATTGAGGAAGGCTATAGGCTATATAACATCACGCTACAATCAATAGGAGCGGAGCATAAATGAAAAATGTTGCAAAAATGAAAAACCGTTGAAACTGAAACACGCGAATAAGGTCGCGGGGGACAGCTAGTAAAGAATATTAGACACATTTTTTTTTGTGCCGTATTAAAAAAATGTGACAGTATCATATTTCGCGTGACGTCACTCCGTTGGTTAATTTTTGCCAAGAAGTGTCGTCACAAGCCCCTCCTCCTGAACTTTAAAGCGCTGTATCTTGTTGATCTGATAAAAGAAAAAAATTGCTTCAATTTTTTTTCATTTTTGTTCTAGATTCTTTTCATATTTCATCTCCTGTCATCATGACTGTTGCGTGGGCTTTTTGTGATTGTAACAAAAATTTGGACTAACTCCATCCCACGTCGATGTTACCATGCCCCAATATTATGAAGGACCATATACATTAATATCAAGAGAACCCTTTGTCTTCAAAAGATGTATTTACGAAATTTAGAAAGTAATTTCTTGTTTTGGTGCGTTGCGTGTATCTGGTACGCGGATTTACAAGCTTTGTTTTGTAATAAGATATTCTTGAAATCCTTTATAATCATGTTTCGGTAAGCTGGCTCTCTGGTAGACTCTTCATTGTTGTATAATCTACAACACAGGTTGTATAGGTACCTACTATATAAGTAAATTTGGTAAAGAGGTTTGAGGCTCCTTATATTAATAATTAGTAAGGCCTTGTTTTTATTCGTGGTATAAAATTTATGTCTGACATATTTTGTATGGAAAATCTGTCAAAAATCCAAAATTATTCCTTGGTTAAAGTTTCAAAAAAATCATTACTTGGTATAAAAATAAAGTATTTTTGTTAAATTGTTTCAACATTAAAATGTTTTAAATTCACTGAAACTATAACAGGTGCCTTAGAAAAGTTTGCAAGACTCAAGTTGCATGGAAGAAATGAAAATAAAATTTTTTAAAAATTGGAAAGAGGATAAATTGTTTCTCTCTGGTCTGGTTGCTGAAAAGCTACGCCGAGGCTCTGATTCACAGAGTACCTATAGAAATATAATCGGCTCTGCTTCTAGCAAATCCTAAGCGTGTGCCGTTTGGCACGGGTTTGACGCTCATTTCCCTATTATTTTTAGTCTTAATAATAATTATTACTTTTACTTTTATGCGTCGCATTTGGTGCATAAAACGTTTTTGCTTTCATTATTATTTCTTTCTTAAAAAAAAAAAAATCGAAAAATTTAAAACAATATGAGAGACTCATACTACCAAATTTTTTAAACTTACTAAGTATAATACTGATATTGCAGGTGCCAATATTTCAAAGCACTAAAGTTGATTTTCCTAATTCTTTGCTACCGTTGACATAGGTAAGCACCACCGCACATTATACTGGAGGGCAATACAAAAAATAAGCGCAAAGCCTCACACGAGAGAATACTTAAATATTACAGGGAGATTCTCTACAAAAAGAAAAACAATACATTTAGGTAGATAGGTAGGTATATCATATCTCTTGGGCCCAATGGAGTCTGAGGTATGGGCGTGACAAGTTTCTTGGCTTCGTTGCGAACGATAAATCATAAATGTATGAAGCAGAGATAAAGAATTGCAGGACAAAATGTTTACAGGGTTTTATTCACCACGTTATAAGGTAGTGAAATTGAGATTGTTATTTTTTTTTTCATTTGATTCGTTTAATTTGAGGTATAAAAAGGAAAATCCTGTAAATAACATTGTCATTATTCCGTGCGTATTCATTAGACGGGCTACGTCTAAATTAAAAAACTTTTGAATTCGCTACTAAAACTGCTGCTAAACTAAAACCAATCCTCTAACATTCGTTAACTTTAAAACAGTTACACTGTATGCTTTCCAAATTCAAAATCTTCAATTTTGTTTACTAAAAATCACATTTTATTAATTAATACAACCAATTACAAAACGTTTTTAGAACAATCATAGTTAATGTTTTTGTTACTATCATCGTTCATTCACTGTTTTTCGTCAACATTTAAACGCCTCGGCATACAAACATGGTAACACATTACCGCGTTTTGTGCTGTTCATATCACTTATTGCGATCGTCACTTGTCCATCGACGCCTGAGAGGTAAAAAGCTTACGAGAGCCAAATGTAGCTCACACCGAACGAGACCAAATGAGAGCAATGGCTGGCCGTATTCCTGATCTGCAGGGTTATTCGCTATGGCGGTTGTCAACAAAAGCGATTGTTGCTTTATAAAAAAGACAGTGAAAACACAAGTTTCTTATCGTGTAACTTCGATAACAAACTAGATCTAATACTACTTAGTTGGTTACCGACGTTATCTGATACTGAATAAGCATTTTTATACTTATTTCTATCCGGTAAACATCGGTTAGGGTGGCAACTGGAGATAGCGATTAGGCCTACAAGATATAGAAAAATACATTTAACAAGGATTTTTTCGTTCTTCCATCCCTTTCCGATCTGTGCAACAATATGCATCTTTGCAGCACATAATTAATGGTTTAAATAGGTACCTACCTTGAAATAAACAACTTTTTCCACTCCAATTACTTTAACTACTTAGATTTACTCTTCTTCGTGACACTTTTATCAGAAATTCAGAATGTAGGTATGATGAGCGATATTTTTTTACTATCATCTTAGTCAGATTATCAAATGATTTGTAACAAGGCTGTTAGAATAAATAAACCAGACACTATTTGTATATAATAGAAAAGATAATGTTTGCGTGTATGTGTGTTCACCTAAAACTCGAGAACCGTATGCCCTTGATATGTAACTTTGCACACATACAAAAGGCAACATGACCACTCCGACGAACATAACCTTTGGAATCATTGGTCAAATAGTAGTTTTTTTTAGGTAAAACGAAATGCATAGGACACCTGCTAGTTAACAATAAAATGTGTTTCAACATCTTTCATGCATAGGTACATATCATTAAACTACAATACCCAATTACTTTGGGAAATTGTGCTGTAACCTACTAAATATTAACGAACCAGAATAAGGCCACAGGTATCGCTTTGTATTGTACTAACGACACCTAGCAACCACTCTCTTTGCCTCTGGCAAAGGCAAAGGAAAGGATTTGTATTTACCTTTGGCGCCTGTCATTTTCCTTTGAAAACTGTCCCATTTAATGGATAACTAACAAGAAGTTGACTAAACTGTAAATAGTGATGATTTTATTGCAATTATGAAGTTTCACAGATCTCGTAAACAAAATCACAGCAATGCATCTCAAAGTTAAAGAAAATGGCGCATAAAATTGAGTTTAGTTTGTTTAGTAAACGACTATCAAATATATGATACATATTTTTATAATATGTAATACATTAAAGTGCAATTTTTACATAGCTTGGCTATGTAAAAATTACAATTAGTGTTAATATAAAAATGTCTCCAGTCGTATTCCAGCTGCAAAAGATTTTAATCCTCACTGAATCAGGGCCGTGATTTTATAATAGACTACAAAATGTCAAAGACTTACTTTTCCTTTTGACGTTGGCAGCACTGGCGAATTGCAGCCACCAGACATAGTTCATAGCTTCAGATATAAATGAAGAAAAATAAAAAAAAACATGGGACTTCTAATTATAACCTTTCATAGCAGCCTTGTTGCTTACTCGTTAGTCAGTTTCGTACTGAAAAGTGGTTCTTTAGTAAATGATCGCGATTATAAATAATTTCATACGTGTAGCTACATATTATTACGATTTTAGGTACCTCTAAAGACCGGGAATAGAATGAGAACGTAATTACTTTATTCATTCAAACTGCTAACGAAGAACGTAATTTAATTTTTTTTTTATTGTATTCCAAATTTTTATTACCTATCATCATCATAGCGACTTTAATATTTTTAATTTAAAATTAATTTTTGAATTTTGTATAAATAAGTGAAAGAATCGTATAAATAATGATAAAAAAGTGAAGTCTTTTTTTATAATGTGGCAAAATAGGTTAAGTCAATTATTTTCTTTGAAGTGTTAATAAATAAATAAAATTATTTTTTTAAAGTAAATCTTAATCAGCCCGTAAGTAAAAAGTAATCGTAAACGAAACCTACATTGAAATGTAGGGCCGAGCAATTTCTATGAGAAATGAGTCGTTTCGATGTTGATGAGGTTTTTAACGAGCGCCGAGCGGCCATACTGCGGAAAACATCCAATTAATTTGTAACATCTATTTATTTTGGCAATTTTATTCTATCTCCTCTTAGTGTAATCGCGTTTAAATGTCGTTATCCGTTTTATACCTTGCTAATAGATTGATGAATTGTATTTCGTTTTAGGTAAATGGTTTTCTTGGTTGTGGTGTTTTGAGGTTTGATTTTTTGAGTTCTATGAAGAGCTCAAACATTTATTTATTGTAATGTCCACACTGATCATACCTAATGTTAAAATAATTTAACGAACACGATATTTAATCCAGAACTATGACACCATAATTAAATACCATCGGACCCACAATTACATAGATTGATGACAGAATAATATTAGAGGCCAATCAAAAGCTCTGACCTTACATTAATGAAATTACTTAACGATTGTATGGCGTGTTTCTCCCAATACCATAATTTATTACTCTACTGACCTAAGAGTTTACTTGTATATATACCGAGTTTACTGTGTAACAGTAGTTGCAGTTTATTTCATGGCTATACTCTTATTAATATTAAAGGTAACTTAGGTATACATAGACAAGCATAGAGCGCGCGCATCGCTAGTAGCCCGTTGTGCCAAGCGTAAGCTAATTTTTAGCTGTAAGTATTACGCTCGTTTACTGATTTAATTGATTTTCCGTGCGACGACAGACGTTTATGCAAAAATATCGATGTTTCTGATATTATGTTTTGAGATAGTTTTAATAAATAAATATCAACGGTTCCTAGATTATTAGGTATATGAGACAGTTTAAAAAAAACGGTGGGCTCTGTTTTGATCCTAATTTTACGATATTACATCATACTAGTGCCAACAGTTAATACTCGATACGACCGCTCTATAGTTTACTTATTTACTCCTTTATGATTGTATCCTTTACCACACTTGCGTAGAGAATTCTACTGCATTTATACCAAATACTTATTACTAACTAAGAAAGTAAATAGCTTAAATAATTAGATCTTAGGAGAATTTAAACACATGGCCTTCTGATCCCAAACTAGGCAGAGCCTGTATTAAACATACTTATATATTTCTAAATCCATACATATTATGGATATATTACACCCAAATACAGAACTAATAATCATGCTCATCACTAACTATTAAAACAACAGGCCAGTCTGAATAAAGGTATGACGTGAATAAAATTAAAAAATCTGTAATAGCGCTCTTAAAAGTCTATTTCACGTCAGTGGTTAGGCAAGAAACCCTTGAAAATTAATCTTTAAAACTCAGTTACCCTGCATTTGTTTTAGGTCAATGGCCGTGTATTTATAGGGGGTGGTGTAACATGTCTACGCGGCAGTTTTTCTTATTTCCCGCGCGAACCTTAAAACTTTCCTGATTAAGTACCCTAAATACTTCAGTTTTAAAAAGATTGGTTTGGAGAAAAATCCAGTAATTTTATCGGTCATCGTGCTACTATATTTACTCCTTCCTCTTGAAGCAGAACGAAGAAGAAGAGATAATCATAATATGGGTATTATAGTTCTGTCATAGAATTCAATTGTTTTCTACATTTTAGCTTGTCTTTTTAAGAGCTTATGTGCTCCTTCTACTAACGGGTGAGCGGCTCACCTGATGATAAATGAACACCACTCTGAATAAACTTTTCCTTTGAAAGATTTCTCGAAGATTGTTGGTTGGTTTTAAAATAGCCATTGTACCTATCATTTTATTCAAATTGTATATTTTATTTCTTATATTTTTGGCAAGAATACGGAGCCTATAAATCAAACACATATTTTCTAACAAACGTCTAAACACAGTCACTAATATCTTTGATCTAACTATATCTGTCTGCCCCCAAGGTGCTCAAACCTTACGCTGCAATAAATTTACTTAAGCCTTATTTCAAACACGACCTTATACTGAAGTGATAAGGTTTAAATTGGCTTGATGCAGTGAATAATGTACACTTAGCTTAAATACAACCTTATGTTAACGTCATAAGGTTTAAATTGGCGTAATGTCTTGAATGATGAATGAAACAGTGGTTCGGCTTAGGGGCAGATTGCCTGGAGCATTGCGGAAATGACGGGACTTGAGGGTGCAATGACGTAGCTACCCTGGCACCCGAATTTAGAAGATTAGGACCTCTTTTGTAGTATTGTCTGAAAATTTGAATAACAATAATTCAACGCTGTATAATTCTTAAGCAAAGGTAGTGATTTTAATTAAAAAAAAATGTTTTGAGAAAGCCACGCTAAAATGGAACTGGAGTGGACGATGTGTCTGCATGTCAGACGACCAATGGGCCAAATTAACGACCCAATTGGTCCCCCTAAATAGCAAGAGACATCGCGGTGGGCCTAGACGAAGATGGCGGGACGAGCTGGAAACCTTCCATATTTTTTTTTAAGTTTAGTGCAGCCCTAACCAGGGAGAGATGAAACGAGGGTAGAGAGTAGGTACAGCGGGTCATAACTTGTTATATATTATTTTTACTATACTGACATATAATTAAATATCTACCACTTCCTTGGCACAATTTAGGGGAATGGTTTAAAATAAATAGATCATGTAAGTTACAACCGATAGGTTTTTTTATTCTACTCTTCTCAAACGTTGATGTTGACGTCATAACCCAATTCGTAAAAACTACGGGTAATATTATTTTATTAAAAACAAATTATAAAGAAACATGTAAAGGCATAGACAGCATATTAAAAAAGTAACCTGCTTTTGGCTTCATACTGAGTTCACGAGGTAAATTAACACAAACTATGGTAAAATCAGACGGAAAAAAAGAAGCTTAGTTTGTATTAATTTACTCTTTCAGTTTCTAAAATAACGTATAAATACAGACTTACTTTCTAAATTATACCCGGTATATAATCAGCTTAGTTATATAACCGTATATAACTTAGAAATTGCAAGTTCTAGGCGGGCGGATGCCATTGGGCGGCAGTGACTTCCGTTTAGACTGAGGCTCTGATAACTAAACACCTTCCTTGTGAATTAAAGTTAAGATTATATAGAAATTCTCATTGAAATGGAAATAATGAAATACACTTTATTGTAGGTAAATGATTGTATTAAATAAATAAATAATAATAATAATCGCGTGACGTCACTCCTCGCTACAATTTTTACCAAGGCGAGGTGTCATAAGCCCTCACTCCGAAACTTTAAAGCGCTGTATCTTTGCAATTTTTTATTGTTTTGATAAAAGAAAAAATACGTGTCTAATATTTTTTTATTATCTAAATAGATTTTAACTTTTCATACCCAGTCAACATCCCTATTACCATGCACAAACAACACCCAGACTTGGAACAAGCATTTGTGGATCACACAAATCCGTGTTCCTATGCGGGGACACCCGCAGCACGTCGCGCACTGTGGTAATCGGTGTGGTGACCTATACCACTCGGCTATCCGTGCAGGCAAAACTATATTGGGGTCAGCTTCCAGGCTCACCGGATACACTGGATTTTCAGTATTTTACATAGAATTTCTGCCTGACTCAATTTTTAAATATATAGTAAGATGGGTGTCAGTATATTAGGACGAAAAGTGTGTTGAAAACATACCTACTTACTTAACTTAGAGTATGCGAAAATATCGATTGTTCCGATATTAGTAGTGTAACATTAGTTTTTAGAGATAATAATAATAAAACGGCGCGCTCTGTTTTGACACTACTTTTACAATGACGCTTGTTCATACTGGTGCTCACAGTTCATACTCAGATAGGCGCATTCTATAGTTAACTTTTTTATACTCTTAGGTTAAAAAGCTCTTTAGGCTTGTCTTGGATATGGCTTTCTATAGACAGACGTCCATTAATATGTTATTGGGCTACTTGAACAAGACCACTCCACTAAGCGTACCTGTACCACAAAGAATATGTAAGTAGGCCCCCGTACAGGAACAAACAACCAGAGAGAAATAAGTATAAGGTGTTACATTCCCTCGTCTCGTATCGGATTGTAGTCCCATCGGACTTAAATAGATCGTGCACCTGGGTTTGCCTACGCTTCTGGACTATAATATCCACAGAAAATAGAAAGTATCTCTGATAATAATCCCTTGAGAATATGTTCGGTTTGCCATAAAACATATATACCTATCCTATATAAATAATTTATTTATATACAAAGGTACTATCATCTAAATGCTCGATCGTCAATTAAGCACCCACAATTGATTAAATATTCACCATTTAAACTTCAATAACCGCACACCACAGCAGATAATCCGACACGACCAACGGATATTTTAAATAGTTATTTAACAAATCCCAATTTTATTGAAAAATAAAATTACAAATTCACAAAATAAAGCTTCGTGTTTCAGCAAATAATGACTATGATTTCCGAAGCGGCGTGAACTCTACACTCAACCTGAAGGGCGCAAGGCTTCGCTAGACACGTGACTTGGTTATTAATAAGTTCGGGACCACGTGCTTCAGCCCCCCTCCCCCTCTTCCACCCACTCCTACCACCCAACGCCCCTCACCACTGCTTTGATTTGCATACACCACCCGCGAGGTGGCGGACGCATGAAATTTTCAGGAAATAACGGCCAGGTGGGTTCGTAAGTTTGTCGTTTGAATTTGCAGCCGAGTGGAAAATTAAAAATACATCGCATGTAAGTTTATGATTTTATAGCTGATTGTCTGGTAAGCAAAAAATAGCTTTATTAAGCAGAGAAATAGCTTTATTTGATGGTGTGTTTTCCTGTATTCGCTATTGAACTTGTTGTTTGCATTGTACACTGCTTAATCAGTTTTTATACTTTTCTTATTGTTAAGTTTCACGGTGCAGATAGATTAAATGGTACGTATTTAAAATTCTGCCATATTTGCTATGCATATTATGCATGTTTTTTTGTTCTCAACTTTTAGGAACAACCATAGTATCTAGTGTGCCTAATGGAACAATGCTCATGTTAGGGGTAAGGGCTTCTGTTAAATGTCTTTCAATAAAGGTCTCTGAATTAATATAAATAAACTTCTTAAAAAGAAAATGTATTTTTTTTAATCATTCAATAGAATATAATAGAATATTCTTTATTGATGACAGAGTTCAATATTTAGTAGCAGTAGTTAATTTCTTTCTTTTATAAATATCGTGAAACATCAAGAGACAATTATTAAGCCACAATTGAGTCTGCACTACACGTAAATATGTAGATACCACATTGCCTTTTCAAAACATAAGTGTTATTAAAACGAGCACATTCGTGCCCCTTTCCAAAACCGTGAAACTCGTATTATAGTTGCATGCCCAATTTACTTGAGATCGAGGAAGATCCGGAAACCATTTTATTGTTATTGGTTCTCTAAGACGCAGTCATAACGTGCTGAGATCTAGGGTTATTGGCAGTACTATCTAGTCGAAACTATTGCTTAAAGATATATTCTATCTTAAACTGTGCTGTTTTTACCGTGACATGATTAAAGGAATTGAGACAACGGATGTAATTTAAATTAATAACCTATTATGAAAGCTTTTTTTTTTTAATATTAGATATGCAGTATGTAACAAAAACCCTGTCCGGATCAATAAAGGCGTATTCCTTGTTCAACATACGTACTAGAAAAATATGTCTCGCTCAGGCGGCTTCTTTGAAACAAAACTGTAGGTAGAACACGTGAATTTTGTCGAGCGATCAGAGATTGCCTTTGATCAGTTTTATTTTTATTTAATTATATTGACCGGGGAAAAATAATAATCTCAAATCCATTCAATAGTTACTTATATGTGTACGCAGAAAGTTGCTGAACAATACTCATAAGGATCGAACAGGGTTTTTGTTGCATGCTGTATATAATATACTACCCCCGCGACTTTGTTCGCATGTTTTAGTTTCAACGGTTTTTCATTTTTGCACGCTTTTCAAAATGCCACTTGTCTAGAGGCTCAGAACTTTGATTTGCTTTATTTACTTAGTTTGAAAAACGCAAAAATCTCGTCTTCCATTTTCTAACTGACGGACTAATTAAATTTTGACTTTTCATACCCATCATCTACCCTGTTCTACTTATAAGGACAGGATCTGCTCGTACAAAATACGATATAGTTATTGCTGTGTAAATCTGGCGCAAGAAGAGGCTTGATAATGACCGCCACATAGTTCCCCTGATGCAGCTTAATGCCGAGTGACATCTTTTATATAGGTGTTGTGGGACATATTGCAATAACATCTGCCTGTTTATTACAACACAACATATATTATTACGATAGCAACAAAAAGGTTTTAAAGTTTTTCTTCTAATTAAAATACCTTTATAAAACAAATTCGGGTTAGTTACACCTATAGCTCAAGAACGGGTTGACCGATATTCATGATCTTTGATTTTTGGGATCTTGTCCGCCCTGAATAGCAAAATAACTATGAAAAGAGAACGGGGACTACTAACGCGGGTAAAACCGCGGGATACCGCTAGTCCTATATAAAATTTTCACGAAGACCAGTTATGTGGTACAATATTATAAATGAACCTTAAATAGGTGTTGCATGTCACTATTGGCCGATATTACCAGTCGTTAATGCTAAGAAAAAAATAGAATCCAAGCAATTTCAAATTTGTGATTTGTACAAAAAGAAGGATTTACGTAAAAAAAAACAAAATATTTTTAAGAGTTTTATTGTCTGTACTTATGACTATTTTTTATACATTTATTCCTAAGGTAACTATAGTTTATTTACCCACTATGTTTGACTATGGACACGGCGTGTCCCTTTGAGCTACCGCTCGTAGGTTCATCATAAGATCATTAGGCAGTGATCGTTCCATCATTTTTCTATTACAAAATAATGTCTCAGTATTCAGATCTGTCTGTTTTAAACCCTTACCAAAACGACTTAATTAAAGTCGTAAATAAAACAATAAATAAACAAATATTAACTTATTGTTATCTAGCTATACTGACCAAAACACGTTTAAGAACAAAACATTATTATTTTAAACAAAGTTACCAATCTTTGTGTTTGGATATAAAAGTACAAAAAGTAACAAACAAAATGTTGACCAACATTCTCGTGCATTCTCATTTCATTTTGTTCTAGCATTTTTTATTACCATTCGTTTTCATATTTTAGTTTATTTCTAATTTAATGTAATTTAGAAGATACGTTATGTAGAGATCACGTAACTTTGAATAATCTATTTTAAATATTGGTCAGAACCTAGTTTTTTAAAAACAATCACAATGAAAAAAATATTGGGCAGGCGCAGCTGCAATGTATACAAATGGCGACATCTAGCACACTACTATACAATCACACCACTAATGCCATCTAGCGGCGGCCCATCAATCGGATCTGACTTCGCAGATGAAGAATGTTTCGAAGGAGCAAGGAGAGTCGTTCCATTTGAGACCTTTGTCGTCTCTGTTCCAGAGTTCGAGGCAGTTCTCTTCTTCTCCGTTCTCGTAGCGGAAGTTGTTGGGCTCTCCGGCGTTCCAGTTGACGAAGGTGAGCGGTCTGCCGTTGGCCATCCAGAAGAAGTTGCCTTCTTCAGCCAAGTCGGTGCCTGATGTCCAGAAGTGCTCGCGGCCGTAACCTGAAGAGAAAATTTTTAATCTTTAGAAATTAGTCCTTTAAATGTTTTTTCTTCTTAACAATGGAAGTCCACTCTCTGAGATACAAATTCATTTAAGCGCTAGTTGGGTACTTGACTACTATCGAATTATTTATTTATTTTCAAATGTTTCTAATAATAGTATTAAATTGAAATAACATCAAAAACATAATATGTATACACGATCACAAAAGTTATAAGCTTTTAAAGTTAGTAGATGACGCATGTTACATCTCTTTTTTGCAAAACGTCGACTTGTACGGGACAGCCCCAGATTAGTATGGAGAATTACCAAGGTGGCGTCACCTGATGGTATAGCTCTCTCTGTCTAATTAGCAATATTAAAATGCTTGTAACTAGTTCAATATGAAATTAATTAATCTGCCGTTTTTACAACTCGACATAGTTTGTAATATATATTTTTTTAATGAAAAAGAAAAAAATCTTGTCTAATAACCAAGTATTGAAATACAGTGATCGTTTAAGTGCAGTACGATAATTGTCTGATAATATTAATTTGCATGTTTTATTCCAAGCTATTATTTCTGCAACAGAACAGCAGTTATTTACGAGTACGTCCGAAACAACACGATTTCGGATACTAATATCTAATTCAATAAAATGTTTTATTAAAATGCAATCGATATCATAATTTTATGCCACGTTTTGGTACTGACACTATTGGTACGAAATATAACAACGGTCGTTAATAATATTGTTTGCAAAGTGAATGTTTACCCTTGACTTAACTTGGAAAAAAAGGAATCAGACTCAAAACGACGACGGAACAGTGAATGAGGAATCGAGAGGCAATTAAAGCAACATGTGGGGTTTAAAAAAAGGAATCGAGTGAGATAAAACGTAGCTTGCCAATCTATACAGGTTATAATCATAATCAATACATGAACGAACAACCGAACTCAAAGCCTTAAAATGAGAAAATAAGGATGCGGAAATACTACCTACTTATTTTTTTTTTGATTGCGATTAATTTACAAAGTATGTCTAACATAAAGAAATAAATAAATGTGGAAAGTATCACATAAATTGCTCTGAACCTAATGTAAGTAGCTATTGCACTTGTGTTATGGAATGGAATCAGAGATCACCACAAACACTCAGATCTGAGACAATGTAGAAAAGTAGTTTTCTACATTGAACCGTCCGGGGATCAAACCCGGGATCACAGATTGACATCTTGAAAACCAGTGTGAACGCCACTCGACCACGGTGTTCGTCAAGACATGGAATTTTATCACAATTCACATTGAGAGTTATACAATTAATGTGAATAAATAATAGAAATGGTAAAAATTTGTTATCAGAGTTTAGAGATATTCAAGGCATCCAGATTTTTGTTAGTTAAGAAATGAGTTCAACTAATTTCAGAACATGAGCGTTTTATTTCGTGGGTCCCAAAACCTCTGAGGAAGTAAAGGGGCGAATAAAGTTGAAATTTCAAGCTTACCTGAGTCCTTAACGTATTGTTCGAGCTTATCGTTCTCCTGCTGCGAGGAGATGGAAGCCAGATGCATACCGTGGAACCGACAGTACTG
The DNA here is from genome assembly GCA_932294365.1 of Diachrysia chrysitis. Classification (NCBI taxonomy): domain Eukaryota; kingdom Metazoa; phylum Arthropoda; class Insecta; order Lepidoptera; family Noctuidae; genus Diachrysia; species Diachrysia chrysitis. The sequence goes on from OW028653.1 coordinate 9,157,357, forward strand.
CTGAGCTTTGAACCAGTTAGCCTGCAACAAGAAATATATTGTGTTAGCGTTGGAATAGAGCCTAATTTAGTTTTTTCGTCAAAACGCACAAAAACAATCTTAGACAATCCTTCTGATGCCTACTACGGGTCAGGTGCTTTTGATCATACCTCATTTGGTCCCATTCATTTGATTATCCAAAGTAGTCGGACACTATATTAAATTCATATCCTGGCACATACTGACACCATGACCATGTCCACCATTTTCAACCCAAGATGAAAAAGGAGTATTGAACCACTAACTGCTATTAATGATCAAAGTCAGTATTACGCCATTCATCGCTAGGGTTACTAACTAAGCTAACTTAGTACCTTACCAAGTACATTCAGGATTTTTAATGGAATCGTTGAACTTGGAAATTTTATACCAATGTTACCGAATCATTGAAACTATACGCATGCGCAGTACGGAAGCCGCATACTAACTAGGTTAGCAGAACAAAAGGTAATCTAGCGGTTAACCGACCAGCAACACGCAGGTTTATGCGGTTTAGCTGTTCTGTCTCTAGTTAAACGTAAATCAATTTGATGGTGGCGATGGCACGACAAAAGCACATAAACTCGTAATTGGTTTTGTGTTCTTTATTACTGTTTTGATGAACGAAGATGAAATTTGTGCTTGGATATTATGAGGCGATAAAACCATTTTCATTTAAGATAGGGATGGCGCTATGTGTTTGTATAGCTGCGTCCCACTCTGCCACAATCATGGCTCTAAATTTCAAAATACGAAGCACATTGTTTAATATTGAACTTTATTGCGTTAGGATTCATTGACGATTTTACCACTCGAAATGTTTAAGTAAATAGTCGTTTAATTTTCAAGGTGAGACGTCTAACACTTTTAAAATGTGTTTGTTCTAAGTGTGCTTAGCCATCTTTATAAACATATGAAGGTCTATACGTCTGTACGTATAAACCTGTTTAATGTTTAATCTTTAGCCTGATTTGTCCTGTCCTACTTTCTTCTGCACTGAGGTACCAATAAATATCGCGGTTTCTAGTTATTAATCTGAAACGCAAGTTTCAAGCGGCAATAGAAACTTGAGCAGTATACATATTTCTTTGATTAATAACTTAATAAACAAATAAAACAATTCATACTAATATTATAAATGCGACAGTAACTCTGTCTGTCTGTCTGCTTGCTACGCTTTCACGGCAAATCCACTAAACGATTTTGATGAAACTTGCTATGGGGTAAGGTTTAATTTCACGAAGAGACATAGGCTATTTTTTGCGGCGATAACTGATACCCGCGCGGCAGGAGCCGCGGGCAACAGAGAGCCTAAAGAAAGGGATACACCACACCCTTTAAATTCACTTGAGAAGGAACAATAAAATCATTCTTATAAATATGTATCGGGCCTACTTTTGAAGGCGCCAACACATGTACCATTTGTCCATATCATCAAGTAAATCACACCTACGTGCAAATATTACTCATAGTGTGAACATAAAAACAAACGAGCATCAATATACTCATTTCGCACGCATTTTGCAATGTCTCATGAATAATCAAAGGCCATACCGTCGCAGATTGCTTAATTTTTACATTCTTCATAATAATTAGAAGAGACCTTGATCCTTCGCTCTGAAACATCGTCATAAGTTTAAGTGATAGTGACCCCACCTAATAAGACGTCATTTTTTGAAAATGAAAGTTTAATAACCAGTTTTGGATACTCATCCTCCTTTAATTAAGCTGTGGTTATTAATTCAATATGTGTAAGAGATTTATATATCCGGTTAGAAAAAATCTGTGAGTAATATCGATTAGGAAATGCTTATTGATAATAATTTCGTGAGGCTAGGAGAATTTAAAGTAGAAAACAAATTGAATTACTTTGAATTTTGAATCAAGGTAACTTTTTACAATGAGATTATATGTTTGATGTTAACCTTCCAATTATGATTTATGTGTATAAATCGGTTGGCAAAAGGCTCACCCCATATCACAGCAGACTTGAACTATCCAACGAATACACACGTATACGATACACTGCTGCTTATCCCGTAAAGTTATTCAACCGTTATGATACACAAGCTTTCCTTTGGCAAATCAGTTACTGCATGAATGAATCAACGAAGGAGGCTTAATTTAACATCGATTATCACAACAAATACGCCTCTGATTTATTTATTTATTTATAACGCCTGTAGCGATGCTTTAAATAGTTAATTACTACGCGTTACGTAGCAAGAATGCATAATATGTAACGAGTGGAATATCTCGATAAATAATGTATAGAAAAAATATGATTGGCGAAAGTTTGAAAGCGTTCATGAGTAAGTTCGGATATGTAATTTGAAATATAATTGTAGCTACATAGATATACATGTTTAAATATTAGTTCTAACTGGTTTTTGTGTTAATGTTTGTATATCCTGTCTACATTTTTTGATGGGTTGGTATTTATCACGCCGTTGTATGCAATTATGCATTTTATTTACGACCATGAATAGAGCTGTCAATTTGAAATAAAATGCCGGAGAATCATAATGTTATATAACTTCGCTTGTTATGACCAAGGATTGAAACAGAGAGGTGCCACATTCAAACACATCAAATCAAACTTTATTTATTTCAAGTTAGGCTACTGTGTAGCACTTTTTGAAAGTCAACATTTTAAATATTATAATAATTATAAAGAACTAGCGACCTGCCCCGGTTTCGCACCGTTCTGTACTATAATGTGCATGTATTGTTATACATATAAACCTTCCTTTTAGATCTTTTAGATTCTCTATCTATTGCTGAAAACTGCATTTAAATCCGTTGCGTACTTTAAAAGATTTAAGCCTTTAAACAGCGGGAGTGACTTTGTTTTATACCATGTAAAGATTATCGTGTCCTATTGGTCTAGACTTGCCATTGGCTTCGTTTCAATAAAAAAAATTAGAATCCTTATTCTACCGATAAATAGTACAGATATTTTCAGATCGTACTATATAAACTATCATACTACACTCAATTTTGATTGTGACAAGACCAAAGCAGTATAAATTGACACTAGCAAGATTATAGGTAGAACTATACAATATTTTTTATCTTACAAGTGTGTACCTTCGTACATTGTGCCCAACTCACATAACTCATGGGACTTATGAAACAAGACCCACTTTCTCTGGCATCGGATTAGTTTGTGGTGGCGGTTGACGAAGATGTACATCTGTATAATGACAACGTAACGTCTGTTTGTTTATTTTCTCTTGTTGACATAACCCTCCTTTTTCAAAGTTGGTTAAAGTGATGTGAGAGTCATTGTCGTTAAGTTTGTGTGTTGTAATGTTAAGATTGTTTGATGTATTTTGTCAATGTTTTGAGGTTTTTTTTGAGTTATTAAATGTTTACTCTTTTATCGTGTTCGCTGTAATAGCGTTCTCACCAATTCGCGATCCCACAAGAGTGAGAGGACATTCGCGAGTGATAATGCTAAGTTTTTGTGACATGCTTTCCGGAGAAGTGATGGTAAATTAAGCTGGGTTTACAAATTAATGAAACGGTACAATGTATGAAATTTTGCTCTTTTGTAAATGTCCTGATACCTGGGTGATCGACTGAAGATTTCTTCTTATTTAAAGAAACTATTTTATAATGATGAGATGAAACCGGCGTTAGACAAAAGAACAGGAACTTCAAATACGATAGTTTACATCGTATTTTAAAGTAAAAATATACGTAATAAATTTTGAAAGCCTAAACAAGATAATTTGTAAACATAATGTTATATAGGACAAGAGACAACAATAAAGGCTTTAAAAAATATCAAATTTCATGATAAAATACATACTAAATAATTGAGGAAGATAGTCAGGCAAATGTTAATAGCTTATTGTGAGACAACCGGAACTGTCCCGCGTAACACAGATTTCGTATGATTGTGAGAATTCGAAAGACGTGTGTAACAATGAAATAATCTCATTTTCGTGAGATTTAAAGATTTGATATGATAAACAACTTACAAAGTTTTATTACTTTGTAGCTATTAACGCTACATACCTAATTAGGTATAGATAGTTAATACAGATAGATTTTTAAATACAGAAATTAAGATTATATTTTTTAATCAATTAACAATTTTAATATTTACAAACTTAACTTTACTATATATACATACAAAAGGAATTATAAAATAAACTAATCTAATTAAAAATAAACCTAAAATATGGCATCAAAAAATTCGTCCACATCGCTGTCCACCGGGAGTGTTCCCAAAAGGCTGGCGGCATTGCCACGTTGTATGGCAATGCTTATCCTCTGTCCAAGGTGAAAGCCAGCCCTTGGGTCGCGCGAAGTGTCAATAGATTATATTCATTACAATCTATTTAGTATTTTTTGACGAGACCTTTAACAGACAAACTACCACCCGGCAAAAGAAAGTTGTCGATTACTATTTTATTATATGTATAGATAAAAAAAACATATACCTAACAAAATACAAGTTAAAAATGAATGCTTTTTCCTTGCTTTAAGTCTACGGATCCACTTAAATTTACTCACATATAATAACTAATGTTGAAAACTTATTTAAACTTATGTTGAATTTAAAGTATAGTAAATCGTTTTAATAATCTATACTAATATTATAAAGCTGAAGAGTTTGTTTGTTTGTTTGTCTGTTTGTTTGTTTGTTTGAACGCGCTAATCTCAGGAACTACTGGTTCGAATTGAAAGATTATTTTTGTATTGGATAGTCCGTTTATTGAGGAAGGCTATAGGCTATATAACATCACGCTACGACCAATAGGAGCGGAGCATAAATGAAAAAAGTTGCAAGAATTAAAAACCGTTGAAACTAAAACACGCGAACAAAGTCGCGGGGGACAGCTAGTATGATATATGATTACCAAGAGACTCTCTCTTAATTACCATTTTTGGGATGATGATGATAAAAAGATAAAAACGGAAAAATTATACCGATGTCTTAATTAATATAAAAAAAAAAAAACAAACAAATGTCTATTAACTTAAAGTGACAGATACCATGGTGAGTTAAAGGATAAGTTAATGAACATGATGCTAGAATCATTTATCATTTCCATCTGTCAAAATGTGCTTTCTAATTTGTTTTAACCACGAACTTATGTATACGGAAAACATTTAGGATTAATAGTCCGGTATTGACGGATCCCGCCGTGTTAACAACTTAACATAGTGATCAATGAATTCATATTCATACAGAAATGTATTAAAGATTTCATAATCTTTCATACATTTCTGTTTAATTACGTGGACTATTAAACTTTGTGGATGTAAATTTTTGGCCAAGACATTGCTTACAATGTCTTGGCCAAAAATATCTATTTAGTTATAATGAGGATACAAGCAGAGGTACTTGCTCGCATTTATAATAATGTTACAAATTATGATGTTAACTTGTAAACATGCGTCATGCGGCTTTGTCTAGTAAATAGACGAAGACGCATGATGAATGAAAGTTGATATTTCATACCAAAATTATCAATGCGAAAGCCGAAATCCTTGGGTCAAGTAAATTATAAAATCGTTTTCCTTATAATAGTCTGCTAATCAAAAAGAGAGTCAAGGTGAAATATTAAATAATAAACGGGCATCCAAGTTTCTTTTACGAAACATTAATTTGTAAATGCATGGTTGTACCATTGTTTTTTGTCCGGTTTTGGAGAAAGCAAGAATGTGCCGGTCCGGTCCGTTCTAGCCATACACGGCACGAGACGATTAAGGTTGGCTCTATTTATATTAACTATACATGATTGGACTGCAAGACTTAAGCCTAATGCGTGCTGACAAAGCTATGCACTCTGAAAATTACGTGTAGCTCAGGGATCTCGGGTAATTATAGAAAATAGAGGTTGAAATATTTGGTTATAATAACAGATGAGACAGACTATAGGCGTAGCTAGTTGCCCCAGAATTAGCTATGTTATTTATTAAATATACTCATTAAACTTATTAGTTTTATAAATAAATTATCTCGAAGCGTATAACATAAAATATAGCCAGTAGTAGGCAGAAAAAGGGTGAGAATAATGGCGAAGCTATTAAATTATATCATTTTTTTTTAATAACGACAATAAGGTAAAATATTATACATGTATTAAAACAGTAAATAGTAGTTTAATACGAACGATAGTATTGAACACCGGATATGTGCCAACCCTGATGAGTTGGTGCAATTGAATGAGTGGTTTCTGCAACCGGCTAATAAGAAATGCGGTGTGACGTGAGCTAACCCCGAAGAATTCTACAGTTTTCTTAGCAAGCTTACGCAATGACGACTTATTTACAAGGTGTAATAAACAGGTTTTATTGGTATCCATTTTTGAATTTCCCTTTTGTGTATTGTCAAAAAAAAATGGAGAATGAAGACTTGTCCATTGTGACATGCATTTTCCGGTTCGATGTCGACTGGCTCGTGATTGACAAAAAGTTTAAAATCACGTTTGTGATTGGTGGAAATTGACAGAGAGATATGTGGTCTATCTGTCACTGGCGAGACTAGCGAACCTAGCGGATTAAAATTTCGAACACCCTCATTGTTGTTTTACTATGTAATGTCTAAAACGGCCGCGCGGTCACGTATGAGGTTTTGTTGATAGAAGCGGACGTACGCACGGCGTGTGTCGAATGAATCTGAACTTTAACATTTTCCAACCGTGCTCTAACCATGCTCGTAAATACGCGTAACCAGCATCGACCCCACGCCAGAACGGGTAGAACCCCTCATAGACGGTCTACGTGACCGCGCGCTGGTTGTAGGCACGGCGCACGCCAACCACGGCTTCGTGCCGGACCGACACGGCGACGCAGCGACACCGCGACGCTAGTGGAGGCTCATGAACACAACTTGACAGTCTATCAAAGCTAACTGAGGACCTGGCGTAAGTCCGGTTTATGTCCGTCTATAGGCCCGGCAAGCCGTCTCGTTAACACACACCCTTACGGAATGATTGTTAACTCTTGAAATTATTAAAGGTGGTTATAAAAACACTTATGCAAAAACATTATAGACTCTTTCCTAACAAAACTAAATAAAACATGCATAGATTTAAATCTGTGACTAAACTCTATTTAGAAATACGAATGTTTATTCTATCAGATCCGCGCCCACCGAGAGAAACGCGCGAATCATATCGTCTCAAATTGATGCCAATTTGTTTTGCGGTTACAGACGCAATACAACTTAATAGAATTTTATGTTTCATAACCAAAGAAGGTTTTCTTCTATGGAGTATTGTTAGTAATATCCGCTAGTTTTAATTCTCACCTGTCGTCATCACAATGTTTTACTATTAAAGGGAGAACAATTCTATAAGTTCCTGCTTGTAGTATGTAGTACGTAACAACCGCATTTTGCAATAATATCGTAATAAACACATTGTTTGACACCACATTAAGGTTTTCTTAACGTAGGTGTATGAATCACTTGCACATACACCCATAATTTAATCCAATACCTTTATGTTACGCAAATCTTTGTCGCGTGTGGGAATCAGATATAATTGAATTGTGTACTGTTAAAATAAAAGGTATCGCCCACAAAATCATCTTCTTCCCAATGTTTATCTCATGTGTGTTGACGCATTGACACATTGAAAAGGGGCGCGAAACGCAGTGACCTCTCAATTAAGGTCATTGTCCTACATATTATCCTCTCTTTAAGAAGAGATGATCCTTCATTTTATTATCCAAACGGATCCGTATCTTAACTAAAAGAATACTGAAAGTTTCGTTTTTATTCAATGTTGTTGTCAAAATTCATAAAAATAGACGTCAATGGTCAATGTCGACAACGAAAATGGATCTATTTTAAAAATTCGAATTTAGAATCTAAAAAAAAAACAAACAAATCAAAATAATGGCTTTGCGTCTATTTTCATTCATAGCAATGAAGAAAATTTGTATTTTTTTCGCGCTAACAATACGGCAAAGGTATACTCATTCAGCCTACACTCTACTAAATCTCTTATAATCTATGGGTCAGTTTGCACTGTAGAGCCAGAGATAGAGCCGTGGTTGGTCAGAGTTTCCACTACATTTTGCAGTGGCCACGTTACTTTTGCTCCATTGGCGCCCAAATAATGCCTGCAAACCGACAAGTTGCCTGAAAATTCATGAACTTTGAACGCCATTTTTCACAGCCTTGCGAAGGTAAACTCCCATAAGTACTGCAGACCTAACGATTGACTGAATAAAAGATAATCATTAAAATTTATATTTTATCTATGATTTTTTAATGGGCCAACTTATGAGTCATATTACTGAATAAGTATTTTAAATAACATGTTAAACACAAACTATTTCTACTATTGTCTCTTAAAGTTATTGCTTAGTAAGGTACAAGGTACTTATGACATGTACCATGTTAAGAAATTTATATGACAGCTAAATATGTTCTCAAGTATTGTTCTCTTGTTCATTGACTTAACGACTGTGCTAAGTTATTAGACTTAGATCGGTTTGGTAGTACTCAGTAGTTTCTATGCACTATCTAAATAAATTTCTAAAGCTATTAAATGAGAAACTGCCTTGATATGAAGATGATAAGAGTCTTTTTTATATCTATTATACTGTTTGTGATTGATTGATAGTTCGTTCAGTTCATTCATATTTTTTGCAAGTTAATTTATGTATGTATTGAGAACGCAGGTCTCAAGGTTTTGTGCAATCAAAGTGAAGATGCCAGGATTTTTTTTATTCCCTTCCGACAGGTTTCCTTAAACTGCTAAGAAATTAATTAACAGTATCGCACCTTATCCTTCTTATTTTACCAAATCAAAGAATTAATTACAAATAATACTCGCCATTGACATTATATGCCACGCGTAAAAATGTTACATTTACCATATTCTCAACAATAAAGAGCAGAATCAATAGATCTTTTCGCGGATTTCACGCAATAGCCATATATATTAGAAATGGCAATGATAATACCACTAAAATGCCGGCTGAATCGTCTATAAAAGAGGCCAATATATCCATAGACACAGTGACACCTGCACGTACAATAAAATGTTTGTCTATGATATAATCCGAGTTTTATGAGTTTCGCCCGCCATTCCGTTCCCCCTTCTTTAAACAGCCAAAGTCTTTGGAATGAAATATAGCCGAATAGGATGGGTGTATTTTTGTTCGTTTTTTATCGATTGTGGTAAAAAGCGCGCCAGGTTCTGGCTATTATGTGCTGTATGAGACTAGAACAGCTTTTAGTTTTCGTCATTTTATGGTTTCCGATTTGACGTTACATTCGAGAATCGTTAAAACAGTTGTTTTAACGAAACTAGCCGATTCGAGGAATCGAATTATGTTTAAATATATCAAATTTTTTGTACCGTAATTAAATGTTTTGTTTTGACTAGCTTAAAACACTTTCGTCTGGGATCTAAAGTTGTTTTAATTTCCTGTACTGAACAAGAAAAACTAGTTATTTGATGACCTGGTTATGTATGTGAGTATTGAGTCATCGCAGTATCGCTTTAAAAGTACGTCCGTATAGGTATATATGTTTTAATATTAACTAATTTGATGTATAAGCCATCGTCCGCCATTATACTTAGACATTGTCCATATTTAGATACTATTACTTCCTGATAATAACCATTTATTTGTCAATTGGCTTATTCGTTTTAATTGACGTGTGAAAACTCACTACCTACTTAGTATCACTTTCAAAACAACATTGTTATTTTCCTTTCATTATATAATCCGATGTTAAGTAATACTAAATCATTGATCTTTTTAATAAAAACACAGATACGATGACAATGATTCACTGCCATATTGTGTAAAAAAAAACAATTGATAAACAAAAAACCTTACTTTAAAATATCTTAACTTGCCTTCGTCAGAATGCCAGCCGGCAAATCTTTAAATGTAAGCATATTTATGTCACAAGTATTACATATTATTAAAGTAGGTACCAAGTAGATACTTACACCGTAACTTTCCCTGCGTCTAGTATAGAGATTTACTTCGGGAAATTAACAGCTGTTACATTCTATTCGACCAGACGGCTTACTAGAAAATGGTACATTTAACTGTATAAAACAAGTAATAGGAATTAGTTTAGTGGTTCCATGTTCGATAAAGTAAGACTGGTTCATTATATCACAGACGACGACGACGAGTCAGTGGAATCTGCGAAGTTGTTTTTTTTAACACAGAATTCGAATTTTAAATATATTTTAGCGGTCAGTATTTGCATCCACTGTCCTTGTTTTCTCTATTGCATAGTTTGAATATTGTTTAATGATTTAAATAAAAAGCTGTTTAAAAATGAACGAAATTCTCGAGTCCTCTCGAGTCATCAAAAACCTTGACATCTGAAGTTTCATCTTGTTATACGAAACACTTTTTAAGATAATTATCGTTTGTTACAATAAAACCTCATTCCATGAAAAAAGGTTTTTTTTTTTTATTTGGAACCACTGAATGTCAATTGTTATTATCACCAGCTGTCAAATAGTCAACGTTATTATCAAATAGCGTCAGTATTTGGTTGTTGTGCAGCTGGGTGAAAGAGAAAGTTACGATCTATCAACGAGACACGCGGTATTACGTCAGAATCGTCATCACCAGATGCGTACGCGCCTTCGGCTATCGGTAATAATAAGGCGATTCTTTATAAAATAGTTTTAGAAAAGGTAATGGTTAAGAACGAAGCTATGTAGAGGATAGGAATGTTTAGTTTTGATTGGTACATTGAACGTCATTACCAATCATTTAAGTATAAGTGTTATGCGAAAGGTGAACAAGTAGTGATCAACAGTCATCCATTCATAATTCAGAAAGCCATTCTTTTAATGAGACACTGCTATAGGATAAATGAACGCGCATAAGAGATACTATTGCGAATGCTGTTTATATTACCACAGGCTCGCCCACAGGTTTTTCTATCGGTCAAAAAACTAGGTCTTTCGGGAGATAGAAGAAATAACTATGGCAGTTTGAAATTCCTACCCCATCAAATCGAAGGACGATGTTTCTTTTTTTCGACGATCAAGAACTTTAAACTCTTTCGGGCGAGTATACCTAATTCTGCATTGCAAACAGCATTTCCATAGGAATTGTAAAGCTTGTGCAGGTCGTGAGGTTTGCTAGCCAGTTAAAAGAATGAGAATGGATAGGAATAAGAAAGCAGAACTACAATGAATTCTATAAAAATAGTTTTTTTTTTCAATTTATCACTAATTCCTATTTTACTTTATGTTTTAAACCAGTATTTAAGTATGTCCGTAACCAACTGATACTTTGTTGGGAGCGTAAACATATAATCATTAACTGGTAAATTAGGAAATTAGCTAAGTTTATTAGCTGTCAAACATCCCATCAGCTATTGACTAACATACTGCGGTGAACGACTAGGTTTCTAAGGTAGGTTATTAATGAAACTCGTACTTGTGAACTTTGATGTTTGAGCTTCATAATGTTACTTTCTTGCAGATCTAAGCTGATTGTGCTTATGGTTCATCCTACTGACATTCTTACATATATACAAAATTATTGGGTTTAATAGCTAAACTGTATAAAGATAAGAAGTTTTAATTTGACTGCAGCCATTTTGGGTCTAAGAGCATTAAAAACGTGACGCGCCATAGCGCACTTAACGTAGGGTGTTTGCTAGCAAGTTTGTATGGGGGTCAATTGCAAAACAAAATTGTATCCTGACAGACACACACCGATCTAATTATAAAAAATACCGATACACAAACAAAAATTACGCACACTATTATAGAATTTCTTGTAATGAAATTACACACGATATGTTAGTTTTGACTTTTACCAAAAGGCTACGGTAGATTCTACCGTACAGCCGTTATGTACTATGGCCGAGGGGAACGTCAGCGTATGGTATCTCCCGATGTCAATGCTTTAAGACTTTGTTAAATGTAGTTCTTTATCACTCAAAATTACTTTATACTATTAATAATTGGGAAATAAAAAGTGAACTCTATGCAGACGTTTGTTTTGGAAACATCTAGGATTATCTATATTCAGTACACAAACTCAGGTGTAGTTTGCGTCACTGTTCATTGGATGAGACGGATAGCCGATGAAGTTGGATAAAAACCTTGATAATTATTATACAAGTAAAAGTTGAACACCCAAAACTACATGGAAGGATGAGGGTTAGCTGGAAGTAGATTGTGTAGCACATAATTGAAATAAAATTACATTGCAGTCTCTGTCCGTGACTATAACACCTGCAAAGGCGTTGAAACGTCAGGTAGTCAAATCTTAATAAACTGCAATAGAATCCGTCTAAAAAGGAGTTTTATTTAAATGTCTAAGATTCGCGTAAACCTTAAAAATCATTAGCACAATTTTTTTAAGAATTGGCTGGATATTCACGTCCAGCAGAGCATTCGTAATTTATCTTAGTGTGATTGTCTGAATCAAATGCACTTCAAGGAGTCCAATTAATTACCATTTTAATAGTTCACTAGTATCGTTTTGATCCATTATTATCTAAACAATGCGGTTATAGCTGTGCCCACGCGAATGGCTACTGATAATGCATACCGAACATGAAGGCTTTGTACGGAGGTCATAGCTTGGTAGACTGCAGTTCCTTTAATTCTTAAGATCGTACATAGCTATTGTATCCGACTACCGTGCCAAGGATATATATACATCGTCCTTAATAAAATAGACGTGTACGCAGTTCCTTAGTGAAATTGTTTACCTAATTTGCTCGATTCTTCTGTGGCGGATGCCAAAATTTTTCAAGCGTCGGCAAGTTTCTGTATTTTTCAAATGCCAGCTTTTATGATAAGGTTCCAACAAATATGGCAATGGACAGAGGACCTAGATATGGTATGTTCCATGTTTTCAATATCCACTATTAAAGCGAGAATTAAATTGTAGATCCGAATGGTTGGTAAGTATGTTAAAACTTACCTTAAAGAATATTCCGAGGTAATATTTCTTTTCTCCTGATTTGAGTAGAGGCATCGTCCATCGCGTCACGCCCAGCTCGTCATCGTTACAACTTGTGCATTCTGGAAACAACAAATGACATTTAATCATTCAAATCATTTTTTTTTAATAAATTGTGTAAAAGTCAAGGCGGATGTCATATTCATCAAAATTTATATTTCAATAAAAAATGAAATGATAAAATTCAAACAAAAAATAATTTTAATTTTGCTAATTAGTTCTCATTATCCAAAATGATTTATTCCAATAAAAAGGATTAAATGCTTTACTTTGGAATCCAGTCTATCTACTACTTTAGAACAGATGTGGAATTGGGTCGTGACATTTTTAAAGACTTTAAATCATTTACGAGGTCAAGATATTTGCATCAGAATTAGGCGCGTTAAAGATTCGCTGTTTTATCAAAGGATGTTGATGTTCAGCTTTAATTACTGCAACATGATTCTTAATTAATGGATCAATACGGAACTAAGTTTGACAGTTTGATTGATTAACTCAGTTTATGAGCATTAAAAACTATAAAGGTCAGGTTAATATTTACTTTTTGATCATCACATCCGTTCTAATTAGCAACCGTGGGCATAAAAGGCATTTCAAATTGCTTTAAAAATACCTGTTAACTTCATAAATCATAAATCATTTATTTATTCATTACATTTTGGGTATTTAAATAAGGTCTTAAATAAAATGTGTTTTACCAAAATCTACCAATTGAGGCATATGAACAGAACATAGCACAGTCCACTAGTAAACTTAAATTATTTGTCAAATTCATTAGATTAATTATCATAAATCATTTAATTGGATTAAGATATTATAATATACAAAAGCTAATTGAAAAACAAATTCAAAATAAAATATAATAAAAGTTGGTTTATAAAATCATGTCAAACTGTCTTCAAGAAATTTTTCAATACTATAGTAACACTTGCTGGCCAAGAGGTTACTCATTTTTGTTTTAAATAATGTTTTATGGCAGGTCTTGTATTCATCCGGGACTTTATTATAAATTTTTGGTGCCAAACTTAAGAAACTTTTACCCATTAAACCCGTTTTTGATTTGTTAACACACAATTTATTATTATTATTGTATCGCCTATTACGCTTTACTACATCTGAGAGGCGCTGAAAGTAAGTAGGATTACTGTGAACAAATAAGGCCACCTCAAGGATATATATGGAAGGAAGTGTCAGGATTCTGTGTCTGATAAAATAAGGTCTGCAGCTGTCTATGGTTTTGAACCAAACATGGCACGAATTGCTTTAAATGCCATATTTTTGTTGGTGGAGTTTCCCCAAAAGATGATCCTGTATCTTAATACCGAAGCTACTATGCCATGGTAGGCAGTAATCGCAGTATCAATACTGGAAATAGGTACTATTTTAAGTAGAGCATAAGCTGAGCTAATAATTTTTTTCATAGTTCTTCAATGTGTGCTTTCCAGTTAAGCTGCTTATCAATGGTTAGTCCTAGTTCGTTCATGAAACATATCATCTTTATTGACTACGAATATTATGGCTAGAAGCTATGGTACCTATAATGTGGAAATATATTATTATCTTCCTTTTCGTGTACCCTCGGTATTGTCTAAGTTACTGTTTCGTTCTGTGATAGTTGGCGACTTTGCTTTATATTTGTAGGTCTACGATCTGTCAAAGATGGGCTCATGTTGTAACGTAATGATGAAGTTTCCATAGACATACACATGGGTGGACTACACGCACACATAAACAAGAAATGAGTTGGAAAGGCTCGCCATTGGTTGTTTTATTTTAATGGCGGGCTACTAGTTTCTCTTGTATCGTCTTATACAATTATTATGTCCGAAGTTGAGTTCGTCAACATATAATCTTATTTAGTACCAGTCTTTTTAATATTTGTCTATAATTATAATGAACAACCTAATGAATATGAGTCTTTATGAGATTTTTTATTAATATCACAAAAATATTTTTGTGGGACCTTTTTTAGTTATTAAATATTGTGTAATTCTTTTACTAAAAATAGAATACATAAGTGAACAAGTCATAAAACAAATCAATATTTTATACCGTTTTAACCATAAGTAGGTACATAATTTCTGACTATAATCGTAGATTAAAAGTGAATGTCATGTACCTATTTAAGTAGATATCTAGGTATAAGGTTGTTGTCCGCTCATAGTAAACGTAGGTATTCTATAGTAGAAAGATCGCAAGAAGAATAGATTATATAGATCGTTGATTTACGGACGAAAACAATAAGTTATAATATTTGCAACTTCGGATGCAACTATTAGCTAATTGTTCAAATTAGCAAGTTAGTATTCAATGTGATGTAAGAGAAACATGAAAAAAATAATTAAGAGAAACTATACAAAACACATTTGAAGTTGATCTCACTGGCATAACTTCTATTATGAAAAAGAAGCTACAATTTAAATTTGACGTTCTCTAATATTTTCTTAAATATATTTTTTTAAACATTTTTGGTTTTTTTAATTTGAGACTACCAGTCTCAAATTCTATAACCTCAAAGATGTATTATGCGTTTTACGTATTGGTATTAATACTATTTAGTATTTATGTAAACTATAAAAAACAAGTTTCAACTAAAAATGCGCAATAGATGTCATAAAATATAGTCAGATTTGTAATCAATGAATTTAAAGTTGAATACTAGACTGACTTAAACTTGATTATAATTATTGATTTAAATAAGATCTAAGCAGAATTGGGAAACAAATGCTCTTGAAAAAATGATAATATAATTTTATGTCTTTTTGGATGTTATTGAAGAAGGCTACATTTATTATAATGTTTTATAGTAACTGGGTCATATATTCCATAAGTCAAACATAAAAGGAGGTATAATTACTTGGTAAAATATGTGAGAATGTGGTAGCACCTTATTGCGTGACTGAAAAACAACCGACCTTTGCGTGAGCCTCAAACAATCTTACCCGTTCTAAACTTAAATATCCAAAACAGAAATTTAACGTTACAACATTTTTTCAAACGCATGCGTTCGCTGGCAACACTGCGTGCATTATTATCTTATTTAATGACATTTAGTCATCCATCATGTTTGGATTAAGAAATGCTTCTGTAAAGGTCATCGATGTTACCGATTACCCAACTATTTTTGACTTTAAATATTATGTAGTTAATGGTAACCGCAGGAACCCCTGGGGTCACGTAGTAGACACTAGTCAAGTTAAGTGTAAGTAGTTTAAGCACACATTGCGCATCAAACGATTCTTGCCTTGTAACGCAACCTGTCAGTCAATGTGGTCACTCGTTTATTTAGTTTTAATCGCGGCAATGACATACGTATATTAATAACGGATCAGATTGCAATGCCGAAGATTATAATTAATTGTTAGGACACATTAAATAACTATTGCTGAACGATCCGTGGCTAATAGATAATTGTAATTAATTGGATTCGTTGTTAATGTTTTACACTCTAATTACAGTGTATACTTTTATTTGCTGATTGTGAGAAAACTGTGAGATTTTACAAAACTCACACATGTCCTTAGTTACAGTTCTATCCGGCTATATCTAACTTACGTGTGTCGGGGTGGCCTAGTGGTTCAATGAACGGATTCATGTGCATCTATAACAGGCAAGTAAAAATGTGACTTTTTCAAAGTTATATGTACTTTCTTAATTATTCTAAGACACTATTGACAATCGGTAAAGGAAAACATTGTGAGGAAACCTGGATTCCAAAAATTAGAATCCGAAATCGCCAACCCGCAATGAGCAAGCGTGGTAATCAATGCTCTTACCTTCTTTTAATATGAGAAGAGGCCTGTGCCCAGCAGTGGGACTTTTATAGGCTGGTATTGTATATCCCACTTTCAAAGCCAAATCCCAGGAATTAACTAGTATAATTAAACCTTAAAGACTTGAAAATATAATGTGCACATAATATTGACAAATCCAATTATTGTGCATCTGATTTTGCAGAATATTCTTTGCTAATCTTTTGCATCGAATTAGTGGAAACTTTCGTAAGCATGTGGCTTAAATAATTATAATATTAGGTACTCCAAAATAGGAAACTTTCTTGATTGTTTACACTATGATAGTTTCTGTGTCCGGATAATGTCAAAATAAATGTAAACACGTAGACTCGTTTCTGGAAGGCTGATCAACACAAAAAAAAGAATTAATCACCTGTCAAACCTCATGTGATTGGTCACGCTGTGAGTGGTTGTTTGTCCATTGGCATTTTTTTTTAATTATTCTTTTTAAATTGACCATCCTTTCAGGAATTAACACCGGGGTTAAGTGAAGGATCCTAGGTGTAATCGTAGCATACGATTTTAAATTCTTTAGATTTAAAATTTTGTTTCAAATTGTAACTGAGACAGCAATAGTTTTAAATATTACAACTACAAATCACCGTTTTCTTAACACCGACAATGTATAAACAAAATAGACATATCTGATTGATTGCGATGTGATTAATAAGATGTCTATTGTTCTTATGTTGCGTGAAGGTATTTCAATAAACACTCGGATCAAATTTAAATTATCTACGGTTATTGACAGTATAATTTAATAAATAACACCATGACATTGCAGTGTGACGAATGACATTATTTTACGTAATATGTGTAATAACGTGTATTTGTAAGTAAGGAATCATTTACGGTTTAAATGAGTTATGGTGGATTACATAAAAAGGTATTGTGAAAATTTTAAAGCGATGACAAAATACCTACATGTTATTGATTTTTAGGAAAACTACGAAAAATTTTTTATCGGCAGGATTATTTGCTGTCGCGGTTGACAACTATATCGATAATCACTTTACAAAAAATACAGTTAAAACACAAATTTCGTATCGTCTAACGTCGATGACCAACTAGATCTACTTCAACGTAATTGGTCACCGATGTTAGCCGATACTAAATTTGCGTTTTTAACGTTATTTTAAGCCAGTGACCATCGCTTGGGTGACAACCCTGGAAATAGCAAACTGAAGATAGCAAATAAGCCTTAAGGACAGGACGCACTTACCGACACATGCATTATAAGATGTCAGAAAATAACCAATAATATTATTAAATAGTCACATGATAACGATCTAGGTTTTAGATAGAACACAACTGATTTTAAAATATTCTATTAGTTACAACATTACCTGTTTTGCTCAAGCCGTTTCCAATATGATTTTGATAGCTGCCAGTCGCCGTATGACCGCTCCATGTCATGACCAGCATTAGGCTGCACAGAACTTTCCTTTGCCACATCTTTAGATCACAACCACTTGTTCGTAGAGTTCACACTTGCTAGCTTTGAGCGTAGCTTGTTTTAATGAGAGAGTGTTACACCTCTAATGGGTATTAAAATAGTATCAAATACTTTAACAAGGTGTAACAAAAGTCCTGAATAATACTTTAATGGTTGTTTCTACTCGCCAATATGATTAACATTTACTATGGTAACAATATCAAAATATCCATAAAATTGTTGATGTGTGCATACATTAGTGATCAGCTGATTCGACAGTTTGTATGGAGAAGTCAATATTTTTTTTGCTTTTTCGATATTTGTTTATTATTAATGTTAGTCTTACTGATCAGTAGATTCAACCCCTAGAGTATTATTATAGGTTTCTGTTACACCATGTTCATAAAGTTTTTTAATTTTTGCGTTTGAAACTCGGTCAACGGATTTGAACGCATGCTAGGGCTATGTTCGCGGTATTTTGTCGGTAATACGGTTATCTTACTAATTATCGCTTATTAATTATGTACCTATGTTTAAAACATTTTCCGTTTTCCGTTGGTACCGGATGATACCTTGTGGTATTTGGTTCTTCATTCATTATAACGAGTTCTTCAAGGATTTTTATATAGATTGTATGTGATTAGGTCATCGCTATAGGTACGGAATATTGTAAGTATGTTGGTATTTTTTAATTATAACATTCTTATAAGGCCGTATGATCTTTTTACCATTGCCAGTAGATATGTGGTTTGTACTACTTACATTACTACTTAGCTACTATTTTTTTACAGAAGATCCTTATTATAGGAACACTTTGAACTGTCAACCTATTTAAACGTGATTTACACACTAAATACAGTCATAGTATTTAGTGTAAATCATGTATGGGAGTAATCTTGAAGAAATCTTTGACAGAATGGAAATCGTGGGAATAATATTAATATTTGATTTATTAGCTATTCAGCATTCCTAGTTTTGTTAATATCGCTGCCTGATTACCGAGGTAAGATGATAAATTACTCGTTAGGGCTTAGGTGCAACATATAATACAAGTAATTCAACTCATTCTCGTGTGCTAGTTCACGATTTTTCATTGCATTGTGCAAGTCAAAACATTTCAAAACATGTAATACTATAATTATGTCTATTACGTATTTAAAACCATATTTGCGAGCTCATTTCATATCAAACAAGGTCTTGACTTAATCTCCAGACATATTTTATTTAAATCATCATTTGTCGCTAATTTGCAAATTTGGTCTAATGACATTTAGGTATGTTAATGTTGATGCTACTTTTAAGATTGGATGTGCTCTATTTTATCTTCTAAACACTGTCTAATAAGTAATTAAAACCTAAATTTTTTAAAAAAAAACGATAATATGGTCGTATAAATTTAGTTTATAATTTTGCCGTCGAATTGAGTTCAGTAATAATAAAACTTATTAATCAAATCTAAGGGAGGAGGACTCTAGCGCGTAGGCATAAATATTATTAATGTTATATAGCATAAGCTATATATTGAGGAAGGCTATAAAGCCTTCCTCAATAAATGGGCTATCCAACACTGAAATAATTTTTCAAATCGGACCAGTAGTTCCTGAGATTAGCGCGTTCAAACAAACAAACTCTTCAGCTTTATATATTAGTATAGACTTATGCTAATGTGAGTAGGTAATGAAGATGTTCGCGATTTAAAAATCAGCTATGTTCGCTTGTCTCGCATGAAGTCCGTCTGTCAATTTTCACCATTCACGAGCCAGTAGCTTGTGTCTCATTGGTGGAAACTGATAACATGCCAGACAAGAAGAGTAGTAGGAACATCTACCTAAATAGACTTTATTATCTACCGGTAATATTAGTTCTATATTTGTAAATGTCACATAAAGACTAGTAATAAATTTCCTCAAATTTTGCATAACTGGTGTTTAATTTGGTTTTAAGAATATTTTTAGTCTTCCGTGTTTAATGAACTTGTTATAAAAACGATGGAGCAGACAAGAAATAGCGTTTAGGGAGAAACAAAGGTTGCAAAATATAATCGCAATAAACTGTTTTTTTTTTAATACTAATATTATTTATAAATTGTAAGACACGATCGGCACTACTCTCTATTTGAGTATTTGCATTTCCCCCCCTAGAGAAAGACCTCCTTTTCATCTTCATTCTTAAAAGCACAGGGCCACTTGTAAATATTTTATTTAGGTGTTTGAAAGATTGTCCAAAGTAAGCGCAAAAAATATTACAAAATTTCCATGTTACTTATTTCAGAAACGATAGTGAAAGTGTTTTATTTCAATTTAAAATCACGTGAATATTGGAGTCAATATGTTCGGGTGATAGTAACCACGTGGCATTACAGATTAAGTAAAAGGTCTGACCTTAACATAACACCGATATCACTTGCATGAAAAAAAACATTTTAAAACAATGACAAAACACGGAAATGGACATGTCACCTTTTTAAAGGCTGATTGACTCATAACATAAATATTAACTCTCAATTTTTTTCGCGTTCCAATTTCAATTCGAAAAGGATACGTGTAAAAAACATGCCGTCCATATAGGGTGTCCTAGATTGCTAGATATTATAATCTTGCTATTTTATAATCACGAGTTCTTTTCAAATATTTTTGTAGTTTTTTCCGTCATCTTTAATTTTAGCTACTGTTATAGCGCTGTTATGGCGCCTTTAGCGCGTCAGCTGTTAAAGCCCACGAAGAAACAGAATTTGACATAATCGGACATCATGTCGATGGCCCCACAGAATAAACGTGCAAGAGCTCTTACACAAAAATTTTTTTGTTGCATTTTTCGTTTCTTTGACCTATGCAGCACCTTCTTAATTTTTTTTATAAATTTTTGACTCAAAATACGCCTATTATTTCATTTGATTCCTTTATTCTAGGGAAAAATCATGGAATTTTATCACAAGTATAAAAGTATATGCTATTGTTAAACGCTTTTTAGGTCCTCGAGTTCACACGAATAAACGTGTTAAAACGAGAAAACTTTTGAGAAGACTTGTGCACTTCTTCGACTTTGTATAATAGCAGCTTACACGTTTATTCGTGTAACAAAGCATACATTTTTTATTCTTAATCTATACTAATATTATAAAGCTGAAGAGTTTGTTTGTTTGTTTGTTTGTTTGTTTATTTGTTTGTTTGAACGCGCTAATCTCAGGAACTACTGGTTCGAATTGAAAAAATCGTTTTGTATTGGATAGTCCGTTTATTGAGGAAGGCTATAGGCTATATAACATCACGCTACGACCAATAGGAGCGGAGCATAAATGAAAAATGTTGCAAAAATGAAAAACCGTTGAAACTAAAACACGCGAACAAAGTCGCGGGGGACAGCTAGTGTGTCATAATTGCGGAATGAATGTTTTAAAATATTTTTTATTTATAATTAAAGTATTGCATTGCCTCCTACACGCCCAATCAAATGTATAGTTTGATAGAGAAAGCCAAAGTTACCAAGTAAAACAAATGACACAGAATAATTTTATAGATTTCAAAGAGCTGATAAAAGTGAAGAATTGGTTTAAAGACATTCTTCTTCTTCTTAAAGTGCCTCAGCTCAGCAAACTTCTTCCTGTCCTGCGCCAAGCGAAAAAGTTCTTCTACGCTGGCGATTTCTGTCCATTCGCGGATGTTGCGTAGCCGAGACTTCTTTCTCCGTCCAGCGCGTCTTTTCCCTTGAAGTTTGCCCATCATTATCAACTGAAGGAGTTGATACCGGTCGTGTCGCAAGACGTGGCCCAGATATGCAACTTTCCTTTTTTTGACGGTCTGCAACAATTGCCGGTCTTTCCCGACGCGTTGGAGGACTCTCACATTGGAAACTTTCTGTGTCCACCTAATACGTACATTCTTCGATAACACCACATTTCGAAGGCTTCGAGAAATCTTTGAGTGCTAGCTTTTAGAGTCCAAGCTACACAACCATACAAGACCACAGGCCAGACGTAGCAATGTAGCATTCTTACTCTGAGCTTTATGGATAATTTACGGCTACACATTCTCCATCCGTTTGAGGGTTGCTCGGGCAATTTCAATACGGGGCCGAATTTCTTATTCGCAGTTCCATTCTTCATTTACCCAAGCACCCAGATATTTGTATTTAAAGACATAAACGGCGATAAAATATACTGGAGTAAAATAAAAGAAGTAAACTTTTCGCACGAGCATCTTGATTCAGTTTATTTCAGGTATAGTTTTGAAGACGAATTACGGGAGATGCAAATCATAGTAAGATCTAGTTCAAGAAGGCGGCGAGGAGTACCTACTGAAGATCCTGAAAACTTAAGACTTGTATATACCTCTTCCTTTACATAAGGATTTGATAAGTTTGTGTCATTCAGGAGCCATACTAGACCATTACCAAACTTTTTATAGAAACTTAGTTCCTTTGGACAATTCGATCTCTGTCACCAATGATATTTTTTATAGGGACTAGCCCACCACACATACCCATCATTGCAACTCCTGTAAGCCAGGATCTACAATGATAACCAATGAATACCACCGAAACAGTTAAGCTCGGTGTGTCCCAGGGAAACGATTGACTGTCTTGGAACCCGCAACGAAATTAATCAGAAGTAGTAAATACCTCCTATCAAAATCAAAATCAATCAAAATCAAAATATTTTTATTTCGAGTAGGCCTTTTCAGGCACTTTAAAACGTTAAATGACTCTAGTTGCGCGGTTCCAAAATGTCACTCCTATGGAGAAGAACCGGCAAGAAACTCCATAGGTTACTCTTTTAAAAAAAAGGTAATATGTTGATACATACAATGTTAAAAAAGAAATACAATTATCTTAAAATATGCGACAACAACGTAAATAGCAAAATGTAGTAGACATGACAACAATAATGAAAGAAAAATAAATAAAAAATAATTAAGAAATCGTACATTTTGCTTCAAATTACATTGTCGACACATTAACAATAGTCTGATGCCTGAAGCACAATAGAAAATAAAATAAAAATAAAAATAAAAAATATAAGTGAAAAAAAAAAAAGTAATAATTTACATATAATAAATATGTAGTCCTATTCAAATCCCTCCCTATAGTCCTATAGTCGGAAAAAATAGTTTCCACTTCCCTCCATTGCAAGCGGGAGACAAAAAGAAAAGATAGGCCATAGGCAAAGAAAAGATAAAACAACTGAGTTAGGCCCAGTTGCCAAGCACCACGGATAAAATTTTAACATGAATGGATCCTAAAATTCATTTAGGAGCTGTTATTTTGATTCCAATAATAGGTATGGCAAAAACGTATGAAAGCACGGAAATTTGCTCTGGTAGCAACAGGGTCCTTAGACCAATGATAGTGACGAGGAAGATTAAGTATTTTAGATTACGATATGATTCGGTTTTTTTTTGTTATCAGTCGAAGCTAATAGAATAGCTAATATAATAGAATAGAGCTATTTCCTAATGATGAAAGAGATTTAAGTTGTTTAAATTGTGATTATTATTTAGTGTTTATACAAGTAGATAGTTACTTGATTATGTTCTTATTTTATTAAACCTTTTTCGTTTAATTTCACCCTTTCACATAAATAATGAAGTTTACATTATTACACCATGCAATAACAAAAGTATATTACATAAATGAGAATCGATCTTATGAACATTGATATAAATGCATTTTATCTTTACAATAATCAAACAATACAGTAAGTTACTGTAAACAACCGTGCTTATGCTTGTAACTAGGTATTAAAGAAACTTAATTATTGTCGAATAATAGTGCAATACAATATTATTAGTTTTGTTTGTTGACACTTTACACGAATAACCGTGTAATGAAAGTTTACTGTTATCTTAGTCATAGAAATTCACAAAAATAAAAATATAATATGGTTTTTCATAAATTGTCGGAAAACCGTTTAAATTAAAAAAAATATAAATGTCTAATGTAATAACATATTTTTTTATCTTTAATTTGATATAATTTGTTTAAACCTATATACTACCAAACAACAGTTATTCAAGTTTAATCGTTTTTATTTTTTCCTGAAAAGTTGTGGTTTTTGACTTACACGTTTATTCTGTGGGGCCATCGATGTGTAGGTAAGTTGCGCCTCTGTCAACAAAATTGCTATTCCTTATTGGGGATCGATTAAAAAATGCTTTTTGTCATCGATAGGGTATACCTACCTCAGAGGTGGTCCCATATAAGTTTCATTGAAGTCGATTCCTTAGATTTCATCTAGAGCCTAGACAATACACTTTGTATATTCTGATTTTTAGTGGAAGATTCCTAATTATAGCAATGGAAACTTTACATACAGCCGGATTTGTTCTCGCATTTATAATATTGTTTGGATAACGCTGGTTCTTGGATATTATGAGGTTCGAATTACAATATTGATATCATACGAGTATTTAAATACAGAGTAAGTCGTTTATTTTGTTTTAATATTAAGTAATGTTCTATTTAAGGCCAGTTTAATATGCCACTGGATTTTACGTACCTAGTGTCAGAAAAACACCGAATGATTTTTTGTTGAGTTTAATTTTGAAGTCTTAAAATTCAATTTAATGTCCATTTCATTTAAATTGCCCAATTTATCAATTATCTGAGAATAATATTATTTAAATAGAATTAAGAACTAGATTTAATTCATTCTTGAATAAAGACTGGTTGGTAGTTCCGCGTTTGTATTTTCCAATGAAGTTGCTTTGGACCTACACATACTCACCATTACAACTTCTGTAGGTCAGAATCTATACCTAATAATATCAACGAACGGAATAGTTTACGAACAAAATATTGCTTAGGTACTGCAGTAGGTACCAATCAAATAAGGGCTTACTTAGTACCTACATGACGCCTGAACCCGTTTTCATTGTATCACATGCACCCTCTTGACCTTGAGAAGAAGGAAGGGCACGTCGAACTCTTAAAAATCAGCAGACTTCTACGTCGTGACTACTTAACCCAGGGCAACCATGAAGCGATCGATATGGGCACGTTTTAGCCTGAGCCATGGCCAATGACCATGGTCAAGGCTATAAAAAATTACAAAATACGCACGAAAGGGTTAAGGCCCTTTGTTCGCGATGTCTTTGTGACCCTTCGTAAGTTTCTATTAATATACCTACAATCTTTAATAATTTTAAACACATTACGTTCACTTTATAGGAAAATAATAGAGTCCATCTAACAAAAAAATCGTTAGTATAAATTACACTCGCGTGTTGGCCATGTTGAACGAATTCAGTAAAACACTTCGTTCATCGAAGAATATTATATTATAGGTAGATATATATAATTATATAGAATGACATTGAGATCTTCCAATTCACGTATAAATGTTGTGAATGTTGCAACCGACTAAATACTTTTTTCAGACCTTCGAATGAGATATGATTTTTCTGGTTTGATATCTTAATATTCGTCAAACAATTAAATGAAATTATTTTATTTGTATTTAATTTTCAATGATTCTGTGCTGTTTTTTTTTATGTACTTAATATTATGTCCAAGTTATGGAAAAATACTTAATTGAGATTAATACAATTCAAGTTAAGAAATTACGCTATTTTGGTATTTTTTCAAATTGTTTTGTTTAAACATCCGTATGACTGAATCGATTTTGATGAAATTCATATAGGACCTCGGAGGCACACCTTATCAAAGCAAATACTTTTTTTAAATCGGGTCACAATTTTACTGTAGGCAATAACGAAAAAAAAGCATAAAAAAGGCAAAAACAAAAAAGAAACAGACGAATTGACTATTGAGAACCTCCTCTTTATGAAGTCGGTTAACAAAGTTTGCATTTTATTTTCCAACCAATAACCATTGCGAATATCAGGTTTGAGTACCGTTTATGGGTTTGAAATTCGTAATCCGAATTCTGAATACATTTTAATACGAATATTTCGCTTGATCAAACGTACATGATACCGGTGCGATATTGATTACACTTCCGTTTCTTCGTGTTTGGAATGAAATTGCTAAATGCATCGGCAATTTATCAAATCGCGGCTGGACTGTGTCCGGTTAGATTTCATAGGATATCGGCGTTTCCTCGACCCATCCGCAAACGAGGAGAAACTACGACACTGATTTATTACTTCAATATTACAGTAATATTTAAAGGTACAAGAAACCACTTAATTAATTCAAATTCCACAAAAAGGTTTACGTATTATTAGATATGCAAATAATTCACAAAGATCCTCTATTAAAAATAACGAATCTATACCTAAATATTTAATGTCAAGGTCCGAACTTAAAATTACATTAAATAGCTGCCTAACAACTTTTCACATTACCGATTAATTTCAAAGAGAAAATAGTTAAAAAAATATATATGCAAACGAGACGCTAATTTATTTAATCTTCAAATTCTTACACAGATTAAAAATCACGTTTACACACACTGACACCTCATTAGAACAAGTGTTTAAAAAGAACGTTGGTTCGAAAGCTGCGATTGGTTAATATGCGCGCGCGGTTGCACGCATGCGCTCTGCGCGATCGTGCCGGTTCTACTAACTCCAACAATGATAAAATAAGCGAAGCCTTTATGCAACCTTCGAATTGAAAGCCGCATTTTTGTGGTCAAGCGCGATCTAACGAAGATGGCGCAAACGATTCACTGCACCGTAAAGATTCATAGCAATTGACCTTTTAAAGGTTTGAAGTGTTTTGAAGCTTATATAACCCTCACTTTAGGTCGCAATTCTCGCGATGTTAGGTATTTGTTTAGAAACATGTTTGAATAAAGAATTTATTTTTTACTTTTAATTGATATGTCCTTTGTCACAGTGCTTGGGAATAGTGTGTAGTTTCATCAAACCTTATTGGTACCTACATACAGAAAATAGGTTTATTCTCAATGTTTGCGTTTTGTATTAAGAATTGCGATATGAAGTGTCAAAAAGCTTTCTCATATTTTGTGTATTTCACATATATATGTAGCATCTGTATATGTGTGACTCTAATGTTTAATAAAAATATTGAAATATTTTATAAAAATTTTGAGCAAATGTCTTGTCTTGACCTTTTAAAATTTAAAGTTTTATTACCAAAAGCCTTTATCAAAAGTTATTTTTCAAAACTAACTAGATTCTACAAATAATAAGTAATTTTTATATCTCTAGAAAAGTTTACCATGGATCAATAGGTGTAAATAATTCCCCACGGGGCAACACAAAGAAGACGACTTATAAAATAATGTTATCAACATTTTTATGAAGCATCTTTATGTATCAAAATAAGTCAATAAAACTAGGCTGAGGATCACAATCTTCACACACTCTGCAGCCCATTAGCTGATCAACATCGGATGTCGTTAAAATACGCCAAAAAAGAAATATAATTTAATACCTGAAACGACGTCGATGACCGAGAAAGGGCAAGGTCTAGACCAAAGACCTAGACTCAGTGCGTCTACCTTTACAATTTTATTCTATGGGGTTTTGTTGCTTATCGACAACAAGCCAATTCTTTCTTGTCCAGTAAGACTTAAAATGGCTGAATATGCACTGAACACGATTAAAACCTTTTTACGTGATCAGTCTCCTTTTTCTTTTAAATACGGTTTAAAACTGTTTTTAACGGACAATGAGATTCTTAATATGAATTTATATTTGCTGCTTGTTTTTACTTTCTCGACTAACGAGAGTGTTATGAAATAATTATTCTAAAATAATAGATTTGCACTGGTTTCTAAAAACAATATTTATTCAAAGCTATTGTGTAATGCCATTATGAAATCTTCATAATATAATTTTTTGAGTAACTTTCAATTATTCTAATTTAGTAATTAAGTAAACAAAACGCATGAATTTTTAGGTTGAGATGAAGATAACTGCACAAAAAAAATAGATCAAAAATTGGTCTCCGCATAAAACTCCGTATAACTAAAAATATATAAAACTGATAGCTAGGCTGCATGGTCTATGACCTTAGCCTTTTCCGTGAGGAATAAATTATAAAAAAGACATTAAAAACAAATGTCATTGACAAGCGTAATTTTTACATTAAACGAATTTTAAATATTTCACGTTTCCATACTATTTACTAAAAATCCATTAGTATTAAACAACTCCGTACCTATGTATACGAAAACCTAGTCTAAAAAAAAACTAAAAGGAAGTTCAGAACTACATTCATAAACGTTTCCGTTAACGTTTCACGATATTATATAGAGTAACGTTGTCACGGAATCACGGAGTCACGGGGTCACGATTCCGCTCCGTGACACGCCAGCCATAACGATACGCGTTGCAAATTCTAATCGTACTGAAGATACTTCCCACGTAATGTGTCAAAAGTTTATACAAGTTATAAGGACGCGGACGATAAATAAAGATTGCCCTTCAAATATCTACATTTAATAATTTTACCGTATAAAATTAATAAA
This sequence comes from Diachrysia chrysitis, assembly GCA_932294365.1. Classification (NCBI taxonomy): domain Eukaryota; kingdom Metazoa; phylum Arthropoda; class Insecta; order Lepidoptera; family Noctuidae; genus Diachrysia; species Diachrysia chrysitis. The sequence goes on from OW028653.1 coordinate 9,185,948, forward strand.
TACAAGACTAAAATACTTAGAGGTAATTAAAATGCTTGCATGTTTTTAAAAGCAGGAAGTTAAAGCCTTATTTGCTTCTAAAAATGCATACTGGTTTATTAAATTTTTGGTCTTTTAATGAAAAAGACAAATTTGTAAACCTTAGAGAAAATAAATAGATAAACTATAGATTGCGCATATCGAGTATGAACTGTAGGCACTAGTATGAACAAGTAAAATCGTAAAATTAGTGTAAAAATGGAGCGCGCCGTTTTATTAAAACTATCTCAAAACCTAATATAACCCTAATGATTTCGGAATCGTCGACATTTTCGCATAATTATAATATAATAATTATGTTGCGTCTGAAATCACGTAAATAAGTATACGAGCGTAGTACATTTAGCAAAAAATTTGCTTAAGCTCGGCACAAGGCTACTAGCAATATAGAGCGCGCGCTCTATGTTTGTCTATGTTTACTCCAAGGCGTATAGAGTTGCACTTTGTATATTACCATGTAGCTATGAAAGAAAAAAAAGAGTAGGTAACAAATGGCAGTACTATGGCTTCATGGGGTGGATGACAGCTGTTGTCTCCCATACCACAAGATAAAATAACGTAGGTACTTCCGTTCACATATCTATAGAACCTGTTCTTTCGCTCAGAAATAGGATGCTAAGTGTAATCAAATACAAAATACTACTACTGCCCTTTTATTGATTTTGTTATTGAGGTTTTCATGCAGCATAGACGAAACTGACTTTTAAGTGTAGTAAAACTTTTTGACTGGCCTTTCGGTGTATTGGTTAGTAACCCTAATTAATATACCGGATGTCGTTGGTTCGATTTCCATCCAAGACAAATCTTTGTATGATGAGTATGATCATTAGTTCAGTGTCTGGGTGTAGTTTACCTATCTATAATATGTTTGTATTTAGAAATATATATGTACGTTTATCAGTTGTCTAGTTGCCATAGTACAGGCTCTGCCTAGTTTGGGATCAGATGGCCATTTGTAAAAAAAAAAACCTTATTGGTATTTAAATTTCCAATTTCGATGAATCACTGTCTAGACGCATCGAGTTGACATTGAAACTGTGGCATATTATAATATTTTCAAATATAATCGAAAATCGAATATGTTAAATATAGTGATTTAAAATATTCGATTATACCAAAAAGATGGACATCAGTGAAGTCTAGGTGCACGATACGGCTTTGTCTATTCTTACTGGAAAAAAGCTTAATGCACATAAATTATAATACAAATCCGACTTAATATCTTATCATAAAATTGCAAAACACTTGCTTTATGTAGAACCTCGTTATTGAAAATGACAGAAATTCAAATAATCGAGAAAATATAAAAGTAATACAAAAGATCGAGCTAGTGGTCGCAGGTTCGAGTCCTGCCTGTGGTTTAAGTTTTTACTTCTAATTTGTATTTAATTACAAATATGCGCTCCGCATGTGTTAATGCGTAACAAATATTTAAAATAACATGACAGAGATCACTTAAATAGTTTATTTTTAGTGAGTGGTGGGTTGCTAAGCTAATATGTAGTCAGTTTCTTTGCTAGAATAACCTACACTATCGTGCTCTTGACTTTTATAAACAACTAAATTTAATTGGTACGCGTTGTGTGGCAATATTTGCATGAAATTTCGGACTTCGACGCAACTTGTATGAATATTTGAGTTTGGCTTGTGACTGTGTTAATATTTATAGATAAACGTCTGTCCACGATTATTATTTTGTCTTTAGATGCATGTATTTTTTTATCGTAAATAGAATGAGGATATTATTTACATTTGATAAATACATAAAAGTGTAGCAACTTTGCTATTAAATATAATTTACTTAACTCTACGCTAAAACGTTATGAGTAATCTGTAATCCGACTCCAAGGATAATTCAGGAATATTTGGAAAACTGCCAATAAATTCCATCCATAATTCATAATTTTTCAAAAGAGTCCTTGGACGGTTAGCAAGCTCTTTAATTTTATTGTGCATTTGTGTTACAAAAACTTTCAGTCCCGGGTGGTTGATGGCAACTTGATATATTGTGCAGAAGGCATGCTCAGTTGAACACCGGCCTTGTGATACAGGCTAGTTCAAATGTCACTACGCAGTCTGACCGGACCAGATGGCACAGGTCTTAAAATATAATAAACCTCACAAACTTATCTATGCAGTTCATAGTGTCGCTAGCATAGCTGTCAGTTCATCGAAAGCTGTCATAATCACATTTAAAATGTTCGGTCTCAATTTAGTTCCAATTTTCACCACCCGCATAAATAAATTTGTCATTTAAATACACATAGTTGCAGGTTGATGTCATATCGAAACATTTACTAATCACATTCATTTAAAATTAGTCATCGATCGTCATATGATATATGTTCGTTATAAAAAGCAGTTACATAAATAAATATAGACTTGTCCATTGACACGTTACTATAACTTATTTGAATTGAAGCATTTGTTTACTGTCTAATTATAAATATTATACAAGTTTTTTGTGCTTATTTAAGGGAGATTTATTGAGAAAACGTAAATAAAGGTACAGGATGAAAAAGTAAAAATATTCAGCATTTAATGAACAGAATGTATAGGTTTATGCACCTTGCGTGTCTGCTTCTTCATGAGACAGATGGTATAAAACATAGCATAAGTTATTTTAATTAAAACTAAAAAGTATTCGTAGTATACATTTATACGCACTTACTAACTCGTACATAAATTATTTATTCCATCTTGTATTACCATATTTAGATAATTATAATTGTTTTTTAATGAATCAACATTAAACTACATACGATTTTAAAATTAATGCGTTTAATCCGCTCCTATTATGTTGTTGAATTTAATGACATTGGATCAGCGGTTTTTAAAGTTATAAAAATTAAGTGAATCGTTATATCTAAAGTTAAGATTGACCTGGTTTAAAGCAATATGCTTATTAAAGTGTTCTCATTAATGATTTTCCGTTAAATATTTGTAGATCTACTTTCAGCAAAGCGGTCCAAATGGATGCTCAATGAACTCCACTTTCCTAAAGTATTTCCATAACTAGAGAAATGCGTTACTGTCTTTTTAAATTCTTTAATACTTTTTGTTAGTATTTAAAAATATTTATACAATATTTAAATCAAAAAAAATATTTAATTTATATCTAGCCGATTTGTTGATAATCCGCGTGAGCCAATGGCTGGCTTTTACCTTAGACACAGGATAAGCATTGCCATATAACATGGCAATGCCGCCAGCCTTTTGGGAACACTGATGAACATGATAGCAAATTTTTTGATGCCATATTTTAGGTTTTAATGAGAAACTAATTTTAATAAACTCGTTTAAAAAATAAAATCAAATGTAGCATTAGATATTGCTCGTCCAAGAGAATCATTCTTATCAAAATGAACACCTCATCCAACATTTATAAAAAACAAATGATCATTTCTACTGAACAGAAACAGATTGTTCCATTGGGGGTAGAGTGAGAACTTTAGCGGTGAACGACGGTCGACAAGCCATTCATTACAACCCAAAATTAGGTTAAACTTAGTTTTAACCTAATTGACAGAGAAACACTGGAAGTTTCGATTTGATCGCGAATTCGTGTGCTTTTAATATGATGGAGTTATTTAAACGTGACGCATTGATTTTTTTGCTGCCATTTGACCATTTTCAATGTAGTTTCAGACGGTTTATGAAAAAAAGGTCATCTACAGAGTGTCAAACCACCATGGTACCTTTGTTTAAATCCCACTGATTTACTATTTCCTTAATCCATAGTCCATAAGTATGGAATTAAAATGGTTTGAAAAAACTGTGCACTGTGGGTATAGACAGTTCACCCCCAATTAAAAAAAAATCTTGTAAAAACATTTGTGTATTTTGATCCCACTTACAAATCATACTCTGCTTTTTAATTTATATCTGTAAAATGTCAAATTATATGACTTTACTCACGTAATTCTCCTGGTCCTTTTAAACGAAAGCATGAGAGACAACAACAAGAGCATTGTCAGTACAGTAATAAATAACAACATTGACAGTACAATGGTATATCCGCAATACTTCTCCATCATTATTACACGATACAAACTGATATCAAGTTCAATAAGCCAAGAGAAAATGCAGATGATGTTTTAATATGCGAAAGTGTCATTGTTTGGCGCGAAAGGAACTTGCGGTGAATGGTACGCACAGAGACAAGGAATTTATTGTGTAATATTAGCACGATATGAATCATATTAAGTAGTTTGAATGTAGACAGAGTAGAAAGGATTTTTTTTTTAATTTTCTTTTTTGATATTTTATTTCCAGTTCCTATATTCAAAAAAACCATTCGTTTTGCTCACAAACTGTAGATTTTTTTTCGTTTCGCTTAGAAAATTCTACCATCCGTTAGCAAAAGGAATCGGTTTTTGAATAAAGGAACACGGCATTAGTAATATTTTGACATAGCTATTGTTAAATACGCAATAAATATGTAAATTTTAAATAAAGTAGATTGTGGATAACACAGTTTGATACAAAATTATGTAGTTATATATTACCGAAATGGGTAAGTGAGTCTATTCTAATTAAAGTTATTGTCAAGTTAAACGTCTACATGTCGATTCAACAAAAACAATTAGTTAAACGCTTTAATCAATTAAGGTAGCACACGCAAGCATTCCCAAAAGGTTTGCAGACCTACATTTTTATCGTTTTAAGCATTAACTATCATATAAAAGGTTGGCTTATAACCATGTAGGTTTTAGGAACCGCTTTGCATAACTATATCTAAAAAAGAAAATATTTTTTTAACACAAAACGAAAATCGATTAAAAATAGATCCCTAACTCAGCATAATGCTACTGCTGGTCAGCTGCAGCGCTGGTTTTTTGTTGAGGCCTGAACTAAAACCAAATTGAAAAAAAAAACTTTTTTTTTAATTATCTAACAACAGTTAGCCTGAGCACAGACTTTGACCGCTTCACCGGACTTTTGGCGAAACCATAAGGGCCTCCAGCTAGAGCAATAGAAAAACTAACTACGTTAGCAACATTCGCTAACACCCCTGTTGGGTTCGGCCCTCGACTTAGTGCGTTGCTAACCATCTTAATTAGACAAAAAAACAGCAAGGTAAGGCTGAATCTAAGTTTATATTAAATAAAATCTAAAACTAACCTAGCCAAATTTACCTAATTTATCTACATTTTGTAAAACAATTCAGATTGACCAAATTCCTAAGATTTACTTAGATACGTAATTCTTATAATAATTTGACCGAAATTAAAAAAAACATTAACTACATAATGTTGTATTTAACTGCAGTAGAAAAATAATGAAAATATGAAGACAGTGTTATACATAGGAACCTTCGAGTGAAACAGAAAGCCATACAAGCACATTCATTATGTTTTTAATTAAAAGGATAGAACAAGAGCCAATTGTAAGTTAAGTAGGTATTGTATAGCTTACGATTGTAAACTCTCGGTTCCAATTCTGGTTCAAATGGCGGGGTCGGGTACTTTTTGCTCCTACCTGTAACAAACAAACAAAAAATATATTAGTTACAAATGAAATAGAAACACAAGTGATCTATCTAGTTACAGAACATAAAAGTGGCTAAATGAGGTCGTGTGACGCCGCTGCATCATAAGTTCAAATCTGACCGAATTCCTTAATTCGGTCAGATTTGAAACTATAAATGCGAAAGTAACTGTCTGTCAGTTACACTTTCACGACTAAACTGCTGAACTGAGTTTGATGAAACTTGGTATGGGGTAGGCTTGGATCCTAAGAGGACATAGGCTACTTTTCGCCGTGATATCCCACACCCGCGCGGGAGAAGCTGCGGGCAACAGCTAGTACAAGATAATAGTGGCTTTATGAGATCGTGACACCGTCTCATCATAAGCGGTCAGCTCCGAAACTAATAGGGTATCTCGTACAATATTGCGTCTGTAAAGCTATTTTTTTGTTTAACATAGTTAATATGTCATACGATAATTTTTAAACAAAAAACTAACTAGTTTTATTCTTAATCACGCCGAGCTACTCGACTCTTTATAATATTGTACTTATAATAACCTCCGCTCTTCACTTGTTTTATTATACTTAGTTATTTTGCGCCAAAATTGCATCCGTTTTGCAATCTAGGCTACAAGGAAACATAATTTAAAACTCGTGCGGGTCAAAGGACCGATATTGCATACATGGGTCTTTTTCTATTTTTTCTTATTATATTTGTTTTTATATTCTCTGGCGTAGGGTTAATATTAAACGTAGTTATAAGTAAAAGTATGTAAGTATAATAATAATATAAAAAAAATATCTAGGGACAACTCACACACGGCCATCTGATCCCAAACTAGGCAGAGCCTGTATTATGGCAGCCAGACAACTGATAAAAAAACTTATATATTTCTAAATGAATACATATTATGATAAATTACACCTATACACAAAACAAATGATCATGCTCATCACACAAAGATTTGTCCTGGGTGGGAATCGAATTCATGACCTCCGGTTTAGCAGTCAGGTACACGAACCACTAAACCAACAGGCCAGCCCCAGCAAAGTATATTTATGTTGCTATTTATAAGCCCAAAATAAGCATAAAGACACAGTACGATGAAACGGGTTTGAATGAAAAAAACTAGGTGAATTCCTTTTTGATGAAAAAGTGCAATGTATAAAATAATCAAAGAGTATATAACCAACTTCCTTTAATAAGTTCTGTGTCGTCAAGTTTGCGTAAAAATAAATTACTTGTTCACATATCGGGCAAGCTTATTAAATTATAATTCTCATAACTTTTCATTGCGTGTACCAAATTGTAATGGGTTACTGCACGTAATTTTAAAATAAGCAATGCAATTATGAATCATTTATTTAAAGATGAATAGCATCTATAGTTCGTTCAAGGTTGTATGCGTTATGAGGCCAGTCGTAAACCAAGGCTTTTTGAATTTTGTAATCGAAAGAATTTGTTAGGTTTAGCTAAAGAACATCTCTTTAAAACCAAAGCAGATATTTTGTTAAAAACAGCCCCTTACAGTAGGGCAAAGGCCTCTTTCCATATGTTTAGCGGGAAAAAATGTAGGTACCTATAACCACGGATCTTTAATTTTTAAGCGAATTTTAAACTTTTCTATTCTATTTTCTCTTGTTCGGTATAAATAAGAAATATATTCTTAAGAAGAAAATGGGTGATTAACCAACATTTAAGTAATTGTGTATAAATGTTATCAACTTGTTAGGCTTCACGAATACTGGCATCTTAAAATAGAGAAGCCACGTAAAAAAAGACAAAAATAGTCCAAATTAATTGTGGATTAAATAAACTTTCAGGCGTCAAAGATATTTTCAGACGGATAAATGTCAACCGTTTTATTTTTAATGACAAAGCTAAATAAGTTTGTCAGTGATTACCGAGTTGTGAGAATGTAAGAATAGGGGTGACAGCTAATTCTTTTTATTGACTTCAAATAGTATAATGAAAAATGTTTGACACTTTTTTATACTTAATCAAAAAATTACAACCAAAAATTGATTTGAAATGTCGCATCATCTCACTACTGTGGACTTTATACTGAGCATAGCGTAGCGAGCCCCCACTTTAATTCGCTATAACCAATGATATTATACACAAGATTGAAAATATGCTACCTACCTTCATAATTACTGACGTTTACAAATTGATCGCGCTGGTATATGTTAAGTTGCACTAATGAATAGTACAAAAGATAGGATAAGTACCTAAATAAAAGTGATAGCCCTCATTATAAACTTCATAATTAAAATGTTTTCGAGTCCCGTTACAGAAAAAATAAATAAAAATGACGCAGATATGATTATCTGCCGTTAAGAAAAGTGATTTTTTTAGCCTTCTTGGGCTTATTGAGAACATCCTACAAAATTTTCATTACAATCTGATCATTGGTTAAGCACACATAGAGGACAAATAAGATATATTTAGCTATAACCAAGAGATAGTGCAACTTAAACATAGTGTCTAATTTTTATTATTTAATTGGCGGACGAAAATAAATTTTACATTTTCATCCCTATCGCCTGCGACTGGAAATATGACACGTAGACTAGGACACTACGAAAATAGGTCAGAGAGTTCTAACGATACTCCTTTTTGCGCTTTTTTTCTTCGTCTTCCAATGTTGCTGAGTGTAGAAAACTTGGCACGTTGATACGGTATCTTGAGAAGAATGTTCGAGAAATGAACTAAAAAGAATGTGAGAGATAAAAGTTTTGCCGATTAGTACCTAATGCTTGCGTATGCTCGACACATAAGAGCTTTTACTGCAAGTTAGTTATTGGTCGGTAGTTTTTATATCACGATACGAGTGTATAGTCATACAAAAATTGCTACATTATTATAATAACATCCCATAGTATGCCCACTGCTAGCCAAATACTTTTTTCCTTTCTATCAAATTATACCTATAGAATGTCGAAACAAAGTAACTGAATTTAAGACTACTTTGATAAATAATCCTACACTAGGACAAATAAAGAAATAAGTAATTTGCTGTAGGAGAACAGGTCACAACTACAAAGTTCTTAATCTATTAGGATTGATTATTTTACCTATTAAATGTTTGCTATCGTCCATATTTCAAATTCAGAAAAAACCTTTTAAATATTATTTTACAATGTTGACTTAAGTATAAATTAACGTTATTCTAGTTTATAATTGAGTTACCTACGCATAATATCCAGTCAATTCTATATTTACCTATCCAAAATCCAAAATGATTGAATTAGGTACTTAAAAGTCTATTCAGTAATGCTTGGACAAGCTTTTGTTTTGATATTTGTTTTTTAAATCGATGTACCAAAAAATATTCTTTACTTTACTGACAAGTTGTCATTGTGAAGGTGACTTAACTAATTATGAGCTTGACATGTGGCAAGGCCTACTAAGGTCAAGTTCACATAAAGCTGAAATAGGTAGTATGTAGTAGGTAGACAAATATTTTCACAGCAAAATGCTATGGTGTAACTAGCTGTTAAATAAGAAGGTATGTTATCAATTGCCATTAACTAATACAATTTTTGACATTACGATATTTAATAAAACATTTTTAAACCGACTTAAAAAAATAAAAACATTAATTTTTGGTTCTTAATTCGTCGGAATCTTTGTTTTTTGTATGTATTTTCCCCGATTATGCGATATCTGGGCCGATTTGGGAAATTCTTCTTTTGTTTGAAAGGGTATACTTCCCAGGTGGTCGTGGCCATGGTAACCAGGCACGTATTACGTGTTTCAAGTTTTTATTGATTCTCTTTGAATTTGAAGTGATTATCACTTACTTTAAAGTCGTTTTTTTTACACTTTTGTGTAATCCATTATTGTTTAAATCAAACTACTTGTGAAAAGGAACAGAATATTTTATTTTTTGCAAACTCTGTTACATCTAGAGCTCTTAAAGGTACATAAATGATACGAACGTGACTATGTACACGTTTTGGACAAAAACACAAACATTTATTCTCCGTATATGGTAGTCAGTGATGAACATAAGATCCTTCACATCGTTCTAAATCTCACGGACTTCTTAAAAGTTTATATCCTGTTACTAAGTTAGAAATAATCGTAAAATATTGTCGTATTTCATACCTAAATACCTAAAGTTTTAAGATTCTGTTCTGCACGAAACATAGCGTGATATTTTTTTAAAACAATTGTATAAATCTTATTTATAGTCCCACTGTTGAAGGGTTAATATTGTGGTCAATGAACTCGCGATAATATTTAACCTTCACTAAAAAATAATCGCGACTATTTATGATTGTGGCTCCATTATTTTGCAAAAAAAATAAATGCCCAGCTCTTTATCATTATATTTTAATTATAAATTAAAAATTAAGAGTATAAATTAAAACCTTTTTTTATGTATTCTTGCAAAAATTATAAATAATTACTTTAAAAGTACTAATAATTTACTTTTAAAGATTTTAAAAGCTTTTAATTAACTTACAACGTATGTATGTTTAGGTCAAATCTTGCAAGCTAAATTAGAACCAGTTCCTGACATCCAAATCAGATGAGAATTCGGTTCTTATGTTAATACGGTGATAATACAATATTATGGTACTTTCAAACTGGTCTGATGATGGAGTTGAAGGTGGTCATATGAAGTATGGGAACTCGTACCGAAAGGACGTAATCCTATCGTTTTTGGGTTTGTTTGATTTTTCTTCAATAGTAGTATGCTTCGGGCCATGGAACGCAGCATCAGGCGTATGAATTTCGGACCAGCTTAGAAACATGTTACTACGCATCAAAACGTATATCACTGGCATTACCCAGAAAGCTGCCAAACTTAAACGGGATTGGGCCGGTCATGTCTGTCGCATGTCAGATGAGCTGTGGGCTAAAAAAACTACAGAGCGGGTCCCACATAAAGCTAGATGACATCGCGGCAGACCGAAAATAAGGTGGAGAGACCAACTTAACTCCTACCGAAAGGACTGGCCCATTCTAGCTCAGGACAGAAGGGCATGGAAGAGGGAGAGGGAGGGAGGCCTTTGCCCTGCAGTGGGACAGGACGGGTTTATTAGATTGGATCAGATTAGTACTATGCTTCTAGCTGATTTAAAATATTTTTAGGTAAAATATCTGTTGTCTTAAACTGCGTAATAATAGAATGTATGAAGGCCATATATTTCTTAAAAGTATAAAAATGGTATGGATGTTACATCGGTAATGTTTTGCGGTTAAGTTAAACGTTATTGATATTTTTGCAAACGGTAATTACAAGACATTAAAACATTTCAAAATCAACTCGCATTTAATCTGAAATCAAATATTTATTAAATGACATTGTAAATATATTTTTAACGATTTTTCTTTTGATCGTTCTCTTTCAATGGTTGGTTTTAACGTTTGGATACTTAATTTTGATCCGTATTTTTTTTCTTACCTTCAGTTCACATCCTAAGTATAAGTAGATCTGAGAGTTTCGTTACTACAAGAACTATTGTATAACAGAAAAGTAATGAACAGTGAATAAATTTTTACCTTACGCTCAAGAGAATGTAAAGAAATGGCCAAGCCACATATTTTGACTAAGCTGTAGGGTTTGTGAAGTTAGGCCTTGTAGAGTTAGGGCGTGTAGAGTCAGAAGTTTGGCACTACATGAGATCTGATAGCTTTTTGAAAGTGCGAGGCATATGATCTCGTTTTTCAAGATTTTACATGAAAATGTTTTTGTTTGGATATTTCATTCTTAAAATAAGGTCTTACCTAAATGCAAATAATTCCAGAATAAAAATTAATATTTTCAGCTTATTTCCGCTTGATTTACGAGACCAAATAGTTTTATTTGTTTCATACATTTACAATTACAACTCAGCAATAATTATAACCAAGATTTGCGAGGTCTTGGAGAAGGGGTTATTCTGAACAAGAACGTTTGCTCGAAAGGAATTACCTCCGTAATGCCTCACGGTACGATGCAAGCCTTTGCTTTAAAGGGATTACTCTCGCTAAAATTACAGTATTCATGTTGCTCAAATGATTACAGGTGTATTTAATGTTAAGTGTATTTGCTGGGATTTTGACTATTAATTTGTGTACTCACATAAATTTAAGGTACAAGCGTTTTAAGGGTTAATTTTTAAGCACTAGGAGAATTATATTACGACAATAAAACTGTATGTGCATGTACTGTTTGTCAGTTTACTGTGATCAAATATCAAATATACAGAAATGCGATAAATACACTCGTAGAAGAACTTAGACATAGGTTTAACATATTTTGCTAAAAGCGTCTTGTGATTTAATCTATTTCACCGCATGAAATATTTTTTTCATTTTTAAAGCAACTGTCAATAAAATTAACTGAAAAAACTTGCGTTAATTTGTCGGTAAAAATAATATTTGCTAAAATTGAGCGTATATTCTATTTGTGATGGATATATGTACACATGAAGTTGTAGATTTTTGAACTGTGTTTATAGAACAGATTTCTGTCAGCACAAACTATGTTACCGTTTCACCTCGAATCACTGCGGGAATAAACTGCCAGATATCGATACATGGAAATTACATTTAATATATCATAAAAAGCGGATAACCGAAAAAGGGAAATGTGCAGACACGTCATTCAGTTTTAGTAATACTAAAAATATTGTCAATAGGAAGAACTAACGGTAGTCAAAACATTGTATTGTTATTATTTTTCAAGAAAACTATATATTTTGATTAATTTATTGGAATTGAAATTAATTGAAAAGTGAAGCCCCGTAGGTTAGGTACATCTTCCGTGGTCGAAAGCAGGCTCTGGTCTGATGAGTTAGTGTTAATTCCCGTTACGTAATTTTATTAAACCTACTAGCTTTTGCCAGCGACTTCGTCCGCGTTTCCGTCGTTTTTCGTAAAAAAGTAGCATATGTCCTTCCTCACTGTTCAGTGGTTTTGATGTAACAGACAGATTAACTTTCGTATTTTAGTAGGGAAATATAATATATCACGTTACACAAAAATAATCCTTATAGCATGATTCAGTATTCACGCGCGACGGCGCGATGGCTTATTATCGTATTTCATGTATAAGTTTGGTGTTTCTATACCGATTTCTATGATTCTTTTTTTATTGAATAGGTAATAATGTAAACTTTTTTAAATTAGGGATGAGTGAGAGTATTATAAACGTAAGAGTAAACAAATATAATCAGAAATCTCCGAACTGCTAAGCTATCGGGAGTTACACGTGTTATTAATGAGTCAACCATAAAAGATAGACATATGCTGTTGTGGGATATTTTTTAGATAATTTTATGTAGAACATTTCCGTCATACATGATTTCTATGTAGCTTTAACCATTAAGCCTGCATACGCGACGGAAGCTTAAAAAATACCGTTTTCCCAACATTTCCCTTCACTGCTCTGCTCCTATTGATTGTAACGTGATGAAAAGTATACTATAACCTGCCCAGGAGTATGAAAAATAAATGTACCAAGTTTCGTTAAAATCCGTCGAGTAGTTTTCGTTTCTATAAGGAACATACAGACAGACAGACAGACAGACAGACAGACAGACAGACAAAAATTTTACTGATTGCATTTTTGGCATCAGTATCGATCACTAATCACCCCCTGATAGTTATTTTGAAAATATATTTGATGTACAGAATTGACCTCTCTACAGATTTATTATAAGTATAGATAGATAATCGTTTACCATCAGCTGAAATAATGAATTCTAAATTCTAACATTATAATAATTGGAATTAAAATGAATATACAATTTATACATTTAGTTTTTGGAATAAATTTAAATGATACATACAATTTAATAAAGTAAAGCTAAACAAATAAAAACTATCATAAAAATATTATCTGCTCTGTTTTAAAATGTATTAAATTAGGTAGTCAAGTAAGTTGCTAATTAGTGAAATAAAAGAAAAATGTTTTAATTATATTAGGTATCTTGAAATTTAATCTATATATTTGAATTTTATTAATCTTTTTATTATGATTATGTTTTATTTAAACGAAGGTGACACTTATAATTGAAAATGAAAAAGTCTTGCTGTTGTCTTGACATTTTAAGAAAAATAAACAAAAGCATAGGTACCTACTATTAGGTAATATATTTTTTGGTATGAAGAAAATCACATCACAAAGATGTCATTTAAATTCTAATTTATTTTAACTTTGATATAAATAATAAAATAACATGTTAGTAGCTATAAAGGATTAGAATATTAAGTTTCAAATCCAACAGACATTTTTTTACTTACAAATATGTCTATCGTATCATTGGTATCTTTGACCTGTCAAGGTGACCACTGAAATGTCAGATCTATTTTTATTCTTATCAATTATTCTAATTGTCCAAGCATTTTCTTTTTTATAGATGGACTCCATTTTAAATAAGATTCCTGTTTATAATGTTTGCTTTAAAACTAGTTGCTTTTATGTCTGGTATTTGACACTTTTATTTTCATCATTAAAAGAGATACTTTTTACTTGGGAATACCGGTTGTGTGGAGCAGCAATGAACTTGCCAAGGAGAACTGCTCAGGTGAACCTAGCCCACATTATAGTTGCTAATAATAGAAGAGCTTTATTACCTATTGTCTGGGTTAAAAGAAGGTATAAACAAACTACTTTTTTTATAAAGGATACAAAATGATATCAACGCTATAAAATATTAACAAAATAAATGTAAAAAGTAGGTGTCTATTTTAATACCTATTTGTATATTGTTGTACAAGATATTGGTTACACACATATATAAAACAGGTAGGTATCTATTCGTATTCGTCTCAATGTCAAAAAGAAAGATTGCCTGTTGTGAGCTTCAATATGCATATGCATACCAAAATAGGTAAGTTTATAATTACCAGTCTAACAAAATGCAGTAGGCAATGCAAAAGACTTTTCTCTTGTGGTGAAGAAACGAGAATCAAATATTAGTTTTTGAATTTACAGTTTTACCGACTCTAAAACATTTATCTTGAATGATTCTTTAACGATCTCTTTTATTAGTCAATCACTAAGTCAATTTCCTTGATTGTCTAAAATTCTAATTACAAAAATCTATTTAAAACAGAATTACTCTTATCATTTCGTGGCATCAAAGGTTTTTCTAAATCATAAGTCCGTGGTATAAGAATTGGCTAGACAGGTAAAGCAGTTCCCTACTTAGTGCACTAGACGACCTTACTTAAGTACCTACCAAGGGCCTTACTACCGACTGCATCGAGTTCTGTTTCAATCGAATTGTGATCGAGTTGTTACTCTAGAACTCGACACTAGCGCTAGATCGTGCAGTGGCACAAGTTGTAACTAAGCTCAATCGAGAATAACCAAAAAGCAAATCCTTCAGAAAACGTTAGAAGATATAATAATAAATACCATTAAAACTGATTAAACCAAAGACTTACAATCTATTATAATTGAATCTCGGTTTTCGATTCGGCTTAGTTCGGGAGTACAAGTTCAGGATCAAATCGAGTTCGAAGTAAAATCAAAAACAGAACTGAAATAGTTTCAGATACATACAAATTTGTCTTAAAAAACGAAAGGTCATTGATGTGTTTTTGTTTTATTGTCCATCTTAACTTGAAATGTGACAAAAAGTATAATCACTACCTAATATAATTTTTCGATAATCCAATGAAGTAAAAAAGAAAGATAATAAAATACGAGCTCAGGTATTTTAATACGATTCACCTTCAGATCTTGACGCTAATATTTTTATATTTAGTACCTACATAATGTAAGATTAAGTAGAATTATTTTCGGTATTCATGAAGATGCATATTAATAATTCTGCCGGATATTATAAAGAAATAGTGCTGTAACGAGAAAAAAATCTTGTTGACTTTTAACACTCAAGAAAAAATAAGACATACAAAAGAAATTGAAGTTAACACAAAAAAAGCTGTATCCTGTATAAAAATCAAGATGGCCCCTTGATAAGATCAAACGGTTAATAGGTCAGAGGGTCGTGTATTAGGAAGTTAAACGCCGAAAGAGATTTTCCAGAGGGTCGTTGTTTTCATCATATCTATATTACTAATATATAAAGCTGAAGAGTTTGTTTGTTTTTTTGTTTGAACGTGCTAATCTCAGGAACTACTGGTCCGATTTTAAAAATTCTTTCAGTGTTATAGCCCATTTATTGAGGAAGGCTATAAGCTATATAACATTACACTGCGACCAAAAGGAGCGGAGCATACATGAAAAATGTTGCAAAAATGAAAAACCGTTGAAACTAAACCACGCGGACAAAGTCGCGGGGGACAGCTAGTTACTAATAAATTGATTACATAATTAACTCGGTTTTTCTTTAATTTGCCTCGGTTTAAAACATTGAACTTACCAAGGTTAAACAGTACTTGTAAATGTCAAATTTAAAATCGATCAGTAAGAGAGAATCTAATAATCAAAGATCGAATTAAATGATGGTTAGTTGCTTAAAACACATGTATCACATATCACCTTGAACTTCAATATAAACTGACCGTAAGATGGTAATATGTGTAATTAAATAACATTTTAAAACAATTTAATCATGCGAGTCGAGACTTATAAAAAAGCAGACAGCGCATCGCTGAATTCAACTACGGTTTTTTTTTATATGGAAATAAACCTTTAAATATAATGCTTATCGTGGTTTATGCTATTTTGTATAAATAACCACCTTTATTAATAGTTTGTTGTTGTTTAAGCATAATTAGATTTGGCTTAAAGTTGATTTTGTTGGTCTGATATATTTCTTTTTAAGATCTCCATGTTGATTGCATGTATCTATTAAATAACAATTGAATTACAATAAAATCATTCAAAAAAACCATTATGAAGACTGAAGACTCGTACTATAATGACGTAACAGTGTTTTTAACAAAAAAATAAGGTAATTTAACACAGCAGCGCCCTCAGTCGGTTCTCTTTCCGCACAGACTCTATCTAGTTTAAAAATGTCTAATACCGCGGTGTCGAAAGAAGTAATATTATCATCAGCCAGTAATAAATCATTCTTTAGGCCGAAGGCTTCTCATACCGAGAAGGAAGGACCATTAATCAACCGTGTGCTTACCTACTTCTTGACGATAAACATCATTAAGTCAAGGCTTCTTCAAGTTTTTCTTAGGTTTAGGGTGACGAAGAGTGCAATTGGTACTCGTTACGAAAGAAATCGAATTTTGGAAATATTTTTCTGTTTTTAAATCAGTTTCGTACTTCTTATGAAAGGAATTTTTAATATAGGTATATGTATGACCGGATGTCGTGATTGCCTAGCGGTTCAACGAACGGATTTGTATGCACAAGGTTGCAGGTTCGAAACCACTATGGACAAGTATCAATGTGTCTTTTTCAAAGTTATATGTACTTTCTTAATTATTCTAAGACACCATTGGCAAACGGTGAAGGAACACATCGTAAGTAAACCTGGATTACAAAAATTGGAATCTGAAATCGCCAACCCGCAATGAGCAAGCGTGGTGATCAATGCTCGTGCCTTCTCTACATGAGAAGAGGCTTGTGCCCAGCAGTGAAACATTAATAGGCTGGTATTATTATATTATTATTATGTATGACAGATATGAGTCAATGCTATCAGAGAAAAATAAGGACCTTTTTAAAAGGATTCATTAAGAAACTTGTATAGAACGCATTGCAGTGTTTTTTTCATAATTCAGTTCTTTATAAGGAAATAGTGAATGTTGACGACTTTTCACAATATTTTAGCTTGTTGGTGCTTGCAATAGTTTCATGAACAGTGCACACAGTCAAGTCAAAGTTTGACATAGGTAATATTTGAACAGAGATTTGGGTTGTGGTTTATTTGGCATAGTACGTTGCGTATTGTTTGTCTTATTGGCAAATGTTTGAGTACACTAATTGGCGCGTGTTCAGGCAGAGGGGATTTTATACAAATTTGATTATTGCATAGTAGCGATAGATTCGCTAAGATTTAGGTCAAGGTTTATAATTGTTAGGTTAACACTTTTCAAGAGTACAACATATTTACATGACTGGATTGTTTGAAATAACTTGAAAGTGTTTTTAATGTTTCTTTTGGTGTATGATATTATACTGGTTGTTCTGTCACTTGTTTTTGTGTTCGATGTCGACACAATAGCATTTTGATATAAACATTTTACTTTCGAATTCGATTCATCACATTTCTGTCGGTATTTAGATCATCTCCCGTGTTCAAACAAAATAGCACACAGTCATGACAGAGTCGACTATAACTAATTTAAAAATGAATAATTGAATCAATGGTGAACAGATTTTTTTTTTTCTTATAATATCTTGGGACATCTTACACACGGTCATCTGATCCCAAACTAGGCAGAGCCTGTGCTATGGCAACCAGACAACTGATAAACATACTTATATATTTCTAAATACATACATATTATAGATAAATTACACCCAGACACAGAACAAATGATCGTGTGCTCATCACACAAAGATTCGTCCTGGGTGGGAATCGAACCCACGACCTCCGGTTTAGCAGTCAGGGTCACTAACCACAAGACCAACAGGCCAGTCTCAGATAAATTATCAACATACAAAATTCACACATAACATCTAGTTAAGCGATACAACATAAAAAAATGCAGTGTAAGTAACATAAATAAAAAGTGCAAATTCATTCCCGAAAATATACTGAATGATGCAGCGGGAAGAAATTGCCAAAAGCAATCAAGATTAGAGATACGTGCCTTGTGTGTTGTAAATTGAATCGATTTGCTCGCTCTCCACACTCTGCAAGCTGTCGTCCTCACTCAGCTCGTGTGTCTCCGGAATATCCTTGATATCTTGGTTGTCCTGATTGTCCTGATCTTCCTCCAACTCCTCAACAATATCCGGCAGCCGGGTCGTCGCTGGCGTCGCCATCTTCATCGGCAGGATATCAAGAATGGAAGGTGCTCTCGGCATGTTACTCTTCAGCCCCAGTTTCTTCTGTATGAAAGCCTCCAGTATCTGCTTGGTGATCTTGTTTTGTCTCTCCAGTTCGTGCATGTCTGCGGAAAGGAGAACAGATAAAAATGACTGCGCGGGTAAAGACTACATTTTAAGGGGATAGGATCTACTGATTTCGACGTCATTTTTATCTGGTTCTCCCTTCGCGGGGACCATTAAAGGGAAAGGCGGCATATTTGTACCTATAAATACAATTTCTAAACTTATATATCTACCATACTTAAAATAACATTACTAGTTAGGAGGTCATGTTGTTTGTATTTATGGCTGTATCGACTATCCCCAAAATAGTGGTGTGTTGATACATATTTAAGTCGCTCGGCAATTTGTGGAGCTTGGAGTAAGTAGTAGGTTGAAGGCTTAGAGTATACATAGACAAGAATAGAGTGCGCGCAACGCTAGTAGCCCGTTGTGCCGAACGTAATCATTTTTTTTTGCTGTAAATACTACGCTCTCTTACTGATCTAAGTGATTTTCAGTGCGATGACAAACGTTTATGCAAAAATATCAATAGTTCCGATATTATTAGGGTAATATTAGGCTTTGAGATAGTTATAATAAAACGGCGCGCTCTGTTTTGACATTAATTTTACGATTTTACTTGTTCATACTGGTGCTCACAGTTCATACTCTTGATGGTTGAAGGTTTTATCTGTGAGTGTAATTCATTTAAGTGAGTAGTATCATTAAAATCATTAATAAAACAATGCGCTATCGTATTCTGTGGCTACAAGAATATAAAACGAATTGCGTAAGTACCTACTGTTGTGCTTAGACGCAGAAAGTAAAATCATTAATTAGTGTCAATTAAACAGATATCTAAATCAAACTTTTTAGAAATGTTTTTTATTCTTCTGATAACAATCGTATTACGGCTACCTAAACAATTTAACTTTCTCTTTCAATATAATCTGATAAGAAGCACTACAATGCGATTCAGATCATCTTACTAGTAAGACCAGCTTCTTACGTATTGTTAACGTGTCCATTACGAAAACAATGGCTACATTGACCTGCCAATTGTTTGATTTTAGGGTTCCGTACGTAAAAAGTGGCAACTAGACTCCAGCCACCGCTTCCCGTACCTCTGTTTGTCAGTAGGCAATACATTATTCAGCGTGCTAGGTAACTTCTAGTGACTAATATCATAATCTTGTACCTACTTTGTGTCGCTACAGCCCCCCAGACAAGTGACATTTCGACAAGCGATATCGCTGATGGAATCGTTCAAATGTATGGAAGTGACAAGTACAAGTCACGTGACTTAACGAAACGAAATGTCATTTCCATATATTTAATGTCATTTAAGCGACTTCTATCATCGTTAACGCTTGTCGAAATGCCACTTGTCTAGAAGGAGTGACATTGTGCAGCTGCCATCTATTAGTTTACAAAGCGTAATAGCTAGAGATTTGAAATTTAACGGAGTGTCTAAAATTCCGATGTACGGAATCTTTCGCGTGCGAGTCCGACTCGCGCTTAAACTTTTGAACTTGTGAATGTACGGAAGCCTAGAACGTCTTGATTATAATTATAGGGCGCGGAAGACAGGACGTTCTTAATTGATGATGTTATTTGACGACCTTCAATTGTTTTAGACGATATTGGTCAAGGTATAAAGGTACCTATAATGTATTGTTTGGGTTTTACCTAATACTGATGTGAGGAAGTGTGGGTAATAAATATTATGACTTTTGTAGTCAGTTAAGTAATTATTTAATAATAATAATATCTTGGGACATCTCACACATGGCCATCTGATTCCACACTAGGCAGAGCCTGTATTATGGCAACCAGACAACTGATAAACATACTTATATATTTCTAAATACATACATATTATAGATAAATTACACCCAGACACAGAACAAATGATCGTGCTCATCACACAAAGATTTGTCCTGCGTGGGAATCGAACCCACGACCTCTAGTTTAGCAGTCAGGGTCACTAACCACTAGACCAACAGGCCCGTCCAATGTAATTGCACTGTACGTTGCATTGTACCAATCTCTAAAATAAGGTGCAACAGAAAATTAATAATACCGATATTGAAACATCAAAAACTGATAAAAATATAAAAGTTGTTAGATAAAAAATAGGGATATCTTAATAATCTAATTTTAAATTAACATAATATATAAGCAATTCTAGAAAAAAAAAACTTATAATACCTAGAGATAGGTGTTCATTAGAATGATAATTTAATATTAATTTCTAGTTTTTCCACATTCTCAGACAATATATAAAATGAATTTGATTTTATATAAATTACTAGTAGTTTGACCCGGTGTCACCTACAGTTTTTTGAATAAAGTTTATTGTGGTTTTTTAAATAAATAGGTTTGATGTAGGTAGTTATAATAAATAGGTTTGGTATGACATAAGATGTATCTTTACCTGTCTGTAGTTCATATAAAAATGACATTTGGCTATTAGATAGAAATATCTTCTGGCATTTGCTTGCGTGGGTACGAAATTTTAGTTAATTGAGTGGGTTTTTTATGTACAAATGAAAACGTTTATTTCCCCTAACAAAATACCTTAACAGAAACATAGTTTGCTTTTTTTAATTCCGACCGATTGACATTGGAATTGTGATGAGCGTACCTCTTGAACTGAACATTAGCGTCAAATTATTTAAATATTATGTGTCTAGGAGGAAATAACTGCAATCAAAATGTAGACAACATTTTTTTTCATGAATCACGTGTCTGCTTAATATAATATTAATTTGAAATTAATTCAAGAGTAGGCCTACTGATATAGTTAGTACCTATGGGTATAATAATCTGCCCCTCTAGACAAGTGGCATGAAATAAAAGTTAAAATGTTTGAAAAATCAGCTTTTAGTAGAAAAAACACAATCGGGTGTGTCACTGTCAACCTTAAATGAATGAAATTGTTATTTTTGTCACCTTACATAATTACAAACAAACAAACATTCAAACTATTTCTTACTAACTGTCTCCCGCGACTTTGTCCGCGTGTTATACTTTTAACGGTTTTTTTATTTATGCTCCACTCCTTTTGGTCGCAGGGTTATGTTATATAACTTATGACCTTCCTCAATAAATGGGCTATCCAACACTGAAAGATTTTTTCATATCGGAGCAGTAGTTCTTGAGATAAGCGGGTTCAAACAAACAAACAAACAAACTCTTTAGCTTTATTATATTATATATATAGTATCATTATATAGTATATATTTATATAGATTAGCGAGAACAAAATTTAATTTAATACACGTCTTAGTTTATTGACTCCACTGTATTATTCCTTTAGTTCTTCCAGTTTTCCTTTAAGGTTATTGACCCCGAAGGTATAGTGTAATAGGGAGAGAATCGTGATTCATCATTCTTCGCATTACGTATCTCAGGGGAGTGTACTCAATCGAGATAATAACTAATCTGTTCTAATAACTATATTAACGCGAGCTTCCCCTGAGGTTGGTAGAACTGTAATGGTGATTAGGTTGGTAATTCTTGACTGTATGATGTTGGTGTTGCATGAAGGTCTTAAAATGTTTCAGAGGTGAATGAAATGATGCGACTCATTTCATCCAATTGTTCACATGGGTGAGGTAGACCTCTGATATTCTTATGTATTTTTTGTTTCCTTTTCCTAAGTATAGTTTCCAAGTAAATAATTATGATAAATCCTGTGCATCCAAAATGCTTCCTAGTTAGTAAATCACTAAAAGGAAATCCAATAAGTAAGATATTAAAATAAAAAATCTTTGTTTTAAGAACAATAATATGTACCTACTTTTTTGGAATTGTCGGAAAACTGGCAAACAATTGACATAAAGGTAGGTAAATACCACTGCCTATAAAGTATTTTTAAATTAAAATATTAATAAGTAGTAAAAGATGAATGGCATTCTTTAAAAAAAAAAACTTTAGATTTATATTTGAGAAGGTGAGGCTAACATGGCTATTATTAATGTTTCAGTAAAATATCAGTCTGATCAATCAATTCAATTAATAACTAGTGTCTAAAATATGTTTGTTTATTTCTGTAAACGAATTAAAACATGAAATCGATTTGTATGGACTAATAATATATCGAGTAAATTGATGATATTGTGACCTTTGCAACAAGAAAACATATTGTACAGATCAATATCGTCGATTCAAAATTTCATAAAAGGAATACAAATATTAATTTTATTTGTAAGGTGATCGAGTTAAATGATATACAGGTACTTAATAATGTTTCATTGCGTAGCTCACAACAATAATAAGGAAATTGCATTTTTATTAATCCGGCGATGATATCGAATTGAGTTATCATTCGATTATCGAATCGAGTAATGTCGATATTCGAATCGTCCTCATTTTAATGGCGGAACTCTTGATTCTGAATATGTATGTAATTATTTCCTTAAGAGAGTTTAAATCCTTTTGGTATCTGTTGCTTATTGTAATCCGAAAATCTGTAAATTGTGACCGATTATTATTTAAGCTCCACATTTGTCAGTAATTATTTCTGAATTACAAAGAATAATTAATTGGTACTTGTAAATTTTATATTTACTTTAAAGGCAATGTAAAGAGTTTTAAAAATTCTGATGTTAATTTTTAAGTATGTATGTACTTATATGTTAGCATCAGCGAAATTGCTATCAATTTCTTTTATTTTTAACGATGTAAGTAATTACGTACAAGTTGTTCCAGGTATTTAAATTCCGCCTAAAATAGACTATATTATTCAAGTCATTTAGTCAGTACCCATGTGCGGTCATTTCACGACACTGGTAGTAAACTCGACACTGGCAGAAAATGCTAAAACAATCAGCAGATTGCCATATAATAAAAAAAAAAACGTTTTTTCCTAGCTTTTCATGTTTTGTGTTAGCCAATGACAAGACTAATTCTGCAATGCTAAAGCGGTTTTTTTTTCTTATGTGCCTGTAGTGAAATTGGTTCCACCCTGACGCAGCAATCTATACCAATTGCAAGGGACATGTTATTAGTATCTAGGTTATTTATATTTAAATCTTTATTCAGAAGATAACCTATCCTAGATATATGTTACCTTTAAAACTTATTGTACAAAATTGGTACTAAGGCGGACTTAATAATATAATTATAATACCTTTTATTTAGTTGTGTTAACCATCTGTGAATGTTTTTTTTTTATTCATATTGAGCGTTAATCTATAACTCCGTATTTATCATAGCGCCATCTATAGAAACATGATTACACTTACAAAACCGCCTACGTACGAGATCAAAGGTATGGCCGTGAAAGGCCTACCCATTGTCAATTACATTGATATTAAGTCTTAATGCGCATGCGCAAGTCTTACAGAACGCGAGACATCATTGTCAACTAAATTGACACCCATTTTGATGCACCTTGACCTAAATCTATATGTAAGGCTGGTTACATGATGTTGGTACGTCAATTTATATGACAAGTGTATTAAAACATTCTAAATTAGCACTTTTATTGTTGACGGTAAATAAAACACAGATCCGTATTTTCAAAATGAAGATTAAGCAGGGTTCGGAGATACAAATAGGTCAACTATAGTTTTATACTTATTGTTAAATGTTTCTTAAGATTATATTGGCAGATATTTCTTAACATACAGCAGCACCTTTGTACATATAATCTTTTATGTTCTTATATATTTTTTTGTGTGTGTATATAAATAATAAATAAAATAAATAATTAATTGTAAAATTAACGCGATGCTTTTGTTTGCGTTTAGAGCAAACATTGGTTTGTTCCTGTCCTGTTCCTGTTATTAAGTGATATTATTTTAAATTTAATGTATGTATTTTATATTAAATGTATACCCAACGTACGTAGTTAAGGCACATGACTTAGAAGTCGGACAAGAGGCAGTGTGTAAACGCCTTAAGTTACTAAACTATTCTAATTTGTATTGCCTTGTAATCTCTACTATGATAAAAGCCTACTTAAAACATGGATAATCCGAAAAAAGGCTTTTATCACTTCTAGTATTTATTTACAGACTGAATTAAGTAAATATAATCATAGATAGGCTTTTAAGAGGTGCTAATAAAAAAGGTTATGTGAACGTGTGAATCTATCTTTTGTAATAGTGAGAGCCATCCGTTTTAATAGCTACATATTCTAATAGAAATTGTATACAGTTTGCAAGACACGCTAACAATGGCCAAGGCCTTGTTAAAAGTAATAAATCTTATGTATAAAATATGATTGTAAACAAAAAATTAGCTAATCACAGCTTTCTAAGGAATTTCTCTTGTCTGACATTGGCTAGAAAAAAGTAGCCAAAACTAAACTAAAATAGATAAAATTTATGATGTGAACCCGGTAAAATAATTTGATTTTATTAAAGAAACAAATTAGGTCTAAAAGGTATTTCTATAATTTAAAAAGTCTTGAAAAAAATGTTGTGTTTGGTTTCTTTACATATTATACACATTACAAATAAGATGCTTAAAAAACATTTTTAATTTGGCATTAAAAGTTTATTATAAAATCAAAATAAAACACTGAAATTTAAGCAATGAGCCATTTTAAAAGGTCAGTACGTAATAATACTATCTATACCAATTATTATAGTTCATTAAATAAATATAATAACTAATTAGGTAAACACCAATATCATCATTGAGACAAGTTTACAACATAATATAGCAAAAGATGTACAAATTTGTTTAATATGTTACGGTTCAGCGATGGATCGCGGTGGGTTTTACAAACATTCAAATCACATGCACAAAGAACACCCAGACTTGGAACAAGCATTAGTGAATCACACAAATGATTGTCCCATGCGGGAATCGAACCCGCGGCACGTCGCGCACAGAGGTAATTGGCGTGGTGACCTATACCACTCAGCTATCCGTGCAGTCAAAGTCGGGTTCGTTACACTATTTATAACTGAAGAAAGGATGGACCGATATTCATGATGGTACCTTCGTTGTCTATGAATTGCATAACACAAGTGCATTAGCTACTAACCTATGTGACGTTGTCCACATTTATTATTTATTTATGATCTTTGATTTGTTGTTACCCCGAATAGAAGAATCGATAAAAACATGGCAAAAGACACGAAAAAAAATGATGTCTTACAGGAACGATGACTACTGACGCGGGTATAATCGCGCGGCATCGCTAGTTTATTAATAAAGGTAAATATAATAATATCTATTTGTAAGAAATTAAGACAAAAAAAAACAAAATTCACAAATAATCACAAATCGCATTATTTAGATTTTTTTGGTAAAAAATAGATAAATGTGGAAATTAATTTTAAAATGACAAAAGATTATTGTCAATATTTTATTATAATTGAATATGGAAATAATACCGAACCGCTTTGTGTTGTTTTTTATATATTTGTTTTATTACAATTTATTAATGTCGTATATTTTGAAAAGAGAGATAAAAAAATTAAAGCTTGTTGACCTTTGCATGACGTCATTCCTCTCGGTCCTTTTAGATTAGCTTTCCGGTTCTAGATTCAAATGTCGTCGATGCTATCGATATGTCTAAACTGTGAATACCGAGATAGGCCTAACGATTACTATGGACCTTATTGCAATGATGTAAAGTTCAATGTACAGTCATAAAAATTACAATACTGTGATATTCCAATAGGCTTAGATATTTTGTAGACCTTAATGCAACTACATAAAGTTCAAATTACATCGTTTGAGTTTTTTTTTATTAATGTATCGTGAGTCAGAAACGTCAATGATACGCTACCGACGGCCTTAACACCTGATTAGTTAAATTCACGAAGCAGTTAACATTGCTTTTAACAAATATATCACAGTGATAAATCTGTCATCTAAATGATAATGAGGCTGTACAATGAGGTACGAAGACATTTAATAATTGGTTAACAAGATAAAATCAATACAATAAAATATAATAGGCGATTTGAACAAGAAGCTGTTAAAACAAGGTGATAGCTTGTTTACGGAGAATAATAATATGACATACAAACACCTCCTTTTTAGGGTTACGTAACCAAAGGGTGCCGACAGGACCTACTACTACCCTATTACTACTCAAGAGCCTGTTGGTCTAGTGGTTAGTGACGCTGACTGCTAAACTAGAGGTCGTGGGTTCGATTCCCACGCAGGACAAATCTTTGTGTGATGAGCACGATCATTTGTTCTTTGTCTGGGTGTAATTTATCTATAATATGTATGTATTTGGAAATATATTAGTATTAAGTATGTTTATGAGTTGTCTGGTTGCCATAATACAGGCTCTGCCTAGTGTGGGATCATATAGCGTGTGTGAGCTGTCCCAAGATATTATATTATACTTAAGCCTCCGCTGTCAGTCCGTCCGTCCGTTCGTCAGTCTGTCAGCGGTGTATCTCATGATCCGTAATAGCTAGAGTTGAAATTTTTACAGAGTAATTATTTGTGCAGGGTTGGGCTCCATAAAATGGTACGGAACCATTCATGCGGGAGTCCGACTCGCACTTGGCCGGTTTTTAAAGTCGGTTAAACATGACCCATCCCATTTGCTGGTATCTTTCCAACCAGTAAAAACTTAGTTATTAGATTAGAATTTCTTCATTATTAATTTAAACAAATGTACAAACAAATATTTTTTCAAATGTAAAGTGCATCAAGTGCATTGAAGCTTCTACTTTCTAAATGCAATGTACCTCATAGAAAATTCGGTCTTTAATTTCATATAATTTGAGTGAATAGATGTGATGAGACGACAATTCTCGAACAATGAAAAAATTAAACCAACAAATCAGTAATTAACTTTAAAAGTCTACGACTCTGTTTAAATATAAGTTATCCATCTATCAAACCTCAAGTGCTGTGATTACCTAATTTTTTTTTAATTCTTTATCTAGCTTTAGCTATATTAAATAACATATTGAATTAGTTTTTCAGAGTGAATTTTTATAACCAAAATTAACATGCGAATCAATTCTAATATTACAAAATTCGTAAATAACTCTGTCTGTTTTTCTGTTTGTCTGTCACGCTTTAACGGCTAAACCGCAGAACCGATTTTGATAAAACTTGGTATGGGGCAAGCTTGGATACCAAGAAAGGACATATGCTACTTTTTGCCGGAATAACCGAAAACCACGCAGACGGCGCCGCGGGCAACAGCTAGTAATTCATAAACAGTAAACAAAAGATGACCTGATGAAATAGGAAAGAGGTTGCATGAAACAGGCATTATGTGGGAATTATAAGTGGGACCGGGTCGCGTCGCCCCGTAGACAGAACAGGCTTGCCCCCAATCCCTTATCTCACGCGGCCATTGGCAGGGGGCCAACCATTAATCTGCTTCACACTCATTATGTACTAGTCAGTATTCAAAACATTAATGTGAAAAGTAAAGCTTTAAAACCTAATCATAATAATAGCTTTACCTAATATATACACCCTTAACCTTAAAGCTAACAAATCTGATATATCCTGTTTTGTACTGAGTGAATTTACCAAAGAGCCTCATTTGTTATTTTTTCTCGGTTCGTTAAATCCTAAAAATTGGTTCACATCTAATGTCATATACTTAGAAATATACATGATGAAAAATTGAGAAAGTCTGTTTTTTTTTAACGTGGTTTCAAACTAGCACAAAATGTACATGGTAGATGTTTGGCTTTTTAAATTTATTAGTATTTTCTTACTATCCATTTCAGAACAGCTTGAATTAGGCAATAATTATTCATATCAATAAACAAATGAATAAATGTATTATATGGCCAGACGTTAAATGTTATCTGTCCTGTAAATGTCTGAAATGTTTGGCAAAATATCAAAAAGGCGGCTTAAACCCGGTTATAGCGAGTAAAGCTTTCCTTTTACATATCTCAGCCTTTATTTTGTCCCTAAATATTTCAAGATTACTTTCACAATAAATTGTGTCGTTGTGTTTTATCTAGTTTGAAAATGCTTCTACAACACTTATAAAAATGCGAGCCTAAATACGAAATCAAGTAGAAATAGTGTTGACAGAGCAAGCTATGCAGTGGACACTACTGCGAGCGTGATCATGCATGCCACGCCACCCAACTTGCCGACGAGGGCGTAAAGCAATTTGCGAATTATTCCAATCTGGCCCGCTGCCAGCCAGAACTACTACGAGTACGACACGTTGGGACTTTTGACAATCCCACTATTTACTGCGAACATCTCTTTACAGATAACAAAAGATATTTATGTTCACCTAGATAAATACTACTTATTGTCCAAGGAGTCTCAATATCATTCATTCCTCCTGGCTGTATTTTATATCCATACTCGAGTCACTGTCAATCTGACGTAATGGACAAGTCGTCGTATCTATTTATGAGCAAACGAAAAAGACTAAAATTTACATTCAGAGCAATGGATAAAAACTCTAGTACTGATAGCAACATATCACTGGATAGCTTGGAAACTTTTAAACGTAAACCATCCATTAAAGGTAGGGTTTCCGAAGATAACGTTGATACCATACTTGTGCCATTTTATGAAAAAGACGTGCTCATAAAGGTGCCAAAAGATCAAAAAAGAAAGCAAAATAATACAGGTAACAAATACCTTAGATTAAAGGAGAAGCTAAAGAAAGAAATGTCGCAAGCCAATAGCTACCTTGTCAATAAAGACAGAGATAAGCCTAGACGCCCAACATACCTAGAGATGTTCCGTAAGCAGTTTGCACCCAACCAAGCAGATAAGAGGAAGGATATTAATGAAATCCGTTCACTATCACCTGAATTCGGGGACACTGAAAGAGAAAGTATTGGCGATGATGCCAACAATCCTGTACCAGAGTTTTATAATACCGAACCTTATAATGAAATGTATTATGAGAAACTACTTAATCGCGATATTGAGAGCTATCTGGATAACTCGTATGACGATCAAGAAGACGATTTACAATTTGCTGAAGAAATAAACAGTAAACCAGACGACATTTGCGATGATAGTCCTGATAACCTCAGAAGTGTGTCTGAAGTATCTAATCCTCGACGACTAAGACGGGCAACTGTTGAACCCATACAGAATGTAAAGCTGGGAGGCCTAGGGCCCGATATAGAAAAGATTAAACCTAGACTAGAAAGAGCTAGGAGTCTTCAAAGGTATTCGGAAAAAGTAAGAATGGAGAATCGTCTAAGGATTTACAAAAAGACTTATCAAACGGAAGTTGAAAAGAAAGTTGAAAAAGATGTGTCAGTTAAGAGAACTGTACCTGTAAAGGAGGGATCTAGTAAAGAACGGCATGAAGAACACAGTGCGTCGTACCTAGTAAATAAATCCGTAAATGAGAAATCATCTAAAGTTATGAAAACTCCATACCTGAAATCTAAATCCGCTGATGTGCAACGAATTAAAGAACGGAACGCCGAAAAGGAGCGACAGAAGCAGTTAGCCGCGAAGAAAAATGATGCCGTAATTCAAAAGACAGAAACAAAACAAAAAATTGAAATAAAAACTGATACAGACAAGTTGCGAAGCGAGGCCAAAACCAAAGTTAGGACTAAATCTAGTTCTAAAAACAAGGGTATTAATACTGAAGTGGAGGCAGACATTCCTCCCGTCCAGATAAGTTTTATGGTGAACGTCGGAGGGGTCCGACCATCAAGTGCTTTGAGGTCCCTTGAAGAGAAACACCGAATGTACCAAGAGCAAGTCAAAGCCTTCATGGAAAACAACAACGTGTAATTTCTTTTTGCACAACAGTGATTGTATTTTGGTGATAGAAAACTCGTATTTTATTTTATCATATGTAATGGAGCAATGTAAATTTTTAATATACGTTTGCACATCTAATTTATTGTGGTTTTATTCATATCTAGCTGTCCCCCGCGACTTTGTTCGCGTGTTTTAGTTTCAACGGTTTTTCATTTTTGCAACATTTTTCATTTATGCTCCGCTCCTATTGGTCGTAGCGTGATGTTATGTAGCCTATAGCCTTCCTCAATAAACGGACTAACCAATACAAAAATAATTTTTCAATTCGAACCAGTAGTTCCTGAGATTAACGCGTTCAAACAAACAAACAAACAAACTCTTCAGCTTTATAATATTAGTAATAGATAAATAGACTCAGTCTATCTATATCTAGTCCCTAGTTTTGCCTAGTTAATACCCAAAATATGTTTGGTTCACTTCCAATCTCACCGGATTCAGCTGAATACCAGTATTACACTTATGTTTTTACCCTGTGATTATCTAATTATCTCGTGGAATCTCGTTCACACATTCCGTAATAGAGATCAAAACACAGCACATAACAAATAGACGCCTTGAATGACGTGCGGAGACAAGTGAAAGCAGGTGGCGCATGCGTTACGACGGCGACCAATTTTATTTTACCAAAACTAATAGGAAAGATTCATAATAGAATACTACCTATAGTATAAAGAACATACTTTTTTTTTTTTTTTGTTTAGGCGGGGGAATACTCATGGACACCCACCCGCTCACTCGGGGGAGCGAACGGGTAGTGTCAGACTCTTACTGACTAAACCTGAACCGCCGTGCTACGTCATTCGCGTTTCGTGTTGGTGCGTGGCAATGCATTGCAATTCGTCACGCACCATAAAGAACATACCTACATACATGTGATAAATAGGTAAATGAAAATTGGTAGGATAAAAGGAATAGCAACTCTAATTAAAATATTCCCTTCATTTTTATCTGTGAATAAATTACAGCATTTACAATACCTATCATTTTAGTTTAGGATACTATTTTGTTTTTACAGCGAACATAGTAAACCCTTAGACTGGTAAGAAATTCCTATTTTCATTAGTGATACCTTTTTTTTTTTATTTTTTCTTTACAAAACGACTCCCGCACTAAAGAATTTAATCCTTGTGTCGCGGGGGGTTTCACAAACATTCAAATCACATGCACAAAGAACACCCAGACTTGGTACAAGCATTTGTGGGTCTCACAAATGCTTGTCCCATGCGGGGATCGAACCCGCGACACGTCGCGCACAGAGGTAATTGGCGTGGTGACCTATACCACTCGGCTATCCGTGCAGTCTTATTAACGTTTATTCCTCTCCTTACACGTGTCTAACATTTTCCAGATAAGGATCGAATCCGCAGTGCCTCACGCAGACGCTGACGTGGCATATACCACTCGGCTATCCGTAAGTTAACAAATATGTGTAGTAGCGACTTCACTGGCGCCTTGGTCTAGTCTGGAGTTCAAATCCCGGGTCAGGCCAAAATAGTGACTGGTTTTTTCTGTATATACTCAAACTGCCTGGAGTCAGAAAGTTTGGCGGTAGTTACACCCCCGTGCCACAGAAAGCACGTAAAGCCGTTGGTCCTGCACCTGATCTGTCGGTCTGCGACGGCAGACCGATACTACACTTCACACACTTCACTGTCATAGTCCGATGGGACGCCATCCGACTATGAGAGTCAAGGAACAGAGAGTGCAACTGTATTAGCGCACACACTTGTGCTTTAATATCTCCTGCGCAAATGGCTGATCTCACTTAAGATTGGCCAGCAAGGCCGACCTTCGATCTGGACATTATTATATAACGTGTACTTAGGACAGCACAGAAGAATAAACAGTACATAGTAGTGACTTCAACATGCTTCCATACAATTTGTATTGGGTTTTAATCTCAAGTATATCAGCTATTGTTCTAAATAATCCGTGAATGAATTCCGGTTTGCAGAGAAAGTCACCTTCAAAGCGTCAAGGTGCTCTGCATAGCAGGTACTACACATACATGCCGAAAAGATGCGTGTTTAAAAATTTGTTAAGTTTTAATTGATGAAGTATCGTGATTTACAGTGTTTGGGTATTTGATTGGCAGTAACTCTTAAGTTATAAAAGACTAGAATGAACAAAAAAACGAATCTGTATTTGTCTTTTTTTTAAATAATGTGTTGGATTATATTACCTACTTCTTACTCATATAATAAAATAATTTATTAAATTAATTATTAACAATTTTTAATATATACAAACCTAACTATAACACCTAAAACAAAAATAAATTCTTAACTAATAAAAAACTAAAAAATAGCGTCAACAAGACGTTTTGCCAGATCTAGAAATAAAAGGTGTGCACTCGGACCCCACGGTCTAAGTGTTTCAACCCCAAACGGCTGGAATATATAACTTCCACTAAGGTTGTTATATTTCCTCCTTACTCTTTATTTTTTACTGAATTCAAAAAAGAGGAGGTTCGCAATTCGACAGTATTTTTCGTATGTTTTTTACGCAATATATCCGGCAACTGAAGATCTATTTCAAAATCTTTCTTCTTGTATTCATATGATTAACTAGCTGTCCCCCGCGACTTTGTTCGCGTGTTTTAGTTTCAACGGTTTTTCATTTTTGCAACATTTTTCATTTATGCTCCGCTCCTATTGGTCGTAGCGTGATGTTATATAGCCTATAGCCTTCCTCAATAATTGCACTATCCAATAGAAAAAGATTTTTTCAATTCGAACCAGTAGTTCCTGAGATTAGCGCGTTCAAACAAACAAACAAACTCTTCAGCTTTATAATATTCTAGTATAGATATCACAATAGATATAGCTTCAGAGATGGTTCTATACAAATTTGATTGAAGTCGGTACACCTTTTTATATATTTGTGTGTTAACAATAATTATAATCATATATTATTTCTGGTTTTACAAGTAACAATAAATCTTTACTTAGGCTGCCTAATTAAAGAGTGAGTATTACCTACACCGATTGTTTCTGCAATCATTTTACAACCTACCCTCCGAACTTAAATATCTAGGTCAAAACTCACTGGTTGATAGCAACTTTTACCGTCCTTCAATACTGTTACAATTCGGATAATTTTGACGTGATTTTAACATTAAAAGGGCCGATACGCCAGTAAACCCGTTGTGGCTTATTATTATCGTATTAACATTTTAATGTTGATGTTAAAATATAAATGGATAATTATTATTGCATTTAGCAATTATTGACGCCATAAAATCCAGATCAGTGTAATATAATGAATCACAGCTTATCCTAAATCAAAAACAAAATTGTTGTAGCATTATATAACACTACGCTACGATCATTAGGAGCATAAAGGAGGGAAGTCACGGGACACAGCCAGTAATACTGTTTACGTGGCTGTCAAACGAATGGCTGGGGCCATAGAGTACACATAGATATTAGACAAGCACAGAGAGCGCGCATCGCTAGTAGCCCGTTGTGTCGAGCGAAACCAAATTTTTAGGTTTAAGTCCTACGCTCGTTTACTGATTTAAGTGATATTCCGTGCCTCGAAAGACGTTTATGCAAAAAACAGCGCGCTCTGTTTTGACACTAATTTTATGATTTTTCTTGTTCATACTAGTGCCTTTATTTCATACACGATATGCGCACTCTATAGTTTACTTATTTTTACTCTAAGACAGCGGCATACATATAGTTAGATTTTAAATGACCAGACCAAAACTATTCTTTGCAAACTCATTCATAAACCTTATAATTATTTTGAAATAACAGGCAAACAGACAGTGAAGTACTGGTACAACAAATATTAATTTCTTTATACCAGTTAAGAGAAACCTAGGTTCTATTGTATTACCACATGAAATATTACTTGTTTACAACCGTCAACATACTAAATAACAATATTTGTCTTTATTACAGTTACAGAAAATGCATTAAACGATCATATTCACGTCTTTACCGTGCAGTTTTCGGTTTTCGAAATGATTATAAAGACTTTAAATTTGTAACTTCATTATGCAACGTTCAGCTGATACGGTTTTCGAGTTCACCATTGTCCGGGGAAAGTAGAGCGTGTAGATAATGGGAAATTATGATAATGTTTTTATATTTTTAATGCTTATAAAATGTACGGTCGTCGGTCGCGTTGTGAACACATTGTAATGCTTAGCTTTATTACTCACACACGCGCTGTTTGACAATGTTATTCATGTTTTTTAATGTAGTCACGACGATAAATGAAAAAAGCAGACATAATTTTTTAAAAACACCTTTTATGACAACGTGTGAAAATTTTAAACTAAATTTCAATTAATGAAACAATAAGTATTATTTTATACTCTAACCTAATAATCCATACTTCTATACTAATATTATAAATGCGAAAGTAACTCTGTCTATCTGTTACACTTTAATGGCTAATCCACTGAACCGATTTTGATGAAACTTGACTAAGAAAGAACATAAACTACTTTTTGCCGCAATAACCGTCACCCACGAGGGTGGAGCCGCGAGCAAAAGCTAGTATTACATAAAAAACCATAGAAATATGATATATTAAAAACTTAAGTAATTTGAGTATTATCAATTTTCCCGCGGAAATAGGGAGGTGTGGAGGCAACGCGGGAAGCAAATAATTTCGCAGTGTGCAAATGTTCTAATTGGTTAACCTGTTACTGCGAATTCTGTTGCGAACGAAATCGATACCATCCGTCCTATATTCACAATTTATGATGAAGTTTATGTGGGAACGCAGGTTGCATTCACTTTTATATCGAATAGAGAATTTACAATATGATATAAAAATAAATTTTAGGTATTTTTTTAAATAACTATCTGGATATTATGCAAATTGTAAGTAATATATACGTATATTTGAAGTGATAACTTCTTTAGGCGAGTTAGCCATTTTTTGAGTATGAAAAAAAAACTCACGACACTGTTACGGTTACCGTTACTGACATCTCTGTATATAAGTATCTAAATGTCGGCACTCTTGGAGTGCCACTGATTTTTATGTTAGAATACTAAAAAAATAAAATTTTCGGATTTTCCCTTTTCTTGTTTTTTTATAAATATTAATTTCAACATGGTACTACCACTCATTCCTAAGAAGTACGGAACTCTTAAAACTAGTAAGTAGATACACCAGTTAAGTATCGGGAAATTTGAACACCTAGATCTTTAGGTATTTTACCTTATTATTTTTCACAAAAAAGCTTGAAAGACTCAAAAATTAAAAAAAGAAAAACTTGAAAAATAAATATTAAGTGGATGACATTTAAATAACAAAAAATGCAATTAAATTAAATCTTAGTAAATAGGTAAAAACGTTAGATATATGGTTTTCTTTTTTTGTTACTTTTTTGATTAAAGATTAAAAGTTTTTGTATTTTTGTTAACGGGTATTTTAAATAGGTATTTATGTAATTCAAAAATTAGTAGTGCCAAAAAGAGATTTAAATATCGCTTATAAATTATTCACGTGATTATGAATATTATCCAAAGCTAGACCCATCTCAAAAAATTGATTATAATTCCACTGTATTATGTAATCGATTTTCATTATTGCCGGTTCTTTAGTTATTTGAATTAATAATAATATAATAACTCTTCTTGCTCTTGTATCTTACCTAATCTTTTTCTTTTTTTTTGAAGAGATTTACGCTCTTAGCCTGAGCGTAGGCTTTGACTGCTTCACCTAACTACGTCAGCAACGTTCACTAAGGGCACCCCCTGTGGGGTTCGGACCTCGACTTAGTGCGTGGCTCGGGCCAGCTTGATCTAGGGACGGGGGGGTTTCTAAAGCAGTAAAGTTCATTTTCGTCATGTAATTTTATTGACCTGGAATAGAGGCAAAAAAAAGCTCTCGCATTTGACCAACACGAGCCAGTAGCTTGTCTCTCATTGGTCGAAATTGTCGAAAGCGACTGAATTAACGAAACGAAGCTTACTTAAAAAATTAATGGTATTAAGCATTAATCCAATTTAGAATGTCCTTATAAACATGTCGCTCAGAAACTCGCTCGTGACCTAACAGTGAACTAACGAGACTGCAGATTTGGTGCACAATGCCAAGTGATCAATTCCAATTTAAATGCAGTCCAATTCTGCTGAACTATGGCCTGCGCTGTAAAAAAGTCGCTATATTATAATTTAAAACTAGAGATTCCCTTTATTTTTTTTTCCAGTTCCCTACCGAGCTACCAACCGAAGAAAAAAAAAGAAAAAACAGAAACTATAAGGCCTACAAAACTAAGAACCTCATTTAAGCTCTCTACAAAGGTTTACATAGGTAAAATTGTAAACATAAAACCTCCTTGAATCCACTATGAGAAATATAAATAGGAGTTAAGTAGGTACCTAGTAGTGAGCATCATATTTCAGAGGTGCACTTAGTCTTGCATTTAGTTCATCAATGTTTCTTAGAATCAGACGTAATTAGCGTAGGAGTTACTTCTTAGTTCAGAGTCGCGAAAAGCGATACCTACGGTACGTGTAATGTGTATGAAGTACAGTTTCTTGAGAGTTTGTACTTACAAGAAAAACAAGTATATATTTTTACTAGCTGTCCCCCGCGACTTCCTTCGCGTGTTTTAGTTTCAAAGGTTTTTCATTTTTGCAACATTGTTAATTTATGGTCCGCTCCTTTTGGTCGCAGCGTAATGTTATATAGCTTATAGCCTTCCTAAATAAATGGGCTATCTAACACTGAAAGAATTTTTCAAATCGGACCAGTAATTCCAGACATTAGCGCGTTTAAATAAACAAACAAAGATATTAAGCATTTTAACTGGAAGAGGAGAGTTGAAGATGGAGCTGATTGGAGGAGGGGCCTATGTCCAGCAGTGGACTGATACGAGCTGATGATGATGCTTATGATGATAAACTCTTTACGCAAACAGCGGAAATGCTATTCGAACACCAAATTTCGACTATGTAGCCCAATATATACATATAGATATTTTACTTTTTCAGTGTATTGGCCCTTCACAAGGCATTGTCCCTTTTCCGTCCTGCCCATGTTGCACTACTACTCTACAGGACTTGATAGAGGCTTATGACAGGGTCGTTTAGCTGGTGCCTTTTAATCAAATAGATTTTAAGGATGTCAACACGGAAAGAAAATACCACGTATACGATATACCATAATAAATTATATAATTATAGTGACGGGGACAACTTTCTTTTAAATATGCACCCTTAGGTATGTTCCTATGAGTTGGGAGGTTGGGATTATTTAATATAAATTTAATAGTAATTTTATATTTTATTCTTTATAGTGCACGTAACAGATAAAACAGTAATATGCTAGAGCTTAACTCAAAATTGAGTCTCTAACAGCAAACTTACAAATAAAAAAAAATAATAAAAAAAAAACAAAAAAAACGAATTTATCTTGTCTCAATCAGGTCAATAACATTCTAGGCGTTATAAAACCTATTTCAATGGCTTTATTGAATTGTAACGGTTCGGTCAACGATTTAATAATTTGATGATATAAGAAGTTAAAAAACTCATGATTAAATAACGTTTGTTTTTTTTCCGCATGGACCAACTTAGGTAACTTATGTTAATTTGATTCGAGTTTGGTTGAATGACCACTATCCTATGCCTTTTATCATGTCAATGCTCTATAATACTACTTATTAATCAAGATAATAAAAAAAACCGGGAGAAAATATTTTCTAATAAGCCGTAAATCCATACACGTTTCTACATTAATTAAATAAATAAAAAAACTGGTTCTAAAAGGATATTTTATAAAACACGATAATCAAGATCCAAAAGAAACACGTTTGGGTTTTTTATCTAGAAAAATATTAATCGAGTCGATAAATAAAAAAAGCAAAAATTTGCAAGACCATTTAAAAAAATGACATGAAAAAAAAATATGTACCTACGTAGAAGCCACAACATAACTTATTCGTAATTTTAAATTTAAATTACAGAAAGAATATTCCTAATTTAAAATTCTTGTGAATAAAGAGGCTCAAAGAGTTCATTTCATAGATAGGTAAATCATACCAGAAAGGTCATAGGTAATGGACCTGTCAATATATCTATGGCGAATTGGCGAATTCGCGTGTGTTATATTAAGTGTCTCAATATTTTAACATGGTCTATGCTAATTTTAACATGGCGGCTAATATTGCCGCGTTAAATACATTTATAATATTTATTACATGCCTTGATAACAGGTACGTGATGATACGTAGTTAGTTATCTTCCTAACACATTTTAATAGGCGATAAATTGAATTCGTTCCGCAAATGGCGATTACAGGTGCCATACTTTTATATATGCTAGTTATAGTCAGATTTAATAATTTATAAAACTCAAGTATTTTAAAATTATATGTCACGATTTTAGCTAAACATATTCTGATTCTACTTGTAACTTATTTAAAAAGTTTGGTACAAAGATCCTTTACTCTCCAATTTTATTTTAATTTTAATACAATGCGAATGCAAAATTGTTATTAATTTAGTAGGCACACAAAAAACACACAGTTAAAAAAAATATTTAGTCTCCAGTCAGTTCCCTCCATTTTTTTTTAAGAAAACAGAATCTCCTTCTTGCTAAACTAACATCAATTTTGCATTGGCATTGTATTAAAATGAAATTGGGGATTAAAGGCACAGAAGGAGGTTTGTGTAATACTTTCTAAATAAAGATTCTGAAATTGAGTATAATTTAAATACTTAACAGCGGTGTAATATTTCTTAACCTTGAATTATAAAGTTTCTTTTTAGCAATGTTAAAAAGAAACTTTACATTTAATTAAATCTAATAAATTTAATTAAATATAATTTAAATCTAATAGGTATATTAGATTGAAGAATTGTGATAATAACAGATATTATAAAATATCTGTACGCCATCTAAATTGACTTCATTGGCATTTCGAAAATATATTTGAAAAAAAAAGAAATTGTAGAGTTTTCGATATATTAGACATTATGCAATAGTTTCTCGTGTGGTCTCGATTCGAGTTTTAGAACTATTATCTTATCTTTAGTCTTAACTACGGTCTAGAAAAGCTTAATTAGTTATTTTATTAGTACAAGGCATTGATAATTTACTTAAAATCCTTTTAATTTCGTGTAAAACAAAGTGAATTTCGTAACACTGAAACTGTTAGCCTCGTGAGAAAATACCGAATATTAGAATAGATTCTTAATACCGATCGGCCATAGAGAATGTCTTCGATTTATGGCCAGAAGATTGTTAAGTCTACGCGTTTGCTCTAGTTTAGGGCCATTACACAACTCTAGCTGGTCCAAACCTCTTCCTAGTACAGTAAATTGGTTGTTGGCTTAGTTAATATATCGCCGTACATTGTATCTTAGCCATTATGTTCGTTCTATTATGCGTTTAGTTAACACTTTCCGATAAGTTTGATGCTTAAGTCGTTTCCTTGTTGAATATTACAATCGCTGTATTCAGATACTGATACTGAAGTAAGTAGTAACGTAGTAAGTAAGTTATGTCAAAAGGCATTTTTATTAAAAATATTGATTGGCACGGTAACCGGTAATTTTCGATTCGATAATGAGCGTGTGTTTTATTCAAAATTCTAATAATATTTGTGTCTGTAAACTAAAATCAAATTTATAATGAGCTGCGCACATGCTGGATTTATTCACTTTAATTTATTTATTTTGTCATTTTATTAATTTGGAAGGTGTATTATGTGGAGGGGTTTGGAGAGGATTTGACCGATAATACAGGTTCAGCCTCGCTCGCTGCGGTTGGTCCGTGGATGGATGACCATTTGTAAATATACCGAGACCCCTCCGTGCCTCAGAAAGCACTTTAAGCCGTTGGTCCTGACTGTCATACTTTGATCTTTAACAGGCGTTAAGTCATTATAATTCTACCAAGCAGTCTTACTTTGGGATTCTGCGTTACCCAGTAAAATGGGTTGTGGAGGTCAGATAGGTAGTCGCTTCATGTAAAATACGGTGTTCAGCTTAATCCGGTGAGACTGGAAGCCGATCTAAACACAGCTTGAGAAAAGGCTAGGCAGAAGGCTAGGCGGAAGATCATTTTATTTTATGATGTGTACAGATAACTTTAAAAGTTCAACGTAAGTTTTCTTTATTCCTTATATTCAATTTACATATTATGTTGAATAATCAATAATCGGTATTGAATGTAGACACAATCGATTCATTACTGATAATGATATGTCGGATTTGCATAAGTTATAACTGCGATTACATGATAGATGAGACAGCAAGACGAGTGTTATTTGTCAAGAGAAATAACACGGAACGTTCTAATTACATCAAGTTATACGATAAAGGCTTTTTGTGTTTTTCAAAACAAAATCGCTGACAAATTATTGTACTTATGGAAATCTCCTAATGCTTACTAACTAGGTAATGTTATAAATGCGTAAGTAACTCTGTCTGCCTGTCTGTCTGTCGCACTTTCACGCCAGATCTACTGAACCGATTGAAATAAAATTTAGTACACAGATAGTCTAGAGCCTGAGAAAGGACATAGGCTACTTATTTCCGCAATAACCAACACCGAAAAAGTGAAAAATAAACTGGATTATAAATTTACTGATCCGTTTTAAGTCGGCGCCGCATTGATTCGGTAGGGAATCTATCGATACCTATGGGCTTGGCAACGACTAAAAAGTGATAACGTGGTGCCATGCATAGAAATACCAAATGAATTGTGAACCTCCTTATCAAAGTCGGTTAAAAATAAAATACTTTTATTGTTCTAAACTTTTTTCTGTTTGATTAGACAGCAGACAGTATAGGGAAAAATTTATTCTGCTCTATTTTTTATATTTTTGTAAAATACAAGACATGTCTTCAATATTATAGGTACAGAAATTCTATGTGTAATATCGAAGACATGTCTTGTAAATTCCTACACAACTGTATCAAAATATTGACGAGTAACCTCATAAAATATGATAATAAATGGCGTAGCTGTTTCTAAAAGCAATTAGTTCGTCTTCTACCATTAGTAGTTAGTATTACATAATAAAGATACGCATTTAATAATCTGTACTTACTTGATATTAGAATCGATGAATACCTACGGATATTATCAGTCTAATAAACTTTATTACTTTTAACGTATGGGTGAGGGCTGCCCAAGACAGGGACGGTTGGTGCTCTTTGGGGGAGGTCGAGGCCTACGTTCAGCAGTGGACGGCAAAACGCTGATATGATGATGATGATGATGACTTTTTAACTTTATATCTCATAGCTGTCCCCCGCGACTTTGTCCGCGTGTTTTAGTTTCAAAGATTTTTCATTTATGCTCCGCTCTTTTTGGTCACAGCGTAATATTATATAGCTTATAGCCTTCCTCAATAAATGGGCTATCTAACACTGAAATAATTTTTCAAATCGGACCAGTAGTTCCTGAATTTAGCGCGTTCAAACATACAAACAAACTAACTCTTCGGCTTTATATATTAGTAAATATATTATAAGTAGAGTAAGTCCTTGTGAAAACTATTTCTTTTTAAAACGAATTATCGGAAGACGTGGTCTCCATTATAAGTATTTGAACGCAACGTCCAAATTTGTATTTTTTTTTGCATGTGCATAACATGCAAAAAAAAAATACAAATTCGATATCAAATTGTAAATTGATGCACGAAATTGTAACGTAAACCGTTTAGCCGTATTTTCCACGCAAATGGATAATCATTTTACGAACACTTTTGACTGATATGTTATTTTGAATCTAATGTTAAGTGAGTTAAGGTTTTCATTTGATTGGTTCGGGGATTGGACCAATTTTGTGAGGTCCACGGTGCCTGCTCATCGGGCCCAGGTAACACACTGCTATCTTCAGATGTAGCGCGCTATAGCGAACAAGGAAACGGTAAATTGCACCCTGCATCAGTTTAAATCGTAGTAACTGCGGAATACTCGAACCATAATTTTACTTGTAAATTTATATGAAACTGGAACACGCAAAATCTGACAAAGCTGGCAGTTATGTAGAGATTTAGGAGATTAAGGTAAACAAAAGCGGCTTCCTATTGCCTCAAAACTTTGGTTAAAATTACACGATTTTTTTTTAATCCTTCTTATTGATCACAGTTACCTAAGGTACCTAATCTCATTAAAACTAATAGTTAACTTCAAGCAACTAACATAAATTGTACGGTATATTAATTTATTACATTTCATTCTAAAAAATATTGTATATTCCTTACCCATACTAATATTTTCAATGCGAAAGTAGCACTGACTATCTGTTACGCTTTCACGTTAAACCACTAAACCGATTTTGATGAAACTTGGTATGGGCAGTGGGAAGCTTGGATTCCAACCTTTTCCGCGATAACCGACCCCCACGCGGGCAGAGCCGCGGTCAACAGATAGCCTAACATACTTTCGAATAAAGAGCTTCGAGGTTTTTGTTTTCAACTACAATTTTAAATAAATATACAACATAGTTGTAACGTCATAGGGTCATGGTGGTGGTCAAGAAACGGATTTATGTGCACAAGGTTGCAAGTTCGAACTCACTACAGGACAGTACCAATGTGACGGTTTCAAAGTAATATTATGTACTTAATTATTTTAAGACACCACTGGCAAACGGTGAAGGAAAACATCGTGAGGAAACGTGAATCCCAAAAATTGGAATCTAAAATCGCCAACCCGCAAGTGAGCAAGCGTGGTGATCAATGCTCTTGCCTTCTCTACATGAGAAGAGGCCTGCGCCCAGCAGTAGAACATTTATAGGCCGGTATTATCTATAC
Organism: Diachrysia chrysitis; assembly: GCA_932294365.1. Lineage (NCBI taxonomy): Eukaryota > Metazoa > Arthropoda > Insecta > Lepidoptera > Noctuidae > Diachrysia > Diachrysia chrysitis. The sequence goes on from OW028653.1 coordinate 9,228,841, forward strand.
TAATATTATAAAGCTGAAGAGTTTGTTTGTTTGTTTGAACGCGCTAATCTCAGGAACAACTGGTTCGAATTGAAAAATTATTTTTGTATTGGATAGTCCGTTTATTGAGGAAGGCTATAGGCTATATCACATCACGCTACGACCAATAGGAGCGAAGCATAATTGAAAAATGTTGCAAAAATGAAAAAAACGTTGAAACTAAAACACAGGGGGACAGCTAGTTTATTTTATAAAGAAGCAAGTTCTCGAAGCTTTTCTTTAATCAATGACATAAATTCTAAGTAACTTGTGTCTACCGATCCAATCTCACTATGGTAGCCGTTACCTAAAGATTAATTAGGACCATTGGTAGAAGGCAAGTGGTTGTGAAAGTGGTTCAAACTAAGATAACGTTACAGTTAAAAGCAGCTAACTTGCATACAATTATTGTATTAATTGGTTCATTTGTTTATAATAAATCAGGAACAACCTTAAACGACCGCTGTTTTTTTTGGAGTATGATACACCTATATACCAATTTTCTTTATCAGCTGATAAATGTTCTCTGATAGTAAATTGAGTCTGAAATCTTTAACTTAAACGATATTGGAGATGAGTTTCTTGTTTTTAAAATGCAGTTCTTAAATTAAGAAATTAATCAATGCAAGCCAAACCGCTAAAGAATTAACTTTTAAGCAACCATTTTTGACAGATTAGTATTAGAAATTCAAACCTAATCTATACTATACTATCTACTTAATATGATATAATCTATAATGATATTTTTTTTTTATATAATAAAGCTAAAGAGTTTGTTTGTTTTAACGCGCCAGTCTCTAAAATAATCTGTCGGATTTGAAAAAATCTTTTTGCATCTCATAACCCAATGTTTGAGGAAGGTATAGGCTATTAAACATCAAATTACTTGCCTTTGGAGAGAAGGATGGCGAGTGAAGCCGCGGCACATTGCTAGATATGTTCATAAAAACAGTTTACCTCTTACATCGACCTAAAATCCTAGTATGTAATTGTACAAGCGATTAAAAACTATTAGAACCTACTTTTCTATGAATTTATAATTACACATTGCATTGTTTTATTTATATGCAAATATTTGTTGTAATAATTGCGATCACGCTCCAATTCTCCGACATCTAAATACTTTGGATATTATATTAAAAAGTTATAGGTATCTACTAAGATTTATGTAAACTAATTATACGTTACCGTAATTCATATTCGTGTAGCTTGTTTTTGTTTTTTTGTGGCATTCTTGTTTTGAAACTTACCTGAAAATATAAAGAAACACATTAGAATATCTAATTAGGTTTTAGTTTTTTAGCTCTTTGTAAAACACTGGTTTTTAACGAACTGGATAGATTAGCAGACGCCCCAAACATAAAGGGAAAAGATAATAGATAACCAATTTTGAAATATATCTACCTGTGAGAGTTAAGTTTTATAGTTAAAAGTTTTAGGGCATTTTTTTCCAATTCTAGATATTTTTTATTCGTGGAATAAAATTATTATGAAAGAACTGATAAAAATATCTGGCGATAGAAAAATCTGCCCTTAATGTAGGAATAATCTTTGAAATTGCTCACCTAATAAGAGTGTTCGTGACTTAAAAATACGCTTAGATTCATTATTCGGGCATGTGGTCCATCAGTCAATTTATTCAAATTTCTGTCTCGTAATTGGTGGAAATTTGACAAATAGACCGCGAAGCTAGCGCATTTCTAAAACCCTCGTTAATTAAATAGTCTTAAATGCGACATTTAAAATATACGTATAACTTTACACGTATCAATTACAATAATTATTATGACGTAAATAGTGACTAGTACACAAACAGCAGCATTTAATTTAATTTAATATCCTAATAAAACGTTGTAAATATTGTTTTTAAAAATTACGTGTAGTATACTGTTGAAATTATCTGTAGCTATAAATTGTATGTATTTAATGTAGGTAACTATTATGTATTTAAATAAATTGCATTTGTTTCCGCGTAGTTAGTTGATAAGATTTTAAAGCTATCAACTGCAATATTTTTAATTTTGCAAGAAAGTAAAATCGAATGACTAAAAGTTATAGAAAATAAGTTGTTGTTTATAATTATGTCTCGTGATTACATATAAATAATGTCCTCCTGACCGAATTTCAGCCACGGCGGCTTCTCTCAACAGAGATTAGCCATCTGCGCGGGAGATATTTTAGTGCACGAGTGTATGCGCGAACACAGTTGCACTCTCTATTCCTTCACTCTCATAGTCCGATGGGACGGCAATCCGACACGACCGGAGAGAGATCAGGCGCAGGACCAACGGCTTTACGTGCTTTCCGAGGCACGGGGGTGTAAACACCACCTAACTTCCTGTGATTACATATATAGTATATGTAACATATTGGTTATTGTGAAATTTTATATACCTACAACGTTTTGAAGTAGGTAGGTACCCTAACACCGATTGTTTTTGAACCCGAGATCTTCGCAATTAAAAACAGTCTAGAGTTAGACACAAACTGCAAACATTTTTAGGTTTCAAGATGCAAATCAAACTAATCCTAAGCAATTGTAATTAATGTAAATGTGGACAACATCACATAAATTACTCTGAACTCAAAGTAAGTAGCTATATCACTTGTAGTAAGGAATTAGAGACAACGAAGGTACCACAAACACCCAGAACCGAGATAATGTAGAAAAGTGGTTTTCTACATTGACCCGTCCGGGGATCGAACTCGGGAGCTCAGAGCTTGCGACATCTTGCAAACCGGTGTGTACGCCACTCGGAATTGCTAGGTTATTTGACCGCATGTCAACTTATTAAACTTAAGACGTATTTTAAAGTCGTATGGAGGTCACTCAAGAGCCTGATTAATACCCTAAGAAATATATAAGTAACATGAATTGATAAAGTTTTTAAATATACATTATAAGCAGTACTTTGCCCTAATCTGGTGATCTAGGATATTTGATTAAATACTAATCAATATGTAGAAATGTTGGCACTACTCTATATATGTAGTGTACAAGGTGTATGTAATAGCCAATGCTTAAGCTTCACTAATATTATATAACTTGTTGCCCTCGGTTCCGCCCGCTTGGTTGTTGATTATCGCGGTATTCGCGCAAAAAGTAGCCTATGTCCTCTCTTGGGATCCAAGCTTACCTCATACCAAGTTTCATCAAAATCGGTTAAGTGCTTTAGCCATGAAAGCGTAACAGACAGACAGACAGAGTTAGTTTCGTGTTTATAATATTATAAGAAAGGAAGTAAGGATTTAATAAATTAGGTAGTGCGAAAAATATTAAAAAGAAATGCTATTTTTTATCGATAGCATCAGAACGCACACGGGCGAAACCAAAAACAAAGGGTACTTCTACTTCTGGAATAGAAAACATAAATAAAAACGATTTTGCTATACTTATTTTACGTGTACATTAAAATTTAATCCCTTCTTTTTAATCATCTGACCTAATGACATCGTCTTTGGACATCCACCAGATTGTAATCACAATAAAATTGGTTCGAGACTTGCAAAAATACTGGTTTGAAATGGTGCTCTACTTTTAATTTCAAGTTCATAATGATTTTGATGCATTTTGTTTCGTCATCCAGTTTTAAAGATTATATTCAAAACTAGATGGCGTTACTTGTACGTATCTCTATCAAAATTCAGCTTGACTGTTTTTACATTCATTGAAGAAATGCAGGTAGTACATAATATATTAAATACTGAAAAATACTGATATCAATAAAAAAGTAGTACTTTCACAAATTATTTAAAAATTCCGATAAAAAATCAATTATTATTGTTTTTTTATTGTTCCTACATTAAGTGCCTTTATATCTATATTGATTATTTAAATCATTACCCATTATATCATCGAAATTCATAATAAGTAAGGCAGTGCGTACAAACTCAGTTTAATATGCGTTTTTATTACCAGCATTTAAAGTTAAACGTCTGTTGCAACTATCGGATATCTAGATCACGTTTACCCGCACTTTAAAAAGTAAAACATTTTACGTAATGTTAACGGTAACGCACTGTTTCCAAGAGATTACTTAAATCATTCGACTTAAGATATAACTCATGTGTAATTAGTGTTTTAAATACATTTTCTTTTGTTTGTTTCGACAAAAATGTTTATTTGGTAAACGCTCGCAATTTTTGATTGCAGATTATAGTGTGTGTTTACTCACTGTTGTAATGCAACGGTTTCTGAATAATTAGTATGTAGTATTCATATCAGTTTGTTACCTAAGTTTATATCTAACTGCATTATTTTACCACTTGTTATTCTAAGGGTAATAAATATGACTAAAAAAAGACAAGCTTTGGACCAAGACTTTTTTTTTTCCTTACTTACGGCCATCTGATTCCACACTAATCAGAGCCTGTATTATGGCAACCAGACAACTGATAAACATACATATATATTTCCAAACATATACATATTATAGATAAATTACACCCGGACACAGAACAAATAGTCGTGCTCATCACACAAAGATTTGTCCTGTGGGAATCGAACCCACGACCTCTAGTTTAGCAGTCAGCGTCACTAACCACTAAACCAACGGGCCCGTCAAGAACACTGGCCGCTTTTGAATTTGTAAATATAAAACAAAACATTAAACTAACAAGTTCAAGATAAAGACCAATTGAGCTGTAAAGCTACATAAAATTATAACACTTATATCTATTTGGAAACTGTGTATCAGGAAGTTGTAATAAAGTGGAGAGCGAGTGAAACAGTTGTTACTACGAGTAGCAAACTGATGCAGTCTGCAATTCTCACTAATGCAGTCAAAGCCATTTTAGCGAGGAGTTATAATCGTGCGTGTGTGAGTTAAAATGTCAATGGTGCTCATGGTTGTGTTGAAAATGAAGTTGTGTTCTTTTAAATTGTCACAGAAATGTTAATAACATTAGCTTAGATTGGATACGGTAAATTGGAGCGAATAAGAATGATTGGGGAATAGACACAAATATTAGGAAATTTGACGGTTTACTCACGCACATTCTCGAGATCGTCGACTAGTTTCAGACTCAATAGGAGTCCTTAATCGAGTTCGACTCACGACACCGTGAGTCAATCGTCAATATTCCAAAAAAAATATATAAATATTCCTCACGAAAGTTATTATACAAAGACACAAACTTGGAAAATAATTTCTACCTTTTATTGTGTCGCATACAACATTGTTCATAACAACAGCTTTCTAAGTCCTCAAAATCTCTGAAGGTATTGATTATGGGCTAGTTGTGTCTTTTCACCCCCAATCGTTTTTATTCACCACATTTTATGGTATTCAATCTAAGCTAATGTTATTTCTGTTACAACTTATAATCTGTAAAATATGAAAAACCAAAATTCTCCATTCACCTCCTGCATTTTCCATTCACCCCTTCTTACCGTAACTGTTTATATCACACTAAGGTTTAAAAAGTATTTTTTTTATGTAATTATATATTTAAATATTAGTATAGGTAATGGTGACTTTTTCAAGTTTATATATGTACTTTCTTGATTATTTTAAGACATCATTGACCATCAGTGAAGGATAATATCGTGAGGAAATATAGATTTCAACAATTGGAATCTGAAATCGCCAAATTAGCAAGCGTGGTGATCAATGTTCGTTACTTCTCTATATGAGAAGAGGCCTGTGCCCAGCAGTGGGACATTTATAGGCTGGTATTATATTATTATAAGGGTTTTGTCAAGGATAAAATGTGGACAACATCACAATACCACATTTCTCTGAACCCAAAGTAAGTAGCTAAAGCACTTGTGTTATGGAATTCAGAGACAACGAAGGTACCACAAACACCCAGACCCGAGACAATGTAGAAAAGTTGTTTTTTCTACATTGACCCGGCCGGGGATCGAACCCGGGAGTCCCGGGTTCGATCCCCTCAATCTGAGGTCAATCAATCAATCTGAGGTCCCGGGCCGGGACCTCAGAGCTGGCGACACCTTGTAACCGGTGTGTACGCCACTCGACCACGGAGGTCGTCAAAGGATAACGGTAGGCAGTCGCCTATTTCGTAGCTTGTTCCCAGAAAAGAGCCTCAAAGGAAGAAGCAGCTGGTAACAGCTTGGCCTGCTCCTTGCCTCCTCCGGGACGCACTAAACATTAAATTTTCATAGAATTTGTATACACACTGTTGTTCGTATAAAATCAATATTACTACAAAATATCGCATTTTATGTGTGCTTATTAAGTGGTGAGATATTTAACATCATTATAACAATGTAACAAGCACTATTAGACTATTACTCAAGTGTCACAAGATACTTAACCTATTGGTCAAATACTTAACACTTAATACTTGACCTTTGATCAACTTTATTTTACATTTATGAGGTCACAACGAAACACAATTAAATACTAATTTACTATTAAACTGTGTAACAAATTTAGAAATCTAATACGGTAAATTAAATTACAAATTTAAAAAAATATTGATGGATCTAATCTATGTAATTCTGCCCTTTCATTTATGGTAAATATTTTTTTATTGCACAAACGTATTGTTATTTTACACCATAAACCGCAGAAAGTATTACAAATTACACACATTTATGTGTATAGAATGTAATAGATAAACTTATATAAAACCCTGAACTTTGATTTTTGGAAACTCAAAACAAATATTACCTACTTATTTTAAAATGTAAAGAAGAGTCTTTGTTCAATACAGATTTTGAATAAATATTGAGAAATAAATCGTTGACATGTAGTGAGCAACCCAGCAGTTTTTTTTTATAGAACCGTCCGTCGCCTGTCAAAGGACCTCTCCAACACCAGGGACCTCACGCCCGAATGCATCGAGTTCTGTTTCAATCGAATTGAGTCGAGCGCTGGCACGAGTTGTAATTAGATAACTCGTTCGATAATTAACCTAAGAGAAAATTCGTCAAAAAACTTTATATGATGTAATAAATACCATTAAAACTAAAGAAACAAAAAACTTATAGAACTTTATGAGAGCGCTTCCGGAGAATAATAACGAAGACTGGATTATATTTTCAAGAACAATATAGGGCCCTCATGGGCATTCACGTTCTCTAAGACTATATACCGTAACAAAGGGTTCCGTTTCCTATTAAATAAAACTCCTCAATAATCATAGTTATTATTTAACAAATAAGTAATAAAGCCGAGTTGCATAATCTTTGGTTATCTTTAATTTGCTGGTTACTGCCATTGTTTTCGTAATGTTTGTTACGATCAATTGTAAATAAAATGTAGGTATTATTATATATTATTTTACTGTACAATGAAGCGTACCTCAAACCAAGTTACATCAATATCGGTTTAGCGATTTAGCCGTAAAGGCGTGAGTTGTCTAAGGAGGTTTTCATTATTAATACGATGAAGTCTTAAGGATATAATACCTATATAAACTTACATGAAGAAAATAAGCTATAGTTAATTGTACATAACTCTTTAATGCAGCCATAGAATACGTGCCTAGGGAATTTGCGTATTGGGTTTACTGCTAATGTTCCTAATAATATTTTCTTTCAGTAGATTGCTCCTGACAGATAAAATAATAGATGTAAAAATATACCTGCTATGCATGTATGTTTGTTTTCAAAACCGATTTTTGAAAAATACTGTGAGTAGATTGTGTAAAAGATGAGATAATTTACTATGTTTGAAATGACTAATAAATGATACTAATATTATAAATGAGTTTGTGCGTTTGTTGTTCCTTCAATCCAAAACAACTCAACTGATGTTGATGAAATTTACCCCCCGAATACTGAAACACAACTTAACTTTAAGACGTGCTTAAATGTCTATCTGTCACTACTTTACACCTTGAAGTAACAGAGACAGCATGAGACTTAAAACAGATTGATGTTTTAGTATTCAGCCATTAGACAATCGGATTCATAGCCTTTTTATTCCAGTGGAATTGTTAAGTGTGTTCTATAGTCCCAGACCTGTCTAGTATGATTCAAATAAAAAGAGAGAATCAAAATCTGATTCATGAATTTATTCTAATCGTAAACTAAACTAATCTAATCTATACTAATATTATAAAGCTGAAGAGTTTGTTTGTTTGTTTGTTTGTTTGTTTGAACGCGCTAATCTCAGGAACTACTGGTTCGAATTGAAAAATTCTTTTTGTATTGGATAGTCCGTTTATTGAGGAAGGCTTTAGGCTATATAACATCACGCTACGACCAATAGGAGCGGAGCATAAATGAAAAATGTTGCAAAAATGAAAAACCGTTGAAACTAAAACACGCGAACAAAGTCGCGGGGGACAGCTAGTTGAACATAAACCTAAAATATGGCATCAAAAAATTCGTCCACATCGCTGTCCACTGGGAGTGTTCCCAAAAGGTGGCGGCATTGCCACGTTTTATGGCAATGATTATCCTCTGTCCAAGGTAAAAACCAGCCCTTGGGTCGCGCGAAGTGTCAACAAGGCGTTTGACTAGATCTTTAAAAAGCATGTGCGCACTCGGACCCCACGGACCAAGGGTCTCAACCCCAAACGGCTCGAATATATAACTTCCAACTAGGTTAAGAGAGAATTATATCTTATTATTTTTTTATTGCAAAATAAGACACTACAAAAACCGATTCGTTAACTTAGAAATATTGCGTGAAAAGTCAAACGCTTGTCCTTAAAAGGCTGAACGCAGATCTGATATAATCTAGGAATGCTGGATGTTACAATAATATTGCTAGATCATATGATTGACGACTATGTTATTAGAAGCTTTGCGTTTCATAATACTTAAGGTCATTGTGTGAAGGTCAAATGTGGTGAATTGTATGGACCAGTGAACCTGTCGGCAATTAGTTTTGGATAAAGCCGTATGGTTTTTAGTTACCGGTTATTATAATACTAGCTGTCCCCCGCGACTTTGGTCCCGTGTTTTAGTTTTAACGGTTTTTCATTTTTGCAACATTTTTCTTTCTTTCTTTATTGGTCGTAGCGTGATGTTATATAGCCTATAGCCTTCCTCAATAAACGGACTGTCCAATACAAAAAGAATTTTTCAACTCGAAGAAGTAGTTCCTGAGATTAGCGCGTTCAAACAAACAAACAAACAAACTCTTCAGCTTTATAATATTAGTATAGATAACTACCACTTTATTCACCACTTCTTCTGTTACTGGTGTGCTGGCGGCAACGTCTTTTGAAATAAGCAGTTGGTGCCATTGGAACTTGTTAAATAAAAATGTTTTATTGACTATGTTTTATGTGGGTCTCAAACAATAGCTCACTTACAATTGTTTTATTTGCTAAAAAGATAACACAAGGCATAGATTAAAATACCTTAATTTGCCATAAAATGATTTTTCCTGAGTAATACTCTGACGCATGAATGTTTTTTTTATTATTTTAAAGATTACATTTATTAGTTAATCGCTAGATATTTCTCGAGACCTGCCTATCGTAATACCCCATTCTTAATCAAGATATGAGTAAAAATAAGCTTTCATGACTCGAAATCTTAAGTGCATTTAGTGAAAGTTTATATGCTTATAAAACAGTCAGTAAAAGATATTTCGACAGTCATTATATATAATTAACACATAGACACTATAAATGTACGGGCCATAGCTTATTTAGAACTACCTATCCTTTTTAAAACAGTCATAAACATAGTTATTATGATAACCGTAGCAGAAACGCAAGGAGTGAAGTGCGGATGTTACAAAATTAAATAGGAACAGTTGAACACGCAAAACTATTTACTTGTTATATTGAGAACAAGAATATATTATCTAATCTCTCTTAAATCTATTAAATTCGTCTGAATGCGCAGATAATTCCGTTCACGAGTGATGACGATACGATTCGTTTTGGTCACGACAGCCGATTTGAAATGTGCGTTAATTTGCATAATTGAATAAATTTTATCTATGTATTTAAATTTTAATAAGAAGGTTTTATACTTTATTTAACTTTAGACACGTGTATTAAGTGTAATTATAAACATGCTATAAATGTAAACCTTATTTTGAAAACCTGCAGACTACTGAGATATTTAAAATTTAAGCAAGTTGCATAAACTTATATAGGTATTAAAAACGCTCATCCTTTGACATACTTACTTAAATATGAATAGTTTACATTAACTTTACAACACTTACATTTTTTTTTTTTTAACTTGCTGTACCCCGCGGTTTCACTCGCCTTAATTTTTTCCAAAATCAAGAAACGTGATATCAAATAAATAGCCTACAAATTTTCTTGAGAATCATAATAGGCTAAGAAATGCAAAAAGATTTTTAAATCCGACTTTTAGCTTATTTACTAGTATAGATAGATATAAATACACATTTTAGTAGTAAATACAAGCTTTTCAATTTAGTTAATACCTTAATATAGCAATCTGTAAATTCAATCCAGCAAGCGAAACCTTAATCCTTTTAAATAACACTACTTACAAGATTCACGCAGGATATCCATCTACATTTAAATAAAGATATAAATTACTGTATAATGAAACATTTGACATAATTTATTTCACGCGAAAGGACAGTTAGGTCACCGCTCTCGAGTTTTGTAAAAGACATTTTTACAACTACTTATAAGTTGCAAACATATGGGCTGAACTACCGTGCCAAGTCCTAATTAATTACAGTATCGCGGTGAATTTCACAATCATTCAATACACAAACAACACCCAGACTTGTGTTGTAACCCACAAATGCTTGTTCTGTCGGAGATCGAACCCACGGCACATCGCGCTCAGTGGTAATTGGCGTAGCTGGCATGAAGTCCGCGCAATCAGAAATGATAAACAATTTAGCATGTAGCATCTAATACTAATAATATTGATTACATATAGGCTTAATTAAGCTTGACGTACCCAAGAAACGTCAATACAGACTTTGAGGAAACCGCAGTCAATTATTGCAGAACAGATTGCAAAATGTTTGCTAGCGTGATGGGTCGACGAAATTTAGCATAGATCCGTGTGAAGTGACAAAACGAAAGAGCTTAGTAATTATTATGCATGTTCGCGTTTATTCCAGTAACTTAATTTTATTATAATATGTATATATGATATCTAATCCAAACGCTTATTTAAAAGAATGTATAGGTAAACTATTACATCGGTAAAAATACAACACTGAAAATCATGTAGGGCTATTACATTAAATTATTTTGCCTGGCCGGTTGGTCTAGTGGTTAGTGGCCCTGACTGCTAAGCCGGAGGTCGTGAGTTCGATTCCCACCCAGGACAAATCTTTGTGTGACGAGCACGATCATGTGTGCTGTGTCTGGGTGTAATTTATCTATAATACGTATGTATTTAGAAATATATAAGTATGTTTATCAGTTATCTGTTTGCCATACAGGCTCTGCCTAGTTTAGGATCAGATAGTCGTTTGTGAGTTGTCCCAAGATATATTAACATGATTTTCAATGTCTAATTACCAAATACTGAAACGTCAATCAGTTTTAAGTCACCGTTAAGTATGATGCTGTCTTTGTCCCTTAAAGGTGTAGAGAAGCGACAAATGGGCATTTAAGAACGTCTTAAGTTAATTTGCCTTTCAGTATTCGGGGGAAAACACCTAATTTTAATAACAGTAAGAAAATAATAATCTCTTGCTAAAGTTCATTCTCGTGTACTCAACAAACATCAAATTATGAAATACGAAAACCAGCAATGGAATACTACATGTAAAGTAGGTAACCTGGCCTGTACTACGAGTTCTTAAAGCAGGACTATTGCAGTTGTGAAAGCGAGACGGCGCACTACACTACGCGTAGCGACGCCGTCTCGCTTACACAAAAGCGTACATAGTACAGGGTCTGAAAGCTTTTCATACCGAAGAGGAAAATGGCGGAACAACAAAGGTAGCTTTTATGAAATTAATGTCAAAATAAATATTAATAACAAGTCTGCAACGGCGGTCTGCCTGTTATATTTTCAAGAGTAATTTTGTAGTTGTCTTTGCTATTATACGTACTGATTTCCCGTGAGTTCTACTTTTTAACACGGCAAACTAGACAAATATTTAGCGATTAATTTTTTTTCATTGAGCGTTTTAATTTAATTTATAAGTAAATAGTTTATTATTGATTGATGATTTATAAGTTTAAAAATTAATGCCATTATGTTCAAGGACGGATTATAAAAAAAATCATACCATTTTTTATTACGGCCAAATTAATAAAAAGCTGTACTTTTCTGTGCCATGTTAACGTTTTTATTAAAAGCATATTCAGTGCAAAAATACGAAATCGTAAAGCGAAAACTAAAAAAAAACTCCAAACGACCCTACTTATGTCATACTTAAAGCAATATCAATTCATATCCTACTCCTAAAGAACCTAATATACTGCATTATATCTACGTCAATAGTGCAATAACGCTGTATATGTGTACTATATGCCAATTATGGCATCATTAAGAGTCAGATCTCCCAAACTTCGTAACGCTCTGATTGCGGTGTGTGGCTTCTCAACAATAAGTTGGCATGTAAGTACACAAAATGTTGAATAACACGGCAATGTAGTAATCTGACGAGCAATACTTTTGTTGAACAACTTTCGAATGATTAACTCAAAATTACTACACTAAATTCAAATTAGATTGAATAATAGAATTGATTATTCGTTTGTTTTTAGCTAGCTCATCCGACAGTCGTATTTCAATCTCTACAAAAATGTGATGTCGCATTTATTTATTTTTTAGACAATTCCCGCGGATTTTTCGGAAGTTTTGTTTATACAAACCTTGTAAAAAAACACAACCAATTAACAAGCCAAATTAGTCAAGCCGTTCTTAATGCTCCGTCATACATGTGGCAATAGATATTTATTATTATTGTTAAATCAAATTCTAGTTTGTTTTATTATTTACACTTTTAGTGTTGTTTACGTTTTATTTAAATGACGCAGATTTTCTTTGCGTCGCGTCGACGCAACATATCTTTTGCCATTTAATGGAATTTCAAAATATAATTGTTAATTTATCAAATTACTCGTCACTATTACTCGTGCTATATTTATCTACCAATTACGATACATTTTACCTAACATTCACTAAACTACAAAGACCTAAATATTATGGATTAACATATTCGACATGCTAATCAGTGTTGCATTCGTCACCTTTGTAACCAATTTTAAGCAAATCTGTTACGGCATCATTGAATAATAAACATACAAACATCATTGAAATAAAACTAATTTTGAAGGGATTTTATCGCGGTTTTATATCTAGATTTTATTTTCCGACGTTTCGATGCCTTTGCAGGTGTCTGCCCGTGACCATGATACCTGCAAAGGGGTCAAAACGTCGGAAACTAAAAAACTTCGATACAGAATCTCAGAATACATACAAATATCGTTCAATTAGTTGTATTGTTGTAATTTATTTAAATGGTCTTACCATGGGATACTGTCACCCAGTAATATTTATTTATTTATTTAAACTTTTTGTACAAAATTGGTACAAAGGCGGACTTAATGCCTTAGGCATTGTCTACCAGTCAACCAAAGGTGGTGAAGAGATAGGGGTGGTAGGCGCAATAACATCATTAAAGAAGATAGAAATGATCATAATACAATTATATAGAAATGCATATATATGGAAGATACATATAATGTAATATGAGTTGTGGAAGTCAGGGAGCCATGTGAAATACATTATGCAGCTCAATCCGGTGAGACTGGAAGCCGACCCCAACATAGCTTGGCAAAAGGGCTGCGCAGAAGAAGTAGCATTTCCTTTAAATAGATGACTAGCGACACGACCTCGCTTCACACGGGTAGACAAAACTTTAATGAATCACACGCAAAGCTTCCTCTTTTAATACATGGGCGAAAACCATATGAAAATCCGCTCAGTAGTTTTTGAGTTTATCGCGATCAGACAGACTGACGGACGCGGTGGAGCACTTTATTTTACAACTAGCTGTCCCCCGCGACTTTGTTCGCGTGTTTTAGTTTCAACGGTTTTTTATTTTTGCAACATTTTTCATTTATGCTCCGCTCCTATTGGTCGTAGCGTGATGTTATATAGCCTATAGCCTTCCTCAATAAACGGACTATCCAATACAAAAAGAATTTTTCAATTCGAACCAGTAGTTCCTGAGATTAGCGCGTTCAAACAAACAAACAAACAAACTCTACAGCTTTATAATATTAGTATAGATATGTACAGATTACATAAAGTGTCGTGTAAACGCAACTGCAGTTTGAGTTTGACGTAATAGAGAAAAGGGAAAATCTTTAACGGCCTTTTAAATAATTACTTTGAGCTTGTTTTTGTACAGTTTGGTGTATACGTGGGAATTGTTATTTTTATTAAGGTTCTTAGCATAAAGTATGGTAAACAACGGTAGTGCAAGAATCAAATACCGTATTTAAAAATAGGTACAAGATAAGTAGCATTGTAACCCAAAATATTTTTTGCTTTGATGTCTATTTTTTACATGGAGTTTTTAGTCTGAAGTAAATAAAAAAAAAACACAAATTTTCTCGAATATTGCAACTATGCTTAAACATTCCCCTGGCACATAAGTCCTAATGGTTTTTATGGGCATTTCAACTATAGAGGTCAAACTAATATTGGTCTAATTTTCTTACAATATTTATGAAAAGAGAGGGTATTAATTACCTATTTTGTGAAAGAAAAACAGTATTTGTAGGTACATGTCTTCTGCCTTCGCACTCTGGTTTGCCTTTATAGGTCAGTCCACAGGAACTTGGCTCGTGAACAGGTTATAAGACATTGTTTCACAGGGGAGCGGGCGGGAACGGGATCCGGTTGTCAAGGAAACATATGTACCACATGTTGTCGACAACTGTAGCCGATGCTGTAGAGGTCATTGCCCTGTTTACGATGACAACTGTCTATATTATTTGAGGATTCAATCATACAGTTTTTTTTTTCAACTTAAATTGTAAGGGAATTGTTTACGAAGTAATCGTGACTTCATTTAATTTTAACGCTACAATTAAAAACTAGTTTTAGTTTGTAGGATAAATTATATAGTAGTTGTTTTATGACTGGCTACCCAAAGATATAAATATAATGTTCTATCCTATTATTATTTTGGACTTTTGAAAAATATCTTACTTGTATTAAAAACAGCCTAGTATCTCTAAAATCGAAAAAACGTCCATCTTTCTATGAGACTCCTTTGATTTGCCAGGGATCAAAACACAGTATTATTATGTACTTTTCTTTGTCTAGAAATAGACAACACAATATCCATCATATATTTTAGAAACCTATTGTTTACAAAATATTCGAATTGGCACACCAGTCCCATAGAAAGTGTTTTACGGATGTTTGTGTCATCGGTCATCGGAAAACGTGCCGTCCGTGACACAGACATTCAACTCGCAAACAAGTAACATTATCCAACGGTGACGTACCTATGTAGTGACGTCACTCTCCTTATATAACATGAAATCTTAAAGTATGGTTAAAGGTGATGTATTGTCAAATATAGCGGTGTTTATGACCAGTCAGTTATTATTTGTGATCGATATGGCTTTAACTAAATGGTTATTATAGACATTATTTTTAATGTTCTGGTAGTCGAGCGAATGCAATTGGGTTTGGACATGGTTGACGTCGTGTTGACTTAGGGAAATTGATTAAAAGCTTGATGTACCTACAGATAATTAAAAAGCGTCTTTATTAGTTGTTATTATAATAGTGTCCAACTGAATACAGCATACATTTGTGTGGTGTATTGGACCGACGATATGACACTAGTCTATAGAGTTGCTGGTTATATCCCGGAAATACATTGCGAAATAAAAATTATTTAAATAAAATATAAATACTAAACACCGAAACGAACTGCATTTTTAATTTCTGCATTCAAGGGTACTATTTGAAAAAAATCAAAATCTTTTCAAAATAAACTAATTACAGTAGTTATATGCCAAGGTTTCTTTCCAAAATCAAAATTTTAATTAAATGTGAACTCTCTGCCAACAAGAAGGTTTTAGTTCACCAAACAGTTGATCAAATTATTAATTTAAAATTAAGTAACTGTCAAAATTTTAAACCTGATTGTTGTTAATATAATCATTCCCAGACATACAACGCTAAGTCCTGTTTTAGAGGCCAAGAGGTCAAAAAATAAATAGATTCGGTCAAACCACATGTTTTAATGTATTCTGAAAACTATAAATTCTAAGCTTCTTCGATTATCATATTAATTATTTAAAGAGAAAAATAACTATCCATTTTCGCAAATATAGGGTCACATACTGTTTGGTATAGAACATTAATTTTATGTATCAATAAGTAAAAAACAAAATGTTATCTATTACTTATGTTAATTTAACCGGATTATTTTATATTTTTTTACATAAAAGGTTTTTTTATAATTATCTCTTAGGTTATTACTTATTAGGTTTTAATACATAATTAAATATTCCATTTTTATTTTCTACGTCTCGTCGAGAAATAAGTCGTCTCACTTTTTTATATCTGGCCATTATTTTAAATTAAATACATAAGTTTAAATTTGGAATCGATATCAAAGCATACCTTTTTTATTTCACTCAAACATTAGCGTTAAATTATAATTAAATGAATACTAAAAAGGTACTATTATAGAATCTAAAGTATGTAGGGGTCATTTACAAGAGCTACACTGAAGGCCGACGGGTCATCCCATCGAATGCGAACTGGATAGTCCAGTTTAAGATTACTAGCCTACGATCAAAGTTATTAATGGTCGTGTAAAGCACCAATTTTGTTTTTATAGGTACTCGTAAAATAATAGGTAGGTACACGTGTAGCTTACTATAGAATATACGATAAAAGGTACCTAATTAATTGTATTCAATTTGTAGTAGGTAGGTACCTAGAGTAAAATACGGAAATAAATTATTTTTTTCTCCTGTGCATTTCATTGATTCATAAATATTGCAGAACTCAATCATTTCATATAAGAGTAGCATAAATGATGAAAGAAATAAATGTTCTTGAGTTATAGCTAGAAACTCACTTGAGCTCAATCGAGAATCAAAACGCGGCCTTATTAAGTAAATCTTACTTAATAAGAAACTACGATACCATAGACAGATACACCGATACACAAGTTAAACGTAAGTATAACACCACTCTTTTCCGGAAGAGGTAGATATAAAGTTTTTAGCGCTCGCACTTTGAGGGCTCGAAAACCTCCTAAAAACCTCCTTTGAAAGTTTTTAATGATAGCTATCTCTTTTACTTACGTGCTTATCCTATCTTTTGTACTGTTCATTAGTGCACCTTGACACCATATACCAGACCAGTGCCCTTGCTCCCTAATTTAATTTTAATTCTAAAACAATGCCAGTGCAAAATTGATATTAGTTTATCAGGCAGGCGATTAAGTTTTCTTAAAAAAAACTCAATGGAAGGAACTGACTGTAATCTTTTTTGTACTGTGTGTTGTTTTTGTGCCCAAAAGAATAACAATTTTGCATTGGCATTGTATTAGAATTAAAATTAAATTGGAGAGTAAGGGCTCAGATAAGATTTTAAACGTCGATAACTATGAAGGTATTGTGTCGTAGGGGGAAGTAAAAATATATTTTCACTATGATTTTCACTTACGGATAAGGTATACCTACCTAAGTATCTATGGGTTACGAAAATTGACGAACAATAAAATTAATTATAGAATATCTTGTGATATTCGATTTATGTATCTAATGGTCAAAGGTTACTTTTGTTGTTCCGTGAGAAATTACCAACACATATGGACAATGTAACGTAGACATCTTAAAACAACAGTACCTAGGTACCTAAACACAGCAACTGCAACTTCTTGTTTTAATTTGTTACGAATTGTTAGATCAAGTTAAATTACGGGATGGCTGGTATTTTGTACGCATTTAAGTAGTTTACATTGTTCTTAGCTTAATTTATGATCGATTTTGTTGATACAAAATTTTATTGTGTCATAATATAATTTTTCTTCCAAAAGTTTTTATTTCATTAATTATTATAAATTTTATTTTTAATTATATGTTACGCATTAACGCATGCGTAGCGAATATTTCTAATTTTAACCTCAGGCAGGACTCGAACCTGTGACTCCTGGCTCGAGTCCTGCCTGTGGTTAAAGTTTTTCCTTTCTACTTTTTGTATTTAATTATTATAAATATGACATAATTTGTGAATAATTGAATTCAAATTGGCTGTGTATTTTTTACTGACCTCTTATACCTACAATGTGATTTTGCTATTTGTATTTCTTCTATAACGGTTATAAGACGATTGGTATCTGTTATACATTACAAAAACAGTTTCAATTTCAATAATATAAGGTGACCAACCATAAGCTTGTAGCTTAGTTGGTAAGGCGACTGGTGCGTTGAATCAGTAGTCGCAGGTTCCACTTCTGCCTGAGGTTTAAATTTTTCCTTACAACAATTTGTATTTAATTACAACCATAAGAGTTTTACGGTAACAGTACTGAAAATTCGAGATGTTTTTTTGCTTGTTTGTTGAACTTTTAATAATTGTTTTTATACCCTATTGTTTTTGTTTGTACAACGTTAACCAAATCACCTTGTATTATTGGCGCCAGTGCAGTTAAAGATTACAATGATTTACGATTGCATTTTAACATTAAAATATGATTGATTATAATAAATTATTTTTGTTTAATGCCCGCGACAACTAATTATTGTGATTTAAAATTACTGATTATTGTTTTGTTTCCAAGATTTATACACGTAATTAATCATTTCATTCATACTTAATATCACAATATTAAGTAAATTACTACCAAGAAATTAGAATCCTCGCTAATGTATATGTTATTGTAGCTTTTTTTTATTGCGTTTTGGTACCACCTCAGTGATTTAGTGGGTAATACAGTAGCTGTTATATAAGTAACACTCAATAAAATTTGAAAATATTTTTATAAAATTCCACTCTCAAGTATTGTCTTTAATATTCTCACATTTAGGTCAAAGACGCTGTATTGGAGAAAGTGAGTTTCTCCATTTTCCTTCACACCACTTAGTACCGTGTTCCTAACCTAAAACTATTTAATGCCTAACATTGCTTTGCTATTTTCTATCCTGGATGCTATTAATACTTTATCTATAATATGTATGAATTTAGAAATATGTAAGTATGTTTATCAGTTGTCTGGCTGCCATAATACAGGCTCTGCCTACTTTGGGATCAGATGGCCGTGTGTGAGTTAAGCGAGTGATTAAAAGAAAATACTGCCTGATTCTCATATTCAAATACTAGATGTTAGACTAGATTTGAATATGAGTCGTATTGTGAGTACCTATCTATAGTGGCCTGATTTTATTTTGATCCGGTGGATATCCTTATGCCCACCACCGCCCTTGGGAAGATGAAAGGGCGTGTCAGACTAAAACCACTAAAGTGCCTCACCATGTCCTTGAACACTTATCTCACCTTCCGGTCTCCTTATTTCACCTGGGTGAAATGAGTTCAAGGTGAAATAAGCAGACTAAAAAAAAACCACATACATTCCACAATTCACATATTATTAAAAAATTTTTTTTCAGTCTTGGTAATCATTTTTCGCCCTGGGCAAGGCAAAGGAGTATGCCAGACTCTCACTTTACCGGCATTCAAACAAATAAATATAGCTCTAATAAGCCGATAATCATGGTTTCGAAACGTCAAATAGCTTCTGACTGCCAAATTGAAGTAGAAAGGAAAACGGCAGCTTTGAGTAGGTACTAATAAATTAATCGGTTGTATTTTTTATTAATTACAGGTTGGTTAGATTTACGAGATCAAAGAGGCAGGTTATTTGGATGTTATTAAACATTACATTTCCGTGACAATTTAGAAAGCTTTTGGTGTTACATATCTATTATTTATATTCGCGAGATATTAATTTAATAAATTAAAATTATAACTGGACAGAAGGCACTTATAATAGGTATTACAAATCTTGCATTAATTACTGGTAAAACGTATTAGGTGTAAATTAAGTATGTTGTCACGACATTTCCAAATCTAGTCGAAGTTAAAATTAAAGAGATGCGAACTCTGCCCTATTGTTTGACAATATCATGAAAATTCTTAATAAAATATTTGACGCAGCTGTCTACTTTTAAAGTAGTTAAAAATTTTAAACGGTGTAATTATGAAACGTGTATAAAACAAAGAACTTTACTTTAATGTGTATGCGTTAGGTAGGTCTATGCAATTTCAGATAAGTTTGTATACTTTTTTTAATGAGTTATGAAATTAATGAGTTCATAATAAAAAGCAGTCAAAGCCTGCGTTTAAGCATATCAAGCTTACTGCGTAAAACTATTAAAAAAAAAGGTGCATAAAAACTAATTTTATTTTTTTAACTTGCGTGTTAATATTAAGATTGTTTGAATTGTGGCTGAAAGACTTGACTTGGTAGGTATACAAATAATTATGCATTCATACAATATCTAAGTATGTACTTTATTTTAGACTAGCGACGGTTAGACCTGCTACGGCTTGGCACGTGTGCAGCATTATACATATAAACCTCTTGAATCACTCTGTCTATTGCTAAATACTGCATTAAAATCCGTTGCGTAGTTTAAGAGTTCTAAGCGTACAGAAAGCGGGAACGACTTTGTTTTATACTATGGAAAGGCTTCTAATGTTTATTACCTACTTTTTTAAGAAGGTACAGATTATAGTGCGTCTTTCAATATAAAATCTTTTTTAATTTCGATTTCTCATTCGATTCAAACTTTTTTTTATTACGTCTGAGTATGTAATCATGCATACAGCATCTAATTACGCTTCGTCACGTCGCTTGTAACCTGAAACTACTAAGCAAACAGGAAAAAGTATCTAACAATCATCTCGGCGATCGAAAACTTGATCTAAACTAAGATTAAAACTGTTATTAATATTGCTACATCATATTATATGGTAACACATTATACCATAGGTTGTAAGGAGAGTCGTCTGTGCAGAGGCTGCATGTAGGCGGAAGAAACGCCATAGCACGTCCTGCTGGAATTCAGGAGCGTGACAGAGCAACGTGCTCAGATTCTCCAGTCTCCAGCATTACTAACGGAAGCCTGTAGCAACCTGGAAAGGCTGCTAACCTTCTGGGATGATCTGGAATGATCTGGGATGGCTGGAGTTAAGATAACAGAGTCACGTACAATGGCCCAATCAAGAGTCTAATGGCCGAATACTGAAAGGTCAATCAGTTTTAAGTCGCCGTTAACTCTCATGCTGTCTCTGTCACTTTAAAGTCTAATGTAGCGACAGATAGATATTTAAGTACGTCTTAAAGTTCAGTTGCGTTTCAGTATTGGGGGGTAAGTGCGGGAAACAGCCCAGCAAAACCAACAAACCAAACCAACTATCATACTTATTATATGAAGGTACTTCGAATTAGATACAACTACATATTATATGAAGGTTCTCAGAATCAAGTACAACAACATAAAAACGTAGTTAATTGTTTTTAATAAGTATTTGCAAGAGCAAAAACATCTCATTCCGGTCACTCACATTCGCAGGAATACGCAACCTACCTGTACCTGCAAATTGTAGGACGACATTAATTTGCAAATGATTTCATTTCCAAGCTGTGTCGGTTTTTGAACAGACATCACAGTGCGCGGACTTTGTTCGAATGTTTGCGCGCATGTGAGTGACCGGGATAAGCCTTGACTTACTGACATTGGGTAACACAAACCGTTAAAAGCCAGAAAGAGAAAAAAAAAAGGTTTGACTTGAATATCTGTTTAATATTTGGGCCCTAATTGGTCTTCCTGCTAAGAACTGAATAAAGGCTACAAAAAGAAGTTTAAAAACCAACAATTACTTTCGCTCATTACCTATAACAAAACAAATACCGATTACCGTAAAGAACAGCAACTAACAACCGTTTTTTTACTCTTTAGTTAGAGTTGTTGTTTTTTTAGCACTGGTAGTGCACTCGTCTCGTGACTATTAAAAATAAAACTATTACAAAAAGATTTTGGTGCTACCGCGATTTATAACCGTGATTCCGGTATGACTTTATTTGGTATCACGCAAAATATGCAGTATTACGTGAAATTTGTAATATAAAAAAAATGTATCAAAATTAGTTCACTTGATTATAAAAAGCACAGCAAACCGTGCCTACACTTGTGAGTGTGACTCGTGCCAATGTAGTAGTGCGATTCTATACCTGTCAATTTTAAAAATACGTCTTTATAATTTTAGGAAAGGTTTTAATATTTTTGAAATAGGCGACTCAAAGTCGCAGTTGATTCATGTAAACTACAGTATTCAGCTGAATCTGGTAAGACTGGAAGCCGACCCCAACATGGCTTGGGAAAAGGCTAGGCAGGCAGGTAAACGACTAGAACGACTTTTATATGGTCAAGTTGATTCATTTGAAGTTACGCTGAAATTATTTCCCAAAATTTTTGAATACTGACTTATTTGCATAGGTAAGGTAGGTATGCACTGAAATGATTTTACACATTCTGTCCATTGTACTAAAAGGTAGTTAGTTTTGTGAAGTTTCATTCTATGCAACATCCGGCAGGGCATTCCAATAAATGTTTTACGATAAACGGAGGACGGGATCTCTATATTTAATTGTTGTGCGAATCTAATTGTGTGATCATAAACAATATACATTCCCATCGGATGCAACGTCCTGTATGTAAGTGTTTACTTACTACTAAACGGTATATAAAAACAAATCTTTGAATGACACTAAGTTCTGATTCGAACACACAGTCACAAGCAATTTGTAGTATAGTAGGTACCTATACACCTACAAATTGCTTGTGGCTGTGTGTTCGAAATTTAAACCTGTGAATCAGTAGCATAGATTATGGAATTTACGTTTAATGTACAAAAGTAATTAGTTACTCCTTGGACAAGAATTTTTAGGTTGGTTTTGAAAAATTACGCTGCGTTCTCATTTTATTTGAAACGATTGTTGGATTTTTAGGCTTAAATGTCACACCAGTTTGCGGTTTTCATATTGATACAAGAATTCCTACTATAAATTTTAAAGTTTTAAACACAAAAAGGATTTGTGTTAAAAATATAAATGACGCCACTCAACGCCTTCTAAAATTCAAAACTTAATTCGGGGTTTTCCCGCTAGGACAACTTGTTAAATTAATTATTAACTAAACACAAAATGCAAATAACGGAACTACACGTAATCTTAATACAACGATGTATCTGTCGGTCAGAATCAATAGCATGCTTCCGAAAGAGAAATCACACCCACAGCTGTGTCACGAAAGTAAAAGTGGTGCTGTTGCCGGCCACTGTCAATCTGAAATGCTTTATTTATACATTCTTACGTTATTCGACGGTATTAATTACATAACTTGGTACAGATAACTTGTATTAGTCCACATCAAGTTGTAATTAAAAAATAAAATAATTCATAAAATAATAATAATAATAATCGGACCGTCTCTATGACAAATCGGACTGTCTCATGGAGTAGGCAAAGGTGTAATATTATAGAGCCAGACTTTTTATTTCTTTAACGTGGCATTGAAGACTATCCCCCGGTTCTGAAAGGCTGATTACCAAAAAAATGATAATCACCTGTCAAACCTCATGTTTTGCGCTGTGATTATTTGTTAGTCTTTTGGTCAACCAATCATAATCGTGATTTTTTTATTTCGTTTTGACAACCGATTAAATTGATCACCCTTTCAGTAACCAGGGCTTTGTTTTTTGTAATATAAAATGCTTCTGAAAGAACACGTTGTCCTCATTGTAATAAAAAACTACTATTTCGTAAATGTAATGTTCTCTCACTTTTTATAATCTTGCAATTTAATGTAGGTATGTATGAATATCTTACATGTAAGAAGCATGACTGTCATTGCGTAAGATAACTTGCTTAAATAACTGCACTAGTATTTATCAAGGTTTCAATATAAATTGTTGTCATTCTTAATGTATTTGGTATTTCATACTTTTGAGAAATAATTTCAAAAATATTGAAAGCTTTTCTTCTATGTTAAAGTTTTTTATGTGTTAAGTATACAAACAAAAAATATTATTTAATGTAACACTAATACACACACACATTTTATGTACTTTACACAGATACACACGTCATCAGCAAATATTACTTTTCTAAGAGAAGTAGATATAAAACCTGCTTAAAAATAGAGCATAGATAATAATATCTATTGTTTGTAGAATTTTATTCTTCTTTTTTGAAAGTTTACCTAATGCTCGGTGTATCATGTAGGTATATATTTATGTACTCAAGTTGTGTCTGCATTACCAGTTTTTACACCGAACATTGTTAGAAAACATAAATTAGGGGTTTGACCTTACATGTTCGACTATTTTTATTCGACAAAACATTTAGGCCACACCCCTATTTAGGTTTTCAAAAAACTTTTTAAAAACTGAAGCAGCAGACCCTACTCTAGACACATGTAGATGCAAATTCGGCCAGTACAGACAATAATTTTTAAATTACAGCGTTAAACGCGGAAAAATTACAAAATAATTTAAATATAAATAGATGAATCAAGTTTGACATTAATAACTCATAGGTGTATGGAGGTGAATATAATAAATATAATTAAGTTGATATTCTACAATATAATAATGAGCACATAATAATAGATCTAATAGGTAATACAAGGTTTTAATGCTCTTTATGAAAACATGTTTGGAGCTTTTTATTTCCGATGCAAACTGCGTATAGGAACTTAGACGTGACATTGAATAAAATGTACCTAAACTAATTTAAATGCATTAACATTTGACAAAACTTCGGTCATTGTCCGTTCTTGAAGATAATTTATTGACGAACATGTGAAACATGTTTGCTTAATATGCTATTTTTTAGCAGAATAACATAATGAGACACTGTTTAGGCGATGCAAAAATATTCTAAATGTATCTACATAAATATTTAGCTTAAATTAAATATTAATCTGTTTCAAGCAAAGGCATTTTTACTAGTGTTTTTTAAAATGATAAAATTGATGTAATAAAACTTACCAACATCTCTTCTTTGCGCATTTGCCAGAATAACCAGTGTCATCAGAAGTACACAGGGTACGTTATTACCAAAAATGTAATTCATTTTAGTAACACTATTAAAACTTATAAAAAAAACTGGCACAATTTAAAAATAAAAAGAATGTTAATTTTCTTTTCTATTTGAATATCGAATTTAAATTACGCGGTACGATTTTCGCGCGGATTTTTACCGGCCGCAGTGGGAGCGCGTGCGGCAGAGGCTTTGGAAACTAAACTGAGAGGAGGCTGCGGCCGCGCAGGTGTATAGAGAAAGAGGTACCTACGCATGGTCATCGTTGACCGCCGGACCGGTCGATGGCACGGGACGCTATCAAACAACAGGTGATTACTATCTCAAACAACTTAGATGACGTATCATATTACTATCGCCTCGGTATTCGCGGCATGTAGACGCGTGAATAACTTAAGGAGTTTAGGACTATTTATACGGCGCTTATATCGCACATTAATTATTGTACTTTAATTTTATTACCTTTATATACTTAGTTATTTAAGTTTTATGGTACCTACCTCCTTAGTAGTTACATCTTTGTGATTCAACCTAGGTGTAGTTTAGGTATCTATCTTTATCAATTGATAGGACCTCTAAATTATGGAGGTACTTAGTAATAAAATTAACATCTATCTCGTTTAGGATTTAAGTAGAATACCGGCCTAAGTACTTATGATAAGTAGTAATAAACTAAACTAACGGATAAAACTTTGAGTTATAGATTATTTATTTTTTTATTAATGTCTTTCCACAACTTATGCGTACAAATTTCTACTTCTAGATATAAACTTAATTACTTAGATGTAGGTATGAGCCTTATACCTAGTTCCTATATTAAAATAACGATTCATTTTACTAACGGACGGTAGAATTTTTTAAGCAAATCTATGAAAATTCTACCGTCCGTAAGCAAAACTAATGTTGAACTCGATTGACGATCATTCGTTTGATGTGATAACACCCTATGTGTAAGTAGGTAGTTATTAAACCTATCTACATTATGGTGCATTAAGGTACTTATAAAATTTTCTCTATCTCCATGAGAGAAGGTCTTGATCCTACTCTGCCGTCGTTATTAAAAAAGGTACAACTAACATTTTCTAAATGTTGAGAAACAAAAAATCAGGCAGATAGGCCTTTTCTTCCTGATTCAGAATATATATATAATAACTCATTTTGACAAAAAATGTTAGTTTTGCCCTTTTTCGGTGACACGGCACCTACTGTTGAAATGGCTTGTTTTTTTTTATTTTTATTATTAACATTTTAAGCTCTAGTCGCTAGATCCCGAAAAACTTCTTAGGTTTATGGTAATTATTTATTGAATCCTAAATGGCTACACGACTATATCAAGAGCATATTAAGTGGCCACGAATTAAATATTTATTATTAACTAGCTGACCCCCGCGACTTTGTCCGCGTGTTTTAGTTTCAACGGTTATTCATTTTTGCAACATTTTTGCCCCTTTTGGTCTCACTGTAATTTTATATAGTTTATAACCTTCGTCAATAAATGGGCTATACAACACTGAAGGAATTTTTCAAATCGGACTGAACAAACAAACTCTTCAGCTTTATAATTATAACTAGCTGTCCCCCGCGACTTTGTTCGCGTGTTTTAGTTTAAACGGTTTTTCATTTTTGCAACATTTTCATTTATGCTCCGCTCCTGTTGGTCGTAGCGTGATGTTATATAGCCTATAGCCTTCCTCAATAAACGGACTATCCAATACAAAAAGAATTTTTCAATTCGAACCAGTAGTTCCTGAGATTAGCGCGTTCAAACAAACAAACAAACAAACAAACTCTTCAGCTTTATAATATTAAGTATAGAAGTATAGATTATATATATTAAAAGTATAGATACCAGCAACTGATTCATTCTTTACGCAAAAGCAACGATAATATCAAAAGGAGGGTAATGTGTTTGTTTCTCCGTACAATTATGTGCTTATAACTTTACATTTGTATATTTTTATACAATGTTCCACTCTACATAATTTTATAATAGTGAGTTAGATATTGTTGAATATATAAATGTTCTTACAAATTAGTTTCGTAACAGATCCAGTAGGTAACTTTTCTGATTTTGCTATTAATTGTTTGCTTAAGTTTGAGATTTAAAATAATATTCCAGCAAAAATTACTTTGCAAGCTAATGAGGAAAAAATTACACCTACATTCTACAACTACTACATCTGAAAAAACTAAGCATGTGCGAGTCTGACTTCCACACCAAGGGTTCCATACAAATTTTTCCAATCGTCACTGTTAATTCTCCAAACCAAACTTAAAACCACGCAGTTGAAAAAATGCTCTCTATTAAATCGATGAATGAGTTCATTATTTCCAACAGCAAATATAAATTTGTAATCGCATAAAGGTATTTTGTATGTCACAATTTTCGGGATTCTTGGTCTATTGGAAGTATCTACCCTTGTTATAATAGAGGTTTTTAGTTGTTCCGAAATGTATGGCAAAAACAACCTAAACATGGCTGTATTTTTTAATTGCGTTGTTAATATAGAGGTTTGAATTTCATCTCAGTCCGAAGACCTAAGTAATAGAAATATTTTTTTAACAAAATTAGTACCACTACGCGTTCAGACAGAGAACAAAGTGATATGGGTTCCTTTTTTTCCTTTTGAGGTAGTTACGGAACACAAAAAAATAAAATGTTTCTATGCCTATATTTATGTGCATAGTGTTAAGCGTGGACCCCGACCTCATGAAAATCGTTTAGAGGGCGCTTAAAGTCTAAAATATTAAAAAAGATTTACTTACAAGTTCACTTACTTACTGAAAAACGGAACGCAGTCTACTTTTTTTTCTAATCAATATGGCGTTATTTAAACGTCAAATCAAATGAACAGAGGTGTTGTGGTCCGTGGCGTTATTTTTGTGTTGTCGTGAACCATGGCTGGTTTTACGGAAAACGCGTTAGTTCGTAAGCTCCAAGAACTTAATTCGAGTCAGCAGAGTATTCAAACGTTATCGTTATGGCTGATTCATCACAGAAAACACCACGCTGTTGTCGTCAAAACTTGGTTCAAAGAAATACTGAAAGGTAACCTACAATATTATTTCATGGTGTTTCTTATATTTTCCATACCAGTAGGTTAAATATGATGCAAGGATTAGTATAATGATTTTCCTAAATTTTTAATACTTTTGGTTAAGTATTCTACGTGAAAAAAGTACCGATGTTGCTTGTTTTATCCTAACGACAATAGAAGAATCTAGTATCCGCGTAGAGAGTTAATATCTGCAAATACTTTAAATCGGTGTAGAAGTGTTATTAATTATATTTTGTTTTTTCAAATCTTGCAGTTTTCATATCAATTTACTACTTATACTAATAATTTATAATTTTTAAGTTAATGCTTATCACTTCCTTGCATTGTTTATACTAAGTTAAAACATGCAACGTCGTCAGAAATAAAGTTGATAAGGAAGTGATACCTTACCTTTAGCTTTAAAGCTGCACCCAGTTCATTCCTTTGGTGCATAGTTTACAAAATAGGGCTGGTTTATGATCCTATAAAATTTTGTTGTTTTGTCAACTGTACATCTATCTGCATGGCAACTATTTACGAGCTTAATATACTTTTTTATTGTAACCACAAAGTTGTTGTAAACAACACATGTTTAATTTCAATGAAGGTTTTAAGACTTTAAAAACTTACAGGCCTGTTTTTATATATTAAGGTATTATATTTTTTTACATAAAGTAAATGTCAAGTTTAT
Organism: Diachrysia chrysitis; assembly: GCA_932294365.1. Classification (NCBI taxonomy): domain Eukaryota; kingdom Metazoa; phylum Arthropoda; class Insecta; order Lepidoptera; family Noctuidae; genus Diachrysia; species Diachrysia chrysitis. The sequence goes on from OW028653.1 coordinate 9,257,580, forward strand.
TTTCATAATGTTTGTGTATTTTGAATTTGAGAAAATTTAAGAGAGATGTCACAGTCTAGTTTACTTGAATAAAATATTATGACTTGAATCACTTTACTCTAGATTCTTCTGAAATAAACTAATATGGGTAGAGCTGGTAGTGAAAAACACGAATGTATGTTAGTTAAGTAATATATATAGAAAAAAAATGTTAGTTAAAAGATACATGTTATTAAAATTCAATACTCAACCAAATAATCAAAGTACTAAAGTTATATTAAGGGTTTGTCTGATACATTTCTAAAATGAAAAGTTCGAGTTGTACTCTAATTAATCCATTACATCATATATTTTCAATCAGATATATGAAAAAAGAGAAGACAAATATTGCAATGTGTAAGCACATATCCGTCCACCCGGTAACTAAGGCTAGTTTTTATAGAGTTATTTTCTTTACAGCTAAGGATACCAAACAGCTAACATTTATGTACCTAGCTAATGATGTAATACAGAACAGTAAAAAGAAGGGTCCGGAATACGGGAAGGAATTTGGTGAAGTGCTGGTGGAATCTTTCAAACATATGGCAAAGACTGGTATTACTACTAAGACTAAACACTCCTTGCACCGAATACTCACTATTTGGGAGGAGAGAGGAGTCTATGATTCACAGAAGATTCAAGAGTTTAAGGAGGCTGGTAAGTATCCTTCTGGTTCTAATAAATGATACCATATTTTAGACAATATCTCTGTTTTGCACTTATTTTACACTAGACAGTAATTTGTTTCACTCTGGACCAATATTTAGTCTTTAAATTTAAATTCTGTATGTTTTTCTTACTTTATGCCTTAACATCTTATCTGAAAGGTTTATTAAAGACATGTGTTATATGACTGTATAAATATATAAGAAAATAAATAGCTTTTTGTGTTTGTTTCTCTTTATGTATAAATATCATCATCATCATCATCATCAGCCTATCTTCGTCCACTGCTGGCCATTGGCCTCTCCTATGGCACGCCACTGAGCTCATATAAATATATAAGAAAATAAATAGCTCATTGTGTTTTGAAACTCAGGTGTTTCCATAGGTGTATTTAACGATCACAAGTACATTAAGGTGTTTTTAAAGGACAGTGCTTGAAGAAGTTTCTACTAAATAGTTATACACATCATCTTAAACTTTGTACAATAAAATGTTTCTATATGAGCCCAATTACTGCTAAATGTAATTTAATATATTATAATTTAATATATATACGACGGGCCTGTTGGTCTAGTGGTTAGTGACCCTGACTGCTAAACCGGAGGTCGTGGGTTCGATTCCCACCCAGGACGAATGTTTGTGTGATGAGCACGATCATTTGTTCTGTGTCTGGGTGTTATTTATCTATAACATGTTTGTATTTAAAAATATATAAGTATGATTATCAGTTATCTGGTTGCCATAGCACAGGCTCTGCCTAGTTTGGGATCAGATGACCGTGTGTGAGATGTCCCAAGATATTATTATTATATTGCATTGGATCTCCGTTTGGTCTTTAAATTTCATGTTTTCTGCCAAAAAAGTACATATTTATACTGCAACATAATTTTTATATTAGAAAGGAGAAGTGTTAATGACTCATTATGTTTGATAACATATGAATTATTTATTAGATTGATTGAATAAAAGAACTTGACATGCCTATTGTTTCACTTGGAAAAGTTTTTCTCTCAAAACTATTATGTTATGTTCCTAATAAGCTAATACTATTGTCCAAAAATGTTTTGCATTGTGTAGTTAAGTACTTAAGCATCATAGCTTAAAACAAAATGTCTTCTAAGAACATTCCACCTGATATTATGTTTATAAAAATTAATAAGCATGGGAAACAAAATAACCAAATTATTTTTCAAATATGATTAGTTAAGTGTTTATAATTTCCTTACATAATAGCCACCATTGTTTCGCAATGCCTTATTGTTACGGACTTATACACATTAAGAAACAATTATGGTGTAAAACTAGTATTTTTTATCAGTGTGGCAAATTGTAATTCGCCAAATTGTATGATTCGCATCTCAATCCGAGTTCTCCTTTTTAATACATCCAGTTTTGTCCATACAAAATTGCTAATTATTATCTTTATAAATTCTTTATTTAGATTGCATACCTTTATAATCATATATTTACCCTTCATGACATTAATTATGCAAAATGACACTTATTATTATGGATCACCACACATCACATCCATCTGATATTTTCATTCAAAGCTTTATTTAGCCAGTACCCAACCTATATACACAATAATACATTACAGTTGATCCGAACGACGCTATTCCGAAGAAAGTGAGTAAGCGCAAATCCACTGACGTGGAGAACAATAAAGAGCCGGAGAAAAAGGCGAAGATCGAAGCCAGAGCCAAGCAAGAGCGTCGTAAAAGTGAGACCAAGGAGGTGGACGGCCATCTTGAGACGCACACCACGCTCAGCCCCAAGACCCCGCCCGGAGACCCTCCGGAACCCGAGGAACTAGTCAAGGTATATATGTAACCTGTTTGTTCTCTTACTTGTATTCTTAGTCTCGGATAACTTTACAGAAACGAGACCTACTCCCCTAAGACTTGCGTGCCCTTGTTGAGAATCGACCGCCCCATTCTGCTCCATGGGAGAACAGACATTAATGTACCAAACCATAATATACAGTCCTGCATCCATTTTAGGCTGGTCATATATAACCTCTTCTGTTTTTAGTATTACGATCACTTGTTTCTGTCCCACTACAACGCTAAAGCCTAACTAACCCTATTCAAGTTTTGTTATATTTTGTTAAAAATAATTATACCATGCTAGTAACTTTTGGTATTTTTTGCCTTAAACATGTTTGCTTTAGAAAACTCTTTTCAGATAACGAAATAATATTTCGATAAAGTTTATAGATTGGGGTCTACAAATTGTCACCGAAAATATGTGAAAATATTCTATGAAATGTTATAAACTGCTTTATCACGATAATTTATTATAAAACATATTTAATATCTGTCTGTGAAGATACTTTACTAGGCATGACAAAGACATGTTTAAACTATATAAGTTTTTAAAAAATACTGATTTTTAAATTAAATAGTAATAAGAAAAGTAAGATTGACAAATTCGTTGTTAATTCCAGGCCCTGTTAGAGTTAGAATCGAGTGCTTCAAGCGACGAGGCTGTCAGAGAGAGAATCGCGTCTCTCCCACCAGAAGTGTCCGAAGTCCAATTATTGTCTAAGTTAGAAGGTAAAATGACACCATATTGTCGCATTAACTTTGTCATAAGACTTGTTACGCGACTCCGGTACCAGTTCTTATTCCTCAAGTACTTAGAACACCTGCGAAACCAATAAAATGTGACCTTTGGTGCTTTTTTTTCATTTCAAATCGAAGTTTAACACTTAGTTTATATGTTTGTTTCTTTCCTTGATCTATTCCGTATTGATTATTAATCTTATTGTTTTGTAAGCATTGACTGATCAATAAAATAGTACTATAAATAATTGCTCACTATTTGAATATGTGAAATGTGTAAACAGTACTTATGTGATCTGCCTAAATATTGTTATTTTAGTAATTAATGATATTGTAATTTGATTTACGACTGATAATAAAGACTGTTGATATGCCCTGTGTATTTCACTTATTGACTTTATTGCCCAAATTGTTACAAAAATGTAAATAAAAAATACAAAATGGAAGAACCTTTATTTTGTGCGTACTTTAAGATTATTTTAAATATTTTCTTAAGAATACATAATATGTTATGTAATCTTAGTTTATGCAAGTAATAGTTTATAAATAAGTAAACAATTTGTGCAGTCAATGCAAAGAGTTTACTGTATTAAAAACACACTTTTTATAAAACACATTACACATACTCATAAGGTTCAATTTCCTTTAAACCTTGCACAAAGGTCACATTATACTCAATAATACGAACAAACATGAGATATCTTTGTAATTATCTAACTAAGTACAATAAAGTCCTAGATATGAGCAATGCTTAGTTTGAAGATCGCTATTCATTTTGTAAATGTTTCTTACAGTCCCTTGCTTTCTAAAAGGCTGTTAAAATTTTTGTCAATTCGAATGATTACTATTGCGTTTGATTGAAAGAATAAAAACCAATCACAGCCCTAGAAATTGGTCGGATTTTTTTATAAAGATCGGTTTTTATGTACTGGAGTCTGTTAGTATGTATAACTTTAAAGCTCTAAGCAGACAATGAAGAGTTTTTCCGCCGACCAAAAATTATCTCACGCCAATGATAACGTTGACCACGAAATCGATTAATTTTCTCACCACCACGTATTGTACTAACATAGTGACGTTTTTCGTATAATAAATTTTATGAGATATGATATATAATTATATTAAAACTAAAAAACCACCTGTAATCACGCGAAGATATCAGAGGTGGGTCCCATAATCATGAAATCATTGCGCGTCGGTGTCGCAGGACGAAAACAGTAGGAATCTTCCGATATCTGCGCGTGAATAAGCACCTATAGTTGATTAATTAATTTTAAATAAAAGAGACCAATCTTTGATAGGTAAACCTGAGTTGCAGATCTTCAAGTCTCCTTAGTTCTTACGCTCATTTTGCTCACGGCATCTAATTGTTAAGATAAACGCTGGATTGTTCATCGTCTGCTCACTGCATTATTTAATTATTATTATTGTAAACATTAAAAAAGAAAAAAATATTGTAAAAGAAATGATAGAAAATTTGTTTTTTTTGGTATTGCAAATTCGTCTCTATTGTAGATAAGGAGTCGGCGGTAAGTCTGAGTGCGGTAGTGAACTCTGCCGCGGAGTTACTCGCTGAGTACAACTTGCGGCTGAGTGAGGAGTTGGACAAGAGGCGCAAGGTGGCTGCCATGTTGAGAGACTTCGCGCAGGCGCAGCGGGACCTCGCCAAGCAGGCTGAATCTAGGCTAGAGGTAGATATTACAACATTTATTGAAAAAAAAACTAATGATCCTCTGAATTATAGTGATGTCCTGATAATCTTCAAGTGTTTGTATAGGTTTTCTTGAACTATGGCTAAAACCGGTTTCGATCAAGTCTCCATTTCTAGCCTATAAAGGAGTATTGATTTAACATGAAGATATGGATGTAGCCAAAATCCACGAGTTGTTCTTCTAATGATAGTTAACGAACACATTGCGGTGAAACCTGGATTAAGTGATCTGTTATTGTCGAACAAAAATTGATCCATGAATCAAACAGTTGTGATCAATTCTAACCCCTTATGTGTTTTAGTCATGTTATTTCAAAATACAACTCATCCTATACAGCCATACATACAGGCTATTTGAACGCTAGACTTAACAATAAATTATCCTTACACACATGCCAAGCGAAATTCAACCTAAATAACAATGTATTTAATTAATTCCAGGAATACAACATAAAACTTCAAAAGATATACGCAGTGAAAGCCGAAGTTAAGTCGCACATAGAGAATTTACCGGACGTGTCCCGCCTACCCGACGTGACGGGGGGGCTGGCGCCTCTGCCGTCAGCCGGAGACTTGTTTAGTGTGTGACACAAAAGATCACACAAACACTTGCACTGCGACCTCACATCGAGAAAGAAACCTGTATGGAGCTGGAGACTTACCAAAAGATAAACTGTAACGTTGATATAATGAGGGCTGCCGTTAGTCATTTAGCCGCCAGAGGCGCTAGTGGCACGTGTTGTCCGAAATGGAAAATTCCATAGTTTGTTAGTGGGCTTAGACACCTGACGCGCCAGTGGCGCCAACTGGTGAGCGCAATAACGGTAGCCATCATTGTCCTTATTGGTAATGCGTGGGGCGATTGCAGCTTGTACTTTCAACAGTTACTTTTATAGCAAGATACTGTTCAACATATAGTGTTTACTTTGTTGTTAAGTTTAATTAGTTATCAGCAAACAACTTGAACATATGCACCTTAGTTGAGTTTGCGGAAGTATAGACAAATTTAATTATGGCAAGACGCGACTGATCAATTAATAGGGGATCGGACTATTTTTTTTTATTTACTCGTCACATAGATATTTTAAAATATTAGTAACATATTTTTTCCTTTTTTTTATATTAATAAACGATGAGGATGATACGGTGAAAGGATATCGTGACGTCACTTGTGGCTACAATTTTTACCCACAAGTGACGTCACAAGCCCCCACTCCAGAACTTTAAAGTGCTTTACTTTGTCATTTTTCATTGATTTGATAGAAGAAAAATACGAGATATTTTTCCTTTTTTTCTTTATCTGGAGGACTAAATAGATAATATCTGTATGAAAAGGAAATATTATTATTTCCTTTTCATACCCAGTCCGCTTCCCTATAGCGCGGATTATCATGCGGATTATCGCGCCCAGGATTCTTCTTCAGTAGCCCAGAAACTTATTTGATTTTTGTGTTATTAAAAGCGATGTTTTAAGTTGTTTGCCGATACCTGGTATCTTCAATGACCTCTTTCAGCAGTACGTTATTATAACTAAATAAGCAATACTTTTTACAAACTTTTTAAACTTGATTATTATTCTATGTATCCTATGTTAAGGTTTATTTACATTGGGTAAGTAACTGGTGTTAGTAACAGCGAGCTGACTGACTCCAAAATATTTAATGAGTCTGTAATGAAGACTAATTTATTTATACGATGACAACAGTTTAGTTAGAAATGGTAGTCGGTAACTTTCTCAATTTAAGTCAGCCCTTAAATTTATTAAGCTGCTCAATAAATATCACACAATATAATGTTACAGTGCTGCCATCTATGTGTTTGCCAGCTCCTTTCTCGGTAGTATTAATCTACTCACACAGTTAAAGCAATAGCGGAGTTCCTAAAACGTGTAAGTGTGTATAAACCAAGGAAATTGGTTAATTTGGACTAAAAGGGATTGAAATTGATCGACGGCCTTACATATCTTACAAAAGCAAAGCGACGGCAATTAAAAGCATTATTTTTAAATGTACTGTCAAATTGCTAATTCGTACTTCGTTATTATCAATTTGACAACAACAATTGAGAATTTTTTGTTGTCGCATCGCTTTTCCAAGATACGTAATACAGCCGACGTTTGTGTTTCCAAGTTAGTGAATCAGGTTGTAAAGTGAAATTGTGGTCTTGTGTTAGGCGGTGGAAGCTGTTAGTTTTTATTGACATTATTATCGAATACGTATTTAATGTATTTATTTAAAACTTCACCTTAAGTACTATTTCAGTACTAGTATATGGCCCGTATTATGACGTTTTAGACACCGAGTAAGAGAGATACAAGTATTCATTCGTATAGTGTCATCTCTTTTGTTTAATAAAACTTTGGTGGACTTTTAAACATCATAATACAGTTTGAAATAGACTAGCTAGAGGTACCTAACGGTATTATGAGTGTACTGTAAACCGCACATCGGTAGAAACATACTTAAAAGTGACTTTATGCCAAGGCACTAAGGTTCATATTCGATTTCATTGTTACTACTGACTTGCCGGCCATTGTACAATTGACTTACAAATGTAGTTTTACAAATATAAATACATTATCATACACTTCGTATAATTAAATTATAATCGAAGTTAGCCTTATATGTCACATATAATTGCCTTCCCAGCGTTCCAATATACCAATGTCACAAAGTAAATATATCACAGAGACTAAGTTTTATACAACCGCATAATTATACTTAGTACTGGAGGGACAAATGGCTATACGCCGATAATTCAAGTTAAGCCTCGCTCGCCTCGGTTGGTCCGTGGATGGGTGACCATTTGTAAACATACCGAGACCCCTCCGTGCCTGGGAAAACACGTTAAGCCTTTGGTCCCAACTGTCACACTTTGATCTTTGACAGTCGTTAGGTCATTACAAATCTGACAACCAGAATGCAAAAACATAGTATGTAGTGTTACCCAGTAAAATGTTTAATTTGTTTTTTTTTTTAAAAGGTTACTAGCAATGTAGGAATTTACATTACTAGCTAAATATATGCTTGTATCTGGAGTGGGTTCACGTCAATAGTGCAATGGGTGGGGATCGAACCTGCGACCTGTCGATCACAAGGCCGTCACCCTAACCATTAGGCTATTGCCGCTTCAAATTGATTGTGAGGTTAGATAGGCAGTCCCTCCATTTAAAATACAGTATTCAGATGAATCCGGTAAATTTGGAAGCCGACCCCAACAAAGCTTGGAAAAGGCAGAAGATTTATTAAGTTTATAATTAATTTCTATTATCTAACTGACGGACTAATTAGATTTTGATATTTCATACTCAGTCATATTATACCCCATTTTAGAAATTTTAGTAATCAATTAATATTTTAAATAAATAAATAAATGTGGACAACATCACATACATTGCTCTGAACCCAAAGTAAGTAGCTAAAGCAATTGTGTTATGGAATTCAGAGACAACGAAGGTACCACAAACACCCAGACCCGAGACAATGTAGAAAAGGGGTTTACTATTGACCCGGCCGGGGATCGAACCCGGGACCTCAGAGCTGGCGACACCTTGAAAACCGGTGTGTACGCCACTCGACCACGGAGGTCGTCCTGAAATGACGACACGTTGATTATTAGTGGTGACCCTTGATGCGCAGTTGTATACAACTTGGCCTCTGTGGTACCTTCTCTGTGATCAATATGCTATGTAAATAAGCAACTGTACTGTAGTTAAAAGTGGATATTATTATTGTGGTGATATATAGATAGTTCAAATAAATGAAAACCACTAGGTTTTAATTTATTTGAACTTATGTTTGCCGTGTTTTTGGTAAAGAAATACTGTGTGTATGTTACGTTTAACTTCTTTTTTCCATCTCTTTCTTGATATATATTTAGATAAATATACAATAAATCAGACTGGTTTATTACTCAGAATTCATATATTTCAACTAAAACTAATTAATTAAATTTCTTTCATTGTAGTTGCCACATTTCAATTTCGTTTTATGTATAGCAATATCAATGTACTTAATATAACCGTTTAATTTACGGTAACATTAAATTTAATTATATATTTAGATCCTCTTATTATTACACAGATTTAACGTAAAATATCTTTCATGTACTCTTAAATGGTATTCGACATACTAACGGGCTTGAAATATGACCTTTAAGAATATATACATAAGATTTATTATTCACAAAATCGTGTTTGTTACGTTTGAAATTATTTAGACCACATATCCACATATCTGTTTATCCATGCTACTCATTAATATAGCAATAGTTTTTATGTAAAAAAAGACATATTTACATATATTATTACAAATAAGGTGTGATTTGTAAACCTGTCGTCGTGTTGTATTTGAAAAACTCTTTGGTGGTGTTTCCCATCCCGAACTTATTCAGGACACGATTCCCTGAATAAGTATAGAACATACGGCTAAGTGTATGCTGAGGCTCAGGTAAGACAGGTCACCTGGTATATTAAAAAAACTATTTTTTTGCTTACAGACTAGTTATAAAACGCAGAAAAATTTCCGTCCGTAAGCAAAATGAATAGCTTTTTGTATATAGGAACTGGCCATTAGTGTATCATGAACGTACTGACTCACTAAGAGCTGTATGCTGCGGCGCAGGCGCGTGCGACGCAGACATGTGTGAATTTTCCCGCTAATTCGTAATAATGTTGCAATGACAGAATATTTAAATGAATTAGTGTGTTGTGAACCTTGTTTGTAAGATACTAATTATCCAAACTATTAAAAAAAGTACTCGAACACGTCTTTACCTTGTACTATAGAACGCTATGTGTCTCGCGCTGTCTCGCCTACCCTGCTCTGCAACGTCTGTACTGTGTTGTGTTGCTTCTCCTACGTCTCAGCTTACGCTTAGACTAATTGTTCTGATAAAGGTTTTATGTAAATTACTTTGTGATTCGTGCCACTTTTGCAGCAATATAATCAGCAGTTAATATTAAATATTTTTTTCTCAGTACCTATACTTTGGGAACCTCTGCCCTCGTCAATTAGCAGTCTTCCATATATTTTTTCCTTGCATAGAGTTAAAAGACTACCATTCTGGTTAAAAAGTACACAGTTAAAAAAATGATTGGAGTTGTGTTTACCTATTGTGCTATCAAATAAGTTTCTTTATGTATAAAATATCACTATGAACTTTGAAAACTACAAATCCTAGCAAGATTTGAATAAAAAAAGATGGATTATTAAGACAAATTGGACGGCTCATGTTAGTAGTAATTAAAATTCTCTCAGTATAAATAAATAATATTATCTATTTCTTTGACGTTAAACAATAGGGATATTGCCATTTTTTTTAATGTCCGCCTTTTATGAAATGAAAACGATATTACACGTATTTTTGACCCTTATCGAAATAATAAAAATTGACAAGGATAAAGCACTTTAAAGTTTAAGTTTGAGGACTTGGGATTTCAAAATTTGGCTAAAATAGTGACGTAGTAGTTTTACAGTGACGTCACGTTAATTTTCTATTTACTGTATCTTAATTATTCTTTAATAATTTACGATTAATTACGACACAAAAAAATACGTGTAGAATATTTTTCATTTTTTAAAAGACGGACCTTAAATTCATTAAGTTAACTTTACTACCCTACCTTAAATTCTTATATCTATCGGACACCAATATCTCTAAAATCTTTCTTTTATATTCTCTTGCTACGATTTTTTAGGTTACATTGAGATCTCCTTAAACTTTTCTAGATTATAAAAAATATAATAAAGTGATTCGTAATTTTGTCAACAATCCAAATCAGAAGTTTCTTACTTTAATAAACAACAAGACTGAAATGAAACTATCGACAACAAAATAGTTTTGTGATTTAAACCTAGATATTGTCCCTCCGAAAAACTTTATTAAGTATTTTGATCTCAATGTACCCTTAATTCTAACATACATATTATGCCTAATATGTATATAATTATACACATGACTCAGAAATATGTTATTTAAAGAGTGCTTTCACTTCAAGAAATTATTTGTATTATTTTGTCGACTTCGGTTATAAATTCATGGTTTAATCACGTTTGTAAGCCAAATAGTAGCGTAATTTGTGCGATTAGTTAATTATTTAGCTGCCACGAATCCACTATGTAAAGCTAGATATTATAGATTTTGTTATATTAACAATATTGATCTTTTATTTTTCCAACCCTACCTACTCGTATCTCGAAAATATACAAATTACCGCCGTGCTCAACGTGCTGCGTGTTCGAACCCCGCACAAGACATAGGTTTATGTGATCTGCAAAATTAAATGTTAGTTTAAAATCTGGATAGACTTGATAATAAAAAAAATATTATAAACAATTTTTTTACTTTTTCAAAATTACTTAAAACTAAGGAGATAAATCGAATCAAAGTCCAGAGGAGCCACCTTTTTCTATTACGTCATGATGTTACATAAACCGTACGACATCGTGATGTCAAGCGATATTTCAAATCGATGTATAGTCGTAAGTTTTTAGTTACGTAAAAAAAGAAAAACTCGTGCCTTATATTTTTTATAACAATAGATAAATCTATACTATACCAATGTCACGTTTTTAACCTGAAATTTCGGGAAGATTTTTGCTAAAAGTAGAACATTCAATCAAATAAAAAACGAAGCCTTATCATAGGCACCTTTTCATTAGTAAAAACTCTTTGATAGCCTAAAAAAAGTTTCCGTTTAATCACTCTATCATATTTTGACACGTGTTTGTATCAGATGGCATTAGAAATATTTTTGAAAACTATTAATTATTTAGATTTAATTTCGTATTGAAAATGAGTGAGAGCTTGGTAAGTAGAAGCTTAATGCTAAATTGAAAGCGATAATGTTCTATCTAATTAGTACTTTCATTTCAGAGCACTCGAACTAAAACTTTGACTGAATCAGTCGAATCGGAGTCTACCGATTCTCCACTGGTATTTATCAACATTTTATTTTAAATATAGTATAGTTACAAAAAGAAAAAAAACGTCTAAGATGTGTATGAACAATAAAAAAGTAGGTAACTGTTCCCCAACAGGAAGTAGACGCAAATAAAATGTTAAGAAAATACAAAAAACGGGAAACCTGTACCTACCGCCAGAATTCTATCTTCGTAGCAAAATTGCTTTAACCCGCATTAAAAAAATATATATTATCTAAGAATTTGAAATTAAAGTTTTTGTGACCAAGTGCAGAGTTAGGTATCGGCAAGCGTTCCATCAGGGTATTAAATTTCACAGTGGAAATGGAAACAAAAGTTAGTGGAGGAATAGTTTAGTATTCATTAAAATCATTAAGATTAAAAGTACCTAACCCCAAATCCCCTCAGATCTTCGATCGATGGACAAACAACATAAGCTATCGTCAGCTCGTCGTGTCATCCTGCATCGGGATCTTCCAGCTGTGGTGGCACCCCTACCTCTACGACTTCCGAAGGCTGCTTCCATTCCTCTTCCTGTACAATGTGTTCAGTGTTGTGATAGGGTACCCGCTGTTCTATCTAGAACTCGCGATAGGTGTGGTTACGAAGAAAGGCGTGCTTAATTGCTGGGATTTATCGCCGATGTCTAGAGGTAAGTGTCGAATCAGTTCATTATACAGTAGGAAAAGTATTTCGAGAATGTGCAGAATAAGTATAAGCTAAGTATAAGTACTTACCTATAACCTGAAGAATAAGACACAGAAGTCTCTTTTTCTGGACTCAAATTCTAAATTAATGTGTTGAAAACACGAGACGTTGTCACGGTAGACTGATGAGGCTGATGGAAGGAATATATATAGTATCTCATTATAATTATATCGGCCTGTAATAGGCCTACGAGATCTTATACAGAAGGAATGAGCTTGAGCACTACCTTGAGGAAACAAGGTTTTCTCGTAATCTTTTCTTTCACATAATGTCAGTGCTCGAGATATACTCGAAGGTAAGTTGGTACCTACATAGGTAAGTGTCGCGAAATCGTAGCGTACGGTCGAGTTTACCGATCCGCTGTTGTGTTCGTTATTTTCGCGAATAGTTTAACTACGGTATCAATTGTTACAATCTAAAATGGAGAGTGGAGAAGACGAAGATGGAAGTGATATGGAAATATTACTGAATTGTGAAAAAGGCTATGACAAATCTGTGGAACCTAAAATTACGCAAGTTGAAATACATAAAGAAAATGAAAAAAGAACAACTGAGAAGAGAAAAGAGCGAGAAGATGATTGTAATGACGACGATGACTTTATTACTGTGAGTAGGAGAAAACCTAAAAGATTTATTAGAAGTAATTCTGCAGAGTCACAAAATAAGTTGAGGGTAGATTTAGAAAAAAAAGATGATGAAATAAATAACTTTGCAAATCACGAAGTGTGTGTCACTTCTTTAGAAAATATACCTAAACAAATGGCTTTTGCACGATTATTGAGATGTGAAAATATTAAGAATGTTACAAGAATAAAATATAAAAGTTTTAACAAAGTTTTAATTCAATTTCAAAACAAAGAAGATGCCACAAAATTAATGGAATGCCAAAAATTTAAAGATATGGGTTGGAGATGCCAATTAATAAATGAGATGTCCCTATCCTACGGTGTGGTGAAAGGAGTGGATCTAGAATTAAAAGAACAGGAAATAATTGATATTTTGGAATGCACTACAGAGATAGTATCCGTCAAGCGGCTGAGACGCGTTAACTCGGAGAATAAATGGGTTGACTGTGAATCCATTAGAGTATGTTTTAAAAGTAACAACCTCCCATCACATGTTTATGCGTATGATTGCCGGTTAAACGTTGAACCTTACGTGTTCCCTGTGACCCAGTGCTCTGGATGCTGGCAATTCGGACATATAGTAAAATACTGCCCAATAAAAAAGAAAATATGTCCCAAATGTGGTGGGAACCACGAGAATTGTGATACAAGTAATATATCGTGCTTAAACTGTAAAGGAAATCATTTTGTACTCGACAAAAAATGTCCCCTATTTTTAAAAGAAAAAGATATAAGAAATATCATGAGCACAGAGCAGGTACCCTACAGAAAAGCACTTCAGCTGCTTCTTGAAAAACAACGAGAAGACACTATTCCTCAAAATATCCTGCAAAAGTCGTCGCCTACTACAAGTTCACTAAATGAATCTCAAACATATAGTAGCGTACTTATCAATTCCCTACAAAATCGTGGCCAGGAGACATCTACACCCATTGCTCAGGAGAAGGAAGGAAGGGAACTACAATCGAAACAAAACACCACAAAGAAGTCACCTGAGGAAAAGGAAATCAAACGTACGCAAGGGAAGAAAAACCAATTTCTCGCAGATAGATCGACTGAAAAGGACAATTTTGTCAGTTTTCCAACACAAACTGTAGAAAAAGACAACCAAAAAGATGAAGAATTACTTGAAAGATTTGAATTTAAGAAATTTCTAATTAAAATGAAGAGAATATTTACATCAGAAGGAACATTTGAAGAAAAGTTGTTATTTTTGTTTAAAAACATATATGAAGAATTAAAGAAAATTGTATTGAGCTGTCTACTAAAAGAAAATTGGTTAGATAAAATTATCAACTTTATAAATGGATAACATGGACAAACATATAGGGATCAACATTGTTCAATGGAACTCACAATCTCTGCGACCCAAAATGGTTTCATTTACAGAATTGTTATATCAAGAAAAAATTCATATAGCGATCCTGAGCGAAACATGGTTAGATAATGAAAAGGACTTAAATGTAAGTGGCTATAACATCTATCGAAAAGACAGATATGATTCCTACGGCGGAGTTGCTATTTTCATTCATAAATCCATCCGGTCACATTTAAGTTATTTTCAGGTTTTAAATTCAGGTATAGAAGTAGTAAGTGTTAAATTAATTAATTGTAAAGATTTAGAAAATGTCGTTGCACTTTATTGTCCATCTTCAGTCGTTACACAACCTTCGGACTGGGACCAAATTTTTTCTCATTTCTCAAATAAAACTTTAATAGCCGGTGACTTCAACGGCCATCACTCTAACTGGTCTATCAAAACCGACTCAAGAGGCACTCAAATAATGGATTCATCGCTTGAGAATTCCTTAATTTCACTTAATAATTGCTCACCTACAAGAATTAAACTAGTTAATGGGACATTGCAAAAAACTTCACCGGATATATCTTTTGCTACAACTGATATCGCAATTAAATTTGACTGGAAAGTACTCAATGAAAACCTTGGTAGTGATCACCTAATAATTAAAATGATTATCAAAATACCTGATGATTTTACTATACATAGAAAAAGAAATTACAAAAAAGCAGACTGGAAAGAATATAGGGAATTTCTATCTAAAAGGTTTGCTGTGCAGTGCGACGACATAAATGTTCAGGAAATGTATGATTTTTTCATAAACCAAATAAATATTGCCGCTGATAAGTACATACCATTCATAAAATTTAGTTCTAAACCCGCAAAAGATTTCAAACCTAAAAATTATTGGACACCGGAATTATCTCACATTGTTGCACAACGAAGGTTATGTCTAGCAAATTTTCGGCGTAATCCTACCCCTGATAACTTGTCCAAATTAGAAGTTAAAATTAAGGAATTTCATGCAGCAAGTCAAAAAGCGAAATCATTGGGTTGGCAAGGTTTTTGTGATTCCATTGACAATACAGTGTCAGTTTATGATATGTGGCGACGTATGCGGTGGATAAAGGGTTATAAACAATCTTCCAGCTATCCTCCTATCGATAAACAAAATGAATTACTAAGGTCACTGACTCCTGACTATGTAACAAACAAAACACCTACATTTGTATCCATAAATGAAACTTTAGAGTGTGATTTTAATATTCAGGAATTACAAACTTGTTTAAAAAAAAAGGATTCGGCTCCTGGTGAGGACGGCATTTCTTATTCCATGATCTATAATCTTCCCATCTCAGCAAAGACATATTTAACACATATATATAATAAAATCTTCAGTTCAAGTATTGTACCTATTCAGTGGCGTAATATCCAGATAATACCGATTCCTAAAGCGAATAATTCAGCCACTGATCCTAAATTAAGACCCATATCCCTGATTTCATGTTTATGTAAAACATTTCATTTCATGTTAGTAAGACGTTTAGAATGGTACACTGAGAAAGAAAACATCTTATCTCCACTCAACATTGGATTTAGAAAATCAATGTCCTGTATAGATTCCTTGAGTCGCTTAGTTACTTACATACAAAACGGCTTTTCAAAGAATTTACCTACGGTAGCGTGTTTCCTAGATATTCAAAATGCATATAATAATGTATCAGTTGATGTAGTGGGCAACGTTTTGGATGAACTTCAAATTGGATCGAAACTTTGTACCTATATATGGTCATTTTTGAATGAAAGACATCTAAAAATTAAAACAGAAGTCAGTGATTTAATAACAGATCGATGGAGTAATAAAGGTTTAGCGCAAGGCGACCCTTTATCCCCGCTACTATTTAATTTAATTACGTATAAAATATGTCAACAACAACTTAATGTAGTAGTGTCACAATATGCAGATGATTTCGTTATATATGTTAAGGACAGAGACATTATGAAATGCGAAATGTACGTTTCAAAATGCGTTAAATCATATTGTTAAGTCCTTAGCCGAACTCGGTCTCGAATTATCTCCCAATAAGTCTACATACTGTGTATTTAGCAGGGGCAGACGCAGAATACTACCTTCTCTTAAAATAAATAAGCAGTCGATAACTTTTTCACCATACACTAAATATTTAGGTATGTGGTTGGATCAAAGTTTACGTTGGAGTAAACACATAAATGAAACAATCGGGAAATGTTCTAAATTTTTGAATATATTAAAGCTATTAACGGGGAGCTCTTGGGGTATACATACTAAATACATACGTAAACTATACATCTCCTTAATTAGAAGTCGACTGGATTATAGTTCGTTTCTCTATGACTGCAGTGCCAATACACATTTATCGAAACTGGACAAACTGCAAAATCAGGCCTTACGAATAATAGGAGGCTACATTAAAAGCTCCCCTATTCACGTAATGGAATCAGATTTATGTATCCCACCTTTATATTTAAGAAGAAAATATTTAGCATATAAATATTGTCTGAAAAGCCGATCGTGGTCAAATAATGTCACAATTAATCTTATATCCGATTTAAGTGACTTTTGTCGTACCTGTTATTGGCAAAACAAAAAAGTACCATTACTTGTAAAAGTGTACAATGACGTTAGGCATTTAGAAATCACAGCATCAGAATATCTAAAAATGTTTAGTTTAGAAATCTGGACATCCTATATTCCAAAAAATATCAAAATTGATCTAAAAAGCTTAAACACCGCTAAACGTAACTACAACCCTAATGTGCTACTGAATGATATTGTAGCAGAACTGAACATTATATATTTCGGATGGCATAAAATTTACACTGATGCAGCTAAAAGTTCCCAGGGACAAGGAGCAGGGTTATTTGACCAAAGTTTAGGGAACAGGTTTGGATATAAAATTAATTGTGATATATCCATTATGTCGTTGGAAATCATAGCAATTTACAAAGCAGTTAATTACGTCTTGAATCAAAATTTAAATAAAGTAGTAATTTTTTCGGATAGCAAAAGTGCACTCCAGCATATCGCTCGATGTGCCTCTGGCTACAGCAGAGGTACATCGATAGCGTATGATATTTTAAAACTTATATCTATACTTAAAAATAATAATATAGAATGTAGATTGCAATGGGTTCCAGCGCATATTGGACTAAGTGGTAATGAGGAGGCTGACCGTATATCCAAATCAGCGGTAGTGGACGGATGTATAATTAATTATATACCTGATTACTGGGAATATATAACAAAATTTAAATTGGCATGCTTTAATTCTTGGAAAAATCATTTTTTCAATATTTCTGTGGATAAAGGCATCTGGTACAAAAGCATCCAAGGTCAGCCATCTCACGTTCCCTGGTTTGAGAACACAAAATTAGATAGGAAATATGTTAAATTGATATTAAGGCTCCGATCTGGGCACTATCCGTCAGCAAAATTCGCATTTCTTATGAAAAAGGCTAACTCTCCTAATTGCACAGTTTGCGATCAAATCGAAGATGTTCAACATTTGCTGATGGAGTGTGCTCGGAACAGAGCGGAGCGTGAGTTATTCGTGAAGGATTTTAAAATAAATAAATTTGATGTAGGCATAATCCAAACTATATTATCAAGACCATCTTCGGTGATTATTAAAAGGTTGTGCCATTTGGTTTTGGTCCTTCACAAATAACTACAAAGTAATATTAGGATATAATATAGTTTTAGAATATAGAAACATATCTTTAAGTAGTAAATTTATATAAAAGGGTACGATGGGGCTGACATATCTTTGATAAAAGCCCCTAAATAAAATAAGAAAAAAAAAAAAAAAAAAAAAAAACATAGGTAAGTAAAAAGTTTCAAAAGTCATTTCAGTCTCAACATTGGTTTGAACCAACGGTCACACCACGAAATTACTAAGTTAAGTAAGTACGAACCGACATTACTGTTGGTTGTGTTATTTCCCAGGTATAGGTTTCGCGATGCTAACGATATGCGTGTTCAGCGCGCTGGCAGCGGGCGCGGCGGGCGCATGGTGCCTGGCGCTGGCGGTGCACTCGGTGCACACGTTCCTGCCGTGGCTGCACTGCGCCGCGGCCGCGCGCCCGCCGTGCGCCGCGCGCCACCGCCCTCTGCCGGCCGGCAGCGAGACTCCGGCGCAGTCGTTTTTCTTGTGAGTCTTGCCAATACCAATAACTAAATTACCAAGTAGGTACCTAGGCACCTACTCTAAATGCTGGGAACGCCTATAGCTCTAAGGGTCCGTTTACTTTCTTTTGGATGAGAATGCGTACGCGCTCCATATGAAATGTAAAAATCAACTTTATTTCAATGACCTCTCCTTTTCATTTTATTTTTAACGTGGTAAAAATTCACTCTTCTCTTCTCTCCAACCGTGCCTGTACGAACGACGGACCCCTAAGGATATCTACGGGATAACTAACATTTTTTACAACTCAAATTAATAGCGTCGAACAAAATTTTATTATGTGGATCTTGAAGAAATAACATCAGGAAAAATGCAGTACTATATAAGTACTACCTTTTTTTACGGGGTGAAAATCTAATGACTTCAACCCACGCCGAAGGCACGACGTGGGGATTTGTCGAACTTGCACCGACTAAACACACCCCGGTCCTGTCCTTGCCCTTGCCGGAGTCCCGGGTAATAATAGAGTCCGGATAACCTGTGTATATATTTTTCATTGCCTTATTTTTTTGGGTAGGTTAGGTACTAATAGAAACTATTTCTATTTACTGTTTACGAATTTATTTTTCAGCAACTTCGTGTTGGATCTGAAACGAGACGGACTTGAGGGCGGTCTGGGCAATGTGGTGTGGGAGCTGAGCACGTACTACGTCATATGCTGGATACTGGTCTACTTTATAGTCATCAAACGCATGTACAGCTACTCCAAGGTGACGCACTTTGGTTTTATATTTAAAGAGCCTTTAGAATATTTGACGCTTAAAGAAGTCTTTAGCCGCCGAACACACTGTGAATGTATCGTATGGCTACTGAAATTTTAAAAAAATAAACCGCCGTTCAAAATTTTGTTGATCTTTATGGTTAAATGCTCATACATCAATGTAAGACACTCAAATTTCCAACTGTAAGTTTAACTTAATCGCATAAACGTATTTTTTATGCTACAAAACTAAACATTTTCAATTTTTGGATTATATCCTTTACTTTTGACGCTAAGCCTAGCATCATGCAGAATTTCGTGTGGGTCAGTACCCCATAGGGTACCTACCTGTGGGACCAAATAATGCACAAATTTAAAATAAAATCAAACCCAAGAGTAGCGCTGTGTGATCTCAAGACACTTCATTAATATTGATATTATGAGGGTAGAACAACAACATCAACTGTCAAGAGATCAAGACGATTACCACCTCAGTCTACCCGTGAAATGACCCTGCAAAGGCGTCGAAATGTCGGAAACAAAATAAAATAAAAAAGTGCGTTAGAATCCGTTCATAAATAGTTTTATTTCAAGCTACCTACATATACCTAGTTCTATGGGAGTACTTATTTTACGGTTCCAATGTTATCAGGTACCTTCGTATCTAATAATTGGTAATCTTAATTATTTAAACAAAACGGTTTACTCACGCATATTCTCGGGATCGCACGACTATTTTCAGACACAATAGGAGTCCCTAATCATAAGGTGACGCGGCGGCGGTGGTGTCGCGAGTCGAATTCTTCAGTTCAGTCGGGCGATCCCGAGAATATGCGTGAGTAAACCGTTGTGTTTTAAATAATTATGAATACTCCTCACGAAAGTTATTATACAATTGGTAATCTTTTTTGATATTAGTTAATAAATTCTTTGCAATATACATTGTGTCTTCTAGCTGGTGTTATTCAAGGACGTGATGACTTACTTCGTGTTGGTGTGCGTGGCGGTGGGCGCGCTACAGCTGGAGGGCGCGGGACGCATGTTCAACGCCTGCGACTGGAGCGTGCTGCTAGAAGGGCTGCAAGTAAGGTCACACTAATATTCTCATCAACTATACTGGTTAAGCAAGTCTAATGTGTTGTGTGATTATTATTGTATACCTACTTAATTTTAAAAAAATTGATTGCCATTGGTTTGGATGAAATGTAAAGTTGCCTGATAATTTTGGTAGACATCTACGCTATTACCTACTGATTAGCGATTTATCTTATTTTTGATGTCTTGGAGAAAGTTACTAACGTTGAATGTCCAGACCTACGTTTATAACAATTAAGTAGGTAGGTATCCACAAAAAAAAGATTTATTTGAGAAATAAAATGTGATGAAAGATTTTTATCAGAATGACACCTTGTAGTAAGATTACATAACGGTATCGCAACTTTTCTTTATTTTTCTTATTTTATTTTATTCTTATTCACGTAGGTATTCTTAGGGACCTACATACTAAAGTTCGTATTAATAAAAACAGTACCGAACGAGCCGTGTTTTTCAACAAATGTAAACCAACTAAATATCTATTTCCGTGACCAGGTTACCTACGAGAGATTCTGTTTCTGACAGACTAATGTTCTGACTTAAGACTTTGTAATTCACTTCAGATGTGGCGCGAGGCAATGGAATACGCTCTCATAGAGATGTCAGTCTGCCAGGGCTCCCTCGTCATGCTGGGCTCGTACTGTCCTCAGTCCCCGCACCGCCTCGGCTCCACCGCCATGCTCGCCTTCGCCGTGTCCAAGACCAGCTGCATGACCGCGGCGCTGGTGCTGGGGGCGACCCACGGCGCACTGTATAAAGATTATGAGAATGTTACTAATATTTGGCCAGGTAAGCGAGTATGAAATATTTTCTTAATGCTATGTACGAGTAGATAGGTATGTGGGTATAAGGTACAGATTTTTTGTTAGATTCTCTGAAAGCTGTGGTTTCCTGTACTTTAAGAAGCACTGCTGTTCTTTTCCTTATTTGTGCATCCTCTATTGGAAATACTAATAAATACATACATAAGTAGTTATTTACGTGATTTACAAACTTACCTAAGTAGTTAGCACAGCTGTGCTAAGTTCGACCCTGAGCAATTATGTATTTATGTTTTTTGCGCAGATATCTATTCTGAGTCTAAATCTTCAGTCCATAATGCTCTTAACATTAGATCTAAATGTAGTTGCCAGCCTCAGGTGTATTCGGTTTCAGGATCTTCATCATCTTCAATTCTTTGGTCGGACTACGTTGCTAGGATACCCGGCAGCCAGTTCTGGTCCGCACTTATATTCTTCACGCTTTTCGTCTTGGCTATCACTACAGCGGTAAGTTAGTATTGCTAGACATAACTACCTAATGGTTTTTGACGTGATAACGTCTTTAAAATCGTTTTAGTCGGGTGACATGTTCAGAAACTTGTGTCACACCAAAACCTCACGAGCGCGATCGCAGGTATAACGAGAGAGAGACGGACCGATCTCCCGTCTCATCTCGAGCGCTGCCAGTCATTCCGTGAAACTTGTCACGCGGAATCCTCACGAGCGGAGGCTGGCATAGCGTTCGAGTGAGTGGACCGATCTTCCGTCTCTCTCACTCTAGCGGCATACAAACGAATGGAGATTTTCTCGTGCGGTTAAGTTTTCGTTGAATGTTTAACAGTGAAACAAACTATGAAAATTTGAAAAAATTGTTATCTTCATTAATTCCTTACTTCCCAAAAACTTATATCACCAATAAGACGTTATCACGTAAACATCTCGATCGTAAACCTACTTTACAAACAACCAATTTTTTTTATATAATTTCTGATTACTTAAATGCTTTTGAAGTAATCAAGTTTTGATAATGCAATACAGGGTAATGGAGGAATTTTTGAAGTTTCCTGTTTGATTTCCATAATATAACTACAGAGTGTTACCGAAAGGGTATATCTATCCAAAAGGGGGTTAGAGTTAATCTGGTATAGAGTCAGTTTACAAAATTTCAGCTAAAAATGATTTAGTTAAATAATTGTTATTCAATTATTGCATCAACCTTATTCGACATCAAAAATCATAAAAAACGTGTCACCGCATTACGAGTGTCAATATCTTATAACATTATTCGCTAAATGTTAAGCCGGCTTCCCACGGCCCGTGTTATTACAGGCCAGGCCGGATCGCGCCACGCCTGTGGATGCCTGTGCGGCAGATTACGTCTCGCGCCGAGCCATTCCAACGGTGTGTGTCGGCCTGTACCCGCCTGTCGTTACCGCCATGTGTGATACGCAGCGCATGTTAGATCGTTCGTCCACTCCATCATCTGTGCGTGTACGCGCACGCGCTGTCCCAGGTGAAATGAACCGACGCAGGCGCGCCCGTACAGGCCGCTACAGGCACCGTCGCGCCGCGCCGCGCCGCGCCTTTGAACTTACCGACTCCCGACGGATCGGACAGGCGACCACAGGCCTCATCGGATGCGACTGTTCCCACGATCTGTCAGCCTGTTAAGGCGCGATCTGATCTGTGAAACAACGGGCCGTGGGAACCCGGCTTAAAGATGCATCGCTTCAGCGGTCTGGTTTTTACTTTTGGTGTCGAATAATTAATGCGAAAAATTGGGTACTTATTATGTATTATTTAATTAAATAATTTTGAGCTGAAAATTTGTAAACCGACTCTATACCAGATGTACTCTTGACCCCTTTTGGATGTACTTATATCCCTTTTCGGTAACACCCTATATAGGTACTAAGTCTAAAAAAATTGTTAATTCTTTATACCTGGTGTTGTTTTTTTATACCTAACTATTTACTCGATATTTTTTTCAAAGAGCTATTACACTTCTTTACTGACGAATGGTACGCTTCGGTCTTTATATAGTCATTGACCTTATGGTAGTAGGTTAATATTTATTTTTTTATTCATCAACAGGCGCTGTTAGTTCAGACAGTGATGTCGACGTTCACAGGGAGGTCCATTAGGAAGATCACGTGGGCTTTCCTTGTTCTCATATGTCTACTTTTTTGTCTGATAGGAATCATTACGCTGTGTACACAGGTGAGCCTTCTTTGCAATCCTATCCAGCACTTTACATACCTACATCAGAAACGGTAAAATGCACTTCTGATAATCTACCAACTTTGATCATAAACTGGCATAAGTTTGACTAGAAATTAAAAGTCACGTCTATTTAAATTGAATTTATAAGTATTTGACAGTTTGATGGATAAGTTTCGTCTTTCGTCAACAAAATTACACCTCTAGAGGCCGACTAGGCGTAGGCCACACGTAGCCTAGATACTTCTTGGAGTTCTAACTAACTCCATACCAAATCAGTTGCGTGGTTTAGTAGTGAAAGACTACTAGTAGATATACAGATAGTTAATCTGCGTATATTTGCAGGGTGGCTTATATATAATGAATTTCCTGATGAACTGGCCAGCGACAAAGCCTCGCGTACCAATAGCGGCGGTGATGGCAACCGTCATCACCTACATTTATGGTCAGACCACGTTCTGTGAGGATGTGTACTTTGCGGTTGGAGAATACCCCAGTGTCTTTATGAGAATTTGCTGGGCTCTCTCGCCAGCAGTTATGATGGTACGAAAAGTTGATATACCTACCTACTTAACACTTTCGCATGCAGAATAATACTGTGAAAAACTGGAATGGAATACATAGGGGTTTTATAGTTTTTAATGGTGTCTGTCAGTAACATTATAGCTCCCGAACGAATGTATTGGTCTAGATGCGGTTTTTTCTGTTTCGTTTTTGTCATGGTGACGATCGAGCATTCGAAAATTAAACTCACTAAAGCTCATTTCTAAGATTTTGGTGATCCTAACTCTGTTTTTTTTTCGTAGACCGGGTATCTCTGTGTAGCTGTAGATCAATGTTTTAAAGATTATGACGGTTCTGAGGCAAGTGAGTTGTGAGATACCATTACTATTTTTGTTTGTCGCATGCGTTTTTTTTGTTTGGTAGTGCATATTTGCCGGCGGCTCGGGCACGTGGCCGGCAAGCGAGCAGCTAGCAGGTTGGCTTCTCGTGGGCCTAGCAGTGCTGCCCATAGCTATCGTCATGCTGTTCTACGGGATCTTCAAATGCAGAGTCAGGGTAAATATAGTCTATAAAAATCTTATGTCAATTGATGTTATTTTAGACCGACTATTACTGTTGCAAAACATTTTACATGTATAGCATAAAAATTGCGAATGCAGTATATGTGTTTAGGTAAACACAATTTCTTACTTTCCCCTACAGTAATATAAGTAGCTATTTTTGTAGCTTCCAAACGCGATGGGATTGGGCTGGTCATGTCAGATAAGCTGTGGGCTAACAACCACAGATCGAGTAATGGTGGAGAGACCAACATGACTCCTACCAAAAACACTGGTCCATCCTAGCATAGATTTAGTGGTCCTAGCGATTAGAATTTCCTCAAAGGATCAACATTTTTGTTTTGCTTTCAGAACATTGTTCGAGACGAAAAGTGATTATTGTGAAAATGAATACCGCCTTGAATATTTTCTCAATTGTATCGTGAATGATAAAATAACACATTTAAATCAGAATGACATCTTATTTTATTCACAAAATTTTTCATAACACCAATTTATTACCAAAATAAAGGATTATTTTATAATTAGTCATACACACATATCCACATAACAACTTAGAGAGCTGATCATAATAAATAATGCACGGTGTTTAAACATTGGATTTTTTTGTCTTTTTTTTTAAAGTGCACACTATCTATTATGATCAACAGGAGTATTTTTCTCACAATACTTAATTCAGATGTTTTGTTAAATAAAAACGTTAAATCAGCTTCGCTTGATTGGGAAAAAACTCCTTCTATTAATACAGCCTTGGATCTTATCTCTAAAATTAACCGTAACTTAAATAATGAACTTCTCATATAAAAATAATAATGATAAGCATTAGGTACTACATACATCTTTTTTAAAGTTTTATAATCTAAGTAAATAGACCGCCAAAGTGTTCATTGTAATGTTACTCAGATTCTATCATATTCGTTTTTACAGACTATTGCTTTGTGATCAAACTAAAAATTTATGTAAATAATTTATGGCGACGGTAACGATAAAGATTTTTCTTTAATAAATATAATATGCATTGCACCAAAAGATAGCAGTAATCTGATGGGGACTAGACGAGTAGTTTGAAAACAAAAACAATTCACTTGTTCTCGACATGTACGATATACATATAACAAATATTTGGTTTCAATATAATTTAGAATCACGTAGATTTGGACCGAACTTTTCCGAAAAACTAATTACTTGGCATTTTTGGCGTAACTATAGGCCTCGCTGGCCTAGGAATTCCTGACTTGACTTGAGAGAAAGATATTCAATAAATTGATATATGTAATATGAAGTACGAGTCATTCATGCTTCTTACTTACCGACTATGAATTCAGCCATACAATGTACTAGTTACGCCAATCTCTAATTCTATAAAATAACACTATAATATACTATTTTACACACATTTTTTTGTAAGTTTTGCTGTAAGAATATGGTCAAAAAACTCTTAATACATTCTAGGCCTAGCATGTAATGTAATCTAAAGAAAAGTTGAGATTCGCGTTTCCATAGAATTTACAAATTGATCTATTAAAATAACGAGATAACATCGGGTGTATAATTCTTAGAATTACACATCTAAATCACGGAAAGTAACGAATAGCAATATATATTTGACTAGTTTCACGGATAGTGTGATAATTTTATAAATAGCCGGTCAAGCAATACAATTATTAAAGTCAAATTGTCAATGCTTTTAAATATTTTTACAGCAACTTAGAATTTCATTGAAAACGCGAATTTCCCATAAAACATTTGGGCACACTACGGATAAACCTCGAATATTGTTTTTGTGCTACATATACAGAGAGCGAAACATTATACATAAAATTTACACATTAATATATTATGTTTAGTAAATAAACACTTAAAATCTTATTTAAAACTGGGTGATAAGCTCCCGTATTTGAAATTACTGAAGCATTATGCATTAAATAACTATTCACCGAGATTTCTTGTTTTCCAAGAAACCTCGGATAATAAATATACAATAATATTCACAATCAATAATAGTACTTGATAATTCCAGTTTAGAAATTAATGTTAATAAGTATTGTTACATATTGCTTTTCGAGAACAAATAAAATATAAATTAGCCTGCTCTCCGCTGTAAATAAAACTAGTTAAATAGTAGTTTATAGTTTCACTCATAACTATTTTGATCTGATATTTATAAACTATAATCAGGAACGTTTACAAATTGATTAAACTCTTTAAATTAATATACATAATGCAACAATTTTATATCTATCATTGATACTGATTAGTATATCATTCTAATGATGTTGTTGACATAAAGTTTGTGATTCGTGCGATTGATGTAAGTTTGAACGAACATGTGGCTCATTAATAGTAACACTTACTGACGGCTACGTCACAGCCAACAAGTGATCCAGTAAAAAGGTATAAACGCGGCTACTTCACATACACTATGTATGCCATGATCATCACAATTGACCAATATAATATATTTATTAAAACATGTTTCGATTGCTTATTAATTAATCTGAATCTATACAGTGCGCTCAACTGAGATGCGATCCTATACGAGGTTGGTTACTCCATATAAATTAAGTTAGTTATTCAATAAATACGCAACACAGACACTTAACTAAAGGCAGCGTTTGTTACTATAAAATCTTACAACTAAGTGTGCTCGCGTTCACATCGTAATAAAACATAAATAACAGACATTCGGGGACCCTGCGCTCAGTCTTACGCATACAAGACTCGACCTAATACACTGGAGGACACGCTAGTACGTACCAGTTACTTTAAGGCTACACGTAATACAGCAAGTTTTATTACAAGCCTTTCAGTATGTTACAGGTATCACTAGCTAATAGCTAAATTAATATAATCTAACAAAAAACTATAATGCTGCCTCCAACGTAAACTTTACAAGCTCCAATGTACTGTTTGACAATATTCCTATTCCGCGCCTCCGAATAGAATCTAACTGAACCATACAAACACAGTAAAAAGAAGTAACTCCAGCAATACTTCAAAATCGATAAATAAATATCGCAAAACGATAGGAACAGATTATTAAAAACTAATAGAAAATAATATTAACTTGTGCAAGTAAAATGCTGTGGGTTTCGTCGACCAACAGTTACGCGGGTCATCAACAATGACAATACTATTAAAAATAGATGAATAAATTCGTGTTATTCTTATGGAACATTTAATGTAATCGTTATGTACAATTGCAAGCAGCTGCATCAATATCTTATACTCCCTTACGCAATAAATGCCAAAAGGATGGTCGAAACTAGCATCATGAATCAAGATGTCGCCATATAATAGTCAACGCAAATTTATTCTCAGTTGCGTGACCGGTTTTTTATTGTCACAAGTATTTAAAATACAAGTGGACGTCGAATAAAAGTCAGGTGGCTATCTTTTAAGCAAAATATAGATATTTTTATAAAATATCATATAATTTACCGTTGAGAAGGCGGGGGTAAATGTCCACAAGTGTTAGATATAATGAAAAATAAGGCAAATGAGATTATAAAAAAAACGATCAATTGCATTTATTGTTAGACAAATATTGTTTCAAATATCTTTAGTGATAGGAACTGATGCTCTTAAAATATAGGAACATATTAACCAGTATTCAACCTTAATACATAGGTTTGGAGGTCAGTTTAATGTTTTAAATATGGCAGATTGTGATCTTGATTCAAGATGCATGTGATTGTTCATCAACCATCCCGTGTCGTTTCCCACATAATTCTTCATAAGCAGAACCGCGTAAACTAACATTATATTATCGCCAGTAAAACCGCTAACTACGCTATACCTACCCACAATCCAAAATAAACCAATTAACAACAACCAAGTTATACATATAAAAAGCCTAGCAAGTTAGTACATATAACTCTGTTTTAGTAAACTATCATACAAAACTAAACCTATTTCGTTTTCATTACAGTAATAGTTAAATTGACTAATTACAAGATTAAATACTCCTTCACTATAATTTGGACACAACTGACGTGCATTATAAGATATCATTTTAAACGCCTAAATAATGTTGGCTTCTTTATTATGATTTTCATTACACTAAGTAGAAAAGCTAGAACAGCAGCAATTTCAAATAATATATCCATACTTTTTGGTCAATTTCGTAATAATAGCATTCAAATACCTAATAAGGCATAATGTATTACCTTCATCATTTTTAAGGAAATTTACATCCAAACTCGTGATAATTCCCAAACAACAACAATATGAGTGAGATCAAAATGGTTCATTATAAATTTATAATAATAAATGGATAGCATAGCTATTAATAACTTTGTATTATCAAACTAGCTACTCAACTCTAAAGCAATCCTCTTTCATTAACATTCAATAATCAATCTAGATGTTTATCAACTAGTGGATACTAACATATTCGATAGCCATTGTGCTATTTTACTAGTCAAAGTCGCATTATATATTATGTTATTTCTGATGAAATAACTAATACGTAATTTTTTACTCTTCAACAGTCAGCTAGTTTGATTGTAAAATGAAGCAGGCATTCTGACAACACTCGCAGGATAACAGTGATTACATAGTATTATCAACAATGCCATCCTTTAATTCCAAAAATTTCCTAACAGAATAAAGGCCTTGATGAAATTGAATAATATTAAAAACAGACATTCCCCACAACATACCAACGGCGAGATAATAATATAATCTATTTATATTTAACACTTATATTGTTATAACAATATCTATACAATAGAGTGTACAACTAAACAATCTGCTGTTATCGTCTCCAAGCACTCCATTATCACAAGAATCGTTAGGGCACATATCACTCTCCACCATGGTCAGTCCGTCAAAGCACCGTTACCATTAACATTGCCAGCGTTAATACTCCACGACCCTTAAATTTATCGCTTAACGCTACGACTAACTTATTTAATTCAAGTTACATATTTTTCCTTTGCATACATTTTTATATTTTAAAATACCAGCATTTACACTTAAAAAACATAATTATATGCATTTTTAGTAATTGCTTACCGGTACATTCGTGACTAATATCACATCGTTAAACCGTTTGTACTATCTAACAGTTGATTACGTCATATCAGTGTTCAATGTCGATTTGAACAGAAATAATATGTATCATGAATTCAGTAGTAGTTATCCTACATTAGTTTTTTTTACATTTTTTATAATTTATAAACACCACAATAGGCACGATGACAGTAAAGAATCAAGCAATCCCATATATGTCGATCAAAATGCATTCTTTTGCTTTTATACATTTTATTGTTTAAATAATGTTACGAAATGGTAATTTAAGGAGATTTCAACATCTGTCATCATGCCTATCCCATATTGTCGAGGAGAAAAATTACAAGTAGAAAAGAGGAGGCACTTTTCAAACCCCGGGATTCAGTACATCACGCTTCAAACCCTTGGGGTCACGTATCGCTTCGGTCGGCTTCCTCTTTTCGGATACACTAAATACTATTTACAATAAACATGCTTCGTAAACTAATTAAATTAATTTTACAATCGTTCACTGCGGGTTCATTGCTTTTGCAGCGCCGCCACTGGTAAATCATTAAACGAAACTTGAATTTTGTACTTTATAGAAGGATGAAAGTAATAGAGTCAGATCTGTAGGGCCGGCGGCGGCGGTCAGTCGGCCTTGGCGGCGCGGTGCGGCGGCAGCGTGTCGTGGCGCCGGTACATCAGCAGGTACGGCATGCGCGGCGGCTTGGCCTTCAGCACGCTCGCCTCGCTCACCTGCGCCACCGTCGAGTCGTCGTACCTGCGGCCACACGCTCACGTCACACCTCACGCATTACACACTACTATGAAGTATTAATTAACACTTCATTACTCAGTAAATCTTGTCCACATTTTTAGTGATTGCATCACATTCAGAGACGAAAAATAATTGACATCATTGGAAGCTCGAAAACAAACTGGCTTGCTTTTTCCACAAAATAATTAATGGTCTCTTAAATAAAATAAGGTTTTAGGGAAATTTGAGCTTACCTAATCCAGCCCACTTGTCCATGGTATGTGTCAGTGAGGTAGTGACCTTTTACTGCCTCGACTCCTTCATGGTACACTACAGCGAACAACTTATACATGCGTTGTTTCGACGTGTATTTCAGCTTCGATGACATTATTTCTACAATTAACAACAATAACATTGTTAAAATCCACAAAAATATTGCTTAACTGGAACAGTAATTACTAATTTACTCAGGTATTGCTGTCCACAACTTAACGACATAATATTATGTCGTGTTCAGAGACGAAAAATAATTACATCATTGTATAATTTATTACATCTGTACCTATATATATAAATGAATCCCGATATCCTTTCCAAACAACTGCACCAAAAAGATTTTTTTTTTGTTCCATATCAAAAGGACCAGGTTTTATAAAAAAAGAAAAGACGAGGATTTATTTCGACTCCACTCTAGTAATCTCACAGCACACGTGACAAGTCGGGGCGGGAAGCTGGTGTGTAATGAATTGATTGTTTCGTACTCGGCTTAAATACTTAACAAAGGAGCAAAGTAAAATAATATACATACTTGGATCCACTTTCAAGTCAATAGGGAAATCGATGTTCTTAACGATTTTAGCGGTGTGTCCGTCAGCGTCGAGCTGAAAGCATTTGAGGTGCAGCAACAACACCACCGGCAGCTGCTCAAGCGACAGCTGTTGCCATGCGTCATTCACGCCCTCCAGAGTGTCTTTACCAGCCAGCAATTCCAAAGCATCCTTTACGCTATTGGCACGCTGAAAAGTTAAATGCACTTAGTTAATATATATTCGAATAAAAATGGATTAATTCATTAATTAGTTATCAACTCAGCTAAGTTTGTCCACATTAAAGTGATTTTTATCACTTTCAGAGACGAAAAATAAAGTACATCATTGTAATATTCTTATTTTGTTGACTTTAAAAACATTACTCTAGTTTGGTGACAGTTGCCACGTGAGAGTCCTTGTCTGTATGTATGTCATATCAGCATACATAGCCTTTGTCATCCTACTGCTGGGCATGAGCCTTCTCTCTTTTTACGTGCCGTTCTACGTATGTACGGCAAAAAAAAAAAAAAAAAACGATGCGGAGCCTTTCGCCAATATGAGTGATTTTCAATACTTAAATAGTTGAATACCAAAACATTATTCAGCTTCAAGTGTTAAGTAGCGACAGATAGATACGGCCAGGCAGCGGCGTACCTCGATGTCGAGCTGCAGCGTGAAGAAGGGCTGCACGGCGTCGGTGACGATGTGCGAGGGCGCGCGGTGCAGGCGCAGGCGCGTGCGGCCGCGGAACACGTCGGCCACCGGCGTGCGCCGCGCCGCCCAGCGCCGCTCCACGGCGCCGCGGTTGCGCGGGCCCATCACCTTCCACTCGTCGTCGTCCTCCTCCGCGCCCGCCGCCGGCGCCGCCGCCTCGCAAGGCTCTTCCGGCTCCACCAGCTTCATTAGCTGAATATACTCATTTATTTTAGTAAGCTAGTCATATTATAACTCTAGCTGTTTGATCAATAGCTAATTTATAAACAATCAGTATGGTAATGGTGAACATATAATCATTTTTATGCCAACAATGTTGAAATGTCATATAAAAGTACATCTCGGGTCGAACTTATTATGATCTAGCTATAGTTAAGACCAAGTCTAAATCGAGAAGTTAACTATGAAGTGATAAACAGGTGTACATAAGTTAGAATACCTCGAGCATCTCGTCGTTGAGCGAGTTGAGCAGGCAGCCGAGGAACTCCTCGGCGTCCTCCTGGCGGCCCTCCTGCGAGCCGGGGAAGGGGCGCAGCGCACGCAGCACGCGCAGGCCGGCCCCGCCCTCCAGCGGCGGGCCGGCGGGCACGGCCGGGCCGGCGGAGCCCGCGCCCGCGCCCCGCGCCGCGCGCCCGCCGCCCGCGCCGCCCGCGCTCGCCAGCGGGCTGAACTCGTAGCACAGCTCCACCCTGCCAACGACACACGCTAGTTTTTATTTTGAGACCACACACACAGTCATATGATCCCAAACTAGGCAGAGCCTGTATTATGGCAACCAGACAACTGATAAACATACTTATGTAATTCTAATTAACACATACATAATACATATAAATAAAATACATTCACAGAACAAATTCCTGGGTGAGAATCGACGACTGATTTAGCAGTCAGGATCTTATTTGTCGATACAGTTATATGATACTATTTTACCGAAAACTGAATTGAGTAATAACCGAAAACTGAATTGAGTAATATAGAATGCTTTTTAAACAATTTTACTTAATAATACACATGTTTTATTAAAAATGTATTAAACACAAGCTTTTACATCAGCTGTGCTCACAATACTAGTGAAGAAAAATCAAACAAGCTCAAACACGATGGGATTGATCAATCGGATGTCGAGGCGTGGTTCTAACTTTGTTAGCAATATTTGACCTAAACAAACATGCATGTTAAAGAAAATCTTGTAAAAATATGTTAACTATACTCACAACGAGTCAATTACAGGCGTACTGGACTTGCCCCTGCGCGTCTGGTACGGCAGGGCTTTCAACATGTTGTAGAAAGGCGGGCAGGCGATCAAAGCTTGCAAGATCGCATTCACGTAGCAGTAGTTAGAGCGGTTGGTGAGCCCGCGCGGAAGCAGCGATACCGGTCGGTTGTCCAGCTGGTACTTTGACAAGAATTCTGCAGACACAGACAAAACAATATTAAATTACATTACAAACGTATTAATTGATATCAAGATTTTTTTTTTTTGTAAGGTATTGGTAATATAATTTAATTACACAAGGCAATCTCACCTCCCATCCTGTATGAGTTAGGATCGTCACTGAATGGCGATGGCTGCGGCGGCACGGCAGGCGCGGAGTCCTTGCTGGCGGCCGCGTCCCTGTGGTCGGGCGCGGGCGCGGCGCGCGCTCCGCCGGCCGTGGCGTTGACGGACGTCTTCTCTGAGTACGACACGGCGGTCGGGGCCGCGCGCCCCCCCGCGGAGCTCTTGTCAGGTACTGTCGCCTGCAGCGGCGACGCGTCAAAGGGTGGCACTTTAGCCACCGGCTTCTGCACGTTTGGGGGAATGGGCGGAGTGGCGGTGGTCGGGCTCGGCGGCTCCTCGGGGAGCGCGGCGGACGCCGGGGCCGCGGCCGGGGCGGGCGGGGCCGGCCCGCTGGCCTTGCTGGAGAACAGGCTGGCCCAGGACTTGCCGGGCGCGGGCTGCGGCTGCGGCGGCAGCACGGGCGCGGGCGCGGGCTCGCCGCGGTTGCGCGGCGTGGGCGGCGGGGGGAAGTCGGACGCGGTGGGCGCCGGCGGCGGCGGCTGCGGGGCCGGCGGCGGCTCGGGAGGAGGCGCTCCTTTCCGGGAGTGCCCAAATGGCGCTTTGTTGGTCACGATCAACGGCGGCCCGGCCGCGTGCAGAGTGATAGATATCGGCATCGGCGCCTTGCTCGGCGGCAGCGGCGGTTCGCGTTTGGCGTGGTCGCCTGCGGCCGTGCCTCGATCAGAGCCATCATTGTTTTCATTGGACGGGGAACGGTTAGAGGGGCCGTCGCGCTTTTGTCTGCTGCCGAAAGGTGCTTTAGGTGTGGATGCTGCCTGCTGTACGGGTACCACGGTTTGCGGAACAGCAGGCTTCGCAGGCGGCTTACCGCCTGAGAATGGAGCAGCTGGTCCTTTAATCGGTTTAGGCACAGCAGGCTGAATCTTATTTGTGGGGGTGATTTGATTAGCTGATGGTGCAATGGGAGGGAATGATTTATTTGCCGGAGATTGACTTGCGATCGGTTGTTCGACCTTTGTCTCAGTCGCGTTCCATGAGGTCTTGGGTAAATCTGTCTTAGGTGTTGTGGCGAGTTTTTCGCCAGATGTTTTAGCTTGCAGGGGTTCATTAACACGGTCTGATTGCTTTGGACTTCCAGGTCCCTTGGCAATTTTGAGATCTTTAATTGGC
Source organism: Diachrysia chrysitis (assembly GCA_932294365.1). Lineage (NCBI taxonomy): Eukaryota > Metazoa > Arthropoda > Insecta > Lepidoptera > Noctuidae > Diachrysia > Diachrysia chrysitis. The sequence goes on from OW028653.1 coordinate 9,292,117, forward strand.
AGGGATTCCACGGATCCAGCGGATGCGGATGCAGTCGGTGGTGTGGACATCGGTTTTTGTTCTTGACCTTTATCTGAAGGTGTAAACGTTTTGTTTTGACCCTGTACGAAATTTTTAGCATGCACATTGAACTGATGAGGTGCGGTCTGCAGCGGTGGCTGTTGCGGCTGCTGCATGGGCACGGGTGGCACGGGCGGTGGGTGCGGCGGCGGCGGGAGGTACATAGGCGGCATGTACTCCACGCCACCTTCTACCGGGGGTCCGTACGGAGGCGCTGCGTAGTGTGCACTCGCATAGTATGCATCTACGGCTTCCTGCTCCATGACCACTTCTTGAGGGTAGTCCTCGGGGCCCTTGTCGGGGTCGCCCTCCACAGGCATGGGGTACTCCGGGTAGTAGGGCGGGTAGGCGTAGGGGCCGTACACGAGCGGCTGGTAGACGGGCAGGTGGTAGAGCGGCGCGCCCTGCGCCTGCGCGGCGGGGTAGTACTGCGGGTACTGCAGGTAGTAGGGCGGCGGCTGCGGCGGCGGCGAGGGCGCGCGCTTGCCGCGGCGGTCGCGGCGCTGCGTGCGCGCGGCGCGCTCGGCGGGCGCGGGCGGCGCGTACTGCGGCTGCGGCTGGTAGTACTGGCCCATGTAGCCGTGCACGTTGACGTTGGCCGTGACCTGGCTGACGTACACGTTGGGCGGCGCCACGGGCCACTGGTGGTGGTGCGGCGGCGGGTAGGCCGGCGGCGGCTGCGCGTACGGCGGCGGCGGCGCGTGCTGCGGCGGGGCGGCGCGCGCCGGCGAGTGGGGCGCCATCTCGCACTCGCCGCCCGACAGGCTGTCCACGCTGCTCGACACGGTCGGTGCGCCCGCCGTGCTCGATGAACACGATGACGGATCTGATACCAATACGATCAATGTGAATACAGTCCAATTTCCAGAATTTTTTATACAAACAATGGTTACACGTTTTGTTCATGAATCTTTAAATTATAATTAATTTAGATGTATCTGTGTTTATTAAAATTAATAAGATTGTTACCTATATTAGGTTCGTTCCAGCCGCCGGCGAGTGCGGTCGCCGAGATGTCCGGTATCCGCTCGTACAGTGCGCACTGCAGTCTGTTCAATTCTGCTTCCTTCACATCAGATAAGTCTAGGAACTCATAGTCCTGAAACATGCCATAGATATTAATACAAACCTTACATGTATTGTCCCCACGATTCTTCAAAATTTATTCCATAGCTATGAAACATCTATAGTATATACATAAACTAACAACTACAAATTAAATAAAGAAGGGTTATCACTTTCCATACAAAATCGGCCTTGTTGCAGAACTTCAATTATATCACCATGTCACCATTCCATTCTCAGTCAAAACATCTTTACACATTTCTTAAAGGACTGCGACCAAAATGATTAGATGGGAAGGTCTGAAAGTGACTGTGTTGTATTGTTTGTTTAGTTAATATGTAGTGGGACAGTAATACTTTCTGTTTGCTGATTAGTGATAACAATAATTAACTTGCAAAGTTTCTTATCAACCATCTCCCACTGAAGACACCAGAAAACATACATAGGTACTGTTAAAGTATATTACTTTTTAACAAATTTTTACTACGCCAAAAGTTGTTTTTAAGTTAAAAAGAAGTAACTTTGTATGGATAGAGAGCCTTCTTTATGAAATTTATTTTCCTAATACATATTTATTACTATTAGTCTTCACAGTAGGAGAATATGTATCACATAAGTATGAATGAATGAATATGTATCACATAAGTGTAAGTATATTTATAAATACATAATAGGGATGTTTCCTGGGTATGAAAAGTTAAAATCTATTTAGTCCGTCAGTTAGATAATAAAAAAATATTAGACACGTATTTTTTCTTTTATCAAAACAATAAAAAAATACAAAGATACACCGCTTTAAAGTTTCGGAGTGGGGGCTTATGACGCTACGCCTCGCTAAAAATCGTAGCGAGGAGTGACGTCACGCGTAACTTCAGTTCTCTGTATTTTGATCATTTTTTGTTTGCAGGAAAAAAGAAAAAATACGTGTCCAATAAAATTCATTAATCTACAAGACGGACATTAAAAAAAAATTAGGAAACAGGCCCATTATAGTTGTATTAAATTAAAATAATTTTGTAACCTTGTGATTTTTTTACTTTTTGTAAGATATAAAACATGGCGAATGCAGGTAGCTACTAGTTAGCAATTCGTTACATTTAGGATTGAACTTAGGGTAAGATTTTTTTTTTGGTAGTAGTGTTAGGTAGTTATGGTGCTTCAATATAGTGAGTCTTAACATTTAACAAATATACTATTTAAACTACTTATTTGAATCAGTTTAGACAAGATATTTAAGAATACGCTGAGGCTAACTGTGGCCTAAATCAACAAAATTATTTGTGTGAAGAAGTGAATAGAAACGCTTTGTTAAAATGTATGAATACATACAGAAGTAGGCAATGCCAATGCTGAACCCGTAGGTAAGCAAGATTTGAATAATCAATATGTAGGCACATGTCATCGCAGTCTGGCTCAACAATATTACAATAGGCTACAAAAATAGAAAAAGATCAGAACGGTTCAGTATCAAGAGTTCATGTTGTAAATGTTATTACATTTACCACATTCAATACTAGCAGCAAAAAAGAAGTATGAATGTAAGATATTCATTCCCCAATTTGACAAGCCTGAGAATTCCTTTGATATGTGAACCAGATAACCTTGCAATTTAATTAGATGATACAGTTGTGATTGCAGTTTTGAATTTAATCATGTTTCTTGTGCTATATCATGCCTATTTGGTAAAACTGATTGAATAGGCACTTTTTAGTCTTGTCATGCTTGCCTAGCTGGCATAATTAGTTTACAAACACATTCAACTCCATATGTGATGTTGATAATATGCTATTTTATTTTCTTATCAACTTTTTACTAATAGATCCTTGCCTATTTTATCTTTTTAGTTGCAAAATGTTTACTTATTTTTAAATGGTACAGTGATAATTATGCGAAAATAAGAGATACCGTTGAAAAGATTTTCACTTGAAATTCAAATGTGTATGATAAATAAACATTATTAGTATAAAATATATAAATAATTTATAGAAAGGTAAAACTTTCTAATCACATACAACTTATTTATTCTTTCTTATCACCTCCACTTTCTTAATTGTTACATGTATTGCAATTCATGGTATTAATTCATATAATGATTACTTTGATAGTCAGATTTAATAAATTAATCTTAGCTTTTGTTTAATAAGCTATTAATTTGATTGTTTTATTAAAAACCAAGTTAGAATCTTAGAACACCTTTACTTTTTTTAATTTTCATTTAGCTGCTGTCCACTTAGTCATTTGGTCATTGTTTATAATGCTGTTTGTTACACATTTATAATCCCATTTTAGTTTTAAGTTGTATAATATTGTAATGTGTAACTGTTTATTTCCCTAAATAAAATAATATGAAATAATTAAAATGTGTATGTTTTATAATGTATCTGTGACTAGATTATTGTTAGAGTGATTTAGTTTATATTCATCCTCAAGAATATTATTAACTGTGATAAATTGTTAATTACTACAATATAATGACTTAATTTTATTTTAATTTTGGCCTTATTTTTTATAACCAATTGACAAGATTTTCAAATACATAATTATGTTAATTAAATAATGTGCACGAGTATCCAGTGACAAATCCATTAAAATGTTTATTATATCCTGGAGTTTTATTCATTGCTCCTCTTAAGACAGTAATAATTTATTATTGCAGCCAAATGAGTCTGTCCTGAAATAAGTATTAATATGAACAGTGGCCTCCACTAATTGAGTATCCTAGAGTTCTATAAAAAAATACTGTGCAAAAGGTTTTTTTTTAATGTGATACTTGGTAACAAAAACCAAACAAACTAATGCAGGCCACTGTACAAATTACCTTACATGATATATTAATAAAAACACCCAATATTGAGTACCATACAGAAAATCAGTATTCAAAATAAAAAAAAATATAACCTTAAACACAGCAAATTAAAACAAAAAGGTAAAGTAAAACTGGCCTTTGCTACATAAGTGAAAACTTTCTTTAATTACAGAACCTTGTTAGTTATCTAGAAAAGGATAAGGTATACAACAGTTCCTTTTTTTTTTATTAAAGAGAGTTGACACACACTAGGGCTACTACACTAGTTTGGTCAAGAGTTTGAACATGTTCGGTAAGAATTGTGCAACAGGTTGCTTTCAAACTAACACTAAATTATAACCTAAGTTGTGTCCTTACCAGAAGTTTAATAATCTTAATATTTAAAAAGCTATTATTTATCATCTATTCATTAACAGTTTTCAAGTTCCCATTAAAATTTCTCTCTATTTTGTCTACTAGGTAAAACCATCTATAGATTGGTTAAACTAATATTATAAAGAGGATTAAAAATGTGTTTTGTATAGTAGTAACAAACAAGAAATACTAGACCAATAAGGTATAATACAATAGTGTACTATATTGCTGTGCTAACTGTGTGAAACTGGGGTGGATGGATAGTCATGATATAAAGTTAATATTTACTACTGAACTACATAAAATTCTTCAATAAATACTTTTTATTTCAAAAAGATAATATATGAATAGCATTTAGTCACAAAATACAAGTAAATAAATGCTTTATTATTGCAAACTGCTTAAACTTGAAAACAGGTTGACCTTAGAGAAAATATAAAGAATGTGATGACTCAAATTACTAGTGTATACACTTTTTGCGTTAAATAGTGTAGATATGTAATTATTTAGCTGACTTATTCTGCATTTTTCTATAATAGTCATTGTAATATGAATTTACATATTGGTCAGTGTATAACAAACAAAACCTACAGTCCATCAAGGCACTGATGAAAAAGATATTTGGGGAAATACAAATTTTGTTACAGTAAATTTATGGTCATGGTCATCTAATGGTAATGAGGTACTTTGCATGACCCTATACTTAGTGTTGTAATTGAAATGAAATTTCCAGCCCGAGCAAACAAAAACTATGTATTGTATCTAAACCTTACTCATGAAGAACAACATGCATTTTGCATAAGATTTGAAGATTATTAAGTAGTTTTTAGGTTATGTAACTAGTGATCATAATTATGAGTTATGTTGTACGGACTATAAACTACTAATTGCATACAGTAGTTGAAGGCTAATTACTTCTACTCATTAAAAAAGGTACAAGTTCAATAATTATTTGTGTATAGTAAATACTATCAAGATAATTAAGAGTTTACTATAACTACAATGAGAAATTAGCAAATTCATTATGAAAGAACTTATTGCATCAACTTGACTGGCTACTAGATATTTTTAAGGAAAAAGTAACCTTGAGTTAAGCAGCGTAAGTAGCAGAAATGACAACCCGAACTGAACGTTGGACTTTAATACGGCTTGTCAAATTTATAGGTTATCTGATTCAGGACTTTTCGAGTCATTGTATATACGGAAGCTCATCATATCAATAAAGTACGTTCGATACCAGACGATAATTTACAGAACATAAATTATTACATACAATAGCCTCTTTACCGACTAAACAATAACAAATCTATAGCACATGTGGTTCTCCAAGTCATGAAAATGTAATGCAAAAGTGAAAATGACATACCTATCCCTGAACCACTAATTATTGTCGAATTGAATTCCATTGGAATTCCTTTCGACACAAGCATGACTTTTCCGCGCCTAATTTGCTCCTGCAATATCGCAAAATATGCGGAACATTTAGAGGACTATAAGATGGCGTAACAACGCTCAGTTGCCGGGTGCCATCAGAGTATTGACAAATCAACATATTGGTGATTCTTAATGCGTAAATCCGAAACTGGACACTATCTACGTATCAAAAACTATTGGCACTTACCTCCCACGTGCACACAATGTCTGGAAAGAGATATTTTTTCTAATGTAATGGCCAGTTTCAATATCACCAAAACAAGAAACAAAAGCCAAACAAATGTTTACATAAATGTACTGCAATTATATTATCCTTACCGTTTTCATCAAATCCATGGCCTTTTTAAGAACACCATCACGAAATTTAACACCGACAATATTGTATATACAGCAGCGGCTTTGAAAAAAATATCTTAGAACGGGATCAACGTCGAGGCCATGCACTCTCCCAACACATAACAGGATGTGACAAAACCCGCGCCATTTTTAAGTCGCCGATTTGTAACCAATGGCAAAGCAATATTTTAACCATAAACTATAACCAAAGACTAAAATATGATTAGTTTGTAGAGTTGTTACACTTGCTCGGATGTGCGCAATAATAATTACGTATAGACAATAGTATTCATAGACAGAGTTAAATATAATCGAGGCAATTCGTGAGGTAAATATTAAATTAAATCAAGGGATAAGATAATAGAAATGTAAAAAAAGAATTGAAACGTACCGATAACAAGCTGAAGTTATATTATGGTACTCTGTATTTAATATACCCATACCATGGTGGCCACTGGCCATTACGTCTGTTTCAATGAAAGTGTGACTCTGTTCTTTTCTTATAGATGGCGATAGGTAACAGTATAGTTATTTTAAATTAATTATTTCTTTTTCATATGCTAAAATAATAATAACAAAATAAAGTGGCTTTATATACAATAATAGTTTATGAGATGCCACGATTTTTGTATTCCTGGGAATTGTGAGAAAAGCGAGAAAACAGGTGTCAAAGTCCACCAACAAAGTATGGTATTACGTCGCCTGCGACTAGCGCTATATGAGCGCTCCTGAAGGCGGAATTAACAACGGTAGTCCATATTGGCTGACAACTTTTCCAAGCAAGCAATACGTCTAGGTCTCGGTCCTCAATGCAACGAATTTTTCCCTCGAGATTTAAAATTAGTGGCCAAGCCCTAGATGCTGAAAACTTAGAACCTTTGGGGACTAGGGGTAGCTTATTTATTTATTTATTTAATACTTTATGCACGAATTAGTACATTCGACGGACTTAATGCCTAAAGGCATTTTCTATAAGCCTTGGTTTTTTCAAATTACGTCGGTTCTTATAATTATTAACATTCACCATCATTCATCTCCACCTAGGTCATGTCTGCTCTCCGGTCTTCCTCAGCTAAATTACGTATTAACCCGGTCACACACACGCGCGCCAAAAATTCGATGAAGGTTCGCGCGCTTTTATGTCTGTTAAAAAACCAACATAGCTTGGAAATGAAATCATTTGCAAATGTCATCCTACACTTGTGGTTTTGCTTATTCGTGCGAATGCGAGTGAGCGGTTTTAGAGAGTCTTCAGTTTGCAAATGTGGATTACAGTATGACCACATACTTTAGTACCAAAATCTCTCCACACAGACTATAATATTTCTTGATGTTCATTTAATTTTGTTTTCCATGCCGCAGTAAACACTTGTTCTCCCAAACTCCCAACTGACCAACTTTGACATACCTACCTACGCAGAATCGTTGTGAACCCAACCCAGCCATAACCAACAAATTTGGATTTAATTGAACTTAATTATTTTGATTAACAGCTAAATCATTATAAAGAAAATAAATAGTTTATAACAATACATAGGTACTATGTTGTATGTTGTACGGGTTTAAGATAAATGGGCCTTCTTTGATTATACCAATACACGGCTCAGATAAAGGACAAAGTTCACTGCACAAAGCAATAATAAATGTTATGTTGCCACTACACTAGAGGTGTGCTAAAATCTAATTGCAAGAAATGGAATTCTCAATTTATTGGTGCGTGTCGAACTCATCGAATTAAGTAAGTCACCCCGTGGTCACCCCTTATACTTATTATAATACCTACTCCTTGGTAAGTGCCAACGTAGGTACACTACTGTTTTGTTTTTATTCCGCGGTTCTGTTACTGCTAGCATTCATACTAGGTATCTATTTTTAACATTCAATAAAATAAAAACCTTTAATATCTAACTCTAGAGAGAATTTTGAGATAATATTATGCAATAGAAAAACAGTTTTTGCCAATTTTGAACTCGATCGTTATTTATATTTACTATGATGTCCATCGTTAGACTTCTTTGACCTGTTGATGTTTAATTTTGATATTGCGATATATTTTAAGCACCTATTGACTTCTCGACATTCGTATTCGCAAAATATAGGAAGGGAAATTAGGTCTTTGAAATTCAGTTGGACAACAGCTCATGAAAGAGTGACAGAAACGTATTTCTAGTTGGATTATCTTATTTATTTTAAGTCCCTGTTGTATTTTATATTATACTTACATGGATTTATATAATATCTTGCCTGAATTTTGACAGGCAACCTTTTGCGCCAAAACTACACACGATTATCGATACTACTCGTTCATTACAATGGTCATCTCTAGACTGGACCGAATGGCGAGTTACACCAACGTGATTCTATCGCACCTTACCAAATTATTTCTTCACCCTCTTATCTTAACAAATATTGGACTGTTTGCCTTTGTCGCCCCATTCAGATGCTACGTGACACATTACTAAGTACCTATATTATTTCTCCATGATTTTTATGAAAGATAATATTTGGGCTATCGGATTAGGTTGTATATTATTTTACCTAATAATGTAATGGACAGGTTTTAGTCTACACAAAGAACACCCAGACTTGGAACAAGCACTTGTGGATCTCACTGTACTGTACAAGTACCTAATGTACCTGTCTACTTTATAATAAAATTATTAGGTAGGTACTGTATTATTTTGCAACAATAACTGAATATTCATTTGTTTTAAATAGTGACCGCAAACGAATAAGCATGTTGACGGATACCTACTCCTACATATTTTATTTATTCATAAAAGGAAAATATTGTATATAATCCACGAAATCTCAGTAATCTTTTGATATAAATATACGTTACTTTCCTATTTACTAAGGGCGCGTGTAAACTGCAAGCACGTCCCGTCAACTTTATCTCGGCGAGAAATACGCTCGTTCTCGTACGACAAGGTGCGATCGCCGCGGTGGACAAACGGCCTTATACCTACCTGCCCTTTATTGGAACATGTAGGTATGAAAAGTTACAAAGATACTTACTTTATTTCATGCATAACTACCTACCTTTGTCACATGGACATGTCAAATGGTCACGCTATCATTTAGGTAACTACCTACCTTATTAGAGAGTCATAGAGGTCGTTTTGCGGCCCAAGACGTTCAAGTAATTTAATCGAACAGGCCAAACAGTTTCTTAAGATTAAATATTGTCTACTATCTGTATCCTGATGTCTACTGACAGATAATTTTAGGTACGTACGTACTTGACTCTCGCTCTACATTAATTATAAAAACAATATACCCAGAAACAGCATTTTTACATTTAACCATTTTTTTTCTTGACCTTTAACCTTTTAGTTTGTCTCGGCTTGATGAGGGCGGTAGCTTGGAGCGTTACCTTGATCTTTTTGATTTACTTCACTTGACAGGATGAATTGACTGTCAGTAAGTAAGTAGGTACTTAGGTTTTAATATATATAATAAAGCAGTTTCCACAGACCACCGAAAGTCTGGGCATTTTCCATCACATTTAAGATTATAAGGTAATTGTTAATTGTTTTGGAAATGCATAGCTAAGGTAACGCATTTCTGAAATGAATGGCTAGACTGGCCTTTAGGTAAGTACTTGATTAAATTGAGGATGAATCGTTGGTCTCAAAGCCAACCCCGAGGCTTCTTTTCCATCTTATACACCTTCATAGTAGCTTTGCAAGCAAAATGTTAATATCTAAAATGTAAAGCTTAATTTACTGCATTAAATACATTATATAAACACTGTATAGGTACCTACTCAGTTTATACAACAAGTGTATTGCGTGTGTACAAGACAGTTGCGCGCGTCCCACTGATTAGAATTTACCGTACACTCACTCCCACTCAAAGTAAATAAAGTGTACTAGTATGGACTGTCAAGAAATTTGTGTCACAAAACTCTCTACTCGATGTATAAACAGAGTGTAAGTTGTATCACAGAATAATTAATAGTATACAGTCGTAGTTAAAGTTTTGTCGTACTGTAAATGAAGATGTCATCTTTTGCAGTTCAACAAAAACTAAGATATATATAAGATAAGGCCTAAGATCGTATAATATATTATATCTTCGAAAAGCGCTTTCTGCTTTTTTTGCTGTTTCTGCTTTCAGCTTTATATAGTTCTAAATATATAAGTATGTTTATTTATACTTATGCTCATCACACATAGATTTGTCCTGCCCCCCTAGACAAGTGACATTTCGAAAAGCGATAACGCTGATCGAATCGTTCAAATGTATGGAAGTGACAAGTCCAAGTCACGTACGACGACGACACTTACGACTTATCGAAATGAAATGTCATTTCCATACATTTAATGTCACTTAAGCGATTTCTATCATCGTTAACGCTTGTCGAAATGCCACTTGTCTAGAGGCTCAGGTGGGAATCGAACCCACGACCTCTGACTTAGCAGTCAGGGTCACCAACCACTAGACCAACGGGCCAGCCAATATCTTGTCTTTAATAAAAACAAGTTTAAAAATCATAAATACCTATAGATTAAGGTATCAATAACATGAAATGTATTGCGCAAAGTTCTTACACTACATCGGTATGTATGAAATATAAATACGAGCAGATAGCTTTTAGCATCCACCTTGTTCCTCATAACCTTTCAATTCCTCATATCGACGAGAATATGGAATAAAAAAACATTTGCTACACAATGCAGAATGTTTCCTACTATATTCCGTAACTAACTTTCAATGAAAAGTGCATGTAAATTTGTTTTAAAACCAACTTTAGAAAATTGTGTCTTATCTAATTTGATTAGAGTAGATTTTTGCGTGAAGGTTGTATGGATTTATGATCTACGGGAATATGATAGCAACTAGGGTTAGTGATGCGACAAATATGACTATAGATATTTTTATATTATGAAAAATGCGTGTCTAATATTTATTAATAAATATTTCTCACAGATTTTAAAACATGATTATGCTATACTAATGTTGCAGCTTCTTTGTAGTTTACTGAAGGAAAATAGTGTATAATAATTATATTCATTCTATTTGTATTCCGACAAATAAATAATATCTTTGTTAGGTTTTTAATTTATGATTTAAATTCGTACTAGCCAAAAAATATATTAACACATTTTAGGCTGTCTTCTTACAACAACTAACTCAAGCAGACAAGACAAAGAAGTAGAAGATTATAAAATTAATTATGTATATTTAGGAAAGTAGGTAGGTAGGTAATTTTTATAAAATTCGCAAATAAAATATTTTTCATTATTTTTATGTGTATCTGTCTCACTCATTTCACAACACTACTGTGAGATTGGGATTTCAATAATGTTGCATTTATAGCTATGCCAGTTGCATCTAGCTAATAATGCTCGTCGTCTGATTGTTCTGTTGTATGTAAGCGCATACTTGTATTCACTCTGTTTGAGAAAGATTCATGTATAGACACCTATAGGTATGCACTTAAGATAAAGTAAAAAGTATGATTTAATAATAAATAAATAAAAAGTAAATGTGGACAACTTTACATACATTGCTCTAAACCCAAAGTAAGTATTTAAAGCACTTGTGTTATGGAATCAGAGACAGCTAAGGTACCACAAGCACCCAGACCCGAAACGTGGTTTTCTACGAGCCGTCCGGGGATCGAACCCGGAGGTAGTCATATACCTAAGGAATGTCTTGTGTTGTTCACCGTTCAATTAAGAGTAAGATAAGATGTGGAAGGAACTGACTTCTAAAGGTCTTAGAAGGTACATACGTAAAAATAATGAAAACAAAAAATAGAAAAAAAAAACTTGCCTCTATCTAAACAAAATAAATATACAGACGCGTAGTTAATAGAACTGTTCTTAATGAAGAAGGTTTTGTTCGGTAAAACCAATCTGTCGCGCGAAAAGGCAGCATGTTATCCATCAATGGGACTGAGAGACAATTAGATGTGGGGACAACTCTGTAATCAATTATACCATACACAGCAATCATTCAGACATAGATTTCCTGATAAGAACCTCCATGGTCAGGGAAGGTCATGGTAAACTAAATTCGGAAAAAAGTTATTTCCTTATACCTACATACGGACATAATTATATTAAGTATCTACTTCACATATTGTAATATCACGTGTCGTTTTTCATTCTCGTAAAATTCGAGGAGGTAACTATGCTGAATCAATAATAAAACAAGTAGGTATTTCTTCATTTTTCAAATTTTCGAAAATCGGCATGTGAAATGCATGCATAAATATGTCTTTCATAACAGCCTCCTGAAATTTGACAAGAATGTAAAACGATACATTGTATAATAAAGACGTCAATGTGATCGCGTAGTAGTTCAATGATATAAACTACAGGCGCAAGGTTGCAGGTTCAAAACTAGTCCGGTACTACCACTGGCTGAAAAAAAGTCAACGATAATAATACAATACCTAGGTTTAAAAACCGTCTGTCGAAGGTCTGATGGCCATTGGAGAAGACAAGGTTTTGAGTAGAGACCGCGATCCGCAAACGTAGTGTAGGAAGCGCCCCAGCTTGTTGGACCGACGACCTGAAAAAGGTTAAGATAGCCGACTGGTGTAGGTCACCACGACAATTACCACTTTACGCGACGCGACACAAGGATTAATTTCTATAGTGCGGGAGTCGTTTCTTTAAATACTAGATGCGGAAGTCGGAGGGCCGGGTTTTGTGGCTCTTGTGGCGCAATTTGGGAGAGGCCCATGTACAGCAGTGGACCGCGATAGGCTTGAGTCGATTTGATTGATTGAAAACCGATAACCTACAATGAGCAACCATGGTGATGAATCCTATTTCCTTCTTTATGTGAAGAAGATTTTGCTCTGATATAGGACAGTTACGAGTAGCATTATTCTGTTACTATCGCAAAACAGTCAAATTTATAAAATAGCTAAGAACATGATTATTATATAATATATTCAAGCAAAATTATATGCGGTCGTTTCTCCAAGTAAACAGTTATAAAATAAAACATGTGATTAATTTGTTAAATACCTACTTACCTACCCTAATAACGTGACACAAAATCCATTAAAAATCGCAAAGTAAAGCCACACAAATTCGCTTATTGTTGAGAACAGAAAGTTTAGTAATTAAAATAACTTCGTAAAAGAGTTAGAGGTAATAACAATTCAATTAATATTATCGTAAGCCGCACCGGCTCGTGGACCGGTGAGGGCTTCGACTAATTATATAATGTTTTCCTCTTTTGAATATAGGTACATGGTATTTTCATAATTTAATTATCGTTTATGATATTTTAAATCATTTAGATACGACTATAAAGTGTAATTTAAAGATTTTTTTTGTGATCTTCACTCATGTTTCTTTTATAACTCTGTCTGTCTGTCTCTCTTTTTCTCTGTTACTCTGTTACGCTTTGACAGCATTTTAAACTTGGTATGGGGTAAGCTTGGATCCTAAGAAAGGACAAAGGCTATTTAGGCTGCATAGGCTTTTTGCCGTAATGACCAACACCCGCCGACAACACTTAGTTTTATCATATTTAATATATTCGTTTGATAATAAGTTGTATTTATCTGTAAGGAATAATATAAAAAAAAAAAACAAAGTATTAATACTTCCGCTAAAATTTACTTTTTAGATCTGTTTCCGTTTCTGCTTCTGTTCTGACACTTACTTTCCAAGACTATTGTAGATGTAAATCCTATTTGAACCTTTATTTTTATGATTATTATGCGCTTTACAAAGTCTTAGATTCATTTGGTACATTAGTATTTGATGTTATGTCGTAATAAGAACCTTTGAAAACTATGTCATAGTCTGCCGCTTTAAACCACAATGGCTATTTATATGTTGATATGAAACGAGAATAATGTTTAGTTACAGGTTCTTTGGTAGCTTATGGTACATTAAGCTTCAAGTTTCCTTTGAGTAATGCTCACTTGATGAGGTATTTGGTAAAATTTAATTAGTCAAATAGTAGTAATTACCACATAGCCTCAAATTTAAGCCCTTTCATAAATGCTTTTAGGATGAGACTAGCATTTGCCCGCGACTTCATCCGCGAAGAAGTCGCAAATGGTTTTTCACATTCTAAATTTAAAGAGTATTGCACTGCACCAAGGTTTTATGTTAGTTCAACGTTTTTTTAATAAAATCGAATTGAGTTTTCAAACATGTGTTGAAATAAAATGTAATTTAAATCAATAGCAATATCATCTTCGTTGCAAATCAACCTCAAGATTACTTTCTACCCGTTTTTAACCCCGTTAGGCAAAGAGTTTCAATAAAATAAAAACACATCTTTCATCAATTCTGTTATAAAATGTTTATGCAAAATCTCATTGGTTTATAGAGTAGACAACGCGCTAGATTTTCACTTGATGGCAACATATACTTATACAGCCTAATAAAATCTCGGTGATTAGAGTTTTAAAAAATGAATGGTCTTGGATTTGAGCTTTCAGATCTCCTACACAAATGATATTTTATGTCTTTAGTTAGACAATAGTAACTCTGTCTGTCTTTTATTGGACAGTCACTCAAATTGTTCATAAGTTTTGGAATCGGCCATATTTACATATATCGAAAACGAAAATATTTCATCACTATAATTGAAATAAAACTAGTTTAAACGGATTCTATCGCGGTTTATTTTAGATTTTTGTTCCCGACGTTTCGACGCCTTTGCAGGTGTCATGGTCACGGGCAATCTGCCCGTGACCATGACACCCAACAAAAACCTAAAATAAACTGCGATAGAATCCGTTCAAGCTAGTTTTATTTCAATGTCTAATATTCGCGTAAACCTCAGAAAGCAATATCATCACTATAAATTAATCACACAAAAGTTAAATTTTATAATATTTCACATATCTCATCGAAATGTACTAGGGCGCGAACATTTCTGTTCAAGTTCGCGTTTTTTTGGAAAGGGGTGTAATATCTGTGTATATATAACAAAGTTGGGTTAGTTACACCATTTATAACTCAAGAACAAGTGGACCGATTTTCATGATCAATGATTTGTTAGGTCCGTCTCCATCCCGAATAGCAGAATAACTAAAAAACATCGGAAAAAAGTTACGGGAACGGGCACTACTGACGCGGGTGAAACTGCGGGGCACCACTAGTACTACACATAAGAGTAGAATACCCACATTTCAAACATACATGATTAATCACGTACATGAAACCCGAACAAATTAGGTCCCTAATCTACTTATTATTTTTTAAATCTCATTTTGTGTACCAACGGTTTATGTAATAAACCTACAATATTCAATTTAGTTTTTAAAGTAATTACAGTTTCGCATAAGTAATGTACTTTTTAATTTACTTTTGCGACTTTGCCGTGCGAACAGAAAAACTGACTCTACCCACGCTATCAAGAATTGAAATAAATTTATTCCATAATTATGTAATGAACTATGTATCAAAATCTGTCTAGTTGTTTTCACATAATGATACAACAAACACACAGACATACAACCTTCCGCTTTAAGTATAAATACAATTATGTCAGTAGGATTATGTTTTATGTATTATTAAGAAATATCTAGTCTTCCCGGCTTTGCAAGGGAAGACTAAACAATAATGAATTATACTCTCAAACCATCCTCTTGAATCACTCTATCCATTTGTGAAAACCATATGAAAATCCGTTCGGCAGTTTCTGAGTTGATCGCATTTAGACAGACAGACAGACATGGATGGATTTTGTTTTATAATATGTATAGATATACATATGTATAGATTACACTGTCTGTAAGCTTTTCAATGATTAAGTAATGTTAATAGCTAAGAATCGCAATATTCAAGAAATAATACAGGATATTGAATTAAAGATCGGCTCATATTAATAAGAACTAGAGTAAATAGTTAATTTCCTTTTAAAGATAGTTTAATATATAAGAAATATAGCTAACATCCGGAGTTCGCGGCTTCGACTGCTCAAGCATTTTAGCTTAAATGTATTCACGTTAGTAATAACTTTACATAACTTTTTTTGTCACTTTGTCTGTTTGTTTCTTGCTTAGGACTTGTAAAGGGTAATACTTAGATACCAAATCAAATGCCGTTCGATGGCAAAAATAATGAACAAATTGTTTTTTAGCGTTCTTCCGCAGTTATCCCGATCGCAGGTATTTACTGTTTTTACGGACAAAAACAAAATTTGTAACCTTGTGTGTTTTCTAAAGATAGAAACAAAAGAAAAAAATATTTTTGCTATGGTTCTGATATACCGTTTTTGTAAAATTTAATTATATTATTACCTGTACTCTTTTTATAGTCTGGAGCCCTATATCGCAAAGATTAGTTACTTCTATAGTTACGATAGTATCTTTAAAAAATATATATTTCTATATTGCACATTTGACATAGTTGGCTCTGGTAACTTATTAAGTACATGATCTGTCTATAGTCTTACCAGTAATATCAGCGCAATCTTTCTCCTCTTAAGTATTTTTATTCCCTTGATTTTGATAATTTCACAGTTTCCGTGAGTTTCACAGCCTTTTTTAATAGAATAAAAAAAACACATGGACGAACTTTAGTCCGAATCTTTTTCTTTTATGTATGATCTCCGATTACTTGAAGACTCCTAGACCAATTTGGAAAATTCCTCATTTTCCAGATGGTTCCCTAGTCATAGTAATATGATGATGGGATACGGGACAGATCGAGGGCAACGTTAAACTTTTAGACATGTATCACGTGTTTCAATATTTTTATTAATTCTCTTGTAATTTTTTAATGATTATCATTTACTTTGAAGACGGTTTTTTACATTATGTGTAATCAATTATTAACCACACACTTTTCAATAGCATAAACAACATAAATCAAAACCAACATTATTATTTCCGGACAAGAAGCAAATGAAAAATTGATTTCATGGTAAGCAAAGTGAGACATCGTATTGGGAATAAAACGGATTGGTAGAAATGGGTTGGGCGAGACTTAACAGACCCCAACTGTGTGACAGAAATCAAAGATAAGGCGATGCAAGACATGGCACAGAATATGTTAGCAATAATAGGCAAACAAATATTAGGCAATCCATCTGTGAACTATTTTGAGAAAGACTTAATCCTACATCGGTTGCCCTATTTCATTGATTTGTTGTTGAACGTAAAAATAAAATACTATGATGGTAGAGTAATATGTACAAAATATTATTTATTCCCAAAAGCTACAAAGTTGAAAATAAGTATTAATAATACGGGCGTGCTTGTGTATAAAAAGAATTTGAGTGCACAAACTTAAAAAAAAAACTATTTCAAATAAAAATTGAAGACTTCCTTCGATTTCTCCAGAATCCCATCATTAGATCCGGACCTGTGTCGAAAAACAACCTTCTCCTTTTTTATATCGGTTAATAAACCTATTCTGATAACTTGTTACTAATATTTAGGTATTGTATTATGGAAACCCCTAAAACACGTTGTCTGGCTTTGGTCAGTCTGATAGCATAGACTTTATGGGTGGCATTCACAATTATTGTGGTAAAAAGACCAAGCCCCGAATACTGAAACGCAACTTAAATTTAAGACGTTCTTAAATGTCTACAGAGACAGCGTGTTACTTAATGGCGACTTAAACATGATTGCCTTTTTAGTATTCGCCATATGGGCAACACGAAGACTTGTGTTTAAATTACCTATTCTTTTAACAACTTAAACCAACTAAAAACCTATGTATGCAAATGTTATAGTTGGAACCATTGCACTTCCCACTAAACCTACGTAGAGAGGTTTGTTTACTTGGTATTATTGAAAAACCATTTCAATAGTGATTAAATGAACTACTTCATCCGGTATATGGGATGAAGCCACAGAGTATTGATTGAATGGACTGTAAAGATGTGTCATTTTTGACAGTAAAATAATAATAATACATTGCGACAACTTACACAAGGCCATCTGATCCCAAACTAGGCAGAGCCTGTATTATGTGCAACCAGACAACTGATAAACATACTGTAATATTTCTAAATACAAAGATAGTATAGATAAATTATACCCAGACATAGAACAAATGATCATGCTTATCACACAAAGATATTGTGCTGGGTGGGAATCGAACAGACCAACAGGCCAGTCAAAGTATCTTTGCCTTTTGATCGAAAGCTTAGATATAGATACTGTAAATGTTTGGTTGTTAAATTCTATCATGAATTACGCTTGTTTAATATAAGAACATAAAAAAATTAGTTAAGAATAGTAATATATAAATATGCAACTGCCAATAAATATAATAACATAAAAGTATTTATCCCGATAATATGAAAAACTTCCCATTCCCGTGTTTACTTCTATTTTCATTTATAAGCATGTTTCTTATCCTCACATACACTCCATTTACTCACTACTCTTTGTCTTTGAATGGAGACTGGGGATGCGTCACTGATCACTTACGCCGCACTTATGTAATGAAAACTTTCTACTGTAATATACTTTAGATGATCACTAGAAACCTAATGACTAGTTTTTATTCTTAATTAACACATGTTTTAACAAGTATAGGAAATTAATTACAGTAAGCTACGAGCTTTAAAGTTACATTTATAAATATTTGAACAAAATTTATTGCATTATTACGATTTTAACTAATGTATATATATATATATATATATATAAAAACAACTCCTCATCGCTATCGTCTGAAAGTGAGCCCAAATGGCTGGCGATATTGCCACGTTGTATGGAAATGCTACGTCTGTCCAAGGTAAAAGCCAGCCCTTGGGTCATACGAAGTGCCAACTAATTGTTTGGCCAGATCTTTAAAAAGTATGTAGCACTCAGACCCCACAGACCAAAGATTTTAACCCCAAACGGCTCGAATTTATTACTACTGTTAATTTATAATTAGAATGAAAGTGCTTAAACCGTAGTTCATAATTTTGTGGTGTATAATCAATTAGGTATTGTTCCATATAGGTAAATGTGACCCTCAGACGATATAATAACGATAATACATTAGTCTGTCAAAAAAGAAGTCTACAGATATTAATTTGGTGAAGCGCGCCTATATCGTGCATGAATACATTAAAACAAATATTAATTCAAACAAGCATACAAAATATAATATGGTAGTGCTGCTGGGGAGTTTGTTGCAGGGATTCTTCTCCACAGCCAGAGCATTTAGGAAGCGGTGACGGGTAGGTGAATCGGGGTGCTGTCTGATATGTTGACTTCCAAAAAGTGCTACATAATAGCCTGAAATAAATGAATTTTGATTTTAATTTTATGCTTCATTTTAGCGGTCAGGGGACAACGGCACACCCTAAACTAAATACTTTTAAGAGGAACTATAAACCTTTCAATTTATATATACCTACGTAAAATTACAGCTCTGACATTGTGTTTGTTCGAGTTTGCGAGTTCTAGAGGTCCCATTATAAAGCCCAGAAATGCATCCAAAACATCTGCTTTTTTTTAAAATAAAACAACGGTGTAAATCTACCATCAAAAAAAGAATTTGTAGATTTGTTGAAACTTTTGCTTGGCCTTTTCCCAATTTATTTTTCAGTCTCGTCGGATTGTCGGCTATACTATAAAAAAATAAACAGTCTTTTAATTTTGTAACAAATACTAGTTTTCAATCTATTATTTGTATCCAATATAACTCTTAAAATAAATAAATGTAGACAATATCACATAAATTGCTCTGAAACTAAAGTAAGTAGGTATATATGTTATGGAATCAGAGACTACGAAGGTACTACAACTACAAACAGCCAGACCCGAGACAATGTAGAAGAGTGGTTTTCCCAGGCAAACGGGTAAAACTTTTTATTAAAGACCTTTTAAAACCAAAACCTATGTTTAAAATTAGGTTTAATTTGGTTCATGCAACAGTCGCAACTTGCAACTGCGCACACAGCCTGACTTTAAATATGTCAGCTCATCTGAGACTATAGGTTGGTTAGTAGGTGTCGAACTCTCACCACCCAACCTACACAGGTGTCCTCTCATTGTTACTTCGGCCTTATGTCAGATGAGCACTTACGATTTTTACTTCGTTTTGGTCCTAGTTACGTAAAGTAGGGTTAGCTAAACATATGTGACTTTTAACAATGGACTAGTACAATAAATAAATCTTCTATTTTAAAAATGAATGTTTGTATGTTTGTCCTCTATGCGTGTATAAACCAATGATCACATTGTGATTAAACTTTAGTTGGGCCTATAATAGACGCCCGAGAGGAGTTCAGAATAAAAAAACACACAATATAGTACTAAACAAGAAGAAAGAAAAAGAGAGAATAAAAACATCTTTAAAAAAAATGTATATTAGACATCGATTAGAGGATGGCTGGTACCTAAATAAAATAAATGTATGCAGATTTCTTTTATTAATTTTTTAGCTGAAAACTCTTTTGTGCGAAAAGTAATAATAAATGATTTCTTAAAAAAAAAGTATTAACTTTATTTCCGACATGTTTTTGCTAACCCTACAACATACTGAACACGGCCATTGTAATTTTCAGGCCAAATTAGCGCTTAACGAAGGAAGCATGGACAGAGGACATTCATTAAACTTCCGAAGCATTTTTTTCGATCACAATACACTTTTCATTCTTATTTCAAAACTTTTGGTGCCCAGCGGAACTCTTTGGATGACCATAGATAAAAGTTTGTATTTTTTGGGTGTTCTGGTGTCGAATGAAAGAAAAATATGGGGTTTTAGATGTCGCTGTATAGCACGAGTTTTGATAGTAAACTAAGTATATTTTGTATTTTTTTGGTCACATCTACTCTCTAAATCTTTTTTATTGAAAGAAATTTTACGAAAACGAAAAGACACTTTCGTTCAGCACGTTCTTAAAAAAAAAAAACATTAATTCATATCCGATTTTATCATCTGTCTTCGGTTTGCTGTTAATATGTCGTTATTTTTAAAAAGAAATACCTTTTGATATCTTTGAATATATGAATACTCCTTACAAAAGTTATTTTACTAATGACCAGTATATTTTAAAACGCTGTCAGTCTAAAATATGATTGTTATGATGTGCTGGTTAATCTGTTGATAACATTACGAGATAATTTAATTAGTACTTCTGTACGCCTTCTCTACTTAGGAAGTGACCCTTTTCTTTCAGAGTGATACTTGTAGCATTTAATTTACTTCTTATTACATTTTTAGAGTTTCGTACCTCAAAAGGAAAAAAAAAACGCTTATAAAATCACTTTGTTCCCCGTCTGTCTCACTGTCAAGATTTTTTTTCTCAGAAATGCTAACCGACTCCGACCTATGTGAGTAGGATATAACGTTTAACCAAAAGTTTCCAAAGTAAGCACTTAAAAACTTCTACCGCTATGTTTGATTAAAAACAGTATAAATTAAACATTTTGTATCTCTTCAAAAACAGCCTGAGTAAAATAGTACATTAAATGGAGCCTATTTCTGACATAAAGAAACAAAAACAAGTTTAGCAAATAATTGCAAGTCGATATTTTTGTCATACAACTTCTATATTTTTTATTCTATTCTATTTACTTTATTTGGGAAACAAACAATTGTACAATATGTCTTACATTTAGATACTCAATAGCAAACAGTTAAAGTACAATCCACTATATTTCCACTGGTTGTAATAAAACAGAACTAGCACAAAATTTGTTAAAGGGGGTTTAGCAAATATGTCTATTGCAATAAAATATTTTTTAACTAATCTATGGAGAGGATAAATAATTCTTGCTACAACTGGTAGCGGTTCAAACTATTTTAAAACTTAAAGAAATAACTTTATTTTTTCAGTATGATATTACGTGATATCTTACATAACTAACTATGACTATCAAACGCCATTTTTAACTTTTATTATATAAACGCATTAAAAATTTTGAGCGCTTGAAAGTAGTTGACTAAAAATGTAAGTGTTTTTAATTTGATATGTAACAAAAACATTTAAAATGTCGTTTAAAAAAAATATGATATAACAGAATAAGAATAAAATGTATGTTATTGCCACACATAGCATAGAGAACTAAATACAAAAATGTAACCTAAAAAAATACACAATATTATAACAATAATTAGGTATAACAATGCATTCGATTACCAGTATTATATTATATTTACTATACACGATTATAATGGTAGCATGCCGTAGGCCGGTGCCTACGCACGCCTACGCTGGGCGCGGCGTAGCAGCGTAGCACCAACCGCTACGCTTTCGGCTGTACCCCTAGTGCCTACCGGGTATATAACCGGGGAGTGCGAGGTTCTGTGGCCATTTGAGTGTAACCTTCTCAGCGCGCAACACGCGTACCGTACAGCCGGCAGTGTTTCAGTGCACTACACGTACAGTTACGGAGATCTCAAACTTGCAGGTAAGTTTTTTAGTGACGATTTTAAGTTCTGTAGGTGTCGTAAATAGCTGAAATTCGTAATATAATCGTATTATTATCGTGAAATTATGTTAGTGTCGTTTTTATTGAATAACATATTATGACAAAAAAGCAATATCTCTGCGTTACTTCTATAAAATTAATTATTGTCTACAGGCAAATTTTTTATTATTTATTCATTTAATAAAAAATATTGAAGTTAATTTAGTAACCAATAAAAATAAAATATTTCTTAAATATTTGTATAAAAAAAATATAACACAATATCTAAAATAATTTAATACCGGTCAGTGATAAGTTATTTATAAGTAATCGTTTATGGTTAAATCGGTGTAGGGGTGCCAACTGACCTATGTGATGCGATCTATTAGACCCGACAGCACTGATAAAACTATTTCATAAATTGCTTATCGATTATTAAATAAGTTTGTTATAAAAAGAAAATTAATTCCTAAATAAATAAATAAAAAAATATTTCTTGCACCTGAAATACACTCGTATTTTTTTGATTATAAATGAAAATTATGTTTTATTTTTTGTTTTTTCTTAATTTACTATACACATTTTTTGCATCTGAAAAATAAAAGTAAATAGCAAATTATCGTTTAGGATCAAAACTACAAAGTCAGGATCACGGAAAATAAAACCTATTTAAAAAAATTAAATAAACCTTGCATCTTATTTTGTCGAATACAATTATTTACAGTTCACTTTTTATATTATAAAAGTAGGCGACCCGAGTCGTTATCCTTTCAATTTTCGACATTTCCCGTGGATTATTCACAAATTTTCCTTTATACAAACCTTGTCCTAAGAATGACTAAAACAAAAAAGAACGGCCTAATCAGTCAAATTCTTAAGTGATGCTGCGTCGTACATCATACAATTTTTTTTATAGATATATATATAATATACCGAAACATGTATTAAAATCCTAATCTACGCATCTTCTATATTCTTCTTAAAATTAATCTTCACAACCAAATTGTAAGCTTGTTTGAAACAATGAAACAAGACGAAAACTTTATAATTCTTGTGAAATATTTGTATTTCGGATACAAATGAATTCCTCATCGCGTTACAATCAACAAAGTTGTGTTCAAAGGTATCCGGTGTTAAGGGCAGTAGGTCTTGTTGAGATCAAAGGGTGTTTAAACTGTCTGTGTCGGGTTTATCATGTAGGATGTAGGAAATGTAAAGCGAAAGGACAAAACTAGTAAAGAAGTGATTAACTTTAGTGGTTAAAAAAGTCTAAATTACACAAGTCATCCAAATAGTTTTGATTTGTGATTTAAATATAAATTATTTAAATTTAATAACTATGTCGTCCCGTGTCGATTACGGAAAATCAATAATCTGATACTATCTTCTACCTATTCCGTTTACTTTTTTATTAGTACAATAATTAAGTTTACGAACCAAATTGAATGGTAAAAGTTTAAATTCAAAAACAAACATTTTATCAAATAATTAGCAACAACAAACAAATAAATAAAATCCCTACCTTTGTGAATTCTTTCAGCGGACAACAGAGAGCGCATCTTATTTTTCGTCAACCGAGATTATTTCAAAAATGCGTGAACAATTCGCTTGCATAACAATATTAAAGTTGTATTAAAGCTCATTTATCACGGACTTAAAAACAAAAGAAAAGTATCCTAGGTGTTAAAATGTTTAAAAATAAAGCACAGACAATAGGGCGTTCAATACAGGTGACAGATTCTGTCCGCCGGCCGCCGATGTCATGAAGAATTCACGAGAGAATATACATCGGCTGAGGCCACAGATGACATTAAATTTAATATTATACGGAAAAAATATACCTGATACAAAGTAATTATTTATTATGAATCCTGAGGAATAATGCACTAATTTATGATTCAAAAAAATGGTAGGCTTGGATGATTGGATAGCTTAAATTGGCAAAATATCACACATGGCATTATAACACAACTTTATAATCATTATAAAAAACGGTTCTATGAAAACTTTTTTTAATCATTATCAATGTACCTAATTCGACTTTTAACAAGTTGTATAAGTAAACTACATAAAAATTACGACTGCCCTGATAAAAAACATTATTATTTATTTTAGCATATTTTTCAAATTACATTTAAACATACAACTTGCATATATTTTTGTGTACCATTTATAAACCACATTATTTTGATATTGGATAAGTTCGGTTAAAAACTTCGTGATTTATTTTTCAAAACACTAATCTCAGGACACTAGGTTTGGTCTTTGGTCTAGCAATACCTTACCTTTCGAAATTCACCTAGTCGTTTGAAAGATAAAATATAATAAAGAAATTTACAAACAACATACCTACGCGCGAAAATCCTTGATTGCTGTAGTATCGATTTAAATATTATAAAAAAACGGAACTAAAAACTACACCCGTCTGTCTGTAAGTGACTCACTACAAGATCTTTTCTCAAAAAGAAAGTAATAATCGAACACTTAAACTTTAACGTCTATATACATTAACGAAAAACTGCAACACCAAATGAGCCTCCATTTTGTTTTGCAGTTTTTATTTTAAATAAGGAACCATAACAATAGACTGACTATTCAACCTCATTATTATGGGTATTCATATAATATTATGATTTAAATGTTGGTAAACTTGCGTTCGAAACATGAATTTAAAATGTTGTTACAGAATGCATAATTCAAAAATAAGAATCTCATTTCTCTAGCAATGTTTTTGGAATAATAAATAGTTTAATATACTAGAGCTGAACCAAAAAGATTGGTTCATACTTTAGATAGATTGAAGAGTCGAGTGCAGTAACTTAGACATTAAGGTTGTAAAGAAGCCAATATATATGCAGTATACATTGAACTACCTTATCATACTAGTGTAAGCAACTGAGGTATTCCCAGTCTGAGAAATTATGTATTCATTACATTACATTCTATACGTAAGAAAGAATATTCTGCAAATATTTACGTATTTATTTGGTTTTGTAGTAAGTACTTTTTACAGTTTTTATGTCCACTAATAATATAGGGAAAAAAAACCTGTCAACTATTTTCATTGTCGAAGTCGCGTAAATTTCCACAGACAAGACAAGATTCCACATAATCTAGATTTTATTTTAATTAAAGATCTTTATGTATTCAGCCAATAGGCCAAAGATTTTTTTTATCAAGTATAATATTATTTTATATTTTATTTTGTCCAATTAAGATTATAAGAAAATTTAAAAGCGTACCTATATACTTGTATACAACATTTGTCTAGTTCATACCGTTCAAAGGTATCACTTGTCAAGGTTTTCAAAGTGATCTAGAGTTGCATAGAAAGAACGAGAAAAGTTTCTAACTTTAATGGACAGTCGGAATGAAAGAACTGGAATCTAGATAACTTGTTTCTTGTGACTCCAATTGAGAAACCATCTATTGGTTGTGATTAATTTGTTGAATTCCCATTTTTTTTTGGTTTATTAATAACAATCTCCAAAACGGATAATAATAACGGATAAGATTTTAAAAATTATGTAGAATACATTTTCAAATGTTACACTTGCTATCGATCGCGTGGATGTCGGTTATCGCGGCAAATAGTAGCCCATGTCCTTTTTTAGAGTTCAAGCTACCTTCTTACTAATTTTCATTAAAATCGGCTGTTGTAACCCAATCAATATGTAAGTATTGTATTTGTTACGAAAAATAACAATTTATAATATTTTTTGGCAACAATTTCTCATAATTTTTAGGAAACGATAAAAACGATGAAGTCATTAAAATAACTTTTCAATTTTTTTAATATAAGTTTTTAATAAAAATGTGTTTTTAAACACAAGCTTTTAAATCAGCTATGCTCACAGTACTAGTGATGATAAATTAAACAAGCACACAATGGTATTGCGTTGTTACGTTACAGAGTTCCTAGGGCTACCTTCTGTGTCCATAATCAGATCAGGTCCAAAGTATCTACCATAATATTGAGTTGTCACCAAATTTATTAACGAACATTTTTTCTAAGATTCATTCTTTTTTTAGAGCCATTTCGCGCAAAATAAGATAAAAAATTTATAAATTTTATTGTATGCAAAATTTCACCTCAATTGATCTATAGATTATATATATATATATATATATATATATATATAAGTGGTTCTAATTTAGCTTGCACGATTGGACTTCAATAAACATGAATACATTGCAAGTTAAAAAAAAGCTTGTAAAACAGCGAGTTAAGCTATCCAGATTGTCAGAACTCATCTCCTTTATATTATCTATCTATAAAACTCTTGAGTGTATCAAATTCCAAAGAAATCCATTACTTACAACATTGTTATTATTAAGTTTCTTATAATCGTAGCTCTCGTATCATACTAACACAAATATATTAACTAATTCTGCAAAGTCCTTTACTGTTATTGAAACCCTCCATCCAAATTTTGCATTGAAAGTCTTTGAACAAATAAAAGAGAAAACCAAGTGCCACTTATATCCCCGTATCCGCAGTAGAGGACATACTTAACGGTTCGACAGAATCCAAGTTTTTGAAATTCGAAATATGTATCACGTCATATTTTCGATCAATTTGAATCAAAGCTGGAAAATGGCGCACTGTTCTTAAATCAAAACAGTAGGATTTGTTTTTTTTAAGGTTTTAGTGTTTTGTAGCATGCCATTAAACTTTTTATTCATTTTTGAGTTTAACACAAAACTCAAAAAGAAATGTTTTTATATTTTCTAGAATCGTTACCATTTTAAAGACACACTTATGGAGATTTACTTAAATATAAGAAGCTGCATTTTTTTAAATTTAGACTTGATTAAGTATGTTCTTTATAATTGATTTCTCATTCACTTTATTTTTGTTTTATTCTTTATCCGAAACGAGGTTATTTAGATTCAGATTCTTTCGAGTTTCAAATTACGACGACAAATCGATATCTACTTAGATTAGACGTGCGTGACTTCATCTCTAAAAAAGTTTCACGTTTTCCTGTATGAGTCTATCCATTTTCTATTTTGGGACAAGTATTGTATAATAATCTAAGTACCTATTTCATTTACCACGTGATCAAATCACAAACTCTCTCAATATATCAAAGTTATTTTTTTTAAATCATTTATCTAATGAGACTTTTTGCGCTGGTCGTATCAAATCAAAAACAAATCGTATCGTCCTCTTTTGAATGAGTCGTTTTTTTTATGATACCTACTAAAGATTATTTTGAAATTTAAAAAAAACAATCAATTCTCTGCTTTTTTCTTTTTCTTGTTTAGTATATGAGGTACACATATAGGTATTCACGTTATATACAAAAAGAATGGCAGTTTACAATTTTTTCGGATGCTTAAAAATCTGCAGCACTGTTTCTGGCTCATCCTGAGTTAATAATTACATTTTATTGGCTTGTAATAGAGATTATTAAAGCTAAAAGGTAAAGTAACGAAGTAAATTAACGATCATATGATCTTGTATTTTCTTTTATCTATGAAAATCAGGTATTATGGCGTCTAGAAAACCAATTTAATCAATACGCTATCCTTTTTTGTTTTGCTATATATTGTGTTTACTAACATATTATAAGTACTATCTCAAATACTAAAGCAATCCAGTTTAAATAAATTTAAATTAAAGTTTAAATAAGCGGCAATAGCCTAATGGTTAGGGTGATTGGCTTGTCATCGAGAGGTTGCAGGTTCGATCCCCACCCATTGCATTATTGACGTGAACCCACTCCAGATACAAACATATTTAGCTTAGTTGGAGTGGTTAACAAGATTGCTAGTAATGTGAATTCCACCCACATTGCTAGTAACATAAAAAAAAAGTTTTTTCCAGTTTTACATTTTAAAGATATGTGTTTTTAAAATATCGAACTAATAATAACGTATTAAAATACTCGGTTTGAACCTAAAACGTTTTGCATTTGAATTCAGAATGTAAATCACATCGACGCTAAAATAAACATGAAGTAAATCTGGGGAACCAATCAAAATGTTTTAATTTCATTCATTCATTTCGAATGCATTTTGAATGTGAATTACAAAACTCATTTTAAATGTGCTTACAGTTTGACAATGTTTAATGACATTTATATAACAAGTTATGATGAGGTCACATTAAAGTATAAATTGGAGTAATATCCACCTGTGACAGTAAACCTTTTTACTGTTATTATTTACCAAAATTAAAAATTGTTTGGTGAGTTCGAAATTCATACGGTTGTGATTAATTTTGGATGTAGGTTTAATCAAAGGCTAAAAGAGCTGTTGTTGACTGGACAGTGGGTTTTATTATATTGACATATATATATTGTAATAGGGATATTATGGCATAATTTACAAGCTGCTAATATGAGTAGGTACTTAGTATATTTATTACTAGCTGTTTCCCGCGGCTCCACCCGCGTGGATGTCTGTTATCGTGACAAAAAGTAGCCTATGTCCTTTCTTAGGCTCTAGAAAATCTGTGTACTAAATTTCATTTAAATCGGTTTTGGCGTGAAAGCGCAACAGACAGAGTTACTTTCGTATTTATAATATTAGTAAGGATTTGAATATTCTTTTAATAAATCTTAATATTATACTAAATTTATCATGTTTAGAGGTTGGCCAACAAGGATTATAGTTAATCGCATAATGCATAAGTATACTGGTCAAAGTATACTTAAGTATCATCACTCGGGTTCCTATTTGCACCCTAAAATTGTGTTAAAAAATCCCTCCTACTTTTGGGTGTAGCATAGATATAGGTACGATATAAGCCACTTAATGGATGTACCTGAATTTCAGGAGCTTTTTCACACGTTTTTTTATTGCGAGTGACAGGTTGGGTACGTGACTATTATTAGTACGTCGCCATGTTCATTTCAAGCGCGATTTATACAGGCATTTGAATAATATTGCCCTTTAAGTAAGAAGTCTTTAATGAAAATGTTTTTTTGTGTTATGTGTTTTGTTTCTAAATAAAAGAAGGCAAATAATGACTTTATTTAATGTACTTATAATACTTTGATTTTAATTAAGGAGTCACGAGGTCTATATCTATATATCTAATCAAGACTAATATATTAAAATCTCGTGTCACAGTATTTGTAATCGAACTCCTCCGAAACGGCTTGACCAATTTATTTGATTTTGTGTATTTCTAGTAGGTCTAAGAATAAGTCGTAGGTTGAAATCTTGGGGAACCGCTAGTAGTATATAAAGATATCTCGAACAAATAAATTAGTTGGAGGGTACATTAAACACATCTTGCTCATATCGTTAATATTAATAAAAGTAATTTGACAATAATCATAATATTGATGGCAAAAATTACACAAATGATACTTTAAAAGTTTAATTTCTGTCATATCTGTTAGTCAATCCCTTCGTTATAAAAGTAAAAACTTACGGCGGTTTTACATCAGCTGAACGTACATCAAACCAACAATTACGCACACATTAATATGTATGAAATGAAAAATAAAACGTTGAGGTTACTCTAACTGCTGTCCCGACCAACCAGAGACCCTGAATATTTAATTAGAACGAGAACCTTGTTTTGTGATCCTACGCGCAGTTTAGAAAATGTATTTTCCGGTGATTACCCCACACAATAAGATACCTTCTTGGAATACTTGAAAGATCTAATACAGAGAAATGTAGGCTACTTATGATCTTTGTAAACTCATCTTTTAAACATAGGCAGGACCTTCTTGATCAAATTATGATTAAACAATTTTTTTGTAACGAATAACTGTTAAACTAATATGGTTCGTTGTATGAATTTAACTTCATTTTCCTTCTTATATCTAGAAACATACTTTTTAACTATCATAGAAAGTAATTTCAATAAAAGCCGGGCCCAAATTCTTTCTTTCGCACCCAAATTCATGGTAACACATACAATTCGCGGCTAGTAAGTTGACCCAAAATGGCGGTCGTCTGCGCAAGTAAAATTATGAAGAAAAGTGGCAGACAGATTTAAATAAATAATAAAAATCTAAAAGTGATTTTGTCGTATTCAAATATATATTTTATGATACCTTACTCATACCGCACTACGATTGACATCTATTTTTTTTTCAACTAAATTGTACTATTGTACTATTGTACAACTAAATATCCGAACAGAAAACTGTAAATCAACCTTTTATTTCAAACGTACTTGTAGGATTATTTAATTTTAATTCGTACTGCAATAAATCGCTGTAGTTAATTAATTGGATCAACAGAATACAGACATTTATTATGATTGTGGCTAGCAACGTAAATTTACATAATTTCGCGTGGTAGAGTCAAACCATATTAATATTATGTTATTGGGATAGTAACTATAATTTATTTATGACATGGTCTAAAGCCATATTAAATCCAATTAAAGGTTAAGACTACAGACCTTAGAGAAATAAATAAGTAAACTATAGAGTGCGCATATCGAGTATGAACTGTAGGCACTAGTATGAACAAGTAAAATTGTAAAATTTGTTGCACAACAGAGCGCGCCGTTATATTAAAACAAACTCAAAACCTAATATTACACAAGGAGCTTCTAGCGATGCGCACACTCTATGCGTATCTACTTTTACTCTAAGCAATAGACACAATGGAGAGACACAAAATCTACATAGTATAAAGTTAATTTGATTTAAGATACCTGAGAACGGTTGTTAGAGATAAAATTTAAAACAGAGCAAACTTATAAACTGCATAAAGGTGGAAGATGAATTACTTTTATTTAGTCAAGTTGTATTTACTTACAAGTTATAGTCAGATTAGAAAAGTCATTGTACTTGATCCCACGTTGTGTTGTAAAGTTTGTATGTTTGCGCGTTTAAATGTTTGTTGACTCTGTTTGACGGATTTTGATAAAAATTGCGACGGTATATATAAATTGGTACTAGTTCATAGCTAGAATTCATACTTTTTTTTTCATAGTTTAATATCCAGAATATTATAGCTACATTTTTATAGTCCGCACGGACGAAGACGCTGGCTAAAGCTAGTACTAAATATTACTAGGGTAAAGTTTATCTAGCCCACGTAAACAAAATGCCTCTGGGCAAGTATCGTACACGAGAGGTATCAGACACTACTAACTTTTAATTAATTTAAGTTTTGTGTACTTAAACAGTATTTAACATGATTTCAAAGAAAAATATTTATTTTAACTTTTCCCTATTAATAGTCGTCATTAAAACAAAATAAGTACGCAATTTTAATTGTCTTTGTAGTTTTGTAGTTAGGTACCTACTTATGTGTTTAATTTATAAGCTTTGTCTCAGAAGGAATTATTAATAATGATTCATAAAAATAACATTAAAGGAATAGTTATTTATTTTTAATTAGTACGAAAAAAATGCTTTTAATAGGGATGTTGACTGGGTATGAAAAGTTAAAATCTATTTAGTCCGTAGGTTAGATAATAAAAAAATATTAGACATGTATTTTTTCTTTTATCAAAACAATAAAAAATTACAAGGATACAGCGCTTTAAAGTTTCGGAGTGGGGGCTTATGACGCCTCGCCTTGGTAAAAATTGTAGCGAGGAGTGACGTCACGCGAAATGTCCGTTCTCTGTATTTTGATCATTTTTTGTTTGCAGGAAAAAAGAAAAAATACGTGTCCAATAAAATTCATTAATCTACCAGCGGGATATTAAAAAAAAAATAGGAAACATGCCTATTGAATACATTTGGAGGTGCGAAACCAAGACCAGATTCTACGAATTTTCTTCTTAGCAATGTGTATTAAGGTCTGGTTTTAAAATCCCATATAGCGTTTGAAATCCAAGCACGTAGGTACTCACACCTATCCTTGTAATTCCATTGCAAAAATTCTCTGCAGTTGTTCAATAGATTTTTCTCTCTTATCCACATACATTCTGTAATTTCGTTGCAGAATCTGGAGTTGTAGTAGATTTCTTGTGACGTTACCCTGAAGTACCGGTATTGAGTCGTCCTAATTTTGAAGGGAGACAATGAAAGCGTCTACAAATTGTGTTACATCGAGATCAGAAAAAGGAATCGAGTGACGTACGTTGCAAATTTTGTGGCCGTGTCATAGCTTGATGATATTTTAGACTTGTATGTACAATCAGTTCCTACAGTCAGATCTATAAGGACATCTAAGAAAAAGAAAATAATGAAAATAAGAGATTACAAACGATTTTTGAAACAAAGAAAAATCGTTGTTTTTCTTAAAAAAAAAAAACTTTTGTTTGCGTATAGAGGTAAAGATGAGTTTTGTAAGACAACCTAGACTCTTCTGCAAAAAAGCTTGTAATTCTACTAATATTATAAATGCGAAAGTAACTCTGTCAGTCGATCGCGCTTTCACGCCAAAACTACTGAACCGATTTAAATGAAATTTGGTACACCGATAGTCTAGAGCCTAATAACCTACCATAATTTGCGCGCTAACCGACATCCACGCGGGCGGAGCCGCGGGAAACAGCTAATAAGAAATAAAAAAATATTACACTCGTCTGAACCAGTTACATTAGAAATCGATTAGTGTTTTTAATTATGGGACAAAACGTTATTCTCATCATCAGTTTAATTCAATATCACAAAATAAGCACTTAGTACAAAATAAAGGTCTATTCAAATCCGCATTTTGTTCACAAAAACAAATAATTATGTCAAAAATCACTAGCTCAGCTCATCCAACACATTGTTTAAGGAATTTCAATTAACCAGAGAGTGACATGGCATTCGTGAAATATAATTAATAGTACATCATAAAGCTGTATAGAATGTTTCAACGTTTGACACCTTAAAGGTTGAACGCGGAGGTTTAATTCAAGAGTTCATTAGTGCTCTGTGGTTGGGACAAGATCAATCACGAATATACCCATTGATTAACTATGTTTAATATCGTCTTGTGATTGGCGGAATCCCTGCACGGAGATAGTTTGAAACGTGTTAATATCAAATACTTGATATCAAGTTTTCATCAAAATTGAAACTCCTGACATAGTTTGCAACGGATACGTTATTAAAGCAGTTGTTTAAAATGTCATTAAGATCAGTTTAATTCATTGGCCACATTTTATCCCCTTAATTTATATATTATTATCTATTTTAACAGTATTATACACCTGCCTACAACTATACAACTTCAACTATACTTAATATGAAACTTATAATGGAAATAAAACTACAATTATTTTGTAGATTTGATATAGTAACCTTTAACAATTTAATTCTGATTTTATTTAACTTTTTTTTTTCTATCTAAGTTTTGCAAGTGTAGTTGTATCTACTTATATAGTAAATGTTGACTTATTAAATTACAATTTATCCATTAATGATATTACGGTGTTTTGACCTCAAACTATGAATTACAATCTCGTTTAGTCGAATTATGTTTAATCCCATTAAATAGGGACCTAAGGTCTCATTGGTGGCACTTTGGGGCCGTAATCTCGAAGATTAAACTTGAATAAGTTTATGTAATGTTTAGAATTACGGTTTTCAAAGGATTATATACTACGGCCCGTGTTTGAGGTTAACACAACGCGGAATAATGGTAATATATCTATCATCTTGTTTACACTACGATAACAAATAAGTTTTGTTTGGACGATAATTTATAATCCCTTGTAAGTGCTTCCAATTTCTATTGTTATTGCCAAAATAAACAAACCCAGCCGAGGGTTTCAGCACAAATGTTAGTATAAATAAAACCATATATTTCTCGTTCGGCTCAATAATATCTATATCGAAGCGTTTTCAAGACAGATTGGCTTATTCTTTTCTGTCATAAGAATGATATGTATGAACCCGAGGACGTAAAATATATAAATTACTAGCTGTCCCCCGCGACTTTGTTCGCGTGTTTTAGTTTCAACGGTTTTTCATTTTTGCAACATTTTTCATCTATGCTCCGTTCCTATTGGTCGTAGCGTGATGTTATATAGCCTATAGCCTTCCTCAATAAACGGACTATCCAATACAAAAATAATTTTTCAATTCGAACTAGCAGTTCCTGAGATTAGCGCGTTCAAACAAACAAACAAACTCTTCAGCTTTATAATATTACTAGCTGTCCCCCGCGACTTTGTTCGCGTGTTTTAGTTTCAACGGTTTTTCATTTATGCTCCGCTCCTATTGGTCGTAACGTGATGTTATATAGCCTATAGCCTTCCTCAATAAACGGACTATCCAATACAAAAAGAATTTTTCAATTCGAACCAGTAGTTCCTGAGATTAGCGCGTTCAAACAAACAAACAAACAAACAAACAAACAAACAAACAAACAAACAAACAAACAAACAAACAAACAAACAAACAAACAAACAAACAAACTCTTCAGCTTTATAATATTAGTATAGATTATAGTATAGATTTTTTATTTTCTTCGCATTTGCAAGTACCTAACTTAACAATAGTTTGAATATAAAGTTCAAGAATTAGTTCAGTTAATTTTGTTAAATGGTCCAAAACGTTATGGTAGTGGAAAATGTTAATAGTTCATAATTAAATTACTTCAAGATTTTGAACCGCAGAGATTTAATTGAATGCCTTAATTACTCAAAGGGAAACCTTAGATTTTCGCAAGTTTCGAAATCAAAGGAGTGTATTATATTGTTCATTAAAATTACCGCATTGTAACTGAATGCAATAACTATTTCACTTTCATCTTAAACCTACTTGCAACTTGATACGAGTTTTAAAGCTAACTTAATCGGTGTCGAATTGTGTCGTTTAAAACAAAAAGTAAAGTTCACGTTAAGTGTTTTGGTTACAAAATTAGTGAGCGTTTAAATTTAACAGATTGTTTTGTGAGGAGCAAGTACCATTTCTGTGGCGTATTTACACACCATTCTTGAAGTATATATGTAGGTGCCTGGGTAAGCATGTTAAGCCGTTGGTCTTGACTGTCATACGTTGAACTTTGACAGTCATTAAGTCATTACAATTCTGACAACCATTCTTACTTTGGGATACTGTGTTACCTATTAAAATGGGTTGTGGAGGTCAGATAGGCAGTCGCTCCATGTAAAATACCCTATTCAGCTGAAGACTGGAAGACGACCCCAATTTAGCTTGGGAAAAGGATAGGCAGAGGAGAGGCTTAAAGAATATAGGTAATTAAGTAGCTAAAAATAACGAAAAATCGCGCTAATTCAGTTAAGCAAGTAATAAAACGCTAGCACGTTTTTACAGCTAGGTTGTAACTATTGCAGCAATTATGAGGTGCTAATAAAACCTACACGAATACAATAAATCGTAAATAAACTGTACCGCACTTGAGTTTTTCAAGGAGGTTAGAATTTCCTGACATGAAAAGCAAAGCTATACTAATATTATATAGAGGTAAGATTTGATGTATGTGTTTAAGTATGTAACGAAGAAACTCAAAAACTACTAGGACGATTTTAAAAATATGATGATTTTTTTAAATTGAATCCATAAATTAATGTCCACCAGTGCGAAACCAGGGCCACTCGTTTAAAGTAAAGTAGATTTTCTAACAGCTTCTGATAAAATCTATACTAATATTATAAAGCTGAAGAGTTTGTTTGTTTGTTTGTTTGTTTGTTTGAACGCGCTAATCTCAGGAACTACTGGTTTGAATTGAAAAAATCTTTTTGTATTGGATAGTCCGTTTATTGAGGAAGGCTATATAACATCACGCTACGATCAGTAGGAGCAGAGCATAAATGAAAAATGTTGCAAAAATGAAAAACCGTTGAAACTAAACCAAGCGGACAAAGTCGCGGGGGACAGCTAGTTATACATAAAGCTATAATTTTTTAGCAGCAATCAGAGAATACTGTTATCTTTTAGATGATAGATCTCTTAAGATAACATCCAAGCCTTATGTTTACATACTTTATTCATCGAGCTTTAGACAATAGGTAAACAAACATGTCATATACCATTTAAGGTAGCAATTATCTACCGTTATTATGTGATTTATTCAATGTTATGATTTTTTTTTCTTTAAATCTTTCACCACACGTTCATGCAAGTATTTTGTCAAAAGAACATCTGCGTGTGAACTGAGGGACCACACTGGGAATTCGCGAAATGAAGATTCAAGGATTTAGTAGTAGACTTAAAACAATTGTAGAACGATTAACGAATCTATGAATTTGTAAACAAATATATTAAAAACTACGACCCATAAAGTGTGGTCCCTCAGTTCTCACAGACGATCAGCCAGATCTCGGAAGTATCTTAAAAACGAAGGTTTTGTAAATACAGACATTTAGTAAAGAATTTGTATAGATATTTACTAAATAACAGACCACAAAGCATTAAAGATAAAAAATATATATTGACTGAACTGTGGTCCCTCAGTCCACATAACAAAGATAAATATTATAGTGAATATTACTAAATAAAATTAATAAAACCGTTCTTTTTCTACATAAAGTTTTAGTAACTAGTATAGGTAATGGATCTAGTACCTCAAAAACAGATACTAAAAGTTTTTTGTTAATGGGTTTTCTTTTTCAAGAAGTAGTTGAAAATGCGTAAACTATATAAGCAGGTACAAGTTTACTTAAACACAAAAGAGATTAAGTCAAGTATCGCCACGGGTGATGTTTAGGAATCTGCAGAGCCATATCTTTTAGTTTTGGTGTTTTGTGGAAATGTTTGAATGTATATAAATAAACATTTCAAACAATTAAGTAGGTATTATATTCCGTAATAGTTGGTATACAACACGTTGTTAATAACTTTAATTTAGTATACAGTTTCATATTATGTAATGCTGTTGGTATACCTAAATAAATAAATAAATAAACTCCTACGTAAATGCATATAGATAGTTAGTTACTTACTGAGTTAGATATGGTTACAGTTTCATTATACTACGTAATTTAAGTGTTAATAACTGTACTTTTTTTGTCATTTCTTATAAATTTTTTGCTGCGATATAAACCTTTTATTATTATATTAATATCATAATTTAAATACTTAGGTAATGTTTACCTGATTGACTTTAACTTTTAGTGGGACCTAAATAACTTAGTATTACTTTAATATCTGTCCTAATTAGGTCATACTATATTTCGTCAATCTATCCTAATATTATAAAGCTGAAGAGTTTGTTTGTTTGTTTGTTTGTTTGAACGCGCTAATCTCAGGAACTACTGGTTCGAATTGAAAAATTCTTTTTGTATTGGATAGTCCGTTTATTGAGGAAGGCTATAGGCTATATAACATCACGCTACGACCAAAAGGAGCGGAGCATAAATGAAAAATGTTGCAAAAATGAAAAACCGTTGAAACTAAAACACGCGAACAAAGTCGCGGGGGACAGCTAGTAATAAATAAAGTTAAAAATAACACCAATATGTTTTATACGTGTATACTCTCCTTTTAATAAATTTAATGCTATAACATCGTTACTTGGTTACAAAAGTAAATTAATGGAGTCTTAATTGAATAAAACACTTTTGGTTGGTGTCTCTCAATCAATAATTCATACAGTTAATACGCAGAATACACCAAATTTTTGTGGCAAAGACCATAAATTCAAAGTATACTTTAATTATCATTAATTACTTTTATATTTCCTCTGGGAATGCTTTGAACTTACCTAAGTGATGACGTCGAAATTACATTAACCACTTCATATGATTACAATTTTCTTAGATTCTTTATTTGATGTTGGAGGAAGATTAATTACTGTGACCTTAAAAAAAAAACATAAATATAATTACGGACAAAAAGAAAATTATCATGACGTGTTTTGTATTACTATTTTAGTAGATACTATGGTATTTAGTAGTAGAAATTTAGTTTTAAAATTGTATAGTTCATTTGTACAAAATAATTATACCTACGATGAATCGATGGCGATCCGTTTGAGGCATTTGTTTGTCTTTCTACGCGATAGACTAGTAGTTTGATTTCTGTTTTGTAACAAATATTTGTCTAACCTACAAAATAAATTCAATGCAATCGTTCATGCGCGGAGTTTGCCTACGTAGTTTGTTTGCGGTAGGATTCGATTTGATTTTGTAACTTATTCGTGCTTTAAATAATGTAGGTGAATAATGAAAAATACTCCATATACTCAAATTTTGGAAAGTTTCTAATTTATAGACATGATATACTGAGACCAAATAATCCGGAATAAAAAAAGAGATATTTGGACAACATTGAACTAGAAATTAAACATGTTTCATGACTGTCAGTAGGAAGAGGAGTAGGAAATGTATTATATTTTAAATATAATACATATAATGAATACTACACCTAATATACTTAAATATTATACTACACTTGAATGCCATTGAACGACACGTAAAGAAGAAGATTAATACACTAGTGTATAAATAAAAGAGAACTAAGTATTCTTATTTTTTTTTTTATTTATTTAGTCTTTTACATCTGGTATACCTTTAGGTATATTACATGGACTTTAGATTACAATGTGTTAAAAAATATAATTCAGGCGTTTTTGTAAAACTTAAGTATACTAGGTACGCAATCATAATAAAATATTTTTATATGTACCTACTTTCACAGAGTGTTAAAGTAGATAATTTCGGTTAGAAAGTGCCATTGTCGACATCACTGATTATGGCTTATTTTAATCTCTTTTCAAAACTTTTTTATATACTGCTAACGGTTATAATGAGCTCGAGTTGCGTTAAGACAGAGAGAGTCTACGTTTTACTTTTGAGCTTCATTTGTTTAAAGATACCACTGACTGCATAGAAAAATCTTTGGGACGTAACCCAAATAAAATCAGATTTATTAATAGGAAGTCAACAATGCTTGCTTGATTCTTCTCCGTTAAGGAAAATTAAAGATTAAATTAAATCTACATTAAATTAATTACCTAACTGCAAACCCAACACTGCCCGTTGAAAAAATGCAGTTATCTAAGTCACAAGACATTAAGACATTTCAACACTGTTCTATGTTGAATATACCTAATGGCATGACAGGAGTGTGAAAGTGTGATCGGGCGACAGTTTAGGCTCGGTACAAACAGGTCACTGACCACAGATGGTAGCGACAGCACTTAAAACACTTTTTCATATATTTTGTACTAGCTGTCCCCCGCGACTTTGTTCGCGTGTTTTAGTTAAACGGCTTTTCATTTTTGCAACATTTTTCATTTATGCTCCGCTCCTATTGGTCGTAGCGTGATGTGATATAGCCTATAGCCTTCCTCAATAAACGGACTATACAATACAAAAATATTTTTTTAATTCGAACCAGTAGTTCCTAAGATTAGCGCGTTCAAACAAACAAACAAACAAACTCTTCAGCTTTATAATATTAGTATAGATAGACGCGCCGCACAGTATATAGCCAGTAGCGGTAACAGTAACAAATATATATCTATCAAAAAGTATGTTAAGTCGCGGTCTCTGATCACTGGTGATTGTGGTTGGAGGCCCGTTTGTGCCGAGCCTTAGGTGCCGATAATACGATTATACCTACAATGCATAAAAAAATCTATACACCCAATACCGATTCAATTCAATAAGACCATAAATTTAAATGTTTCATGCGATTTACGAGAGATATTCAAAAAGATTTGAATGTAATATGACCCTTAGTGTTATAACTCTTGACCGTTCTATTTAATCCGATTGACGCGGTCCAAGACAAACGCTGGCGGCATAAAAATATTTCGACTTGACGAGAATAATATTATTTTGTGTTTGATTTTCAATTTGGATTATTGGGGTAGGTAGAAATTTAAATGTACTCCCTGAGGAAATCTAGATTAGAGTTATTTGAATGTTATTGTTATTTTATTAAGTACTAGCTGTCCCCCGCGACTTTGCTCGCGTGTTTTAGTTTCAACGGTTTTTCATTTTTGCAACATTTTTCATTTATTCTCCGCTCCTATTGGTCGTAGCGTGATGTTATATAGCCTATAACCTTCCTCAATAAACGGACTATCCAACACAAAAAGAATTATTCAATTCGAACCAGTAGTTCCTGAGATTAGCGCGTTCAAACAAACAAACTAACAAACAAACAAACAAATAAACAAACAAACTCTTCAGCTTTATAATATTAGTACAGATGTATGTATAACTAATACAGTACAAGTACCTACTTACTAGTGCTCATGTTTTGTGTTTGTCATCGGCTAAAACAATTTTAGAGTTTAACGATTTTTTATCATAATCCGACGCCATATTGTTTAATAGCTTCATCGCTTTTGTATAAAATTGATTATGCCAGAATTCTCAGTTAGTTTGAATATAAACTTAACAAGCAAACGTAATTATAATGTAGCAATATTTTTGTTATCATATTGTCTTACACTCGAGAACTTTGCGGCGTCGATATATCTTTTTCCGATAGAAAATGAATTATGTAAGGTTCGTGGAGATGAATGAAAGGCCATAATATTGTATGTAGGTTGTGAATTATATAAAATAT
Source organism: Diachrysia chrysitis (assembly GCA_932294365.1). NCBI lineage: Eukaryota > Metazoa > Arthropoda > Insecta > Lepidoptera > Noctuidae > Diachrysia > Diachrysia chrysitis. Next base: position 9,332,837 of record OW028653.1, read on the forward strand.
CGAACCTTTTTGATGGTAAAGCAAATTTTTAGTATTGTTATGTAGGTAAGGACTATTTTTGTAGCATTATAAGATATTTTTAAAACTTATACAAAAACTTTACGTGTGTATAAATAGCTTTTTTGTTTTTGTTGTCAATATAAGCGTATTACTATTTGCAATTCCTCTTTTGTGGAAAACTTAAAGCAAATAATTTATCACGAGAACGATGTTTTAAAGAGAGCCATATCTCGCTTAAATGGTAAAAGTGTTATTTTTATTACAAAATACAAGTATTTCTCTAGACTTGGGAAAAATGGTTAGTGACTGCAACTGTCTTGTTTCAAACACTGCACTTTATAAACTTTGGTCTTTGCTGAAAAGAAAATTATTTATTGCCTTTCCAATATTTTTCTCACTTTTCTAAACACATTGCACTCTTACTTAGAGAAGTAAATTCTAAGAAAAATAGGTAAGTACCTATTTCTTTTGAAGCTTGACATAATAAATACTTTGAAAATAATTTATCATTGCATGGCAAGAAATTACTTACAATAATTTACAATGAACACCAAAAATAACTTATTTTTTTTTTGTTTTAGAAAGAAATAATCTATACTATAATATTATAAAGCTGAAGAGTTTGTTTGTTTGTTTGTTTGTTTGTTTGTTTGTTTGTTTGAACGCGCTAATCTCAGGAACTACTGGTTCGAATTGAAAAATTCTTTTTGTATTGGATAGTCCGTTTATTGAGGAAGGCTATAGGCTATATAACATCACGCTACGACCAAAAGAAGTGGAGCATAAATGAAAAATGTTGCAAAAATGAAAAACCGTTGAAACTAAAATCGCGAACAAAGTCGCGGGGGACAGCTAGTTGTTTTATAAATTGAATTGTAACTGAGATTAATGGTTACATTTTGAATAACTTGATATTCAAAATGAGACAAATGTATAAAGTTCTCGGTGGGTTTTCGTTAATTCGTCGCTTTTAGCTCTTTATAAGACGTTTTGACCTTAAAAGACAATACCGTCGTGGGATAACAATAAAGCTGTTAAGATGAAAAATCTTCAAAAAATAAAACTTTCATTATTTTAAGTAATAGTCTTAATGAAAATCTTATTGAGTGTTATAATTTTACAGTTAAACACAAAATTATTTTAACTGTTATGCGTCTATCGCCAGATGTATAATAAATTTAATCATTTTTAAAGAAACTGCAAATAAGATGTCATTTAATTCAAATTATTTTTAGTTACGTTTTCTTTCCTTTTTTAAATATTTAAAAGATATAGCATACTTTTGTTTTTTATTGTCATTGAGCACATTTTTTCGTAATTTCTAAATGAATAGTTTCATGTTACTTTTTTTTGTAGACTGTAAAAACTAATTAAAACATTGATCTCTGGGTAAAACGCGTTAAACTATATCTATGAAAAGTTTTTACACATTTATAAACTACACACACATGCTAATGAATAACTAAGGCTTTAATTTCGAATTACTTAAAGTAGAAAAAAAAACAATAACAATTTGTTTATTAAGTTTTCTAATTACGTTTAAAGCAAGCACATGTTTCATAAACAGGGTGTAGTCAGCTGTCCGTTGTCAATTTTAGGGACGGGACTTACCCATACTTGTCAAAAACACCACTAACTGTCCCATGTGTCATAGTTGGAGTTAATTATAAGTATATTTGCGTAATCAATTTTGATAAGCTGGTAGTTCAGTAAACTATTAAGGAAATTATACTATTAGTGATTGGTTTACTGTTAATAGTAGGGTAACTGACGATAATGTGTCATTACTTGATAATTGAGATGATATATTGGTAGTTGTTTTATGTAGCTGGCTTTAATATGAGAACCGTCGACTGAGACATAATATAAAAATATAATATATCTTGGGACAACTCACACAAGGCCATCTGATCCCAAACTAGGCAGAGCCTGTATTATGGCAACCAGACATCTTTTCTTATTCAAGATAACTTTGCCCATAAGTCAGAATCCGTGTATTATTTATTTACTAAATACTAAAGATTGGACTATGTGACTGTGTACTAAACATTATGAATTGCTATATATTCAGAGTAATAGGCTAAAATTCCTTGAAACGTTACAGACTGATTTGACATTTGATTGGTGCATTCCAAGATTGAGTTGTCTCAAGATATTATGTTACATGAGCTTATACGTCATGTACGCATTAATGCATAGTCATGTCACAATTTTGACAGCTGTTAAATCTACAATTATGTGAACCAGTCTTAATATTACTCTCGGCACTTTAGTAAATTTTTTGTACAAATAATAAAAAAAACATCCAACTTACCATGTTCAAATAAAGGTGAATTCTTTGTGACCGGAAATCAACCCCAAGATTGGGAAAAAACTTAACGAGAGATACAGTATAACTAATGCTTTCTGCTTGCTTTTTGAGGTTTACGCAAACATTTTAGTTCCCAACTAAATCTTAATGTATAGAATCCGTTTAAAAAGTAGTTTTATTTCAGAAGATACAGTTGTTTATCATGTCTTGAATTTTAACACAAAGCTTGACCATTACCTATCTAAAATGTACAACATCAGACGATCTAGTATATCTAAGATTTTCCTTTTAATAATCTACTTAGGTTGATAAGTTATAAATAGAGATCCATTATAGTGTTGCATTCTCTTAACGCACGTCACAAGTCTTTAGTATGGCTTCCATGTTACTTAAACACGGAAATAATAAAGAGCAGGTGTATAAAAATACCTTCAGTAAAGATAAAATGTATCAGAATGACGTATATTTTCCTTGTAATTCTTCTAATGCTGGTCACTCTCATTCGCACGAATACGCATACCACAAGTGTAGAACGCCATTTGAAAATTATTTCATTTCCAAGCTGTGTCGGTTTTTTAACAGACATCAAAGTGCGCGAACCTTAGTTGAATGTGAGAGACCAGAGTCAGACGCGTAAGTACAAAAAGTTGACCAGAAATTTGTACACTCATGTAGTTCTTTTGAAAAAATCCAGTCTAATTCTATTATATATTTTCTTTTAGATGTGTGCTCAAAGACTTACACTTGATTGGTTTTTTATTCATTGCGACTGTATTTGGAGGAGATTTTTGTATGAGAGTTTATTCGGTATTTATTTTGTACATCAAAGAAGGTTATTTTTGGAAATATCACATTACGACGATTGGATCTAAGTCAGGCGCCAGACATAAGAAAAAAATTATACACAGTCCAGACAAAAAAGTTATCAGATACAGCTTAAAAAATAAGCACCTGCAAACTGGAAGCAGAAAATAACACTTATTTATAAAAAAAAGCAACTTAAAAAACGGACATTATTCGATCGACATATAGAACAGGTCGGTACCTTGCTTAAATATTGGTCTTTATGCAGAGTCCTTGGCTTATTTAGTTTCGATATCACATTTTGACAAATATCTCTTGATAATCGTGTATAAACGACTTATCGGCAGAAAAAATTGTAATTTATATTATGACAAGGTTTGACATTTAGACAATCCCGGGTTTAACAAGAACTAACTGTTATTACCAATACGTTTGCCAATACGGATTGTAGGAATTATTCCCTTACGTCAGTTTGTACCGATTTATGAAGATCCCATGTGTATTAGAGAAGATACGAGTACCTAAAGTTACATTTACACTATGACACAGATGTCTCACACAAACGTAACTACGCATTGTAGCTCCTAAACAAATGGACTGATTATGATGCGGTTTTTTTTGTTTGAAAGCCGATGTGATCGAGATGGTTCTTAGCTATATGTGAAGATCTATTCAGCATTTTGTGTGTCCCAAACTCGAACACTCATTTCACACGGTGTGGTACACCGAGATTACCTAGAACTAGTTGACTGGCCTATTAGTCTAGTGGTTAGTGACCCTGTCTGTTAAACCAGAGGTCGTTGGTCGATTCCCACTCAGGACAAATCGTTGTGTTATGAGCTTGCTTTAAAAAATATATGTATGTTTGCTACATATATGTTTAATACAGGCTCTGCCTAGATTGAAATCAGGTGGCCGTGTCTGAGTTGTCCCAAGATATTAATATTACCCCCGATGTGGTAAACTAGTGTATAGTGTCGTAGTGTAAACACAGCATAATTTTGGCGGGGGCGTAGCGTAGCTGTCAGCTATGTCTTTCTAGATTGCAGATTGACACTATATAAGAGCTTTTTCGTATAGTCATTGATATCGAAAAACAATAATTTCAACCCGCCCGGATTTGGACAGGATTTTCTCAATCAGAAATAGAACGAGCAACTAGTAACGCCTACTCATGGCGCGTTGCCGATTTTAACTCGATTATCGATTACATCACGATGATTTCGGATAATTTTGCACAGCCTATAGGTATATTAAGTTTCTATCTACCATAAATTGTATTAGGGCTTTAAATATCTACTAATTGTTCAAAGATATACATTGGTCCGAAAACTGCTGTAGGAATATATCCTAGGTACAGTCATGAATTGAAATATATACCAACCTATAAATTTCGTGATCGTCGTCGTAAAAAATAATATGTCGTTGTGGCCTAGCGATTTAATAAACGGATTTGTTTGCACAAGGTGGCAGGTTCGAATCCACTACAAGCAAGTACCAATGTGTCTTTTCAAAGTTATATGTACTTTCTTAATCATTCTAAGACACCATTAAACGGTAAACGGTGAAGGAAAACATCGTGAGGAAACCTGGGTTCCAGAAATTAGAATCTGAAATCACCAACCCGCAAATGTTCAAGCGTGCTTGTGCTTTCTCCACATGAGAAGAGGCCTGTGCCCAGCAGTTGGACATTTATAGGCTGAATTAAAATATAAAATCACAAAGCTGCAATGCAAGTTACTTGCAATTGCAAGAAGATTACTGTGCTCTTACCAAGAAATCGTACAGCAAGACTGCTGCCGACGTGTAAGCGAGACGCTGCCACGCACTGTAGTGCACTGTCTCGCTCCCACAATGGCAACAGTACTGGTAGTTTATGGTATAAGTACTGATCGTTCATTTTTTATGAGAAGAGGCAATTTGCTCTACCTTGCTGGCAGCATATTATATAATACTAAGACAGTTTAATAATACCCAACCTAATCCACCATGTTAAACTGGGTCCCAAACTAATACAACGCTTAAAGGAATCTTGCAATTAGCGAGGTAAAATAAATAAACCGTTGTAGTCTTATATTCCCAATTGAACTCGGGAAAACAATTTGAAGTTAACTCGCTTATTTGTAGTACAACACTCTTGGGGCACTCACTGACCAGAAAATTGGATAGACAACATCGTTTTAATTCATATAGCATACATATAAAACGGGTTTTTATTTTCTTATTGGACGGACATAAAAGAGACGTGAAAATGATGCTTAGTACAAAATGATAAGAATAAATTTAAGGCAGGAAATACCTATATATACTGTAGGCATCATTTGTTACTTTCATGAAGCTTGTGATTTCTTTTATCGATAAAGAAGTTCGTAGTGGGCTATTACCTACCTACTTCCTTCGATAACTGACTCGTTTTCTTATACTGTGTTATGAAATGAAAATGAGTGTTATATCACATTTCTCTCTACCCGTTCGAAAACCCATCCTCATAATCCATGCTTGATTGACATTGATATCCCACTCGGATCATGTACAAAATATTGAAAAGAAACTTCATCAATATTCAAGAGACGTGTAAACAAACTGGCTGGTTCTTAGATCACTAACCTAAGGGATATATACGAGATTACCATAAAATAAAAAGCACAGAAATAACACTTCGACAAAATCGAATAAAGAAGTTGATTAAATATCAGGGACAAAATTCACTCAAAATGGCCCATTATGTCCATGACTTTTGCCGTTACTGTTTATGGTATACCTTTTGTGTTATTATATCTTGTGTAATATTCCGTTTTTTCAATTTACATAACAAATGTTTCGTCTACAAACTTCCTTGCTTGCCTCCGACGTAATAAGAACAGAGAATAGTCATAACTATAGCTTCTGACATTCAGCTACTTTAAAAAATGACAACAATTTCATACCCGTGGGATGCTATTTTCAATTTCGTGTTCTATTTTAGGATATTGCGGTCTATTTTATATACAAGCCTTGATTTATATTTCATGAATTTTGCTCCTGAAGGTGCAGTTACGTTTTTAATTTTCTTTTTCTTTTGAACAAGTATTTTCAGACAAAGAACGTTGTGTTTTTATAGTATATGTTTGTTGCACCCCGGAACCTTTTATTTCCTTGTAAAGAAGTTCGAAGCAATATCATTTAGCAAAGAGTGTATGGTTCAGGTAGCAGCATTGTAATACACAGACGGTACAAGACAATACCCGTAATAAAATACGAAGAAACATCACCCGTCCGTACTCTTCCATCATTTGTTGATTTTTTGGAAAAAGTTAAGCAGTTTGGGTTTTTTGTTTAATAAAACAACTTCCAAATTGGTCTAAAGAAAACTTCCCCTTTTCAGTCGTTTTAATTTCCTTTTAACTGTATTGTTACCCTTTTTTATTTTATCCATAATTCTTTTGTGCCTTCATGCGCTTAATCCTTCATAATCTATTCATGACTTTAACCAGCTGATCATCAAAGAAATTCAGTTCTGTTATTTTGACGACTTCCGTGGTCGAGTGGCATACACATCGAGTGCATAAAACTAGTGTTTTCAAGGTACGATTCCCGGACGGGTCGGGTAGAAAACTACTTTTTTACATTGTCTCGGGTCTGGGTGTTTGTAGTAAATTTGTTGTCTCTAATTCCTTAACACAAGTGCTTTAGCTACTTACTTTGGGTTCAGAGCAATGTATGTGATGTTGTCCACATTTTTAAGAAGCAAAGGATCGATTCCTTAGCCGTTGGAATTTTCCTCTTATATATTTTAGCAGTATATTAAGTGCCAGGTCACCGAAATTTGTAAAAATTCCTTTGAGAAATACACAGTCCTTTAAATAGCAAAGATAAATATAATTATTATCCTTATTTTTTTGTATGTTATATTTAATTAGATGGCATGTTGTTTACATGAGCTGTACCTACTAAAGGGATGAATACAAGCCCTATGTTTGAAAATGAAATTGGTATTTCTCCCTCATTTTAAATAGACATTGCACTTGTTCTCAGTCAGGGTAAAACATAAAACATTACCTACAGGTTAAAAGGTCCAAGTATAATGCGATTAAGATCCGGATATACCGTTAGATTAGCTCGGGATTAGGGCTTCTCTCCGCGCCGTGTACGGACCGGTCCGGTTCTGACAAGCCGGTGACACGGCGCTTTGTTTGACTAGCCATCCTATTACATGCATGTTTAGAAACACGTTGCGAACAGATTGGATTGTAGCTTTAGGCTTAGAGGTAATTACCTAGGGATGAGTAGGTAGTGTGTGGTTGTGTATATAGTTGGTAGCTTTTCTATATTAAAGTATTTTTATTAATATCTAGTGCCAGTGACTTTAGAAACATCAGATTTAAAACATCCTTACATCCTTAATTTGACGACTTCCGTGGTCGAGTAGCGTACACACCAGTTTTCAAGATGTCGCCTCTGACGACCCGGGTTCGATACCCGGCGTGGTCAATGCAGAAAACTTGCACTTTTCTACATTGTCTCGTGTCTGGGTGTTTGTGGTACTTCCGTTGCCTCTGATTTCATTACATAAGCGTTTTAGTTACTTACTTAGGGTTCAGCACAAAGTATGTGATATTGTCCACATTAAAAAAAAATGTTAATCGAAACTCTTTCTTGTGAAAACGTGACTATTCGCAGTTAGGTATTTAATAAGTACAAATTAAAAAGAAAATAAGATTCTTGGAAGTTTCGCTTATAAAAGGAATGGCTAATAGACAGCATATAGAATTTGCAACTTTATAGGCCGAAAATACATAAATGGGCTTGTATATTTAAGTAACCATAATTAAATGGTCCTAGTATTACCCAAAATATATAAAATTGAGCTCTTATATTTTAACACAATTGTGAAGGTATGCAGCCTCTTACCTCTAGTACCATTAAACTACCAGCAAAACACTTACCTTTCGCGAGCAAGCAAGACCCTTGACACAATTATTAAAAAATATATAATTTTGATGCTTTAACGCGAACATAAATTCAGTTGAACTCACTAACCCGTAATATTTTCTGAGGAGCGTTGTGATATTGTATCTGGGAGTTATTTTGCATAATTTTGTCGTGTATTTAATTATAAACGTGCTTATTGGTATATATATTATATTGGAAATACTTTATTATCGCTGTACCTACTAGGCTTACAATTGCATATACTTAATAATAAAAAGTCAATTATTTCTCATCCAAACTGAACAATAGATATTTTAAATATCTCTAATTCATTTATCAACACTAAATTTAAATCTGGTAAATTGATTTAGTGTTGTATAATTTAGAACGATGTTAAATTTAGCAAGTGGCCAGTACACATTTAGCGATTATGTTTCGTCTGTTGTCGCTGGATTCTAATTAGCATTTTGTACCATTTACCCAAGTCAGGGTCTGGCTACCCAAATGTTAATTTTACATTTTGGACTTATCTTACTTAGACTAGGATCTCTTTTGTGGTTTAATAATTAAGTAAGTGTGAAGACTATTCTAATTGTAGAAATCGTTTTAATTGGTGTATGAAGTTAGTATGAGTAGGTACTATATCTACGCTGTACCTAATGATCACTCTTGAGTAGGTACAATTACTTGTAAAAACATAAATAAAATATATTCTTAAATAAATACTTAATTTATAATTTAATTACAAGTTAATCAATACATCAAGGGTTACTGTAGTCTGTGTAACCTAGTATATGGGTTGGGACGGTCATGGGTTGTATAGTGCTCTATGTAAAATATTGGTATTAGGCTGAATCTAATAGCTCTTTTTTTTATCGCACAAAAATAACGTTATGTCCTGTGAAAATCTTAGAGTTCCAGCCCCAGTCGACAAGTGACATTTATACAAGCGTTAATGGTGATCAAATCTCTCAAATGTATGAAAGTGATAAGTCTCAGTCATGTGACGTATCGAGAGGAAATATAATTACCACACATTTTTTTTTTTTTTTTGTTTGAAAAAACGACTCCCGCACTAAGGAATTTAATACTTGTGTCGCGGGGGGTTTCACAAACATTCAAATCACATGCACAAAGAACACCCAGACTTGGAACAAGCATTTGTGGGTCACACAAATGCTTGTCCCATGCGGGGATCGAACCCGCGGCACGTCGCGCACAGAGGTAATTGGCTTGGTGACCTATACCACTCGGCTATCCGTGCAGTCGATTTGTGGCCTTATTAATAAAAGTCGCGATGGAGCTTAACAACGGATTAGCGGATTCTATTTATAAATTCTCCATACAAAAATTGAATAAAGAATCTGCTAAGCAATCGCTAATCGCAGTCGAGTTTTTATTAATAAGGCCATAAATGTCTTAAGCGATTTTTATCATCATGTCATCGCTTGTAGTAATGTCACTTGGCTACAGGTGCAGTTCCATACATTTGAGCTTTTCGATCAGCGATACAGGTTAGGTGACATCGTAACAAATTTTATTAAATTCTTGAAATCCTTATAGACAGACATACAGTGTTACTTTCGTATTTATAACGTTGCTATAGTTAGCATGGACTTTAAACAATAAACTTTTGTTATTATTTATTTGACATTTACTGGCTGTTGCCATCCTACAAGTGTTGTTTTAGGGTTCTGTTTCAGAGTATTTAAAGGTTCGCTCTTTAACTTAGTCAAAACTTCAAAGTGATGAAATTAAGTTCGAACTGTAGTTATTGAACAATTTGTTTCTTAAGATAATAGTTAAATGGTTCGGGTATTTATTTGTCCTTTTTGAAGACTTTTTAAGTTTATTTATCAAATACTTACGTTTAGCTTTCTAAATTAAATAATAATAACTAAATGATACTTACGTTAAGGCCCTTTCTAGGAATTCGTAAATGATTGTTTTTTTTTTCGCTCACACTATCCATTTGAAGCTACCATTGTTAGATATTTACCAAAGAAACATAAAATAAAGTAAAATAAAATCCCTTAAAAATTTGCATCCAAAAATTTTAAACACATAAACCTGCAATTCGTCCTACGCATCAACGCAACACTTAATGGCCGTTGTCCCAATTTATACTGCCCAAAAATCGTCGATTATTTTTTAATAACTTTAAAATTTATACGGTGGGTGGGTAATAGAACTTTCTAACCATCACCCGTCTTCCCCAGCCATGAATATCTCGATGCATCTGGCAGTAGCGGTAGCAGCGGCGGCTTGTCTGTGTGTGGTGGCCGCGGCGCCCGAGGGACGCATCGCCCGCACCAAGCAACAGCGACCCACTCGCGGCTTCAAAAACGTGGAGATGATGACCGCCAGGGGCTTTGGCAAGCGCGACAGGCCACACACTAGGGCCGAACGTAAGTACCTACTTGAAACAAACATTATTATCATTGATATAATCTTTTATTGATATAATTCTATCAACTTTTTGTAAACTTATAAAACGACTGCCGGACTAATATTAATTTCTGTGTTGCAACTCGGGCAGTCTAAAGCAGGCTTCCTACGATGCGCTATATCGTGGATAATAATACCACAGATGCGTCTGCCTCGGTTCGTCACAATCCAGCGCAAGTCAAAATATACTCTAAGTAGATTAAAATAGGGTTTCATTTCAAGACTCACTGTGGTGCGTGACTGTACGTGGTTGTCGGCTGAGTGGGGTTATCCGTGATATCGCAAACCGTGGGTAGCCGGCTTTACAAATATGTTAAACATATAGAATACCCAGACTTGGAACACATTTTTTTTGTATCACAAAATATTCTAATGAGCGAATTGAACCCGTGGCAAGTCGCGTAGTGGTAGTGGACGTTGTGACTTATAACTTAATTTTTTTAAATTAAAAAGTACAAATTATATGTGTAGCATTTAAATGTAAATGGCTTGTACATGTTCAATGTGTTTTTCTTAATGTTAAATTATTCCCTTATACGAGTTGCATCAGCATCACCCTTTTCTTTCTTAAATCACCCTTTAAACATTCCAAAAAAGATGTATTTTTTTCTCAGTGTTTTTGTAAATTGTATACTTAAATGTTCATTTTAATACGCACTTTTATTTCAGGTATTTTTACATTATTGGGGAGTTAATAATTTTAAGTGGTTAGGGTCATCATTCATTGTACTTTGTCATTCACATTATCTAAAAATTTATATTGATTTATTGTGAATGCTAGGTTCGTTAAAAAAACAGTCAAATGCGAGTCGGGGTCACGCATAAGGGGTTCCGTACCATTGTAAAAGATTTATACCGTTAAAATCTAGCAAAAAGACACTATTGTACCCTCATTAATTTTCAAATATATTTTTAGCGAATATAGCAATTCTGTAAGAGTGAAAAATAAGATTGATCAAATAGGTTCGATACAAAAACGCCAAAAGACAAGTTTCTTGTAGGGGAGCCTCCTTTACTTTATTTTTATTATTTGTTGCTATAACGGCAACAGAAATACACATTCTGCATAAATTTTACCTGTCTGCCTACTAGGTACAGTTCATGAGTAACAGCCCGCTAACAGACAGACGGACGGACAGACAGTGGAAGCTTAGTATTAGAGCCCCGTTAGCACCCTTTCGTTACGGAGCCCTAAAAAGCAATGAACGATTTTTTGGAAGTAAATCGTCCTTTAATTATGACGTTACTTAACTTTATTGCTTTTCAGTAATTGACAATAAATAGGACGCGGACAATTCATGCATTAATCAGACTAATATGTATCGGTCTTTAGTAGTTAGATTATTTCTGTAATGATGAAGACCGTATTCAGGTTATCAAGTAGTAAAAGTAGAAAGTTAATTAAAGTTAAATATCAATGTATTAAATCCATAATACTTAAAATACAGTCGATTGATAGAAGAAATCGATATAGTATTTTAACATCACTAAAACAGTCTGTCAACATTTACATAAATAGTTGAAACCTCTATATATTCAACGAAAAACAATCAAATTTAGAAGAAATTGAGGTTGAAATGTTTCTGTGTTACAATCTCAGTTATTGAGGTATTTCATCATTTTAGAAGTTAACTGCTATGGAAATGCCACCTTAAATAATATTAATGTCCAAGATTAAAATTAATTATTAGATTTAAAGTATTATCGTAGGCGGATGTGCCTCGAACTCAAAAGATAAGTTTTTAACATAATAATTTATAACAAAATTTTGCATTTTGTAATTAGGAAACATTTTGATGAAAATAGTGTGATGTACGTGGGTTTAATACACAATAGTAGAGCATCCATCTTACCCCGTCAACTTATAAGTTGCTCCACTTCGTCGCTAATGGACCGCATAATACGAAAAATATAATATACTAGCATATTTTATGACCTCACCATTTGCCTTTATTGATATTCAAATATATATACAATTGTAGAGCAAGTTTGTGCAACTTTTCACATCTCATTGTTCGACATATTCTTATGTAAATTTTGACGGCGGTATTGAACCCTAATACTTGCAATTACCATAATCTTTTCAAAATGAAATAGTAGCATTCAAAGTTACAATGTAGTTGTTATTTGTTAGGAAAGGGTAAATAAGTTGACATGAATAAACGGCGCACTAATGCGTCGGTTTTGTGTAGTTTTATTGACATAACGTATCTAAGAAACGTAACATTATTATGCCCGAAGGGGACGTAGAACAACATTCGCCGACGAGCCGAGAGCACCGCAGTTTGCCCACCTTTAAGAGTGCCACAGTTGGAGTCGGAAAGGCTTTCGGTAAACGATCCCCGGAGACCGACAGTGAAGGTACAACAATGAACCTGATTGGGTGCCTGGCTCCATCGTGAATGTCACCGAAGCTAATGAAATACCGGACCGCGTAACAGACTTTAGCGCAGTCCAACGTGTGTTTGGAAATAAAAGCTAAAATCCTATTGGAACTGGTTGGAAGCCTTTGGACAGGCCTTTCCAGAGCTGTGTTGCTTTGCAGGTGTTTGTGGAAGGATATAAATCTTGTTACCGCTCCATTTTATCTAGGTTGACATACAAGTAAACGACTCGGTAACTCCTTTATTCAGAGAGAAGACACGAATGATATTTCGTACGAGATCGCGCTCAAATAAAATATACTTTCAATACATGAAAAAATAATGTTGTATAATTTATATTTTATTTTAGCTTTAATTATTAAAGAGTTTTTTCTCTCTAAATAAAAGAGCATGTTTTCAACTTCAGTAAAATGTTCTAAATAAAAGAATTTGAAATGTCCAAATGCGGGTGTTTCAAAGTTGATAACTTTATTTCGTTCATAATGGTACAAAAAATGAAAAACTCTGTTTTATGAAAACTATCTAGCATCTCATGTTGCTAAATAGTTTTGACTGGTGTCTAGTCGTTGTGTTTTGTTTGCTTATCATGAGCATATGTGTATTGGTGATATTTTAAACAATGTCTTACTCCAATCCTGTGTCGACAGACCAAGACAGCTTTGAGGGTCACGCTCGCAGGAAGTTTAACCCCAAGAGCAATCTCATGGTAGCCTATGACTTTGGAAAAAGGAGTGGTAATGATGAAACCAATGACGAAGGTAAAATATAAGCTTAAGCAGCGCTGAAAAGCTTTAATGCTTTTAATAAAAAGTGTGTAAACGTGAATTTAAATAAGGAACCGATAATAATATAAAAATAAATGCTTGCAATAAAAAAAAAGAGATGAGATAACGCTTCATTTCGCTTACGATAATTACTTATAAAAATGATTCCCCATGACTTGACATTTCAACAGAGGAAGAAATAAGAGTGACCAGGGGGACTTTCAGACCGAACTCAAAAGTACTCATCGCCAGGGGTTACGGGAAAAGAGCCCATTTGCCAAAGAACGATCGAGGTATAAATCAAGATAATCTCCGATCTAATAACAATGAAATCAAACTATCGGTGACTTTTGGGTGTCATCGAAAACCAGCTTAAAAACGCAGAAATGTTGTTTATTCGACAAATATTCTATCGACCGTATTAAAGCCTTAGGGGACAGGCCAGACAGAGTGAACCAACATAAACATGCCATGCTTGTTTATTAAAACACGTTCACAGTGGCGTGCGATGATCAATGTCGAACATAAACAATAATTAAGTACTTATATATAACACACTTGCTGTTTTGGAAATTTACCTACGTAAAACAAAACATAACTTTATGACGCTGAAAATATATTCCACCTTAAAACGACGAAATTAAGTGACGTTTGATTATACAGTCATAACTGTGACACCACAAAACACTGTCTAACGTAAGATTATGTTTAAATCTGTTTATCACTCTTACAATAATATGACAGCAAAGGTGAGAACAGTATACAAACATTATCTTACAATTTGTGGTAACACTTAGGACTGTATTAAGATGTAGGGTCTCCCACAATATCTCTTCATTTATAAGACACAAATCCATCGTGAATGTCTGAACTTTTGTTCATGTGTATGTATTTATGTAACGTGTTGTGTCGACAGGGTTATGCCTTTGACTCTTGTTAACGTCTTATTAATCGAACAAAGGGAGGTCATTTCAGCAAGGATTGACTCTCTCAGCTTTATGTGCTTGTAATGTGTAAGCTTTTATTGTATGTGAATGAGATCTGGAGATGTATTAATGTTGCTTATTACGTTTTGTGAATGTGTATTGTGAGGTGAAAATGAATAACAGGTATTTAATCTAGCCTTAATTAGTTATGTAATTAATGGACAGTTTTTCTTGCTTGACCAATGCTCGTTTTGGCCGAGATAATGTCGACATAATTATACAATTATACAAAAGTTTGCTTGTACTTGTGAGGTGTATAATAAAGCAATAATATTGATACAATCGAATGTAAAAATGACTAAGTTCAATTGTTTTGATGCTTTCTACAACTGTTGTTAAAAAATGGTGAATGAGCTGATTCTTGTTCAAAAACTAAACGAAAGTTAGAGAGATATATTTTTCTAACAGACACGAAAAAATGCTCTTTTTTCAAATTTTTTATTTAATTTGTAAACTGTTCAGTTTGTCTTTTATTTTATGTATTGCTATATTTTATCCATTATTTAATTTATGATATTTTTTTGTATTAACATTAAATGGAAAGATAGTCGAGACATTTAATTAACATAGACATTTAATGGAAGGATAGCCTAACCTAAGTTTAGTTTTTCTGCAACACAATCAGTACTAATGACGCGATATTTATGTTCTGTAAAGTAATATCGGTTATATTTCCACAGTTTACGGTTTGGACAATTTCTGGGAAATGCTAGAGTCGCCTGAGAGGGATGGACAAGAGGGCACCGACGAGAAAACTCTTGAAAGGTATGAAAATATTGACTTTTTTACTTTGTCACACAAAAAAATTGGTTCTTATTTTTTTTGTTGAACGACTGCCATAGAACATAATATAGATTTTTAATCCGTATGTCCCTTCGTAGTCTTTATGATTTACAAACTGTAAAATCACCCACACTTGGAACTAATGTTTGAGAATCATGAACAGTTTTGTTCAAACTCGCTGCACGTCGCGATGTTTCTATGCGTGGGTTTCTGGGCAGGCTAAATTGCAGTACCTACATAGACAAAGCGAACAATCTATTTACAAACTGGTACAAAAGAAAAAAAATATCATTCGTACTGTCACACGCCAAAAAATATTGTTAGAGATTTTTGAAAATGAAACGGTAAACCTAAATAGGGATGTTGACTGAGTAAGAAAAGGAAAAGTCAATTAAATAATATAATCATAAATAAAAAAAAAATTGATGCGTATTTTGTTCTGTCGAAATAACAGAAAACTACTTAGACAAAGCGAACTAAAGTTAATGAGCGGGGACTTGCTTCGTCACAAACCGCTACAATATGTAGTGGTTTGTGACGTCATGCGACATTTCAAATCAATGTATCATCGTAACTTTTTGAGTGATGGCAAAATAAGAAAAATACGTGTCCAATATTTTTAATGAATACTTGACGGATATTATAAAGAACAACATCTCTTGTATTCTTCATTATTTATAAACATGAAAGCAAGTCATACAAATTGACACGCCATAATATTGTATAGTTTGTTGACATAAAAAAGGTGACACTAACAAGACCTTATTATATCGTATTGCCAAAAATTTTATAGTACATACTATAGAATATTATTGACAGGGAAACAGTGTTTTATCCTAAAATATGATTATTATCAGGAGTAACAAGGGTTTATATAGTAGTCAGGTACTAAAAACAGAAGACAATCGAAGCCACGGTCAGCTTCGTATTAGTATTGTGTTGAAATATGGTAATTGGTAAGTATATTTTTCCCAAATCTGACACATATTTTCAGCTTCCACATGTTTTTATATTTGGTTGTCGGTTGTTATCTGTTGACGTTAACAGTTACTGTTGACGTTAAAAGTAACAGTTAATGTGATATAATACTCAAGTTAGAGCTTTATGTAGGAATTTGAATGTTCAGCACTCATTAGGAAAAAAAACTCCGCTCTAATACAAAAGACTAAGCGATGACAGCATTCGTCAAATGTGCTTAAACCGCGTTTTTTTTAAATGTTTTAACATCTAAAGTCAAATATTTTATTCCCAAGCCATTCGTATTGAAAATCACATTTATTTTATTATAAAATGCCTATAAAAGATACATATTTTTTTTTACCAAACGGTGCGAAAATACTCGCAGTCGTTCCGTTTTTCGAGTTTTATTTATATTAAAGAATTGAGGTGTCGCTTTACTCTTGAGACTCTTTATAGATATATACGTAAGCATAGAAATTGGAATAACATCTCCGGTTCCCA
The DNA here is from genome assembly GCA_932294365.1 of Diachrysia chrysitis. Taxonomy (NCBI): domain Eukaryota; kingdom Metazoa; phylum Arthropoda; class Insecta; order Lepidoptera; family Noctuidae; genus Diachrysia; species Diachrysia chrysitis. The sequence goes on from OW028653.1 coordinate 9,349,689, forward strand.
TTACTCTAGGTGCCGTAAGTACCAGGTACTAAAGGTATTAAAAAGATTTGTTCCTTTATAAAAGTGTAAGAAGCTTTCTGTGTGGCTGTAAGATTTCTACAAAAGCTAGTACTTATCTAATTTTAAGTAAAAAGTGAAGCGTAAAAGAAAAAGAAGTGACTCAGACATATTTATTTTGGATTCTGGTTAGGATTAAAACATATTATAAAGTTATGAATTGAAAAACGATAAAAAGAATAATAGGCTTTTTAAAAACATTGAAAATGTACTTACTACAAATTATGGTCATCCTATTTCATATTTGGATAAAAGAGAAATTTCGCGAAATCAAATTCAAATATTTTTTTATGTTTTATATATGACGGGAACGCCGTATGATTTGAAGCAGCTCTGGTGACGTCACACGCAAGTAAACACTTTAATCTCATTGGTGTATTTGATCTTGCCTACTTGCGTGTGACGTCACGCGCGTCATATGTTCGGCGCCATTACAGACACAGCTTTTGACGCGATTTTAGAAATTCAAGCTTTGTACTTAATTGAAAAAATAATGTGCATATTTTACCTAGAAAATACAAAAAAAAACGATATTCTAAAATTAGAAAAAAATTACTAGACAGATTTTAATTTTGATTTGATATGACAAATATTTTAGATGCAGTATAAGTAAATCAGTAAAATAGTAATTTGGTGTAAAATATTTATTGTTGACGAGATGATGATGATGAGATTTTAGACTGCTGCTGGTCACAGGTCTCTTCTCATGTAAAGATGGCACGAGCATTGATCACCACGCTTGCTCACTTGCGGGTTAGATTTCAGATTTCAATTTTTCGAATTCATGTTGCCTCACGATGTTTTCCTTCACCGTTTGGCACTAATATCTTCGAATAATGTAGTGAACCTGCAACCTTGTGCATACAAATCTGCATTGTTAAACCGCTAGGCCTCCACGACATATAATTTATTTACGTACGTCGAAATTTATTTGTTTAGTTATATCTCAATCGGTAATAATTTGACCTTATTCAACGACACATTTAAACTTTATTATCAGAACTAATCTACTTAGATCGTATTTTCCTGCCATGAGAATTTGCCAGTAAATTTGCTATGAAACCATACAAACCAATTTATTAACGATCGCAACAACGATTAATGATTCGGAAAACTAATTATGGAATTCCGAAATTAGAATCACTGTTTCGACATTAATTTCCATAATAATTTAATGTGAGCAGTTTGGTTTATGTAACATGACGGTTCATATTTCATTTACTTGTAAACGGTAGGATTATTAGCCGGCTGTTGAAATTTTTGTTTCGTTTCTTTTTTTATGCCAGAATTTTAGAAAGATGTTAAAGACGCAATTAAAAACAATTGAACTCGCGACACTGTTACCGTGACCGTTACCGACACCTCTGTATATAAGTAACTACGTATATTGTAATTGTTCAAGTTTTCCCTTCATATTTCAAACACTTTACACAAATCTCTTTTACAAGAAAATTATCATTATTTAGTTTATGTATGACAAAACATGCCTACATTATCAAAATCAGTCTAACAAGATCACTATTTAATATTTATTTGTTAAATTTTCCATGGATAATATAGCAGAAGTATCTCAAGACTTGGAAGCTATAAGTGTGTCCAAGTCCTATATTTGCAGTCCCTATACATGTTCCCAGTACTTAAATGTAGGTACTAATAGATTTAATGTTTTACAAATGAATATACGTAGTATTAATTCCAATTTTGATGAATTTTCTGTTCTGTTGGATACAATCAACATATCTTGTGACGTAATTGTATTAACAGAATGTTGGCTAAGTAAAATAGTAAATATTCCTATGATAGATGGATTTGTAAGCTATCAATCATCATACTCAAGTCAAAATGAAGGGGTGGTTGTTTATGTTAAATCACATATAAAACATAAAGTTTACCAACCCCAGTTTTCTGATGCTAATTGCCTAATATATGCTAGCGATGATGTTGCTATTGTGGCAATATATCGTTCTCCCTCTATTAGAAATGTAACTAATTTCCTATCAAGTTTGAATGAGGTACTGGTTTCGCTTAAAAGATTTAAAACTTTAATAATTACTGGTGATTTAAATATAGATATTATATCTGATCATTTAGATAATCAATCAGACGAATACCTCAATTTAATATCTTTGCAAGGCTTGATACCTGCTCACTTCTTTCCAACAAGGGGCCAAGCCTGTCTTGATCATATTATGCTAAGAACGCAAAAAAACGCAACTACGCTTGTTTTGGATACACAGATTACGGATCATCTTCCTACCCTATTAAGTATTGATTCTATAAATAAACCCCATAAACCTAGTACATATGCAGTGCGCATCGATCAGCAAGCAGTTTTAGCTGACTTGCAAAAGACTGACTTAAGCTACTTATATAAAATTCAAAATCCTGAGCAAGCCGCGGACTTACTCATTAACAAAATCGCATCCATAGTTAAACAAAATTCTAAAGAAGTTTCAATTCCTCACAGAAAAAGAATATTGAAGCCTTGGATAACACCTGGGCTCCTGAAATGTATAAAAAACAAAAACTTGCTACATCTAAAAGCTAAAAACGATCCCGATAACAGCATTTTAACTGTAACATATAAACGTTATCGTAATTTTTGTAATAATTTATTACAAAAACTTAAAAGTACCCATGAAAGATCCCTTCTTCAGAAAGCTAGAGGTAACATTAAAGCAACTTGGGAAGCCATAAAAAACATTACAAATTTAAAACCACAAAAACGTATACCAAAAGAATTACTTGACATAGGCAATAACCCTAGAGATTCAGTTGATTTAGTAAATACATATTTTTCGAGTATAGGCAAATCCCTAGCTGATAAAATTCCAAAAAATAACCCATATCTAAATAACTCTTTGGCGCCCTATACCCCAGTAACTAAAAGGCTTTGTTCCTCGATGGCAGTGTTTGAAGTAACTGATGATGAACTAGATGGCGTTATAAGTGGTCTCAAGAGTGATTGTGCAGTTGGCTGGGATGGCATATCTACACAATTACTCAAATCTGCAAGAGAGTATCTGATTCCGGCTTTAAAATATGTATTTAACCTCTGCCTGAATACTGGAACCTTTCCAAGTGTATTTAAAAAGGCTATAGTTCACCCAATATTCAAAAATGGGGACAGAAGCTGTAGCGGAAATTACAGACCCATTTCAGTACTATCTACAATATCCAAAGTTTTTGAAAAAATCTTAAATAAACATTTAAATAATTTCCTTACTAAATTTAACATTATCTCCAATAACCAGTATGGATTTACGAAAGGCAAATCAACCGAAGATGCAGTGATTGATATGACTAACACAGTAATACAATCAATGGATAAAAATTTGAAAAATATTGCACTGTTTTTAGATTTGTCTAAAGCATTCGATACAGTCTCTATACCCATCCTTCTTAACAAGCTAGAAATGATAGGCGTAAGAGGTACTGTTCTTAAAATTTTTCATAGTTACCTTACTGGCCGCTGTCAGTACGTAAAAATTGGTAAATTTACTAGCCAGGATGAATATGTAACATTTGGTGTTCCACAAGGGAGTGTACTTGGCCCGACATTATTCCTTATATATGTTAATGACCTTTGTCAATTACAAATTCCGAATTGTAAAATTTTTACTTACGCTGATGATACAGCATTGATTGTTGAAGGTTTCGACTGGCAGTCAACTTTCAATGCTGCAGAAAAAGCGCTTTCTTTAATCATGACATGGTTGAGTGTTAATCTTCTCACACTAAACATCGACAAAACTAAATATATTACCTTCTCCTATACGTCTGCAGCATTGCCATCTAACTCTCTACAAATAAGAGCACACACTTGTCCATTTTCTAGATCCACTTGTGATTGCCTGCCTCTTGCACGCACGCCAGATTTTAGATACCTAGGTGTACAAATCGACCACCGACTTAGCTGGGATACACACATAAAAAATATAGCTGCCCGTACTAGAAAGCTTATGTATATTTTTAAAAAACTTAGATCTTCCGCTGACATCTCAACATTAAAAACTGTTTATTTTTCACTAGCACAATCTATTCTAATATATTGCATACCGGCGTGGGGAGGTACTTTTTCCTCCAGCATGTTAAGAGCAGAGAGGGCTCAGAGAGCCGTGCTCAAAGTTATTCTACAAAAACCCATCACTTTCCCATCCATTCAAATATATCAAGAATGCTCATTACTCACTGTAAGACAACTATATGTCCTACAAACCGTTATTCGTAAGCACTTGTCTACCCCCTACGTGTCCAGTAATAGTCGAAGACTTAACAATGTGTGTGAAATACCATCCCATAGAACCTCTCTTGCTGGTCGAAGTTATTATATTAATAGTTCTCGTCTTTACAATCGCATTAATAGGATAAAATATATCTACGATTTAAATAAGAATGATTGCAAAAAAGTTATCCAAAATGTTCTTCTTATCCTAAATTATAGAGAAACTGAAAATCTGCTTAAACCGTTAGGATCGTGTTTAGTCATACAAAATCAATGATGCACTCTCACTCTTACATTTACACATTCTTACACACACATATACACTTACACCTAAACACATTCACACATTACAAAGAAGTAAATTTAATTTTATTTTATTTAGTTAATATTGTTTTTTTTGTTATAATTATGTTACTTCTATTAATTAGTTAAATAAGGAAGGCACTGGCACCTGTGATACAATGAAATTCTCATTAGTACAGGTGTCACTGTTACACAATTTTCTGCTGTTCTTTTTCTGAAATAAATATTATTATTATTATTTATATTATTATTATTTCCCTTCTGTCGGCACTCCCGGAGAGCCACTTTTTTTTTTAAATAATAGATTTAACTTATTTTTTTTATGAGCACTTTTTTAGGCTAACGAAAAATAATGGCTGGGATACTTAGCACATAAACAGCATTTTTCTTCTTTTTACAATGGGGTAAATGATTTTTTTAATGTTCTACACATAGATTATTTAAAAATATTAGCCACGCATTTTTTATTTTAAAGCTTATTCAAAAACTCACGACGATACATTCATTTGAAATGTTCCATGACATCACAATTTCGTGCATTATGTGTGCAAGTATGACGTCACTATCCCCTATTCCTAAACTTTGATTCGATTTAACTATTTAGTTTCTGGTTATTTATTTAAAAACGCAAAAATACGTGTCTAATTAAATTTTAACTTTTCATAGTCCCCAGTCTACCCCATTTTGACATTTTTTGGGACCAGGTACTTACATTTACATTTATTTTTTTAGTAGTGTGTTTTGCATTTTTTTTATTATTAAATATAAATTATACAACAAAGACAAAGCAAACCTAATGAAAACGCAAGTAATTCGATTCGAGCTCCTGTTTCGAGTTCGGTGTCGCGTGGGCGAATTCATTAGCAAAGTAAGGTTCCGATGCGCTGATTAGACTATCGGGTAGGTTGCGGTTATGTGAGCCGGGCATCATGTGCGACATCTCATTATGAACTCGCATGCAAGACCAAGATAAATAATTAATTACTTTCTGCGATAAGAATTCAATTCAAAAGTGGATGAATTTTTGCAATATTGGTTTAAATTTACAACCAATAGTAAAAAATGTGTTCTAACTGCAAATATCGTTCCTTCTTTAGTTATTTTTTATTGTAACAGTATAATTGCTAAAAATTGTTCAAGCTCTTTGGTCTACCACTTAAACAATTTCACTTAAACCAAAGTTTGCATCTTAAATACCTAAAAAGAATAATAAAAATAAACTGTCGGTCAGATTCCCAAAGTTTTTTATCTGAAATGGAGTGAGCTTTGTAAAGGATAAGGCTTGGAGCAAACAAATCGCCCCCGCCATTCTGTTTAGCCGATAAGGCAGCAGAATTTGCAGATCGGATCGGCAATCCGAGCCACCTCTTGACTTGGATAAACATAGCCCTTGTTTACTTTCATAAGTAGACATTACATAAGAGGTTTAAAATAACCGAACCTTTTCTTTTAGCACCCGCTTGCTTATAGGGAGGTAAAATCGCACTTAAGGCTCAAACTTAAACAAGGCTTAGACAGACGGACTTTTTTATAGGGACTAGCCCACCACACATGCCCATCATTGCAACAACAGTAAGCCAGGATCTACAATGATAACCAATGAATACCACCGAAACAGTTAGGCTTGGTGTGTCCCAGGGCAACGATTGACTGTCTTAGAACCCGCAACGAAATTAATCAGAAGTAGTAAATAGGAGACAGACGGACTGCATTTCCCGATTTACCCGACTGCAAACTTGCAGTTTGAATTCTGTTAGTACGCTTTCGAACCAACTGGAAACCAACTTTGCAGTCCGATTCAACGACTGCTCGTTAAAACAGCCCGCAAACTGCACTCCGACTGCAATCGATCTGCTTGGTCAGTTTGCACTGGTACTAACTGCAAATTTGTCGATTTGAAATGCTGTGCGTCTGTCTAGAGCCTTAGTCTCCTCAGATAATAATTACCTGGGACCTAAACAAAGACGGTGGTGTTGAAATGATAGTGGGATAAAGTAAGGAAAGGCCTTGCAAAAAAAAGACCTTAGTAAATAAAGAAGGAACTAATATTCATTCATATAAACTAGCTATCTGCAGCCATTATTGAAAGATAAGATTTAATAAGGAGTCTGATTTATGTTTGAGTTCAAATAATTGAGGTCTATTATGTCTACGATTATCAGTGTAACATCAACTTTCTTATTCATTAAATAAAATGTATACTATAATAAAATAATAATGATCTTAATAAGTATGAAATTTTAAAGGTCAAGTATATAATCAACCTAACAAGACATATTTGCTGACTTCGCTTTCGCGGTAATAAGTTATAATAAAAAAGCTGTCAATCAAATGCCATCTGAAACATGACACTCAAGAACGTACGTTTAATTATGATCATTTGCTCAAACACATAATAATGAAGGTACAGTTTTAAATATAATCTTTATTGTTATTTTAAATGTTTGAATAATGAGATTATGTCGTGAATATCGTCTTAGATTAAAGCTACGATTTAAAAAAATATTTGATATGCTACGACAGTGCTACGAGCGTAGCAGCTAAAGCTACACAATCGTAGACTTTACCAACCGTAGCAATTTCAATAAATATAGGAACGATCAGATTCTATACAGTTTAAGACCAGAAATATCTTCTAGATATTACGTGTGACGTGCGAATATTAATATTAACATCAGGCTCAATGATAATAAATCGTCTTTGAACATTATTTGGGGCTACGAGCGACGGATAAGAATTGTTAGCTGAGTCCTTTTTGCTGTAACATCAAAAATAAGTGCGACTTACATTTAAGGTAAATCCTTTTACCTATGACAGGGCGAAACAGTACATTTTATGCACATATTTTTTCTTTAACGCTAAGAAGACGTGTTCGCGTGTCATTTCTTTACTGATTAGTGTTGTAGGGCAGTTATGGTTATTATATTATTGTTATATTTATGTAAACTTTGTTGTCAACAGTATCCCTCTGGATTGGTTTGTGAACGAGATGGTAAACAACCCGGACTTCGCACGATCTGTTGTTCGCAAATTCATCGATCTCAATCAGGTAATACTTATTTATTTATTTAACAGTTAATTCACATAATTGCATATTTTTAACATTGACAGTTATGGCATTCTTTTGATTTGAATATGAACAAGAAGACATTTTACTTGAGCTTAAGTTCACTTGAAGGTATTTTCAAAACTCCACCTTTGCTACATTCCAGCTCAGGAAGACATTTCGATTTAATGAAGCCGTTAAAAATAATAACAAATTTAATTAGTGGAATAATTTTGTTTAAGAGGAAATAAATAATTGTTGCATACTGTGTAGAGTCCCGTTTTTTTAACTAAAATAAATGAAGCCTCATCGATATGAAATCCAACCTCATTTGCAGCGCCTCGTATGTAATTAAAACTCAAATTAAAACGCTAGCTCAAAAATATAATACTCAAAATGTTACTGTATCATGAATATTAAATGCGCGAAGATAGAAAATTCTTGTGAAACGGAATATTACATAGAGTTAATATTTGATTTCACAACGCTTAGGAACTTGAGAATTTAAATTAATTTTTAAAAATCTCTTTACAAAATTGTTATAACAAGGATATACGACATTTAGCTAAAGTGTCAGGCTACATAGTTAGGATAAAAGTAACCTTTAAGTAAAATGCTGCATAGAAAGGTTTTTTAGAAGATTAAGTTTTTAACTGCCAAATTTTGTATCCTTTTGGTACCATAATTACACATAGTTTACACATAGTATAAAGAAAACGACTTCAATGAAATTTATGGGATCTTTGAAGTATATACTCTATCGATGAAAAAAAATCTAAATCAATCCACAATTTCCGAAGATTTCGCGTAACAAACACACAAACAAAACGAATGTGCTTTAGATAGATCACACGACTGAAGTAAAACTTCTTTATATACGAAACGTAACTATGAGAGAAAGAGAGTAAGACAATGTGTGCTCGCAACTCTCTCTCTTGCCCCTACAGTAAAATACGAAACGTAATTCTCTCTCTCTTTCTATCTTCACTAACTTATATCTCCCTCTCAACTTCCGTTCGTCTCGCACAATCACACTTTTCACCAAGACAAGCGTGCGTAAAGAAGTTTTACTTTAAAAACATACTGTCGAATTGAGAACATCTTTCAAAGTCGGGTAACAACAATGTTTAAGTTAAAGGCCTTTCCAAAAAAAAATATAATTAACATTTTTTGGTTTGACACTATAGAATAATTATTCGGTCATGATCAAGTACTTATTAACAAAAAACTTGGTATTAATATTTGTACATAACGCCTCCGTCATTCGTGTAATTATTTAAAATTTGTTTGTACCATGTTCATATTATCAGCATTGACTAAACTACTTACCTTTGATATTTAAGTTACATAATTTGAAAACTTAAACTACGTCTAGGACTATCTCACGGACAAATAAATCTCCAGTCTCCTAACTTCCCTAAAACAATATAACTTGCTAAGGTGTAATTATTATGCACGGTGAGGTTCAACCGGTAAATAGGTTGGCGTGAGCTTACCGCGTCGGGACCCGGTCTAGGTAAGTGTAGGGCAGTACTCGTCCAACCGTCTAGATAGACTGTAACATGCAAATGTTGCGTCTAACTATGTAACAGTAACGTTCGTATTGATTAGCCGAAAGTGTACATTGGATTTTAGCCAGAACAATCCCATTGGTATTAATGGAATCAATGGGATCGTACTGGGACTATCAATCCATAATAGACGCGACATTTGCATGTTACAGCCTATTATATACAAAAGACTACCATATAAAAATACAAATGTGCTACAAAAAACCCGATAAGCCCACCGTCTCGGATGGACATTCGAGCCAATCAATCAAACGTGAGCATCCCCTATTCTTAAGCTCACTATTATAGATAAGCTATACTTCGAATTAAATAAATGTTAGTCTAAGGCTGACTATACACGGACTGCTTGAACCGGCGGTGTCTTTATGTGTGTGTATAAAAGAGCAGTTACAGTGCGGTATCACACAGGCCGCGTTGCCTAAACATGCCGATTTCGTAAATTAAAAAAAATAAAATCAATCAATGTCGAGAATCATTGGCATAGTTATTATGTACACATTTACAAGTACTGCTTCGACCCGGTCAACGAAACACAAAGCGAGCGGGTGGGAGGTGAAAGTTACGTGCTCAGGAGTAACCGCGCGCGAGCGGACCGTGTTTGTTAATTTCTATCTAAAGCTGCGTCGTAACTGGTGAAACGTAAAATGTTATGTATCATGCAATTAAAGAGTTTGCCGTACTCATTGCTGTAATTTATCATGAAAGGTAACACACAATGTAACAATTTATCATATATAGTTTGGACATCTTGTGCGCGCGAACTGTGCATTTCACGCGCACGCTACGAGCATTTCAAGTCGCGCGCGGAGCGATCCGTGATTTGTCGGTTTTTCGGACGAACACAAAGGGGAGCGCAGTGTGCGCGAAACAGTAGCTTTGGAGTTTTATATTGAATGCGAGGATCGGGCGCGCGATGCGTCCTCGCTTACAACGAACATGCAATGAAAGGCAGAATGATAAATTTCATGGTACGTTTCATCAGTCTATACGCACCCTAAGTGCTAGAGTAGTCAGTGTACGAGCGACCTAATCGATAGATTATAAATCATGGTCCATCGTTAGTATATTTGTTTTTCCTAGAAGTCTAAGTGTTTGACCTAGTCCTTTATATTAAAGATAATAAAGCCTTAGCTTGTTGAACTAGATTCAATTCGAAAAACGCAAGACGAGAGTTAAGCGATAATTCTCTGAAAGCAGTAAATAACTCTAACTCTTCAATAGCGGCTTCTGAATATTGAAATCAAACATTGAAAGGTTATTTTTTATGTATACATTATTAAAACTGTTTAAATTACGTTACGAAAGGGTACCTTCTAGAAAGTTCAAAAAGTTTCTGATGTTGAAATTTACGAGGTCGGTATGTACTTTGGTAAAAGATTTTAATTAGCGATGTAATTGGAACTTGGTTGTTCATGAAATCGACAAATTTCAACACACAAACTTTTGCACTTACAATTAAAATTACTTAGGCATATTTGCGCAAATCTTACGTCAACTACTTAATTGATTTTCATGTTGATGGAAAACGAAGAAATTAGGAAAGGACTTGGAGTTTTTTATAGGTTTTTTAAGCTACCTTTGTTTTATGACCAGTCCGGAAACTCCATCTATAATGTAAAACCTTTTATAACATTTAGATCCAACACTTCATTCTGAATCGTACCCTGATTATTCAGTTCAGTTTACAGTTTTACTAGCGAGAGTTTAAAAACTAGTACGCTTTGAACACTTTTTTGTACGCTAACCTATAAAGTCTGAGACTACTTTGACACAAAGAGATTCGAACGACACTAATTAGTATTCCCTTACTTTGTTCCCAGGACGGCATGCTATCATCTGAAGAACTACTGCGGAACGTGGTTTAAAAATATATAATTGTTAATACTGGAGTGTCTACATATTGTTTGGAATCTGTTACAGCCTTCCATATTTAATTAAATGTATAGTCTTTTTATCTTTCAGTTACAGATATTGTAACATTACTGTGATATCAAAATAAAGTCTTGGCAATCAAAAAGTAAAAAAAAAAACCACCGTTCATTTAATGTTAATTTTAAGCGGTGTTGTTGTTCGGATATATCGATTGTTGTAAATAATTTAAAATATAATGTCGATGGCATAAGAATTGTCTGTCCATAGGGATACTCTTTATATCTAAAGCGTAGATTAATGTTCGTTATTGTAACAATTTAATTTTTCTTATGTATGCAGTTCATATAAAACGATTATTAAACTCATGTAGATGTAATTGTTTACTTCTTAATTCTGACTCCGAGTGCAACATTTAGAGCTCTGAATGGTGTCGTCGCCGGCTATGTCTCCAAACAGTTATATTGAAATGGATGGTGCCTAACTTACTTGGCAACGTCGCCTTATTGAAAGCGGGGCCATAAGCTACCGCCCCCTTCGTGGCCTCTGAATACTCTGGCGGCCTGGCCACGCTTCAACTATACACGCGTAAACTGCCCCTTACTCACTCAGTCGCCAACCGGCCGCCATTGTGGACGAGCTCTCGAATTTTTGTGATTTATTTCCAAGTAATGTTGAAAAAAAAACGAGTTTATTTTTTTTATTCAGAAAAATAATGTAGAAGTTCACAACCGTCCTTTTATGGAACACAGCATCAAATGGTTATTCTGATATTTTTTTTTTAATTAACTGTTGGGTCGATGTAATTAACATAGTTTCCTTTTTGGTATTTTCCCCTTACATTTTTCTGTGACGTAATAACAAAGAAGTTCGATTTCTTCGACATACATTCCTAACGTAAACGAAGCGACTGTCAAGTCAAGACGCCATGGACACTCGATATGGCGTCCTTGGGACACCAACGGTAGCTGTTCCGCCGGCGACGTCGCCATGGCGTCCTAGTGAGGCAGAGCTCTAAATGTGTTACCATTTGTCTAGTGTCATTCTAAACCTTTTGACTTGTACTCAGTCAAGTTATGAAGCCAACACGTCTGTCTATCATTATTAATGGTGTCGTAGGTTCTGAGTAAATTAAGAGGTACAAGACTAAATGTATTTAGTGTTAGATTTGATTTAATTCTCTGATTTCATGTTTCAATATTATATTTTGATGTGATCTTCAATTTATCTAAGGGGAAAGGCAAATCTTACTGTCAATGAAATCTACAAGTATTAGGCTGGGTCATACTATCCTGTTCATGTCAATTTTCATAGGTGAAATTCTAAAGAGTTATTGGATTCTTAAATACTCACTCTACATACATACATGTAATTAATATTATAATGGATATTATATAATATTTTTAGGCGATAAAATATTCGAAAAATGAATGTTTGGATACCTATTATTTAATTAGTTCGTTATAAATTACCATTGTCGACGTTATGGATGAAATAAAATAAATATATCGGGTATCAAAGTTGTTTTCTTTTATATCCCAAAAACTTCCAATGTGGTAGATAACTTCATTTTTTTATGTCCCTCAGACAGTTTATTAAAAATTATTAGATACGTATTTATTCTTATTTTAACGTAACCAATAACAAACGACGATACAACGAAGTCATTAACCCCCACTTAACTTTGATTCGCTCAATCTACTTAGTGTTTCCTATATTTTGAATAAAAAAGAAAAAAATATGCGTTTCTAGTATTTTTCTATTATCTAACTTATGGACTTGTAGGATTTTGTACCAAGTCATATACCCAATTGCATTAGAGTAAACTACAAAGTAAATTAATGAGTAATAAATGTTAAAAAGATAAATAAAAATAAGCAGACTTATTAACTACAAATAAACAAAAAAATATAGTCGACAAAAGTTTCTAATACTGCCTTCAAAATTTATTTAAATGTATAGTCTTTTTATATAAGAGTAATACTAATTTATTGTTATTACTCTTATATAAGACTATATATACATACAAAAGGAATTATAAAATAAAATAATCTAATTAAACATAAACCTAAAATATGGCATCAAAAAATTCGTCCACATCGCTGTCAACTCTCTAAACAAAATATATATATGATGATTATAATGCTGACCAAATATATAAAAGTATAGATATAAACAAATAGTTTGTTTTCGCACTGTTTACCATGAACCACACCTTAACCTGTGACTTCATTACCATTTAAACTTATTAATTAATTTAAAATTACGAGAAGGTCGAACAAAGCAATATGGAGGTATCATAATGTGCCCCTGAACGATAATTTAATAAACACTTACCCTTATTACAGAAAAGTCAATTATTTTCAATTTTAAATTATAAGTAATTTGTTTACTTTTTTTGTTACTGTTGCAAAGATAATATTACGTGTAATAAGCGAATGATATGAGTTTTTAAGATCATGGTCTTAAAAATATATAAAAATTTCATGCTTATATTCGATAGAAGATTTCAGGTTTAACTTTTGTATAAAAATATTAACAAAATATATATTACTAGCTATTACCCGCGGCTCCGCCCGCGTGGATGTTGGTTATCGCGGCAAAAAGTAGGCTATGTCCTTACTCAGGCTCTAGGCTATCTGTGTACCAAATTTCATTTAAATCGGTTTAGTAGTTTTGGCGTGAAAGCGCGACAGAAAGACAGCTGCTTTCGCATTTATAATATTATTAAGGATTTTTATTCATAAAACAAATTACTATCACATGATGCTTTGTTGAGTCAAAATAATTGTGTATAATAACTTTCGTGAGGAGTATTCATAATTATTTAAAACAAACGGTTTACTCACGTATATTCTCGGGATCGCCCGACTAGTTTCAGACTCAATAGGAGTCCCTAATCATGAGCTGACGCGGCGGCGGTGGTGTCGCGAGTCGAACTGATACTAGTCGGGCGATCCCGAGAATATACGTGAGTAAACCATTTTGTTTTAAATAATTACAAAATAATTGTATTATATAAGGCGCAGTTTTCCCAATATACACTTTAGTATTTGGGTGCAGTCGTGGAAATATTATGAAACAAAATATAGGTAAATAAATTTCAGAGAGGGTACGTGAAGTAAACAAAAGAAAGAAAAAACATGATAAAGAACATAACATTATCTAATCTATTCTAATACATTTACCAAGATGGGGCTTAAAAGCTGGTTTGCACTAACACAATTACTGAAGGTGTAATCCTCGCACTACATTGCAAGTCAACCTGAATTAAAGGACCCCGCGGAAACGCTACCCACTCGCGTGAAACTAACACCCTTTTTAGCGCATATAATGCGTTTACATTACGAGTACTGCGACACTATACAGTATGTATTCGTTATGAAGGCAATAAATAAAACCACACATTTGTCGTAGAATTTTAAAAGACGAAATCGCCTATTGCCTAATTAGGTTTTTGTTTTTTCTTTTTTTAACAAAAAAAGGTTACTAGCAATGTGGATGGAATTCACATTACTAGCAATCTTGTTAACCCCTCCAACTAAGCTAAATATGCTTGTATCTGGAGTGGGATCACGTCAATAGTGTAATGGGTGGGGATCGAACCTGCGACCTCTCGATCACAAGGCCGTCACCCTAGCCATTAGGCTATTGCCGCTTCAAATTCGGCTTAGATGGCCGTGTCTGAGTTGTCCCAAAATATTATAGATAATAACCAGTCTAGGCAAAGAAAGTGTTGTACTGCAAACGGTCAAGAGTTGATGCCGCTAAAGGTGAAGTTTCGAATGTATTCTATTAAATTAAGATACGTAGCGAAATAATTATAAATTATAAGCTTTTTATCCTTATTTGGTTTCCGGGTGTACGTTATTGAATTCCGGATAATCCGCCTCTTATACGAGGCCACAAGGGTCTCTTATTATAAGAGGTATATTACATATTTTTTACTTTAGATCTTATTCCCGTAAATGAAAAAAAATACCTCTATTTTGAAGGTAGGTTTTTTAATTTATATCCTATCTATATCTTGGTTAAACTAAGTAATTGTGAAACTTACATATTACATAACAGTATTGTAAAGCACATTTAGTAAATTAAAACCTAAAAAAAAAACATTCTTAAAAAAAAACCTAGTTCTAACTTATTTTTACAAAAAACAACTGTTACTAAACTTTTTAAAGAAAGCCATCCAATTCAATTCTAAGAACACAATGATTAACTAAAAACATTTTAAAAAAAGTTGAGGAATTTCCTTTATAAGAAAAACAATTCTTGAATATGAAGAGAGATCAGGTAAGAATCTTATAAAAAAAACTTGCCCAAAGTTTAATAAAAATAGGACAAGTGCGAGTCTGACTCGCGTACCGAGGGGTCCGTACAAATTTTGCTGATCGACAGGGTCAAAAGAAACTTATCTTTGCAGTCAAAAATAAGTAGTCAGTTTTTTAATGATTTACACTTAAAAATGCTATTACAACAAATTATTTATTAGAACAATTAAAAAAATATATCTCTCACAGATCGATGACATTTTAAAATTTCGTTATATTTTGTTTCTCGTAAATCGCAAATACTTATTTTTTATACAATAAAACTACAAATATCAATTTTGGAATTGTTTATTGACGACTGGAAGTACTCTAAAGATTTTGAGTTACTCGCAAATTTTCTAGAAAACCGTCATAAATGAATGTATTTTTTATTACGTTGACATAGAATCTTTTATTTTTTACTATTAAAAATAACCAAGGATCCCAGTATTTTATATAATTTCAACATGATACGCGCGCCTGAAACATCTCGACAGACAGACAGACAAACAAGTGATTTTATAGGGGTTCTTTTTTTGCCTTTTGAGGTACAGAACCCTAAAAGTGCTGAGAATAAAAGAAACAGGGTACTTACTGCCTACGCACATTTGAAATGTTAAGAGAAAACGAATCATGGTTGTCCAATTGATATCAATTCGGACATTGCCTATTAGGAAAATTAAATCTATTTCTTACTAGGTGACTAGACCGACGTTGTACAATGTCTGTTTGTTCACCTAGTCAGAACTTTAATGAAAATTAACAACTAAATGTAACTGTTTACATTGTGGATTTTTTCTATATTTTATAAAAAAAATATAAACAATTAAATGTTATATTCTTATGAACTTTTAAAAACATATAAATATGCTCAAACACTATTACCGTTCTAAGTCGATGCGCTTACAGACTTTTTGTTATAATTTTATGTAATTTTTACCCTAAAATTTTTAATTAAATGATTTATAAAATAAAATAAAAATAAAATAAAATTTAGTCAATTTTTTGATTTACATACATATTCTCATATTGCTAACGAGGGGTGAAATGTAGGTCAAAAGAGTCCTGATTAAATAAAATACCTCTGCCCATTCTTTAGAGGATTAGAGCCGTAAATGTTTTATCAGAAATAACTTTTAATACACTTTTAAATGTTTCGAAACTCTTTTTAAAAGCTATTCTTGCTTGACATTTGATTTTCCGTTACGCAAGTTCATTTGCCCTTTTCTTTTAAAAAACCTACAAAAGTAAATATCCGGCTCCGTCCGCGTGAGTATTGGCAATCGCTGAAAAAGTATGAGCCTATGTCTTTTCTAAGGATAGTGTGGGGTAACCTTGGTATGGGGCCCATACCAAGTTTCATCCAAGTCGGTTCAGAGGTTGAGCCCTTATAGTGTAACAGACAGACAGACTCAGTTACTTTCGCATTATTTATAATGTTAGTATGGACAATTTGAGTACATTGTTGGTTTTATTTTCGAAGTTTTCTCATATATATGGTTTAAGTACAATTAATGGAAGAAAAATTAGCTTTCATGATATATTTTTTTATTATACTACTTTTCCTTTTTTAAATCATTTTATTGATTGATTCTTCCATACAATTAATTATCATATTTATTTGGAATTGCTATTTTGGGTCTAATTCAGAAAACGAAATTTTAAATGGTCTTTCATTGCATTAAGATATTACCACTTTGATATTAGTTTTTTTTTATACGGTTTATTTTGTGTACTTAATGTTAGACTGATAATTTAAGTCACTTGGCTGTCCAGCTATCCTTGCAGTCAGGTAGACGTTATTAATCCATTAAGTCTTAAGCTCTCATTTTCGATGGATGTGTATATGATATGTCCCTATACCGGTTGTCAGTCCCCACGCGCGTCTTACTCCCACTTGTTTAGACTGTTCTGTTAATGTGGGCCGAGATTGACTCCTGTCTAAAGGGGAATAACTGACCCATGCCTGCTTTACTTTATACTTGGACGATTAGCTAGTTATCAACATATATACCAGAAGCTTAGGGATATATAGATCTATAGAGCGCGCATATAAAAGTCCGATGAAGCAGTCAAAGCCTGCGCTCAGGCTAACTGCGTAAATCTCTTCCAAAAAAATAAATAGAGCGCGCATATCGAGTATAAACTGTAGGCACTAGTATGAACAAGTAAAATCGTAAAATTAGTGTTAAAACAAGGCGCGCCGTTTTAAAACAACTATCTCAAAACCTGATATTACCCTAATAATATCGGAACGGAAATACTTAAATCTGTAAGCGAGCGTAGTACATTTAGTTAAAAAATTTCCTAAGCTTGGTACAAGGGGCTACTAGCGATGCGCGCACTCTATTCTTGTCTATGTTTACTCTAAGACCAGAAGCCTCTCATGACTGTACGTATTCTCATATGCTAGGGCTACACTAACGGAGCGTTAATCATTGCGATGATGGACGGTTAACGTCTGTGTATGTATTGTGATGTAGGTATCTTTGTATGATAATTCAGGTGCAATTTATCTATAATATGTATGTATTTAGAAATATATAAGTATGTTGATCAGATGTCTGTTAGCAATAATACAGGATCTGCCTAGTTTGGGGTCAGAGCGTGTGTTGTGTTTGATAATAGCGGCCAGCCCCGGTTTCGCACGGGTGGAAATTTATTTTTCAAAATATTTATTGCCTATGTTAATCTAGAATAACGTAGCATTCAAATAGTGAAAGAATTTTGGAAACCGGCCCAGCCCAGTAGTTTTTGAGTTGATTTGTTATATACATACACACATATACCTATACAATTTTTTCCTGTTTGTAATATAGATAGGATTAATATACAGAGCACGGATTCAACAGATCCAATATGTTAAAAGGACTTCTCAAAGGGGCCTACAGTCTAAGCATAACTTAATAACTGTAGGCTACCCAATACAAACAAATAACAAATTTACGAAACAGTAGATATGGAATATTGAACATTGTCAAACGAGTCACAGGCAAAATTAATTGAAAACCAGTTGCAGTGGCCATACCAAACAATGATAGAGAGACTACTACTACTACTTGAGAAGTTCAGGCGACTTTGAGAGTTTGGTTAGTTCTAGTAACAGAATTAAGTGTTCGCCGATCAGGTATATGCATAACTTGAGAATGTTCCCAAACTAGGAAATAATATGATTGGCAGTTGGACCTAACTTGTGGCTATTGAATTAGCATATGTTATTGGGGTACTATGTATTGAGATCAACTTAACTGTTACGTTCTGTCCATTTCAATCAGTTTTTGAATAACTAGTAATAAAATTACTAAGGCTTAGGCTAGTAATATGCGTCTGTTAGTGATAAACATAATAATTTCCATAATATCCTTACTAATATTATAGATGCGAAAGTAACTCAGTCTGTCTGTTTGTCGCGCTTTCACGCCAAAACGAGTGAACCGATTTAAATGAAATTTGGTAAGTAGATAGTCTAGAGCCTGAAAAAGGACATAGGCTAATTTTTGCGATAAACAACGTCTGTAAACTGTCTGAAACTGCTAGTTATATATATTTATATATTTTTATTATACAGGGATATTTTTCAAAGACCAAGCAAAAAATAATTAGGATCTAGAGATTAAACCAAAGGCGCAAAATAATAGTATTCATTTAAAAAGGTTTAAAAAAATAGCGTCGGCGATCGACTAAAAACTCAATTATATTTTATTAATAAAACAGTTAACTCACATACAATTTTAGTGCAATGCAACAAACAAACTCTTCAGCTTTATAAATTAGTATAGATATATACTGCCTCGTTGGTTTAGTGGTAGCAAGCACGGTTGGCGTGCACGAGATCTTGGGTCTTGGGTTCGAATCCCGCGAGCGGCTCTTTAAAATTGCAATACACTTAGTTAGAATGTCAAAAACCATTTTCGACTTCTACGCGGACGAAGTCGCGGACAAAAGCAAGTAATGTTATGTTATGCTATATAAATTAAAGCCTATGCCTATATGTTGTAGTATAAAGACTCCGTAGCCCACAAACCATCCACGGTAAGGGTTCTCGTGCCTAGGCTTCTAAGACTCTATAAATACAGGATGTAGCAAAAAAAAGCGTTAGGGTACATAGCGTATACTATCGTTCTGGGTACCGGTTTTTGTTTTAATTTATTTTAATGCATACTTATATATAGAACTAGCTGTCCCCCGCGACTTTGTTCGCGTGTTTTAGTTTCAACGGTTATCCATTTTTGCAACATTTTTCATTTATGCTCCGCTCCTTTTGGTCGTAGCGTAATGTTATATAGCCTATAGCCTTCCTCAATAAACGGACTATCCAATACAAAAATAATTTTTCAATTCGAACTAGTAGTTCCTGAGATTAACACGTTCAAACAAACAAACTCTTCAGCTTTATAATATTAGTATAGTATAAAAATTATATAAATTTTAAATCAGTATCAGTATATTAAAATAGTAAACAGCAATTAAGGAAAATTCTCTCTCAACGATATTCACTTAGGTACTTTAAAACCTATTAAAATGGTGCTGAGAATGATTAACAAATTCATAGTCATCCGTTATTATATTGTGTTAAAATTTATTTATATAATACTATATCTATAAATTAATGTCAATAGATCGATTCTCACAACGTTATTTATTTAGCCTTTTGTATCTTCTACAGGCAGAAAATACCTAGTAGCATAAATTTTTATTTTGTACATAAATTTTTTAATAAATAAAAATACAGGGTGTTAACGAAAAGGTATATCTATTCAAAAGGGGTGAAGAGTACATCTAGTATATAGACAGTTTACAAAACTTCAGTTAAAAATTGGTAAATTAAATAATTGATATTGATGTTATGAAATTAAAAAACAGCACTTTTTGATGAACATACTAGTTTTTATTCAGAAACAATATAACGTGCATAGTTACATTTCAAAGAGTAGAACAGAAGAGAGAAAAACTTATACCAACATTATCATTTGAATAACTTATACATTCTTTTCAGTGCAGCCAACTTAATAAACATTGCCATATTAATAACAGATATCCATAACAATTTATTTTATCAATTATCAAGTGGCGTAATATCTTGTAGTGTGTGTAACACGTTTGTTATAATTTTTTGGGGACATGTGATTGATGCGAAAAATTTATATCGTATATACTCTTACACCTCTTTTGGATAGATGTATATACCCTTTCGGTAACACCCTATATATCCTACTAGCTGTCCCCCGCGATTTTGTTCGCGTGTTTTAGTTTCAACGGTTTTTCATTTTTGCAACATTTTTCATTTATGCCCGCTCCTATCGGTCGTAGCGTGATGTTATATAGCCTATAGCCTTCCTCAATAAACGGACTATCTAATACAAAAATAATTTTTCAATTCGAACCAGTAGTTCCTGAGATTAGCGCGTTCAAACAAACAAACAAACAAACAAACTCTTCAGCTTTATAATATTAAGTATTAAGTATAGATAAGTAAAAAATATAATAATACCTTCATCATCCAGATAAATTGTTTTTCTCATCTGTGGCTACTCGGGGTGCATTGTTTACATCCTGTATTTGTCCAGCGTCAATGGGCGCCACATAGTAAAGCGTGCATTAGTGTGTCGTCATTATCTCGTAAATCATTAAAAAGTGAGGTGCCATACACATGATGCATAAACATAAAACCACCATACAGGCAAAGGTCAGCACTCCAACTTTTAACTCTAAAATTTTTACGTATATGTTTACGATTGCCGCTGTTATGACTGTAATATTGCTATAATTTTATTATATCCAATGGGTTTTCTGACTTACCTAGCATTGTAAAAGGGTTTTGTTTGTTAATTTTAATTTGTACTTAAGTTTAATATGCGGTCAACAGTAATTAGGTATGTTTAATTCTAATTAATTGGCTGAGCATTTTGCTGAAGCTAATTACAAGTGTAAATTACTTTTAGTCTGCAATGACGACAACGTTGTTGTATCTGAATGTTTTAGAATATTGCTTCTTTTTTGAGTCATGTCATTGACCTCTTTTATATAAGTACTAGCTGTCCCCCGCGACTTTGTTCGCGTGTTTTAGTTTCAACGGTTTTTCATTTTTGCAACATTTTTCATTTATGCTTCGCTCCTATTGGTCGTAGCGTGATGTTATATAGCCTATAGCCTTTCTCAATAAACGGACTATCCAATACAAAAAGAATTTTTCAATTCGAACCAGTAGTTCCTGAGATAAGCGCGTTCAAACAAACAAACACACAAACAAACAAACAAACTCTTCAGCTTTATAATATTAAGTATAGATGTTTAGCCTTTCGTTGAACCTCTTAAAAATAAAAGTGTTTATCAGTACTATATTGAAGTAAAACTTCTTTACGCACGGTTGACTAGGGGAATAAGCTGGTGAATGCGTGATGAGAGCGTTACGAAAAGTGTGATCGGGCGAGGCGAACTTCAGTTGAGAGGGAGATATAATTTTGTGAAGATAGAAAGAGAGAGGGTTACGTTTCGTATATTACTGTAGGGGCAAGAGAGAGAGAGGTGCGAGCACACATTTTCTTTCTCTCTTTCTCTCATAGCCAGTTACGTTTCGTATATAGAGAAGTTTTACTTCGGTCGTGTGGTCTAATGCACACTCGTTTTTTTTAGGTATGTTTTATAGTTAAATAAACTTATTTATTTGTATAATGCGTAAATTTGAATTTAGATATAATTTTTTGGGATATGTTTTGTACAAGTTTTATTTTGCATGTTGACGTGTGACATGTAATATTGCATTGACCAATATTACAATATTAAATGTTATTCTAATGAGGGCTACCTTCATTGCGCTCACTGCGTCTAGCGTTTTTGGCGGTAAAATTTCTACCGGTTGTAATGATTAAAATACTAACTTTCAAGTCATTATGACAAGATGGCGTTACTAGTCTCAGATCAAACTATTAAATAGAACATCACTTGAGAATGTTATTCAACTGAGGGTGGCGAAAAATAAAAGACGGCGGTGGCGGTGCATATACGAGTGTCGAGTGAACAAAAGACAGTCAGGTATTTCTGCTTCGAAATTATTGGTGATCTCGTAAAATTATCGACTGTTACATTTGTAAGTCATGTAAATCGGTATTTAGTAATTAGTACTACTTGGAATTATCAGTAATTGTTCTTAAAGTGAATATTCTGTGCGAGTTTGGCAAGTTACGGGGTAAGTGTTTGCGTCTAAGTTTCACTTATATTGATTAGGGAGGTTTTCGCAAACATTGATTAGTACTTGTATTTTGTTCTGAGCTTGCCGAAACACCCTTACGTTGCAGTAAATAGAAAGGACTCAATAGCTCGGTGACGCGCTTGAATATCTCAGAAATTGTCCTGCACATTCGCCATATTTCGCCATAACCACATCAGGCTACTATCATACTCGAGCTTAGATCTCAACCACCGCCGTATAGGTCTCGAGCACCTAAATGATTTACCTGCAACGTAAACTTTACTGTTACATGTACATATATTTATGTGTATGTATAATATATTTGAAATCAACCTTCCACCGCCACCCTTAATCTATACTAATATTATAAAGCTGAAGAGTTTGTTTGTTTGTTTGTTTGTTTATTTGTTTGTTTGAACGCGCTAATCTCAGGAACTACTGGTTCGAATTGAAAAATTCTTTTTGTATTGGATAGTCCGTTTATTGAGGAAGGCTATAGGCTATATAAAATCACGCTACGTCCAATAGGAGCGGAGCATAAATGAAAAATGTTGTAAAAATGAAAAACCGTTGAAACTAAAACACGCGAACGAAGTCGCGGGGGACAGCTAGTTGAGAAATATTATGATGATGTGGTGAGTTCCTGATTATAGTATGCATTATATGTGATATGTCTTAACTTTAATTTAATTCCGTTCGAACCCACCCATTACAGTAGCTTTCATTAAATTGAATGAAATGTAATTCGCCAACTGGATAAATCTGCCACGCCAGTACAGATTATTTACTATCTACTAATTTATTATCTAGAGAGATAATAAATTAGTCATCTAGTTGCTCTAACGTTCTAAACAAACCTTTATATTCAGTGTATTATTTAACATTTTTTTCAATCATAACCAAACGAAATAAGCTAAGCTATAGACTAAATGTTACGACTTTACATTTGAAAATGTCATCGGCCATCGACAGGCTGGTTCAACCAGTTTTGTGTGTCAAAATTTGATGGAAAATTAGTTATCAAATGGCATGAAGTAATATGAAATTCTACATTTCTATTTGATCACACATTTTTATTTCATAACTTAGTTCCTTAAAAACCTTTTTTTTCTATTTATATCTATCTGGTGTACGAAATAAATAAGTCCTTTTCATACCCAGTCCGCACGCCTATTGCTTATAACATTAACAAAGTAAATTAAGATTTTCATGTTAAGTTACTCGCCTAAGGTTTGTAGTTATTGGGTTTATAGGTCAGTTTGTGTAGCAGTGACACGTGGTTCACGCTTCACGTCGTCGCAGGCACACGCTCCGTAAACTATGTCACTGTGGATCTTACTAAAGGATCAGAAGGTAAGAATCTCTTCTATTAGGACCTCTTTTTTATTTATTAAGTTGAAGTTAGTGTGTCCATAGGTAAAACTATTGTATGTAGAAAACAACAATAACACATACATTGCTCTGAACCCAAAGTAAGTAGGTTAAGCACAGAGACAACGAAGGTCCCACAAACACCCAAACAAAAAAGTGGGTTTTACACTGACCCGTCCGGGGACCTCAGACCTAGCGACCTTAAAAACCGCTGTGTACGCCGCCCAACCATGGAGGCAGGTCTAAATGATTTTTTTTTTTTATAATTTCGAAAAGTAATAACTGTTTTGTTTGACTTTACTTCTTTTATTTATTGAAGAAAATTCCATTCTTATGTCTGTGCCCGTTTTAATGGGATAAACTTTAGAGAAATAAATAAGTAAACTATAGACCGCGCATATCGTGTATGAACTGTAGGCACTAGAATGAACATCATAAAACCTAATATTACCCTAATATCGGAACCATCGATATTTTCGCATAGGTAATCGTCTGTCGTAAAAATGTGCTTATGCTTAGAACAAGGGGCTTCCAGCGATGTGTGCACTCTATGTTTGTCTTTATTCACTCTAAGGGATAAACAGTTAGTTATTAATAGGTAACTTAATATTACAATTTTTTATTATTTTTTTTTTTATTTTTTTTCGACTCCCGCACTAAGGAATTTAATCCTTGTGTCGCGGGGGGTTTCACAAACATTCAAATCACATGCACAAAGAACACCCAGACTTGGAACAAGCATTTGTGGGTCACACAAATGCTTGTCCCATGCGGGGATCGAACCCGCGGCACGTCGCGCACAGAGGTAATTGGCTTGGTGACCTATACCACTCGGCTATCCGTGCAGTCTAACAATTAAACTTTTACCCTTTTTAAATAAATGTATATCCTAATTGCTTTTTTGCTCTTCACCTATCCTCTTTCTTTATTCAACAACAATGCTAAGTAGCCAATAACCAATACAGATTTCACAGGCATCGATAAATAATTGAGTGCGAGCCGCCATCTTGTGGTTAGGTTTACGCGGGGCGCATAACACAATTACCGTCTTGCTTCTACAGTTCAAGTCGATAAAATCATTAATCGAATTACCACTCAATCTGAGCTTTGAAATTCGTTCGACTACTGTTACATTTATTTGCATTTATTTACATTTTGATACTGAACTCAGACGCTTAAGGCTTCTCAAAATTTCTCAATTCTTTTGAAACTTTGAGTATTATGTGGGCTTCGTTTCGAAAGTTTATAAGTATAATGAAATATTATTAGCATAAAATCGAAGGTTTAGCAAACATTCTGGTCAAAGTCAGGTTGAGAGTACTTCAAACCAACAAGTAACTAATATAAAGATTTTAATAAATCTGGTAAAATTATTATATCTTTGATTACTTTTTTCAAAAACCAAAGAGGTTTTACGTACTTATCTATTTGTACATAGTTATAGGCAGTTAGGTTAGAGGTTTAAGTACTTAATGGTTAAATGAGGGCTATTGAAATATTTCGTTCACTGATAGGTATTTGGTCTGAGTACGGCTCAAACACAATAAAATTAAAAATATATACGATTTTAAGTCACCGAGTGTTTTTGTCTATGACCACTAACCAGAGACAAATTCACTAAGGAATCATCTCTATAGGGCCTATATACGGAATACTAGAGCAGTAAGCCAGTAATCAACATGCCCAGTACCCACTTCTCGAGATGTCGATCGCTCTCGCGAGTCACGAGCGCTTCCCGCCCGCTCGCTTTTTGTTTTGCCGACCGCTCGAAACAGTCGTTTGCTTCGAGAAGTTTGTATATGTGTGTACATAGAAGTCTATATTTTACTTAATGTCTGTGTATAGTCGGCCTAAGATTGTTCAACTTTTTTAGACTCAAACTTCTTTAGAAGCATTGGTATTTTTTTCGAGATGGGAAAAAACAATTGAATTCGCGACACTAGTTGTTACCGACACCTCTGTATATAAGTATGTACATATATATTTATATTGTAATTATTCAAGTTTTGAGTTCTGCCGGCACTTAAGAAGTGCAATATTTATTTTTGTTTTTATAATAAATGATTTTGTAAACAAAATGTATTACAGTATCTAACATCACACCACATAATATTTGATCTCTACTCTATGGCATCCTTCATACTATATAAAAAAACACTTACTTATATTAAAAAAGTTTAGTATAGATTTTACCCTACTTATGTTCTTGATTAAAGTATAACTACTTATAACTCGAAAAGGAAGTTCTAAAAGACACTTAAAAAGACATAATTAATCTGTTAGGTACCATTATTCACGTAGTAAACTGGGTTTAATTCGGTTTATTTTTATATCGTAGGTAAAGGTTTCCTGAAAAAAGATTATGAAAGCAACAGTGGAGTGAACTCGACTCAATTAGTTTACGCATTTTGTACCTTTGAATAGGGACAGGAAATTAATTCTGATGTGGGCGTATCTATTTTAGGTTTACATAAAATTTAATTACTTAAAACTACAGCTTTAAGCGACAATACGGTAAATACAATTAATGTTTGAATAGCAAAAGGTAAAATCTTTAATTAAAATATAGGCAAATACGGCAACGATTAAGTATAGTTTAGTCATAGTTATTTAGTTTTAGTTGTATATATATATATTATATTATAAAATTAGTTATTACATTATAATTCATTAATTTATATTTTTTACTGTTGACTGCTAATATTTACAAGCAGAACCTTTTTATTTCAGTTTTATTATGTTGGTATAATACTATTTTGTATGTGTACAGAAATAATTAAATAAATATATAAAAATAGTATAATTCTGGATGTACAGTTTCATACTTTTATAAGATAATGCTAGCCGTAACTAAAGTAAATTACACAACAATCTGCTAATACTACGTATTAAGAAAGTAGGTACTTTGTGTTACACACTGTAAAAGACCTTAAATACTTTGATTTCAAACACAATAAAAGAAAAAGATATTAAAAATTACTTACAATTTCTAAACCACATTAATATGTTTTAACATGTAGATAGAATTTCTTATTTCGAAAATAGTTTTTGTTTTAATATTATTTTTTTACAAGTCAAGCACCTAATTGCGCACATCTCCAAATGCATTCCATTAGCCATCCAAACTATCTATCCATTAGTTCGATTTGAGTGTCGATTGTCGTCTGTGGATTGCCTAATTAACTTCATGCAATCGGAGGCTCTGATTAAAGGTCCACTGCTCAGTTGGCTTCTGTTATTTGGCTGTCAGAGCGTAATCATTGCGGTGACTCTCCCTTGTGACAGGCTGGTCTAGAATAGTCTATGGCTTTGAGGTGGTGACATGCCTTGTCAGATTGTTAGGCCTGTATTATGTTCTGAGATACATTTACGGTCTGATTGGCCGAATGTGGGAGTAATTTGGATAGAATATAACATGTGTAGGAGTTATTACCTACTACAAATTAATTTCTACACATGGTTAATATTATATGCAGGTTTCAAAAAATATATATTATATGCTAAGTTAGTGAGTATTAATTACTATTGCTGAAAGAATTGGATACCTATTCAAAGGTTACACAAATAACGTTACAAAAAAAATAACAATACCTCAACCATACGTGGAAAAATAGGAGGCTATGCTTGCTTTGCGACAATAACATCTAAATAAAAAAAGCAGTATTTTCATTATTTACACGCAACTCACAAGGCAAATTATGTAACTGTTTATTTTACAAGCTTTTTATTAACTTGTAATGTATGTATACTATTTGTTTGGGTCAAATCGTGCAAGCTAAATTAGAACAACTTCTTGACATCCGATTGAGATGAAAGTTTGCATACTTATATAATATCTTGAGACATCTCACACACGGTCATCTTGATCCCAAACTAGGCAGAGCCTGTGCTATGGCAACTAGACAACTGATAAATATACTTATATATTTCTAAATACATACATATTATAGATAAATTACACCCAGACACAGAACAAATGATCGTGCTCATCACACAAAGATTCGTCCTGGGTGGGAATCGAACCCACGACCTCCGGTTTAGCAGTCAGGGTCACTAACCACCACAAACCAGACTAACAGGCCCGTCATATAAGTTCGGTGACAATAAAATAATATTAAAGTGCTATCGAGCTAGTCTAAATATGGAGACACAAGGTGGCCATAGAAACTCTTTAACGGAACCACGCCATTCCATTGTATTCGGGCTCGTTCGATTTGTCTTCACTATTACTCTGAATCTGGAATGAGATTAGCACAGGACTGGAGAGAATGGCACATAAAAGGAGAGGTTTATGCCCAGCAGTGGGATGACAAAAGCTGTGGATGATGATGAGGAGGATAACTTTATACCTAGCTGATTTAAAAGCTTGTGTTAAAAATATTTTTAATAAAAACTTATTTTAATTACGGTACAGAGAAATAGTAATACACACTTTAGGTTGCTTTTAACAACCTTCAAAGGAATTTTTCATGAACGCATACTCTTACCCCTAGTTTCTGAAAAATTAATCGACACAATAAAAACTTTCGGTCAACCAATCAACCAATAAGACTTGACAAAAAAAATCTTCAGTCTTTCCTTATTCAAATTAAAACATGATGCGCCTGAAGCACGTTGAGTATCTACAAATTAACAATAAATTGCCCCAAGCGCTACTACAACCCATTAGAGCATTAATTTCGTTAGGCATATAGCGCCCACTTCATAAGATTTTAAACATCATTTAGAGGCACAATGTTCTATATTAGGTTGTACCCTTAGAGGAAAAAATAAGTAAAGTATAGAGGGCGCATATCGAGTATGAACTGTAGGCTACCAGTAAGAACCAATAAAATCATAAATTAGTGTCTAAATAGAGCGCGCCGTTTTATTAAAACTATCTCACCCTAATGTTCCCGTAATAATATCAGAACCGTCGATATTTTCGCATAAACGTCTGTCATCGAACGGAAAATCACTTAAATCAGAAAACGAGTTTAATAAATTTAGCTAAGAATTTGCTTACGGCACAAGGGGCTAATAGCGATTCGCGCACTCTAGGTTTGTCTGTTTGCTCTAAGGTTACGTACTTTTAAAAATGTCAAACTCATGTATTATAAACAACTGTAAAAAGCATTTAATAATTAAACAACTCATTCAATTGTTTTTATAATAGAGTCACGTGTATGTTATTCGTTTAAAAACAGAATAAAATATTGTATTGTAGTATTAGAAACAGAATAAAATATTGTATTGTAGTATTAGCGCTAAGTCCGCGGTTTTATTTGCGTGGAACTTAATTTATTTTTGATAATTATGCTAGATTCAATAAGCTCTTTTTTCTAATTGTAAAATTACTTGATATCTGTGTTAAATACTTGTATTTTTGATAATTAAGTTAGGTTCTAAGTATTACCTCTTTTTCTTAATAGTAAAATTACTTGATATCTGTGTAAAATACTTGTATTTTTGATAATTAAGTTAGGTTCTAAGTATTACCTCTTTTTCTTAATAGTAAAATTACTTGAAATCAGTTACAAATTTCCGTTTTAAGTTTAATCCGAATATACCGATTGACACTACGACTTAACTCATAATGATAGAAATATTAACTTAATATAACGATAATATGATTATAATATCGCACACGTAACCTTTAAGTATTTTTAAACTTATATAGAGAGTTAAAATATTTAATTTAAACATGCAAAAGTCCTTACCCTGCGTTAACAGGCTACACGGGCGGATGAAACAAAGAAAACCAGTTCTTTGTACATATTTTAAAAAACCGGGGTTGCATGCCATTGCCGGGGTTGGTTGCATGCATGGTTCAAATACTAACTTTTGAAAATTCTCTTACATATGAAAAACGTACTTAGCAAATTTTTGGAGCGCTCTTTTGAAATTAAACTAGGTAATCTGTGGAGCCTTATTATGTGCTCGTAATTAAGATACACAGTTTTTAAACAAACATGCTTTTTCTTGAGATCAACGGGGCTTATTTGCTATAGTGGTTGTCAACTTAAGCAACAATCGCATAACAACAAATAAAAACACTGAAAAAACACATTTCTTATCGTCTAATGTCGATGATTAGATCTACTACAAGGTAGTTGTTCACCGAGCTATGCCGATACTAAATTTGCGTTGTTACCGTTATTTTTATCCAGTGAATATCGGTTGGGTTGTCAACTGGTGAAAGCAATAAGCCTACTGTACTAGAGATCTACATGGGTTTCAACATAAAATAAATGTAACGTATAATGGGCAATTAACATAACTCTTCTGTTAATGCTTTCATTTACTAGAAAATATTTACAGCCTTATACCAGACAAGAGATATTGTTATTTCTTTTTTTCATGTCATTTAAAGGCCACGTTAGAGTAAACATAGACAAGCATAGAGCGTGCGCGTTGTTAGCTGCCCCTTATGTCAAGCGTAAGCACGTTTTAAATAAATGTACTACGCTCGTTTACTGATTTATGTGATTTTCCGTGCGACGACAGACGATAATGCGAAAATATCCACGGTCCCAATATTATTAGGGTAATATTAGGTTTTGATATAGTTTTAATAAAACGGTGCGCTCTGTTTTTACACTAATTTTATGATTTTACACGTTCATACTAGTGCCAACAGTTCATACTCGATATGCGCGCTCTATAGTTTACTTATTTATTCCTCTAAGCCATCACACATACATGTATATCCTAGACTTTAGATATTGGATAGGTTTTTGGGCAACAGCGTTTACTTAACATTGAGAAAGTCGCTTACAATAGTCGTTGCCATACTCCTCCAAAACCGCGGCTTGACCGATTTTGATGAAATTTTTTGTGCTTATCCGGTATCTATGAGAATCGGCCAATATCTATTTTTCATCCCCCTAGGTGACTTCCACGCGGGCGGAGCTGCGGGCAACAGCTAGTATAATATAAAAATGAATCGCTGAATGTGTTGCTAAGCGGAAATCTCGAGAGTAGCTGAACCGATTTTGCTAATTCTTTTTTTAGAATATTCCTTGAAGTACGAGGACGGTTCTAACGGAAAGAAAAATTAAGAATCGACTGATAGCCGGTACGAAGTTCGCCGGCTCAGCTAGTTTCTAATATAAATGATAAAGCATATACCAAACGATACATTGGTTATTAATGAATAAATAAAGATTACCTCCTTAATCACAGGAAACGTTAACGACCTCATAAGTAAAGTAATGACTAACTAACACCGCCTTGTCGACCGTAAATTATCCTTTTTATGTGTCGAAAGATCAGGATTAATATCAGGTGGAAATTATGAAAAAATATCCATGATACAATGTTATGTAGGGCAGAGGTCATCTGAATGCCCTTTTACCTTGCAACTAGGCGTGGAAAGAATCATTTTTACATTGTGTGATGAGCATGATCATTTGTTTTGTGTCTGGGTAGAATTTATCTATAATTTGTATGTGTTTAGAAATGATTAAGTACGTTTATCAGTTATCTGGTTGCCATAATATAGGCTCTGCCTAGTTTGGGATTAAATGGCCGTGTGTGGGTTGTCCCAAGATATTATTATTGATAAAAGTAAGTTAGATTATAATACTTTTAGCCGCCTCCCCTTAGCGCGCGATATCGTCGATTACCCCGCACCGATGTTCGTGTGCATCACCTCGTCCGTGATAGCGCAGACGCGTCTTACCGGTCTGTTGCAGTCCACCCTTAGTTGGTGTGGTGCGTGGCCGTCCTTTGTCGTTATGGGAAGCTGGCTTTAGATCGAAATGTCTGTCATTGCTAAGGTCATGTATTGTTTTTTTTTTATATAAAATAAGAGACAAACGCCTAGTTACATCCGTGTTCGTAAGTGAATACCCTTGCCATGAACATTTTTAGCACCAATACAGTCCTTGCTGGTCTTTTTACCCTCTACACTAATTGAATAGAGGTAAAGTTTTGTAATTTTGCAGGTAGAAGAAAATCTCTGGAATTTTTAGTTAAAGTTAGATTATTTAATCCCGTATTTTCATATAATGCTACTCAAAAGGACGAAAAACAGAGATATTGGTTTACTAAGAACAAAGATCTGAGTTCAAGAGGTCTTTGGGATACTGTGTAAATAGAATGATGGCTATTGTTCCGTCATCATCTTTGATAAGTTACTTGATATGGTGACTAATTGCCAAAATCAATATATTCCGGGCAACTATTGTGTTGTAAACTTAGTGTGCGAATTATGAAGTTTCATTGTCATCATTTTCTATGGCCAGTGTTGGTTCTGTTAGTAAATAAAACCTGTGGAGATTATACGGTTTAAATTCATTTATTTCTAAAGATTGCATATAACTCGTACAGATATATATTTATTTAAAACAAAACGGTTTACTCACGTATATTCTCGGGATCGCCCGACTAGTTTCAGACTTAATAGGAGTCCCTAATCATGAGCTGACGCGGCGGCGGTGGTGTCGCGAGTCGAACTAGATATATTTTACTTAATTTTTACATTTATTGTTGTCCAGGAGTTTATAGTGTTAACATTACGAATATAAGAAGGTAATTTTTTGTGACGTGATGCTTTCAAATAGTATAATTGTTTCAAATAGTCATGGTCCGGGTGAGTAAAAGAGATAGTACTATCTGTCGATGTAGCGTCATCTCTACCGGTGAGTGGAGCTAGACTGGGTTTAAAACGTAGTACCGTGAGCTGATCCTAATTGGCATGCTGAGACATTTAATTATCACTAGAATTATAACAAGCATGGTTGGTAGAATGGTATTTTAGGCGATTAATATTTATTGGATAGACAAACTATTGATGTGGTTGATAAGTAGATGCTCCTATGAAAAGCTAACAGTACGTTTAATTTCACGTAGCCAGTCGAAAATCAACCTTTAAGTACATTAATTAAAGTCTCAAACAATATTTTGTGACTTATATATTACCTTTTTGTTCTGTATTCTAGATGATATATTTTTATGGTAGGTAGGACGTCATCACTATTACATTCAATTTTGTTGACTATGGCTCCGTCGGGGTGAAGAGTATTAGAGTATTGTAATAGAGTAGCCTAGTAGGTCTAGACTAGCCTCTGGACCTAGACATTTAATACAGTATCATGTAGGAGATAAGGCTGAGACTTTTTTAGTATCACAACGTTATGTTATGAATTATGATTTGAGATAAAAAGTCGGGGTAATTACACCATTTGTAACTCAACAACGGATGGACCGATTTTCTGATTTAGATTTGTCATCGCCCCAAATAGCAGAATAAGTCGGAAAACATCAGAAATGTTCACGAAAAAAAAGGAGGCTATTGACGAAATCTACTTACGCTAGTAAAATCGCGGGTCACAGGTAGTATTTCAAACTTTAAATTATTTAAAATATACCTAAGAATATTTTAAGTTTTTTTTATTCTAAATCTTTGCGAAGCTATTTTCATCCTTTACCCAAAAAATTGCTACAATGTAACCTCTCATCTTTTCCTAACCCACAGTCACCCAGTACATCGCTGATATAAGATTTAATACGTTTTAACTCATTTAATCGTGCGTAGGTGGACACAAATAGGGTTACCACTCACTATACCCCTAATTAGTCATTATGGCCTTACGAAAATATAGGCCTAGTCTCCTACGGCCTATTTACACACGACACAGGTGTTGAAAAAGGGTCAAAACATAATTTATCCCTTTTAAATTATAAATGAAGAAGATGTAGACCTCAGCTGCTTTTTGATATAGCTTCCCTTTTAAATAATTATCTTATCTAATTTGTCAATTCTTAATAAATTGTTTTTGTATATCTACGAAAAGATTCACACTTTAATTTAAATACCTAAATAATTGTGGATAAATAAAAATTGAAATCTAAAATTCTAACCACATTTTTTTTTCTTTTTTTTTTCTAACTATTTCTGTCCCACTGGGACAAAGGCAGTGCAAAGGTCTCTTTACCCTCCTTCCATCTCTCTCTGGTTAGGGCTGTGCTGAACCAATTTTTGTCGAAGGAGTCCAGCTCGTTCGAAAAACTACTTTCTGGGGAATAAAAAATAAAAACAAATTTTGAAATGGTTATGACTCAGAACTATGTGTTGCTATAAGTTTAATAATGATCAAAGCTATAGCAACGCATTGCAAATGTCGATTCGTCGTGAGCAAACAATTGCTAAATATAATATAGCGTTAAAAAACCATCAACATCAATGTCATAAATTTTCTGTCATTTTTCGTTAATTTTTCAAATTGTTTTTAGATTATTGTTCAGTTTTTTGTTTTTTGTTCATATATTTAGCATGCCTGGAAGAAATTGCCGTGCGCAATAAGTCCGCTCTAGTACGACTGCTTATGCCTGCTTTTTTCTTTTTTATGTTTCCTTTTGTTAACGGTATACAACAGAGAATAAATTAATAATTCTGTCTCCTCATCATTTCAATTAATTTTCACTAGTACGAAAATTCATGTGATACGAGAATGATAGATAGCTATACGCATTAAGTATAATTTATTTGTGATCGCCCTGTATAAAACCCCCTTCTATATGAAAGTAGATACAGATCAAACGGACGTTACCTCAGGCCGAAGCTATCGAAATTAAAACCCTTTATTTAATTTTCGTTAAAAGGTAAAGACAAAGATTGACCTCTGATCCTAAAAAGGTTTGAATAAAAGAATTAAATGTGGATTAGTTTTCAGTGGGTAATGGATTCTTGGAAAGATTTAATTTGACTTTCTGTTTTAGTAGTTTTTATTCATGTTAATCACACCATTGATAAATTAAAGAGCTAAGGTACTTTGAAATAAAACTACTTTGAACGGATTTTATTGCGGTTTGTAGTTCCCGACGCACGACGTTTCGGCGCCTTTGCAGGTGTCATGTTCACGCGCAGACGGACTGAGACTACTTGTAATGCGTGTCTCTGTTATTAACATTACATACTGCATTGATCCAAAGTAAGCATTTGTGTAATGGAATCCGAAACAATAAAGATCCCAAAAACACCCACACCGACCCTCAGGTCGGTACAGTGTCGGGCCTGTGGGTGACGAGGAGGGCACCTCGTCACCCGATCAGCTGACAGGCCCTGGAGGATACGGACACAAAGTCCCACGTGTCCGTCTTTGGAAGGAGTAAGGAGTAGGCACTGTACACCTACCCCCCTAGTAGGGGTCCTACAAGGACCGAGGCCCACCGGAGCCCCGCCGAGCATGCTTTAGCGAACCCGGGACTCCGGCAAAGGCAAGGACGGGATCGGGGTGTTTTTAGTCGGTGCAAGTCCGACATATCCCCACGTCGTGCCTTCGGCGTGGGTTGAATTCATTAGATTTTCACCCCGTAAAAAAAAAAAAAAGAAGATAGGTGGCAATTTTTTTTTTAATTTTTTTTTTTAAAAACGACTCCCTCACTAAGGAATTTAATCCTTGTGTCGCGGGAGGTTTCACAAACATTCAAATCACATGCACAAAGAACACCCAGACTTGAAACAAGCATTTGTGGGTCACACAAATGCTTGTTCCATGCGGGGATCGAACCCGCGACACATCGCGCACAGAGGTAATTGGCGTGGTGACCCACTCGGCTACCCGTGCAGTCAAATTTTACTCAAGCATGACGTCATTAATTGACTCCTGAACATTGATTCGAATTATCTACTTAAAGTTTGCTTATTTTGAAAAATTCAAAAATTCTTGTATAATATTTTTTTTTATTATCTAACTGACGGACTTATTATATTTTTCGATTGCTTGATTTTTCTATCTTAATTTAGACTAACCTAATCTAGACCTAGAGGACTAAAATCTCTTATCTAATGACCTTTTAAAATAGTACTAAATATGTTAACCGCAAACTCGTTAGGGTACGAATTCCTGAGGTTTTCTATATTATTAAAACTCCGGAAAGAGGTTAAAGTTCCAACTCAAAACGCGTGAAATATTTAACTGTAAACCTGTTACTCGTAGCGACTAAAAACAGCAAAACGTTTGCATTAAAAATTACATTTTGCGTAGTTACACAACTGACATTTAGGGGCCAGTATTATATTATTACTGCTTATGATAATAAACTTACAATAAAAATATAATTAGAAAAGATAAAAGACCAAGAAAGGCAATTTGAACTCATATATATCATTTCAGAAATATAGCGGCTTGTAAATTTTTATAACAAAATAATGAAAAACTTGTTAAATATTATTGATAAAAGGTGATAAAGATGCTGATGAAAAGTAGCCTATCTTTTAATTTAGGTAATACACTATCTATGTAGGTACCAAATTTCAATCAAATCCGTTCAGCCGTTTTATCGTGATCAATACATCCATCCATCCAAACTTTCGCATTTACCTTTATATTAGTAAGATTATAACAAAAAACTTCATTAGTGGCCAAAAATCACTTTTATACAGAACCTAATACAAAGATAATAAAAACAAATTTTATGTAATTTTAAAAACAAAAGAAAAAATGTCTTAATAATCAGTAATCACATCAAATTCATCTTTTTGTTTTTATAAAACTTTTGTGTATTTATGAAAATTTTATTAATTAATTATTAAATATTAATAAATGCTTTTTTTTCAACTATTAAACATAAATATAACTTGAATAATCTCTCATATTAAAGTTTCTCTTCTAGGAAATTAAAATGCTTAATGCACACACCTACCAGTACATTATTCAGGGATTACTTTCCATTTATCTAATGAACTAAATATTAGCTGAACTCGCAGCTAAAGTTGTTATACATTAACCTTTTCACAGCCACAGAGAACGAACTCTGCGCCCGACACTCGCCGTGAACGGACGTGCCGCTCTGCGACTCGCCCGCTGACGTCATCCGTCTCGCTACCTGTTACGCTCGCGTAACACTCTGCGTAGCCCCGCCTACGCTAACCGATCGATCTAAAGCTGCCTTTTTCAAGGCGGCGGCAGATCAATCTCTGTTTCTTTTGCTCGCGAATTAAATTCACTTGGTCCCTTCAGGATAAAACCGCAGTTTCGCGGTCCTCGGTGGAAACCATTCGGTGCCAACGAAACCGAGGGGGTGTTGACCCAATCACACCCGCTGAGCCCCTTTAGGGTAAAGCAGTCAATTGGACGGGAACTAGATTACCGGCCTTGGGGGGTCTCCTAGTCGGCTCTAGTCTCTGGCTTCCCTTTCAGCTACACACCTAGTGTCGGTCGGGTGTGTCTACACCCTTCGCACTAGACTGGTCAGGGCCCCGCTCGCACAATAAGACTGGCGACGGGTACACCACAGCTTAAGGCACACCTTAGGTACTCACCTCCCTGCTTACACCCAGCAGGGAGGGTCACACATCCCCGGGCGTACCCACCCGGGGAGTTAGTTATTAGTTAGGGTATTTGTTGTAGGCGCGCCCTCCCTCTACCCATGTTAGGCTTTTAGCTTCTCTTTTTTAATTAAAAAGTGTCTCTCGTCTTCTCGAGAAGAATGGACGCCCTCTGGCCCCGCTTTATCGAGGAGATGAAGGACTCTCGGGTCTTCCAAGACCTCTTCAAGGCTTGGGCCCGCAAATTAGACCCTTCCGACTTAGCGGAATTCGATAGCTCGCTATCGCCGATCGGCGCCGACAGAGGCGTTATCTCGCGCCCGCGCCCCATTGTTTCGACGGCTTCGTCGAAAGTCATTGTTTCCCCGGCTATTGTTCCGGCCTCTAAGCCGAATTCCAACGCCAAATCCGCTTCGCCGAGCCTCACACCTGCGCGTGACGCATCTCCGGCCCCTTCCCCCCGCCCTCGCTCTGTCTCACCGTCCCCGGTAGACATCGAAATGGAAATTGTTTCTAACGATTCCGGTGATGCTTTAACAGCATCGGACTCGTCTTGCTCCACCGACGGCTTTACTGAAGTTGTTGGCAAGGGCAAGAAGCGCACCCGTAGGACCAAATCCCAACAGGTGCCTTCTAAAGCCGCCAAGACTGGCGCTTCGCCTCCTTCCGTCGACGCTTCGGCGTCCCAGCCCGCTGCTGAGCCCGCGGCCTCGCCCGCGCCCACTACCACCCCACAGGTGTCCAACACCATGCCCCAAGTTCCGTCAGCCCCTCAGAAGGGCGGCTCGGTCCCTCCTCCAATCTTCCTTCAGGAGAAAGGAAAGTGGACTGAGGTCTCCAAGTGGTGCACGCAGCACCAAGTTAATTACACCCAAGCCCGCTCTGTCAAGGACGGCATTAAAATAGCTGTACCCACAGTGGCCGACTTTCGGTCGCTCACCCGTATGCTGCAGGAGAGAGCCCTGCCTTATCATACGTTTACCCTCCCGGAGGAGCGGGTCCTCCGGGTCGTCATCAAGTCTGTCCCTGCGGACATAGGCTCTAGGGAGATCCTAGACGACCTAAAAGCGCAGGGTATCCCTGCTCTAGAGGTACACCGTATGTACCGCGGGCGGGGTAAGTCACCCTACGAAATGGTACTCGTCGTTGCTGAGAGATCAGCGGACGGCAAGTCCATATTTAATATTAAAACTGTTTGCCAACTCTCTGGCATAAAAGTCGAGGCGCCGTACAAGCGCGCCAACGTTGGCCAATGCCACCGGTGTCAATTGTACGGCCACTCGCAACGGAATTGTTTCGCGCGCCCTCGCTGCGTGAAGTGCCTCGGCGAGCACGGAACGCCCGATTGCCCACGGCCCAAGGACCGCACTCAGTGCGCTGAGCCCCCTAGCTGCGTTCTCTGCGGCGAACAGGGTCACCCAGCCAACTACCGCGGCTGTCCGAAGGCACCCAAAACGAGAACCGTCGCGAAACGGCCCGTCGCCCGTGCGCCGGCCCCCGTGCAAAACCCCGCGTCCGCTCCGCCGCGTCTCAGCCCGCAACGCCCAACCGGGGCCTGCTGGAACATGGAAACGCACGCGCGTGCGTTCCCTACTCTCGCTTCTCCTCCTAAAGGGGTCGCGTCTCTCCCCGCTTTACAGGGACCCGCCGTCCCTCGCATCCCACTTACCGCTTTTAAACCCGCGCTTCTACCAAGACCCGCGCTCGCGTCACCGTCGGCCGCGGCCTCTCTGGCCCCGACGCTTCCGGCCGACATCACAGCGTCGGTCAAGAATTACATAGAGGTGTATGAGTCGTTTGACTTTAATCGCATCCGTCTTATGGCGGAGGCGATTAGAGCCAACCCCAACCCTCTGCACGCCCCTTTCATTAGGGAGCAGTTCAGCGATGTGTTCGCCGCATACAAAGCCGCCGCGTTCTAATGGCTACTAACACCGGTAAACTCAAACCCCGATCCCTTAAATTAGGATACTTTAACGCGCATAGCATTAATAAAAAACGCGACGAAATTGCTACTTTTCTCCGTGATCATCAACTCGACGTTTTTCTTGTACAGGAGACCTTTCTTAAACCGTCTCATAAAAACCCGCGAATCGCGAATTACAACTTAATCCGTAACGATCGTACCAGAGCCGTAGGCGGCGGCACGCTCATTTACTTTAAAAGGTCACTGTACTGCGTTCCGATGGATCCACCCTCGCTGTCGCACATCGAAGCCTCCATCTGTCGTCTTGGCATGACCGGGCATCGACCTTTGTATTTAGTTTCAATATATATTCCTCCGTCAACAGAGAGGGTCGACTTACGACATGACCTGCGAGCTCTTCTAGCTCTAGGCGACTCCGTCCTTATGGCAGGCGACCTAAACGCGAAACACGAGGCGTGGAATTGCCACACTCGTAACAACCGAGGTAGACATCTTGATCTTCTTAGCTCCGAATTAAACTTCGATATCATCGCTCCGATGAATCCCACTCACTTTCCCGCGAACGTCAACCACCGCCCCGACATACTAGATATAGCTTTACTCAAAAACGTCAACCTAGCGCTTCGGTCCATTGAAGTTATTCATGAATTAGATTCTGACCACCGACCAGTGATCATGTCCTTTAGTCCGCGAGTAGGTCCTCCAGACGCTGGTCAACCCATCCCCACTAAGATAGTTACGAACTGGACGAAGCTTGGGACTCGCCTTAAGTCAGTCCAATCCGCGCACCTAGACTCGATACCGGACAATGTAGAATCCGCGACAGACGCTATAGGCGCGATCGACTCCCTCACTGAGCACGTGCAGTCCCTGGTGAACGAGTGTTCGCGGTCGGTACCGGTGACAGAAGACTCTCGCTGGCTCCTACCGGACGACGCCCGTGCCCTATTGACGGAGAAGAACGCGGCTATACGCGCCTACGACACCTATCCCAACGACTCTAATCGCGCCCGTATGCGTTCTCTACAGCGCGCTGTTAAGAAACGCATAAGGGCTCTGCGTGAGGATCGGTGGGATAGGTTTCTCGACCAATTAGAACCTAACCATCACGCGTTTTGGAACCTTCAACGTAGATTACGTAGTTGCGACGAAGCGGTCATGCCCCCGTTGAATCGTCCGAATCAGAGCCTCGCCTTTGAAGACGACGAGAAAGCGGAATGCCTGGCCGATAGCCTGGAGGCTCAATGTACGCCCAGTAACCTTCCGGTCGACCCGGCCCACCTCGCCAGAGTTGACGCCGAAGTCGAACGTAAGGCCACGATTCCTCCTTCAGAGGACCCGGAACACCCTCTCGCGCCGGTAACAGTAGACGAAGTACGTTCTCTTATCAAGGACCTACACCCTCGTAAAGCGCCCGGTTCAGACGGAGTCACCAATAAGGTGATTAAACTCTTCCCTCCAGCATTAGTTATCCTCTTGACAGGCATCTTCAATGCAGCATTAGGCAACAATCTCTTTCCACAGCAGTGGAAAGAGGCGATAGTCATCGGCATCCACAAACCCGGTAAACCGAAGTCTGAGCCAACTAGTTATCGCCCTATCAGCTTACTCAAAGTCCTTGGGAAGCTATACGAGCGAATCATCTACTCCCGTTTAATGGATTATGCCGAGTCCAGGAGTCTCATACCCGACGAGCAGTTTGGTTTTAGAACCGAACACTCGTGCGTCCAACAAGTCCACCGTATAGTCGAGCATATAAGCGCTGGTTTTCAGCGTGGACGGCTCACCGGTGTGCTCTTCTTCGATATAGCGAAGGCCTTCGACAAGGTCTGGCACAACGGCTTGATCTACAAGCTGTACCAACTCGAAGTGCCAGATCGTCTCGTGCACATCATCCGTGACTTCTTGTCGAATCGCTCCTTTCGCTATCGCGTTGAAGGCACACTCTCTTCCCCTCACCCGATCCTCGCCGGAGTCCCGCAAGGCTCCGTCCTCTCTCCACTCCTCTTCTCGCTGTATTCCAGCGACATTCCACGCGGTGGCAAGCCCCAAGTAGCTCTGTACGCCGACGACACGGCCATTTATTATTCAGGTACCAGCCCCTTAGCGATAGGTCGAACTCTCCAGACCGCGGTCACGGCCCTCGGGAAGTGGTTCACGAAATGGAGAATCGAAGTCAACCCTACCAAAAGCGCAGCCGTACTATTTAGTAGAAAACGGCGGCTTCCCGTTCCCGCTCCACCCATAAGCCTCTTCGGCAAGCCTATCCCTTGGGAGCAGCAAGCCAAATACCTGGGTGTGATCCTTGATCAGAAGCTTAGCTTCGTACCTCATATCAAAGCGGCACGCGCGCGAGCCGCCTTCGCCCTCGGCCGACTTCATTGTATGTTGAACAAGCGCAGTAAACTCTCTCTTGCTTGCAAGAAGAGAATTTACACTGCGTGCGTCAGACCTATCATGACTTACGGCAGCGTCGTATTCTCTCACGTACCCGATTATCGACTCAAACGAATGCAAACTCTACAAAACCTTTTCATGCGTAGAGCCACGGGCGCTCCAGGTTACGTTCGTAACTTGCAGCTGCACTGTGACTTAAAGCTGCCCACAATCAAGCAGTTCATGAAACGCGCCGCGACCCGTTTCTTCGACACCGCCGAAACCCACCGTAACCCGCTTATCGTAGCGGCCGCGCGATACCGACCTTCAGTCATCTCCAAGATAAAACGTCCTAGACACACTCTCTCCTATCCCGACGATAAGACAACGCTTCTACAAGAAGCATTCGACTTAGCTAGCAGTAGCAATACAAAACACAACCGCCGTATACTACGTCCTCGCCGGCGAGGCCCGTCGCGTATTATAAATAATAGTAACGTAAATGTTACCCCCCCGTCCCTAGATCAAGCTGGCCCGAGCCGGCCAAACTAGCAATAAAAATATGTCCCTAAATAATAATAACTCAGATCCAGCCATCCCTTGCTGTTTTTGCCTTATTAAGATAGTCAGCAACGCACTAAGTCGAGGTCCGAACCCCGCAGGGGGTGCCCTTAGTGAACGTTGCTGACGTAGTTAGTTTATTTTACTTGCTCTGGCTGGAGGCCTTACGGTTCTCGCCAAAAGTCCGGTGAAGCAGTCAAAGCCTGCGCTCAGGCTAACTGCAGTAGACCTCATCCAAAAAAAAAAAAAAAAAAAAAAAAAAAAAAAAAAAGCCACAGAGAACAAAGTTAGCCAGACTTTGTATGGTTAAGTTTACGAATAATAAAATCATAAACCAACTTTCTAGCTAGCCCTTTTCCTCACTATGTTTTTGGTTTCACCTGCGAAGATTGAAGAAGAAATGTAGTATATTGTTGTATAAACACACAGTCTTATAAAAGACTAGCTATTTCCCGCGGCTCCACCCGTGGATGTTGATTATCGCGGCAAAAAGTAGCATAATATGTCCTTTCTCAGGCTCTAGCTAGACTATCTGCGTACCAAATTTCATTTAAATCGGTTCAGCAGTTTTGGCGTGAAAGCCAGACAGATTTACTTTCGCATTTAGAATATTAGGGGATTATGGTATAAACACACAGTCGTATAAAAGATTACGTCTATCGTTAGGACTGATTGTACGGTCTATTCCACTATAATCACCTGGGTGTTCATAGGCGACCTCGATAAAATTATTATTTTGGTATCCTAAAATCGACAGCTAACGGTAACAGAGCCGCGAGTTCAATTGTTTTTCCATCTCAAAAAATGACCAACGCACCAAAAGAAGTTTTCACTTCACAAATACAAGGATGATATGTTTAATTTATCATCGTTATTCTTTTCACAATAACTTTTTTATCTAACACATCCAACAAGATCCAAGTCTATAACCAGACCTTGAAAGTGCCATACATCACAATGAGGGAAAGGCATAAACAACGGTTTAACAATTATGTACAAAAGTCAAGTCGTGTCGGACAAAGACAACTATTTGGAAGGGAAGTGGCGTTCCGTGTTTCGTCAGTAACATATGGCTTCATGGAACAGAAATTGATGGACCATACTTTATTTACCAGTTGTAGTGAGGCAGGTTATGGTTGTGACTTGGTAGATCAACAAAGAAAATAGACAGCGACTACTACTAATCTATTATGCAGTGTCATAATAGCTTAGCAATGTCATTCATCAATAATTTTGTTAACATAAACGAACATTATTCATGAAATTTATTATGCATGTGCTTTGCAGGTTCCAAAGTCAAATTAACTTTAGAAAATTTACTAAAAATCTGTCAAAAACTTACTAAACACCGTGAAGGTTATTATACACAAGGCCCTTACCTCCAAATACTGAAACGCCATTTAACTTTAACGCGTTCTTAAACATCTATCTGTCTCTACTTTACTCCTTAAAGTGACAGAGACAGCATAAGTTTTAACGGCGATTTAAACTTAGCGAAGCAGGCAGACATACAGAAAGACAGAAAGAGTTACTTTCGCATTTACAATATTAGTATTTACTTTTTCGGTTGTCAGTGAGCGGCACAGGACCGGAACAAATGATTCACCTTTAATAAGACTAACTGCAGGGGTGGATTAACTTGTGCGTGATGAATTGCAATGCATTGCCACGCACCAACACAACACGCGGATGACGTAGCACGGCGGTTCAGGTTTAGTCAGTAAGAGTCTGACACTACCCGTTCGCTCCCCCGAGTGAGCGGGTGGGTGGCCATGAGGATTCCCCCGCCTAAACAAAAAAAAAAAAGGGGTGGATTAACTTTGATGATGATAGAAGTAATCTTTATTTCTTGAAAGAAAGAACGAAAAATGTTTATTTTATTGGCCAGCTTAATAAATCATTAAAACAAGACATAATAACGAGACAAAATTAAAAATTATTTTTTAAATGTATTTTTATCACAAGCTTGTAAATCAGCTAGGA
Organism: Diachrysia chrysitis; assembly: GCA_932294365.1. Classification (NCBI taxonomy): domain Eukaryota; kingdom Metazoa; phylum Arthropoda; class Insecta; order Lepidoptera; family Noctuidae; genus Diachrysia; species Diachrysia chrysitis. Next base: position 9,393,732 of record OW028653.1, read on the forward strand.
TCACAGTACTAGTGAAGACAAATCAAACAAGCCTAAACACGATGAGATTGCGTCGTTTCGTTACGGAGTTTCTATGACCACCTTTTGGACCCATCAGACCAGTTTAAAAGTACCATAATATTGTACTGTCACAAGCACTTCTATAAGTATGCAAAATTTCATCTCAATTGGATGTCTTAAAGTGGATCTAATTTAGCTTGCAAAATTTGACACGAACAAACATACTTTACAAGTTAATCAAAAGCTTGTAAAAAGTACTTGCCAAATTTAACATTATTGGCTTATCCATTACGATACGATACGCTGAGCCAAGAAAGGTCCCTCATTCAGCTAATACGCTGCAGTTTTGAGTTTAAAGACTACATCGCTGCAAACTACGTGAAACGTATTTCTTCAACTTCATAGAACAAAATATTTTCCACTAGCTTTTGCCAGCGACTTCGTCCGCGTTTCCGTCGTTTTTCGTAAAAAAGTAGCATATGTCCTTCCTTACTGTTCAGTGGTTTTGATGTAACAGACAGATTAACTTTCGTATTTTAGTAGGGAAATATAATATATCACGTTACACAAAAATAATCCTTATAAGTAGCATGATTCAGTATTCACGCGCGACGGCGCGATGGCTTATTATCGTATTTCATGTATAAGTTTGGTGTTTCTATACCGATTTCTATGATTCTTTTTTTATTGAATAGGTAATAATGTAAACTTTTTTTAATTAGGGATGAGTGAGAGTATTATAAACGTAAGAGTAAACAAATATAATCAGAAATCTCCGAACTGCTAAGCTATCGGGAGTTACACGTGTTATTGTGAGTCAACCATAAAAGATAGACATATGCTGCTGTGGGATATTTTTTAGATAATTTTATGTAGAACATTTCCGTCATACATAATTTCTATGTAGCTTTAACCATTAAGGCTGCATACGCGACGGAAGCTTAAAAAATACCGTTTTCCCAACATTTCCCTTCACTGCTCTGCTCCTATTGATTGTAGCGTGATGAAAAGTATACTATAACCTGCCCAGGAGTATGAAGAATAAATGTACCAAGTTTCGTTAAAATCCGTCGAGTAGTTTTCGTTTCTATAAGGAACATACAGACAGACAGACAGACAGACAGACAGACAGACAAAAATTTTACTGATTGCATTTTTGGCATCAGTATCGATCACTAATCACCCCCTGATAGTTATTTTGAAAATATATTTGATGTACAGAATTGACCTCTCTACAGATTTATTATAAGTATAGATATAGATGAGTAATCACTTTTTTTGCCTTAAATATAACTGTGTTCAAGTAGATACTCATTGACATCTATAGGAAATGATCCGTGGATGGTACGTTTTAAATATAGACAATGTTTAACAATTGAATGTACGTGTGGTGACGCAAATAAATTTAATAAAGAAATGGTATTTCTGGCTCAAAGAACAGTCAAGGTTAGGCAATAAAAGGGTGCTAAAAATACACGGTTCTGCTATTTCGAAGACAAATGGAATCTGTCGTTGATTTTGGTAATCCTACAGAATGAAAGCACTGAAATGTAATAAGGATTAATTAATTATACTTAAACTTAATTTAGAGAAAGTCGTTCATTCAATTTGTTCATTGGAAATCCTTAATTCTTGTTTCCTAGTTTAATATTGTGTGCCAAAGTGAAGTTTGAAGATTCTTAGCGCCGTCGGTCGGTGTTTGAACCAATTTAGGTGGTGGGTTGCCTTTTCTAAGAAAGTGGCTAACTAAAGCTATTCTTTTAAAGTGGTAACTGTGATTAAATTAATTAAATTATTTATTAGACTGACTAATTTGGCCTTGTAGCTAAAGTACTGTTGATTATCTATATACTTACTAATACGTATATATACAGCTGAAGAGATGGTTTGTTTGTTTGATTGTTTGTTTGTTTGAACGCTCCAATCTCAGGAACAACTGGTCCGATTTGAAAAAATCTTTCATTGTTGGATAGCCCATTTATTGAGGAAGGCTATAGGCTACATTACATTACGCAGCGACCAAACGGAGCGGAACATAAATAAAAAATGTAGCAAAAATAAAAAACCGTTGAAACTAAAACTAAAAGTCGCGGGGGACAGGCTAGTATGAAATAAATCTGCAAAGTGTGAATTTTACTTTAGTTGCGTTTCTTTTTTTTCTACATTGTCTCAGGTCTGGGTTTTAGAGCTCTTATACACGAGCGGCATTTTGCCAACGGCAGAGCTAATTGCAGCCCTCGACGCTTCGGCGGGAGCCCTCGACGCGATGGCTGCAGGCGTCGACATTACAATTTCGAAGATCAGTGGCAGCCGAATTGCAGTCGACGTTGACAGTTAACATGCCGCTCGTAACTCTGATTCCATAACACAAGGTACTTCCTTTGGGGTCAAATAAAAAAAATATGTAATAAAATAGATTCAAAATTTGCGCGCAAATTATGAATTATCAAAACGCAACGTCGTTGGTCGGGCTTAGGTCCGATCAAATTAGGGAATAATAACACATAGGCACTATAGGCAGTACGTATGACGTAATCATAATATTATTATTTATTATCCTTACTAATATTATAAATGCGAAAGTTCTGTCTGTCTGTCGCGCTTTCATGCCAAAACTACTGAACTGATTTAAATAAAATTTGGGACACAGATAGTCTAGACCCTGAGAAAGGACATAGGCTACTTTTTGCCGCGATAAACGACATCCACGTGGGCGGAGCCGCGGCAAACAGCTAGTAATATATATTTATCATACTACCTGTGTTTGCTAACTTTAATGTCATTTTACGTCAAACGCCGTAATGAAAGACAGAGAAGATAGCTTTTTAAATTCTTAGCCAATGGTTATTTTGACAAAGTATACTTATCAAATTTTTATATTATGATGTTATATCTTCTAGTGAGAAGATGGTGTAACTAAACATTTAGGCACATAAAAAGTCGTGCATATTCCCTATTGACCACTACAAAAATACGGCCCGCCATTTTCCGTACGCGAGGTAAGAACCCCTTCATACATTTAGCACTTATTAAAATACATGAATAATAATGAAGTAAGTCAAATTTATATTGAACATCGAACCAAATTATTAGTCGGGAAGTAAGTTGGAGTTAGTTGTTAAAATAAGACATTTAACTGTAAAATTATTTGGATTGTAAACTTTGACGTTCGTTATTGAGTACCTACTATAGACTGGTTTATAATCTAGATTTCTGTTAGTTAATATTAATCATCATCATTCTTAAACTGGAGCTGGATAGGTATTAGTGAACATCGGATCTCTTCTTTTAATTGTAATACTGACAGTATACTGTATTGAGACTGATTTGATTTTACTTTAAGCCGATATTTATAGGTTTATAACGTAAAGAAAAAAGATTCGAATCATCTGAGCCCAGCAGGGTTATTCGCTATGGCGGTCGTCAACTGAAGCGATAATTGCTTTACAAATTTCGTATCATCTAACTTCGATGACCAACTAGATTTAATACGACGACGTGGGTAGTTGGTCACCGACGTTTGCCGATAAGTAATGAATTTGCGTTTTTATCGTTATTTTCATCCAGTGAACATTGCTTGTGTTTTCAACTAGAGATAGCAAATGAGCCTACAGATGTTGATCGATCCTACATAACTACCTATTGTTATAATACAAAACAAACAATAATGTTTTTATTTTCTCTTTTCAAATAATAGGAACAATTTTTTAAATTAGAAACATATTTTTACCAGCATGCCAAAATCACAAAACCCTCACAAAATAATTAAACAAAAACACACCATGTCATGGCATTCTGTTCAAAATCGATTCCATCAGTATATTTAATTTTCGGACAAAATAAAAATACTTTTTAACCCTTTATTGGTAACGTTACCTGTAGGCACCAATCCTTTTTATTTTATGCGCATATTTTATCCACCGGGTCGTATGTATGCGATGTTTTTAGTCTTCACGGTTGACCGGACGTCAGCAATAAAGGGTTACCCATTGTAACAACTATAGGCTTCCAGCGATAAAACTATTTAGCTTTAAACCGCTGCGTGCTGCACTGTTTTGTTTTGAATATTTGGGTTCGTGTTCGTGACTCGAATGCCTAATAAATTGGTTTCCATAGTTGGCTGGTAATAGATTGCGAAGGTATGAAATTTAGTTGTGTTATGTGTTCATTCAATTTGCCTATCTGTACGAAATTTTAGTTAGATTGTACTTACAGCTTCCCTGTGTGAAAAAACTAAACTGAAAAGGTATAACAGAATCACATACATTGAACATTTTGTAGAAGCAGAGAGTTTTAAATGAATCCTTTACAAATACGTAGATAGACAATATATATTAAGGTTTCGACTGCTCCTTATATCATGTTAATACAATATAAGGTCTTAAGTAACACGAAAATCAAATTATCTCGTATAAAGTTTAACCCTGAGTGTTAGTATTGCTTGTTCAAAAAGTTCCAACACGTTTTTAAGTGAATTTCAGGCAAGTTTCAATTTGATATACGATACTCTTAAACCGAACAAAAATTTCATCGCTCTTTCATTTAATAGTGTAGGTACGTGTACCTTCGAAATACTTTACATCAGAAAAGTTGGACTAGAATAGTGTACTAAATACTTATGCCATGGAAATTATGAAGGAAGATCAACTTGGTAAGACTGGTTGTCAGAATTGTTATGACTTAACGACTGCCAAAGATCAACGTATGGCAGTCGAGACCATCGGCTTTAGGTGCTTTCTGAGGCTCGGAGTGGTCTCGGTATGTTTACTAATGGTCACCCATCCAAGGACCAACCACGACGAGCGCGGCTTAACCTTCATTATAGGACAAACCATATAGTAGCGTACACTTAGCCGCGAGCTCCGATTTCTAATACCTAAATTAGACCTAAAAGGTGTTCTTTTATATCAGAGAAAAACTTACATTTTTGAATTACTGAGCCAACGGATTAAGTAGGTATGTAAATTGGCAGATAACAGATTACTTTTAATAAAAAAGAACTTTTAATTTAATCTATATCTATACTTATAATAAATCTGTAGAGAGGTCAATTCTGTACATCAAATATATTTTCAAAATAACTATCAGGGGGTGATTAGTGATCGATACTGATGCCAAAAATGCAATCAGTAAAATTTTTGTCTGTCTGTCTGTCTGTCTGTCTGTCTGTCTGTCTGTCTGTATGTTCCTTATAGAAACGAAAACTACTCGACGGATTTTAACGAAACTTGGTACAATTATTCTTCATACTCCTGGGCAGGTTATAGTATACTTTTCATCACGCTACAATCAATAGGAGCAGAGCAGTGAAGGGAAATGTTGGGAAAACCGGAGAAGTTACTCCATTTTTTAAGCTTCCGTCGCGTATTCAGCCTTAATGGTTAAAGCACTTAAAGCTACATAGAAATCATGTATGACGGAAATGTTCTACATAAAATTATCTAAAAAATATCCGACAACAGCATATGTCTATCTTTTATGGTTGACTCACAATAGCACGTGTAACTCCCGATAGCTTAGCAGTTCGGAGATTTCTGATTATATTTGTTTACTCTTACGTTTATAATACTCTCACTCATCCCTAATTAAAAAAAGTTAACATTATTACCTATTCAATAAAAAAAGAATCATAGAAATCGGTATAGAAACACCAAACTTATACATGAAATACGATAATAAGCCATCGCGCCGTCGCGCGTGAATACTGAATCATGCTTTAAGGATTATTTTTGTGTAACGTGACATTTCCCTACTAAAATACGAAAGTTAATCTGTCTGTTACATCAAAACCACTGAACAGTGAGGAAGGACATATGCTACTTTTTTACGAAAACGACGGAAACGCGGACGAAGTCGCTGGCAAAAGCTAGTTTAATTTAAAATCATAGTACACACACTATGTTTATCAATTATTAATTCAAAGATTGAACGACCCATTTGTAAATTATTGATATTATTTTAATTTTAGAAGTTGTCAAACATATCAATGTACAAAGTAAATAAGTAATACGATGAACTTTCAAGGTAGGGTGTACATTAATTTTCAAATCTATTTTGTAACACATAAATTTAATTGAATTTTAGCTTAAATTTTTGAATTTACAAGAATTGAACGTAAATTTGAAAAATAAATAACTATTGGTAAAAAGTTAAAGAAATAAATTTATCTCAAAAAAGACTCAAATACATTATACATACATACACAATATCGAACGTAAACCTCATTAAATATACCTAGTTATGAATAGATATGTCGTATGTTCAAGACATGCAATTTTAGTTGACAAGGAAATAATTGAATTTCCCAAAGATAATATGATTGACTTAAACTATTGCGGATCAAATGCAAAGACGGCTTGATTCGATAGAAGAGTTTATTTATAGAAAATATTCCTTTGTTTCTGTAAAGATGCCAATATGTTAAACAATTATATTTTAATCTTACAGTGCCGGACACACACGTAACGAAACTACGTACTTGCGCAAGACTGTCGTATTACGTATTACTGTAAAAGCATTTAACAGCAAAATTTGCAATTGTTAAATTACTTTAAATCTTAATTGAAATAACTAGTACGCTGCTGGACGAATACACAACCGCAACTCTATTTTAAGACACCTTTAATTCTTATGCAAATAAAGTAGTGACAGATAGTCAGGAACATCTTAAAGTTAAATTCCCTTTAAGTATTTAAGGATGTGAGGATACCGATGTAAAATTATAACACTGTTTTTTTAAACGCCAAAAAATAATGCTAGATTTGTACGTCAAACATCATTTATTATTATCAAATGCTGTGATCTTAATATTTACAAACTTAATATATATACACTTTAAACAAAACTAAACTAAACTAAAAAAACTCTAAAAAATTGCGTCAAAAAATTCATCCACGTCGCTGTCGTGGCAAATAATGCTGTGATTAGTTGATAGTTTTTGATCATGCAATCATATTCGTTGAGTCTTCCGCCTAACTGTTTCCCAAGCTACGTTGGTGTCGGCTTCCAGTCTTAGCTTCTTCTTCTTCCACATTCAGCTGATTACCGCATTATACATAGAGCGACTGTCTATGTGACCTCTACATCCCATTTTACTGGGTAACACAGCATCACATGGTAAGACTGGTTGTCAGAATCGTAATGACTTAAAGACTACCAAAGACCAACGTATAACAAAATCCAAATCAAAATTCATTTATTTCAAATTAGGCTCCTAAATAGCACTTTTGAAAGTGAACATATCAGACAGCACCCCGATTCGCCCACCCTTCACCGCTTCCTAAGTGCTCTGGGTATAGAGAAGAAACAAACTCCCCAGTCTTGAACAAAGGGGTAACATACTTTCCGAGGCATGGAAAGGTCTCAGTATGTTTACAAATGGTCACAAATCATATTCGTTGAGTGCAGATTCAATTAAACAGCTTTTTTAGCTGTAGCTTTTGTAACTTACACATCGATTTCGCTCATAAAACTGAAGATCAAATCTAGATGAGATATGTCCTTATATTAAAATACATTCATCATCGTTTAATGGTTCCCGTATATCAATCGAAGACTGACTTTCTTCTTTTTAGCTAACGGTAGAATTCCATTTGACATTGGATTTCAAATGGTTTAGACGTTATTGCTTAGTTCTTAATGTTAGACAAAATTATTGCTTTTATTTGACCAAATATTAAAATTGATTGAACATATTTTAATTATTTGTTACGCATTAACGCATGCGGAGCGAATATTTGTAATTAAATACAAATAATAGAAGAAAAAACTTAAACCTCAGGCAGGCTTTATAATTATAATGGGATAGATAACTGAGTATGAAAAGTCAAAATCTCATTAGTTCGTCAGTTAGATAATAGAAAAATAACACGTATTTTTTGCTTTTTAAAAATAAGAAAACTCTAAGTAGATAAGGCAAATCAAAGTTTAGGGATGGGTGGGGACTACTAAGGTCATGCTTGCGTACAAAATGCGTGAAATTTGTGACGTCATGCGACATTTCAAATCAATGTATCTTCGTAAGATTTTAGTTATGTAAAATAAAAAAAAAATGTGTCTAATACTTTTTATTATATATCTGATGGACATAAAATATGTGATCTACCTAATTTAGACCATGGTTATCGTAAACAGTTCATTATGGACATCTTTACTCTCAAAAGTGAAGCACTGATTTAGTTTTTTTTAATAGCGTGTTTGCTTCATTGATGTTGACTATACATTTAAACTAGTTAAGGAAGTTTGTATAAGACATAAATTAAAAGTAAGTTGTTTAAACATACTTCGTTTAATCATCGATAGTTATAAATAGCTATATTTGTTAAAAACCGTTCCTTTTAAGCTTAATTTAATTTTGATGATACATTTGAATAAATAACAAAGAAAGTTTATATAAATGAAGCGTCGGTAAAATTTAAATTAAACTTCATACATTTTAAATGACGGATAGCTTGAAACTTAATATTCACAGACAACTTATAATACAATGTTTTATTGATATCAAATAATGATTGTCAATTTTGAATATAGATTTGTTTTGTTACCTGTTTAATTTTAGTTCAACGCTTAAAAGTGTTTTAAAGTGCCTATTTACTAATTTTAAAACATTAATCGCCTTAGAAATTTCTTAATTCAAAATTTCTAAAGAAAAATTTAATAAGAATCTGCTAATCAATTGCAAATAAGGCCATAAATACTTGAATTAAATGTATTTTTAAAAGAAAATAAAACAATAATGTGTTACGAAAATGTTTTATAGCATTCGGGATTTAAACTTACGTTTTCTTAAAATGTAGGATAAAATGTTTGAAATTACAAATGATACCTATAACCTAAGTCTTCTACGGCTTGTGGGCGGGTGTTGGCATGACTCGTCTACACTTGTGACGTGTTAACATGATGCTTCGCTGGCTAGAACATGGGAGAGCAGCTGCCCGCCATTTTAGTGTACCAAGTCGACTTAATGACTGGAAAGCCGCACTAAGGCGACATATTTGTCATCTACTATGGATGGGTCATTACTCAGTGATAGGTAGGTATAGGAATGATAAATTAGGTATACAGATTTTATTGTGTGTCTAGATACAGTCTAGTAAGATTATTTATTTTACTACTAGCTGTTACCCGCGGCTCCGCTCGCGTGGATGTCGATTATCGCGGCAAAAAGTAGCCTATGTCCTTTCTCAGGCTTTAGACTATCTGAGTAGCAAATTTCATTTAAATCTGTTTAGTAGTTTTGTTATTAAAGCGCGACAGACAGACAAAGTAACTTTCGCATTTATAATTTTAATAAGGATTAATATACTCTTAATAAAATTCAAACCCTGATATTCGAGAACAATAGTTATTATAACCATGAACACATACACAGAGAGTAACAGTTTCTGATAAGTATAACACAACACATTCATAACTTTGTAAAAGAAATAAGCTTTGTTATTATATAGAAGTTCTAAGATTGAATAATGATTAGTATTCTAGACAAGACAAAAACACGATTCCAAAAATTAAAATTCACCACCAAAACTAATGATTTTTTAAAGGTAAGTAAAAAGGAAAGAAAAGTAAGCGGATCACAAAGCTTATCGCTTAATCCTGGTCACAAAATAAAAAGCGAGCCTACGTTAAGCGAACAAAAGTAACAAACACTCACGAAAAAAACAAATTTTACAGTCTAAAATCGATATTTTCTACATTTATAGGACCGCTATTGGCGCCTTTGCACTCTAACTAAATCACAATTAAATTATTGTTATCTTTTACTAACATACAGCGTCAGAAACGGGCTAAATTTGATAACAACTAAATTAGAAATGTCAAACTAGTTTTGAACATTACTGTGTGTTTAGTTGCCACTTTTTTGCGTGTCGGCCCACTTGTATGAGAATTTTAATCGGAACTTAATTTGACAGCTCTGTCCTTTTCTACTTATGTTTTTTTCCATCCGTTCACGCGTAATGCGATGACCAAGGAAAATATATCGCCGACCCGCAATGAGCAGCGTGGTGATCAATGCTCGTGCCTTCTCTACATGAGAAGAGGCCTGTGCCCAGCAGTGGGTCATTATAAGGCTGGTATTATTATATATGTACATCTATATATGGATATAATAAGAAAGTAGGTGACGTAGTAATTAAAGAGGTGATATTTGTTGAACTAACATTTCCAGTGACATATTTTGATGTTAGTAAAACAACCTACACAAAACTAAAATAGAAGAAAATCCGATTATTAAACACGTGTAAAATAATGGTGTAAAATTATTATTTACACGTGTAAAACTAGATATACAGGGTGCTACCGAAAGGGTACATCTATATAAAAGGGGTGAAGTATTAATATATAGGTACTACCTACTCTATATCAAAACATGAATTATTTATCTTTTCGCTCGAAATCTTAAGAGAATAAACAGGAAATGTAAGTATATTGAATTAAATCTCTTAGCTGCAGAGATACTTTGAGAAAGTTCAAGATGAACTTAAAACTGTTTCTGTTGTGTCAAGAGAACAGAATTGCAATTTCGTTTGCGAACTTTTTTTGTAAATATAAAGTTTAATATATATGTATGCGTTTCATATCTTCATAGTTAAAACTTGTTGGCACCTACACAGGATACACGAAATTATATAACTGTGTTTCTTAGTACGGAATAAGTGTAACTTATCCATACTTATCTATACTATACTAATATAATAAAGCTGAAGAGTTTGTTTGTTTGTTCGTTTGTTTGAACACGCTAACCTCAGGAACTACTGGTCCGAATTGAAAAATTCTTTCAGTGTTAGATAGCCCATTTATTGAGGATGACATTTGCAATTTTTTCATTTCCAGTTTCTCGCACGGTTTTTCAACAGACATGAAAGCGCGCGAACCTTTTTCGAATGTTTGCACGCGTTTGAGTAACCGGGGCTACACACTAGACTTGACTCATACACAATAGGTCATAGATATTTGCAGACACGCCCACACGTGTTTTCCTAGGACAGTTACAAGAGACATATTAAAACAAATCTTCGGTACGAAGGTAAGTAGATTAGGTCGTGTCAACTTTTGTACTCTTATATTCAGAAGCGAAAGTCGGGGCATTCCCAATGCTAGAGTAAAGGTTTTCTAGATTCCTATCATAAATAAAAATAGCTAGCAGCTTCGTGATTAATTAACAAAAACATTAATATTATTATGGTATGTAATATTTTACCAAGGAAAATAAAAGCATATTATGGTTTCAGAGTAATAAAGCAACGCATGTTTATGTATTTGATGATGAAATTTAAATTGTTTCTTATTACATTTAAAATATTATAACCATATATTGAATTAATGTGTTTATAATTAACCTACCTACTAACAGCTATCGTCAGTAATAAGCAAAATTAATTCACTATGCAACAAAGTATTTTTCTTTTGTTTCACTGGGTTTACAATACGTATTTTTGTTTTGCCACCTTTAAACTATGTGAAATATCGAAATAAAATTGTTCTATCACATCAAGTTAAATAGTGAAACGCATTTATTGATGTTACTTAAAATTACCTATATAATTAGAATAGAATAGAAAAGAATAGAATAGAATAGAATTAGTTACATAAATTGTTATTCTAAATTAAAAAATACTTTTTTTCGAACGACGGGCTTTTCTCTTATAGTTGGTATCTAATAAATACTTAAAGGTTATGTTAAATTACAAATAACTATCAAATAAATGTGTAAACGTAATCACTACCTCGTGGCAATATAATTTAAAACTGTTTACAAAGTTAAACAGCTTTGTTGTTTCCCGCGGCTACGCCCGCGTGGTTGTCGGCTATCGCGGCAAAAGTAGCCTATGTACTTTCTCAGGCTCCAGACTATCTGTGTACCTAATTTCATTTAAATCAGTTCAGTAGTTTTGGCGTGAAAGCGCGACAGACAGTCAGACAGTTACTTTCGCATTTATAATATTAGTAAGGATGTAGGTTAAGTTAAAAAGTAATTTAAAAAAATTTAAAAATGAATAAAAAACGCTAGTCTCAAAATGTATTTGTAAGGAAATTCCGAGAACAGATTACTTAAGATTAGTCCAGAAAGCTTCTTCAGGTAATTTTTATTAAAATTTCGCTACTCTAATCTTTTAAATAGTCTATGTACTATTAAAAAGGTAGGTAGTTAATTATAATTAGGTCAATAAAATAAACAATTTTGTAGTTTTTAATTTTTTAGGTATTACAACCTAGACACAGGATATGTTTACTAAGTATTACCTACTTTCAATATTTTACAAAGTTGACACGTGGTGTCTTAGACATTACTGCCATAAATCTTCAAAGCAAAGTCCTTTGTAATCAAACCTATGGATAATGTTTGTTGTTAAAAATTTGCTAATTTTATACACCTTGACATTAACAAATGTAAAAATGCTTGATAAAACATAAAGAAAATATTTTTAAGGAGCCCTTTATTGCCCTCGTCAACTCATTATGCTGTATTCTAAAACTCCTTCTTTTTCTGCCTAGCATATTCCCAAGCTATGTTGGGATGGGCTTCCGGTCTAATCTAATTTAGCTGAATAATTTACATGTAGCGACTACCTATCTGACCTCCACAACCCATTTTACTGGGTAATACTGTTCCCTGCCTCTAAAATTCCTGCCATTTCCCTATTAAAAGGTATTTTCAAGTAAAACATATATTTACCAAGCTAAAGCTATCTATCTCTTTATGAAGATCTCTCTATTGAGCGCATCCCTGACCTTAGGAAAAGAAAACAACGCCAAGTCGTCAATGTCATCCATTAAAAGTTTCCACTTCTAATTTACCGAGTAAGGCGCAGTGAATCATAGTGAATGCATGCATATGCTAGCATATACATAGGAATCGGAACATCGTGGAACAAAAGACAAGACTTATTGTCTTCTAACAATAGGGGAAAGTCCATTAACGAGCCTTGTATTTGTCGCGAATCAGCTGTGTAGGCGATGCAATGTGTTTTCTAGGTCCAAGTTATTTTCTTGTGTGTCTATAATTAAATGTGTGGTATTGAAAATTTATCTTTATTTTTATTAACGTTAGGCTGACCAAAAATGGAAGAGATTTTTTGTAGATAAATGAAATTACGTTTTTAAGTTTTTCATAATGATGCAGTCAGTGTCTTCATTGTGTCGTTTTTAACCTTTAAACGAACCAAAAAATATGCTTTTTGAATGCTCGCCTAGCATATTCGCTAATAAAATTACCTGCAATAGAAAAATCATGAAACTTAAGGATACTTGTAGTGTTCTGCTGAAAACAATAATTTTTAGGCTGTAATTTTAACCACCAAGGATTGATTTTTCCAACACCCGTTATTTTTATTTGAGGCCTAATTTAGAATTTTTTAACAGTTCTTACATAAAGAATCAGAATCAGGTCACACGTCAATTTTCACGATTAAAAATGGTTCATTGATTGAAAAATCAGCCATAAATCATTTAAAAACAAAAAAACAAACATTTACCTATTAAAAAGACAAAAACACGAACACATTACAAGACGAAGCGAGTCAAGTGCTCAGTACAATAGTCTAGTGAGCATTGCAGGATTCATACTCGTTCCAAGCGTGTCGCGTTACAAAGCTGACTGGAGTCGTTCAAAAATAAATAAACAGTCGGTGTCTTTAAAGGAATGCTATAATGTCTAGTACTTATGACAAACATATTTGATTCAAGTATTAGATTTTTCGACAGTAGGTACAATAACTTTTTGAAAACTACAAGTAGATACCTACTAAAGTGTTAAGTTGCATGTATGTATGTAAAAAAGGAGTTTTTAATCTGACCTAAATAATATTAGGTCCTGACTATATATTTTTTGTTGATAACTAGACACTTTTGTTAATGACGAATTAATATAATAATAATGAAATGCGTAAAATTACGAAATATTATTTAAACACAAGTTAATTACGTCAAAAAATATCGTTTTTACAACATAAAAACTCAATATTTTCATACTTTACTGGCAGTATAAAATTGTTAGCAAAAACATTTAATTTTTTACAACCAGTTCCCTCTTTCATAAAAGAAAAAAAAATAAAAACGTTTACCTTTGATAACCTACACACCTGAATTTATACCCCGAAGTATTTCCTTATTTCTAGGGGTTAAAATTAAATTATAAAGTAGATTCCGATGGAACAAGTCACAAGGTAAATCCTTAGCAGAGTAAAAACTCTTTGCTTAGAATCTATATTTTATCCAGGTAGGTACATCTTGTATTTGCCGAAGTTATGTAGATGTTTGCATTTAAACTTATTACGAAGATATACTAAAATGCTTTGAAATAAATGCTCTTTTAATGACAATGGTACCTACTTACTATTAATAAGTGACTACATTTTTTGCGATAGTTATAAAGCCGGGTTCCTGCGGTGCGCGGATCACCTCGCACGACAGACGACCACGCACCGCGCACCGAGGATTTTACACTGTAATCCGTGTGTGTGTATTGAGAATCAAACCCAGTTTTAATTGACTTAGAGTATATTTCGACTTGCGGTGGATTGCGATGAACCAAAGTAGATTCGTCTGCGCTATCACGGTTAGACTTGGCGCGGGGTGATCCGGATTTAAGAAGTTTTAAAGCATTTACAATGTAAACTCAGAATCATAATTTGATTATTAGTTACCTTGGATAGGATAGAAAATCCCGCACTACATGATCGTTTAGAAAAAGTTCATTTAAAAGGTTCACAAATAAAGAGTTTATAATTATCCTGAAAATAATATTTAAACGGAAAACTTGAAACACAAGCGCTTTTTAAGTAAACCTACGCAAGTTTGTACATGAGAAAGGATGAAATAATTAATTAATTATTTAGATCGAATGAAACGTCCAAAATAGAAATAATTATTTAAATACACAATATAATATTTTAATATGTGTGTTTAATATTGTGACATTAATAGTTAAGCTGTGCTCGCCGCGGTTGGTCCGGGGATGGGTAACCGTTTGTGAATATGCTGAGACCCCTTGACTGTCTCGACTGATATACGATAAACTTTGACAGTCGTTAAGTCATAACAATTCTGACAAGCAGTCTTACTTTTAATACTGTGTCACTCAGTAAAATTGGTTGTAGAGGTCAGATAGGCAGTCGCACCATGTCAAATACGGTATTAATCTGAACCCGGTAAGACAGGAAGCCGACCCCAACATAGCTTGGGAAAAGCTAGGCAGAAGAAGATATTAACATAAATAAATTTTAAATGTCAAGTTATTCATGCAATAAGATGCCATCAAGTTAAGGGAATGTTTTCGGTTAGGATTGCGTTAAATTACGCATAAAATACTTAGTCGCGTGTCCGTACCATCATTTTGTCCTATTTGTATGTAAATTGTGTACAAAACTTTGAATTCGTTTAAATTACAAGATTTTTTCCTAAATATTGTGTGACGCAGTATTTTTTATGAGGAAATGTAATGGTCATTTGTATAGTATAATCAAAGAACCACGAAAACTTGAAGGAATATTTAAATTTCAAGGTTTCTAGGAAGGGCAAACTTTATGTTCTTTTCACAAAAGATATAATCAGCTGTGAATAGTGACTTAGCTACTTAAGATAACAATAAAATGTAGTGTCGTACCAAAGCAAGTAAACAAATTATTAATTAAAAATTAGAAAACCCGACCGCTAAAAACGAAATAACAAATAAAACAAGTTGTATTCGTTAATTGTCATTCCAGTCGGAAAATCGTTCAGAGTTCGGTTTTTTTTTTATTAATAATAATAATAGTTTTAGTAGGTGCTCATCGAGACCTTCTATTTGATACCTTATATTGTATAAATCTAGAAGCAACAATATTTTTTTCACATTTTAAATTACCTTAAACCTTGCCATAATGTATTAAAAATACATAAAAAACGAACATACATACATACCAACTTACATACGTACAGGTCAACAGTAAAACCCTCTTTTTCTGGATTTGTTGCAGACGGGTCATAAACAAAGTCTGGATACGCCAAAAATACCAAAGAATTTAATTGTCCTGAGTATTCTGCCTACTTGCACAAATATTTCTTACGATAAATGTTTTTTTTTATTATTGCAAACAGGAATAAATGTAGCTTTAAATTACCTGACAGGTATATATCTCCATCTCTTTCACGATTAGATGTTGTTGATGAACAACGACATCTGTAAAGGAGTTAACGAGGTAATTTAATTAGCACAAATGTATATTAATTAATAAGGCAACAGGTTGGGAGATGAGCCCGTCATGATTAGCAACTAGCAAGCCTGGTACACTGGCTGGAGAGATGTTGTTTATTTTAATATTTAATCAACATTTCTTTCTTAATAATAGGTATTTTATTTGCATTAAAGTAGAGAAGGGAATGTAGCACTTATGGATGGAAAATAATTTGATAATTAAAATGCTACTCCATATTATCAAGTCTTTGTTCATTATTCTTTTGTTTTAATTTATTGTTGTAAAAACTAAGAACAATAAATGGTGCAAGAATAGGCTATTTGACACTATGAATATTTTTGTGATTATTTGCTTTAAATGCATAAAATGAGAGTTTTTCATGTGAATCACATCATTTTTATTAAAAATTAAAACAATTAATATATCCAAAAACACAAAAATATGTTTGGCTATTTGTTTCTCGCGCCACACATTGAGAAACGACCCGGATTGGCTAATGTTATAATGACGTCATCCGCGCGTAAACATATTGTCGGTGGTTGAAGTTTCTATTGTGTTTACAGATATTTTGGCGTTTCTAATTATATTTGCAGTGATTTGTGATATCTTTCGTTTCCCACTTTTGTTTTGCGAGTTTTTCTCGAAATGGACAGCAATTTTATTAAAGCAGACAGCAGAAACTTGCCTAAAGTAGATTTCGGGGGTTTTTATAGATGTATTTGTACAACAGGGTACAGCACACCACTTGTAAGTCATTTTATTGGATTAATCAACAATAAATTACAAATATCCAAACACAAACACCACTGCGGAACCGAAAACCTTTATTGCTTACGCTTGTTTACGCGCTTGTGACGTCACTCACAAAGCACGACACCATATTGTTTGAATAAAGCGTTTCGGCGGCTTATTTGAATTTTGAATTTTTATTTGCAATTTTCTTACGAAATACGTAATTTCTTTTTGAAAAAATTTTATGGGTGAAATTCTTAACCGTAACCAAGTAATTCAAGATAGAAATTATAAATCTTTCAAATAGCCTATTAGCCTAAAAATGTGCGGCGTACTGAAAAAGAATGTGCTTAACATTTAAATGTATTTTTACATAAAAAAAATCTTTTTGTAAAGAAAAGTGTAGGTATCTGCTCGGGTATTATTAATTCAAGTATTTTTTTACTCGTGAAATTCTATAAAATGGATCAGTAAAGGAAGCTCCACATGTGAAAGACACGTGACATGTTTCACTAAGGCATACACGTACATTCCAATCGCAATGATTACTAGTCAGGTGACGTCACGCAATAATTATTCAAATTCATTGATTGTAAAAAGGATACTATAACAAATATAGAAACTGAACCTGGGTTTTTGGAAATAAAAATACAATTTTAATGAAAATTGATGAATAATTAGCAAGAAAATAAAGAAAACAAAAAAAAGATAGAATACAAAAAAAAAGATAGAAAACAAAAAACAAAGAAAATGTAGAAAAGTAAAAACAAAATAAAACAAAGGAAAGAAAGAAAACTATAAGTGTTACCTACTTATAGTTTTCTTTCTTTACTTTGTTTTAATTTTTTGTTCTTTAATAAATTTTTATTTCAAATAAATTTAACTATATATACATACAAAAGGAATAATAAAATAAACTAATCTAATTAAACATAAACCTAAAATATGGCATCAAAAAATTCGTCCACATAGCCTACTGGGAGTGTTCCCAGTAGGTAATTAGGTTGTCTTTATACTTGTTACTTGTTAGACACAAACAATACTGCGATACCGCTGATGGTACGCGGTCACCGCAGCCTAAGGACGTTTGCAACTCCAGAGGTATCACTCGCGCGTTGCTGACCCTATCCTTAATTGAGCCCTTCCAACCTAGCTCACTTGCAAGAACCCAGGCTTGGCTGCAGACTTCTGCTAGGCACCTACCTAGGACCAGGTATCCGCTCACCCCTATCTCCCTTAAGGTAAATATATTTTTAACTATGAATTGTCTAACTTAAACACAGTAGGGATTAGGTCTCATCTCATAAGAGCATTGAGTATTGATCACCACGCGTTTTCTCTGCAGTTGACAATTCAGATGATTTAATCTAGGCTTTATTAAACCATTTTTCTTAGCATTAAGTTAGCTGCATCTTGTAAGAAGATGTGACCTATGTGATGTATGCTCCTACATAGTTATAGTTATTTGTCTAGATTTAGTCTTGCATTGATCTGCAAAACTACGCAATACAATTTTTATATTTCTATAATGAAAAAATACTGTTTCAAATATTAAAAATTCAATGCATTAGTAATGCACTAGCTGAGATTGCAAATTTATGCGTCTGAACTTAAATTGCAACATTTTATTCTTAAGTAATTCAATCGCGCAAACGGGTAGCGTTCTGCAAATTGCCGTTTAGACAAATGTAACTTAAATTATAAAAAACAAAACAAACAGTGAAATTGTTCTGTCTTTCTATCTATCTGTGTCTTTTTCTTTTTTTTTTCTAATTTTTGAAAATAAGCATGTGTGGGACAAGCATATCAAAACGCGGCCCGTGTGATACCGCACTGTAACTGTACTTTTACACACACGCATTTAAGACACTGCCTACCGCATACGCAACGAGGCGATTCTGTTCTTTAAAAGTGGTGTATTCTGAAAAACTGTCAAACTTAAATAGCTCTAAAAACAGGTATGTACTTATTATTGAGCAGATATAGTAATTTTAGTTGCTTAATTATTTGTTTCATAATAGCCTCCTGAAATTTAACGAGCTTGCAAAACGACACGTTGTACTTGGTAATAATAATAGTTCGTTTCTTTGAAGTTTTGACCCTGTTCCTGATGCCGTTGTTGGAGACCGTATTTTATATTTTTTAAATGTACATTGTTTTTTTTTGTTTGATATATATTTAAAAATGTATTTTATATGTTATTAATTAAATAAAAGAAATAGTACGTTTTATTATTAAGATAATTAAAAATGATTTTATTTCTAAGATTTTCCAATCGCAATGACTTAAATACATCTCGATATCGACGCGAAGCAACGGAAAGACATTGTTCGTCTTTTATTATGCGGTTGGAGTAGAAATGTAAGTTATCTTCACGTCCCATTTCCCATTGAGAACTTCAGTGAATGCACATAAGTTGCAACAGAACGCCTAGAACTTGTGTTCACAATAGACTTACACTGTTGTTGTAATTCTGATACACATTTTTGTGAAAACATTACGTTATAAGTTCATTTTCTTACAATTAATATAAGATTATTTAAAATTTAGTGATTTTGATATCATTTTAAAATATAAACTAAAAACCAATATGTATATTAATATATCGGTTATAAAAACGATTCGTAGACATGTTAGTAAATCAAAAACAAATGATAAAAATAACTAAGTATTTTCAATATAGACCGCTAATAGGTAGTATGTTTATTTGTATTGTATTTTGATAAATGAATATCTTAGAAATCTAGCTTTACTAGTTATATCAAACAGTAATTCTCACTAAAACCTAATTCAAATCAAAACAAAATTAACTACAACCTACTGTGAACATCTCACGGATCTTAAAACAAAACACGACACAATTAATTAATATTCACATAATTCACTATGAAAATCAGTTTATTTAGTTCAGTCCCTATGTGTGTGTAACTCCTTTAACACGAAGCACCAAAATTAGTCATAAGTTATGGAGCCGGCAAAGAGATTCATCAAGTAGCAGATGTAACAGACATATTGATAAGTTGTATGAGTGATATTCACCTTACGATTAAAGAACAACAATACAAAGGTTAAGAGTGTTTTTGTATGATTATATTCTGTAGTTATGTTTGAAAATATTGTAACAGCCCAATCTTCATTTATCTTGACATTCAGCGCCAAAAGACTGCACGGATACCCGAGTGGTACACATAGGTCAGCACGCCAATTACCACTGTACTGTAAGTGTGCGCGACCTGCTGCGGATTCGATCCCCGCATGGGAAAAACATTTGTGATCCACAAATGTTTGTTCCAAGTCTGGGTGTTCTATGTGCATGTGAATTGAATGTTTGTAAAATCCCCGAGCGACACAAGGACGAAATTCTTAGTGCGGGAACGGTTAAGAAAAAAAAAGGCGTTTTAAATATTGGAGCTTCAACATGGTTTTAATATTGAACTGACCTTTGAACGCAGCGTCAGACTCGCTCATCAGCGTATCAAAATATTAAATGGATTTTGATGTTGTTTAGTTAAGAGAATAGCTCTGCTAGGTTTAATTTGTTATTAATCAACATAGCCTGTAAAAACAATGCTCTAGCTTCTAAAAATGTATAAACAAATATAAATAATTTTTATATTTCATTTTTTAGCTTCATAACAATCAATTAAAAAAGATATGTACCGTTTTTTTAATTTTCTTTCTGTTAGGTGTGGTTGAAATAAGAACTCAGTTATGCAGTACAAAAGTTTAATAAAAAAAACAAAAAACAAATTAATTAATTTAAAAAATATAAACTACATTCAGCCCACCCTGAGTCTGTAGTACAATTTTTGAGTTAGGTGTAAATTGTTCCTACATAACAAATAGACTAGGGATGCACCGATTCGAATATTCTGAAAATTTCAGAAGTTTAATTTTTATATTGTTTAGATAACAAAACTAATATTGTTATTAATATGTTGATAACTTCGATAAAGACAGGAAATGGGACAATTTCTTATAGAAGTGCCCGTCGATAGAGTACAAATGTTATTAGCTGCACAGCCCATGTCTTAGATCTTCCTTTCTCTTAAATAG
Organism: Diachrysia chrysitis; assembly: GCA_932294365.1. Taxonomy (NCBI): domain Eukaryota; kingdom Metazoa; phylum Arthropoda; class Insecta; order Lepidoptera; family Noctuidae; genus Diachrysia; species Diachrysia chrysitis. The sequence goes on from OW028653.1 coordinate 9,414,695, forward strand.
GGTTGGCACGCTTCGAATTAAATAATAAAGTTTTTTTTTAATTCAAACATGGATTAGGCCCACCGTTTTCTGTTGTTTATTTATACGAACATCAAATTATGTTAATTTGTTTTTTGTAAAAAATATTCTAAATTGAAAACTGTCAGAGTAGAGCCGTTAGGATATTTTAATATTTTTTGCTACCCTCTTAAACGAAATTTAATGAAATTAAATAAACTAATTATACAAAATTACAAATGTACAGTAAGAAACTTCGATAACTTTTTTTATAAAAAAAAACTTGGCTTGATTTTAAGTCTTTGTGTTTAAATGAGTCTTTAACTGGGTAAGTTTATGTTACTGCCAAGAGACTTTTTATCAAGTTACTCATTAATTCATTTCATTAATGCTGATTTATTTATTTAATACTTCATACACTGCAAGGTATAGGCGGGCTTAATGCCAGAAGGCATTTTCTACCAGTCGACCTTAGGTGATGCTGTGAAGGAAAGGGTACAAGCCCTGAGTATTTTTTATAAAGGAACGTGTCTTGATTAAACTAAATTACCAAATATTACATTTACTTCTCAAACATAAAGCAAATTGAAAAAAAAAACAAAATTACCCCATAATTAATTCTATTCTATCTATTCTATTCTATCATATTGTCTATATAGATGTATGTCTCATATAGATGTATAAAGTCAACACTTTTTAACAGGACTTTTTTATAATATTATCCGGAACGAGACACAGCTTTATCATAATGTTGTATGTTGTAAACTTTATTTAAATAATCAATTAAAAAGTATTTTGTGTTTTTGCTTATTTTTAAATAAATTTGTTAGAAAAAGACCGGCAATTTCAGAATGTGAAAAAACATAATATCTTGGTCCTTAGTGACAGCCCTAATAAGGCCATTCACACGTATAGCGCAGGCCCTCTCGTCTAGAGGCGACGTGCCAGCCCTTAATAAATACAAATGGCCCCATCCCACCCCTTGAGCTTACCATGTGTTTGCTAAATGCTTTAAAGCGTTTATTAGGAAATTGAATAGTTAAGAAAGTGCAAAGAAGTTTGTATGTTTAGTTATACAGTGGCCACGCCCACCTTGTCATCCGGCGAATAAACGTCAGTGCGTATTCAACTACGAAGCGTTTCAATTGTTTCTTGCATACGTAACATGAATGTAACTTGAGAAATATGGAAATTATGATGGTAAACTGCAATATTTTATAATGTAGAGTTTTCTTTTTATACGTACTTCCAGGTTTGAGGAAGACAACGAGGTTTTACTCAATATTTTCATTTTCCAAACACAAATATTAATTACATTATTTTAGTTTACAGCCTTAAATATTTGTCTCCGGTAGGTCAAAGACTTTGGTATTTGGTATGTACCTAACCTATCAGCTATGTATTTTTTAATTACTTTGGTTTTTTTTAAATGTTTTAATTCTCTAAAAAATTCAATTAACGGTTGAAATTTTATTTTATTTTCGTTTAGCTTTGCTTAGTGATAGATAATGTATTCAAAACATCTTTTTTTTAGAACCCTTATGGTCTTAAAAGATGTTTAAACTATTAAGCCGGTAGTGCCAGCCCTTTTTCTACAGCTAAGAGTCCCACTTCGTGCAGCGACGACGTCGACGCCCGATAGATACAAATGGTTCAATTAAACTCCACTCTCTCTACCACGAGCATTGATGTTGTTTATTAGCTAATCTGTATTATCTCCAGTACCTGCCGAAGAAGGGTTAGGGGAAAATAGAAAATACGCATACAATATACGACAAATATTAAAAAAGTGCAAGTGTGTATGTTGGTTCTCTTTTTGTGCGAAAAGACGCGGCAGATTTTTTTGTCATTTGGCACATCAGTAATTTACAGCCCGGATTTACATAAATATCGTATAGATTTATACATCATTATAATATATTTTTTATCATAATAAAGTTTGTCACCTGACTGTTCACAGATACGAATACCAATTGCTATAGCTTATAATTATTATGTCCGTAAAATTGAAAAAAATGCACTATTGTTTTGATTATTTATTCTACCTGCACACACATAGATACATTCGCGATACGCCTGAATAATCCTATCAAAATAATGACATTGTTTGATTACCAGACATAATGTAATCCCAGATAGAGGCAGACACGTCGATGCGATAATGCGTACTATAAGGTGAATTGTGACGAAAAGGAAATACCAATACTACGTGCCTAATAACACATGTAAACATCTTATTGATACTGTTTCTATGAATCCCGCTATCCAAATAATGTATCACAAAAATACAAAATATTGTAAATTAATATCTTTGTTTGACTTGCGAAAATCCTGGTGATATTTGAATACTTAGTTGCTATCGAAGCTGATAAAGAAATCTATACTAATATTATAAAACTGAAGAGTTTGTTTTTTTGTTTGTTTGTTTGTTTGAACGCGCTAATCTCAGGAACTACGGGTTCGAATTGAAAAATTCTTCTTGTATTGAATAGTCCGTTTATTGAGGAAGGCTATAGGCTATATAACATCACGCTACGACCAATAGGAGCGGAGCATTAATGAAAAATGTTGCAAAAATGAAAAACCGTTGAAACTAAAACACGCGAACAAAGTCGCGGGGGACAGCTAGTCAGTAATAAAAAGAATATTTGCTATTCAAAACCTTTTGGTCAGTAAAAATGATTAAGATAGCAATATACCTACCTAACCTCTATATCGATTATAAAAACGATTGGTATCAAAAATTCAACAAAACAAACGAAAAAAATATATATATATATCGAATGTCAGTACTATTGCCGTAAAACTCTTACGGCTACAGAATTGAAATTCGAGTTTCTTTTTTTCATTTGTTTTTTGAGTTTTTTGTACCTTAACTTTTTGTAACCAATATATTAGTTATAGTTTTAATTTGTACAACGACAAAAAAAACACATTGTAAGATAGATATTAGAAAATTTTCTAAAATCAGTACGACACTATGCAAATCCTGGTCAAACATTGAATAAAATTAAAAAAAAAAACTTAGCTCAATTAAATATCATAATACAACCAACATAAAACTAAAAAAACTTGTATCAATCAAATATCATACCATAATACAACCAACATAAAACTCTAAATATACCTAATCACTTAATTGTCTCACCAGAACTTTACACAGCCACGGAACTGCAATAAAGTTGAGCATAACTTTAGCGCTAACATTAAGTGGGCCGTAACATCACCTTAATCATAGACTGCGGCTATTGGGCGCCTAAGCCATCTAATTAGACGTCTGTTAATTACTGAGACTGAACTCCGTTAGTACTGCCTTCTAAGTGAATTGAAAATGAAGTGAATACGTGATCTCAGAGTAGGATGATTTGAAGATATCTACAAATACAAACTGGATTTTAATTTTAAGACTCTTACGATTTAAGATCAGTTTGGGTATAATGATTGTATAGAAAACTAATACAGTACCTATTTTTAATCAATTTAAATTGCAATCGTAAGGGTCAATTCGTACTACAGCAGAGTCGAAACGCATCGAAACGTCAAACTATTGAAAAATTTTAATAAAAGGTGTGCACTCGCACCCCACGGTCCAAGTGTTTCAACCCCAAACAGTTGGAATGTATAACTTCCAATAAGGTTGCTATATATTTTTCTGTAATCAATTCAAATTGCAATCGTAAGGGTCAATTCATACTACAGCAGAGTCGAAGCGCATTGAAGCCTTAATATAAAAGAATATAGCATAATCACCTTTAATCTAACAACGCAATGCTCCTATTTCTTCTGAGGTAAAATATAATGCGCGCGAATTCGTATGTCTTTTTTTTACACAAAGAAAAATTCAGAGTTTAGTTAAAAAAAAAACTCCTGGGCCGTAGAGGCATTACACAAAAACTCGTAAAAAAAAACTTATACTCGTGCCGGAATTAAGCCCGCAACTTATACCGCATAAAATTAGTCTTGTTGCTAAAAGTAATATTCTCCGTTTAAGAACATAGATGTTCACATTACTCTTCTTTTTATTGTTGACACTAGCTGTCTCCCGCGACTTTGTCCGCGTGTTTTAGTTTCAACGGTTTTCATTTATCCTCCGCTCCAGCGTAATGTTACATAGCTTATAGCCTTCCTCAATAAATAGGCTATCCAACACTGAAAGAATTTTTAAAATCGGATCAGTAATTGAGATTAGCGCGTTCAAACAAACAAACAAACAAACTCTTCAGCTTTATATATTAGTACGTATATAGATTAAGATAAATCCGTATTATTTTTCTTGAGGAATTACCCTTCTTCTTCCTTTAAAAGTTTAATCTGAAATGGAATGAGACACCGACTAAGGACCGTTCACAGCTGCTCTATAAACAGACATGAATATTCCCCAAGAGGTGAACAACTATTCTTATAAATAGACATAGGGAAATGGATTCGCTTCAAGAGTTTTGTTTTACATTATTTTACCAGGTATTCGCTTAATATATTAGTCACTATTTAAATAATAAGGAAAAAGAAATTCTTTTGAAACTCGAACGTACACAAACTAAATTGCCATATTTATTCTATTTAGTAATGCCTTATTAAGAATATCAATAATAGTGATGCTGACTACTTTTTTAATGCCCGTCAGGCAGATTCCTCAAAAATATGAGACAAGTATTTTTACTTTTTTTTACGTAACCTACAACGTCGTCGATACATTTAATTGAAATGTCGCATGACATCACTATCCGTACGTTTTGTGTAACATCGTAACGTAATAACTCCTTAACCTCACTTTAAATCAGCTTTGTTTTTAGTTATTTTGAAAAAGTAAAAAATACGTGTCTAATATTTTTTATAATAGCAAATACTAATTTACGGGCAAAATAGATTTTTACTTTTTGTACCCAGTCTTAATCCAAATTCACCGATTAACTATTCGAATAACTATTTTGTTTATGAAATGATCACGTTTATATTTTTTTATTCGTAGAGCGAAGCAAACACGCCTGATAAAGCATATGTAAGTTTCTGTCGCAGCTGCAAAGAAAATTATCAAAAAATATTCGAGTGTTATAATATTTAGACGGTAACACAGACCTACGTAGGTACTTAACGCAATACGCACTGTTAACCTGAGTTTTATACTTATCTCTTAAACATGACAACCGAATAAGATTATGATCTGAATCTAGAATATTCAAGATCCGCTAAAATCCCCGCTGGACCAAAGATACTGAGTAATAATCAACAAATAGAAGGAGACACTTGTGTGTAAAAGATAAGAGGAATCTTTTGCATTTTTATAAGATGCATTGTAATAATGTGATAGTTTTGTTTCTTGACCCAACTTTTTAGGCATGTTAGTCACAGCATGATGCTGATGTCGAAGCAAATGGTATGCTAACTCCATCTGGTGTAGTTTATTGTATTTTTTTCAATTTATTTATAATAGATAAATATAGCTATAATATAAATGTAATATTACCTACTGGCTCTTACGTATAGTTTAAGTTTATTTACATTTAGTTTGAAATACTAAAATTTTTTAAAATATATATTAACTTAACTATAGGCACTTATCAAGTTGTAATTGGATACTGTGTATTATTTTGCTGTGCTCTTACCGGGTTTCATGTTGTACTTATTTTATAACAACCCACATGAACGCAATTAAGAATTTGAATATGAATTACTAGCGCCCAGACCTGGCTTCGCACAGGTGGACATTTATGTTACTAAATATTCTATAGTATATGTTAATCTGGAATAATGTAGCATTCAAATGGTGTATTTTTTTTTAAATGGGCTTAGTAGTTTTGAGTTTATTCGTTACATACAAGTAATCTATACTAATATTATAAAGCTGAAGAGTTTGTTTGTTTGTTTGTTTGTTTATTTGTTTGTTTGAACGCGCTAATCACAGGAACTACTGGTCCGATTTGAAAAAATCTTTTTTTATTGGATAGTCTGTTTATTGAGGAAGGCTATAGGCTATATAACATCACGCTACGACCAATAGGAGCGGAGCATAAATAAAAAAAAATTGCAAAAATGGAAAACCGTTGAAACTAAAACACGCGAACAAAGTCGCGGGGGACAGCTAGTACACACATATAAGTATACAAATCTTTCCTTTTTATAATGTAATTATTAGTAGAGAAGTATGGATTACTGTATAAACGCACATTTAACATATTTATTATATTACTTAATTAGGTATAGCAAAAATGTGTATTGCATAAATTATGTTTGCCTACGTCCATGTGTTACTGTGGGTAGTGGGACAGAGATAATGCTTTTTTTGTTGTTTATTTTATTACTAGCTGTCCCCCGCGACTTTGTCCGCGTGTTTTAGATTCAACGGTTTTTCATTCTTGAAACATTTTTCATTTATGCTCCGCTCCTTTTGGTTGCAGCGTAATGTTATATAGCTTATAGCCTTCCTCAATAAATGGGCTATCCAACACTGAAAGAATTTTTCAAATCGGACTAGTACATTCTGAGATTAGCGCGTTCAAACAAACAAACTAATCAACAAACAAACTCTTCAGCTTTATACATATATTAAAGTATAGATTTGTATCTTTTCTTTGTGCTGTCTTGGGTTTTGTGCTAAATAAATGTATTATTATTATATTCTATATTCAAATAACATTCGTTTGTTTATTGACTTGTTATTAAATTAAATTTAAAATTTCAGCCTGGTCTAAAACGCATTTTAGTAATTTACTACTTAAAATAATTAAACAACTAAGAATAGTAAAAACAAGATATTTTAATTTTATTTGAATATGTTTATATTTAATTATTTTAAAGTTTCGTTAGTGCACGCTTACCTTGTGGCCACACTTGAATAGTTTCTAACACAATCGAAGTCCTAAATCATTAGCAAATAGTTTATACAATTTTTTAAATAGCAAATTATTTTAAACTCGGAACAATTCTCTGCAAATTACAAGAAGCTAAGTAGCACGAAGCGTGCTAAGTCAAAACAGAAATTAAAACTCCACCTGATATTCAAATAGGTACTTTCCGTTACAATTTTAAGGTAATAAATAGTACTGAAAATCAAAATTTGAGATTTTTACTAATATATGTAGAGGTCTAGCTTTCGTTTGTATAAAATATAATATAATAAAAAAAATCGATAGCAAAATCACCTTACATAAAACCTTTTTTTTATCGATTACTTTTTGTGTCCAGATTCCAGGTACCTACATATTTAAGTAGAAAATAAAAAATGTAGGTGGTATATTCCATCGTTCACAAGTTAAAGTTCTCACAAGGGTGTTGATGTCAAAGAAAAACTTTGCCTGCATCCGACGCTAACGTCTGCTGTCTGAAGCCTTGCAGATTTTTTATTAATTGTACCTACGACTTTGTCGACATTCTGTAGTTAAATTGCGGTATTTATAGAGTATGTTTCTATTCTCGAAAAATAATCTTAATGTCTTACTAATAATATTATAAAATGTTGTATGGATGTTTGTTTCTCAATCGCGATAAAACGGCAGAACGGATTTGAATGAATTTTTGATATAAATAGTGTTTTACTTGGAATAGCGCATATGCTACTTTTTATCGTCATCACCATTTTTCATCAACACGGGAGTGCAACCACGGCGCGCATTTAGTTTTATTTCGGGATACGATTATCCACTAATTTAAAGTCATCTTCCACAGAATAGGACAATATACTTCCACAGAATAGGTATTATAATAAAAAAACACTAAGTAGATTTAAAAGCTAATCAATGTTCGGGAATAGGAACTAATGACGTCATCATCTGGCAAAAAATGAACGAAATTGTGACATCATGCGATACTTCAAATCAATATATCGTCGTGAGATAGTTAAGAAAAAAAAGTCTTATATTTTTTTATTATTTTACCTGACGGACATTAATAATGTTCTTCGGCAACTTCTCCATTTATCTACAACACTAACTAAATCACATTAAGCTGAGTAAAACTCAAAATCTCTGTACATTTAAGGCTTTACGTAACACTACTAAGCTGGATACAAAATTCACGGGTACTATAAGAAACTTTTCACAGTTTATCATTAAATTAGGAGCACACGATGTTCTCTCTAATCTTCCTCATAGTTAGTGTTGCGTTAAGAGTACAAACGCAGCTTTTTACTTTTTTAATTTTGGACAACATCCCACACATTGAACTAAACCCAATGCTCTGAATCAGAGACAAATTAGGTACCACAAAACACATCTTGAAAATATGATCGATAACTCTAAAAATCGACAATTTAATATCCACCAAATATCTTAATTTTTAAAGTTATACCCTTAAAGTATACATAACAAGCATAGAGTGGGCGCTACGCTAGTAGCTCGTTGTGACGAGCGCAAACCAATTTTTAGCAGTATAAAGTATCTCTCGTGATTGTGATTTTCCGTGCGGCTACAGACGTTTATGCGAAAATATCGATGGTTCCAATATTATTAGGGTAATATTGGATTTTGAGATATTTAAATAAAACGGCGCGCTCTGTTTTAACACTAATTTTACGATTTTACTCGTCATACTGTTCTGTGCTCACAGTTCATACTACGTTAGGCGCAATCTATAGTATACTTATTTTTACTCTAAGGACACCCTTAACTCCTTATCCTAAAACTAAAATCAAGGACTTGGTTGTAAATATCTTGGATGAAACAACAATAAACTAAGTCAACGAACATTCCGATTTCTCAAACAATTCTCTAGCCTACCTACAGAATAAACCATCCCAGTACTCGCCCTTCGAGTTTAGGTTAATTTGATTAGACACTTAACATTTCCTTACTAACCACGAATGTTTTAACAGGTTATAGCAATTATACAATTATGCCCTTAAAATTAATTAGAGGTAGGTCCGTTTACGGTTATTATTAAAGGCAGACAAGTGAGAAATAATGGAATTATTTATTGTGCCACAAAAATATTTGAAATTTAAATTATTTTATTTCTTTTATTTTATTTTTAATATTTGAACACGATTGCGTATGAAATTACCTAATGAACTTTATTCGAGTTTTTACTAACGTATAGAGTAGGTACATATTTCACAAGAAAGAATTAAGCAGATTATAATTTATTTACGAAAACCTATTGTAAGTGACTTAAATAAACTGTAGAATGATATAATATAATGCTAAATAATATGAAGTTACATGAACTGGGTAAATAATGTGTGATATCTATTAAAAAATATATTTATTTTAAATTCAATTTACATATCAATTCTGATAAATTTTTAACGTTTACCAAAAATTTATTTATAGTACAGTAATTTAATTAATTTGTTAATTAAATGAATGAGTGTCATTTGTTTTTACTTCTGAATTCAAATTCATTGCTTAATTATGTGGGATAAAAACCTCATCTATTGAGATTGTCTCTTACTTGAAGAAATAAAAAACATAATATAATTAAAGTTTGCTTTATGCTTAGTTCGATGGCGATCACCATGGTCGACTGGCGTACATACCGGTTTTCAAGGTGTAGCTAGCTGTGAGGTCCCGGGTTCGATACCCGGACGGCTAAATAATAATAATAAACTATTTAATAAAAAAATCCACAATTCAAGTGCTTTAGCTACTTACTTTGGGTTTACTGCAATGTATGTGATGTTGTACACATTTATTTATTTATTAGCTAACTAGCTGTCCCCCGCGACTTTGTCCGCGTGTTTTAGATTCAACGGTTTTTTTTATTTTTGCAACATTTTTCAATTATGCTCCACTGCTTTTGGTCGCAGCGTAATGTTATATATTAATAGATTACGCATTGACTTGTATCTTAAAGAAAATAAAAACACTTTACCTAAACATTTAATGCTAGACCCACGATAGGACGTGTGCGATGACGTCACAAGCACTCGCAATAATTAACCGTTTAAATGCCCAGACAATAAAACGTCTTTGAAACTAAGATAATTTAGCGAAGATAACTGAATTAATTACTTTAGGTTCACGTTGTAAGTAGACACACACAACTCACATATAACAACAAATATAATAACATAAGTATGTTCTTGTTTTTTTACCATTATCTATACTAATATTATAAAGCTAAAGAGTTTGTTTGTTTGTTTGTTTATTTGTTTGTTTGAACGCGCTAATCTCAGGAACTACTAGTGTCTAATAAGTACATTTTTTTAAACGACTACCGCACTATTGAATTTTAACCCTTTATGACGGAGTTCGTGAAAATTCAAATCACATGCACAAAGAACACCCAGACTTAGAACAAGCAATAATAAATATGTGAATCAAACAATGGTTGTCTCATTTGGGGATCGAAACCACGGCACGAAGCGCGCAGTTGTAATTGGCGTGGTGACTTATACTACTCCAATATCAGTGCAGTCAACATTAAAAATCGATTTAACTTGTATATTTAAACTTACTTTAATCTTTTTTCTTTTGTGTCATAATATATATTTTCATCCGATTTTTCCACGGAAAGTACCATTCTGGCGATAGCTTAAAATCGGACTGCAATCTCTAGTAAATCTCGATGTATCTCGATTATGCAATCGAATGTCAATCGAGTGAGGTATTCGTGTTTCTGTGATAACGATAATCGCCTTGAATAAATCATGTGTGCTACTGGTACTATCATTTTTGACATGAGTGAGATACTTTTCTGCTTTTCCCTGACAACAACTTTGCATTATAATGCACAAAATATATGTAATCATATCATTTGTTATGTAAAATGATATCTAATCTTTTATGGAATACTAGCTGTTGCCCACGGTTCCGCCCGCGTGGGTGTCGGTTATCGCGACCAAGAGTAGCCTATGTCCTTTATTAGGATCCAAGCTTACTCCACATCTCAGCGGTTTAGTCATGATAGTGTAACAGAAAGGCAGATGGACGGAGTTACTTTCGCATTTATAATATTAGTAGGTACATAAGTATGGAATTAGTGTTGGTCGAAAGACTTAAAGACGAAACTAACGTTATGTTATACATTAAAAAGCGTCGTTTTATGTGTTAGGTTTAAAATATTTATACTGCATGGTTTTTACTGGCTGGCTATGGAGAGGTCGCTAGAGCTATATGTTTGGGGGTGGAAGTGTCTAATGGCGTAATAGCGAGGAAACCCGCTCCGGGTCCGCTACTGTGCCCGCGATGGCGAAATCGGGGCCGCACCGCTCGACATCCCTAGCCGCTCGCACTGGTGTTGCTCCCTGCTGCCTGTAGTGGCGGTTATTTGAGGGGCCCATCTAGTGAGCTGGCAAGTGCTGATGCAATCAAATGGCCAGGTGGTGACCTGCCCATTTGATTGCATTTTAATGTGTTGAAAGGCAGGTGTCATAGTTTTCCGATTTTGTTAAAAGAACCAATCTACCAAACATATACCTAAACATAGCACAAATTAGTTTTAGCATTCATACTGCATGGTTTTTACTGATTTACTTTTTATGTGAATATACCTAACTACAACTAACAGGCAATGGACCGACAACTCGGTCAAGCAGTCAAAGCCTGCGCTCAGGATAACTGCAAAAAACCTCTTCGACAGTAACCATGTCGTAACATTTACTTTTCTAACGTTTTATAAGAACAACTAACTACTATATAAAATGTTTATTATACAATAATTGCTTCCGGAGCAAAGTAATTAAAACATTGCTTCTAAATGTTCCACTACAAAGGTTAATTAAGGTAGCTAGGTACTTTGCGCACCGCATAAAAAGTAAAGAAAATTAAAAAGTTGCAATCGATATTAATTATCGTTGAAACTCGATTAAAACTTCAAAAACGTGAGGCTCTAGAAATAAATAACAGAGCAACTCAGTATAGTTGATACAGTTTTAAACAATTATTATTCGATTGCGGTGAAAGATTCTGAACTAGCATTATAATTAGGTATATAAGTACTGAAGTTTGATGTTTTCCCAAGATTTCGGTAAAATGTAGGTAACTACACGATCCTGCCTTTACCTGTGTGATTATAAAAGTAATAAAATAAAATACATACACACAAATTTAAAAAAATAATTATATAAAATGACAACGAATTTGCTGAAAATCAGGTACCTACTTAAAGCATGTATCACATTTTTTTAACGACTCCCTCTCTAAGTAATTTAATCATTGTGTACTGGGGGTTTTACAAACATTCAAATCACATTCACAAAGAACACCCAGACTTAGAATAAGCATTTGTGGATCACACAAACACTTGTCTCATGCGGAGATCGAACCCGCAACGCGTCGCGCACGCCTATACCGCTCGGATATCCCTGTAGATTCTTAGAGATTATTCTGATCCTAGTAATTATCTTGGTCACAAAATGAATAAAAACCTATCTCTTGGTGTCATTTAAGTAGTACATACTTGCGATGGGGCATGAATTACCCACTACTGGGCAAAGGCCTCCCAACTCTAAATGTAATGTCTTGAATGAGATGCCATGGCCGTAAATCATTAAGGAGGATAAAATAAAAAGCAATTTAAAACAAGCAAAGTCGTAAGTAATAACAAGTTATTTAAAAAGGTTTGGTATTTTTCTTGTGAAAACATAAAAGTGCAGGCGCATTGCATAACTTTTTACTTCGCAATCGGTTGGCCAAGTTTGTGGAGAATACAACAATACAGGGACTAATTATTCAAACAAATTGCGTAATAATTTCCGTTTCGAAATTAATGTTTTGTTTTCTGTGATTTCAATATGTTGAAATTATAAATTATTAGGTATAACTTTAACGATTTGTAACAGATGAATACAGTAAATAAATTTGTTTACATAACATTTTTTGAGGTGGTATTAATGCCACATCCGTCGGGTCGCAGATTGTCGACCGTTATACTGGATAAATAAAACGTCTTCTATATACATCACACAATCATGGATCAGCCACCTGTCCGTAGGCCATAGTGGATTAGGTTCACAGATGCTGGGTGACAATTATCATCAAATCATAAAGGATTTTGTTATGAATCAATTTTATTTTCATTTAAAAATAGTTTTTTTTTTAAATTTATTGTTTAAGTTCATATAATCGTCCACAATCATAATCATTGATGTATATTGTTATAGTTAAGTGTTTATTATTGTCATATTTCGGACACAAAATTGACTAACTACCTACTCAATTTTTTTTAATTGTTAAATTATTAAGTTATTTAATTGTTAAAGTTTGTTAAAGTAAATTACTGACTTAACGTCTTTATTTACCTTCGCATAAATAATTTCTAGGAAATGAAGCAACAGCGCGAAAACCAACAGTTTATTCAAAACCTCGCGCCAGGTGAGATTTTCCGCGAATTAAAAAGGTTAAATAACCAAACGTTTTCTCAGAAACGTATTGAGGAAAAAAAACTTCACAAGGTCATTTTAACACCATTTTCCGACACGAACTTGAAATATTTTCAAAGTCTTCCATGTTTTTTCGAGGTCATTATTACGTATTTACAGTTTGACTATTTTAGTTTTTAATTTTTAAAGCTTTTGTGTTTTTAAATAGTGTTAGACGGAAACCTGCATCTTACTAAATAACCTATCCCTAGCGACCATATCGACATCACTAATGCTCGGCAAAAGAGGCGGTGGTCTATGGTCGTGGAAGAATCATGGCGGCGGGAAAATTTGGAAATCAATTATTTAATAAACTGATTTTGAGCTGTTTTTTTTTTAAACTGTTTCTATACTGTATACATGTTTCCTATTTTATTGGACACGTATTTTTTCTTTTTTCCTGCAAACAAAAAATGATCAAAATACAGAGAACGGAAATTTCGCGTGACGTCACTTCTCGCTACAATTTTTACCAAGGCGCGGTTTCATAAGCCCCCACTCCGAAACTTTAAAGCGCTGTATCTTGGTAATTTTTTATTGTTTTGTTAAATAAAAAATACGTGCCTTATATTTTTTTATTATCTAACTGACGGACTAAATAGATTTTAACTTTTCATACCCAGTCAACATCCATCATCAACCTATTATATTATTTCACCACCTATATTTGAAACACTAGGTAGGTACGGCACTACTTAGGTCATTATACTGTTTATTATTATGACCGTCAACTGTCTGTGTTTAACTCAAATCAGTTATGTTAAACAACAGGCCTTTTTAAACTTATTTATACGAGCGGATCATTGAACCACTACTGTGTACCTACTTAAAAACTGTCTTAGAGCTATTGTAACCAATAAAAAACAATGTGAATTATACTTTAATCTTAGTCTGTATTACAATGCAGTCTTTTGTGTATGTAGTGTCATTGTAGATTAGAACATTGGAACATTTTTGCTGCTGCGGGACGCACATGACCTCTCAACAGATAATATTAACTATAGGTACGATAAGTGGACAGTATGACAATATGTTGATATCGCAACTCGATAAGGTTGAACATGATAAGAAAAAACAATTTCTAATGTTGCTCTTTTGTAGAAATAACCGGAAATATTTTACTACGTTTTAACTACATCATACACCTGTGTGTGTGTGGGACAATGATTGCGAACCCCCATATTTAATTACTTTTTTCGTGACTGTCCCACTGCAATGCAAAACCTCCTCTTTCCACATAATATGAGTATAAATAAGTAAACTATAGAGTGCGCCTACAGAGTATGAACTGTGAGCACCAGTATGAACAAGGGTCGTCGTAAAATTAGAGTCAAAACAGAGCGCGCCGTTTTCTCATAACCTAAAAAATTACCCTAATATCGGAACCATCGATATTTTCGCATAAACGTCTGTCAACACAGAAAATTACTTAAATCAGTAAACGAGCGTAGTATTTACTTCAAAATTTGCTTACAATCGGCACAACGGGATACTAGCGACGCGCGCGCTCTATGCTTGCTGATGTATACTCCCATTCACAACTATACCTACGCGTAATAAATTTGAGCAAAGTTCATCCCGCCAACTACTTCTCCAAATTAGTTATTAATACGTAATAAAGTACTTACTTAAATTAGCTATTAACTATTTTCGTAGTGTAATATTCTTATAGTGGGCTGACTTCAATTTATTTTACTTTAAGCAAATGTAACGCGTTTATTGTAATATTTTTTTATTTATTTTTGCACGATGCAATCATTTGCGATATATAACACTGTAGCTTAGTTGGTAAAGCGACTGGTGCGTTGACTCAGTACTCGCAGGTTCGAGTCCTGCCTGATTTTTTTAATTTCTACCATTTGTATTTAATTGTAACAATGTAAGTTTAATGAATGTCGTGGTGGCCTAGAAGTTTAACGAACGGATTTGTATGCACAAGGTTGCACGTTCGAACCCACTACAGGCAAGTACCACTGTGACTTTTTCAAAGTTGTAAGTACTTTCTAAGACACTGTTGGCAAAACGGTTAAGGAAAACATCGTGAGGAAACCTAGATTTCAGAAATTGAAATCTGAAATCGCCAACCCGCAAGTTAACAAGCGTGGTGATCAATGCTCCTGCCTTCTCTACATGAGAAGAGGCCAGTGCCCAGCAGTGGGACATTTACAGGCTGGTATTAATAAAAAAAAAAAAAAAAGTTTAATCAATTACTAACCTGCTACTAACTAAGGTATGGAATTTATAACTATTTAATAACAGAGGGCCGAATACCGAAACGTCAATTAGTTTAAAGTCGTCGTTAACTCTCATGTTGTTTCTGTCACTTTAAGTTGTAATGTAACGACAGATATACATTTAAGGACGTCTTAAAGTTAAGTTGCGGTTTGGTGTTCGGGCGATAATCTCTAATTTTAACAGGGTCGGCAACGCGCGAGTTATACCTCTGGTGTTGCACTTGCAAGCTTTCCACACCTGCTCTGCCGGCTGCGATGACCGCTAACCATCAGTGCTATTACTCTCCAATTAAATTTTAATTTTAATACAATACCAATGCAAAATTGTTATTCATTTGGCAGGCACACAAACAACACACACTGTACAAAAAATACTCTGATTTAGATCTTTGATTCTTCTAACGATAGCATTTTTATTTAGAAAACTGAAGCTCCTGCCTCTTAAACTAATAGGTATTAATTTTGCATTGGCATTGTTTTACAATTAAAATTAAGTTGGAGAGTAAGGGCACATTCGGGCACAATCCTTAGTAGTACCTATAAAAAAATGTTGTTTGTATGATTTAATTTTTAAACTAGCTATCCCCCGCGACTTTGTTCGCGTGTTTTAGTTTAAACGGTTTTTCATTTTTGCAACATTTTTCATTTATGCTCCGCTCCTTTTGGTCGTAGCGTGATGTTATATAGCCTATAGCCTTCCTCAATAAACGGACTATCCAATAAAAATAATTTTTCAATTCGAACCAGTAGTTCCTGAGATTAGCGCGTTCAAACAAACAAACAAACTCTTCAGCTTTATAATATTAGTATAGATATGTAAGTATACCGATGTAATGTCAAATTATATACTGTATCTACTATTAATATACTACCTTATAGCGACTAGACGGCTACCTAGCAAATGTATAGCATTTCAAACAATTTCTTTGGTCAAGAAAAGACGTGCATACCCAACTATTGTCGTTCTCTTTCCAATTTATGTAAGGAAAGTGACATTTGTACATTTGCAAGTGCTGGTAACCTTTTCATGAACATGAATATATATTTGTTTTTTGTACAGTGTCTTCACTTAGGAAGAGTAAAGATTTCATCAAAATCGTTTCTGTAGTTTTTAAGATATCGATATTTTATTGTTTGATAAATAGAAAGGAACATTTTAATAGTAGATAAATATAATATCAATAACAAAGGTTTGTTTATTTTTATTGTTCGAGTCATCTAGTGAATAAGGTTGTGGAGATCAGGTAGTAAATCTATGTATCATTCTGGGATTTGGTGTTTCCAGTGAGACTGGAAGCTGATCTAACACAATGTGGGAAACCGTAGGCAGAAAAAGAAATATTTGTTTGAGCTGTTGATGTTTGTTTAGACATACAGTTAGTTGTTAAAATTCGTGTGTTTGTGTATCTTTCAGATCTTTTAAACTATACAATTTTAGCAATAGATTGAGTGATTCAAGAGGAAAGTTTATATGTATAATATGAACAGAAAAGCCAAAAACTTAAATATTTGTATCTATAATTTAATTTCAACTAGCTGTTTCCCGCGGCTCCGCCCGCGTGGATGTCAGTTATCGCGGTAAAAAGCCTATGCCCTTTTTCAGGCTCTAGACTATCTGTGTACCAAATTTCATTTAAATCGGTTCAGTAGTTTTTGCGTAAAAGCGTGCAGACAACAAACAAAGTAATTTCGCATTTATAATATTAGTAAGGATTACTGGTTCAAAGTAGGTTGGTGTAAATTTATCAGTAACGTTTGGTAGACCATACCTACAGGATTGTAACACTAGTAACATTGGCCATTGGTGGCACCTTTATGTCCAAGTAGTAAGGTTCATTTTGGACCGCTTACCAGTGGCGTGGGGTCCGTACGTACGGTATAAACAGGATGTTCTAACGTAACCACCGACACTAAAGTAATTGAAGAACGGTTCACTTGTTTTATTTTGGTTTATTATTTTATTGATACTGTTGATAGTTTGAAAAGTCGTGGGAATAGGGATGTAGACAAGTTTTTTTAATGTCCGTTAGTTATCTAATGAAAAATGGACACGTATTTTTTCTTTTTACATTGATTTGAATGATGACGTCACTAACAGCTACAAATTTTAACGGCTTGTAACTTACCTAGCCCTCACTCCATAACTTTAATACGCTTTATTTAAATATTTTTTTGTTATTTCGACAAAGCAAAAAATACGCGTCTAATATTTTTAATTGTCTAAATTACGCACTAAACAGATTTTTACTCTTCGTACCTAGTTAACATCTCTATGTTGAAGCTGTGCAGGTCTATTGACGTAGATACCTATCCCCAACAATTCTCCTTCTCTTCTCTAAGCAAAGGTACCGCTAATATAGTAACATGAAAGAAATAAAATAATAAATGCATTTAGAATAAAACGTACATTTTCGTAACCTTAACTAGCCATATCATATCCACATTTTTATTGCAAAAACATGAATAAAATACTATATTGCTTTCTGAGGTGTACGCGAATATTAGACATTGAAATAAAATTACTTTGACTTCTGCCCGTGACCATGACACCTGCAAAGGCGTCAAAACGTCGGATCCAAAAATCGAAATAATAAACCGCGATAAAAATCGTTCAAAGTAGTTTTATTTCAAAATTTACTATATTTCAGAGTTATGTATATTCCGGCATAAAGCACCGTTAGACAGTGCAGAAGAATAAACAATGTACTTTAGTAATTTATAATGTAAAAAGGGTAATTTAACTTAAACAGTTTGCATGCATTCGCGTGACAGTCAGAAGGTCATGCGCGATACACGGCTAGATTTGTGATCATACGACACAAATTGATTAAGGTGAGGTTTTACTGCGACTTCTCAGTAGTTGTCAGTTGGAGATATGTGACTAGTCGCGCGATTAATCTCAATATGTGTGATAATATTATCCGCGCGATTAAGGTTGGTGGAGTACTCGCATATTCAAATGAAGGAGCTTCTGGTTTTTTTTTTGTTGACAAGCTGCCGTAATTTTGGCTATTTTTTTTGCTAAATTTCTTAGGTAGGTACTTTAATTGTCATGCTATGATAAAGCTAATAATGACAATTTATGATAATATAGACATTTAATTGAGCTATAGCTCTAAGCATTAAGGCATAAAACAAAAGCTACTTATATATATAGGTTCCTATTTTGAAAAAACGATTCGTAATGCCTGCGGTCGGTTAACGAAAAAATTCTGAAAATTGTAAGAAAAACGAATTGTTTCTTGAATATAAGTAACCGGGCATTAGTAATTTTATGACTTATTTTTTTCTGTTCTTAATTATAATAATAATAAATGCAGGAGATAATACTAATAATGTTTATTTATTCAAAAAACAGTAAAAAAAACACCATTGCCTTGAGTCGCAAACTAAACACGTAAGTACTTATTCCAGACCAAACACTGATATTTTTCGAGATCCAAAAAGCTAATTTCAGACTGGTTGTATCGCCTATCGGACACTTCCGGATCATCGACCCACACTAGTGACGTATAATAATCATTGTTAATCTGTCACAATACTTATAATTTGATTAAGACCGAAAACAATATTTTAGTTCTGTATAGTTTGTAGTTCAAGCGCCCACTATACATTCAGTGTGGGTTTTCGCCATAAATTCCTAAGTTAAATAAACTTTCCAAACGTATAACCTCATTTAGTTTGCGCTGTGCACAGTACCAACCTAATCCCACGCAGCCTGTAGTTTTGACGTGTGCCTTCCGACAACTGTCAACGTCACTTCCTTCCGGTGGTAATTGATCAAAGAGCACGCGGCGCACGCGTCAGTTGCAAAACGTTTTAAGAGCCTACAGCACTGGCTGTCTAAAATTCGGCTGACTTGTGAAGTTTGTGAACTTTAGTGGGAGCCGGCTCCAAAGTCGCGAAAAACAATTTGTTACAGTGCATTTGTGCAACACAAAACCCAATCCGGAGTCGCCGCTGCCGAGAACCTTAGGTAAGTCCTTCTTTTTTTCATATATCTTAGTGTGCCAGGCTAATTATCCTCACTGTGGTTCAAATAGCAAGTCAAGGCATTGTAAACAAAACTTATGATCCGGTTTATTGCAAGACATTGCGGTATGAACCACGCTTTGTACTTTTTGTGGATGTGGGTAGACATAATTTTGAGTTTTTAATCTCGTTATTAATTATTTTTTGTTTTGTTAATCGGATCGTCAGTTAAGTATTTAAATAACGTTACATTGATGCAGATTGTTTTAAGGAAGTTTCAATAAACGCGGTATAATGCTGAACTTAAAATAATTTGAATGTAACGGAACACGGAACACAGAAAATGCTTGATATTAGCTCGCTTGAGACACACAATCAGAGTGCGCGCATTGCTAGTAGCCTCTTGTGCCGAGCGTTAGCAAATTGTTGCTGTTCGTTTACTTCCGTGCAGTGACAGACGTTTATGCGAAAATATTGATGGTTCCGAAATTTCGTTTTTCAGATAGTTTGAATAAAACTGCAACAACAAAATTTTACGATGTTACTAGTTCATACTAGTGCAAAAAGTTTTTTTTTTCTTTAAGTTATTTACGAAGGTATGAACAACGATACCTACAGTATGTTATAAATTTAATATTCAGTAGCTACATCTCATCAAGTTCGGTTACGACAAGCGCAAAGTCTGATGGACTGAAAGAAAATGAAAACGTAATGAGTACAAGTATCGCCCCCTCGCTTCAAAAGAACACATACCTATGTAGATACTTGCCTTACCTGTTACATTTATAATTTCTGCTGTAAAACGTGCAACCTAGTTAAAAAATTCTTAAATTAAAATTATTAACAAAAAAAAAAAATATCCGTCTACCATAAAACGAACTAAAAAGTAAGAAAACAAGTTGTATTCGTTGTCATTTCAGTCGGGAAACTTCTTATGCCAGTCACTCACATTCGCACGAATACGCAAACCCAGACCCACAAGTGTAGGACGACATTTGCAAATGATTTCATTTCCAAGCTGTGTCGGTTTTTCAACAGACAGTAAAGCGCGCGAACCTTGTTCGAATGTTTGCGCGCATGTGAGTGACTGGGGTTAGATTTAAATGTTCCCCGACTGGAATGACAACTATACGCCATTTTTTTTAAAGAATTGTTTAGCAATTTGTGTACACCGTGATGCTCGCGGTATCAAGACGAATCTTACAACGCATCATTTATCAAAATCGGTCGAGTTGTTAACTGGTTACGAGCAGACATAGAAACGGGTATACGTACAGGTCACACACAAACCCTTTTTTTGTGAAATATTACTAAATAGGTACCTACCTACCTACCTACAAATGCAATTTATTAAAGTTCTGATGAGACTCTAAAAGTTCTTATCGTTTACTCATACCCACTAAATCTTTAGATACCTATTTGCCTATATAAAGAGAATAGATCATAATTTAGTTTAAATGTAAAGTACATAATTAACTTAAAATCAAAACGGCATGAATATTTTTTACTAAACTTTATAAGTAAGTAATATAGAAACTACTTTTCCATCGCATTGTAAAGCAACAATTTAGTATTCAGTCGCGTCCACAGCATCCCGCTTTTAGTTCGGATAACCGTTTGATAGACAATATCTCTCTGTTATATCTGTATCGTCAGTCGTTATCGCGTCTCCTGATACAATGATCTCGATAAAATTGAAGGCTTTACCTTGGTTATCTTACTTTTGTCGCGGATCGCAGTGAAAAGACAGTGCGGTCGAAATGAACAGTAAGTACTCATTATTTTAATATATTTTTTGTAAATAAAGATGTATTAAATATTACCAGTGACCTTAGCAAATTGTTTAAGGGAATGGGAGGTAAATGTTATAGTTAATTACGGTCCTAATTTATAAAAATCTCGACGATGGTTAGCAATTGATAAGCAGATTCTTATTTAAATTTTTCTGTAGAGAACTTAAATTTAGTACTTTCTTAGCAATTGCTTAACACCGTCGAGATATTTATAAATAAGACCAAATATGTTTAAGCCAAATTTCTTCGCGATACATTGCATGTACAATCTTATACATTTTATCTTCACAATTCTAATACTTCTACAAATTTTTACACTTTTACCACTACTGTATTTACAACTTTTACAAGCTTACATAATCATTTTATCGGTTGGGTTAGCCAAGATATCGCAAATAATTTTAGCTCAAAAATGTATTAAATAAGTTGCGTAATAGGTACAGATGCTACTAAGTTTATATGATTAACATAAGGTTGTTTTATAAATCAAGTTTTGTAGGATAAAAATAATGCTAGATATTAGAGGAACGTGACTTTCGATTAGTTTTAGGAAAGTTAACACAATAATTAATTACACATAAATGTAAAAAGGCGAGTTCAATTAATTTATAATTTAGAGGGCTAAGCTACTAAAGTTCTGGCCTGCCTACCTATTCTTGTATGATTCAAAGCTATCTTAAAATATTATTCATATTCTAAACACATCATTAATAGTAATTATGATATCCGCTGAAACTAAGCACCAAATAATGTAATAAATCTAGTTTATAGATACAGTATTTAGTTAAATCTTGTTATACCTACTTAGTCTGCCATCCTATCTTCATCACGGAAACTTATAACCATATTAAGGAGTTAGAATTATAATAGACAAATTTAAATCCTCCATGATATTCAGAATATTGAGTGGATGTACGCATGTGACATAATAAAATTATACAAGAATCGACAATTCATTTATATAGAAGCTTCTGGAAACTTGTGTTTATTTACTTATCAGTAGATACTTATTTGATATATAAGTACCAGATTGGATATCTTGTGATATACTTAGGGAACAACAACTTTTGCAGGTAGTCGTTCGTAGTTATAAATAAGTAGTTACATATTGTATTTCATATCGAATGTCATAGTCACCTAGTGCTTTAATGAACGGATTTGTGAGCACAAGGTTGCAAGTTCGAACCCATTAGAGGCAAAGATACTTTCTTAATTACTCTAAGACATCATTGACAAGCAGTGAAGGCAAACATCGTGAGGAAAACTGGATTCCAAAAATTGATATCTGAAATCGCCAACCCGCAATGAGCAAGAGTGGTGATTAGTGCTCGTTCCTTTTCTACATGAGAAGAGGCCTGTGCCCAGCAGTGGGACATTTATAGGCTGGCATTATTATATTGTATTTCATGGGTATAGTTAAAAAGTTATATAATAAAAAAAAACTAAAACGATTACATACCTAGCTGCGTATAACGAAAGTGCAATTTTCATAAGTTACCTACTTATTTCTATTTAATCTCATCTTGCATGCATAGTTAGTTAGGTACCTATGTAGTTATATACAACCGTTTATAGAACAATCATTGTATCAGCCTGTTACTGTCCCACAGCTGGACAAAGGCTTTATGCCAGAAGGGAAAGAAACTAGCATTGCTGACCACGCTAGCTCACTAGCGGGTTGGAGATTTCAGATAAAAAAAAAAATTGTAATTCTTGTTTTTTGTTTGTTGTTTTACATCACCGATATTCAATGGTGTCTTAGAATAATGTCGGTCAGAAATCTTAGAAGAATACCGTCGCCAGGGGCGCTATTCGAACGCGATGTCATTCCATTGTTGGTGGGCTTTGACAGCTGACGCGCCAGTAGCGCCATCTGGTGAGCGCAATAACGGTAGCCCTTATTAAGAAAGTACATAATTATAACTTTCAAAAATGTACATTAGAACTTGCCTTGCTGCTGGGGAGTTTGTTGCACCGTTTCTTCTCCACATCCAGAGCACTTAGGAATCGGTGAAGGGTGGGCAAATCAGGGTGCTGTTCATTGTATTGACGTTCTTAAAGTGCTACTTTCTAGCATAGTTCGAATAAATGAGTTTATGATTTTGGTTTGCCTGGGTTAGAATCTGCAACCTGTTGAAACCATTTAACCGCTAAGTCACTACGACATGGGTACTTATTTACTTTGACCAAAAACAATGTAATACTTTATCATTATCATCTAATTGTGTATTCCAGCAGCCACCTTGCTTCTATTTTGTGCGGCCGCTTTGGCTAGCGCCTCCGCTCTCTCAATCCCTTTGAGACAAAATCCGGAGACACTATGTGCTGGTCAGGAGAACTTCTTGAGGATCGCCAGTATCGAAAGCTGCTCGCTCTACTACCAGTGCTACGCTGGGAAGTCATACCTGATGGAATGCCCGCCTGCCACGTGGTTTAACGAGCAGGAACAGGTAAGAGACAACTCTCGTTTGATTACTATTTTTTAACACTTTGGCTGATGGCCGAATACTCAAATGAAACTCAATTTTAAGTGGCTGTTGTGCTGTTTTTTGGCCAAAAACTAAAACGTCTTTTAAGTCTCATGCAGCCTCTGTCACTTTATGGGTAAAGTAGTGACAGATAAACTTAAAAATAATGTCTTAAAGTTAAGTTGCATCTGGAATAACCTTTCGACTACTCGACTGGCCTGTTAGTGATCCTGACTGATAAACCGGAGATCGTGGGTTCGATCCCCACCCAGGACAAATCATTGTATGATGACCATGATTACTTATTCTGTCCCTTGGTGTAATTTATCTTTAATACCTATGTATGTTTAGAAATATATAAGTACCTATGTTTACCAGTTGTCTGGTTGCCATAATACTGGTTCTGCCTAGTTTTGGATCAGATGGCCGTGTGTGAGTTGTCCCAGAATATTATTATTAATGTAGATTTTCTATTGCTCGGCGTTAAGTGTTAAGGAACCCGTTTTGCATCCTGCTGGAAAAGTATTATTTATTGTTTTTTGTAGTATTTAAACCCAGTTTAGGACTGTCACCTGCATTCTAAATTCTCAATAGATTGTTGCTTCATTATTGTATTATTGTATAATGGATTTAATACGTTTTCGGTATATAATATTGGTGTCTATTGAGTATTGGATTGTAGATTCTGTCCAAAACAATGACTAATGTTAGCTTTTCATTGACTTTCATGATTGATAGACAAGTTTTCTTATCATTGCATAGGTACCTAGAATTAGATATTGTGTAGATCTGGATGATGCGTTGTTTTTGTTTTCGTTTGCCTGCGTAGATACTTTTATGGTTTGCCAGTTAAGAGTAATATTGAATAGGTTCTCTACTGTCCTCGACGTCTCGGGTTCGAACCCCGGGTCGGGCCAAAGATCATTACTGGGTTTTTACACCCTCGTGCTTCAAAAAGTACGTAAAGCCATTGGTCCTGCGCCTGATCTCTCTCTGGTCGTGTCTGATTGCCGTCTCATTGCTTTTGTGATTGCTATTCGGTCAGTAGGAAATTATTTTTCTATTGAATATAAAAATACTTATTTAAATTATTATCTCCTTTTTCCTGATGTTGTCTTCTATTTGAACTATTTGTTTTCTTTCGCTTAAATATGACTATTTGTACTTGGAAAATATTTTTCGCAAAAGGCACCCAGTTATGGTAGAATGGTAGCAGATAATCTTGATAGTATTTCATAGAATTTGGTCTATTATCTCTTTAGTTGTTGACAACTTTATCTTGCTTTCAAAATAATATCGAAAAAACTGTGATAAGCAAAACGCCTCTGAATGATAAATACAAAGTTTACAGCAAATGATGTTTACCGGCTTTCGAATACCCGAGAAAATTCTTAGTAGTAGAATTCATATTTTTTTGAATATACTCAAATGATTTATAATTTAAAATCCTTTTGCAGGTATGTGACTGGACAGAGCCACCGGCAAGCTGCGTTGTACCCGAGCCTGAGCCCGAACCTGAACCGGAACCGGAACCCGAGCCGGAGCCGGAACCAGAACCGGAGCCGGAACCAGAGCCGGAACCAGAGCCGGAACCAGAACCCGAACCAGAACAAGAACCTGAAACCGAATCCGACCCAGAAGCTGAACCAGAACAAGAACCGGAAGCCGGATCTGAATCGGAAGAAGTACAGGAAGACGAATCCGAAGATTCTGAACTACTAACACAGCTGGATGTTGAAGGTTCTGGGGAAGAATGGCAAGAAGATGCCGTCAGGCGATACGTGAAAGCTTTCAGAGGCATTAAACAAGAAGAGAACGATGAACTTGAAGCTGAAAATGAAGAGGAAACTGAAGAAGTAAAGAAACGACAAGAAGAAGTTACCGATGAATTTGACGGTGAATACCTAGAGGCTCAGGAGGATGAAGCAGAGGTCAATTCTTTAAAATCTAAGAGGATAATGAGGCAAGAAGAGACTGAGAACGACGAAGAAGATATTGGCAACGTTGAAATTGAAGAGGGAGTAGTTGAGATTGATGTTGAAGAAGAAGTTAAGAAACGTCAAGAAGAAGAACAGGTTGACGAGGATGGCGAGGAAAGCGAAAGTGACGTTGAAGAAGTTAAGAAACGTCAAGAAGAGCAAGAGGAAGAAGCTCAAGATGATGAAGAAAGCGAAAATGACGAGGATGTGAAGAAACGTCAAGAAGAGCAAGACGAGGAAGCTCAAGATGATGAAGAGAGCGAAAATGATGAGGAAGTAAAGAAACGTCAAGAAGAGCAAGATGAAGAAGTTCAAGATGATGATGAAAGCGAAAATGATGAGGAAGTAAAGAAACGTCAAGAAGAGCAAGACGAAGAAGGTCAAGATGATGAAGAAAGCGAAAATGATGAGGAAGTGAAGAAACGTCAAGAAGAGCAAGACGAAGAAGCTCAAGATGATGAAGAAAGCGAAAATGATGAGGAAGTCAAGAAACGTCAAGAAGAGGATGAAGATGAGGAACAATCCAATGATGAAGAATCCACTGACGCAAGGAAACGCCAAGAAGTTGACGAAAATGACGATGCCGCTGACGATGATGAAACAAACGAGGATTTGGATGCTAAGAAAAAGCAAGAAGAAGAAGTTGTAGAAGAAGAGCAAGAAGAAGCATCAGGTGATGATGAAGAAGCTAAACGTCAAGAAGAGGTTGATGAAAACTTGGAATCTGAAAATGAAGTGGAATCAGTTGAAGAAGAGAAACGCCAAGAGGAAGAAAGTAACGATGAAGATGAGAACGGAGAAGAAAATGAAAATGGAGTAGAAAATGAGAACGGAGAAGAAAACGAAGCGCGTTCCCAAGAAGAACAAGATGAACAAGTAGATCAAGTAGAACAGGAAGTGGATCAAGTAGACGAAGAAGAAGATAATGAAACACTGAAAAGAACAAAAAAGTTCTTAAAAAGTGTGTTCAGAATTTTCAACTAGACTTCAGTGGCATTGAGAGATGCTACTCGAAGAACCTAGAAGCAACTTTAGAAGTAAAATAGTTTTAATGTTAAGTTAGCGTTAGCATCACTTTGTGCAATTTTGTAAATATAACGAATAATAAATTATTTATTGATGATTAGTTTTTTTTCTGTATATAGTTGTCAGATATTTTATGGGTGGCTTCACACATTGACCTCAACGTTACTCGTCCAACGTGTGGTTTGAGTAATTTGCATTGGCGCCAACGTTTGGGCCAGTGTTGGGAGCTGGCCGGCGCTAGTCGGTTTATCAATGAAAGGAATCTGCGCTAACGCTCGCTATCCGTCCACATGTCAGTCTTGTTGCAGTTGTTATAATACGTACAAAGCAAACAGTAATAATATAATAGTATGTCAAACGAAAATGTCATCCACATCCACAAAATTGCCATCCAAAAATATTTGAAAATAATTTATTAATATATTATTTATAGTAATTTTCTAACGAACGTTGGCACCAACTTGTGGAGCCTTAAAGGGTAACAATAGCTATTAAAACTGTGCATGGAAATATCTTTGGTTCGATTCCTTATTTTCAATAATTTATTGTTACTAATCCTTACTAATAATATTATAAATGCGAAAGTAACTCTGTCTGTCTGTCGCGCTTTCACGACAAAACTACTGAACCGATTAAAATGAAATTTGTCACACAGATAGTCTAAAGCCTGAGAAAGGACAAACGCTACTCTATGCCGTGATAACCGACATCCACACGGGCGGCGCCGCGGCAAACAGCTAGTATAGGTATATAAAATAATACAACATCCAGAATAAATTTTAAGAATTTATTACATCATTTATTATAGTACAAAATAATCCTCAAATACAATAATTATTTAGGTATAAGTAACACAACCAAAGCAAAATATTATAAATTGGATTTGAGATGTTCATGTCACCGTAGGCCTACGATAATGGCGGCCGTAAATGCATTTAGGACATAAAATAGGTTTAAAATGGTATTTAGTTAACTAAAGTATTGACTGGTTTGTTAGAGTTATCCTACTCATTGGCAGTAACAATCTTACAATACTGGCAATTTATTCTCCGCGAACCAGATAGCCGTACTTGTCGTACGACATCCCCACACTAAGCAATAAGCTACAATATAAAAAATAAACTTCTAAAATTGTACACAACATACCAACAGTTTTAAAAAACAAAGTACAAATAGAGTCGGACAGGGTCGCTGTCCGCTCGGAGCACGTCGCCGCTGGTATGAGGGACAAGCCAACACCTATCCACATTCGCCCCAAGAATTATTTAAAGTCAAATGTTCGTGTTTTCCGCAACAAAAAGTCCATTAAAAATATCGTTACAGTCAAAGTGCGTGTTCGAGAGTACAGCAGCCAGCCACTAAGCCAAGCCAGACAGTACGGAATACCGTATGATTATATATTAAAAAGTTATCATGGTCCACCTAACGCACAGTATAAAAAGATGCAATGAGTAGATAAGATATGTGATGTGTTAAAATATACATAATATAGGTCCTGGACGGCGGAGCTGCGCGCTTACATTATAACGACAGTCTGCCACATTAAGCGCTGTCACTAGCACAATGTCTACGCACATGAACAATATCACAAGTTACGATCAGCGCGCAGTTCCAACCGCCACAGATATATATAAGCCTAACCTAAAGCGAATACAATAGTAGTATAGTACTTGTGTAAATCTAGCGGTTTATAACAAATAACCATACTTTGACCAGACATTTTGCTAAAACGTTCCGCGAACGATGCGGCCGAGCAGTGCGACGATACACAAAAACGTTATTCAGAAAAACTATTCTCCTCGGCGACGCCCTGCCCGGCTACGCGTTTCTATCGAATCGAAAAATATCACCAGTGGAGCCCATGCAACTATTCGCGACCGCACCGACGTTACTACATCAAAACTTATCTAAAACTACAAAATATTACATAATAATATATAAAACCATCATGAAAATCGTAGTTAAAACATAATTATTAGAACGAGACAAATCGCAGTTAGGAAATAAATAATCAAATAATACGACTATATACAAAAGTGTAAAGCGGCGGTCGGTGCGGCGCGACAGTGCGGGAGCTCCATCGTAAACAATTCCTGCGTCCAAATCCTTCAGTTCCACGACTACTTGCCTACCGTCTACGGCGGTTACATGAAAATATCACGAGCGCGAATACATCGTTAGGTACATAATTACATACCGTTAGTACAAACGTTTTTCTACAGAATATAAGCGTGCTCTTAACATTAATTGTATCAAATCCTTTGACGATCGTTCAGTAAAAAAGTACGAAAGAGCTGCGGTTGTACAAAACTATTAGTAATATATTAGGTGGAGCGGTGAGCCGCGGGCGCTGCGCAGGCGCATCAAAACAGGCCCACGTCCTTTTTCATGTTGGTCTGCTTCCACGCGGGCAACACCGAGAACTCTTCCTTGGTCATACCGAAAGCCTCCTACAAATCAAAACATATAATTAATAAAACATTTACTGTAAAACTACGACGGTACGGAGATCACTCTAAACCAAAAACTATAAAATAATAACCTATTTTTATTTAATTAAAACCATCATCCGTGCATATTATGTATAGTGCATTATTTTTATCAATATTCACAATTTCTGTAAAATAAATTGATTAATCGGTACATAATCACATCCTTACATCAGTTGATCAGTCTATTGTGACCACTTTCAAACATGTACCAATATTTATAACTTCTACTTCGCAACTAAATGGGAGGAAAAAAGAGGAACAAAGGCTTATATAATGTCGGTTAAAGCTAGAACTCCATACTATCTGGTCTTATAAATCCCATAAAGCCTGGGTGGAACTTTTGTAGGATTCCAAGAGAAAACAAGAACATAATTTAAATAATTTTATATATGTTGTTTAGAAACCATTTTGTGTGTGTACATAAATCTTATATAAATGAATTGCTGTTCTTTAGTCTCGCTAAAATTAGAGAACGACTGGACCAATTTGTATAATTCTTTTTTTATTTTGTTTGCCAGAATACAGGGAAAGTTTTAAAACAAGAAAAAATTCGGTGGAATAGGTAGAGTAGGGTAAGTAGGGTAGGTAGTCAGTTGACAGGAGCGAAGCCGCGGGCATATCTAGTAATTAAATAAAAATAAATAATATGGCAGATCAGCTCAGAACCCGTAGGTTAGGTAGACGTTATAAATGAATGCGGATTAGGTAGGGTTACAGAGGTATATAGAGCTATGTAATTAACAAAAGAGACAAGGTGGGTAGTGTGTTTATATAAGGAGGAGGTATGAGGAGGTCGAGGTACAGGCGGCCAAGGTATCGTACCAGGAAGTCAGGCTCGGCGAGGTGGCGCTCGAGGTGGTGCGGGTCCACGTGGTCGGGCAGCGGCCGGCGCTGCAGCGCGGCCAGCGGCAGCACGGCGGCCACGCTCGTCAGGCGCGACAGCTCGCCCGCGCCGCACACCGTGTCGCCCGCCTTGTACCCGTGCTGCAATGCCGTGCCTTCAGTGCTACTGTACAGTGCGACCCAAGCCACTACGCAGCGGGTTGGGCGATTCTAAAGCTTTTTGTATTTGCATACTATGAATTACCCATTGATTCCCAGAAATACCTATTACCTACTTTCCAAAAATTCAATTTTGTTTTTTTAACAGTAATGTTTATGTTACAGTTTATTTTTCTTTGGCAAATGGTAAAAAATTTCAAGAAAGGTAAATGAGCATTTGCAAACCTAGTTTTCTTTACTATTTATGTTACATTTTAGGAGCATTTGCAAGCCTTTCCTTCCTTCACTATTTATGTTACATTTTAGTTTGCATGTAAAATTGGTTGTATAGAAAAATATAATTGTCAGGTCAGCCATTATTTCATTTTAAATAATCCCAATACCACAAGACTGAAAAAATCTTAAGTTCCCGTGCATGAAAAGCTTATAAATAGCAAGCAACCAACCCTTCACATACCAAAATATTTATACAATAGTTTTTATTACAGTAAGTCTATTCATATTGAAGAGACTTATAATTCTTATTTTCAGGAAGCAGCATCATGCCAGTCGACAATACATCAATGGCAACATTTTAAGGTGGACGCGTCAGGGTAGCCCGCAAAATTCAAGTCTTCTGAACATTTTTGCAATTCGCCGGTTAGTATCAACCCACCCTCTAAGTTTATGCAAATTGATTGAATGAGTTTGTCATGAAATATCATTCAATCAAATTGCATGAGCTTAGTAGTAGTTAGTAGCGTAGGTTAATGATTTAAATGATTATAATTCGATAAGTACAAACGTATTACGGTCGCAAATCGTATTTTGTTAAAAAAAGCCTAAAAATGTCCGGCAAATTGCAAAAGACGTAAGAAAATTTGAATTTCGCGAGCTACCCTAAAGTTTTCACCCTAATAGTTCTCAATAATTCTTTCTATAGATTACTTTTATATCAAAAGATTCCTTTCCAATTAACCTCCTGATTGTATCTTAATAAACCCTGTTACATTTCATATTGGCCAAATACTCAAACGAAATTCTAAATCATTATTAAATGTCTATATTTCACTATTTTACACCTTAAAGTGATACTGAAAAACAAGACTGAAGTTTCAGTATTTGGCCATGATAGAGTTTTAAGAGCGTTTTAAATTTAAATGTCATTAGATTACAGGGCGGGACAGGTATAAGTGGCTTGGCGGCGGTACTCACGTTGATGTTAGCGTCGGCCGCGTAGTCGTGGTCGTGCCAGGTGTCGAAGAGCGCGGTGAAGCGCTGCGGCTCGAGGCCGGCGGCCACCAGGCGCACGTCGGCGCGCGCGCCCGCGTGCGCCGCCGCCCAGTACGCCGCGCACGTGCGCAGCGCCGCCACGCGCAGCGACTGCCAGCGCAGCGCGAACGCGCCCACACCTGGTACGCAGATACACACTTAGCGAGCGCTATCGGAAAGATATCCTTCTAATTGCTATTTGGTAGGTAGGGTAGGTAGGGTAGATAAGGTGGGTTGGTAGGTAGGTAGGGTAGATAAGGTGGGTTGGTAGGTGGGTAGGTAGGTGGGCAGGGCAGGTACGTGGGTAGGGTGGGGTAGGCGGGTAGGGTGGGTAGGGTAGGTAGGTGGGCAGGGCAGGTAGGTGGGTAGGGTAGGTGGGCAGGGCAGGTACGTGGGTAGGGTAGGTACGTGGGTAGGGTAGGTACGTGGGTAGGGTAGGTACGTGGGTAGGGTAGGTAGGTGGGTAGGGTAGGCAGGTGGGAAGGGCAGGTAGGTGGGTACGGTAGGTACGTGGGTAGGGTAGGTACGTGGGTAGGGTAGGTACGTGGGTAGGGTAGGTACGTGGGTAGGGTAGGTACGTGGGTAGGGTAGGTACGTGGGTAGGGTAGGTACGTGGGTAGGGTAGGTAGGTGGGTAAGGTAGGCAGGTGGGAAGGGCAGGTGGGAAGGGCAGGTAGGTGGGTAGGGTAGGTACGTGGGTAGGGTAGTTAGGTGGGTAGGGTGGGTAGGGTAGTTAGGTGGGTAGGGTGGGTAGGTAGGTGGGTAGGGCGGGTAGGGTGGGTAGGTAGGTGGGTAGGGTAGGTGGGGGTAGGTGGGCAGGGTAGGTACGTGGGTAGGGTAGGTAGGTGGGTAGGGTAGGGTAGGTAGGGTAGGTAGGCAGGTAAGATAGGAGATAGGAAGAGTAGGGTAGGGTAGGGGTAGATAGGTTTCTAGTTACAACATGAATAGTCGTGTATTAAGGGTAAGTTATGCATACCGGCATTCCTCTCAGCTGGCTCGAACTCGCCGTCTTCACCACGCGGCCACCAGCCCTGCCACAACCATACGCATTCGCCGTCATCCAGCAGGAACAGAGCTGCAAAAAACGAAACACAATTTATTAATGCCCGGAAAATTATACCACAGTGCAAGATTTAAATTGATAATCAACACTGTCTCTAGGTTCAAATACAATCGAGACAAAATTCAATCTTCTATAATTTATGGTACAAAAACTTACCCGGTTGCGAAGCCGAATACAACTCCTTTTGTTCAAAAGGGAAGGGTGTCACCAGGTGCTCGTGGCGCAGCGGCGACAACACCTCGTTGGCTTCGAACTGTCCGGCCAGGTCCGTGAAGTGGAACAAGCGGGGCGTGACGTCAGCACTGGAGCCCTTAGCCCCGGCCAGCACGGCGGCGTAGTGCTGCTTGTTCGCCACACCCAACGCCTCAAGCACCTCCCGAGGTTCCTCCCCCTCTCGCACCTCTGTGATCTGCACCTCAGATACCTTCTGACCAAACAAGTGTCGCGACTTCCGCGCGATTAACTTGTTCGCGAGCTCGATAGCGATGTCCTTTGTATGC
The DNA here is from genome assembly GCA_932294365.1 of Diachrysia chrysitis. Classification (NCBI taxonomy): domain Eukaryota; kingdom Metazoa; phylum Arthropoda; class Insecta; order Lepidoptera; family Noctuidae; genus Diachrysia; species Diachrysia chrysitis. Next base: position 9,447,765 of record OW028653.1, read on the forward strand.
TTCATGCTGCGAGCTCCGTGCCAGATGTAAAGGCAACCCTTCTCTGTGTCTACTAACAGTAACGAACCACGGCTTCGGAGCTGGCGCACGGAACACGGCACTTGCAATAGATAGGCTTCGTTAGAGAGGTTTCCTCTCGTCACGAATAATCTGTATCTACTCTTGTCCGAATCCCGCTTGCCTTGGTGAATGGCTAAGTTACCCTGGAACAGGTTGAGGAACGCTGGAGGCTCGTTGCCTTGTGCGACTCGGAATTGAGGTCCCTTCTCCCTATCTAACTCGACGGTAAGTAGCGCTGCGGCACCCTTCTCGTTAGAGCTAGCATCACGGCCTTGCCAACAGAAGTAGGCGCACCGGTCCCTTCCCGTCACGTTGTGCTTCGACGGCTTCCCGTTCAGTTCTCGACCGGTCATCGTGATCTGGTACTCCCACCTGATAATGTAACTGTCGGCAGAAAAGAACTCTCCGACTTCAGATTCGTTCTCAACTTTCTGGAAGTCATATTCCTGTATCACCCACTTGCATACGGATTTTGTTTTGATGTCATAATGTCTCATGTTCTCCTTGTCGTAGTAATGCGTGCCGCGGCCGATATGAGATCCTTCTAAAGTGAGATCTGGATCCTGGTACTCGTTCGACCACATCTCCTCGGCATCACATGGGTTTATTTCGACGCTGTTCGACTTGTTTTCTGGTGTCTTCACTTTGATAACTCGGGAGTAGTCTGGCCAGTCAAGGAACTTTTCCTTGAACAGTATTGTTTCCATGTGTTGAGTTATTTTGGATAAAATCGCCCATTCGGGACGGCTGTTTGATGATTTAGTCGGTGGTTCGGTGACATCGCGTGCGCCCTGATACGTTGCTGCGTTCAAGGGGTTGATGTGGCACTCCTCGTAGTTGTAGCCTTCGTCGAACATCTCCTGCGCCAGCTGGGCTGCTCGTCGTCGGCTTTCAAGGGCGACATTTTTACCGTACCATATATACATCTCTGATCCGAAGTCGAATACGATGACTTTGGTTTGGTTGAGCATCGCGATCTTTGGCACTTGTCCCCAGTACTCCTTGATGGGAACGAGCTCGTCATCCATGACCTCATAGCACATGTTAGTCTGTAGGATGCAGGATTCAAAGATTTCGTCCTCATCAGAGTGTCCTGTTTCGACAGGCTTGTAGTTCTCAACGCCTTCGGTGACGCCAAGAAGCGACCAGAACTGGTTCCAATGTTTATTGCTAAAGTTTTTGATTTGTTCGTCTATTTTAATGATACCAGTGGAGTTCTTGCATCCTAAGTCTTTTGTGTTCTGTATATGTAAGGCAATATCTGTGCTGCGGTTTCTGAAAACGTACAAATTCTCAAATTAATAAATTAGCTTCAAAGGATTTATTACAAATTGTTTTTCTGCAGGTTTCATTTGAAACATGCTGCAGATGTGCCAATGCCATGGAACTCACTTCTCAATAACGTTGGCATACAGGCCGATGTATAAGAACAGCTGGTCTGGCGTGATCAACACGAAGCAATCGCCGCGGTTCACACTCGTATGCACTGGCTCCACCAGTCGTGTCTACAATGTAAAAAATATATGTAAGTCAAGCAATCACAAAAAAAGCAATAAAATTATTTATTACAAATCAAAACTTTTTTAATACTGTCCTTTGTGTCATTAACACGGATGCTTAAATGTAGAACTCATTAAAGTCTTATTTATTTATCCTACTGTCTTTGTTAGTTTAAAGGTAAAATGTGGGGAAAGATAGACTTCTAAGGAATCTTAAAGTCAAGTTTTCTTTGAGTATACTGGGAGTTATCACGTTTCCCTTTTTTCTTGTCTTATATGTAAGAGGATCCAGAATAATAATAATATCTTGGGAGAACTATAATACCCATAATTATAATAACCATAATTCTGATCCCAAACAGGCAGGCTTAGTGATTTGGGGATATTCTTCAGATATTATGCGTGTCTTTATTGCACAAAAAAAATGTGTTCGTGCATTATTCAACATAAAATGGCGCGAATCATGTAGACCCACATTCAAATCACAAAAGCTCCTAACTGTACCTAGCCTTTATATCTACGAAATAGCTAAATTTGTAAAACGCCATATTTACCTCTTTGATAGTAAAACCAACACAAATAAACGCAAAGTCACACACGCTTGTTTAAAATGGGAACTATATTTTCTATCACCAAAATTTATATTTGTCATCAAGTTGTATCACCTAATAAATAGATCTATCGCCACGAAATATTTTCGTTCTCAGATAAACAAAAATTGTTCCCAGGTATGAATTATCAAATTAATGTTAATATATGTGTAAAATAAGAGATCGATAACCAATAAAATTATATTGCATTACATGAATATAAACTTCGTTCTTATAATAACAGTTTTGTTACTTAAATCATAGCTCTGTGCTCAGAATGGTAGATCTGTCACCAAATAAATCGATTATCGATCCCTGACTGCGACTCCTTTTTATTTGATATTTTGTCACCAATACAGTAGTAACATTTTATTTCGTTCAGATATTAAATTAATAGTATTCGTTACCAATTTAATACATCAATTTATAATTTTAATGAAAAAATGATCAAAGGGGCGGAGACAAATTGGCGCGCTTTAAAAATTGACCAATCCGGCCCCAACGATGGGTTGTAGGTAACTAGGTTCGATCACACGATGCGCGACGCGGGCGGGTGCGCCAAAGTTCACCTAAAATTTCAACTCCGATAATTGGAAATCCGAAAATGTTCTTCCTAACATTTTTCATCCTAACAATCACAATTCCTAACTACTCTGTCTCTAATGTTCATAATTCCGAAGCATTTAACTTCATAATGTCAGTAGCAATAAACATCTATTATACTTTTATTTGTTTTCCTACATTTTCTCAACATAACCATCTTTTACACTATTATTCAAAGTCATATCTTTTTTGTTTAGATTTCTTTTTATTCATAATAATCAGTAGCTTAGAATCGACTTTGCCAACCCCGACACATTTGGTTAGGTTGGTAGGTATTTTTTTTTTCTGACCCTTAGAACTGACTTTGCCAACCCCGACACATTTGGTTAGGTTAGTAGGTATTTTTTTTCTGACCCTTAGTACCGACTTTGCCAACCCCGACACATTTGGTTAGGTTGGTAGGTATTTTTTTTTCTGACCCTTAGTACCGACTTTGCCAACCCCGACACATTTGGTTAGGTTGGTAGGTATTTTTTTTTTCTGACCCTTAGTACCGACTTTGCCAACATGCAATGCAATTTTCTAGTAACATAATATGATTTATTGGTGATCTCTTTAAATTAGTTTGCTTAAATACTTATTAGGACACACCTATTATAATACATACAAAAACATTTATTTGGTACTAGACCTTATATCTCAGGATTTTAGGTGATTTATTGTGGAACTGATTTTGCATTGTTTGGTGACTACATTTTGGTGACAGATCTACTATTTTGAGACAAAAACATTTATTTGGTACTAGACCTTATATCTCAGGATTTTAGGTGATTTATTGTGGAACTGATTTTGCATTGTTTGGTGACTACATTTTGGTGACAGATCTACTATTTTGAGGACAAACCCTATTATTTAAGAAACACAAAACTAATTAAATTGGTGATAGCTTAAATGATACCCGTTTAAAATTACCGGTACCCAGAATTGAAATGTTTAGGCATAGTTGTCTGTACATGGCACCACTAATATATAATTCCTTGCCAAACAACTTAATTAACTTACCATGCAATAAATTCTGTGTTTCACTTCGACAATGGTTAGTACAAGAATGTTTTTACTCCGTTAACGAATACCTAAAAAAGTATTCAACTCAATCCTATCACTTCAAAAATTTGTTACAGTAAAAAATCTTATAAGTTATAATGTCATTAGAGTAAGGTTAATAAATATAATTTTAATAATTTATTATAAAGATTATTTCATATTGTTATTAATTTATATAATGTATAGAGTAGACTATAGGGAAGTTGTTATTATTTTTAGTTTTATTTTTATTTTTTTTACCACATAATTGTATTTTTTATTTTATTTAATTAGTTATGATGTCAAATTTCTGTGTTGTTACTTGTTCTATGTAAAAAGTATGTACCTAATAGGATTTATATAATTTTAACTTCAAGTTTTTGTTAATTTTAAATTTGCATGCTGAAATTATACAGCAAAATGTGTGTTGCTCTTTAAAATGTATGTTCCATCCTCTGTACCACATTTTATGGCAAATAAAGATATTTTGATTTTTTTGATTTTTTGAGCCTGTATTATAGCAACCAGACAACTGATAAACATACTTAAATATTTTTAAATACATACATATTATACACACAAAGATTTATCTTGGGTGGGAATCGAACCATCGACCTCCGGTTTAGCATTCAGGGTCAATAACTACTAGACCAACAGGCCAGCCAAAGAATGAGTGGATGGTACGACCAGAAAGAAAACCGCGCGGTGTAGTTTGAGGCGAGACTAATAAAAATCTCACACAATAGAGGCTGTTATAAAAAATACATAAAGAAGGTTATAGTAATTTTTCTAGCTAGTTAGTTACCTGCACTCTTCTCCGTCCCTTAACTTGCAGTAACATGAGTGGCTTGGTGCCGTGCACGACGGGCGCGGTGGCGGCACTTCTTAGTGCCACGTTGGAGAAGTCCTCCTTGCTCGCGAGAGCCGCTAGTGCTTCGGCTGCGAGACCACCGTTGCTGGCCACTGGAAGGAATAAAACAAAATGAAATTCTATAATGATCAAAAGCTTTCTATTTCTTTCTGATAAGGTTCCCACCGATAGGATTTCTGCAATTTCTTACTGCCTTGCTTTGGCATGAGTGTAAGAAAGGTAAAAAACGCTCCCCATTTATAGGTACAAAGATATCATATACTTTATTGTACATCACAAAAGTTACAGTAATTCAGGATACGATGGCGGTCTTATCTTGCGCTAATAGCGTTTTTCATCCTTTGGAAATACAGAAAATGTTATCTGATAAATTCTCTTTTACAATTTAATCACAGAATTTTGGACCCTATCAGAAGGCACTAAAATCCATGTATGCCTGTGTACATTCCAGTATGATTGTAAGACAGGTACTAACGTTTGTCGATGACGTGGCTGTTGTGCTTGATGGTGGGCGGCGGCGGGATGTACTCGTCGCGCAGGTCGGTGCGCGCCGCCAGCGCCCGCAGCGGGTTGCGCGACGCCGCGTGGCGCCGGCCCACGCGCGCGCGCCGGGACCACTCACTCGCCAGGCTAAAAGACGAAAATACTTATAAAATAAACAATATACAGAAATCGCCAGACTTGTTTCGGACCCATTAGGAGTCCTTAATCGTGAGCTAAAGCAGCTGTGGTGTCGAAAATCGAACAGGTTTTCGCTATACGACAGCGGCGCCACTGTGTTAGCTCATAATAAAGGTCTGAAACTAGTTCGATTACGGGCGGTAAAATTTTCTTCGTTTTGCTTAGAATAATGAATAATAATAATAATAAATGGACAACATTACATATATTGCTCTGAACCCAAAAAAGTAAGTAGACACTTTAGCTACTATATGGAATTCAGAGACAACGAAGGTACCACAAACACCCAGACCCGGGACAATGTAGAAAAGGAGTTTTCTACATTGACCCGGCCGGGGATCGAACCCGGGACCTCAGTGCTGGCGACACCTTGAAAACCGGTGTGTACGCCACTCGAACACGGAAGTCGTCAAAAAATTCGCTTAGAAAATTCGACCGTCCGTTAGCATAACTAATCATTTCTTGAATATAGGTACCAGGCATAAGAGTTACACATGAAGTAACAGAGTAATTTAAATATAGACTCTCTTTAGGACATTTAGAATTCCAAAAAAAAAAGATCAAAAAGAAACTCACAGCTGCCTGGACCCGCTGTCAATGGCGTCGAGATCGACGTCAACGCCCTCTGTGTCGGCCGTCCTCTCTTGCTGTATGGCCGGCGTGAAGAAAGCCTGGAAGGTCTCATCGTCGGCGCGCGGCACCCGGACTGGCTGACCGAACTTCTCCGCGCCTGAGGTCTCGTCCGCTGTGGAAGAGGGGATAATTAGTAAAGAATTAATATTTTGAAGAAATAATTCAGTATGTATGCCGGTTTCATGTAAACATATTATGTGACTGTTGTTATGAAGAGTTTGATGACTTAGCCCCCCTAGACCAGTGACATTTCGAAAAGCGACGTTAATCGATTCTTTCAAAGGTATGTAAGCGACGAAATAACGAAATGTCATTTCTATACAAAAAGTAAAGTCATTAATGCTTGTCAATATCATCGTTAATGCTTGTCGAAATGCCGCTTGTCTAGGGGGGCAGATGTTAGGAGCAAACGTAAATGTGTTAAAGTTAAAAGCTATTTATATACTTATATAGAAATAAAAATATATCCAAATTAGATTTCTATTTTCTTATCCAACTACCTTATATCAACCCCACGCTGTAAGAGGTTCTTTAAACTTATATATTGTGTTCATATAATTATTGATAGAGTTGTCGTAATATGTCAGACAACAAGTATAGCCGGGAGTATAGTATAGGTCACCTCGTTAAATACTACTGTGTGCGACGTGCTGCGGGTTCGATTCCCGCATGGGACAAGCCTTCCTGTGATCCACAAATGCTTGTTACAAGTCTAGGTGTTCTTTGTGCATGTGAATCGAATGTTTGTACAATTCCCCGCGACACAAGTATAGTGCGGGAGTCGTTTATATAAAATAAATACTATAATAATTATTTCGTATATCGTATTATGTATTCTGACCAAATATATTTATTTAGTAAGCTACTATAAATTCAAAGAAATCGCTCAACAACTCTTTAAGAATAATAAAATGTTGTTAAACCTAAAAATTATTCACGGGACCCTTTCCCGTGAATAATTCTATTAATTTTTGTGGCGTGGTGGTGGTAGATCCGTTTTTTTAGATAACAAAACAACAACACATAAAACTTAATTTATGACTAACTGATACCAGTTAGATTAATCTTACCGATATGCATAAACTTGTGCACTACGAAGTGTTATAATGATAATAACGATAAATAATATCTCACTGACTGTTAACAAATATTAATTAATTATTTAGATGTCTTGATGACCACATGTAACCTACATGTAGGTGATAACACCTTGCTTCTATAACAAACAAATTAGCTGATAACTCATATTATTTATCTAGGAACACATACAGTTCTAAGGCCGTTTTCAAACTCAAACTACATAAATCTCTTATGAAGTAAGCTTGAACCACAAGGAAGACATTATGACACCATTCGACTTTTAGACGTGAATCCGATGTTATATATAATCCATTATTTATTATAACCATTAAAGGCAATAAACCCCGGTTTCTGAAAGGCTGATCAACACAAAAATTTGTTAATCACATGTCAAACGTCATGTTAAGCGCTGTGATTGGTCGTTAGTCTTTTTGTCAACCAATCACAGTCGTGATCAGTTGATTTCACAACAGGTTAAATTAATCAGCCTTTCAGTAACCGGGGGTTAGGGTTATAAACCACCACCTTTTGCCAGCGGCTCAAAAAGTAGCCTTAGTAATTTTTTGGTATTCAAGTTTACCCCTTACAAAGTTTCATCAAAATCAGTTCAGGGGTTTAGACGTTAAAACGCAACAGACAGACGCATTTATACCTAATATTAGTATGGATATAGTTAAAACGGTAGGAACTCCTTAATTGCAACAAGAAACTGTTGCCTTGCTATGAGATAATGGTCGATCGCCATTTATTAATTTCACCTTGTAACAACACTTTATTTACGCATAATTTATTTACCAATACGTATTTATAATAATTGTACGCACAATCTGATACAAATTGCGTTCTACCGTTTTATTTGTCTTGGCACAGTCTTGAGCTTGAAATATTACAAAGAAAATTCTAATGATTTTAATGTAATGTATGTGGACAACATCACATACATTGCTCTGAAACCAAAGTAAGTAGCTAAACGACTTGTCTTATGGAATCAGAGACAACAAAGGTACCACAAACACCCAGAACCGAGACCATGTAGGAAAGTGGTTTTACTGCATTGACCCGGGGATCGAACCCTGGACCGCTGAGCTGGCGGCAACTTGAAAACCAAGTGTACCTCACTCAACTACGGAGGTCGTCTGTTTTCATGTTACCTAAATATTAATAAATATGTACCTATAATAATCGTATGCAAAATAACGTAATAAACAACATTTATTTACATCCAATGATGTACCGGACCTATCTATACGACAAGCGATAAAATCCATATTTTACGTAGGTATAGTGTGATTTCAATCTACAAACTAATATTTTGTAATGAAGCTGAAGAATTAAGTTTACTCTCTCTATCACGATTTAAAAAATAAAGTATTTGATAGCCTTAGAGCCTAAGCACACTGTGTTTTTAAACGTGCTCGATACAAACGCGATACGCACGCGAGTCAGACAAAATACAAGCCCAAACAAACTGCTATATGGGATGAAAACGCAGTAAGCATAGGCTCTAATACTATGAAAGGATAGGTTATTTAATATCTCCCTACGAACCTATTTTAAATGAAATGGTAGGTTTTACCGCATTGCACAGCTAGTAAATAATATCAGTGAAATTGAACAAAAACTTACTCTCATCAACCCTGCTGATGCTCTCACTGACAGAGTGACTCCTCTTGAAGGAATCTCGGTCTATCTTGACGTCCTTCGGCTTGGCGTCGACGGCCGCGGCGCTCACGACCGCGCACGACGCCGACCGAAGCGGGCCCGAAGGGAAGCCGTTGGTGGGGGAAGATGGCTGCTTGCGAGACCTGGGGGGAGGGGCAAAGATGTTTTTACTGTGGTAGATTATAATAGTGGATGGGATATACGTAGGTATAATTATTTTGATCATTGATTAATTATAATAAATAGTTTAAAAGTTACAAAGTGGGATTTGGGTATATGTTGAGACCTTAATTCCAGAGAGCTTATATTACAGTTAATTTAGTTCAGATGACGTTACGCACATTTTAAGCGGTGAAGCTTATTTCTATTCAGTGTACTGGACGAGGTAGGGATTAAAGGAGTTTTCAAAAGCCAAAAAGCACTTGCCCAAACGATGAGTTAGTGTGTAGATATTATTATATCAGGGAGCAAATAAGGTTTCTTCAGGTTTTTAATTCAAATCAAGTCAACACACGTGGCAGTAGTTACCACCCTGTTTAATTGTTGAGGTAACCTGGTTGATTGGTCTTTAACAATTTCTGTACCTCGAAATGATTTACTTGATTTATTGATTGCTCACAGGTAATTCAATCTTTTCTAAGGCCCAAATAAATCATGAACATATCCTTACTTGAACTTGTTAGGTGGTGGTATGCCGGGCGAGGCGACAGCCGGCGCGGCGGTCGGCGGCGGCGTGAGCGGCGGCGTCGCTGACACCACCACCTTGTCTCTCTCCAAGCGACCTGCCACCGTGAATAAGGAGGCATCGCTTTGTTGTACACGTTTCCTCCAGCCCTGGAAGAGGTGATGATGCGATTATTATTTATATATTTTATATTTAGGGTGCGATTAAAAAAAAAATACTGTTATTTATAATTAAAATCTAGTTTTCGATGTTCATTGATCTCTGCTTACCTAATCTATAACAAAACAATGAAGCGCGATGTTTTTATTCAAAATTGTCCGCAATTGTCCACTTTATAAATAACGATAACGTTATCAATCATAAAATGTACAAAACCTGTTTACGAATGGCCTTTAATCGTTTAGTATCCTTAAATCAAAATATATGAACACGAGTCCAACGCTAATAGGTACATATAAACCACAAAAACTGCATACAACCGAGGTTTGAATTTATTGAACCGGGATGACCAGTACGAACATTATCGACGGCCCATGAATCACTGCGGTCACTTACTCATGATTCCAAACATTCGCGCTTCACGTATTTGCGTACCGCATCATTGAACGGTATCGCTTACTAACTGGCCTTATCCCCTCCAAACACCATAAGCCCTTGAACTTTAAATATCCTTTAGCACTCCGTAAGGATACGCTTATTAACACAATTATAAATTGTAGTGTTTTACATTAATGCTCGCATTGGAAAGGCCTCAGAGGTCGAACAATTGTTGTAGACCGCATTCCGTATATCAACCGTTCCGAACATTTAACTTGAACGCAATTTTACGCAACACAGAATTGTTTAAACAAGTCGGCAAAGCAAGGCTGAACTTTACCATTTACTGCTGCATCGAAAGTTGATTTATAGGTTTTATCTGATGAGCAAATAAATAAACTGTGTGGTGTAATGATACTCGTCGACAAGGCAGTTGACGACACTGACAAAAAAGTCGCGGTAACAGGGAAAGATCGTGCAATCACAGCGAGTAATGCAATCGTGTATGTGCAAAAAAACAACGTAAGACCATCGCTGTACGACCTAGAAAGAGAATGTCAAGAGGAAGAGAGTCATAAATACGAAGCGGCAAGAACAAACCGAACTAAAAATAAAAACATGAATAAAAATATATTACATACCTTAAGTATTAATTTAGCAGTCAATGGAAGGTTAATGGAGCAATAACGTTTGTAATGAATGTTCGGAACCTTTTGTTTTATTTATTACACACATGTACTATATCATCAAACCTACGTTTCATGTGGCAGCAAATCACAAGTGACCTATTGCCTTTCTTAGGGCACCTAGCATGGAAACAATTTATCAAGAATGTGTGGGTTTTAATCACGACGTTTCACACATAGTTCAATAATAAATTTAAATTGTATAATTGTCACGAGAACTGGACAAGAATGTTACTTGATATTAATTACATTTATATGTATAGCAATAGTATGGATATTATCACTTACTTGAGCAGCAGTCTCTAGTTTGTTTCTTCTATCAGCTAAAATATTTGTTGTTCCTATATCGTTGTCATCGATTACTTTCTTCTTCTCGTCTACGGAATTAAGAGATTCCTGAAACAAAATACAAATATATATTAGATCCTTGACCAAAAGCAAAACCATACTTTGGCGATCTGATTGTTTTATTATAAAGAGAAGTTTGGTTTAAAAGCTTTGATAATTCCGTGAGTAATGAAAATTGTTTTTCAATCCGTGCATGATGTATATTGTATAAATTAATTATTTTTATGTCGTGTTTTAAATATTTAAGAGCGTGGCTTAATGCATTTATAATAAACTTTATAGGAGTAATTAAAAAACTTGTTAAATAAAGTGAAAAGATGTATAATGGACAAAGCTGCCACTGATTGAGACATTAGATAAATAGAGAAAAAACTGCGAAACCTAATTATTATGGCGTCTTCCTTCTATTGTGTATCAAAAACATCATGGTTACGCAAAGTGTAATTACATTTGATCCACATTCATGAGTTGATAATTTATTGTCACGCCATGTTGCATAATATAGTTCATGTTTTGTTTTAGAAGCCATGGCGAATGACGCTCATTGGTTCAACATAATAATAAAGAAATTTTTAACAAACACTTGAACGAATTATTATTGCCCTTTTACCTACATCAAAGTTATGAAATTTTAATTGATAAATTCAATTTGTAAAGTATCCGATTACTTCAATAATGTAACAACAAAAAGTTAACGGCTGTATTTGAAATGGAATTGATTAATTTTGGTAATCATGTTTGTATGTTTCCTGTTACGCTGAATCAATTTATGTGTTCCTTTGTTTTATCGAGTAAAAATAACCTGCCTGAACATTGTCCACGGTATCAACATCAAACTTCTTGAAAACAGGTTTGAGACCACCATTGCTGGCATTCTTCGTTTTATTTTTCAGTTCTCCAATAACCGAGCCGAAGTTAAGACCGGGTGGAAATCCAGGTTGCTTTTGAAGACGTTTCAAAACAGGTTTAGGTTCTTCGACTATATTTTCGATGATCGTTTCTTCGGAGGGTCGTTCAATTTCTTTAACAATATTTTGTGCGTTTAATAGTTTTATTCTATCAGCTACTTTGTCTATCGTATCTTGTAGTTTCGCAGCATTTTCGCTTAGAGCATGTCCCTCTTCCTTTGTATGACATATTATTTCTTTAGAAGATGGGTATAAAACTTTTGCTGTGTCTTCATGAATAAGAATTTCAGTTTTATCTAAAGACAAGTTTTGTATAATCGTCTGTATTTTGTCATCGCTCAAAATAGTTTTCTCTAGAAATTCCGCAAGTCTTTCTTTTGGCGGGCTTTCACGTTTTGCTACTTTATCGAAGACTAGTTTTTCATTGCGTTTTTTGAGTAATAAACTAGGTGTTAGCAATTCAGCAGATTGATTAGAAATCAAATTAAGTTTTTCTTGTGTGGTATCACTATTTATGTCGGTTTCAACTTTTTTAATTTCAGGCTCTTTTGATACCAGATTGACATGTTTTAATGTACACTCTAGGACCGGTTCCCTTTGATTACTTGTTTCGACGTACTGAACCTCTTCCGGTTTCTCATATTGAACTTGGTTTTGTTTAGTCGGAAGTAAAAATTTCCACAGTATAAAAATTAGCACTCCCAGTCCAATGATCGTTTCAAGGAACATTGTAAATTAATTTCCAATCACTTCACTGAGTAGAATTTGTTATTGATAGCGCCGCTAACAATCCTTGAAGGCTTCGCGCTCCATTTGTAATGAGGAGTCAATTGAGTAATAACATTCTACACACAAGAGTAACACCACATTGTTTACGTTTTCATCATATCTTTCAATGAAATGTGTACACTAAGCAAGTTTAAACTTAAATCACTATTGCATAAAATGTTCAATAGTTTATAAAGTTAAGGAAAAACATTAATAAATCAAAGTAAACAAAGCTCGCACTCCGACGGTCAGAAATGAACTGATCACTGAGATCAGTCGTCATTATCATCTGGCGGCGGACACGACACGTGTGACTCATGCGCAGGTCCTAGAACGTATGTAAACATTGTATACGACCAGTAGCAGCAACAATGACGCATCACGTATAGTGAAAAATGTCTATAATATAGGAGCGCCGCAGCTGGTACTACCGACATAAGAACAAACCTTGACCCAAGAGACACACCCAAATACAGAAATAAGTTGACCATAAAATTCGAAGGCATTGGAAAAACTATTGGAAAATTGTTTTTAATCTATAACATGTACGCAAAAGTCAAATGGATTACAATACTACAGAATACAGCTGTTAAAACAAAACTATATGTAAATAAATACATTATTACTCTATGGATAGAATCTTGATAACCACATCAATAATAATCATAGCAGTTGATGTTTAATAATTTTCGTAAAGCCAACTTATTTCATAAAGCAAGAAAACCTAAATTGTGTTGAACTAGGCTGCGACAGAACAGATTCTATCAGACTACGATGTACGCAATAACGTTGTCGACGCGACGAGCTTGCACCAAATATGTTAACTTGTTCGACCCTAATGTGGAAACAGACAAAAACTGCGAGCGTTAATTTATAGAAAACTTAAATGGATCCTAATTCGATACAGTCAGCAGGCAAATGTGTACATTAACATATTGTTACAAACAGGAAGACGAAATAAATAATATTTAGTCGTAAAGCCGATAAATAATGTAATGCTGTCGACGATGGTTTAATACATGAACATCAATAAAGGCAATGTAGGACGGATCCATCACAATTATACTATCAACAAACGACACACAAATATGCGGCTAAATTGAAAACCTCAACTCGCATTGAATACAAATTTTGTAGTCGCTGAGAATTGGAATGTTTACATGCCTTTAACATACACAAAGAATAATTAATGATAGACGAAAATAGAAACGGAGGTTAGGGAGCGAAAGTGTCATTGCGAGTAACAATTAACAATGTCTCTTATCTGATTACGGCAATCTCTATGAAAGTATACGTAACGAGATACGAATTTATGTGAACCTATTATACATTACAAGGTCGAAACCAAAGATACTGGTAAAGATAATTTTACGATAGCAAATGATAAATGAAAATCGCCATATTCACCGCAACCAATAAGGTATTCACATAAATATTAAGAGCAAAACTACATTGATTTTAATCATTATATTCTGCATACACATTTTAATGAACACTTTGTTATGGAGCTCATTTAAATTTATATTTAGGTATGAAGATAGATAAACAAACTGGATAATAATAAGCAGTAATTAAAATTAAATATTAATTTAAACCACACACTACAGCACAAGAAACCAAAATCCGATCGATTAAACTTGCAGCACTCAAAGGCACTGTTAATATTTTGGCGCGTTTTATTGAACGTGATTTTCGAAGTTAAAAATCCGTACGAGGACATCGACAGCGGCGCACGCGCACTTTGGCCGGCCCGTCCAAAACAACTGACGGTGCCAGTACGTCTCGCCGGCCAGGCAGGTCATTGTCGATGCATGTGCATCGCGAATAATGCTTTTTGGGACATGGGAATTAAGATTCACTTGTTTATTTAACGTTTCGACCTGTTTCCCGGATACCAGTTGCAAGGCTTTGGTAATTGATATACGCGTTAACAAAACAGGAACAGACAGTTTTCAATAAAATTTTAAACTTGCAAAAAACGTAATTATAAAATTCTAAAACAAAGAGTAGTAGCTGTTACAACTGATGCTTGAACAATTCAACTAATCCTGAGACCTTCAAACGATATCTCGTTACATTATGTGACTGTGTAAGTAAATCGACACGGGAGTCGTATGTCGTGAGAAATAACAGTTTAACGTGGAAGTTAAATAGGTATTATTATTAAAACAACGCTTTGCTGTTTAGTATTCGCTTATGCGTGTTTTATAATTTTTGGTGATGCTCAGTATTCGCAATACCCGTTACTTTTATTGGACATAATTTGTAAACAGTTTTACCCATTCTTAACATTTGTATCCCATTAATCATTATGACGACCTCCGTGGTCGAGTGGCGTGCACACCGGTTTCAAGGTGTCGCCAGCTCTGAGGTCCCGGGTTCGATCCCCGGCCGGGTCAATGTAGAAAACAACTTTTCTACATTGTCTCGGGTCTGGGTGTTTGTGGTACCTTCGTTGTCTCTGAATTCCATAACACAAGTGCTTTAGCTACTTACTTTGGGTTCAGAGCAATGTATGTGCTGTTGTCCACATTTATTTATTTATTTATTTAATCAATAAAATAATAAGTAAAGCTTTTAAGTGAATGGAGTGCCACAAGGTTTATTCTTGGACCACCATTATTATTATTAAGGAGGTTTGATTTTAAGACGACAATTTTGAGAATTTCAATAAGGTAGCGTTATTATTATCTTACTAAATTTTACATACCTACATTACAATAAATAATTATCCCTATACATACAACTAACAATTTACGATTTTCTGCTCTAAAAAGCAAACTTTAGTCGCGCCGCCGTCATTGGGTTCATCATAACTTTGCAGTGGCCAAAATTTATAATTAGATTTAGCCTCTAACGCCAAAACATATCTGGAGCACTTTCATAACAGTTTCGTTGGCACTGTTTGACTAATGAGTGTAACACAAAACTATAAAGCGAACACAGTCATACCATGTCTACGCGATGTTATGCTATGAATGTATTAATTAAGTAAAGAATCAGAATTCAAGGAGGTTTCTCAAATTGGAATATTTTATTCAGTAATGGACATTTTGTTTTCTTTGATTGTGCATGAATTTACATAAATGATTGTGATGAGGTTGTAGGTATGATATGACGTCAAAGACAAATTAAAAAACAAAAAAAAAATGAGTAAACGTAAATCCCATACCAATTTTCTAAATAATTTTCCTACTGTATGAAATTAAATTATGACGTCCCTTCAAAAGTCTCGTCTATTATAGAATTTACTTGCTTTAATTTTTTTAAGTAAAGCTATATTATAACTATTTGATATGCATATGCTAGGATCCAGAAATATCAGATCTTAGCAGAGACGATATTAGCAATAATTTAATAAAAATATTTTATTTTAATTTAACAAAATTGTGCATTTCAAAAATTATGTTAATGCCTCGGTAGCCGTCAATTTAGTAGGAAGCCACAAATCATATTGTAATGTATATAATTTTAAACAAAAAAGGTAGTATGGAAGGCATCCATGACTCAGAATGTACATATTAGGTTGGTCTTAGTGCCATTAATTTAAAATGTGATGCACTTTATTAAGTCGGAGGACAATTTTGTGGCGCTGATGTAACGCGTTGATGGATTTCAACGAGTTGTTTGCCAAGCAAAATATTTATAGATAAAATCTAAATATGGACGCAATGCAATTACTGCAAAGAAGAGCGCAAAGTCAATAGTTCAAACAACTCTTATTAAGATAACAGAAATAGGAATGTTTGTATAACATTCCTTCAATCTAACAAAAACTGTCAGGTTAAAAGAATTTTTGAGGAAAGAGAATTGCTTCTCCCATATCACAAGACCATCATCATGGTTCTAGTTTAGGAAGCAAATATCTTTAATATTTAAGCTCGAAATGTCTTGTAGATTTTTGCGACAAGAAAAGAGTAGACAAGTAAAGACATGACTTACTAAAATATAGCGCCTACGCATAAATAGCATACTAATCCAAACATTGCTCTGATGCATCGTTTTTGTTGTTTAAATATCATTTCTCGACGGGCCGAGAAATGATATTTAAACAACAAAAACGATGCATCAGAGCAATGTTTGGATTGAAGGTCACGGATACATGCAAACCATATTTTATTAAGTTTCACATCTTAACGTTACCCTCATTATATATTTTTGAAGTCGCTGTTTTCGTCAAATGCAATCCAAATCTATTTATAAAATTATCTGAAACTAATAACCGGAGCAGGCGTGATGTCCACAGATTGTGCGTGAGGAAGTCAAAAACAACAATGATGCATAAGAGTGTTTTCTGTATGGCACCACTTATTTATAACCATATACCTAAACAATTAAAGGATTTACCTATAACTAAGTTCAAAACGGCATTAAAGAATATGTTAGTTCAAAAATCATATTATAGTATTGCAGAATTTTTTTCAGATTGTTTTTAATATTTTCATAATTGTGTTTTAATTGTATTTTAAGAACTGTTAGTGTAGTATACTTTGCAATGGTTATTATATATGTAATTTACGTTAATATTATTTAGTATTTAATTGTAATTAGTGTTTTTTTCTAATAATGTGTGGTTACACTTTGTTTTTGCACGCCATCATGTGGCAGAATATGATTGATCTTTTTTTCTACCAACCATCTTATGTACTCATGTTCTTGCAAATAAATGATTATTATTATTATTATTATTATTATTATTATAAATACCATCGAGTAAGTACCCAATGAATATTAATACATAGTTGATAGTTCACTAAATACAGCGATTTACAATCGGCGCAGAACGACGCACGTTGCGCACGCGCAGGTCCGTGTTTCGTGACGACCGCGCATGCGCGTGGCCGGTAACTGACTCGGGTAGGGTTACGGCTTGCGGCCTAGCATTGATCTTTGTGATGTTTTGTTTCAACTTGTAAGAATCTATAGGGATAGGACGGCAAGATTTTATTCTGTAAAAGGGAATACACTGAACAGTTCTAATTGTTATAGTTTCAGATTATGAAAAAAGGATATCACAGATAATGAGAGATATTAAAATATTTTTTTTTTAATTAGAAAGAATATTTGAAAAAAACATTCAACATGATTTGATCGACTGTAAAATCTAACTAAATCTTAACAGGTAATTTTACTTTCGAAGTAAGATTTAATCTGTCATCAAGCATTTAATTGCATTTACATTCTGATTGCAACCCGTCCTATTTACTTATAAGTAAATCATTTAACATGTATTACAAACAGGGTAATAAAACATTTAATTACGATATGAACAATAGAAGCACAAAATGGAAACTGCTATATCATAATCGTCGAAAAACCTTTACACACTCGTCTATTTTCGGTAAATGAGATGTTAAAAAATACTCCTACTTAAGAACCTTGTTAGTCCTTGGTAATCCTTCTTTGTTGTCCAAAATAAAATACATCTTTGTATTTTTGTCAATTAGCAAAGTTTTTAAACCTGCTGAGATCTGTTTCTTTTCAAGTTTTCAAAACTTCCGTTTTGAACATACAATTCTGAAGACAGATTTCTCCGAATACAATCAACCTATGGTGTGTACTTTCGTTCATTTTAAAACTATATTTTTCTAAGGATCGCTTGCAGAAGCCCGGGTTATCTGTTTAACTCAGAGGTAAGTTTAAATTGACAGTTTGTAATACAATATTGTCAATTTAACCTCACGATAGCAACTCTGAGTTTGGTTTTTCGTGCAAGAAGGCCTAATACGTTTAATCGCGATTTCCATCCCAAAAAAAAAGCTAATAATACTAATACTGACTAAAAATAGATATTCTAACTTTTTTGCGTTTTTCTGTGGAGCCAAACAGCATATACTAGCGTCACAATATCGCCAAGTCTTCGTACAACTATGACACCTGGGGCAGTGTGACCTCCTTCTAATGCCACCCTATATGGCGGGGTTATGTTGAGTGTTACGTGCCAAACATGGGCAGAGGACGCGGTACCTTCGCAATTATGCAGGCAAATGTGACCTACAATGCGGACAGTAGGCATGTTTATGTTTACAATAAATTGTGTCAACGTGATAATTAAACGATTTTTGGACAGAAATTGGAAAAACCTATTTTTCATAATTATTAACAAAAACTAAAAACAAGTAATTTATAACAATTTCCAAAAAAAGATTCTACACTTTATTTATAAAAAAAATTAAAAGGAAACTTAAAATAAATTAAATAGAACGCAATTCAAATAAATTATGTTCCAAATGGAACTGGCATTTCCCGCGCAACGTAACGAGGTTACGAGCGTTGCCGGCGGCGCTACTGGCGCGCATTTAATTCCCGCCATCAAACATAGATGGCGCTGGCACGTGATTTAATAAAAACTCGCTCGCTAGACGAGCAAATCTAATTTACCGCATCAGTAAACACCGGAATAAACCCTATTAGTTCAAAAGGAATTGCAAAAATTATTGTGGAATTAAAAAGCTTGTTCATTAGTCTGTTTGTAGCAGGAAAAACCATTGTTTGTACTTACACTATATATGCAAGTGTTATTTAGAAAAACTTTGTGTAGAATTAAAATGTTATAATATCTAATATTTCTTTCCTACACTTGTAAGAAGGTGGTCTATCGGAAAATTGTTTAGTGTTGCCTATATAACAGATCTCATTATGTATACTAGACGTATAACAATAATGATGTCAAACGA
The DNA here is from genome assembly GCA_932294365.1 of Diachrysia chrysitis. Taxonomy (NCBI): domain Eukaryota; kingdom Metazoa; phylum Arthropoda; class Insecta; order Lepidoptera; family Noctuidae; genus Diachrysia; species Diachrysia chrysitis. Next base: position 9,467,076 of record OW028653.1, read on the forward strand.
AAAACCAAATTCTTAGAAGCGCTGTCCATCAGATTTACTAATCGTCTTCCGTATAGCGACAGCAAAAAAGGGCAGGTTAGAAACAAAAGCCCATGAAAGGTCAGAGTAAGGGGTTTGTCTATAAATAGTGTTAGGCTAAAAATACTTGCGTCTGAACTTTACTTGGTGACCTTACCCGCGACGAATATGACAAGATAACAGCCATGGGCAATATTGTTTATAAAGGTTACGTGGATTTGTGGATATTACATCGTCAGCAGAAATAAGTGAAAAGTTAAAATTATTTCCGCTCTTAATTTAAAACCTCGTTAACACCTAGAACCTTCGATTAATTCATTTTGATATCTCCCTTTATGTTTTTCCACTAGAAGGATACAATTTTATTTTTTTTGGAAAACAAAATTTATTCATTTTTAATTTAGAATAAGTATAATATTTCTATTTGCATATTTTGGTGACTTATTTGTTTAATATGAATCAAGATTTGAAAGTATTTTAAAGTACTACACTTTTTACAAATATAATTGCTTAACTTACTCAAAAAGAATAAACAATGTGTAATTTTGAAACATTTAAATATTATTTAGGTAATAAGGTCAAGTACGCGTTGCAATTTCCTGAGTTTTATATCCGTTATATTAGAGGTCGATATCATTTTGTTAGTGAGGGTAATTCCTCACAGGGTTTGGGTCAGTGGGCCTGTTACTACTGACACTTGATTTTATTAACGCTATTAGTAGCGTATGTTGGCGATAAACGAGAAAATTGGGGTGCAATGATGACCACGCCATTTTGTTAACGCCAATTTATTGATACAAAACTCTTTCCTTGACCAAATACCCCATAGGTAAAAAAATATATAAGCCGTATACTCACTGAATAAACGAGCTTTTTCCTAAATAAGGTAAATCACGATTTTTTTTTATGAAAAATTTTATTGCGTGGATTTTGGAAGCAAACACAGAATCGCACTTAATAGATACAGAAATGGCAACAAATTTAATATTCACGAAAAGGTCGGATGTGTGTAATCATTATTATTTATGCCACATCGGGAAATTGGAATCGCGATCGAATAGGAAATTCTATTTGTACGGGAATAGTTCGCCGCGCAATATTGATTTAGGACGAATTTGTATGCTTATGCTCCATTACGTGGCCATCGCTCTATGATGAATAAAAATATGTTAAGAAAGATTAAGACAATAAATTGATATTAAAATTCAATGGAATCTCTTTTGAATTTAACATTTTTTACCATTTTATCCACACTCCATTCAGAACAAAAACCGCGCTATTCTCCAAGTAAAATTCTGTCAAATAAATCAGCCTGTCATTACCACAAGGCATAAAATCCCCCCAACGCCCCACGTACTAAATTAAAATCTCACTGGACAATTTCCCCTTTTAAAAGCAAATCTTTCACCAATTTTCGAACACGAGGACATTTGACAAGCCTTTTAAAGCTTAGAGCGTTGATCTACTTATCAACATCAATCAATTTTCAATTAAAACGCCGATATTTTGTGTCATTTTGGAAGTAAAATAAGGGAGAAATGAGGAAACATAGCTACCATGACCTGACAACATTATTTTCGTTGGCGGAAACCGTGACCCTACAAATAATAATAGTCCTTAACAATAAAGAAATTAGGTCAAGTATTGTATGTACATGATTTTATTTTGAAGGTGACATGGAATAATTTTGGAAAGCACGCGATTTGAACCCATTTTAGCAAAGTTCAGGTCAGGCGTGGTTTATGTTTTATAACACGCGTGACATTGATAGCAGGTTATTAACACGTAAACATTTTACTTGATTTAAGGAAGTTTTGGCCCTCAGATAAAGTAGACCAACTGACAAAGTACGTCAGTAAATTATGACCATTTAAATTGCAAGATGATTATTAAATAGTAATAAAATAATATTTATAATATACCACGGCTTGGCTTCATAAAAAAGTATATCCTTGTAATAGACAAAGGTTAAAGCGTATTATAATTAAAAGCTTTTTGTAGATAATATTAATTACGAAAGCTATGAAAATAAAAGCACTAATTTGCACTAAAATTTATAGTGCCGCGCCCAATTCAAGCGTAATGAAGCTAATAAATTTAATATAATGCGGAAATATCGTGTTCCAAGAAGTTTTAATACATTATTTATATGAATACATAAAACTACTCTGAAAACTAACATCGTGACGTACTTGTCACTTACAGAATTTTAACTTACCCATTTCCCTGTCACGTGAGTCACATATGATCACTTTTTTGTTTAACTATTGTGTCTATAAGCGGGACAGGGGAGTTGTTAAAATTATTTTGAACCAATCAGTGTCCTACAGTACCTACTATTTTTTGCTGTTTGTTGTTCCAACTTTTATAAGGTACTAGCAGCTCGGTCCGAATTCGCACGAGTAGTGTGATATTTTCAAAACATTTGCACGGTATTTTTTTTATTTTTTTAAAAAAACCTTGTCCTTGAAATAAGGAACATTACCAAAAAGAAAAACAGTTTGGGTGCAGTCGTTCAGAAGTTTTGGCGTGACCAAGGAAAATCGGGATTAATTTAAATATATAGAAGATAAGTACTTTTATTACGCGAGCCCAATAAATCATAGAGTTGTCGTGGACTAAATGCACTTAATCCGGGCCTAATGTTAATCTGTTGAAGCCACAAAAAGCAGTGCAAAAACCTTTAAATCACACTTATGATTAAACCAATTATAAAATCTTTGAGCACAATCAGGGTATTCATAAATTATTATTTTTTACGTGATTATTGAAATTGGTCTCTATATTCTATTTATTTCTAATATGTGCTGCTCACTTCGATAATATTTTAAGGTCATTGGATTTTCAGATACACACACTGACAATACACACATCAGAGTCAGCAAAATTATGCCTAGTAAATGACTTGCAAGCTCGTAAAACAAATGACGTCTACTAAACATAAAAAATCTTGTGACTACACATTCGTACAAGAAAGTTGATTTGTTGATTTTCGTCGATTTTTTTTTTTTAAAACGACTCCCGCACTAAGGAATTTAATCCTTGTGTCGCGGGGGGTTTCACAAACATTCAAATCACATGCACAAAGAACACCCAGACTTGGAACAAGCATTTGTGGATAACACAAATGCTTGTCCCATGCGGGGATCGAACCCACGGCACGTCGCGCACAGAGGTAATTGGCGTGGTGACCTATACCACTCGGCTATCCGTGCAGTCGACGTAAGTACATTGTTTTCTCATTCAAAAGTTTCATTCTTAGCTTACAAGGTGCGTGATCGCCATTAATGAAGTTTTTATACAGTGGGTCCGCGATATCTCCGCCAAGCACAAGAATTGACCATGACAATAACCACCCTAAATCGATACTGTTTACACAAATCAACAAGGTCGGTTATGATTTATGTTTAGCTACCATTTATGTTTAAAACATTTACGTAAATAACAATAAATCTCAATTTCCCTTGGTCATCGCATCATGCGTGAACGGATGGAACAATTTCACTAATTCTTTTTTTTGTGTTAATTATTGTCAGAAGAAGGTTTCTCTGTAAAAGAAAAATGTTTTGAAAATCTCACATAACCCGTGCAAAGCCAGGGCGGGCACCTAGTTTTTAGTAAGTAGATGATTACATAAAAGTAAAAATAGTACCTATATGCATCTATGTTTTGTTTTTGTATTTTTCTATCATTTTACTAGCTTCATATGTTGAGACAATTAACATAAATTGCAATTGTGAAATCCACAACATAAGAAAAACACAAGGGGTTTCGATTTTTCTAAACAATAGAAAAAGTTAATTAGTCATATACGAATACGTACCGACGAAAACATGTGGAAAACATCATCACTCGAAATGTAATTAAAAATCATCTTGACTACATCATTACCAAGCCATCCTGAACCGAGCTACTCTAATCCTAAGCTTTACTTTCGTTTGATAAACTTTGAAGGGGTTACCTCGCATGGTAACAGACGTGCTACAATATCACAATAGATCTGAAGCAGCCCTTACTAGAAGGGTTTCTGCTTATTACTGGGGGCTGTCAAAGCGATGCAAGGTTAGCATGGCGTAGGGCTCTTAGCGAGCTAGTTGCCCTAGGCACAGGTTTTTAAAAAGTAGATGGTAAAAGCTTTTTAGTTTGTGTCTGATATTCATGGTGTCTTGTTTCTTTATGATGACGAGAAAAGGGTTTTTCAAGTATGCAAAAAGTTATCTATGCAGACATACGGTGTCATTTTTGTACAATAACAATTAGTTAATTGTAATATTTCGGAACTTTTTTAAACTTGAGTTAACAAAACTAATCACAACGTCTACAAAATATTTTTTTCTACCAACGTTTATATATTATTGTATAGATTTCTGATTTCTACAAAATCATAGAAAAAGATTGAATTTTCTAATTTATTGTGTGACGCGTGTGCATGTGACCTTTTGCTTTGTCATCAACCTACCTCCAAAAGCCAGTAAACAGCAAAATACCATTCTGAAGATTAAATAAACTTAAATTAAAGTGTACTTACATTGATTCTATTCTTGACGCGCTCTATAGCTTTGGAGTCTTCCCTCTCGGGGCTCAAGCGACAGACTCGCGCCCGCCAGTCGTTCGCACCGGCCGCCTGAAGCGCCGCCAGCCTGTAAACAAATTAAAACAACATTAGTATCCACAAAACATGAAATTACTACCTACTTTACAATGGAGTAACTATTAATAATAACTCTATAACAATACATTACCTATTCATTAATTAAAAAAAAATATATATAAACGGTCGAATTGAGAAACCTCCTTTTTTCGAAGTCGTTTAAAAATAGATTTGTAAATTTTTACGTACGCATATTGTGTAATAGTAACTTCCAAACGGGTGAACAAATTCTGATATCATTTTTTTACTAAGAATAACTCATCCAAATAAAGTATAGAATAAAAAAAACACAAATTATGTATAGTAAAAAAGCTCTTTTAATACATTTTTTTAAGCTGGATTTTATGATTTCCTATTTATCGTATAAGGTAATAAGGTTGATTTTCGTAATTTCATAGTTTCTAATTAACTGTGGGTGAACGTACCAGAGCTGGGCATAGACATATAGTCGACTACACACAACAAATAAATGAACATCAATCATTAAGCTTGCTCACTCCGTGTCGGGTATTTCCGATCGTTATTCTATCTTATCCATCTTTCTAATGTTTCCCTTTTGTACCTACAAATAAGTGTTTCGAAAAGATATATAACATACTAGTAACTAGGCGACAACGATAGTTAAATATGTAAGTTACACTATAAAAGGAATGCAACTGCGTGCTGGACCTGTGTCCACATGTAAGCCTTACAAAGGACCTGCAGGCCTATTTACTAACTTTGTTGACAACGAAAATGATAACTACTTGAGTGATTTAACTGTCAAAAAGCAAATTTCGTATCGACTAACGTCTGTGTACAACGAAGATGACGTCATGTCTTTGATAGCTACCGTAAATCGTTTTGACAGACTTTCCCGTATCGATAAAACCAATATTGCGATCGCGTAAACATAATTGCTATCTTTTGACATTTAAAATGATGATTACTAGAATTAAAGTTGCTTTCGCGAAAATCACCACAAAAAGGTTACGTTTAATGATTCTCAATATAAGACACTTAAGCAAATTTTTGCTAAAGGTACTAAAAGAAGCATATTTTATTGATTTTCATTATTTTCAGTATTAGTTATATTATACTTAGAAGTATATTTGTTAAGATGTGTTGAAGAAATGCGCAAAATTTGTCATTTCCGAAGTTTTCATAATTTCTTTCACATCGGTGTTACTGTTAGTGGTTTAATGAAAATTATTATTACACATTAATACATTATTCTATGAAAAAATAAGTTTATAACAACAAAACGAAAATTTTCGGACCTTGGAGCGAATTGATGAATACATTATGGCCTAGAATTTTGTTCTGATTAATAGAACTTGACCTTATTTATTAGAAAATATCAATATTCTTTCAATTTTATAATAATAAAGTAATATAAAAATTATGTAGATGAAAAAGGTTAAATAGTCATTTTAAAAGTTGAACTATAAACTCTTTAATAAATACTGCTTATTAAATGAATGACGGCTCGAAGAAAATGTCTACACAAAGTAAGTACTTCACATGATGTCGTCGTCTTTTTTCGTGTGTTTTGTTTACGTAAATACTCAAAAATCATACACAGGCATAGTGAAATGTAATAAATGAAATTTTGTTCTACGAAGTTTCCAATACATTTGTGTTAGTCAGCCAAACCAAACTGAAACGGACGAAGACGTTATAAGTGTATTTTTCATAAAAAACATTGTTTTTTATTTTCCCGTAAGATAATGTTTATTATTGTAAACTGTGTGGAAATGAAATAAATGAATATATATTAATAATTTTAGTTTTTAATCATTTATTTATTTAATAATTTATGTACACACACAAAGTCATAAGAAACAACATATTACAATAGATGTACAAAGGTACTGCTTATTTCTAAAGAAATCTCTACCAGCAGACCCGCGAAAGGAGAATTAGTAGATAATGATAGCCAACAGTGTGCAACTGTTTTTTAGTTTTTATTATTATACAATCTTTCAAATACATTTTTTAAGGAAAATTATTTTATTGTACTATGCATAAAACTACTGGCATATGTTATGGGTCATATCGTTTGGGTACTGCGTCGCCAGAAACTGCAAGGGTCTGGCATGAAGAGCCGGATGGAGAGGTGGTACGTAGGTCTGTAAATTATAAAGGAAAATCAATCATGAATCATGACATTACGAACCACAATATAGGTTTTTGCAAATTCATTATAGAATCAATTGGTATGCATGCACATGTAAATATTATATACAAAAATACTTTAGAGGTTTAAGTATGCAAAACAAGGAATTACACAAAATAATATTGAATCAGTCTTACCTACATCAACAAGGTCAAAATCATCGCCATCATCTCTAGGCACTGCTGCTGCGTGTTGAGGTTTTATACTGATTAAAGTCCGAATCCTAGCCTTGACATGGCATGGTGAAATGGTTCCGGCCCTCGAGTCCTGCCGAGAATCTTCTCAAAGAGCAGAATAACCAAACTTGGGAACCTTGATACACATTATATCGCAAGCATAACATACTTAAATTCCGAGTTTAATTTACTTTTTTAATATTTAATGACAAGGCGTGCTCTGCATGCTCCACTTCAGTTGCATAATAACTCTAAGCAATAATTAGAAACAATAATATTATGAATTTCTTATGTTATTCAAACGTAACGATTGATTGTTTTGACATGTAGGTTATTATAAATCTGCTTAAATAAAATTGTCTCATAAATCATAGTATTATAAAGCTCAAAAAGTGTCACAGAACTTAGCCGTATAACAGTCGATAAAAAGTAGAGCCGTGCTGAAGGCAGTCGAAAGCGATGGAAAGCTACCGTGAATTGATAAACGTAAAAAGTGTTACAGAATACCAATATTTTGACAGATACCGTTGCCAACAAATTTCGATTGCCAACGGAAGATTGAAAGCAACGATTGTCTATGAAGTTAGTAAATAGCCCTGCTGGTTTGTCTTTTAAAGTTATCCCGTGTATTTCAAATTGATACCTATTAAATTTTATTTATTCAAAAAGCATTCGGCTCGTCGGGCTTAACGTGCTTTCCGAGGTACAGAGATGTCTCGGTATGTTAACGAACAGATAATCATATTCTACATAATACTTATGTTTAACAAAAATTCATTCCTAAACACACAATATTAGTAAACAAATATACTATTGTGTACATTATATAACACTTTAAATATCCATTGTAAGGGCCAGTTGCGATAGCGTGACCTTTGGAAGCCCTTTATCTAACTCATTAACTTTAATTAGATGGTAACAGACAAACGCATTACGTATGCACGTCAAGACACAAATTGTAATATTTACGAGTTTCTAATAATGTTTTTGTCGTTAAAGCATGTTTAATATAGTAAATAATAAAATATGATGTAACAACAGAGTTAGAAAAATGTGGTTTTATTTTATTTACTAGCGGTTTCCCGCGGTTATACCGCGTATTACTCGATTCCGTGGACTTATCATTATAAAAAATATCCTATGTGTTAATCCAGGTTAAAAACTATCTGTATTGCAAATTCCTTTCAAATCCGTTGGGTAGGTTTTGCGTGAAAGAGTCATAAACATTCAACCATACTACCCTACAAACACTTGAGTTTATAAAATTAGTAGGATTTAACACGCTTTTAAAAATTCCAATAGATTAATAATAATAATAATGTTTATTTCACCAAAAATACAATTTGTGTTAAAAATATCTTACAGGCTAATATTAAATAAAATACAACGTGGGAGCCTCTGCAGCCGAACTAGGACAGGTCCTGTATCTCAGCGTACAGCGCCAAACCCCTCTAGATATTGGCATTGAAATTAAAAGCCATAATTAACAGATGGATATACAATTTTAAATTCTAAAAGTGCAGTATAATGTAGAATTAAATCAAAGAAAAAAATAAAAATATGATGAGTGTAAGAAGTGAAGTATAATGTGATTTTGAAATTTGTAAATGTGTTGTGTAGTGTAATGTATGGTGAATGTGAAAGGTGTGTTAGTGTTATGTAAATGTAAAAAAGTGTGTGAAGTACAACATATTTTACTCCAAAATAGTGAAAATTTGTGTTAAAGCTTATATGATTTAACTTTGGATACCCAATAGACTCTCCGTTTCTTCGTACGATAGGCTAATAAGATAATTATGTAACCTTTTCTTGCATAAGTTAATATTAAGAGGGTATATATTTAGGTCCTTGTTTATCTTATTATATAAATATGGTGCAATAAAAGCAAAAAACCTTCTTATAAACGAAGTGATGGGTTTAGATCGAGTGCACACTTCGTGTGCTCTTCGTCTACTGGACAATTTAGGATCATAAGGAAGGTTAATATGCTGTTTTAGAACAACTAATTTAATAAACAACTGTCTTACAGTAGCAACTTGACAAAGTTGGTAAAGCTCCATTGTAGGAAATAAGATTGGCTTAAATGTACAGACTTTTAAAATTGCGCGTTGAGCGATTTCTATTCTTTTTAGTGTAGTTTTAGGAGCACCCCCCCAAGATGAAATGCAGTATGTTATAATTGATTGACATAAGGCCAGGTAAATTTGTTTGAGAAGGGAATTATCTGTGATGTGACGCAAGTTTTTGAAGACGTAAATAAGTTTGCGAATTCTACCGGACAGCAGTTTTATGTGTTCCTTAAAATTAAGATGACTATCTAAACTGACACCGAGGTACTTGATAAACTCTACGCGCTCTAAAGCTCTGCAGTTGCATTCCAGTTTATTTATACAAGTATTCTTGTGGGGGACGATACGGTGACGGGCATTAACTTGCGAGTTCTTGATTATAGAAAAAGCTATATACTTGGTCTTATCAATATTTAGAGGTTGGTTCAAATGGTGGGAGAAATAGGACTAATACCGGAAGGATTTGCCTCAAAGGCGGTTAATTAATTTTAATTAAGGATAAACAGGTATTCAGCCTTTCAAACTCCTAATTATGTCGGTAAAAAATTTCGCACATTACTACTTGTTTAATTAATATTTTTGGGCAATAAAATGCAAAATCATTAGGGCATTATCGATTTAGCAAAGAGTTTAATTAGTTTGATTGGTTTTCTGCTGTTTTGGAAATTTAAAAAGTCTGTATAGCTTAACAATATTCATTTAAAATAAACCTACAAACATAAACAACGATAAAATTTTAAGTTGAATGTAAAACACATACATCATTATGTGGTTTTAAACACACTTATAGGTATGATTTTATGTTAATTTTATTAAAAGCCATCTAAATAGGACAACGCACCTCGTAAAGGAAATCACTGACAATATTATTATATGTATTGCCACATAAATAACATCCTACATATGCCTGGCAAAACCTTAATACAAATGTATAAATATAAGGAATATTATATAATGTTCATTACTTCTTAGGGCTACGATTCAACAGTTAATATTTCCGTCTTTAACTTACGTGATGTTTTAATTAGAAACATAAGATTTAATAGGTGCTTTAATAGGCACATAATAATACCTTCAGTAAATATAAGATTTTAACTCTTCGTTGAATAGCAAGATTTTTTTTTATATGGCATCCTTTTAGATCCATCGTAGACTAATATTATAAATGCTAAAGTAACTCTGTCTTTCTGTTTGTAACGCTATCACAGCCAAACCGCTGAACCGATTTAAATTAAATTTCGTGTGGGATAAGTTTAGATCCTAAACGACGCTACTCTTTACCGCGCTATTCAACAATCATGCGGACGGAGCCGCAGGCAACAGCTAGTACCTATTTAATAAAGAATATTTTCGCTTACCCATTTATCATTTAGCAAACATAATACGCATTTAGTTCACATTGTTTATTAGCGTAACAATATTTCCTTATTAGAATAAAAATATACCTTCGTAGTTTTCCTACACCGATTGCAAATCTGCAAGCTCTAAACGAACACTAAAATAATGATATTAAGCTAACAAAAATAACTTTGTGCTTATGTCTAGCAGTGGACGTCTATCGTTTAAAACGTACGAAGAAAAGAATCAGTACGTCATGCTTTAAGATTGAGCTAAAAATATCGTAAAACATACCGTCAATACTACCGCACCTTTATTCCTTTACGACATAATCTATTCATTACTAGCTTTAGCCCTCGGCTCCGCCCGGGTAAGTGTCGGTTCTCGCGGCAAAAAGTAGCCTATGTTCTTTCTTGTGATTCAAGCTTATATAAATAATAATATATAATATTGCGGGTGATCTCAACGAAATCTACTTAACACACTGTCCATTGACCACAAAAATTTAATTAAAAAACTACGTTCCCGGTCACTTTTAACCACACAATCAGTGAAAGGGATTAAACAAACAAAGGATGATTAAATTGCAACAAAATTACGTAGTATGAAGTTATGTGCTTCACATTCCCTTTCCATAACCAAGGCAATCATTTGTATGTCAATGTATTACATAAATAATCTACTAAATTAGATCAGATAAATATTTATTGATATCTTAGCTGCTGGATGTGAAATCTGGACCGTTTCCAAGGAGATAACTCAGTCGAAGCAAGTGAGATGGAAAGTGCTTGCTAAGTTTGGCGTCGCGACGTCTTGTAGTGTCAGCATTTACTTAAGATCTTACTAAACTTTATCAACATGTTTTCGCTAGAGACATTAAGCATTAATATCAAAACAATGAAAAAATGGAGAAGTTGGTTATATACTTATTAACTAGCTCATCTGGCAAACGTAATTTTTCCAGGTGACCCTTATCACCTAGGGGTGTGAAAAATTGCCTACGACCTATTCTTAGACCTACTAAATATAATAATATGCACAAAATATACATAAAAAGAAAATTTAAAAAATCAGTCAAGCCGTTTCGAAGTAGTTCCATAACAAACACTGTGACACGAGATTTTTATATTAGTAGAAGGAAAAGATAAACCTTTTAAAACACGGTGAATCTTTTTCCTATCTTAGAATACCTACCATAATATTTATATGTTGGTTTATATTAGAAAACTTGATTAAACACAGTTTTATTAAGCTTTGACATAATAATAAATTCACCGTTATGTCTCACGTAAATCCATATTTCAGCATTAACATCAAGCAAGCTTATTCATACATACATACATATACGGTAATAAGACAACAAGAAGTTTTTCATTCATAAATCATTAACAGAAAAGTTAGGAGAGAAGAGAGATCTTTGTCTTGAAGTAGCACTTTAAAGTCTCATAATAATAAATGTCTGTATTGGCAATATGTTAAATATAATGGTATTTACCTTTCGGCTATGGTGCCTCCTCCTTTGTGTGGCATCTCGGCATGTGTGGCACTGCGCTGCACACCGCCGCCAGCCCTGTAAGTAAAAATATATTTATGTTAAAACATCACTATAGAGCTAAATAGATGTCACTTAATACAAATTATATGTAACAATGACCACAAACAATGTTTATCAAAGAAGACGACACAATTCATTTTTAATATACTAATACTGCATTTTTTTAGTACAATAAAGAGTCATGTATCTATCTATCAATCTCCTATATAGATAATGGATAGAATACCTTGATGAAACAGTCCTAGCATCTTATTCCTGCGACCAAAATAACTTTTCACAACAGTTACCATCAAAAATCTTCATACACATACTTAAACCATCTTTTATGTATGAACTGATACAAAGTATAATAACCACATATAAATTTAAAGTTAAATACAAAATTTCGACCACAAATATGTTTAAAAATTACCTCGTCTGCTCAAACTTTTCTTTTAAAGACTTAAAATTGAAGAGTCTCTCTTCAAAAGACCGCACCGACAACATTGTGACGTACACTAACTTTACATGTAAAACAATAAAAAATACACCACTTTATCACATAGCTGAGGGGTTTAAAACGATTTTATTTCACTTTAAAATATATTAAATTATTAAAATAGTGTTTGTGTTAGTCACAATGAAGGATGACTGACAAACGACAGCTACGTTCCGTTGTACAGATAACAACTATTTATTGTATTCTGTCGACGAACGGCCGGACGTTATCCTCTTTACAACGAATAGTTTAATAGGTAAACAATGTGGTTAATTAAAACAAATAGAGCACTATACACGAGAGTATTATTTGTATGATAAAATCAAAACTGTATCGAATTGGTGCGATTATTTGGTCCTTGATTAATTACTATCGAAAGGTTTGGTGATAAGATTATGATTCAGTGCATTCAATTGGGCCCGAGGAAAGTTTTAATCAATAGATCTGCGATAAGTGTTTTAACATGCTGATTTATAAAGTATAATAAAACAGAAGGTAAACAATACAATTAATTACAAGACTGAGTACACACACTTGCAATTAATACTTAAATTTTTGGATAAGTTTATTAAATCCTTACTTGTATTATGTGAAAGTAACTCATTCTTTAACGCGCTTTCAAGCCAAAACTACTAAACCGATTTAAATGAAATTTGGTAAACAGATAGTCTAGAGCCTGTAAAAGGATAACCGACATCCACGCGGGCGGAACCACGGGAAACAGCTAGTCAAATATGAATCTAAATGTGATCGTAAACTCAAATGGTTACAGCCAGACGTGGCGACACAATACTCTTTGTATCTTACTATTTTTATCACCAATCATAATACCCACTTTCCCAAGTATGCAGAGTTACAATGTTATTTTTCTTAGTTTTATTACTATCAACTTTTTCTTGCGAAGCTAATATATTAAATCATTTGTATTGGTTTAGGTTCAGTGACCTAAGTATATTTAAAAATATAAACTTGACAAAACTGTAACCGTAGCAAAAAATTCAATAAGCTCACGCTAAAAAACAGTCGGTCATTTTTATATGCAGCGATGAACAATGATCGCAGACAAAAACTCATCCATCACGTTCGAATATCAGTTTCATAAAATCAAGAACTTTTTGTATATTTGCGAGAATTGTGAAGCACTGAAAACAGCTAATATTCTAACTTTACAATAGTAAGTATTAAATTAAAGTTTTTGAAAATATATTTTATTCTATTCCTATGAAAAACTATTATAAATAAGAAAACAAAACTATCAACTAAAAAGCTCTCAATTTTACTCAACTAACACACATAACCAAATCACAATATTACAATTAAAACAATAGTTAATTAAAGGCAATATACAAACCGCTATCGAAAACAAAGACTCTAGTTCTACACACGTATATTCACGTATATTTACGTCTCCGGAAGGCTACACGAGCGCGCCCTACGCCGACTTTGTCGCGACTGGTGGGCGGGCGGGAACTACAGCCTTTGAGGCCTACGACGCAACTATTGGAACTCGATGGGAAAAGTTGGCCGAGACAGATGGATCATAAATGTACTGGTGGCACTTCATTGCTATTTTTGTTCGCTATTAGGCGTTTGTTGTTTTTGGCAAAATAACATGCAAACGTACAAATACAGGCAAAACCAAACTTCCACACATGTGCAGCCAAATACCAAACATACAAACCTATGGTAGAAGAAAGCGCGTGTACTTCCAAAATAGGCCATTGTGTAGACGGTTTATTTGCGTATTTGTCATTTTGTCGCTTTTGATGTGCGTCGAAATCGCAAAAGCAAAGCATTTGGTATTTGTCAAATATACTATCCACACGTGGTTATTGTTTGCCAAATATACCAAATACGCAAATACAAATAGCCATGTGATGTGCGACCATAACGTGTATTACGAATCTTAGGAGTAAAAGAATTAAAAAATGTAGGTAGTTTGTTGTTCTTCAGTGTTTGTGTAAAGTGATAATAGAAATCCCTAGGTGAAAATAAAATCTTTCTGTAGTGTATTCTTAATTTCCAATACAAGAAAAAAGCTTTTAAATAAAATATCCTAACTTGCAAAAAATACAGAGACATAGACTTACGTAAAAGAATTTACAACTACACACAACAATTTCCAATAAACCACGAAAAGTTCAAACTATTTAATAACCTTAATATTTTTAAAACAAAATATTTCACCACATTTTAAACGAAGCTCGTTATTAGCTGAAGGTATTTCCAATAAAGGTTCGATCGAGTTTCCTCGGTAAAGTCAAATGCGCCGTGTTCCGTGGATGGGGAGGAAGGCATAAGCTTGATATAATATATCTACATAATATGCAACATGACTTAATTGATTGTAATTTTTAGTGCTTCACGATACAGGGTTAGTAAAAGGCTATGAATAATGAAGAAATTTAAATGGTTATTTAGTTTGAGCGAGGATCGGAAACAAAACACTGCTATATAAGATTTTTTTTTTCACTATTTTATAAAAAGTCGAATACAGGTAGGTCCAAGTGAAAATATAAATAATGGATGAACAAAATAGGAGCCTAATAAAACTCTCAGTTCAGTTGCACCGGTAAATTTAAAAGTCCATTCTACCCGTGTCGACAGGGAAAGCCGACGACCTTTCCTACAAAGGTCAGTTCAGGCCACGTTTATACCAAGCGATGCACACCGTTTAAATATTCACCTTTTCCTTACAACAAAACTCTTGGCTACAGGACATAATGATAGTTTAAGGCCAATAAAGTGTTCTGAATAATTAACTGCAGTTAATATTAAGCTGGGTTTAAAGTTTAAACGGAGTATGTCGCGTGCTGCGATTGTAGCATTGCTGGTATGCGCGTAGGTACTTCAAGTGCACACGACATACAGGTTCAAGGCTATTTATATGTCGCACAACAAAGTTTGGTGCAGATAGGACAAAGCCAGGATGCTCGGTTTAATATTTAAGATCAAGAATTAAAACAATCATATAATTTAGGAAAAGTTGGACTGGAACTGAGTAAAGTTGGGCTATAATTTGTACCAGGTACGTTGCAATGGAATACTTAAATAGAAAAATCGATGGAAAGTAAATGAGCACGCGGAAAGGACTGCAGCGTAACTACAGTATATTAGAGGTCATTAAGCTCTGCATGCAGAACGATGCCTTGTAAAGGTACCAGTACACCTTCATACAGAACAATGAATTGTACGCTTAGAGAGACAACAATATGAATAGCAAGCTTTGTTAAACAAAACTATTTTAAACTATCAGTACTGAACTATTCGAAGCCTTTCAATACAGGACAGAACACAGGACTAACAAGCCGAGGACATAACACAGGATATTAACAACGAAACTTTGTCTACCGGGTGTACTCTTAGTCCGCTATTGTGCATATAAACAAAGGGTCGGGAGACGCGTCGCTCATTAGCACAACACTAGCTATGTACATCACTATGCATTATGTGTCGCTTACAAGCGCCTATGTTAATGTTTCGAACTCAAAAGTGAGGTAGACTGTTAAAACTTATTTATATCTTTAAAGGGGATGCTACCCGGAACACGGTAAATGAGTAAGTTTGTAAGGTGACACCCCAGGGTTCCATTATTTCTAAACGGGAAACATTTTTTACGCTTCTTTTTAAGAACTTAAGAACCCAGATAATGTTCTACTCTCACGCCGTAAAAAACACGAAGCTTGTAATTTATGCTTCGTCTTTATTTAACATTAGCTGTGCCCGCGACTTCGTCCGCGTGGAATTTAACAAAAAGTTTTTCCGTCAAAATAGGTCCAGCCGTTCCAGAGATTAGCCGGAACAAACAGACAGACAGACAGCAGACAGACAAAAATTGTGAAAATGTTACTTTTGGTATATACATTCATATGCATGTAGTAAAAAGCTGTTATTTTAATATTACAAACAGACACTTCAATTTTATTTATTTGTATATTTATAAATATATAATATAGAAACTCAAAACAACTACCAACCATAAATTAACTAAAATCTATCCACAAATTTATCATACCTAAATGCCTATATGAATGGTTTTCTATCGGCATAATAAATAACGACGGCAGGTGAGCTATCAATTTCCTGATGTGAATTTCCCACAGACAGCATTACCCACACAGAGGTTACCTGAGGGTAGATAGACAAACGCATAGACACACACACAGACACGACAGGACATCGCCATGGCCTGTCGCGGTCCTTTACATTTAGGGCTAGACTCACGATACGTTTGTACTATAAAATGGGGTTGGAGTGTGGAGAACACTATTTTAACTGGCTTTTGCGTCGTAAACAGTTGAGAGTTTATGCATGGTAGATATTGAGTCATGGTTTCTGTAACAAAAGCTCTTTTTACTATACGTTTTCACCTAGCCTTACATAGTAGAACTTTTATTGGGCCTTACACATTCAATTATTAAATGTGTTTAACTCTAAGAAGAGGCAAATAAACACCCAAAATTTGTTGTAAACATTGGAAAAGTTTCATTTGAAACAACAGCATAAACTGCTTAAACCCACAGTGAAACAGGCTTTATTTAAAACTCACACAACGTTAACGTCTGTGTGGGTGCACTCTGACGCAAAGGCCTCTCGTGCTTGAAATACAGCCCCCGATCGTCGGGTTTTCCGCAGTTTCGCAGAAAATGCGAAACTGAAGCCGGTGCAGCAGTAGCATTCCACGATAAAGCTATCGGTCGCGAATTTATGCGAAATCCTGCATTTTAACGTTTCTATTTCGTAGAGTAAACTATGGTACTAAAATAAACTAAAAATAAATTGATATTTTATTTTCGGAATTTCTAATTCTAATTTCTTTTAATTACGTCTAACTACAAGATTTAGGATTTGATTTAAAATAAAGTAGACTTAACCAATAAATTCAGATCAATATTGGTATGTGTTATTAACAAGAATGCAAGACAAATCCTAGAAATCAGTCAAAAATAAACGTAGTTTTTTATTCAGTAGAGTCTATTTTAGTATGAAATGTGCATTCAATGCACAAATAGGTAATTGAATCGTATCGCCGTTTGTGGGTGTCATCGCTACCACTCGTAAATTAAATACAGAGCACCACCGTAACTTGGGCCAGACTAACGGATTTATGTGAACTGGACTGTTACAATAATGATAGACCAGATTTAATTGGACGATATAATTGTAGAATATGGGTGGGGGCCGATTTCACGGGCGCATATGAACGCGATCACTTGAATCTAATCTCAGTTCTCGCACTGAAAAAAGTTGAATGATCTAATTTGCATTTCACAAAACGTAAACTAAACGGAGTTCTGCCCCCTTACTCCCGACTGCATCGAGTTCTGTTTCAATCGAATTGAGATCGAGTTGGTACTCTAGACGCCGACACTAGCGCCAGATCGTGCAGTGGCACGAGTTGTAACTAAGCTCGATCGAGAATAACCTAAGAAAAAATCTGCCAGAAAGCGTTAAAGATATCATAAAATAATATTATTAAAACTGAATAAACTGAAGACTTTTAGAATTTTATGATGACGTAGGCACATGTTTACTGCTAACGACGGTGATAACACTCGATTATAACTGGATCTCGGTTTTCGTTTCGGTTTGGTTCGGGAGTACCAATTCAGGATCAAGTCAAGAACCGAATCGAGTTCGAAACAAAATCAAAAACAGAACCAAACCAGTTTCGGTAGTAAGCCTGCAGGCCTCGAAATTTGAACTTGAAAACGTAAAACTTAGTTCATTACAACTCTGTTTTAATGTTACTAGTAAAATCGGCCCCAAATAAAGCCACTGCGTGATAAACCAGACCTACCGTATAAAAAAACTATAGTTTCTATGTACCGCAGGTCAAGTTAAATAGGCTGCCAGTAATGTAACGATGATAAATTGTGGTTATAGAGATATTATGCATGGTTGTTTAGCATTGTCGCGTGTATTATCATTAATAACAATTGAGACGTGGACAGTCAGTAAATGTACCCGTTGTGGTCTATATCTATTAATTTTAGCTTCATAATTTAATTAAAATACTATTATGGAATATTAGGCACAATTTGGAGTCACTATTACTTGTTAGCGAGACCGGAATGCGTATTTAATGTGTTAGAAATATATTGTACAAAGTATACGATGTTTTTCGTAAGCTGGCCAAGTCATTCTCCATTCGCAATTTACGTACACTTCTATCCACAAAAATTATTACTTTTCAAAAATAAATCACTTAACTAAACTAAACATATTGATATAAACACAACAACTAAACTAAATTAGTCAAGACAATATATAGATAAGGTTTATCAATTTTTAATTGCATTGTTGTGTCCAAATTGTTATTAGTCAGAAAATTGGGGTTATCACAGCGATTGCTACCGGTTGTACAAACGGAAATGTTGTTATATTAAGTTTTTATTCTAGGATTTCCTTCTCAATATAAGTATAATTGCTTTAAGGTGGTCTAGGTAAATTCTAGTTGCTACTCTATGCATACCTATTTATAGATTCTAGTTACTGCATAGTGTTTTCTAAACTATCTATTTAAAATTGAGAATTTAGTATAATATATTTTATGTTTTGCACATTTTTGTTATATTATGTCAATTCTATTTCTGTTTTAATTCGTTTCCTTTTTCCTTGGTAAATGGTGGTTTCTATACGACATCTTATTCATTACCTTGTATGTGTGCAATGAAGAATAAATAAATAGTTATATCTATAATGTAAGCTAAGCCACATAGATATTTTTATACAGCCTGTAGATGTTTTCAGATGCACAATAATCGTTTACCAGCTGTCATTCCCACCACTAGCTTGGAGTACACTTGTAGCAGTAGTTTTTGCGGCTTCAAAGAGAGCAAATTACATGGGGGACATCTCTAGCTACGCTAACGACACAATCAATAATACCAAAATGACATCAACACAGAGCGATTCCATAGTTCACTTACAATTGCATCTATCGCGCAACTGCAACGACCAGTGTTATACAATAAAAATGTGATTTATCGATACACGTCACACAATATCGTGATTACCTTATTAAATTAAATTATCGATACTTTAAAAAGGTGCAACGTTAACACGAATAAAATTATTATGAAGTGATAATGAAAACGTTATCAAAATCATACGATAACCTATTGAACAGTTTGGATTCATAAATAATAAATATTATTCAGTTTTTATTGTTTGTTAGTTAGATATAGGTACTCATATACGTATATACATAATCTATTTAAAGATATATTCACCTGATGCTCTTTGGAAATTCGATAAATAGGTATCTATTTGGAAAATAGTAAAATAAAAATAAATAAACATGGACAACATCGCACACATTGCTCTGAGCCAAGCTAGTAGTTAAAGCACGTGTGTTATAGAATTAGAGACAACGAAGGTAAAAACACCGAGACTCGATTCAGTGTACAAAAGTGGTTTTCTACATTGACCCGTCCGAGGATGGAACCCGGGACCTCAGAGCTAGAAAAACCTGGAAAACCGCTGTGTACGCCATTTGACCACGGAACTCGTCAGATAGTATGATTATATTTTTATTTTAGGTAATATCTAACAATTTTTATTGCAGAAAATGTTTAATTTCGAAATGGAGTGGCAGTATCACTGATGATATTATTATGAGTGCTAGAGGTGTTAAATCGTTTATCTGTTTATATCTTTACTTTTTATTTAAATAAACAATTTTATTGGGTAATGTGTTAATTAGTTTTTTAACCTAAAGGTCAACTTTTTCTGATAACAGTTACTTTTATCTCAATATTATTGTTTTAGACACACATTTAAATAAATCAAAGGTTATTAGGTACAACTAGCTGATTTCAAACATAATAAAAATATATTGAAATAAATTTTAAACGGGTAAAATTTATTTAGAACAATTCAACTTATTTGTGATAGGTCTATTTTACCCGACTGCCAAGGAAAGTTTGTTTTCGTTAGTTTTATTTTGTAGAGTTTGTGTCCACATCTATTGCTTGCATTTAATTAAGGTAAGATAAATGTGCGGGGTTTATGGCTTGTAAACTGCCGATATGTTGTTTGTTCCCTACACAGTTAACTAACACATAGCTCTAGATATAAGTATAAATGGCTATTGTGTAACAGGGGTTAGAGTTGGACCCTTTGAAATTTTTCACGGTACATTTTTGGCCAGTATTGCAAAAGCACGGGCTGACTTGGATGTAATATAGTTATTAAGTGGAGTAAGTTTGCTGAATATGATTGTAAAAGAGTCGTTTAATTTAACAAGAAAAACAAAACGAGTGTGCTTTAGACCACACTACTCAAGTAAAAAAAAACTTCTTTATACACGAAACTTAACTGGCTATGAGAGTGATAGAAAATGTGTGCTCGCACCTCTCTCTCTCTTTGGCTCTTTCAGTAATATACGAAACGTAACTCTCTCTTTCTATCTTCACTAACTAATATCTCCCTCTCAACTTCCGTTCGCCTCGTCCAATCACACTTTTCGTAACGATCTCGTCACGCATTCACCAGATTCATTTTACTTCAAAAAAAAAAAAGACAAAACATCGTTTTAAGTCTTACATCCATATCATCTTTTCAAGACTTTACACGTAAATAATAATATACTAATATACTCTAACAACATGAAAAGCTGTGTTTCCACAGACATAATACAAACTGGCGACACTAGGCGTCACTGTTCCCCATGTTTGCCGGGAACAAAGGCGATGGCGAGGCGATGAGATAAAAGGACGTCGTGTCTCGCAAAACCTTTGTTATCTCGGTCCCGAATACATGTGTACCTATAACCTTTTAATGAAGGCAACTGGCGTTTGAATTTCGATGATGACACGCTGACAGGAAGGGACAGATGAAGCTTTGGGATGCTCGTTGCTGTATAAGTTAAATGTGATACTAGCACAATGTTAGATCCAGGTAACCCTTCAGCAGATAGTTGTTTTAGTTGTAAATTTTATGCAATCATAGTAAAACACCTAACATAGTAATGATTAAGACCATTGGTACCTATAGAATACATTAAATATGATGAAGATATTTAATGTACGATGAAGTTTTTAATTCTTGTAAATCTTTTTTTATTCCTGGAGTTTAAATACCTAATATTGTTTACCCGGAAGAAAGTATTCAGCAGCATGTATTAGGGACAAAGCTATTGTCATTTAATGGTGTAGAATGGTGATAAGCCGTAATCTTTGGACCAACAAATTATTACATTAAAAATATAGGGGAAGAAAGCAATAAATAACCAAGTTTTTTCTGTATCTTCACAAACGCTTTTTTTTTCAAGATTTATATGTATAGCTAGATGACACCGCAAACGTTGTTTCACTGAATAAATTTGTCCAAAAAATTCAATTTTGGGCTGGACCTGGACTACCCTTATCACTTAGGTTTAAAAAATAACTACCATACACAAAAAAATATATAAAAATCGGTCAAGCCGTTTCGGAAGAGTTTAGTTACAAACACTGTGACACGAGAATCATTTATATGGATTTCACTTAATCTTTTTCTGTAAAACTTCCTACATTAAATATCAACAACAAACATGTTTAGAACTATGTTATTTCAATACAACTCATCTTTTACAACATGTAAAACCTCCGTCAGTTAGAACCCCGTCCTGAATGTACAAGTTTACATCGAGCACCGGAAACAGGAAGGGGTCCTGTCACACCTGATATTATGTGACGTCATGTATGTATACTGTTGTGATGCCCATGGTAACGTTGCGAGTTTTTATTAAATAGAGTAACATGTATTCGGCTTTAATATGTATTCGGCTGATTTAAGTATTTGATCTTTTTTGCACTAATGTAAGTTCAATCAGAAAACTTATGATTTTTTTCTTAGATTGGTCAAACTTTTGTAAACATAAACATAAACATACATTATTTGATATTGGTTTTAGGTGAAAACACTATGTTGATATTTTTTTTCATAGTAAGGGAAACTTAAATGTGTTTTAAATAGGGTAACATGTATTCGGCTTTAATACGAATTCGACAATTTTTTTTTATGCACTAATGTAACTCAATCGGAAAACTTATGAGTGGAGATTTCTTTTCTTAGATTGGTCAAACTGTCGTAAACATACACATACATTTTTTGATATTGGTTTTAGATGCAAACACTATATGGATATTTTTTTTCCTTAATAAGTAAGGGAAATTGAAAGGTGTTAGTTGTTAATTTGTGAAAGCTTGTAATTAGCAATATGTTAAGCCATTTCATTATCTATCTACTATATAATTATTAGTCTGTAAGCTTTCTTATTAAAAAAAATAATAAAAATGGTGACATTAAGTGAAAAAAAGGTATTTAACAATGTTCGTGTTTAATGTTATCAAAATTCGATAATCTGTTTAAAACTGAACTTATTTCTAAATAATGCAAACTTACTGTCTTTCTGCAAACTTACTGTCTTTCACGTCATTTATCATAGCAGTAAAGATTAATTAAATATTAATATTTGCAAATTAATTAGAATCTTACAAAGAAAATCATTTTTTTATGATATAAATTGCAATTTTGTGCGTAAGTTAGACACGTATTATTTAATTACCATTTCCAGATGTCTTTTTGCTAGTTAGTAGTTAGCTTGAAGATAAACCATTAATCATTACTATATTAAATAAATTCGCAATCATATCTATAAAAATACAGCATCTTTACCCCCAAGCAAATAATTTAGACAAGTTCGCATTTATCTTGAAAGCTCTCGGCTTTAACTGCACGTGTTGAAACTAATGATGCCACGAATATTCGGCAACTATTCGGTATTCGGCCTATTCGGCCACTTTTTTGCTATTCGGTATTCGGCCAAATAATGCGTACTATTCGGCCGAATACCGAATAGCAATTCATGTAAAAAAAGATACGTTATTTTACTCAAAATTATGTATTTATTTCCAAATTACAACATTTAAGTACTTAAAATTAATCTGTGGTAAGTTGTGATGTTATAGGTGTGATTTTATAAGCCTTTTGACGAAAAAATAATTGAAAATAAACTAAGGAACAAACTTTTTAGCAAAATAGTAATTAAGTTTTACTTAACGTATTATTTATAAACTAACAAAGCGGTCGGTGACGCGATTTACTCGCAATTGAAACAAATACAAACAATGTTTGCTTGCACCCCTTGTTGTGACTTGTCTTATTCTAGCTAACGCGCCCCCACCAAACATTCGGCGGCCGAATATTCGGCGCTTCGGCCGACAGCGTTGCCGAATATTCGGTATTCGGTATTCGGTCAATTCACTATTCGTGGCATCTCTAGTTGAAACTCACAGCTACGTCATTAGTTACGTCTTTAACGTTGAGATAGAGAATAAAAACACATTTTATTTGAATTGAGTTATTCGTGTTTGTTTAGTTTTCTTGAAGGAGATAAAAGTGTTTATTCAGTAGAACCGCAAATCTCTTTTTTTTAAAAGGTCCAGCAGTATAAATAGATGTCGAAGTAATGGAAGTCTTTTAAAAATTAAGAAGATACTATTTAATACTTTACGTTTCTATACAATAACAATCTGTTTTTTTTAATACTGAGAAAAAAAAGACGCAAAATCCAACATCATCAAAGTACCTTCCACCAAATTTGCCTTTAATCTTTCTTTAATCTTAACTTCTCTCGTATAATCATTTTCTTAAGAAAATGACGTACACAACCTTACAAGTTAACATAACTTGATTAGGTACCTACCTACTAAGTGGTCTCTCCAAATACACTTTTAAACAGTGGGAGTATCTACCTGAAAGACTTGATTAAAGCAATTTAATGCCATTTGCGTATTCTAAACAAATTAATATAAACAGATATATAAGGAGGTAACTCTTAACTAGTATAAAACTGCGATACTCAAGCAAATACGATCAACATTATGTAGGAGTTTCAAATGACATTAAATAGTCGTTAGTTCTCTGTAAAACGGATATGCATCACCGTTTAAGCGAGCGTCTAACTAAAACGATGATGAAAGCAATATGGAAATGTGAGCTGCCGTACAAAAGTAAAACGAAAGAGAAAAACAATCCAACGCAGCTAGAAAATATTTAATCAACCGAAATCCCCGAAAAAAGGGGAAAAACAGCGAAACAAAACATTTTATTTCGCAAAATAATAAGACGCGGAAACTGCGAGCTCAGCTGAATACATCCCTCAACCCCACAAGCCCACCCCGTCTAGACTCGACGCAGTGAAAATCTTAAAAACACTCCTTTGTACAACAGTACACGATGAAAGAAAAATATGAAGTTTATTAGACCAGCGGTCGGCACATAGCTGCGTGATTACAATTTTTGAATATAAAGTGTGGCCATGTATGTAACAACAATAGGTCTTTAGCCCTAGGAAACAAAATATGTAATCGACCTAATCGTAAAATCAATTACTTTAATTGTAAACTTACTGACGAGCTGAGATCATATCTACACAAGCATAACTTTCCGTTGCGTCTCGTTAGTACAAATTAAGCGTAGGACTGGCAGACTGTCTGTGAAACAAAATACGCGCCTGTCGGTCAGCGCACCGAGACTCGCGTTGATGAGGAAACGAGATTTGTTGCTATGTGGATACCGCAGGCGCTTACATGGTAAGTTATGTACAGTTCTGCGAAGTTATTTACTATTTTTACATTGAAAGCATTAGCTTTCAATGTAAAACTATAATAAATACTGCGAAAAAGTATAATTTTGTTGTGAAGTTTTATAAATATTACCTGATTCTTAACATGAAGTTCCAATTTAATGGTGTTTAATGGAAATGTTATTACTTACTTTTATAGATTTTTAAAGTATTTTTGTCACTTAAATGTGCATTTAGTGTTTGTTTGTTTGACAGACCTTTAAAAATTCGTGTAGTCAATCCATAATATAGCTTTGAAGATATGCGATTCGGTGTACCTATCTGAGATTGTTAGTACTGTTTTTTATTCAATGAGTTAAAAATTCAGATCACACTTCAAAGTAAAACTAAAAATAAAGACTGCTAACCACTGCGTTAAAAATCCTTTCGAGAGCAGTATCCAGCTTCTTTTACGTGAGACGCTTACAAATGTTCGTCTGTATACATTGGAAGAGCGTGTCGTGTGATTAAGACGAGTCGTCTTCATGGTACGCCACGGGGAAAATTCAAGATTAAAAACTTTCAGAAGCCAGATATAACCAGTTCCAGGACGTACTATTGAAAACGTCTCGTTATTAAAGACTTTTGGAGTAATTACGAGATGTCTGCGGAAAGTAAGAGATGTGAATGTATGGAGTAATGAATGGGCTTGCTCATCGCAAAGCGAAATTGAGATTCGTTGGGCTTTTCTAGGTGCAAGTCTTTGAGTCTTTTTTAAGATATAAAAAGAAATATAGTTCAAGATTTATAAGGATCAAGTTGTTTATGATTAAAAACTAAAAGCCTTAGGAGCATTTTCGTTTTATTTATCACATTGTAGTGTAACAAATACAAAGTTAAGTATGTACATATCTGTGCTAAAACATGTCAAAAATGCATTAGGTAAGTATACCTATTATACAGCATAGGAGCATGCCTTTCTATACTAATATGATAATAAGGACTTTTGACTGCCTCGTTGGTCTAGTGGTCGCAAGCGCGACTGCCGTGCCCGAGGTCTCGGGTTCGAATCCCGGGTCGAGCCAAAAAAAAAAATAGTTACTGGGTTTTTCGTCTAGAAATACTCAGTACAACTTAGCTCGGAGTCAGGAAGTTAGATGGTGTTTACACCCCCGTGCCTCGGAAAGCACGTAAAGCCGTTGGTCCTGCGCCTGATCTCTCTTCGGTCGTGTCGGATTGCCGTCCCATCGGACTATGAGAGTGAAGGAATAGAGAGTGCAACTGTGTTCGCGCATACACTCGTGCACTGAAATATCTCCCGCGCAGATGGCTAATCTCTGTTGAGAGAAGCCGCCGTGGCCGAAATTCGGTCAGGAGGACATTATTATTATTATGATAATAAGGAAAAATTTGTATTTTATATGTTTGTAACGAATAAATTAAAAAACTAATTACCATTAAAATGCTACATTACCCCTAAATAACATAGGTTATATTGCTGTGCTACCCGTGCAAAGCCAGGGCGGGTCACTAATCTTTCATAAATAATCCAATGAAGCGGTACTAAAATTATCCGCCGTGCTCTGTTTAACTGAAGCTGCAAATAGCAAGATTGATCGACAGTTCGAAATGTTATGAACTAAAAGCCTAGCTCGAATATAAACCAGCTTTTAGTGATTATTGGTGGACGTTCACGAAACGAGGCCACTGATGTTTGGCGTGTTTCGAGTAAAGCAAACGGCTGTAAAGCCAACCTAATTATGTATGAAGGGTCATACATAAATATAATCTCTGAAAATACATATGGATAAATGTTCCTTTAAATAAATATAAGCTGGTATTAGGAGCCAAACAAGAAATAAAGCTCGCAACTGTAACTATTCCTTTGGATATGATGCCGTTCTAAAAAGGAAGATTCAATGCAACATTGTCGGTAGCACAGATAGATTTTATATCTGTGATCAGTATCATAGTAAGGATATGTTTTTTGGTAAATGTTTGCAATATAATAGACACCTACTATTGCCGATTCCGTAAGAATCGTTACTAAGTAGTTGCACTATTGTGATCAATCCAACACGATGTTATACTAAAAACATTTTATTTATTTTTTACATTCCCATCATCTCAAAACCGCCTCTAACATAAACAAGTGCTTAATAATGCATGAAAATGATCGCTGGTCGCTTAAGAGATAATTTAACAAAACACGACAAGCCGGCGCATGTCACACGGATAACTTGATTTCCCGCGCGCCGGACCGGAAGCGTCCGCCCGGATGCACGGCGCACTCGGCTGCAAGATTACATTTCGTGTTACCACGCAAAAGTATTACAGAAAAACCACTAAGTATTTTTCATTGTTATAATAAACGAAATAATTAACAATATATAGGTACGCCGCGCCGTGGTATTTGAGTCGTCTTACAAAAACGGTCGTTTCTATAGTATGAATTAGACATATGGGCAACAAATGAAACTACATACTCATTTTCTTTCATCATTGCTGTCGATGTTCAAAAAAATAATAAAATCATTTGGTTTTGGTCATTTATTTAATTAATTTGAATCCTTGGACTTTAAAAAGAGATGGAGCTACGCAGTGCAAACAACAATCAAAGAATACAATCAATATTGTTGTTCTATCTATTACGTTAGTATCTAATATTTAGGTATTTAAAAACAAAAAAACTAATCTTTAAAGATCTAGCATAACAGTACAAAACTACAAACACCTAGCGTGAACTTTATAAAAAATAATTTAGTATCCATTTATTTATTTATATAAATTTTACCTTCTGACCACACTGATATTGTGACTGCAGCCAGCATTTTCACGTGAATATGTTAGTTTAATGTTCAGATAAGCTTTATTGAAAGCGCCTAATTAAAATTTGTTGTGAAATTTAAGTGCTTTATATGTCTATGCCTATCTACACGCAAAAATACAGTTACATTTTAACTGTTACCTGTTAGTAACAAGGATTAAGAAAAATATTTATGGGAAACGCTGCGTAAGCTGATAAAAGGTCTATTGTTTTACACAAACCGACCATATTTTTGTGTAGTACCTATATAGGTACATTTTTTTTTTTTTTCGGTGTGATAAGCTAATGTCTATATCCCACGCCGAGGCCACAGCGTGGGTATTTGTTGGACAGGCTGTACCTGCCGCTAGCCTGTTTTTTTTCATTTATTCCAAGTAGAGTTGTACTGTGACTGAATGGTGGCCAAGAATAGGTCGAAGGAGTCAGGGACGACCGAGAGCACGTTGGGTTGATGACATTGTTAAGTTAACCACCTGGATGAGGGACGCGCAAGACGGACAAAAATGGCATAAAAAAACCTACACTCAGCAGTTGGTGATTTCGGGCTGAAATAATGATGATGATGATGGTCATTTACTATACACGTGACATATATATATGTATAAAATGTTTGTGAAACCCCCCGCGACACAAGGATTAAATTCCTTAGTGCGGGAGTCGTTTTTTTAAACAAAAAAAAAAAAAAAAAATATATACCTATGTCCATTATGTTCAGATCTTTATGCTGATTTGTGGTTTTAACTATTCGACTATTCAGCTAAGTTCTTTCCTTATTATTATATTCTTGTTTTTACTTAGAAAAGAGGTCGTTACATGTAAGTTCTCAAACTAAATCCACTTTAACTATAATCAACCAAAACGTGTATGTACCTACATCATGAATTAAAAGGGATGACGTATAAATGCACTTGATTACGGATGTTATCAGTTTTCAGATGTCGAAATAGAGTTCGCAATATACGTTAGAAGGATTGCTGGTTTACACAATCAAATGCGATATATTTATTGCAGGATATAAGCCTATAAATTTGCGTGTGAAGGAAATATGAGGTACTTAAAAATGAAGGAATCTACCTCATTAGTTGGTTTCAATATGATTTACTATTCGAAGGTCTAATACGAATTATTTTTATACTTTTATACATCTTTTATTTGTCTAAATACAATAATGAAAAAATAATTCTTGACGTAAAGGCAAAGGAAATACACATTCATTTTATTTTTAGAAATAAGTTTAAATGAATGAACTTTTAATCCTCTTACGACATAAGCAGGTTGAAGAGGTCATGAAAGGGACTAATCGCTTTACTTTAACAAAGGGCGAAGTTTATGTTCCTTTAAGTATATTAAGAGAAATAATGATACATTTAACTTCTAAAAGTAAGTACAGGTCACAAATTAGGGGTTTAGGTAACTTACTGGTCATAAATACATTTACGTTATAGGTACGCTTTTATCGAAAAGAAATAAACTTTTTAAATAAACTATTCATAGGTTTTATCGTCAACTGCGAGTTTACATTAGATCGTAATCAGATATTAATGAAACCTCCACGGAGGTTCGACTTTAATAATAAATAAAGCGGACGCAATCAATTAGATTCGTTTCGAAACGATCGTATAAAACTGGAATAGACGAGTCTATAAAAGCCGCCGCAGAGAAAATGTTAGATCAGAAATAAAGAAAGATAAAAATATAAGATAAATATTAACTTTTGCGCATATTACTCTATCCTGAATTTACGATCATAAATGAA
The DNA here is from genome assembly GCA_932294365.1 of Diachrysia chrysitis. Lineage (NCBI taxonomy): Eukaryota > Metazoa > Arthropoda > Insecta > Lepidoptera > Noctuidae > Diachrysia > Diachrysia chrysitis. Next base: position 9,496,658 of record OW028653.1, read on the forward strand.
ATCGGTTCTGATTTTAGGAAGGTGTAATCTCATTCAGTCTTCCTAAATGCGAACAAAACGTATGCTTTGCCATTAAGGCTTGCTAATTCCTAATTTCCAAGGTATTTAAACATGACCAAAAACTTCCTACACGGCATATCAAGCTCTTTACAGGGTCGAGGTAATTTAAAAAGCTTCATTCAACTTCGACAGTCATAAAATTATAATTATTTAAAACAAAACGGTTTACGTCCCGACTAGTTTCAGACTTAATAGGAGTCCCTAATCATGAGCTAACGCGGCGGCGCGGGCGGTGGTGCCGCGAGTCAAACTGTTTTGATTTAAATAATTTTGAATACTCCTCACGAAAGTAATCGAATTTTTGATATGATACAAAATAACCACTTGATATACCTACTATTTAGCACACGTACTTAAAGTTACACACCTGTGTCAGGCGACTATAAGTTAAAATAATAGACAAGAACTTGCGCTGCATATAGACTACTAAACATAAAGCCTCGCTCATACATTACCTGTGTTAAGATTGTTAACGCACTTCGTACACAAAGCTACACCCACAGATTGATACATAGATCTAGATAACGCAAATAAAACGATCTGTATAAAAACCAAAAATGTCATATTTTGACTACCTCCAATGACGTCACAAACACTATGAGTTGTTGTTTTCATACTATAGTTGACCTCAAAATATAATGTAAAACGATTTTGACGTTCGCCAATTATGCCCGGTACAGTGCCTTTACTCTCCAATTTAATTTTAATTCTAATACAATTCCAATGCAAAATTGATATTAGTTTAGCATTCAGGAAATTAGATTTCTTAAAAAAAAAAGGAACTGACTGGAATATAATCATAGAGAGTATTTTTTTGCACTGTGTGTTGTTTGTGTGCCTGCTAAATAAATATAATATAATTCGAAAATAAGGGCCCTGATTGGTAAAATCCATATGCGACGGCAGACTTAGCGCGACAGTTGCCACGTTAAGCAAATTATGCTTAAGCCGGGCACGAGATTTTACCTTTAGACCTACATCTGTGGCTACGTTAGTCTCCGATATCCGACCACTTTGGTCTCTCAAGTCAAAGCAACAACGACCATTCAATAACAAACTTATAGAGGTTTGTACGTAGGGATTTGTCGGTGGAGACCAAAGTCGTCGGCTATCGGAGCCTTGTGTACGTAGGGCCTTAGTCCACGCTAGCGAGTCCCAAAGGTGCATCAAGAATTAACATAGGTATGTATTCCGTATGTTAATTATTCTATGACGAAACACGTTTCGGCTAACGAACCGGTTTGTAAACAAACGATGGACTAATGGGTAAAATGATTAAGATAATAACACTTAATAGTTGTGTAAAAGATTGGCTTTTATATTGTGGAATTGGAAATTATTATTGAGGAAAAAAATAAAATAAAAAGTTGTTATTTTGGAAATCAAGCAATTCCATCGAGATTTTACAACTGTTTAGGAGTCTTTAAATTACTATGCAATCGAAATAGCACATTTAAGACTTAACTTTAACATAAAATAATTATATTATAGATCCGGTCCCGTAGTATAAAAGATTGTTAAACAATGTTTATGATCATGTGAACACGAACAGGTAAACTCAAGTAATTCTACAATGATAATAACATTTTACAAAAGTTTATTTTAACTTCGATTTTTTCTTTAATCAATCAAATTTTCATCAATTTATGCGAAAACGTCTTATAAAATTGAGCTAGGCCTTCTATTTACAGAACTTAATGAACTAGAATATGTACAAGCGTTTATCACAAATAATACCTTTTGAAGTATCAACACTTCGAATTTATAAATCAGTCACTGAGACGAACCAAAAATAAACAATCGAATCTTAGGCATAATTATTATCTATATTAAACTATAGTACTGTACCTGAGATCTCGGATAAACGTATGAAGCCCCATTTCAACGGGAACGTACCTGCGAACAACAAAACAAAATATTAGTAATGAACCAGCGCATACGCATACCGAACGTATGAATTACCTTCCGCGTTCCGCATTCAAAAACGATCCAAGAGATATCATAATTATATGCAACGGATACAATAATTATGTCATTAAAAATTCTAGAGTATAAATAATTACATAAGTAAAAAAACATAATATTTATCAAATTATTAATTTATATTTAACTTATTATATTGAATAATTAATGACTTATTTATTATCACATTAACGATATGTTTATACATTTGAAAATGTTACAGGCAATTTGTTGTAATAACATATATTGATATCTGGACGTAATTAAACACGGAATGAGGAGGTTAATTAATTTAAAAAAGCTATACTTGAACAAGTGTAGCGAGTGATTTGATAACTCATTTAGGACGACTTAAAAAAAATATATATATTTTCATTCTGCAACTCGTCCCACGTCGTTTTTTGTGTGGAACTTTAAACTTTATCAACTTCCTTACCGACTGACCAAACGTTGATAAATTTTAATGATTTAAGATAAAGGGACGAGTTGCCAAAAGAAAATATTATTTATTTGATTTTCTGCAAGTCGTCCTAAATTGGCCGTAGGTATGTAGGAAAAGTTGACGTATCACTCTGTGAAACATTGCATTGTAACTAGATGTTGAAATAATTTACTGCACTGCGTATTGTTTTGATCGAATACAGCAGACGCATAAAGGAAAATAAAAGGTTTTATTCAATTCCTACCTAGCCCTACTTATAGGTATAATTTGAGTTAAGGTTACTCTAAAGAGCGCTAGTTTTAAGTAAAATAAACAATAATTTGTTGTTCAATATCAATTATTTATCGATAAATATTTTGGGTAAAAATTTGTACGTCCCGCAAAACGACGACCTGCCAGACCTTGTATTAAATGCTTCATTTAAATTTCATCACAAAACACATACTAGCATCTTACCATTTCACAAACAAGACAAAAGGGGTTTCCTAAACAAAAAAAAGCGCCAACTACTTATTTTTGCAACAACTGAGTGACTAAAAAAGACATTTCCCGTTGCACAATGCACCGTGCAGGTTTCATGGCACCGAAGCCATGTCTGCTAAACGACACCATCAGAGTTGCTGACTAATGATACGTCTGTATGTAATTACAGGAGAAACTGTTGAACAAGTAGCGTATTTTACATAGAGTTAAATAGTGTGATCATATTTGTTGCGCTTTTACTTTTTATGCGCTGCTAGATGATAGATAAACACTTTATTTTCTGTGAATGCATCGTTGGTTTGCCGTTCAGTTATGAGCAAAAATTGTTGAGAAATAGTATATAACTTGAGTTTATAGGAATATTAATGACGCTTAACATTTTTGGAGTTTTGCTTTTAAGGTTTATTTTATTTTAATTTTCGTTCATTATTATTGTAGAATACGTATTAGGAGAGTTCCTAAAATGCTGATGTAAATTGACTTGTAGATTAAACCGAAACATCCCAAAAACAAATAAAATAACAACGATTTTCATTTTTCCAAGTCATCTATATATTCACAAAGAATATAGTTATATTATCCAATCTGAATCCTTTGTAATAAGGTAAACAAAGGCATATAATATCGGAGTATGGCCTTATTGCTTAGCGAGATCATACCAAATACCGTATTGACCTTACTCGGCCAATCTCCGTAGGAAGTCACGCAGAAATTGTAGAGCTACAATGCTTGTCTTAGGCTTAGAGGCAGGGGCACGCAATCTTTTGTTTGTTTTATAAAGATTTAGTATTAGGGGCCATGAACATTTTACTTTATCTTCAGCTCGGCTTTTGGGCATTTTTTGGTCAATGGTTTTACATGATTTCTGAGTAACCTGAGTAAATAATAAGTTTATGTAATGAATATAAAATCGAACTTCGATATGTGCCATTTAAAAATATGTACCGTAACAACTCAATGTATTAAGGGTTATTTATCCTCTGGTTACATTCAAATTATAATCTCGAGCATAACTGATTAAAAAGAAATTGTAAGAGAGACTTTTTGTGGTCTGTAAAAAATATAGTAGGTAGCACTTCAATACCGATTTTCCAAATGCATCTGTACCTTATAGTGAAACATGGATAAGACTATCAATATGTTATAAATTTCATAATCATTATTTTTGACCATGAAGCACGGTGGCCAATAATCAGTAATGTATTGAGATTCACTGGCCTAGGCCGATACAATCACTACCAATGACTTCTCGCACAATAAATCAACGTCAATTTTATTTAAAGATTGCATCTCGACATTTATGGCACGACATTCTGTCGAAGAAATAATAAATGATGAAAACACAAGAATAACAAGTATCCGAAGGCGTTCCTCACTTGTTACCTTATTTGAGTATTTTTAAATATAATCTTTAATCAACAGTAGGAATTGTTTTGAAGCTTATAAAGTCGAAATCTAAAATGTAACTGAATTATAAGTCGTTATTTTGTTCATGTTATATGTAGTAGTAGTAGTAGTAGTGCCAGCCTATAAATGTCCCACTGCTGGGCACAGGCCTCTTCTAATATAGAAAATGCACGAGCATTGATCACCACGCTTGCTCAGTGCGGGTTGGCGATTTCAAATTCCAATTTTATATGTACTTTCATAAATATTCTAAGACACCAGGAAAACTGGATTCCAAAAATTTTAATCCGAAATCGCCAACCCGCAATAAGCGAGCGTGGCGATCAATGCTCGTGCATTTTCTATATTAGAAGAGGCCTGTGCCCAGCAGTGGGACATTTAAAGGCTGGTATCTATCATTTGTTCAATTAGTTCATTATGACCAAATAACTTAAAGAACTATACATCATACAAATGTCAACTAAAATTATTCCATCTGACGCACATAAAAATATAATTTTACATTTGATCCAAGATGTTTCACGAGTTTCCGTAAATTAATATTGAAACGCTATCTTGTGGTTAGAACATTATCTTCGCTTGATCATTAACTATCACATTACAGATATAAAAACGTACAAAATAAATTGGCTGTCCACGTGATTTAGATACACCCGTTCTTGGAAATATTGAGGCAGTATTAGATTACAAGTTAGTAACCAACAAAAACTTGAGCAACAATAGGTACGAAAGAAAATAATGGTATGGTAACGAACATTATTTTATTTTTTAGCCAATTGACCACCTTAACTGACGACTTTTAGCGGTAAGAATGATTGTTAAAATATATCTTTTTTGCGACCAAATTATTCTAGACAAGAGTTTGTCTTGTAGAAAATAAAGATATCAAATAAAACTTTTACAATACAACCCCCGAATAGACTGGGGTTCCAAGCTCCAATAGACGAAGGCCGCGAGGAAGACCCAGGCGGAGATGGGGGGATGAACTGGACGCGTACAAGGAGTGGCAACACATAGCGGTCCACAGAAACGTGTGGAAAGAGGAATGGGAGACCTTTGCCTTTCAGTGGGATAGTTCAGGCTTAAAAAAATACCCTGAATACTGAAATGAAAGTTAACTTAAAGAGGTTCTTAAATTTCTATGAGATCTGTCGCTTCTTAAGTGACAGGGATTGCGTGTCTCATGCTGTCTCTGTCACTAACGGCGACTTAAAACTGATTGACGTCATTACAAAATTAAATAAACAAAATAATAATTACGTTAACTATTTACTAAGCACAATACTTATTTTTATACTGTTGGACCATCGCGGCGACAGCTCTTAAAATCGTTTTATTATTGAATAATAAATCTTTGAAGACGATTATCTATACGCATTAATAAATGTTATCTATAAATTTACCGAAGTTATTATTTTATTATTTAATTTAATTCATGAGCTAGGCAGCCCATGAAATAAATATGCTCGAAATATAATACGATTTGAAAAGTTTGACGTTTTAATTCTCAGTAATCATTGTTATCACACATAACATGAATTCTGATAAACACCAACAATGTGCGGGTTTGTTGCATTTCCTAACAGAGCAGGGCCAGGGGGAGGCATATACAGGATGGCCACTTAAAATTAATTTTATAGTCAGTCTCGTCTACCCTAAAACCAATAAAATTATAACATAATTAGACTTCGTCTGCCTTCAGCAATTTTCGTTCGCTCGACCGCACATTTCCGAAGCGATTTCGTTCATTTTCCGGCCATTTTCCCATAGCCGCAAGCAGACCGTGCTTCGTACTACCGCAAAATGGATTAGCAGGCCTACCCGCGGCGGTATTACGTATCATGCAAAAGCAAAGCTACAGCAAAATTTACACTATAATTACTGTTAAATTACTAATCGGTATTACGTATCGCAATACCTTAATACAAATATGATAACAATAATTGTTGCAAATTTTGCAGTCAATTAATGTGCTTTGCTTTTTCATGATACGTAATAAGGCCGCCGATTGGTTATCAGCGTGGCTGCTGTAAAATCGAGTTCATGCTTTGGCTAATTGACGCCGATAGTTGTGTCATATTGGAAAGTGGCGGTAGGGCCTTGCGAACCTATTATAAAATTGTATATTTAATAGGAAATCGGGCCCTAATGATTTCATTACTATTTGATTTCATTACGCTTTTAATAATTTCGCTTCTTACTTTTTTTGCTACCTTTTTTTTAACAAACATTATAATGTTTTATTATTTTCTTTTAAATAAGTTGCACACCTTTTATTATCTACTACTTCGTCTATGCTGGTAGAGATGTATTTAGAAATAAGCAGTACCTTTGTACATCTGTTCTATTAAGTTGCAGGTATCTTATTATAGTTATGGTTATGTGTGTGTGTGTACATACATTCTTAAATAAATAAATAAAAAAATAAATAGTGTTTTAGCATGTTACGTTTTACACTAGTTACAGAGTCAGTGATGTCATAAATTAACTTAGAATGTCGCACAGACGACCTTGAAATGGTAATGTTAGCCGGGATATGGCGCAACCTTGTGCTTAAAGTCACTTGACCTCCGGGTCAGAGTCATGTTTGTTATTTTTAAATATTACTATTAGGTACTTTGTGATAGTGGTCAACAATCTAAAGAGCGATCAAAAGAAGATAAATACCAGACGCAAAGAAAACAAGGCTGTTCCCATGATTGGAAAAAGTATCTATCTTTGCGTAAGCCTCAAAAATCATTCAATATATATGAATAATATACCTAAATTTGATTTACGTATGAATGCTGACACAGAACATCAAATACATAGCCGAAGCACAAACAAGATTTTTAATATTAATAAAATATTCAAACATCTATTGAATTCTCGTTAAAAACCCATTAGAATCGTGACTATTATTTTAAAATTCCAGTTATGTGTTCATCAAATTACGTTAGTCATTTGTTCAATTAAACGGGAGGGCTTACAGCCCTGGACTATCAATAACAGAATCCATTTGCCTCCCATGGTACACTTGCGTCCAGTTCAAAGCATGAATAATATACCGATAAGTATTGAGCACGAGGCCTTGAAACTGCAACTAACTATGCCAACATGGCGTTACCGAAGCCAGATAAAACAGTTTCAAAGAAACATCAAAGATTTTAAATAATAGTTTTATGATGTTCAGTTTGAACAGCTTTTTGTTATTATGTATGTGTCAAATTGCGAGCACAAGTATAAATAACGCATAATTTTAAATCGAATCAACAACAGCTTACATAAATTAAACTTTATAGTTAAAGATCCGTGCCAGTGCATAATGTGAATACATCGCAATCCCTTCGCCAAAGGACTGCAGTGCTTATAACATAATAGCGTGTCCTTAATTGTCTCATTGATTGAAAGTTGCGTCAGCGTTCTAATAGTCAATGTTCCATTAAGGCTCAAGCACTAGCTAACGCGATTCTGAGATTTCGAATAATCGATATAATCGATTAGCAATCGAGAAGATTTAACACTTGAACAGTCATCTGTTCCCGGGTGTATTAGGGTCAGCCAGCTTGTCAGATGTTAACGAATGACGGCTATCAGATCTGTGCAACATAATTACTGAGGCATACCGATATTTTGAGATAAGCGTGCATCGAACCGCCATGTTTATTAATCGTTATGCGTCGAGCTCGGTTTATCTACGGAGATCGATATTTAAATTGGTTGATTCTACATTTGTTTAGATACATCACATGAACCCTACTTACTGAAGCTGAGATAGCCAGTCTTAAGATTGAAAATATCATTACCTACCTGCGGAACTAACTCTTAGACCTTTAGAGAACCTTCGAGTTCCATCTCCGAATTTTAAATTCACACGGTGTATACGCCCTTACAAGTTATTAATCGATAAGATCTATTGCGAGTATCAACTGTAACAGGTGGTAAATAATTAACGTTTCTGTTCACCCACTTACTCACGAATAAGGTTAAGACAGTATTATAATTTCGCATAATTACTTAGGAAACTAGGCTAACCTAAAATCTCGCTCACAGTTTCTACGTATTTTACAGCAGAAAATTTGATTTATTATCTCAAAGTTATGAAACTTTTGGGCTTTTTAGTATTATTAAAATAAGATGTCTTGCTCCATCTACCTGACTGCGAAATGGTAATTATTTTACCACAATTTTTCACTTATTAAGTAATTTAAATAACACCACTTCACGTAAATTACTTTAATAAATTTCTTATTTAATTACCTATGTAGGTATTTTACGATCAAATCTCACTAAAATCTTTTATTTATCATCTACATATTTTGTCAATCAACTACTGTGCATAACAATTCGCTCATTGGCGTAGTCTAATTAAAAAATACTGCAACATAGATAAGGAGACAGATTACGTACGCTTTCTCCTAAGATACACATACTTCGGTTGCCGCAATAAAAATACCAATACTATACGGATTATGAAACTGAATACCGGTCCTGTTTGAGCATAAAAGGGTTTGGTTGCGCAATGACAACCTGTTGTGCTCCCACGCGACAGTTACGTAACTCACCTTTCAACTATTAGCAATTCTATGAGGCACCTACGGGACCTACATTGGCAGATAGATGTCTTAATCTATACTAATATTATAACGCTTTGTTTGTTTTTTTGTTTGTTTGAACGAGCTAATTGCAGGAACTACTAGTTCGAATTGAAAAATTATTTTTGTATTGGATATTCCGTTTATTAAGAAAGGCTATATTATAAAACCACGCTACGACCAATAGGAGTGGAGTATCAATGAAAAACGGGTAAAATATTATTTGCTTCTGAGGTTATAGGCTGAGGTTATATTATTCATATGTAAGTACTTTTATTTTAGAAAAGGAATTAGCGTTTTGCGCAAAACACACGTAACCAATGAAAGTAAAACACGCGGACGAAGTCGCGGGGCACAGCTAGTACTCGATAAATGTTTAGTCTTGAGTCCTTATAATCTAGGTACGTAGCTGTAGGTATCTAGGTACCTAGACACTTGTCTGTACACCAGATACCTTGACGGGTTATTACGAAATGCGCTTTGAATAAGCTTTAACTGTCGAAGGCTTACTTCGGCGTGCCTCACGAGTTTACCGTCCGTGGTTTATGTGATTCGATCAAGCTAACGAACGTGGGTTCTATTTACACGACCATATTTTACAAAAAAAATATTAAAGGAGACGAAATACTCGATACTTTAACTTTAAAAAGACGAATATCTGATTGCCATCGTCCAAATTACAGTTGGCTTTCAAAATTAAAAAGGCTAAGGCTAAGCAAATAAGAGGCTTTTACTCTCCGAAAGCTTTGATTAAATTGCATCAAAAACAATATTAAACGAGTAAAAAGTTCCCACATGATGTAGGCAAGGTAGCCCACAGCGTAGTGGCAATCAATTCTGAAGCCAGCAGGTGTCAGACACGGAGCTGATTAGTCTCACACATGCGCCCTACATCAAGCGCTAACAGGAGTTTCTTATTTATTACTAGTTTATCTCCGTACTTATTGATTTATTGCAGCGATTCGCTTTTCTTTATGAAGGTTATTAATTTATTATGAGCTCGGTTTCTAATGTCTAAAGAGTTTTGAGATTATGATTTAACTCTCATGGTGTGCAATAAAGAATATTCTATTCTATACTATCATGGTAAGAAGTAAATGACTGTTATTGCAATAACAATCATTATTGTCAAAAAGTGTACAACTAAAACTACTTTTAAACGGATTCTATCGCAGTTTAATTAGATTTTAGTCCCCTAAACTAAAATCTAAATAAACTATAATAGAATCTGTTAAAAAAGTCGTTTTACTTCAATTTCTAACATTCGCTTAAACCTCAGAAAGCAATAGTACTACTACATAACGCGACAAGATTAAACATTTTCTAGAGATATTCATATATAATGTAAGGATTCGTTCATAAAGATCGACATCATGCAGTAAGATGAAGGCTAAGTAAATGGCGATGGAACAGAAGGTCAAGTTCAATAAAAACATTAACAAGCATTCGTTTTTTATTCCGTATCTACTTAATTGATTTTAATCGGCGTACTTAGAATTAGCTAATCTGGATAAAAGGTTAAAATGCGTAAAGGAAAAGATAATCAAAAGAAAATAAGGTTTGCTTAAGCAAGCTAGCTTAAGCTAGAAACAAAAAATAAACATTATAAGACTGTCAAGGATTCAGGCCTAAATAATGAGTACCTATTAATACGCAGTAGATAAATATTATCATAATTTGCAATTTGTTTACTAGGCTTTAAATCACGCATATCGTACATAATCTTATCAGTTACAATTCATAATTTCGTGACGATATCACAACAAACAGAGGTGACTCACTTGTCGGTTAAGTGTAACGTGTATTTTCCTTGCTGAGTACCGGTTTGGTTTGTGAGAGAGAAAGAACTAAAGTTCCCGTGATTATGAATCACTTAAGTATGGTAAATAAGACAGAAGACCCACTGTTACTAGGGTTAAGACGAAAGACTTGGTGATTTGTGGTTAAAAAGAATCGAATTCATATTACAGATAATGTACCTTGTAGGTACCTAAATTAGTTATGCTTATTAATTATTTGAGTAATTTATAACGATAATTTTTCCCTGTCTCATGCAGCATCTTAATGAATGTTCCATGTTACAGATTCAAAGTAGGTAGGAATGAGATATCAAGGAAAGAAATTTGTGATTGGTAATAAATAGATCGAATTGAATCAACCTCAAAGAAAAGCCAATTGTACCCAGCAGTTGGTTAAAAAGGACTGTATTATGACGATGGTGAAAACGATAATTTTAAATACAGTTATACCATTACTAGCGACCCACCCTCGCTTCCCACAGGTAGACAAAATATTAATTATTTACACAAAAACCTTCCTCTTAAATCACTCTATCTATTGCTGAAAACGGCATTAAAATCCGTTGCGTAGTTTAAAAGATCTGAGCGTACAAACAACGGAAGCGACTTTGTTTTATACTAGGTAAAGATGAAGTTTGCTTTTGTTTTTATACATTAGGTATCCATAAAAAGCGATACTTCTGTACTTACTTTTTTTATAATTACATCAGGTGATATGACTACATGTTACGAGAATGGTCAAGTGCGAGTGTATCTCGGCGCGACCTTTCATTCAATGTCAAGTTTTAAACAGTAACAACTACATTGCAATTATAATTACTGCTATTATGTTTTGTTAACATGTTTAGCGCGAGCATTAACTTTTGACCCGTAATAAACAGATTACTTAACATGAAAACATTTAATTATTTACAGATTAAGATATTAATTAAAAAATTATGTCGTCATTTAATATATAGATTCCTTTGTGTTGAGTCAATGACCTATTCATGATTAATATAAATACAATGCATGCAGCACTTATGCTTTATTACAATAAAAATCATGTTTATTTTTCCTTGTGGGTTTTCCTCATCTAATTAAATATGTATACAAAACAATGTAGTAGAACCGTTAGTGACATCCGCCGCCAAGACGGGACTTACTGAACCAATCAGGCATACCCGACGTGGTCGCCGTGGTAGGGTTAGTTCATTACATTTTATGACAGACTGTTGTTTGCAAACACTTTCCAATTTGTTGATTAAAATGGTGCAGCGAGTAGAACCAAGATTAGGCTAGATTGCTTTACAAACAATACGTATATCTACGTATGATCACGCTTACCTTAAAAAGAGGTACACAGACACCGCTGTTTTCACATACGAGGTACAATTCTGATCTAGTGTAAAGTCGTCGCCTTAGTAATAACGGAGTGTATGCGCACAATTATATGATAAGAACATACGGAACCCTACAGCCGTATCAGCCCTAATACCCTAAGGCCGTAGCCTACCATATATTGTGTGGTGAATAAATCCTTACTGATATTATAAATGCGAAAGTAACTCAGTCTGCCTGTCTGGCGCGCTTTCAGGCCAAAACTACTGAACAAGATTCCGTCTGTACTCTGAATTCGAACGTTTTAAATATTTACTACCTTATTATTTTGTTTTTTGTAAAGCTTAGTACCTACCTACTATTACAAAGTATAAAGTAAAATGACACTGAATTTTAATTTAATTTTTAATCCGAAATAGGTAACTTTAAATACCTAGAATCTAGTTTTTTGTGTTCACAGCATAAGGGGAACGGCATTTTATTGATTTAGGTATAAGTTTCAAAAGTAAACCTAATTTCCCAAGTTTTGGTTTATAAATATCAGCTACAATTATAAACCCAACCAAATTTTATGGCTTTCATTAAAAGTGACTGGCAGAATTTTGATAGAAACTTTCAGGGATCATTAAAACTCAAAATCTAATTTACACCGAAAAATTATGAAATATTAAACGCGCACACTGTTGCGGTGAAAACTAATTTTGAATTTAAATTACTGTTCAGTTCCCATGAACTGCAATTTCATTAACTTTTAACCTTTTTTTTTAAATTATGACGTCAAAAATTTATAGTATTTTTATTTATTATATCAATGAAAAAAAACTGGACAAATGATAAGCAGATATATAAATAGAAATACATAGATAGTATTTTTTAGACAAAAGTCGACTAACAAAGTACAAAAACAAACAGTCTTTGTCAAACAGATAATAACAAAGTATAAACCATTGAGCTAAAGCGGTGACTCGCTAATTTCCCTTAACGAGTACATATAAATAAAGTGAATACACTTTAGCACAGGCGTTTCCAATTAACACTGTCCGTTTTGACCGACATACGACTCATGTTACGTACCTTGTTCTAACGGGAAGCAATACTCGTTAAAAATGGAAGGGATTTTAAAGGTACTATTTGTTACATGTTACAATAACAAAATTGTTAGCTTTTTGGTTCTTAAAGTTTTGTCTGTTTTGGGTTGTACTGTAGTGAGTCGAATTTTACATAATTATGAAGTAAAGAATGAGTATCAGAGGTTTTGTCAATGTAAGCGTTTAGTACAAAAATATGGAAGAAAGAGAGAGACCTGCGCGAAAACTAGAAACGAGCGAAAGTAGGTAGATTTAGGCCTAAGTAACTACAGTTTCATTGAATAAAATTATCTTAATTTACCTACAAAAGATTACAGCTTTTGCATTTCCAATACACACATTAATGTTCCAACATACATGTAGGTACCTACGTACCCCTTCTAAAAATATATAGATATATATACCTATGCGAAATTTTAAACTACACTATTTCGATTATTATCTACTAACTTAATTATATTAAAATCGTGTACGGCAAACCTTTTTTAATTAACAACAATTTTAATACAATGACATCATTCTTTCAAGGTCTTTTTATTACATAATATTCTTAAAATAAACACATGTTATTAATATAATTCGTAAGTCGGAAAGTATGTTTATTATGTAAGATTCAATCACAAAATAACGATATAATATTTATAAACAAATGCTATTTTTACCGAAACAATTGAAGCCTTGGCACATGCTCGCAAATAGATCTCAGAAAAAAATATTGATTATTTATTAAAAATACTTTTATCTATGCTTGTATGTATGTAGAAATGTGTCGGGATCTTGTGGCATAACCATGGTTCTATAGTGACTCACGTGATTCAGTTATCTTGAAAAAAAAAAAAACTGTCAATGGAACGAACTCTAGAATCAATATTTTTATGTTTAGACATTGACAGTAATTTTCCGTACTGTGTGTTGTTTGTGTGCCTGCTAAATTAATAACAATTTTTCATTGACATTGTATTCAAATTGAAATTCACTCAAGAGTAGACAAACTATTGGGAATCCAATAGTTTTTTTCAAACAATTTAGGACAACACTATCTAAATAAGCAAAAGTAATATTCTAACATACAATAACAAGTATATAAATAATGAAATATAACAGATCTCATCTAATAACTCGCTCTCATAACTTCGTGTATCGAATTAGGTAATACACGAAGAACAAACAGACAATAACGTATTAGATAACGTGACTCATTAAGTATACGGTGAATCGGTGTCAAATGATAATAAGTTACACGTAAGTGTTAGTGACTTATAAACATATTTATTGGGTACTAGGCTTCTTTGAATGAGTGCGAATTGAAATAATTTCTTTTGTATCGAACTATTTTGTATTTCAATGAATAAATGGTATTTTGACGTAACCTTTTAATTCGCATAAATGATAATATAATAAAACAATATTTACGACGTTAAAGTTATAAATATATAAACATATTTTTCATTTCACACTAGGTACCTACTTATAATAGGAAATTGTATTTGTCGTGGTATAGATGTTAGAGCATATTATCCTCATTCCGTGGCTCAAAATATTTAATTAAAAGTTTAATATTGATTACAACGAGAAAGTATACTAGGTATATGCGACAGCAATTACTTTTCCACGTAACTTTAATACACAGACACGAGTTTAGTTCAAAACAAGCGTAAACCGTAAACTTAATAGACCATTAACATTGAACATGTATGAAAGCGATGACTTGTAAAAATAGGTAATAAATACATGTGGTGTGAACATAGATTTCGAATTTGTGTTAAGTAGTTTGAACTTGAACCCCAATATGGACACTAAATATTATTCAACTTGCTATTGGCTGAGAAAAGAGATTTTCCAAACAGTATAAATTATGCTTATGTCAAAATCGAAACCAAATAAAAAATAAACAAAACATTCAAACATACAAACAAACTTGTACTCGTCCCATGAGAAACTCTTATCCTCCAACCAAATAATCATACCAAAAAAACAAAATACTACTATACTAGCAATACCACAACCACGTAAACTTTCTAGGACATTACCATATGCATACCGAAATCGCGTTTAAAACCGTGAGAGTTTACACAGACATGCACTTGGTACTATAAACATGAAATACAGAACAATACTATCCCTTTGACCTGTCAGACTCATAACTGCACTATATTGAGTGTTAGCTGCTTTCACGACGGAAGTGTACAAACGGACCGACAACAGGCACGTTTTATTCACACTGACCCCGGCTATCTACATAATACATGTATGGAACATGTACGATATACTTTGTTACACCAATAGGTTCATAGACATACAATATACTGACTTCCAAATGGTAACTTGTAATCCAAATGGTTGGAAACTGCTTGGCCTTCAACCACATCTTCACCTAAACTTTAGTTTATACCTTAATTACCTAATTCCCCGTTCCTATATTCTAATATTATAAAGCTAAAGAGTTTGTTTGTTTGAACGCGCTAATCTCAGGAAGTACTGGTTCGAATTGAAAAATTCTTTTTGTACTGGTTAGTCCGTTTATTGAGGAAGGCTATAGGCTATATAACATCTTGCTACGACCAATAGGAGCGGAGCATAAATGAAAAATGTCGCAAAAATGAAAAACCGTTGAAACTAAAACACGCGGACCAAGTCGCGGAGGACAGCTAGTTCAAGATAAAATGCGTTTTACTTACGGGCGGTAGATTTTTTTAAGGAAAACGAAAAAAAAATTACCGTCCGTAAGTAAAACTAATGGTTATTTTAATATATGAACCGGGCATAAGTTACGTTAACCTTCACCCATGAGAATACAATAGATAGATTTGTAAATCACTATCTCCTTAGCTAGATAAATAAAGTAATTTTAATTAAAATACATCTATAAGTCCCAGGAGGTTGCATTCTCAAGACAGCCATAAATCAGGACCAAAGTAATTGTTTAGTAGCTACTCATAGCATTAAAACTAATAATAGGTGCAGGGTTATAGAAAACTAGAGGTGTATATGAACCTGTTACCTGATATAACATTTAATCCTTACTAATATTATAAATGCGAAAGTAACTCTGTCTGTCTGTCGCGCTTTCACGACAAAACTATTGAACCGATTTAAATGAAATTTGGTACACAGATAGCCTAGAGCCTGAGAAAGGACCTAGGCTACTTTTGCCGCGATAACCGACATAAACGCAGGCGGAGCCGCGGTAAACAACTAGTACTTTATAAATCTACTAAATGCAACATGAATCCCGTTTGAAGAATGTTTGTGTTGATATCACAGTACAAAAACATAATAAACATAAACAATTGGAATGTATATTACTTCCTTACATAAATCTGTGGTTGAAGTGTATTTGTATAAATAACTCTATGATTTGTATTGATATAGTGGTCTAGCTATCATTATATGATTTCTTGTTATTAACAAATAGCTGTCCCCCGCGATTTTGTCCGCGTGTTTTAGTTTCAACGGTTTTTCATTTTTGCAACATTTCTCATTTATGCTCCGCTCCTTTTGGTCGCAGCGTAATGTTATATTCTTCTCTATATATATAAGCTTATAGTCTTCCTCAATAAATGGACTATCCAACACTGAGAGAATTTTTCAAATCGGACCAGTAGTTCCTGAGATTAGCGCGTTTTAACAAACAAACAAACAAACTCTTCAGATTTATATATTATAGTATAGATTTGAAGGAACATTATTATGAACATTACATTAAATGTAACTGTTCCATTGATTGATACGAACGATCGGTTATTGTATGAATGCCTACACATTACGTACCTAATAAGATTCTCTTAATACTTATTATATTTACTATTCCAAATGTTTTGGTTAATGAATGAGAGCGAAAATACGAAGCCATTCATGTGAGAGTTCTGTTAGCCTTCATTCATAACATTTACAATACGATCATAAGCCACAGTCCACGTCTATACAATTAACTTTAAAACAAAATGATTTAATTACTGGTGTCCTTCGTGGGAGCTTAATGAAGTTATTGTTAAGACCATTGTAATCAAGTTGGATTGGTCTGTGGGTGTGTGGCGCACAAATTAAAAAAAAAGCTATTGGTATGACTCATAGACATTTACAAACTATTTTTTTTAGAGAGCGGTAAAAAAGCAATTTGTTACACAATGGAATGACTTTGGTGATAGGTTTTTGTTTTTTGTGTAAATCTGATAATATTATAGTCGTTTGATATCATAAGCAATGTAAAAAAAACTTAATTACATGAACAGTTTTATGGGCCATATCTCAAAAGAATAGATACCTTTTTAAATAAAAATAGTTTAAATTTTTTCATGCTGAATAACTTGCTAAATCGGGTAAACTTTCAATTACACAGTCGATTTATGATCAATATTTACCGTTCAAATTATTAAAATAAGATAATTTGATACCAGAAACAAATGCAAGTCATAGAAGTTACCATCAATTCATTATTCTTTATGAAGTGCAGAATAATAATGAGAACTGAATTAACATTGCTGACAATATACAGTACCTAGGTACTTATAGATTTCAGTGAAATGCAACTAAAGCGCTGGTTTTGTTATCAAAGCACGTACAGTAGCTAGTGTATCGGATTAAACAAATAAACAGTGATGTTCTGATTATAATCGATTGCAAACTTGACAGCTGGCTCAATTAAAATTAATCGATTAACAAATAGGAGTATGAGCAAGTAAATCATAATTGAGTGAGTATTAGTATCTACCGTTTGTTCATGCAATGCATGCAAATGGCGTGTTTTTTTACTAATGAAGGTTAACTGACAAAAGAATAATAACCTAAAGATAAGTAAAATAATAGCATAACTGGATCTTTGTGAAAATTTTGTCGAACGTGTTTTGTGGGTTAAGTATATTCAAACCTTCGTTCAATACTATAGTCCGATATTTTTATGATTATTTGATTATCGATCGATAAATTTCACCCCTACCAGCGGTGCATCACTAATATTAGCAGGAACAACAAGCTATTGCACCGTATTCGGTTCCAGAAGCAGTAATTACGGACGACCCTAATTGACCCCGTTCACACGTACACCGTTACTATTGGTAAGCTTGTTACATGTTTCTGCGGGTGTGTAATTTATTTGCATACTATGTTTTGAAATAATATAGCTATCTACTGTAAAATTGATTATTTCATTAACGGGACATAAAGAAGAAAATGCGATTGCAGTACGTATATTAACGATAACGGTTGATACACAAATTTGGGAGAAACTTTTGGCCAGCAATGAATTAATGTCGTTTGCAAGTTTTTTTGACGGAAATTTAACACTTAACGGTTAGATAACATATGTATGTCTATTATAGGTACCTATTATATTTACTGTACACATCATATTAGTGATACCTATATAGTAAGCATGTAGAAATGTTGAATCTGTAAGTCAGTACATCACGTATTTATTATATTGCGAAGAGGAGGAGTACAAGCAAAGTGTTACATTAAAAGTCATGGCCACACAAGGCCAATAATTACATGTCATTCATAGTCTAGCATTGGCTAAGCGCATGCCTATAGCATTACAAATAATAAGTATAATGATCATGGTACACATATCACAAGTGATTAGAACATATTACTGTTGTAAGCGAAACGACGCAATTTTTAAAACAATGGAAATTTTTGAACGCCTATTTCTTAATCTCAATGGATTTAACATCTTACACGATGACGTACTTGTAACTAGGAATATTTTTGTTTCAAAAATAAACCGCAATTAAACATATATTTCCAATAAATTTTCTTCATGCTGTATTATGATACGAGTTGACAGTATATAACAGTTCTGACGTCACAAAAACCATGAAGTATAGAGTACCATTTACTGTGACGTAGTCTCTTATGTGTTCAAGTGTGACACACATCAAAAGGTAACGCATGAATTATAAAACAATCACAAAACGTAGGTACGGAATTGTCACATTATTATAAAACGAAAAAAATACTGTTATCTAAACTATGTTTGAAACCAAACTCGACGTAGGTAACGAAAAGAAAAATAAAGTAAAAACCGCCACCGAAAACCTCATGGGTTTGATTTCAATTCGGGTGTAATTGATTTTCTTTTAAAAAGAAGATATCGAAGAATTTGGAAAAATGATGCCTGGTCTTAAAAAATTGAATCCGTTCATATATTTAGGAATTAGCATTACACTTCTTTCAAATAGGAACGCAAGTGAGTTAATAATAACAAAAACAAAATGCACTTACACGTTGTATTAAAAAACCAAGAACACAGTAATCCGAAACTATAATGGATATTAAAATAAGCACGTCTCACATGATCTAAATTCTAAAGTAGAATAACGATATGAACAGCATAATAGTGCAAACTAAACAAACAATATTCATTACAAAATTCCAAATTAAGTCATCATTGATTCGAAAACCTATTGTAAGTATGTTATGACAAAAACACCGAAAATTTCAATAAACATAATAGTTTTTGTTTTAATAAAGATAATATTTTAATATGTGAAGAAGTATATGACGTAATTATTGCTACAGGAGCTCATTAAGAAATCCAAAAGTAATATGACATACACAAAAGATGTAGATGATTTAAGGTTAAATTCTTGTCACCAATTATGATTCCAGAGTGAGTTATTTGAGATAAACCCAGGATCAGTAAGTACCAAGAATTCCTGACTCAAGTACAAAAACCAGTCTATTTAACTGGGCAACATCTAGATATTTATTACAACAATTCAGCAAGCGCGAGCGCATGAAACATGGGCGTGGCCACGTCGGTGCGCCGAGCCATTTCTCCTAGCTATCCACACATATTAACGACATTATAATGGCACAGCTATCGTACCAATTACTGCAAACACAGCAAAAACAAACAAAATGTTGATTGATTATGTACTAACAGGTTAGTATGATCAACGGTTGGCTTGTGCATTTAATGAAATATCTGCGGTTTCTAATTGACGTTGAACTAAACGACTGCTGTTGATTACAATATTTCTGTTTTTATTATACTATTCTGAGACACATAAGATGTCTCAATAATATTTAAGCGCCCATTAATATACTAGATGAAGTTTTATAACAGCAAATACATGTGTCCCAAAAACATTAGTCTGTTCTATTTGGAGTAAACTCGACATTAACTGAAATAGAAACAAAACCCTCATAGAGTTAGCTGCACCTATCAATCAACGGCCTGAAAATAGTCGGCCCGGAAGCGTACCCCGGCCCAAACAGTTAATTGCCGTGACAATAACACCGACGTTCATTATCCTAAATTTGGACCACACCTACCCACTAATCGAGCACTCCAGATGAGTAAGATGCTTTAGGATTTTGAGATACTTAAAGATTTAAGAGGCGGACTAAATAAAGCTGTAATCAAAAATGTATATGAGGTACTTGAGAGTATAAATATTTAAAAAACATCTGATACTAAACTTAAGTAGTAATTAAGCTTAAGATCACATCAAACAAATTGATATCAATAGTTTGGAAACCAGAAGCCTATTTGAGAATTGTCCTCACGTCCAGATGAAAAGAAAGCATTGAGGATGTAATGTAATGAAACTGAAAGCTCAAAACAAGGACAAAGTGTTTGACAATGTTTTGCACGTTCGTACCGCAGTCCTATCCGTTTCAAACAATGTAAGATCAATACACAAGAAACGTGTTGAGCTAGATGTTAATTTACTCCATGGCACATTAACAAACAGTGAAACATGAGCTTATTCTAAGAAAATACAGACTGACAAATTAATAGAGAAAGATGATGGATTAATAACGTGTAACTAATATCTCCGTTATACCAATACATGAAAATGTATTAAACAGTAAGATGAAACAAAAAGACAAGTAGTGACGGGACACGCGAAGGTTAATAAATACAATCGTTCTGCAAATCGCAAACGAGGACGTGACTAAGTCTGCTACGTGCACTATTACTGGCATCTCGGAGATATAACCAAAATCCAACGTATTTTTACTGTTATGATAAATTGTGGTATAAACCCGAATAAAGAATCTCCCACTATGGCTAGATGCCCAATAGAAAACGTGGTCAACATTTTGTATGATAATAGGATTTTTATTTTCTCATATAATATGCCCGACGTGACAGCTGACAGTGTGAGAAATCAGTCTCAAATCATAAAACATGTCATAAATTTTAATGCATAAAACCTTGAATATTATGAGCTACAGCTGGTTTCATTTAATCTTACTACGGGACAATGACAAGCAAACAAGCGAAATTACAAAACTTAGTGAATCAGTGGAGGCCGAGATTACAATATTTAATTATTCTAAACCGCAAACAAAACCGCGTTTTGAATTTTAATTCAATGATTTACATCATCATTTTAGCCCTACAAAATATGAAAAAGAAGCGGAGTCACGCTCTAGAGACTGCACACAATGTCATACTGTGCAACTATTGTAAATGACAGGTGACGAGCCGATGAAAACAATGACGCATCAAAGTAATTTTGGACGTAATTCAAGTTTCCCAAATCAAAACTTGTTGCTACTGGTATAGTCTATAGCGATTAATACCCCATATACCATATCCATATTACATGAATCGTGCATAGCAATAACGTGCAAGTTTAGAGATTTAACAACAGATTGCTAGTCGCCCACGGACACTCAACTGGAATTATCTGTAGCCATGTCCATAAAGTAAAGAAGACAAAGACAAACGGTAACACTAGTATAAAACCCTTGTGTCAAAGAAAAAGTAGCAATTACGTATGCGGACATGTCAGGTGTATGGTATACACGTGATTTCTTGCGCCTCAGAACACTTCCTGGAATAAAAAAGACGGTGAAACCCAATAGTAAGTGAGACACATCTGACCGCTTTCCGCCAGACTACGAGACTCCATCGAACGAGCGTTGAATCGCAATTAATTTAAGTGAATTCTGATACTCTAGCAGTGTGTTAAAGCTTAAAAAATACGTCTAAATTTTATTAGATTTACCGACATTTATCAATCCGATTTGGATTTAAAATGTTTAAAATATAGAAATCTATTTTATCCAATGTGACATAATATTTCAAGGTTATTAAGCCAAAAAATGTCTTATTATTAAATCGCCTCGTAATGTTTCTACGAAATGGAACAAGTTTTCAATAGTTCTGAATAATCAGAGTGAAACTGAACACACAAATGTGACAAACGATTTTTTTACCTTATATAAAAAAATTTAACGTACCAACGTAAAAAAAAAATTTGTTATAACTTTGAAATAAAATTTCTCGGATATATAATTTTGCTTCTACTAATAAACTTTCATCGTTTGACATTTGGCCGGCTGATCTTATTAATAACCAGTAGCGCGAGATCACATTATATTTAACAATGCCGGTTCCTGATGCATAATTCACATTGATAGTGAAAGTTCTTGATCTCGTTGGAGGCTGAGTGTCGGGTTTTGGGATTACAAAACAATGAAAAGCAAAAAACATAATCAAGGTTTCCGACAAATTCATATTTGATTTTATACCTAGCTCATGCCCTAATGCCCTAATCATGGTTTTAATTCAAAAGTAAATAAGTGAAAGTTTCTAAAGGTCACCTGTCAAGTTACCAACAATATATCTGTTGTAAACAATACAGATTTCAAAATATTGAGTTACAAATAAACGTAGTATTAGTGATATTGCATGGCAATTAATCACAGTAGGAGTAAACTAAACATGACAGATCGATACGGATTGAGCGCGTGAACGATTATTCGTTTTCTATATGACTTTCAGTTGCGATTAAAACATTTCAGCGATTGGGTTGTCGACCGCAGCGCGTCGTGTTCCGGCCGGGGGTAACGCACCCCTCAAGTTCACAGTCAACCCCGGGAATAATGGGAAGCGACGCGACGACGACCGCCCAAGGGTGCAATGCAGTCACACACACAACACAACAACACAACACAGACGAAAGGGATAGAAAATCGCGCAAATTTCGAACGGGCTTTATAGATAGCCGTTCAGATATCAATATTATTTGTTATTTCGAAATTAGGTACGTTGATTTCGAAACAAGTAATCAGTTTCTACTGTTGTTGAAACATATCAAGGCTTACATCGACGTATAGTTTCGATTAATTACCTTGAACTTGGTAAAAATATTTGTAGGCCAACAAATTATGATGCAGAAATTGCCAATCGATTCTGAAGTTCAATCCCAGAACGAATGTATCCATAAAATATATATATATTTTGATAATCGTTTCTAATCAATGCTTGTAACGGGTAATCGCTAATCAGCCAATAAAAAATCCTAACATTTATAATGGCACGAATACTAAGAAACTGATAAGAGATACGCGAGACATAATGTAGTGGTAACTTGATCGTTTGATCATACGGCATACAATAGTACGCAGCACTAAACGGAACTGGCAGAGTAAATATTAAACGTTACCTCAGGTTAAACAATGATGTCGAACAGTCGAAGACGCAGCAAAACCACCTGATATCAAAGTCAGTGGAGGAAATCCATTCTCACGGACGTAGCACTAGTAAGATAAACTCTTGTGGTTTTCACAGTCCCTTAGACACGAACAAGATCACTAAATGAAACGTCTCTAATAATGGTATAAACATTAGTATTGCTGGTTAATATTGCACGGAAGTATTGCTGAGCTCTATGGCAGGAGGTCGCAGGACCGTTTTCGGGATATCGATCTGATTTTAGGGCGCTGCAGTTGCTACACTGTCTGTTTGCACGTATTTCATTAAGGTTCACTTTTTGATGTGTTCATCGGGTTGTGTTTTAGTAGAGTTTGTGTTATTATGTTTGTTTGTATGTACGAAAGATCGCGATCAGCTGTTGCGCGAGCCGGCGCGGTGTGCGAGCGTGCGAGAGTGCCGCGCGCGACTGACTACGGGGCTCCGAGTGTTCTCGGGCTCGCGTCGCGCGGTGCCGGCCCGGCGGCGGCGGTGTAGGCACCCCGCGGCATCTTTACGGCCCGTTACCTACACATGGACGTACTACGAAGATATGTAAACAAACAACACGCCTTAAACTTATGACGTCGCATACAAACGGAACACGTTTTTGAATATCGTAAGATTATTTAAATATTGTTCATCTAAATCGGATCTGTAACCTCAATTTTTTATCGTGCATTATAATAAACTACGAAAAATTTAATTTTTTGCGAGTTATTTTAATAAAAAGAATGTTTGATCCTATAAAAATTTGGCCATACAAATTCGAAAATTTATGCAAGGAAATTTCGAGTCATTTATCACTAAGAAACTATTGGTCAAAGATAAGTGTTCTATAAACTACATGATTATACAATAGAACAAATTGAATGAATTGAAAGCCAGACGACATTCTGGCCAAGTTAAACGACAGACCCAGCTGGTTTAGGGAACAATGGAAACAATGCCCAAATCTCACAAGCTTCCGTCAACTGGGACGCAATCGTTGTCACTGTTGCGTACTCAGAGACATTCAAATTAAAGTTGAAAAAAGAACCTACAATTGTTTGTGATACCCGACTAAAAGCAAACTGTTATAAGACAATCGTGTTGTAACTATGATGCGAGGAAATTCAAAACGAAATATGTGACAAAGTAATCTTAGTTCACAATAATGGAGACATGTGAAGACACATCCTCTGATATAACATTAGCAATAAACAAAAGCGCGTTATTGTAATGAATAAACAATGAAGACCTTGCCTTAAAGGCTATCGATGGGATAGCGGGGATAGAATACAATGGCTAAGAGCAAACACCGGTGGTTATTCCGTGCAAAATGAAGATATAAATGGCATGGTTCTAGACTGTTACTCGCGTGGTATTTTAGAACTATTTACCTATTTCACAAATACTTTTAGATAACAGAAATTGATTCACTGTGGACAGAACAAAACTATCATACAAAAACGCAATATTAACACGTTTTTTAATTTCAAATATTTTAATATGTGACGTCAGTTTCTATAGGTCGCCTGTCTGATGTCTACTGTTCTTTATAAGAACATCCCGGTTCGTTTCTTTCTTCCTGTAGAATTTATGTTATTGTTATACAAGTTGTGTATTGTGAGCGAAGCATCTGCCGGAGCGTGTCTATTCACCGGCTGACCTTTACCCGTCGTCCTAAACACGTGCGCTTGCGAAATAAGTCTTAAATACCACGAAGCTCAGACATTTACAGTTAAAGGAAATGTTTACCTGAATGGGGTCGCGAATGGACTCCCGCTAAGCATTATACACTCTAAACCAGAATTTAAAAAAAAAACCTAATAAATCCAATATTATAATATTTTTTGGACTTCAACAGTCCCATAATTTCCGAAGCAATTAGAGACAAACAACTAATCGGAACTAATATCTCAAACCCAGTCGTCTAGTTTAAAAAAAACTGTTATCAGGACTCGAAACAAAAACAACTTCCATCATAATAAATTAGTAGGTATATCGGTTTAGAAAAAAAGGGTCGTGACTTATAGTCAAGGAAACGTGGGAAAAATGCGTGAGCGCGAGCTAAACGAACGGGACGGCCGTCACGATCCAGTTTTTATTGATGCTCCGAAAGCATCTACTAAAATATACAGAGTGCAGCAAACTTCGAAATGGTACACTTTGAATAGGCGATAATCGATATTCCCACGATCAAGGGAAGAATAAAACTTACTTGATACGGTCGAAAGAATCACATACCTGAAACAAAAATTACATAAATCAATAAATTGAACGTTAAAGTTCTTATTTAAGAATCATAATGCATAACGCTAGCGGCAAACCCATCAACCGTGACTACTATCTTGTACATTAACCTACATCCAAAATATACGAGTACCTAATTCGTATTGCGTACTACAACGTAAGAAACGAGTGCACACTGAATCGCCATTACCGTTTCACACAATTCTGTTGAAATCGAAAGTCGTGTTTCTAATTACGACATTTATGACACTTATGATTCGGGAAATAAAAATCACGGCTACTTAGAGAACGTGATGTAATACTAGATACGATTGATTGACAGCATGGTTTGATTTATTGGTTTTATAGCACCGTTACTTAAGACGGGTTCGAAAAGATACAAAAAGCACATGATAAAGAATCGAGTGATGATTTTGTTGAAGAACGAAATTGCGTAATGTTTGAGGTGAATAAAAAGCAAAACGGTGACAAAGAAAACACAGGGATTAACTTGGTTGACGGTGAAGGCAAACACTTTCGAAATTTGCATAGGAAAGTGATATGATTATAGTCACATTACTAAAACCAGTCTAGACAGGAAAATTTCCACGTCCGATGCAAGTGCGGGCAAATTAAGTTATTTAGAGTGTTTGGTCGAACGTGATTTGGAATTCTAACTGAACAGCATAGTGATATAGACCTGTTGGGGGTGCCGTTGTATTTTCAATAAAGATAGTCTAGACACGGTCTAGACTACTACTGGGTGGGTCGTGAGCTCGTGATTTTGAGTTTATGACCGCGTCTGAATCGATAGTTTTGTCTGGGGACGGAAACCTAAAAACCGTAGTTTTGCCCTTTGTAGGACATAAATTTAGGGTAAGTAATTAAAGTATAGTCGTGGTATTAAGTTTGACACGAGCAGACTAGGCGCTTTAGGAGCGTAGAGGCTATTACGTTGTAGTCTCGCGCCGCAGTGGCATAAAACATGCATCAAGTGCAGTCTGGCTCTAGCGAGTTACATTAAAATTGCATAAGTTATATCTTACTGAATGTGTAATACTATCACAATTTCCTATGTATTATATTTGCATGAATATTATGTTACCTAGCTTTAAACACTTGAGACCAAAAGTTATGAAAGTATACCTATGTACGTACTAGGATGATTATATCGATTTATGTGTTCCAAAAATAACAGAAGTGCAGGAAATGATAATAATTATTTATTTATTACTATCAGACACAAATGAAAACTGCATTAAACAAAGAATACAGTCACCGTGCTTTCATAGAGATCTTTTGTAAGGTCTTATTCCGGTCACTTACAAAAGATCTCTTTGTGCGAAAAACAAGAGTTTGCAATAAAGGTTTTCTTTGAAATTCTTAATTTTTATGTAACTTTTTTTGAGTAATTACTTAGAAACAAGTACCTGTATCACAAGACCTATTAGTTAATGACAAAATATCGTTTAATTGATAATTAATTTAAATGATCATAAAACGATTCACAGCATAATTATTAAGTAGTAAATCTATAGTTTTTACTAGACCACTATAATCTATGGGAAGATTAACATCCATTTTCTAGATTACTTCACTTGTTTCCTGTAAATAATTATGGTCATAACGGAAGACACCGGCTTTTAATCTTCCATACCTATAAGTCTAACAAGTGTATAATATGTCAGTTAATTGACCAACTTTAAATTATCTGCACAGGTAAGCTCTGATAATGACATTCATAAAGAAGGGCAGTGTGTGGTTGATTTGAATCAGAGAGGTAGGTCAGGGCTTCATCACAGGCTTCGTATTGTTTGTTCTTATTTTCGATTGCACTTTTCTGTATATAACAATTCCAGGGTCAAGCAAGGGACATTCATTCTTCTTCTTCATGGATATTCTTCTTTGTGGTAATTAACATAGGCAGGGAAATGTAATCATGAGAATTTACATCAAATTTAAAATTTTGTATTCTTTGCGAGGGATTCCATATAATCATAAAGAACGTTAAATAAAATATGTTACACAATGGGACAAATTGCAAGTCATATTAGCTTTAAAATATTCAGTGGTAAGTATATCCAAGTCCTATATAAATATAGTACACATATGGACGTTTCCAACATTGTGAAATATTCAACTACGTCAGAGGTCGGTGAGTCAGAAGCCATGTGTTGATTTGAAACTCAGACTGGTGTTACAATAATAACAATAACCTTTCCCTTTGCGCTTGCTAAATGAGATTTCCGCTGGAGACGGTACCAATTAATAGTCCGAGAATATAGCTTGAAGATTGTATGCACATGCTGATAATACCCACCTACTTAATCCTTACTAATATTATAAATGCGAAAGTAAGTCGGTCTGTCTGTCTGTCGCGCTTTCACGCCAAAACTACTGAATCGATTTAAATAAAATTTGGTACATAGGTAGTGTAGAGCCTGAGAAAAGACAGGCTACTTTTTGCCGCGATAACCGACATCCACTGCATAAAAAAAAAACCTCCAATGACATACCTTCAAAAAAAAGGTCATTACGGGCTACAGAAAATTGATGGCATTCTATTGTTATTTCTTTTTTTGTTAAACTATAAGCATTTTAACCCACCCCTTTATTGACAAATAATTATAATTATAGTGATTTAGCGGCTCTAAAAGTGCTAGCCATATGATCTATTTTGTTTTGTTTATAGACAGCATAACTCACCAAAACATTTGAACAATAGACATATGAGATAAAAAACGTTTAATTACAAGTGAGAGTAGTGCACGCGCACGCGCATACGCGCGCTGGGTTTGTGGGGCACTCGCGCGCAGCAGTCGACCGACGCGCCCATTGTATTGTATTGTGTAACCAATAATTGCATGTAGGTGCGTGTACCTATTTTGTATAACTGGGTGGTCTAGTCTATCAAACTGTCATTGTGTAGGGAAAAGCGTGTTGCGAGCATTTTTATAGGTAGAATGGTTTTGGAAAGTACGGTGTGTGCAGTCGCAGAACCGATTGACTCTACGGGTGGTAGATTTGAAGTGAACACTGTTTAATTAAATTTTTGCTATGGTATGATTAATTTACACGAGAATTACATAGTAGGTCACTGCGAAATGGCAGTCTTATTAAATTAGGTATCTAATATATCCGTATCCAAACCGCAAGTAAAGAATTATAATGCCTGCATATCGTTGCATTATATACAGACCAAATCGCGAAATCACCAATTTTGAGCAATAACTCTAATTAAACACGTAAACTAAGACGTCAGTTTCTTCATTTGCAACAAAATATGAGCTCCTGGCACACTGAACTAGTTACTAACAATGCCCGAATACTACAATGCAACGGATTATGACAGATAGTAGAAATTACTCACATTTTTGACAAACGACGCTTCAACCAAAATGGGTTAAAACAATTAAAGGAACCGATTAGGGTTGAACAATGGGATATACCTGTCCTATTCGAGTTTGAATAAGCAAAGGCTATTACCGTTCTTGTAACTCAGTATGACTCATGAAACACATTTTGTTTCGAGATTATCAAGGTATAAGGTTAACAGCTAGTAGGGCTGCCTCATTTTGCAGCATTTTTAAGCGATGATTGTAGTAACTTAAGTACGCATTATGTTGACCCAAAACATGCGCAAACAGGGTCAGACGATGGACTAAGTAGATAATGACGTAAACACTACAAAAATTGTTTCATTAAATAATAATAAAAAAAAAATCTTTACGTGTCAACATTTTTATGAAAGCTACAATATTGAACAATATAGATGATAAATTGCCGTCAGATGATGAACGTCTCAAAGAAGTTTTCAATAAAGTGAATTTTAAAGAACGTTGAATCCTAAATATTAAAACACGGCAAGCCCTAAGAGATAATGTATTCAAGAAAAGTGAAAGCTGGTCGCTGTGTCACTTCCCAATGAGATTTTGATTGACACCCCACACAATATGGCTTTGATCGCCGCTAATTATTTGTGGGCTCAGAGAAACTAAGATTTATTATACATAGG
This sequence comes from Diachrysia chrysitis, assembly GCA_932294365.1. Classification (NCBI taxonomy): domain Eukaryota; kingdom Metazoa; phylum Arthropoda; class Insecta; order Lepidoptera; family Noctuidae; genus Diachrysia; species Diachrysia chrysitis. The sequence goes on from OW028653.1 coordinate 9,526,457, forward strand.
AAGTAAATAAACAGAGTTGATGGATGTACTAACATTACTTTCATTATTGAACTTAGTGTCATAATCGTCAAGCAATTATGTTTCCATAGAGTTGTGTTCATCATCAATACTTTCAATAGGATGTCGACCTTTTTGTTAGCTTGCCTTGTTCATTTTTCGTTCTTCCGTATATTTAGTGTATTTCATAACATGAAGATTTTACGTACAAAATATCTCAAATTGTTTACCTTTGCTATAGTCATTTTTATCCCTATATTTGCCTTGCACTTAACATTACTTAACAGTGTCTTATTACCGTATGGTCGTGCTTGTTTAACAAGCAGTCCATTTCTATTTTGGAAGTAGAGACCACTTCATTTCTTTTTTTGGAATAATACTTGTTCTACAAACAAAATTCCTTAACGCTTTCGACAACACCTCCACATCCATAACTAGATACGTATGGTATGTGAACTAAGAATGATGTTCCTTTAACAACGTGATTGTTCCATATTCTACCACCGATTTCCCTTCAGAGAACTTGAAAACAAAGAGATCGTTTATAGAAATCAGGGCATTCGTATCTCTTGCATCCGAAGGTACCTGTTACCAACGCGATCTATTTCGGCGTCAAGCTGTGAATCGTTGCTAAACATTAGATGTAATAGATGCGCAAGCTCATTGTTCCTAAGACATACTTGACCTACTTGAATTACGTTTTATCTTTGACTGTCTGATTTATTATACACTTAATGATGATGTGTTGGGTTTTATATTATGTGCATCTGTTTCGATTCGATGATCGGTTTTATTATCGTCCCTATGCGTGTATCTGTATATAGGTCGGTAATCTACTGTTGGAAGTTCTTGTTGAGCAATCGAAATTTTAAAATATTGGTTGCCGCTTCACCCTCGTAATATTATAGTTATAGGCAGAAATGGAAACAAATGAAACCGTGCTTATCACTATTGCATTGCATTATAAAATTATCTCAGTACAGCTAGAGCATTGTTTATTGTTCGTGAACCGTTTGGTAATATACTCCATAAAAATTCGTCGCACGGCTCATGTCTCCATTCAATAGATTAATTTGTGGTTGGGGAAATACAAGAAACTCGTTTGACCTACTGAATGAACTTGACTTCTTTGAATTCGGATTTCGTACATTAAAATGGTAATAAAGAAAGCTTGAATATGATATGATTATTAACTTTATTTAAAAATGTCGTGGTTTTAATTTTAAGGTTGTGACTCATTCTTAAAACTTTGTGATGGAGAGAAGATATCATGTGGAATATAAAAATACGTTCGCTTGATATATTTGGCTAGCGTAATAGTTCCAGAGTAACTATTCAAGTATGTTTAGCGAATGTATGATAAATATTCAAACATGCAGATTCATTATAATACACAAACATTGTAAAAATAAATAAACAACGATATTATAATAATGATGAATACTATCATGAATAGAAGTCGTTTTAACGACGTATTTCAGAACCTGTGAGTGGATTGGTGAATGTTTTTTTAGTGAATTGACAAAATATCTAAAATAAAAAGAACATTAAATAAATAGCTGTGTCTAAATAAGTCATAACAAGCATAATTTATTAGTCCAAACGTGAAAAATTGGCAGTTTAATTTTACGACGGGCCTTTAATATATGAACTAGATAGTGGTGTAGTTAGTACAAATGTATGTCGTTCTACACTATTAAACGAATTTCGGAGGAAAGCAGTAAATTTTGTTCAAAGAGGTAATAATATCGCAAGGATCACGGATGCTGAGTTACCTTGAGTTATGTTATGTATAGATCCGATATATAAAAACTAAGATCGTATGTCAAGGTCCGAAATCACAGATGGTGCCCTTAGAAACATCGCTGACGTAGTTAATTTTTCTATTGTTCTAGCTTGAGGCCCTTAAGGTTCTCGCCAAAAGTCTAGTGAAGCAGACTGAGCAAAGCCTGCACTCGGCTAAAAAATTGTCTGATCTATACATGTTACTGAGAGCGATATTCACTTGTTTCCACTTTTGTCATCTTGACAGAATATCTTGAGCCTTTGAATATTGTCACGTTAAGGAGTATAGTGTGTACAACTCACATTCGCATTAATGCGCAAACCCACAAGTGTATGACGACATTTGCAAATGATTTTATTTTCAAGCTGTGTCGGTTTTTTAACAGACATCAAAGCGCGCGAACCTTGTTCGAATGTTTGCGCGCATGTCAGTGACCGGGGTAAGGCTCTGAATGTTAAGAATTAAGCGTAGTTGCGCTTATTAAGGACGAGAGCAAAGCTTTATAAGATGATCAATAAAATTACAAGAAATGTTTATCTAATTAAGAATCCGGCCATAAATCTGAATGTCGTTATCTAGATACAATTCCAATATAACAATAATACAATCTAAACTAATTGCTTAGCATAGTTTTGCAATAAAATCCGTAACAACTTTCGATAGAATTAGACCTTAACTAAAAGCTGGTCACTAGGGTGAACCGTTCCGAATCAAGTCCATAAACATTATGGCAGGTCTATCTGTACTTGACATGAGCAGTTTCACCATACATGGCTCGCACTGTACTTCCTATCCATTTCGCAAGGAAGCAACTGTGCCAGTCGGCCGGCTCGCTTCCGGCAATCTCAAACTAAACTTTATCACAACTGTATAGGAGTTGGAGTCGCTTGTATGAACTGTATCAGTATGTACGCATTTTATGTTAGACAATGCCCATTTTTGGTAATAAAACGATTATGCTTGGCGTTTCGTGGTAAACGATAATAAATGTACGGTAGCAGTTACTTTGTTATTAAATTGTAAATTGTGAGCATTTTATAATAGTGTTACAGTATTGTATGCTTTTATGCAATTATAGCGATTATTATTTATGTTTCTAAATAGCGTATGAGATAACAGTAGCAATATTATTAATTAAACACATACAGACAGATTGGCTTGCAAAGTTTGTTGCTAAGGAGACCAATGTTGCTTTGGCTTCGATTTTATAAACAGAGATAAGCGCTATTGTCCTGTGTTTTGTTAAATGAAATGATGAAGTAAATTTATCGGTAATATCTGGGTGTTAAAGTCTATTTTGCAAATTCTAGTGACGTCATGATTATTATTCTGATGTAAGATTAAGGCGATCGTTATATTACCCCCCAGAGTTCGTTAAAAAAAACATTTTGTTAGAGATATTCAAAACATTTGAAGACTGAAATTGAACACTACATAACTATGAAGATTTAGTACAGCATTTAAAATAAGTACCTATATCCAATTGTAGCTTTTAATCTGCAATTGCACGTATTTTTATTCAACAAGACTTTAACAGCGATTGCCTAATTGCAGGTGAATCCTACATGGGTAGGTTTTAGTTTAAAACCAAAGTTAACATCATCTTCAGCTTCAAAGCTGTAAAAGCCTCCGCCATAGGCCTCCCTTTGTTTATGCCGTAAAAACCAAAGTACGATTACTAATCTGATAACTTAAGCAGCCTTTTATCGCAATCACGATAAAAACTTTCCCTAATTAATATTTCAATTAGAAACGTTTTATAATATTACCATGTTTATTTTCTATCCGTTTCTATCATTGAACTGGCTGTCTGAAGCCAAACGAGCGTAAAGAACCGTCAATGGAAAGCTTGGCTGCGCATCAGTGAAACGGGACGTGATCGAAAATAAATAAATAGTCTGGACATTGATTTTATATCAACTATTAAGTTTATAATCAGCCTGAAGTTAAATAGCATTAAGTTTTGACGTAAATTCAGATATTTCTCGGCAATAAACTATTGTAGATTTTTTGATGTAATTGCGTTTTTTTAATGATATATCTTTCATACAATATGTTATTGTGTTCAATTCAAAATACTTATATGTTACTTCAACCTGCCCCAGCGTCGCACGGATAAACTATACATTAATGAATTGTATAAAACACTCTATCCATTGGTGAAAACCATAAGATAGGTAACCCGTTTGGTAGTTTTTGAGTTTATCGCATTTAGACAGACAGACGCCGTGGGTGACTTTGTTTTATTATATAATATAGAAATATGCACTTATAGAAGAAGTAGTATTCTGCGCATGATAAAATTACGTACACTGAAAAAGAAACAAAAAGTAGTCCATCCATATTAGAACTAGACCAGTCAAGTTTTAGGCCAGTTAAAAAAAATGTGTAATAGCTAAACAATTATTTAAACAATGTTATAACGAAACACTAACATTTGTTTTTTTTTATGGTGTGCCTGTCATGTTGTGGGTACGTACATGACTTACCTACTACATAAATAAGACGAACATCAGATCAAAGGATGTTTAGTTTACCGATACATTTGTCGAACAAATTCGCACATAGATACAGAAACGTGTTTGTTTCACTCTTGACATTTCTAATGATCTTTACAAGTCTTTTTTATTATTATACTTTTAAATTGTGTGCAGACACTTTACGGCCTTATTGCGACGTTTAAGTGAGAATCGTTTGTGGCTAGACAATTGTATTTTTCTTAATAAAATAATACATTTGATTCTTAGAATCGTTAGAACAAATTAGTGATTAACTCTAACATGAGACGTTTACTTTTTCCTGAAACATACATATACATCCGTTTAAGTAACTAATCTTCGCGCATTTGATCACAACAATAATTGATCTTACCACATCATATTCATATCAAAATCTAAGTACAATATTGTTCGCTTTTCTTTAACTAAAGTTTTTACACCTTAAACCATAACTAAAGCAATATAAACATATCAATTAATATTTTAAGAAAGAAAATGTTATTTATAGAAGTAGATAACATTAGGTATAACTAAGTATAAATATGCTGATTTTACTGATTATAACTAAATAATAATAATAATACCAGACTTTAATTAATGTCCCACTGCTGGGCACAGGCCTCTTCTTAATAGAGAAGGAACGAGTATTGATCACCAGGTTTGCTCATTGCGGGTTGGCGATTTTAAATTCGAAATTTTGGAATCCAGATTTCCGCACGATGTTTTACTAAAGCATCAAAATCCAATACCTAAAATTTCTTTGTTGTTTTGTTTCTATAACGACAATTTGTTTCTTTTTTTACAGAATTACAGTACACTAATAAAACTAAATGACGTAAACAAAGTGAAATCAAAGTATTGCCAGAAGAAAACGTTAACAAGTCATTAATTTAATGCACTGGTACACACAATTTCTCGACTCTATTGGTCGCAGTTATTGATGGCTTTCCTTACCCTAGGACCGTTCACCGCCATCATGATTATTGATCAATCAGATACGTTTCGTTGTAACAATCGATTTTATTGACGTGAAATTGGTCACGTAGGTACTTAAGTACTTTATGTTGGATAAGGTTGTTCACACTGTTCCTATTATTTTAGCAATCTATACTAATATTATAAAGAGGAAAGATTTGTATGTATGTGTGTATGTATTCAGTTCGACTCGCGACACCACCGCCGCCGTTTCAGCTTATGATTAGGGACTCCTATTGAGTCTGAAACTAGTCGGGCGATCCCGAGAATATGCGTGAGTAAACCTTTTTGTTTTAAATAATTATGAATACTCCTCACGAAATTTATTATACTTACATATATGTATGAATGTGGATTTCAAAAAATATTTCATCATTTGAATGCTACATTATTCCAAATGAACTAGAGGCTATAGAATATAGTGAAAATAAATATACACGGAGCAGGGGCGGGCCGCTAGTAAGTGATAAAGAAGTTTGAGGCGATGTAAAACCTGCTTGTCTCCAATCTATATGGTTCTCATACATTTATTTCCCGTCATAATAATAAACCCACGTTTTAATTCAAATGTTTATTTTTAATTACACTGGTAGTTCGAATTATTAGTAACAAGAACTATTAACGCAACGCATACGACGTTGCTTGTAAAGGCTAGACAAAATAGACATACCTAAACGATATATTTATCCTCTTGGCTAGAATTTTATTTCTATCTACAGCAACGTAGATCCAAATGACTATAAAATCGAATACGTAATCTAAGCCTAACCTGATTCTCGTTCGTGTACGTAGCGCTTTATAAAATAGTTCCTTACATACTAAGAGCTAGCGCATAATCCCTGTCATCACCCTAACTGTAAGGTACAGTACAGGAACACAGGATAACGACCTCGGGTAGGTCTAAGCAAGTAAATGATGGTATATGATTGTGAAGCTCATCAGTGCTAGGTTTAACGTTGTTTCCGACCGGTTCTCGTTGCAAGGTAGGTGTCTGAGTATGAATGGAGTTATAGAGCACTAGTACGGAAGTAGACGCGTCAAATAGAAATTTTGGTTTGGTCACTCATACAAATATTAAAATAGTAAACAAGTATGTAGATTTTATTGCTCTTTTTCGTAGAATATTTCGAAATAAAAACATAAATTTTATTCACTTCTATTGCGCATTTGTTAATGTGTAAAGTAAGAAGAGATAACAGTATTGAGAAATATTAATAAAAATATCATTAAAATTAAGCAACTCATTCTTGATAATAAAATGAAAACTAAAGTGCGACCTTCCCAAATAAATGAAAGGACGTATCTACCTACATTAAAAAACAATTAGTATTATTGTAATGATTTTAAACAGCTTAAATTAAAAGTAAATTGCCAAGCAGTTAAACGGTCAACATTTATAAAGAAACAATTTTATTAATATTCAATAGCAGGATATTCATTATATTCAGCAGAATAATATTTATTCAAACTTTGTAGCACCGAATTGTATTAAAATTTAAATACCTAATTTGCGTAAATTAGGTATTTAAATTTTATACTAACATAGCCAGGTATCTAGCTTTTGAGCATAGAGACGGTCGCAGGTGACCTACAAATAATTTTAATAATTACTAGCACGTAATTCACCGTTCTACAAAATGATATTCCTAAAAGTTTGCAAGATGGATTGAATCGCAAGATTTATTTATACGTGTATAACCATAATAATCTTTACTATTATAATAAAGCGGATGACTCTTATTTTTTGTTTAAATACGCTTATTTCTAGAACAAACAATAAGCTAGAAAAAAAAACTTTGTATATATGATAGCCAGATTCATGAGGAATAATATACAATACTTTTACTTTAGAAAAAGAGTTATGTATCCGCGCAAAACATGAAAAGCTCATGCAATTAAAACACGCGGCCCAAGTCGCGGGGGACAGCTATTTGTAATAATATTATTAATACAAGCGGTCTATAGCTATTCATACATTTGACGACGTCCGTGGTCGAGTGGCGTACACACTGACTTTCAAGGTGTCGCCAGCTCTGAGGTCCCGGGTTCGATCCCCGGCCGGGTCAATGTAGAAAACCACTTTTCTACATTGTCTCGGGTCTGGGTGTTTGTGGTAACTTCGTTGTCTTTGAATTCCATAACACAAGTGCTTTAGCTACTTACTTTGGGTTCACAGCAATGTATGTGATGTTGTCCACATTTTATTTATACTCAAAGGTCTAGCCCATGATATACTCTAATATGTTGCGTTACATCTAAACGGAGCCAATCAAGAAAGTCATTAAAATCGAAAACAAGTCGAGCCGCATGTAAGCTTAAAATACTACATGTGGTTATATTTAGTATTTATAAGTTCATATTCAAACGGATTTTAAGAACCATAATTTTATAGGCCTATGTTAGATAAGAAATATTATAAGTGTATACTTATAGGCATGATTCTTTTAATTATATTTTTATACGATTTAAATTGATATGGAAATTCGTATTTTAGAAACATAATTTTACTAGTCAATGGTATATAAGATAAGATAAAGGTATATGTTTATATAGTAATGACTCTTTAAATTTTAATTTTATGGGATTTAAATTGAAATAAAATTAAATAATCACTAAGATTTTTTTTTGCTAAAGGTTATTATATTAAGTCATAAAAGTTCCGTTAATTAATTAATTTAATCATAAGGTAAGTAAATACATAATGTATAAGAAAAATACTCTAGCTATGTTAAATTAACTATCTTACTTGACGTCATAAGCAATCTGTTTATGAGGGTTTATAGATGAGAATATTAATTAAGATTAAACCATATAAGTAGTAGCGGCCTTGCGGTTCATCGAACATATTTGTAAGCACGAGGTTGCAGGTTAGAACCCACTACAGGCATGGCAAGGCAAGTACCAAAGTGACTTTTTCAAAATTATATGTACTTTCTTAATTATTTTAAGACGCCATTGGTGAAAGAATAGATCGAGAAGAAACCTGAATTCAAAAAAAAATAATCTGAAATCACCAAACCGCAAGTGCGCAAGCGTGGTGATTAATGCTTGTGCCTTCTCTACATGAGAAGAGGCCTGTGCCCAGCAGTGGGACGTTTAAAGGCCAGTATATAACAATTGTATTGCACACCGACTGTCGTAAACTCCAATAGAAAAATAATCACCAGATATCCACATTTAAGTCAATATCATCTCCCACAAACAAAAAAAAAATAAAAATCTATGGGTATGACAAACAATACCTTATACAAACTCTTACATGTGCCAATTTTGAAAACAAACAATGTCCTTGATACGCAACAGATGACACTTCACTACCGTATTATAATCACAAATTACTTTAAACCACGCTTGATGAATGTTACAACTTGTCTGTTATTATTATTATGTAACTAAGTGATGTTACCTCATATTTTTTGTGTTACATTAATTTTTTGTTACACTCTAGTACCCGTGTACATTATACAAACAACGTGATTAATTCACATGGCAGTGTAAAAAATGTATCATGTGTATCAATCCTAGTAGGTATGCGTAATATATTATAGACATTTCCGTTGGAATTGTAACGTTTGTTTAGTAGTAAATACTTAGATATCCGTTCCGAACGGATTTGTGTGCACAAGGTTGCAGGTTCGAACCCATTACTGGCAAGTACGAATGTGACTTTTTCAAATGTTATATGTACTTTTTTAACCATTCTAAGACATCATTGACTAACGGTAAAGGAAAACCTGGATTCCAAAAATTAGAATCCGAAATCGCCAACCCGCAATGAGCAAGCATCGAAAAGATCATGCTCGTTCCTTATCTATATGGAAAGAGGCCTGTGCCCAGCAGTGGGACATTTATAGGCTGGTATTATTACTTAGCGATCGAGTTTTAGTTTACAAATTAATATAGTTCACCTTTTTTTTAGCTGAGTGCGCTGTTAAATTAATTGTGCATATTATGATTACTTCAATTTTGTACATTCTTCTTATGTTCGTTAGAGTAGAAAAATGGACCACACAAAATCATGACTAAACAACATGAAAAGAGAAAATTGGAAGATTTTGTTTTAAATGGGACGGACACTGCCAATTTTTTTTAAATTGATCACAGTGTACCTTAATTATTCAGGATAAGATTAACTGCTATACTAATTATATTTAAGATTGAATTCCGTGTGCATTGGTTTAATCAATTGCAGAGAAAACTTTGGCAAGAGTGTTTTAAGTTTTCCTGATTAATGCAGTTGTACTTGATAGCTTCCAAAGTTTATACGAGTTGACTCTAAGTCTAATCTTTTAATTTTTATGAGTTTCTTAACAAAACAGAAAAGTAAATTTCATTTTTTTGTATGTTTTTTTTTTTATCAAACTTCTTTATTCAATTTAATAATTTATAAATAAACTAATTTGAGTTTTCTTCTTAGGAGTTGTGGGTTTGACATTCTTTCGTATTTCTTAATTAGAATTTAGGAAACTTACTATGTTACGCACATCATAATATCTACATAATCGGCCCGACATTTAACTTAGGTCACAAAAGCTTAAACTCGGCGACTAGTAATTACATCTAATAGGTATTGCTACTAAACTAACCTGTGTCTAACTCTGCTGTTGATGTGTCTCACTTCCCGACCGCCGCTGCTCTCGCCGTCACTGCCCGAGCCCGGAACCTCCATCGTGTGCGTCGACATTGACTTGCTTACCTACGACATAAATTATATTGAGTTTCATGTTAGATAGAGAAACATTGATATAATGTACAACGTTTTTAGTATTATCATCTTTGCAATGATTGCTAGCCTTAGGTAGCTATTGCGTTTGGCGTTGCTATTGTGCATAGTGCACTCTTTTAGCTTTCTTCTATGTGAATGCGAAAGTAATCCTCTCTGTCTGTCGCGCTATCACGCCAAAACTACTGAACCAATTTAAATGAAATTGGGCACACAGATAGTCTAAAGCCTGAGAAAGGACATAGGCTACTTTTTGCCGCGATTACCGAAATGCACGCGGGCGGAGCCGCGGGAAACAGCTAGTATCATATAAACGAACAAAGGGTAGTTAATTTAGGATTGTTACTAATGGAATATGGAATATCGTTTCTGTATTTTAATGATTATTCGCCACTAGTCGTTTAACTATTCGTCACTATCATCTATACTATATCATCACGTCTAATACATAACTATATTTTTGACTTTGTGAGAAAATAAAAATCTGTGCCAATTAAAACAAGAAGGTAAGGGACGTTACGTATTAGCGTCATCAAAGTCGTTATTTTAACCTTGATAAATGGCAATATGGCTTAAACGATATATGTTACATAGAGCTTAAATATATATATGCAAATATTTAGTTAGGTGTACTATACTTATAATAGAATCTAGAAGTTTAGGGTAAAAAAGGCTTACCGGTGGAATGTATTTTCTGACAGCGGCGGCCAACTCATCGATACTCTTCTCCTTCTTCGCCTCCAAGCCAAAGAACTTGTTCTTCGCCGCTTGATTCAAAGCAGAAATCTTCATAATCGTTGGCGGTGGCTCTTGAGGCGACGGAGGGACCTTTTCAGCTGGCCTTCTCAATTTACCAAGCTGAATCGGTTCATCTATCTTCTTAACGAATCTCCTGTACCTTGTCTGATCTTCTTCTTTTTTCACTTCTTCAGAAGGTTTCCTACCAAGTTTTCCGAGCATCGGAATCTTGACATCTGGATTTTTCGCTTGTGCGAGACGTTCTTTCAATTCATTAGCTCCTGGTAGTTTGACTTTACAGGCGAACGGGTCTGGTTGAGCTGCGTGTGTAGTAAGGTCAGGCTCGGTCCTGGAGCCCATCAGCTTGTTGGGCTTCCGTTGGAACCTTCGAGGCTTAGGGTCTGGCAGTTCATCAGAGCTGTCGGAAGAAGAACAGCTCTTTTCTGATGATGAAACGCTGGAAGCCGATACGGATTCTTCGTCTGAAGAGCTGTCGATCCCTTCATCTTTAAGGCCCTGTAAAAAAAGAAAAAAATCTAATGAAATTCTAGTTTAATGTTTTGGAAGTTTTTTGTAGTATACCGTAAACCAGAAATCACTAGTAACGACAAAGAACAGCGAAAATCTACTACTTATTGCTTTAACATAAGGCGCTGTCAATGTTGGAGTGTAATCATTAGTTATGTGCGTTTCACTGTACCAATAATTAAACTGCTAACGGCCTATCCTAAATAAATAACACAGGCAAATAGCGATGCAATAGAAATAACGGCTAATAATTATATTTCCCAAGAACGTAATTTTCTTACAAGTCACATTAATGTCAAACAGTTTAAACGAAGATCTTTAGTTACTTTGTTGGCTCATTACCTACATTGTATGCAGTATCTTATACACACGGTCAGCCAAAATAGTAAACGTTGCATACCACGTGGCTACACCTTACTACTGGGCTATTTTTATTGGCCATTACTGGTGTAATGTGTTCTATTTTTGTATATATATCTTTTTATCGTTACATTTAATGGGTTTTGAATGATAAGGTATGGACTGAATCATTATGTACAGATTATTTTAGTAGGATTTGTCGGTACTGGGATTTAATTTCCTAAAAACATTACATATTCCATAAGATTTTCATTTCTGTGAATAGTACCTATATTTATATGATACTCGAATAAACTTGTTGTCGAGTTTACACACGTTAACTGTACGTTACAATATCTTAAGCGTATTCTTAGCCAAGATTGGCTGCTACGACCATATTTCCTTCAGCAGGATTTATATTTATCATCTTTTATATATTTAATAAAGTCCCTTGCCGCGTCTCTCTGTCTGTGATAATCTCAACAACTGCACAATGGATTTTTAAATGGTTTTCACCATTGGATAGAGTGATATAAGAGGAAGGTATATTATTTTTTGTGTATAATTCATTAATGTTAAGTCTCCGGGCGAAGCTAGGGCGTGTCGCTTGTTATAATAACACAAATCACGGTCGCCTATAAAACTTCCGTAACACGACATGGCGCTGATTCATTGCTGAACATGCCAACTTGTTATGGACACAACATTATTTTTAGTAACTAATAACCGACTATTTGATGTTGTATTATTATAGTTACAGGCCTTGTATACTATCTGAATTTAAAACAGCAGTTTCATGTGGACTAACTAGAAGACCTGGGCCCCTAGACAAGTGGCATTTCGACAAGCGTTAACGCTGATCGAATTCGCTCAAATGTATAGAAGTGACATTTGAATTGCTGCTGTGTTGACATTTGAATTGCTGAAGTGACATTTGAAGGGCTGGAGAGGAAGAGGAAGGCCGAAGAAAAGGTGGATCGATTGGGTGAGATAATATGAGTGAAATATCAGTGAATGACAGTATGACGGCTAATAGAGTGGAATGCAAGGAGAAAACATTGTGCGCCGACCCCAAATAGGAAAAAAAGCAGGAAGAAGAAGTAAGGAAGTGACAAGACCAAGTCACGTGACTTATTGAAATGCCACTTGTCTAGGGGTGTTTTTTTTATAATAATTATTTAATACAAACCTCTGAGCTTTCTCCTTTGGCCAATGTTTTCGGCCGCGGCGGTACCACAGTGGATCCCGACTTCAGGATCCCGCGCACTTCTGGCGTGATCATCCTTTGGGCTCGTTCCGAAGGCGAGTCATCCTCAAGGTCTGAAACACAAGGACTTCATTAATATATAGTCTTAGTAACAATGCCCCCATATTTACAAAGCGTAGCTAAACCAGTCATATACAGGGTAAGTTAAGAGCAATACTGAAAATTAACGGGTAGGTTGAATGATGACTTTTAGCAACATAAAATGTTTCTGTTTCAATTTTTTGTATATGGTAACCTTTCAGATGGATTACTTTTTAATACAAAAAACAATAAGTATAAAAATTACAGACAGACATGTATCGTAGTCGATATTACACTCGTATCAAAATTTATATGAGGTTAACTAATCCTGTATATATATATTAGTAAAGCCCAAAAGACTCGAGGCGAGAGACGGGCGGATGGTTCAGATATTTTTGAGCTGTTGCAGCTGTAATTAACGTGCTAGCAATGTTGTAGTAGCCCACATTTTTGAGCCTTTACAGCTGTGCCTGTAATGAAGATTTTGTACTTTGAGTAACCCACGTTTACTGGCTGTTTATGTCTGTACTAGCAAACATTATATTAATTATTAAAAAATCATATATAACATAGTAACTAAGGATGACATCTAATACACGTCTAATTTTAACAAGTGTGACGTAATTTTATGTTTTTCATAATTAATTATCTAAATGCTACACAGCAAAGAACTAACAAAAAAACTTTTCAACAATATAATGTTCGTAACATTATACAATAACTAAAATAACTAATCATCGCGTCCCGTCCCCGCCTACGTATCTGTGTCGCGACCTTACGAAGCGACTTCATGGTTTTGACATCTCCATGTCTCTCGCAACTATTTGTACACCATCATATTATTGTACGTGAGATATATTTATATAAAAGTGATGAGTAATATTGAGCAAGCAGATGACTAACTGGATTATTGAGCTCAAAATAAAACATTACTACGGTCTGTTAAAGATTATGATTTATGTCAATATCTTAAAGTGACGGCAATGGTACACGCTCCACGGCGCATGCGCTTCATATAATTGTTACTCAAGCTTCATAACGTTACGTTCGTCCGAACTAAATAACTCTGCAACACCAGCAATCACTTAATGGATTATTATAAAAGTCGACCAAAACGGTTAAATTATTATTCAAGTACTACACAACATCAATTTTACTGAAACTAAGTGTTAAAGAAATATAGAAAAGACCGTGCATATTAATCGTGCAAGATGTAAATCTAGACAGCATGCGCTAAATATCCAAGACTCACCGAATACATCGTTACAACGATAGATTAGTACCAATCAAACCCAGAGAAGCGAAACTGTTCAAGCAAACGACAAAATCAAACTCATAATAATGAACAAATCAGACCTAAACTCCTAAATTTGGCATTCTGCCTCATAATATACTCTAAAGACGTGTTCTTTGCGCTGGCCGAACGGAACAGTTCCATTTTCAATTGAAAATCATTATTACGCGGTACGTCGTCGTGCGTCAGGGACTTGGTGAGCCGCTCGTTGTGTTCCATGGCCTCGTGCAGCTGGCTGGCCAGCACGGGCATGGTGCGCAGGCGCGATGCTCGCGGCCGCTCGTCCCGCGCCCGCGGCAAGCCCGCCACCGGCGGCTTGTGCGTCAGCTTCGAGTTGAACATTTTCATTTTCTCCGACAGTGACATCTTCGCTGGATCGTCTTCGTCTAATTTAGCTGCCACCGGTGAGTGTGTGCGTATTTACATAACATTGTGCAGTTGTGTGTTTACGATAGAGCCCGGGACATACACATAGTAGAGTAGTCGAGGACATGCAAAAAAGAAACAAAAGCCGACGATACATAAGACAGAAAGCGTATTTTTGAATTTAATGCAAATTTACATGCCTTTTACGTTACCACTGGAAATCTATTGATTACTTTAAAATAAATTGATATCGTAAATGAAACAAACAAAAAACTAAGATTTCAATTCTATTGTATACTATGGTTTGTTTTAATAGGAAGCTTACCATCTTCGTCCCTGTCCAACACGTTAGCGGTGCTCTTGGACTGAGCAAGAGAAGAGAACGCCGGGTCGACGGCAGGCTCGCTCGGGCTGACCTCAGGAGCCGGGAAAGATATAGGCTGGCTTTTGAACCTGTCCGCCACTGATGTTCCCTCCTTCAACTTGGAGCGACTGTGACGGAGCAGAGGTTTTGGAGTGCCTGAAACGATAGTTAAAACATTTATTAGAGCTATAAAATTTAGGTTTGGCTTTGATCGACATTTCTGGAACAGAATTGAATGACTCATCGTTTTCCTGGCAATAACATTCAAGGCTTCGTCCATCATCATCTATGAATTTGTATTTACATGCAAGAACAAATATTATGTGAGTGAGTGGTAAAAATAGTTTAAATTTTAATACCTTTAGCCTGTTGCTGCAGCTGCTGCCACATGCTTGCTCGGGCGACCACACTGTTGCTCTTCACAAGGCCCAGTGCGAAGCCGCTGTGTTCCTTTCCCTCATCATCGCTGCCCGCATCCTCCGGACTTCGCATAGCCTCCGTCTCGGTGGACTTCCGTTCACGATCCATGTTGAGAAGACCACGCTCGATAGATGACGAAGACCACTCGTTACTGCTACTGTTGGTAGCGTGGTTCTCCCTGATCTCTTGACTCTCTATCAAGCCAAGCTCTTCACCTGGAATTAGAGGAATAAGAAAAAGATGAATAAATAAAACCAATTAATAGAAGTATTCTAATGTTATTCAGGTTTTTATACAAATCAATTTCAACATTTAGCCCAGCAAAAAATCGTCACAAATTGCTTAATGTGCGATTAATCCACCTTTAACTAATGCAATGTCATTTTGACAAAGAACACGTGCATTACATTGACCCAAATAAGAGGGCCGAGAGACATCTGCAAGGTTATACCGTGTTTATTTTCAAAACCGACCTAATACGAATAGCGGCGCATTCGGTAAATCTAATTTTACCAAACAGAACGTAAACAAACCGCAAGTTAACGCCGGTTGCGCCGGACACAACTGATCGCTTTTATATGCTTAGTTTATGACACTGACAGTTGTGACTGCTGGACGCACTAAATAAGCCTAATGATGTTTGAGAATTATGGCACGCTGCAAGCTCGTTTCGATAAAAATAAGTTTACGAGTTTAATAAAGAAACCATTTGCCAAACGTCATTAGGAATATCTGAATATCACTCACCGGAATGTGGTCCTGAATCTCTGGAGGAAGCACGATTGTACACACCGCTATCACATGACACATTTAAACTCCAGTTATCAGCTTCGGCTTGCTGTCTTTCGTCTTCTTCCAAGGCACGACTGTCCTCGTCCAAAGCGACGCGTACTTTGTTCACTTCTTGTTCAATTTCGTCTAACGTAGACTGTTTTCTTTCAGCGTTAACAGCAATGTTTTCAAAGTCTAGAAATGTTGCTTCGCCGTAACTGTCGTCCTTGGTGCTACCGCCATCCGTAAAGCCGTTAACAGCAGTAGGGGATTTAGCTGTGAAGGAGCTCACTCCGTATGGCGGTGAATCCAAAGCCTTCGCGAAGTCTGTAAAGGGGTCTCTTTCGGGTTCCCCCGGTAGGGGATAAGGGCCCCTGATAGAGGGAGCAACACCGGACTCGACGGGTTGGCTCGGAAAACTACAGTCCGCGGGGCCGAACGCTTGGAAACGCGCTTGGCCCGGCTCCAAACTGCGAAATGAGAAAAGAAACGTTTTAAAGTAGAACACACCCGTACATAAGAGAGAGACGGCCGCTGTTTCAGCTCGCCTTCATAAATTTCGATGAATTATGGCGTGAGTGATTGGATCGGCGTCGCCGATCTATCGTTTTAGGGAAGTTTGACACCATCGGCAATATCATCTAAATATAAATTTCCGATCTTGAATTTAATGCTATCGATCGAGCTTTTACCCTCGACGGTTTATTGATGAACTATCGGCAATCATAATTTAGGAAGTTGCGTTGTCGCCATTGCTACCCTATGTTGTCTTTGCTTCTGTCAAATCTATATCAGACTTATAAATTAAAGGCAAGCCTAAATTAGTTTATAAAATATACAGCTCTCAATAGACGCTAGGTGACAAAAGAGTGTTTCTGATATCACTTTCTCAAAAACGTCAGTTTAACAATCTTAATAGAGCAATACAAAATGCAATAAGGATTAAATGGACAGTATTAAGGGCGCGAGGAGATGGGAGCACAGTCGGGTCGCTCATAAAAGTCTTGATGCGTGCTTTGAAGCACAACAGAGCCAGAAATAGTGTTTGACCCACTAACGACTGGAGCGATTATTTCCGTCATCAAGACACCGCTCGCCGAATGTAACAGTAGCATGTCGAATCGATGCTAATAACAACAAAATTTATTCTAAGTCTAATATAAACAAATGTTTATAGAGCAACAGATTATTAGGCAACAGGTCACAACAACTGACTTATTTGGATTTATTCTTATTATAGCCCCAGAAGACAACGCCAAGACGTTAAGATGAATAATGCGGTAGCATTTGTTAAGAAGGTTATGCCAAAGCTATAAAAAGATGTTTTGTGAACAAATAATCAAGAAAATATAATACACAACGTATGCATTTCACGGACAATTACAATAAATTTTAATAACAATAGCACATCTACGTAGGGCTCATTTTAAAGCATTTCTTTAGATGGTTCCTTTAAAATATATTTCAAAGGATGGTTAAGAATATCTACATACAATAGTTAAACTTATGCATTTACACTGAATACCTTTTTCTAAAGTACAAAACCAGGTACATACTTACTGCTCATAATTTTAAACATAATTTATTATTATCGTCATTATTAGAATTAGTTTTTAGAGTATTATCGGCATAAACAACATAAAATGATTACATCATGTTAAATTTAATTTGTTTACAAACCTACAACATAAATATTTTATGTAAAAATTTCAAGTATCGACCTAAATTTTGGTAAAAGCGAACGTGGTAGCGATGAGCTAGCGACCCAGTTATACAAATTGCTAGGTGCATTAACAAATGGTGTTACTTACTACTCATCGTGTGAATACTTCCGAATTAAACGATGCATATCTTAGAATATTTATAATGTACTGATATAGATTAATCAAAAGACAATATTTTCATTGTTCACTGTATCTAACAATAAATACGATGGCTAGTGCATGATTCAAACCGACAACTGAAACTGCTAGAATGATGTTAGCCTACTAAAACAAGAAATTAACACGAACTTCGTGAAGGATTTCATAAAGCAGTTAATTAAGAAAACATCGTCCAGAATTCTCATTAGGATAAACCTTCAAAGACTACGACTCGATAAATAGAGCTACTCGGAACTACAAAGTTTGGTTAATATTTAAATGAAGTCCCCAAATTGAAACGTTCTGATAAGTGCTCTGAAATATAAACGAGTAAAACACAATATTACTATTTTGTTACAAGACACCTATAATGTGTATATTTAACTACATGGATATTCTAATAGAAAGTATAGATACTACTAATATTTACAAGTGAATAAAATCGTGATGACTAACTAAACATCTGGACAATGAAACGAACAGCGTTCGGAACAAAACATTCGGTGAACAGCCCACGTGTGGCGTGGGCCGCTCACCCATCAAAATAATGGCGGCGAGCCAAGTATTAGACTCGAACTCCGAACACACCGGCTACAGCACAATCACCTTTGCAAATAAAGTCATATTTAAGGACACCAATTCAATGACAAAGAAAAATCCCCACAAAAAACTAAATAATATTTAGGTATTACTACTAATAAGTCCATCTAACAGCCTATAGCTACACTGTGAGATATGAAAGTATGTTGATGATATACAAACAATAAAATTAACACTTTAGTGCTGTGTAGGAAAATCTCGAATGTTGCAATGACTTTGAATTAGATGTTTGATCAAAAGCATTCCACGTTAAAATAGTTACGTGTATGTTTACCTGGAAGCAATCGACCGCATCTCTTCTACGGTGATAGGCTGAGTCTTGTAGCGTTCCTTGTCACGGTTTTTTGCTCTAGATGTTGAAGGCTGGTCTCTTGGTGATAAGTCTTTAGTCAGGGCTTGTTCCATGGACTTGATTCGCGACGCAATCGACGGAAATGATTTTGTATTGCTATCGTTTTCACTTTCGTTGTTGTTTGTAAGATTCCAAGGTTCACAAGTTCCGTTTTCACAATTTTCTTCAACTTTTAACCTGCGGTTGTTTAATATAGACAGTAACTCATCATTCACGTCACATGCGAGGCTTTTCGATCGAGGATTTGACTTAGGTCGGAGATTCCTCCGTCGCAGCACTGCACTAGGATAACTCTCTTCCGGGTTAGGTGCGGGCGCGAGATTCAAGACTCGTCGCGGTCCAGCCGCCGACAAGTCGCTCGCGTCGCAACTGATATTTGCTACAGTAATAATGTTCGCATCGTTGTCCGCGCAAAAAGAGAGTCGTGGGCGCGGGGATTGGCTGCGTTCCCTCGTCAAACTCGAACCTCTCTGTTTTAAAATAGGTCTAACTGCAGCTTCACATTCCGATCCGGAGTGATCAGATGTCCTAGACCGTAGGAGTGAAGGTCTTCGGGAGCTTCGGTCGTCTTCGCTCAAATCGAAACTAGAAGCATGTCCTTCATCTCCAGACAACTTTTTTGACGACTTTAGGATCGGTTTTTTAGGTAAGTCGAAATCATAATCATCGTGTTCGGTAGACTTCTTTTTAAGTATTGGTTTCGGCGTATCAGATGGTATAATATCTGGACAAGGTCGTTCTTCTGAAAAGCTCTTTTTCTTAAGTATAGGCCTCACAGTTTCTTTATCATCCTCTACTATTTCTGCACCACCTGCTGCTGCTAACAACACCGCTTGAGCAATAGAAACGTGAGAGGAGGCTGTGCTGCTGCCCGAACTAGAATTAGACTTTCGCTTTAATATTCCATGGGGTTCTGGAGAGCTTTGAGACAGTTCATCAATATGATTCTCTTCTTCCCTACTCATTTTTCTTTTAAGTATGCCTTGAATTTGACCATCCGGTGACCTGTTTCTTACAACATCCTCCAAAGATGATCTTCTATTTTTCAATATTGACTTGTTTGTTTCTAAAGAACCATCTTCAGCAAAGGAGACTTCAGGGCTGCACGACCTTCTTCGAGCTACCTGAGACTCATCCAAGCTTCTTCGTTTCTTTAAAATGCCTTGTCGCTGCCTGCTATCAGATCGACCATTTCGCGGTTCAACAACGCTAGGTGAAAATGTAACAGGCGGCGATGAAATAGTTTGATTGGTATTATTGTTTGCAGCACAGTCTTCATGAATAGATTTTCGTTTTAAGATAGACACGGGTGTATGACTACAGGACGTCGACGAAGTATCAAGACGGCGACTTTGACTAGACGAATCATTATTGAGATCAGAAAACATTGCACTTTGCTTTTCAAAATCAATCAGTCTCTGAGCTGCCGTGTCTATATCTCTTAACCTCTCTGTTACTCCTCTATTATGTACGGGCCTGTCGTTGATTAGACCATAATTATATGAGTGATTGTTAAGTTTCAGCTCTGATTTCGGTGCGAATATAGAGTCAAAACGTTGCTCAGGTTTGTCTAAATTTATCTTATTACTAGTTAAGTTATTCGACAATTTGTTAACCCTATCTAATGTCTGTTTAGTCAACGCAGCTAGGCTATCCAACTCCTGCGAAAGTCTAGAGTTATGTGGTCTAACAGTTTCGTGAAGAGTAGACATCTTCGTAGCTTTAGAATTTTCCAATACACAAGCAATTACATCTGGTTCCGGATTTGCTCGAGAATTACCATTCAAAGCATTTTTAGGCGAAACAATTTTAGAATCATTAGTTTTTTTTGGAGAATTATTTTCTAAACTAGTCAGTCTTTTCTTTGAATAATGATATTTTTCGCTAAGACTTTCACTATCTTTTTGAGCTCGATGTCTTCGATCAATTCGATTATTTTCTGTGTCGCTCTTGGCTTTATCTGGACTTTTACGAGTTGTTTTATTTCTAGGCGATTCAATTTTCGATTTACTAGATATTGTGTCTCTAGTTACATCTTGTTTAGTCGGCGATGTTGATGTCCGACTATTTCTATCCGATGATTTCTTAGAAAGGGGTATGCAACTAGGTTTGGAGCCAGATTCTGGACTTCGACGTCTGTCATAAGTCTTTTGTGGAGTAGAGTTTGAAGGCGAAGACTTCAGTGGAGTCGATTTGATTCCGAAAGATAAATTTAAAGTAGTTTTAGGAGATACTTTGGAAGACGGCAGTGAGCTTTCAGTCTTGGGGTGTGGTGCTTCAAGGGGTCGGCGAGTTCTGGGTTTTGCGATGCTTCCTGAAACAAAGAAATAAGCATGTATTAAAAAGTGTTTGATTATTACGTTTAAGTACATTATCACGGTCAACGAGTTTGGACGGAAGAGGAAGCTGTTAACCTACACGTGTGTATTGTTCTACGGAGGTTCACTGACTGGTGCGCTTGCGCTGATTCGTGTGTCGGTTCGCGCGATATGGCGAGTGGTGCCATTGTTACAGTAAGTAGGTAACGCACAGCGCATTGTATTATGCAGACACTAACATTATGTAAATGTAAGATCTACATATGAGTGCTACAAAGTCAAATTGTTACTGCAACCACATGGCTTAAAATAAGGTTATGACAAAATAAGACGAACCAGATAAGTGATAAGCCTAAAATGTTTTAGCTGATATTGTATCCTATCTACCGAGGTAAATGAATCGAGGCGATAAAATATTTATCTCATCGTTTCCATAAAGTTTCAAGATCTAACCGCCGCTTTTAGATTTCGCAGTCGAAGCGTAAATAAGTAATACTCTGTAATTATCTAGAAGTTTCTGAGTGCTTCACAAATAGGTTTCAATTTAGAGGTATCACCGTTTACTAAGGAACCTGTTTTTAAGTATTTTTGATAGATGAATGTTTTAGATGAGATCTTACGACTCCATTAATATTAATCAGAAGATAAAACGCAAACAAAGCCTCACAAATGTAAACGTGTATTTTTGTAAAACCTGTATCTGTAAGCTTCTGAATTCGGGCAAAGCCGGTAAGCCAACAGGTAATTTCCTATAAAGCCCGGTTCGTACAACCTCCAATCACGTGCAAAACGTCGAAGGCTGTGGTTGATGTGGTTTTGGACACAATATACGTGAGACAGATATTGTCATATCCTTTGTGTCCAAATTTTTTCGTGTATTAGTTTTCCTAAGCAGTATAATGTGTCTTTTGTATTTCGGTTATACAGGACAAGTTCAGCTGTTGTAGAAACGTGGATGTATATAGTATCTTTGGTTTATCTGGTATGAATAAATACAACCGTCGATATAATTCGCATTTAAATATATCTTACCTAATATAATAAACGCAAAAGACTTATTGTTCTGAAGAAAAACAATGTTAACAAAGCCGAAAATTATGATCAAGAAATCTTTATCTAAATATTTGAAATACTTCTTCTGTGCATTAAATAAAGCTTTAGCAATTATTGTTGTTGTGTATGCAACGCCAGACTTTAGTCAGGCACATTATATTTTGATTAAATGTATATCGTACTGGTTAGGGATGCTAAAATTGGAAAAGTTTTATAGTAGTTTGCGATCAGAGAGTAATACAAAGTAGGAAAGTGCTACTTATTTATTGATCGCCTTACTAAATATGTGCAGTATTTTAAACCCTTGCTATGGCTGGGTAAAAACCCCTTTAATAAAACAGACGGGGACTACGAGATGGCTTTTACATGAGGAGATTTTAGATTGAATCATTATAAAATCTATACCGTTTCTATACTGATTTATTTGATAACATAATTTATACTATAAACAAAGGGCGTATAGGTACATACTACAAATTTCAATACAAAATATAGGTAAAATATATTTAATGTAAATCTTTCGCTGCACTTTTTATTAGGGTTAGACACTCATTTTACTATTTTACTTGTTCACAGTTCATACTCTGTTAGGCGCACTCTATAATACATATACCTACTTATTTTTACTCTAAGATTATATGCTTGTCGTGTTAAGTGGAAATGAAAGAAATATTGATGTAAAGTCACACACTTGTGTAGTCTCAAGGGAAATATACGTAATAATATTACGTAGGTAGTGATATCAGTAACCTTTACGCATTTATAAAGGCACAAATTTAACATAAGTGGATAAAGCTGTCTGTTAGGGGCAGATTAGACGTTTAAGGACAGAATATATAGATTTATTTTGTGGTATTAAGCTGAGGGTCGTTGTGGCTATATATATTTATTATAATAATACTTGTTATTATATTATACCTTGGAAACGACTGTTGTGGATCCACACAAGTGAAAGCCCTTTACCGTAACTCGGCATAAGGTAAAACTTAAGTAATCAATAAATAATTTTAATAGATTATAGGTACCTACTTTTATTATATATAGTAAGGTAATAATTTCCTCATCAAAATTAAAAATAAGTATTTTACCTTCTTAAGATCCTAAAGAATATAATAAATTATTAGTTTTCGATAGACACAAATTATAATTATATTTAGACCAATCTACGTGATTTATTTCAACCACGTCATTTAGTAACGCGTACTATCTCCTATACCCGTACATTATAGTCAGGAATATTATTAGGATCGAAATATAGTAGGGATATTATTAGAGCTAGCTGTCAGCTTATCTTGTTCGGTCCATTAGTTGATACCTGATATGTACTTAAAGTTTGACCTACCGTATCGTGTATCCCATAATCTTCGACTGAATCAAATTGTATGCCTGGTAGGTGCTTTAAGTATATAAGTGTCAAGAAAAAATATAAGTAAGTCCTATATGGAAGACCGAGAATAAGATTATCTGATGATATATAAAATTGCAGAATTAGGGTACCTAAATGTGTCTGGTAGGATCAGCATAGATGCCTTAACCACTTAAGACGATTTTCAACTTTATCGATTGTCAAAGATGTCTTAGAATAATTAAGAAAGTACATATAACTTTAAAAATTTACATTGGTACTTGCCTATAATGGGTTCGTACCTGCATCCTTGTGCACCCAAATCCGTTTATTGAACCGCTAGACTACTACGACAAAATCTCTAAACGATATCAAACAAAAATTGATTTATAGTGAATCCAATCTCTAACGTTATTGTTTGTGGAAAAAGTAACCTTTGTAGAATTTATAGAACCTCCTTTTACAACCACCGCAATGAATATTAAAATTAAAAATCAATATGAATGAACAGTAAGGCACGCTATTGGTATTAAGTATAATAAACTACACGTGCAAATAGTCCCACTTCTACTGTTACGATATCTTATTGATTGGATAGAAACTGTTGTTATTCATATTTTATAAATATATGTAGGTATATGTCTTTTTTTACTTTTAAAGGCAAGTAATAAGTCGCGTATACCTACAGAAAACTATTTCATAAACAATTTTAAGTAGGTCAATCGCGTCTCTCAATAAAACCTTTTTATCGCTTGGTTTACTCATATCCTTTACTCTCTGGTGCCGATGACAATCCGGCGGCAACGGCAACGGGACGGGTCTGCGATCCGTAGCAAAAAACCGTCAAAAGTTTATCCGTCTAATTCATCCCGTCATGTTAGTCAGCCAACAGTTGAGTCTAACAAATTAGTCAGAATTTACTTCAGAAATTATTTACACTGGATTAACATAACGAAAATAGACCTTTAATTGTTGAAAATACAATTTCACTAATGCGTGCAAACTCATAGGCAGACCTCGTTACATGAATAATACAATGAATGTATTCATGGCATACGTAAACTCATTAATTTCCCGTGCTATCCAAATAACTAACTGTGGAAATTGATTTGTTACGAAAATAAACTATTACAAAACAGACGATGGGAGAATATATTTAGAAAAATAAATGTGTCATCCGCGGAAGAAATAAAAGAGCATACGTTACGCCTTTAGGCTACACGTCGATTTGCTATGTCAAGCGAAAAAGTACTTATTAATGTGGAACGAAGCTTGAAATATCGCGTTTATACCATCGCGATCGGTGTGGTTACGTCTAGGTAGATAAACGAATTTGGATCAGAATAGAAACGGTAAATAAGATAACCTTATTCAGTGAAGAGGAAAAGACATCTTGCTGTAAAATAAAGCCAGGATATTCCACATTTCTATCAATCACGAAGTGTCTTCGGCAATGTTCGGGTCGTCACGGAATACCTTAGGACTTCGTACACAACGAACCCCAAGCTAGATTATTATTCCTTTTTCAACGGGGTCACGCGATTATTGTAGTAAATACCGGCCTAATTTGTTGTTTATTATGACGTCATCCTGGTGTACTTTCATGGTGACCCATAATCATTAGCTGGCGCCGTTGGTTGTTGCAATAGAATACATAATGCATAGTATGCTTATCGATCTCCATGCAGTTTATTATTTAAAGGTTTTAGATAAAAATATCTCTGCTTAAATTAATCGAACAAAAAGCTTTAGAAGTTATAAATCTAAAACGTAGTTGAATCAAGCGCAATATCTAGATTTTGCTAAACACATTACAGTTATGATGTACGCGAACTATTTCATTTATTCGTTCGACTTCAAGGCATGTTTGAACTTTGAAGCCTTACACAAGCGAAAGCAAACAAACAATTTTCTGCATTCCGTGTTTGTTGATGAGCATTGTTTATTAAAAACGTACCGCCTACACTCTTTACATTACAAACATACATAATTAGACGTTATAGGTACATACAAAGGCACATGGTAAAAGGTAATAAAAACACTCGTTAAAAAGCCCGAATGGGTCTCGCCATAAACTTTGAATTGAATTTAGGCAGTGTCGAACAGCCGTTCAATGGTGTGGTTTAAAGGTACACAACGATTAGTAAGTTTTACGTTTGGTTTTAAGAATACTAATTATATATCGGATGCTAATTGCCTTGCACTAATTAAGTCAAATTTCCATCAATTGTACGGTTAGTTCTACGGGAATGCCCGACTACTTTCGAATTTGACAGAAGTTTTTCATTGTGAGCTTGACGCACCATGTAGTGTAGGTACGAAACTCTTAAGTCATACTATATATTAGTAGGTTAGATGGATTAAGCTACTAAGGCATATTAATGACGTCACAGAACGTTCAAGTAGCTCCTACAGTTAGCCATTCTTAAACGGGTAAGCTAGTTTAAAAGTTCACAGCGACACTCAAAACTAAACAGTACAGAAGTAGAAGTTAACTTTTAATTCATATTTATTAATTAAGGTATGACACAAAAAATGTTGCAAACGTGTTAAAATTACTGTAACCATTTAGGTACTTCTCACAAAATACGCATAATTTCGATCAGGTGCCGGCAACCATTACCCCCAGTTTCTGAAGGTCTAGACAAGTCAATCAGTTGCCAAATCTACTGATCATCACTGTGATTGGTTGACCAAAACACTAACATAAGGTTGATGATGATTATCAAATAAAGTAAATAAAAAAAATATATATATAGGTTAACAGCATTTTCTGCTAAGTTTTATTTTATTACATGCTCATTATCGCTTCGGAAAACAAATTTTCCAGCCTGTGTTTACTGAAAACGAAATTACGTTACGATTTTACTAATTTTCGTTTGTATGCATAGCGTATAGCGATATAATAAAGGCTGATAAACGGTTTTAATTGAACAAGATTTTAGCTAATACAGAGCTTCTTAAAATCAGATAGTATCAGTTTTATTAATCTGTTTTACCGGCAGTATAAAGTACACTCATTAAATGCCAAGCGATTTTACTGAAGATTTTTTGGGCAACAATTTGAGATAGAAATAAAATTTGAGCCATAAAAATGATGTTCTTGTTAACAAATAAGGAGATACATTTGGGATCCCGTTGCCATGTTAACAGGATTATAAAAAATATTCGGGTATATTCAGTGATCTTCGTCAATTGGAACTAATACATAATAAAGAGACTGTTCAATAGAAGATGTGAAAGCTTTAGAATTCTTCACCCTTTCGAAGGATTAGCTTACGTACTCTTCGGATTCATTTTTTATTAGGACCTGACATGAAAAAGCGTCATATAATAACATAACAGAGATACGGGTAATTTCACGGCTCAAAATCTCTCAAAACCTCGTTAAGATATATTATGTCACGACCCTTTAGCTTATATTGCTATCGTTTTAAGTGCCTACCTGAAGATAAATTGGAGTTAAGATGATGAACCTAACTACTGCAGGTTTGGTTCTATCTTTGATTCAACCTCGATTCGGTTCTTGATTCGATCCTTAATTTGTAACCAAATAGAATCAAAAGCCGCGATCCGGTTATAATCGAGAATTATCAGAGTCGTTAGCTGTTACTTTCACGTGACCGTCATCATAAAGTTCTAAAATTCTTTGGTTTATTCAGTTTATATCTTAAAATGTTTTCTGACAGATTCTCGATCGAGCTTAGATATAATTCGTGCCACTGCTTGATCTGGCGCTAGTGTCGGGATCTACAGTATCATTTCGATCTCAATTGGATTGAAACAGAACTCAATGCTCATTAAGAACTCAATAATTTGAATACTGCGTCCTTACTCTACTGTAAGGACGCAGGATTCAAATCACCTAATTGCTAACTTAGTAGTCAAAAATAACTGCATAAACATAGTATATATGGATACAAAGTACTAATTACTTGACGTGCCGATATACTACCTACTTTACGACAGTTTGTAAATAAGTACCTAAGTTTTATTATACAAACGTTTGACTCATAAATGTCATTATGTCATTACTCATTTACACAATTGTGATGAAAACATGCTTATTCGAATCATAACATTGTTATCTAACTCGGCAACGTGTATATACCTACATACTTGACATATGAGATCGTATTTAATTATTGCTACTATAGACCTTATTGGAGAGTTACACAACAGAAAGATGGATATAACTCTAACAAAACCTTTTTTATTATGTAGAAGAAATGGGCATCGATAGATAGCAATTTAAATAATAATTAAAGCTTTAAGTGGGACAGTATTCATTGAGTTAGGTACTTGAAATCACTAATTCGTTCTGCGTTATGAATACCAACAGATCGATTCGAATTATAATGTTCTCTTTTTTTATGTCGACTGTACTCATTGTTCGTTCTCTAGATCTATAAATAGGGGAATGATTATATTATTGTATTCTATGGTAATGAAGAAGAAAAACGTGTAGGTATTCAATATTTCACGAAACCCGTGAGAGTCAGGGAACTAAGGTACTAAAGATATGATAAATGGGTTACAGAGATTTCTTTAGAAATAATCAGTACCTTCGTACATCTTTCTATTATGTTATTTGTATATGATTTTGTGTCTACATAAATAAATAATTTAATAAAAATAAAAAGACAATAAACTAGTGAGCTTAAAATTCTTAGGCATGTTTTTATGACTAACAGAAAATGTATAATATAATTCGTAAATACATTAATGTACCAAAAATATAATCCTCCAGAGAAAGGCCGTATAACAAAATCTTACTCTCAGGGGGAATCATTGATGACCAACACCACGGACATGTGCGTAACGCATCGCAGCTTAATAAACGCCGAAATAAAAATAAATGTGTACGTCCATTGTTGACTAACATTAGAATTAATAAATACACAAGCCTGTATAAACACTCTTCTAAACATATACGTGTTTCGTTTACTACGTTATCACACTTAAATCACAGAAATTTCGTTGGAATATTCCATGGATTAACCGAAATCCCTGGAGAAAGACCGAAACATAAATGTTATATGTTGTAAGGAAAATCCTCGGAAAATATTCCACTATGTCAATGTACGCCGTTACTTAAGCTAAAATTGGCTTGGGATAGACTTGCAAAAGATGTTTAATGCTTTAAAATAAATAACTTAAAAGCTATTTAGAACAAAACGGTTTACTCATGCATAATCTCGGGATCACCAGACCAGTTTCAGTCTCAATAGGAGTCCCTAATCATGACTTTAAACGTATTTGTTTTGAGTATTTTTGCTTGTTTACAGCACTCAACTTGTACTATGGAACATTTAATTTATTATAAGTCATTTATTTAAATAAATTGTATGGAACCCTTCTTGCGCGAGTCCGACTAAACCTTGGCCGGTTTTTATCATCACGTCTGTATTCCCTGAACGCAAAGCAGGTAGGTGTTGTATTACTTAACATTTCCTTCGAATACAAGTTTCACGAAACATGGAAGACTTTTGTCTTTTGTTATTTCGTTTATAATAAATTTTGCGATGTAGCAAATAGAAAATAAATTAACGAAAATGTTGATATTTATAATATTATATGGTACATTGTTTTAGGGAAATATATTATAAAGGACCTAAACATATTTTTGCCATCTAACGTAATTCATTATTTCGTTATAGCAGCCAGTTATTTATTAACTGTTTTTTTTTAAACTTTATAATACATTCACTATAGGTTCCCCCAGACCTAGTTATTACAATTATACAATCGTATGTAAAACGATTCAGTATAAGATTAGGGTATAAATAAGTGTAAGTACATCGTTATGTAGATATAATACCTAGTCCACGTTCGGGCAGTGACCGCGTGATAAGTATCGGCACGTGTAACTGTCGTTTCTATTTCGATGGCTAATAATTATAATTAATTAACAACATACATAAGTACACATTTGTACCTACGTGCCACCCGTAATTCAAAACTTTAATCCCTATGTAATAGAAATATAGTAAGTAAAAATAAACATGTTAAATAGAGTAAAACTTTATTATAAATTTGCACACCTTCAATAGGTGAAATATGTTGTGACCAAATTTTACTTTGTAACACCTTATGTACCATATTTTATGCAAATAAAGTATATATTATTATTATATTATAATACCTATAGGCACTTTCAACGTCCAGACCGTTTTACCAAAAATACTAACTAATATTATAAATGCGAAAATAACTCTGTCTGTCTGTCTGTCGCGCTTTCACGCCAAAACTACTGTACCGATTTAAATGAAATTTGGTACACAGATAATCTAGGGCCTAAGAAAGGGCATAGGCTACTTTTTGCCGCGATATCCGACTTCCACGTGGGCGGAGCCGCGGGAAACAGCTAGTATTAATATAAACAAACAAATGTCAAACGACATGACATATAATTCGACGGAATTCAAAAATACTTGTTCCAATATCAAGTGCACATAGTGCTTGTAAAGTCTGCTTACATCGCCATTTTGGGTTTCTTTACAATGTAAGTAATTTAATGTAATAGTATAAAATAATTTACAGCTGTCTATGGATGGGTTATTAGTATTAAGTAGGTATTAGTAATCAGATCATGACGGCTTATGGCCAGTTCCTATATTCAAAAAAACAATTCGTTTTGCTTACGGACGGTAGAAATTTCTACCGTCCATACCAAAACTAATCGTTTTTGAAGCATGCATTAGTCGTTAACTACCGGTCAAGTATTTTGCAGTCTTTAAGTGATTAATGTTTAAAATTACATTATATCACTGAAATAAAGCTACATTTATGAACCCAAGTTTCAAATGTATTGCGATGAACCTACCGATAGAGATATATATAATAGCAATTACGATGGTGTTGACTCATGGACTCGTAGGTTCAGATCAAGGCTGACTCAACATGAATAACAAAAGGTTATATTTATTTGTTTACTAGCTGACCCCCGCGACTTTGTCCGTGTGTTTTAGTAACAACGGATTTTTTTTTATTTTGCTCCGCTCCTTTTGGTCGCAGTGTAATGTTATATAGCTTATAGCCTTCCTCAATAAATGGGCTATCCAACATTGAAAGATTTTTTCAAATCGGAATAGTAGTTCCTGAGATTAGCGCGGTCAAACAAAAAAACAAACAAACTCTTCAGCTTTATAATATTAGTATAGATTAGTATTAGTATATATAAAATTAAGCTGTCCAAATAGCGTCTACCGAGTGGTGAGTTAAAAATTCTCATACCTTCAGCGATTGGCTTTAAAACAACTGAAAGTAAAAGTTTACTTTATTTCAGTACTACGTTGACAGTAACTCTGTTTCATTAAACAACAAAATAAACATTCATTTTGATAATGTAATAAGACATTTATTACAAACATGTAAAATTCATAGCGATGTTTTTATATAGCGTAAACAATTACTTGGTTTATATACAAGAAATGGTATAAAAAAGGTTATGAACGTTGAATCTTCATTTTTATTACGTTTTACTAAAAACATATTATTACGGAGACGATGAAAGAAAATATTTTGAAATTCACATGAATTAATACACGCTATTTTCTTGGAAGATATGTTATTAATTATTTTATGAGATTTCGCTAAATAAATATGAGGAGAAAGCAAAGATAATTGACACACATTAATGAAAAAGTATTGCTTAAATAGTATTATTTCATCAACAGAAGTTATGTACGTAGTTTGAGGTTGTCAAAGCCAATTTTAAAGTTACTGTTGTAAATAATATATCAAATTCACTAAAAACTTCTCTTTAAACAATCAAACAGGCATTTAGCTATCGAGGTCAAAGTGAAAAAGTTTTTAATCAACTAACTTTATGGTAGCTTTGAACATTGTAGTCCATTTTAGATGACGTATATTGCCGGTCTAATATTTCCTATGGTCATATAACGGGTAACACAATAAGTTATTTATGAAACTAACGAATGAGAATATCGATATTCAAGAACAACATTAACTAGTAATTTTAAAGAAGGTTCTTCTAACAATTTGTCGAAACATAAAACAAATATTCTCTTTTCTTATCGTAATCATAAGCCTATTAGTTTAATGAAAAAACATAATTATATGACTCATAAAGTACAGCTGATACCTAGGTATTTGTATAATATATCACTAGTATGAACAAGTAAAATAGTAAAATTAATGTCAAAACAGGTTTTCAGATACTTTTATTGAAACGGTAGCGCGCCTTTAGACGCCTACGGTGCCACGGTAGAGCGCCTAATCGATCATTCATCGATATTTTCGCATAAAGGTCTGTCGTCGCACGAAAAATCATTTAAATCTGTAAACGAGTAGTACTAACAGCTATAAATTAGCTTACGCTCGACGCAACGGGCTACTAGCGCTGCGCACACTCTATGCTTGTCTATGTATGCTCTAAGGTTTGTACATTACAGGTATTACCAAGCATATTTTTGTATTATATTTTCTTTGTCCAAAAAAAACTTTTTAAATCCTGTTTAAAACTGCTTTACAACTAAAATATTGTTGCAACGTATCTAAAGTGAAGTACATAGTGGGAAATACAAAAGTTTGTTTTGCGGTAACGATTGTCAAGCTCATTTAGTTAGGAGCTTATTTAGTTAAGAGAAAACTCAGTAGAAAGAAACAAAAATGGAATTAAGCTCCATATTATTTGGACCCTGATATCAACAAATCGTTGAATTAGCGTACGCTCTGCTCTTGATAGACTAGTCTAATGCGGTGTAAATATTGTAGATCATTGAAGTTACCACTTTTTTTTACCAAATATATTTTGGTAAAAACAAACTTAACTTGCTATTCCAGATATTTGCATACAAATGCAAAGATTTGCAACATTTGTAAGTAACATTTTCGTAAATTTTCTATATCATTTTCGATAGGGTTTTTGACATATCTAAGGCCGCCTAATACACGAACTGCCCAAGCAGTTAATGATCAACGTGCATGAAACGCTCTCGCGCGTCACGTGCGCCACCCGCCCGCTTTCTTGTTGTTTTTTCAACAGCAGAAGCATCTATAGTTCACCACATAGGTACAGTCGTGTGCACGCGGCTTAAGCGCTATACAAATGACAGCACTAATAAGGAATGAAATCTGTGAATAGATTTTATTTATATTGGACGTCTGTCTAGTAATAATATATACCTAGATTATTAGGCAAGGAACATAAAACCCTTTCTTCCATATCTAAATAACAAAAGGAACCTAGTATTTACTTCTTATAATGAGATCAATTTACACTACCTATTATTAAAACCAGCCCACAATCCTAAGCAAGTAAGTGTAGTAAGTAAGTAAGTAAGACCAGAATGTTGACCTGTTGGAATAGTTGGGATTGAACGGAATATTTTCGTTCTAGATCCCAAGACGGCAATCCAGTCAGGATGAGAAAATCCCTGTTTTCTCGGCTAAACTAAGCTTACCATTGCGGACGAATATAGGTTTCAATCGTCATAATCTTTCTTCCAGTGATGAAATTGTAACAATGAAGAATTTATCTCTTAGATAATGTAACAAGTTGTATTGTTGAAAAACTTAAAAAACTCGACTTCCCTTCTGAGAAACTTTATTATTTATTTAGCATTTATCCAGACCTTTTTGTGACCCATTCGTAAAACCCTTTATTTTGATACCCTTCAATACGATAGGTTTTGTTCGAAAAAACTATTAACAACCTACAATTTATCGCCAAAATTCCGCCATTTTTATTCCGCCATTTGGGTTTTTGAGACGAATTTAACGATAAAATTAATGAACAACATTGGAATAATTTCAGCACTAATTGGAAATATGACTGCGATATGAAATAGGTATGCAAAGCATCGAACCGACACAGGAATCAAATGCAATTAGCCGTAGGATTGATGCAACCGTGCCGATTTAATACCAAAACTGCATCCCAAACATAAATATGTAGGAAGGTACAGAAAACATCGCTCTAAAACAAATTAATCAATTATTTCCTACGCCTGACATAATAGGAAAAAGTTACATACTTAAAATACTTTCCAAACTAAAAATATAGGTATAAAACTGGCTTTTAACTACCCGTTGTACTAAGTACCAGCTTTCCCCAAGATCTGTACATTTTTTTAACTTTACATCTCCAAATATTTCGCTCCAGTTACATACGGAACTTGTAAAAGCTTGCCTTTAAAAAGTTCCACTTGCAACTCCAGTAATAAAGTGTAAATTCTAGGAGAAACTTTGACAGGGTTTTAACGGAGAAAAGATGAGAGAATTTGCAGCATTTTGTATTAAATAACATTAAACTCGTTCGTAAATGTAGCGGCGCAAATCTCCTATAACCGTTATTATTTAAAACAAAACGGTTTACTAACGCATATTCTCGGGATCGCCCGACTTGTTTCAAGTTTCTGTTTTCTAGACTCGAGTTCGACTCGCGACACCACCGCCGCCGTGTCAGCTCATGATTAGTAACTCCTATTGAGTCTGAAATTAGTCGGGCGATCCCGAGAATATGCGTGAGTAAACTGTTTTGTTTTAAATAATTATGAATACTCCTCACGAAAACTCCTATAACCGATTTTAATATACAAGCAACGATCACCATACAAATTCAAAGTTTCCTACAGAGGCACATATTGCCGAAGTAGGTATTGCTGAAGACTAAAGCCAGAGTCGTATATTGTAGATTTGCGTCGCCTTGTGTACGATCGGGCTAGTATATTTCATTTAATGTAATATGAAAAAGAAGTTTTAGACGACTAGTTGTTGCTAATCGATTGTAACTATTGTTTGAATCGAATAGGTTGTATTTGTTTTTATATTTGTATTTGTAAAAAAATGAAAACAGTTTTTGCCTGTTTCGGTTTCAGTTGCTACAACTTTTCTCTTTTGTTTTAAGAGATCTACGCAGTTAGCCTTAGCGCAGGCTCTGACTGCTTAACCGGACTTAAGAACTTTTGAGGATAGTCTGTTAGGTAGGTACTAAACCTAAACTGAATTTGTAAACTAGAGTAACAAAATTATAACTACGCTTTTAAATAAATTACTAATAATAACAAATTACACAGTAGCGGAATAAATTAATTTACAAATAGGACGAACAAAACCTAAATAACTTATAAGTTATACGTGTAGGCAGTATATTAATGTTATTTGATTAAATTAAAAGGGCAGAAGTTTTAACAAAATCACCGCACGTCACACCGGCCTTTGTAAAACTCGTGTAATCCCATTTCTGTAAAATGTTATTTGAAAATAAACAGTAAAACAAGCTAATTCTATTCGTCAAGTTAAAATTCAGGCTTATAGTACCATTTTGGAGTATATTACCTAATTACGAAAATAAATTCTATTTAGGTGTCAGCTCTGTTACAATGAATATTAGTACTCGAGTTTATAGCTACCGAGGATAATTTCAAGTACAGCTGGTTTTAATTAACTTACAATGTCTTGAGCAAACCCACGTAATGTGGGTACAGGTGACAAGCTTGCTAAATATTAACACAATAACGCGATGAGATCGGTATACCTACGTAATGTTATTAATCCTTACTAATATTATAAACGCAAATTTGTATGGATGTTTGTTACTATTTTGTCTCGTTTTATTATTATTACATAAAGCTGAAGAGTTTGTTTGTTTAAACGCGCTAATCTCAGAAAATACTGGTCCGATTTCAAAAATTCTTTCAGTGTTGGATATATATATATATTATAAGCTATATAACATTACGCTCCGACCAAAAGGAGCGAAGCATAAATGAAAAATTTTGCAAAAATTAAAAACCTTTGAAACTAAAACACGCGGACGAAGTCGCGGGGGACAGCTAGTAATGTATAATAGAAATCTTTTGTCTACTAATCCTGCGTAGACGAAGTCACGGGCACCAGCTAGTTACACATAATCCACTAGGTACCACATGTTGACTACGCTTCAGTTCAAATCGTAAACAAAAGAAACCGGGCAAACAATACGTGGTTTTTTTACAGTTTGAATATAAAAACAGTAATTTAACAGCGAATTTAAAAGCTTTGTTGTAAATTGTTTCAACAGTTTTTTATCAAAGCAGAACATAAAATAGGTAACCTAATAACGAAACAATAGATAGGTCTTTCAAAGAGACAGGCACACAAATATAATGGCCGACAATTATTCATCTTCATCGCTACAAATTCTGAAGTCTAGATCGAATAATGCTAAAAATACTAAGCATTATAAATAAAGCTCGCGTGAGCGCATTTGATTAATTTTATTCGTTACTAAAGCTACACAAGGGCTACAATTACTTAGATACGGTCAAGCCTTTATGGCAAAGGTAATCATAATTCGGCGATCTAATTTAATAATACAAAAATAGGTTCTAAATAGGCCGTTTTAATAACTTTTCCCTATGTACTTTACGCAGGATTATGGTCACAATTCATAACAAAAACCAACTCAGCAAATTTCAATTAGGTACTTCTATTTTCATATTAAAATCTAATCATATTTGAGAGGACCCAATGCTTAAAGTATATTAGTTAATTATATTTTGCGAGAACTTATTAAAAATTTAAGTCTTTTTGTACCACCTTCTAGATGTTTCAGGGTCTCTTAAACCACAATCTTGGTAAAAGGTTACACTGCGATGAACATACATAATATAGACGCTTAGTTTATTTTTCAATTACTTACTTAATTATCTAGATATAGTAGAATGTAATTTATTTGTTTCTAGTAAATCAAAAACTATAGGGGAGAACCGGCCAGCAACTCCATAGATTCAGATATACAATATATTCAATAGATTATATTTAATTTTGTGATATTTTAATAGATTTATTTAATTCTTAAGCCGCAACCCTTGAGAATACCTATAGCATCCCTATGATACTGCGGTTGGCATCTCATTTCAAATAGGATTTCAATTTTGAAAATGCCGCTGAGACTTGGACCCTTGTCACCCTGTACCTAAGCTAGGTCGACAGGATGATAGCAGAGAAGCCTTTTAAAGATTATAATTAATATTATCACTAAGCAAAACAATTTACGTAAAACATCTGCAAATTAGGTTGTAATTTCTGTTATCCTATTTTGTAATCAAATATTAAATATTTTTTCCCAAAAGATTGTTTTACTTAATGCGTGATCATTTTATTCAAAACATAATCACAAGAAATTTGACCCTTTAAAACGCCCGTTTTTAACGCCGTGTTCCGTCGACTATTAGAAAAAATTTATAGGATTTTAACCAAAAAGGAAATGATAGAAGCTTAGATATATCTTTCGCCTAAATTTTGATGCAAAAGTTATTTGGATTAGTCGTTTTGGAGAAGAAAACACGAAACGCCTTTTGGTCCACGATTTTGTATCAGTCTGAGCTCTTGTTGTCCTTTACAGACTTTACGGGGGTTGGTAGAAAAGGTGTGTGACGGCAATACATTATTTAAATACCTATTTTTAATTACCTCGGGAGTTGTTACCTCTCCTAAATAGACATTATATTAATGCAATATGCACATGAAATGGCACACAACAAGGAATTAAATCACCAACCACTTTTAAGCAATCAATCAACCAGAATTTTATTACTGTCACCAAAATTCGTTCTCGACAGTTGAACGTTTCGCCTGTCGTGCCAATTTGTGGGAATACTCTGAGCACAAATTTTCTGAGCGAATAAATGGTACCTACCTATTTAGATATAAAAATAATCATACTGTGAAACAGCATGATATAATTGATTGGTAAATGAACCACTTAAGCCACCCTCTACTACTTTGTCTCATTGATGGGATCAGATAAAATTAATTTAGCATCGTCGTTTATTAGGTATCAACGATCGTAATGTGAAAATACAATTTACTGGTTCTATATTATTTAATTCCTACTCTAATAGTGACGATTGTACGAAAAGTTGACTTTTTGGGCACTGGTAGAAATCTAAAACAGTTGCCGTTAAGGATTTTCTAAACAAAAATACATCAATTTACTTAGAGACAATTCTTAGAAAAATAACATAAGATAGCAAGTCAATCGATATATAAAGCAACTCTCAAGTTCCGTGAATGTCGCAAGGAATTTATTGAAGTGGCCGAGAGAGTAATATGTGCCCATGTTGTGACGAGGACGCCCGACAATCTATCTCTTGCGAACGTTTTCAGTAGAAAAAAAATAGGTTTGAAGTAGATAAGAAAACTTTAAATTAAAATAGATTTTGTTTAGCCAACAATTAAATAGTTTGAAATTGAATCCAATTTATACAAATTACTTGGTATAAATTAAGAACTCGACAATAAATAGTGAGACAGATTGATTAAAAAACTAATCTTTCTACAACAGAGTTGTAATCGGTTCGAAACTGTCTGGGCATTTGCGATGAGAACTTTCGAGTAGGTACTTATCTAAGGGCAATGTAATACAAAAATATTAAAAAAAATAATATATATAACATCAGTAACTTCAGAAGATTTCATCTTAGCTAACGAAACGAACCAAGTCCACGAAACGTTGGAACTTGAGAAATTTGATGAATTAATAACATAGTACAGTAAATAGTAAAACAAATTTAATCGTTCCTTCTAGCTCAAGTTTATTAGAAGTAAATAACACGTTGATTTACCATGTGAGCGAAGCAAATAACCACAGTGAGTCAACAAGGGTGAGTTTGAGGTCACCAGACCCTAGGTGGCGCGCCAATAACCATTGCAATGTAACCTTGACCTTAAACTTCACGTTAATTTTGCGTGAGAATTGCGATCGTTAGAAGTCAAATTATATTTATATAAATAATGGTTATAGAGGCAGAGGAAGACCGAAAAAGAGATGAACGGATAGTGTGAGAGAATGATATGAGAAAGAATGGAGTGAATGCTGAGATGACGAGTAGTAGGGATGAATGGAAGAAAAACACAAATTGCGCCGAGCCTAAATAAAAATAATTGGGACCATGCATAAAGAAGAAGAAATAATATATTTAGATAATGCAGCCTTCGAAATTTATGTTTAAAAATGACTAGAGCTTTAAAAACTTTACTTTCCAGTGTCCTTGCTATTATCTACGTTTGGGTTAGATATTTGTTTCCTTAGGTATCTTGTCATTATGTTTATAAGTTATAAACAAAATCGTGTATGACAGAATTAGCTTATTTCTATTATGTTAGAAATAGGTTAAAAAATAAGGTTATTAAATGTTTATTGAGTTAAACAGTCGAGTCCCTCTGGGTGTAATGTTTTCAATTTCATAATTAAATATTTGTTGAATATTAAATACTCGGTTGCATCAGTCAATATTACCACTTATTCAATTATTACTGTAATTTCTCTAGAGGCTAGGTGAGTAAGAGGTAATGAGTTTTTTGAAGTTAAATAATTTAATACAACCTGATTAACATAGCCTTTCATTGCGACCAAACAAACCCACTATGTCGCAATATGTAAATTATTTAATTCAGAATATTTTATAAAATGGAATTATAATTATAATTGGACTAAAGGCAAAGGTCTACTTTTAAAATAAATAAATTTAAAAGTAGGCCAACGGGCAACCAGGCAGAGAGGGGTGGAAGAAAAGTATCGGCTTTGCAGTGGGACAGTTTTATATTAGTTCTAATGAATATATTAAGACAAAAATAAACTATTTTTATATGATACTAGCTGTGCCTCACGGTTTCACTCGCCTTACTTTTTCCCAAGGCAAGTAACGTGATGTTAAATAGCCTTTAACTTTCTCGAGAATTGAACTGTCAAATGCAACAAGTTTTTTTTTAATCCGACTAGCAGTTTCGGCAGTAAAAATCTCTTCAGCTTTATAACCTATATTATGCTAGCGACCCGGTTTCGCACGAGTAGACAAAACCATACTCTATCCATTGGTGAAAACCATATGAAAATCCGTTCGATAGTTTTAGAGTTTATCGTGTTCAGATAGAAGTATCGAGAGATATAGATTTATCAGATTGCGAGCAGTAACCTGAATTTAACCCTTAAATGCATAGATTTTTTTTTTTTATTTTATTATCGTCAAACTGCGTTCGGAAACACACTGGATATAGGTCTAATACTATAAGGTGAAACGTGGTTTGTAGACAATAAATTTGCAACAGGATGCATTTAAGGGTTAAGTTTTAATTGCAACTACTGCAAGGGTATGACGTCAGTTCAAGTGAAATCTTTAACCCCAATCCGTCGACACGTGGCTGCAGTTTCAATATATTGCGGACCTCAACAAGACCATAAAACTGTGCCGCGATAAAAGCGAAAACGCATAACTCCGTTCCGTCCTCGAGTCGAGCACAATATACGTAAATAACAAACCACATATATATTTCTTGCTATTGATTTTATTAACCACGTCTACGAATGACAATTAAACTAAAACTTAGACTGCACGTATAGCTGAGTGGTATAAATCATCACGACAATTACCACTTTTCGCGACGTGCTGCGGGTTCGATCCCCGCATGGGACAAACATTTGTGAGATCCACAAATGCTTGTTCCATGTCTGAATGGTAATTGAATATTAGTTAAACTCCCCGCAATACAGGGAATAATTTATACTGATATTTCAAAAAATTGGTGGAAAAAACCGACAGATAAAACATTTAAGAACGTCTTAAAGTTGAGTTACATTTAAGTATATGGCGATAAGTTATTGATAGACTTAGTTAAGTCTATTTATATTGAGTACATTTCCAAAGACATTTTACATAACTTTATATATTTAAAACAAACACGAGGCATCTACTGATAAATTTGCACTATGCAGGCATATGATAAGATAACATCCGAATTGTTTCATCAGATTCATTTTCTGGCTGCAAACAAAAGACGTTATTTATGAGATACTTTTCCATGAAACCCCTGAGTATCAAGACGGCACATCATAACTATCAAACAATGGTTTACAGCCTGTGATAATCAAATCACTTGGCTTCAAGTCAAATTATTTCACAAACCGGACACCGGTTTACTGTTGCGCATTTAACTGCCGCCATTCCAGCTCAGCTTCCAAGTAAACCATGTTTTGATTGGAACCAAATGAGAGCTATAAATTTTTAACGAAAAACATTTGAGAAGTAAAACAATTTCGATTTGTAAATAGTTTCGCGAAATAACTCGCTATGCGTTTCTTCACATTGGCATCACTCCAGCTACCTGGATCCGGATAATTATAATGTCAAATTTATGATGTCATAAATAATTTCCATTAACAGATAATATTTATTATTTACGATGAAATTTATAAGGCCATTAAAAGTTTTAATTTGAAAAACAATATCACTGAAAGAAATACAGAACATTTCTTTCGTAATTGGGAGGAAAAAAGAACGAAAATTGAATTAGAACAAGCGAGTAGGAACACACTTGACAAACCAACAACAATGGACTAGACAGCTGACAAAACAAACAAAACCATTCTGTTTCGCCAAATGGGAACCATCAACATGTTAAAACGTGTGTTCATAATACATTCTGATAAGAAACGTAGATAAGGTAGCTCTGCAAAATACAATAGACTTTCGCAAAAGTAAACAGATACACAAATTATCCTATACACCTAAGTGAGCTTGTTGAAAGGAAGGAATATCGAGCTTATAATGAGTAAATCACCACTGAAGAAATGGTGACAATTTTGATATCCAATAAGGGTTTTTAAGAAAGTAAAAGAAGAACCCATCCCAAGCACGATAGTCAAAAGCAGTTTAAATCGAAATGAAAATTTTATATTCGCAAGTGATAAAGAATACTGAGTGTTAGTTCCCATCGCTGAATGGAATCTCATAAACATGTTTCCTATAACAAAAGCTACATAGACTATAAAACGGCTGAACAATAAAAACATCGTAAAACAGAATGGATGCACGTAAACCACTAGATGCTTTACGTATTGCATTCGGACTTAAAAGATACCGCCAGAAGTGAGATTGAAGACTTTCGTAATGCAAACAACGCTTTAAGGTTGGTGCCAAATTGATTGTAACAATACAACACTTGTAAAACAAAAGCAATTTCTAATGAAACGTCTTTGGCGAATGTAAACAGTTGTAATAAGGAATAAAGGAACAATGCCTTAACGATACCGACACGAGCAAGGTCAAATAGCTTTACTTGTTATTGGAATTTAATTCCATCTTTGACTTTCAAACAAATTCTCACTTTCATTGTACACAAAGAAAAGTTTGTTTGTGTATTTTCAAACAAACAAATAAGTGGAATTATTGACGGTTTCATTTCACCTAAAATATCGTTTTATACCCTTGCTGTGGGTACTATTCTAGCGACGTCCGATGTTGACATAAAAATACATTTACATACCCGTCTAGTTTAAT
Source organism: Diachrysia chrysitis (assembly GCA_932294365.1). Classification (NCBI taxonomy): domain Eukaryota; kingdom Metazoa; phylum Arthropoda; class Insecta; order Lepidoptera; family Noctuidae; genus Diachrysia; species Diachrysia chrysitis. The sequence goes on from OW028653.1 coordinate 9,568,361, forward strand.
ATTTAAGTTCATAAAGTCAGCTTCAACAAAATGAGTAAAATCCTTTTATGTACTTAAAAATACATACATTTTTCATTAGGTACTTTATGTAAACTTCTATGTAATAATGTGTTTTGTGTAAATTGAACATCACATTATAATTTTTGGATTTATGAAATGTCTGCAAAATAACTCTTGTTTGATAATTCAGGGGCATATTTCCATTGTTATACGTACGTGGCAAGCGAACATTGCAAAAAGCCGGGATTAATAACGCCAGTAAGAAAAAGGAACATCTTTTGCAACCGAGTGTACCGCACTAAAGCCGGACCGTTGTAATTCTTTGAAAACCTTTGTGGCAGTGTAGTGGCACGTCCAATTTTGTGAGTATTCCACGACATATACCGTATATAGCCGGCCATCTATCAATTCTATTCGTACATGCCGAGCCAACTCTGCCACATGTTACAGAAAAATATAGAGACTTGAGTTCTAGAACAATATCGGCGTGGGGTTAAACAAATGAACGTTATTTACACAAGTATTTCCATTGCAGGAGACTGAACATTTATGTTATTACACTTGCATGTTAAGTAACCAAGAATAGAACTATGCTCGCATACATTTTTTATTTAACACTCTCTGTAATTAAATACAAATAGTCGATAGGAAAAATTTGAACCTCAGGCAAGACTCGAACTCGCGACTACTGGTTAGGCGTACCAGTCGCTTCACCATCTAAGCTAGAAAGTTGGTAAAGCGACTGGTACGCCTTTTTAGTACATATTTGTATTTAATTACAAATATTCGCTCCGCATCTGTTAATGCGTAATAAATAATAAAAATATTATTAAGGCTCTCTATCAACAATTGTTAAAGTAATTTATAAATTATTTCTATACCGTAGAGATCAAGCTTTCAATCTAGTTACGAAGCTATTGAATTGCTTTTACTAAAACAATTGACGGTTATCTAATCTGTTAAAATAAACGGTCTCTTTGATCTACTTCATTTTGAACACTTGAATAATTCCAGCTAGGATTTAATTGAAATTATAATTTATCAATGATACTGTAAAGATTAATTATATCAAGCTTTTGGGACCTTTTCTGTTGTAAAAGTAAAATCGTTAAAACTCCCATGTTCTCCAGATCGAGTAGAGTTGCGATGAATGTTATGGTAAGTTTAAATGTAGATACGATCGAAAACAAGAAAATGATTTGATTCTTTTAAGAGTCAAATAAAGCTCTTTGTTACCTCACAAACTAATGGAACTAACATTTACAACTTTAGATAATAGTTTAGAGTTCAGAAGGATTGCCTTTCAAAGTCGGTTTACTACCAACAGCTTCCTAACTCCTTCTAAGAAAATCTCAAATAGCAACCAAATTCCTTTTCGACTTCCCATTATCTGCCACATGCATCAGACCAAAAGCCTTAGTACTAGAATTTCCATACTGCCATAAATTTACGGCTCATAAAACTCACTGATGGCTAGAATGACATCGAACTTAGTACCTCCGTAATGGTACATAAAGTTTACAATAAAATTAATTACGAATGAACTAATCTCTTTGCGATAAAGTCGTCGTTTAACTTATAAGGGCCGATTTCACGACTGCTGTGCTTATGAACTCGATTAACCGAATTTCGACGCTCGCTGATTTGCTATTCACCAACTAACTAAGTTTAGGCCAATACTTCAGAATATTGTATTAAGTTTTTAAATTAGAAAAACGTCATCTCCACCCCATGCCCTTTTTAGCACTAATGGAGAAATAAAAAGAAAAAAAAAATTAGGCTTAGACATAATAATATGTAAATTTTTCGATTTCGGGTATCTCAGTTCTTAGGAACGTATTTTTCATGTGAATGGTGAGTTCGCCCCCTTAGTCTTTGTTGAACGATGACCCGGCAAATGCAATTAGTTACTAACTCATCTTGAAGTTTTACATTTGTAATGCTTTCGTTGGAAAAGTAAGATTGCATTTTAAACTTCATTCATTCTCAGCAGATAAGTTGGTGTAGTCCACTAACAAAGTTATGGGCACTTCCTGTAAAATACTGTTTTACAGGAATTCGAGTATTTTAAGTATCTTTTATTAGCATACAGAAGTTTCTTTGAAAATGTATTCTGCTTTTAATTGTCTCTTTTAAGTAATCATCTGAACAAGTTTTATTGTACAATGCAACTATAATAATATTATTATGAAAGAACAATTTGCACCATTATATAAGGTTGATAAAACTATCCATAGTACGATATTGCAGCTGTCATATAGACAACCAATTTTCATGTAACAATCTAGTTTGATACAATGTGCACAGTAAAAAGTTATTAAAGAGTAATTTCAAATTTAAATGCATAACCTCGGTTTAATATCCCAGAATAATTCATAAAAACAGAAAACACTGGCTAATCTAGGATAACTACTCTGATTTTAGGAATTCAAAATGCATGTATCTCTCTCTAATTCGGTACGTTAGACAGGGTTGGCAAGTGCGAGTAAAAAAAAAGATCTACCGAGATAGGCGTCCCTGTTCGCGGGTAAAAATAATGGCTCCAATGACGCGGGGTCGCAAGTTCGTAGCCCGTTCAGACGGCCGTTAACCTCGACGTAATATTGCAAAAATGTAGCAAACTGAACCATTGTACGGCGTGATCAAAATTAAACGATTAATGGAGGAAAATCATAAAGAATTATGAGATAGAATTTTGACACAAGCTCCATGTAAATTGAGACGTATTTCTACCCTCACTAGGGCAAATGACTACTAATTTAGTGGATACTTGAATAGATTATCAATTTTGGGGTAATATTGTTTTGATTAAATTTCTATGTAGATGTGGTTTCACAGTAAATTAGTAAGGATTTATGGTCTAAAGTGACGGAGATGAACGGGTTGATTTTAATCATCCTTGAAACGTTAACCCTTTGTTTTGTTGTCACTGAAAGATATGAGAGGCTCGGCGACAAGATTCATTACAAATTATATAACAAAAGCGGTTGTTTACCGACTTATGTGAACGCCTATTTATTTGTATATTTTTCTTAGAAACATTTAAGGATCCCCGTGGGTCTACGACCGCACGAATCCTGTTATTCATGCTTTATAACATGTCGTCATAAACAAATTACGCGAGAAGGCAAAAAAAAAACGTTTTCTTTGAAATATGACGAGTTATTTAAAAATTATTACAAAAGGCGAAAGAAAAGTTTAAAAAGTTATCATATTTCGAATGTAATACTTACAAATATGAGTAAGAACTTAAATAATTTTAAAAGCAATCTCATTAATATTTAAGTAAGTAAAGCTTTTACGAACACGTTAAATATTTCTTGTAACATTCAGTTTAATGGATGCCAAGAAGCGAAATTTTGTCTGACGGAAGAAAATTCATGTGTAGCTAATTCCCACTCACATTTGAGTGGTTATTTACGTTAAATAACTTAACTCCTCATTTTGCTTATAAATATAAGTATTTTGTTGAGTTTATACAACATTATTAAAGTTAATGACTGTTTTTATTTAGTTTATTTTTGTTTTTTTCTGTGTCCAACGAGGACACGAAGTTTGGCAACTGTGTTTAACTTAATATTAACAAATTACTCATGATTATTTCTTGGAACGCTTTAATAATCATTTTTTTTTTACATTACTTACAAGTGGAAATACGTTTAATAATAACATAGAGTAACCTCATACTATAATCATGGAGTAGTCAACGATTATATACCGTTCATGACCTACCTACTATTTATAGTTTTATTACTATTATTAAAATCATATTAAAACAGATGATGTAACATATGGTAATTTAATACCTATGCACAAATCGTTGTATCATGTAAAGAAAACACATAACATATTACATTACATGCTAATGTTTAAGTAACAACGCATAACATTATGAACATAAGGATACATTAAAATTATTATACATATCTGCTTAGTCTTTGTATTTTATACAAACAATTACTACTTTACTTTTAATATTAATTTTATAAATGAACAAAAGGAGAATATTACGTCGAAACGCGAGCCCTTAATAAGGCTTTATAATATTAACCGTATAACGACTACATAAGATTCAAATTCGGGTATCAAGCTGATAGTGACGTAGATAAACAAACGGGCTGAATAAATACAGACGTCGATAAAAATTATACTGTTTACCGTGTGAAAGCACGAATAAGTATAGACTAGTTAATGGACAACGCTTGCTGTAACAAGCATAAATGTATTTTAGCGTTGGAAATATTTTCGAACAAGAGAAACAAATATGGTGGTATAAACTGCGTAAAATGTTTTTATTTTGTTTATTTCTGTTTATATTATGACTACTATTAAAACTGTGCCTCCCGGTTGCACTCGCTTTGCTTTTCTCCCAAGGCAAGTAAAGTGATGTTAATTATCCTATGACCTTCATCGAGAATTGGGCTATCTAATGCAAAAACAATTTCTAATCGGACTGGTAGTTTTAGTGTTAACTGCGTTCAAACAAAAAAGCTTTTTAGCTTTTATTTTAATTTAAATTATCATATTATTTTCACACCGCAATTTGAATACAGCATTTTCCTGATCACAAGTGACAAATGATTCCACTCTTTTAGGAATCTCATTTATTATTTATGCTACCTAACGTTACTCAGTTGAAATAGTCTATTGTTTTAAAAAATGTACTAGCCCTAACACATTTCTAACTGGTCATTATTTAGTTATATTCTTACACATTAAATTCAGACTATTTTTATTTTAAATATAGTTGTAATTTATACTAAAAACTTTTGTTATATAAGTCTGAGCATAGACTACAGGCTAGCGGACATATCTTCACCGCACCGCACCGCACCGCAAGTCCACTACACAAGTAAAACAAAAATGTTGTTGAATTACTTTCAATGCGTTGCGAACTTGATGCGGCCGGCGCGGATATGTGCGCAAGCCTTATAATCTTATATCCATTTGACGGTTAAAAAAAAACTCGCTACGTTATAACACTTGCAGTGGGCAGTAACTGAGAAAGCGGGATAGTGTCAGAAGAAAAAATAAGAAGGTAGGTAGGAGGGTTGAATAAATAGACATTTTCACTCGACTGAACCTGCAGTCGACTGTAACGGAATACTAACAGTTCGAGCAAAACTTTTTAAAAACTGTTGCGTTGAACCAGTATTTGCAGGTTCGAGTCCTGCCGATAGTTTAAATTTTTCGCAGTTTAATATACATAATTACATATAGATCATTTTTCAGTTAACTTATTATAAGAATATCTTCGTGTTTAAACGTAGGTTATAAACTAAATGTGTGTTTAATTTAATTTAAATCCGTTAAGTAAGTAGTTTTTGCGTAGAAAAGTAACAAACAACTAACTATACACCTATCCTTACTAAACTTAAACATTTAATTTTAAAAAGGATATTCAAGTTTTTTCCTACGTGTGTTTATTTCATTTTTTAATAATCAAATATTTAGATACTTAGTGTACATAAAACAATCGAATAATATTGAGAAGTATCGTCTAGGTATAGTAAAATAACATCAGCTGTTCGCTACAACCGTAAAACCACTTTCTTAAGTGCCGAGTTGGACATTACGAATAGATCGTAAAATGGAGCGATCTATGAGGAAATTGTTCAGAAAATTACTACTACCGGGGAAAGAGATAATGGCGAATATACATATACCTATGTATATTCGCCATTCGTCAGGGTAGCCCGCGAAATTCAAATTTTCTTACCATTTTTGCAATTTGCCGGTCTGTTTCAGGCTTTTTTTTTAACAAAATATGATTCGCGGCCGTAAAACGTTTGTACTTTCAGAATTATAATTATTTAAATCATAAACTTAATACTCTAAGTTCATGCAATTCGATTGAATGAGTTTGTCATTACTTTCAGAATTATAATTATTTAAATCATAAACTTAATACAGTTCATGCAATGGGCCTGTTTCCTATTTTTTTTTCTAATGTCCGTCTTGTAGATTAATGAATTTTATTGGACACGTATTTTTTCTTTTTTCCTGCAAACAAAAAATGATCAAAATACAGAGAACTGAAGTTACGCGTGACGTCACTCCTCGCTACGATTTTTAGCGAGGCGTAGCGTCATAAGCCCCCACTCCGAAACTTTAAAGCGGTGTATCTTTGTATTTTTTTATTGTTTTGATAAAAGAAAAAATACGTGTCTAATATTTTTTTATTATCCAACTGACGGACTAAATAGATTTTAACTTTTCATACCCAGGAAACATCCCTATTCGATTGAATGAGTTTGTCATTTCGCGGGCTACACTGACGCTTCCACCTTGATAATAAAACGATATAAACGTGCCTACCACACAAAAAAAAAAGAAGAGTGGATTTATAAAACAGTTAAATAAACCATACTATAAACGTTTACTGTAATTCAATTTCCATTTCGAACCGTTAACGGGTGACAAGGGTATGCCACATCAATTTGCAATGGAAAATAGTTGGGACGTGACAGATCACTGCAAAAAGGTCGCATCGACATCCTAAGCAAATGAATTTCATGAATATCTCTCTGAAAATTCTAATTTATATGCAATCACTCAATTTATCGTTACAAACGGTCATTGATCACTGATTGTTGCTTTTTATTTCAAGGTTTCAAACAAATTTGAACACTGAAAATCAAATACGACAAATATAAAATTTTCATAATTCTTTTTTTTTTATATCTATCGTGAATAATTAAACAATGTGTATACGTGTCGTGGATTGTTCATGTCTTGACAATTATGTACAATTGTAGGAGCGGTAAATATAAAGCCAGATACACATTTAAGACGAACAATACAATGACCTTGGAAGAATTGTGAGCCTCCGACAATTGCATGGGAACTACGGTTAACACTGGCCATTCAAAATTTCAATGGCAAAAGAAAAGGTCACCACCAAACAGGTTGATAACTCTTTAGAGTGAATTTACAGTCGTAATGTGGGGCTAGTGTCAAAAATCAGCTAGGGTCGCATCAGGTCTATCTGTAAGTTTTCACCAATCACAGGCTTGAGCTTGATTATCATTGGTTGAGAATGACATTTACACCTGATGCGACTCATAGCAAACCTAGCGGGTTTATGACTCGCGGTAGCCCATTGTAAGGTTTTTTTTTTGGCTTTACTCTAAATAAATGAGAGTAAGCAATTAGGAATAAACCTGAACTTTAATTATGGTCTCGTATTTTTATAAATAACTTTCAACAATGAATTCTACAATCCTTACTAATGTATGTCTGTCTGTTACGCTCTCACGAATAAACCGATTTTGATGAAACTTGGTATGGGGTAAGCTAATTATTCATAGGTACCTAAAACGAACGTAAACTATCTAGTCTAGTTCAACTTAAATTATATGTACTTACAACTTAAGGTTAATAAATTCATTCTGTTTGGTTTGACTTAAGTTTGGTCGTTAAACAAACAACCTACTGACTCGTAAGGGTTTCTAGTCAGACCTGAAATAATAAAATTTTAAACTAAGAGACTCACTAGTCTAGGGCCAGTGGCCCTAACCTTAAAAAATTGCTGAAGAGCCAATTGATATTGAGTAGAACTTTAAGCAATGTTAAACAAGCAGCATTAAAATAATTAATTATCCAAATAAAAATGTAAATACAATTTAGACAAAACTCTTATTCGAATAAAAAATAATACAAATATAAACTCTATAACTTTGACTTAAGTATAAGACTTTTTCACATTATAAGTAACTCTTATATATGATCTCCTTATTTCCTAAAAGTAATGAATATAGAATATACTAGCTGTCCCCCGCGACTTTGTTTGCGTGTTTTAGTTTCAACGGTTTTGTAACATTATTCATTTAAGCTCCGCTCCTATTGGTCGTAGCGTGATGTTATATAGCCTATAGCCTTCCTCAATAAACGGACTATCCAATACAAAAAAAAATTCAATTCGAACCAGTAGTTCCTGAGATTAGCGCGTTCAAACAAACAAACAAACAAACTCTTCAGCTTTCTAATATTATAGTATAGATTATTAGTTACGCATGCGGAGCGAATATCTGTAATTAGGTACTATAGGTACCCCTTAATGTTTAAAAGTAATGTAAGTAAAGATAAAATAATGTTTGAACAGCACTACATAAACACACAGAGACTCAATAGTATTGCATTCAAATAAAGATTCCATTATCATAAACATAGAACATAAAATCAGTAATCTTCTTAGGTAATAAATATCTTTGAACATAATGATTACCGCCGTATCGTTATAAACATTACACATTACTGTTAATAACAATAATCTAAATATGAAAACGCAACACTATACTAAACTATAAATAGAGATAATGGGGTTTTTATTAAAAGTAGCGATGAAGCGCTACACAGCGTGAGATCTGAATTAAATATACCTACCTACAAAGCTTTTATCAAAATTGTTCTAGCAGTTCGCAAGAAACACTGTTACAGACACACGTACAAATAATAACGATGTCACCAATGTTAATATAAAATGTGAACATTTTACCGACAATAAAGATATGGGAAATATAAAAATGTTTATGTTTTTTTGTCATGGTATTCAAGGTGTTACGGCTTGTCATTGTGTACTAACGTCAAACATTACTTTACTTGATAAGGTCAATTGTATATTCATATTAATTCGTAATAATCGTATTTTTAATAGATATTACTTGAATAAAAAAAAACATTTACACGATGTGCTTTGTGGTGTATGTTATTAAAATATCTAAGAATACCATATCAGCCCCTATAGACAAGTGACATTTCGACAAGCGATAACGCTGATCGAATTGTTCAAATGTATGAAAGTGACAAGTCCAAGTCGAAACGAAATGGCATTTCCATACATTCAATGTCATTTAAGCAATTTCTGTCAACGTTAACGCTTGTCGAAATGCCACTTGTTTAGGGGGGCAGGTTTGGTACTGAAATCATATTAGTAAGTCCCTTTCTGAATAAAACAGCTAAGCCTCGTTACACATCGGGAAACAAATAAAAACTTCAATCCATAACACGTTAAACTTTACCGGTTTACTTTATGTTATAAAACAAATATTAAGAAAACAAATATGAAATCCGAAGTTACATTCGATTTTAGTTGTAAAATATTTTTGTTTATGTTAAGATAGACTTAAGCTGATAAGTCAGGTAAATATAGCATAAAGATACTGCTAGATAAGTTTAAATACGTTATTGCTTATGAATAGAAACTACAAACCGACAATCGAACACATTTACAGCTATTTAAAAAAAAAAACGCAAGTCAAAGAAGAAGCACTTTTATCCCAATCTCAGTACTGAAAATAATCTACAAACATTTATTAGGACATCACTATTGAGTCATGTGTCCATACCTCATGTTGTCATGTCCACATAGACAACAATTAAAAAAAACGGGCACACCTCAACAGCAATGACAGCGAAAATGTTAACTGCCAATGAAGAGGTCAGGTGGGTTCATATCCCGCTTGCCCTTAATGAACTATAACAGTGTCACTAGAAACTTATAACCTCAGTTCAACTCAAAAATAAGGCAAACTTAAATAACAAGAAAGTCTATAATTGCAAGAATCGAAATAATCACTCGAAAGCTGTGCATAATTACAAAATTTCTTGGAATTATTTACTTTCTAAGACAATAATAAGAGTTCGAAAAGAAGCGTGCAAATAAATCCGTTAAATGAAAAAATAATCTATTAAACGTTGTAAACTAAAGATGTTTCTCTTTTGTTTTAAAATAAATGATTGGCACAGTTCTATCATGCTTTACCTAATGAGCCCTAAATAATTAGGTGGCAATTAATTAAATATTTGAACACCATGCATTTATTAATCAACAAGATTTTGCAATCAGCAATCCGTTTAGACCGTGTTAACGACATCCGTTTTCATTGCAATATTTACAATCCTACAACGTGAGGGTTATTTAAGTGATTCGAACCTATTAATTGCACCGCGAACAAGCATGTTGATAAACAAAAGTAAGTATATACCAAGTAAGTAGGTAACTACGGTTTTAACGAAGCCAAACAATAAATACGTATGTCTGGAAAGTTTTCGTTGTAAAACCATGCATTGATCTCAAAGATAATGGGATCGTAAGACGAGATGACAAAGAAAACGTTCCCTTTTAACTTAAGTGTAATATTAATTTCAAGAAATTGTCAGAATGCCAGAAATTTTCGCAGCTTAAATCGAGTGTAGTAACGAGTGGTAATTATGTAACTTTCAGGCAAGCCATTGAAATATATAAGTTTTGAGGTCTGCTTCTTAGTAGATGACGGTAAAAAAACGTTCGAATTGCTTCTCCGAACATTTAAGCGTCGTCGGTTACAGCGTTATCCAACGTAAAAAACATGTCAAACTCAGATAATTTTGGACACTCGAACGCTGCGTTAGACGATGCTTTCGACGTTGAATATTAAGAAAATAGTTTGGCAGTATTAAGTAAAGCGTGCATACAGAATTTTCTGTGGCGATCTACTACAAATACTTGTGTGGATGGTAGGACATACTGGTCATCGTTGTTAGTTTTTGAGGCATCTTTGCAAATGACAGAACTGAAGAAGACAAGAAACACTGATAACTTAGTCACCCAGTGCCAGCAAGTTATGTCGGGTTCCTATATTAAAAAAAAAACGATTCGGTAGAATTTTCTAAGCAAGACGAAAGAAGTTCAACCGTCCGTAAGCAAAATGAATAGTTTTTTGAATATAGGAACTGGCCATAAGACGTTAAAAGTATTAACGACACATAAAAGTTACGGTTGTTCTATTGTTTGTCGTACCTAGTCGTTTATAGTTGTATTTAAAACATAGCTAGTGACCCGCCCTCGCCCTGGTTTCTGCGTAACGTGCGATCAAATGCAACTGCATCGCTCAAGGTTACATTTCATAACCATTTGTTAGTCGGCGACAATCATGACCAAATAAAGTAGCTTCCTTTAAACCATAAACACACCGATTAAATTAGAATAATTAAACATTAATTAAATGTTTTGATAGCTAAGGGATCACTAATTATTAACCGGCTCAGTAGGTAGAAATTACTTAGAAGGTGAAAATTGTAATGAACCGTGACACCTTAAGGGATAATGCTTTACTGTACTGGTTACTTTTACATGGAAAATTTATTTTTAGCCATGGAATTATAATTAAGTTTCACGTAAAAAATATCAAAGGCAAAGAACATCAATAAAGGTTTGCCGAAAGCTCCCTCATTAGGCATAACCATAACAGAAATTGATGACAAAATAGAGGTCTCAATAGTAATTTATTTCGAGTGCATTCCAATTATTGATAGACATCCTAATGAACAAAAAATACTGTTTTGTTTAACTTAGTATACCATAACTCAATTTTTTTATTAGTTAAAACGCTAATAACATACCACAAGACGTTATGTTTACAAACTTAGTTGAAATAAACAGGATTGTGAGTTTGAAAACATTAGGAACTCATAACACCGCTAGTTATTAACGACATTTGAAATTGTAGCTATTGACAAACAAAACTTGAAGTCCAACAAACAACAAGTGAATTTAAATGCATAAAAATGTTACATTACAATGAATGGAAGATTAACGATTATACGAACCATTTGTGAAGCAACAAAGAATATTAAACTCATCTATTTGTGTTTCATTATGGATTATTCGAGAATGCAACAGACAGACGCATTTATCTCACACAGGCGGATTGATGTCAATGTTTTCTTTTCAAAATAAGATCAAGATACAAGGAAAATAAATTAAATAGAATTACTTTCTATTAATATAAGTGCATGTGGTATGGGCATGCTGGGCAGCTCATTAAGTGGGCCATCGTTTGAGGGAAGATGCCACAGGTGTACTGTAACCCCACTGGCACATATTTTCATTGCTCCGGCCGATTTGGGTCCGGAGTCTATTCGCGAGAACCTGTACCAAGGACAACGCTGTTTGCGTGGCTGAGTACTGGTCTGGGGAAATTTGACTGTCATTATCGACACGCTAAGAAGACAAATATTAATTCACATGTTCTGTAGATGTTTAAAGGGTATAGTTTAATGCAATCATTGGATGTGTTTCTAGTGTACAGGTTAATGAAATCATTGCCCTTTGACAAAACGTGTCATTTATTTGTTAATTTGATTGCTGGCTTTGTTGGGCAACGTTTGCTGCGTGTTATATTCTGTATTAATAAAGGGTGTACTGTACTGTAAAATAAGTATTAATGTAAAAATGATTATTCATAATTATTATTACTTTGGTTATATTTCAAAACGTGTGCCTTCATTAATTTATATTTTCACTTTTAATAAGTAAACAAATATAATTAAACAATTTCACTTCTTTATTATTATACGAGTTTTATAAATATACTTTTCCGTATTATATTTAAAAGTTATATTTTTGATTTCGTACAGTCAGCAACGAAAGCTGATGAACGCAATTAGTTTTACGAAACACCTAGAACACAATTTTAAGTCCATAAATTGAAGTTGCGACTGGGAAACACGCCTTATCAAGAAGGGTTAACGCTATATTCTTAGTCAATTCACAAAATGTTATTGCTTCTAGGTGTTTGGTAAATCTGATTTGGTTCATCCGAAATATAAATGTAAAAATACTACTACTACTACTAATCCGCGTGTTTAGTTTTAACGGTTTATTATTTTTGCAACATATTTCATTTTTGTTCCGCTCCTTTTGGTCGCAGCGTAATGTTATATAGCTTATAGCCTTCCACAATAAATGTGCTATCTAACACTGAAAGAATCTTTCAAATCGGATCAGTAGTTCCTGAGATTAGCGCGTTCAAACAAACAAACAAACTCTTCAGCTTTATATATTAGTAAGTATTAGTATAGATTAAGGAACAGTAGATTAAAAAAGTCCTAATCCCTTTATTATGGCGAAGTGAAACTGTTATTAGAATTATATTATTTACTGCTGATTACGTATGGGTGTTGTAATCGAATAATTCCATGAATAATAGAATTACATCAGGTAATAAAATTATCCGTTCATTGATTCTTCATGCCAATGAGTTGAGATTAAAAAACATATTTGGCATACAGACTCGTCTTAACAATTGGCAAACGAATGCATTGGCTGTTACTTGAAGCGGGTTATCATCGGATTGGTGGTAATTACCTACTTATTTATATTAATTGGGTTTTTGTTATTCTTTTTTATTTTTAAATTTCTTATTACTGAAAGGAAAATAACTTTATCTAGGTCTTTATATATATATATATATATATCATAAGCTACGTTGTCCCTCTAAGTTAGCCATTACGGCACGATTGAGTAATCAGTCGTAATAAAATAACTTTCTCAACACTAGATAGAGATGTATCTATTAACTTATTACTTACAGAAAATGGTTTCCTTGCAATACCATCGAATAGCGGCAATAGCCTAATGGTTAGGGTGACTGCCTTGTGATCGAGAGGTCGCAGGTTCGAACCCCACCCATTGCACTATTGACGTGAACCCACACCAGGCACAAGAAAATTTAGCTTAGTTGAAGGGGTTAACAAGATTGCTAGTAATGTGAATTGCACCCACATGGCTGGTATTTTTTTTTTAGTAGAATTGACTTCGTATTAGTATAAATTATATTTATTTCTTGTTCAAGTGACCGCACACATTTAACTTTGAACTGGTGCATATATTACGTATAGAATATTCGTCTGGCTTCCATTTTCCACGGATGCACTCAATCTTACGGAGATCTAACAATCTCACCACAGAATCACAGCGATCGAATTACTTACAGTCTACAGACTTTAAGAAAATTGATACAGACATAGAAACAAATAGAATTTTAACAAAGTAGACAGAACTATCGTCTTTTATAAAGAGGTAAAATTTGCATGTTTGTAAGTTTGGATATAGAAGTACCTAATGTTCGAAACTTCTAATTCAATTAAAAAAAAAGTCAATAACATATACCTATATGGCTATGATATTTGATAAATTTCATGTTCTTCGTGACAGGATCTAGGTTCTATTCTAAAAACAGACGTCATACGATCGAAACCGCGACCCAAAGCTTACCACACAATTTCAACAAATATTGCGTATTTCATAAAAAAATCTTTTATCTAAAACCTTGATCAGTGATATCGAGTACGATAAAAGTATTTGAGATTCGTCATTCGTATTGTAACTAATCTAATAAGTATTTCTTAGCTTGAAAATCTCTCAGGAAATATCAACCATTTCACTTTAATCTGAAGTTTCATTCAAAGAGCGACTTAGGTACTAAGTGGAAGAGAAAAGGAAAATCAGAATGATCGGACCATTTCAAAGTTGCTGACCGTCTTTTTGTGTAAATTGAGACTAACTCACTTCTAAATTATACGAGAGGCTTGTTGGTTTAAGTATTGGAGATTGAAATCTATTGCACGTTATTTTAAGGTTAAGAATTGAGTAACCAAAATACTATTATCTCACATTTCTTTTATAAATACCTACTCAAGTGTATTTACTAGTAAGTGTGCTTTATATAACATTGACGTTAATCAATCAAGAAAGTGGACTGAGGACAGATGACGGATAAATAAATTCTAATACCGTCCGATATCTTGTTATTTATTCTATACCGTGGGTAAGTTACCCTCGGAATTAAAATACGTATACCATAATGTATGGAGTACAACGGCATTTCTCATATCTCATACTCATCCCTACCTTTATGCGATCCCACAATATTATGATTGAAATATATAATGTTACTTTTTATTCAAAACCTCTTTTAGCTGAATTAAATAAAATCAATTCGGAAATCTACGAGAATTAAGTTTTATCAACGAATTCAACGACAAGTATTTCAATAGATTTCGCCGCAAAAATTACGCGTACATTTATAAAAAACTCCTTTCATTTAACATCTGGGTGTTAACGAAGTATGACCACATAAAAATAAACTAACATTTATCAAACAGGTTTTAGTCGGGAGAGTTAACTGGCGGCGCAACCAACCGATGCTACGTTTATAATAATGAAATGTGTTCAACGAACCCACAAGTCGAACTCTACGTAACTAGAGTTATAGGTTATCAGTTCAATCAAACACAATCACGTGTGAACTGCAAACACTAAGAGGACTGTTCTCTACATAACACAATCGATACGAGAATCTTTAGAAACCACATCCGCGGCTTAATGAGACCTCATTAACCCAGTGATATAACACAATACTTTTATGACAACCTTTGTATTATGTTTGCGAGTTCATCTGTTTGTACAATCAGATTCAATATCTGTCGATAAACCAAGAACTATGATAACGATAGATCCTAAGAGGAATCACACCTTGAAGTGAATGTTACGTTATGAGTAACATTCCATTATTTATTATAAAAAAATTGTTTAATGTAGAACGTCTGCGTTTAATGCAAATATTATTATAATAGACAACGTCATGCATTTCTTAGATTGTGTAAGCATTATAACACGCGACACTGTAGGAATACAGAAAAATAGACTACTTTAAAGAAATATTCAAGTAATACAAAGTGCATAGAAATAGTATAGGTACAGTTATGCAATATCTTTGCCACATTTAAGTCATGTATTGACGTCCGTCTCATTAAAAAAACAGGTATAGATAACACATTTTTCTTAATTACAACTGCATGCAGACTTGGAACTCTCCTAACAATAAAGTTAATTACAATTCACAGCCAACAATCGTACTGATACAGTGCAACCAACTCGTAACTTATTCTGTAACTGACGCAAGATAACACTCGTCTACATGAACTTCCTGTTTTATTCACTAAACACTTTACGTATTCGAAAACCATTCAAAACACACGTGTAACTAGATCGGTTAACAATTGAACTCTCATAAAAACACTTTAACCTCATCAAATGTTTGAATACCAGCGGCTCAAATATGACAGTATCATAAACACGTCGGTGAGCCGTTGAATGTTTCACAGCTGATCGACGTACGTATAAACAAACTTACCTTATGGCATTACTGTAAACACTACATCCCATCGACGCACAAAAACGTTCGATTCTATATTGGTACAAGTATACTTCCTTTGTGCACTCTAGAATTGGTTCAACACTAAAAACCGTAGGCGACACGCGATTTCCGTGAACTAAAAATATTTAAAGAGTAAAGGGTCGCGTTTGCATTGGCGCGACCGAGGACGAAGGGCGTGCGACTCCGAACGCGGTCGGCAGACTACTGGCCTGGCTGGCGGACGAGTGTCGTTCGAGTGCAAAGCCATCAGGTGCGACCAAGAGGTACGACTCACTGACACTTTAATTGATGCGGTATCAGACGTGACGAAGGATAACAGCACATCAAACACACGTACGTCCCTCATCCATCATTATTATGAAAGCGGTGTATCGTCACGGCTACGGCAAAATCGATTTTTGGATGTTTTGAATTGTTGTGTTTAGTTTTCGTCCGGTGTTATCTTTTAACTTAAAGACAGAGTAAACTCCATTGCGATTTGATTTTCAATAGACGATTGCCAATCAAATCTACACAATGTTGTAGCGAGGTGAGCAGCACCCACTACAACCAGATGCCGTAACTATGTCAGCGTCTGTACTCGTTTAGACCGTTAAACATAAAATTTTATTAGTACACAAATAAAAGGATTCCTGTATTTACCGGGTGGCATCTCAAAAAGGAGTTTACCAGATGAAATAAGGAAAACAATATGATAAAAGTAAACAATAAACGTTTAGGTAGCATTACTATACTCTTGAATACAAAATATTTCGGCATTATGGGCAAACTAGAGAAAAATTTCAAAGTATTATTACATTTTAATGTAACACATAATGCACTGAAAACAGTAAACATATGGAATTGGCAAAATTTCAGCCATTTCCTGTCCGCAATACGCATTTCCATTAGCATCTGAGGATGTAAGGCAAACAAAGGCTCCGGGCGCCACTCTCTAGAGAATACTACACTGAATTCTAGTGCTCATAAATTTTCAGGGTTAGGAACAGCGTAAATTATAATAGTTTCCAAGGTTGTTGCGGGTATGAATCCTAGTTCGTGGCCCAAGGGCGCGGGCAATGCAGAATGCACAACCGCTCTGTTGCTTCGTAATAGAACCGCCGGCACTCGACCGTAGACGCAATTCAACCGAGGGGCAATTTATCGGCCCTAATAATGGAAATACCGAAAGGATTTACATTACATTTCAGTTTTATGTTAGAGTGATAATAGTAAAATGGATCTGATTAGGGGATTATCCAAAAGGTCGTAAACAACATAGCCACAACAGAACTCGTAAATCACAGCTTGGAATGAGAACGGTTTGCAATAAGATTTTATCGGACGGCCTTCAAATTCGATAAATTATTTCAACAAGAAATCTTTAGAAACACGTCTTACAGTATAATGGTGGCAACAAAGGAGAGACACGCCCCTTAACACTCTCGAATAAC
The DNA here is from genome assembly GCA_932294365.1 of Diachrysia chrysitis. Taxonomy (NCBI): domain Eukaryota; kingdom Metazoa; phylum Arthropoda; class Insecta; order Lepidoptera; family Noctuidae; genus Diachrysia; species Diachrysia chrysitis. Next base: position 9,585,777 of record OW028653.1, read on the forward strand.
ACACAGAAAGCCGAAGACGGCCGTGATGTTATCACAAGTATGCTAAAAATAGGACGTAGAAAGATAACATTGTTTACAACGAACTCCTATCCTAAAACACGATCCTAGTTAGTTATTGGCGAACAATACAAGCGGATTTCGTAGTTTACATGCAAAATAAGGAGACGAGTAATTCCGGCTAAATTGATTTTTGTTACTGCTCGTGCTTAACGATAACCGGTATATTGGGAACGTAATTTTCTTTTAATCTTTTACAGTTAACACTTTTCGTAAATATATTTTGTTCGTAATAAAATTATTGTAATAAACCAGTAGTTTGTAAATGAAGATTATGTTTATAGAACTAAAATACGCTTTGATTTTCGGAAGAATTTAAAATATTTAACACAATTAAAAGTATTCCAATGGGAAATATTTTACTTAAAATGGCTGGCTTTAGGGTGCTTGTAGATTAATTGAAAACAATGGAATTTCGAGCCTTCCGGAGCAGTATTAATAAAACTAACTCTTCGACGAACAGCTGAATGCTAAACAAATGTCTAATTAAAATGCAATGCTATTTCCAACAGTCTGCCTACTACACAATGGAAAAGCATTAAACCATTTAATTCCGACCCATTTCCGATTTCTCGTGCTAATATAAATATGTGCTCAATATTATTTCGTGTTGTTTGTTCATTCATTCAGAAACATGCAACATTGAATATAAAACCGCAAAATCGCTTTGCGTTATTAGATTATTTATTTACTGCTTCGTTCAGTTGTTTCTTTTTAATATTTTTATACAGGAAACGAGTATGAGAGTGGTAACAAGATACGGTTGGATATTGGAGAAATTAATATTTATTGCAATGTGGTCGTTTTTATTTAGTAGGATAGTTTAAACCAAGAGTAAACAAAACTCATAATATATTTTTTATCCTGATAATTTTATACAAATTGATAAAAAAAATTAGCTACAATTAAAGAAAAGAATTACAATTAAAGAATTACAGAAAAGTTAAGTTTTTTTTAGAGGCACAGAGAAGATGAACTATGCAATATGCAGTTCTTTCAATCAGATATAACTTTAAATACCTATTATACCTAAAAAAATGTTGTCTGCGAAGTTATATGCCTTGACGAGGAAATTATTTAGATATCAAGACTAATTAAAAACCTGACTGTAGATAGGTACATGAGCTTCTAGGAATGCTTTCAGTCTAGACAATTATTTGACTACAACTTTTCAGTTACACCTTTTATTATCAACTAATTAAAATAACTTAGTCTAGCCGCTTTTATTAATAATTTCGTTTACAGACCTCGTTGTTTGCATAATAGAGCTTATGTTGGTATCTTTTTATTGTACTCCTTTGCCGCGAATGTTTATACAAACGAACACTTTCTGAAATAACAAGCTTTAAGAACAACAGCAGACAGTAAAACTGTTCTTTTGTTACATTTCAAAACTTTAATGGAATACTAATATATACTGTAATACTCAAACTTGTTATAAAATCTCAACTAAAAACAGAAATGTTTGCTTAAAACAATGCCTATTTTTGTTTAAAACACAAATTTTCATTTACGTTTAGCTGTTTATTGTCTGAAGTCTGAACCGCATCATTATTAATGAACTCCTGGCCAGACCATTTCCTGTTACCAACAGTGTCATTTATATTAATAATGTTTTTTATATAGATCTTAAGACAACCGTCTTTGGAACGTGTTATTTTCTTTTTCTTTAGTTAACTTTGTTAACTTAATACGTATGATTATGAAATAAAAAGAAGATTAAAAAATCGGTTTGTTTACAAACAAAGTCGATTACAATTTCTCAAAAAACGCGGTACGACGTACGACTATATTGATTTATGAAGACTCTCCTTGCGGGCACCAAGTGAGTTCTCAAACAATTTGGGTTAGTTATAAGCGTATACGAATGGGCGTAAATCCGAATAATAATGTTTCAAAGAACGCGTAATGTTGCTCGTTCTTTTGTGTAAGGCGCTTATATTAAATCGAATGATATTGATATGCTATCACATTGAACATATTAGAAGGTTGTACCTACTTTGTGGTCTAGTTAATAACTAGCTAGGGGACACTTTTCAGGTGTACTGTAACTAGTAAACGGTTTTATATTTCTTTTTGTAGATTTGTATCGTAACTCGAGCTGATTCCATAGAACACAATGTTATTTTGTGACACAACTGGGAACGGAGATTACTCTAGATAAAGACTAAAACTCAACAATTACGCCGCGCACACACGGACTGCTCGCAGCAGTTCGACTGTTTTTATTTAGACTGTTTTCACAAAGCAAAGGGCGGGAGACGCACGTGGCGCGGGAGAACGGTTGACAGCTGGCCCACTCCGTATGCGTTGATTACTTACTAACTGCTCGCGCAGTCCGTGTACGGGCAGCCTTATTAAAAGAGATATGAAAACGGTAGACTATGAAAACATGGACACAAAACAAACAAAAGAAAAACAAACAGATCGATTTGCGAACATCGCACATGTTTTCGGGCGCAAAGGGTTGGTGTCATATTTTCAGTCGTAATAAAATTACTGACGCAAGTATATTGACCGTCACATTAAATACGAACCAATTATCAAGTTAACATAGTTATTCATAGGTAAACGTTCGAAAAAACAACATAAAATTTACAATGAATACCAGAGAGGACATCATTTGAAACATAATAAATTCAACACTGGCATACAAATATAAATCTTCTTTCTAATATCCTATATCCCATTTTATAAACACGTAAATTTGTCAGAATATTTAAAACACCTAAAGCAAAAACTACTAAACGACTTTAGAACAAAATCATCACACAAATAGTTTGTATCTGGATAAACATCCAGTAAAATAAAATCTGATAAATTCACAGGAACGGAAACTACGCAGGAGAAACCACGAAGCGCAGTTTCTCATAGGTATAAATTGGAGTACCTAACACAGTCTGCTCACTGCACTGCTCGTCCAGCACTAAAATATCGGTAGCACAGACGTAGCCACTGTGACAAGAATAATCCTTTAATTTAAACTTTGCTAATCTATAAATGGCGCGTTTAATATGACCCGGTTTACTCCATGACTACCAAACTAGATTACACTTAGGCATATGTTTAAGTGTTTTTAAATAATACAGTTTGATAAATATGCTATATACCTATATATAGATGAATATGCTATAGTACTAAATATAAAAATGGGTTATTTCTTAAATTTACAGTGGTCAACGTTGACATAGTGATCACTGGTAGTATTAGACAATTAGGTTATTTAGTTATAATAGATATAGGCACCTTCTTCATTTCTACCTATCATTATATTGCATACAACAACCTATCAGAACCAAGCACGCCTCATTTTATCGCCGTCTATAATGTAATCTGGGGGCACGGTAGTGCCCCCGCCAAGACGAGCCAAGCGAAGCGCACGGGCACTACCTACCTTTTCTCGAAGCGCTTCGTCGTTTTTTTGAACCCTCATAACTTGGGTTTGGATTATGCTAGATCAACAAAATTTTCGGGATATATTGTCAATAGCGGACTTATTGAACATATTAAGTTTTAATTACATTAGCTTTTATACTTCAGATTTTATTTATATCTAAAAAACGCTAATTTCGTCACTGACTCACTGATGATCATCAAAATTCTTAAGGTATTTCCTAATGTCCTAGAAAGCTGAAATTTTGTATGTAAGCTAGTATTAGCACACAAACAACAAAAAAAATTATAAAACTTGTAACTTTCATCCCCCAACCCCTTAAACTAGGGGATGGGAGTTTGCATGAGACCTGTAATTTTAAATTAAATTTTGATGACGCTAGAGGTCTAATCTAATAATCTAAAACTTGGTTCCCTTAAATATATATATGTATAGGTACCCCATGTAAAAAAAAAAAAATAAAAATAAAAAATAGTAGTATTAAAGCACAACAGTCAGCTATAGTCGAATATAATCGCCTAAGAACCAAGTATCGCCCTGATCTATCACTTATTATAAACAGTAAATCAACAAAGAAAAAAGGCAAAGATAGAGAGTGGGCTATAAAAAAAGGCGTCTCTGATGTGCAAGAAATACACCTCAAAAAAAAGTAGAAAAAAATAAAAAAAATTTTTGTTACAAACAACTTACAAAAAGAAATGAAATCCCACCAAAAACATTTTCATGTAAAATGTTGCCAAGACGAGCCCATATGACTCGCACTGTCAAAAAGTTATCAGATCTCATGTAGAGCCAAGCTTCTAACACTACACGCCCTAACTCTACAAGGCCTAACTTCACAAACTCTACACCTTAGTCAAAATATGTGGCTTGGCCGTTCGTTACTACAAGAACTATTGTATAACACAAAAGTAATGAACAGTGAATTAATTTTTCACCTTACGCCGATGTGAATGTGGCTTGGCCATTTCGCTACATTCACATCGGCGTAAGGTGAAAAATTAATTCACTGTTCATTACTTTTGTGTTATACAATAGTTCTTGTAGTAACGAACGGCCAAGCCACATATTTTGACTAAGGTGTAGAGTTTGTGAAGTTAGGCCTTGTAGAGTTAGGGCGTGTAGTGTTAGAAGCTTGGCTCTACATGAGATCTGATAACTTTTTGACAGTGCGAGTCATATGGGCTCGTCTTGGCAACATTTTACATGAAAATGTTTTTGGTGGGATTTGTAATTACAAAATATAGAAGAGATATTATGTGCAATTTAAAGCTTTACCTACCTATAGTTACCTACACAAAATGTGTCTTATCACTGTAAGTAATTTATCAAAAAAGTCTAGCCTACCCAGAGGTCGTCTAAAATTGATCGCCGTCGTCACAATGTCCGCAAAATAAATAATCTACAATGTATAGTAAATTTCATTACATCAAGTAAAGGCAGATACCTACCTATACCTATATTTCGTTTTACATGAATCTCGAGGATGAATTTGATTCGATCTTTGGATCGAGTTGGTCAATCTTTATTGATACCGTAACCAAGGCCTTCAGTACAAATATATTGACTGAAAGTAATTATATAACATTTATATGTGAAGCGATACTGGTTAATTAAATCAGAAACCAAATGAGATGGTTTACGTGATTGAATCTGAGTAAACTTATGATTGCAAGGAGATTCAAATTAACTCAATATCTAATCTTAATCCATTACAGCAGATCTAATCTATTATATCTATATAATTTAACCAAGGATAATGGATTTGCTTTAAATCTTCTTCATGTACTACTAAATGATACTGTTATACTAATGCACTCACAATTAAATAATTTTATTTAATAAAAGACTAGCTTTTGCCCGCAACTTCTGCGAATAAACCCATTGGATCCTTCAGAAGACGAATAAAACCGGCTAAGTGCGAGTCGAACTCGCGCATAAAGGGTTCCATAACATGGTACATGATATAACCCTTGAAAACAAACTTTAAAATCACGTCCTGTAGCGGCAACATAAATACACACACTGTGAAAATTTTAACTGTCTTGCTATTACGGTTCATGAGATAGGTACACTGAGCCCACTTTCAGACAGACGGAAGGGCGGACGGACTGTGCTGTGCTAACGGGACCCTATTACAAAGCCTATAGGCTTATTATAGGCGTTAGCACCATTTGGATACGGAACCCGAAAAATAACTAACAAATAATAACACTTTTATTACTTTAAAGACTTCACCCTCAAACCCTCAAAGGACAAAATGTCAATATACCTATGTGGCAACATCTTATTCTGTAACTTATAAAACTAGTATTCAAAGTTTGTTATTTTCTTCAAGAACTCCTCAAGGAACAAATAAATAGAATAAGTTAAGCAGACTTTGGACCCACATAAACAATAATATGAGTTGTAGGAAAGGTGAAATTGTATTTTATATAATACAAATAACATTTGTATTCCTATGGCTTGTCATTACGTAGGAATAAGCAACGCTGTTAGGACCATAAAGTAAAGAATTTGTTTGTCTTTGACTGAGATCGCTTTTCTAGCTTTATCAGACGATACGCTCCATTGTCACATATTTTTGAAACCACAAGGTAGGAATAATGAATAATAAATCATACAAGTTAGGAATCTAGTTTATTTATTTTAACTTTTTGCACAATATTTGTACAAAGGCATTTTCTACTATTCAATTGGTGGTGTAGATAGGTGTGGTAGGTGTAATAACATTTGATAAATGAAGATAAACAATATCATTGTCCATGGTACTACGAAATTCTTAAAGCAGTTTTTAATAACAAATGCCTATGTATAAACTGCACTCATAATATTATATATTATTAGATTATTATCCAGTTTTCTAGAAAGTTCATATCCAACGCAAACCGTACTATACTCTATTGTAGACAGCAGATCACCAGACTTCAGTAACAGCGCCTTTATTCCAAGGCAGTAAGATACATTTTCATAATTTATTGTTAATACGTACGTGTGGCTCACCGTACTACCTACTAGGCCGCGCGCACATGGACTAATACTTAAAGCAGTTCCACTGCTTCGAGCAGTCGGCAAAACAAAAGCAAGCGGGCAGGAAGCGCTCGTGACGCGCAAGGGCGGTCGACAGCTCGCGAAGTTTTTGTACGTTGATCACTATAACTATGAGAGCGGTTCGTGTACAACGGCCCTAGAATAAAATCTGAGTCATATTCACAATATTACTTTACCGTGGATAAGCCCAAGTTTTGAGATTCGATTAACGTACGCTGAATGTATTGTTTACAGATTTGGTCGGAGTATATGGGTGTTTATGCATTTGAGATTTATGTCTGTAAAGCGTAAATCTTCTTACGTTAACGAGGAATTCCACGCGTGTTTCATTTTCAAATGGAGGTTGAGTTTAAATTAAACCGCGAACTCACAACAACTGTGTTATTGATTGTTGTCTTTATACAGGGTGCTACAGAAAAGCAAAATCATTACATGAGCTTTAACCTATTGAAATTAGCAACTATCTTCAAGGAAATCATTAAATTCCCAAAAAATGATAAAATTTGATAATTTTATCATTTTTAAGATAATTTAAAGGCCAATTTTTTCTGATCACAATTAGGACGTTCATGGAGAAAATTGTTCATTTCTATGGGCAGAACCAGTATTTCAACCATGCTCTTCCGTAGCAATCTGTACAAGGGCGTAACAATCTTACAAGAAATTGAAATAAGCTCACCCCATAGGATGAAAATGTGGGCGAGCCACAGTCCGCCGTCCGTTTAATAATACAGGCGTTATGTTAATTCATTATTATTGTTATATTCATCATTAATATTTATTAAGTCCTAATACGGTACGGTATTTTAATAATTATGATCAAAATTCGCAAAAGTATTGATAGAGATTTCTTACGAAAAATCATAGTGGACAAAAATAATGCTAAATAACAAAGGCGCAGTTCTATTCTCAATGACCTATGACGTTATAGACCATAGACATTATGGCCTTTTGTTAAATAAACTTCATTATTTCCTCCAGTACTAACGACAAAAAAAGTTGTTTTGATGAGTGAACAAATTCAACTGATACGTCAAAAATAATGAATGAATATTGAATCCTATTTTAATTGGTGTTAAAATTGTTTGTCTAACAGTCGATAGACAACCTTCAGAGTAAAGTGACCTTTGATTGATTAATGAAAGCCTAAAAACTTAAGGTCATGGGCACAAACGAAAACCCGAGATAACATTTCGACAAGTAAATTCATACAGCTTTGCTCCACCGACTTACAAATAGATTAAAAGTCAAAAGTTCTTTAATTAAGTTAAAAAGTAATTAACAGTCAAGTTGTGTTTATTACACCACAGCATTACAAAACAAAACCTTTTTCAAGTTAAAGATTTTTTTTCTTAATTTAGAGTTCACGATTCAAATATTAAAAATATTTTAAACGATAATCAATACTTAATTTAATGATAATTAAATCGTATGAGTCTCCACCGATCTTAGTAGCATATAATTATGATAAATTATTTTTCATTATTTCTCGCGTGATAATGACGGTGTCTTTGTACTATGCGACTCGTTTAACTTAGCAAAAAATAATTATTTCACCCTACGTTACGCGTCAACTAGCTTTTAAAACGTAAGGAACCTGTAATAAGTTGATACAAATGAAAATATTATATAAAAACCTAACATTTATTTATTAAAATAGGTACAGGTCTAATTAAGAATGTTAAAAAAAAACATATAAGTATCTTGTTGCAAAAACAGTAATTAAAACGTTGCTTAGTTAAGCTTAATGACTGAGTTTTTCATAAAAAAAAAACTAATATAACAGATACGTTGTAGTAATGACGTAGTTGTATACAATTGGCTCGAGATTAGAGCCACATAAGTTCAAGGTAAGATTGTATTGTGAAAAAACTTCAAATCAATAATTTTTATGATAACCAACCTTTACATTAGAATGTGTATTTCATGACATACGCCAACACCATTGCTATCGTATGTCATTTTATAGATACGAAATGCATACAAATCCCGATCCATTTGCATTGCTAACGGTACATCGAAGCGGGCGGGGGCAACGACCGGCCGCGAAGGCCATCCATGGGCAGTGACGTCACCGCCTAATCGGAAAATAATAAGACAGATGATGAATTAAATTTTTGAACACTATGCTCGTAAACACAAGGTTTATTTTAGTGGGTGAGAACTGAAATAGATAAGGGTGTGCGTATCCTAAATGTAAATAAATAACAGTTCATAAAAGCAGTAATTTTGTATACATAAATGTGTAATGATGCTAATATTTGAACAGTAAACGATCGTAGTTGAATCAGAAAATTCGTGTATACAGCAATTTATAAAATTACCTTTATAAATTAAGTTGGAAACGTTTTAAAAGACACCGATTTTCAGTTTCAAAATATAACTTCCTTCGATAAAATCATTGAACTAGAATGAAAGTTTTAACGAGACTGTTGGGTGAAAATGAAAATGTTATAATGTTGGTTACAATGAAATTTAAAAAATCTGATAATTTTGCCTACCATAGAATATTAATTGCCATAGTAAACATTATGTAATTATTTAAAACAAAAGGGTTTACTCACGTATATTTTCGGGATCGCCCGACTACTTTCAGACTCAATAGGAGTTCCTAATCATGAGCTGACGCGGCGGCGGTGGTGTCGCGAGTCGGGCGATCCCGAAAATATACGTGAGTAAACCGTTTTGTTTTAAATAATGATGAATACTCCTCACGAAAGTTATTATACAAACATTTTGTAAACACAAAAGACTACCAACTTTTATACGGATTTTTGGATAAACAAAACATCAACGTTTTTATCAAAATATAGAGTAGTTCTCGTGCTATAATAAAATTCAAAACATCAAAGTGGCTTTAACTGAGTTTAAGTACGCTGCGCTTGTATTAATGTAGCACAACATGGGGCGGTAACACAACATGAAAAATCGCGCAGTAGCATTAATTTAAAGATTTAATAAAATAAAATAAATATATATTTATGTAACAGTATTTTTTGTTTTAGTCATGAATAACCTTTTAGTGCGATCATAAACATAAAACATTTTAGAGTAATTTAATCTGAAAACGTTACTGAAATTCTGTTAAAAAATGTGTGAGTCTTATCAGTGCTTTAAACACGAATAAAATTATTGACTGTAATAAAATATTGACAGTTCCGAGTTTCCGAACTTCAAATATATTTAGATATCGTTTAGGTACTAATAGATAAAAGTGATATCTTTCGAGAAGCCAAAAGATAATTAAAAAATCCCAAAGAAAAACTTAATACAAAATCACTGTTTACTTAGAAAACAAAATTCCATTTCTTAAACTAATTGCTTTACGTACATCATTAGTGGAAAATAAATGTTCATCAAAATTAAAAAGACGAAACATCGTTAAGGGCTAAAGTTACTCGCAAAACAAAACTCAATACGTAATTGGTTAATCGATACGAACCAATCAGTACAATTAATTACGACTATTTTGAAATCGATTAAAAACACGCGATTTATTTTGTTCGCAGTACTTTATTTAACGAATGTACACAATATATTCCTAGAGCAAATGGGCTATTTGATACCGCCAGTTAGTACACGCTATATTGACACGACCCGGTTAACCGAGCGGGGTTTTAGTATTCTGTTTCGTGTTAGATAAATTTATTGGAGATAAATAGAACATTACATTGCTAATTGAAAAGTAGTACATCGTGTATTTTGGGTTAGTATCTAACTAAATCTGTTGGATAGTGCATGTTTATAAGTAAAAAAACAAGTACCTAAACGTGTCTAGACTATCTAGAATTTAAGAAAAATGTCCGCATCCTACTGAATACTTAAGTTAGTACTTAAAATGTCAGTGACTAAAATCAAACCGTTCATACGGATTTGTAGGACATAAATGTTATATCCATGTTTTACTGATTTTTTTCCTAATAAACACCATACCATATATCTGAGCTTGACTAAACATACATTAGCATTTACGTCTAGATACTATGACTAAAATGTAGCATGAAAAATAAAAAACAAAATTATAATGTGTAAAACAGCAGATCAGTAATTAAGAAAAAACCTTGTCATCAATAGTTTTAACTCCTATACCAGACAAAACAGCACTCACACCGACATTCATAAAAATACTTATACAAGTGCGACAAAATACACAAACAATAAATGACTCATCTGTGTAGTCATGAAAGGTAAGTAACTTACCTACTTCTACAATTCTGGAATATTCCGGAACCTGTAAGTTACCATTAACTGTGTAGCAATCTAACACTCGACTAATTACTACATCAAACGAACATTCCATTTATGGACTACCTATATAAAGATTATGTGAATGAATATAATACACTGCTCAGTAAAAGTTTTTACTTAAATAAATAATTATTTTTATACATTTTCATATTAGATGCCTATTCTGCTCCAAATGGAATATGAGACGGAAAAATAATGACGATACTGCCAACTTTCAAGAATGTATATGTTCATATTGTTACTGAATAACTTTAGCTTTATGCCTTTTATAAGGTACAATAGACTCTCAAATTTCATCGACAATAAGTACCGTCATTGAGACATCCACGTATAACGCTAGTTTATAAAAACCTTTCTCAAGATCATCATAAAACGTATTTACTTTAGACCCTTACGAAAACCCAACAAAAGCATTTGGAAGTAATAAATAATGCATGTTAAGAGAAATTTTGCAGAAAATTTTAGATATTCTTTATTCTATAAGTTCGGACCAGTTTAATGCATATATCAGCTGAGTACACGTCGCGTCGTGAAAGTATGCAATTTCGTAATCCACATCGGGTGCAACGAGACTGGAAACCAGGTCACCTACATCAACAGCCAGTAGGTACAGACGTCTGGCGTCCTGGTATACATGAACTTACTTTTTTGACCAAGTTCCAGACAATTGAAGCCGTAAGCATGAAATACGGGATGGAGAAATGCAGCCAGCTCTTCGTCGCTTGGGATAAAAGATAACTCTTGAAGTAGGTACAAGATGTATCTCTAAACACAAGACAAAAGTTTTAATCTTAGAGTAAATAAGTAAACTATAGTGCGCCTAACAAGTATGAACTGTGAGCACTACTATGAACAAGAATAAACGTAAAATTTGTGTCAAAACACAGCGTGGCGTTTTATTAAAACTATCTCAAAACCTAATATTACACTAATAACATCAAAACCATCGATATTTTCGCATAAACGTCTGTCGTCGCACGGAAATTCAATTAAATCAGTAAACGAGATTAGTACTAACAGCTAAAAATTTGCTTACGATCGGCACAAAGGGCTACTAGCGATGCGCGCACTCTATGCTTGTCTATGTATACTCTTAGGTTTTATAGTTGCTCAGGATCTTGCAGCGTATATTAGATTCATCTCAAGTAAAAATGCAAGCGATAAAAAGAAAATGAAGTTACGAGCTTCAAGCGTGCAACGAAAGTCTGGAACTTTTTAATATGTCAACTAATTCTAAAATAAATACAAGCTATTTATTACAGACCAACCATAACGTTTGCTCATTAAAGAGTGCAATGTAGTCCAAGATAAATATTAAATAAAAAAGATAATGTTTCTTTCAGAACCAGTCTTAAACTGTAGCCAAAAAATTACAACAATGCTCATTAACTAACGACAAAGTCATTATAATAAATGACAGTGAGACTGAATTAATGGGTTTATTTGTCTAGCACTAAGCATTTATAATATGTACTAGAACAAAAGGTTAGACAGATATAATATCAGTCTTATAATCTTACTAGAATAGGAGAACAGAGCAACAGCCTTTTTTAAAACAATGGTAGCAAAAGTTCATTTTAATTAGATAACATCGTTGATTTTAGGACAATTCGAGAATTCGACGATTTTTATTAACGACTCCCTTACTAAGGTGTAACTTAAACTTTGTGCTTGCGGGGGTTTTCACAAACATTCAAATCACATGCAAAAAGAACACCCAGACTTAGTACAACCATTTGTAGATCACACAAATGCTTGTCCCATGCGGGGATCGAAACCGGAGCACGTCGCGCACGGCCGTAGTCAGCGTGGTGGCCTATACCATTCGGCTATCCGTGCTGTCAAGTTTCGCGGGTTCAATGTCCAATAAACTTATGCTAATATTTTTGTGACCCGTAGATATAATTATATATCCAAGTAAAGCGATTAATAGATATATAATTCCACGACTACATAGAGATAAAGGCTATGACCGCATTTGCATTTTATTCGGTGTTAAATGCATACGTCATTCAAATAAACTTATTTGACTTCGATTCGATCAACGCATATGTTCTGCGTACTACTGATCTAAATTGACATAGCCTGTGTAATGCAGCTAGTCTACAACATATAGATCAGTATAATTTAAATTAAAACCTTTGACACGGAAGATGTCGGACTGCGAATGACCGAAAGCGATAAATTAACATGTATCTAGGTTAATGCACATTACCCATAATATTGCATAATAGTGTGGCCATATTGTCAATTAGAAAACTATGATTATATATTTTCACTTTCGAATCTCATCGATTAAAATCACATATCTAACGTGTCAAAGTATGCTAATACGTATGTATTCTTCAAAGGGGTCGGCAGAAATATAGGTGTAGTTGAAATATAGATTACATTTTTTAGGATGAGTTCATTAAATCTATTGGGCGAAAGTCTCGTGTTATTGATTATTTTGATGACCTGGCAACCGAATATGAGACTAACCAACAAGGTACCTATAGGATTAATAACGTTGTACATAGTTTAGTAATTAGATCATAAGACGTCCGATGTATTTTCGATATATGTCATGTTTGCATGGCTAAGCCCGTCCTACTTGTCGGTCGTAAAATCTATACTAATATTATAAAGCTGAAGAGTTTGTTTGTTTGTTTGTTTGTTTGTTTGTTTGTTTGAACGCGCTAATCTCAGGAACTACTGGTTCGAATTGAAAAATTCTTTTTGTATTGGATAGACCGTTTATTGAGGAAGGCTATAGGCTATAGAACATCACGCTACGACCAATAGGAGCGGAGCATAAATGAAAAATGTTGCAAAAATGAAAATCCGTTGAAACTAAAACACGCGAACAAAGTCGCGGGGGACAGCTAGTAATAGATATGCGCGGTATTCTCTGTTATTATGTAGGATAGATTTATTAGCAATATTCTTTGCTTGTATATTATACAAGAGAAAGCTGAATGCGTGTCGAGAAGATTTTAATATTGATGAAATCGATGTAAAGTTGCGATATACTGATCAAAGTTCTCACCACTGGAATTAAACATTTCAAAACGAGTTGGTACATAACTATTCCTACACTTATATAACATATTAAATACAGTTTATTAATTACCAATTACTATAAGGGATCACGAATTTAATTTTGGCTTCTGAAAACTTTTAATTTACTTCTATTGTTACCTCAAAACCCAATTCACATCTAACAATTAAACAACAAAAAGGCTAACACAAAAATTCAAACGTAATAATAACTAACAGGTAAAATAATTTCTATTCGACCTCGTACATTTGTGGACAAACACAGACATATCGATTTTTAGTTCACATCGATATATGTAACTATCGATATTCGAATATCGGCACCATAAAGTTAAGCATTTCAGTTTCATATAAACTTTCTCAAACACTTAATAATTTCTTGTTATAACCATTAATAGTTTTCCAATCATCTGATAATTGTTACGTGTTAAATCGATCGACTTTTAAAACCGAAAAATATTCGTCAGAACTTTTGAAATGAGTAAATTGTTTGAAGTAAATCGATTCGATCGCTATACTCGTCTGCTGACATGACTGTGACACGCGATTGCACTGCATCAATTAAAACTTGATTCGATTTAACAATCGATAGATGAGTTTAATATTGTGTAAACGTTTTGTGTAGTAATTGATGTGCATTATACGGTTAACATCGGTTGTCTGTGGGCTTATATTTATTGTGTAACATTTGATTTATAATGTAATAATATATCAAAACTTGATCATGTTAAATTATGATCAAAAACATTTAAATTAAATTAATCGCATATTTACCGTAGTTTTCTTATAAGAGATTAGGTTGGCGACTTATTTAGATGTTAAATTATGGGTGATAAATTGCATTACAGATAGTTACAGCTGTCACAAGGACGGATAACATTGTAAACATTTTCTACTGGCTAAAGAATGATAAAATTCATTGTTTTGTTCGTAAACTATACTCTCAAACTATAACATACAGAGTCATATAAGTTTCAGCAAGGCACTGACAAATAACATCAAAATATTTGTAAAAACAAGATAGTTTCACACATTTTAAAACAAGAGTAAAACATTACTAATCTCATTCGCAAAAACATTTCATATCATAAAGTTCATAACAACATATTATTAATGCAAAGTACCCTAACCATAAACTGCTTTCATACACGCTAGCTAATGTAATTGCTTTACCACGAAAACATAATATATCATTAAAACACAATTTTATTAGTTCCATGTTAGCATCAATCATGTTTCCAGAAAAAAATATTATTTCCGTAAAATGACTCAGTAACGACAAGTGTGAAAACCCAAACATTCACACAAAAATTATAACGAAATTTTTTTAAAACTCACCGGTTACTTTGATCGCACTAATCTGGTAATAACACCGACATATGAGGAGCAGGAAAACAATCCAGGATATCACAATAGGTCCATCTTGCACGAGTAACATTTCCATTTTGTTGACAAACACTTTTTGCGACTAGGAGAAGTCCACATAAACTTTTCACCTATCTATTTGCGGTTGAAGGTAATTCTGTGTTTTAGAATGAGTGTGGGGTAGACGCACCGGCGCGGTGTCATTGGTCGACACTAAAGAAATGCGCCTCGACCGCTTGGCACATGCGCGGGAGTCGAGATCCAAATAACCGGCGAAATTACTTTATTTAATTAGTATTTTGTTTTCATAAAAGTTTGATAAAATATTGAATTAACTATTGTGTTCTCATAAACAGTTAAAAATAATCAGTTACTCTGTTTTTTTCGAACATTCATCCGTCTTTCGTTAACTAATAAACACAACACTACATAATTACAAACTTTCGCTAAAATAAAGTAATTATCTCACATAGTAAACACGTAGATAATATTACAATCATCGATCTCAATTTATCAGATAAGCGCGCTGAACAAACGAGCCGCGTCGACTGACCTGCGCCCGCGCACGCGTCGTTCTACCCGAACATATGTCGACATGTCGATACACTCTCGTAAATGATAACCAAAATAAAACCCGCCTCCCAAGCAGAGAAATTTAATAAAAAAATTAAAAAAAATCCTAGAGACGATAAGTTACAAGTTATGTTTTAAAAAAGTAGTGTCAATGAACTATGAATTTAAATGAGATTTCACACTATAAAAAGAGTGAATAAAATCCCAATAGTCATTTAACATAATATATTTCAATTCCTTATATCCACATTAAGATTTGCAAAAATAACACAGCCGGTTATATATGGTTTCTGTTAAGAAAAGCTAACATTTTATTTACCTTAGTTTCTACAGATATAAAACACGTGCTGTCTACAATAAAGACAGAAATCAGGGCAAAGTAGTAACACGTGCGCCTTTGTTTTTAAAGGATAATGAATTTGTACAAAAGCTAACTTTAAGGTAACCTTTGGAGTAAACAATTAATAATTGTTGAGAACAAAAACAACATCAAGTTAAGGAAATATTGAATAAACAATTGAAGTTTATTTAGGACGGTGTTCTTGATCTTGTTGACATTGGTATAATAAAAAAATATAAATTTTCATGAGTTTTGTCATTTACAGACAACATTGGATTTTAATAAGCGATATTAAAATTTAAGATGAATCCTATACGGTAAAGGTGTTTCATACATATTTGTAATACCAAAATAAAATTCGAATTACCTACATTAATAAAGTATATTGAACAGACATTTTCGATGCAAACTTTAACTCTTAAAGTATAATTTTTTGTTGAGATCTCAAAGTTTGGTTTGTTAATTTTTAAGACCCTAGAGAACTAAACTTTATTTAAGCAATACTTGTTCTATCTGAACTAACTCTATAACAAAAAAAAACAAATACGAGTGAGTGCGTGAACGCCCTTACGCATCTTTAAAGTTTATTTTCCTGTAGCAAACATTAACAAAAATAATAAAAATACACGAAATAAATTAGAAAACAAAAACGGTAAATATACGTAGCTTTACAGCGTAATTGAAATGAAACGTAATTCCCAAAGGCAATCCAGAGTTCCGATAAAATAATGTTTATTACGTGATGTAATTGTGTTTGAAAAGACATTACATACATGAAATGTTCACGATTGTTATTTTGATCATGTTTTTCATTTCTTCTCAGTTTACTGGGTAAGGGATTTCAAAGAATCATTATTGTACCTAATTGCAAGATTCGCGTATCTACTAGTAAAATTAATATTAGCTCTTTGTATAAACAAATGAATGAATTTATAAACAAATAATATCTTTTTACGAGCGAATTTTATAACATTATTTGTGATAAAATATTTACCTTTTTTATTTAAGAACCTAAAGAGCAATATTTTTTGGACATAGATTTTAATATTTGAAGCCAGCGAGATTTACCTTCAAGATATTAAAATAAAGAACAAACAGCCTTTGTAGGCATAGTCCTGTCAAATTAATATCGTTAAATTAATAAATCTTGAATTTTTTGCCTTGTAAGGCTATTAATAACGTTCAGTTTTTGATTTCTTTGAACTTAAGCCCCCCCGCAAAGACATCTGATACTTTGTTACTCGTATCTGCAGCAAGTTATTTCTGAGTTCAGAATGAAACTAACATATTTATTTTTAAACAAACCCGAAACCTATTTTAGTAACTGACCTGGTACATACATAGGTTGTATTCGACGCATAATACCGAGGTTTTTTGATTTGACTACAAAGGAATATGTACGTCCTACAAGTTTCCTAAAATACATATGCTCACACGTTGATTCTCTGGTATTCTCGTATCTATAAAGTTTGGCCTAAATGATTCACGAACAGTTGACTTTCCGATCTATTAACATATAAGGGCACATTAACCTGGCCGGCCTTGCTACCCTATAGGGTTGTCACTAGGCCTATTATTTTACATTATATTTGTTTAAATTCATTTAAATTATCAGTTCCTGTCTTTGCAGATACACCCATCGGAATATAAACATCTATCAAAACTCTATGATTAAATATAGTGCATACATTTTTGGTATAAAATGGCGCAGATCTCTTATATCTTTTATCTAGTAGATCTTTAACGAGCTCAGTTCATTTTCTAATATGAAAAATACAAAACTAAAACTTTAAAGAGTTATTTTACACTCCGTCTAACACTTTGAGCGTCAAAAGCGAGAATAAAAGTGGTCTGTAAAACCTATTTAGCATACCTTCGCTATAACCCGAGTCTGAAACTCCGGACTTTTCGCTACCTGAACTTACGACTCTTAACAAAATAATTTAATAAAACTGTCTAGCCAGCAGACGTCCCTATTTTCAGGTTGTTCGCTGTGAAATCGGTTGGAATTTAGCGTAAATGAAACATCGATTTGCATATGTATGTGACAACGATAGTAAAAATAACAAAGCGAGTGTTTAGTGCGTAAACATACGCGTACGTAAAAACAGAAAAAAAGGAAATCGATCAGTCATTTGTTTTATTGTTTTTCTTATCATTATCAACAATTTTCATCACCTCGCTCTCACCCGCCTATTAGGCTACTATGGTTTGTAGCCTGATATTAAACCTATTCATCATGAAACATTGAGCTACCATAATTATGCAAAATCATTTATTTGAAACCGGTGCCCTGCGGTTTTACCCGCGTAAGTAGTCCCCGCTACTATAACCATATTTTGTTTTCCTTACTTTATTCTTTAAATTTATTTTATTATTTAAATTTAGTAAGTTATTCTGCTATTCGGGGTGGAGAAGAATCCAACAAAACAAAGATCATGAATATCGGTCCTCCCATTCTTGAGTAATAAAAGGTGTAACTAACCCGACTTTGTTTTGTATACATCCATAGTAATAGTAATAGTAATAGTAATAGTAATAGTAATAGTAATAGTAATAGTAATAGTAATAATATATAAAGCTGAAGAGTTTGTTTGTTTGTTTATTTGTTTGTTTGTTTGAACGCGCTAATCTCAGGAACTACTGGTCCGATTTGAAAAATTCTTTCAGTGTTGGATAGTCCATTTATTGAGGAAGGCTATAAGCTATATAACATTACGCTGCGACCAAAAGGAGCGGAGCATAAATAAAAAATGTTTCAAAATGAAAAACCGTTTAAACTAAAATACGCGAACAAAGTCGCGAGGGACAGCTAGTATATAGATACGACTGGTAGTTTCAGAGATAAACGATTTCCAAAACAAATCCTTCGAGCTTAATTTTCTCAGTAGATAACAGCTCTAAATGTTTCCACAACTTGCCGAACTAAGCAAAGAATAATTCATTAATTCGCAGCCACAAAACAAACGCCTAATCTCTTATGTACCAACTTAGTTAAGTGAATACTGACATGAAATCGCTTTTGGCCTGTCGGAGAGAATTTCTGAAATCCATTGATTGGGCTTCCTCCGATCTACGTAATCCCATGGAGGTTATATCCGTCAGAAACGTTTAGCTTAATCTTTTGACATCGGATAGGAATAACTCAGGGAATTCTGAAAAAAGTAGTTTTTAGAAAACCAGGTATTTATTATAAAATAGATTTAATTAATTAATTAATTAATGCCGTTATAAGACTAGTTGTGAGTTCAGTTGAAGCTGACGAGGGATTAAATAATAAATAAATAATATCTTAGTACAACTCACACACGGCCATCTGATCCCAAACTAGGCAGAGCCTGTATTATGGCAACCAGGCAACTGATGAACATACTATTATATTTCTAAATACATACCTGCATATTATAGATAAATTACACCCAGACACAGAACAAATGATAATGCTCATCTGGTTGGAATTGAACCCACGACCTCCGGTTTAGCAGTCATGGTCACTAACCACTAGACCAACAGGCCATTCTACAATACTACAGATAATACACTAGAATAACAGGGAACAGTGTTGTTTTTCCAATATTTTCCAAAAAACAAACACGCATCTAAAGGCATCAAACGCATAAAATATATCGAAATGTAACATCCATTCCTTCCACATGACACGTAACTAATCGATCAGTCATGAAATGCCTTCAATCGGAATAAAACAAATGAATATAATATACGATCCATTGAAACAAAAACCTTGTAATATAATTGACTCGACACAGCTCAGAAATTTCCACGTAGGTACAAGTCATTTCATCACTGTCGATTACAAAGTCCTCACTCAACCTTACCTATATCTACTAAAGACGGTGACTTACCGGGAGCAAAATCGATCTTTAGCCACAAGTACTGAACAAGAAACTTTATACTTCATCTTAAGTTTTCAAGGCATCTGGCACATTAATATTCTATTATCCAACGAGAATACTTGTTGCTAAGATAAACTCTGTACCTAGATAGTTTTATGTACCTAATAGGTTGGTCCCGTGAGCATTGGTGTTTAGCCGTAAAACTAGATAGACTTAACGGAAACATATAAAAGGTATTATTCTCCAGTTATAAAGGGGCCGTGAAAGTTTTTTTTTTTTATTTCAGGTGCAAAAAGCTAAAAGGTTTATTATTGTTTTCAGCTTCGAAAACGTGATTACTTTTGTGATTTTCCATTGTAACTGTTGGTTTTATGTAGTGGAAATGGCCGAATTCAACATTCATAACATAAATCCTTTGTAGATTATTTGCCAGGACAATAGCTACAAATTAATTACGTAATACATCCCTATAATTTTTTTAAACCATCTGACAATCCCACAAAAACCGTTACCTTTAGTGTTACTTTTTTTTTTGTTACGGGTTGAAAATCTAATGACTTCTACCCAAGCCGAGGGCACGACGCGGGGATATGTCGGACTTGCACCGACCAAAAACACCCCGGTCCCGTACTTGCCTTTGCCGGAGTACCGGGTTTGCTAAATCATGCTCGTCGGGGCTCCGGTGTTATCTAACTATTTAAGTACCATTTCAAATACTCATACACCAATTTAGCGCAAATCTAGCATAAAAACAGTTGAAAACCGCAACACAGGTCATAACAATAACTTATAAGGTAGCAATCGTAAAACATTTAATTTTAATGAACAAATCATTGGATTGTAACGTGTAAATATTTACTTACTAAACACCGATTGGCACAACTCTGTATAACACGCTACTTGAACTAATAAGTAAAGTTATTACTAAGTATATTGTATACTCGCCCACACAGTTTCGAATTCACAAAACGTTTGCTAACATAACATTAAAGTTTATAAAGGTATTGTAGCATAAAAAATAATAGTATATTCTTACTACGTTTACCTGCGACGTTTTTGTGCTATATTTCTAATAAATTAAAGTTTTTCATTGACAAGTAATCCGGTTTAAAGGCAATATTTAGAATGAGATTTACATTATTAAGTTAATGGTTCAAGCAATGTCTTTAAAAGAACTAAAATCATATTCGTCTTGCAGGATTTTTATGAAGACGCGATTTGAATAAACTAAGTTTTATAAAATACAAGCCCCGACTTATTTTAACTTAAGATTATAAGTGTGTTATTGTATAAAAGTTCCAATTACACATCAAAGTTTATAAATCAGCTGATTTTTTTGCAGTAATGCGAGAGAAATTGATCAGTATCGTAAATGTCGTTGCGTAGGTGCTGATAAACGGTTTTCCTCCTTTAGGATAGATACTATGTCCTCCCACAAGTGACGATAGCATCGTAATGACATCGACTGGAGATAGGAATGCGGGCAACATGAAATGTTATGTTGGTTTTGAGAATGTGTGGTATGTAGATCGGTTTAGAGAAATTCGGATTATGCGTGACTAACAACATAGATAGTAAATTTGGTTAGCTCTAAATCCCGCGGACAAATTCCTAGCAGAAAGTGACAACCTATTGGATTTACCTATTGGACTTAAAGACATAAATAGATTAATTAAAACTGTATGTATGATTCGCACACTTTACACACGTGCAGATATGAAGAGTGCGAGAGCGCGGATTCTTCTAAATATCAGCTGTTTCTAAGAAAACAATCAATAACTTGTAATTAAATACAATTAGAAGATAGGAAATAATTAAACCTCAGGCAGGACTCAAACCTGTAACTACTGGTTTAACGTATCAGACGCTTTACCATCAGTGTTCAGTAGTCGCAGGTTCGAGTTTTGCCTGAGGTTTAAATTTTCTAGTATTTTATATTTGATTACAAGTATTGGCTGCGCAGGACGTAATGCGTAATAAATCATAAACATAAATGTTTTTTTTTTTGATAGCCACATAGTTACCTAATACCATAAATTTTATAAATAAAGCTGCAAAAGAACATTATCCTTGGTGTGAAAGCATTTTATTCGATACCATACAGAATTTTGTACAGGACTAGACTAGACAGGTGAGGACCTTGGCCCAGTTAACTTAACCAGCTCGGTACACACACGTTTACGTGCAATTTAATAAACTGAGCAACCGCGTGGAAATAACATTTTTTCAGCGCTTTCAATGTTTTAATAATTACAGGTGTTTAAAAAATAGGTAAAGTAATTATAGCGGCACGATTTGTGGAAGGACATCTATGTGTTTTTGCAACGCTACAGTGTGGTTTATAGCACATTATAAAGAACTCACTATTCTTATCTTAAGTTTCAGAACAATATGTTAAACCTGATTACCGTGGGGTGAGGGCCTGGTGATCCGTAACACAGGTATAAACCTATAATGGACACCAGCTCCTCACATACACTGGGCAAGACTTACATACTGTAACTTATTTACCATGTAACTTGTATTGTGAGGAGAAATAAATAAATATATTATTATATTATAGCAGAGAAAAAATTGTATGTCACGATTTCCAACTTCCGAGAACCCACGATACTAAAGTATACTGAATATATCATCAGACTTTCTAATTGTATTGGTAAATTCCACAAACCGTACCAAGAAATTATGTGTCTTTTTAAATCAATAAAATAAATGATAACAGAAGCATATTTCAACTACAGCTGAGATAAGAACTTTAATTACCTATACCTAACTTAAATAACAACTTGCAAAACTCGTTTAAAAGCTTTCTCTAAAATAAGGCTACCTCTAACAGTCCATTTAACTTAGAGATGATAAAGTATACCTACTGCTATCATCTTTAGTAATATTATAAATGCAAAAGTAACTCTGTATGTCTGTCTGTCGCGCTTTTACGCCAAAACTACTGAACCGATTTAAATGAAATTTGGTACACAGATAGTCTAGAGCCTGAGAAAGGACATGGGCTACTTTTTGCCGCGTTTAATGACATCCAAGCAGGCGGAGCCGCGGGAAACAGCTAGTAAAAGATAAATTGCAAACCTAGCGAATTGAATTTAATTCTGACTTATTGACATTGAAATTGTGACGTTTCGTTATTTTCTACTTAACAAAAGCGCCAAATTGTTTCAATATTATATGTCTGTTGGAAGGTACTAACTAAAATCAAAACATTTACAACATTTTTCTATTTATTTAAAAGGATTCAGAATCATATGTCTACTAAACGGAATTGTAATTAATTCAAGAGTAACCCTGCTCAAACAAACCTAAATAACAACATGTATAATATTCATATTAATTACAATTTAATTCTAAAGCGTTATCCTTCTATTTGTTCATCAAATGATTGATCGTCAAACAAAGGTATATTCCATACAATTAGGTACAATTAATTTGAATCCTTATAATCCACGCTCTGACAATAGAGTTTGGATAAGGGGTGTGGCCTTGTCCCATTTCTCTGGCTATATACAGCTGACCTTAGTTATAATCCTGGTTTATTGTGGCAACACATTTACTTTTTAATATGAGGTATAAAAGTATTTAATGAGAAACATTGTAAACTAGTTTCTGCAACACTTTATAGTACAATAGAAACAGCGAACGCATTTTATGTCATTATATATTTTGTCCAACGCAGTGGGTCAGAAAATAGGTTATTCAAAACTATTTTGTACCTAATATTTTGTATATCGTATAGAACAACTTCAAATATCTCTTAGGGTTAATTCATACTACAGCAGAGTCGGAGCGCATCGAAGCGTTAATCTAAAAGCTAATATAGGAAATTCATCCTTAACTGAACAAATTAAAGCATATATTTCATCTAAGATAAAAAAAAAACGCGCACATTCCTTTGATTCTGAAGAATATGCGCTTTGGCTCTGCTCTAGTATGAATTCACCCATACTGATCATATATTATGGAGTAGCAGACTGTAGTAGAAAATGCTATCTTATCCATTGGTCAAGCGCTATAAAATATTTAGAAACAAGAAGGATTGAGGGTACATTTTACAGTTAGCAGTAACATATCTTAGGCATAATAAAGGATTACAATAAACAAAATTCCATAAAACATGAACGATAAACAAATAATTCCGATCACAATACCCAAAGCCGAACCTTTTCATACACACTGTTAGAATAAATAAGCTGCCTGTAGCTTTAACTTTATTGATTACTATTTTCAACAAAAACCTAACACCACGGCACTTAGTAATGACAAATCCGTCAATAAAATCGCTAAAACCGTCCATACTATTAATGACATTATATGATTTGTATCCAATAAATTCCATGTTCATTCCTCTGCCTTCTATTATGGTGGAGTCAGCTTCCTGTCTGACCGGATTCAGCTGAATACTGTATTATACATGAAGCGACTGTCTACCTGACCTCCACGACCCATTTTACTAGATAACACAGTATCCTGTAAGACTTTGCACCATACCGCATTGGATACCACATCATGGTAAGACTAGTTGTCAGAATAAATCACAGTCATAATCCTAAAGTTGTGTAATGTTATCCTCAAGGAAAAAGCTTTTCAACTCTATTTTCCTCAATTTTCTATCAAAACATCGTGAGTGCTATTTTTAATAAAGCTCACGTGCTTAGATAACCTCAATGTTACGGGCGAGGGTTGTAACCTTGCCCCATTTTCATTCACCAATGACCTGCAGGATGTTAACACCCAGTTTTAACATTGGCTACTTTATCTAAACGAGTTAACGCCAGAAAATGAAGAAGATAATTACCTAATATACAAAAATATAGTACTAGCAATAAGATTAGCCGACTAAAGTGAAATTACCTATTTTCATACAAACAACTGTTTGTATAGGTAGAAGATTATAATATGGTGTGTGTATGAATGTGTCGGTTTATAGATTAGTAAATATTCATCCAGAATCTCCTTGTATCGTAAATAGAGTAGCTCTAAACGTTTTAATTTCAATAATGGCGGATTTTTCCAACGCCAGATATTTTTTTATTCGTGGAATAAACATTTTTATAGAAGAACTGTCAAAAATCAAATTATTCCTCGGATAAAACTATCTGGGGTTGGATAAATCTGGCCTAATAAGAATATCGGTACCTTTGTAATTACGCTACTGTTACGCTAAAGCAAAAAAAAACACTAGTTGCTGATCATGATGGTGATGAAATTCATGATCATCATCAGTTTAGCCCGGAATCATACACTGCTGAGCATAATTCCACCATTTTCTGCTATTTTTGTATGCCCTATGCGGAAAACCTGACTTGCTATGAGTCTTAACAAATTATGTTTTAATAAATGACGGTTATAGCAAAGGGGCTAAGTGTTATAATTTAATAATAGCTTTATCATCAATAGGTACAAATTTCTGCAATTAGTCGGCTAAGAGGGCAGAAGAAGGTAATTTAAGAATTAGACTGAGTTGCATAGAAATCTTAAAAAATATACAAATTTGTATTCTTATAGGTACAGGAAATAAACAGCTTGTATTATTTAAGAAGAGATTTGGTTCTTTGGTGGTCTTATACGGAAGAATGATTTCTTTTTAATAATTCAACATTAAATCGAGCCTTGATGATTAGGAGTTCGACTTAACTAGGTTTTCTCCAAACAATAAGGATTGTTTCAGGGATTATCCATCACAAATCTCCATAAATATTGTTTAATTTCCGCTAAAGATAGACTGGAGCAATTAGAAGTTGCTTAACATTTTATAATATAAGACTGCCACATTTACGGGTTAATTACAGCTATAAAACTAAACGTAAGAAGTCGCTCGTAATTTGAATAACTATTTATTATTTAAGCATATCTGTAAAACCACATATAAGATAGAGATGGGAATTATGATACAATTCGTGCTTTTTTTTTTTAAATAACTTTTGTACTATTCTACTGTTGGGCAATCTTTGGCAAAATTACTTCTTCCAGCCTGCAGAAAACGAAAGGCAAAATTCCTTAAAATCCTTTAACACAGAAAAACTTCAAACTAAATAACCTTTATTTTTCTCGGCCGGGAAGTTGTTTATTGTGTTATCTAGCTTAAAAAAGACAAAAAAATACAATAATATCTGTTTGAATAAAGCCCCTATGGCTCAAAGCTCTTCCTTTGATTCGACACTTATTGTGAAGATGACACGAAAGTTAATAATCCTTATTTCTTGTGCCACTTTGTACACTCCAAATCTTTCTTTGCAAGTTCTTTTCGAAGATAAGATCTAAAACATTGACTTTCCTTTGACAAAAGGAAGTTATATTTATGTTAGATAGATCCACCATGTAAGCTATTAAATTACAGTCATAAAAGGACACCCAACCGACATATTTTACGGCAAATGTATTTCGTTTTTATACTACCCCCGTTACGAAGCTTTCTCTGCAATATTCCCTTATATTTGATCTGAGACTGCTAATGTTAAATGCAATAACATTTCCATTATTTTAATTAGCAAAGAGGTTACGTAGGCGTTCCATGAAAGGTTTGATATCTTCCATCCAATTTTCTTCAGAAATCATCAAAATTGAGGAGTAGGCGTAACATAAAAATTTAATTTTATGACACTCGATTCGTTGTCCGAATTTTGTAAGAGTAAAGATGATATTTGATTCTGGTATTATTTGCAGTTATTTATGTTCCCTGGTTCCAAATATGGCTGTTTGTTAAACAAAAAAAATAAACGTGAAGGTTAATGGGGTTTGCAAAATATAATTTAGCTTTAAATGCAAATGTAAACAATATAAGGTTAGTATTATTTGTGGATCAATGAAACCATAATCCTAATTTTGAACTATCAGAAATCCTACATATTTAACGCGATTACGCTACTTACACCTGAGAATGTAAATCGAGGTGTATAATACTAAATTATTACCACTTGTGGCACGGCACAATGCTTCCTTAATGAAACATTACTTACTCTAGCGGAACGTAGAGTGACGTCTTAGCAGCACTTATGTTCCTGTTGCAAACTAATGCATAACTTGGAAGTATCGCTGAACGGAGACAAACAACCTTGCTCCATATACCAAACGGGGTAGAGACCACATTCATAATATTCCCGCTTCACTAGACCTCAATAATTCATGGCGAGGTGGGCTCACATGTACGACTCCAGTTTCGAGCTGGCGGCGAACACGTCAACTTGGTAACGCTACTTGTGGCCTATAAATTGAAGTCATTTGAATAATAAATTGACAACAAGAACGTCCTTAGATACCTAGATAAAATACACGTGCGGGCTTGGAATTCTTTGGACCTTGAAAATATAAGTCTCCAAATAGTATATTATTTAACACGAGTTTCCCTTTCACTTCAGGGTAAAAACTGCACCTCACGTCGGCAATCGATGGCGCTAATTGATACGTTAAACGAAGCGAAATTGTCAGACACGCAGTTTAATTTTCTATCCAATTAATCTGTTTCGATACATACAATGACACGATACGCTATACTTTCCGAGAACTATTGCTATCGTTGCGAAAGATCACCACTCCAGTTTCGTGCGCAACTATACTACTTATTATGTAAATAAAATTGCGTTAATGATTTATTAAAAGAAATAATCAAAACACTTGATAATCTTTGCTTGTAATTGTAATGAGCGCGCAAAGAGAGCATAACGCGGTATTTCATTCATTCTAGACGGAATTCATTTTGTTTATATGATTGTTTGGTTTTTAGCAATTACATATAGGTAATCACGCACGCGATTCTTGGAATCCATTACCGAACATCTAATTCCTCAAAAAAAGAATGTTGGAAGTGAAAACGAATACTTTCCATTATCAAAGAACACTAACGAACCTATTTGAGAGCATCGTATTCCGAATAAGATTACGGCTCGGTAAGGTCCGAATGCAAAGGGTACAAGGCTAAGGTAACGATTGCCAATAATCACGATAACAATAGGGCTGCTATAAATGGCACATCTAAAAACTGTAAATAGAAATAAACACTTAAACTTATATTTATTTTGGTCACATAATATAAAAAACGACTTGGTATGTAAACAATTTCTTTGCATCCAAAGTTTGCTAACATTTTGTAAAAAAAATTGCAGTCTATTCGGAAAATCGTGCATACTTCAAAATTATTTATTTAACTTGAAAGTTTACCACCATTTAATCCGCCCACTCAAAATTCAGGGATAAATCGTGTAATATAATTTGCAAATTGGGCTTATTCACTTGGGGCCGGCAAAAAAGGATGCGTGTGGGATCGGAACCATTTCGGGAATATATTCGGAACATCGGGCACTTTCAACCCTGCGTGTGTCGACCGGGTGTTTGGCTATACAACGTGACTGCGGTCACGGCCGGACGGTAGTACGCAGAAATAGACTGAGGGCGTATCTTTGACAGGCTAAAACGTATTGTTATTGTGATGTCATGTACATGGTGAAAGATAAGCGAGTGAGCCATTTGGCTTACGTAAATATATATAATGATACGGTAGGTATTTTGACTAAATATGGATACCATTCATACAATTGATTTACTATACTGATAAATCCACAGTAACTTGTAGGTACACGCCAGAAGGTTAAACTGACTTCAAAGAATTTATTGAAATTTATTTTGATGAAATCATAAAAGTGTTGGATACAGATTTATCAAGTAATTTAAATCCCATTTGGCAAGCTATCGAAAGGATATAATCCAGTATAGCAAGCTGCTAAACTGCATTTTGTACGCATTAAATCCAACGGTTATTGCAAACGAACACAACATTCTGTAATATCATGAAATTGAAAGCTAAACCGGTATCTACGAAGCACGAATGTAAAAAGTTACGAGATATAATTTTCTAATTACGGTATTAAACAAAGGAATCCTTGGTTTGCTGTTAAAGCCGTGAACATTGAAAGCCACAACGTCGCTGACTTGTCACGAAGGAATTTTAAACTGGGCAATAATTTAGTAAATCCTTCGCACTATGGCGCGTCAAGAGAACCATTTTGTCGAAAGGAACGAAATTAACAGCGAAACAAATGGTGACAATGAGAACGTACATTCTGTGTTTTGCCAAAGAACAATAATCAAACTGGAATGGATATACCTAACAAATACTTGGTCCGATGATCGAAACCCTCTCTGCATCTCCTTCTCACAGGGTAAACTTGACCACCAATAGGATTTCCCATTTCTTACTAGCTTGTTTTTTTTCCTTTTAACTCTAGAATAATAAGGCTAATAAGACCGGATTCCTTCTCAGTATGGTATCTTCTTCCTATTAGAGCACAAAAGTTATAACCTCAAATTTTTTTGTACTCATTCCAGTTTTAATTTTAGTTCTTCGGTTAATGCTTCTACGTGTAGGCCAGTTAATACGAATGTTTTACAATGTGTATACGTTCATGTAAATTGCCTTTTGTTTTGTTTCATTAGGACGAGTTTCTAAACTTGAAAGTCATTAGTTGTTCACATTTCGTAGTTTTCTATGTTATGTAAACTCCAAATCTTCGGTCGGTGAAGCTTTTAGGGGTTATCGACAAGATAAGATTGCCGTATTATTTAGATACCGATCATAAGATACCAATTAATTGGTCTTGATATTTATGATATAATTATTAATTACTTAACGTGCAGATAACGCCAATATCCGTCTTTCTCTTCAACGTGTAACTGTACTTGCGAAAGCTAATAATTCCGTACAAAACATGAATGAAAAAGCGAATCGTGATTTTTTTATGGCAGGAAATAAATGTTTCATGTTATGGATGTGGTACGGATATACGAATAATATTACAACGGCTTCGGACATGAAATATTTTCGGATAAAACGATAGTTACAGATAATTACGGTTGTTAGCTTTTGAAAAATATAGAAAATTCTCGTATTTAGGAAAGTAAGCGTAATTATAAGATACTGATTTCGGATATCCGTTAGTTTAAGATACGGGGGATACTCCATAAAATCTCTAAAATACAATATTTACTTACCAGCAGCATCATTGACGGCTGGTTGCGCAGGAGTTCGTTTCGGCGTGCTAGTCGTGCGCGGCGATGGCTGCGCGCGCCTGCAGGGCGGTGTACACTCCGGAGCATTGGTACGCTGGAAAAGAAATACGAAATAAATAAAAAACGGATCTCATATTATGACAATTTGCGTCTTATTCAAAAAGATGAAAGGATAGCAGAGGATATAAAAAAAGACTTCGCCATACGATGAGTTCTTGTTAAATTAAAGAAAGATATAAATCTATAACAAATATACCTACCTATGAACAAGTAGTTTCTTTAATAACATTAATTCTAGTATAACGCCTTTACTTTAAAGACAGGTATTACATCGCACGTCTTTCTTTGAAAATGTTATCTTAAAATTAATTGCTTGTGGAATGTTATTTTTAAATGCATAAAAATCAATAGCTACATGTATATCGGAAAATCACTCAATAAAAGCGCCACGAATCATATTTTTTGTTAAGGTAAGAAGTTTGTATGCACAAAAATTTCAGAAAAAGTCGCAGGATATGTCAAAAATTTATAAATCTATTTTGTATCTAGACTGACAGAACAACGACTGTCATGCCAGCTAGTATACTTAATACGGTTACACTACAAGTCTACTCAGTAGACTGTATGCAAGACGATAGTCTTATTATTATGCAAAAAGAAGAGTAGACTACTCTTCATTTAAAACGTAAGGTACCTTTGTCACATTTGAGGTATTAGTCTAAGAAAACATTGTTTCTACATAACACACAACCGCGAACAACTTACCATTTTATTAACTTTATATTCCTTGAAGTAAATCCTCATTTTGAAAACTTAAAGACTCTTTAATTATATGCTGAACATAGAATTAGGAGTCCTAATCACATATACACTTCACGTCAAACCTAGAGCACAACGTAACACGAAGAATTTTATTTCGATTCTCATAACTCTTTCTGACGTCACAAACAAGTACCCTTCTACAGCTTACTAGTATGTACCTACTACAAATTTATAAACTACAGTGTCTTCATACCCAAAATATGTTTTAAAGACGAGAATTATGTACCTACACACTACTTTAGCCAGTTCCTGCCACACGTCTGGGCCAGTTCTCCGGTAAAGAAAAGAATGAAGCATCCAGGTGGATTTAACCAATAAAATTTCAACATGCCGCTTGCCACATTCTTACCAAGGCGATGGAAGCCAAAGGATTTTCACAAAAAAAAGTGGGGTGCTATTGCTCCCAACTCGCAAATGAAGGTAAATACTTGTGATCGCGTTAACTGCTATCTTTAAACACATAAATAATGCAACGGGAAGTCTTCCTTTATAACTTTCAAAACCAAATTGCTACCCACTTGTTGATAATTCCTACAAACAAAAATATTATGACACTGACACAAATTAATTGTTTGATCAAAATCTTCCGCTCGTACGTGTCGTTACAAACAAACAACAGTCGGTAGGTACTATTGACAGTTGAGTGGGATTGTCCCCACCAATATGTCATTTGAATGTACCTGTGATAGTTTAGGAGTCATCAAGCAGTTCACGACAACAATCTATTGTTTGTATTTTGATGTCTAACTAATAACATCACGTTTGTAAACAGCATGACATGTACAGTTTGATAAACATCAGACATGGAAAAGGTTAGGTAAATATAAAAAGGAAAAAGCTGAAAAACCTAAATGACTTGTCTAAATTGCTAACTGAGATAAGGTTATTTAAAAATACAACGCTCACGCAACGGTGGAGTTCGACTCGCGACACCACCACCGCCGCCGCGTCTGCTCCTGATTAGGCACTCCTATTGTGGTCCCGAGTGTAAATCCGTTAGTAAAACTGCGAAGCCGACCCCAACACAGCTTGAAAAAAGGCTAGGCAGTAGAACAAAAGCTTTTTATTGAAACATTTGACAAAAATATCAATTTTCTTACAATCCTTATTTCGTGTCTCCACCTACGAATTACGTTACAAATAGTTACGGTACTAACTGACGGATTATTTAGGACAACGATAGATAGTGAAACCCAGCCTTACTAAGAACGTTCTATTATGACCTTCAAGTTGCTCGACCACCTAAACTTTGTCGAGCAGTAGAACTTCGCCTGTTCATAGTATCTAGTTAAGACCAACCTCAAACTATGCTTAGTACAGTGTTCGATTAGAAATGTTGCCAACTTTAGGTTTGGAACCAATGGGGAATCAGGAATCTCTTCTTAAAGTATATTAAAGATTGATTTTAGTATAATTTATAATTTCTATTTACTATTACTCATTAGTACCTACTTAAATACTAATGTTAGTATTTAAGTAGGTACTAATGAGTAAAAAAACTATAATGGGGTTAGGGTAGAAGACTTAGATAGATTATTAAAAAATATTAGACACGTATTTTTTCTAATTTAAACTCACGACGATACATTGAAATTTAAAATGTCACATGACGTCACAATTTCATGCATTTTGTACGCAAACCTGACGTCCTTAGCCTCCACTCCTGAGCTCTGATTTGCTTTATCTACTTAGTGAGAACTTATTTTGAAAAAGCTAAAAATAAATGTCTGAATTTTTTTCTTGTCTAACGGACTAAATGGTTTTTGTCTACTCCATTATGATTGTATTATCATGTAAACTTTATTAAGGATCATGTAACTTTTATTTTTACAAAAAAAATAGGTATTTTTTAATCGCCACAATTTAAATTATCAATAATTCTACATGTACCTATTCCCTAACGTGTTTATTGATTTCAATATTACTCAATAGTTAATAACATCCAAAATGTGGTAACAAAATATTGATATTTTAGAGGTCATTAATCTGATTCTAAAAACTAAGAACGAATCTATAAAAACATACATTGAAGAAAATACATTCCAGCAAACCAGAAAAACAATTGTACTCGTCTCTTTCAAAGCACTTTTTGTGAACAGTTAGCCATATTAACTCCGTTAACCAAATAAGGAAGGGAAACACTGAGTAGAAACACGAAGAGCTTGTGTAATTACATGTCTTGGGAATGTTTGTCTTAACTTAGACATTAAGGAAACCGTTAATTCGACCACTGAATGTAGGCTTTTAATTTGTTTACTTCGTTTAAAAGAACTATTACACTTTAGTGAAAAATACTTGAGGATTAAGCGCAATTCCATCGCCACTTCATTTAATTAAGAATAAGCTTTACAGTTATTCTCTTTTACTACGATATAAATTTATGTTTAATTAAAAAAGCGCTTTAATCTGTATTTAAGTTAGCTATTAAAATAAGATGAGCGTAAAATTAAATATAATTCTTTCTTTACACTAGCTAGAATTGTTTTAAATAGAATTTAAAACGGAATTCAAGAAAAGTATTTTAATATTTATAGTAAAAACTTATATTATGGTTTTCTAGTTTTTATTGATTTCTTAAGCTCTATTGTTTACACTTTTTTATCCTTCTATTCTACCCTACCTACTAGTTATGGTACCATTCACAGATTCCCTTTTCGGCATTTCTGTTATTTCCACATTTAAATTCATTACTCTTTTATACACATGTGTTTCAATTCTTCTCATTACATGTCCCTACCACGATAATCGTTTTCCTTTAAACTTTTCTGATTTAATCACAATCATGATTAAAAATAAGTTCAGTAAATTCAATTTCCACCCTGCCTAACTTGCCTGACAATACTGACACAGTAATATGTATGTTACATAAACTTCTAGAAGTTACATATCTAACAATAGGTCAAACAAACACGCAAGTCAGAATCTATATTGACAAAGTCATACACAACTATGACAGAATTATGCTAGACGAAGTTTCACGTATTTACTGGCGTTGTTTACTAAACAATTTTCTGCCCTGTGTAAGTAAGGTTAATACATAATCTTTATAATAGAAAAACTAGTCAAGGACATCGTTATGTAAGAACTAAGAAGCAAGGCATTAATATAATTATACGTTTAATTAAATCTTATTAAAATGGCTTGTATAATAGGGATGCGGACTGAGTACGAAATGGAAATATAATTTAGTCCATCAGATAGATAAAAAAAGAAAAAAAAAACTCTTTATTTTTTCTTTTATCAAATCAATGAAAAATGTCTAAGTTAAAGCGCTTTAAAGATCAGGAGAAGGGGCTTCTGACGTCATTTGTGGGTAAAAATTGTAGCGACAAGTGACGTCACGCGACATTTCTATTTACTGTATCTTCCTCATTGTTTGTTTAATTAAAAAAAGGAAAAACACGTGTCTAATTATTTTTAATAATCTATGCGACGTGTAAATACAAATAAATAGTCCTCTCCTCTATTACTTAATTCCTTTTATATTCAAAATTTTCACATAAAATTTGGTATCCATCCGTAGCTTAGCTAATTTAATTTGACGTTGTATACCAACTTATACGCAAAATAATCTACACACGTAGGTAGTTAAAAGTGGACTGGACGGATAGCAGAGTGCTTATAATTGGCCACGCTTATTACCAGTGTGTGCGACGTGCTGCGGGTTCGATCCCCGAATGGGACAAACATTTGTGTGATCCACAAATGCTTGTTTCAAAGACTGGGTGTTCTTTGTATCATGTGATTTTAATGCTTGTGAAACCCCCCGCGATCAAATGCGGGAGACTTCTTACATAAAAAAAATGTAAGTATCTAAACGTTTTTGCTTTTACGAAAATTTTGGTCTAGGAACCAATACTACCTACTAAGATTTTTAAACACAATTTTCTTTTTTCAAAGTAAAATCCATTAACAGATTACAAGGTTACATTCCTTTCAGACCAGCTACTCAGGTTCAAGACTAAGCAATAAGTCATTTTCCAAATAGTGGGAGTAAAATGACAAAAAGGAAGACAATGAACGAGTAATGCCGCGGCTTAGAGGCGGAAAGACACGAAGAGGGGATCCTCTCTCCCCAATAGTGGGAGGATGTGGGTTGAAAGATACATAAGACCACTTAAAAAACAGGTCAAGATATAATAAAGGTACACCTCTTTTGATAAATTAATTGGAACGTCTATTAGCAAGTTAGTAGTTGTTGTTCAAAAGTATATTTTTTTTTGTTTTTCGGACAATAATTTCTTCGATAACTTAAGTGACTATATGTAATGTATTACATGCCTTTAAATAAATAAACACACCAAAAAACGTATCACGCATTTCCATGTGAATGTTGTGATAAAATAAAGCTAAGAGAATAAAATGTATATTAATTAATTAAAATACTTTAGCCGACTTTGCACAAATATGAAAACTTGCTCTTTAGGTAGATACTACGGAATTTTCCTACCTAAAAGTAACAATTCAATCATGTTGTTTGTTTTTCTAATTAGTAAAAAAGTTATTATTTTT
This sequence comes from Diachrysia chrysitis, assembly GCA_932294365.1. Taxonomy (NCBI): domain Eukaryota; kingdom Metazoa; phylum Arthropoda; class Insecta; order Lepidoptera; family Noctuidae; genus Diachrysia; species Diachrysia chrysitis. The sequence continues at coordinate 9,621,040 of OW028653.1, forward strand.
ATTTACATTAAAAAGAATACACAAATAGTCTAATTCTTTGTGTATGAAACAAGTTAAGTGTGTACTAAATCTCAGAACAATGTCAGCGAACAACCTAGATATTTCGTAACCGCTTGGATCTTGTGGCAAGACAACCTTCGACGCTAGATAGATTGTCTGATATACGTAACTTATACCAACTAAGTACCTACCTGCCTACCTACCTACCTGAACTATGCAAATTTGTAATACTAAACTAAGATATCAAATGTTATATGAATATGTATTAGTATTTCGATAAAGCTAAAAGTTGTGCAATAAATTATAATAATTAGACATTTTAATTAAAAATAAAATATTTCATAAGGCTACAATATATCTGCTTTTTATTTTCATATTAATATGAAAAGGCGTCACCAAATTAATATGTTATGCATACCATTTTTTTTTTTTATATTCAGAACTTAAAATCAATCTGCAGGTCAAATCTTTCCCGTCCCTAGATCAGAGCCGGCCAAACTAGCATTAAAAATATGTCTTTAAATAATAAAAACTTAGATCCAGCCCTCCCTTGTTGTTTTTGCCTTATTAAGATTGTTAGCAACGCACTAAGTCGAGGTCCGAACGCCACAGGGGGTGCCTTTATTGAACGTTGCTGACGCTGTTAGTTTTTCTATTGCTCTGGCTGGAGGCCCTTAAGGTTCTCGCCAGTCCAGTGAAGCAGTCAAAGCTTGCGCTTTGGCTGTGTAAATCTCTTCCAAAAAAAAACAGGTCATGTCTTGATTATATCCATGACCACTTAGGCATTTAGTAGATACTTCGGTAGTATATATATAGCCTATAGAAGGCTTAAATGACCCCTCTTTTATCTCCAAAGGAAAATATAGGCACAAAAACAAACATCGCAGACCACCATATGTTTCAGTAATAAAATGAGCCTTTCGAATAAACAGTTAATCGCCCACAGCTGATGTATTGTACAGATAGACTTGTTACACACAGACAGCACCCACATCAACAAACCGAAATAGTTACAAGTTACAATGGAAACTATACTCGGAACCAATCATTTATCCTTATCTCTTGTAAACACGAGAAAATCTAGGGAAGAAAATAATGTGAGAAGTGTAAAAATCTACTTATTTATTTTATTACTTTTATTGCAGAAATTTCTAGTTGAGTCTGTACGTGTAAATAAAAACAGGATTAGTAACAACTATATCCCTACTCAATATAATTAAATCCCATTTTTTTCATGTTAATTGCGTTAATTTGCATTATTAATTAGGATAAATAGGTATTTAAGTGTTCCCAACTACAAAAACGTTTTTTAAACTATTAGGTAATTGGATTTGCCAAAAAACGTACCTACTTTAATAAAAAAATAATGCCTATTTATTTATTTTTCTGACTAAAATTAATCTAGCTATTATTAAACTTGTATTCTCAGTAAAAGCACAGTTTTATTCGTCTGATTGATGGATGAAGCAACATTTCGTACATCAGTCTTGCTTAAACGTAATTGATAGGTGTACGAGCACTTTATTAATAGTAACTTCTAGAAAAATATAATAAACCTAGAAAAAACCACTACAAAACAAAACCATTTCTTCATATTTTTTATAGATTAATAAACCATTGCCTGGTGTAAACAAAAACAACTTAGGACAGGTCGATAAAAAGAATATTACTGTTCTAATCTGCTTATGTATTATGGGCTAATTTAATATAAAAAAATCTCGTGTCGCAGTGTTTGTTCTCGAACTTCTCCGAAAGGGCTTGACCGTGACCGATGTTAATGATTTTTTTCGTGTATATTTGTTAGGTCGGAAAATTAGGCCTTATTTTATACCCCTAGGTGATGAGGGTGGCCCTGGTAAAACAACGTTTTCCGGGTCAGCTAGTAGATTTATACAATCAAGTCAGACTAAATCTGTGACTATTTTACATAGATCCATTCACATTCCTACAAGATAATGGTAGAGGTAGGTCCATGCAGTCTGTACGGACTTACCTTACCCCGGTAGGAATTCCTGGCAATTGTGTCACAGGCATTCCTTTGACACTGCTGAGAGAGGCCTCGAGTAAATATCGGTCATGGATACATTGTAAAGACCTTTAAATTCAGAAAATCTGGACAGTGACAAACGGAATAAAAGAAGTAAGGATAGAAACTACGTTAAAAGGCTAATCATGTTCAAGAGAACTTTTTATTTGAATATATTTTGATGGTAAATAACAACTTTAAAAAGAAGCGTTAATCTGTGTGTATTGAAAGTGATGTAAAATTAATAACATAATTTTAGTGGCTATAATCGTTGTTGTTGTAGCGTAATAAACATCGTCATCTATATACCTAAATAAAAATCCATTGCTACATATATGACGAATCAGTTAAGAACGGCTTTGACCGATTTGGCTGTTTTTTGTCTTGTGTTTTGTTAGGACAACGTTTGTACGAACGAAAATTTGCCCGAAACCTGCGGGAAATGTCAAAAACCACATCGCTTTTTTGTATAGATTGTAAGGACAGCGATTATCGGATCAGCTAGTATTTTAATAAATAAATATTAGATATTAAATATGTTTTGTAACTTTAAACTCTCTTATACAGGTCCTTTAGATAATTATTTACTTATCATGCGTGCAGTTCTAGGCCTTTTTTTATTTATTTTTATCATCACAAAGGGCAACAATTGCATTCATCATAAGGATTTATATTAAAAAATTAGATAGTTAGCTATACCACCTAGTAACGTACCTATTTATATATATAAACAATCATCTTTGACTCATGACTAACTTGAACTTTTTTTCTAATAAATATACATAAGAATGCATGCGTGATTTACATAAAAAATCCTATTAAATATTAAGTAATACAGACACGCACCCATTTACCTATTAATTTCCATGCATACGCGGACGCGTAACACTACTTAGTTCTTACGATTACTTTAATTTTATGTTTCACTGAAGCATTAAATGGTAGTTTGAAACAACTATGGCTTTAATGATACGCTGTCATAATAAATTGCATGATTAACAACGAAAATTATGTATGTGTCAATGGTAAGTATAGCGATTAATTAATGATACGAAAAGGTTTACAGAAAGTTAACTTGAATATTTTAAAACGAACACACTTAAAAGTTTTCGCTATTATATTCAAACTGGCTGTTTCCCGCGGCTCCACATTCGTGGATTTCGGTTATCGCGGCCTATGTCCTTTCTTAGACTCTAGACTATCTGTGTACTAAATTTCATTTAAATCGGTTCAGTAGTTGGTTATTGTTGTTGGTATTTGGTGTGAAAGCGCGACAGACAGATAGAGTTACTTTCGCATTTATAATATTAGTAAGTATTATCAGCCAAAAAATATCACATCAGTGTCGCATGAATTAATCTTGTTTACTATGCGTGTATGGCATATTCTTACTAATCATTTTCTGTACCAATGTCTACATAGTATTAACTGAATGAAGAACGTTGATAGAGGTAACAATAGCAAAAGTTGTGGCATCAATAGTGTCTCATTAAAACACAAGTAGAACTAGTTCGGAGGCGTGAGAGGGCGAGTGACCTATCACGATCTAATTAAACGACACTTTGTGGCAAAGTTAGACAAGATAACAAACACAAAAACCAGACTCTCGGTAAATGCGATGTTTGAGTTGAGCTTGAAGTTAAGAGTAAGGCTGTGTTTCCACCTGAGATGTGCGAGGATGCGTAGCAAAGGATGTGTTAAGAACCAAAAGAATCGCTTCAATTTCCTAGCCTCGCTCAGCGCAGCTTCTGTGAAAATGGCTTAGCTGAGCGAGGTTATTATTCGTACAAAACAAGTGAAGGATGGGTGCGAAGGATGAGTCCGAGACATGTAGGTATATGAGGGACTAGCCTGTCCCCCGCGACTTTGTTCGCGTGTTTTAGATTCAACGGTTCTTCATTTTTGCAACATTTTTCAATTATGCTTCGCGCCTATTGGTCATAGCGTGATGTTATATAGCCTATAGCCTTCCTCAATAAACGGACTATCCAATACAAAAAGAATTTTTCAATTCGAACCAGTAGTTCCTGAGATTAGCGCGTTCAAACAAACAAATAAACAAACAAACAAACAAACAAACTCTTCAGCTTTATAATATTAGTATAGATAGTATAGATATGTACGAGAGATGAGTGCTAGGGATGCTTCTACCACACCTCATTCCACTCGCTCGCATCTATAAAGAGCTCGCTACATATTCTCACACCGCTCAGCGGCTTAGCACATCTCTGGTGGAAATGGTCACATCGTTTCACAGTTTCGGTACGTATCTTCGCACCGCTTAGCTATCTCGCCCATTTCTAGTGTAAACGCAGCCAAAACCCTTACCAGAGGGCAAAAAATATTATTAAAAAAAAATAACCGTTGCTAATGGATATAATAATTAATAACCTGTTACAAAGTTTTAGAACGTACAACAAATGATATCTAAAACGCAATAAAACACGTATTTGTCCGTTTCAAACGCAATTGATTTTTTACGTCCAATATGAAAAAAAGTTAAAGGCTAAATTAGTCCAAGAGTTTAGCCATGAGCACATGACGGTAATGGTGAACTTAACTACGTGTTCTTATTACCTATTCACGTTATCTAAAGAGCTATGATTAAATACCAACACAAAAAAACTTAAGAAAATAAACCAAAGAATTTAAAGAGCAAAGATATTGAATAAAGCTTCCAAAGTACAAGTTAGTCTTCAGAATACTAAAGAGCTTGATCAATTTACTTACAAAGTTCACGTAACTAGACTTAATTCTATCTGTGGAAATTCAGCTTACTTAGGTACCATTGCACTGATTAATTTCATAAGTATGATAATACCTAATTAGAAATAGAGGTATTTAATGTTAATATGTTTTTCGTACTCAATGTGTAATGTTTACAAACAAAATGGCGTAGGTAATTAGTTAAAACGATCGTAGAATATTATGAAGTAATATGAATAACAATTTCGTTAGCAAATGGGATTTGGTTTAGTTTCGTTAAGTCTCTATGTTGACTTTAAGACAGACCTCATTAAGTTTTCAGCCGTTTTAACAATCAATATTTAGTTGTCTGTAGTCGAATGCTAATTGAAATAATTTAATATTTGTTCTAACGAATAAAATGTACAAACTAGAAAATTTAAGAATTAAAATTTTAAATTTATCTAACGAAAATAAAACTGCACTAACTTCAAAGGCACTCCAAAAATAAAGGAATATTTAAGGAAATTTACCTACGATATAATAATAATACCGGCCTACAAATATCCCAAAGCTGGGCCTCTGATAGGCCTCTTCTCATGTACAGAAGGCAAGAACATTGGATCACCACCCTTCACTTGCGGGTTGGCGATGTTTTCCTTCACCATTTGGCAATGGTGTCTTAGATTAATTAAGAAAGTAGATACATATAAATTAGAAAATTTCACATTCGTATTTGCCTATAGTTGGTTCAAACCTGCAACCTTGAGAATATAAATCCATTCGTTAAACCACTAAATTACCACAACATTTAACTACCAACGATAATTGGGTATTTAGTATAATAAAATCAATTCTAACACTTATACACCTTTCATTAGACCAGAGATCACAAACATACCTTCAATGAACGACATAAAGTAATTTCCTTACACTATTGTATATTAACGACATGACGAGAGCACCGCACTATTTACCATACAAGGAGCTACGCACGAGGTTACCGATAAACTTCTGCTTCCGACAACAACGCCCGTATTAAGTTATCTCGTAATGCCAATGTCGTCTCAATAAACGGAAAACGTAAAACTAACTGCCATGGGTTAAACTGAAGAACACTAAGAAAAAATTTAGAAAGTCGGTATTTAAAATAGCTTAATAAATGTAATAAATAATTTGAAGGGTATAAATGACTTACGATTACCTTGACATATAATAGAAATAACAACAGAAAGAGTTAGAGAAATCAAGCAACAAGCAATCCAATAACTTTAAGAAGAAACTTTACTCAACTATCACTGTTTCAAATCGATTCAATGCACAATACTATAAACAACGTAACGTTACACAAAACCGAATAGAGAATAAAATCACACATAAATCGTACAAACGACAGGAGACATGTGCCGACGATACGCGTAAACACGCGCGAAGTGGGTTCGCAACTGCAATACGGACTCACGATCGGCGCCCGCGCAACCTCTTTCACTTTGATTTCGGTACGTCCATTCATAAGTACGATTTCGATTGAACACCTGGTCATTAATGTAAGTTTCGTGAGCAATACACTCTTTTAGATAAAGTTGATATGAGTACAAATACCTATGTCATGTCTCTTCACGAATCCAATTAATTCTAAAGTTATTCTGGTAGTCAGTTTAGATGTCCTGTGTTCTCATGAGTGAAGGCAGAATTATGGTCCGGGGAAAAACCAAAATATAAATTACCTTAGGTATTTTTGTACAAAATGAAAGATAAAGAAAAGTATCATCATTTTTTGACCCAGTAAATATTTTAGTGGAACTCTTCCCTAGAACCGGTGATGGGGTATGCTAGACTCTTACACGCTAAAACCTGCGGATGCTTTTTCATTCCCTATACCAGCACGAAAAATCAGACCAACATCATCGTAGAAAAACCATCTCAAAAATGTAATATCCTAACAATGTGAATTCGAGTCAGATACCGGGATGAAGAATGCAAATTAGCGATCCAGATAATTATTAAATAGATATTCTAGGAAGTGTCTTACTCAGAACAGTAGTTAATTAGAGTAAAAGCATTCACCAAGAGATACTCGTTTGCAATTAGCAATCTGTTGGCAGAACGATGATTTTATCGGCTTTCCTCGCATAGAGTTTTATTAAGCTATCAACTAATGAATACAAATTGATATGTAGGTAATTAATCGAAGGAATTTATATCATCGAATACTACATTACTCAAGTGATTTTCTCGTCGGTATAATTAAGAAGAAATGCAGAGGAAATATGAGCTAGTAGTAACAAGAGGATAAAATTTCGGAGCATGCTACATAAATAATTACAAGTCGCCCGAACCTATGCTTAAGTAGGAATAGTAAAGGTAACAGGATCGATTATTTTAGACGGAAGCTTTCTACTATAACCATAGGATAAGAATAGTATAAAACAAGCACTAAATACACAAATAATACAAAATGTATCACGGTTAACAATCCAATGAGAGATTCACATGTTCAAAATATACATCTGTGCTATTAAAGTCTGATGAAGCAGTCAAATCCTGAGCTTAGGCTTACTGCGGTATTTACAATCCACCAAATGGATGTTACAAAAAGCTCTTTCGTGCAGTGATTGCTACGATTAATTACTTAAGGACAGATAAACTCTCTATTATTTGAAATCCAGACCCCAAACGGTAAGGTGGACCGCACAGGCACAAAAGCGTTAACAACTAACTAAGAAATTGTACCTCATTTCTTTGCCATAAAAGCGATGTCAATGTCAAAGAGTAACCACTTATTTGTGGTTTATTGTACAGTACAAAGACATCATGTTAATTAATTGTATGTGTGCAAGATGTTAGATGTAGTCGTGGAAATGTCACTAAACTTACTGCACGCTCTCTTTAATTATTCTTATATAGCGTGTAATTAGAAATTACCGTTTCTTCGAATTGATGAAAACTGGGGACGATAGAGGCACGGAAACCGGAAAGTAGGTACAGATACTTTATAATCAATATCTTACATTCTTTAGGTATTCAGGATTCAAAATATTGTAAGCGTTGGAAAGCTCAATAAATTCTATAGAACTTATAGATAAAAAATATGTCCCTATGTGAACGGTTTAATATTATAAGCTGTGCATTAGGCAGTAATTTGTGATTACCCTTTTTCAAAAATATATCTAAACTGTATTAGCTTTAAAAATATCTGAGCAGGCTAAGCTTCTTAATAATTATCGGTACATGCATAGGAAAGTCAATTATTTACTCCAACAAATAAGATCTAGTTTGCATTGTTACAGAAAAGACAGGAGTTTTACATTGTTTACGCGCGTTTGCTTTTTTTTAAGTTGTTCATATTTTGGAATCCTGAAAGGGCCAATATATTAATGAACTTTACTGTACTATATCGGTAATAACGCTGGTTAAGCTAGGAATATAGGTCTGAGATCAAGATGAAGTAAAGTTCAGTCAAGATTTCAAAGCGTAGGATCGCGTTTTGTGATTAGCCTTTCATCAAACACTGTCAATCCCATGTTTAACGAACACTGACTGTAAGCCAACAAAGTTTTATTTAAGAAACTAAACACAAGGAATCCGTAAATGCTGTTTGTCTTTTAAATTCAAATTCAAAACTCATGTATTTAAAATAGGCTACAAAGTAACAGTTTTCAAAGGTTAAAATGGACAGCACCCCGATTCGCCGACCGGTCACCGTCTCTTGATATTAACCGACAATTTACAATAAAATTTTCAACTCGCCTAATTCGGGTAGGTCATTCCAATCGTAATCACGTAAATATATATATATGAGTGTTTGAGGACACTGTAACTAATAAATGTTAACCGTATTATACATAATATACACTACTGTACATATAAGTCTTATAGTTTTTCCAATATTTATATTTGCCTCAAGTGTATGACAGGACCATGATATTCCCACCCACGTACTAGATCATCAACGTAAATAACAATGATTCAATTTATGCAAAATCGTAGTATTTATTTATATTAGAATGATCTCAGCTGCTTAATAACGAATGACAGAACGACAAAAATTTCTTAAGAAATAGAAACACTTGACTAATAATAGGAAATAGATGATATTCAAAATGGGTGAAACATTAAAATAATGACAGGTATAACTATTTTATGTCTCACACGTAATTTTAAAGTTGTAAAATAGTTAGATTGAAGTCTGTCAGGCAACTTAGTTATGTGAAATTATAGCTTAGCATTAGCATTATAGAAGACTAGCTTCCCGCCCCGGCTTCGAACGGGTGGCGTAAGATTATCACAACTTTTCCATGCGTTTTTCTTTATTTTATTTCAGAAAAACCGACAAGATTTTTCTAATATATTACAATAAGGAACAAAAAAAATATTCGGTTTGGTTTATTCGATCGGCAGTTATGACATGTCCTAGGGCAATCGGGATCCATTTTTATTATAAGTAAGTTAAGATAGATGTGTTCAAATAACAAAAAAAAACAACTTTGTGATATTTTACTAGCCCTTAAAGTCTGTACTTAATCGAAATTCGTAATGTTACTCGCTAAAAAAACCCATTTAACTTGCAACCGGCGACTATACATCAAATTACTTTTAAATTATTGTGCAAGGCATTATGCGTTAATTGCAAAAACAAAAAAATAACACTATCATAATAAGAAACAGCTCATGATTAAACATTACCTTAAGAGAGATTAAAAAAGTAAAAGTAAAACCTTTACGAGTGACCGTTGTTTTAAAACAACGGTCACTCGTAAAGGTTTTACTTTACGACGGTTTGGTTAACCAAACAATGAGACAACGTATTTAAAATAACTAAACACATTATAAGCGAAAAAATAGGCAATATAAATCCAGCTTCCTACGGTGGGCCATATAACAGATCACCGCGCACCGCCGACGACCACGGACAGCCACGCACCGCGCAGTGAGTGTTGAGAATCAAACCCAATTTTAACAGGCTTACCCCCGAACACTACTTAACTTTAAGACGTTCTTAAATGTATATCTGTCGCTACTTTACACCTTAAAGAGACAGAGACAGCATTAGGGTTAACGGAGACTTAAAACTGATTGACCTTCCAGTATTCGGCCATAAGTGGCAGAGACAACATTAGACTTAACGGCGACTTAAAACTGATTGACGGACCGCTTCCGACAGTGCGTGGTGCGGAGTGATCCGCGATATGAAGCACCGTGGGAAGTATATGATTATTTGAAAAAATAAAATACAACACAAATTAAAAAAAAAAAAACCGGCCAAGTGCGAGTCGGACTCGCGCACCGAGGGTTCCGTACACACCTGTAGGTATATAAGTAAAAGTTCACCCATCACTACAATCGAGTCATAGTTATGGTATGAAATAATTGCAAAATGAAAAAAAAAAAAAAAAAAAAATCATATATATTTTTTTTTCTATGATGTAACTAAAAATTTACGGTTTTCGCAATTTTTCCTTTATCTGTACTATAAGACGTTACTTCGTACCAAATTTCAAGATTCTGAGTTCACGGGAAGTACCCTGTAGGTTTTGATTCCCTTGCGAGTGTCGAAAATTTGCGGCATAAACGGGAGTATCTTTTGATCGCGTTGACTTAGAAGTTTGATTTTTTCACAGCTCCAAGAGACCATAGACTTGAGTATTTGATATGAATTTCAGCTTGATACCTCCACGCGTTCCTGAGAAAAAAGGTCTTGACAGACAGACAGACAGACAGACAGACAGACGGACAACAAAGTGATCCTATAAGGGTTCCGTTTTTACCTTTTGAGGTACGGAACCCTAAAAATGGTAAATTAAGGGTATTTTCGTACAACCACGACAACTCTAAATCTACTATTAATAATATTAATTATTTTCGCGATAAACATACCTCATATAACAAGTCTGATGAAAAAAATATCGTTACTGAAAAAATTCATATGAAAATGCGTCTCTTTGAGCAATTATCGCGGAATGAGAACAATGAATCGAACATTTACATGAGGTCAGAACGTCAGAACACAAATATTATGACGCAATACTGCAGATCAATGTCAGAAAATAAAAAGTAACTAAGTATTAAACTTATTTAAGCGCGATGCCGTATATGAAATAAGCCTTTATTACTGTCCCAATGAATAAAAGGCTTAATGATTAATTACCTAACGCCTGATGTTAATTTTAGATGTTTTAAAATCTGGGACGGACTTATAATTATCTGAACAAAATCCTTTTGTATCCTATTCTCTTTAACGGGTCCCATTAATTTAGCGTTTGTGCGTCATTTAAATGTAAAAAATGTACTTGAATAGATAACGTAGGTCGCCACTCAATTGGTCTTTAGTTCTTCATTCTTGGAATGCTAAAAGTACAGAAATAATTATATACTTACTTTTAGCAAATTTACGTAAGATATATTACAAAATGGTAGATTTAAATAAATAAGCCGTTAATATAGCATTGTGTAGACCTACTATTTATGCGCCATGTGTCAATATTTACTAACTGTAATCTAGATCAAAATTTGCATGCACTTAAAATCCAGTTCTTTCAAATAAGCACTAAAACGGGTGACTACTGACCAGTGCAAAATAACGATTTTTCAATTTATAGACAGCTGCCGAAATGTGCAGCGAAGCGGATACTTAAAATCACGCAGCGCATCAATTGTTGCATTTGATTAAAATATTTGTAGCGACAGTTTTGATGGATAGTAACCTGTTATTTTGACACCAATGTTATTTGCTAATTACATGGTTTGTGATAATTACACTTAATTAACTAATCTCACTGTTTGTGCTACAATTGTAGGTTAATTTGCATTTTTTTTTTCTTTTATTTTATTATTATGTTACGTTTAGTCCATTAGCCGTTGCGCGCGCTCTTTGGTGTGATAATAAATGATTTTCTTCTTTTTTTCTCCTTTAAATATTTTATTAATATCGCAATTCAAATTATTTTTTTCTCAAACTAAGATTTCCATTGTTGATTTGTGATTAATAAATACTTAACTATTACTATAGGCACTCATAAACGTTTAAAAGCAACGAATAATAGGGATGTTTCCTGGGTATGAAAAGTTAAAATCTATTTAATCCGTCAGTTAGATAATAAAAAAATATTAGACACGTATTTTTTCTTTTATCAAAACAATAAAAAAATACAAAGATACACCGCTTTAAAGTTTCGGAGTGGGGGCTTATGACGCTACGCCTCGCTAAAAATAGCGAGGAGTGACGTCACGCGTAACTTCAGTTCTCTGTATTTTGATCATTTTTTGTTTGCAGGAAAAAAGAAAAAATACGTGTCCAATAAAATTCATTAATCTACAAGACGGACATTAAAAAAAAAATAGGAAACAGGCCCATTGTAATTATTGTTTACATAGGTCCCTATTAACATTGAGAAGATACAAGATCAAAACAGAAAACTTGAAATTACTTCATAATTCAACTTCATTATACATAATCATGAAAATACCTACCAAATTATATTAACAATATTATCTCATAACTTTAACAAGGGAAACAGCAAAATTTCGTTCTTAATTAATTGCTAATGACAAAGCTGCAGGCGTCTACTTTACTTAACGTGCTAATGAACTCCTATTTCATAATACAATACACATCTCAAGTGACATAATAAATACTGATGGGGCTGATAAAATTAATCATAAAGTTTAGTGACGCAACAGTAGTAGAAATTGATCATGACTCTTGATTAATTCATCTTGTAAGTATAGATTTTGAAGCCTAAATCTACCCCAAAGCTTTGCTGTATTTTGCGATTTACATACACCGGTACAAATTTTGAACATAAGTACCTACATCAAAGTCTGATATATAACCTACTTAAATTTTGTTATGTTACCCATATCAGATTTTACAGAGTAGGTACGCAGAACCGTATCTTAAGCGAAATTTAATAATACGTATCGTCACAAGTAAGAGGCCGATCTTTAGCATCGTAACCAAATAAGAATTGATCTCGCAATGGGGTGACGAGGTCGGCGGCATGTCAGCCGGACTTGCAACGACAATACAATCGATTAACACTGTAGGCGCTACCAAAATTGGTGTTGTTTAACTTCACCAGTTTATTAAGACACTTCATTATTTACGTAACACGCGAAAAACACACTTATTATTATAAGATACACGAATGCTTAACACAAGTCAAGTTCTTTTACTTTTTTTATTGAACGAAAGTTACCGTTTAAGGTCGGTAGTGCATTCGGTAGCGGGAGGCCATGTAATAAAATTAAACTTCATAAATAGTTTCGGTTTCATGGAATTACTTAAGAAGTTAAGGGATTCTGAATCAAGGCGGCCAAGTTGCGAACAATGGCGATGGTATGACAAGCCTGTTGGCAAGGCTACAAAAAAAAAAGTGATAATACGTAATCGAAATATAAATAACTACATATCTACAGAAAATAATACAACAGATTATGGTGAACTTCGTAATTCAACATATCTTGTTTGATACTTTAATATAAAAGTTTTATGTATACCTAAGTATCTTGGATTCAAAACAACGACCAAAGTTAGTCAAGGATACATTGAGTAAGTTTTGAGATCGTCCTTCGAGACTGAAGATAAAGTTGTTTCAAACAAATTATACTTATTCTCAGTCAAAAAGTTACAAACTTTATTAAATAAATACATCTCTGTAAACACAAGAAATCTTTAAGTATTATGTGCTATAAATGTTTCTTAAAATAACCTTGAAATAACACAACAAAAAAATTTACAAGGCACAAAGATTAAACGATAACATACAATAACTTAAGCGCAGTAAAAAAACTAGGTTTTCAAACCGCTATGGTTTATAACAGTCGTGCAAATCGTCCCACAAATATAAACAACATTGAAAATCTAGAATCCAAGTCTCACGGCTAAACTAAGACACCGGTTTTCTCACAAGCTGACTATGTAGGCCTCGTCACCCATAAATGGCGCCAAAATGAAGCATCGATAATTTACATGCAATTTCACGACAGAGCCATATGCAGCAATCATGGACACTTGACCCGATTACAATATTAAACCGCTCGAGACAACTATGTCACGTTTACACTAAGACACTATACATAAACTCAGTGTAACACCAATTTGAGTGCGTGAATACTAATGTCCGAGTATGAGACATTTACTGCGAGAAACAGATACTATCCGTACCTATAGAAAAATCGCAGTGTAAGCAAGAAATTTGTGTCGGCAAAAGTGTCTGTGAACGTACAATCACCCGTGTCCGTGATTATACGTAAACCTTCAGATTAGGAACAGCAAAAAGAATGATTGAATACCGAACAGTGGGTAGATCTTTAATCTTTGAATGCGTAGGACGAAATGGATTTTCTAGTAAAATTGAAATGGAAATCAGTTTCCACTAGAAAGAGATGTTTGATTTATCTATGCGATAGTCTGATGTTTTATGAGATTACATTAAAATATAAAGTAGATATCAGTCTTTTTATCTCTGGAAGTACCTACTAGATAAAATAATATAGAAGCTACGAAGCGAGAGAAATTTAGACATTCCAACTATTTTCTTATTTCATACTCAAATGCTTGTTATACCATAACATGTTATTAGCCAACCTAAACGTTTTCGAAATTAAATTTACTGATTTACAGTAAGGGTATTTATTTAATCACGACATCAGTAACAAAATTCGGTATACACGTGAGAAGCTAATAGGTACAATATGCAAAATCTTTTCTTATAAAATACTTAAGTAGTTATCAGTCACCAGGATTTTAACTGTGCTAAAATACAATATTTCAAGTAAATAAGGCCATGACAAGGACCAACAAATCCTTGGGTATAACAAGGTACAGCTAACAGCAAATTATAATGTAAGTCACGTCCTAAGATAATCAAGTCTGTAATAAAAGAGGTAAACGTTCGGCGAACGTAAGTATTTTCATTTATTCACTGAGAGAGCAAAATAGGAGTGGTTCTCTTAGAGCAAAAATAAGTAAACTATAGAGCGCGCATATCGAGTATGTACGAAAAAGTATGTATAGTATGAAAAAGTAAAATCGTAAAATTAGTGTCAAAACATAGCCTCTAGACAAGTGGCATTTCGACAAGCGTTAACGATGATAGAAATCGCTTAAGTGACATTAAATGTATGGAAATGACATTTCATTTCGATAAGTCACGTGACTTGGACTTGTCACTTCCATACATTTGAACGATTCGATCAGCGTTATCGCTTGTCGAAATGTCACTTGTCTAGGGGGGCTGAGCGCGACGTCTTATTAAAACTATCTCAAACCCTAATATTATTCTAATAATTTCGGAACCATAGATATTTTTGCATAAATGTGTGTCATCGCACGGAAAAACACAGTAAACGAGCGTAGTACTAACAGTTAAAAAAATGTTTACGCTCGGCAGAATGAGCTTATAAATGGGCGCACTCTATGCTTGTCTGTGTATACTCTAAGGGTTCAATTAACTAAGTCGAAAAATTACTTTGTCTATTTTAATTAGAACTGTCTAGACTAATTTTTTTAGTGACGTATTTAAAATTATGTACCTATTTTATAAATAAATAGACGTTATCGCTTTCAACGTGGAGTATTTTATTGTTTACTAGCCGTCCCCCGCGACTTTGTCCGCGTATTTTAGTTTAAACGGTTTTTCATTTTTGCAACATTTTTCATTTATGCTCCGCTCCTTTTGGTCGCAGCGTAATTTTATATAGCTTATAGCCTTCCTCAATAAATGGGCTATCCAACACTGAAAGAATTTTTCAAATCGGACCAGTAGTTCCTGAGATTAGCGCGTTCAAACAAATAAACAAACAAACTCTTCAGCTTTATATATTAGTATAAAGATTAATATTTCTACAAATAACTTATGTTTTCTCTGTATATTCTTTACATAGTATAAAACAAAGTCGCTCCCGCTGTCTGTACGCCTAGATCTTATAAACTACGCAACGGATTTTAATGCAGTTTTCAGCAATAGACAGAGAGATTCAATAGGAAGGTTTGTTGTATAATTCAATAATGTTTTGGTTTCCCGTGAAAAACCGGGGTGGGTGTGGGTCGCTAGTACAAAAAAAAGATAAATATATTTTATTGAGTATTATATTACTAAATTGTATTGTAATAGGCCAGTATTAATATTACTAAATTGTATCCATTATTTGATTCTCTGATCTGACTTATATTTTCAAAGACATTAATGTTATACTATTCCCAGATAGGACTAATTAATACTTAATTAGTCAACTTAACATGTACCATTGTGTCTTATTGACGTAGTATGATAACCGAGCTTATTAAAAAACATTTACTTACCTAATATAAGTACCTTATTAATATAAACAACTGAGAACAATGAAAAAGTATGACTAAGATAATTCCACGTGCAAAAATATAATAATAAATGAGTAATGTCTTAACGTATTGGAAACCTAATACCTAATGCATGTTACATACAATGACATTCATCGAAAAAAGGTACTACTACAAGCTAGGTAGGTATTAATACTAGCTAGGTAGGTACTACTAGCTAGGTAGGTACTACTAGCTGTTGCCCGCGGCTTTACCCGCGTGGGTGTCGGTTATCGCGGCAAAAAGTAGCCTATATCTTTTCTTAGGCCCCAATCTTACCCTATATCAAGTTACATTAAAATTGGTTCAGCGATTTAGTCGTGAAAGCGTAACAGACGGACAGACAGAGTTACTTTCGCATTTATAATATTAATATGGATAATGAAGTTTCCGCAAGGAGTTTTTCTCAGTAAAATGGTTGCGGAGGTGATATAGGCAGTACCGGTAACTAGCTTAGTCTGGTGAAACTGAAACCGACGCAATTTAGTTTGAGAAAAAGCTAAGCCGTAAAATATTGTAATGTATTCCACAAAAAATAGAAAAGACCTGGGATCTTACGTCAAGAAAAGGCCCTCTCAATCTAAGCATAGAAAACTTCGAAAACAACAAAGAATTACTAACGAAATTAACATAATTTACCACATAAATACACACAACTGTATGTGTTGATGTTACGTCTTCATAATTCAGCAAACAGTTCTACCTAGAAAAGTAGATACCCTACCTACACAAAGTTACACAAAAATCTCAGATATGCAATGATCTGTTAAGATAAACTCATTAGCCCCAAAAGAGACTACTTAACGGTATCTTTAAGAATGATATTAATTATAATGAGAAGATAGTTAGGTGGTTAATGTACAAAATAGAAAAAATGACTAGTTTCAATACGTTGGCAAAAGAGAAAAGATCTCCATACTAAGTTTTTAGCTAACATAAACTGATAGGTAGTTAGTACGATTTGCTCATCGTCAATTACTACCTATTTGAATATTTTTTACTGTGTGTCTGTAGACGTCAATGTTCGTTCATTTCAGCTTTTCATTTTATTTGATATTTATATTTCATTCATCTTTTTACGGTAAATAACATTATATTGTTAATATCGAAGTACTTTACTTTGTTTTTATTTGTCCCATACTTATCTGTACAATGTACATACCAAATAACGAAACAATAGTAACTTAGAACAAGTGCACTTAAAAAGTCGACTACTTACTAAACTAAATAAGCATATTTTTTAAGAAATTAAAGTAAAACAAAATTACAATAGTCTTTGACAAAGAGTTTTCTGCTTCTGAGTAATAATTACTTAACAGTAAATATAAGTCAAGGTTAATGTCAACTTGTTACACAGATTGATACTAATTGATTAGATTGATGTCTGATAGCAAATTGATGGATGTAAGACAATTTCACGAGCAATAAATCTCACAGTATGCGTCACTTTATTATAAAATATTACATATGTCGAGTATTGTCGAGGTCTTAAGTATATGTTCATAGATATTCCTGCATAATAACATCGACATTGAAAATTATCAACTCCTATTATTATGGAAATCAATAATAATGATTTTACAATTACTAATATTAAGTATTGTCTTTTTCTTCTTGTTAATGTGCCTCTGAATTATTTAGCCTCCGAAGAGATAGGACTAGACATGCAGAGCTGACTGTCAACCTTCGCTAGTTAAGAGGCACAATTGGAAATGAATAAAAAATGTATAAAAACAAGCCATCTATTAATAGATTAATTTATGTAGCTACATTACATGTTGAACATAATAAGTGTGGTTTTTTATTGAAAATGAATGTAGGCAGGCGTTGCATAATTATAACGAATAATAACATCAGTTATTTTTATACCCGATTACAATTTGTTAACAGTTACATAAAATGAAAATACTTAAAAATATAAGAATAATTTAAAGGTCTATGAATATATTCAAACTCACCAGTCCAGTATCGCCATCAATCCCGTTCCCGACTAGGATATCCTCGAATAATATGTCAGCTTCGCACGGCGAACACAAGTTGCTGAGCAATTCACTAAACCTTTCCACTTTTCGCACACACACTGCTCCTAGCAAACCTCCCACATCTTCTCTCACATTTTGTCCTACACTATCTTCTACATAACCATTTACATCTATTGCTTTATCAGCGGCAGGAACACATCTATTGTGACTATATTTGAGCCCATTTTCATTCGTAGTGACATCATCTATCTTAATTTCGATTCCATTAACGATCTCACCAACATCAACAACAAGGTTATTAAATAAATCGTCGATTTTATCTATACTATTAGACATGTCTTTTTCGTTTACAATATCGTTAAAAAATTCTTCGCTGTTTACTCGTAAGGGTTTTTCGGGTTTATTTTCGTATTTCTCACTATTCGTTTTCTTTTCTTCGATTATGGAATTCTTGTTTCTACTTTCATCTATTTTAGAACTGCGCTTTTCGTCAACATTCTTTTCTTTAGGACTAGTCATTATAAAATTATTTTTGTCTTTTTCTAAAATATTTTTATTAACGGAATGTTTAGATTTCGTCTTAATAGCACCAATTTCTTTGTCAAATCGCATCGTTGAAGGACTCTTAAAGTTTTCTTTTTCATTGCTCTGTCTTCTATTCGATCTTTTATCTCTATCTAGTAACTTGGAATTTTTAGGTGACTTAGTTTTGGCGTCTTCGTGTAGTGATTGTACCGATGAACTCCGATGTGACTTTCTAGGAGATGGCGAGGTATCAGATTGACTTGCGGCGGCAGCTCTTAAACGTGACGTACGAGTAGTTCTAATAGGCACTGAAGTTGAAGCTGTGTTAAGATTTAGCTCCGAGGAAGACTTAAGATGAGCGGCTATGTCGTCCGGAGGTGTTCGTTCCGAGGATTTCTTCGGGCGTCTGAAATAGAAAAAACAAAAGTTTTAGGAAAACATAATAGTGTGGGTATATTTATGTAAATAGGGCGTGTATCTTTTAAATAAACGTAACATACCTCTCAGTGACGTTAGCGGAGAATAACGTCGCTGTCCGAGCCGTGAGCTGCTTTCTCCTCTCCTCCTTATACTTCTGTATCCTGGCCGCGCGGGCCTCGTCCTGCGACTGGCTCATGTCGCCCTCCTTGCGCTCCCGACGACGTCACGTGCGCCAGCACCTCTCGAACTTTCTATAGCCTTGAGCTTCTATATTATAATTACTGTAAATCTTGTCTAGCATGGCGGCATTAAGCGCGCTGTAGGGCGGAATAGTTGGCAGTGATGAATACAGACTAAGGCTGAGATGGCGTTGATGTGACCTGGAAATAAAACACGAGGGAAAATAAGTCATTAATCATTATGGTTTGTTATTATAATCGTGCGTGAGTAATACGAGTGCAGATGTAAGGTCGGGGGCAAATCGCAGAACACAAACAATGATGTTTAATTTATTGGATCGCTGTTGGTTCAATTCGCGTGAACGGGTAGGGGGCTTTGTTCTATTGTCATGTCGCATCGCGTAAGGGAATGTTACAGCAACTAACAATTGTCCTGAAAGTACACTCACTCTTTGTTATTGTTTAAAATCTATTATTGAGAAATTAGCTCTACTTCAGAGTGTGAGATTGTTATAGATTAAAATAGATAGGTAATATTCCTAATTACATAATATTCCAAATACTTTAAACTAGGTACTTGTAAATAAAATTATCTAATTCGAAGTCTAGGTCACTGTTCCAGCAAGTTAGTAATTTATTTTAATGGAATATTAAATTATTTATCATGTCTACTGTAATCTAACTGTCATCACCAAAACTAACACAAACGTTTCGTTGCGGCCTCGCTATACAAATCTAAACCACAACTAGTCTGGTATGACATGTATTTGACATTTAATTAACATTAATTAGTTTGCGGTTTGCTAAATTGTTGAACAATGTATAGAAGAGGACCGTGATTTAATATTAGGATTTCAAAATCTCTTTACGACACGATCTGCAAAAAACTTAATCCATATCCATAATAATATTAGAATTGCGAAAGTCTTTACGCTTTAACCGCTGAACTGATTTGGATGAAACTTAGTATGGGGTAAGCTAGTAGATCCTAAGAAAGAACATAGGCTACTTTTTGCCGCGATAACCGACACCCACGAGGGCGGAGCCGCGGGCAACAGCTAGTTAAAATATTTTGAACTAATATCTGTGCAATATACAAACAATAATTCTTTGCCACATATTACGTCTTCTTTACAGGTTTACAAAGTTTAGAACGAACAGACGATCCGATATTGAGCCCTTATTTTCATTTGAACTGCTGGCCTCACTTAACTTGGTTCACTGTATCTAAGTAGACTTTTGTTATTTCAAAAAAGCCAAAAAAAATTGTCTAATATTTTTTTTATGATATAACTGACGGACTAAGATTTTTATTTTTCATAGTCTGTTTACATCCCTATTGAACGATTTTTTTTAGTCAAACAAAATAATTAATTGTTGCGCCCAATAAAGGAAGCTCATAAAGGAACACAGCTAACATAATTAGATTTCCTAAAAAATATAACACAATTTTATATTTTGGAGTTAATCGATAATTCTATCACAATACGTGTAAATGTTGCCGTTACTAAAATTAGTTAAGCTTCCTATCCAACCAAATACAGATAAGTAACAGTATCATATCCATTTATAATGAATGATTAATTAATGTTCAGACATGTTAGGAAACCCAATCATGTTTGACTAATCAGTGTCGGATCAAAACATAAATATTAATAACATTATAGTTCTTGTTGACATGGCGATAATATTTTGGACACATTTCTCGAAATTTTATAGCGGGGCTCGTGGCTAAGTGTGAACCTTACGGTTTGAGCGATAATACAGGTTAAGCCGCGCTCGTCGTGGTTGGTCCGTGAATGGGTGACCATTCGTAAACATACCGAGACACCTCCGTGCCTCGGAAAGCACGTTAAGCCGTTGGTCCCGACTGTTATACGTTGACCTTTGACAGTCGTTAAGTCATCACAATTCTAACAACCAATCTTACTTAGGGATACTGTGTTACCCAGTAAAATGGGTTGTGGAATTCAGATAGGTATACGGTATTCAGCTGAATCTGGTAAGACTGGAAGCCGACCCCAACATAGTTGGGAAAAAGTTAGACAGAAGAAATTTCTCGAAATTTATTAGTCAGACTATCGTTCTACTATAGTCAATAGCTTCTTTACAGCATTATTTAGGTAGTAGTTGCATTTTTACATGTTGCATTTCATACTTATGTCAAGAATTCTGTTTACATTCTTACAAAGTTTACGTAAATAAAAAGTATTAGAATATTTCTTTAGTACATTTTCATACATCAGTACATCTTACCCATTAACTCTTTCAGGGACCACGGGCGTTCGAAAACCAGCCTACTCTATCTCGAAATAAGGTTGATCACCTTAACCAATATTATGTTTGCATGAAAGCTTATCCACTTTAGTATCTAAGACCCACACAACGCCTACTTTAGACCTGACATTTAAAACTGTACATTCTAATAAAGGAAGACTGTTTTAAACGACTTCTAACACTATAATTTCACATATATTGCAGTATAATCATTAATAACGATATGTATCGACATCATTGCCGTTGCCTTGGTTTCGTACACGACTTAATCGTGAAGTAACCATGGATTGCATATGCGATACAATTCATATTATTATGCCGCTTACTTAAATATAGATAGGCAAAGTCACGGTGCACGAGTAGACGGGTACCTACTGATTATTATTTCGCAAGTCAAATTATTTTTTTCTTAATACACTTTCTTGAAATTAGGAACCTAATGGCCGAATACTGAACCGTCAATCAGTTGTAAGTCGCCGTCAAGTCTCATGCTGTCTTTGTCACTTTACGGTGTAAAGTAGCGACACATTAAAGAAAGTCTTAAAGTTAAGTTGCGTTTCGTTCCCGTTCCTGAATTTAGGAAGATGTAATCACAGTCTTCCTAAATGCGAAAAAATCAAATGCTTATTAATTTCAGTGACTGAATTTGAATGATATTTAGGATAGTTTAATAAACGCTATTAGGTAATACTATTGAATAGGGGCCAGCCTATTGCCATAGACTTACATAGATTTTGACGACCTCCGTAGTCGAGTGGCGTACACACCGGTTTTCAAGATGTCGCCAATTCTGAGGTCTCGGGTTCGATCCCCGGCCGGGTCAATGTAGAAAAAAGCACTTTTCTACATTGTCTCGGGTTTGGGTGTTTGTGATACCTTCGTTGTCTCTGAATTCCATAACATAAGTGCTTTAGCTACTTACTTTGGGTTCAGAACAATGTATGTGATGTTGTCCACATTTTAATTTAATTTTAATAGACCAATGTTGATCCTATATGACTCACTAGAAACGAATATCAATAAATGGTTTTCCCGACTACAAATACTTTTTTCTTAAGCCATACAATAACTCTTTGGATGATTAAGATCTTTTCAGGAAACGGGTTTGCATAAATACTAATACTATCAATGATTACTAATGATTGAAATACATAGGAACATAGTTCAACCTATCGCTATACTCCTAAGGCTGCCTAACGCTGAGCGAGGCTTAAATGAAGCGATTATATTGGTTCTTAACAAACACATCCTTCGCTACGCATCCTCGCACATCTTAGATGGAAACCGACACTAATATTATGCATCTTAGGTAAATAAACAAAACTCCAATAAAACTGATAAAAGACTGCTTAATCTGATATTTCATCAGATTATTTATCTCGCTAATCCAAGTTTATTCAAGTGATTTAAATTTCTAGATAACACATAAAACCACAAGGACATCAAGTTTTATTAAATATATTTTGTATTTGTACAGTACCAAAATTTTTAAAACATTTTACGACATCAATTAGGTAATGACACCCTTGGGGCGAAGTTTTAAGCGATATTAAAAAACCATCAGCATAATGAAACATACAAAATAATAACATTAAATAAACAACAACAATTTATCTTTGTTTTATTGTCTCACCTAAAAATAACTCATATTCATAGTTCTAATAAAAATACATGTAAAGGAAATACTCGTACAATCTGAACCAAAATACATGAATACTATATCGATTGCTTTGCTATCCGTTCAACAAACAAATCTAGGCTTAAAAGAACGAAAACACTTTGATTGCCAACTGTTATGACATCAGGTACAATCACAAACAACAGTTTTCGATCCAACAAAAAAGCTTGTCTACATGTCATAAAACAGTTTATTGCAGCATAAAACACAAGCCTATTATTCTTAAATTCAATTTTCAAATGATAACTCATTCCTGCTCTTGACTGTACTGATGAGTCATACGTTATACTTTCAACGGGATTTCGGCTTAGTTACTTAGTGTATAAAGTTTATTTTCTTTTGATATTCAATACAGGCGGAGTAGTGGTGGAGCTTGGAGATAGAATATGTTTCCAGTCACGACCTCGGCTAGGCTTACTTACGATAGGGTCTATACACGTCTGTATTTGGCATTGACATTGTGCTTTAACGAGTAATAAACAAATGGCACAACGTTATGTGTTATCACTCGTACCATGATATTACGGTCAGGAATTTTATGATTCGACACATATGAACATTGTTATGCCATACCTTCTGTATGTCCTATTGTTCTGTTGCGTAGTAAAGGAATTTAACACTATCGCATAAACTTGAAGAATCCAGTAATTCATGCTATCATTTCTCATAGCAGGTTGTTTGATTTTACGTAATTGTTAGGGTTGTTTAAGTAACATTTTAAAGAATTTCTATAGCTTTTAAAAAAATAAAACAGTGCGATTAATAATTACAATTAACTATGTAGATAACTATTTCTTTTGCCACAGTTGAATAAAAAGTAATTTGATAGTTTACATTCACGCGCTAGAAAATTTATTTCACCAAAAATAATACCTTAGGCAAACCGTTTTTTAATAGAAACATTAACCGCATACTTAAGCACGTGTTCATGTATTTTGAACAATATCATTCAAAAACAAACCAAATTCAATAACTTGGAGCTCGAACTAAATTAGCAAGCTTTGCCTGCAAATCTTCTAATCTCCAACATTTACATAGTAGCACTTAAGCTATGCAGAATTAAGTAAAACAAACACCTCTGGGTAAGCCATTCAGTAGTCTAGACAGCTTTGAAACTGCAACGTATCTTTATTTTAAACTCAGCTGTTCTCAAAGTAGATGACCCTTGTTGAATATTCGAAAGAGAAACGTGACCAAAGAGACGAAAGTACCTATTTCAAATAAGTTCAATTTGATTTAACGAGTGTTGTAGTATAACACACGTTTTATCTAACTGATAGTATAAACCTTAGCATTAACAACGGGAGGCGCCTAATGAAGGTGGAGCACACTAATAAAATAAATGATACACACACAATTGCAAAACAAAGATGTAGCCTGACAGACGCAATTCGATCTAATTCCGACACACAAACAAAAGTTACGAGCCCTATTATAGATTTTCTTGTAACATTATACAGAGACACTATACTTACGACGGTTTTTATAAAAGGCTACGGTAGATTCTACCGTACGGCCGAGATGTATTTGGCCGAATAGAACGTCAGCCTATGGCATCTCGTATAAACTGTAGTAACTTGTATAAAAAGGGTATGGTTGAATAAGCTAATGCGAAACTAATAGATTTACCATTTGGAGAGTATCAAATATTAAACTATAAAAATAACACATTTCCAAAACAATTTCTCCATAAAAGCTAAAGTGGTCATATTTCCACTATATCCCAACGAAAGCACCAAAAATATCCCAAGAGGAATGTCATAATTTT
The DNA here is from genome assembly GCA_932294365.1 of Diachrysia chrysitis. NCBI lineage: Eukaryota > Metazoa > Arthropoda > Insecta > Lepidoptera > Noctuidae > Diachrysia > Diachrysia chrysitis. The sequence goes on from OW028653.1 coordinate 9,645,921, forward strand.
TATAACGGAAAGATGCCGCTAAAAGTTCGACAACAGCTGTCTTATACGAAGTTACTTCTACCTCCGGGGAAAGCCTTTAAACTCTTCGTATTATAGCTTCATAACTCAAGGAAAGTTCTAGAAGGTCTTATAGGTAAACGACAAGCAGCATCTGTCCGCTACAAATATCTGTAATAAGGGAGATGGGTTTATTCAGGCCACGTGGAGCAGCGGCGAAAATAAGTTACGTTGAGGCCTTATTATTAAACATTGTTTTTTCTGTATGAATACGTAATATACCTATAACTGGTATCTGCGACAGCGGGACTGAATGAGAACATGGTAAGAGAAAATAGATTCTACTAAGGATTTCGCCGCGCATGTTTTGAGTAAATTAATTGAAATGGTCAAATTTATCAATAAAACTTAGGTAAACCATTAATAATAATGTATTGGGACAACTCACACACGGCTATTTTATCCCAAACTAGGCACAACATATATTACTACCCAACAACGCATAAACATACCTATATATTTCTACTACCTATTATAGATAAATTATACCCAGACAAATAATCATGCTCATCACACAAAGAATTGTCCTAGATAAGAATCGAACCCACGATATCCGGTTCAACAGTCAGCGTTACTAACCACTAGATCAGCAGTCAGCGTCACTAACCATTAGATCAACAGGCCAGTCATCCTTAAATTATTATCATTTACCTATCACATCTCAATTCTATTTTTTCTCTTGCCATAGACTTACATAGATTTTGACGACCTCCGTAGTCGAGTGGCGTACACACCGGTTTTCAAGATGTCGCCAATTCTGAGGTCTCGGGTTCGATCCCCGGCCGGGTCAATGTAGAAAAAAGCACTTTTCTACATTGTCTCGGGTTTGGGTGTTTGTGATACCTTCGTTGTCTCTGAATTCCATAACATAAGTGCTTTAGCTACTTACTTTGGGTTCAGAACAATGTATGTGATGTTGTCCACATTTTAATTTAATTTTAATAGACCAATGTTGATCCTATATGACTCACTAGAAACGAATATCAATAAATGGTTTTCCCGACTACAAATACTTTTTTCTTAAGCCATACAATAACTCTTTGGATGATTAAGATCTTTTCAGGAAACGGGTTTGCATAAATACTAATACTATCAATGATTACTAATGATTGAAATACATAGGAACATAGTTCAACCTATCGCTATACTCCTAAGGCTGCCTAACGCTGAGCGAGGCTTAAATGAAGCGATTATATTGGTTCTTAACAAACACATCCTTCGCTACGCATCCTCGCACATCTTAGATGGAAACCGACACTAATATTATGCATCTTAGGTAAATAAACAAAACTCCAATAAAACTGATAAAAGACTGCTTAATCTGATATTTCATCAGATTATTTATCTCGCTAATCCAAGTTTATTCAAGTGATTTAAATTTCTAGATAACACATAAAACCACAAGGACATCAAGTTTTATTAAATATATTTTGTATTTGTACAGTACCAAAATTTTTAAAACATTTTACGACATCAATTAGGTAATGACACCCTTGGGGCGAAGTTTTAAGCGATATTAAAAAACCATCAGCATAATGAAACATACAAAATAATAACATTAAATAAACAACAACAATTTATCTTTGTTTTATTGTCTCACCTAAAAATAACTCATATTCATAGTTCTAATAAAAATACATGTAAAGGAAATACTCGTACAATCTGAACCAAAATACATGAATACTATATCGATTGCTTTGCTATCCGTTCAACAAACAAATCTAGGCTTAAAAGAACGAAAACACTTTGATTGCCAACTGTTATGACATCAGGTACAATCACAAACAACAGTTTTCGATCCAACAAAAAAGCTTGTCTACATGTCATAAAACAGTTTATTGCAGCATAAAACACAAGCCTATTATTCTTAAATTCAATTTTCAAATGATAACTCATTCCTGCTCTTGACTGTACTGATGAGTCATACGTTATACTTTCAACGGGATTTCGGCTTAGTTACTTAGTGTATAAAGTTTATTTTCTTTTGATATTCAATACAGGCGGAGTAGTGGTGGAGCTTGGAGATAGAATATGTTTCCAGTCACGACCTCGGCTAGGCTTACTTACGATAGGGTCTATACACGTCTGTATTTGGCATTGACATTGTGCTTTAACGAGTAATAAACAAATGGCACAACGTTATGTGTTATCACTCGTACCATGATATTACGGTCAGGAATTTTATGATTCGACACATATGAACATTGTTATGCCATACCTTCTGTATGTCCTATTGTTCTGTTGCGTAGTAAAGGAATTTAACACTATCGCATAAACTTGAAGAATCCAGTAATTCATGCTATCATTTCTCATAGCAGGTTGTTTGATTTTACGTAATTGTTAGGGTTGTTTAAGTAACATTTTAAAGAATTTCTATAGCTTTTAAAAAAATAAAACAGTGCGATTAATAATTACAATTAACTATGTAGATAACTATTTCTTTTGCCACAGTTGAATAAAAAGTAATTTGATAGTTTACATTCACGCGCTAGAAAATTTATTTCACCAAAAATAATACCTTAGGCAAACCGTTTTTTAATAGAAACATTAACCGCATACTTAAGCACGTGTTCATGTATTTTGAACAATATCATTCAAAAACAAACCAAATTCAATAACTTGGAGCTCGAACTAAATTAGCAAGCTTTGCCTGCAAATCTTCTAATCTCCAACATTTACATAGTAGCACTTAAGCTATGCAGAATTAAGTAAAACAAACACCTCTGGGTAAGCCATTCAGTAGTCTAGACAGCTTTGAAACTGCAACGTATCTTTATTTTAAACTCAGCTGTTCTCAAAGTAGATGACCCTTGTTGAATATTCGAAAGAGAAACGTGACCAAAGAGACGAAAGTACCTATTTCAAATAAGTTCAATTTGATTTAACGAGTGTTGTAGTATAACACACGTTTTATCTAACTGATAGTATAAACCTTAGCATTAACAACGGGAGGCGCCTAATGAAGGTGGAGCACACTAATAAAATAAATGATACACACACAATTGCAAAACAAAGATGTAGCCTGACAGACGCAATTCGATCTAATTCCGACACACAAACAAAAGTTACGAGCCCTATTATAGATTTTCTTGTAACATTATACAGAGACACTATACTTACGACGGTTTTTATAAAAGGCTACGGTAGATTCTACCGTACGGCCGAGATGTATTTGGCCGAATAGAACGTCAGCCTATGGCATCTCGTATAAACTGTAGTAACTTGTATAAAAAGGGTATGGTTGAATAAGCTAATGCGAAACTAATAGATTTACCATTTGGAGAGTATCAAATATTAAACTATAAAAATAACACATTTCCAAAACAATTTCTCCATAAAAGCTAAAGTGGTCATATTTCCACTATATCCCAACGAAAGCACCAAAAATATCCCAAGAGGAATGTCATAATTTTTATAACGGAAAGATGCCGCTAAAAGTTCGACAACAGCTGTCTTATACGAAGTTACTTCTACCTCCGGGGAAAGCCTTTAAACTCTTCGTATTATAGCTTCATAACTCAAGGAAAGTTCTAGAAGGTCTTATAGGTAAACGACAAGCAGCATCTGTCCGCTACAAATATCTGTAATAAGGGAGATGGGTTTATTCAGGCCACGTGGAGCAGCGGCGAAAATAAGTTACGTTGAGGCCTTATTATTAAACATTGTTTTTTCTGTATGAATACGTAATATACCTATAACTGGTATCTGCGACAGCGGGACTGAATGAGAACATGGTAAGAGAAAATAGATTCTACTAAGGATTTCGCCGCGCATGTTTTGAGTAAATTAATTGAAATGGTCAAATTTATCAATAAAACTTAGGTAAACCATTAATAATAATGTATTGGGACAACTCACACACGGCTATTTTATCCCAAACTAGGCACAACATATATTACTACCCAACAACGCATAAACATACCTATATATTTCTACTACCTATTATAGATAAATTATACCCAGACAAATAATCATGCTCATCACACAAAGAATTGTCCTAGATAAGAATCGAACCCACGATATCCGGTTCAACAGTCAGCGTTACTAACCACTAGATCAGCAGTCAGCGTCACTAACCATTAGATCAACAGGCCAGTCATCCTTAAATTATTATCATTTACCTATCACATCTCAATTCTATTTTTTCTCTGTTTAGAAATGTATTTATATTCTACACATGCCAATGCTTTTTAAGGAAAAAAATAGGTATCATAGGAAAGAACTATGAACGTAAATGTAATAATTTCTCCGTATAACTATTCTTAAATTGCATTATGCCTGTCACTGTTACGTGCCCAAATAAACTACATACAGGTGCAAGATAAAGACGGAAATTGATCTCAGCCAAAGTAACACAAATATCTTAGTCTAAGAGCCCTTACCGTTACATACGCTTGATACAGCATAATAAGGTCTAAATTACGGGCTATTGGTTTAACCGTTTCACTTATAATCTGGTTATAGGGCCCTTGGGTACAATCTAAAGTCAGAAGCAGGAAAAGGGTTGTATTTAAATAGGTCAGGAGCTAAAAATATCATCGCGATGAGCCACTTTTTAAACCGATCATCGTGATTGGGGTTTGTTTTGTTTATGCACTTCTAAGTCATCATGTGGTTCTATTAGTAATGCCAGTCATAAACCACAGTGACTACCTAATGAATAGATTACAGCTACAATCATTGACTAATACTTGGTATACCTACCTATTTAATTTCTGTTTACATATATTTTTTTAATGTAGATAGGTATCGCTTTTCTACGGTGATAGTTTGCACCCTCAAGCTCAGTCCGTTTATCACTATCTATCAAATTGTACTTTTACTCCCCAATTTAGGAGTTCTGATTAAAATCTATTGTTAGATACCTAACAAAAGTTTTGAATAGCGCCGGTTTTTTTTTATGTGTATAAACATAGCACTCACCAATCTGTTATTTCAAATAATGTTTGGAAAATAACTTATTTTCCAAACATGAGGTCATCACAGCCTAATGGAATTTTGAGGACAGTACCGGAACTCTCTAAGATGTACGAGTGCGATTGTTTTAATCGGCTGCTTTCGTATGCGTCCGGCTAACGTCGGAAGCTATGTCACCCACTTGAAATGTGCTGACGGATGAGAAAGGACGTACTCACAAACAGCATACAAATGAACCCTTTCATTCACAAATTCAATTGCTTTACAAACGCATCCGTGCATCGGGTTTTCCACGTATTTTCCGAATCAATGCAAATCGTACGGATGTGTGTCAAATAGATTAACAAGACACATTTGAATTTACTTAGCTGTCTATATTTAGACTCGTCTTAAGTGGGATACCTAGTTTCTTATCGAGTTTATCTTTAATCGATTAAATTAGTATTAGCATTATGCAAACAATTAGTGAGACAGATTTTAATCTAGATGATGTGATGTTGACATTTAATAATAATTTGTAAAGGTGAAATGTTTCTAGATTTCGAATAGACATTTGAAATGCAGATTAGCCGACCTTGTATTTAGTTCTAGGTCACGTTAAAGTTCCAAGAATCAGAAAGTCGCGTATCTAAACCTTGTATCTTCTAGTTGATGTCTTAGATAACATTCAGTGGTAATCCATCAAATCGAGCAACATCGACAGAATTAGAAAACAGGTCGTTTTGGTATCGACCGGGCTTATTTTGCCGAAACTGGTTTACAATACTAGACGCCTTTTTTATAGTTCAAGTAAATTAGTTTCGATATGTTTTGATTTTTTTATTGCGGCTACTGTACCAACATTGTAAGGGAATTATCCTAAGTTTCCTTTACATCCAAAGGTTCTTCAAAGATATAGCTATTAGCGATAAGATGTTCTGTTTAATTTTAATGCTGTAACTCTAATGGGGTACAATATAGAATATACTATCCATCTATCTATCTGTAACGATTATATCTAAATCCAACGCCTTGGCAATTAAACAAAATTTTTCATTATGTCCAAATGTCTTATGGAGGATTTATACCTATCCATTGTGTAAAAAGGTATAAAACCTTCGTATACCGTTTGTCGTATTAATTAAGCTTCATGACCTGTAACCTAACGTTGTCTCAACCAAACTTTTTCAAACCTCACAAGAACTAACAGTACAGTACATTAATTGCAAAAATTCCTATGTTACCAGTGTAATCCCAGTATGGTGCATCAATATAGCGTGCCGTTCTCACAGTCTGATTCACACGGGTTCTTACCCGTATTATGAGGTTGGTTAATGTGCACCAACCACGCGGATGTGCATTGCTAGACCGGCGAATGAAGATGACATCAATGCATACGATTTAAATAAAAGATACAAGCTAATTAGTGCAGAAAACTGACGTATAAACAATGACAAATATTATTATTGGTAGTGAGATTTAAAAATCTTTGTTTGTGCTTATACATAGCGATGATAATTAAGTTAATAAAAACATAAGAACCAATACACAACAAAATGCTACAATACAAAATGCAGTCAATGACATTTCGTATTGACATCACAAGACTAAATTTGAACGCTTCAAAAGATCGAAGCAAAGTGTGTTGTAAACAAAAATATCGCTGAATGTAACTTTAAAATAGAGCCAAAGTTAACGAATCGAATCTAAAAAGTTTGGTCATCACAATTCTTTTTCACGCTGCGGACTGTAGCAAAATACTTAAAGAACAGCTCCCGAGACAAAAAGTAAAGTTGTCTGCTGCATTAGCAAAATTGGACGAATCCTGCGAATGAAACTGAACATTTTAACATCGGAGAGCAAAAAAATAGAGTTGAAAACACGACACAATAGCAACTTGATGCGTAAAGGATATTTTTCAAAAACACTTTTGAGACTTCCAATATTAATATTATAACAGGAAAAGAAAGGATTCATTACTACAATGGAGATCACTTAATCATTGTGACACTTCCAATCAAAAGAAATTTAATCCGATGCCTTTTAAGATAAAACACTTTACGTTAATGACAAAGAGAAATTTAACTTAACAAATCTTCTTAATATAAATCGGAGGGACTTAACTACTTTGCATAAAGTGGCTCTAGCTTACTTAAAGATAAGTCTAGGGATTAAAAATACTTTTCTTATTACGCCTAACATACTAAATTCTTATTCATACCACGTTCGTTCCGAAAAAAAACATAAATATCGACAGTTAGGGCTGAATATATTTGTTAGCTCGGCAAGGATCAACGATTTAGCTACGAGCCAAGTAAAATTTGAGAAACTCATTTATATTTGTGAAGCTATCGCAAATATAAATGAGTTTATATTTATAAAACAAGTAACAACAATATACAAATAAACTGATACATGTTCATTTGAAAGTGTTAAAGTTGGAACCCGTCCAAAAGAGGTATCAAAATTAAATAACATTCGTTTTATGACGTTGAAAATCATTGTTATTATGTTGTTGAACATCCTTGAACCTTTCAATATAAGTATTTGTAGTAAGCAATCACTCTATTCAAATGGTAAACAAATTCATACATGTACGGAATAAAAATAGTAAACAAAAACATGTAGCCAAATACATACCTACGTCATATGTATATATACATATATTATCTAAGTTTTATCAAATTTCAAAATCAACGTATTTTCTTAATAAAAACATAAGTCAGCTGTATAGATATACATATATGTCACCTGTAATCTATGTCCCATTTAAAAGAACATGACTAACATGCCGACGTGACGCGTAACATGTGATAATGTCCGACGTCAATATTTACACGAATCATACAAGTAAAGATGGAACGACAAACACTTATAAAACTGATACTCTGAGGATATTTATTTTCGTATCAGGTTTATTTAAGAATACTTTCTTTGTTCGACGATTAAGATAAAAAGTTGTACAATAAGTCTCGCAAAAAGCGGTCTGCTATTTTAGGAGATATCGCTATTATATTGCGACAACGCTCAGTCTTGATGGCCACAACGCAACCCACAACGCAATATTCTCAACATCATAATATCTTATAAAATGAAAATGTAAATCATATAGCCATTTTAGTAGATCACGTAGCTGAAACAGCAGTTGTTAGGCAAAACGATACGATGAGTCAGTGAGACTTGTTGCTTGACTTTTTGCGCGGAGAAAACAAGACTATTACAGGATTATTACTTGAAGTGCAAGCCACACCTACAGCTATAAGCTAAGCAAACTAACTGAGCTCAGCTCCGCCTGAACAGTAAGCTAGCTTAACTCACATAATTGCGCCGTCTTTTCATACTTTAGGTTCACACTGTGAGCTAAGCTACATTCGGTTAGATCGCTTAGCTTTTGTTGTGGTATGTGCTTCAAAGAGCTGACGTGCGAAGAATATTGCGACATAGATAGGTTTCGCGACAACCCAAACATGACGTTGATTGGAATAAAACAACAAAATAAAAAAGAGACGCTCGTATGCTCTGTGTTGAAATCAAATTGTATTGCAGCTGTTTTTATGTAATAACTTTTGCGAGACTTGTTATTTATTATCAGCATTTACTATAAGCAGAATATCTACCCGGGAATTCGATCCACACGCACGCGTCACAACCGCAGAATGAGATCGTGTATACGGACCCCTATCGGGTTCAAAACTAGTTGGGAATTCCTAAGCAAATACTTATACCCTGTGAAATTAACCCTCACATAACCACCTCAACTCAAAATGGAATAAATGCTTGTATAAATTGTAGAAAGCTATGATAAAACCATGATAATTAAGAAAAAAAGATGAACACTATATGAATACTTGGATACATCATATTTACGTTATATAATCTTTCCAGCTATTCCCGAGTGTCGAACACTTGTGTAATGAGGTTGGTTGGACATCGCGAACCACAAATAAAAGTAAAGCCAGACCGGATTTTATCGAAAGCCAGTCTCGCCTTGGAAGATCTCGCTTAATTTATACGGTAACTTACAGCTAAGTGGTAGTCACGACTTTTTTGGCACACGGCATTGAATGGTGCAGCCGTCGGCTATTTTAGGTATCGAATCTGCTATCGATTAATAATATGGTTTCCGAAATAACAGTCACTTCTGATCTGGTAGCGCCATCAGGACTATACCCAAAAGCTGGTTTAAAACCTGGTCAACTACAAGATGTATAAAATTAAATTAAGACACGAAATAAAGAAGAACCATGAAACTGCGTCCTACTGAAAATAGATAAAGTAACTTTTTATTGTTCAAGATTCTCCAAATCAAGAGTACTATTGCTTAGAATGTAGTCATATACTTAAAGCAGTCAATACGTGTGAAAATAAACAGTAGACAGATGGGAAGCCGATTGATTTAGATGCTTTGTTTTACACACGCGATTAGATTAATTGAATACACGACTGTTGTGTAATTGGAAATACAAATAGTTTAGTAGTTCGTCGGTACGGTGTACAATTAACACATATTCGAGAGTTAATAATAATATACTTAGTTATATCTGTCAGGATAAGACATTTTCACGCAAAGATGAAGTCACGTAAAGGCTTTGTTAGTTAAAGTAGGAGCAAATGAACGCTTTGAAATGGTAATTCAGATACAAATGTACTTTTCTGGTTTCTTTCTCAATAAAAATTGAGTTTCCGAAACGAAGTTATAGGCGTCTACTATACGCATGTAATTTATTTGATCATAAAGTAAAACGACTACTGAATATTGCATGAATATCGACAAAATTATTGACAACGAACTTTTCTGTGTTCGACAAAACTTTGTCTAGACTGTATTGTTTCAGGCCTAACTTTTTTATCGAGTCAAGTTATTCTTCTACATGCAAATCTAGATTTAAAACTAAAAAACATAACCTAAAACTATACTAATAAAATTGAAATTTATCTACAGACAGAGTTCCCAAACTGTAACAGTTATCAAAAAATACATCAACACTTACATAATAGTCGTGCTCTATCTTTCCCGAAAACAACATCTAGTGGCATCCCAAAAACTACTTAGAATAAAGTCGTGGTTGCATTTTTTGGCTAGATTCCATCTTATAAGCACTGAGTCTAATCCGCAACGACAGTTTTGAAGGACTTTGTTGCGACACTCTTTTCAAAAACGAGCGAAATGTGTCAATTGGACTTTATTAAAGTGTTGTAGCCAATTCACTGAGCATGAAACTTTGAAATCTATGGTGGTTCTGACGAAAACCATTTAGCACTAAAGACAAATTAAATATAGTAATCAGAAAGAAAAGATATGCAAACACTAGTGTTCAAATGGCAACTATGAATTGAGTGCATACTGCTCTATCTTTTGCGCACGTATTATCAGATGCTCAGCTCTGCATTGTCATACTTTTATTAATATTCCAACACATTTGCCGACTGCTCTTCCAGATCGAGATAATAAAATTGTGCATGCACTTATTACATATGAATAAAACTACATGTTCCTATTAAAAGTAACTGAAAGTTGTCTGGAGCTTAAGTTATAAAATAAGACATACGTCGTCACACCATAAAACAACTATTCCTTAACGATATCTACAGACTAGTAGTCATTGTCCTACTCCTGGGCTATGATTTATTACCGAAACTCCCAATAAAAAAAAACAAACAAAAAGTGTTAAAATCATCCAAAACATTTAACGCGTTAGCAGAGGTAGCAAAAGTGAAACCGTACACATTAGCTAAAAACCCGAATTAAAACTGTTAGTTGTGTTAATTAATACGTCAAATTTTACAATTTAGCGTAAAACAGGCGGAGTAGAGCACAATGTGTTCGCAACAGCAATGTGATTCAGAACGACCCGAATCATATATATTTTTAGATAGTGTATGCTTGACAAATATTTTAGAAGCTGCATTTGTTAGGTAGGTCACATTAACTATGCCAACTTGGATACAATTGTTTTAGTTTTCAGAGCAAATGGGTTATTGGCAGTATTTAAAAAAAAAAGCATTTTACTTATATTCAAATCAGTGATTAATATATCTATCTAGTACCTAATTATTGCATCTTTACACAGATACATTTCTCTCGCTATCTTAAATTCTTAAAACCAAAAAATAAAAGTTTTAATTATTGTTATTGGACACTCTTTGAGGTGCTATTTTCTAAAACCTTTGCATTCGATTACTCCAAATTAAGTATTATACTTCTGTATTAACGTCACGGACATACATTATAATTACATTTTAAATAATAATAACGAGCTTAGTCACAACATTATTATAGCGGTTAAACCATATGTTAAGAACATAAGCTAATAATAACCTAATTTCCATTCCAACGAGCAATTTTTGCTTGATCTACTTCGTGCTGGCATTAGGAACCACCTATCTAACTTTAGTAAAGTAGGCAACACGTCAGTGGTAACAAAAAAATCCGATGGTCAACCTTATAACCAAATAATAACAACGTTGAAAACTACAGTGATATCACTGATGTTCTATCGACTGTACCAGTACAATTGTACATACTATTACAAGTTATGATAAAGTATAAAATACTTCTGAAAACCTTCATACATTTTTCCTTTGACAAAATAATACTAAGTAATTGTGTCACAAAAAAAAATGAGAAGGATCGTTCCCTAGTGTACATAATAAAAAGACATGAGTTTGGATGTCGAGTAGGGTATAAGAAAAAGGGGATCGATAGAAGAATCTTATGAACTTAGAGCTTGATTCATGGATGATAAATGTTCGGGGGACCCCATAGAAAAGGGAATCAATATGTTTGATGACCAACTTTTGTACAAGAGGCTGATACGAGTGATACGAGTTTACAAATGGTAGACCTAATTTGATATTGATTTTTCACAGTTTGTTGTCACGCAATATGCTATCTTCTGCTAAGCCTATTCTTTGCTAATGTTGGGGTCGGCTTCCTTTCTCGCCGAATCCATCTAAATACCGCATTTTTCTTCAAGCGTCTGTCCATACCTTACTTACTGGGTAATACAGTTTCATTACGTATCTTATCTAGTAAGCCATAGGTACTATACAAAAATGACATCAAGAGGCAATTTCAAGGCCCAGATAAGTACGCTATCATGCATCTAGTGATCTAGTCTCAAGAAGCCATATTGATCTCCATTGTAGCTCGTTTAATCGAATATCATCAAAATCGAAAGGCCGACATAATCCTGCATAGGTTAAGCGGATCTGACGGTAAGGTCACGTCGCATGGCGATGTGATCGACGTTGATATATTACATACGTTATCACACCTTCTGGGAATGCTAATGCGAAAAAGTCTTCCTCAAAGGTTACGCACCTAACCTATATTAAGTATTCTGTGTTCCATTCCATTGAGCTATAAAATCAAGAAAATATTTTTTTTTGAATTAACGAAATTTTCTCTTATAAAAATGAATAAGCTTTGGAACTGAATGCTTTGTGTATCAACTCCTTCATTGCTAATGTAAATCTTCTTCCCAAAAACTCTTCCATTTTAAGACCTCTGTTAAAATCCACTATTCCACGAGTCTGCACAATGAATGCAATTCGCTGGTATAGAAAAGGCGTCGAACCGTATTAAGAGAACATAGCTATGATAGGCAGCTGCTAAATAAAAATACTGTCATAATAGCTGTTTATACTGGGTAAGTATACAATTACGTCATAGCACTTAAGTCGTATAGTAAATACGCTAATAAGGTAAGAGTCGAGACACGATAAAAGGCTTTTACGTCGGGGCAGGCATGGGGTTGCACGGGACCCCATACTGATTGGTTTTAAGATCAATACGAAGTACCTACAAGGGAAGAAAGATACACACTCACATAGTGTGTAGATGTTTGTGTACTGTCTAAATGTTGGTAGGTCCATGTTTATCCTACAGGTTTTAGAAATTGTAATTGCTAATTAAGAAAACAGATGAGTTTATGTTATAGGTACGTCATAATAGATAGGCCCCGATATCCTGGTCCATTAATGAGTAAATAAAAACTAAGTCAAAGTTAACAGTGCCTGACCTAGGAAACGAACTACAGTTCACGCTGAAACAACAGCTGTGGTTCGCTACTACGGATGTTCAACTGATAACATACATTCGTTTTTGTTCCATTGCTCCAATTAATGTTTTAGCTTACATATTAATATTTCTACACTACAAAGATTTTAGTCAGTTTTGTATTATAATTTTGCCCGTTCTAAGCTTTATTTCATACATCAAGCTACAATCAGGTTCAACGACACGGCTATTTAAGTAACATCGCGACATCTCACTTTTGGTCCTGTTTGTTATTTTCTTTTACCTTAAAGGCCAACTGTTGATATTAAACTGTAAAACATTGTTGACTGTGTAAATGTACAAGATAAAATTTATGTTTCAATTACTGTTGCATAATAATTACGTGAGACAATATTGTTTTAATTCGTTTCAAAATTATATTCATGAGTTTCGAATATTTATTACTTACTCGAATGTTTATTAACTTTAATTTTAATGGATGCCATTAAAATAATACACATTGCCTTTACAATACACAAACAAGCTGTTAAAATCAATCAAAAACTTAAATTTCACAGTAAAGCGATTCGCAAAATACATAGCTACAAAACTTATTTTAATTAACCAACTTAAACAAGTAACGGATTCTGTAAGCTAACTAATAAGTTTCTCAAAGTTATCAAACTAATAAGTCTCTCTCAAAGAAAAACGTATCGAAGGAAGAGCAAAATATAACTTCTGCAACTTTCTCTCAAAGCGCCGGTTATATTGGGTCAACGATTGATTACTTATATAAGGATAAACGTCTAGATGTGCCAAATAAATCCATAACGAAAAAAAGCAAATAATAAGAAACTGACAAGTAAAACATAAATTGTACCTTTCTAATAAAGAAACTCAAATAACAGACACTGTTTTCACACAAAAACACAGCACAAAGTTAGTATCATTCAAGTGACGTTTGTCGTCTGGCTACCAGGGGCGCAGAAACGCAAGAAGCACGAGCGCACCTGTTACCGCGACGCGAGGAGCGTTACTGGCTCGGAGCGGTCCATTAGTCGCACACCGCACACGTCATGCGGAAGCCGGTTCTGAACATCGGTGGAAGGCAGTTCGAAGAAAACCGCGATAAAAGATGCATTCTATAACCGTTCGCAAAAAATGACACACCGCCCATTTAAAGATGATGAATACAAATAAGTAAGAAGACGAAAATGAACTTAAAATTTGCATCAGACGACTCCTAAATTTAGAATTTTATAAGCTTCGTTATGCTCTGCCAGTCTTTTTGCTTTTGACAATATTTGTTTCGCGAGAGTACACTCAGATTACAAAAGATAAAAGACAAAGTTATCGAGACGAAGATTAAAGCTAAAAACAGAATATATAAATTTGAGAGAGTAGTCAAGTGAAACATATTTTGTAAAAAGAACAGAACCAAAACGTACACAATGCTCGCAATTTTGATAATGCTAAACATTTTGTTCTTGAGGATGTATGTTTTAACACGGCTAAATTTCATAATTTGGTCTATGTTAAAATCATTCAGGAGTTAAAATGGAAATAAATGGTTTACCTTCTGCCGAACTGGCAAGACATTTTCGCACAGTAAACATGGCGGAGAATAAAAATTATAAACCTGAGATATTACCATTTCTGAGAACCATTGGAATATTTTAATAGTTTATTTTTATTAAATAACTAGCTGACCCGAGCCCACTTCGTTGGGCATAATGTTAATAATCCTTGTTTAGTACATATGACCTAACGATTTAAATTATTTAATTAATATTAAAAATTAAATTGCCTATACTAATATTAAAAAAACTACTTTTTGTAACTTAAATATAAAAGTTAGACATACCTATGCTGTCGTTGAATTTTTTGTAGGCATTTTCAAGCTCCACATTTTTTCTCTAGAACTCACAAATATATCTTTCATAGTTAAGGCAGCGTTCGTAAGAAACGCTTTCATTCGACCGTTTTTTCTCCGATTCACTTTGCAAAACGGACTACCACGTAAAAGCCTTTTAATTTTTTCGGTTTTTTATATGACACTCAGCAATAATGTGACTTTCTATTGGTGAAAGAATTTTTAAAATCGGTTCAGTAGATCCCGAGATTACCCCTTACAATTAAACAAATATACAAACACACAAACTTTACTTCTTTATAATATTGGTATAGATAAAAAATTTCGAGATCGTTCTAGAAATGTATCATAGCGATAGTCCCTAATGTCCAACACTGGCAAAACCTAATGGTCAAACTAAGCAAACACTAGAGCACTTTATTGTGTAACCTAACATTAAATAGAGCTAGCGACGCACTAACACAGTTAGTAAGGCACATTTAGGGCTCTCTAAGATACCATAATAGAGTAAATGATGGGAGCAACATTCGCACTTAAAAGGAGAAAGCTTGTTGCCAACATCTGGCCAATATAAATGTAGAAATTCATTCAACTCAATTGATTATCATATCGGGTTTTACTCGTGTGGGCGCACAATGTGAATGGCAAAAAAACCTTAATTTATAATCGAACATTAATCGATCAAAACCATATTTATCAATGAGTACAAATAAATCAATCAATTACAAAACATGATCTGTACTTAAACTGATTTATGTGTTGATTTAAGACAAGAATCTGTATGCGGTTGCGAAGTAGAGTCGCAAAATGTATCAAATTTTTTGGTAGGGTAATCGCTAAGTTAGTATAAAACATTACAAAACAAAATTGTTTACAGGAAGTTCGAACAAAGTACTATATTTAACATATCAATAAATGTTTTAAAATTTATAAGACGGAAAGTCGTTTAAAACATAATTAAAACTACGGAAAATATCGGTTCATAAAGTAGATGTCCTTATAGCAAATGCTTAAATAAAGTCTGTCACAATAAATTTGTCGATTTTATTAACAGTACTATTTTTAGTTTGTTTATTTAGTGTTTTTAACGCGACACGGACGGATAATTCTCGTGTCGCTCTAATTAAAACGGTAATTCAAGCTAAAATATGCTAACAATTATAAAAGCAAACATGTCCTACGTTTACATTTCGTGCATTCTTTAGATATCAGATCGCAGTAGACTAGTAGTTCTATGACCGGATTCGTATGCAACTCAGTAGGTTCAAATCCGCGCTAACACTATTGTGACTAATTCTTTTTTTTTTTCTAAAAACATTTCTGATAAACATATCGTGTGCAAACGTGAATGGAAAAACTGAGGAAGCATAAAAAATTATGCTTTTTCCTACACTTAAAATACCGTTACATACATTGATTAGGGGTAAAAAGTAAGTAAATTATCTATATATTTAAAATTCTCGTTTCACAGTGTTTGTAACCAAACTCCTCCGAAACGGCCTGGCCGATTTGTATGAAATTTTCCGTGTCAATATATTCGGTAGGTCACTCAGATTAGGTCTTAAACTATTTTTATACCCCAGATTTTTTTTATATTTATATGGCAAACGACGTTTGCTTGATCAGCTAGTAAAAGATAAAATATTACTTTCTACAATAAAATACAATGTTATGGAACAAAGTAACGTGGTTTAATAAAATACATAAATTGCTTCAGTTTCCATTTAATTGTTAGCTGTTATCTCCGTAATAAGTTTTACCTACATTCCGCAATCAGCCGCACTAATTACTTATGTTGTTCTCACTTAATCTAGTAACGGAAATTAAGTGCATAAAGAGTGCAGAAATTATATTAGCAACATACAAGTAAATTATTATGGGCAAAATTGCTTTTAAATCGGTTCACAAGACTTACAAATAAGGTTCAATAATTATGAACTAAATTTTTAACTTGTCTCCATATTGTCCAAGTTGATATCTAAAGAATATATTAATTGACGGACCATATTTCCATAAATCTGTGTGCATTGCTCATAGCTAACATGCATTTATGCAAATAAAATGACATGTTTATGTCATTCGGATTAATTGAAAATAAATTGACTTGATTTAATTTGCATTGATCGTATGTAAACTGGTCCTAAGACATTTCCGTTCATCCCGTTATACGAGAAAATTTTCTCTTTACTATAGCGAGGATAGAAAACTGTGAAACCTGCTAAACATCCCCGGAGGGTTCGCGACAATTTGTTCTATTACGTCCGCTGTCCCTTAAGGTTTGTTACTTTCTAACGAGCCTGTGTCTTTTCTGTCACAAAATTAAGTTTGTTTGGCTTCTTGTATTTAAAAAATATTGACAACAAAAATACGAAGAAATTCAAAAGATTTAACAAGAGCGTTAATAGAAGAATATTTAATAATGTCGGTTTTTTCATTCCATAACAAATCCCATATGATTTAGAATGGGAACCAAAAACAGGCTAAAATGTCTCCGTCTACAGATATCCAAAAATAGATGGCAGGAAAAGAACTCTTTTAACAGAACGATTCATTTCGCGATCAACTTTTTACTCAATTTCCGTGGACCCAATTACGTGCCCAATAAGATCCGCTCTCCCGGATAACTCCACGCCCGCCCGGCAACTGTTGACTCACCTCTCCCGACCAAACGAAATACCGTCGCCATTTGATACCCTCAAACATTTACAGTGTTTTATCTGTCTACAATATTATTCTTAAGATCGTCGAATCTTCCACATGACCTCCAGCCCCACTTTCAATAGACACAACAATTACAGAAACAATACATTTTATTTCGCAACACAAAAAACGTTTTGGACAATTGTTAGCTGCAGTGTAACAAATACTTTGACGTAGAATCGTTACAGTCTATATTGTAAAGACATCAAGTGATGTTCGTAGCGTGCCAACTGGTCACGGATCATCGATGCCACTTTGAAGCGATTAGTATTAAATAGGAGACGATGGAGCGAGTTTCAACGCCCAGTAAGCAGTGATACCAGCCGGTTTATTTGATATGGATCGAGGTCAATAAGTAGCAATAAATTCTAATCACAAGAAGAGTGAAAACATCTGGAGATAAGCATACTTTATTCATTCAAGTGTCCGTAATTTAAGACTATTCGCAAGTGGTATCGTTAAGTATAAGTTATCAAGTAGACATTTAAGTTAATAGCAGCAGCTAACGCCAGGCAGTTTCTACCGTTACATGGAATTTCACAAATTTGTGGTGAGGGAATGTACCACGGAGAAGCATTAGTATAAAGAGAGTCGTTTATGGCGTACTTTGATCCTCTAACTGCAACTTTTTTAAATCGATCTTTAATTTTCGTCGGTAATACTTTCGTGATTGCGGTGAAGTAAATTATATTGCTATCATTAATATATTTGCCTATGGTAGTATAACTCATCATCAGCCTTCTGCCGTTAATCAATTCTTTTGATAGCAAAACATGTGTACTTGATTCATTTGTTTTTATCTATTTTATGTTTGCGTTTATAGACATCAAAATATCTAACCTACATGATCACCACAATATAAGTTCCAAATGGAGAATCCCTAAAGAACTTAGCTTCTGGGTAAATAAGTTACCTTTACACGAGACAATAGCTTGTCTATCATGTCGATTGTGACTCAATAACGAATAATAACTTGTTTAGGTCAAAGACCAAGATAAGCCAAGGTGGCAGCAGGTTTTATGAGTTCTTCGCGAATCAGAATAACTTGTAACACGTATTACTAAGATGACTTGCGAACTCCGTGATAACTAGGTGACATAATTATTTACACGTACATATTCTTTACAGCATAAACAGAAATAATTTACTAAATAGCTGTATGTATCTGGGTTTTTACAGTTTTAAGCAAGACTGAGAATACAGTGAAGCAAATAATTTTAACAGTTATACGTGATGAGCACATATTTTTCACTTAGTTTTTTTTTACAACACTAACTTAACTAGAAATGTGTAAGCAATAAGAAGAAATAGGAATACTCTGCAAAATAGATTTAGAGCACACAATGACTCTAGAGCACAGGTGATCTTTTAAAACCGTTATGTTGATATTGATAAATTATTTTTGTAACCGCAACTTAAAAAAGAACGGAATAGAAATTGGTAACAGAAATAAGGAACTATCTTCAGAAGTGCTTTGTCATCATCTGATCGCCGATAGTTATTCTATTTCAAAATCAATTTACGCCATGCTATTTATTGCCTTCGCGTAAACGGCAATTCCAGGACCAACGATAAACTGACTGACTGTCTTAATGAGGATGCAAAACGGGTCAGGAAAATATAGCGGGATAAAAATGCCGTTATATAATGAATTACAAAAACCAGTGTAAATAACACATGATTTCTCAACATGACCTTAAGAAAACGCAAAATTGCATCGGAAACAGCTATTATTGTACAGTACGTGGTAAGTTTACGGTCTGTCGGCCATTGCGTTCGTTGCACTGACCACTACAACACCGCATGCATATCGATCATATATATCTATCAGTTATTGCACGGTTGTTCAAGTATCGCGAATTACAGGTTCGACGTAATTAGAAGGCTATAGCTCATTAAATATTTGCTAAGGTTACTGATGAAAATAGTTTTAAATTGTTGCAATGGGCAGAGAAATGTCGGACGACCTGTAGATGGGTTGCCTGGATGGCATTAAACCTGTTTTGAGTTACACCTGCGAGGCTGCGATTGACGAGACCGTAGTAGCGTGAAAAGGACAAGCTTTGCATTGAGATTGAATCTTAAAATGCGTTGTAGTTTTTAAAAATCTCAAATATCGTCATCATCTTTTGCAACAAAAATAGTTTATTTTAACGTAATAAAATATAAGTTAAAGTATACTTTAGAATACTTACTATAAGTAATTAATACAAGGTTAAAAACAGCTTAGCCTATCGTTAAACAATTATTAATTATTGCTCTTCATTAAGTAACTCTTCTATCGTGTAAAAATTACGTAATCGCCCATGTAGCGGTGAAAATACGTACCCAGTTATCAAGTTTGCTTGGAACTTACCTTCCAAGTAAACTCGATTACTGGGTACGTACATTAAATAGTAAACATCGACATTTGGATGGGTTTTTCAGAACCCTTGACAATAGTTATAAAATGCTAACGTTAGGTTTTCGAGAACTCGTTTATTTTTAGAGTAAGACTATAATCACATCATTTAAAGTTTTATCATCAACTGGTGTTTTATCTTTCTGTCTGCAATAAGGAAATGAACTGCTATTTCGCGTCGCGAAAAATACAAAAGGAAGTAATAAAGCCTTGGCGAAGGTTTGAATGTTTGCTTATTTACGTTAATAAATTTTGAGGGTAAAAGGAGTTTTTTGAGCATAAATTTAATCCCTAATCCGACATGATACTTTTATTTAAGAACATTGTTTGAAAGCGGTTGTACTGGACAGACTTTACTTAGATGATCACTCTGTGACGTTTTTGGAACAAGAGTTAACAATACCAGTTTTAATGTTGATTATAAGAGATGTCAGTGACAATCTAAACAGAATTTAGGTAGATATTTCTTTGTGGGTACATTTATGTACATTTTATTGTAATTGTTCAAGTTTTCACGTCTCGTCATACTCCCGAAGTGCCACTGTTTAGTGTTTTTAAAATAAAGGGGACAATTGGACTGTAAAATATAGATTAATTATGCTATTAGACACAAATACTATTAAATACGATATTCATTAATAACAAAGGCCCGATCGAAGCGTGCATAATGTACTTTTAATATCAAGTGACGTAGTTTTATCTCCGCGTGTGATATTGACAGAATTCCCGATAACTCCCACTGGGGACAACGATATGTGTATTTCTACGTAATGGTGATATTTTGAAAGCATGTAGGTATTTTTTTCAGAGAAAAAGTTATTTGTATGTTACCATGTCATGGCGCCAAATATCAAATATTCTCATGACAAGTTTGGCGAAGTCAGAATGTTTACAAACATTAGGTATCTATAGAAATTACAAGTCGGGAACCAACAAGTACTTTATCATGGTTTTCTATACAAACGAACGCTACGTATTAGAAGCAATAGTCTTGACGGGAATCCCTAACAAGACATTTGTATTTATTACATTAGTATGATGTTATTAGAAACTTAGATATCTCACTGCATTACAACGGTTTCTTTAGTCGCGTGCAGTCTTGTTATACTTCGGAACAAAACAGATGATTAGATAAGGCTTGCAGTATCGCTATCTAATGCTCTATCTCACTGAACCGAAATACATACAGAGGTATGTTACACGTTTTATCGAACGGTGTGACCGATTAGAAGGTGGATTACTGTACTGTATTTTATTAGAACTCAATGAGTACCTGCGTTGGTTGGAGTTGCAAAAACCTATAGATTTCTATAGATAAGTATAGTATATATTTATTTGTCTATTGAATGTTTTCGGTATAAACAGAATTTTGTAAGTCTACTAATTAATAAAGTCTAAGAACAGAAAATATCTTCGATTGGTACTTACGAAAATGAAGATGTTTTTTAAGGAAATATATAATTCTTAAATACGTATAAAAATTAATTGCTGTGCGTTAGTCTTGCTAAAACTCGAGAATGGCTGGACCGATTGAATACTTATTTCTTTTTTTGTTATGCTCCTTATTGTAAGGGAAAAGGGAAAGGCTTGTATATAAGAAAATTAAAAAAGCGAAGCCGGGACGGGCAGCTCAAGATTAACAAATACGAAAAAGAAAGAAGTGAGAACTAACACTGAACGCAGGAACCAGAACTACGCCGGAAATAATTCGGTGCGTATATTATACTAACAAATACATATTTAAATAACAGAATATTATCTAAGACTCAATAAAATCTATAACCAACCTACAAATAAGAAAAAGTATAATAAAAAGCAAACAAGGCCGAATGGTCTAGGCCAAGTTCAAGATACAATTAGTATTATAACTAGCAAGTCAGCATTAAACGTCATTTTCCTTAACAAATGATATTTATATCCATTATAGGCAGCTAAACATTCTGTGGACAGTCAACGATAAAAATCATCAGTTCTTATGCCGTGAAAATTCTGTGTTATTAAAAGAAATTACAGAATGTATGCAGCTTGAAACTTGTAAACGTTTACTGATTTCTCTTCTTGCATGTACCTAAAGTTTAGAATGCATGATAATGAATGAATGCGCTTAACTGGGTATTTTTTTTACAGTTCTGCTTCCTAGAAGCAGTAAAAATCGGTGAGGCGTATTTGGACGTTGTGTTAGGCAAGCTAGATCGCGGTAGTTTGCATCACTTTCCCGTGGTCCCCAGTATAAGGGAATGGAGAATCAGTCCGGTGGTTTTAGCCGATAAGAGTCCGGCATACCCCTCCACCTCTCCTAGGGCGCAGGATGTCCATGAGGATTTCCATTGAAGAAAAAAGGGAGGCAGAATTTTCTTTTTTTACATACTTCGCCTCATAATGCTTACGTCACTTTCCGTGTTGAATTGTGCTGCCACAATTCACCCTGTTCCCTAGCTGAGTATTCGACAATAACAAAAAAACAAAAGCCAATCGGTTCATCAAACTAACTTCATAGATCTGCATCTGCATTTATAGTAGAATCTTTGACAACCGTAAAAGCAATGCCCTTTAGATCTTCCAGACATTTTCATCTCGTGAGGTGAGTAACTTTATTATGTCTTTATTCACGAGACATTGACCGAAAGATAATGATTGACATGCCTACACAAGTTTTGTTTATTGTTTACACTAATTGCCGAAGCGAAACAGTTGCTATATTGTTTCAAATCATTCGCGAAGGCATGCATAACTACTTTCGTCTGTTATGTGCTCGCATTGTGTACTAATTAGTTATATAAAACTAGGTTTTAACCGCAACTTTGTCTGCATACTTGACGAATTCTGGGGTGATAAGCATATTGTGCTTTAAGATCAAATTCAGGTTGGTATTTATAGCATACTATCTTTCGCCCGCTTGAATGTCAGTTATCACAGTAAAAAGTAACTTATTGCGTTTATGAAATAAATAAAATCGGTCTTTCCTAAATGCGAACAAAACACATGGTTTGACATCCTAAATTTCATCCTAATTTAGTGACTAAAATTTAGTATAGTATAAAAAGAGCTTGTCATTCCTTTCCAAATTTTATTAAAATCTGTTTCTGTTTGGCTTAGCCGTGAAAGCATAAGAGACAGAAAGACAGACAAAGTTAAATTCGCATTTTAATATAAGGATTGCAATTCAGATGTTGATGTGTACCTAATCGATCAATTTAATTAATTATAATTTTTTTTTTTTTTATTTATTTTTTTTTTTTTTTTATTCTGTTACATTAATTTCTGTAACAGCACTTTAGGTTGAGAATAGGCCTGCAGGCCCCAAAGCCTGGCAGACAACAATAAGATGGTGAGGCTGGTATTATTTTAAGTAGTTTATTCGTATCCTGCGGTTGACGGAAAGTCGATAGTGCCTTTCGCCGGGGCGGAGAGTATCATACATTGTATAGTATGTATAGGTAGGTATAAGCCGTAAAAAGGGCTTTGGAATCTCCGAATGAGTGTACCGCCGGTCGAGTCGAAGGGGGCGAAGAACCCAACTCCACCCTGTTTCTCTCAAATACAATAGAAAATAATATTTTTCTAATAGATTAAAAGGTCTTTATACCGTCTTTTTTTATTAATTGTAGATAGGTATCTACACTAAAACGAAAAAAAAACAGGAAACTATATTATATGGTACAAAGAAGTAGTGGAAAAGAATTGGATTTATTGTACGCGACAATTTCACCCAAGAAAGCAATTATGAGTATAAGTTTTAATTTTATAGGTACTTAAAAATAAAGTACCTCCATTGAAGTTATAATCTGTTTTGTCAATTCCACAGGTACATATATCATGATAAGTTTATTTATAAGTACATAATTGTAATTGCTTTTTTACAAATGGCATAATGTGTTGACATACTATGTCTGACTCACTGATAATTACTATAAGTAAGTTTATTAATAAATGAGATATTATATGAAACATATCAAGGTTTTAAAACCTTAATGCAGTTTACATAATGACATTATACAAAATATTAAACCTATTTTGCTGTGGTATACTAAAACAAAATGATGCATCATGCATGTTAATGATGTCATGGTTACCAAAATACTACTAATCATTTATCAGTTGGTATTTCTCGGATAAGAGTTTATCCTTTAATCATTGCACAATCTTAAATACCTAAGTAAACAAAAAAAAGAAAATGCAATATTAAACACAATACCTCCTAAGTACATATGGTTTAACTGTATTTAGGTATTGTTTTTTTAAGTTCTGTTTAGTGACATTGCGTCCAAATAAAAAAAAAACATACTAAGTATTTTCTTTCTTTAAATTTGGCTTATTTTGGCCAATAATTGCAAAAAAAAAGACATTAGCAAACAGACTTAATTGTAAAGGAATAAAGTTTCACTATTCTATACCTACTTTAAAGTTGAATAAAACATTATAGTAAGAGCCAATGACCTTACAAAGACTGATAAATCTTAATATGCAACAGGTATAGATAATAGTCAATTACACATGAATAAATAGTTAATAATAATTTGACATTGATTGCTTCTTACTTCAGAAGCATCAAGATATATTTTTAGTATTTTTTTTTAATAAACTAATGGTTTACTATACAAAGATGTGGAGCAGCCAACAGTAAATGTATCCCATTCTGAATATCAATTTGTCATAATCAATCACAAGTCATCTCATGGTTTTTCCTGTTAGACTTGTCTCATTTCTTAAGTGGAAAGACAATGTCTGATAATGTTTTATCTTTAGGTTTGGCATACATACTTTTATGTACTTTTCAACAGATATTTGAAATCTATTTCAAGTCATGATGATTACAACTTTCAAGTAACACAATGATAATATTATTACCTTTTTTTGTCCTATCATGGTCTACTGACAAAGTAGGTACATTATTTAATATTTTATTTGAATTAAAATTTTAACATGGAACCTATAATTTTTTTAATAATACCTTCTAATAAATTAACATAAATAAAAAAAATGTTGAATGTGGCCATGATTAGAGTGATATATATAAAACTGTAATTATAATCTAATTTATACTAAAAATAATTAAATGATTAAATTAACTTGGATAAACAGGATATTATAATATTACAATTTTTTTTGAATAAAAATGCATCTAGTTGCCTCCTTATTTTTTTTATTTATAGACAGCTCTATTACAAAATAATATAGTTTATTAAGTTCAAGGTGGTTTGTGACCCATGCCATGAAAATTTTAACACTTGCTAGATCCTATAAACGAAACAATATAACACAGGAAGTTATTATGGATTTCCTTTAATCTAGAGTAGATGTAACAAGATGATGGGAGTGGACAATTGGGCCGCTAAATATAGACCAGGGTCTCATGTCTAGTAAGAGTTGGTCAAGATTTATTAGTTCCTTACAACTGACCTTGGTTAGGTCACTATTTATTTCATTTAGGGAACCCTGTTTTCAGGTTGTTTAATGTTAGATGGGTACTTATATCAGTGTCATTTTATATAGGTTTATCTTCTAAATTAAGTAGCCTCTTAAAATATTATCCTTCATAAATATTTTTTTTGATGCTATATTAGTTTTTTTTTTATGCTAGTGAAGTTTGTATGTCTATTTTTTCTTAATAAATAAACAAAAAATTAAAAATTAATTTTGTTTTATAAGTACCTACCTACTTAATGCATGTTATTTAAGATGTTATAATATATGTGTAATGGTTAGAGAAATCCTGTGATAAAATTGATACATGAAACCTTTTAGCTGTGACTCAAGTAGTAACATTCTTAACTTCATAACCTAATATGAAGTTATTTTGAGTACTTACTGGTTACAAGTTGTTTATTTAAAATTTCGTGAATAAACATGGCATTGAAATTATTTACTCCATTTGTATCACCGATGGTGCAATTAATTTACTAATAAACAAACACGTATGAATTACTAAGATGAAGTTACGACTAGTTCAAAGAGCAACGTAAACATGATGAATATTCTCGAATAAACTAAATCTAACGGAAAGATTTTGTATTGATAACGCAGTGGATTTAGCTTGTCGTCAATATCGCAATAATAAAACAAAACGGGAGATAACAATATAATACGTTAAATAAACCAGGATAACAATCCCTAGAATAACAGAAATTCACAAGGATAAAACGCTTCCATAAGAATAAGTTAACCGCTTAATCTTCATACAACAACTTTATAATACATAATAATAATTTGAAACCGTTACCTTTTGAAACAATCACAGTCCGACACAGGTCAACAGAAACAAAGTAGGTTGCCGTACAGCGTTCAGTACGAAAATTACACGTGCAACGGCACTTTATAACAAGAGTAAACACTAAGGACTAAAATTTCGCAATAGCTTAATCCCACAAACTAGTTATAACAATTTTAATCAAAAATAATAAAAGCCTATTTTGCAAAATACTATTCACAACACGCATACGATACGTTTCTTGCGAAAAATCTGACATTAGTGACAGTTGTGTGTTTTTTTTTCGGTTGCTCCTTCACTCTACGAAACCGGTTACGCAGACTTGTTGGATCAAAATCTTATTATAATTAAATAATCAATTTATTTACAAATTAAATATACAATATTAAATATAGTAATTTTATAATATAATTAATCTAGATTATACAATTTAACTGATTATTTTAACAATATTAGTATTCTCTATCACTAATTGCTCAAAGAGCCCTCTATGGAAACAAGTTTAAACTTAGTACAGCTTACAGCGCTCTCCTTGCACAAAATTCAAAACTTGTAAAAACTGTACTTGTCTTACCAGTTACACCAAATACAAATAGATGGCGTTGTTTTAAAACTTTATGATTGTATCTATTTGATTCAATTCCCATCCAGGACAATCTTTGTGTGCGTGATCACTTGGTTCTGTGTCAGTCTGCATAATTTATCTATAATAATGTGTGTGTTAAGAAATAATTAATGTATAAGTATTTATCAGTTTGGTTGCCATAATAGTCTGCCTATTTTGGGATCAGATGGCCGTGTATTTGTTGTCCCATGATATTTCATTATTTATTATTTGTTGGATTTTTTTCAATGATTATTTTTATTTCTTTTTTAATGATTAGATACGCTTTCACCAGCTTTAGGACACAAACACTAAATGTTTGAAACTGAATAAAAATAAATATTGGTTGTCCTGTACTTTCGGATTTCTTTTAATTATTGTTTTATTGGTTAAGTCTGAGGTAAGTAATGTTATAATATAAATAAGGTAATAATAAATGATAAAACAACACATAAAACTGAAACATTTTATTTAAATTATAACTTTTCTTCATATAAATAACGCTCTCATTATATGAATCTGGAAGCCTCTACATAAACATAGTAAAGTTTAAATGTTATACAACTAGGTATAGAATAGAATACAGAAAGTAGCTTAGATAAAATTAATAATAGCTTAAAATTATCTTCGAAGTACGTAGGTACAATATTGAACGCAGTCAGCTGGAAGATCGCTGCAGGCTATCAATTTTCACCTAGAAAACAAATTACTGATTATAACACGGTTCATAGACAAGTAGATTACTTAGTCACCGCTTCACGCAAAAATTCTTACAACATTAAATTTTACATAATGATAACTTTTACGATTATAATAAAATCGAATCGAATAGCACCTCAAAGAAACAGTACTTCTTTTTAAAACTAATATCATTTTATATAATATCCCATCATAAAAACAGTGTAGGTAGGTACTAATTAAAGTGATTATCCTCTCAATTATTAATTTAAGTAGCATTATTTTCTTAGACATATTTCTAAACAATTAGGTAGGTAAGTGTCTATAAATAACTAAAACAATAATGATGTCCTTACTAATTTATCATTCTACAATCAAAGCAAGACAATATTAAATACAAATCGTAACATGCAAAAACATAAAAACACTAGTTCATGCAATTAATACAAGACCATTGTAATTAATACACAATGTAATACCTAGGTATCTAGGTACATAAAATTTAAAACATCAAATTGATCGTTCATTTTGGCACAAAAATTACAAAAGTAAAATTAAAATAAAAAATGTAGATTTAAAAATCATTAAGTAAAAGGTAATAATTATGAACATCACAGCAAAAATATCTAAAAATAAATGGGTATTTAGGTTTTGATAAACATGTATATTATTTTTGTAATATCCTATGTGACATGTGCTTTAAAAAGGCCATTAAATAAATGCTTTTTATAGACATGGACTGATGTGTATGGTTTACATAAAAACCATGCATTTTTCTGCATGGGATTATACAAGATTATCAATTTTTTTATTTGAACACAATTTTTCACACAACTTCTCAGTCCATCTCTATTTTGGAATTGTGTTACATTATTTATTACGTCTACATTATATTATTAGCATAGCGATAATTGTGATCATTGCCAGCAGCAAACCGAGCAGCGTCAGCCAGTCCAAATCTGCCAGGTGTTGGGAGAACATCAGAGTGTAGGTACAAGCTAACATCAACGTGCCAGAGTCGTGCCAATCGCGCTTCGACTGCGTGTTATCGCCTGCCGAAACAACAAAAACAACGCAAACGATAAAAAACATAAACTAGTTAGTACAGGCAACTAAACATTAACATAAGGATGGGATTGTGAACACAAAATGTGACATGAAAACAAAAAGCAGGATGCGAAATGGTTACAGCGAAATCCATACCCCATGCATGAGAATGGACCACGTACCTCCATTTTCTTTTTGTGAATTGTGAGTTTGCCTTTTAGTTCTCCACGGGACTACGTTCGTTGGCAGTGAGTTGCTTTGACTAGGAGTTTCATCGATTTGGTCTACAGATAACCTTCTCAATTGTTGGTTCATCGTTTGAACCAACTTAGGCGAACTTAACTCGTCGCGAACTTTATTCTCAGAGTCAGTTGCGTCATTGTCATTTTTATTGATGACTCGCGATTTAGCACTACTCTCTAACTTAAATATAGTTGCTAATTCTTCGGAAGAATTATATTCTGTTGAATCAGCTGCATCCTTTTTTGCATCTAAATCATCTTCGTATATTGATAGGTTAACGGAAGCCCTATGAGGAACCTCATGGTTACGAATGTTCTGTGATACTTGATTTAGTTTTTCAGTGGCTTCTGCCATACCAGTCGTTTTTTCGGCATTCATATTACAATTATCGAACTGTGATCCTTTTTGTGTAAAAAGTTTCTCGTTTACTTGACAAATACCAGCTATTAAATCAGATATTCCATCTTTTAATTCTTGAAAAGCATTTATTTCATTAATTTCCTTTATTTTATCGTCACTATTTAGAAAAGGATTTAGCGAATTGATTACTGGTAACTTAGGTTCTGGTAGAGGTTTTGTTTCCTTTTCATTAACTGCTTCTATTTTTACAGAATCTTCTTTTACTGTTAATGGAACAACATCAGGTATTAATTTACTATCTGGTATCACAACCGTAGTTTCTTGAGCCTTTAACTGTTCTTCAGCTTTTGCAATATAGTTTGAAAGCTTTACACTCTCGTCATCGAAATTAAGTTCCTTTTCGAAACTATGCTTAAGTTGATCTTCTACTTTGTGTAACTGATTTGATATAGCCATGAGACTGTCTTCTGTCTTTTTGCCTTTAGAGTCTCCAGCAACGTCATTATTGCTAACAGGTTGATCTTTCTGATCATTTATAACTTCCGATCGAACATTAACAAGCTTGATTTCAGGTACAGTATCATCGAAAGATTTACATGTTAAACCGTTTAAGAACGATTGCCGACTATCAGTAATTCTGCTTTGAATATCCGATTTCTTTTCATTATTGTTCCTATTTTTATCCAGTTCTGCTAGAGCTACTCCTAACTTATTACTCGTGTCCATAGCTTCCTGCGCCAGCATGCTCAGAACCTGCTGAAACTCATCTTTGGATGAACGTTTAGATGCTTGGGGAGATCTGTTTGATGGTGATGAGCTTTTGGACATATCACATGAAGGTGGCTTAGCAAGGTGCTTATCATCATTATGAATGAATGAATCATCTTTTGCGAAATGATGGGTGGGTGCATGTGTATTATTGACAAATAGACTGACAGTGTTGTGTCTTTGCTTTACCTTGTTACGAGGATAGTGGTCTTGCTCGTTGTCATTACTTTCGAATGTGTTTCGAAGCCGTTTCATAACATCGCTATTGCTATGGGTCTTTTGTAATGAAGTCATTTTACTTGTGCTTAAGGCATCATCGATCTCTTTTTGAATCATAGTAAATATGTTGGCAGATAGAGATCTAACAGCTCTTTTCTTCTTAAGATTAGCAGCAGAGTCCTTTGTGTACGGATACTCAGTATAACCGTTGTTATTAATAATGCCACTATAATCTTCACCGTTAAAATGTGAGGAATGCCTGTTATCTTTTCTTAGACTTCTATACGCTAAATCATCAGAAACAATATCTGGCGATCGTCTAGGAATAAATCGCGACCTTCCCTTATTTTCAGGCGTAGCATGAAGGTAATCACTTTGAGGAGCCGGTGACACCGGTCCTATGGGTATACCAAATGGTGGTTGAGGATCCAGAGTTTTAAGTCGACTATTTGTCTGTTTAATATTTCTATAAACGACGTCGTCATAAACGATATCTGGCTCGTTTCGTTCGGACTGCCTGTCATCGTCCGACGCGTAGGGCACAAACACGGGTGACGCTAACATGTAGCTTATTTGAGATTGAGCATCTTTGTAGTTAGGTTTGTCTTTTGTTAAAGAATTCATCCTTCTAAATGCCATGTCATCTTGCAATTTATCTGGTAATGTGGACCGTCTCTGTGCGCGTCTCAAAGGCGTCGTTGGTTGACTTCGCAGTTGAATCTCGTCATCGTTTCCATTCCAATCGTTAAAATGGTCGTTAAACTTAGGAGTCATTAACTCTCGACGTTCAGCTCTATCTAATAGATCTTCGTCGCCTAAACCTAAGCTATTGTATATGGCTTCTAGTTCATTGAGAGCATCGTCAAGGTTAGTAGATTTTCGTCTCTCTGAACTCTTTTCGTCGTCAGACGGTACTTGATAAATACTAGGGACATACGTATCAGATTTATGTCTAACGTGTGTTTTCGATGTCGGTGATGAAACAGTTTTTGGTGGCTCTACTGTGACAGATCGCTTGTACTCTGTCGTCGCCTTCCAAACTTTGGCTCCATCGGTGGTGTCAACAGACGAACTTTTAAAAGTAGTTTTGTTTTTATTTTGGATATCGGTGTTTTCTTGGCCTACTTTATTTTGTTCTAAATACGGAGCGACTCTATGCAGTTGCGTACTGTTTGAAAAGTCGCTACTGCTTCTTGAGTTGGCGTATGTATGTTGTTGACGTCTCTGTCTTTCGGCGTCATCAATTTTTTTCCAAAACTCTGATGCATTTCGTGGTCGACGGTAGACACTCTCTGCAACGTTCTGTGTAGCTTGAGAGTCACTTAAGTATTGATTCTCAAGTCCATTCTGACTAGTTTTAATGCTTATTGGTCTTCGTGACCTAGGGCTTTGATCTGCATAATACAAATAATCGTGTTTTAATTGAACTGGTTCTGGTTTTACAATATTTGTTGGGCCTATTGACTTCCTCCATGGAGGCGCGTTAGCATATAGTCCATAATGATTAGGTTCTGCTGAAACTGAGGCAGGCCTTCGAGGTTGATCATTTTTTATGTGATGGGCCTGTACGTATTCATTGTTTTGCATCGCTATATGGTCTTCAGAGTTTGATATCGGTCGTCGCAATCCATTGAAGCTGTGACTTAGTGACCTTTCCTGACTTCGTCTCATAACCCTTTCGAAGTCGTTATTAGGAACACCGTGCATAACATTTTGCTGCGCATTGCCCATTCTATCAGCTACTAGGGGGTTATTTTCATAGTACATTGATAAAGGGGTAGTGACTTTTCTGTGCATATCGCGAGGAGGAGGCACTGGAGGCGCCTTCTCTTCTCTTTTGACATTTGTCACATTCCCTAAGGGAAACTTGACGCACATTATGTTTTCAGGGTTCTCATATTGACTGCTTACACTCCTTTCCCTGTTATTATTAGCATAAAGCGTTTCTCTGTTAATGTTACTAGTTGGAATCGAATAGTTAATATGCTCATTGTTAACTTTTGCGTTAAAATTAATAGATGATGGGTAACTTTGTGTCGATGGGAATGATGATATTGATTCGGATTTCATAGGACGGCGGTTAGCATCATTAGCGTATAGTTGTTCAGTTTTTATTATTTTTTGTGTTTGGTCGCGTTTGCAAGTTCCGTAGCCACTACTTTGGCTCGTTGGTGTCCTTGTCAACATTTCGACCTCAGCCTTTGTGTAACCTTGTTGTAATAACTCGGCTTCTTTATTTAGTTGATTTTCTTCATCGCGAGATAATCGTTTGATATATCTTTCGTTTCTGGCACTTCTCGACCTCTTGTTTAATGAGCTATCACGTGAACGCATCAAGGAATCTTCACTTCTGAATCTGATCATCAATGATGAGTTTGATGACTTGAGTGATTCTTCTTCACTGCTCGACTCTCCTCTCATACTATTTCTTAATGCTTCGACTCTGGCTTTCAATCTGCCTTTCCTTGTTTTTTTCGAAGACGTGTCCAGAGTTGGTCCCAGTGACCTGTTCGAGTTGTCTTCTCTCAAGCTGAGAGATTCTTTGGAGGCTCTGTACAGTTCTTGTGTTTTTGCACGGTAGTTTATGAAACCTGCGGATGGGTCAGACAGCACACCATCATCTGTGACATCTCGCAGGTTCGGTTTGGCTAAACTCTGTGCTCTTCTTGAGTCCCTTATAACTATATGATCAAAATTGTTTACTATTGGAGTCTTCTTCTTCTTTTTAGACTTTCTTTTAGATGGTGAGCGTGTGCTGACTCCTTCATCACTTTCGGAAGAAGAGCCACTTTCATCTTCTTTTTTCTTCCGCCTGAATAGTTTTCCGATGGACCACTTCTTGTCTTTCTTTCTTTCTGTTTCTTCTTGAGGGGCGGGTCGTTCCACGCGGCGCTGGACGGTGGCATATTCTTCTGTGTAGGGACGGTACGTCGCCGTTGGTGCCGATATGTCTCGGTGAGGGACTGGTGGGGAGTTGACAGCCTGAAAATGAGAAAAAAAATACATTAATTTTAATTCAGAAAGGAAATACATACGATACGATTACGAGTAAAAATAATCTACTGTTACAAGTAGATTATTTAAATAAGTAGATGGCTTGTCCTAAAAAAGTATCAGGTATGATTTGTACGGTAATTTTAGGTACGTCAAACAGTCCACGTGAAATAATAGTAGTTTCTCATAAATAGCCAATCAGGTACCTCGCCTTGCTGTCTGCAGAATAATTACCAAGGGCACCGGTTTGGCATGGCGTCAAAATGTTTGTACAAAAAATGTTATGAATACTATGACTTTGTATTGTTTATAGACTTGAGAACGGAAGCGTTTTAATTATTTCTTGTATTTTTATCTAATGTTAAAGTTCAAAACCGTTTTGACAAAATGGAATAATTCTATATCACATAATGTTTGTGTTATTGCAAGTAAGTATAATGATTGCAGAATAGTTTTAATAAAATAAACATACTTATAGCTATGTGATAACCGTACATGTTAATGTAACAAAACCACTAAAATTCTCCCTGAGACTAATATGTCAGGCAAAATATCAACAAACGCTAACTGTAAACCCTATCACTTTTACAGACCAATTATCAAGACTTTATTTACTGATATTAATACCTTCTAAGCCCATTCATTTAAACCGACTTCAAAAGGAGTAGGTAATCAATTCGAATGTATGTTTTTTTTTGTATGTTTGTTACTCAATATCTCCGACAATTGTGGATCGATTTGGGTAAACCTAAGGCGGTCCCATATAAATTTCATAATAACGATTCAGTAGTTTGATTTTTAAATAAAAAATTTAACAGGAATAACAAAAACTAATCAAAATTGTTTTTATTATAAATTAAACTTGTTTTTTTTTACATTTTTGTGTAATTAATTATCAAGATTAAATGTAAATCATAATACATACATAGATATCACATTATGCCTCTGAATACTCTTTTTACTTACGATTGCTGAAACGAAATAGTTTATTTTAGTTTACAAATAGGTACTATATTATAACGTTACTTATTGTTTGATGTTTCTGACGTATTTGAGGCGGAAACCAACAAATGTATAACAAGTGAGATTGTGACAACAGTAGTAACAAACAAAATGATTTAGGTATTCTAAAATTGTAGATTAATTTATCTTTGTTAATATATGCTTTAACACATGCCTACTACAAATCGTAGCTAATCAACGGATATATTTAATGAAGTACTGTTCCAAAAAAACAAATTTAAGTAGACACATATTTCACACAATATATGGTCGAATACTCAACCGTCAATCAGTTTTAGGTCGCCGTTAAGTCTCGTGCTGTCTCACTTTAAGGCGTAAAGTAGCGACAGAGAGATGTTTAAGGACGTCTTAAAGTTAACTAGCAGTTCAGTATTCGGGAGATAGTGTCATAGTGTAACCGTAATAATATTGGAAACTTAATATAATTACATTTCTTCAAAACAAAATAATATTTATCACTCAGTTATCAAACAGTATTACGTGTTATATTTATAAGCAGCTGCTTTATAGTAAATTATTTCTGTAAACCCAGCTGTGTTGAGCATCTTTTTATGTTATAGGCTGTTTATAAGATCTAACAGATGTGAATATAATATATACTTACATGCACTAATCCTAAGACTTTTAAGAGCCTTGACCTCTGAATATTTCTTATTCTTAAAGTTATTTTTTTATGCATAAAAATAATTACGTATTTGATAACTTTTTTGTAAGAGTATATATTAGCCTATTAGCTCTTTGATCTTGGTGCGGCCATTTGTACAATGTGCTTGTTAGTTATCCACCTAGCAGCATTTTTAGCCGTAAAAGTGACTACATAAAAATCGCAAGATTTCTAAAACCCTAAAAGAAATCCTAACTAAAACCGTAAGTGGTCTAATGATCGGTTCCTATATTCAAGAAATGATTCGTTTTGCTTACGGACGGTTGAATTTTCTAAACAAAATGAAGAAAATTCAACAGTTTTAAAACAAATTTAACGTTAGCATGATGTATAATTTCATAACTAATGAACTGTCAAGTCTACTGAATTAAAATTCTTATAACCATTGCTAGTACAGTGTGATGATGTCCAATACACCTTGTTAGAACTCGACACTTGATATAAGCTTCTCTGTAACACTAGGGTTCATACTAATCACTTTCAAACGGCCCTGGCTTCGGAATTTAAAGGCCGGAATGAAAAAACAGAATGGATCGCGAACGGGTTCAAGTATTTATTAAATAACAAGCGAAGATCAAAACAGGTGAATAAAGGGATAAAGACTGAATAAGGCTAAAATGGTGACAATCCGAGATTTCTAAATAACTTTCTCAAATTAATTTCTTCTTCTTCTTCGAGTTACTTGTTAATTAATATCCCTTGGTGGGTAAGAGACAGGTCTTTAGGCTATTGGAATAAATGCTTTTTGTGAAAGACCCACATATGAAAACCTAGATCAACGGCTTAATTAAAATCCTTTTGTACGCACGTATTAAGTAAAGCTCCAATAATAGTAGATATAAAATTCTTTATACGATAACAGAAACTTACAGGTAAAAACGATCTGAAATATTCATTGTTTGTCCTCTCGGCGATTTCGAGCATGGCGACCATATTTTGTTATAAAATAAACACTTATTTAAAGAACATTTACAAATATTCACACCCACTTGAGTTGTTTTGGCACGATGGAGGTAGCGTACGATTTAACACAATATTACGCACAGACACATACTTATACATAAAATAATATCACACTATTATTAATTTCTTGCACTGAAACATTTCCCTGTTAAATCCAATTTGAGCATCGACTTTAGTCTAAGAAAATAATTAAAACAAACACCACCACACGTAAAGATGTATTTTAATCACTTATAGTTGTTAATCTGAACATAACGGCTAAAACCGCTATTTATAACTTTAACAATCAATTTAGTACGGCACACTTATTAAGAATTAATGTAAATATTATTTAGCAACGAAATACAAACAAATTATTCGCAAGTTTTAGGCGCGGGCGCACCGCGGACTATGCGCGTGCGACTCGCCGACGATGCGCGCGCGTCGAGTCGCGATAATTTCGGCCAACTACAGATAGATCGCGTCTTATCCTATATTTCTTCGCTATAATAACACAGGCGCCCGATGCTCCACAAATCTAGCTATTTATACACTCACTTTTTTATTTAGATGCAATTCTCGTGTTGAAAAGGAATCGTCAGATGTTTGTAGGATATTAAGAATACGGGCGCGTGTTAAGGAAGTGCCGTTAGCAATGAACGAGGCGCATAATAAATTTTATAATAAGTATAGGTACAATGTGATTGATAATGAAGTCAGATGTCGACAGGCGTTCATTAAGCAAGATAACAAAAACCGCGAGAAAAATATTATGATTGCGGTTTGAAAGGTAACGTTTTCTTTTTAATATTTCGGGCAAAGATCATTGGCCCAAAATAAAAACAGATTCCCTCGACATCAACGTACCAATAAAAATATTTGGAACGCAAATAAATATATAAATTCATACATACCTTCTAACTGAACTATGAACTAGCACGGACTAAATTAACACAGACGAATATGTTAAACGAAGGAATCTTAGTATTTAAAAACAACCAGTTAAAACGAAGCTACTTATACTTCAAAAGGCAATGAGTAAAACTAAACTCGTAGTTACTGCAAAGACTGGAGCAAATGAAGTGAGGAAAGCTCTGAAGGGATCCAAATATAACCCGGCTGAGTCAAGTGCACGTTAATGTTGAAATGCTATTGAATATAGTTGTAACTATAAAGATACAACGGATAGACGAGGTCACTGCTAGCAGACAACAACTATTTGTGAACAGCGGATATCACGAAAACAGACTAATGATAATTTGTTTATGTATCCATTGATGTTTCTGCAGTATCGTACAGAGCTGCCCTGTAGAGAAAGCGTAATAAAGTGTGGATGTTTAGATGGATGTAGGTTATCTTTTTTCGGATGTTAATGCCATATATTATAGATCTTAAAACTTTGGTATGTTTTTTTTATTATTTCAGTAGGTATACTACGTTTCAGTAGGTATAGTTCCTAAAAATACACTACACGATCTTAGGGATAAAGATATCTACTGGCAACGATTAGGTGCCGAAGATTTGTATATAGATTTTCATGTAAGCAAAATAACTTCAGATATTCGACTTAACTTTTGAACACAAATCGGTGCCTATAGTTATTCGGTTGTTACGTGAATTAGTACAGAATCGCATCATAAAAAATCCATTTCGAATCACAAATGTTTTTGTTGTCAGTACTTACTTTGAATGTGTATGGCCAAAACGCGCAAACGATGCAGCTTTTTGTTACCCTGGCTTATTGCTAACCGATCCCCTAAAGCCGTGCTCATCCAAAACATACGATTGTGAATGCGATTCTTGTGCCAAAAATACGTCGCGTCGAAGCATCAGTTGTTCTTTTTATTCGCTATAAAATGCATCACGAACAACATGATATCGTTTGGAATGCGATCAATGCTAGCGAAGTCTGTTTAAAACGACGCTTTCTAAGTGGTTGTCTCACATAAGTAGAATTCTTTTCCTTCTAATTAAAAAGCCCTTTTTAATTTAGTGATGTATTGAAAAAATGCTCCAAATTAATTCAGTCGAACAATTATCAGTTATATTTAGAACCTCATTCGGTATCCGTCACGTCCGTCCGTCTAAACAAATTAAACCAACATCTCCATTGGAACAGCACTATTTAATTAAGTCTGAAAAATGGCGGGGCTGAACGGGCGAACCGCTTCAGATACACTCCATTAAAAATAGGACAGAGTTGGGACCGATTTATACCTTGTCGGGATAATTACAGCGCCATGGAATCAAATCAAACCAAAGATTATTCAAGATGCGGTTCATAAACATTCATGAATTACTACAACGGAAAGATAAAACGAATGACATCGCTATGTAGAAAAATCGTTCTTGAAATATTTCAGGAATTAGGAAATTCCAATCATGGAACAGGAGTCAACAACTTCAAATTCAGTCTTAATTTTTTATATAGGATATACATTTGGATTATAACAGTAAAATAGTAAATTGATGTTGCAGAAAATTGGAAACCGATTTAAAGGACCCTATTTTTTACCGATCTTATTAGGGAAGTAAAACTAAATGTCTATAGCAGTGAAGATCAGAGTAAATTAGCTGTCGTCACAATATGTAGGCAGGTCAGGTAATTGCAGCTGAAGCCGTAATCAGAAATAGAACAGCGCAGTCGGTATGATGTAACGTTTTGTTTGATCGCCGCTGATCTAGTATTTGAGTAGATGTATGAACATACATTGTTTTCAGATATACCACATAAGAAAGAGGCCAGCGATCTTATTGAAATATGTTTATTTATAAAAAAATATTTTGAATTGACAAAGGCACTACTAGATAATTGAATAATTTTGAAATATAGGTAAATTACATTTGTGATTTTCGGAATTTTGGATTTATTTAGATAAATACTTGAGAACTTAAGCAAAAAATAATTATGAATCTATCAATAAATTTACCAAATTATTACATTATTTACGTCTAGTGTCTAGACTATAAACATAAATGTTAACATCATTATGAATTTATCTATTTCATCACTGAAAACAAATTGGTTATAATCTCATGTATTCAAATAGAGTATCATATACATATTAGTTATACAATATACTGAGTAACATTTCCACGGTTCCCATCTGTTTTACTCCATTAATCAATGTAGGCTGTAAATAATTCAGTTAGTACAGCTAATAATATCTCACGAGTCGTATTAACATCACCTTGTGAACGAATACGAATCCGTCATTCCTAACTGATGCTTACGCAGACTCGGCCACCCATTGACAAATGTCAAACAGCTACGCATTTCCGTTACGAGAATCACATATATTTATCGACCTTTTTATTTTTTCGACGGGACACAAACATCTTAGTTTTAGAAATTTTCTTGTTTCTTTCTTTGTTTTTAATATAGGTAAGTGCGGTATCTCGTAAGAGTGAAACAACAATACGAATTCTTTTAGAGATAATGTTTAGAAGTTTGTTGCTTTCATAAGGTTAAGTGAATTGGACTGGAGTTTGTAGTGTAATCTACACTATCGATTCAGAAAATTGTGTCTCAAAGTTTGGATTAATTCTCAATAGTGTTTATGAACAATCTGCTCGTGCTAAAACTTTAAGCAATATATTATTTGGTATCGTATAAGTTTTAAACTAAAATGGCCTAGAAATGTCACTTTCTTTGGAAATGTTGTTTGTCCGAAAGATAAAATAGATAAGTTTAACGATAATTTAATTTAACTTTAAGATATAAACGAAACATGAAGCCCGTAATCTCGATGAGCTTAAGTTAGCAAAACAAGTGAAAGTTAAGGTTTTGTGGCATCTTATCATGCAACCCACGATTTCACGAGTTGTTAAATATTGCTCCCGTTAGTGCTATCTCTTTGCATCTTCTTGCCTATTCTATCTTACAACTTTACTTCATTACGGCTGGAAATCGTAATCTTCGTGCTTATATTTAAATCTGTCAGATGCGGCATTAATATTCAAGATTGGAAATAATGACACTAAATTGTTATTAAATTATTGATTGACGTAAGTACTTGCGTATTTGAAAATTTCTAAGTCTATGTATTTCTTATGAATTTCTAAATGTGCACAATGTTTTCCCTCGTATATTCGTACCACAACGTGAATTGTAAAAAGAAAATTTAATGACGCCACGACGTTTTAGAATATAAAACATAAAACAATTATCTTCTTTGTCATTCCGAAAATCTCCGAATTCGGATTTCTTTTTGGAACAAAGAAATCCTTTTCATGCATAATTTATTTTAAATTGTGCCAATTCTTTGAAGTCTTAGGTCATAAACAACGAGGACTGAAGATATGAAATGTGATTCACGTTTTGTGTTACAGTTTACAGATTATGTATCTTAATTAGGAGTTGGCTGTCAGCACGTGCGTTTAGACGTGGCTTCTGACGTCACAGGATATGATGCATTTTCCCATGCAATATTAGATGTACGCAGTAGTCTTAAGATTTATTTATAGATGCTTGTTCATGGGAAAGTTATGCGTCTGTTATGCTCTATGTTATGTCATTTAATTTGGGAGAACAGATACAAAATAAAAGAAAAAAAGGTATCATCTACTGTAAATCCGATAAGGATCAAATTACCTAAGTATAACAAGATGTATAAAGTATACAAAAAGCAAAAATAAATCTGATTAATTACACGTCCATCATACTCCAACGCAATTTGGGTATTGTTCAGGTAGCGCTTTTTTAATTGGATTAAACTTAAATGGACATGCATCTGGAGCCCATTCGGAACTGATCAACGGATATGACTAAACGTTGGCTTCTAAATTCTTATTGCATCCATCAGATGTTACACATTCTGAAATCCCTTCGCAGTAGATAGGCCGAACACACGCTATTTATTTAATGTTTAATAAAAGTTTTTTTTTTTTAATTTCACTTTTCTTCTCAAACGTACACATGGTGTTATAGCATGGGATTCAACGGAAATAACAAATGGGGCCACAACGTTAATACCTCAAAAATGGTATCGAAAACTGGGATCCAACAAAAACAAATCACATTGTAATATTTGTTATAACAACAGATAACCAAACTTACAGGAAGTTATTCACGGACTAGTTGCAGTCAGTATGCATTTCTGGCGTATATGCGGTTTATGCCAAAGCAAAAAGACTTACAAAACTAGCGTAACATATTCAAGGAATAAACAGGTCTCCGTTCTTGTAACATTACGCTGCGGAACAGAGAGCTGGCATACTGACATGTCCGGCTTTTATCAAACACGCATATCCTTCTGCCAATACTTACTGAACATCTGTGGTATATTTATAGGCCAAATACACCTAAAACATTACTTAAGAGCAAATATTTAGGCAGTATAACTCTACAAAAACTTGTCAAAATGAAGTGGAAATGGGCTGAACGCTTTTTTTAAAGTCTCAAAAGCTGACTCAATGTTAACGACGTATTTAATGAACTGACTATCTGGAAGCTTTGGAATTATTTCAAAAATTTAAATTTTAAACCCTATACATAAAAACGTAGGACCAAGCTCTAGTTATATGCTCTCAGGTTAAGTTTTAATTGAGGGTTGACAATACACACGTATCAATAAATAACCAATCGTTTTTGTAACCGATATAAATGTCATTTGTACATCGACAAAAAACTCACCTTGTATAATACTCCACGAATAATATACAATTACCGGATCCATTTGTCCATACGGGTTCAGTA
Source organism: Diachrysia chrysitis (assembly GCA_932294365.1). Taxonomy (NCBI): domain Eukaryota; kingdom Metazoa; phylum Arthropoda; class Insecta; order Lepidoptera; family Noctuidae; genus Diachrysia; species Diachrysia chrysitis. The sequence continues at coordinate 9,687,298 of OW028653.1, forward strand.
ACTTGATATCACATCGTGTTTCAGAAAGCTTAAATGCATTTGAATATCCCAAACATGACAAGCGAAGCCCGATGGCAGGACATCAAAAACAAAAGCTTTATCGAAAAAGCAAAAATCGGTGCAGTTTTATTCGGGCTTCAAAAAGCTCGTTGTATTGTTTCAGACTGCAGATAGTAAGAGTTCATTGCATTGTAACATTTTTGGCGATTCGTTATGAACTGTTTGTTGCATATTGTTGGTCATAGGTCAACGGATGGGGTGGGATACATAATTTTTGTTTTTCGTTAGAATGTTGCTACTTTATAGTTACTGAAGTTATATTAGGTACTACCCATTTCGAAGCCTCTACCGGGATATAAAGCCGGTCACTCACATTCGCACGAACACGCAAACCCACAAGTGTAGATGACATTTGCAAATGATTATGCAAAGTTTTCGCTGCATTCGTTTTCCAAGCTGTGTTGGTTTTTTAACAAACATCAAAACGCCCGAAACTTGATCGAATGTTTGCGCGCTTGTAAGTGACCGAGGTAGGACCTTTTAAAAGAAGCAAAATCTGAAATCGCCAACTCACAGTAAATAAGTGTTTGTGATAAATGCTTGTATTCTTTGTGTATTACAGGTACAGGTAGCACAGCAATATAGCCTATGTTACTAGGAGATAAAGTAGCATTCTAATAGTGAAAGAATTTTGAAATTAGTCAATAAGTTTTTGAGATTAGTCATTACAAACATACTTAATATTTTTCTTTACAATATTAGCATAGAAGTATCGATATAGAATATAGTATAATAAAGAAGACGTGTTCTTTTCCAAAAGAAAACCACAGTATATTTTTAAATCAAACTTCTTTTTGGATATATTAATTCCGACAATTCTGGTTTCGTATAAATGGAAACATAGTATAGGCAGGGGCGATAAAGACAGGAGCAAGCTTTCATAATTCTTAGTTAATTAATTAATAAAGAAAAGGGGACAACCAAGGCATTCCTCCATGGTGTTATATTTTGAAAGCATGTCATATTTTAAAGCGAGTCGACTTCCTTGCTCATTAGCGGGTTACTAATGACGAAGACATTTAAACTGTACAGAAAATATAGAAACAAATAGCTGTGTTAATGCTAACAAATATTTGTAGTTAGCAATCTTGTTATCTAATAGAGCCGATAATATTGTTTCATAATAGTTGAGACGATTTTGGCACTCATTGCCCGTTCAGATCTAAAAATACATACCTATTACGAAAATAATATAATTTTACTGTAACGTTTCACTTGAGGTCTAAATCTCTTACTGCAAAACGTGTTAGCTTCGCACTTTCAGGTATTACTGAATTAATTCTAGTAATAGTTTAGGTCACCTGGAATGTACTAGAGAATGGAGAATTAAGGACGTGAATCGCCATAATACCAGGATACCCGGACACCCGAAATGATTGCGGTCCAATTCCAGAAATTTCTGGAATCGCGAGAATTTTTGTTTACGCATTCAAGTCGGACGACCGAAATAAAGGTGAGATTATATTTTCGTGTCGATGACGGTTGCTAGTGAGGGGACAATGGACCTGTTTATCGATTGATCTTTTTAGAGGTATTGTTATGTTAATCGTGTGACATTCGAAATTTGTTTTAAAAATACTGTTTTCGATTGATGTTGTAAATTAGAAGTAGCAGATGTTTAATAGTTATTGAAATTGTTCTGAGATCGCTGTCAATATAAATCTAGCTCTGATGGACATTGTTTTAATATAATATATTATAATAACGAATATTTAAATAATAATAATAATAACAAATATGTGTACTTATACATAAATTCAGTTTCTACACCAAACAGAAATGAACCTTATCTCACTGAACATTGTTTTAAAAATGATGAACCCTAAGTTATTTCAGTAGTTGAAAATAGGACAGAGACCGCATGACCCAGCTCTAGACACTTGAGCGGCTAACGAATGGAAAGCATTCCATTGCTAGTACAGTAAATCAAGTAAAAAAAAATCGTTGGTTGCCTGTAAAGTCGGTATACGGGCGAAAGTTTTACGTGACAACGACTGTCAATGTCAATGTCTGTCTCTCTCGCTCTTAGGCGGGCTAACCATGCCCGAGTGGAAGGGACGCGTGCCTCTCACTCGCTCTCATTGTGAGCGCATAACGTGAGCGGAGCGTTACCCAGTTTCTTGAAGTGTCACCCGGCAAACCAATTTATAAGACGTTGTCACGTCAAAATATGCTAACTAAGGCACTACTGATTTAACTTTGCATAGGTAAATTTTAAATGATTCTGAGGAAACCATTAAAGTAGAATGTAAAATTATGAAATGCAAGCGTGATAATCATTTTTTATTTTATTTTCTTTGAAATAGTTTTTGCCCTAAGTTGGAGAAAGCCACTGGCCATATTATTTCTCCTTTGTTCTCCTTTTTTCTTTTTTAATAATGTGTCTCGCACTAAGAAATTTAATCTTTGTGTCGTGGGGGTTTTACAAACATTCAAATCATATGCACAAAGAACACCCAGACTCGGAACAAGCATTTGTGGATCACATAAATGCTTGACCCATGCGGGGATCGAACCCGCAGCACGTCGCGCACAGTGGTTATTGGCGTGGTGGCCTATACCACTCGGTTATCCGTGCTAGTTTATATTATAAAGTTAAAACGCTTATGTTTCTAATTTAATTCATTAATGGGAGTACTAAATATATAAATCAGTTCGTACTTGTGTATTCCACTTATAAGAATTCGTCAGTTTTCAAATCTGTACCGAAAAATAAATAAATTAGTTCATTAATCATTCGTTTATTAACTGGGTTTAAACTAAACAATCTATCTATTGTGAGAACTCAATTGTTTGTATTGGTGGACTAGTCGGACAGTTGTATAAACACAGTTCAATAATAATGAGATTATCTGATGTGCAAGGGGTTAAACTGGATGCCATTTATCGACCACTTACTATACTTACATGTAGACCACTGAAGCGCTTCACTACAGTAAATTATCTTAGTTAAATATCATTGTTTCTTCTATATTTATTCTGCAAAACATACTATTTTTAATTGTTGGTTACTATCTAGGAACTAGTTTAGCCTCGTGATTTCAACCATAGTTTTTTTCTCCGTGCACTCATTATAATCCATTAAATCAATATGGCAATATTAGTCACAATCCATTTTGCGTAATGACTACCTAAAAAACATACCTATCTACCCATTTAAATCTAGTTTGGATTTCACGATTATCATTACACTTCAAAAACTAAACCCTAATTTGAAAAAAAATATCGATATTAAAGCATAAGTGCCTGATTTATGCTGATATTGAAATTGCCTATCGATAAAGTCACCCCATCCCTATAAGCAAGACGGATGGCGATCACTAATGAATGAATATTACTGCCATAGCTTCGCGCCTTATCACGCACACATAGACACACACAATATACCACCTACATGTGAGTTTCCATGAAAAACCCTGTATAAAATGGAGGAACTTTTTTTCATTCAAGAGAGCTTTCGTTTGTTTTAAAATCTGTGTTTTTTTAAGTGAATAGTCGGTTTTATGAAAGGATTAATGGAGATTTTGCAATTCAAAGAATTTTAATGCGTTGTCATATAATTTAGTTAGGCATTCCTTGTTTCTTAGATAAAGCGGACCCGTTAATTATGTCTATGTAAAATAATGATATATATTAACTCTATCTCTATCTTGACACTATCTTCTTCATTATAATTAAATTGTTATCATCAGTCTATACAAAACCGCAGGACACAAACTACTTACGCACGACATACTATACAGAATACACTTTAGGTACTGTATATTAAATCGTCAGCGATTTTCATTTGTTTATTTACGCTATATTACTTTTTACCACTAGGAGACTACATCTATAAATTATACCTTTACATGTATGTGTTATACTACTAGATATAAACACTCTCTTCTTCACACATTGAACAGTTCCAATAGTGTCGATACACTGACACGGATTCGGTGAGGTCAATAGCGGATGTAAAGCTGTGTTCCTGGCTACCGACATATTTACCGGCGTGGCGTTCCAGAAAACGTCCCGATGCGGCGCTCGGTTCAAATTTTTATATCGCCCACGCGTACATCCGTGAGAAAATGCCTTAGGGTTGCGTAGTTTTCATTATTAATTTATTATATTGATTAAAAAAAAACAAGGTACTTTTGAGTGAAATCCAGCCCAATAAAACAGAGAAATTGGCGTAAAAAAAGAAAAACCTAGTCTTTAGAGAGTGATTTCAGACCGAATTACACCGATATCGGTTATCGCGGCAAAAAGTAGCTTATGTTCTTTTTCAGGCTCTAGACTATCTGTGCACTAAATTTAAATAGGTTCAGTAGTTTTGGCGTGAAAGCACGACAGACAGACAGACAAAAATAGTTACTTTCGTATTTATTATATTAGTAAGGATGTATGTGACACCATTAAAATACTACTTTATAGACGCTGAACTTTGACTTCGCTAAGAACGTAAAGATGCCTATGCCTCTGTCCTTATTATTTACAATAATCATATACCTATCATTTAATCAAAGATTTACTTACCTATTCAAACTTATGAAGATACCAACCTAACTGTATATGTGTAAACGTACTTTAAGAATCGTAAACTTTTACGTAAACTATCATAAATATAAAAGACTTCACATATACAAACACCCCTTATGTTAACACTATTTTGTACCTCAAAGCAGGAAATTGCGTTATCAAGAAAAACTACTTAATAAAATTTCATGAGGACTAAAGATAAAAATCTGTGAGGTGGCAACCCTAAGCGACGTTACTTCGGATCGATATTGTAATGACATTTGACGTGTGTGCGTACGCGAGGCGAATCCTAAGGTCAACGTCTTATTGGCGCTTACATAACAAATCTCAACCCCAATCCGGAACCGACTTCCTTATAATACGGACACGTTTTGTTTATTTATCACTTAAATGGTAGGCAGGAGACCTAAATTGTGTATTCGACTGCTATCGAAATATTTATTTATAACAAAATAATCTATACTAATATTATAAAGCTGAAGAGTTTGTTTGTTTGTTTGTTTGAACGCGCTAATCTCAGGAACTACGGGTTCGAATTGAAAAATTCTTTTTGTATAGAATAGTCCGTTTATTGAGGAAGGCTATAGGCTATAAAACATCACGCTACGACCAATAGGAGCGGAGCATTAATGAAAAATGTTGCAAAAATGAAAAACCGTTGAAACTAAAACACGCGAACAAAGTCGCGGGGAACAGCTAGTATTTCTAATAATAGCAGATAGTAACCAAGAACTGCGAGATTAAATACATAAAAATATACACGATTATAAAAGTTTAAAACTTTTAAAGTTAGTAGATGGCGCATGTTTTATCTCTTTTTCGCAAAAGGACGACTTGTAGGGGGCAGCCCCAGATTAGTAACAGTGACGTCACATCAGATTATATCTCTCTCTATCAAATTAGCAATATTGAAAAGAAAAATACCTTAAAAATAATATTTATTTATTATATTTCTTAAAGAAAAATAAAAAAATCTTGTCAAATATGGGTATTTTAATTTTAAGCGTGCATATGTGTAAACTTCTATATATTTCACATATAATTTGTCACAGATATATGATTTCGTGTAAGAATAATGTAAATGAATACGATATGGCACCGTCGTTGACGAGATTACACTCATTAGATTTATAACAGAAACACAACATAATGTGTTCATATTTAAGATGAAATGTTTCATGTACTCGTATAAGTTTTTAATAACTTTGAAAACTATTTGCTAGCTAGTAAGGTATATGATATAGAGCATGTAATATCGCAACTAGACAACGATGCCAAACATTTACACGCTCGATTAACAGCAAACGCGATGAGCAAACTCTAATGACACTATCGATTAGAGTTAACTACGCAATCCGCTCTATCTACTTGCTATAGATAAAGAAATATCCGTAAAAAATAAAACAAAATTGACCTATGTTGCAATACGTCAGGAATGTATAGATCGATTTAATTTAAGTGACGATTATAACGCTATCTCTACACTGAGCACATTTAACAAAATTATAATTTATTTATTTCTTCTTTTTTTTTAAGATTTGTCATAATAATTATTGTATCTTTTATAGTTTTTGTTAGTATAATTGGTCGTGATAAAACCGTTGTAATTAAATAAAATAAATAATTTATATAAGTTTTATATGTGAAGTATTCGAAAAGCACACACGTTTTTCCCCAAAAGCTAACCAGCCAGCAATGTTTAACACAGTCAAATACTGTACTGCACAGCAAACCTTGTTGTAAGATGAAAAGCAAATCTGGTTCAAACCGCTTTATTTGTAAGTGAGAACTCATGAGTGACAACGTTCTAACCACAACTGTTTTGTCGTGCGATCTGTGGTCGCTGTCAAGTCAGATGAAATGTATAAATCATTTTGTTTATAGTAAAATTCGAACGCCATTCTGTTCTATTTTAAGAGCGTTTGTCAACTGTTTAACTGGAGCCACCGCCGTATGTAAACAATTTATTTGAGTTTCTCTCTAAAAATAATTTAGTTTTCGTCGGTACCTAATAAGTGTTGTAAAAAAAATGACTTGTCCAATAAAAAGCCAGTTGTCTTCTTTATTGAAACTACTAAACACATACTAGCATTCCTTTAATCAACGATCAATAACCTCTAACTATTACTTTTATCCTATGCTAGACATAGGACCTTCGAAGGTAAAAATTATTTGCTGTGAGGGATGTGACCAAAGCCAAAGGAGGACCAAGCATAAGTAGGTACCTACACAAATTTTATTAAACGCCTATGATTTCGTTCCTCCGATGATTATATATAAAAAAATCGGTTTTACTTAAGAAATACCTAAGTTAAAAAATAACGGCGAACTGTTTTTATGAAAAACATAATTTAATCAAGCAATTAAATTGTGTTTGCAAAAATTGCGTAGAATAAGAAGCATGAAAAGATCATTATTAAAAAAATATAACTGAACATTGTTAATATTAAACCATTTTTATTTTCGCAACTTAAGGCTTCAATATAGAAGCATAGGGTATGTCTGTAACTGAAATGCCTTGAGGCTAGCAGTAAATGGATCTCTGGGGTATTTCCAATACTAGGCTGAAATGTTTCCCGAGCAATAGCGATTCTATTTGCCCTGACTGTCTACTATATATACGAACATTAGGTTATTCCTAATAGGATTTTTGTTTCATATTTGTATAAAATAATACTTTTATCGTTGTAACCATTTCGAAGTAAAACTTCTTTACGCTCGCTTAAGTTAGGGAGGAAGCTGGTGAATACGTGACGAGAGCGTTACGAAAAGTTGGGCGAGGCGAACGGAAGTTGAGAGGGAGATATAAGTTAGTAAAGATAGAAAGAGAGAGTTACGATTCGTATATTACTGTAGGGGCAAGAGAGAGAGGTGCGAGCACACATTTTCTTTCTCTCTTTCTCTCATAGCCAGTTACGTTTCGTATATAAAGAAGTTTTACTTCATTCGTGTTGTCTAAAGCACACTCGTTTTTTTTTATATGTTTATGTATATATTGGTATCCTAATTTTAGAAGCTCGTAAAAGTTATCGATTATATGACTTTTAAGCTTTTTCTTTAACTTTTACAATTTGAAAAGAAGTATAAAAGGTTTGTCTAATCGGCAAAGGTTTAATGTCCCGGTAGTATTTTGACAAAGGTCTCTATTAAAACAAAGCTTCATACGAAAACTAGTCTTTATTCAAAATGGAAAACATTTAAATACTTTGATGATATAACAGAGTTGTCATTTGTTATAATAAATTACAATCGGGGATTTCAGTAAAATCCCCGAGCTTTGTATAAATCCAAATTCAAAATTCGAAACACAATGCAACAAACATACGTCAGACCAATTATGAAATTGGTAATTAATGTTATAATTCGCTGACAAGGCTGTATGGGTCAAACCTTTGCTTTTACGCGAATTATAAACAAATAACTGTCAAAAATTGTTGACACAGCAGAAATTTGAACAATAAAAAGCTATGAAATAAATTCCATTAGTTTCGTAATTATGTTTCCATTAAAATCAGCGTAGGTACGTACAGATTTAGAATGTTCCAACCTTGCTTCATAATTTCATTAGAGTGTCGATTTTAGCGTTACTTACACAGCCTACTTAACCTACATTGAACTTTAGTAGCAATAAAGTGTTATCAAGCAGTAAATCGTAGCTTACATTAAGCCATTCTCACAATAGCATGGAGTTTTCACTCAATTTTCTTTGCGTGTCAGCTCTCGTTCGCATTGTAATGTCACTTGATATAATGAAGGGAAATCACGGCATTAGACGACTTGTGTTTTTTTTTCTTAAGTATTATGTCGGTTTGCATTTGGCTTTGCAAACAAAAAAAAAGGAGATTTTTTATTCGAATGCATCATTAATAAATGTACGATTTTTATGGACCAGTAATTATTTGGTAAAGGTTGGTATAACTTATTGTTATTACCTGCTTTTAGCCCGCTTTGTTGGAAAACAGAAACATAATAAATTATCTTTCTTAACCTATCTCACAAATCTTCTAAAACCTAAACACTGGTCCTTTCATGCCAGAAAAAAAAGAATAATAATATATTTGGATACCTTGCCTTTTCAAGTTTCCCTAGACAGAATTGTTACCTAGGGACATTAAGTCTACCCTACATAAATATTTAATCTTCATGTGAGAATATTGTAGTAGATAGGTTCCATTCAGGGGCCACAGGGTAACATATACGATATCTAAATTATTTTTGCTTTGAATACCTAGAACATATTTTGAGGGGCTAATAGGATCTAAAAAACGTATATCGTTGAAAATCATATTTTTTGAACTTATTTGATTCAGGTAGCTTATTACTTAGTTATTGAGAAAACTAATAGACGAAGAACGAGCAATACATTGTATTCGAACTTACAAAAAAATATTTCAGAATATTTTCTTTTCCCATACTTCGTAGTTTTTAGAATAACATTTTTAATCTAAAAAATTCATTGAGCATTGAGAGAGACTACTATTTATACAATCTTAAAAGATATACAACCTTATTATTAGTTGTTTTTTAATCTAACGATAGACTTGCGCAAGTCTGACGTATTATGTATCTAGCTAAAAAATTAACAGCAAAATTTTGTACTGTAGCAAAAGTTACTTATTTGTATTGAATCAGTAATTTGATAGTTGCTGTTTAATTTTGCTTTTGAAATATACGTAATAAGGCAGTCTTGCGCAAGTATATAAGTAGTTACGTGTGTGTAAGGCGTTACAAACTTTTCTTTAACTTGCCATGTATTTATGTATGTGTGATCAGGTCAAACCTTGCAAGCTAGATTAAACCCACTTCTTGACGTCCGATTGAGATGAAATTTTGCATAAGTAGGTAATAAGTATACTTTATTTGGGCCTGTTGGTCTAGTGGTTACTGACCCTGACTGATAAACCGGAGGACGACCTCCGTTTTATCAGTCAGGGTTCGATTCCCACGCAGGACAAATCTTTGTGTGATGACCACGATCATTAGTTCTGTGTCGGGGTGTAATTTATCTATAATATGTACTATATGTATTTAGAAATATATAAGTAAGATTATCAGTTGTCTGGTTACCATGAGGCCGTGTGTGAGTTGTCCCAAGATATTATTACTATTATTATACCTAAATTCGATGACAATACAATATTATGGTACTTTCGAGCTGGTCTGATGATGGAGTCAGAAGGTGGCTGTAGGAATTTAGTAAAAAAATGACTCAATTCCATTGTGCCTAGTTGCTTTTCTAATAAAAACTAATTTTATTTCTAGTTTCTCTCAAAAGCAAAGATTTGCTCACGATTTCAACAGTTGTCCAATGATTTGAAAAATTCTAGAATATTTATTGAATGAACTGGTACAATCATAGTATTGTAGTTATTTATTAGGTCACGATATTATACAAGTGAGTCGCTTTTGTTTTCGTGTGAATGTTATCACCTAGGCCCATTGTTTTAGATAATCAACTAATGTTTCTCTCACAGAAAGGTTTTGTTTGTACTCCCATATTGATTCTTATGTAACAATGCTCTTATGAAATGTATGAAGAAATTAAGTTTAAGTACCTACATGAAATTTCGTTAAAGTGTATTTTATACGTTTTAAAATTGGACGTGTTAAATCAAATTAAACGCGGGATTTAAGACATATCAAAACGCACGCCATTATTCGGTGCAAATATGACGTCACAGTACGCGCTGTATTAGTGTTATTGTTCCCGTTGACAACGACTCTGAAATTATTTTGACGATAATATGCGCACTGAGAAGCAGAGAGGAGGGCCTGTTTCAAATGATATAATTATTATGTGAGAATTAATGGTTATTTTGACATTGGAAATTACATTTTTTATGGTGTTATATTTTCTAGTGTTCCACTGCCATTGAACAATAAACACTTAGAAAAAATCGTGCATAACAGGCATGTTCTATTTTTTTTTTAATGTCCGACTTGTAGATTAATGAATTTTATTGGACACGTATTTTTTCTTTTTTCCTGCAAACAAGAAATGATCAAAATACAGAGAACGGAAATTACGCGTGACGTCACTCCTCGCTACGATTTTTAGCGAGGCGTGGCGTCATAAGCCCCCACTCCGAAACTTTAAAGCGGTGTATCTTTGTATTTTTTTATTGTTTTGGTAAAAGAAAAAATACGTGTCTAATATTTTTTTATTATCTAACTGACGGACTAAATAGATTTTAACTTTTCATACCCAGGAAACATCCCTATTCTTATTAAAGCGACGGCGGCGCGGCGGTGCGACAACAGCGCGGCGGAGCGGTGCGGCAACAGCGGAGGTGCGGAGTCGGGTCTTGTACACGACCGCTAAGCATCAGTAGGTAATCATTATCCTCTTATAAATCAAGTATTTAACTTATTTAATTTAAGGGTTTCAAGGTCAAGTCAATGCTTGAGCCTTCTTCATTTAAAATTCGGTTCGTAACCTTTTTAAGTCTTTTACCTTTTACCCAACTAGCCTATCTTTACCTTACCATTACTTTCAAGGGTTGTCTGTTAGATTGCTGTACTCGATAAGCGGACTCATTTGCATTTTATGTAACTTTACATTATTCAAATGGCTTAGAATAAAAGTACCTGTGTTCTGTTTGGTAGCGTATACTATGTCCATTTTAACTTCTGATATCTTTATCATCATTAACCCTTTCCCAAATAGAATCTAAATAATCTTAGTCCTAGTATCATAGTGTTTGTTATTGAGTCAATCACTACAAGGTTTTATTAATCCGAACTCTTACTCTGATAGTAATATGTCAAAGGCTACTTTTTTCTTCATTCGGTATCCCGACTTAATAGTATTTTCGCATAAAATTCGTGTGTAAGTAATTATAATTAACTACACATGAATTTTGTGAGAAAATACTAGCAATACACGCTCGAGCTTATGAGAGACTAGCTGTTACCCGCGGCTCCTCCCGCGTGGCTGTCGGTTATCCCGGAAAGAATATAGTCTTGTTTTTCCAAGGAACTAAGCTTAACCCATACCAAATCGGTTCAGTATACAGACAGACAGAGTTACTTTCGCAATTATAGCATTATTATGGATATGGTGTTGTCAGTAAAATTAGTTGCGTTATATTATTAGCTTGTTAAATAGTGTCTTTTACTTACAATTAAAATGTCGCTCTTATCTTTATCGAAACACCTAAAACAAAAGCATTAAACAGTTTTCTAGATAACCCTTTCAATGCTGCCGTCTCGTCCATGACCTATTCTGTAGCGGCTAGGGTGAAACCCTACAGTGGGTGTGACGACCCGCTAGCTGGGTCAACGACTAACTAGTTGACCGCTTTAGACTTTTGTTTATTTTAAACGTAGCTTAATACTTTATGAGATTTAAATATCAGATAGGCGCGCGCTTGATTTCCATCCCAGCATGCATTATTCTTAAGTTCATGATGAGGTTAAGAATAATGGGAGGCCAGGAAACATATGGCGGGATGAATTGGATACCCACTTGTTCAAAATACTGTCAGAAAATCATATTTGCTATTCCCTGGACATTAGGTTAAATAATAAACATAGGTCCCGAGTAGCCATCTAATTGAACCTAGTTAGTTAGAAAGGCAATTATTTTTATACTTATACTAGCTGATGACCTGGCAAACGTTATAATGCCATTAAAATTTGTCGAAAAACATATCTGGAAAGGTCCACCCTTATCACCTATGGCAATAAAAAATAAATACAAAAATTCATAAAAATCGGTCAAGCCGTTTCGTAGAAGTTCGATAACAAACACTGTGACATGAGGTTTCAAGATAAAAACTATGATCGTTTTTTTTTTCTTTACTAATTTCTGACGTAGAAACTCCAAAGGCCAAATGCTTTAGTCTGCAATAAACTAATACCACTTATTTGAAACGTATTTGTGAGAGCTTACTTTAGTTAAACCCTTCAGGGATTTAAGACGCACAATTTAGTGCTAGCTTAGCAACTTCAAAACAATAAAGAATATTATGTAATGTGTATATTTTATAAGCATTTGAGCTGGTCTCGCGTGAGTAAATACATTAAATAATAATATTAACTGCCTATTCCCCTCGGCGCTTGAAGAATGTTAAGAACATTCTACTAATTGAACTCGACCACAGGTTTTCCATATACCTACCTAACGTAATTAATGTTTGTTAGTACACATAAACATTCCAAAGTTTACATTTCCGATTAAAATATAGCTACCTACTATTTTTAAGGAGGGTCGATTTTTGTACAGGTCTGGGGCTCGTTTAAGTCGTACCGTTTGACCGATAATAAAGGTTAAGCCGCACTCGCCGCGGTTGGTCCGTGGATGGGTGACCATTGAAAACATACCGAGACTCCTCTGTGCCTCGGAAAGCACGTTAAATCGTTTGTCCCGACTGTCATACGTTGATCTTTGGCAGTCTAAAGTCATTACAATTCTGACAACCAGTCTTAACATGGGATACTGTGTTACCCAGTAAAATGGGTTGTGAAGGTCATATAGGCAGTCGCTAGCTGAATCCGGTGAGACTGGAAGTCAACCCCAATATAGCTTGGTAAAAGTCTAGGTAGAAGAAAAATGAGCTTTTTGGTCAGCTGTAGCATAATATAATGTTCAATTATTACTATACGTTGCAATATCTTAGTGATTTAACTTGTCACCGAGGGTTTGAGTCGATTCCTTTAAGAAAAAAAAAAAACTTATTGTTTGTAAATTATTTTTTCTAAAACAATATCATGACTGTAAATCTGGACTAAATTTTGTTCGAGTTATACTTGAGAATGTAAACTGCATGCAACATTAAGGTCGTTAGGGAAAAGGACACAAGTTTACTGACACTTTATACAGTGCCTAAGTACTTCGATAATTTATTTCCAACAGGAACGATATGTCGGCTTTAACTGTTCCCTATCTTTAAAATATGGCCAAAAATATATTTATTTGAACAAATGTACTACGCAATCAAGAATAATAATTATCTTCATCTTTTTTAATAGAAGTGAAATAATGTCATTGATAGGATTAATTAATCTCAGGTGGGTAAGGTTTTGAATAAAAGGTTTAATTTCGCTATGTGACGGTTAGAAAGTTATGTTAGTATGTAAGTATAAATCTCTGCTTATGCCTCAAGCAAGCGACTCTACTTTTTTTTAACTCACACACCTTCTGATTCCAAACTAGGCAGAGCCTGTACTATGGTAACCAGACAACTGATAAACTAACTTATATATTTCTAAATAAATACATATAATAGATAAATTAAACATACATGTAAAGTATTCGATATTAATTTACCATCAAGTTTTCAGAATAAGATTCCCAACCATCTTTGTGAAACTCCAAAATATATTACCTGTAACAAAATAAACAATTCATAAGTTTATCTGTCAATAAAAAGAAAAAAAAAAAGAAGAAAAAGACGAATTTGTCTACATAACGAAACTAAAACATTAACATTACGAAATACCCACAAAGTTTTTAATAGGCAGACATGACGAAGGATTTTTTTTGTCTAAAAGACCGACATTTTTGAAGAAGGGTCGAGCGATATCATTAGCAGTTAACCCTAAAATAAAAAGTTGTAGAACTAAGTTGTAACTTAATTTTGTACATGATTACTTAGTGGTGCGGTTTTGTGGTAGTATTCAGTGGTACCGTGGGATTCATGACATTTAATGTTAAATGTGTAACACTTGTGTTATTAGAGTTTGTTTTGAGATACTAAAAACACTTAGTCTATCCCTAAGGTATCGTTCTAAAAAGAATAAAAAGCAATGTGTTTGCCTTATTACTTAATGGAGTACACAGAATTTTAGACCTTATTTCACGAGGACTTTATTTTTTATAAGTCGAATAATAAGACAGTATTCCACCTAGCCTTTTTCCAAGCTATGTTGGGGTCAGCTTCTAGTCTTACCGGATTCAGGAATACCGAATTTTACATGGAGCGACTGCCTATCTGACCTCCACAGCCTATTTTACTGGGTAACACAGACTCCCGAAGTAAGACTGGTTGTCAGAATTTTAATGACTTAACGGCTTAACGTGCTTTCCGAGGCACGGAGGGGCTTAGTATGTTTACAAATGGTTATCCTTCTTAAAGGGTTCATATTTATTGATACCCACAATATCTTTGTCTGCGCATGGATATAATAAACTATTAAGTTCCGCCCTTAATTAAAAAGTGAATTATTTTTTTATAACCCTATCACATTAACATAAAAACATTTATGTAATAACTTTTGTGAGGAGTATTCATATTTATTTAGCAGCGGCGGTGGAGTCGCCGCGTCAGTTCATGGTTAGGGACTCCTATTCAGTCTGAAACTAGTCGGGCGATCCCTAATAATGTGCGTGAGTTAACCGTTATGTTTCGAAATACAAAAAAAAAAAAACAGGAAACTGCTCTTGATAGGCAGCTTAAAAAATGTTAAGATTTATTCACTGCACGTACATATAAGCACATTAATTTTATGTTATAGAATTCAAGCGTGATATACAAATAGAGAGGTCCCTTGTACCTACATAAGTTTATTTAACTCTCGCTTATCTACATCGATTGGTTTAGAGGCTTGCATTGTCGCCGCTGGGAAACAAAGCGGAACCCTTTGCCAAGTAACTTAAATATTTAATGTGTCTAGGCCAGAGTTTCTCAAATTTTAAATACCTACGCCCAAGAAAGTGAGTATTAGTACCTATATTATTTTTAATGTTTCAATAGACGAAAATGTTTTTACAATTCCATATATCCATGGCCAAGCCTTTGTATACCAATAAATAAAATTACCAATATTAAGCAAAAGCAAAAAGCTTTTTGCTATATAGTCTCTAATAAGCTTTAGCACATACAGTGCTCTGCAATCCAAAGTAAGTGGCTATAGCGTGTTGTGGTTTTCCATATTGACACTTACGGGAATCAAACCCGGGACGTCAGAGCTAGCGACACCTTGAAAACCAGTGAGTACCCCACTCGACCACGGAGGCGATCAAATTGTTACTTTCATTCGGATTTTAAAACAAACACAACTATTTTTCTTGTAATATGTTTCTCAGTACCACATACCACACTTAGGTTATTTTATTCCT
The DNA here is from genome assembly GCA_932294365.1 of Diachrysia chrysitis. Classification (NCBI taxonomy): domain Eukaryota; kingdom Metazoa; phylum Arthropoda; class Insecta; order Lepidoptera; family Noctuidae; genus Diachrysia; species Diachrysia chrysitis. Next base: position 9,702,941 of record OW028653.1, read on the forward strand.
CCTTGTGGCTATAAAATATACTAGCCAGTAATATAATCCCCATAAACAAAATAATTTTCTTCTAAAACTTTGACAATAGCTGTCAAACGTCGACAATAAGGTGTGACCGGCCAGATAGGAAGGAAGGGCTGACATCATAAGCCCATTAGGACTAATACCACCATACCGGCACTCATTGTTCTACTGCTACTGCTTAAGACACGAAATGCAGGTGCAAGGTATGACGTCATAATGATGTTTGGTACAAGCTTGTGGTGTTCATTATTTACTCTAGGTGTTGTGTTAGGTGTAAGCGTTCCTGTGATGGTAATTGTTCACTCTAGTCAGGTCGTTAGAAACGTGTGAAGTGAGATAGTAATCTCGCTAAACCCCTTTATGGTACAAAAATGTCTTGTATTTTAACATAACTAAACTTAAAATACCAAAAGATATTGATCACAGTTTAAAACGATTTTGCGCTAAAATTATGCCGTGCGCTAAAAAACAGGAAAGCTTTTTGTATGCGACAATAATGTATGGGCGTATACTTATATTAACATAAATTAATATTAAATTTATTTTCGTACACATAAAGTTATAATTTTCAAAAATCGATCTTTCTCATAATAATACAACAAGAAGTCAATTCTTAAGGATTTTTCTTCCAATCCTAAAAATATTCTAAACAAAATATGCGTACAAAAAATGTCTACGTAAAAAAAACGCAAAAAATATTTATGGTTATGGCACAATTTAACCAGAGATAATCTGGGTGAACCTGTGCCACCGGCCACTTCCTATAACGCCAACCATCGTAAAGTTTAAAATACTTTATGGTTTAAAAAAAGAAAACAATTTTTCTTTAGCATTTTAAAATTGGAAGCATTTTTGAAATACGATGTCTTGTTGGTTTTAAAACTAAAATGTCATCAACGTTCCGCTGGACTATTTTGATGAAATTGTCTGATAAATAAAAGTTAAAAGAAACGGTTGTTCTTTGTTGTTTCCAGTTTAGTTTAGGAGTAAAATCTTTTGTATGGGTTAAGGTCATTGACAGCTAGGTAAGTGAGAGGGTAAACATTACCGATAGGTAGCAATACCATTACGTCATCATAAATGGCAAATTATTTACTTTTATATTGAACTAGTTTCAAGCATTTCAATATTGCTAATTTGACAGAGAGAGCTATAACATAATGTGACGTCACTATTGTTTTCTCCATAATAATCTGGGGCTGCCCCGTAAAAGTCGTAGTTTTGCGAAAAAGAGATAGAACATGCGTCACCTATTAACTTCAAAAGGTTATTATAACTTTTGTGTTCGTTTATATTTTATTTGATGTTATTTCGCAGTTCTGCTTCAATTTAATACTATTAATAGAAATATTTGTAACAAACACATAATTCGATGGTAGTCAAATACCTAATTCTGCATGTACCTACCTACACTTAAGCTTATCTCCAGAGGTAGCATTTAAATAATTTACAAGTTGAAAATGAATAATTTCCTTGCACGGAAAAAATTACAAATAATCTACACGGAAGGTTAAATTGCCAAAGGCATACCACTCAAAATACCCCATTAGTCGTGATTCCAGTTCATTGGCGGATTTTGAACTTGAACCGTCTTGCTTAGAAAGTCGATTTAAAAAGTTAAATAATAGGGAAATGCTGAATGAATATAATCACCACAAAATATGAGTTAAAAATAATAATAATCATATTGGGACAACTCACACAGCCATCGAATCCCAAACTAGGCAGAGCTTGTGTTATGGCAACCAGACCACTGATAAACATACTTATATATTTCTAAATACATAAATATTATAGATAAACTACACCCAGACACAGAACAAATGATCATGCTCATCACACAGTGATTTGTCCTGGGTGGGAATTCAACCCACAACCTCCGGTCCAGCAGTCAGGGTTACTAACCACTAGACCAAATGGCCAGACAAATGGCCTTTACTTATTTGCGAGTGTACGCAGAGAAAGGTTTAGCAATTACTAAGATATTATTCGGTTTTCGAAAACATTTAATAGAAAGTACGTAGCGAATAATCGCGACAATCGATTTTGGTGATAGTTTAAATTGTTTACCAAAAAATAATGACAGTGGCCAACAAAATTACCATCAATTAAGTATGTGTTGTGAGAAAAAAATGGCTTTATATAAATGTCTTCTACTTATGCAACATTACAGCCTATGTAAAATACTGCTAAATAATCTTATAACTTTGTTTAAGAAGTCTTTTAACATAGTACATGATAAGAAACCAACTACACGGATAGCACTGTAGGTACATTTATGTATAACTAGCTGTTTCCCGGCTCCGCCCGCGTGTCGGTTATCGCGGCAAAAAATAGCCTATGTCCTTTCTCAGGCTCTAGACTACCTGTGTACCAAATTTCATTTAAATCGATTCAGAAGTTTCGGCGTGAAAGCGCGACCGACAGACAGAGTAACTTTCGCATTTATAATATTAATAAGAATTTCACTATTCCATTCATTTGATTCTGAAACCTGCAAGGTTCTAACTTGTACACTGACCCAGTAAACTCACGTGGGACTCGACTTAACATAGAAAGAAACAAAAGACAATCTTGCAACCACTTCACCTGTTTACCGAGGTCCCTTAGCCTTATTCCAAGCACAGACTAGGTGAAAAGTAGACGAATACAAGTTTTTTTTTTAATGAAACAGGTAACAAGAATTTTATGTCAATTTGTACTCAGTTCTCGTTGTTGCGATAAATGAATTTGCATATAAGTAGTATGGCTGGATAATGTGAACAAGTTATGTTAGTTAAAAATATAAAAATCCCGACTGTCCTGCTAAGAAACATTACATTCCAAATAACATTTAAACATAAAAATTGCATATAATACTTAAAAACCATTTATAAAACTCTGTATTTTGATGCCCTACTCGATAGGTATAGCTAAAAAACTATATTAACGACTTGGAATTTATGGCCCAAATTCCGCCATTTTAATTATTATCTCAAACCACATGTTTAAGGACACTTGGGTTCTAAGACAAATTTAACAATACTTTAACTGTCGAAATCCATACCTATATACTTTTGGAAAATACGAAATTTACAAATATAGAAACATACAAGATACGTGCAGAAAATACCCTAACCCTTCCGTGGCACTTGGGTAAAAATATGACGCGCGTTTAAATATTTATTTACTTACTTTAATCTATTATTTATTTAAAAAAATAAAAGCATGTTTTATATTTTACTTTATTTAAAAAACGACCTCTTTTGTCTACCGTTGTTTATTGAACGTTTTTATTTCGGTACGTGTCTACCCTTTTCATCTGCTCTGTGGCTCCAAGGCACACCTTAACCCAGTAACAACAAACTAATTACACACGCCCGGACCCGCTCCTCTAAATTTATGAGCGAAATGCCTTATTTAAGTCAAATTAACCGTAACGAGTAGGCCGTTACGAAAAACTTCGTACACTCAATTATCTATATTTAATCTACTTTCATAGTTGGGCCGAAAATGGTACAGTTTTTTTTCTCTGAATAACGACTTGAAGTTTTGTCAAATCTTATGACTGTTAATACAGTTGACCGCATATTTATAGCAATAGTTTTTTACTGATGTCGGCTTTATGTCGTAGCAGTATGGTTGGTTTTCGTATTTCATTCTTACCAATGATTTGAGGTCTAACGGATAAGAAAAAAATGTGGGTCTTGCTTGATAATTTTGTAGTTAAAGTTTATAAAAGTTTTACAGTTTCTAAGCCTGTATTTTATAGGATTATAATGGAATGGCAAGTTTTAAATGAACCTTTTTACTGACTTAAATAGTTTTCTAAATTATTATATACTTGGAATTTTTGAAAATATTTAACACTAGCTGTTGCCAGCGGCTCCGCCCGCATGGGTGCCGGTTATTGCGGCAAAAAGTAGACTATGTTTTTTATCCGGATCCAAGTCTACCCCGTACCAAGTTTTATCAATATAAGCTTAGCCATGGAAGCGCAATTAAAGACAGACAGAGTTACTTTAGCATTTTGATTCTTACTTCAATTCCTTCAACTACATTTAATACCAATTCTTCTGTTAAATAAAGTCATTTCAAACCTCTACACATTGGTCTTTGATTCTCTTACTTAATAAATATTCATATTAAGCGCGATTTAATAAAGCAATTAGCCTATTGATATTCTAGGCGTTGAATATCGGCGGGCCTACAACGTGCAAATTAATTAACACGCCTAACGCCAACACAAATCGTATATTAGTACCGTTAACCAATCAAGACATGGTATTGTCGATTTATTTATGGTTTGAAACTTGTCTAATAAGTCGTCTATAGGTTTTCTTCATATGAGGTGAATGATTTTCGTCTTAATTATTTCATTTTAAAGTTTAGTTAGTTCCCAAAAGATATAAGATGAAATAGGATTTTAAAACATTGAGAATGTTCATGTTCAATTCCTAAGGGTTCAGGAAACTGTTCAGGTTGAATTATTTGTAGTAGTATTTTTTTTTGTTTTTATACTTATATTATTGGTTCTTTTATTATAATTATTATGTAACGTTTAGTTAATAAGCCGTTATGCGCACTCTAGGTGTGACAATAAATATTTTTCTTTCATTTAAATAACCAAATTCTTTCATGTCATTGTTTAATTTATTGCATACAACTAACTTTACCTGCCCTTAATTACTAGAGACGATCAAATCAAAATCAAAAGATTTTTACTTCTTATAAACCTCAAAAAGGCGCTTAAGAAACATTAAAATTACAGAACTAAATGACTCTAGGTGCGAAATCTAGCAGTACTACAAGTCTACAAGTTAACAGTTATACACCAAGTGTCCGCAACAGCCGGTATTCCCTGCATCAAATCGATTGCTTCCGATTTGCTCGACGCGTCCGGCACCACTCTGGGAACGTCCGGTAACTGTTGATTACATATCTGTGTTAGTTAGGTACCTATTGCTTGAAAGACTAATGTATGTAAACACAGTTATAGGTACTCAAAGAGGGGTACTTAAAATTCACGCGATCTATCATGAAAGCATCTAAATGACATAACTTTGTCAAAATACTTCGCGAAATATTTTTTTACAATAATTGAAACAAGTCATTGGGGAGCACAAAAAAAGCGGACAGTAAAGCCGTTCTCGTCGACCCTATGTGATAATCACTGGTTGCCTCAAACCGACCTCAGAATAGCGCCTCCTTGATTCCGTAGAGCTACTGCTAGCTCCATGGAGAGAATGAAAATAGAAGATGACACGCGACATCTTATACACAATCACAATCATGTGCTTCAAAGTTTAGGTATGTCCTTAGGGCAGGTGACCCGGTTTTGGCCATTTTAAGAATTTTTTAGACTTTGAGGCTATATCATTTTACAGTTTTTGTTATCACGGACAAATTTCTTGTAAAAAGTGATTAAATATATATAAATCTAGCCTAAGGATACATTTTTTTCATAATGATTCAATGGAAAAATAATCCTGTAGAAAACAAAAAAAAATGGGAATTTGTTCCGTTTTTGGCCAGATTTACCCCCATTTCTGCCACAGTCATGTGCCAGTTCTGGCCATCAAAATTCATCAAAAATAAAAAGCAGATAATTCAAAGTAATAAAATTTTGTGACGCAAAGTCGTTCGAGGAACGTTAAAAACTCTACTAGCAGTGGCAACGGGCATTCCATTCTTTATTGCGTTCAACCACTAATGTTATTTTATGCGGTGAGTACTGGAACAATTTTCTTTTCACGACACCGATTTTTTTAGTATTTGGTTTCGATGGAGGCATTATAATCGTAACTCTGAAAATGAATAGATTACTTATATAAAAATAGCCAAGTAATTAAGTTGAAAAATCACGATAAAAACTAAATGGCCAAAAGTGGGGTTCCACGTGCACCACTTTTGGCCAGTCATGTGGCCAAAGATGGGAAAATTCATTCATTTTGGTTCCATTAGTGGCCACCTCTCATAACCTCACTTAATAAACAAATAGCGATAAAATATCATTAGTACCACTTAGCCAGTGTATTCTTTATGAAGGATTAACATAAACATTAAAAAAAATAAGAAGGGTTTAAAAAAATAATGATTGGTTACTCCCCCGCTCGCCTTAGCCTTTTTGCTAAGAAATAAAAGAATTGACGCTCGTCAAAAAATAATGACTTGTTGGATTGAAGTGAAGTTTGACACATCAAAGCTGTCAACGCTATCGTGTTGGCAATATTAGATATTTTTATTCCCGTAAACCATAGAGTAATATATTTGTCTTTGCCTTAGTTATAACGATTTGAAGTTCTAAATGGCCACAAAGGGGTCGGTGGCCACAACCGGGTCACTTGCCCTACCCTTACTTTTAACCTTTTTTTATTCTTGATAACCCCTCCCCCCCACCCCTGGATATATTCTGCCATACCCAGCCTGGAAGTCGCTAAACAGACTCCAAAACCACGTAGGTCAAAATGAGGAAAACTTATCCAGGTGGTGGTAGCTTATGTGGTGTACCCAACAGACGATGTCACACTTTCTGTCTTGTGTTTTACGTCTTTACATCTGTACAATTTGACTTATGGAATGCTAATAAAGAATTGAGTATTGAGTATACAATGGAACAGTGAATACATACTTTGATAAATAAATAAATAAAAATAGATACCTACCAATGCCTGTCTTCCCTATAGTCTTATGACCTTGACATTCCTGAAATTAAAAAAAAAGAAACAATTTCTATTACTTAATAAACTGAGGTACTAAGTTTCCCCACGTGTGAACCTAAACTGGATATAACAATACTCTAGCTTCATAATATACCTATTAATTAAATTGGTGTTATCGTAATGATTAATACCCAGAATAATAGCCAATGCTGACGATATCACTACAAACCGATCTACATTATATCACATGGGTACAGTCGACAACAGTTCACTGAACATAATTTGTAACAGTATTATATAGATATTTATTTATAAACACATAATCTGTTCCAATTTATTAAAATTACTAGCAATTTTACACGCAGTATGATGAGCTTACAAAATAAATGTGCCGAAGTTATGATGGTTTTTGATAACATCTCAGTTATTATAATTATGAAAACTGTAGTTTGATCAAACTAACTATAGGTAGTCCAGCATTTCATTTTATTTTATATCACAAATCGAGTTAATCGGCAGACTATCTTTAATAAATTTTGAAAAAGTCACATTGGTACTTGCCTGTAATGGGTTCGAACCTGCAACCTTGTGCAGACTATCTTTAGGGAGAGATATCTTATTAGGAAATAGGTAATAGGTAGAAGGGATCGTGTCTAAGTGTAAGCCGTACGGTTTGACCGACAACAAAGGTTAAGCTGCATTTGACCATTTGCAAACATACCGAGACCCCTCTATGCCTGTGTGGAAAGCACGTTAAGCCGTTGGTCCCGACTGTCATACGTTGAGCTTTGGTCCGCGAGTCCAGTACGAGCAGGATCAGTAGTCTAAATAACCTAAATAGTACCTACCTATTATAGGTAATTTTTAACCGACTTTCAAAAATGAGGAAGATCTATGTATATTTTTTATTGTGTCCGAAATTCTATCTGACTTGAAATATTTTTGTAAAGCTCTTGTAACAAACTAATTATTTCCTTTACATTTGTTTTCACTGTGTAATCTTTATATATATAGTATTGTTTTTTATCTTTACATAGTATTAAACAAAGTAGCTCCTTGCTGTTTGTACACATAAATCTTTTAAACTACGCAACGGATTTTAATTCACTTTTCATTTATAGATAGAGTGATTGAAGAGGAAGGTTTATATGTATAATAAATGCATATTATAGTTGCTTGTAGCTTATTAATTAAACTAATTTAAACCTAAAATCTTCTAGCTTTATAGTCCTCCGAACACGCAATTTGACCCACTATTACATCTCATCATTACCACTCCAGTGGCACTATAAAGTGTCTTAACGTTCCATCTGACACTTCCTTAACCCATAATTATAACTTAATCTTGTATCTCGCTTTAAAGGACACATTTATACGTCATCAGATCATTACGGATGCATCTTAAGGGCTAGAGATAAAACATTAATGTGTGATGAAACGGACAGATGACGTTATTTAACTAGCCTATTAACATAATATGTCGAGGATGCAAGTCGTAAAGTGACACCCGCTTTTATTTGCGCGAGTTTTCTTTAATACTTGGATGAAGGCAATGACGGAATACTTGAATTAAAACGTAGTGATTATATTATAGGTACACTACCTACGTGTTGACCTTAGTTTTCACACCAGCATTGTGTGTTGCAATTTTTAAATATAATAAATTATAAAGACATAAAAATATTTTTTTAAATATAACATGTAAATTCTGTCTTGTCCTACGTCATGATTGGCAGGACATAGCGTTCGATAAAATATTGTAACATCTTTGTAATATTCACCTATGTTCCACAAATAAATACATTTGAATTTGAATTTGAATTTGAAATTCTTACTAATATTATAAATGCGAAAGTAACTCTGTCTGTCTGTCGCGCTTTCACGCCAAAACTACTGAACCCATTTAAGTGAAATTTGGTACACAGATAGTCTAGAGCTTGAGAAAGGACATAGGCTACTTTTTGCCGCGATACCCGACATCCACGCGGGCGGAGCCTCGGGAAACAGCTAGCTAAATTTAATTAAACGTTATTTGAACGTTTAATTATCTTTAAGATTATTTTAATTACGTTCCAATAATTAAACTTGCCTGCTGCCACATAGGTATCTATCAAAGTACCTACTATAAAATCTTTAATCAAAGTAACTAGACACAAAGTAAAATTTGTTTATTTCGACCTGGACTTACAAAATTGAAGAATTCGCTAGTTTTTAGATTGTTTATTTATACTAGGCTTTATTTAACTTACAGGTATGTTTACGAACATCTAGTGCTATGAATCAGATCATTCACGAACTAACTTCTTGCTCGCTAAAAATAGAAGTACTCGCTGTCTAACCAAATTTTATCTATACTAATATTATAAAGCTGAAGAGTTTGTTTGTTTGTTTGTTTGTTTGTTTGAACGCGCTAATCTCAGGAACTACTGGTCCGATTTGAAAAATTATTTCAGTGTTGGATAGCTCATTTATTGAGGAAGGCTATAGGCTATATAACATCACGCTACAACCAGCGGCGGAGCGGAGCATAAATGAAAAATGTCGCAAAAATGAAAAACCGTTGAAACTAAAACACGCGGACAAAGTCGCGGGTACAGCTAGTTTGTAATAAAACCTAAAACAAATTGTAATGCTTATTAATTTCAAAAACAAGTGACGAATTTAAAATTAATTTTTAAATAAAAAAACAAATCTCATAAACTAAATTTAAATAAACATTTACCACAAAATCAAATAAATCTTCTTCAAAGAACATGATGCTTCAAATACTTCGAACTTAAGACAAAGCTGTATTGTTCCTTCATATATTGAACCCACATCTGTTATTACAATGTAAAAGTTATTAAATATTTATATTGTCGCCCCATTGAACTAGGTTATGAGGCCACTTGAAATAAAAACTTTATGAATGGATGGCGTAGGCGCGTCTCACATATATTTCTTTGTATGTATAGTATTGTATACAAGTATGAGTATCAAAGAATTATTAAAGTCGATCTTACTACGTTGAGATAAAAGCGCTCTAGATAAAAAAAAAACTGTGGTTATTTATTAAAGGGAGATTGTACCCACCACAATAGGGCTTTTTTTTTTTATTCTTTTTAATTTGGTTGTTAAGGAACGAATAGTGGGCGCCATTTTTTGGTACTTTGAATATTGCTCTATTTAAATTTATTTTTTTCAGGTTTATTTTTAGTTATCAACAAATTTAAAACTTAATGCTCCTTATAAATTCGTTAGGCAGTATTGGTTACAAGAAAAGTCAAAAAGACCTTCTTAAATTTCGCATAGCAGGCTTATATTCATTGTTCCAGCCAGAATCAATTAATTAAAAAAACCCTGTTCAATCGTAAGTTATCATTAAAACCTCGAATCTAGATTTTTTTCTCAAATATTCACAACATATTACGCTTAAAGTATTTTGAGAGTGTTCTAAATTTAACTAACCCTAACACAGGCACCAATATTGTTGAAAGTTAAAAGTGCAAGCCCTGCTTTATTGCCTGATTTTACGAGCTTCTTGCACAAAACTTTAATTCATTATGAACTCCGCGAACTCAGCTATTTCCAGCAAGGCAGGGTTAAATAAGGCTAATATAAAAGCATATTGATGAACGATATGATATTAGGGTTATGTACCCGAGTGGTTCTAACGGGACCCTATTACTAAGCCTTCGATGTCCGTCCGTCCTTCTGTCAGCGGGTTGTGTCTCATACTTCGTAATGGCTAGTGAATTGATTTTTTCCTGTTTTACACGAATAAGTAGTAAAAAAAATAATAATATGCACTCCATTAAATGGTACGGAACACAGCCATGTGCGAATCCGACTCGCACTTGGCGGTTTTTCATATTCAAATAAGTCTAATATCTAGGTCTCTTCTGGATGCCCGCAGACGGAATATAATCATATTATGATATTGGTTTAAACAGAAAATTAACAGAAAGTTAAAAAATAATTCTATCGCCAACATTCACACAGTCCATATCAGCGTCAACCCTCAAAACGAGAAGGTCATAATTTAAGTCTCTTTTAAAAATATATCCAAAAATTAAATCATCAAGTTTCTTATTCTTCTGCATAATATATTCTTTTCCATATTAGGGTCTACTTCCAATCTCACCGTATACAGAAAGATCTCAAGAAACTCAAGTTTTTAAACACCAAAATGTCTTCATCGAAAACATTATTGTCGTAATCCGTTTTAGTAAAATAGCTGTTATTAAAGCGAGATAAAAACCCAGCTGTTGCGTCGTCAAGATTATTTTATTACTTTAATTCGCCGACATAAATCTCTATGATTTTATCTCTCTTAGGTTATAAGAAAATTCTGCAGTGAGGAATTCATTACGGCTGGCTCGTATTTTAACTCTTAATTTGCGTACAAATCCCATATTGTGCGCTGTTTTTGTGCAAAACATTAATTAATTCATTTAGAATATTTAATTAACAATTTAACGAACTCGTTGTTTAAATATTAAAAATGCTTGTACAATGTACTACACAGCAAATCAAAAACAACATTGCCAAGAATAATCTTAAATCGATTAAATAACTTGCATGGTTTTTTTTAGTACTAGGTTAATTTTATATAGCTAGAAAAAAATCGAATTATTAGTACTAAATAAAGTACAGTATATATGAGAGATATTTGAGACACCAAAACAGCCACTTACAATGCGACTACCAAAACAACGCAATTTCGCATCGATGGCAATAAAATCAAAACAAATCGTCCACATTATCGATATTGCAAAAGTAACGATACTCAATAGTGACAATTACCAGAAAAGTTCCCGCATAAAATAACATGAAACAACAATAAACGTTTATACAAACACTTATGGAGCATTTTGGTTCTTCAAATAAAAAATATTGGCGAAATGTGAAGCGAAGATCCGAATTTGGGGATCCGCAGCTATTAAAAGTGCGAAGGAAAAAGAAAACATGAACGAACATCATTAGAACAACAATATTATATCTAATCTACTAACTGTTATAAATATGTATTACAATAATAATTGGTTGAACGATTAGTCCTGATCTTTGAGTATAATTAAGTAAGTATAGAGTGCGCGCCAGTAGCCCGTTGTGCCAATCGTAAGAAATTTTTAGCAGTAAGTACTACGCTCGTTTACTGATTTAACTGATTTTCCGTGAGACGACAGACGTTTATGCGAAAATATTGATGATTCCGATATTATTAGGTTTTGAAGCGTCACTTGTTAATACTGGTGGTCACAGTCATGGTCTGTTAGGCGCATTCTATAGTTTATTTATTTATACTCTAAGCCTACGTGGGATAACAGTGCTGGGCAAACCATTTTCTTCTAAAAACCCCATGACTTTTGCTCCGTATGGCCATTCTTCTCCAAACAAAAATAGCAAAATAAAAAAAACATACATAAAAAAATAAAGAAAACTTTTTATTTCATTAAAACTATACAATTACATTATATAGACATTACATAGAGTAATTTTCAATAAGAATGCTACAGAACCTTTTAATTCGATTTCTTAATACCTACGGCGTATATATTGTATCATCAATGCATGAAGCTCAATTTGTACTGTGTGATATACTTGGTAAATAGGGAAGTAGGTACAAATTAACATATTTTCCCGATATTCGTTGATTTTTTATTGTGTTATTGTTATTAGCTTGTTTCGGCTTTTCGAAGTTTGGAGGCTTTCTTGATTTGTGTTTCCTTATTTTTCGTTAAACGTGTACTGAATAAAAAACAATATCATTTACTGTATAAACAATTCGTATCTCACTGTTATTTTGATTAATGTGTTTGTTGACATAATTAGGAATTTATTTGTGGTTGCAAAAGCCATCACCTAAACTGCTTACCTAGTTATTGTATGAGGAATATTTGTCAGTTGAAGCCCGAGCGTGCTCTTAGTGAATAATTTCTAATAGGTTTTCGAGATTATAAAGTGTAGCAGACGAAAAACTACATTGTTTTGACGGTACAAAATTATCTCTCCTTATTCTTATTAATTTTAATACTTAGCTTTTACGCTCAATTCAAGCAATTTGTGTTTTTACGTCTCAGATCGTCTGAATAAATGTCGGACACAAATTTATATCTTACTCATCTTTTTGACGTAAATTATATTGAAGATCTGTTATTAAATAATGAAAAAGAAAACATAATAAAAAAGTAACAAAATAAAGCAATTTATTTTTTGTAAGCAAATTAGTTTTGAAAATAGATTTAGTTATATCACTTTAAGGCGCGCTTTGACAAGCCCGGGTTATCTTTTTAATCATTGGTTAATCAATTTACTCAGAATTAAATGCTAAGTTGGTTAGGTTTTTCGTGCAAGTGGGCCTTAATTAAGTAACATATTTACCCAGATACTGTACTTTTAATTACACCTAGGTCAAAATTTTTCTTAATTTTTTATATAACTCAGCCAAAGTGAAAATATCAACATCGGAACTTACTGGTCTGGTACTAAATTGATACGGTCCAATCTTAAAGTATTTAGCACCCCATTGCCAGCAGACTTCTACATCGCATAAAAATCAATGTTCGATTTGACCTGTTATCTTTTTTACATCAGCTCCCGAACAAGGAAAGTGAGACTGCAGAATAATCCCTTTCTTCTCGTGTAGATGGTGAGATAGGTACTAAATCATTTTTACATCCCTGCTAAGCTGAACCGTGGCCTATACGCTGAAATATAATGATAAATCGCCTTCGGTTTATTATCACCCAGAAAATGTTTCCAAACTTTATGGATATTCGACACTATTCTAAAATCCTCTAAGGATTACGACAATCTATCGTCTATGCTCCATTTATTTTAGATTCATCTGAAACGGATCAAAATCCTGGCTTTACTTTTTAGGTAGCTTGAAACGTTTCTCAAAAATAAACAATGGAAACAAAAGCACAATTACGCAAGATTATTTTTACTGAAAACAAAGAAAATGTTGACTAAGAATGTAATCCCTTCGTTTCTGTAAGTAAAACGGAACAGGTAGCTAGGGACTTAAGCAAGGCAACTGAGAGTACTGAGTAAAGTAAAATACTAAAAGAAAAGGATGAAAATAAGGACACAATGAGAAAAGACAAAAAGGATACGATATACATTGTTGGCACCGCGCGTCGATTATCATTGAGTTTTTCTAACGACATCCTAAGTGCCTCTGTTTCTTGACAAAAATCTGCAAAGGTAATCTGTTTATTTAAATACGGAGGAAAACATATTTTCTGATTTTTAGGGTTACATACCCAAATGGTGCCTGCGGGGCCCTATTACTAAGCCTCGGCTGTTTGTCCGTCTGTCCGACAGCGGGCTGCATGATCTGGTAAACTGTAATAGGTAGACAGTTGAAAATTTCACAGAGTATGTATTTCTGTGACCGGTTTTTCGACGTATTCTGCAGCAAGTATGTTTTTCTTCTTCTCTTCAATCAATATTTTGTGAGTATCGGTAGTATTGATTTTATTTTTAAAATAGACCTAATTATATTGAATCTGATCTTGTTATACAATGAAAAATACTTATTTTACATAATCATCAGTGCTGTTCTCTAAATTTTATCGCCTTACTCGTATTAACATTTCAGCAAGGAATCATCAAAGAATAGCAGGTTTTTCCAATTTAGTAATTTTCAGATCGAACGAGCAAAACCAAGAAGAAATAACATTTGGGAGTAACCGTGTAATAGAGCTTTCAGTATTCGTCCCAGAAGGCGTTCGAGTAAAAACTCATTATTAGCTTCAGAAACGGACGGCAAGGGCGAGACCCGACTGGTTATTGCGATATCGAGACACAATGCTCGTTTGTAAATGGTAATGAACAAAGTCGTTGTACGCACTGAAACTAGTCAAGGCACTGTCACTTGGTTTTTACAGAAATTGGGCTTTGTTCTGAGAGGTACTCATAATACTAACGTTTGGGAGGTAAATGCGGAAAACATACCTAACGATTGCTAGTCGGTATGTGTTATTAGGTGACATAACCTCGCTTCATCATCACTTTTAAGAGTGGAGAAATGGCCAATGAATGTGTAGTGATATGAATGTCACGTCACTTGAAGTTTGATGACTAATCGGCAAGTTAGATCGGCTTTTAGAACAGTTAGAAAAATATATTTTTGAATGGATATTTATACAACGAAATAATCACACAAAAAGATATAATAATATAACATAACTTAATGAAATAATTAATCAAAGATAACGTTGACCATTATCAGTAATATTATAAAGAGGAATTATTTGTATTTTTGTATGTTTGTAACAAAGAAACTCAAAAACTACAGGATCGATTTCAAAAATTATTTCAACATTAGAATGCTGCTTTATTCCTGAGTAACATAGGCTATATTTATTTACGTTAAAAAATAAATGTCGGACAGAGCCGGACCGCGACGTGCTACTTCAAATAATAAAGAAAATTTAAAATAAATTACAAACATTTCTACGTAATCTCATAATGCATAAATTGGAATGTTTCCTCTATCAAAATATGCAGACAATAGTTACACGAATCAAAGTTATTAAAAACACATTACAGTGAAATTGTCGCGAATTCTAATGTATCGCAGTGATTAGCATACAATGCGCGCGGTGTACTACAAATACAAGCGGCCCTGAGTGATTTATTCCGTTCTAATACCAAAAACTAATACCACTGGTATTTGTTTCAATTCATATTTATTTTCTATTCCGAACGGGTACCATTGTTTAAACTAATACCAAAACAAGTTAAAGGATATAAGGTACAGTCAGTGAAAATGCTTTGTATGAAATTGTAAGACTTTTAATTAAAAAAAAAAAGAGTATCTTAATCCAAAAAATAATATTAACTTTTAGACGTTTGTAAAAATATTAACAAACGTCTAGCTCAATAATAAAATATGTCTAATAATCAACATTATTATAATTTTAGTGTCTCCTAGTGCATGTGCATAATATCTTTGTTGCAAAAAAAACAAAACAAGACCAATTTACTTACAATAAAAATTACAAAATATCTCAGAAATTCAACCTTTCGCGCAGGTAAAAAAAATTGCAAGATGATTCACATAAACCTGTTCTGTGACATAAACTATCTTTGTGTTTGTAAAAATATTGGAATGTCGTGAATTTGGAAAGTTTTAGAATTATATATTATTATAACAATAATTTGATTAGGTTTGACTGAGCTGACTGTACCAAATTCAAGTTGTTGGTATTCGTTCGCACATTAAATTTAATTATTTAAAGATTGGTATCCGTTCGGAATAGAAAATAAATATGAGTTGAAACAAATACCAGTGGTATTAGTTATTGGTATTAGAACGGAATAAATCCCCTGAGTCACGGACGCGACGTGTGATCATTCTTTATTTGATACGTGCGAAATTGTCGTCTTATTGTTTGCTTCGAGTGTCGTAATGGAGTCTGTAGAAATCGTGACTTTGTGAGATTGACTCTTGTAAGATATAGTTGGGATTTACTTTCTTGGATCTATGTATGTCATGTTGTTTATATGGTTACTAGCTGTTCCCCGCGACTTTGTCCGCGTGTTTTAGTTTCAACGATTTATCATTTTTGCAACATTTTTCATTTATGCTCCGCTCCTATTGGTCGTAGCGTGATGTTATATAGCCTTCCTCAATAAACGGACTATCCAATACAAAAAGATTTTTTCAATTCGAACCAGTAGTTCCTGAGATTAGCGCGTTCAAACAAACAAACTCTTCAGCTTTATAATATTAGTATAGATATATCAAACAAACTTAAGAAATTCTTGCAAGCCGGTAACGCAACCCGTTTTTTGCTAGGAAGTCGCCGGCCGTCCGGATCGGAAGCCCGGCTACCAGTGGGGTTACTTTACAGGAGCACGATAAGCCGTGCCGGATGCGGTCCGTGCCGGCCCGGACACTATCGGTAAAGGATTGTTTATATTGTTGCAGCTATAAAATAAATATGAGTACGACATTTTGTGTTCATTTCGGGTCCCGTACATTAAATATTTTTTTATGCTTCAGGCTTCTGTTTAACTTAAGTGCGCATATTTGTTTTAAACTTCTTAGTTTAGTCATAAAAATATTCTGGTTGATAAAACCTTGTTTGTAATGTACGTTGCTGCTACGTTTCATGTCATCTATACTAATATTATAAAGCTGAAGAGTTTGTTTGTTTGTTTGTTTGAACGCGCTAATCTTAGGAACTACTGGTTCGAATTGAAAAAATATTTTTGTATTGGAGAGTCCGTTTATTGAGGAAGGCTATATAACATCACGCTACGACCAATAGGAGCGGAGCATAAATGAAAAATGTTGCAAAAATGAAAAACCGTTGGAACTAAAACACGCGAACAAAGTCGCGGGGGACAGCTAGTTAGTTATAATAATAATTTAACTCTAAGTTAAATAATGCCTTATATCGAAATTAATAAAAATAAAATGACGGAGCATTACTAAGAACGGCTCGACCGATTTGGCTGTTTTTATTGTTGTTGTATTTCTAATTGTCGGGACAAGTTTTGTATGAACGAAAATTTGCAAAACTCCGCGGGAAATGTCAAAAATTTAAATAGTATCTAGATTGAGAAGACAACGACTGGCGGGTCAGCTTGTTGATATTAAAATAAGTAACAGTCAACAGGATTAAATTAACTCTCTTATTTTATTTTCTAAAATATTTTTCTCTTTCTAATAAGCACAGATCCTTATCATGCCTTTGAGCGTAGATTATTTAATGGCGTAGGTACTTAAGTAAATACGTTTCACCTTAAAACCCTACCACAACATAAAATTTCAAGAAACTTCTAAATGGACCTGCTTATGGTAACTTGTACCATGGTTAAATACAATCAACCACACATAACATTTTGACATCAACATGACGTTTATGTGGTAGCAATAAGGTTTATTATTGCTTGTCGTTTTTAAGTTATTTTTGTTTGCAACATAACCTTTACGTCAAGGCGATAAGGTTCATTTTTATTTGAAGTTTTTAGCAGAGATGTTTGGTAGTCTGTACAAAACGGTTGCCTACCTCACATGTCAACTTATAACAATGGCCGTTGTAACTTTATGCAGGAATGACATTGTTATTGTTTGTCTATGGTATGACGTCACTCTACAGGGAATAAGGAATATTCTGTAGTGATATGAATTCCTGCGATTTGTTTGCAAAACATTTGCAAAGTTCCCCTTCGTAAAGTTGTTGAATGGAAGTGAAATATTCTGTGAGTAAGTCTAGAAAAGGCATTTTATTATACCTACTTAATTTAAAAATGAATTCAAAACGCGGCCCGCGTGGGTTCTAAACGATACTTTTCATTTTTTTTTTACAATTAAAAAGATAGGTGCCAATCTCGTACTTTTAAAAAGTTAAGACGTTTCCAGTCATTGATTGCTCCTATTAGATATCAACATCAAAATATTTTTATTTCAAGTAGGCCTTTTCAGGCACTTTCAAAACGTCAAATGACTCTATTTGCGCGGTTCCAAAATGTCACTCCTATAGAGAAGACAGTTGTGTGCTATGTCTGTAAGTTAGTTTTTAAACTTAATTTATATTATAGCTATTCATAATTTTATTAATATAATACTGCCAAGCAGGAATATGTACCAAAATAAATTGAGAAAATTGCAAAAAAATAATTGGTGTTCGTATTAAACAATCCCAAATTCGATAGAATACACATTATTATTTTTCTTTTTAAAACAGGCAAAGGAAATCTGATTATGCCGAAACCATTTTAAGATTACGCGTAGATAGAATCGCTTAGGTCTAGAGTTTAGTAAGCTCGTTAAGTAAATCTTAGTTAGGTTACCCTAATCTGGTTATATAACAGATAACGGTAAATGTCTTTATTTAGTTTAAGTAGTTTTGTATTCATGTTGTTTGGCTATAATCTGCTTATTGGTATAGTGGTTTTAGACCGCGTAGAAGTCGAAAATAGTTTTTGACATTCCAATTTTAAAGATTATTGCATTGCGCTAAGGTTTTATGTCACTTTAACGTGCGTTGATCCGTCAGTCATTCAGGACAAAGCATTTGATATAATATAGATAGATGATTGTCAAGCATTTTTTTGAAATGAAAATTTCTTTGGCGCGTTGGGAAATGAGAAAATACGATTCAATTCTTAACACTGTTTTTCGTTACCGTTACCGACGTAGTATTACTTATAACTAAGTAGTATATTGTAATTGTTTAAGTTTTCACTTCAATCGACAGTCCCGGAGTGCTACGGTTTTTTTTAAACAAGCCTACTTAGCTTTAATCCTCATACTAATCTATTTAATCGCCAAGCTAGGCTGTAAATAATTTCGGTAAGAGCGTGTTGTCGGTCTGTTTTGTACAATTACTTTCCCCAGTAACAGAACACAGAGATTACGTCTAAAATTAAATTTTGTTAAATTACAAATGTCTTGGTCGACAAAATGGCGTCTAATTATTGTATCATAGTTATTGTTACAGTGTTTTTAAGTTATTAATTTTAGAATTAAGATGGCAAGGTCAGTTTTTGTAAGGTAGGTTAATAGACAATTGTTTGATGTTACATATAATAAGCTAGTTTTCAGTCTTCCGGTATTGCAGACGGCTATTATGTATGTGTGATATGTAACTTAATACATTGTGTTCGTTGTTAGTCATTAACCTGTAATTCATAACCTATTGCAAGACCGAGACTTTTTCTGACTTAATTTTCTTGATCATAATTGACGAAAAGGCTTCGAAAAAAAATCTTCAAACTTGACCATTGTTTGCTACAAATTAAATGCTATTAGTTGCATATTACACATGTGAAAAGCATTATAATCATAATAATATAACTCACACACGGACATCTGATCCAAACTAAGCAGAGCCTGTATTATGGCAACCAGACAACTGATAAATATACTTATATATTTCTAAAGACATACCTATATATATATATCTTATACTTAGATTAATTAAGCCCAGACACGGAAAAAAAATATGCTCATCACACAAAGATTTGTGCGGATGGGAATCGGACCCACGACCTCCAGTTTTGCAGTCAGGGTCAATAACCACTAGACTAACAGTCCAGTCAACTATCTAAGTTTGAAACTACTATAATTTTGAAGCTCATTACCACATAAATAATACATATTATTTGGTTACCGCCAAAAATAAATAATCCTAAGAACAAACGTCAAACGATTACTGAGAAATTAAGAAAGTTTGTTAAAAAACCACGAAGTTGCCACAAGAAAAAAAAGATAAAAGCATTACATTGTAGCCAGCCAGTTCTGTAAAATTTGTTAGGTAATTACTTGAAACGAGGCTGTATATCTTGCTAATTTAATTTGAGATGGGACCCACAATGCGTTAGTAATGAGATGAGGTGATTGGCTGGAGGCTAACCGACATCGTTTGAGCTCCTTCATACAAATTGTTTTTGCGTGCGCTCCTATGATTATGCTTTCCTGGTACTTTTTGTCAAATGGAGTAATATTTGTAATCCGTTTTTCTTTTGGATGTTCATATTTACCTCAAAGCTACAATGTATAAGAGTTGTCTAACGAATAAATAAATAAATTTAATTGGGTTCATTTAAATATTATGAGAAATAAGAAACGATAAGTTCTAGTGAAAAAATAATCTATAATGCTGATTACAAAATGACTCCTTGTTAGTTTAAAAAAAAAACAAGCTCTGAAGGTTAAATTTTTCTACTTATTGATAGGTTTCTAAATATGTTTATAAAAAAGATGTCTGTGTTATTCTCCACCACCTAGTTATTATTTCTACAAAGGGGTTTTCATTATTTGTATGTCAGTTTGGAGAATTATTTCTTAAAGCATATTTATCGACACACAAATACAACATCGGCTAAACACAATGCGTTTTGTAAACCTCTTATCGTTCGTCTTCGTACATAACCTTTAAAACGGCAGTGATTAAGTTATATAACTTATTTAACAATGGCACATATTCTCACGATAGTTATCGCATACAAAAAATACCTATTTTAGCATAAATACGTGCGTGACACGGAAAATAAAAACAAAGATCTGTTAAAGACACTATAAAGTGGATAAGTCTCTCTGTAGAAAATGGATTAAGTAATTTGTGTTTGTTCTAATTCCAGTGTCTAAAAAAATCTTAGAATAGGAGAGGAGCTCGTGGCTAAGTGTAACCCATACGGTTTGACCGATAATGAAGGTTAAGCCGCAATCGCCGCGGTTGGTCCGTGGATGGGTGACCATTTGTAAACATACCAAGACGCCTCCGTGACTCGGAATGCACGTTAACCTGTTGGTCCCGACTGTCCTACGTTTATGTTAGGTTAAGGCATTGCAATTCTGACAACCAGTCTACCCTGGGAAACTGTGCTTACCAGTAAAATGGGTTGTGGAGGTCAGATAGGCAGTCGCTCCATGTAAAATACGGTATTCCGCTGAATCCGGTGAGACTGGAAGCCGACCGCAACATAGCTTGGGAAAAGGCTAGACAGACGAAGAAAAATTCTTCGAAGGATGACCATATTTGTGTAAGTAAATCTATGTTGGTACCTTATACATGCACAACTCGCTAGTAGCTACCCTTCAAGTTATTGAAAACGTACCTGAAAAGATAAAAAAATACATTAAAACAAAATCTTTAAAAAACATTTAATAAAATACCATGGTTTTGAAAATACACCTAATTTGACGAAGTATATATAAACAGCGTCTTGATACTTATCGTAAGTATCTAAGAAATAATAATTTAATCTATTTTAATTTTATTCTAAAGAGCTACTGAATTGAGTTGCATCATTTAAGTTAATGTACAAGTCATGTTTCAATGAATTTATACCGAGTTCATGTAAGGTCATATAATGGGATCATAAGTAGAGATTAATTGGATGATGTATCTTTTATGGGATTTAAATGGAATATGACCACCTATTCCTGTCTCAAAGTTCAATTACATGAAGAAGGTACAAAAATACGGTCTTCTCTTTTATATTTTTAGGAGTGATGAAACAATGTCTTTATAATTAATTGAATACCTTTAAATTGGATTAAAAATAATACATTAACCGCTCTGTGTCTTATAGAACCCTTAACAACTTGTTTCTTACAAGTTTTAGACATTTGCTATGTACCCAATTTAGCACCTAATTTAGTAGAATTTTTTATGCGTCAACAGGCAAAAAAAAAAACTAAAGAAATTTAAGTTCCTAGCAAATATCTAAAACTTCCAAGAAACAAGTTTCTTTATCAAATGAGAAGGAACGTCAATTGTCTTATTCATTTCAGCTCATTTTGTATGACGTGTCTTGGCCAAATCCTATTAGACAAAACTATATTCATAAAATACGCGACTACAGTATCGTATGACGCAGAATTTCTGCTTTTCAAAACTAACACTAACGTACTACGTATACGTCTACTAAACTAAAAGCCGAAGATATAACGAATGCCAATGGAGATACGTGTTGCTGGAATCAACTGAAAGTGACTCTAATCATCGCTAAGGAATGTCGCAAGCGAGACTGATTGTTCATAGCTAACGACTTATTTTGTCTACATTATTCCTCTCTCTATGTGATCAATAACGGGATTATAATAGTGACTCAATATTTTGGAGTGTGGACTAGCTACGTACCTATAGAAAAATAATTCGTATTTTTTTTAACTATCTTTATTGAGGAACTCGACCTCTAGAAGTCCACTGCTTGACATAAGCCGCATAAATTGAATGCACGATAATTATTTACTTAGACCTCAAATAGGTATGGATTATTATTTTTAGTGTGATCGGGTGAATACTTAAAACACATTTCAATAAAAATTTCATACTGCTAAGAATATTCGTGATTATTTTAACAGTAGTCATGATTAAAAACAAATGTCGTGCAATAGGTTCTTACAATATAAGGAAACCCATAAAAGTTACAGTCTAAGTATTATTTTATCTGGAAAATAAGAAGGAAGCAGCAGTCGATATGGTTTAAGTCTTTGCATGGGCCACCTGCTGTGTTGCCTCAGATGCCCAGTTAGCGCCACAGCAGAAGAATTGGAAGAGGCTGATCAAAGAGCAATCGATCTGGTTATGTTCTGGGTTGGCTATATCTAAAACAAGCCATCGACACGAAAAAAATAAGAAGCCTTTGCCTAGAGTATTATCACAGACATTATAGACTTTACACAGGATTGTCTTGAACCAAAATTTATGCAAGTAAATTCCGTTCATATCTCCGTGGTTAATAATATTTGCATGTTAAATTAATTATAAATAATATGGAAATGGATCTGTCAGAAGTAATACGATTCATTTCATATCAATTATCGTACCTACATAGTAAGATATACTTATATCTACATGTAGATGTCGCCCGTCGGATTGGTTTGATTCAATTAATAAAGCAATTAAATGCTTTGCAGATTGACGTGTTAATATTACGATGCAATTTGATGATCTAATATAAACAGTTTATTTAAATTAAGTCCGTATTAATGTAATATATTTACAAAGTTTGGCCAGAAATCTCAACTCAATGCAAGGAATGGAAGGACACCTTCACGCAGCCGTACATTTTGGGACTTATAATGCAAGGCAGAAGAGAAGAGGTAGCCAGAGAGCATCGTATTAAATCTATACTACTAATATTTAAAGCTGAAGAGTTTGTTTGTTTGAACGCGCTAATCTCAGGAACTACTGGTGATTTTAAAAAATCTTTCAGTGTTGGATAACCCATTTACTGAAGAAGGCTATAAGCTATACAGCATTACGCTGCGACCAAAAGGAGCGGAGCATAAATGAAAAATGTTGCAAAAATGAAAAACCGTTTAAACTGAAACACGCGGGCAAAGTCGCGGGGACAGCTAGTACTATATAAAAATCGAATGTACCAACTTGATTCATTTTCATCAGGTCGCCGAAAATATTTCCCGAAACTCAAATGTTGTATTTTGACAATGTTACGATGATTTTCCATTCTTCATAAGCCAATGTATTTGAGCCGATTCTTAGAACTAATTTGTTAACCGCGAAGGAATGTACTCGGTTGCATAAGGTGCAATGTTTCGACCTAACGTAAACATAACGAGCATTATGATACACGATCCTTGTGCTTTGGTATAACCATTACATATTCATGTATACAATGTATCCTGTTGCAAAGACGTGTTCATTCCCTTCTACGCTGCATATTGTTAATGAGGGGGATGTCCGGATGTCCAAATTTATTTTTAAAGGCCGGCTACGATTCTCGATAACCTTTGTGGTTATAAATTTTTGTGGGCATCTGGGCTTACTGACTTCGCTTATTTTTTGTCACCTCTATCAATCAAACAAAATGGACATAATTGAAATAGGTCATAACATACTAATTTGCAAATATCGTCGCCAGAGTGTTAACGGCACAGTAAGGAAATAGATCCCAAAATGAGGTACATTTCTTGGGTTAGGTTAGGTTAGGTTAGGAAAAAATGGACATAATTGAAATAGGTCATAACATACTAATTTGCAAATATCGTCGCCAGAGTGTTAACGGCACAGTAAGGAAATAGATCCCAAAATGAGGTACATTTCTTGGGTTAGTTTCGTAATTTAGTCTGAGAAAATACCTATTTGAAGATCTATTTCTCATAATTGTGTGTGACTGACTTCGAGACCACTGATCTCAAAGATCGTCTCCGAAACAACATGATTGTGATTAAGTAATAGAGCTTTGTTAATGGCTATAAATGTAAAAAAAAATTGATTGGAAATACTGAAATTAAACTATAAATTTCTAAGACAGAAATTTTACTATTTGGGGTAATTTTTATTTTCAATGGCAACCTTTCTTGTATCCTGATGCCAACATATAATTATACTAATGGATAAAATACTACATTAACAAGATAAAACTGCCAGAAAGTTCATAGTATTGCAATTGGAATCGCAAACCTTCGACACAAAGCCACTGCACACTCCACAGTCACTGCACCAACTGTGTATTCAATTTCATCCTATTTGTTAACAAATAAAAATAGATCAATCGTATCAAGAAGCAACTTAGTTTCAAAGGAAAACATCGTCAGCTGCATATTTTCTCGCGGTTCGAGAAAATGTACACGTTCTTGAAGCGAGTAAAATGGCTGGTGATAATAGAAGCAATAAAGGAGGTACAGGGAAATACGGGGAATACTACTAGTCCCGTTATGGGAAACGTGTTGGTCCTTCGGGAGCCCACAGCGAGCTCAGACATGCGAATTTTCTTCAGCAAACGTGGAAATGTAGGAAATTCAAGCTCGAATTTGTTCTAAAGTTTTTGTGGTTACTACACGTCTTGTCTTGAAAAATGGATAACATGTGAGATACCTACATAGGTACGGTGTTTTTATGCGCATGTTACCTTAAAGAAATTGTTAGTTAAACTCTGCGTGACTTTTTGGACTTCCCAAAACTTAAATTGTATACATTTTTGCAATGGACAAAATATAAGAATAATTTCATAAGAAAATAGTAATAATATATATCCCCTTCAAACAGCCAATATTGTATAAAAAAAATCACATCCTTTCATTTGATACCTCACTCGGATATATTCGCTTACTATCGTTTATTCATCCCCTCTCCTCCTCCTCCCCATAACGATCAAACGACTGAATCAATTTTCTTTAAACATAGCCTAAAACACTTTCGACTAACAAATCTTTCAAGCAAAAGCAACTTAATAAAAATCGGTTCATCCGTTCGAGAGCTACGTGCGCACGTAGACAGACAAACAGAGACACAGACACACACGTCAAACTTATAACAACCGTCGTTTTTACGTCACGTTTAAAAATTATACAACAAGCATGCAACTTTTGCAATAAACTTTATCACAATACTCACTTAACAAAATATATTAAGTCTCGCGTAGCAGTAAAAAGATATTTCTACCAACACTAAACTACCATAATACACAAACAATATACAAGAATTAGTCAATAACCACTTGAGTAGTGGACAGGAGAAAATCTCGACGGTGTCCATTCACGCCAATTTATTGAGGTCCATAAATAAAGGTCAGAGGTCGGCCATATCAATTAATGTTAATTTCAGATTCAGCCAGTGACTTTAGAAGCTTGTTTGCTGTTTGTCAACTAAACTACGTTTGAAAATATCTCTTAATTATCAAAGGTACTGGTGGAATATCTTGTTAAATTAATTTGTAAGAGGAGTGATATTCGTGACTTAATTATTGTAGTTAAACCTTATAATATCACCGACTAATTAATATTAAAATATCTGGTTAGCAACAACCATCATTAGTAATGAGCTTGGAGTAATCATAGACAAGCATAGAGTACGCGCATAGCAAGTAAACCCCTTGTGCCAAGCGTAAGAAAATTTTAAGCTTTAGTTATTACGCTCGTTTACTGATTTAAGTTATTTTCCGTGCATCGACAGGCGTTTATGCGAAAATATCGATGATTCCTATATTATTAGGGTAATATTAGGTTTTGAGATAGTTA
Source organism: Diachrysia chrysitis (assembly GCA_932294365.1). Lineage (NCBI taxonomy): Eukaryota > Metazoa > Arthropoda > Insecta > Lepidoptera > Noctuidae > Diachrysia > Diachrysia chrysitis. Next base: position 9,729,035 of record OW028653.1, read on the forward strand.
TAACAAAACGCCGCGCTCTATTTTGACACTAAATTAACGCTAAATTAGCGCACTAAATATTTTACTTATTTTTTCTCTAACTTAGTTTTAGAAAGTGTTACTAGTTGGTTAAAAACACGTGAGTAAAGCGTTATAACTAGATACAAATTAATAAAACCGTATATGTAAAACTAATTTGACCAAAACATTGATATTATTACGTGTTTTGAACTTTATAGAAAGTCGATATTTATTATACTGTATTTCCCACGTCAAGAAGGCTTTGTTCAATCATCGTCAATCGAATGTCTGTCAATATATTGCGAGAGGCATTACATTGACACATTTTATGAACCGGAAGGCTTTATGTGGCTCGAATAGATGTAAAGATGGACAGATATTGAACAATAGAAACTTAAATAAATCCAAGAATTATTCTTCATAAAGAATTGGGGAAAACAATAACTAGATATTATAAAAAAAAAATGCTAAATTTATAATCTGGTATTAGGCTAGTACGAGATCTAATTCTAGAACTCTGATATTTGTTAAGTCTTTGCAATCAGCAGGCATATTTGCTACTAGCTGTCCCCCGCGACTTTATTCGCGTGTTTTAGTTTCAACGGTTTTTCATTTGTGCAACATTTTTCATTTATGCTCCGCTCCTATTGGCCGTAGCGTGATGTTATATAGCCTATAGCCTTCCTCAATAAACGGACTATTCAATACAAAAATAATTTTTCAATTCGAACCAGTAGTTCCTGAGATTAGCGCGTTCAAACAAAGAAACAAACAAACAAACTCTTCAGCTTTATAATATTAGTAAGTATAGATAACGGTGGTCAACTGAAGTAATAACCGCTTCATAAAAAAACACTAAACTACAACTATCGTTAAACTCTACAAGGTCAACTATGTTAGACGAAACTAACATAGTTGACCAACTAGATATACTACAACGTAGTTGGTCACCGACTTAAGTCGATACTAAACTGGCGTTTTTACCGTTACTTTTATCTAGTGAACATCGCTTGGGTTGTCTAACTGGAGATGGCAAATTAACCTACAGGACTCCTTAACCAATAAATATCCTCCTGACCGAATTTCGGCCACGGCGGCTTCTCTCAACAGAGATTAGCCATCTGCGCGGGAGATATTTCAGTGCACGAGTGTATGCGCGAACACAGTTGCACTCTCTATTCCTACACTCTCATAGTCCGATGGGACGGCAATCCGACACAACCGGAGAGAGATCAGGCGCAGGACCAACGGCTTTGCGTGCTTTCCGAGGCACGGGGGTGTAAACACCACCTCACTTCCTGACTCCAAGCTGAGCTGTACTGAGTATTTCTAAACGAAAAATCCAGTAACTATTTTTTGGCTCGACTCGGGATTCGAACCCGAGACCTCGGGCACGGCAGTCGCGCTTGCGACCACTAGACCAACGAGGCAGTCAGAACATTCAGGACTCCTTAACTAATAAGTATCTGTAATAGGAAACATTTCATAAAGGTGTAAGACCTAATATTAGCCACAATTCCGTGTGCCGAGACCACCCACTCTTCATGTTGGACTCCACAAATGGGCAATAACCTGAGAGGTAATTACCACATTGTTTACTCCCGACATTGATCCAGCTCTGATGATGATTAATTATGATGTTACCGTATGATTATGAACTTTGTTATTTTATAATCATTCTAGGAATATTATGAATTGGCAACAAATTTTAAACTACTACACACTGTTACGGATTTGTTATTCTGTGTTATTGTGATTGTGCACCCCGATTCGGTCAGGGGGGGGCGGGGGCTATTCCAATCAAAATAAAGCCCCTATCAGCCCCTTCTTTACTACGTGACTTTAGACCTCATGAATAGATTCTACTAATAATATTCCGAGAATTATTTTATGACAACGGTGTTCACAGTCATCCGGTGACATAAGTTCATCGTCCGTTATCTACTTATCTGATTGATGAAGCAACTTGATGCATTCACCTTCTAAGTATCGGTATCTTACATTTTCCAAGTAAGACGTCGTACCTATGTAATTTCTTTTGTTCCAAGAAAAGGTGGGCAGGTGTGTAGGTGCTAATACACGTTCGCATTTCATCAGATAAAGGAACAAAGTATTATTATTTATCAAATAATTCTTGAACTTTTAGAGTCGACAGCCTAAAAATTTCAATAACTTTTTACCCAAACTTTGTATTTATTTTTTCCAAAAGATTAAAAGTATTTTGATTCTAGCTGTTGCCTGCGGCTCCGCCCTTGTGGATGTTGGTTATCGAGGCAAAAAGTAGCCTATATCCTTTCTTAGGATCCAACCTTACCCCATACCTACCGAATTTCATCCACATCGGTTCAGCGGTTTAGCCGTACAGACAAACATACTGAGTTACTTTCGCATGATTAATATCGGTATGAAAGTATAGATATGGATTTCAATTAATTGTCTACAAGAGCTGGATTATTTTTTCATTTGTTTCTCGTGTTATTTTTTTATACAAATTTGTAGTTCATATTTCGTCAGGATTTTATGTAAGAAACATAAAATAACAGGTGAAAGTAAATATCTAGATATTATTGTATAAATATTTGAGAAATATATATTATTATAATAAGGTTGTCTATTGTTAATATTGTCTATCAGACACAGGTAAATGTCAACAATGTATAACTAAGAAACGGCTTACAACTTTAAAGGGCTTTAATGTATTGCCAAGCAAATATGAAACTTCGTATCCTAAACATACGAATGCTATCACATCTTAACATATTTCTTAATTCAGATATATTCCGTAAGAGAAATACCAGTTATAAGAGAACCCAGTAAACAATATTCTTGTGTTAATTACTTATGTTTACGACCGCGACGGTAGGCACGTGCTTCAGACCGTTCGTGCAGACCAAATTAGATTCCATGTTGTCTGGACTTAAATGAACTTCCGAGTAAAATGATATCTTTGTTTTGTTAAATAAATTCTTCATGATATATCTGCTTTGTGATACATATTTTTGTTACATAAATTCATTATGATATATCTACTGTGTGATACTAACTTTTAAATATATGAAATTAAGTTTTGTTTTCTTCAGTACCAATAAATAACTTTGTCCAAACAAGGAGAAAGATAAGAAGCTGACCTAAGTTAATTTAAATTAAAGTAAAAAATATATGTATTATCCCGTTACTACAGCAGAGCATCACTTCTCAAGATTTTGGATATTACGCTTTTTTTTATTTAAATATTTCTCCATAGACCTGGAGGTTACTTGAATGGATCTCAATTCAAATAAAAAATGGTTATCCACAAATGCTTCGTCCAAGTCTGGGTAGTCTTTGTGCATGTGATTTGAATGTTTGTTAAACCACAACACAAAACAACCTAATGTTAAATCGTTTATTAAAAAAAAAACAACGGTTTGCAAACCGGGAGTGCCGGCAGAAGTGAAAACTTGAATATTAACGTTGTGCATTTTTGTTATTTTGGAATGGTTAGGAAATAATTTTGCACGAATTACTTTAACCTATTCATGGATGCGCGTGGCACGCTGTAACATAAACACACACGAACATTCGCGCAAGCACCCTGCGCCGCCTAAACGAAACAGGAGGCGCAGGCATACATTTTCGCCGCGCCGTAGAAAGAGAGGCGGATACTTCCTCTCCTACGCCGCGCCGGCTGTCTACTCTCCATCTGTCTTACGAATTTTCGATCAGGTCACGTGTCCTGACGCGAGTTTAACATTTTTTACCCATTACAAAAAAAGTATACAACGCCGCTGAAGAAGTTTTCACTTCAAAAAATACATACTCTTTTATAGCACATATGTGTATACATGTATGCAAAGTTACCTATTACCTATATCGGTTTTTTTCTAGGAGCTGATTTTTCCAACGTCAACTAATTTTTATTCGTGGAATAAAATTTATGTCTGTCAGATTTAGTATTCAAGAACTGTCAAAAATTCCAAATTATTCCTCGGATAAAATTGCATTAGAAAAATCAACCCTTAACAAAATAATAAAATGAAAATAGTTTCTTTCACTTTACAATATATCCCACCATTTTGTTTAAGTTATTTACTTTAAATACACAGTTGTTGTTTCAAACAAGAAGCTCTATTATAGCATGTATCCACAATACGGAAATAATTTGATCACCTGCCATGATTAAATTAATTAGTATGTTAATTATAACCTGTAAGCGAGGCTCCAAGAACAAGCGAATCCAACCCCTTTGAAGATAATTTTGAGCCTCCACTATTATTTCCAACTGACAAATAGGCTTATTCAAATCAGGCTTGTTGCAGTTACCTCGCTAATGATGACGAGTAATAATTCGGTACTCGTATTACTAAGCTACCGAAACCGGTATCTATTAAATACTAGCTATTCCCCGCGACTTTTTTCGCGTGTCTTAGTTTCAACGGTTTTTCATTTTTGCAACATTTTTCATTTATGCTCCGCTCCTATTGGTCGTAGCGTGATGTTATATAGCCTATAGCCTTCCTCAATAAACGGACTATCCAATACGAAAATAATTTTTCAATTCGAACCAGTAGTTCCTGAGATTAGCGCGTTCAAACAAACAAATAAACAAACAAACAAACAAACAAACAAACTCTTCAGCTTTATAATATTAGTATAGATACATACAATCATACAATCGTAGTATACATGGGGCTCTATACAACAAACAAATTTTATAATTTTTATTGGAGCGACAAAAGACGACTAAATTTTTTTTTATTGACTAACACGATTAGACATGTTAGTTTTCTATTTTCCAGTTAGAAAAAAAAAAATACAAAGATACACTATATTAAAATTTCGCGTGACGTCAGCATCACTCCTTAGTACAATAATGTTTCCTAGTTTTTTTAATGTCCGTCTTGTAGATTAATGAATTTTATTGGACACGTATTTTTTCTTTTATCCTGCAAACAAAAAATGTTCAAAATACAGAGAACGGAAGTTACGCGTGACGTCACTCCTCGCTACAATTTTTAGCGAGGCGTAGCGTCATAAGCCCCCACTCCGAAACTTTAAAGCGGTGTATCTTTGTATTTTTCTTATTGTTTTGATAAAAGAAAAAATACGTGTCTAATATTTTTTTATTATCTAACTGACGGACTAAATAGATTTTAACTTTTCATACCCAGGAAACATCCCTATTGTCTAAAAATGAGTATAGGTTAGTATAGGTCAACACAACTCACAAGCGCATTTTCTCCACACGTAATATGCATTTGGGAAACACCCAAGTGTCCTAGTGTCTTCCATTTTTTATTCTACTAACTAAATTCGTTATTACCTTGCACAAAGGTTGAGGAAAAATGCATCAGAAATACTGTATTGACTCATTGCAAGTAGGCCAGACATAGATTACATAAGAAAAAAAGATAAAAACATAATTTTATATTGAGTATCAGTCGCGTTCTTTTTATCGACTTCGTTTCTTTTCACAAGTAATATCTAATTAATTACGTGGGTACTTGCACAAACAAGCATTTGCGGTACTTTTACAGTGTGATACGTAATTTGCCTATGTATTATATACATAGGCTAATATTAAAGCAAGTTTAGTCAAAATTATTTCAGCAGTTTAGCCGTGAAAGCATAACAGAGAGACAGACAGAGAAACCGACAAAATAACAGACAGACAGAGTTATTTTCGCATTTATAATATTAATATGAATAATAGTATATGTAAGACACTTAGTACCTATATAGTATGGATGAATTTAGTAAAATTAATAAATAATAAATAAATATGGACAACATCACATACATTGCTTTGAACCCAAAGTAAGTAGCTAAAGCACTTGTGTTATGGAATTCAGAGACAACGAAGGTACCACAAACACCCAGACCCGAGACAATGTAGAGATGGGCTTTTCTACATTGACCCGGCCGGGGATCGAACCCAAGACCTCAGATCTGGCGACACCTTGAAAACCGGTGTGTATGTCACTCAACCACGGAAGTCGTCGAACCTACTCCAGTTTTTAAATAATAACAGTATGTTACTAATAAATAATTCACATACGTCACACGCAAGACAGACTTATCATTTGGTATGCAAACATGATTTGGTATCCAAACAAGTAGACTAACAAATAGAATAGTCATGTTAATTACAATGACGACAGAACGATACGCATGGTACGCACGTGGGTGTGACCACATGCTAAGATCTAAAGCTAAGTCGCTACGTCATTGTAAAGCTCAGTACACACACGGTGAGATAATTTAAATTGAAAAAACACAATTTTGAACCGGTTTTATTAGCAATAGAAAACGAATAGTTTTAATCATGTTAAGAATATTTGCGTAGATATAAAAAAAATATTATGTAATAATTTATTTATTTAATGCTTTATGCACTGTGTACATAGGCATTTAAATTTAACTAATTATTTGGTTTTAAAAACGACTTTAGAACGACTATTGAATCATTCGTGTGTCACAAATATTCAATTGTCGTATTAATATTATATATAGATAAGTATATTGTAGGTACCAACTTTCAACAAATATTGTAGACTAGCTGGGGTTAGGTAGCTAGTGGGGGCCAGTGGGAAATTTCCAAAACCTTTTTTTTTTATTTTATTTTAATCATATAAACCTTTTCCATACAATAAGGAACGTAACAAAAGAAGAAATATTAAAATCGTTCCCGCCGTTCTCCAGTTTTAGCGAGACTAACAAACAGCAATTAATTTGTATATATATATATATAAAGAAGAAGAAGATTTGTTTTAAGGAAGGAGAAGCGAGTTTAGTTTAAGTCTTTGAACGACAATGAGAATCTCTTACCCCGCTTTTTGAGCTACTAGTTTACATCTATCTTGCTTTTTTTTAAAGTCTTACTAAGTACATGGAATATACAATCGTACATTTGTAGCAAGAGCATTAGGTTTTTAATTGTTATAGACGACTTCACCGAAATCGTGTCTCATAAAATATTACATGGAAACATGAGATCATTATTTACTAGTATTTTGCTTTGTAATTATATCGGACTAAATATGTAGCGTGCAATATTTAGGTATTATATTCAAGAAACGTCAATATATTACAGCTGGGAACAATGTGATAAATAATTTATTATTTATTACATTATAATTTAATAATTTATTATCAAACGAAAAACAAAAAGTTTTTGAAAACTTTATGCACAAGTTAAAACATACAGTTGAACAGTACCTACATCAAAATCTAGTAGACGATTTAGCTGTCGATGCTACTGCTTAGGAACTACGGTTTTTCTACGGTTGTAGAAATGTCAACGTTGCCTACCCCTGTAGGCATGTGACATTTCTACAACCGTTAACAATGATATAAATCGCTTAAATGACATTAAATGTATGGAAATGACATTTCATTTCGATAAGTCACGTGACTTGTACTTGTCACTTCCATACATTTGTGCGATATGGTCAGCGTAAAGCTTGTAGAAATTTATTTATTTTATTAAATTAGGCAAATCAACTAAATACATACTAATACATTAATAACATATATTATTTTCAAATTTATTTGCATTGCATGCATCTAAATTAAAGGTAAGCAGCATGTCGAATTGCAATTCATAAAATACGTTTTTAATATGCAAACTTTATTAATAAGCAAAATAGATAGTCTTAGCAATATTTAGCTTCACACCATATGTCAATAATCCCATGTGTTCCCCCCTAACTCGAAGTAATAACATTATAACACTCAGCCTATTGTATCGAGAGTATGATTCAAAGAGGCCCAAATATGGAACGTTAGACCTCAAGGGCACTCCAACAAAACCGTGTCAGTAAAAAAACAGACATTTGTTCGTCAAGTTTTTGCCAGCTGTCATGGTTAGATGAACACTTTTAATAACTATAGAATGGGTACAAGAACATGTTTTGTTGTAATTAATAATACTAGCTTGTAACTTTAGGGCAAAGACCTCCACCCATATACAGGTTTTAAGCATATGAGTGGTCATATTTAAAATACTGCTTGACAGATATGAAAAGCTTTCTTCAAGAATACCGTAGTAAAATCCAAAAATAAGTTAACCTTGCAATAAACAAAATATCATCAGCTGAATAAAATTTCTACGTTATTTACTTGGAAAAAAATGTTTATTTCTATAGGCAGAAGCAGTACTTCAAATGTGTAGCACCCTGTAGATAATGAACGAGTATTGATCATCACCATTGACAATTTCAGGTTTCATAAATCAATAATGAATAATGAAATTCAGCTCTATTGCTTTATGATTAAGGAGCTATCTTTGTCTACGTCTGAGTATGGATTGGCTTTCGACTACTATCTTGGGTTCAAACCAGCAACCTTGTGCAAGTGAATCCGTTCCGAATCATTAAACCACTAAGCCAACGTGCTATGTTAATATTTTTTCCATATCCTAATGACGTTTGCATGTTATTCGCGGCTTGCTATGATTATTAAAACTGTGAGAAAGTTGTTACACATGTGTGAGCAAAGCTAACGAAGGCATTAGAAAACTTAGTAAATATACATTTAGTCACTTTTATGTATATTTTCTCTAGTACTTTTAACTACAAAACTAAGATATATCTACAAGTAACATTTTTATAGAAACAGTGAAAACAAAAAACAGACATTCCTATTGTGGCTGTTTTAATAAAATATGAAAGACTAGCTTTTGCCTGCGACTCCGCCCGCGTGGGTGTCAGTTATTGCGGCCAAAAGCGTATGTCCTCTCTTGAGATACCATACCAAGTTTCATCAAAATTGGTTTAGTGGTTTTACTGTGAAAGCGTAACATATAGACAGACAGACAGAAGAAAGACAGACAGAGTTACTTTCACATTTATAATATCAGTACGGATAGTATGATTGAAATAATCGGAAATGATCAACAAAGAGTTTTTGTCTATTTGAGACGTTTTGTGAGTTTTCTAAATATTCGGCAAACGAGACATTTTAAGATAAAACAATTATATATCCTAACCCCCGAATATTGAAACGACATTCAACTTTAAGACGTCCTTAAATGTTTGTCTCTACTTTACACCTTAAACTGACAGAGACAGCATGAGACTTAACGGCGACTTAAAACTGATTGACTTTCAGTATTCGGCCGTTAAAAATAAAATCTTAAACCTTAATATCTTAGATTAACTTTTTTTTTTACTTTAGGTAAGTATTAGGTTTTTCTAAAATCGGAGACCAAAACTATCTTTTTTAAAATTAGGCATTACTTGTAATATAATGTTCTAAAAACAACCTTGTGTATATCTAAAAGTTATTCAAAAGTAATTAAAAATTATGTGCCATATTCAAAGAACCGTTTTAGTAAAGCGGTAATAACAAAAACATTAGCTAACCAAAATTTAATTGCGTCTCGTTAATGGGTTGTGACGCAAATTGGATAATATTAGTATTGTGGTATCAAGTCTTATTATAACCTACTTATTATCGTTCTAGGAATAAGGACAAAGTCTAGTTCGTTGATTACTGATTAGGCTATATGAAATTCGAATCACGAAATACAATTATCTTTTTGATTATATTTCGACAGTAATAATGTGGGATTAAGCGGGTTTATTTCTTTTGGGAATTGCTGTAATTTTGTTTTGATTAAAATATAGATACATATATCTTTTAAAATAAGAAAAAGTTTATATTAAATTAGTGTTGTTTATTAAATATTTTAAATTAATTAAGTACCTATTCAAAATCAAGGGTATTTTTAAGTGATTTAAAAAAAAGAGAAGTTAATTGTACAATTGGTATGTACCTATGTCCACAATTTTGTCAAAAACTACCGATACGTGCCCTTACTCTTCAGTTTAATTTTAATTCTAATACAATGCCAATGCGAAATTGATTGACATTTGTTAAAAAAATGCTGTCAATGGCAAGAACTGACTAAAATCTAAACATTGAGAGTATTTTTTGTACTGTGTGTTGTTTGTGTGCCGGCTAAATGAATAACAATTTGTCTTGGCATTGTATTAGAATTAAAATTGGAGAGTAAGGGCACTGGTTTGGGTAGGTAAGGCTTCCTTTATCATTTCGCTAAAAGTAGCAATACAAAACACAACCGCCGTATATTAGGCCCGTTGCGTATTAAGTATAAATAATAGTAACGTAAATGTTACCCTCCCCCGTCCCTACATTAAGCTGGCCCGAGCTGGCCAAACTAGCAATAAAAATATGTCCCTAAATAATAACCTAGATCCAGCCCTCCTTTGGTGTTTTTCTATCCAACACACTGAGTCGAGGTTTCTCTTTGGACTTTAGTTAGTTTTTCTATTGTTCTGGCTGGAGGTCTTTCAGATTCTCGCCAAAAGTTCGCTGAAGCAGTCAAAGCCTGCGCTCAGGATAACTGCGAGGAAATCTCTAAAAAAAGCCGGGCACGCGAAATAAGATACTCTTGCGTTATCTAGGCCTATCTATATTTGTGGTACCGCCACTAATTGTAAAGTACACAAGAACTATAATCAGACATAATCAAGCAACCAGTTCATTGAATTCGGCCTGTCATTGATTAAGGCCGAAATTCAATATCTAGGTGAAGGCCGAACAAATAGTCTACAATTATACAGCTTTATTGTGGGTGTTGTATTATTATGATAATTTATGTATCTAATAAATGTATTTTAAAATTATACAGTAGGTATATGACTAAGCTATTTATATCCGAATATGAGCTATTAATACGATTTTAATGGCCTCTAACTGTATGTATATCAGAAATTTTATTGCAACATGATACCTATTCACCTATTTTAATTTTCGTGGACCTGATTCAAAAGCTTTTGTACTGAACTTAAAACTATTAACAAAGTTAGTCAATTTTATCATTTAATTACCTAACAGACAGTCGTTTTTCAGTCAATCTATAAATTAATGCGATGTCACATTTTTTTTTTCGACATTTCCCGTGGGGTTTTTGCAAATTTTCGTTCAAAACCTGATCTGAATCTGATAAAAAAAAAAACGACTCCTGCACTAGTCAATTTAATCACTGCATCGTGGGGGGTTTCACAAACATTTAATTCACATACACACAGAACACCCAGACTTGGTACAAGCAATTGCAAATCTCACAAATGCGTGTCCCATGGGGGCATCGAAAGCGCGGCACGTCGCGTACAATGATAATTGGCATGGTGTCGCTTACCATTCGGCTATCCGTGCTGACAAAATTACAAACACTACAAAGAAAAAAACAGCCGAATCGGTCAAGCCGTTCTTAAATGATCCTCCGTCATATACCTATATGGCAATATATTTTTATTAATCTATACTAATATTATAAAGCTGAAGAGTTTGTTTTTTTGTTTGAACGCGCTAATCTCAGGAACTACTGGTTCGAATTGAAAAAATATTTTTGTATTGGATAGTCCGTTTATTGAGAAAGGCTATAGGCTATATAACATCACGCTACGACTAATCCGAAACGAAACTAACACGCGAACAAAGTCGCGGGGGACAGCTAGTATAGTTATAAGATTTACTATAGCGTAGTTATTAACTTCATCGCAACTTTTAATTTTTTTCTGGAAACTACTTTTAGACGTCGATTGGCAGATAGCTACTGATAAAGACTTTTGATTTTGTAATCAACTACATAAAAAAAGCAAACTATAGTGCTAATTAAAAAAAGTATAGGCAAATGTATTTACATTTTAGAAATCCAGATTCCATTGCGTGTTTATAATATTAAAGACAAGGATTAAATTACATAGTGCGGGAGTGTTTCCATACGTACGTATTTGTTTAAAAACAACAGTCATGTCAACACTATAGAAATACTCATTAACATTCATAAAAACGTTCAGTTCAATTCACAATGCAACTACATCATAAGTGCATCTATTATGTGATAATGCAACCGCATTGTCATTCTTCCCTTAACACACAAGCATTCTTATACCATTAACATAATTTTGATATTATCGACTATTTACATATTTTGCTGCCTGTTTTATACAGCCTTAGTTATTAGGGTTTCGTTGTAAAATAATAAAACACCTAGGCGATTTTCTACTTGTGCACTGTTCGATTTTCCTCTTGAAATTTATTTATTATTCTAAAACGTGTTTAGTACTAAAATATTATATGAAACAGTAATTGTTTGTATGCAGGGCAAAAGACAGATTTTTATTGTGAGTATTTTAGAACTGCGCACAAAAGGATTATCAAAAAAATTATATACGGAACCCTTTGTTAACGCATACGTTTTACCTATCTTTCTCCATTTTTCTATGTATTTTCAACTTGTGTGAGGTATCCGGCTGTCTTTATTATAATCGATATTCCTCACAGGTGCTTCCGGCGACTTTATTTAATTGAAAAAGGATCGGCTTGACTCAGTATAACGCATTTCCTTAAGACATGAGAAGAAAATAAATGTATTTAATTTAAGCTGAAATACCGCTTTATATTATATAAATTATTCGCGGTTTCGCTCGCGTGATTGAAGGTTTTCTAGTAAAAATATATATGTATGTTTAGTCTTAAGGTCCAAACTTACTGTATTCCTAATTTCATTAAAATTGTTCCATTGGTTGAACCATGAAAAGGTTACAGACATACAGAATTGATTTCGCATCTATACAGATTAATAAAATGTTACGTAATTGTAAGGATTTCATATATACCTATCTAACTGCATTGTGTATAGCAAACTTGGTCATCTAACATATCATAACAGTAAAATTCCAGTCATCCATAATTAAAATGACCATATCTTATATTCTCCATCAAATAAGTAGAGATGGGCCGAGTACGAGATTTAACTAATAACCGAATACAGTCGACTGCGATGTGGATGAATTTTTTGACGCTTTAGTTTTGTATTAAATGTAACTGAATACCGAATATATACATACATATTCAGTTTTACTTTTATCAAACCGATTACGAAAAGCGAAAAGAATTTTATTCTCCCAAAGAGTGCCCGGCCAAAATTCAACACAGATCTCATCACGGCAAATATTTTCTTGTAATAGACAACAATGTTAACAGTTGCTACTTCTTAAATTAATAAATTTGAGTATTTTCAATGTTGTTTTCGCTGTCTCTAACCTAACGACAGTAAATACTATTCGTCAGTTAAAACGACTTTTTCGGCCGAGTAGGAGTACCGAAAAAGACGCCGAATATTCAGAGTACCGAGTAATAAAGGAGGACTCGGCGCATCTCTACATATAAGTAATGTTTTATTTAGATGACTGCAATACCCTACATATGGAAGCAATATGAACTCGATCACGTATCGCGCTAGTTTTTGCCGCGTCTCCCATATTAATTTGTTAGCTATGCGCAATACGTATTTCTTATTAGTTTTGCTTTATTAATAAGTATATTATATTTGCTTTATTTGTTCATTATTATTAGTGGAAATAACCTACTAATTTTCTTAATTCGTATCTTAATATTAACAATAAGACATTATATTATGTTGGTTAAAATTGTGTAAACTATGAAATTGAACTTTTGGAATCTAAACGCCGGTATTAATTATTTTGCAAACACTTTTTTGTAAATTTTACAACAAATCTAATGAATATCTAATAAAATATAGATATAATAATATATGTAGATAAATTACACCCAGACAGAGAACAAATGATCGTGCTCATCACACAAAGATTTGTTCTGAGTGGAAATTGAACCCATTACCTCCAGTTTAGCAGTCAGGGTCTTTAACCACTAGCCCAACAGGCCCTTCTAAATCAATCTATACATTTGGTTCAAGAATCAATCTTATCACTAATGCAAGGTTTAATGATAATAGGTTATTAAATTCATCTTATTTCCTTGCCACGGATTCAATATCCAGACTACCGACTAGACTTTATAATCTAATATTTCAATTTATAACTCTGTTTATATCGTTTTAATACAAGCACCTAGAATATCTATATGGCTATTTATTCAGTAAACCTATAAGCTATAACTAAAGTTATAAATAGTTAGTGATTTCATTAATACTTACTTCATGTTTACGAACAAGATTTTATGAAGGTATTCAATCAAAATTTAATTTAATAGATACAGAAACTACACTGATTAAATCTTTAGATAAGTACTTGTATCATAAATATAGAGAAGTATAAAGAAAGGGTTTATATTTTCAAAGAAATTGGACGCAGTATAATGTATTTAAATTCTTGTGTTTACAGTTGTTATTTCCACTTAAAAAAACATCGACTTTATGCCAGTGTAAATTAAGTTCATTTTAGAATGACTAGAACTGTAAAAAAGTCATACAAAATCTAAAGTTGTAGCGCAAACTGAACCTTATATATTAGAAGCATTACAGTTGTTTTTCCTATAACTCGTGTTTATTAACATGTTTTGCGTCAAAATTGCAAACGCAGTATACTTATATTGATTTTCACGTTTGATTATATTGAGGTTTATTTCAGATAATTAAATCCGGGTGATATCGTAAAGTTTTCCTTTCTCAGAATAGTTTACATTGTATGTATATTATATTTGAATCTGCGAAATTATATTGTTAATGATTTTATAAATGATAAAAATGTGTGTTATAATAATAATTAAGTTTAATTAATTTTGTGTAATATTATAAACCTGTTTTTTACAAATATCATTATTTAAATTCTTTAATCTTTGTACACCTAAAGGGCAAAAACATGAAGTCTAATTTTTTAAATTGTCACTCTTATTCTCACAAGTATTTTATTGATATACACATTTTTATAGAAATAAATCATCTTTGTCTTTGTCAATTGGCTGCTTCAAATTAATAGTAACTATTCAGTAATTATTCATAGTAATTTCATAGTTAAAATCACTTTAGCTAGCATTATTTATCGGTAAACATTTACAATAAATATCATGAGAGATGAAAACAGTGGTTTGTCTAAACATATTTCGTACGATTGTGTCAATATTTTCCCAAATGTGTTCTATAAAAGTTTTTGTTCAATTTCATGAGAATGTCAAACTTTAGGGACCAATTTATTGCTCTGTCTGACATGAAACTTGGAACTTAGGATTTTTATTGACATAGTTTAGTGAGCACAACAATGTCTAGGAACTTTATAGTATGAGGGTGACACTTTCATAGTTTTGTATTGTAAGTATTAAATTATTATTAATTTTATTTAGGCGCTAAAGTTATTTTATCAGTAAAATGCATTAAATGGCTGTAAGTCATTGGCGCCGATTCCCTTCTACCCTAACAAAATCAAAATTAAACCAATGCTATCTTTTACTAACACACAGCGTAAGAAAAGGACGGCAACAGATAACAACTTACTTTAAATTTCAAACCAGTTTTCGCCTTGAACATCACTGTGCTTTACTGCACATGTTTCTGCGTGTCGGTTTGTATGAAAATTTTAGTCGAAACTAAGTTTGACAGCTCTAATTTTCCTCTGTCCTTTACTAATTGTGTACAAGTGAAAAAGATACTGATGGCCTAAAATAAGTTAAGTGTGGGTTTAACAGAATCGAGGACATTAAATTTTAATAATGTAAAATTTTAGCTTTGGTTTGTCTATACCTACATAATATAAAAAAAAGTCTTCCGTCGCGTCTATCACGTCTGTAAGCCATAAACTCAATAATTACTGAACGGTTTTTCATGCCATTTTTACCAATGGATGGAGCGTGAAGAAGTCTAAAAAACCTGACTATCATTATTACTATTAAATCTTTAAAAAGGTAATACATAGGTAAATAGATTTTTATTTTATTTATTTATTTTGTCAACCATTAGTGTACTTATTAAAAGTAGTACTTAATACAAGATGATTTACTATTTAAAACCTAAGTGCCAACCTATATCCCGCAATCGCTTTATAACTTCTGGCGTTAATTGGCAAAGTTATCCAGTCCAGTTTTATTTTAAAGTTCAGGGGAAATGTTAGCCTGCTAGCCGTAACTTTAATTACTAACTAATCTCCGGCCCCAAGGAAACCCAGACTGAATGATATTTAACCATAAATAAAAGGAACTTGGAATATGAAATCGCCAACCCGCAATGAGCAAGCGTGGTGATCAATGCTCTTTTCTTCTCTATATGTGAAGAGTCCTGTGCCCTCCAGTACATTTATAGGCTGGTATTATGTATGTTTTTAGGTCTGGCAAATAAATTAACTCTTCTGAGTTATCATCAATTTTAGCCTTGAGAGATAGAGAGAAACTTAGGTAACTATTGTATACTACAAAAACTATAGGTACCAATACAAAAAAACAATAAGAGATAGAGTCGTTTCTGCCCGCGTAAGTCAATTGAAAACAATGAGTCGTTTAAGTGATATTTGCAGTTTGTCATTTAGTGTTAATTTAGTACTCAAAGGACCTTTGATTGTTAGTGCATTCGAATCAAAACCTATCTACAAGTTGAATTACATGGTCTAAATTTAAACACTGCCCATAGAAATGAACAACTTTCTCGTAGAAAGTAATAGTCCAATTAAAATTATTTATGATTAAAATTTAATTAAATATTAATATAAAAAAAGTAAAAAATAAAACAAATAGCAAATGGTCAACCTATTTTAATTTGAAGGCCAATATTTTTTTGGGAAGTTAGTATACTTAGTTTTCTCAAAGACAGTTGTTCAATTACAAGAGCAGAAGTAGTAATACAAATATGACCACGCATTTCTGTTACAACCTGTAGACATACGAATTAAAATCAATCATCAAAATGGTTTAAGGGAATTTTTCTTAGCCATCATTTTCCTGGATGTTTTCTTGCAAACAGCAAAGAAATACGTATGACATTGATTCGACACTAATTGTAAAAATAACAATACATTAATTAACCTGATAACTGAATTTTCAAGCTCACAACTGTCCTAACCGAAACAATATATCTTTAATCGAAATAGAAAAATCTAACCAGACAAAGTCTAAATACTAAGCTCGGACCAAACAAAGTCCGTTTATCAAGTTAGCAACGAAGGGATTTGTTAAAAACAAAGAGTTGATCACTATACGGTCAGCAGTTTAGGAGATCATTGGTACACGTGTCACGTAGGCAACTGGCTAGAAACGCGACCCGCTGGGCAAAGATTACGTGAGTCCCCAACTTGTAATGTTTTGATGTTGTTTACTTTTGTACGGAAGATATTTTAATGCAAAAACGGTTTATATCGATCGAGTGATCGTACTAGCGTCTTTAGGGAAATGACATTTCAAAAGCGTTAACGATGATAGAAATCGCTTAAATGTATGGAAATGACATTTCATTTCGATATGTCACGTGATTTAGACTTGTCACTTTCATACATTTGAGCGGTTCGACTAGCGGTTAGTTTGTAAAAATGTCACTTAGCTAGAGGGACAGTATTTTTGACTGAAGTACTTAAACTCTTTGTAAAGTACTTATATATATCTTAAATAAATATGAATATATACCTACCTAAAAAGTTTCTGTAATACAGTTGGCGTGTTTCCAGAACTTAAATAGGTCACAATAATATCACAGAACGCGTTATTGTTTTTCAAATATTGTCATTTATTATTTTTTTATAATCTTATTTTTCTGTTAAGTATTTACTGTCAAATTTCAACCACTATTGGCTCACTAGCAAACTAGTTATATATTTTAATGCGTATTTAACACACCCAGAATACGGCAGTTTAACAGGATACAATAAAATAAAATTTAAGTACCTACGTATACATTAAAACCATTTTACGAACTACGTGGAATTCCCAGTAAACTAAATTAAATAACGTATGGAACTGAATTTAATATCTCTTTAGCGCTGGCTGTGAAACTTTTATACAAAATTCCATCGTCAATACACTATTCTGTACAATATTTTTTACACAATAAAAATTGATTATAATATGAAAAACAAAAGTTTAATATTAGTTAACCTAGTTAGTTACCTAAATAGAAATATTGTGTACTATTGTATGTAAAAAAAAACTTCGTCTTGTTTAGAAAAACCTTACCTTGGTCTCTTACATGCGCGCAAACATTTGTACATTGTACGAATGTAAAGGACCGTCAGACATTCATTCGCGACCTTACCCCGGTCACTCACATGCCCGAAACAACAGTCGAAAAAGGGGTTCTTCACGGGCTTTGATGTCGGTTAAAAAACCGACACAGCTTGGAAATGAAATCATTGCAAATGTCATCCTACACTTGTGGGTATGCGTATTCGTGCGAATGTGAGTGACCGGCATTAGCAGATATACAAAAGGGTTCGCATACTCAATTGCGAAACCGTTTGTGCTTCTTCCTACACTTGTTTACGAATGTTTCAGTTTTACTTGTGGTTTTGTGAATCATGGACAATGCAGATGATTTTATTAGTGCGGTTGAATAAAGTTAGTGTTGTTCCAATCCATGGTGAAGTTTAGGTAGGTACGCTACACAGTACGTCATAAAGTATAAAATTTACGAAATTTCCGTTACCTAAGCAAACTTGTGCGCAACTGGTTGCACGAATATGTGGGAGACTACGAATATCTCTATGCATCGAAAACTTTGCAAATGTCGTCCCGCACTTGTGGGTTTGCGTGTTCGTGCGAATGTCACCGGCATTAGATACTTACCTAATGCCCGAAGCCTGATGCATATACTACGTTAGGAATAAGAATTATATTGTTGTGTAGATAACTATGAGTTTTCAACCTCGACAAAAACAAAAGCCAATCGAAAGCAAATACATGTTTCTCAAACAGTCACTGACCACGACTAAACTATGTTATAAAGACTAAATTAAATTGTAAGTAATAATCTAAGAACACTCGCATAATCACAATTATCCACAATTAGCCACATTAAAGCATTAACATATGCTTAACATAGCGATTAGAAAACATTTGAAAATGAAAACTAGCTACCCGTGGGAGTGAGAATAGATTGTAATCGACATATAATTACTGTTTTTATACATTTATTGGATGTTAATAATACAGCATTTACTGGGAGACTTCAAAAGGCTACACACGAAAATAAAGACTACATTAGACCATCTAATTAATTATTTCTATTTTTAATACCGGATATTGAATACCGGATTGATAAAAGCTATATGGATCGATCACAGGCAAGTACCAATGTGACTTTTTAAAAGTTATATGTACTTTCTTAATTATTCTAAGACATCATTGACAATCGGTAAAGGAAAACATCGTGAGCGAACCTGGATTCTAAAAATTAGAATCTGAAATCGCCAACCCTCAATGAGCAAGCGTGTTGATCAATGCTCGTTCCTTCTCTATATGAGAAGAGACCTGTGCCCAGCAGTGGGACATTTATAGGCTGGTATTATTATATGGATCGATCAGAGAATCGGTGTCATTGATACAATACCAATAGTATATTGCTGTGTGTTGGTATGTAGTGTCCCACTAAACATATTCAAAGGACATTATTGTCTTGACCTGGTCACCGACAATACAAAACTATTTTACTAAATAAAGTCACGCACTGTAAGTATCGGAGTCGGTTAAACGAAGCATTTGGAAGCAGCTTTAAGTAGGTACCTGCTTTAAGTTGTCATACCAACAACTCATTTTAAACATATTTTTTTTCGTAGATCGTTTGATGGCACAGTCGGGCTAGATTATATTTCTTCGATTTGTAAATATTGCGCAGACTTGGAAACACATAGGTAATACTAAAATTATACAAAACCGAAATACACCATAATCGACGGGCCTGTTGGTCTAGTGGTTAGTGACCCTGACTGCTAAACCGGAGGTCGTGGGTTCGATTCCCACCCAGGACGAATCTTTGTGTGATGAGCACGATCATTTGTTCTGTGTCTGGGTGTAATTTATCTATAAAATGTATGCATTTAGAAATATATAAGTATGTTTATCAGTTGTCTGGTTGCCATAGCACAGGCTCTGCCTAGTTTGGGATCAGATGACCGTGTGTGACATGTCCCAAGATATAAAAAAAAAAATAAAAAAAATAAAAATGACTTGGAAAGTTTCACACACAAATAAACTACAAAATACATTTAACATTGTTTGCGCTGATTTCATACTAAAAGACATGAAAATAGAAGTGAATGCTAGTACGAAGTTCCATAGAAAAAGGTCCAAATTACGACAAACTCGGGCTCCCCATAAGTGATTTTAAATATTCATCGAATGATCACTATTCCAAGCTTGCACCCTCATTTGGGAAAAACGACTTAAAAAAAAACACTATGGGTTGTGCATAACAGACGCATTATTATTATTACAAACTACTTCTAAAGTAAATGGACCGATTCACTTTTGTTTTATTTACAATACCTATATCTGATGAAATCTTGGCTTGGTATAAGTATCTTTAGCTACCAATTTCCATTGATGTAATGTAATGCATTCTATGTAATGCGCGTATATGAATATTACCAACAGTCGTGACTCGTGAAGTTATTAAGTTATTAAATAAGATTCTAAATGTTGATATATTTTGAATGGGATAAGAGATTTTTTTCCACTGGGATAAGAATCTGACTTTGTCTATAGTTACTACCGACACCAAAAGCTAAAATCCATCGCCAATAAACAACATCCAACGCATCCTCACCAAACACCACAACTTCAAACTTCCTACACAAACAAAGCAATATAAACAAACCTTTTATACTTAACCTACGAAGGGTGCCAAAGTCCACTTAAAAATTAAAATCTTTCACTCTCTGGGTCACCTACTCGCCCACATTGGTGCACCGCCGTGAATATTGAAGTAAGACCAAAAGTACTGACACACGTGGATTTAACTCCTTTTGTAGGATATGAATTATTCATAAGTCTTCCGACCACATTATAGGGAATATTGGCGCGTGGAATATTTGTGGACTAAAATTGACGCGTATTTATTTTTAATTTTGATATAAAGAAGAACTAGGTTTTGCTTGCGACTTCGTTCGGGTGGATCATACGAAATAGATTTGAAATATGTCTAGCTGATAACTTACCTTCGCAAGTTGAAAAGGCACTATAAGCAAATTTGGCAATAACCGAATTAGTGTCGATAAGTTTTTTTTTTTATAAATGTTGACAAACTTTTCTCTGAATCCAAAGTAAGTAGTAATATAGCACTTGTGTTACCGAATCAGAGACAACGAAACTGCAAAAACACCCAAACCCGAGACAATGTAGAAAAGTGGTTTTCTTTATTGGCTCGTCCGGGGATCGAACCCGGGACCTCAGAGCTGGCGAAACCTTGATGATTGATCTTCATTCAAATTAACGTTATTAAGCAGATTGGTGCAACTACTATGGCTAAAAAATCCTTACTAAATGCAGGATGCTTGTTGTTATTTGTTGTCTGATGTCGTCCATTTTCTTTTTCCCGTTCAAGCATAGCCAGTTTCTGAGCTACTAATGAGTGTCCGTCATTGCTACTGAAAGGGAACCCGTGTTCTCTCGCCACCCATATCGGTACATTTCCGTTGAACAACCTTTAGGAAATTGACGTCACAACGCCCTTTACGTGATACGTACGAAAGCACATCAGAGGTAATTCTTTGACCTTTATGTCAAAGTAGTAAGGTTGAATATCTTTATACAATGTTAATATCGACGTGCGGTCATCCGAACATACAGCTTTTTTTGATACACGGGAAAAGGTAAACAAAACGTCTTAGTTTTTTTTTATGTGGAAGTATATCTTAGGAAGTAAATATTATCCGCACGTGCTTTGGGTACATATTAGTACCTAAGACAGACTACAAGTGTAAGGTGTGTGCACTTCATCAATGTACCTATCAGTAAACGTTTGTCCTAGTATTTCAGCAAGACACCTAAAAATGTAGACATAAAAATATCAAAAAAATTTACTCTCCCGTCCGTCCTACGCAGACGGATTGGAAGACGGAGTAACAAAGTAAATAAAGGTATAAAAAAATTATAAACTCTCGACCAAATATTTGTTTAATTTTAACTTATAATTTTATAAAGTAATTTTATTTGAAAAAAAATGTCTGATGGTAGTATACACATCACGCGCTTTTATTTGATATCCCACTTGGGTATATTTGAAGATATTCGATTTTTATACCCACTTTTATCTCACGTATCTAGTAAACGGCTGCACCAAATATGATAACCATTGTCAAGAAACTAGCTTACAAATGAAAAAAAACTGCATCCAAATCGGTTAACTGATTTAAGAGCTACAGTGCCAAAGACTGACACATACACATCCACAGGTACACTTAGCTGTATAGCTGTCAAATTAACAACATCCCTCTTTTTGCGTCGGGGGTTAGAAATGTTACAATTAGCCGGAAAAATGTGTCGATTGATTCTTCGATACAGATTTTGAACTAAAGAGGATTTGTAAACAAAAACTGGTTTATTTAAGCCCAAACAAACTAATTTAAAACCGTAACACTTGGAAAATAAGAACGGAACAACGATGTATCGTTCGATTGTACATAAAATATCTTATAGCTAATTTATTTTATATTCAGGGAGTATGCAAGCGTCTCTCAATGTACATTCGCAGAGAGAAGTGATTTACCACTTATGAATTTTATTCATACGAAATAAATTTGGAGATTTTGACGGTCGTAGACCCAAAATGGAAAACGATATTTCTCACTTCAGAATCTTCGGTATTCGAGATACTAACTTTTGTCGATATGTATTCATATTTTTTTTATGTATATCGCATACAGTAAATGGTGAACGTAGGGCAAATAATGGTGACAAATGGCTACCTAACTACTGTTTTAAGCTTATTATTTTACCGTAAGTAGTCAGGTAGGGTAAGTACATGCATTTTACGTGGAGCCTGCCTATATCTGACCTCAATAACCCATTACCATAGTAAGGCTTGGTTGTCAGAATTGTAATGACTTAACGACTGCAAAAATCAACGTATTACTTTATTATTACGTCGGGACCAACGGCTTAACGTGCTTTCCGAACTACCGAGGGGTTCCCCATATATTTACAAATTGTCACCCATCCTCGGACCAACCGCAGCGTGCGCAGCTTAACCTAAGTACCAACTCACTATAATAAAAACTTTATTTAGAATCAAAACGAACTTATAAATTCAGAATGGCCAACATAAAAAACTAACTGTAAAATATAGCAGTGCAAAAGAGATCATTAAACTTCCAAAGTTTAGTAATATAAACTTTCAAATGAAATAGGTACTAAACTAATGCACTCATTTTACCACATAAATATATCAAGCAAGTAGCGAACTCTATCAAACTACATTAGCAATAGAAACTCCAATAGGTTGATAAGCCAGAGGTGGCAAACCGTCAATCGCAGCAAGTCACAGAAAAACATTAAATAAATTCTGAGGTTCATGCGATAGGTGCCAGTCGCATGACTCTAAATCCCAACCGTAAAAAACGTCGCGATTATAAATCTCAGTAAAAAACCGCGCTAGATATCACCGCGCTATTTAATACATTCTCAACAACAAATGTTTAAAAATTATTTGCCAAATTATTAATTACGTACCTAACCAGTCAATCACAAAGCAAGATTGAAAAAAAAATTATGTCAGGTCTAACTAAGTTGGTCACCCCTGACGAGTAGTATCACGATCCAATCAGAGACGGTGACACCGGCGCGGGCGCAACGCGTGCGCGCGCAGTGAAAGCTGTACCTAAATTGTATTTGCTGCGTGATCAAATATTTTCATATCAGCAACGAATGAATTTCATTGTATGATTAGATGTGTTTTCTACTAGACAGTAAATAATAATAAATAAATGTGGACAACATCAAATACATTGCTCTGAACCCAAATTAAGTAGCTACAGCACTTGTGTTATGGAATTCAGAGACAACAAAGGTACCACAAAAACCCAGACCCGAGACAATGTAGAAATGTGGTTTTCTACATTGCCCCAGCCGGGTATCGAACCCGGTACCTCAGAGCTGGCGGCACCTTGAAAACCGGTGTGTACACCACTCGACCACGGAGGTCGTCAAATTTACACAATTTACAGTAATTAAATATTACTCTGAGTTATAGGATACGAGAAATTTGTCATTTAATGGTCCAATCAACATCTCTAATAAGAGGTAATTTTAACCAGAATTGCTGCAAGGTGATTCGAGAATCTGCAGTTTAATGTAATTTGGTACCCATCATAATTATAAATGAAAGTAAAACTGTATACTTGGATCATAATGATCTCATAGTTTAGTAATACCATCTGTTATAACATGCTAAACAGATATTGATGTCATGTGAGTAAATGAGTGTTAATGTAAGTGTAATGACATGATACTGATGTCTGCCATCTTTGATCGCTGTAACTGCGGAAATATGATTACATTCTCGGCCGTTAGACAAATAAGATTTTCATATTATAGAAGACGAGCTGTGTTCCGCGATTTCACTCGCCTCACTTTTCTGTTAAGGCAAGTAAAGTACTGTTGAATAGTGTATAACTTTCCTCAAAAATTGGGCTATCAAACGCAAAAAGATTTTTTCTAATAAGACAGGTAGTTTCAGAGATTAGCGCGTTCACACATTTTTAATTGATTCTGCGTTTTTATTGGTCGTACCGTGATGTTAAATAGCTTATTACCTTCCTCAAAAAATGAACTATCTAACACATTTTTGCAATCCAAACCAGTAGGTAGTTGCTGTGATTAGCACGTTCAACCAAACAAACTCTTCAGCTTTATTATACTAGTATAGATTTCTATTAAACTCAGCCCATTTTGATTTAATAACACCTTAATTTAAATTATTTAAAACAAAACGGTTTACTCACGCATATTCTATGATCGCCCGACTAGTTTCAGACTCAATAGGAGTCCCTAATCAAGAGCTGGCGCGGCGGTGGTGTCGCCAGTCGAACAAGAGTCAAGAGTTCGACTCTATTGAGTCTGAAAGTAGTCTGGCGATCCCGAAAATGTACGTGAGTAAACCTTTTTGTTCTAAATAATTATGAATACTCCTCATTAAAGTTAATATACAAACTTATATTTAAATTAGAGATTAACTCAGCTAGGGTAATTCGTCAGTCTCAACCTGGGCCTAGCCATTGGGCTTTCACATTTTTACACCAAACCTTCACAACTTAATAGTTATGAAGGTATGGTGTCACAAGCTTTATGCCTTCACGAGGTATTCACCGCCGTAGTATAGACGTTTATAAATGAACAAGGTTACTAAAGAACTTGTTTAGAAGGCACTTATCAACAAACAGGGACCGTATTACATAAGAAAATTACTTCCAATAACAATTTCAAATCAAGTTTGTACATAATTAAAACATAATATATTTGACATTATCTCAAACTTTCTAACTATAAATTAACTGACAACTATCTAGAAGGTTCGCAAATCGTTTGAAATCGCAATACATAACATAGTTACTAACCATTAACGACATAAAATATAATATTATATGCGGCAACTCGAAGGTATTATCGTAAACACAAATGGACAAGTGGGCGATAAAATCACGCTACTACGATGTGAGGTTAGGCAGTAACCGATTGTTTTTATAGAAATAAATGAAACGAGATCCTTTTAAGGGATTATCGGCGCGAAAAATCCACTTGTTTTTGTTTTCGATGTGGGGAAAGCGTTTCCCATTAGCGACTGGATAAAAACCTGTTTCATTAACGCTATGCAATAAAATAAACAA
Source organism: Diachrysia chrysitis (assembly GCA_932294365.1). Taxonomy (NCBI): domain Eukaryota; kingdom Metazoa; phylum Arthropoda; class Insecta; order Lepidoptera; family Noctuidae; genus Diachrysia; species Diachrysia chrysitis. The sequence goes on from OW028653.1 coordinate 9,754,597, forward strand.
GAAATACCTAAAGAAATAGGAGAATTGTATATTAATAGGATTTATTAGATAGATTTGTAAGGAGTTGAGAATGCGTTGAGCTAAGTATTCATTTCTACCAAGACTACTACTATGTCAAAAGAATTCTCTAAGACAGTAAAAGAAGACACTATACAGTACAGAGATAGTTTAATATCCTAACTAGTTAATTAATAATATGAGTTTCAGTTGCTAATTTCATAAGACTACACAGTATACATTGGTATCGAAACAAACCCAGTTTTTTTACAATAATACAACGTATCGTTTTGCGTTCTCGTCAAATTTCAGGAGGCTATTATGAAAGACATAATTAATCAAATAACATTACGACATCTGCTCAATAATTAATACACACTTGTTTTTTGTTATTTAAGTTTGACAGAATACACCACTTCAAAGAACAGAATCGCTCCGTTGCGTATGCGTAGCCAGTGTCTTTATGTGTGTGTGTGTAAAAGAGCAGCTACAGTGGAGTATCACACGGGCCGCGTTCTGAAATGCTTGTCCCACACATGCCGATTTAATAAAAATTACTTACTTATTTTATCATTAGCATAGTTACCTCCGTGAATTTGACGAGAATGCAAAACGATACGTTATATGTTTAAAATATTTACACGAAATAAATACAGACTGATCACATGCAACAATTAACATAAAATAAAGCTGGTTTGAAAAAATCTACATTCTTTAAAAAATATCAACATAGTAACTTTCTTGTACAACATACCTTTTCCTTTGTCATGCCATTTTATGAACACACACAATTTCTTTTGTTAGCACAGCACATGTTAATAAACCAGCGGTTTGCGATATAATTAATAAATTATCCAGAACAATTAACTCAAGTCCTTTGTACGATAAACGTCATATGAAATATCGATTGTCCTATCAACTGTCATTAACGCGATAACAGTCTCGATTGCTGATAGCGCAAAGAATATGATAGTATATGAAAGTGATCCATTATGCTGAACTAAAAGGTGACGAAGAAATTTAAATAATTGTAATCATCAATGGCCTTTACATATGTTCCAGACGATTTATGACGTCATGTCGGAGAGACAATACTTCTGGTGAAAGCATACCGATGCGAGAGCAAAATACCCTGCCACAATACTGCTAAAATGTTGAAAATGGAAATCTGCACCATGTAGATGGAGGTCAGCTCTGAAAGAAATAGCATAGCTTAAACGCGTTATACGTCTAGGTAGCCCACCTGGACGTATAACACGTTTAAGGACATCAACATTTTTTAAGAAGGATGGTACTAGTATAATATGCCCAATATCATGAGCCATGCTGACCCCACTGCACACAGGGCAGAGGGCTCTTTCTCCAGTTTCCATTATCTCTGTTTAAGGCTAATGGGGGCCAGTTCCACAAACGTGTTGAGTTCGTCCCGCCATCTCCTCCTGTGTCTCCTGCGAGGTCTCTTTTTGTTCTTTGTAACCCACTGTGTGGTTGGCTTTACTCATAGCTCGTTCTCTATTTGGAAGAGAGGACCAGCCCAGTGATGCTCATAATTATCATAAAGTTGACGATCAACTGCCTTATTTATATTAACAAAAATTATAGATGGTGTATATAGAATAACAGTATAGGATTAGGAATAAGGTATAATGTATATTTATTTTTCTTCCACAAAGGTACCTAAAAAGAAATGTTGCATCAATCCTTTGTGGGAGACTGGTATCTGCACTAGGATATCCTGTCAGACAATAGAATAGGATTGGAATAGAAATACGTAAAAAATCTTATAAGATGATTTAGAGTTTGTCAGCTAGGAAAATACAACTTAAATCAAGCCAGCCTTAGTCCAGTCTCAATCCGTTTGACCAGAAATTGAACTTAGCGCTCCAAGAACAGTTGATTTGCGACGTCAAGTGGTAACATTGTGAGAAGTACTGATTTAGAAAAGTCTATTTCCAGTAAAGTAGAAGCTTAGCTGCCTACTTCATAAAAAAGAAAAAAAAAAGAATTACCTACCTACAGAAAGAACACCGAGATTTGGAACAATCACTTTTAAACCACTAGTCTTTGCCCGCGGCTCCGCGAGCTTGGGGTGTTGGTTATCGCGGCAAAAATATAGCCTCTGTACTTTGTTAAGATCCAAACTTTCCCCATACCAAGTTTTTCTAAAATCGGTTCAGCGGTTTAGCCGTGAATGCGTAACAGACAAACAGACATAGTTATTTTCGTATTTATAATACTACAGTATAGGCATCGAACCGGCAAGACGTCGAAAAATGGTAGGTGACCCTATACCACTCGACTATCCGTAGTTATTGTCAACGACATTAAATATTTGACTTTGACCGCCGTAAATAGTAATTTAATTTATTAAGGTGACATTGAAAAGAAAGGCTTTATCGTTCTATTATATTATCGGACATTTATAAAGATATCGCTTTGTTCATAACGTTTCCAAGGACTGGGTGTGTTCGAGTTTAATCGCTAGCTTTACATTGCAATTCAATACTTAGTTAAAAACCTGTTGTTACACAAACAATAAATTTGAATATATATATTTCTATTGAAATGTTTACCAGTGTGCTTGCCAAGAATAGGTTTTGATTTTTTTTTATATTTATTAAATTATTTAAAAACGGTTCCCGCACTATTGAATTAAATAACTGTATCACAGGGGTTTCACAATCATTCAATTATGTGAATTAAAAATACACCCAGACTTGGAACAAATGGGATCGAACCCCCAGCACGTCCCGTGCAGAGTAGTAATTGACGATACCACTCGGTTATACCTAAGTTATAGATATTTTTCTTTAAAACTCACATTTTGAAATAGATACAGACAAATTATGAGAGCAAAATTATCGAATTGCCTAACCTATTGTTAAAATTAAGCTGTAGAGCTAAAACAATTTTTTTTTGAGTTGATGGCGAATTAAAACATATCAATATAAAAAATAATTACATAACATTAAAATATATAATTAAAATCAACACTCAACCGACTTTATCCGATAAAATAACGATAAAAATAATAATTAATCATGACAAGCTATTCCAATAATTGTGATTGTGTTACAAATACTATTGTTTTACTTGGCAGTTGATCGAACCCGATTATAAATTATAAGAGAGATTCGGAGGTCATTCACCTCGTGTATACGTAGGTACACCATTATATATGTGTTAACAATTGTGGGTGATTACTTCGACACGACGGACGTGAAGACCGACTTTATTGTGTGTTGATAGAGGAAGAATAATAATTGATGGATGTGGTTTTCTACAATAATATTAAATAAATAAATAAATGTGGACAACATGACATTCATTGCTCTGAACCCAAAGTAAGTAGCTAAAGCACTTTTGTTATGGAATTCAGAGACAACGAAGGTACCACAAACACCCAGACCCGAGACAATGTAGAAAAGTGGTTTTCTACATTGACCCGGCCGGGATCAAACTCAGGAACTGAGAGCTGGCGACGCCTTGACAACCGGTGTGTAAGCCACTCGACCACGGAGGTCGTCAAATCATAAAATTTTATAAAAAGGATAGATTTGTATATTTGCATAAAATAAGCTTCAAAACTACTGGACCGATTTCAAGAATTATTTTACCATTAGAATGCTACATTATCCCTGAGTAACATACGCTACTCTTTTATCCCAAAATGTTTAAAAAATAAATGTTCACCTATGTGGGTATACTTATTTTATATTTTAATTAATTCTTTCGTGTTTCTTTGACACGTATGAATATTTCTTGTTCTTTTGTTTATACGTCTACACGAGAGAATGTATTTTGGCAGCTGATCTGAAGTAGGAATCAGAATAGACTATTTATGTTTAATATATTTATTCCGGAACATTTCCGAACTATTTCTAAATAAATTGAACAGGCAGTTGCGATGAAAACCACCTAAAATTATAAAAAAACAACACAAATCATAGAATTAGGTTTAGATCAGGTAGTTGAAACATTTTAGCAAATTGTGTGACCTCTCATGACCTCTGGAGAAAGTTTCCACTATACATGATGTCTAAAATCACATTAAATTGTAAAAGTTCAAGTAGGTCTTAAGAAAAATAGGAAGAAACAAACCCGCCGCTGGCTAAACACTGAACGGCGCATTTTTTTTAAATAAACTAATATGTAACGAAGTCTTATTCAATAGGTGAATGAAATATTTTCTCTTGAAATGCAAACATAATCAAATGATATGGCGCTTTGCCAGATTGTGAGTAAATAAATCATAGTTTTACTTCGTTATTTTTATGATTAACTGAGCTTAAGAAGTAAACAGTTTGAGAATGGATAATGCATAAATACAATAGCGTTTTATATGATCGCTTTTAAAAACAGCTTTATTAAACAAAAGAAAACTATCTTAATTAGTTATTCTTTATTGTACTGATAGAAAAACATAAAATAAAGGTATATGTTTGAAATTTTATGTACAAAGGCGAGCTTAACTCAACACTGAGTTTTCTTCCAGCAAAATCTTTGATGCATAGAGCCTATCTTGTATAGTTATAGCGTTTACTTTTTCTATATTTCTGTACCTATACTAAAATTACTGGTTAATTTGTTGAAATTTGCGCAATCCATATACAAGTTAGGTAGGATGATTTCGACACATGGGCAATAAAGGGAACATGCTTACTTGTTTAGTTTTTGCTGACGATATTCAAAATTAACGAAATCGTTGCAGCGTGTAGGTCAAAAATTAGAGTTTTTATTTGGAAAAAAGTTGACAAACTGGTCAGTAATTTAATGATTTCCAATATTTAAACATTGAAAAGCGAATAACACAGCCACAATGTAAACACCAATCAAAGAATAAAATCAATATTGTTACTCATTATTATGTTTGTAATATTTTTAGCCAAATGTTTAGTTTTTTTTTTAATTTGCGATTATTAATTAAAAAACAATTTTGTTTGCTTTTGACGACTAAAATTATATGTGGTTTCATCTTTGCTTATATGTTTTATCCATACTGTATATTTTCTGAGTAAGTTTGATCTTAAAAAAATTTATGTCAATAATCACACCCATGAATTATAAAAAAACTTTGGATGTGGAAATTAAAATTGTTACTTTCTGCCGATTGATACTACAACTACTGTTTAATGCCGCATCCAATATAGCCCTATTTCATGACCATAAAGGTATCAAGGTGTACCATCTGGTACATTGAAGTCCGTGACGAATGTGATAATGTTCTTAGTTGAATACTCTCAAACAATAGCGATCATGACATAGGTATCGCCCTTATCTCAAGGCTTTAAGGTTGATTATTGTAAATCACTATCGCTTAATAGAGAGCACGACTTATAGATTACTTAGTTGTATTAGACACGATACGCATGCAATTAATTGGACGCACTTATATAAAGCTGCGCTGACCTTAGCTTTGGTCGCATTTTTTTCTGTGGTATTGTTTTATATCTTTTAATAATGAAATCACAGACTCGTTTTCTGTTATCACTCAAAAATAATTGAGATTTTTGTTTTGTTAAAAGAATTAAATGTGTTTATTAGTTTTGCCAATGGTGTCTCAGAATAATTAAGAAAGTACATATAACTTTGAAAGAGTCACATTGGTAGTTGTCCATAGTGGTTTCAAACCTGCAACCTTGTGCATACAAATACGTTCGTTGAACCGCTAGACCACCACGACACTGAAACTTACATAAGCTTAAAACTCTTTGCACCACATAGTACTTATTTGTCTCTTCTTTTTACATCATAATAACAAGAGATTGCTTCTCTACTTAAGCGGGAATTATTCTACTGTCAGACTTAAAATCCTCATCTCTAACTGTTTGTTATAAAGCACTCAAGAAAATTTGCTCTCTCGCCTTAACATTTATCGAGAAAAGCAATAAAAATTACAGTCAGTATTTCGGCACATCACTTACCCTGTTTTACTAAGTACTTCGAAAAACAAGCCATAAAAGTTACGTAAATAAAATGTTTGCAACGTTTACCTTTTTATTCAATTAAATGGCTTGATGTTTACCGAAGAGATTTAAATCATCTTCATCTTACCTGAAACAAAACAATTACTTTATTAATAAATGTATTAAAATAATTTATTGTAAATATTTGTATAATAACTTTTGTTAGCCGTATTTATAATTCTTTAGGAATATTATATAAAGGCTGAATCAGTTCAAATCGCGACACCACCGCCGCCATCATTTTTTAAACATTTCGATACGGATTTTTTTTTTATTTACTTACTTAAAAACACTATCCTTAAAATAAGGAACATAACAAAGAATTAAACGATTTAATGCAGTCGTTCGGAAGTTATTGCGTGACCAAGGGAAATCGGGATTCATCTATACAAATAAATAAAATTGAAGTGTCTGTTTGTTTACAATTTTTGTCTGTCTGTCTGTCTGAATGTGGCTAATCTCCGGAACGGCTGGACCGATTTTGACAGGACTTTTAGTGGCAGATAGCTGATTTAAAAAGGTGTAACTTAGGCTAGTTCTATTTTAGAAAATCTAAAAACGTAATGTTGTTTTTTTGTTAAATTTTACGCGGACGAAGTCAATTTGTTCAATTGACTAATTTCGACATTACGAACGAGCTATTTTTCATATGATATTTAAACAGATCCTAATCACAGATTTAAAAAAAAAAAGGCAAAAGAAAAAGTTAAAATTACGCATATTTTTTTTTTATCGATATTTTCTTGACAACTCTTTATATAATCTAGGCTTCAAGCGATCCTTATATCCCTTCTATCACTTCTCGTAGGAGTCGACAAAGGACAGGCCAATCACTTAGTAATGGCTACTACAGAATTAATTGAAGCTCCCGTTTTAGACGCGATCGTTCAATTAATTTGATAGAGGTACTTGCTTTGTTCTACAATGGATCAGCTTTAAGTGCGGTTGGTATTATATTTTATTTTGAATTTAGGGTGAATCACTTTTGTGTATTCTGATATGTTGTCTTGTAGGGATATGGTCAAATATAACGTAGCCACTAGAGAAGCTATGCGAGCGATCCCGCGATTCGAACCTGGGCAGAAGAAGAGGAGGATCGGGTTTGTTTTAGTCAAAACAGAGCTGTTTTATTAAAACTACCTCAAAACCTAATATTACCCTAATGATATCGGAATCATCGATATTTTCGCATAAAAGTCTGTCGTCGCAAGGAAAATCACTTAAAACAGTAAACGAGTGTAGTAATTACAGATAAAAATTTGCCTACGCCCGCCACAACGGGCTACTAGAGATGCGCGCACTCTACGTTTGTCTATGTATACTCTCGCAATACTGAATAATAGAATAAACACATAAATCAAGAGTTACAACTCGAGAGACTGGTTATAAAGCATTACAAGTCTTATCAATGTATGACGTCATACATTTTTTGCAACCAATCAATACGTCGTTAATGGCAATAATCGCTCACATATAATTCTGACACAAAAACTAAAGTATAGCAAAAACAGATACGAATACCGCCTGAGGGTCAATGAACCTTTCGTTTTATTATCGCGTATTGTAGTAGGGCTGCCAAGAATATGATTCTGTATGTATTTGACGGGCCTGTTGGTCTAGTGGTTAGTACCACTGGCTGATAAACCAGAGGTCGTGGGTTCGATTCCCACCCAGGATAAATCTTTGTGTGATGAGCACGATCGCTTGTTCTGTTTCTGGGTGTAATTTATCTATAAATGTATGTATGTATTAAGAAATATCTAAGCACGTTTATCAGTTGTCTGGTTGCCATAATACAGGGTCTGCTTAGTTTGGGGTCAGATAGTCGTGTGTGAATTATCCCAAGATATTAATCTATACTAATATTATAAAGCTGAAGAGTTTGTTTGTTTGTTTTTTTGAACGCACTAATCTCAGGAACTACTGGTTCGAATTGAAAAATTCTTTTTGTATTGGATAGTCCGTTTATTGAGGAAGGCTATAGGCTGTATTAAATCACGCTACGACCAATAGGAGCGGAGCATAAATGAAAAATGTTGCAAAAATGAAAAACCGTTGAAACTAAAACACGCGAACAAAGTCGCGGGGGATAGCTAGTAATTATTATATACTAACGAATATGAAATTTAATTAAGTATATTTTAGCTATTTTTATTATAATCCTTGAAACCGTCAGAGGTATAATTTAAAAAGATTTGAAACAATTGCCTATAACATTAAAAAATAAAAATTATAGCACAAATAAATTCGACACGCTAAAAGAAAAAATGAGTGTTTTTTATTTTTCCGGTTATTTTTTGTTAGTGGCTAGCCCTATAGCTCTCAGTCCGTAAACTCATTAACATGTACACAGCCGTCACTGCCTCGCCCGCCTGAAGGCATACTTGTAACGTATTTCTATACTAGCTGTCCCCCGCGACTTTGTTCGCGTATTTTAGTTTCAACGGTTTTTCATTTTCGCAACATTTTTCATTTATGCTCCGCTCCTATTGGTCGTAGCGTGATGTTATATAGCCTATAGCCTTTCTCAATAAACGGACTATCCAATACAAAAATAATTTTTCAATTCGAACCAGTAGTTCCTGAGATTAGCGCGTTCAAACAAACAAACAAACTCTTCAGCTTTATAATATTAGTATAGATTACTGACATATACTAACATATACTAAAAGTAGCCGAGTTGTATAGGTCACCACGCCAATTACCTCTGTGCGCGACGTGCCGCGGGTTCGATCCCCGCATGGGACAAGCATTTGTGTGACCCACAAATGCTTGTTCCAAGTCTGGGTGTTCTTTGTGCATGTGTGTGCGGGAGTTGTTTTTATAAAAAAAAAAAGCGTAATATTCATAAAACTATATACATATAGGTACAGTTTTAAATAGCAGATAGCTGTAATAAATATACAGAATTATTTGGCAAACCAAACAATGGGATTAATCCCAAAACTTGCTGCCAAAGGATGGACTGGATCCTTTCCAAGAGTATTGGCCTCATATACCGAGAGAAGTAAAAACTATTCCATTATCCACTGGATAGAGTTATATAATACTAGCTGATCCCCGCAGGTTCCCGTAAAATATAATATCTTCAAAATCGGATTTCGTCTCTAGTTTCATAGATTTTTACTGGGTACCCGATTTTCTAGCCAATTCATATTTTCGGCAAGAAGTTTTATATAAGTTACTACTTATACTAATTAAGCCAGCTACATATCAATCAAATCGGTCCAGCCGTTTCGAACATTATTCGGAACAAATTGACAGAAAGCTCGACACAGACAAAAAAATTAAAAACTGTTTTCGTGCATATATGCAGTATAAGCTTCAAAATAATATTTTTTTGACATTACAAACAGACACTTCTGACACACAGATAAACTTTATGAAAGCAGGCGTTTACTACCATTTTTTTTTCTAATTAGCACTCAAAACTTAAATAGACTTTACACGACACGGGAAAAAAAATACTAAATTTTACTTTTTTTTTTATACCTATATTGACTGTTTTTATAATTTCATTTTCTAATTATTGCAAATCCTAGCTAGGCTGAACTTCCCCAAACTCACAGCAGGCATTTGTTAAACATGTGTCCCACAAATCGGATATAATTTGTTTAGATGTAACAAAAGATAAAAACGTTTAGATATTGATAACCCTATAAATACAGGGTGTAGTTTTCATTAAGCCATGTACGATATGTCGCAAAGTTATGTACACTGAACATTTGAACAATGTAATGGACTTTACTTTTTATGGGAAAACCGTAAGCTACACCCGCCATGGTGTATTGTTTTCCCATTAGCTGGAAACAACTACACTATAGACTAGATTATTTTGTCTATGTTTGGCGCTGAATCAAGTTTTGTAGCACAGAATCAGTTGCCAGGATTATGATAATACTTGCTATATTCATCATAGTTTTGTGAATAGGAATAATATCAGATTCGACTCAATGCAGGACATACAAATATAAAAGGTGAGTTTTTTCTCGTTGTACAAACGAAAGATATGACTTCTATATCGATTACAATACCGATTGGTATAAAAAACTCAAAAAACAAATAAAAAACCTTTTAATGATATTATAATTGTTAAACAAATAATTTTATGCGAGGAAAAATGTTGAATTTTTGACAGTTCTTCCATACAAAAATCTATCAGACGTAAATTTTATACCACGTAAAAAAATATTTGTCGATTGAAACAACAGCCCTTAAATCCTACAAAAGATACACATAACCCGTTCGACGGACTTTCCATATCTCACAATCCCACGCCAAACCACAGTAATGTAAAGAAAAAGATAGCGGAGCTTAACGAAGAATCTTACACGTACATAAAAGTTCAGCAAAAACTCATCGATACATGGGAAAGTGACCTGTCCCTTTCTACTGGAAACCGGTCTGGACATGATGCACTGAGTTCCCATGACGATGCTACTGACGTAATGTAAGCACCAATAAGAAAAAATATGGAGACATGCAGTAGCGTTGAAAAGGTTAATAATGTTTTGTAATAGTTTCGTACATAAAAGGGTTTACAAGATACTATGCATTTTTGGATTTGTTGGACAATTTTTTTTTTTATTAGCCTCATTTTTTTTTTTGTTTTTCTAAAATACTACAAGTTTGTTTAATAACAATTATTTTAATATCGTCACTACCAGTATTAAATTTAATTAAGCTAAGACGAATTTATATTAAATTCCGTACCTATTTTACTATTATTAAATTCTTATTCAGGCTTATTAAACCATTTATTTAATATTGATGGCATCTTCTTATAACATAAATAAAATAACAAAAATTCAGAATTGTAAACAAAACTTGCAATTTTGTCCGACAATACACGTCGGTTCAAAAAAAGTTGTTAAACTTTCATTCGATTGGTTTTTTTTCACGGCAATTAATTTGGTTTGCAGTGTATGGGATATTTGTATGGGAAACGATTGCAACCCGTTATTGAAGCGAACAGGGCGCGTGTTCAATTATAATTCAATTCTTTTTCCGTTCATATTGCTTTGAATTTTATTTGTACGCTGTATTTTATCATGCACGTACTGAGGTTTAAACAAAATATCGGGAAAAAATGTATGTATTTTTAACTTATGAATGTTCTATATCTAGGGATAGATTGAGGCTCTTTATTGAACACATACATGACCTTTTGCCCAGATTTTATTGAGATATGTTATTAGTGCTAGCATTTTGAGGACTCAAAATCCTCCAAATTAGGTAGTTTTTAAATGATAGCTATCTTTTTTACTTACGTACTTATCCTATCTTTTGTACTATATAAGTCAATAAATGCAACTTGACAACATTTTGAGTTTTGACATATACCAGCGCGATCAGATTTTAAACCTTGGTAACTATAAAGGTAAAATTACATATCCTGTGTATAGTATCATTGATTGATTTATTTTATGTCTCGTAGTAAGCCCGATTGTTTCTGCGAAGTCTTAAAAAAAGTAATTAAAAGGTATAAAATCACATTAGTTTAATAGTATAGTTACTAGTCGTATAAAAGCCAATGCAATCATAAGAACATCTTTATTATCGTGCTGTTTTGAAATATAGGGATAGATTTATGAACAAGATGGAACAGCTTGCAAGGATTCGCTTCGCCATCGACGTTAGTGCAGCAATTTAAGCGCTTTTGAATGTCACATAAAGCTTAACATTTCATCTAAGAATCAAAGTCATGAGAGACGATACATTAAATTCATATTAACCTTTCCCTAAGAACACAAATCTTTGTATACGCAATCTTTTATAATAGGGGTGGTGACTGGGTAAGAAAAGTAAAACTCTATTTAGTCAGTAAGTTAAAAAATAAAAACTAAAAACACGTATTTTTGTTTTGCATCTTCACAATAAGTACTTAATAATTAAAGAGATAAAGCGAATTATAGTTAAGGGTGGGGTTTAATGACGTCACAGGTCCTCAAAACATGCGAACGTGTGCGATCATGCAACATCAAATCAATGTATTGCCGTGAGTTTTTGGTTATGTAAAAAAAGCACTTATCTACCCTAACCCCCGCGACTTTGTCCGCGTGTTTTAGTTTCAACGGTTTTTTATTTTTGCAACATTGTTCATTTATGCTTCGCTCCTTTTGGTCGCAGCGTAATGTTATATAGCCTATAGCCTTTCTCAATAAACGGACTATCCAATACAAAAAGATTTTTTCAATTCGAACCAGTAGTTCCTGAGATTAACGTAGCGCGTTCAAACAAACAAACAAAACAAACTCTTCAGCTTCATATATTAAGTATAGAGTATAAATTAATCTCCATGACGGACGACAAAAAAGTATTAGTCAACATCCCTATTTCCTTTTAAAATGTTATTTTTCTTTAGAACATCGTGAGTAAATTCCTGTGTCTTTCTAGGATTTGTTCAAGTGTTGTATAATCATAAATTATGCGGCATAAATCACACTTGCACAGACGTTTAGACTCTAGAGTTTATGCAGACAAACATATATCTCCATACTCAGTAGTGACGCTGAACTTTTCATAAAATCCTTTTGAAGAAGCACCTTGTGATACTATAGAGATTTAGACCCAAATTTTCTGTAAAATAATAAACTTATTTAATATTTAAACATTAGTTATCGGATACTTTGGTTGTCTTGTCACAATTCTCATAGACAATTTTACGTTTGTATTACAGGCTCGGATCCAAAGAATTTTGATTAAAAAATATTTGTACTTTCCATAATATTGTAATACTATGAATTTTTATTCTGAAATAAATTAGAGTATTATTAAAACTACACTAAAATTTGTAAATATTCGTTTGCACTATGCAATATTTAAGAGATAAAAAAGTTCTAAGGTTGTAGACTGGGGTCTGTAATAAAAAGAAGAGAAAAAATATAGAAATGATTTCTTTCATGAACACTACCATAAAATATCCCAGGAGTAATACCCGTATAAATTGAGGAGCTCCCGATTGACACCGACCTAAAAACAAGGACCTCCTTGATTAGATGGGATTTTTTCAAATCGATTTGACGTTCTAAATGTATATCTCCCGCCATTTTTGATCGCCGTGACGGGAATAAAATTATTTCACCCCTAGGCACAGAGCATTTTGCAATATGCTTTTTAATTTATTTGAATGCAAATTACTTTTTTGGAGCGGGTTGATATATTGCCGCCTTATCTGTTTAACTTATTGAGTGGAACTCACGATTGCAAGTGAGTTACGATGTCTTTAACAAATAAGGAAATTACAAAACTCTTTTAGCAAGTAACCCTACTAATCAATCTATACTTATAATAAATCTGTAGAAAGGTCAATTCTGTACATCAAATATATTTTCAAAATAACTATAAGGGGGTGATTAGTGATCGATACTGATGCCGAAAATGCAATCAGTAAAATTTTTGTCTGTCTGTCTGTCTGTCTGTCTGTCTGTCTGTATGTTCCTTATAGAAACGAAAACTACTTGACGGATTTTAACGAAACTTGGTACATTTATTCTTCATACTCCTGGGCAGGTTATAGTATACTTTTCATCACGCTACAATCAATAGGAGCAGAGCAGTGAAGGGAAATGTTGGGAAAACGGTATTTTTTAAGCTTCCGTCGCGTATGCAGCCTTAATGGTTAAAGCTACATAGAAATCATGTATGACGGAAATGTTTTACATAAAATTATCTAAAAAATATCCCACAACAGCATATGTCTATCTTTTATGGTTGACTCACAATAACACGTGTAACTCCCGATAGCTTAGCAGTTCGGAGATTTCTGATTATATTTGTTTACTCTTACGTTTATAATACTCTCACTCATCCCAAAAAAAAACGTTTACATTATTACCTATTCAATAAAAAAAGAATCATAGAAATCGGTATAGAAACACCAAACTTATACATGAAATACGATAATAAGCCATCGCGCCGTCGCGCGTGAATACTGAATCATGCTATAAGGATTATTTTTGTGTAACGTGATATATTATATTTCCCTACTAAAATACGAAAGTTTTCTGTCTGTTACATCAAAACCACTGAACAGTGAGGAAGGACATATGCTACTTTTTTACGAAAAACGACGGAAACGCGGACGAAGTCGCTGGCAAAAGCTAGTGTTATAATAAAATACTATGTTTTTTTTTTTGCGTTATTGTTTAATATCCTAACGATAATTTAATTCTGTATAGGTCTTATGCAACAAGAATCTAACTACAAAAAACACACGTCTTCTACACCATGTAGTTTCATTGAGAAATGCCCTATATTTCACACACCTTACGCAACTATCAATATCAGCACGTACGCGAAACTGTCGCAACTATTCATTACATTGCTGGCTTAATTACTACACTATTCATCCCACTTAAATAAAAGCAGCAATGTTATAAACAAAAGCGATAATTTGGTATATTGTGGGTGTTCTGAGTAAATAGGACAGGAGTTGGGTTACACGCGAGCGTTAAGCGAAACATTGAAGAGACCATTCCTAAGATGTAAATGAAGGAAACGAAATTAAACCAAGTGGCAGTGAGTTATTTACGCCACGAGAATCCCAGTAAATTCTAGTATTAACGTTAACTCCCAAGTGTCGCGTAAAAAAATACAATTTTTCTCTATAATGTTTATATTTTGACCACGTTTTAGACACAGGTTGCATACGCAGCTTTTCATAACTGTATGAATAAATATGGACAACATTACATATATTGCCGAAAACCTAAAGTAAGTAGCTAAAGCACTTGTGTGGTGGAATCGAAGGTACCACAACAGCCAGACCCGAGAATGTGGAAGAGTGTTTTTTTATATTAATCCGTCCGGGGATCGAACCTAGCAACATCTTGAAAACCGGTGTGTACGCAACTCGACCACGGAGCTCGTCAAATATAATAACTGACCTATAAATTGAACCAGAAACGTCAGTCCATAAAAATATTTACAGAAGTGTAAATCAAACTAACAAACATAACGCGATGAAGCAACTAGCCCCAATTCTGTGCATTAAAATTCACAGATTCATAAATAGGAACTCTATATGAATAATTATGTAGTTCAACGACCTGCATAATTACTCTTTTAAGTCATTTCAATTTGTTGACTCATAACATAATAGGTACAGCATAATAAACTAGGTACCTACAGGCACACTTAATTTGCAAAAACATTAGCAGTACAAAGGACTCCGAATATAATAAGTATTATGGCGTCTGTTCTCCATCTTTGCAGGAATACAGAAACAATAGTAACTGCTGAGTCTTATTGAAAAAGTAGTGAATAGTTTCGAAATGATTACAGTATAATAACAAGTATCAACATCAACAAATCATAAATTATAAAGCTGTTTATGTCAGTAGATATTATTACATATCTCTGCAAAATAACAATGCTCTGTCAAAGTTCACCTCACGACTATATCCTGTTTCAAGGCCGATGCAAAGAGCAATCGTAATAATCAACCGCCCGTGACATATCCAAGTAATATGACCTTTATGGTATATAACTATATACCTCAAACTCATAGCAGCATTGCAAATTTAACTGAACTCCTTGCTGTTATTTTAAGCGAGTATATTACTGGCTGTAAGATAGGCTCTTTACCAAAATACAGCACATATTAAAAAAAAAGAACACCTCAATATGGCCGTCATTTTCCAGCAATGGACGCTATTCAATATTCAAATTTGATTTCGTATTGGGCTTTGAAATTTGAATACGGTATTAAATTGTAGTTTGTAGTAATTATTGCGATTACTCGTCACTCGTCAGTCGTCAGTCGTCTTGTACATCTTTTAACATTTAAGTTCATTTTTATATGAAGTAAAAAAAGAGTAAGTGCATTAAACTGTAAAAAAAAAAAATAAGATATTAGGTACTGTGTTTTATTATGTTTGTTACTTTGTTTGGCTTTATAAATTCTATATCTTAATATGTTTTTGCAATCGTAACAAAGTTAGGTCTGACCTTTTTTTTCTGTGCCTTTTTGATAAAACACGTCAAAAATTGTATTGTAGTGCTGATCTACGTTGACAATGAGTGTTATATAATACAGTCCAACATCATATTCATCGCCCGTGACATATCCCAAGTAACTCGACCCCTACGGAATGCGGTATCTCAGCGACTGACAGATTAGTTGCGAAACGTGGGTTCCGAGTGGATTTAGAGCACGCAATACTCTGCCAAATTAATGTTTAGTGTTCCGAAACTAGTGTCGTTAAATCATCGTTTGTTATCATTGAACGTCAAACACTACGCTCTTTGATAGGCTCACATTTTAAATTGTGAGTATATTTTAATCAATGTGTGTTCGAAAATCATTTTTATTTTCTTTTTTTTTTAATCTTTGGGTAAGTTTTTTTCAGCCAGGTAACATCAGGTATGTAGGTACTAGGTAGATATTGACGTGATAACGTCTTTAAAATCGTTTTAGTCGGGTGACATGTTCAGAAACTTGTGTCACACCAAAACCTCACGAGCGCGATCGCAGGTATAACGAGAAACTTTTTATTTTTATTTTTATTTTTATTATTATTTTTATTTTTATTTTTATTTTTATTTTTATTTTTATTTTTATTTTTATTTTTATTTTTATTTTTATTTTTATTTTTATTTTTATTTTTATTTTTATTTTTATTTTTATTTTTATTTTTATTTTTATTTTTATTTTTATTTTTATTTTTATTTTTATTTTTATTTTTATTTTTATTTTTATTTTTATTTTTATTTTTATTTTTATTTTTATTTTTATTTTTATTTTTATTTTTATTTTTATTTTTATTTTTATTTTTATTTTTATTTTTATTTTTATTTTTATTTTTATTTTTATTTTTATTTTTATTTTTATTTTTATTTTTATTTTTATTTTTATTTTTATTTTTATTTTTATTTTTATTTTTATTTTTATTTTTATTTTTATTTTTATTTTTATTTTTATTTTTATTTCTATTTCTATTTTTATTTTTATTTTTATTTTTACTTCCTTACTTCCCAAAAACTTATATCACCAATAAGACGTTATCACGTAAACATCTCGATCGTAAACCTACTTTACAAACAACCAATTTTTTTAGTTACAACTCTTTTATTACATTACCCTTTAAAACACAGTTTTAATTTTAAGATTGTCGTGTTCTATCGTCCATTTGAACCTTTCGTCACGGATCACCAAAAAAGTTAATTACCTACAACCAGTTACAACTTTCAGTCCGGTTTTGCAAACTTCATAATCTCCCTCCATAAATGTCCTGAAGTTAACTTTCGGCTATTAAACGGCCTGGGAAATATTTTATGAGATAAAAAAGGAAATGACCGACCCAAGACTAAGTAATACGTGATTACAACTTTTAAAAGATAAAAAATAACAAGAATCATCCACGTATAAAGCTGCCATTTTTTTGCAGACAACTTTTGCAAGTGTAGTTCTAAATTACAACGTTACACGTCTTATAGCAACAAAACAAAATACTTAACAGCCACGCGACACCATATGACAAATTCAATTAAAAACTCCAACCTTTCTGAAACCAATAACATTTTACGCATGCCATAAAGAATGCTTGAAAAAAAACACAAAAAAAAGTAAATCGTCGCCGCGTACGACATCACCAGGCAGGCGCTATTCTCCATAAAATTTTCTCAAACGCGGGAAAACGGCAACTTTAGCCATTCATAAACTCACAGAGCCATGAATGAGTTAGTAGGCCGAGAGTCGTGGGCACACCCATATTTTACACCATGTATATTACAAAGGGATGTAAATCTGAAGGCTTACACGCAAAAACTTGACGTCATTGTTGATTCATGTCATGTGTGTGTCAAATTTTAATCTACAGTCATACGCAAACTCTTTTCTACTGTAAAAGCGCCTTTATTCCTAAGTCTTAAGGTTCATTTTAATTCCTTGTTACTCTCGACGTTAACTCGACCATACCCTTTGGATGAGTTCCATTATAACGTTTCTGAATCATTTGTTCAGTGATTTTTAAACAAAACCGTACATTCAAATTTCACAGATCGACGGTCCCTACGTAATTCATCGAAACTCAAAAATCGCGTTTTTTTTTTATTCGTTTAATAGTTTTCTTTTATACTTATTTATTCATAGGTACTATTGAAGAAAAAAACTAAAATCGTCCTATAAAGCAGAAAATATAATCGTAAATCCTCGAATGTAACTAAACTTTCCGAAGTAGACAGTCGAAACTTGTGATTCGATGAAATACGCGGGAGTGAGCGACGTGCGAGCGAGACGAAACTATACTTTCAAGTATTTACGCCACACGCGCGACAGTTAGCGGGATAATTATTTGTTTATTTATTTTTACATGCCACATACAGCTTTTCATTTATATCGAAACAATTCTGTTTTACGACGTAACTCATTGAAACTACCAGTTACGTTAAATACCTTTACAATATTTGTCACGTAAATGATCGAAAGTGCCAGTTTCGATACATTTATGCTTATGCATTTCCCAGTAAATAATCAAAAGTGCCAGTTTCGATAAATAAAGCGAGTTCAGTTCCGCGGTATAGTATCGAAACTCAATTCACTCAAAAACTGTTCATAATTATTATTTTTTGCTGCTATGTAATAGTTTGTAATCCTAATTTAACCGTGAATCCAAAATTTTATAAAGATCTAGCCATAAATGACAAAGTTATGCAAAAAATAAACTTTAGATCGCTCTCCTGAAAAATACCATTTTTAACTTTCGATGTTTTACGTAGGGACCGTCGAGATGGTTTAATGGAATCGGTGTAGTGAAAATCCACTTAAAAGCTTTTAATTCAAGCACACTTTTTGTACATTCATTAAAATTTATTCAACAATACACTAAGTGTTTTCTTTTAGGATTTTTGAGCGACTTTAAACAAAGCCATTCATAATATTTTAATTGTTTTTAACTGGAATATAAATATTAACAGTATTTCTTGTACTATGTATTGTGTGTCTGTTTAATAAATAAAAATTTTTCATTGGAGTATATTATAAAATAAATTAATTTAAGAGTCCCTCCTGGTCTTACATCAAGACTCGATTGCCTATCATAAAGATATCTAGCTACTGTACAAAGCTCCCGGTCGTTATAACAAGAATGTGTTTCAACTATAAATACGAAACTGCAAGATTGCATCGAGACAGCAATAAACGTCCTTCATTATAAGCTAGGGATGGCACTTAAAAAACCCCTGAAATACTGCGATTTTGGTAATATTATTTATGCTAGCTTTCTCGACGGCATTAATAAATGGAAACCTTTAGGTTATAAAAAAGTAAACCATTAATATTTTATTACGAATTCTAGTTGACTAATTATTACATAAATAATTAAAAAGAAGTTGTAGTAAATGTAGCAATATACAGAGTCGCTTTTGTATTTATTAATTCACAATTCAGATTAATAGCTTTTTTATTTAAATTTCTCAGAAAAAATAAAAATAAATATTACATTACATTTACATTTAAAGAGACGTTGAAAGTTTACGACGCAATAATAAAAATAAAGGTTTTATTAAAACCGCGTAACATTATATCCAGACATTTGCTAAATAAATTACCTACATTAAAGTAATAAGCACGCCATATACTCAATTATTTATTTCTCATAATATAATTAATAACAAATAATTTGACAGTTTAACTCCAATTCAATTAACCAAAAGTCTGCAAAACAATTATTATTGGGTCGTTTATATCCACTGGTTACTTACGTAGTTACGTAACTCGTAAGTAGGTGTATGGTTAACCTGTAAAAACGATCGTGAAAGTCGTTGAACAGGTCTCATGTACCTCGGTGACAAATGTCACAGATCGAATGGCAGTCAGGGATTATTAGTGTCAGTGAAACCGAGATGCGTCCTTGATAAGTTTTCACTTTGAGATGTACTGCTATAACTCTTAAAGGCTCAAGATAATTCATATCTGTTACTTGTCAACAGATTAATGATCGGTATAAAATGATTAAACGGAGAATGTTGTATACATTAATTCACTTTTACCCAAAATTTCTTCAATATTCAATGTTGAAATTATAAGTGTTTTTAATATCTTAGGAACAATCAATTTTAACATAAGATTTACTAATTAAATCAAAACAAGTACCTCGTTATTAATCAAATTACAGAGTAATTAAACTGACCTCAATAAATAAGTATTTAATAACAAGAAAATTAAACAATTTGAATCTAATAAACCTCAATCATTGACGCAATAAAATGCGTTGCGCGTGACTTATAAATAACCTTACGCATTACCTAAATTCCCTTAACTTCACGTGCATATGCGTGCTCTTAAATATACATTACAAAGCCCATAATGGAATTTTTATGTTTAAACTCTAATATCATCGAACAAACTCAAAACTCGTGAGTAAACGAGCTGTTTAATGCGTTCACACAAATTAATGGCCAAATAAAACAATACATTCATCATCAATTTGACGCCACTTCATTAATAATCAACATCCAAAGTTTTTACAGTTAAATGAAGTCAGATAAAATGTGTCTTGTGTACCTCGAGACACGGACGAACGGAGCATTACCAAGTTGCCTTAATAAATCATTAAACTTTTAGCGGAATTCGCGATAAATAAATTCTATTTATGTAGGTATCGGTCTTCTTGACACCCAGCCATGTTTTAAGTGTTGGCTTTTATCTTCTAGCTAAATAGAAATTTACAAACATTAATCAACATTTCGTTATTTTATTATAATCCTCGTGTTATGTCAAACTTACTTTACTAACGCAACCGAGTCGGGGTGCGAAATTACAACAATCTAGTCAGTAATATTATAGTAGTTTAAATGATACTACCAGCCTATAAATGTCCCACTGCTGGGCACAGGCCTTTTCTCATATAGAGAAGGAACGAGCTTTGATCACCACGCTTGCTCGTTGGCGATTTTTGGAATCCAGGTTTCCTCACAATGTTTTCCTCCACCGATTGTCATTGATGTCTTATATGATATGATATATGATGTTGATATATAATTAAGAAAGTACATATAGCTTTGAAAAAGTCACATTAGTACTTGCCTGTATTGGGTTCGAACTTGCAACCTTGTGCACACAAATCTGTTCATTGAAACACTAGGCCACTACGACATGAATAATTATAAACTAACAAAATTCACAATCATACGGTGGCATATAAAACACTCTTGTGAAATAGGTACTTTCTTACATTTAATGGTTAGGCAGTATGGAACCTCCCCACAGCAGAAAGAGCGACCACTATTTTTCTACGAACTCTATATCACTTGGCAAGATGTGCTCGTTTATTTATCGATTTTTAATCGAGCTCGTCTAGTGGTATTATCTATATCCTATTACCTTAGTTAAAGACTCAGTGGAGATTAGGGATCGGTCAAGTGTAACGTTTGCTCATCTTTTTATCATCATACTTGCATTTCGTAAAGCGGTAAGCAGATAATACCCGTATTTAAATAAATAAATGTGGACAACATCATATACATTGCTATAGCCCTTGTGATATGGAATTAGAGACAACGAAGGTACCAAAAACACCCAGACCCGAGACAATATAGAAAAGTGGTTTTTTGACATTGACCAGTCCGGGGATCGAACCCGGGACCTCAGAGGTGACACCTTGAAAACTGGTGTACCAGTGTGTACTGGACCAAGGAGGTCGTCTACGTATTTAGCTTGATAATTAAGAAATGCCATTGCAATCAGTCGTCCTACTAATATTATAAATGTGAAAGTTTGTGAGAATGGATGTGTGGATGTTTGTTACTCTTTCACGCAAAAACGGCTGGACCGATTTGGTTGAAATTTGGTATGTAGTTAGGTTATACCCTGGATTAACATATAGGTTACTTTTTATCCCGGTCAACAGGGGTGAAAGCGTTTAAGTAACGATAATTGTTGACAATGTCGGAAAAAAATAAGTTGTCTGGGAGCTTTTAACGAAAACGCTGCCTAAACCCTTTAAGATATAACAAAATAATGTATGGTGTAATTGTGTATCTTATATAGGTCTACAGAAAAGTAAGCGATACTATATGTCCAGCTCTTAAGGATAACATACTACATCCATTTAAATATTTAAAAAAATGGGCAATTATAAAGTGCTAACTATGAAAGCTATTTATACAAATACGTTATTAATCCTAATAATTTTAAATAGATTGGTTCTCTTGAGCATTTCATGAAGATTATTTTTTCCCTTTACACCATGCGAATTAAATAAATACTTTAGGAGATATAGCAAAGTCAAATAACGCGCAAAAAAAATAATTTCATGTCGCAGACTGAATAGCACGCGCGGGCGGGGTGGGTTTTGGATCAAGTCGCTCATGGCTGAGTGCGCGACCCAGTACCAGTACCTATCTATCCTTCTCAAAAAACATTTTCAAATTCTTCAAATTCAAATTCTTTAGGGTCCCGTTCTTACATTGGAGGCGTAACCTTAAAAAAAGACGTTATCTTATTTATTCTTCGATTTTGTTATTTTTGCAATAGGCTGCTTTTTATCAACACACCACGCGGGCGAAGCCGCGGGCGGAAGCTAGTACTTATATAAAGAAATTATTTATTGTAAAAAATACTCCATGATTTTCTTTACGTGCACACATTTACAATTACATTATAGGTATACTGTTATATAACTTACATAACGAATAACAAAAATTGATACTAAAATAAATAATAAATAAAATAACACGGGTATCCAAACTTTTAATTATGTTTATATCATATAAAAACCCTTTGAATTACATTCATCGCTGTATGAACTACTTTTTGCATTCATATTTTTTAATGAACACATTCTGAATATAATCTACAGGGAAATAGTCTACAATATCATTTTCATTTCGCTATACAAAAAGGATGTAATTATTTTCATGACTTCATTTAAAGTAAATGTGTAATTAAATTGGTTTTTGGAGTACAAGTATAGAGTGCGCGAATCGCTAGTGGTCCGTTGTGACTAGCGTAAGCAAATTTTTAACTGTAAGTACTAAGTTCGATTACTGATTTAAGTGTTTTTCCGTGCGACGACCCACGTTTATGCGAAAATATCGATGGTTCCGATATTATTAGGGAAATATTAGGTTTTGAGATAGTTTTAATAAAACGGTGCGCTCGTTTTTGACACTTGTTTTACGATTTGACTTGTTCATACTAGTGCCTACAGTTCATACTCGATATATGCACTCTGTAGTTCATTTATTTTTACTCTAAGGTTTTAAACATACCCTGAGATATTTATAATATTTAAAGTTCCGAGAAATCGATGAGCCCATACTAATTTTATTGAGAATCTTGATCTGGCTGTATTGGAAGCCTTTCACTAGTATACTACCATATTAAGTAAGGAAACTTTTAGTGGTTGTAATACTTCTAGAAACAACCATTAAACTCTGTGCAATAAATAGCAACGTATATCGATAATTAAATGGTTGATGGTATCTTTACTCTAAACCCCTATACATTAAAATAGCGTGAAGAATGTGAAAATGAAACTTGACCTCAAAAAAGAAATAGTCCGCTAACATAATTATTGCTATACCTTCGTACAGAGATTCGGATATAATATGCTACGAGAATCGATAGCTGATGAAACTAACGTTAAGATACCAGGTTAGGCAAGATGTCTATGTAATATGTAGTTGTATGTATTTACCTAGACAGAATCTTAAATTTTGTAAACTGACTCTATACTAGATGTACTCTGCACCCCTTTTGGATAGATATACACTTTTGGCAACATCCTGTATATATCTATACTAATATATAAAGCTGAAGAGTTTGTTTGTTTAATTGTTTGATAGTTTGAACGCGCAAATCTCAGGAACTACTGGATTGAATTGAAAAATTATTTTTGTATTGGATAGTCCGTTTATTGAGGAAGGCTATAGGCTATATAATATCACGCTACGACCAATAGGAGCGGAGCATAAATGAAAAATGTTGCAAAAATGAAAAACCGTTGAAACTAAAACACGCGAACTAAGTCGCGGGGGACAGCTAGTATCCTATATAGCTACATGTGATATATGTATTAGCTGTCTATGTAAAATACTATAACTTCACACTAGCTGCCAACCTACTACACATCGTACCCTAGATTACATTACACGAAGAAGCTCATACAAGTTAGATACCTAGTAACTCCCTATCTAAACAACTTCTCGTCTCCTCAAACATAATAGGACACTGTCGAAACTAACACAGAACAATGTATAGAACGCGCCAGACACCGGGTACTAAATTAAAGTGAATTTCGCCCCAAGCCTTCAACGGAATTGCATTTGCAAGACCCAAACTATCCTTTGTGCTAATCCTGGATAGATTGCGCGACTGCATCGGATTGTATCCAAATAAGTTTGACTAATACAGTTCAGTGACATGCTTCCAAATTATATAATAATAGACATGAAAAGTTTATATTAATATGAATAAATTTCGTTTTTTTTACCATTCTATTTGACTAAATTACTTGAGGCAAAAGCCAATCTAACATCCCGAATTCACCGGGTAATGTTGTATCCTTAATTTAGTAAGACGGGCCGACAAGTTGGTTTTCGAAAGTCACGCTTAGGGACATCTGTATAATAACATTCGTGAGGAGTATTCATAATTATTTAAAACAAAGCGGTTTACTCACGCATATTCTCGGGATCGCCCGATTAGTTTCAGACTCAATAGGATTCCCTAATCATAAGCTAACGCGACGACGGTGGTGTCGCGAGTCGAACTCATTGAGTCTAAAACTATTGATAACTGCTAACTAGTCATATTGAGTATGAAACTAGTCGGGCGATCCCGAGAATATGCGTGAGTAAACCGTTTTGTTTTAAATAATTACACTTAGGGACAGTTGGAGTTAATTTTAATCTTATTGACTAAATGAATATTGTTGTCCTTGTGAAGACAACTGCTGACACATAATTTATTTTTACTTCGTAACATTTACAACCAAAAGATCAAAATTTTAGCACGTTTTATTTAAATAACCAGAAACATACCGGTAAATATTTATTGTATCGATAAAGCTTGCCCTTTCTTAAAGCTCGTAAACCAATACATTTCGTCATTTCTTTACAGAATGCACGTCCGAGCAAAATTATGAACACACCTATAAGAATTTAATTTTAATTTGCTTGCTTGCTTCGCCTTGCTTCTATTACAATAAATATAATGATAACAGATTTCGTGTTTAGGAAAAATGAAAACGCACTATTGGACGAATTTCACTATATGATCGAATATCTAAGTTATTTAAATTAAAATAAAAGAAAACATTGTGCAAAAATAACAGCTAATGTTAAAAAAATACATCTGTCGAATCCTAAATCGTGCTAATTAAATTCTGACATCTAAACACAACACTTGAGAAATATAGAATTCGTAAAAAATATACAGGTATAATAATTTGCTCGCCACTGTACCATAATAATCTCTTTCCCTCCTTAAATGTCACAAAAGCGTTACCTTTTTATGTCAGTCACCCTATACCGTGGCAGCTGTCAATTGAGACCATAAAAATAAGTTTATATGAACAAAGTTACGATTTCTTAACCACTGGTCGGACCAGAGTGATCTGTGACCAATACTTTCCCTGCGATTCTTGTTTTAACACTTTTTAAGTCGAAAGATTTATGGACTCTGAAAGTTGGAAATTGAATTTCCAGTTGCAAAAAAACTAAAGTTTTCTTTTAAGATTAGTTTTATACATTGAGAATTTAGCTAGAATAGAGACTTAAGTAACTGTTATAAATATGAATCTATCAACTTCATATAAAATTACAGATACCTAAGTTATAACAACACCTACCAATAAATTTTGAATCAATCAATCAAACTATTCAATCAAAAGTTTTTTATTTCTTATAAACCGCAAAAAGGCACTTAAGAAACGTTAAAGTTACAGAACTAAATGACTCTAGGTGCGCGGTTCTAAAGAGTCTATCCTATGAAGAAGAACCGGCAAGAAACTCCACCAAAATATTCAGCGATATTTTTATAATGGAACAAAAATCTTTTTAAACTTAGTCTAAGTTACTTAAGAAACAGCATTCATTTAACTGATGCTTCAAGATTTACTTTCCTCAACTTTATCTCTACCTTTCTTTCTCGGTTATAAAAAGTTGAAGCTTTCTTTAATATTGGCAAGTGCTACAGCAAAGAGAAACGAACAGATGGAGATTGTAAGTTCCTTGGTTTGGTTATAAATGTATCTTGAATATTTCGTCCCAGAAAGTAGTGAAAAATCTTACCTCTAAGATTTCCACTGAAATCCAATAAATAATGAAAACACAAAAAATATTAATAAATTTCCAGGTGCTCAAAATGTTGAAACGTTGAAAAATATTTATTGAAGTATTTATTTATTTATGTGATCCACCAACAATTGTTTACAATAACACTATTTTAAATACATATCCAGAAGGAGTTAAATGTAACAACCACTTATAAGTCGATACAGCACGGGTACATCATAAATCAAACCAGCTCAAAAAACCACTATACGTAAAGATGATGAAATAACTATTGATGAACAATTAAACGTAGAACACAGATATTGATATACTTACAGAGAAAAAAAAAATCTTCACGTTTAAAAAGAATACGTCGACGAAAACTCATTAAAGAAACGATTCAGACGATGGCATACTTAAACGAAGAACAACCATGGCAATAAACGAAACGTCTGAATATTCTGGATAAAGCTATAAAATACGCCGTAAACGTCAGAAAGCTGTCAGCATCTCACTAACCTGTCATTCACCGGCTGCCCTCCAGTTGAACGGCCGAATGCTCGACAACCGCGTAAGATATTATTCAGTACAATAACTTGGCAGGTCTGGAGTACCAAACTAATCTACATAAGGCAAGGATCCACGAAACACCCCTGAATAAGTAAACCATGCAACCCCTACCATAAATTGGAAAGGCTAATATCAAGCTCTTATTACTTTTACATTTTCCTCCCGATTCCAATCCGTTAATATTTAATTTCCGATCTGATTTTATTGCGGCGGATTATTGAAATCGAGATTTATTTTTGATGCTGACTCTAAACTGTGTTAAATTGTACAAACATTTCGTTGCATAAAAATAAAGTTTTTTTTTGGAATATTTATTCATCCAAGACTCCGAAGAGCCTAACTCGTGTTTTTTTTACTAAAAGAACTTCTTATTGACTTCTAAACATAGCGAGTTAAATATATGACCTAGAAATTCAAATTTCCCCCTTTTCTTATATTGCAAATACATAAATAACAAGCTAACGTACAAAACTGGATCTGAATTCAACTTCCAAGTTATTTCATAAACCAATTACATTTCGAGTTTGAAACAAGCAGTAAGGACCAGTGCGGGCAAAGTGCGGAGTTCCCAAAACTGTAGGGCTGGCATTACCAAGTGTAAATTAGGGAATTTGAATGGTAATGCGGGGTCAGAGAAATTACCGTAGGGCGTGCGAGAATCCGATATTGGATTAACGATTTGGAAGAGTATTTTATCGTCAAATCAATTTCGATCTCGTAAATAAAGGGCGATGTTAAAATTCTAATCCGATGTGCTTTTAGAAAATCTAGTACCCTATTATCACGTCGGTAATCGGCGATAAGTAGAAATTTAATTGCTTCAGTAGATTTTAAAGATATGTGATCGGCGGTATAGGTACGTATACTATTACAGGATATACATTCCTATTTTTGTGGAAGCCTCTATCCTATCAAATCCCTTTGATCTTTATCTAAGGATGTCCAATTCTGATCCGCTTCATACGAAAAAATAATATCTAATATAAATTCGAAAGTGAAGATTTGGTATTATGTGGTCTTTTGTAAGAAGGTAAGTAATAAGCAATTGATACGACCCCAGGGGCCAGACGGATTCGAAACCAGTATTAATCATTGAAATGCGATTATGGACATAAAGAGGGATTAAATCGACGACTATTCCGATCACAATACAGAAACCATTATTATACGGAGAAAAGGAATGAATATCAGATATTTTTTATGAAGCCAGGTGTGACCCGTATATTTTTGAGGAAATATATTTGGAAACCCCTTTTAGATAAATACTGCAGATTATGAGTGAACACGTGAGTTATGGTGATGAAGATATACATAATAGGTTTTTCATTTTTATACGGTTAAAAGATGAATTTTGTTTTATTTTGCTTTTGGGCGCGGCTTATCCCGCGGGCTCTCGGTAATCGCAGGAAAAAGTAGCCAATGTCCTTTCTTGGGATCCAATTTAAGCTTACCCCATACCAAGTTTTATCTAAATTGGTTCAGCGGTTTAACAGTGAACGCATAACAGACAGACAGAGTTACTTATGAATTTTCTCTCTCTTTATTAATGTGTTAAAATGAATAATATGACGTCACAAGACAAGCTTCATCACTCCAATTCGTAGACAATGTCAAGAAGCATATAAAACAAACTATCCAAATACTACTACTCAAAACAAAAGACTGCTTACATCAAATAACGTTAACATTTTATATTGCTCACTTGCATTTTCATCCTCGAATAGTTTCATATATTTTGTTAGCTGACAACCTTAGGGAAAACAGAAACAAACCATGTTAAGAAAGAACAGCTACCTAAGCGTATAAATGTACTGGCGTTGGTAAGTAGGGTTGCCTCGCACGAATTCTCTGGAGTTGTGCAAATTCCTAGTAATTTTATTAAGAATTTATTTAAGGAGTAATACGTGACTAAATTTATAAGACAGTTGCTTTCGTGTTGTAGCGTTACAACTAAACAACTTTTATCTTACATAAAGTAAAACTATAAACACACACACATTTTAAAGAGATGTATATAACACATGTATACAACATCAAAAATGATGAAAAAATTGATTAAATAGTAAATTTGTGATTAAATAAAATGGTTTATTATTGTTAAACTCAGGCTTTATCACTATTTTCTAAACCACCCAACTTTATTTTATTGTTAGCAACACATTGTATTAATACAAAACACTTAAATAAAAATATTTTTATTAAAACCAACACACTTAGTGCCAGTTTATTTTGCAATAGGGCTGTACTTTCTTACCATTTTTGTAGAACAACATCTTCCAGTCATGTTACTTAACACTACTTTATTCAGCACCTATCTCCTCCAGCTAGCCACTACATTTACCCACTTAGCTACCATGTAAAGGTAATATTGTAAAAATCCTCCTTGTTCTAAGTATATTTGGACCTTTTGTTGCATGCAGCCTTAAAACTTTGTCGCTGTTAACTATCAAGTTAATCCTTTTAGCTCAAGTGCACTTGAATTAGGTCTTCTGGGAAATTAGGAAAGTCTAGCAAAGTAATCCTTATTAATGTTATAAATGCAGTAGTAATAATATATAAAAGTAGCTCTGTCTGTCTGTCTGTCGCGCTTTCACGCCAAAACCACTAAACCGATTTAAATGAAATTTGGTACACAGATAGTCTATAAAGCCTTTAGAAAGAAAATAGGCTACTTTTTGCCGCGATAACCGACATCCACGCGGGTGGAGCCGCAGGAAACTGCTAGTTCAAATATAAGAAAAGAAATCAAACAAACGGATAATCCTTTTGGAGTACTGATTTCTTCGTTATGTAAATCCGGACTTTAAGCTACATAATGGTGGAAAAAATCTAGACTAGTTTGTAAAGTCTAGAAACTACTAATACGACATGAAGACAAATAGCTACCTGTTTAAACAAATGAGTACGCTAAGTCTCAATGGCGTAGCTAGATCTTATTGGAAGCTAAACAAACTAGCAAACTTTATCACTGGCTAGTGTAAAAGTTAATAAAGCACATCTATACATATATTATAAAACGAAGACCCCAGCCACGTCTGTCTGTCTGACTGCAATAAACTCAAAAACTACCAAACGGATTGTATATGGTTTCTACCTATGTATAGTGATTCAAGAGCAAGGTTTTTGTTTATAATTCAATAATTTTTTGCATACCCGCGCGAAGCCGGGGCGTGTCGCTAGTTATAAATAAAACTATAAAACCATATTAGCTGTATAAGGTTAATAAATCTTATTTCGTTCGACAAACAATTAAACATACAAACGTTTTAGGTCAAGAGTCACAACACACAAAACTGATAAATAATAATAAACAATAAACATTCCAAATTCAAACTCATTAAATTACGTGAGAATCGGCCAGTATTAAAATCACCCTCATCCATCTTTAATTAACCAAAACTATTTGGTTAAGGAGGTTCTAATGTGGCTGGACATTTTAAATCGGCCGATAGGGGCCAAAGAGGTCTACATTAAATTGTGATTGATTGTTCTGTGGCCAACTGGCCAGTACGAGGCCATATCGATTGAGCCCTGATAAAAACGCATTAGTTTTATTAGAAAAAAATTAGAGTTGCCTCTTGTTGCGCAATGACGGAGTTTTATTGATCGTTAATGTGTTCTAATTGACATGAGAATTAGGTAACAAATATTGAAATCAAATTTGGTTGATCGTTGTTTTTGAGGCAAATTTTCTAATATAACCTTAATAATATTGCAGGCTTAGGTTGATACATAATGATGAAAACTTACGTCAATTAATCAATAGACAAACTTCACCGTTCAACTCGTTACAAAAACTAAAGGAGATTACAAACTTTAAGACCGTCCCAAAAAATCTTAAATTTACCTTTTTTCATACCATTTTCTTAATATAAAAAGCAAAAACGCCTTGACAAGAAATCGTACTTTTGGGAAATTTTATCTTCATTTACTTTTTGTCTCGAACGTTCTGCGGTGAAAATGCGTTAGGATACCTACCGATATCTATCCAGAAAACAGATGAAGCAGTTAAGGGTCCTCTGAGATACGACACTCCCTGAAGGTTCCTTGATGCTATATCTTGCCGCAAGGAACGGGGATGTACTTAATTTGAGAGTAAATGGGAAACACAAGACGTCTGGTTGCCGTACGATGCTCTTAGTGAGACTGAATCAGCTGTTTTAGTTGGTTGATTATATTTATTAAAGTGTTGCTAAGGTGCAATAGTATTATTGTGATGTAATGCCCATAAATGGTATTATCCTTATATAGCTATAAACTGACAGATATGGCTAATAAATTTAATCGATAAAATTTTTGCCTACTGTTCAAGTCGATACCTTTTTTTAGAGTGACATTTTGCATTATGTTATTTAAAAAAAAATGAAAAAAGCACATTTTTTAACCGGAAAAATTTAGTACAAATTTCAGGAGTCTAGTAGATACAAATACAGTATCTTGAAAAAGTTGAACTCGACGCCGTTCAAATCGCATTAAAACTTTTCTTTGCCAATTAATTCGTAGGTAAACGTTTGAGTTGCTTCGTAAACTGAATTATGAACAATAAAACATACTCGTTTGTTTTATTATCGTACCAGTGAGGCGAAACGACCGACAGACTAAGAATAGCCCACAAACGTATTTGCATGTATATTATGCACCAGTGATTGCAAGGCGCATTGTTTTCCCACATAACAATATCGCGCATTAATTAACTTAGGTGCATATATTATTATTATACAATAACATTTCTTCTAAAACAAAAAACAATCTAGGATTATTAAAATTTGGAATACGAACCTCCATTTTTTTTTTTGGGAATTTGGCATCAGCCCCTGTTAATTTTAATGGAGTTGTTACGCATAGAGCAGTATTTAGTGTAAACAAATATGTACTGTCTTTCTATTTCCTCAATATGTCCCGATATATTAGTAATTGACTTCACTTTAATTAGCAAGCTTTTAGCATGGGTGTTACGAAGAGCAAAGATTCAATGTTACACAGCGATCAATCTAAACTAAGCTTAAACAATAATCTATACTATCTATACTAATATTATAAAGCTGAAGAGTTTGTTTGTTTGTTTGTTTGTTTGTTTGTTTGTTTGTTTGTTTGAACGCGCTAATCTCAGGAACTACTGGTTCGAATTGAAAAATTCTTTTTGTATTGGATAGTCCGTTTATTGAGGAAGGCTATAGGCTATATAACATCACGCTACGACCAATAGGAGGGGAGCATAAATGAAAAATGTTGCAAAAATGAAAAACCGTTGAAACTAAAACACGCGGACAAAGTCGCGGGGGACAGCTAGTAATATTATAAAGCTGAAGAGTTTGTTTGTTTGTTTGTTTATTTGTTTGTTTGAACGCGCTAATCTCAGGAACTAATGGTTCGAATTGAAAAATTCTTTTTGTAATGGATAGTCCGTTTATTGAGGAAGGCTATAGGCTATATAACATCACGCTACGACCAATAGGAGCGGAGCATAAATGAAAAATGTCGCAAAAATGAAAAACCGTTGAAACTAAAACACGCGAACAAAGTCGCGGGGGACAGCTAGTTACATATAAAAATGTATGCCCACTATTAATGATGTAAGGGTACCTACTTAATTATTATTTATCAAAAGCAATTAAAGAGAAAGAAATAAAACTATAGTTTAAAATTTAGAACATCAACCCAAAAATGCCACTTCAAGAAATGAATTAAATTTTAATGGGATAAACCCATAAACGCGTCAGGGCGTGAAAAAGCCTTTCCCTGGGGTATTTTGGACCCTCATTATTTGTCTGTCCCTCTGGCATAATGCTGCCCGCTATCTTCAATATTGCCTCTTTGAATATTGCATTTTACTCTGCTATCTGTTTTGAATATTTGATTTCGAAACATGAGATGTAGGGTCCGTTTTTTTTTTTAATATGTATTCTGGTATCAATTGGACTTATTAATATTTGTTTTAGATAGACGGTTCACATTTTTTGAGGTCCAAGGGAAGGCACATGTTGAATAATAATATTTATTTACAGGCTGATCTGGACCTACTTTGAACTAAACGTTGATTGTCACATTGCCTTAGGCGGCTTAGGCCCTCTTGCGCAAGCCCAGGTTATCTTTTTAAATGCTAACACAAAATAAAAAATTGACAATTTGTCATACAATATTGTCAATTTAACCTCATGATTCGTGCAAGTAGTCATATTTAACAACATATATTCAAAACCTACAGTACTCATGTGAGTAACTTTGATAAAGTATACATAGTTAAATAAAATAAAATATATAAAATAAAATAAATAAAATAATATATTTCTTCACGACTAAAGGATATTATTATTATAAGAAACATAAAACATAATATTTCTTAATATATAAAAATCTCGTGTCACATTTTTTGTTATCGAACTCACCCGAAACGACTTTACCGATTTTTATGATATTTTTATTTAGAGTAGATCTGTGAATAGGTCTAGGCTATTTTATAGGTGAAAAAAATATGTATTACGGAAACGGGTGAAATTACGCGGGTAAAACCGCAAAATGAAGCTAAATTATGTAAACAAAAACATGCAAATAATATTTACTGCAAACCCGACCAAACGGAAGCAAAGTACTTATTAACGAGTAAAATTTAGGAAGAAGATATTAGGAGCATCCTTCCCAACTCAGTTACAAGCATTGAGGCCGCGAGAGGCTTTTAAACAATATTTATCTGATGCAAGGGTTTGATAACAGTCATTAACTGTCGTTCGCGGTAGAAAATACACTTGCATCGTAATGGAATGAGCC
Organism: Diachrysia chrysitis; assembly: GCA_932294365.1. NCBI lineage: Eukaryota > Metazoa > Arthropoda > Insecta > Lepidoptera > Noctuidae > Diachrysia > Diachrysia chrysitis. The sequence continues at coordinate 9,788,115 of OW028653.1, forward strand.
GGCACAGCCCTAAATGTGCTTAAACTGAGGGAAATGAGAGTGAACGCAGCCCTACTTAAGTTAGAGGGAAGCTGAGCCGAGAAGCGATAACTGTAACACTTTAGCAATCAGGTAAAGCACTGAACTTTTATTTCGTCACATTAACACTATAGTTAAGTTTTATTTTAGAAAATAACTGGAGTAAGTTGAATGTGCATGCTCAGGTATTAGTTTATTTAGGTCAATCGTATTTTTATAGTTTTTTTAAGGGTTTTATTTTGGATTTTGTAAAAATTGCACTTAATAAAGGTACCTAAAATAGTATTTTGACGAATACTCTACGAGATCATGATTAAGTAATTTCTGACTCTTGAACAATATTAAGTTTACAACTAACCTAATCTTTTGTTTCACTATTATACCAGTCCCTGAATATCATAAACTATACTTAATTGTTCTTATGTACTATGTACAAGCAAAGACAAAATACCTATAACAAAAATAAATCACAACTACAACAGAATGTTTAACAGATTAGTGTAACTTTGACCGCAAACCGGAAGCCTCAATTGAGCCGCAAATGGAAAAACTTTTGTATCCCGACACACATTCTATCCCAAAAAGTTTTACCAAAAAAATCTTAACAGCCAACAGGTTCGCGCTTGGAATGTTTATTGAGGTACCCACATTAAACTGTCGTAAATTTAAATACATAATTCACTTGGAGACTTTTAACCTTATTCACAAAAATCTAGATGTTGTTCAGCAACTGCTTCGCAGTAATATAGTATATATTCAAATTCTAAATAGAAAAATTTAACTAACAGCCGATTACTGAAACGTCATCAGTTTTGAGTCGCCGTTAAATCTCATGCTGTCTCTGTCGCTTTAAGGCGTAAACTAGTGACAGATAGACATCTAAGTACGTCTTAAAGTAAAGTTGCGTTTCTTTCTTGTTCCTGAAATTCGGAAGATGTAATCACATTCAGTCAGTATTCGGGGGTAAGAATCTACTAAACAGTTGCTAAACTTCGTCGAGATTAATATAAATAAGGAATTGTGTCACTTTACAAGACCCTCAGGTAGGCACGGGAATTTTTTGTCATTTTTTCGTACGCTGTCAATCATCAAAGATAAAGAAATGTGTGCATATTCAGTCGCTCTCTTTAAAATTCTGTTTGAAATTGTATAAAGCGATACTGACAGTCAACTCCAATCAATATATTTCTAAATTTTTTTAATATAAAATACTGATTAAGCAACGTTAAGTCGACAAAAAATAACGATTTTCAAAGTTCCTTTCTTTAGACAACTAGCTACAGGACGCAGACAACCAGCAGACATTATTTTTTATAGTTAAAGCTACCTCAAACCAGTGTAAACATTTTTATAGAATGAACACTTGAACAGTGTTTTACGCCATGTATAATGAAAATGTCTCAGGTGGAGCGGTTTATAAAGGGTAGACAGAAAAAGAACACAACAAGTGATGTCTAGTCGCTTTTGTGAACGACGATGTCAATGTTCGATCGTTAAAATAGCAAAAAATTCACAATAAACAGAAATTCTCTCTTGAGAAAAAAATTTGTAACACCTTTGAACATTACAAAGATTTTCTTTAAAGACTCAGAACCAAATAAATACTGTAAATAAACAAATTGTAAATTTTAGCTTTCAGTAGAAAATTATAATTTATCTGCGTTGAATTAAAATTAAAACTACGATTTCATAACTTATGAGAAAAGATATACCTACACATAAAAGGCTTTGTTTATCGAAAGAACCTTGAAACTTGTTCTTAATCCGGATTAAGAATAAACTCTCTTAGTTACTGTAGTTTTCCTTTTGACTCAAGCGATCTTGATTATTTAGTAAGCCGAGCCAATTCTATAACATACACTATAAATAACACTTAAAATATTTATAATTATTTTATCGTATTATTTCTTATTGTTGCGTTTACAGACATAAATATATAAAGCAGAAACACTGAGTCGAAACAAATATGTCCTAAGTAAATATAAAATCTGTGCCGGGATAACCCACGCCCCTAGCGCTGAAAACCGCTGTCCTGTTGGACAGTCATGGGCTGATTACACATATTATACGCCTTATTTTTAAGGTGCGACCGCACTAGGCGGAACTGCACTGCGCGACACTGAGCGACAAAATATTATTAATATGACATTGTAGTTGCAGCAGTGTTGTTTCGCTGCCGCTTAGACCGTGTTTCACTCATATTTCTTATAAAGAATATTTTGTCGGGTAGTGTCGCACAGTTCCCCTCAGTGCGGTTGCACCCTTATACTTATTTATATAGCCTTTTTAAACACGGGATTTTTACAATCTACTTTCTACCAACTTTTCTCCGGCATTTAGCCTCGAAATAATTTTTGATATTTCCCGGAACTATGGAAGGCAGAAGCGAAATTTTCAAAGCGTAGCAATAGTAGATGTTTATCTAATTTTTAACTAATAAGGTACTCTAATTAGATTTTTCGGTATAAAATAAACCCTTATACGAAGATATCTTGCAGATATTAAACTCTGTACATATGTGTCCGTACAATATGTCTATTGGGAAAAAACAAAAGAATCCTTTTTTGGACGAAGTATGGATGGACGTAGTTCCAAGAGTATAGTCCTATTACGTCATCCAGGGCAGAAGAGGCGTGTTCTATTATACCGGGAACTAAACATGTCTACTTAGTGAATATTTACACGTGCAAAGCTGAAGGTTTTATTACATTACAGGGCGAGGCATGGGGTAATATATGTCCTGTCCAGGCTGCCTCGAGCTAGCTGTATAAATAATGTGAGACCAGTGCGGCTATGTGTTACGCCATATTACGGAAAGGTGTCGTCTTGTATTTTTTATTTTTTATTTTTGGGACAGTGCCAAAGTACGGGAGTTTGTTTCGATAGAATGTTAACCCATATTAGGCTCCTGCTGTTTTGAACGTAGAGCAGTGTCGCTCGATGAAATATATAAAAATGGAAGTATTCTTGCAAAAAAAAACAACATACCTATACCTACAAAATTTTGTAATTTAAAATTTATAGTTAAATAAAATGTGCAGTAAAATAAATTACACATGACCTATTTTCGGGAACGCCTTATTTTGAGTTATTGGAGGAGAATTGCGAGTTAAACTGTCCCACCAGTCGCCACGTATCTATTAATTACGTGTACATTTAGAAAGGTAAAATAACTAAACGGTTAAATAGATTCAGCAATTAGGCAAAAGGAAATTACTTTTAGTAGCGGATACTAGTTGAAATCAGGACTTATTTATGTAGTCGACGTAATTACTACCATAAAATTAAATCTCGACAGATTTCTTCATATTTAGCTCCAATATACCACCAGATATAAGTGCCAATATTCATTAGGTCCTATCCAGTGAGGTCCGATCAATTAGTACTGTGACCTCGCACGGTCACGTCAGCAGTACCTACGTATTCGGAACTCAATCCTATTTATATATTTTCTTTAGTATACCAATTTAATAATGACTATTACCTTACACGATAATAAGGTAATATTATAGTATTAGAAGTTTTCTTTGAAAAAAAACGGTTCTTTGTTTCACTATGAGGTGAACAGCGCTGCCCATGAAAAACTTAATACGGAAGGTTACCAACTTGGTGAGCCTTCAAAATGGGTGTAGGTCTATAGATCTCTCACAAACTAGAACAAAACGTAGAAGTTTCGGCACTACTTGTCGTCGGTAAGGAAGTGGGAGAAGAGTGAATCTCATTAAACGTCAAATGGTTGCAATGTTAAGCTCATAACAACTACAAAACTAGCCACAAAAGGTAAAAGTAAAACCAGGGATTTTGGGGGCATAAAAGAATAAAAAAAAAGAAGGACACTAGAATTACCTGAAGCAATGTATATGTTGACTGGGTATGAAAATTAAAAACCTATTAGACAAATATTTTTACTTTTTCAAAATTACTAAAAACTAAGGAGAGAAACCGAATTCAGGGGTGGCATGGCTAATTACGTCACTATGTTACACAAAACGTACGACATCATCTACTTGCGACATTTCAAATCAATGTATCGTCGTTAATGTTTGGTTACGTAAAAAAATAAAAAAATACGTGACTAATATTTTTTACTATTCCACCTGACGACACTAAAACAATTTAGTCAACATCTCTATTGCTCAATTTCAAAATAAAGGTCGTGTGAAAAAAATGGAGTCAAAAATCCCTAATAATTTAAAACAAAGACTATTGCATGTAAATATAGCATATAAAATATAGATAGTCTAAACGTCCCTTCTTTAACACAAAGAAAGCCTTATCGCTCCATATCATTAGATATTAATACAGTAACTCAACTAAACTTTTACCGTGGTTCATACAACCACATTAAAGTTAAACAAAACGAACAAACAAAACACAATGAACACTAAACTCTTTTAATGTAAGTAACCTCAAGTCTTCATCAAACTTTGTTAGATGGTACAAGAAATCCTTTTATGAATCTATAATGTCTAAGTTGGGAAGTTGATGAAAAGACTGTATTTACTACAGTAAATACAGTCTTTTCATCAACTTCCTAACTTGCTAACATTGTTAAGATACAGACAAAGATTTTGAAGTAAAATATACCTTCTTACTTGTATCAAAATGGTCTTAATCTCTATAGATGCTATATCTAATTTAATTTTGAGTCTAAATTTAAATACTTAGTTTAAGCTGAATATATTATTTTTGTAAAACAAATTAATTTATTTTATTTTATTTTACAATTTTGGAAAACTTAAAGCTACTTATAGATAACGCATAAACAAAATAACATGGATATGGCCAATTAAAAGTTCTCACTGATAAGAAACAGAGAATAATATAAAAAAGAAAGGTGAGACTAAAATTTATAATTTGATAGCGTATACCTAACACTTAAATACATAGTCTGTTTAAAGTTCGAAGAAATTTATTGTGATTCCTTTAATTTAGCGCTGAAGCCCTGAAATATTCAGTCTCCAGTTAAATTAGAAAAAAAGCCTTTATTTATAAACAATATAATTAAAATTCGCTTTAAATAATAACTGCTACTAAAGCAATTAGTTGTATTAGTAAAAGACATATAAAACTCCACTGCCCTGAAGCATTAAGATCTGGTAATATTATTATTTATTTTAGCGTTTCTCATTCTAAATTATATCTAAACATAACACAAGCCTTTATTTTGATAGATTACTTGACAAGTTTACTTAAATAATAATATTTACGACTTACAATTTATCGCCAAAATTACGCCATTTTTTTGTCAATTTTTTTAAGGACACTTGGGTGTTTTAAATGAATCGAAGTCCATCCAGCCGTTTGAAAGATACGAGGTAATAAACAAATTTACAAACATGGAAATATAAAAACAAAAGATACGCAAGAAAAACATAACCCTCCCTTGGCAGACGGCTAAACACCCAACTTTGATCAACAACAAGTCCCTAAAAACCCGGTGGCATTTCGCCCGACTGACCGATTGACGACAGAAGGAAATGTTAATTGAAACATCAATTACAAGGGGAATCTGTCGATGAACGAGTCAAAGTAGGTCACTGACGATACCATCGTGCATCGGTGGGAGATTATAGGACTGTTGAATATGTACTAGAAGGTTAGGTACATGAAGCTAAAGGTGAGTACAGGATAGAGGAGGAACGAACTAAAAGGACGACCTTCCTTGTGTGGTTCAAGTATTAGGTTATACAAACAGTATATGTTTGTGTATTAACATAATATGTAAGAACTGACATCAGTCTAGGCTAGTAAAGATTATTGACAGAAGTTTATTCGTTCCATTCGAGACAAAAATGTCACTCACTCACTCACTTTGGGCATGTGATACGTGATGTTAATTACTCACAAATACTTGACAATTCCTAGTAGTAATTAAATAAACCATTAAATGCTTTGATCTACCTAAAATGTGGGTGTAGGGTGGGCGAATCAGGGTGGTGTCCATTTTATTATTTTAACGTTTGAAAAGTAGCACACTTCAAATGAGTCTTGAATTTCAATTTGAAATGTAGTAAAAATTTAAAGACATTAGTCGCACATTATAGTATTTATTTATTTTTTTAATTTTGGATCCGCATTTCAACCCCTAACAACCACATAGCAGAAAGCAGATACATATTACATAATGTTTAATTATGTAAATAGCTATCCTATAACATGCAGCGTTAATTAAACTAGCAATACCTAATAAGGCTGTGGAAAGGTCACGTGATTAATATCCGTTCTGATTGGTCAGATATGGCGACATAACTGGGGTAACCTAACTAGGCAAGGGTCTATTAATAATAGAGGATAATAACGTGGTAATTGCATTTAGTGGCCCTTATTGGGAGAGTCGACGCTAATATGAGTCTATTGAGGACCAATAGAAAATTTGGATTTATTTGTGTCGTTTGTTTGTACACCAGAATATGTACCTACATAAGTTATATGAAGGCATAATAAATACCTTTACTATCTTATTAACGATTTTTTAAAACAGTGACTATTCGCATGATGAAAATTGCTTTAACTTTTAAATCTAATTTCTGATACTTTTTCATACAACAAGGTTTCGCCTAGCGTTGTTTTTTAGTATCTTTATATAAGAAATAATATTTTTTGTACTCATTTACGTCTTCGTCTGCTTAGCCCTATATAAATACTCGTATTTTTGTATGTGTCTAACTAAAGTATTGTTATAGTATTAAAATACTTTAATATTATACTAATACTATAAAGAGGAAATAATTGTATTTCGTATTTGTTACAAACAAAAAATTCTGGACGGATTTCAAAAATCCTGTTACCATTAGAATGCTACATTATTCGTAACATAGGCTATATTGCTGTGTTACCTGTGTGAACGGTTTTCAACGGTGTTTCAACGGTTTTTCATTTTTGCAACATTTGTAATTTATGCTCCGCCCCTTTTGATCGCAGCGTAATATTATATAAAGTCAAAGTCAAAGTCAAAGGATTTATTTGCAATTGAATACAGTTACATAAAAGGTGTTAAAAAAGGTCAATAGGTTCGGTATTCAGTCATAAGATTATGACATGCAAATGTTGCATTTCAAGTAGCTCATATACTATACATAATAAGATTATTTCGGAAACCTATACTGTAAAAATTCTTTTATAGAGTAGAAAGGATAATCTATTAGCCATCCACGTAGTGCCCTCTTGAACTGAGTAATTGGTAACTCTCGAAGTATAGCTTATTACCTTCCTCAAAAAATGGGCTGTCCAACACTGAAATAATTTTTCAAATCGGACCAGTAGTTCCTGAGATTAGCGCGTTCAAAAAAAAAACAAACTCTTCAGATTTATATATTAGTAATAGATGTGGAGTAAACTCAACGCTTCACATTCCACTTTCATCTCAACTACAACTTGGCCTAGTAACAATGATTTCCATTACATTAAAAATAAATAGTTAGAGCTCTTCCCAATGCTATTTGTACCACGGCTCACTCATTGAGAGAGATTTCACTTTCCTATCACAAAAACTATTGTGGTCTTCGCCGATGACTCACTATCTATTCATGAAATGTAAATGGTTTTTATCCGCTTAATTATTGTTTGAAGACATTGTCTATTTTATTACATGTATTCTTCGAAAAGGTGGGCAGATGTCTGTAGTTGAAAATCTACGTGTTCAAGAATTAGGGGGAGCTTATGTTTGTTACTTTGATCATCACGCGAGATAACTATTCGTTGTTTATAAGTATACATTGTGTCCTTTTAGAACAACATACTTATAATGTTAAAAAACGATACCAATGAAATTATAACAATGCCACGTTTAGTAAAACAATGCATTCCACAGCCAATAATGAGTAATACGATGCCTTACTTGCATAACGATATTTGAGACGTGCAACATGCTTGTAGGCGCTTATGTGTCATTAACATCAATTGGGATATATTGTAGGTAATTATAATATCATACGTGTCAACAAACAAGTAGGTAGTAATAAAACTGTATTTAAAGCACATTAAATATTGTGATCAACTTAATCCGTTGTCAAATGAACAATGTCCTTACTCTCAAGTTTAATTTTAATTCTAATACAATGCCAATGCAAAATTGCCGAACAAACAACACACAGTACAAAATAATTCTCTTAATGTTTAGATTCCAGTCAGTTCCTTCCATAGACAGCATTTTTTTTTAATAAAACTGAATCTTCTGACTGTTAAACTAATATAATTTTGCATTGGCATTGTTTTAGAATTGAAATTAAATTGAAGAGTTAGGGCACATACCACGTTTGTAATTGGTTGACCAAAAGACTAACAACCAATCAGAGCGCTTAACATAAGGTTTGGCAGTGGATAACTTTGTTTTTAGTGTCGATCAGCCTTTTAAAAACCTGGGGTCAATAAAGAGTTTTATAGATAAATCTGTACATTATTCGAAAGGTTTCAAAGTTAAAATCTTTCACATTTATTTATTTTTTCATTTTATTTTTTTATTTATTTATGTACACACAACATAAAAAGAACACAAACATCTAAGAAAAATAGGTACTGCTTATTTCTTACAAAATTTTGCCAGTAGCACTGCGACAGGGCACATAAATGAAGAAACACAGACACAGTGTGTAAGGTATTAAAACTAAACATATAAATATATGTAAATACGTAAAATATATACTACTATACTTCTAAAAAATCAAGGTCCTAGTCGCCTTTTACAAAATGTCTTACAAGGGCATAAATCAATAAAAAAATCTGATGATGTCTGTCTATTTAACTAGTTATGGTTAGCCATTTCTTTAAAAAAACCATAACCATTTAGAAAGCACTACACAATAATGCCTTGAAAGCTAACTTAACTGTTTCTTGACTAAGTTACGATAAGACAGTAGATTACATCCTTTCGCAACATGCGTCATTTAAACTATGAAGATAATAACTGTGGGGTACTGACAGGAAGTCGCCGTCCTCAATACCATATAAAAACAAAATACAGAAGTTTAGCTTAGTTGAGAATGAAAAAAAAAACATAAGTGCCATATTGCATCTTTAAAATAATTGCTTTTAGACACAGCATTTTTTACATACATTTACACTAGTACTAGACCTGTACCTACTTATTTAATTAGTCGGTACGTAAAGGTTATAACTCTTATAATAGATTGATAAATAAACAGAAAAAATATTACATAATTTAAAAAAAATAAAAATCCCGACTTCCAAAAAGCGCACAAAAAAATATGAAAACAAGTTTTAGGTGTGTCAAAAAGCATTTCTTTTTCATATTTAAAAATGGTAATCCTTCGGAGTACTGTTTTCTTTTTAAAATTAAAATAGATATATTTTTATAGTCGCCTTATATGTCCCTTTATTTTGATCACTTGAGGGATTTGAAAAGAATATTTTATTTTAGCCTGCACATTTAAAGGAAAACATGAAATCCGCAAATTTCTTTCTTGCTTCGCCACAGTCGTCATAAAATAATACTACGCTGATTTATATAGCACATTTTATAGGACAAATAGCGAAATTAGCCACATAGAAGAGAGTCCATCCAGCCCACAATTTGAAAAAAACTTGAATTTAAATTAAATGTAACTATATTTTAAATTATTTTTATTCATGGATTGTGTGTAATGAGACTGTTGTATTTACTTTTAATGTGAGTACACGCTGTTCGAACTATTATTATCCATATTATTGCCTGTATTGGGGTTAACATTCACCTTTTAATGGGCGTAACTGGCAAATACACAAACGGTTGTAATTATTTAATGCGAATTCGATTGCTGTTATTTTAAACCGGTAATGAAATTTGACGGAAATAATGTACGCGCAATAAGTAATTAGTACAAATCGCACGTCATTTATAAAAAAAATAGACAATTACACAAAAAAAATACACTTGGCGATCCGTCTTGATTGCCGAGTGTAATTTTTTGTAATTATCTATTTTTTGCTTTAATTTATTTAGCAATTTCTTGACGCAATTTTTTTCGAGTTTTTTTATTAGTTAAGTGTTTAGTTTTGTTTTAAGTGTATATATATCAGTTAGTTTGTATTTATTTAAATAAAGTAAATAATTTATTAATAGAAATAAATATTTATATATTTAGTTTGTATGATTAGGATAAGTTTCAGCGTTAATTGAGCTTAACATTTCTTAAAAATAAAGCTTAATTTTTCATAAACCTTAGAATATTGAAAAATTGTTGCAGTTTCTTTCTAATAGTTATATGAGTAAATTAACTTTAAATAGCTTTGCATATTACCACACTAGCGACGATATCAATTTTTACTTTGCCTCAGGACGTTTATGAATTATTAATAAACAATCTTATCGATAGATTTATGAAGATAGAACAGATTAATTGCCTTGTAACTGGTTTATGTAATTTCTATGGATATTTTAAAATAATAACGCGGTAGGAAGGAGTCATTAATCTATACTAATATTATAAAGCTGAAGAGTTTGTTTGTTTGTTTGAACGCGCTAATCTCAGGAAGTACTGGTTCGAATTGAAAAAATACTTTTGTATTGGATAGTCCGTTTATTGAGGAAGGCTATAGGCTATATAACATCACGCTACGACCAAAAGAAGCGGAGCATAAATGAAAAATGTTGCAAAAATGAAAAACCGTTGAAACTAAAACACGCGAACAAAGTCGCGATGGACAGCTAGTTATTTATAGTTGCGTAAAGCGATATCAATTTATGGTATAACTTATTTCGGGAAATACTTGTTTGTAAATAATTTCTACACGTTATAAGTATTTGATACAGGTTTTCTTTACTTCACTCATGCACAAATAAAAGTATTATTTTCTTACTTTGTAGTTGAGAGGTCAACGAAAGGACGCCTGTTAAAAGAACTCGATTTCTCTTCAGCGTTTATTATTAGATACTAAAAAAGTTTAAGTTAAGTGTGATCTCTTTTCTCACATGTTTCACACTTTAGCAAAAAGGAAAAAAAATACAAATCGTTTTACATCAATTTCCAAGTGAGAAATTACATAATAAATGCCTTACCTTATGCATCCGTTGACATCAATTACTGCACGTTGGCGTGTAAAGTCGCAGTAAATTGTGCTCAGTACATTATCTCTCACAAGGCTGTTTACTCAGTGCACTCACTACCTTATCAGGTAAATTTTGAATGCAAGCATTTGCTATACATACGAAACATATAGGTGCAACATATAGCTTTGATTTTCTTTTATCTATACTAATATTATAAAGCTGAAGAGTTTGTTTGTTTGTTTGTTTGAACGCGCTAATCTCAGGAACTACTGGTTCGAATTGAAAAAATCTTTTTGTATTGGATAGTCCGTTTATTGAGGAAGGTTATAGGCTATATAACATCACGCTACGACCAATAGGAGCGGAGCATAAATGAAAAATGTTGCAAAAATGAAAAACCGTTGATACTAAAACACGCGAACAAAGTAGCGGGGGACAGCTAGTTATTATATATTCTTCTTTTATGTCTTTATTATTTTCGAACTAATCTTTAGTTCTGCTTACTAACAATAAGAATTTAACATATTTATTACAACTAGCCGCTGCCCGCGGCTACGCCCGCGTGCGAGTAGCCTTAGTCCTTTCTTGGGGTCTAAGCTTACCCCATGCTAAGTTTTATCAAAACCGGTTCAGCGGTTTAGCCGTGCAAGCGTAACAGACAGGTAGAGTTAGTTACTATTGCATTGATAAGTATGGATTGTGTTCGGTTTTCAGTAGGGATAATGACAGATGGATGGATAGATTATTGTAAATGGTATTTAAGTTTTACATGTGATTAACTATGAGCAATAAAATTGGTTAGTTAATAAGAATAGGCACCTAGCAATAACTTTAGTTAAGCATCACTCATCACTGAGGAAGGCTATCTACGTTGTTTTTTAACGAAATACTATATGGCGGAGGGTTTCAATTTCACAAATAACACCTAGACTTTGAACAAGCAATTGTGGAGCACACAAATGCTTGTCCCATGCGGGGAGCGAACCCGCAGCACGTCGCGCACAGTGGTAATTGAAGTGGTGACCTATACCACTCGACTTTCCGTGCAGTCAGTCTTACTTCTTATTTGAATGGTGGTACACTTACCTGAAACAAATGAAAAAAAAATATCAGTAATATGAAACAAGAACGACATTCATGAATAAGTGCAAAATGCTATTTTTTACATAAATACATGATTCTATACGTTTACGACGGATGACTAACGCGTCTGGGCAAATCCCAAGAATATATACAACGTAAAACTGCTGACACCCACAACTGAACACGTCTACAGATTGATTTAATTATTGTGCTATTTTTAACTAGGTTGCTTAATAAGTATAGATTATAAATTGAATTAGGTATATTATCGAAAATTTTATTAATAATTAACAATTTTAAATATTTACAAACTTAACTATATATACACTTAAAACAAAACTAAACTCTTAACTAATAAAACCTCTAAAAAATAGCGTCAAAAAATTCATCCAAATCACTCTCGACTAGAAGTGTACCCAAAAGACTGGCGGCATTGCCACGTTGTATGGCAATGCTTATTCTTTGTCCAAGGTAAAAGCCAGCCCTTGGGTCACGCGAGAAGTCAACAAGACGTTTTTTCAGATCTTTAAATAAATAATAATATTGTTTTAAGATTTTGTAACAGTATCGTTATGTAAAAAAAGTGTTGGTAATTACTGTAAAACCGGTCAATGACCTTTAAGCTTCTCAATATCAAAAAAAGTCAATTTAATAACGTCTATCCATGGACTTCGTGTTACTAAAAAATATTATAATAGCAGCCAAAAAACGTAACAGCGATTTTAAAATTACATTTCACATAAAAAAATATGACAATTAAATTCCTTCAAAAGATGCGCTGTCATTATGCGCGTGCGCAACGGACGCTTACTAAGCGTCTCAATGTTATGCAACAGGGCACCAACATCTCTTTATAAGTCCACAGTGATTTACTACATAAGTGTCGGCACACACGGTTCACGTACATACATATAGAAAACGCTGCTATCGAGACGCTTACAAATCTAAAATAAAGGAACAAGTGCGAGTTGGACTCGCACATAAAGGGCTTCGTACTATTTTATGGAGGGCTCTTTAATTTTTGTTGTTAAAGCGGCAACAGAAATACACACATTCTGTGAAAATTTCAACTGTATTACTGTTCTTGAGTTCACAGCCTGCTGACTGATAGACGGACGGGCGGACGGACAGCGAAGGCTTAGTAATTGGGTCCCATTGGCACTGTTCGGGTGCAGATCCCTAAAAAGAGGTTATATATTCAACACGTATGTACGGCTTGTTTATATTATGATCGTGATATTTTTTTTAAACTGTTAATCCGATTTGGATGAGTTCCTCGATATTCGTATCTCTATTCCTACTACGAATAACATCATACTTATCTATAGCTTAAGAGTTTACATGAACTCAAAAACAAAAATTAAAAAATATCAGACAATGTTTTTTGCGTTTGAAAAAGGTTATTGACATCATGTTACGATCCTTAGAAGTCAAAAAAAGTTGAGTGAGACCACTAGCTTAATATACCAAGGTACTTGCTAGTGGTCTCAAAAAATTTTATGAATATACACTTAATATCTTGGGACAACTCACATACGGCCATCTGATCCCAAACTAGGCAGAGCCTGTATTATGGTGACCAGACAACTGATAAACATACTTATATATTTCTAAATATATACATATTATAGATAAATTACACCCAGACACAGAACAAACGATCGTGCTCATCACACAAAGATTTGTCTTGGATGGGAATCGAACCCACGACCTCCAATTTAGCAGTCAGGGTCACTAACCACTAGACCAGCAGGCCCGTCAAAATTATAATATATAATATAACACTTAAAATCCTCGGTGGTGGTGTTTTGTGGTTCGCGGCTCGTGTGCATCGATCCTAAGGTCTAGCTGAACATGCGGTCTGCATTGACACATTTTACATAAGGCTCTGTAGGCTTTATTAAGTTCTATATTTGTAGATAAACTTGTTATAAATCACGATTAACCCAACACTATGGTATTGTGGTCTTATACCAAAGATCTCTATTTTATTTACGGTAAAATAAGTTTATTTATTTTTATACCTGCTGCCCTGTTTTGCCTGTGCTTAGTGTGATGTTAAATAGCCTAAAACCTTCCTTAAGAATTCAGCTATTAAATGCAAATATATTTTCTCAAGTCTGTCTTGTAGTTTAGGAGACAAGTGAGTTCAAACAAATAAAGTCTTCAACTTAACCAAAATTTGTAAAGACTTGTGCTGTCATTTGTTGAAAATACCTTTATATATTTATGTCTAGCTACTATTAATAAGCTCATAGTATTTTATTGTATATAATCCTAGTAAATGAAACTAAAATCGAATCGAATTACACTTTCGATACGTCAATAGATTAGCTTCGCCCCTGACTTTGTTTGACATTAGTAACTCTTGATTTCACTTATAATATTGATGAGAATTTAACTCTTAGTTACCTTTAAGATAGACGTAGAATGTTTAACTGGCGATTATTTATAGTGATATTTTAAAATAACTGAACATTAGATCTTGTTTAATAAATCGTTTAATTTAGTTTACAACTATTAACTAAGACTTTAATTTTAATTATTATAAGGATAATTATTTTTAGTATAATGTACAATCCATTTGAGGCAATTTTCTTAAGACTTACGAGGCCAATTTTTTAATACTTTTAGCACAAGTACCTTCTGTTAATCCATAAAATAAGATTAATGGCGGACCGTAAAATTTTATTTCCAGCTGTCATTGAAAATCATATTAGTTTAATTGGGAAGTGACGTCATCGGAGCTATCCGGCGGTATCAAGGTATGGCATTGAAAATAATCACAAGACCCGTTCACAATAGAAGCAAAAACTGTACTAAGAGTTTTTATATGTTCACGAATTCATTTTATATGCCTTCAGTCCGTTTATTCGATATATCAAGGGCACTAAAATTAAAATATTTTTTGATTAAATTAAGTAAGTACATTTATACTACGTAGAAATGAGAATACTTATATAAGTATGAATTAGATTTTCCATTCATTTATTTAAGGGGCCCCCAAACAAAGGCGGTACACGATACAAACTATTTTTTTTACTATGTTGTTCTAATTTTAACTACCTTAATTTAATAAAATAGTAGATCCAAAAAACTAACAAGGACTCGAGGATTTATTGTATTTTTTTTTCTCTTATCAATAATCGAGGTATATATTTAGTTTAGAACTTTAGACTATCGATTTTGTCATAGTACGTTACATGTACCTATAGTCTATTTAAGTTCTTGTGATGTGACTGACTAGTAATGTGGAAGATTAAAAAAAAATACGATGTCGTAGCGCAAACTGAACCATATGTCCTTAAGCATTACAGATGTTTTTCCTAAAACTCGTGTTTGTTTATATGTTTCGCACAAAATTGCGAACGCAGTATACATACCAAAGAAATAAATTTAAACTTTAACATCAATACAAATAAAATCTGTTACGAATAAACAATATCGTGAAGAACATCTAATCTATCAATTAGCACCAAACAGCGTCAAAATATTTAAACATCACACCATCCTACAACATACCTCATACGAATGGCATTTCTTGAACTAGGTCAAATTAGTTAACTAGTCTTGCCCAGTGGGTACGTCCGCCAAAGTTTCCGGTACCACAGGTCAGGTACCAGTCTTAAACCGGTTCAAAAATAAAGTATCACACAACACACTTTTAAAGAATTAAGATATATAAAAATCGGTTTTTAAAAGAGAAAAAGTGGAATAATAAAACAACAATTAAAATTACGGAATCTACTTTTTGATATACCTATTAGTTAAGGTTTATTCGGTTTAGTTTAATATGTTACTACAATGTCAGATTTACAAGTTGCGAATCTTCTAGAAGACAAGTTTTACTTTCAGTGTATAGATATGTGTGTCATAGAAGTCTTAGTGTAAAAAATCTCCGATTTTTTTTCCAGATGCACACCTATGTAGGAATCTAAAGACCTACATAATTTTTTTATGTCTGTCAGACAGTTTATTAAAAAATATTAGATACGTATTTTTTCTTATTTCACGTACGACGATATATTATTTTGAAATGTCGCATGACGTCACAAGTTCGTGTATTTTGTACGCAATCAAGACGTCATTAACCCGAACTTTAAATCGCTTTATCTAGTTTCTTATTTTAAAAAGGAAAAAATACGTGTCTAATATTTTTTATTACCTAACTCACAGAATAAATAAATTTAGGTTTATCATACCCGCTCATCTAACCCATTTAATATTTTTATTTCATTTTCATTTCATATTTTTATATATATTTTTTTATATATTTTTATTTTATATTTTTTTTCATTTAACATGACGAATCTTGAATAAATGTTTTACTTACAACTAGACTTCTACAAATAAATAACGTGTAATCATTAACCTCCCTATAAACCTTCGTTTCGTTATAAATAACATCGAATTTCGGTAAAAGCATCCCAAGGTTATCGCAAACACATCGACTCTTAAACAACTGCCTAATTTATCTTATCCTTAAAACAAAAGAATTCTGAACATTCTGCTACAAGTAAATAAAACTAACTAAAACTCATTTCATTGGTAGCACGATGGAACAAAATTCAACATCCAGACTTAGAACAAGCATTTGTGGAGCACACAGTGCCCACAAATGCTCAAATGCTTGTTCTGCACAGTGTGTGTTAATTCTAATACAATGCCACTGCAAAATTGATATTAGTTTAGGAGGCAGGAGATTTAGTATTCTTAAAATGAAATGCTGTCAATGAAAGGATCTGACTGGAATCTAAACATTGAGACTATTTTTTTGTACTGTGTGTTGTTTGTGTGCCTGCTAAATGAATAAATATTTTACATAAGCTTTGTATTAGAATTAAAATTAAATTGAAATAATTTGTGAGCACTAATAACAAGCCTGAAATCATGGTAGAAAGCAGATCGTCATCCAAAACTCTCGTATTCAAATTGAAATTACTTTTAATAACTTTTCTATTACCTTATTACATACTCTTATCGTGCAAACAAAAAAAAACGGCCAAAAACGAGTTGGACTTACGCGTGAAGGATCCCGCACCCTTTTGTGGGGCCCTCTTTAATTTTCAATTTATTATTATTATTTGTCGTTACAGCGGCAACAGAAATTAAGATAATACCAGCAAAGAAATTACTTTTCCAATCTTCAAAAGAATAATTTTATACAACGTATGTCACAAACACATGTGTTTCTATTCAACCTTCCGTCTGACCTTGAAGACAGTCAAGTTCATGCTTATGTAACCAAAACGTGTAAACAATGACAAATTGAGTCCATTGATTCTGTCAATAGGAAGTAATTAACATGTAACCATGTAGAACAGTTGCTATGAATAGTTTATGTATCTCTTCTAGACTGTCTTTTGAGCTAAAATTACAATTACAGCGACATTAATTACACTCACGTACACTTGGTGTAGTAGTTGGTATATAGTGTCGTAGTGTATTGACGAACTCCGTGGTCGAGTGGCGTACACACCGGTTTTCAAGGCCAGCTCTGAGGTACCGTGTTCGATCCCCGGACGGGTCAATGTAGAAAAACCACTTTTCTAGTGTCTCAGGTCTAGGTGTCTGTGGTACCTTTGTTGTCTCTGATTCCATAACACAAGTGCTTTAGCTACTTACTTTGGGTTCAGAGCAATGTATGTGATGTTGTACACATTTATTTATTCACAATGTAATTTCCTTAGCATTACGAATTCTCTGCGCTCTTACTATGAGCTCAAAAAGCAAGACTTTTAATGTTGTGTGAGCGAGACGCCGCTAAGCAGTGTTTGCGCAGTCTCGCTTTCACAACAACTGAGCTACTACAGGCACTGATCACTGAACCAAAAGCAAGACTTTTGCTGAATTGTTTTTTAATTATTAACATCGATACTTGTGTAATAATGACTAGTAAATAATAGTAATTGTATTGTAACTATACGACAGCGTGGCAATGCAGCTAGTCTATTCGGTTATACTTCCAGTCGACAGCGATGTGGATGAATTTTTTGACGCCATTTTTTTATATATAATTAGTTAACAGTTTAGTTTTGTTTTAAGTGTTTAAATGTAGTTTAATATTTATTTAAAACAAAACGGTTTACTCACGTGTATTCTCGGGATCGCCCGACTAGTTTCAGACTCTGACTTTCAGACGCTGACGCGACGGCGAGTCGAACTCGCGACACCACCTCGCGCGTCAGCTCATGATTAGGGACTCCTATTGAGTCTCGTATCGAATATACGTGAGTAAACCGTTTTGTTTAAAATAAGTATGAATACTCCTCACGAAAGTTATTATACAAATATAGTTTAAGTTTGTAATTATTTAAACTCATGCTTTAAAAAAAAAGATGTTGTTTACTCTGTCTATTGTTTTAGTCGCAAAATAAAAGAAAATCTATTCCAAGACATTCTTAAAGTTCTTTAATTTAATCAGAGTTTAATAAGGTCTTAAAATACAAGACAAGTTTATATGTCAGTTTAGGTGTCAGTGACACAAAGAGATGTAATCTCATAAAGTATTATAAAATGGGAATCAAACCGCAGCACTAAACCGCATACCTACGAGACTTCAAATCAAAAGAGAGAAAGTCATATAAAATAACACCACTCACTTTTATCAAACAATATATCAAACATTTACAAACACAATAAAAAACAGATTAAATTTAATAAAAGCAAATCATTATACAGTACATGTGATCTCACATTAAATTGAGAGTAACTATGGTTTTTCACGTGGATTCCGAACGGGCTGCGCACGCGCCGACGCCGCGGCAATTGCAGTGAAATCGAACGCGATAGTGAAATTATCTGCAGTTACTCTACCGTAAATAACTAGTTATCGAGACTACGTGAATGTGAAATGAAAAGTAATAACTAGGGGCTAATAAATAAAAAAATATCGTAATTTAGTTATTTCGAGCTAATTAGGTTGGTAGTTTATTAAAAAACGTATTAAAATTTAGAATATTGCAGAATTGATTAATTACCAGCTGTAAGCAAAATTGACTGAACTAATAATTAAGCATTAAAATTATTTATCTAAGTAAATCTGGAACGAGAAACTATTCAGACAGCTATAAAATGAACATCAATAAAAACGTCATCTGTAATAAAAGTGAAAATCAGATCAAATTGCTTGAATAACACGTTTTGATGGATAAGAAAACAGTTATTTAGTTCCCAGAATATTCATTTCTATGATAAATATACAAGATTTTAAGACGGTGTTAATTTTGAGTCGTAAAAATTAAATTAAGAAATTTAAATAACTTGATTTTGATATATCAGAGTAATCTTGTATTTAATTCAAAATAAATTTATTCGAACTAGGCTACATAGTAGCACTTTCGATTGTCATTACAATAGATAGTAACCTGATTCGCCTACCCTTCACCGCTTCCTCAGTGATCTGGCGGTGGAGAAGAAACGGCGCAACAAACTCCCCACCAGCACGCTGTCATTCCGGTTACAATAACAATAAAGATCATTTAGGGACCGCACCAAATAAACAAGTGTTTCAGTTCGATAGGTAATACTATGCCATAATAATAATGGTGTCCAATAAATAATAATTATTAATAATTATTGTTATTAATAAAACAGAAATTAAGAATTTAATTTTTAAGTGCACATTCTTATATAATAATATTCCTTAAACAGACGTATAAAAATTAGAATTCGACTGCCATATGATGCATAAATAAATCTAGCACAGGGTAAAGATTGTGTAAAAAAACCACGGTCGTAGTCAAAGTGAAGGCAATTAGTGGTTACTTCCAGATGACTGGGTTTTACTCAAGCAATTTCTTACATAGTTTTAGCTTTAGAGAATATTGGGCCGTTTAGAAGAGATGCTAAAATAAGAAAGAGGAACTTATGGAGTAAATCGCATACTCCGTCATCATACTATTTTACGTCTAAGCCTCTAAACCCTTACTCTTCAAATAGTTTTAATTCCTATAAAATTCCAATGCAAAAATTAAATATTCGTTTAACAGATACGTAATTCAGTTTTCTTGAAAAAAAAAATACTATCAAAGGAAGGAACTAACTGAAATTTAAACATTGACTGACTTTCGTGAGGAGTATTCATAATTATTTAAAACAAAACTAGTCGGGCGATCCCGAGAATATACGTGAGTAAACCGTTTTTTTTTAAATAATTGTCTGTATTTTTTTGTAATGTATAGATAACAATTTTGCATTGGCATTGTATTAAAATTGAAATTCATTCAAGAGAAACCCTAGATTTTAATAAAACTAGGTACTCGTACCTTTAACTCCAAGAAAAAACCTAGACTACTTTTTACTATACCCCACATCCACGCATATATTATGAGTTTGAACGGTACCTAATACTAATACAGATATACATATAAGTAAATTTCACTTATTTTTATGTAAGAGATCGTGCAAACAATGTCGCAATGAACAAACACAGATGGTTTACCTCGGCCATCGCGAATTGCAACTCAACACGCGATCAGTGCCGTGTCCAGTGCAACGGCGGATAATTACTTTACACCACGAAAGACTTAAAGAGAAACCTGTATTAATAGGAACATTGTAACCTTCAGATGGATTTATCTGATAAATGATGTGAGATAATCAGTTTATAGACCAAATTATGTAGTTTATTATTCAAAGCAAAATGCACAGATTTTGGCCAACTTTAAATCTATACTAATATTATAAAGCTGAAGAGTTTGTTTGTTTGTTTGTTTATTTGTTTGTTTGAACGCGCTAATCTCAGGAACTACTGGTTCGAATTGAAAAAATCTTTTTGTATTGGATAGTCCGTTTATTGAGGAAGGCTATAGGCTATATAACATCACGCTACGACCAATAGGAGGGGAGCATAAATGAAAAATGTTGCAAAAACGAAAAACCGTTGAAACTAAAACACGCGAACAAAGTCGCGGGGGACAGCTAGTCTATACTAATATTATAAAGCGGAAGAGTTTGTTTGTTTGTTTGAACGCGCTAATCTCAGGAACTACTGGTTCGAATTGAAAAAATCTTTTTGTATTGGATAGTCCGTTTATTGAGGAAGGCTATAGGCTACATAACATCACGCTACGACTAATGGGAGCGGAGCATAAATGAAAAAAGTTGCAAAAATGAAAAACCGTTGAAACTAAAACACGCGAACAAAGTCGCGGGGAACAGCTAGTCTCGAATAAAACTGTTATTGAATAGGGCTATATAAAGCTAAACCTTGCACATTTTCTGAGTTTACAACACAGAAAAAAA
Organism: Diachrysia chrysitis; assembly: GCA_932294365.1. Lineage (NCBI taxonomy): Eukaryota > Metazoa > Arthropoda > Insecta > Lepidoptera > Noctuidae > Diachrysia > Diachrysia chrysitis. The sequence goes on from OW028653.1 coordinate 9,809,449, forward strand.
TACATAATTCTTTAATCAGAGACCAAAATAATTCCCCAAAAAATCAGAAGACAATGTACTAATCAATAAAATCTAATCGGATGCACGTCAGTGGTAACAATTAATAACGATAGTCAGTTATTTCATTAAGCTAAGAGCTCATGTGAAAGTGTAACCACTGATGTGTATTCAACCGTGCAATGTCTGAAGATAGATGCTAGTTGACGTAACATTGTAACGTGAGACGTAATCACGCAAACAAGACGAAATAATATCGAATCAGTTAGAAACAAAGCTAAATTCAATAAAGACCACATCTAGGTCGGCAGACGTGATCAAAGGGAACGCCATCCAGCAGTTAATTATTGTAACAACGTAGAGTGCATTCTACTGGATGTCTCTTGAGAAATCTAACTGAGGTCGTTGCAACCTCTGGACCTCTAAAATCCTCACAGTAAATATGATATATGGCAATTTCAGTTGCAAAACTAATGTAGTAACAGATATTTGAAGTTAAAACTTTGTAGCCACGAAAGAGGTAGCTGTAATAAACTTTCAAGATAAATGCGAAACAATATTGACACCTTAAAAGTACCTATAGAAATCATTTATTTGGGTAGATATTTCTTTATTAATCTTTCATACGTAGGCACTAGTGGACAGGGAGACATATATCAATTTCCAATATTTTATTTTCCATTCAATTTTTTTTTATCCTAATAGCCTTAATCTAAGGCAAAAACCTTACTATTTTTAGTCTGATACTTCGAGTCCCTTGGTTATTCAGTGTTAATAGTGTGTAAGGCCATATTAATTGTGATCCCGATGGAATTTCTTGTGATGAACTTGGGCAGATAAACATTTTGTATTTTTTTGTTCTGATCATTTCGGTATTGAGCTATTGTTCATTTGCCCTTTTCAACAGTACTAGTCAGTCTAAAATGGACTTTATTTACACATACATTAAGTTGATGAAGTAACGATATAAACTAGTAACATTTGTGCGCGATATGACAGTGTGATGAATGATGGATAGTGATCAATCACACGTGTTTCGGTCTACCGGATACGTGTGGGTCCAGTTAAAGGTGTTTGCTATAAATAAGAAATATAAATAAATAAAGAAATGTTGACAACATCACATACATTGCTCTGAATCCAAACTAAGTAGCTAAAGCAATTGTGTTATGGAATTCAGAGACAACGAAGATATCACAAACACCCAGACCCGAGCCAATGCAGAAAAGTAATTTTCAACATTGACCCGACCGGAGATCGAATCTGGGACCTCACCAGGGTGTGTACCTACGCTACTCGACCACGGAAGTCGTCATAATGACGGAAATGGGGAGATAAGCTTAAAAGGAGTAATTCTTATAGATATAGATTTTTCTTAAACAACTATCTTCTAATCCGAAGAAGAGTGTAGAGACCCTAAACTGGTTGCCTCGTAAGATAATACATTTTATTTTATCACTCCATAGTCCATACCTACTCCGATAATCTAACTTCGACTCATAAGGAAGGTATCTATATTGCTATACAATTTTGTTCCTACCATGGTTTTAATTGGCATAGCATCGGATTAAATGTAAGTACACTCTATAGCCAAGTAATAGCAAAGCAAGGAGTTTTTATAATCATAATGAGTTAATGGGAAAATTACTATAATGAACACTGTATTTTTTTAATAAAAATCATTCACCAGTGATCGTCATTTGCATTTCAATTCCCAAGGGAAAGAGGCATGAATAACAAAATACTACGATATATTTATACCAATTAATCGTCATGAGTATTATTACGTGTAACCCAGATGCGAGTCATACTCTATTAGCATAGCTTGTTCTGTCGCAATCTCAAAACCTGGCAGTCAATTAATCGACTCAAACGATTCTTAATTAAGTGTTTCGAAACGTGTGTCCTAACACTAGACCTAAAGTGAGAATTTTATTGGTACTGTAAATTTAAATTCAATGAGATATGGCGAATGTATGAAGCTATTTACATGTTTATTTTACAGAAGGATATTAAAAACCACGCCTATTTTAGGACCACCCAAATAGTCGTACAGTGGTCCTTAATCATAAGCTAATAACGACTGTCAACTACCAGTTCAACTTGCGACTAATGGTCTTAGTTCTTAAAGGGCAACGGCCGCTTGGAGAATCCAGGCATTGATGAAGAGACGCACTGAACAAAATTATATTAATTAAATAAATGATACATCAATTTGGATAACATTACTTAGTTCACAATGTTCACATACATTGCTCAGGACCCAAAGTAAGTAGCTAAAGCACTTGTATTATGGAATTAGAGATAACGAAGGTACCACAAACACCCAGACCGGAGACAATGTAGAAACGTGGGTTTTAATATTGACCCGTCCAGGGATCGAACCCGGGACCTCAGAGCTAGCGACACCTTGAAAACCGGTGAATGCGCCACTCGACTACTTCAAATTACATATTTTTACATATAACAAAGAGTGGTTCCGAAAAACAATTGACGGAGGAAAGATGGGTGGAGGAATGGAAAGCTTTTGTCTTGCATTAGACAGTTTGTACTCAAATATATATTGTTATTTAGTATAAATTTAAGACTTCGAAATAGTACATAACAAAGCACAAACCTATATCAACACATTAAATAATACATTAAACACAACACTAATTTATATCCACGTTTTAAACGGATTCTATCGCGGTTTATTTAGATTTTAGTTCCCGATGTATCAACGGGTTTGCAGGTGTCATGGTCACGGGCAGACTGAGGCGGTATTCTTCTTGACAGTAGATGTTGCTCGTTCTACCTTCATAATATAATTAATTATTTGTATCCCGACCTACGCAATATGAGCTCACTGTGTCTTGAGGTCTTGCGGCGCAGTTTAAAAAGTAGTTTTATTTCAATTCTCATAAACATCAGAAAGTATTAATTTACATTCTTTTTAAGTATATTTTAATAAATATCTTAAGTCTAATACTTCCGCCGAACTAGTTTAATTCTATCCTTTCCTAGATACAAAATGATTGAATAATTTCAGATCGTAAATCTCGTTACATCGTCAACAAAACAGACCACAGAATAAATATGGAAATCATATTGACCGCTTTCAGATGTTACAAAGGCATGCAGATATGACATCAAAGATGGATGTCCGGATGTTGGGATGACGTCACAACGGTTCGATAGTCTGGATATGTTTACAAGGACTTCCAATCTTCTATATGGTATTGGTATTGGATTTGCATGTTTGGTCAAGATGCCTATAAAAATATGTGAGATAAAACACGTATAGTGGAAGAATTTATTAGAGTGTTGCTAGATAGATATTGATATTTAATATCGATAGCAGAACAAAATTATTTGGATAACAATTTCACACGATTCAAATTCTTCCTTGAAGTATTGTTAACGACAGGAAAAACAAATCTGTGTTTCTTACAAATTATATTCAATGTTTATAAGATCTGAAATATAATTAACATATTAGACATTTTAACAGCTGAAATTCATGAGTTAGCTCAATCAGTGCAGTGCAGTTTTGAAACAAGATAGTAGTATATATTGACTTATGAATTAACTAACGGTTTCAGTTAGCTAAACACCAGTCCACATCGATAAACAACTAATGATTAGAAATCAAAATTGTCGATAGACGACGTTATTTAATGAAATAAGAATATATCTCACGATAATATTTATCGTTACCCAATTATTTTATCAATTAGATAAGGACAATAAAATCATCAAATTTTGTTTGGACTATAGATTTATTCTAGATCATTTTATATGTGATTGTTTTAGTAAGACACATGACTACTGTATTATCTATAAAATATATCTAACAAACTGACCTATATAATAAATACATGAAAATAATCAGAATTACAATAATAATTGACGGTAACAGTAGTAAACTTTTAAATATGGGGTACTATGTCATAGTGGAAACATGGAGTGCGCGCATCGCTAGTAGCGCCGAGCGTAAGCAAATTTTTGGCTAATTGAACTACGCTCGTTTACTGATTTCAGTGATTTTTCGTGCGACGATAGACGTTTAAGCAAAAATATTGAAAGTTCTGATATTTTTGACTGCTCGCTCTGTTTTGACAGTAATTTTACGATTTTACTTGTTCATACTAGTGCCAACATTCATACTCGATATGCGCACTCTATAGTTTGTTTTTTACTCTAAGCTCAGATACGATATAAAACATACGTTGCAAAAACCGTACTTCCAAGAAAATTAAAAGGAAACTCAATTATTGAGCAACGCTTTAGAAGTTTGTTCACGTTAAAAATCCATCCATATTTACAAATGTATACAAACACGGATGAACGATCGCGGTAATGGAAAGAACCGCAGCAATTGAGAAATCACGACGGAAATGAATAATAACCGTCTTGTACACGTAGGCACGAGTATGTGCCTGATAATATATTTTCGAAGAAATACAAGGTGTAATATTTAGAACGCACAAAACAATTATTTAAAACAAAACGGTTTACTCACGTATATTCTCGGGATCGCCCGACTAGTTTCAGACTCGATAGGAGTCCCTAATCATGAGTCGAACTCGACTCGCGACACCACCGCCGCCGCGTCAGCTCATGATTAGGGACTCCTATCGAGTCTGAAACTAGTCGGGCGATCCCGAGAATATACGTGAGTAAACCGTTTTGTTTTAAATAATTATGAATACTCCTCACGAAAGTTATTATACACAAAACAATTTTGCTCCAGCTGTGCCCCGCGGTTCCACCCAGGTAAGTAGTTCTCATGAGCCATGTTTTAATAGTTATTCTGCTATTCAGGACGGTGACAAATCCAACAAATTAAAGATCATGAAAATCGCTCCGCCCGTCCTTGAGTTATTATATAACCCGACTTTCTTTTGTTTAAGTTGAAGTATAGATGTAGTCATTTGAACCTACACCTTTCAATAGTCATCATTTATGGAGTATTATTTAAGTGTGATAAATAACGATGGTACGTAACACTTCATGAGCGAGACCGACTCGCACTTAACCAGCTTTTCCGTACGACAAATTCGTTTAAATACTAGAATTTTGTCTCATTGCTATAATTAAAAAAACAGTTCGACTCGTGACACCGCCGCTGCCGCCGCGTCAGCTCAATAGGGACTCCTATTAAGTCTGAAACTAGTCGGGCGATCCCGAGAATATGCGTGAGTAAACCGTTTTATTCTAAGTAATTCAAAAGACCAATCATCCTACACTTATGTGAAGATTTTAGAGCAAAAAAAATAATTAAAAAGAAATGGATACTCCTGTTTGAGAACAGTTTTATCTCATTTATGCAACATCGTAAGGAACTTACGCCGTTTCCTGATCTAATAAACAAAGTAAAATATGAGTATTAAGAAAAGTTATCACCATATTTTACGTAGGTACTTAGTAGGCTTAAGTATGTTAAACAGCACTACAACCTTATCTTACAAATGTGAAAGTTTGTCTGTCTGTTACAAATTAACTTAAACACCTAAACTACTGTGCATATTTCGGTGTCATTCGGAATAAAATTATCTGTGTAGAAACGTCAAAGTTATACACAAAAATAGTATGGAATATTCTTTGTAATACTTACACCATGAGAGCAACAGCATTAAATATAGACAGAACTATATCGTTAGTAGCGATAATATCTTCCAGACAACCTTTGGATGGACAGGAAAGATAGAAAAATAGAGGATAACACCAGAACTTACTTTAATATATTCTAGATAACTTTTTTCTAGTGTCGCTTTGGATGGAAACTTGTTAAGCATATTTCCAGTAACGAAAATGGTAGAACTAGTCTATAGTTACTGGGGTCCTCCGCTTTCACAATATTAGCGTGAACATGGCAAAATATCAAACAAACACGATTCAATCAATGCTAACATTCAACATTCATGAAACATCAAACATAACATTGAAACTTGAGAACGAATATATTTAATACAAATATACCTATTCGTGTTAAACTTTCATTAGTCATTGTAAAAAAAAACAACGTAAGCAATACAGTTCAGTGGTCATCAATGAATAAAATTCTGCGTAGCTGCAATAAATCCTTATTTTAAAAACAGTGTTGACGTATATGAGTTTGGTAAAACCTATTTACCGAAAACCTATTCCTAATAAATCACGCCTAAAGTTACACTTAATATTATTGTGTCGTATTTTTTTAGGTATATGTGATGTTACCTGGCAAATTTGAAACAATTTCGTAAATTTATATGTATATAGAGTGTTCTTTTTTTCATATCTAATGATTTAGATAACAAATCATTTAACCCATGATACTAACCCAGGTATGAAAAGTCAAAATCTAATTAGATCTTCAGTTAGCTAATTAAAAAACATTAGACGCGTTTTCAAATTAAGAAAACACTAAGTTGATAAAACGAATCAAAATTCAGGAATGAGGTGAGTGACTTTTTTTTTATCTTATTTTAAGTAACAAAAAATTACAACTTACAATGTCGCATGACGTCACAATTTAGCGCATTTTGAACGCAAGCAAGACGTCATTAACCCCCCTTTAGAACTTTAATTCGCTTTATTAACTTAGTGTTTTCCTATTTTGAAGTCACAAAAAATACGTGTCGCCCCCATTCGCTCAGTTTATCGTGTTCCAACAGCATGCATTGTCATATTTTGTTCCATTTTTAGACGCAATAATTTAAACGATATTCAAAATACTAAACATGTGGACATTAGCTTCAAGACCTGAATACTTAAGATGCGAAAATTCACTAAGTGTCATATTGTGTTACTGTTTTAGCAGCTGCATCTACTAACATATTATTATCTATTATCTTAATACCATATATTGTCGGTATGTCTAATCGTCAGTTTCCTTATATTGTACTAGCTGTCCCCCGCGACTTTGTCCGCGTGTTTTAGTTTTAACGGTTTTTCATTTTTGCGACATTTCTAATTTATGTTCCGCTCCTTTTGGTCGTAGCGTAATGTTATATAGCTTATAACCTTCCTCAATAAATGGGCTATCCCACACAAAAAAAAATATTCAAAACGGACCAGTAGTTCCCGAGTTTAGCGCGTTTAAACAAACAAATAAGCTCTTCAGCTTTTGTATATTAAGTATAGATTTTAGTTCATATGCACATGTATGTATGTAAATGACTAGACACCTGATAGTGAATATTAATCCAATCAATGAATGCTTGGCACTTGGTGCATCCGCTTGACATACAGATGCAGGTGGTCCTGCGACTGCTAATGTTTACGATCTGTTTCAAGGAAGTTTGAAAAGTATAAGTGGACCTTTCATCTAAATTTTCCCTTCTAAACTGTTGACTGTGTTTATTTTACCGATGGTCTGCAAAGCAGTATCAAATGTTAAATCATCTTTGAATATGTTAGCTTTTATTTTGTATTATAATACAGTGACAGCAACATATTCAACCTTATCTGTTTGACCTCCACTAGGAAAAACAAAAATCAATATCGAAATATGGAGAAACATTTTTTTCTTAATTCAACTTGATCAAATTAATAAGTAATATAATAATGTCTTAGGACAATTTACAAACGGCCATCTGATCCCAAACTAGGCAGAATAGGTCTGTATCATAGCAACCAGACAACTGAAAAAAAAACTCATATTTTTCTAAATACATGACATATTATAGATCAATTACACCCACAAAGATTTGTCCTGGATTGGAATCGAACGCACGACCTCCAGTTTAGCAATCAGACTCACGAATCACTTGACAAACAGGCAATTGACCAAAATGAAGTCTAAAATGATTATCAGAGCAAGCCTATTGTGTTAACAACTACATAATTAGCGTGCCGTCAGATAGAGATCTAGCAAATCTATACTAATATTATAAAGCTGAAGAGTTTGTTTGTTTGTTTGTTTGAACGCGCTAATCTCAGGAACTACTGGTTCGAATTGAATAATTCTTTTTGTTTTGGATAGTCCGTTTATTGAGGAAGGTTATAGGCTATATAACATCACGCTACGACCAATAGGAGCGGAGCATAAATGAAAAATGTTGCAAAAATGGAAAACCGTTGAAACTAAAACACGCGAACAAAGTCGCGGGGGACAGCTAGTAAAAAATAACATCCTTTCTTAATCGGATTAATAAAGGGATCATACTTCGTAACTTACAAAGCGGTTTTAACTGCGAAGTATCAATCGATTTCCTGTCGCTAAGTACTAGAGCTAAATGTAAACTGTTTACGTTGCCGGCGCGGTTTTTACACGCGACGTGTTAATTTTAGCCGGCTGTGTGCGCAGGCGCATCCGCTCGCTCACTGATTCACGTCTATGATCGATGCAGTGTACGTGTGGAAGTATTTTGTATGGGGTTTTTGTTATTACTTTTTATATATAATAGAATGTGATGTTAATATTTAGGTCTTCTAAGAAAACCTCAATGAGTGCGTACGTATTAGATATAATAATAAATCCATACTAATATATAAAGCTGAAGAGTTTGTTTGTTTGTTTGAACGCGCGAATCTCAGGAACTACTGGTCCGATTTGAAAAATTCTTTCAGTGTTAGATAGCCCATTTATTGAGGAAGTCTATAAGCTATATAACATTACGCTTTGACCAAAAGGAGCAGAGTATAAATGAAAAATGTTGCAAAAATTAAAAACCTTTGAAACTAAAACGGGGAACAGCTACTATGTATATTAATAGTTATGTATTTATTCGCTAATGCCAGGTTTCTATATACAAGAAACGATTCGTTTTGCTAACGGACGGTAGATTTTTTTAAGCAAAACGAAGAAAATTCTACCATCCGTAAGCAAAACAAATCGATTCTTGAATATATATCATGTCATATTATATATCCATATATTATATATCCATATATTATATATCCGTATATTATATATTTTATTGATATCTAAGTACATCTGTATAATTTATTTATCAAATTTTATTTATCTATTGTATACGTATAGGTATATATTTTCATATGTATTCGTATATTTTTTATAAATAGCCATAGTTAGATGTAGTAGTTTTTAACTGTTTCGTATTGTACTGTTGTACCTATCCCAGCTGCTTCTCCATTTAACCCAAAGGTTGACTGGTAGATAATGCCTTGCGGCATTAAGTCCGCCTTATGTACCACAATTGTACATGGAAGTTTAAATAAATAAATAAATAAATATAGGGACCGGCCATCAGTAAGTAGTAACAATGTATGTTCTTTTAGAATAAATGAAAAATCTTTAAACTCAATGGTCTTTTTTAATAAAATAACTTTATCTATACCTTTGGGGAATAACATCTTGATGATGATGTAATAGTTGTGCTATTAGCAACCATCATGAGATGTATAGTAATTAACGTCAACGACAGTAAATGCGTGCTCTGTTTGATAATACCACTTGTTAATTGATCGCGGTCTTTAAGGTCTGTCTCTTCATAAAATTTGCATTGAATAATCAATCTAACCTAACCTTTTAAATGCATCTTAATTAATGGCATCCAAGGATACCGACTAGACGTCGCCTTAAGAATGCCTTTAAAAATACCTGGTAAAGTAGTTGTAAATTTCAATATCAAACTGGACGGTATTTAAGAAATAATCATAATTGGCGGTTCAGTTATAATATTTTTTTATTATAAACTAGCTGTCCCCCGCGACTTTGTTCGCGTGTTTTAGTTTCAACGGTTTTTCATTTTTGCAACATTTTTCATTTATGTTCCGCTCCTATTGGTCGTAGCGTGATGTTATATAGCCTATAGCCTTCCTCAATAAACGGACTATACAATACAAAAAGAATTTTTCAATTCGAACCAGAAGTTCCTGAGATTAGCGCGTTCAAACAAACAAACAAACAAACTCTTCAGCTTTATAATATTAGTATAGATTATTTAAAAACACAAGCTTTTAAATCAGCTATGCTCACAGTACTAGAAAAGACAAATCAAACAAACACGATAGAATCGCGTCGTTTTGTTGCAAAGTTCCTATGGACAGCTCCTGGTTTCATCATCAGACCAAAATTGCATTCAAAGTACCATAATATTGTATTGTTACCGAACACACATTAATATTTAAAATTTCATCTTATTTAGATGTCTAGAAGTAGTTCCAATTTAGCTTGCAAGATTTGACATAAACAAATATATATACATCCAAAATTATATAAAAAAACAAAGTCGGGTTAGTTACGCCATTTATAACTCAAGAACGAGTGGACCGATTTTCATGTTGTTGATTTGTTGGGTCGACTCCACCCTGAATAGCAGAATAACTGTTTAAACATTATAAAAAGAAATACGGGAACGGAAACTACTTACACTGGTGAAACCGCGGGGTACCGCGACATACATACATAGGATAAGCTGAGATAATCTGTATATTATTAAAAAAAAAAAGGCCAAATAACCTTTCTTATAACTTCAAATAAAAAACACAACAACAAAGCCCTAATGGTTCCTTATCAGCGGACCAAGAACTACTAAGAACGTTATCGTCTTGTCCTTGGCTTTATCAGACTCGCCCAAAACGAAGCTATCGTAAACGATAAGTATTACAGGTAAACGGTTTACATAAGCTGCACTATCTGACAAATATATCGATACTTTTTTATCTTCGACTGCACCTAAGGAGTCATTTTTATCGTCAGTAAAAACATCAGCTATTTACTTTAAGATTACACAGTTATTGGAGTTATTTACTGTAACAACGAATGAACGAGAAATTATTTCACCAACACTTGAAATACTCTGCAATTTTTCCAGTACGTATTAAGGTCGTAAAAGAAAATAAGTGCTTCAAACACTTAAGAGTATAAAACATTAATCTCACAATGTTTAAAACCTTTAAATGCGAACTACACTTTTCGAATCCAATAAAAATAAATTCTCTCTTTTTATTTGACATTGTCCTTTTAAGGAAGTTTGAATTTTTATTTTTTTGTAATTCCGAGTGTCAAAGAACCTATTTTTGTTTTTATGATGTTTTACTCCAAAATCTCTTAATTTTGCAAATTTTAGGAAACTTTTATAAGTTCAAGAATCAAGAAAAAAAAATACAGTGTAAATATTTAAACGGCTTTGCTGAATAACAATCTTATTTTTAAAGGATCCTGTAAAATAGACTTAATAGGTTTCATAAAAATCAAGGTTTATTCAAAATTATCCATAGGTAAATATATTTACTAAGATGACATATAATTTCAAAACTCTAATCTAAAATCAAAACGCAACTTACTGTAAGACGTTCTTCAATGTATATCTGTCGCTACTTTACACCGTAAAGTGATAGAGACAGCACGAGACTTGACGGCGACTTAAAACTATCCTTTTCAGTATTCGGCCATTACTCTACCCGTGCAAAGCTAGGGCGAGCACCAGTTTAAAATAATATGACGGTATCTACAAAAAAACAAAATGTTCTAAAATATAACGATGATGATATGATACAATATGATTACAATAAATTATATAATATCTTTATATTAGTCAACTAGCTGTCCCCCGCGACTTTGTCCGCGTGATATAGTTCAGCGGTTCTTCATTTTTGCAACATTTTTCATTATATAGCTTATAGCCTTCCTCAATAGATGAGCTATCCAGCACTAAAATAATTTTTCAAATCGGACCATTAGTTCCTGAGATTGGCGCGTTCAAACAAACAAACAAACAAACTCTTCGGTTTTATATATTAAAAGTATAGATTAGATATGGCTTAAATTAATATAACTTATACAATTTCAAAATACAATATGGAATACGTGGTATGTGGTAATACAAACATTTTATCCAGCATTCTTCAAAATGCTCGTTTAGAATTGTTATCGTGATCTATTTCACAATTGTCACTCACATTCTTCGGATCTTAATACTCAGATGAAACTCTTATCCAAATCAGATATGTTGAATTGGGTACCCGACTTTTATACATTTATCGAATCCGTCTCTATCTTGGTAAGCCTATTGTGCGACTACAAAAGGTTTCCAGTTTCAATGCTGGAAAGGTTTTAAGTTATGTGTTAAGATGTTAGGCAACACAGCTTAAAAAGGCACATTAAAAAATGAATTATTATTAAAGAAATAAAATTTATTCGTAAATTAAAATTCGATTTTTTGAAGTGAAACTTCTTTAGGCGCATGAGGGTAAAATTTTTACAGATGAAACGTCACGCCGGTTTGCAACGGAAGTCAATTTTTTATGATAATTGGTTTGAAGGTTAGGTAGTTTTAATATTTACAAATAACATGTGGTATTTCAACTTGCCACTCGTCATTTGATAATTTAATAAATCATTTACCATAAAATAAAAATATTTCATAAATTCGCTTTTCTAAATTTTGAATTCAAAAACAAAACTTAATTAATAATTTCTAATATTGACAAAAAACACGTGGCATTTTTATTTACAATTCGTCATTTGAGATTTCAATAAATCATTGTGCATAAAATACTAATAACAATATTTCATAAATTCTTTTGACGAAATATTAATTTAAAAATTGGAATTTCTAGAGTTATCATTAATTTACAAAAATTTTGTATATATTTAAATTGGATTAGGTATTTTTAATATTTACAAAAAATCACGAGGAATTTTAATTTAATATTCAACATCTGAGATTTGACTATATTATTTTTCAAACAATATAAAATAAATTTATTTTAATAATTCTCTTTAATTATTTTTATTATTAAATATTAATTTCAAATAACTTTTCATTTTCAGATTGCAATGCCAAAAAGAAGTTTCACTTCTGACATGTGTACTTTGTACGCACGCATGTTTTTTTATAACCTCTTGGGACTTGTTCCACTTATTATATTTGCAAAACGTGTCTGTGGACAATAACGTGTTTTTGTCCAGAAAATATTTTTTTATTTTTTTTATACAAGAGATTTAGATAAGAACTGAATCGTTTATCTCACCTCATTGTCCTATATAAGTATACCTATTAAAATACGGTATTTAGTTAACAAATAATCTCTTAAAACTATCATTTGTTTTTTAATTTTTTAAATCAACTTCTTTATCCTTCAACAATAATTTAATACACAGGCAACATATTAATAGCACTATTAATTTCAGGCGGAGAAAGTCCGTATCATATTTGTGCGTAGGAGTTGTAATATAACGAAAATTACATCAATAAAGGTAGATTGCTGGTGATTCATCTGATTTATGTCGCAGAGGGCAATATCGTGGATCTAACGCGCATAACTCATGTCTATTTCATATTAAATTGATGTAATTTAAGGTGTTAATAAAAAGTACTTAGATTTTAAATGTAACACCGAAATTATAGGTTAATTAAAATTAAAGACACTTACAACGATTGTCTGGACTTCAAAAGAGGCTGTGATAGAGGCCGTGATAGAGACTGATGATGGAGCCTGAAGGTGGCCAAAGGAACGTCTTTTCGGAACGGCCGGAACGAAGCAATCCCGTGGTGTTTGAGTTTGTTTCATTTGCCTTCACGTGTAATATCTTTGCTGTATTAAAAGCGTGTATTTATTTTTAATTTATTATTTTAATAAAAATCCTGTCTCTTAACAAACCGTCGAATATAACCAAAATCAAAATCATGTCAAAATCCATACATTTCGACACAGCGTTTTACGTTGAATATTTAAGGATGGCTGGCATTCGCATAAAAGTGACTTCGTAAAAGTAAGAATCCTTAAACATACATACTGAAAAACAAATCTTAGAACCGCCAAATTGTAAAATACCTTTCAAAACACAATATATCACGTAATGATCCCAGTTGATACATGGAAAGTTAATTATGCTCGCATTTAGGCACTTGAGCCCATCTTAACTTTGGATTAACGTCGAGGCGCCAGGCTTCAGCTCTCGACTTGAATTATAAATGCATTTGCATATTTCATAGGCCGGGCTATCCGCGTTCGATTGTAAAGTTTTGTTCTAACATACGACTTTCCAAGTTCCGGTAAGACTTTTTTGTTGAAACAAAACCTTTTAAACTGTGCTCAACCATATGTCAAGATAATGATCTAATTAAAACATAAATTTACCTAGCAAATAATGGTTTCAAACATAAGATAATTTGATGTTTGAGGTAATTAATATTGTTGTAGCTATAAATTTTTCTTTCACAGCATGATAGAAACGGCGTTTATGACCATTTTAACGCTAATCATATTTTTATAATTATTTAGAGTAAAATAACTAACAGGGCTTGCTATTTAATAAGGTAACCATTGTTACTTAAAAAGGTAAATACTACACAGGTTTTATTAGCAAACCAATTCAGTGTACCACAAATAGGTATTTAAGTGATACACGAATGAAACTTAAGTAGTTTTAAGTTTTATTCGAGATCCTAACATATTCGACTCTAATTATAAAACACGATGATTTCAAACATATATGTGCAGTTAAAATCAACTATAAGATACCTTATAATGTTTTTTTAAAGCGCGAGAGGATTTTCCTCGATAATAATTAAATTTTTACATGACCGTAATTTGGGGAATGTCGTTCGTCTGAACCAAACGTTAGGCAAACACTTGTTTGTGGAATTGGTTTCCTTATTTGATATGGAAATTTCGTTATGTCGGAAATATCCTTTATGTAAATGTACAGGTATGCTTTGAGTGAAATACGAAACGATAAGTATTATACAAGTTAGGTTCCATATTTAGAATCATTAAGTACCTACATACCTACTATTTTAGATATCATAATCTATACTAATATTATAAAGCTGAAGAGTTTGTTTGTTTGTTTGTTTGAACGCGCTAATCTCAGGAACTACTGATTCGAATTGAAAAATTCTTTTTGTATTGGATAGTCCGTTTATTGAGGAAGGCTATAGGCTATATAACATCACACTACGACCAATAGAAGCGGAACATAAATGAAAAATGTTGCAAAAATGAAAAACCGTTGAAACTAAAACACGCTAACAAAGTCGCGGGGGACAGCTAGTCCTAGATAAATGACTTCCTAGTTTGTTACATTTTAGGCTTGTTACAGGGTTAAGATGTGTACAATCGTAGAACGCTAACGAGAGTTCTTTTGCCTAGCCTTCTCCCAAGCTATGGTGGGATCGGTTTCCAGTCTTACTGGATTCAGCTGAATACCGTATTTTACATTGAGCAGCTGCCTTTCTGACCTCCACAACCCATTTGACAGGGCAACAAGAGTTACTATGGCGTCTTTTTTTTTTCACACCTTCAATATTAGGAGTTTTGTACTGGAACCCTATGAGTAAGAAACTTGTCTGCGAACATCTACACTGCTAACAATACCATTATTATAACACGTTATAATAATAAAGACTTTTATTAAAATGTGTTTGAATGAATATGAATGAATTCAAATGAATGCAAGTTTTTCCATTAAAATTAATGTAAAAAAAATGCTTGTATTGAATGTGGCAATATTACCCCAGGGGGCAACTCATTGTTAGTAGCCCGGTGGCTTCGCAATCGTGGAATATGGTCCACTCAACACGCCTAAATGGATCCAGTTTAAGATTTTTAATGCGCTATTTTAAGCGAATGAGAATTTTATAATTGAATGTGTAACGTCTTAAATTAAATAGTTTTCTCACATTTTAATGCTTTTTTTATCCTTTATTAAACGAACAAAAGAAGTTTTGAATACGGACATTCGTTTAGATAAAATCTCATTAATTAAAAATAAATTATGATATATTGAAATATTGATTTTTGTTTTTGTAAATTTAATTTATCTTTTTTTGTTCGCCTATGCGTTTTTATTCTAAACAAAAAGTTCAGAAAAATCAGTCTTGAGAATTATTAGCATGTTAAATATTGGATCAAATATTTGCCCAAAAATTTGATTTTGATGTTGGCCCTATACCCTACATTACAAACTACGCTAGACTAATTAATTTAGGCACTTTACGGATGAATAACGATCATGTAAAATTAATATCAGGTACAGTAATTTATAGCCTAAAAGCAATATCTAGTAACATTTAGAGGTTTACCATGTTTCTAAGTATTTATTGGTTATTAAGTAATACATGTTACGAATATTGCTCATATCCAGGGTGCAATCAATCAATTTCAGAGTTCAAACTACCCTCATTTAATATATTGCTAACACCTTCGTCTAACTTTGAGAAAGCTTAGGACTTTCATATCATATTTGTTGAAAATAACGCGGCTTTATATTCAAAATTAATTCAATTCAATTCAATATATTTATTTCGGACATTATTTTATCCATATTTTTGTTAGTAATTACAATGACAAATTAATGTAGGTAATAGAAAATTTTTAACACTTTTTTGTAATTTTTTTATGCCGTAAAATGAATTATTTTGTAGTTTTAAAATAGTATATAGTATTTATGTAATATAGTATTTGACTGCACGGATAGCCGAGTGTATATAGGTACTACGCCAATTACCGCAGTGCGCGACGTGCTGTAAGTTCGGTCCCCGCATGGTACAAGCATTTGTGTGATCCACAAATGCTTGTTCCAAGTCTGGGTGTTCTTTGTGCATGTGATTTGAATGTTTGTGAAACCCCCCGCGACACAAGGATTAAATACCATAGTGCGGGAGTCGTTTAAAAAAAAAAAAAAAGAAAGTATAGATAAATTAAAACAATAGGTTGATTTTTTAATAACACCATTTATCCCAAATCAAAAATAAATACACTATTCTTTTAAATTACTTAACTACATTGGCCTAGCCATTTCTCATTGTTCTTGCGTGTCGGCTTTCATGTGTTTTGTAACAGTCATTAACACAACTTAGCACAAGCTTTCTTTGTAAAATCAAAGAACTCCACGAACTATTCTTAAACAGACATTTTTACTATTGAGTAACATGACACTACTGATAAAAGAATAGAAAATTGACATTACGATATTCGTTTTTAATTGAGGTACTCATTAGACGTTCTTACGTAATTGTATTCTTAACAGAAATTGACAAATTATATCAAGTGAAATTGAATCCGCAACGTTTCAGGCGTCTAATTTTGATCTGTTTTTAGATCTATTATTGTTTTGTATGTAATTTATATGTGACTTCATTAAATACAAATAAAATATGAATATTGAATTTGATAGGAATAGGTATAATGTTGAAACTGTATGATAATTGCCAATTACTGAACTCTTGAATTTATTTTTAAAAGAAACCTTTTCTTTACCTGAATAAATGTAACCTAATATTCATCCATGTCCATACTTAATATTATAAATGCGAAAGTCACTCTGTTTGTCTGACTTTCACGGCTAAACCGCTGAATCAATTTTGATGAAACTTGGTATGGAGTAAGCTTGGCTCTCAATTAATTAGGATGTAGATACTTTTGCCGCGATAACCGACACCCACGCGGGCAGAGTCGCAGGCAACAGCTAGTCTGACACATGAAAGCAAATGTTAAGTATTAATTGCTTTCAACAAAATTCAGACGTATGATAAAATAATGTGACAAATATTACAAATTATCAAAGTTAAAACTTTTCATTTATTTGTTAAAACATCCCAATACGAGATATTAAATCTACAAAAAAATGCAACAGAACTATTACAACAATAAATATTTAATAGACTTGATAGCTATCAAACACTCTCGCAATATTCCCAAAGCGCAATGAAACAATGATCGGTGTTGCCATTACATGCTAAACATCTGTCCGTTACATAACATACATTCAGGGTTGCCAGCAAATGGTATGCAAGGTCGTACTCACTTCCTTTTTATCTCACGATTGTAAAGACTGTAGTATTTTTTCTATTGTACGGAAATAAATGTTTTTCGTGTTTTTGTGATTGTTTGTTCATATTAGCGTACGGTAATGTTTATACCTAACTAGCTGTCCCCCGTGACTTTGTCCGCGTGTTTTTGTTTCAACAGTTTTTCATTTTTGCAACTTTTTTCATTTATGCTTTACTCCTTTTGGTCGCAGCGTAATGTTATATAGCTTATAGGCTTCCTCAATAAATGGGCTATCCAACACTGAATTTTCAAATCGGACCAGTAGTTCCTGAGATTAGCGCTTTGAAACAAACAAACTCTTCAGCTTTATATATTAGTATTGATTATTTAGTCAGGATTAAGAAATACTTTAATGAAAACTAGCTGTTGCCCGTGGCTCCGTCTGCGTGAATGTCAGTTTCTCGGCAAAAAGTAGCCCATGTCAGACAGAGTTACTTTCGCATTTCTAAAACAACAAATTAAGATACATTGATCTATACATACCACTTCAAACACGTTTTTTAGAGTTTTACAAGTAAAAATACTAGAGGATTCTGCCTTAACTGCTGCCTAAGCCCAAGTTAATCTTTACTTACTTTAGTTACCTAAGCTTTATGTGTCATTCGCTCCTCCTATGATTTGTACAAACACAGATATGTAAATAATGATTACATAGATAGGTTTGCGACACTAGACCTACTCTAGATTACCATAATATAATATGTAAACAAGCAAGCCTACGATAACAACAAATACGGCAGACGTGATCACAATATAATTCTCAAATTTAACACAATATCTGTATAGCTCTAATTATAATGTTACATTAAACCCTTTTATACACGAGGCGACGCAAGCCTCCGACACCCTTTCCTTTGAGTATCCAAGCAACTACCGTACTACAAACCATAGTGATTCGTACATACATAGGCACGCGTCGTTGGACATTATAGTCGGGCATCGGACACTTGCGCGCCTCGTGTACGAACGGGCTTAGAAAACGAAACAATACACCACTCCGAATGTACATGTGTGAACACGAGTGTCCGAGACGTATCAGCAATAAAAGTGGCATAGAGGAAAGTTAAGAAATTTGTGTCGCTTTATGTGTAAACGTTGCTTAAAAGACTATCTCTATCTACTATTAGGTACATAAAAAAATACCTGCTCACCAAGAGCTCTTAAGCAGGCCTGTGCCCTTACTCTCCAATTAAATTTTAATTCTAATACAATGCCAATGCAAAATTGATATTAGTTTATATTAATTTTCTTAAAACAAAACGCTGTTGTTGGTAGAAATAACTGGAATCTAAACAATGAAAGTATTTTTATACAGTTTGTTGTTTCTGTGCCTGCTAAATTAATAACAATTTTGCATTGGCATTGCATAAGAATTAAAATTACATACGAGAGTAAGGGCACTTTTGCCATTGTGGAAGCGAGATGACGCACTACACAGCGCATAGCCGCGTCTTGCTTCGACGACGGCAGAGCTCATAGTCAGCGCGCGGTTTTACACTTAGTGAGTGTCGGAAGTTTACAACACACAGACACTATCAACAAAGTGTCGTAGAGTAAAAAGACAAGTTGATGTCCGACATTTGTGTCGTAATGTAATCGTAGCTTACGAATTATGTAAACGCACAACTCATGCGCATTCACTTGTTTCGTACATCGAGGTCGGTCGATAATAGAAATGGAGTGACGAATTTGTTTATTTTACAGATAGTTACCAGTATTTCTCACCTAGATTCTTATGGAGTTAACTAAAATTTATGTAAGAATACCAGATCGAAACTAAAACTAACATTTGTATTGAGTTCTTAGAATTCCGTGTGAATATATAACTAGTTATTATTTGTTGATTAAATATCTATTTTCCTTGAACGCGCATACAAAGAATACGAGGAATTGCAAGTGTTTTTTACAACCTCTGCCTGCACCGGTAACTCTAAAACTACAAATTGAATAATTTGTGGTTTATTAAGTATCTAATAATTCATCTGTTATCGGCTTTGGATA
Source organism: Diachrysia chrysitis (assembly GCA_932294365.1). Taxonomy (NCBI): domain Eukaryota; kingdom Metazoa; phylum Arthropoda; class Insecta; order Lepidoptera; family Noctuidae; genus Diachrysia; species Diachrysia chrysitis. Next base: position 9,829,159 of record OW028653.1, read on the forward strand.
CATTTCGATTCAAGATTCTATATAATGTATTTAATATCTGAACAAACGTCCCGCCCCGACGCACGGAGAGATGAATACACAAAAATCTTCCCCTTGAATCACTCTATCCATTGGTGATAACCATTTGAAAATCCGTTCGGTAGTTTTTGCGTTTATCGCGTTCACACAGACAGAGAGACAGACAGACGCGGCGGGGGACTTTGTTTTATAATATGTATAATAGGAGCATAAAAGATAATACTAAGCTTCATTGTTTTTGTGATTATGTCTGTCTCAATAACCTTTAAAATATTTTAAGAAACAATCTCATGTACATTTTATAATAAGACCTAGACAGATTCACATGCTAAAACAAAAACTATAGAAAAAAAAACGTAATTTTTATCTTCACAGAATTAATTTTTTGTTCAACGATCAATCATACGTATCTACCTACCTAAAAGTTATTCTCGACACAGATCGTGGATGATGCATTATCTTTTGATTGATACAAAGAATAATAATCACGAATCGGACTTACGAATCGAAAACAAATTGTATTTTTGTTGGCAAGAAATTCGTAAATTTCGGTTATCATTTAATAATCTATCTTGATTATCCCTGCTAGTGTAAAAAAATTACAGTTTTTACTAAAATTAATTAATGATTTGTTACGAATTAACGCATGCGGTACGAATATTTGTAATTAAATACATATACTAGAAAGGAAAAATTTAAATCTCAGGCAGGAATCGAACCTGAGACCACTGGTTTTATACTTAATTTTATAATTAACCTATTTCTGACATCAGAAGGAAACCTTGTAAAACTTAAAGTTTAATACACAAGCATTATAATTTTATTTAGAACTAGATTAGATATTCATAAACATTTTACTGTAAAAAGTGTTGTGAAAAAACAACATCTTTGGAGAAGAAGAAGCCGAAGACGTTGAAGAAACGTGTATTTTTTTTTTTTTAATATTTAAGTTTTTATGTGCAATTTTATGTATTTATTGTGTCAATAAAAAGTAGGAATCCCTTCATCATCATATTTATTCACCTCATTTTACGGTATTTTAATATTTATAATTATATCATAATTTGAGAAAATTTAACTTAATGAAATTCATGTAATTTTATGGCATGTCATTTTTCTTTTATCTAATAACTGTTCAGCCGTTTAGCCAGACTGACGTAACAAACAAACAGACAAACAATCTAATTCAGTAATTACAGTAACATTCCCCACCTGCTCAAAACGGCACAGATATAACCTTGCGGCCAATAAAGTGTTAATTAAACTATTCATCAAGGCAATAATGCTACAATATACTGTTATCACGCGAACTTCACTAGCTACGTGTAGTAAGTAGTTTGTAAGTTACAGTATACTATAACTCTGATTATAAATGACAAAAAAAAGTATCCCTTAATTTTTTAATATTTTATCACTGCTCAAAATATTCGCACAAATTAATTGAGTTATAATCTTTTTTTTTTGTATATGAAGACACAATGTATTTTAAGGTTTTATTTAATTAATGACTATATTAAGGAATTTAGACCTTGAGTCGCGGTTTCACAAACATTCAAATCACATGCACAAAAAACACCCAGACTTAGAACAAGCATCTGTGTATTACACAAATGCTTGTCCCATGCGGGGATCGAACCTATAGCACGTCTCGCACAGTGGCAATTGGCTTGGTAACCTATACCACTCGGCTATCCGTGCAGTCAAATTGATACTGTCGAAATATTGATACATTACATATTATATTATTTAAATACTAGCTGCCCGCTCCGACTTCGCAAGAGTGGAGTGAGATTTTCTTAACATATCCCATACGTTTTATTAATTTTCTTATACTAAAAAAAAGTCCTCACAATAGGGAACATAACAAAAAGAATTTTCCAATTTGGTGCAGTCGTTCGGAAGCTATGGCTTTGCCAAGGGAATTTGGGATTAATTTATAATATTTAAAGATGAAATAAAGTATATTTTGTCAAATACCCGATTTTTAAAGTAATGTTTAATAGAACTTAGATGCTTTAAAAGTTTTAAATTTTTATTTACAGAAGGCTTCGGAAAAGTTATGTCAATCACCATTAAAAATAGCGAAGGTCTTAGAACTTCTAAAAATAGTAAATTCCACTTTATTTTCTTGAAGATTTATTCGAGAACTTTCCACAACAACCACTAATTCTAAGTAAGAACTCAATTAATCCTGTTTTATTGCCTGTTCAAGCTTTTTTAATTAAAGTGTAGTACTACAAGTGCTTTCAAGAGTTACCAGTTCTAAAACAACACCTTTAAGATTTTATACCGAAACAACTAATTACTAAAATAACATACTTTAAAGAACGCGAATAGTACGTTTCGTTTAGTACGGTTAAAGAAAACACGTCAAAGATCTTTATCTGTCAACTGTCACTTGATAAGAACCGTTATCCTGTAAATAAGGAAAAAAACTAAAAAAAAAAACGTGTTTTTTTAATATTAACAATAAATTGGATTCTAAAATACTTCGATTTTTCTTTTTGACAGCAAAAATTGGCAGAAAGTCATTCCTATTCTCCTTTATTCTTTTAATATTCGAATTTCAAACTAAATTTAATATAAAACACTATCAGTAGAAATATTCGAAATAAGGATTTAACTATTTTAGGCTGTATGGGTGCGCCTAAGTCACACGTGATAATGTAATAGGCTGGTATGACCACACATGATAATGTAATATTAAGTGTCTGGACTATTAGTTTATCTGTTGCAATGTCTTTTTAATCTATGTAAGGTATTATAGGCATGCTTATCAGAGGAAAGTATTTTTAACTAATAATACTTTGACTTTTCTTGTTTGGGACCCATTGTTTGGGTAAATCTTAGATTTGAAATATGTCTAGATAGAGTGTTGCTCTACAATAAAATTAAAATAAACGAGCCGACTTTAGAATGCTGGTGTGCGTGACAGTAATTTTTTACTCTCGCGAAATGACACTTAACTTTTCCAGTGTGAGTCGCAAAAGGTTTGCGACTATTTCATTAGTTCATATACCTAGACATATTTATAATCTAAGGGGTAAGTATTGACAGAAAGAATATTGCGGCTATGTATAAGAACAGAATATTCCGAAAAACACAAAAACTAATCAGACTTTATTTAAAGTTAAGTTTGATCTTCACCCAAATACCGTTGTTGTACTACTTAGGTACTAATCAATACAGGCCAATCAAACTGTCCTATAGTTCAAAAGTTATCTATACATTTAACTTCAGAAACCATAAATAATTAAAAACAAAAAATACAAATGAATACGACGCATGCGCGCTGATAACACATGCTTAACAACAGCATTATTTATTCTTAAGCTCAGGACTATTGTACACAGATTTCAATTTATGGTAACGTCTTGTTTAGTTTCTGTCATAGAATCATTACACAACAAGTTTCAACAACCAGTTGGCGCTAGGATTGCCTATGTAACTTACAAATTGCAATTTTCGCGGTTGCTTCTAATCTGCTTCGTGGATATTCAATTGTTGCAGATTTTATTCTATTAAGCTACCAGTACTTTGTATTATATTTTTCCTGCCCGCCTGGGTCGATGCAGTATGTTTTTTAGTTTATACTAATTCTCTATCAGTTACAATTTTACAGTGTCTATTTCTTAATGCTTCCATGCATGCTTGCACACATTGCTGATGCCACCACCCTACATTTCATTGAGGTATAATATCATTGTATGCGACGTGTTGTTTTTTCACTTTTTCTATACAAAATAACTATAAAAGTAAGTATTTAGCGTTATTTAATGTCATGGTTTCATCGCCACATTACGTGTTTACTATTTCAGCCTCTCACTTAATTAACTGATGCAATTATTTTCCCTTTCTAAAGAATGTCATCGATCAGCTTTTTCTCACCGTGCATATCATGCAAATGAAGATTGCAATTAAAGATCACCATTACAAACAATGAGTTAACGCATTCTTTTCTCACACAATTAATCATTCATCATAAAGAAATCAATTAAAAAAACAATTGCGATTTGACACCTGTGTTATGGTAAACAATTGTGCAATTAGAAACTGCTTAGCAGATTCTAAAAAATATTTTTTCTATAAAGAATTTAGAATATTTTAATCCGTTGCTGCGCAATGTCGACAAACGCAGTGTAGGACGTCCCTTTGGATGGGCCCATGACCTGAAAAAGGTAGCTGGGTTTGACTGGATGCGGAAGGCGGAAGACCGAGTGTTGAGGCACAACTTGGAAGAGGCTTATGTCCAGCAGTGGGCCGCGATAGGCTGAATTAAATATTAAATAAAAAAAAAATACAAAAAGTGGACAACATCACATACATTGCTCTGAAACCAAAGTAAGTAGCTAAAGCACTTGTGTTATGGAATTCAGAGACAACGAAGGTACCACAAACACCCAGACCCGAGAATTGTCTCGGGTCTGGGTGAAACCCCTTTTCTACATTGGTAGAAAAGGGGTTTTCTACATCGACCCGGCCGGGGATCGAACCCGGGACCTCAGAGCTGGCGACACCTTGAAAACCGGTGTGTACGCCATTCGACCACGGAGGTGGTCAAATGAATAAAATGAATTGAGCTGAAATACCTTCACGATTTTTAATAATAAGGCAACTAGAGTAATTAGTAAAAGATTATTAAAGAACTGAAATCGCATACCCAAAGTTAATAAACATTGTTCTTGTTTTGGTTGTTCTTTCTTTGTATGAGACGAGACTTTTGCCCTGCATTTGGACAGTTGCAGGGTGATATTAAACAACTAACAACTGCTCCAAATTTGTATGATAGAGTCATCACTGAATTATAAGTTATTGTGCTAATTACACGTCTACAGACAATACGTTCATTTGTACATGCAAATGCGATAACCCAGATTTTGCAGTCGCCCGCGCGCATGTTGGCAATATTTATTCATACCGAGTTATAAGTATACTCGTTTGATTGTATCAAAAGTTATATTATTTTCTTTAACGTACACATAGTTAACAACCGATTGGAAAAATTGACTTTACTGCTTCTTTTTAGTGGAAAAACTAGCTGCCCGTCCAGGCTTCGCACACTAGTGTGACATTTCCATAGGTTTTTGTTTATTTTCTTTTAAAAAAACCTTGTCCTTTTAATGGAACTTAAAAAAAAATTGGTTGCCTGTAAAGTCGGTATACGGGCGAAAGTTTTACGTGACAACGACTGTCAATGTCAATGTCTGTCTCTCTCGCTCTTAGGCGGGCTAACCATGCCCGAGTGGAAGGGACGCGTGCCTCTCACACGCTCTCATTGTAAGCGCATAACGTGAGCGGAGCGTTACCCAGTTTCTTGAAGTGTCACCCGGCAAACCAATTTATAAGACGTTGTCACGTCAAAAATTAGCCGATTGGGTGCAGTAATGAGACCAAGGGAAATCACAATTCATTTTTATATATAGCTGCTCTAATAAAAACTATTTGTTTTAGTTAATCTTGAGAAACTAACTAAACTACGTATAAATAAACAATTAATGGAACTTAACAAAAAAAATATTAGCCGATTGGTTGCAGTAATGAGACCAAGGGAATTCACAATTCATTTTTATATATAGCTGTTCTAATAAAAACCATTTGTCAAATGTTTTAGTTCATCTTGAGAAACTAAGTAAACTACGTATAAATAAACAATTATCTTCGTTGTGAAAATTACACATAACATTTATAAAAAAAAAACGTTTTTGTGTACATTATTTTACTACGTTAGATAAAGAATTACTCCCCTACATTACATTACATACTAAGCCAACAGTTTGATTGAAATTACACAATCTTAAATTAATTAAAAGAATAATATTGGAACTATTACAAACATATGTTTACCACGATCAAAGCAAAAAAAAAATAGGAAGCTAAGTGGTTCCTCTATTAGTACTCGATTTAAGCAACTGCTTAAAGTTAATTAAATAATTTTATACGGTAAATATCTTATGCAATCTTATTTAATACGGCAAAATACGTGCAAGAATGTCCTTAGGGAGACACAGGCATGATAACAGAAAGAATGAGACACTACTGTATGCAGTGATATCAGTTTATACATATACTACAGAGAGGGTATTTACAATGAGGTCGATGACTGAGTGTAAAATACGAAAATCTAATTAGTTCATCAGTTAAATAATAAAAAAAATTAATGATGGTATGCTTGTGCACAAAATGCACGAAATTTGTGACGTCATGCGACATTCCAAATCAAATGTTTTTGGCTGCGTAAAATAAGAAAATTACATGTTAATATATTTAAAAAAAAAAAAAAATCTATCTGACGGAATTAAAAATAATAATCTACCCCATTCCTTGCATACTGTGTCACGAAGCGTTCTAACTTTTTTTAGGTTAATCCTAGTCCACTTCTAGCTAAATATATAAAAACTCCAAATAATACTATTCATTATATTATTATTGACCGTTATTAAGATTTAATATATAACCCTTTACTTTGGAAAACAAATCTGGCGTTTATTTATACTAAATGCACAATGACATCCTTTGTGTTATAAATTCTAGATTGCCAGTACAATTGTCTGGAAGTTAAAGGTGCAATGAATGAATGTAAGGAGTAGAACAAAGAATTCTTCCCCCATGCGTTTACTCCATGAATGTGAACCAAATATTCTTTTGTCGTTCATTCGAATGTATACGCACTCATTCAGTTTATACGACTTAGGAGCGCGTAAACATTTGCTATTATATAGATGAGCATTATTACGAGTTTTGTGTAAGTTTACTGTATGATTTCTTTAAGGATTTGTACAATTATATAGTATAAAAAGGTATTATCATTTATCGTTAAATAATTCGTGTCACAAAAAAAATAGTAACACCCATTTTTTGCTATAATCGTATTCCTTTATAAATTATCATCTCATCGTAATTGTAATACACAGTAGGTAATTATGCCTTAACCTCAAATTGAATTATGAAAACATAAAAAATTCTAAAAATGAGTTAAAAAACCTGAAAACACAGGTATTTAAATTTTATCGTATAATTTACTACAAAATGCTACTTAAATAAGTAAGTACTAAAGAGCTATTCTTGTTTATGATTTTGACATTGACATTTCGTTATCTAGTTCATTCTATTTATTTTTTTTATTTTCTGTGCAATGTCACGGCGTTGTCAATACGTCTTTAGTTACGTTATTTCGTGGAACAAGGGTCTATAAACATCAGGTAGTCGCATGTTTGTTTACAAAATCATATATTGTTTACAAATATTACATTTGACGGTAACAGGTTTCGGATATTAGAATTCAAAATATAAACTTAACAGTTATGTTTTCACTGTTTTTAAGTTCGATTAAAAACTGTGTCAGGAATTTTAGTTTATTACGGTCATTAGTGCGAGGTAAAAGTAGATAAATAAAGTTAAAACGAAAACTCATAAATATGTTTTGGACACTCGTGTTCCGTATCATTAAACTCACAGCCTACTTATGTAAATAAGTGTTTAAGTAGTTGTAAGTACACGACAATTTATTTAAAAGCCTTCGAAGGTACAAATTTGACAAATAGAACCTTTTTTGACTACTTACCATCATCATAGAAGTATGCATATTCTGTATTCAATATCAACTCGGGAATCAAACCCGGCACCAACGGCTGCTTACATCATACGCGCCAAAATAAACTCCCGCCGAAAAAACACACGTCAATCAACAAACACAAGGTTGAAACACCAACTAACTAACACTGAAATTAAAACAATAGTTTAACGTCGTTCAAAATAAATCAAATTAAACCGTTTTGTTATTTGTCACTGTGTTTATGATTCCAGTAGTTATTCATAAATGTGGAGTCACTGTCAAAAACAAAACACTATCAAAGTTTGTAAATACGTAATTTGTAAACGAAAAAATGGAGTAACAAACGACACCTCCGCCTCGGTTCACGACACTGCACAAACTGGCGACAAGCGTGGTAAAGCGGCCCGCGACCCGTCTACCTGATATCTCTCTCTCCTTCCAACACACCACAAACACTCATGCGAAACAGAGACCGCTATATAAACACACGGTGTGTCCGTAAAATTGCATTTCGGTGCACTTACGTTTCTAGTTATTATTATCATGTTAACTTGGAGTTAAACCATGGTTAACGATAGACCGAGTTCAAAAATTTGGATTCTGTCATAGTCTGTCTCATCATTTATTTTAGGAATTTTTACAACGGTATTAATGTCAGACCGGCTGTGGGTTTTAGAAGATGAGTGGGTTAATGTTTTTCATCCATGATCTCATTGTAAAAAAATAGTCAACTCCCCTTTTAATAAAATAATTAAGAGTTCCTTTGCATACAGTATAGTTCAAAATTTCCTTTTAAACTAGTATTCATTTGGTTTTTCCTTTGCCTTGTAGGTTCTTATTTTTTCTATTGCGATTTCGAAAAATCCGTGCAAAAAGACTATCATGTTTTTGTATGTCTAGAAACGTTGGGCTTCGAATCTGCTTCTACTATTGGTAATGTTTGTTTGCTATACCTGTAACTGAACTACACATAGGTTTAAAAAAGACCAGTCGGGTAACCGAACAATCTGCAAGGATGCAAAACTTAAAACAAATCCAAAACTTAAGGAGCTTGAAATAGAACGGAATCACAAAACAATGTAGACCCGACAAAACAGAACAACTAGCATGACCGGAACAAGACAACAAAAGGTCTTGACCGAGATACATAAAACAAGGAAAGGGAGGTGTTCCACCCAGCAGACACCCGACGCCTGAAATAACCATAATAATTCAACTGTCAAATTTAAAATTCCATTCTGAAATTTCTCTGAAACTTCCAACGTCCTATAAAAAAAGTTTTTTATTTCAATGGAACTCCCTAGGGCACTAAATAGGGCCTCATTGTGCCAGTATGCCATTCTCCGGTACTACGGAATAGTCACGTTTCCTAAGGCAGTTGGAACGTAAATATTTTAACGTGCCCAGCCAAGCTCGCATCGACAAACGGAACATGATGCTATTTAAATATAAACACCTGAACAGAAAATAAATGTAATACAATGTGAAGAAAAGTGTTGGTCCAAGGTTGCGTTTGCTGGAGGATACAGTGGGCTATTCATAGATTTCACATGGATTTTATACTTTCCCGTGTAGCGTTCTATGTACATATATATAAATACCTTTGGTTAATAGGGTAATTTATGTACTACTTGGGTGGGCCTATTTTTTCTATGTAGGATTGAATAAGAATTCACGAAAGGGGGTAATTATACCCGTTAATGTTATGAAATAGATCATCCTTTTAAGCATTCTCGTCTTGTCCCATCCTCTAATTGTACCCGCTTTACGAATCAATTTCTACATAATTATTCATTAACAATGCCTTTATATTTTAGCATTGTTTTACCAACACAGCTTGTCAACAGCGCCAAGTAGATTTAAACTAAGCATACTCGTTCTCAAGTCTGCAGATAAAGTTTGACCTGACAAACTCTACAACTTTTGTCTAACGTCGTACCTGAACGCCAAAAGTTTGAAACTTTAATTTCAAATTCAAATCGTTACGAAGAAAATGTAGATAAACACGTTTAAAACAAAACAAAGCAAATGAATGAAGAACATAAAATATAACAACAAAACCATATAGCAGGTATCTACACCGGAAAGGAAATTGAATCTGCTATTTCCAAATATTTCTCGTTTAAATTCTGTAGACGTGCCTTAGTTATGGCACCATGAACAGACTTACATTACCAGAAATTTGGACCTCAAACTTCCTCCAACTCCATGGACCAGAAAGCTCAAGTTACAATGGATTGTTCTAACATCTTATACATGTTTAGATCAATGGGTTCTAATAATCTACGGGAACGATAATAATGTTTTGATTGGTTATGCATGATCTTCTAAAGTGCTATCGTCGAGTTCTTTACGAGATCAGAATATATAAGCGTGGATTTTGATCTCTGACTGCAAACAAAGATATTAAACTGTATCAAGTTTAACTTTACATAACAATGCAAAAATTTCTGACAGTTGTGCGAGAAAGAATAGTTCTATATCATAATATAAAGGCAATGGGACGATAAAAAGGATAGCTTCAATTCCTTCACATAAAGAAGTGTCATCAATAAATATTAATCTGTGCATTTTAAGACACTTGTTATCAACGAGCTTGATATCTTCAGAGAATAATTCATTCTGCTCATTCATATTTAACTTTCTGTCTGAAATACGCCCAAAAAATCTATTACAAAACCTTTGGATTCCTAAGGCAATTAAAACATAAAATTAAGAACTAAATTGAAACATAATACGCTGATTACTACGGAGCGTTTGCTGCAATTATTTATTGTAGAAGTTACTGTACTCAAATTAGATATCATCTTTCTCTTTAAATGATTCTAAATGGGTAACAAAGTGACAAAAAATCAAGCTTTGTCAGGTGTGGGGTTCGAACCCACGCTCCCTCTCGGGAACCAGAGCTTAAATCTGGCGCCTTAGACCACTCGGCCAACCTGACATGAACATTTTGCATCAAATATGGCCTCTGAAATATATTGCTATAGGTATTATTTCAATTGCTTCTTAGTGGAATGTCATTTCAATAATTTGTATTGGTAACACAAGGATAGTTCAAATGACATTTATCAAGAAAATGTCTTCAATCCAAGTGCGGATCGTAAATATAACCTGCCGTCTATTTTGAAGTCGTTTTTTTACATATTGCATTATTCTCTTTATTGATATAGCGGTACCGTATACTCTCTTTCCACGTAGTATGCGCTTATTGGCCCATGAAAAATGCAAGCGTTCCGAGGAAATCCGTGGAATAGCACTCTATTAGTATGCAAATAGTAGCCATTTTTCACCAGTTACTACGTGGGGTTTTCAAAGCACTCCTGAACTTTAGTCGTTGTATGAACTTTGTACATAAAAGTGTGGAGTCTTGAGCTGATAGGATTTGGCTTACTCTGTAAGATACTAGTATACCTACAAGGTAACATGAAGAGTGCTTGTTTTGATTCTTTTGAGGTCAACTATACCTTCCAAGCAGAATCTTAAACAAAATTGAGTTCTTAGTATGACAACACACTTTGCGGTGAAAACCTACGTATAACACTTAAATTTATACAAAATAATATTTTCTAAATCTCTTTAATTGGATAAATAGATTAGAGATATATCTGTCGTGTTTTTTTTATGTTTTATGAACGTTCTGGCCATTTCAGCGAAATATCATAAAAATATAGCTTAGAATATCACTTTTCGAGCTGCGAGCAACTAACTTATGATTACTTTTCTTATTACACCCGTTTTTTTTACGCTAGAACACAGGTACCTCAGTTTAAACATTTTCAATTTCTACACCTTGCTGTCTTAAAAATATGATGCCTAAGTAGCAGGTCATCGGCACAATTCAGTTTTGAAAACTGGTGTGAATATAGATAGCGTGAAAAGGTTTAGGCAGCAATGCTTCTGATTGGCTTACATTTTGACCCATTATTAGACACCTAAGTATTAGAAATAGTAGAAATCCATGATTAGACACCTACTTACATGCATTTGTAGTCTACAGCGATGTTAAAATGTAAAATCCATGCAATCGCTGTGACTACGACATTTCATGGATAAGTATGGTTACAAAATAAATACTTTTACGTAGTTTCACTACTGCAATAGTAAACTACAATTCTTATCGGGTCTAATGACACGAACCGTTACTAATGCACCTAGTTTGACTTATCGCTTTAAATTCTTACGATTTTAAGAACAAGAAACTATTGTTTATTTAGTTTCCTCCTCATTACTGAAAAATAGCATTTAATGTGGGGAGTGAAATTAGTTTTCGGGTTCCATACCCAAAAGGTACCAGAGAGCCTATTACGAAGCCTACACTGTCCGTCCTTTCGTCCGTCTGTCAGCGGGATGTATCTCCTGAACCGTAATAGCCAGGGAGTTAAAATTTTCAGTGTGTACTTTCAAATTAAAATGAAAAAAAGTCTCTATAAAATGGCACGGTACCCTTCGATTCCGACTCGCACTTAGCCGGTTTTTTTTCATCCTAATATATTTCTACCCTCAAGAAAACCAGCAACTTTTTAATCTAACAATACTCGTATCTAGAATTAGCGCCATCAGATGTCGTTTACGGTTTTTTTTTTTGTAACATAATATTTCTAACTAAATCAACTTTGCTCTCCTAACAAAATCAAAATAACAAATAAGTAAACAAAAATAAATACCTACATTAAAAAAAATAAAGTACATATTGCTTAACTTCTCATTTATTTGCAATTCGTAAATTAAATCTATAAAAAAAATACATTCGTCATTTAAACTGCCCTTTTTTGCACGTGCTATTTTTGTAGTCACCCCAATTTTTGCGTTTTAAGACCCAGGGGATTTGCCAAACAAGTGCAACTTTTTACCACATAACAAAGTACATCTATACTATAGTGATCAATCATACCCGGGGGATCGCACATGTGTGATGTGAATTTAGTTTCATCCAACAGTTGGTCAACGATTTTTGTATAGCCAACAAATTGCAAAAGGGGCGAAAATAATAATAAGTATATGTTACTCACCCTTGTAATTAAATTAATTATTTTTATGGCGTTATCAACTGGATTTGGGAAAGATAAGATGCTTAACGCATGTGAATCTAGCATGCGAAGCGGACATAACTAAATATTTATTTATAAAGTAAGTAGGTACCTGATTTTATATTGTAGGTAGATACTCATCGTTTGTGTTGGGACCCCTATGATTAGGTACGACTGTTTGATATTGTGAGTTTGTGATACACTGGTAGGGACTTAACTTTCGGTCATATTATTTTATTTCAATGTGTTATGTTTGCAAACATTTTTTTACCAGACTGCGTCAGAAGCTATTTACACAGCTAGTGACATCTATCCGAGTAATAGTACAACTAAACGTAAACTTTTGCAGTGTAGAGTGGCAATCAAATAAGGTGAAACAAAAGTTTAATAAAAGATGGCGCTGATATAAGAAATTTTAGTAACTGTCTTTTGTTTAATTAGAATTTAAGCATAAACTTTTAATACATTTTTTGTAACAAAACCTTTTTTTCAAGTCTGCAACTAACTTGCAGACACTCAATTGGGTTACTGCATAGTTACACTAGATGGCGCTACCGTTGTATGTATTTCATAGATCATTAGATTAAATTTATCTAGGGATGGTACACAGGTACACACCTAATTATATCACATTTAAAAACAGTTTTTTAACAGACAGATTCGCTGTAAACAAGGATATGCTAACAATGGCGGGTGTCTCTGTTACATGGAAAGAGTACATTAGGTAGGTACCTACATAATTGTTTACTCTACGTATTTAAAATTGTTATACTTACACAGTGTATAAATTATAAGTAACTGTAGTGTTAAATAATTATATTTCTTTAAATAATTAGTGTTTGTCTAGGTTCGAAACAAAAAAATTACAAATTACAGGCAGAAAATTAAAAAATCGTCCTTGCATAAGCACGCGTCCTTTTTAGGGTTCCGTACCTCAAAAGGACAAAACGGAACCCTTATAGGATCACTTTGTTGTCCGCCCGGCCGTCCGTCCATCCGTCTGTCAAGACCGTTTTTCTCAGGAACGCGTGGAGGTATCAAACTAAAATTTATATCCAATACCCAGGTCTACAGCTGTCCCTTGGAGCTGTGAAAAAATCAAACTTCTAAACCAAAGCAATCAAAAGATACAGCCGTTTATGCAGCAAATTTTCGAAACTTGCACGGGAATCAAAACCTGCAGGGTACCTACTTCTCGTAGACTTAGAATCTTGAAATTTGGTACGAATTAACGTCTTATAGTACAGATAAAGGAAAAATTGTAAAAACCGTAAATTTTTAGTTAGGTACATCATACTATAAAAAAAAATCATTTTTTTTTTTCATTCGTAGTCAAAGTCGTAGTTATGGTATTTTTAATACAATAAAAATACCATAACTACGACTATGACTCGATCATCGTGATGGGTGAACTTTTACTTATATACCTACAGGTTTGTACGGAACCCTCGGTGCGCGAGTCCGACTCGCACTTGGCCGGTTTTTATTTCAATCATGAAGTGGATAATTTTTTTTTTTTAACATTAGTTACATTCAAAGATTGTTTGTAGGTATCTACAGAAAGTGAGTTTTTTTTTTAATGATTAAAATAAGCAGGTATCAATATACCTATATACTTTGACAGTGACATCATAGGTATAGTTCAAAATAAAATTGGGTTAGCTTCCGTAATTTTTTGTTTGTTCTTTGTAATGTACTTGATTTTAACGTATGATGGTATCGACTTAAGTAATTCAAGTTTCAGATTTGTAATTTTCAGACTTAAAATACTACTGTTAGCTATCCGCTTAAAAAAATGTCAATAAAAGACGTCACAAACAAGCACCAGTAAATTTCATACATTCTTCTTCAAGGTGGCTATAGCAACCTAAAAATGAATTAAATTTTCAAATTGAACGGCTACTTAATTTTATGATTGGAATTTAGAATATGAACACAATAAATTTAATGGAAAAGGATTTTATATCTACTTATACAAGTATGTAGTTCATTCACCCTAAAAAGGAAACATAAAATAGTTGCGATGCAATAATGATAAACCCTAACTAATTTTAAGTTGCTAAAATTAAAAACTATACCAGTTACTTACTGCACTTTATACTATTTCCGGTACAAATTATATTTTATTCGAATAGTTAGACTGATTTAATATGAAATAATTCTTCAATAAAGTTTTCATTTGCTGCCTCACGCAGTTTCAAAGCAAGGGCACAGATTAACTAATATCTAGTTCGGCTTTCTAGCAAAATTAAAAAAAAAAACAAAGCAGATATAGGTAGTCGATATTTTTTAAATAGCGACTGTAAATTATACGCAGACTATACATTATGTCTAAATACTTATTTTGATTTTTTATCGCTTTTCGATATGTATTAGATCAGTTATTGCAAAACAAAATTAATTGAATAAAACAAAAAAATATATATTATTTTTTAAAGTAGGCAAACCCAATACTCTAACGTTCTTATTTCTATTCATGAAAACTTCAAATCATTCAACCCTCAAAATGCGATCACTGATGCCCTTACATTAAAGAAATAGGTACTTACCTACGTATAATTATTTCACAACCATGAGAACGCAAAACATTCGTTTTATTTATAATACTAGTAGACCAAAATCTGCTTCCCCAAAATTAAAAAGCCTTTGCGCAATTTTATCAACAAATTCACGGTCATCTACTAATTTATTCATTGAGAAATCCATAACTAACAAAGCACTTGTTTTATGTTTTTTTTTATCAGTTCAACTGTCAACTGTTTCTCGGAAATCTCGGCCTAATAGGGAAGTAAGGAGGAAGTGCGTCGTGACCGGAACTATATCGCTTTATTCCGATACCAATATAATCTAGATCTTGTTTTAACATTGTCTCACTTCGTAGCGACGTTATAAATTACGTTTAATTGAGTATTGTACTTAGTTGTAATATATGTACCTAAGTGTCGTAGTCAAATCGTATAATTGATCATTATTTCATGATATGGCTGGCCTTTTCATGATATAGAACTATTTCGTAAAATTTATTTGTTTTTTGATTAGCCAGCCATATCATGATATTATGACCTGGCCAGATCAAGGAATAATAAGCATATGACGATAGAAAAAGCTAAACTCTACTACTTAGTTTTATTATCTGGTCAAACGTAAAATAGTTTTATTATCCACTGTTAGAGGCGCTGATAACGTTTAATTTCAATTTTCTAATTTCATGATGTGATTTAAAAGTAGTCTAAAGAACTCGATTCAGAATGATTCAACGGATAGCCGAGTGGTATAGGACTAGGAGTCACCTCTAGGAGTTGTTTCTTCTGTGTAAATCAAATTCCTAAATATTAATTTTTATTTACCTAAATATAAATTGACGATTTCCGTGGACTAGTGGCGTACACACCGGTTTTCAATGTGTCGCTAGCTGTGAGATCCCCGGACGGGTCAATGTAGAAAACCTCTTTTCTACATTATCTCGAGTCTGGCTGTTTGCGGTGTCATTGTGGTCTCTAAATTCCTTAACACAACTGCTTTAGCTAGGTACTTTGGGTTCAAAGCATTGTATGTGCCGTTGTCCACATTTATTTATTTAATTTGAAGAAGGTAGGTAGGTACCTAATACTTTTTATAAGCAAGCTGCAACACAGAATACATAATTATACTAGGTACCATACTACAATCAGTTATGCTGTGATACTCACAGATATCTAAAAGTGATTAAGTAGGTAGGTAATGATTAAAAACTAAAAAAAAAAAATTATTACCTAAATATGAGTTACAAAATGAATGCTGCGTCTGCGCACTTTTTGTAAGCAATCTTGATTGCTAATACGATAACAATGAGCCCTTGTCTATTCTGCAAAACGTTTCAAATTGGAATTTGGACGTTTATATCTTACAAAACATACGAAAATCGACCTTATTGCCTTGAGATAATGGCGATGCGAACGTCAAAGCTGCAGTGATGTGTAGTGGACTTTGATACGTAATTCAATCTCTGCGGGTGGTCCAAACATTCTATCACGTAGACATTTTACTCTCAGAAGAGTATTTATACTTACATTTGATTGCTAAGTTCCTCTTTTAGTAATGATAAAAAAAAACATTTTTACAAGTATCTGGCTGATATCATGTTTTATTTATAATTTTTTTAAACTATTTACGGACCTACCTTGTGTAATTTGGACTCTTTTTACTCGGGAAATCCTATTGAACTTTATCTGCCTTGGGGAAGATTTTAGCCCGACCCTTCCAGGCTACCGGGGTGCATTTTATTTCCCTTTTTACACTGCTTTTTAGATCCAGGCGGGAATATATTGCAAGCTACCGAATTTCATAGCATGATGACATCTGCACCCAACCCAACGATGACAAATAAAATTTAGGTACCTACAGTATATTTCAACGAATAAAAGGCGCCAAGGTCATCTACTAAAAACATAAGACACGTGTAGAGACTATTACACATAGGTTTTAAAATAAAGGAAACAAATTTTGACAATGGAAAGGAAAATATAATTAACTAGCTGTCCCCCGCGACTTTGTTCGCGTGTTTTAGTTTCAACGGTTTTTCATTATTGCAAAATTTTTAATTTATGCTCCGCTCCTATTGGTCGTAGCGTGATTTTATAAAGCCTATAGCCTTCCTCAATAAACGGACTATCCAACACAAAAAGAATTATTCAATTCGAACCAGTAGTTCCTGAGATTAGCGCGTTCAAACAAACAAACAAACAAACTCTTCAGTTATATAATATTAGTATAGATAACATTATAGGAAAAACAGCTAAAAACCACAATGTAGTGTACCTAATTCCTTTATTGTTTATAAGCAAATTGGAATAGATTTTTAACAGTTTTTGTCTCGTCTAAAATATTGTTTACGACTTCTGAAATTCTGATACAGATCAACAACAGATTCTGACCAATTCAAGCATTTAAATTGCCATTAAAAGGAAGTATATTCTGTTGAAATTGCTCTTGATAGTAAACGACTAAGATTACAGCTTCCTATCACACCATTTGCATCTTTGGACAGCTATAGTACCCACCTTTTACCGTAGTATTTGTACAAGTGGGTATGTTTCTTTATAGGTACTTGACCCTTTATTTGTTCTTGCGCTCACTTTGTTGTTAAAACAAGCTTTTATAAAATATCTTAATTTTTTTTAAGTTTTTAGGTAATTATAAAAGTCCTAGACATCATCTAGGACAGGTCCTAGTCTAGGCGAATGGAACAAGCCTAAATTCTATGGGATGACGTTTTTTTATAACACAATTTCCCATGGCCACTACGCATAAAACTAAAAAGACACAGTTTTTAAAATAATTACCAAATAGGTACAAACTAACAAGATAATTATATCTAAAAGTGATTAAGTACAAAATAATTTTATTATAATTACAGTTCCAGTAAAATCAACAAACAATTACTTACTCAAAAGCAAAACAGAAGAATATATGTATTATAATACTACTTATTTCCTCTTTGTTTAAGTTACATTTAAAATACCACACCTTTGACCAAAATGGTGTCTTAATAAAGAAAATACAAGTTATGAATCAATAACACGTGGTAATTGTAATAATTAATTATATTTTAAATAAGGGCTATTTTTTTCAGCTTTAAATTAGTACTTAACTACTAAACTTAAGAAGTTGTGTTTAACAATCATGTGCGTAGATTTGTCTTACTCAAAATCATAGTGTTGATCGTTGACCTATTTATAACGGGTCAAAAACCCGTACGAGAAATGCCATCGCGTCATCCGCATAGATAACGAGATCGCCTGAATAGAATTTACCATACGACGGATTAGTTATAAGCGGAAACCAAAAATAAGTTTTTTAATTAAAAAAATACTCTATTTTATTTTTATTTTTTACACAATATTAAACTTGTAGGAGTATAAGTAATTGTACTTTAAAGCTAAATACCTAGTTAATTAATCCGTGACAACATGCAGAAATATTTATCCAAAATTGCATCCAAATTTTGAAAAAAAAATTGAGAGTGATACAGCATAGGAACATTTATTTTGCGAAAATACGCAGCATTTCTATATATGAGTATAACATAAGAAAAGGTTTTTGCCCAGCAGTGGGACATTCATTGACCGGTATTATTATTATCTTCTTCTAATATATAAAATTATCGTGTCACAGTTTTCGTTGCCATACTCCTCCGAAACGGCTTGACCGATTTTAATGAAATTTTTTGTGCTTATCTGGTATCTATGAGAATCGGCCAACATCTATTTTTCATCCCCCTAGGTGACTTCCACGCGGGCGGAGCTGCGGGCAACAGCTAGTATTTTATACGAATTGCACGGATACGCGGTCCCTTGAACCAAAACTCAAAACATGCACCAAGCATGTTTAAAAAAAGGAAGACCATTTTAACCATTTTGACATTTTAAACTACCCACTTAAGTGCAAAACTCAGAACAAAAAAATACAACAATATCAGTTATTATAAAGATTTTAAAAAGTAAACAAAAATATACTTATACCTTGGTAGGTACTTACTTTAAAGTAACGCTATTTGTAAAACAAAATGTTTTCAGTTATAAAAAATAAATATTGTCCTTGAATATATTTTTGCCAACCATTGTCTATTTTATTTAATATAGCAACATTCACTTCCTCTTATTATTTGTAATTATATCCGTTTTTGGTTTGTAATTTAATTGGTAACCATCTATCTTTATGAATGTGTTATTGGCCTAGTTTCTATAGTTATAAAAAACTAGGTTTACATCAAAGTAACACGGATTACCGGCCTATATTACCCACTATGTAAAATTATATTAATTCAAAATTCAAAATTCAAATAACTGTAAACTATAAGAATTGATGTATAAAAATATGCGGATATTGACGTTATACCATTTATAACTAAGATTTCTAAATTTCTACAACGTTAAAAACAAATCTATACGCACAGTAAGTAACAAATATATACTGTTATACCCTCTTGTGTATTATTCTATGGATCTACCTATCTTAAACAAACATTACACTAGAGTTGACCAGAGTGAAATGCCATGACCTACCTATACAGATTAACGGTAAACCAACATATTTATAGGTATAAGGTGCAAAGAATTAAAACTAAAAGCTAACCTACTTCCAAAGTGTTTAAAAAAAATAGATTACATTGACGAACTCTCGTCTGGTATCAATGATACTGTACTATCAACACGATCAGTGGCGTGCGCGATTTTTTTTCAATGAACCTATTTAGATTTGGTATTGGTTGGTGAACGCGGCAAACCGGCGTGTTTTAGTTTCTCAAAGGCAAGCGTCGGAGGTGGACGCGAGTGTCGCGCGCGCCATCTACCTCCATTGAAACTCGAACGTATTGCTAACTAAATGTGCATTTAACTGTTAATACGGATCTGTATTTATGAAATAAAATGTGTAGAACGGGGTGTGTTTTGGCATTGGTAGCCTTGTCCATTGGGGTGGCGCATTCCTGGGGTGAGTACGAAGGGATAATCAGCTGATCAAGCACATTAAACACACGTGCTATTTTCTAATTTTTAAGTTATGTAACACGTCGATGTTTCCTACGCTTAGTAAGGAATAGCAGCTAACGCAACTGTAGTAAACGTAATAATTGATGGAATACTTGTGTTGAAGACTGTATTCGCGACTGCGTCAATAAGGGTGTAATTCGCTTGGCGCCAGCCGCCATTGCTAGGTGGCCGTGAGTCACGTACGCCACTGAGCGTTTCGCGTATACCCTTGCTGAGTAAAGATGCTTTTCTGAGTATCACAAAAAGCCGGCACGGGCCGGCCGATTAGATTTAGTCGTATTATATTGCTAAAATTTGGAAGTAAACGCTAAAATTGAACTGAATGTAGGTAGGTAACTGAAACTAGCATAGTTGTTATTGTAATTATTTATATACTGTTATTGGCTAATTTTCAATAGTTTTTTTTATTCTTTGCGCTTAAAATGAACACATAACAGTCAAATAAATTTCATAACTAGTTCACTACCACAAAATTATTTTTTAACCACGTTTTAAGTGGTACTTTAATTTCTGTCAACGAGTTACGTAAGTTTAGTTGAAGGATGACAACGCTATTGTAGCGAGGGCAACTGTAGGGCGTAAGAGGCGATGCGACGCGGGAAATCTACAGACATGAGGTAGATTTGTTGCGTTGGGCGGGCGGGCGGACTTTATTCAGACATTTAATATAGATTTTTACAGGTTACAACGAGGTACTAGTACATTTTTAAGCTTAGCTACATATATTATTATCTATTTATACCGATGAGAGAACAACCGTAGTTTTATTATCTTAGATAGCTTCTAGTAAAATGGAGGGTAGTTCCTAAAATGTAAGCTAGTAAGTAGGAATTCATATCTTCTTCTAATATAGGTATCTATATACGTACATATTATAAAACAAAGTCTCCCGCAGCGCCACGTCTGTCTTAACGCGATCAGATAGGTACCTACCTTTAAATTCAAAAACTACCGAACAGATTTTCATATCGTTTTCACCAATTAATAGTGACTTAAGAGGAAGGTTTAACCCGTGAAATGCCGGGGTGGGTCTCTAGTTTCTGACAAAGTAAAAATCCTCGTTAAAAAATGTGTAGGTACTTAGTTAAATTTTACAAAAATATCGAAGTATTTTCTTTTTATTTAAAAATTGAAAAATCGGTGGTAAATGTAAATAGGTAGGTAGAAGAGTTATTTTTTTTCGTTTTAATATACAAACGTAAACAATAACATCTAGGTACCTAATAGAAATAGTAAGTACCAGCTAATAAAACTTGTTTATGTTCGTATTGTTCTACCTTCTATATTGAAAACAATTTAATATGTTGCTTTAGTAGTAAATTTATATGAATGGGCCTGTTTCCTATTTTTTTTTTAATGTCCGTCTTGTAGATTAATGAATTACAGAGAGATACAGAGAACTGAAGTTACGCGTGACGTCACTCCTCGCTACGATTTTTAGCGAGGCGTAGCGTCATAAGCCCCCACTCCGAAACTTTAAAGCGGTGTATCTTTGTATTTTTTTATTGTTTTGATAAAAGAAAAAATACGTGTCTAATATTTTTTTATTATCTAACTGACGGACTAAATAGATTTTAACTTTTCATACCCAGGAAACATCCCTATACCTATCGTACCAACCAATTTTTTTATTTTAATCAAAATTAGCATTTGTTATCCTAGTTAAATATAAAGTATACAATTAGGTTTTTAGGTCTATCTCTTCAAGAAATTGTTAAGGATTTAGTATAGTAGGTACCTAACTATTCTTAAAACATTTTCTTTTAACAATTCTTAAAGCATTTCTACCTACAGTATAGAGTAGATGTTTTTAAAATAGGTATTTGTCTTTATTTTTGTTTACTCTTTAAATAACTATTGTTTTGAACATTCAATAGTGTAGCCAATCAACAATGAAAGTAGGTACAATGAGATGAGCTGAAAGTGTTGAAACAACAATTTAACGATATCTTTTTTTTTAAAGAAATAAGGTAGGTACTGAATATTGTTATCGTAAAAAACACAACGTTACTTTAAAATTTAACAAAACTTTAAAAATTAGGCACATTATAAAATACAGGATATTCGATGCAACATTATAAGGTAGGTACTGATAGCAAAAAAAACAAACGAAATTTACCTATATTTAGTTTTTTTTTAGTTACTGAAATAAGATAAGTACAATATGCCAACTACATTTTTATAATATTTTTTTTTTTATTTTTTTTGTAAATAAGGTTTTCTGTCTGTGGGTAGGCCCTATGCTAAATTGACGCGAAATGCTTTTAGTACCGAATCTAAATTTTTGATTAAAAATATTAACTATGATTACTACTAGTCCTGGATGAATAAACAAATACAATAATGCAAAATACACAATAAGCACCTTTATTTTTTTAATAAATTGGTAGGTACTGCAAGCAAGCAAGCAATCATTTGGTTTTCGCGGAATATTGTAAGCTTCGTTCTCTTTTTTGTTGACTGTATATTACTTATCTTTTAATAGCATTGACCCAAGCAGGTGCCACAAGTCAGTAAGTACCTGTAAGTAGGTATTTTTTTATGCAAAAAAACAACGTATATTAAGCAAAAGAATAATTAACAATATGTTACATGTCTTGATAAATACAAATATGTAAAATTGCAAAAGCATCTCTTTTTCTTTTACACAATACTTTTAAGTGTTCGTCATCCGTTTGTCTGTCAGCGAGCCGTAGCCTGTATCTCATGAACAGTGTTAAGTACACAGTAGAAATTTTCAAGAGTGTGTATTTCTGTTGCTGCTTTAACAACAAATAAAAAGAAGAAAGTTTCTCTATAATTTTCCCCTTACTAGAAAAGTGTTTGATTAGGGCGTTTTTTGCTCGATCTTAATAGTGGCAACATGCTTGGAATTCTCAGTTTTTATTGCTTTAACAGCTAAAAAATAATAATATAATAATATTTAAGAATACATACAAGATACGTTTTTTTAGGAGTTTTTTTTGCTTGATTTTGACAGCATAAATTTTATACGATGGCACGGAACCAACCCTTCATACGCACTTGGCCGCTATTTTATTTATTGGGTTCCGTAAAAGAAACCCTTATAGGATAACTTTGTTGTTCGTCTATCAAGATTTTTTTTTATTAAGTTTTGTGGACTGGTCTTGTGGTACTTATGATGTTACGTTACCAGTAGGTAAAGGAAAAAAAACGAAAATTTAAAATGTTTAGTTTTAGTATAGTCATACACCGATGTATGAGAGAGCATTTTATCAACCTCACAGTTTATTTTTTTTTTAAGAATTAGGTAGGCTACGCGACGATCAGCAAAATTTGTACGGAATAATGGAACCCCATTTTTTTGGTGGTTTTGTCGACACAATCGCGTTCATAAGTAAATTAATAATATTATGAAGTTTCATTATTATACTAATGAATTTTGAATAATTTACGCACGGTTAAAATAATCATCGTTTTTCTAAGATATAAAGAATAATCCTAATTTGGAATTAAGAGAATATTTATAAACAAACAATTATATATTTAGGTAGGTATCATTAATATACAAAAAATACCCGGGTCTTTTTTGTGATCCATGGTACGTATAAAAAAATAACCAATGCATTTGTAAGGAATAAAGAAAACAAGAAGTTAGGTACTTAACTAAACAGCTTTCTGATCTTTAAACATTAAGATATAAATTTACGCTGAACGGCCTTGAACTTGCCTGCTACATATATTTTTGCGTAGTTTCTAGGTATTTGTTCCGACGCAGTTAAATTCTAATCTTAGTCACCGGGGTATATCATCAATTCATGATCACAGGTATAAAAAAGACTTAGTAGGTACCTATATGTCATCATTCTGGTAATAGTTTGCGCCCGTTGCCTAGCAACCTTGGATTATGTCTAGTCACCCTATTCAAAAATTGTATCATGAAGCTAGTTTATTATAGAGGGATGCTGCGGTCCAATGCAAAAAGATTTACGATTTACAAGATTTATTTGTTCTATAGCGAATTATATTTACAAAAATATAATTCAAATTACATTTTTATTTCGGTTAGTGCTAACCAAAAATTAGGCAATTAGTTATTAATATTTTCACGTCGCTTTTTATCTTTATTTTAGTAAACTTATATCAATAAACTTTTAAATTTATTTTAGTTAAGTTCACGAGTACTTAAATTTTTTTTGCCAACGTTACTCCTTATACATATTATGTACCTACCACGCATTGGGGTTGCAGCCCCTTTGCACGTGTTCATTATAATTAAATTCTAATCCGCCATTGTTTATGATTTGATAGTTAATTACTTTGACCGTCAATAGATTAGGGAGCTACATAAGTTAAAAATACTTGCTAGGTACCTATGTAAAGTTTGCTTATAATGATTAAGTATTACTGTTTTAATTTTCACACTTATTATCTGTAATGTAAGGTATATTTTAGCTTAATAATAAACACTTCTTAAATTAAACCTTGTTTATAGCATGCAACATGTTTTTGTTGATTTCACTCAATAATTAAACTATTAACACTGCCTTAATTGGTTAGAAAATATAAAGGCGTCGGGTAAATATTATTTATTGTCACGGAATAGATAAATATATTGTAATTAAACACAGAAAAAATAATGTTCTAAGTTTCACAAGCGTTCATATTTTTATTATATTTGAAAGCAACACATACTTACAACAAAATTAATAATACTACGTACAGAAGGTTCACTCCGCGAAAATAAAATATAAATAACGACTCTAACTGCGACGAAATAAAGTGCAATTCAGTATAACTACCTATTTGCCTAACTCGATATTTACGTAAGCATTGCCGCCTTCTTCTTACTGCCTGCAGACGCAACGCATTAGGATTGTAGACGAGCTAGCGACAATATATCTAAATTATAAGAATTTATGACGCTCGACGCCATTCACCTGCCCGGGAGGCGCAACCTACCGGAAGAACGTACCTAAACAACGAAACCTGTAAGTAAAAAAAATGCAAATATTTTATTCCATAAAATATAATAAAATTCATTTTATCGGTGCAATAAATCATAAAACCAATAAAAAACATGGTAACATAATATGTAAGAAAATTTGGGTTTTATAAGTAGGTAATAAAGCTATGAACATTTAACACTTTTTTAAGATTGAAACGACTGGAATATTAACAAAAAAGATACAATTTTTGTTTATTTCGTACTTTGATTTAATATAACGCCAATATTTACAACTGCATCAAATTGGTAAATATAAAAAACTAGATCAACAAGCCTAAAAGAAACCTTGCGAACAGCATTGAACAACAATAAATCTTTCTTTTGAAACGGTAACACTTATCTATTGTAAATTATTTAACAATTACGCGAATTATATCATTTAAAATCGTGTCGGTCGGTCGCGATTCGCTCAGCGTGTAAAACCTTGTGATATCGCTCAAGGAAACCTTTGGATTGCATAGGGATTGCGAAATCGACGTAACGTGGTTATGATAATGTCTACTTCAGTACTTGAATTGTACTTCTACGTAAAAGAAAAATCGTCTGAAATCTATCTGCCTAACCTTTTTACAAACTTAAGGGTCGTCTTGCATTGCGTCGGGTTTCAGCTGAATACAAGTATTTAACATGAACATACTGCATATTAGATCTCCACAAAGCTCTTACTGGGTAATAAAAGATCTAAGGGACTTGATGTTAAATGTGGTCTCAAAAATATAATACAATGACAGACTTATGACTATTTAAACAAGTTACCTACATAAAAACCTGAGTCCCCCTGGTAAAAAATATTATTAATTATTTTAGCATTTCTAATTTACATTTTAACACACAAGTTACATAATATGTTTATAAACCATTTATCTCTTTATTAATTGGTTAACATTATTCTTAAGATTTTTTACCCTTTAATTTAGTTTACTTAATTTATCAAATAAATAGTAACTTTTCGTAATGATAAATGGTCAGTTAGAATCCGCTAAGAATGTATTTATATGTTTAATTTTTCTTTGCGGTTACTAGTAACAACGGTTTTGTTCAAACTACCTAATGTTAAAAGCTCTTAAGACACTTAAAGTAGTAATTAATTGCACACTTGATATGAATAGCGAGTAATAATATTAAATAATAGGTGACAGGTAGGAAACAACCTTATCAGATCGTATTATAGATAAATACATTTATCGCTTTTTATTTTGAATTTATCTAATAAATGTCGCATTAAAATAAAATTGATCACCATTTTACTTCCGACAATTATTTTGCAAAGCGTAGAATAAAGCGCAGGCCACACCGCCAGCTAGCGGGCGCCAGCTAGCGGGCGGGCGGGCTAGGCGGGCGAACATCGTTTCACCTCTTTACATACTTCGGTTCACACCGCGAGCTACCGACTAACCTAACGAGCTAAGCTAACGAAATATCCGACGATTCCAGCGAAGCTACTCGTTCACCTCGTTGGCGCGCCCGCGCTTCGCTTGCTTAGCTCGCCTACCAGCCCGCTCGACGCTCGCCCGGTTCGTTCGTCCGTCCTCCCCGTTTCGAGTAGACTAGTCGACGCTCGTCTTTCGAATAGCAGTGTAGTGTTTACGTTTGTGAACGATGAAAATGTCATATATCGACGAATAGAACATCGAATAATAAATATCGAATAGAGTATCGAATAGAATCGACAGATAGAACGCTAACCTCTCGCTCTCCCATCCGCGCCCCCCGCTTCGCCCGCTCCGCGCGCTCCGCCCTTCTTCGTATGTCCGAAGTTTTCGGTGTGAACCCCATAGTTTAGCTCGCCAATATTTCGCGTAGTTTGTATAGTTTCCTTCGTTCGCTTCGCCCACCCGCCTAGCCCGCCCGCCCGCTAGCTGGCGGTGTGGCCTGCGCTTTATTGAGTAAAGCGAAATTGATATTCGATTTAAATAATAAGGCAATTTTTCTACAAATCAAAAAGACTTCGCATCAATCCTATTTCACTGGCTCGTGATTGGTGGAACATAACACATGGACCACATGCGAGACTTGCAAATGTAGCGTATTTTTAAATCGCGAACGCTCTCTTTGATACACTGTCAGAAACAAAATGTTAGATAATATATTATTATGTAAAACCTTAGTAATTATGTACTTAAAGCCTTGCTAAAAACTATTTATTACTAAGATATAACTATTGTAAGTGACAATCACAGAATATTTTCTTTATTGCACAATAAACAGTACTGGATTTAAGTCCACAAGAAACTCAATAAAGGCTAGGAATAAATTCGAATAATGCATAACACGACTAAATTAGAATATTTAAGCTGTTTTATATGCATTAACATCAATATTGTTTAGTAAATCGTGAGTTGTTAATAGATAAAATATTGTATCAAAGAACTGAAGAGTAGCGTAAGTAAATAAAATAAATAATAAAAATAAAATATGTATATTATTTTGTAAATATAAAACGGTATTTCCAACCAGTTTCTGAACCATTTAATCCATTGCCGTACGTGTCATTGAACCCGTGGCACGCACTGTTTAACTTTTTAATTTTAACATAACAATCGTCTAGTAAAAGTTAGCAATATAAGTACATATATAGACAAACAGGTTATAACATTTGAATCGTTTTCTTAATAAAAAGTACCTCTCAAATTCGATCAATGACTATTGCAAAAAGCATTTCCTTTTTGCCAAATATTTAGAAACAGTGAAACAACAAACAAGTATAAAGTTAGAAACGGTTATTAATTAAAGTAAGTATACTTACAAGTATTTTTGTTCTTTACTAGAGAGTAGCAAGTTTTCAATTAAAATTGCATATATACTAGCACATGCCAATACTATAGTCGGTAACAATTGAAGGTCGAAGAAAATATTACCATTATCACAACGCTTGACAAATGCATGATTGCAAATATGCAATATTGTTACTAGGTAAGAAATGACTATTATTTCCGTTAGAACACAAAAGAAAACTTGCTATATAAATTAAAACAATGGTATATTCTACAGCACTTTAGCCAAGCGACCAGTTCCAAGAGTATAAAGTGGTGTTTAATCGTCAGAATATTTAATTAAGTCGATTTATTCAATAACCTTATATCACAATATAATGTTGCCAATTTGTCAACTGGTCACACCGCGCACGTTATTCGTTACATAAAAAATTGGCACAAGTACGAATTTTAATAATTGTGATTGCATTCTTAACATGAATTCAAGAGATAAACCTAACAAAATTATGCATCGGCCGTGCCCCAGTTTTTCTCTATCATTGTTCCGATGACAATAAAAGGCAGAGGTTGTAAACGTAGTCAAGCAATTAATACGGTCTTCTTGAATCGGGACAAAGTCGCGTGATGTTTCTAGATGCCGATGTCACAATAATTGCTCTAATTATACCTCTATTGGTCGGCACTTATCGAATATCATCACACCAGTTCGTGTAACTAATTGATGGAAATATTGGGCAGTCCGCGACTAATCAGGATTAATGGAAATACAGGTACCGTGGAATGTCATCAGAGTAAAGAATTTTATCTCAAATTGGAAGCGAGTGTTAAAAATTAGTATTGGCATTCAATCAACAGTTATTTTTACTGAAAAACAATTGTAGTCTGGGCTTCAATATTTTAAAGATTATTTGGACATTATAAAATAATTGAATTCTTGTAAAACCTTGAAGAAATACTATATCATGATAAGACATCTGGTACATACAAATTAAACTACGAAACTGAAATTGGCACAGTCTTACTACATTTGCTTACCTAAATAATATTTTTTTGTGAAAATGTGTATGTTAGACGTCAAAATAAGATGTAGGTAGGTGTTGTACATCAGTAGAAAAACGGAATTGATTGTGTTATCATTACCGTACCCAGCTTAGTTTGGGCAGCTCACGCATTCTCACAAATTAATTATATTATCACTGTTTAATGATTAATTACGATAAGCAAAACATCATGAGATATGTGTAGCGTGGAAAGTTTTTTACATCATAGGTATTAAGGTGGAATCTACGTTTTTTGCAGTTTGTCGGACAGTTTCAGGCAGTTTAATAAAAGAGCCTGAAATTGACCGGCAAATGTTAAGAAAATTTTAATTTCGCGGGCTACTCTGACGTTTCCACCTTAAGGTGTAATTAATAGGGGTATAGTAAAGCAAAATTCATAAGATAACTGTGCCATTGGTGCCGTT
This sequence comes from Diachrysia chrysitis, assembly GCA_932294365.1. Classification (NCBI taxonomy): domain Eukaryota; kingdom Metazoa; phylum Arthropoda; class Insecta; order Lepidoptera; family Noctuidae; genus Diachrysia; species Diachrysia chrysitis. The sequence continues at coordinate 9,858,436 of OW028653.1, forward strand.
GGTGTTTATCTATACTATTATCTATACTAATATTATAAAGCTGAAGAGTTTGTTTGTTTGTTTGTTTGAACGCGCTAATCTCAGGAACTACTGGTTCGAATTGAAAAATTCTTTTTGTATTGGATATACCGTTTATTGAGGAAGGCTATAGGCTATATAACATCACGCTACGACCAATAGGAGCGGAGCATAAATGAAAAATGTTGCAAAAATGATAAACCGTTGAAACTAAAACACGCGAACAAAGTCGCGGGGGACAGCTAGTTTTTAGAATAAAGCGGAGACAATTATCTCATTAGAAGACACAGCGGCTGTATTGTTTGATTTTATAGTCACTTTTGTGTACACCGTGTTACATTTAGGTACACTATATTCTTATACTTACATATAGCTGACCCCCGCGACTTTGTTCGCGTGTTTTAGTATCAACGGTTTTTCATTTTTGCAACATTTTTCATTTATGCTCCGCTCCTATTGGTAGTAGCGTGATGTTATATAGCCTATAGCCTTCCTCATTAAACGGACTATCCAATACAAAAATATTTTTTTAATTCGAACCAGAAGTTCCTGAGATTAGCGCGTTTAAACAAACTCTTCAGCTTTATAATTTGAATCATCGAATAAAATTAAAGTGACCCCTGAAGTCTTACCCCTGAATACTAAAACGCAATTTAACTTTATTTTATTTTTTAATAACCATTTCTGTCCCACTGCAGGGCAAAGGTCTCTCTATCCTCCTTCCTACTCTCTCTGCTTAGGGCTGTGCTGTACCAATTGCTATCAAAAGAGTCTAGTTAATTTAACTTTAATACGTTCTTAATCTAAATATTTATCTGTCGCGACCTTATATCTTAATGTGACAAAGACAACATGAGACTTAACGGCGACTTAAAACTGATTGACGTTTCATTATTCGGCCATAAACGTGTAGTTTTACAAGATTTTGTTTTTTAAATAACCTATTTATTTTCTAGGGCAAAGTTCTCTCAAATTGGAGAACAACTATGCAACAATGATATGATACTTTTATTTAAAACTTGCATAAAAAACATTGATAATATTTATAACATCTGTAGTAAATCTATTACTAATCGGAAATGGTATTGAAGCCAGATAAGATAATATTACACATTTTATATATCTCCGCAACTGTAAATATAAGCTTTTTATAAAGTACCTAAATTATGAGAAATGATAACGCGTATGGTTTTACCTAAAAAAACATGCTATCTAATTGCCTACAAATACATGTAAAACAAAAAGTTAAATGCTATTGTATTATTAGTTATTTATTACATAATAAGATACATAATACCAGCCTATAAATGTGCCACTGCTAAGCACAAGCCTCTTCTCATGTAGAGAAGGCACGAGCATTGATCACCACGCTTGCTTATTTGCGGTTAGGTGATTTCAGATTAAAATTTATTATATAAAATGATTAAGAACGTATTTGAAACTTTTAAAACATCGGATTGGTACTTGCATGTAGTGGGTTCGAACCTGCAATCTTATGGATACGAATCCGTTCGTTGAATCGCTAGAAATAAAAACAATGTTAAAATTTTTGCCTTTTCTGATTTAGTTAATATTTGAGCTTAAAAATATTTGCACCGTTTTTAGATTATGTGTATAACTGGCATCACAAGGTACTTAAATGTGTTTGACCTAAATTGACTGGTGTCAAGGTTTAAAAAAAACTACAAATTCCTTAAATTTTATGTGTTGTATGTTATCACTGATAACACAATCGAGAAGGCTTATCTACTACTAAAATATTATTTACGTCAGTAGTAAAACGAATAAGTAGTACAAATCAAGCTATTCCTAACGAATTTCAACGAGAGAGGAGACTACTGGTGAGGCATATGTCTAGCAGTGGACCGCGATAGGCTGAGTTTTGATTGATTGAATTAAAATCCATACTTCGAAAGTAAATTTGTCTGACTGTCTGTTATGCTTGCACGGCTAAAACGCTAAACCGATTGTGATGAAACTTGGTATGAGGTAAGCTTAGATCCTAAGAAATTAAATAGGCTTTTTGTCGCAATAACCGACACCCACGCGGGCGGAGCCGCGGCAACAGCTAGTAAATTGTATAAAGCGTAGAGCATTAAACTTATGTTCTTACTAAAGTATGTAGTATTACAGACGTTTTTTTTTATTGATAGTGATTGAACTCGCGACCTTTCTGAAATCAGTAACTATCCCAACGAAATAAAAAAACAATGACCTGTCAGTTTTGACCGTCATATTTGTAAATATTTGCAAAGCAAGTGTTTCGCGTCACGTTCGCAGCAAGGTCAGGCAATATCGCATGCGATCGAACTAATTAAGTGTATTTGTAATTAATCTTAATGCGCTTATATCTAGTCTGCATCCACACTAAATAATTATAATATACGACTAAAATCTGTTGGTTTACGTGCAACATAAATGATAGAAAACTAAAAAAAAATGCAGTGTTTTGGAGCTGGATATTTATTTTGATCATTTAAAAAAAACCTAGTTTGTACCAATCTCTAAAGAAATATACGAAACTATACATATAATATAGCAAAGATTAAGAATATATCGAATACTTTAATAATAGAGTTTTAATATTGTATTTATCACTACGAATAGTACCAATTAACTTAGGTTTTAACGAAATTTGTTTAGTCTAACCTCGCCCTGTTTGCTTGTTGCGTAACTCTGACGAACTCCATTGTTTATTACCCACTTATTTGTATGTATGTATGTATGTGTAACGTCTTTCACATAATACGTCACAGGGTCGCGAAGGGTCATAGCGAAATTGTTTTACTGATAACCTGCACTGATATGTCTTATATTTTTAATAATAAAACGTATCGAATAAAAACATTTCGTTTATCATTTCTTAATTAATTAATATTTTTTTTTTATTAAATTGCGTACGTGTGAGATTGTTTTAAAGTGTAGATTAAGATGACATTGCACAATATAGCCTAAAGAAAGGTAACTAACCTACTAACTTTCTTTCGTAGCTTATTAATTCTTAGGGTATGTTTGTCTGTCTGAACTAATGTCCATAACAGCTAAACTGATAAAGATAAATCTCTGATGTTTGCTTTTGATGAAATTGTTATCGCCAATGACATTGGGTTTTAGTTAAAGTTGCGACAACCTACGAGCTAAATAAAAAGTTTGTTTAATTAAGAATTGTTATGTGTAAACCAGTAAAGAGGAAAACGAATACGTACTATGAATATTAATGACAAAGTTCTAACCGTAATCAATTAGCTGGAGGCGGAAGTACAAAATGTTAATTAAAACCATGAAATAATAGAGGCAATTGTTTGGAACCAGTTAAGTTAAAGGGAAAAAAGGAGTAGCAATCTTGATAACTTTAATCATTATAATTAATATAAGCGGTATTTTCATTAATTACTCCCTAATATGAATACCTAAAAAAGATTGCGCAATAAAATATTTTAATTGCCCAATTCTCAAGTATGTAAATCTCAATTCACAGAGTACTTACTGTAGTAAACCTAATTAAAGCAACTAGTGGTTCCTTAATATATTATTACTTATAAGGGTCTCGTGGCTAAGTGTAAGCCGTACGGTTTGACAAATAATACAGGTTAAGCCGCGCTCGCCGCAGTTGGTCCGTGGATGGGTGACCATTTGTTAACGTACCGAGAACCCTCTGTGCCTCGGAAAGCACGTTAAAACGTAGGTACCGACTGTCATACGTTGATCTTTGACAGAAGTCATTATTATAATTCTGACAGTAGTCTTACTTTGGGATACTGTCAAACGTAAAATGGGTTGTGAAGTCAAAAAAGGGGTCGCGCCATGGGGCCTTATCACTAAGCCTCCGCGGGCCGCCCATCCGTCCGTCTTTCTGTCAGCGCGGTTTATCCCATTACATGGGAGTCCTCATACAAGAGACTTGATTTTGGAGTTTTCTTCCTGAATATTAACGGCATAATTCTTGTACGATGGTACAGAACCCTTGATGCGCGAGTCCGACTCGATCATGGCCTGTTTTTTTATTTAATTTTAGCTGTTTTCGGTCATTGAACGATTTTGCTTGCGTAAGGTCAGTCTAGCTTTCTCTTTAGACTGTGGATTGTAGATTACCTTTGCAGTTACTGCTTACTTGCGATTTTTCTTAAGTATTGCTTATTTCCAGGCAATGTTTGGGTTCGCTTCCTATCTCATTGTAGTCAGCTGAAGACTATCTTACATGTGATGATGTGACTCGGGCAAAACTAATGATAAATTCACTCAAACATAGCAACCAATTTTACAGAGTAAGCACTGATTGTCGGCGCGCTCCGATGACCCAGCGTAATTGAATACCTACTTAACGACAACAAAAGCATGAAAGATGAAGCCGGTTGAGCTTCAGTACATGTTGCTAGTCACGTACACCATGGCCGACGGGAAAGGGAAATAAAAATAAAATAAATAAAATAATGACCCCCGATAGCATGTTATTCCTATTTACCGGCTAATTAAATGTAGTTTTTTTTAAGGTAAGGCTGCTAACTAAATGTTATCAATGTATTAAAATAACTAAGTACCTCGGTATTATGCACCTAATTCTACTTTTAACTGTCGTGGTAGGTTAGAGTTCTAGAGGCTGGTGAACGCAAAATAGAGACAAACAGTAGAAAAGACAATTAAATTTCTGGCCAAACAATATAATGGGTAATTGTAGTCTCTGATAATTAAACTTTGGACTAAAAACAGAAAATAAATGAAACTCTAAATTCAAGGTTACATTATAGATAAAGCTTTGTATTAAATTATTAAAATTCTAGACAATGTGACAAAATTTGAATGTGCGGTTAACCGCAAGTTAACAATTGAATTGACAATTATCACTCATTTTTGACACATGTAATTAAAGTGTCATTATGACTGTTGCGAATATGGCTACATCAATTTTAATTTGTCTACCCATCTCTTTTAAAAACGATAAATGTTAAATTATGAATGTGCTTTAACTATGTCCTCCGCTTTGATATGTATATCAAAGGTTTATTTATATCAGTAATGATTTGCACGGATTACTCAGAGTGACTTAATAATTATAAAATCTGTTTTTTCTATCGGTATCTACGTTTAAAAACAAATAAGATCGTCGGTGTTTGTTTTACTCAATGGCTTTCAACTTTCAAGAGCAGGAATGGGGGCAGAACGTCAAATATGGACACAGTGGACTAGCTCGAACGTCATCATATTATAAACATATTTTAAAGTTGTTTATTATTCCTATGCAAGTTTTTTTCGTGTTTTATATTATACAGCTATTAACTAAAGATATTAATATCCATTAAAACGACAAAATACACAATAAGTGTTTAATTAGGTATAATTTAATTGCGTCATATGTTTGACGCAGTCTGTCTTAGTTAGCGGCAAAAAATTAAGTATTTAACGCTTTTGCGTAGTTTCTTACAGAGTACCAATTAAAATATAAGTTAGTACTAAAATATTATGGTGGACTGAACGCAAGTTGTAACAACCTACCTATAAACTTTGGAATAAAGGTGTTGTCAAGCTCTGAGCTGACGACGGACAATCTGTCCGCGACGTCAAAGCCCCGTGGGTTTTTCACTCAACTTGCCTTTTGCAAAAACTTTGATGCGCAGTTATTTTTGTTCAGCAGACTGAACAAAAAGACCGCGTTGGGTAATATGACTATTTTATATTAAATGTCCTTCAGATAGATTATTTAAAAATATTAGACGTAGTTTTTATTATTTTGCGTCGTAACCAAATATTCACGACGCGACAATGTCACAATGATTCGAAATGTCACATGACTTCAGAATTTCGTGCATTTTGTGCACAAGGATTAGCTCCCACTCCTAAATTTTGATCCCCTTTATCTATGTACTAAGTGTTTATTTTTATTTTGAATAAGCAATAAGTGTCACAGATTTTTCAATATCTAACTGACGCCCTTAATAGATTTTGGCTTTTCATACACTGTCTGGGTACCTTCTGCTGTAGTTTAAGTCTACCGTATTTGCTCATTATCTCAATGTCAAATTGTTACGATATGTGCGCAATTCACAATACTGAACTGTGTTTGTAGTAGTTCACACACGTCACCTTGTCCAACTGTTCTTATTCTTAGAATACATATAGTATGTTTAAATCGCTAGCTACTTAATAGTATGCAATAGTTATACCTACTCAGAAATAAATCACACCAGCACCTGTGTTCTGAGAATCAGAGCTTTTGTACCACTTCCATAGTAGGCAAAACCGACGAAAAAAAGAGTTCTTGATAATAATTTTATTGGTTTTTATGCCGCCCTGTAATTGCCTTTACATATTTGGGGTTACTGACCTTTTCCTTTGTAATTTTAAGTTTATTTAACTCGGGTGGTTGTTTTCAACCGTCTTTCCGTCTATTAATCCCTACGTCAACGTTAAGTCAGTATGAAAGTCTCGTACAAGCAGCCATATTTAACGTTAACAGACATATCAATGTATGTTGAAGCAACCAGCCCTAAGTCGATAAATCATACGCTAAAATTAAGTACATTGGTAACAAACGAACCCAATTTTATTTTGAAATACTGTTAATTTTGCTTTTATCAAAGTATGGCGTATTCCCACGAGTACAATTAATTCGTCTTTGGTATTACCCACTAACGTCCGGTCGATTATTAGACAGACCGATTGTTGTTCCATGGCTAGCACGATCACCCGAACTCAACCCTATAAAAAATCTATGGGATTTGATGGTGCAAAGATGGGAGTCACGGGATAAGATATGTTACAACAATGGAAAACCTATAACCAATTAAAAATCATTGGCGTGTGGGAAAATTTAAGAAGAACCGAAATATGTGTTAATTTTGTAGGATCCATGTGCAAACATCTACTTAAATGTGTAACAATTGAGGTTATACAAAATTTGAATACTTTGACGTTTGGTATTCTATATACATTGTAGACCTCGTCTGATCGCGTCCTAATTTATTTAACGTCTATATACACGTTGTTTATCGATTGTCCTATATGACTTACGTAAAGGCTTACTATCTACCAGCAATAGTCGTAAAACATTCGGTCGGTACTTACTGTTTTAGTACCGAATTTTTAATTAGTTGCAACATGTTTGGAAGCCATGATTTCCTGGTTATAATCTATCTTATCGTTGGTAGTGTTTCTGCTGATTAGATTGAAGAGTTAATATAATATTTTTTTTAATATTTGTTACATTCTACAGATACCTACGCAATTATTTTGTTCTTAACACATAATGTTAAAAATAATACAAATTCGTTATCAACTTTATGATTTAAATAAGGACGGTATCTTTGTATTTTTTTTGTTTTTGTTCTAACCATTTCTGCCCCACTGCAGAGCAAAGGTCTTTTTACCCTCCTTCCATTTCTCTCTGGTTAGGGCTGTGCTGAACCAATTTCTATCAAAGGAGTCCAGCATATCTACGACTGGGCCTACCGCGATGTCTCTTGTCATTTAGAGGGACCCATTGGGTCGTTAGGCGGCAGATATCATTGTTTTTAGTAATCGTAAGTTAGGTATAGATATTGATATTAGACTAGGAATCTTTAAACAGTTAAAATGACTCATAAATATGTGTGGGAGATATAACAATTAACCTGTTATAACTTGATTTATATTTTTTACTAGCTGTCCCCCGCGACTTTGTCCGCGTGTTTTTGTTTAAACGGTTTTTATTTTTGCAACATTTTTCATTTTGCTCCACTCCTTTTGGTCACAGAGAATGTAATATACCTTATAGCCTTCCTCAATGAATGGACTATCCAAAAGAATTTTTCAAATCGGACCAGTAGTTCCTGAGATTAGCGCGTCCAAACAAACAAACAAACTCTTCAGCTTTATAATATTAGTATAGATTATTTTGTTATTTCCACGATCGATATCTTTTATCTTAAACTGATAAATATACGTGCAATGATAATCTTCAAATATACAGAAATATAGTTGTAATTTACTGATACGATAATACAAGTACCTTTGCAATCACTGAACCATTATCGCTGTATAGGTAAGTAAGTATAATCTTTTTTTGCAAACATAATCGGAACCTACTTTTCAAAATGATGGATGATGATAAATTTGTCAGTTTTATGTTTTTACAAACACCTGTATAAGGAAGGTTTTTGATAGATTCCTAAAAAAAGATTAAGATGAGTCATGAAATAGATATTTCTATTAACTTTTAATGTATTTAAGTGTTAAAATACGTAAAAAGATCATTCGAATTGTAACAATAAGGCTCACTTGTCACTTTAAATATAATTTAGTTACTTTTGTAATGTTCTGATTATTGTGGTCATGACGTAATTCGGTCAGGTTACGAAATGTCTCTTATAGTCTCTGTCTGTCTTTATCCCCCAAGCACCATTTTATTAAATCCACAACCCCAAGAAACCATAAACTGAATGAATGATATTTTTACTTTTGTAACCAAAAAGTTCTTGATTCTTACCAAAATATTTATGTGTTAAAACATTCTCAAAGATAAAGTAAAAGATCGATGACCATTAATGTAATGAAAAACATTTATTTTAGAATCGCGTGCCATTTTACTTGAAATTTGTAAGATCAGGACATATTGAGTACCGTTATTTGTTTTTTGCCTTGTTTTCTTGGCAGACGAAATAAAATCAGCAACGACATTCGCCTGACTCTCGACTTGGCCTTGTTTAATTGATGATTTTAAGAATAACAATGTGACCGTGGTATCACGAGAGTATAAAAGAACTATAGGTTTGTTATTATCGTTTCTGAGAAGCAGTTAGTGTTTTAAGGTTACGTTTTTCTATCAGTCTTCATTCATCATTTACTTCATTGAACGGATAATTTATTTATTTATTTATTCTTTATTGTACACCGTAAACAAAAGGAAACATAAAAAAACATGCAAAACCAATGGTACAAAGGGCGGCCTTATTGAGCACGGCAATTTCTTCCAGGCAACCTTTGGACGCAATATCGTATGACTTAATTTCTAACACGTTACATGCTAAATATTTAAACAAAAAAACCAAACTGAAAAATAAAATTAGGCAGCAATTTTTATCGTTTAAATGTCAATAAATCGTTTTACCTCTTAAGGGCAGGAGTTTGTCAAGACTAGCATGTATTCACATCCGATTGTCCCTTGCACGAAGTCTGCGGTCATGAAACTAGAAATAAGCTTATACTAACTTCTCACTACTTACATAATGTTGTGTATTATATTATGTTGTTTCCTTTAATTGTCTGATAGAATGGATAGTGTATAAGAAATAGCATGATGCAAAAGAAAAATGAAGGACTACGTTCCTACGTCCCCAGACTATTTGGGCACATAATAGGCATGTTTCCTAATTTTTTTTTAATGTCCGCCTTGAGAATTAATGAATTTTATTGGACACGTATTTTTTTCTTTTTTCCTGCAAACAAAAAATGATCAAAATACAGAGAACGGAAATTACGCCGTCATAAGCCCCCGCTCCGAAACTTTAAAGCGCTATATCTTTGAAATTTTTTATTGTTTTGATAAAAGAAAAAAATACGTGTCTAATATTTTTTTATTATCTAACTGACGGACTAAATAGATTTTAACTTTTCGTACCCAGGAAACATCCCTATTGTCCAGGGTTATAGTATGGCTTCTTACTCTAGTTAGGGTTCCGTACCTCAAAAGGTAAAAACGGAACCCTTATAGGATCACTTTGTTGTCCGTCTGTCTGTCTGTCTGTCTGTCTGTCTGTCTGTCTGTCTGTCTGTCAAGACCTTTTTTCTCAGGAACGCGTGGAGGTATCAAGCTGAAATTCATATCAAATACTCAAGTCTATGGTCTCTTGGAGCTGTGAAAAAATCAAACTTCTAAGTCAACGCGATCAAAAGATACTCCCGTTTATGCCGCAAAATTCCGCAAATTTTCGAAACTCGCACGGGAATCAAAACCTACAGGGTACTTCCCGTGAACTCAGAATCTTGAAATTTGGTACGAAGTAACGTCTTATAGTACAGATAAAGGAAAAATTGCGAAAACCGTAAATTTTTAGTTACATCATATAAAAAAAAATATTTCTGATTTTTTTTTTTTTTCATTTTGCAATTATCATACCATAACTATGACTCGATCGTAGTGATGGGTGAACTTTTACTTATATACCTACAGGTGTGTACGGAACCCTCGGTGCGCGAGTCCGACTCGCACTTGGCCGGTTTTTTTTATTTATGTACACTTTGTTATTAGACTTGTTAGTGTTCACAAAGGTTACCTCAAAGGTTAGCGAATACTCAACGTACGGACGGTAGGAACTATTCGATTACCTGCTTTGACTGGACGTTTATAAACAGAAAATTGATTTAGGATCATGGTTGTTAGCATCAAAGGCAGTGGCAGAAGCTCTTTCAACGTCATGCGATTTATAGCTTGATATCGATAGGAGATAGTTATTATATAGTGTACCTACTTAAAATCAACAATGAAAAACTAGATTAAATCAAGCCCTAATACAAAAAATTTAACTTTTTAGGCTTAGATTATATATTAAAGCGGTTGCCAAAAAAAAATGAAATAATATGTAATTGATATAACCGCTTAGCTTTAATAATAACAACGGCGTATATCATAGCAAATAAGGTTGATTTTAGCAAGAATTGTTACTATTTGTGTTTAAATAAGTAGATAGTTTAGACGGGCCTGTTGGTCTAGTGGTTAGTGACCCTGACTGCTAAACCGGAGGTCGTGGGTTCGATTCCCACCCAGGACGAATCTTTGTGTGATGAGCACGATCATTTGTTCTGTGTCTGGGTGTAATTTATCTATAATATGTATGTATTTAGAAATATATAAGTATGTTTATCAGTTGTATGGTTGCCATAGCACAGGCTCTGCCTAGTTTGGGATCAGATGACCGTGTGTGAGATGTACCAAGATATTATTATTATTATTATAGATACCTCTGTCTAATTAACGTACTGTTTTTGTCGATGTCCGGTTGTCCACCACTTACGTCTGTGTGCGAGTAGTATCGATCATTTAATACGGAATGTCTATTGATCAGTTCCGCGACCCTGTATAATTTATCATAATAGCTTCTCGTTACCAGACCCGTTGGATCAATCGATTGATTGCCATGATTTTAAATCAATAAATTTACACACGTAAGTGGTTGTACAGTTTGAAATGTTTCAACTCAAAATTCGTTCCTAAAATCTCAACGTAGGCCTCAAATGTTACCTAAGTAAATAAAATTACTTATGTTGTTTTAAACACAAAGTTTGTTCAATTTAAAAAAAGGTTATCTTTTCAATCAATACAAGGAATATAAAATAAAATTTTAGGTCATAGGTATATAATCTCAATGACGGAAATAAAATTTCCTGATAATTTATAACGATAATGGAACTTGCTAAATATACTATACTTACAATACATTCGGAAACATTTTATAAAACATGGATTATAAATGTGTATAAATGAACATATTTCCTCCTTGCATTTCGATAAGTCAGGTATATTACCTACCATGAAATCCCCATGTAAATGAGGTAAACTATAGTTATCGTTACATTGAAAAGGCGCGGCTCAATCAAAATCAAACAGTGACTATTATTTATTTTATGGTTTATAACCATATTGTTAGATAAAATATAAAAACGAAAAACTTTAATTTCGGTCCCTGTTGGGCGCCATTAATACGGTACTGTTTCGTTTATTGTCAATACAGTCGAACCTCTATAAGTCGAACATCAAGGGAGACGCCAAAAATTTCGAGTTATAGAGTTTTCAACTTATGGAGGATTTCGACTTAGGCGGATTTTGATTCGACATAAAGAGTTTGAGGTTTATTCTTATAAATTTTGAGTTAGAGAGGTAAAATAAATAAAAATTCGACTTGCAGCGGTGACAAACATATTTTTATTTATTATAAATCAACATTATTTCAAATCATTTTAAAATAAAAAATATGGCATTAAAAAAAGTCAGTAATTTTTTTTTGCTTTAGATAATTTGGTTGTTCTCTATCTATAGCATTGTCTAATCTATAAAGAGCAGAAAATTCTTCTTCTTCAGAGTTACTGGTCTGCTCTATAAAATTACGTAAGGTATTCAATGCGGTTCGCGCCTCTTTGATGGAAACCCATGGAGCGCATGTACTATTCACGTCTTCTATGCCATCTAAATCATTAGTATCGGTTTTTTGAGCTACTGAATCGATAATTTCGTCATCAGATAATGTCCCAGCAGTCATAATTCCATCATCGCACGAAACAAAGTCCTCAAAGGATATTCCTGATTCAGATACCACTGCGTTCCATTCTTCAGGAGGTGAAATAGAAATATCTTCGGTTTCAGCTACTACTGTTGACGACGATGAAAAACCACAGTGTACATAACAGTTTTTTATTGTAGTCACAGTAACATTTCGCCAAGCTTTATCAGCCATTCTCATGGCTTGCAATACATCTATAGTAGAATTCTTTTTTTCTTCCATATTATCCAACATGTTCCTGACAACTTCTTTTCGATACAATGACTTGAAGTTTTTAATGATACCTTGGTCCATAGGCTGTAATTTTGATGTGGTATTGGCAGGCAGGTAATGTATTTTAATAGCTTTCATTTGTGGAATATCATTATGAGCTGTACAATTATCAAGGAACAACAAGATTTTTCTTTTTTCTTTGGCCATTTTCTTATCAATGCTAATGAGCCAGTTCTTGAAAATTGCAGAAGTCATCCATGCTTTTGTATTCGCTTCATATTGCAGTGGTAGTGATTTACATCTTGAAAAACAACGAGGTTTTTTAGATTTGCCGATGACTAATGGTGAGAGTTTTTCTGTGCCTGACATGTTTGCTCCTAGCAGGATAGTCAAACGTTCCTTGCTATGCTTCCCACCATGGCATTTATCATTTTTAAAAGTTAGAGTCTTATCAGGAAGACATTTAAAAAACAGGCCTGTTTCGTCAGCATTGAAGATATTGTCAGGTTCGTAACCATGTAACAAATCTTGCAATTCACTTTTCCATTTGTTACAGGTTTCAATGTTGACACTTGCACTTTCCCCACAAACTTTTTTAAAAACAAGATCCTGTCTTCTTTTGAATTTTTCTAACCATCCATTACTGGCTCTGAAATCAACGAGTCCCAATGATTTAGAGAATATTTGGGCTTTTTCTTGTAACAGTGGTCCACTAACACTGATATTTTGGCTGCGACACTGCTCAAACCATTTAAGTAAGCACTCCTCCAAGCCCGGATATTCTGCAATTCGTCGTCTTTTGCAGGACAAACTTTGACCGTTTTGTATTTTTCTCATGATGTCTGATTCATTTTTTATTATTGTTGAAAGAGTACTCATTGGCAGGCCAAATTGTTCAGCAACATCTTTCTTTTTTTGACACCTCTTCACAGCTTCGAGCACTTCTAATTTTTCAGCAAGACTCAAAGTTTTTAGTTTACGTTTCACAGCACTCATGTTAACTGTTGTACTAATTGATGTGTATTGCAGTAGAACCGAACTACATCTGACAGTATTTAAGTCGAAAACAAATGACTTGCTTAGCTAAATTTCAAAGGAAATCAAAATTGAACACCTGACACCAAGCAAGCAAACACGTGTTTACGTGAGTCATTCATAAATTTATTATCGTATACTCCTAAAATGTTTTCTAAGAAGCAATAGTGTACTCACATTGTCGGCAAGTTCTTAAAGTCGGTAACTTATTTTTGTTCGAACAATAGAGGTAATAAATTCCAAATGATCAAGTTGTAGAGGTTGTAAAATAAAACGTTGCTATGTTCGAGATACAGAGGTCAAATTTATTTTTTCGAGTTATAGAGTGAGAATATGTACCAAAATGGCTTGGAGGGACTCGGTGATTATTTCGACTAACAGAGGGTCAAGATTTCAAGTAATGGAGGTTTTGGTGTTTGAAGGGAAGGGAACAAAACATTTTTTCGAGATTTGGAGGTTTTTGACTTATCGAGGTTCGACTTAACGAGGTTCTACTGTATTTGTAAACATTTTACTATCATTTGCTTAAACTCTAAAAACATCTGATTTATAATTTGCCTGACCTAGGTTTAGGTCTAGGATTATCAAGATTCTGATCTTTAAGACAAATCATATGCTTAAGTGAATATTTATCATATCATATAGCCTTATAGATGGCCTGTCGGATTCCGAATATTGTAATCAAAACTGCAAAAAAAAATTTCCTTATTTGTGTAAAAATAATTGTTTCATACCTATAAAATTACCTAATTGATACTTATAATATTCATTAATTTGAATTACATACTGACCAACAGTCCTGTCCATCTATACAAAAATGCGATGTAACATTTTTTCGACATTTTGACACTGCTGATTTTTAGAAGCAAAAAAAAACAGCCAAATCCGTTGAGCCGATGTCCCGTCGTACAATATTTGTTTATTTATATAGATAAAAACATTGAGTTGATTGCGAATAGCTAGGTTTAGTCAATCCATATCAAGAAATTAAAATTCAAAAATTAAGGATCTTTTATTTCTTATATATGTATATTATGTATAATATAAAAGGAATAAGGTCAATTTGTTTTACATAAATACTAGCCTACATACAAGGAAAAAATATCCTTTATTACATATTTAACTTATTATCAATTTAATTAATAAATTACTTTCTTTTTATAACCACAAAAGATTTATCGGTCAGTAAGTAAGCGACAATAAATCATTTCCCGGTACTTAGCTTTCAAGGAAAAGATTGCTTTTGTAATCAATTGTCTTGAATATAACGTCAACCGGATAACATGCACAATATGTTCGACTTACTTTCTGTTTATCTGCTGAAGATACATCCGACCATTGGAAACAACGACTTGCAAAAATCAACCTTATCCGCTATGATATACGTCGCTGTTGTTGCCAAAAACCCGCCACAGACTGTACTTATATCATGCAGCTTAATTAGCCCTAATTAAAGATTTTTTAAGTTAATAAGTTGTTTGTATGCATTGCGTTAATGAAATCATTCATTTCATCATCCCAGTACCATTCTGTAAACAAGATTGTTTATTGTTTTTAGCGTAACTACCAAAAATTGGAACTCTGATAAAAAAATTTGGAAAGCCTAGACTAGTTAAAAATGATAGTGAAGTTTTGGCAATTAATAGATATTATTATTTAGTACCTACTTTTACATAATCTTGTATGTATTTAGGTACAATATTATTATGTTTTGTTAAGCAATAGGTACCAATAGGTACACATTTAACAAAAAATAAAATTTAAAATTAAGTCGCTCGTCACCAGAATGGCAATAAAAAATATTTTTCACAACAAAATTCTTCTTGATAATGTACGCAATATGCATTAATTAACTACGTACGTGATGTCGTCGTTTAATTAAAAAATCATATGACTTGCTTTTTTTCATTATAAATATTGCTATTGTAATTTTATTTATACAACTGATTCTACTTACTTTTGCCTAGTAGATGTTTATTACTTTATTAACAATGGTATCGTTTGTAATATTATACTAATTATATCGCGTCGGTGTCTGTCATCGCGGCAAAAGTCTTTCTATGTCCTTTCTGATGTCTTCCCGGCCCAGGGGAGACAACAAGATTGAAAAATCCTGATTTCTCCCCGAGGAAAGCCGTGCGGGAGGACACGAGACCGAAATGCTTTCTTGAGATCCGAGCTTACCCCATACTAAGTTTCATCTTAATCAGTTAAGCTGTTTAGGCGTCAGACAGACGGAGTTACTTTCGCATTTATAAAACTTACTAATACGGAAGAATGGATAGACCACTATTATGGAATGTCAATACACTGTAACAGCCGCTAAATACAACTGTCCCTGTTGTTCAATGATGTTAAATTAGGGAGGTATGTATTTCACTTTCGGTACTTGATTCAGCTGAAATGAAGGCATAATTTTGTTTTCTTACTTCCATTATTCAAAAGTGTCATCTCTCCAGTATACCTACGTTTATATTCTGTCTGTTTACCAAGACTGGCGCCAACCAGTGGTTGCACAGCTGTTGGCATGGCTTATCAGAAACGTAGGTATTTTGTAATTTAACAATACAATAGACTGTTTCTGAAGACCCACTCCTTTTCTATACGGAATAGTATAATATATAATAGTACTAGCATATACCTATGTTTGTTGATAGTTCGAGAGTTTTACCAGCTCCTCTTCTATCTTACCTTTTCCCAAGCTATGTTGGTGTTGACTTCCAGTCTTCACGGATTTAATACACCTATCTCCACGCCAATTTTTATCGGGTAAAGAATGTCTAAGGCATGAAGTCCGCTTTTGTACAAAAAGAATAAATAAATAAATAATTGGAATAAATGAGTTTTTGATTTTGATTTTTGATTTAATAAAATTCAGCTGAATACCGTATTTGGAGCGATTGCTTATCTGACCTCCACAACCCATTTTACTGGGTAATACAGTATCTCGTTATACTGGTTGTCAGAACTATAATGATTTACTTACTTTGGTCATAACCAGCTCTACAATGATTTATCAGTTCATGACCCGTCAAGCTATCTCCGGAAGTAGCTACTTCCACGTAGGCACAAACTTAGTCAGACTTAACATAAAACTACATTTTTTTACCAGTTTATGTAGGTACTAAGATAATTTTTATCATGGCATACTTCCTTTATAAAATTAATATATTTGTGGTTGGTCCTCTACATCCAGACGAAGTTTTCCTTAATATACCCATAGTGTAGTCTAATGTTGTTTTATTTTGCTATTATTCAAAACAGCTGAGCGGGATTCGTGTAACTATAAACGTAACAGTAACAGTAAAAATAATCTTAGCGACATTCGTCTCACTAGTTCCACTGTAATTGTTCCAGTGAGATTATTTTTGCTCAGTATTTTTTTGGTCTTTCATAATGAAACTAGTGGAAGACATTATAAAAGTTCATGGAACTACTGAGGAAAAAAAGTTTCTTGCATGGCAATAATTGACTGGCATCGTCTAAACAACTTGACTCTTCAAAACTAGTTTCGCATACAAAACTGTTCTTGGTGTTAACAGCACATTCAATAATTGCTTATACTATTCTTGTATTCAATTATTATTACAAGCATGGAAACAGAATTCTGGGTTAAGTTAGTGTCAAGAAAATTAAAGTGATTAGGTAAGTGCTCAAAGTTTTGCTGCCAAGTCTCGCGCTCAGTTAGTTCATAAAATATATATGAAAATCAAATCTTTAAGGCGTTCAATGAATCCATCATTCCTCGTCTATACATAATATAATATAACTAATCTATACTAATATTATAAAGCTGAAGAGTTTGTTTGTTTGTTTGAACGCGCTAATCTCAGGAACTACTGGTTCGAATTGAAAAATTCTTTTGTATTGGATAGTCCGTTCATTAAGGAAGGCTATAGGCTATATAACATCACGCTACGACCAATAGGAGCGGAGCATAAATGAAAAATGTAAAAATGAAAAACCGTTGAAACTAAAACACGCGAACAAAGTCGCGGGGGACAGCTATTATTTATAATATTACCTTGACATTAGTAACTCTCTCTTCAAATCACCTAGATTCAGGAGACCTTGTGTCTTTGTTATTTTCATGCTTGAATTCAGCACAAACAAATAAACACGAATGTTATAGCTCTGTGATTGATCTTACCTAAAAGAAAAATAAGTAAACTCATAAATGCGTTTAGCGAGTATGAACTGTAGGCACTAGTATGAACAAGTAAATAAAAAGCAAAAAGCAAGTAAAAAAAAACAGAGCACGCCGTTTTATTAACGTTATCAAAAACCTAAAATTACCCTAATAATATCGGAACTGTCGATATTTATGCATAAACGTCTGCCTACGCACGGAAAATCAGTTAAAACAGTAAACTAGCGCCGAGCGATGCGCGTACTCTATGCTTGTCTATGTTTAGTTTAAGGATCTTACTTTTGTTCCTTTTTGACTTAAGAAAAATACAGAGGATTCTTACTGTTGTCAAGTTAGTCCATCTGATCCCATGTCATGTTACAGACTGATTCTTCTCAAAAGTAAAAAATACCATATATATTTTTTTATAATATGATTTATTCAAGCAGTAGTAATTTACAAAATCGGATATGGACAGTGATAAAAATAGCAACGGACATTAATAGTTAGTAATAAATAATAATGTTGTGTTTTAATACCTAGTTACACGCATATTTCGTGACATTGCGCATGACATTGAAGGCGCTTATGCCCCACAAGTATGCGCAAGCGCTGACAAGAGAAACCACTATACAAAGTAAATAAACTTCTTGTTGTCAGAAATAAATACCCATCACTGATAATACCAGGAATTTTTGATGTATTTATGACCAAATCAACCTGTATCATTCTGTTTAATATACTGTATTTACTGTAGACCTTAGATATTATCTACGTTGCCTGTAATTTTTAATATAAGAAATTACTGCATATGATATTAGTACGTTAACACAATAAAATTTCAGTTTCCTGTAATTTTGACCAGCCAGTTGTTAATACAATAACTAATCGCACTTGGCTTTAGAGATAAATGAATTTCCGTGATACGAGCAAACATTAATATTTATAAAGTTACTGGTGGAACAAGTGACGTCACAACTTAGTATGCGCCTATGCAAACGTCGTGGTATCGTACGCACGTTACGCTGTTTACACTTTTGACACTCGATCAGTTGGCCCCGGCAAGTTCCGATGAAATGCTCAGCAAAACATCTGATTGTAGAGACGACTAATAGCACAAAATCTTGATTCATTTCAACAATGTAGAAATTGAGATAGATTTTTTGGCAATGTTGGTAACGAATAATACTGACTGATGTAATTATATGTATTTCACAATAAGAAAAGAAATACATATTATAAACTAGCGGCCCGCCCCGTCTTCGCATAGGTGTACATTTATTTTTCAAAATATTCTATGGCTTATGTTAATCTGGAATAATGAAGCACTCAAATGGTTAAAGAATTTTTGAAAACGGCCCAGTAGTTTTTAGTTTATTCGTTACATACAAATCTTTCCTTTTTATAATATTAGTATAGATAGGTTGGTGATTATGTATTTTAATATTTTTTTAAATATGCGTTTCATCAAAGTAATAGAAACCGTAACATGATGATGAGTTTGTGCGATATAATCTAGGGTTTTAATTTCAAGTAAGTATATTATTATCAATATATGACGGGCCTGTTGGTCTAGTGGTTAGTGACCCTGACTGTTAAACCGGAGGTCGTGGGTTCGATTCCCACCCAGGATAAATCTTTGTGTGATGAGCATGATCATTTGTTCTGTGTCTGGGTGTAATTTATCTATATTATGTATGTATTTAGAAATATATAAGTAAGTTTATCAGTTGTCTGGTTGCCATAGTACAGGCTCTGCCTAGTTTGGGATCAGATGGCCGTGTGTAAGTTGTCCCAATATAAAACAAAAAAAAAAACATAAAATAAAATATTCAATATTAGCCTTCTAAAATGTTGCTTTAAATATTAGGCTACCTCTTAAAACAACTTTACGACTGCTCAATGAAAATAATTACCGAATAAATAAATAATGGCCATTGATTCTAATGAATTACAGGCCATTTCTTAACCAAACTGGTTTAATTTAAGGCTTCTTTGTGCGTCAATACAATAATATCACTTGGGCCTTCCCTTGTGCGGTAAAAATGTCGTAAACAATGTGACGAAAATAACCAAACCAAAAGATATATTAAGAAGTCATAAATAATAAGATTAATAATTCGTCGGAAACCACCTAAATACCTATTCGCCGTCATCGGATTTACATGTAGATAATATGAAATATCATCTAATGAACTGTCGGCCACCCACAGAGCAAAAACTTAGTTTTATTTGCAAACCATACACTTTTATGAGATGTGTTTGAATTATTTGCATTGTTTATCTTACTAAACAATACTTCATAAAATATTATAACAGTTCGTTTTAGTTCTTTGCCATGACTTTATGTTAATGATTTTAGTTTAAGATTGAGTTGAGCAATGGCTTCTTTAATGTAAAAATCCTTGAACTTGACTTCATCGACGAGAGTTCATGTTTTTTAATCATTAAATTCTCAGAAACTCTTTATTACCTTTTTTATTAAATACGAATTTAATAAAATGATGTTTTTAGCGATTTTTTCTTTTCGAGAATTAGACTTAAAAATAGTACGAACCTCTTAAAATCAAGGAAAAGAGAGACAGTTAAAAAGAAGTTTTATAATGAGACAAGACAACTAAGTAAAAAGTCAATGCAATGTCACCCGGGGATAGTGTAGCTTCCCAACAGCGAAAATTTTTGTTAAATCGGTTTAGTAGTTTCGAAGCCTATTCAATGCAAACGAACAAACAATCAAATCTTTTCTCTTTATTATTTAGTATACCTAGATCATAATAACATTTTATAATATATTTTACTTCACTCAGCTAAGTACTAAGAAAATCAAACTAACTATGTAATACTAAGTTGTATTCATGACATGTTGACAACAAGGAACTTATTTACAAGTAAGTAAGTACATTAGTACAGGGAACCACACGTTAAAGTTAAAAACGATTGCAAAAATACACCATAATACTTTGAAATAAAGGCTATTTTAAATGGTGGTGTTGTTAGGTGTAGCACTGTATTTTATTGGCATGCCGATATCTCTGAACTGTGACATCGATAGTTAAGATTCCCCGCCATCAAGGCATTACCGTGGTCTTGAAATGATAAGCGGAATCAATTGACAATCGGTGTATTAACGTGACTCGATGAAAACGAAAGGACAAAATAAACAATTGTTGCTAAACAGCTGGCAGTAAAAAGGAATAATATTAACAAAACAAATAAAATGGATGAATATAATTTACGTCGTTGCATCATTTTTACATATTTCGTGTTGTTTGCAGTCTTGCAGGCAGTTGTGTTAGTAATTTGAACGTATTGTTCAAGGTTCGACAATTTTGCTAATAAATTAATTTCTTCACACTTATTTTTTTTCCTTAATATTAATAAAATTTTGAATTTCCTGTTAACAGTCGTTTTAATATGTTACTTTTCCTAGAGGTATAATCAAATTAATTAATTTTACGTACTTTCCCAACAAAACTATAAAAATGCAACGTGTTTGAAGTCATAAAATTAATTTATAAAAACTGAATAACGCTCTTAAATTTTTAAGATGCTTAACAGATTATTTTGATTCAATCATAATCAATCTTATAAACTTGATTCTTTATTTTGATTAAAATGTTGACTACTCACTTAGGAGTACTAAGTCTTGGTACTTCAAATGATACTATGGCAACTGGTACTTAGGAAAACAATTTATGTTATCAGTTTATCAATTCACTCATCAAAACTGAGTCACAAGCTCTCTTTACGCTAGACGATGGCGTTATGTAAGATGTAACTAACCTCCGGAATCACCTGGCGCTTTAGTCACGCGACTACAGCGCTGCCAAACTATGCGAGTATTGGCACTTGCAATAAAGACATTATGTAACAATTTTTTTTATTCGACGCCTTTACTATTTGTTTCGTCTAAATACAAGAGTAAAATTCTATTTATACCTACGGAAGAAGTAATTTTAAATAGGAGATATTAAATATTTTTGTTTGTTTTTGTTTCAGACATTGCCGTGACAGCAGGAGATCAACTAGAGTTTTACAGCAACAAAACCAAAACACATAATGAAGGGGTTCGCTTCCGCGACCTCACTGCTTTAGCCTACGATGCTGTCCACAACATGCTGCTGTTTGTCGACAAACAGAGCGACAACGCTTCTATATTTAGTTATAACTTAGGAACCAAGAAATACCGGTCGCTAGTCAGAAGAAGATCGTACGAGAACATTCAGGATCTTACCTTCGACCCAGTGGAAGGAAAGCTCTTCTGGACCGACACCAATGAAAGAAGCATATTTTGGATCTCTATGAAACCCGGCTCAAAAAACAATGTATACGGAAACCTTTTAATCAAGATGGATGATGAAATGCCTAGAGCTATAGCGGTAGATAGCTGCAGAGGGTATGTTACCTACTCACAATATAAAAAAAAAACTAGCGAAAAATAAATTATTTGTTATTTTTGACATTGATTTACAAATTGCAGGTATGTTTACTGGACCAATATTAACATTACGAAACCCACTATAGAAAGAGCTCGATTTGATGGCACCGAGCGAGAAGTTGTAATAGGCACTAATATCTATATGCCCGTCAGTCTCAGTATTGACCAACGGACAAAGCAAATATACTGGGCAGACGATAAAGAAGGCATACACTACTCGATAGAAAGTGCGGATTTGGATGGGAAGAATAGGAGAACATTGTTGGTTGGTACACATCATCAACCAAATGCGTTGACTGTATCAAAAGATTCAATTTACTGGGTGGATTGCGGTTACAAATCGGTTTGGAAGTTACCAAAAAATCCACGTCCATATACAGAACCTGAAGAGATCTCCGCTTTTCACAACCAGCTGACTTTTGGCATCGTTGCAAACTATCAAATTGAGGACCAAACTCGTGGCGAGCCTGAGTGCGAAGCGTTGTCAAGTCTATCTCAAAACAACTCTGTGATCAACGACACCTTCTACATTCCCACGGACGTCGGTCTGTTCTGTGTCCATGGAATCAAAGTTAATGGGAAATCCCTTTGTAATTGCACACCGGGGTACACAGGCGAGAGGTGCGACATCTCCGTCTGTCAGAACTATTGTTTCCAAGGAGACTGCAGTTTGACTAAGGATGGCCAGCCTACTTGCAGGTAAATTATGTTCTCATATTTTTATTTTTTTATTAGTTGAAATTCCGACGGTTAAATTTACAGACTATTTACCTGGCGTATTGTAAATATTTTAAAGTTTCTTATATGGTCAAAAAATTTTAAGTAAAATAAAAGTGTTGCCTGACGTATTGTTTATGCCTTTACAGTTGTAACACTGGCTACTCCGGCGATAGATGTGAAATGAACGCGTGCACCGGTTACTGTTTGAACTACGGCGATTGTTCCTTAAATGAGAAGAGTGAGCCGACCTGTCGGTGTATAGGAGACTATGAGGGATCAAGGTGTCAGACTCCCATAATTTACACCACAACCACTTCGACTGAAGAGCCACCTAAAACTGAGAACAACCAAAGTTGCAAGTAAGTTGAGTTACATTCTGGCCCAATCTGCATTGCAAAAACCAACTATATTCTTGTTATCCATTTTAAATGTTAATTTCAAATCAATAGTTCCTTTCAAATAGCGAAATATTCTCTTGACAGCAATCCTATGTTGCATTGTGGGATTGGTATTAAATCAACTAATGGTATTAACATCATAGGCTATGTCAGGCCGTGTACCTTGTGACAAATACAAAAGACATCCTACAGCTTCTTGATAAAGTCCATTTTTCAATACTTCAGTTTCGTTTTTAGCCTTTTTTAACTGAGTCTCAGCTTCAAACGGAGTTGGTATAGGCTTACAGGCATACATTTTAAATCTATGTTACTGTATCGCGGGGGGTTTCGCAAACATTCAATTTACATACACTAGCAATTGTGTATTATACAGATGTTTGTCCCATGCGGATATTGAACCTTTTTTTTCTATATATCTAATGACTTAAACCCATGCCGTGGACACGACTTGGGGAAGTGTCGGGCTTGCACCGACTAAAACACCCCGGTCCCGTCCTTGCCTTTCCCGAAGCCCGGGTTCTCTACAGCAGGCTTGGCAGGGCTCCAGCACATCGCGCACAGTGGTTATTGGCGTGGTGACCTATACTACTGGGCTATCCGTGCCGCCGCGCCGTCTTTCTCCTTAAGTGACGAACTTTCTAACTTTATCTCCTTATTTTCAGTTGCACAACACAGGCCGCCCAATCTACAATACCGTTATCGCCTGAGACATATGAAAATGGCGACACCTTACTAGAAGGATGTTCAGCTTGGGATCCAGTAAGAGACCCTGTAATAATGGTGCTAGGAATTCTTTGTGGGCTGTTATGCTTAGCCTGCGCGGTGCTTATTACCAAAAACTTACAGCTGAGGAGAAGACCGAGGTACGTAATAAAGCAATACTTATTATTTGATGTTTGTTGTAATCATAAAGAATGAATGAATTATTAATAAACCTGTATTAGTTCTTGATTTTTTTTTTGGATTCGAGTACCTAGTATGTATGCTATTTAAAAAAAACGAGTGTGCTTTAGACCACACGACTGAAGTAAAAATTCTTTATATATACGAAACGTAACTGGCTATGAGAGAAAGAGAGAAAGAAAATGTGTGCTCGCACATCTCTCTTGCCCCTACATTAATAATTAATATACGAAACGTAACTCTTCTATCTTCACTTACTTATATCTCCCTCTAAACTTCCGTTCGCCTCGCCCGATCACACTTTGTAACGCTCTCGTCACAAGAAGTTTTACTTCAAAAAGCTGAAAAATAATGAATTAATCATCGTGGTCGTCGTATTGTGGTAATAATGTTGAGTTAAACTTCCTGCAACTTTTATTAGTTGCTAAGCAATAAAGTTCAGCATAGTATTTCCTTTTTAAAATTATCCTCTAAGTACATAATTAAAATAACATTAAAATTGACTATTTAAGGAAGCAAATGAATATAATATATTCTTTATAAAATTTTCACTATCGTAAGCATGTAGCGTTTTTTATCTCACTGTTATAGCTATTTATACATTTAGGACGATGCCGCAATTAGGATTTGACGGGGTGACGCACTTATTTTACGTCACTCGTAGTGATTGTGAACAGATAACGTAACTTCCATAATTATTTTTATCACCCGAAAACTCAAATTTCATGACATTGTTTTTTCCTTACTCTTAATACAGATTGTTAAAAGAATTTATGCAGTGTCTTATGCACGATGCACATGTTTTGATGCCTTACCTAATAACCTTAACCTCGAATTTTTTATGTAAATACTCCCTTAAACTTTTAAAGCTGATAAAGTAATATATTTATGACTGTTATGACACCACTTTTATAAGTATATTCACACTGAGATACTGATTAATAAAACCAATAAGATAAGTTAAGATCACAGGAAAGCATAAAATATCTAACAACTTTTGAAGAAATTTCGTTTTTTGTAGGCGTTGGTATTGACAACATTTTAATTTCTATTCCAGGATTAAGAAGCGAATAATAGTGAACAAAAATGTAACGCCGATGACAGCGCGGCCCGACCAGTGTGAGATCACCATTGAAAACTGCTGTAACATGAATATCTGTGAAACTGTAAGTACCATCTTTAAACTACACGAAAAATTACAAATTAATATCAAAATTAGATCAAATAAGGTTGTCTTTTGCGCAGCCTGAAATAGATAAGAAAGTTCATATTTGTTACCGTCACCAAATATTAAAATAGTTATGTTAATATTTACTTCGGTCGTAATTAATGAGATGAAGTTACATACAATTATTTAAATTGTTCTACCGTATCCTACAACGAGTTTCGAATTAATTACATGTGAGAACAGATGTACTGAATATACCTACCTACATATTTATTAAAGGCTACATTATGTTATTATATAATTATAAACTACTTATCAGTTACCTTCTAGATTAAACTGTTATTAAATTTGCAAACATACAGATTTCAAAATTAATTTTCGATCACGCAGCATGATACGACAGAAATGAAATACTTAATAGATAAATGAATAAAATACAAATCGCATTTTATTAAAACTTAGGTACACATTGGTAAAAAAATTCAGATACACTGCGATCACTTGTTTAAATAACATTCGGAGACTATTAACAAATGAATGTCAATTAAATAGGAATGTTTAATAAATACAGGCGGTGTTGTTGACACACTTTTATGTTGTTTACAATTGTCACGTGGCGCGAAAACAAGCCACGCTCTTTCTAGACAACTGTCATGGCGACTAGCTTAAAAAAAACCTAGTTCTTTTCTTTTAAGCCATATCGATCAATGGTTGCTCATGCTAAAAAAAAATCTTGTGTTGATCCCACTTTCTAAATTCAGACTTGATGAAAATATAGAAAAACGTGTCATACCTAATTATCTAATAAATATTTTTTATGGTAACCCTAAAGATCTAATAATATATTGATTGACATCATAATAAATGTCAATAGGTAACCATGGCCTTACTATGTTAGCATAGATTAACGTGTTCTTTATCTTAAGTACAGTTCAAGTTAATTTATAGTGCTTACTTATTAACCTATACACAATAATGTATTTATAATACATGCTAAGTAAGAGCAAGAAATTAACTTATAAATTAAATACCTTCTTTTGCTGACTATGTCTGCATACAAGACACAACTACAAATTAAAATAATTAAAAATATTTTGTGGGGTCAAAGTCGGACTTAAAAAATCTAGAAAAACAAGACTTACTCACATTTATTATCTGAATATGGTAGGTAGGTATGTATAAAACACGTGAAATGCATGCAGAGAAATTATCGAGTTTTTGAGCATTATCTCCTGTGAATTTCCACATACCTAACGAACTTCTATATACCTAATGCGTGCTGTAAGCGACTTATTTGAGACTACATTAATTAATCTTAATGATTAGGTCATAACTTATTTTGCTTAAACTTATTTAGCATATTATGCTTTTGGAAGAGATAGTGTACACTCACATGAATGATTCTTTAATATGGTAGATGACTCATTATTTTTAATGTTCGTCAGATAGATTAAAGACACGATTTTTTCTTTTGTACGTAACTAAAAATTCACGACGATACATTGATTTGAAATGTCGCATGACGTCACAATTTTTGAACGCAAGCACGACGTCATTAGCCCCTACTCCTGAACTTTAATTTGCTTTATCTACTTAGTATTTACTTAATATGAAAAAGCAAAAAATACGTGTAAAATATTTTTTTATTAACTACTTAATTGACAAATTAGATTTTTTTTTTCATACTGTCATCTACATACCCATTTGTAACATATTTGTCCAGTGTAGAAGTATTTGGATATTTTTAACCGACTTCAAAAAATGGAGATTACTATCTAGTACTACGAAAAATTATGTCCCAGCTTAAATATACTTTTAGGTATAGCAAAAACTAAGAAAAACTGAACTTATTTTAAATTTTTTGCGATATGTAGTGTTTAAAATAAAATAACATTTCCACACAGGTTGATAATGCTTTGGCAAGTCATCTGCAATGAGTATGGGCCGTTGAGCCGTCTATCAAGGTTCACATTTTGATCTTAAGCTTAATCCCGCATGGTATAAAAAGCACCTGCTTACTAACTTCAATAACTATATACCGTTTTATTACTTCTAAACTACCGCAAACCGATAGTATATGAACACAGCTATATTTTTACAAGATTTATTTAAATTAATTTAAACTAACAGTCCAATTCATACTCATTTAACACTATAATTACCCAAACTCATATACCCGAATGCTGATATTATGCTTTTCATGTTTAACTAAGTATACAATGTTTGTGCGAATAAATTATATATATTTTTGGTGCGTCAGATGCAATCAGATAGTTACTAAGAGCGAGGAGGTGGTAGGCATGTAGGTAATGGTATACATCTAAATAAATAACACTAAACACGTCAATAGAAAAACACTTAACTGTATAAATCTTATCTCATTGATATTGGTATCATTGCAATTATGTATTGGAATTAATGAGTACATAGTAGAGGTGGCAGTTACATAACTAGCTTACAGTCAGCAACAAAAATGAAACACGTAGAGTAATTTTTTAAATATCAACTCATTTCGGAATCATTACACAAATTTGATCACGTGAATTATCACGACTATATTTGCTTCAAAATGATTTTATTAATCATTGTTCAATTATAATCAAACTTTTGTTTAATTAAATATTGAATAGACCAAAGATATTTGTTGTCACTATAATTATGGTCATTATTTTATCAGTGTAATAAATTTAATAGTTTTCTTTGCCTACGTGTGTTTTTTATAGCTGATTGTATATTCAAAGAAAAAATGTTAAACAATTTTTTATTTTTGTTTCAGCCATGTTTTGAGCCAAGATCAACGATACGGCCATCTCTATTAGATTCGAAACCGGGCAAGGAAGAAAAGAAGAATTTAATCGCTAACATGGAATATCCAGACGACCCGTATTAAACTGTGTTAGATACTGAGTGACGTACAATACTTTGGCAAGATTGCACAATATGTAAGGAATTATTCGGTAGCTATGGTTTCTGTAACCAATAACAGTAAATCAATTGGTAGTTTTTGTACATTTTACAAAAGTCATAATAACTTGGTAACTTAAAAGAAATGTGTTTCAGAATGTGAACATTTTGCATAGAAATTGCAACTCATTACATAAATGAAATAATTCATCTAAAGTACCTTTTTAAGAGATTTTTATTACAATTCTCATAAAAGAAAATGTAAAATGTTCAATGAATGTGCAGAATTGTTTGGTACCTACCAGTGACAACAAATTCATTTATAACGGTATAAATATGTTTACAGAACCAAGGTTGTTATTGCAATCCGAAGATTCCTTATATTATAGTGCTAGGTTTACATATTGTGATATTTGATTAAGGATTGCAAATATGATACGCGTAAACGATTACATTAATCTTTACGCGTGGTCAAAGGGCTGTGTTGATGCTAAAATCTGAGTGCAAGGTAGCTAGATTTTAGGACAATTATTTATTTGGGTATAGGTCGGGGATCAGGCATATCGTGAATACGTAAACCTATGCTAAAATTGACATGTTTATGTAGATCCTTATTTTGATAGCATTCACAAGGTGCCTTTTACACACAGTGCTTTAACTAACGATGTAATTTCTGTTTTAGTTCACACATCTTCAATGCGTGTTGATTTTAGCAGCTGTTCTAGTTAAATGGGCATTTGAGTCTATTGTTCGTTATTTCCTTTTCATTTTAATATGTAGTACGTTAGTAACATCCATAGTACACTGGACCCTGTGTCAATAACGTTCTACTGGGAATTATTTGGTCGATAGTTTTTTTTTCTTGATAAGTTTCAGCGACTTTGTGCCAAAGTTTGTAATTTTCGTAAAACGAATTGGTTGCTTCCTTGAGATACTAAAGAAACATAATCGGTATTTATTGAAATAACGTGTATCTATGGTCTCGATTCAAAATATTATGTAGCATTTATGAGGAACGAAAATAGTGTACTATTTGTACAGATTTTTGTTATTATTTTTTAATAATTGTTACCAAATTGTATAAATGTATGATCATTTTAATTTTATTTAATTATTTTATTCGACATGTCATTGTAAAATCATTGAATATGATCAAGGAGTATCGCATGAGTTGTATGTCCTATAAAAGCTAATTGTTGGCTTATTCCGTTTTTGTGTTCATGTCACTTATGTGTCATAAGCTCGAAGTTTATACACATGGCTCATTTGTGGCACAAATCAACGTCCATGGTTCTACATATACCTAGAGCTCTATAAAATATAATTCATAAATAAATGTGTTCTTCCATGATTCTCAAAGTACCGTAAAGACTTGTTAACTATTTATAAACTTATAAAAATGTATGAGCGTTACTGTTTTTACCTAGAGAATGATCTTTTCAAATTTTCATGAACTTTAAGTACAAACCTTGACTAACTAAAACTGAATTTGACTATGAAAATTTAATAGGATCATCTTTATTAATTCTGTTTATATCCTAACAACTAAAATCTAACAATTTGTAATAAGACTCAAACCCCCGGATATTGAAACGGAACTTAACTTTAAGACGTTTTTAAATGTATCTCTGTCGCTACTTCACACCTTAAAGTGACAGAGACAGCATGAGACTTAAAAGCGACTCAAAACTGAATGATGTTTCAGTATTCAGCCAAAGACACATATCTTGGAATCCTTCAGTTGTTGGTCAACCAGATCGGTACGTTTGGTCAAAACCGTTGGTAAAAACAAATAAGAAGAGTGGAAGGTTGTTTATTTAGTTATTAATCATTCTGTAATATAACTACGTCAACTGCTTACAAACATCATTGAGGTCTGTACCCGTATTTTTTAAAACTATTATTTTTCCAGTGATGGATGGACCAACATTGCAGTATTGCACCATCTTATTTTCACGAAAATTTGTAAATTAAATGTTGTAAGCAGTAAAAATAGTGATGTTTACATGGTTTGGTAGTGCGGTGCCTCACTTCTCGATTTAATATAAGCCACCCTCGGCTACTGGCTTCTATCGGCTTTTTTTTATTATTTTTGTAAAGGACGCATGCATGGTATAATGATATCATTCAGAAATTATGTTAGTGTAGTGCCGATGAGTCCATAGTCTGAGGTCAGAGCCTAACATAGTTCTAAACAACAGACAGGCTCCTAGTATAAGAATTTGCGTTCCTATAGATAATTCTGAAAATTATTTATCAAAGTACCTCAATATACATATTTATTGTTAAAATGTTTTAATATACGAATTAATGGAAATATATATTTATGTACAGTCGCAGAGTAAGATAATCTTTTGTTTGGCTTTATGTTATTATGATTCTGACTGTACTTACTACTTATTTAATTTTAATAGGTATTTTTTTTCTCCAGCTGATTTTGATTTTTATCTTTGGACGACAATAATTAAATTCTAATTATAATTTTATGTTTTCTGTACTTAAATCGTAGTACTTATTTTTACTTACTTAATTTTTCTTTTTGATTTAATTTTCTTATTATTCTATTAGCAGCTACACTTTTTCATGAAAGCACAACTTACTTAATCTGGCCTATATTGGTGGTACTTAGCTGAGTAATTAGACAATTTAGAAATTACTTTTTTAGTTATTAGTTTTAGTCGTGGATTAATAATATCCACATGAGAAATGTGATATTATTGAGTCTTGGTATAAGTCTATGTTAGTAAATATTGTGATTAATAGTCTCTTAATATTAAATAAAAAGCTTGCATACACGTTTGTTTTATTTATTTTATTAATAACTAGCTGCTGCCCGCGGCTCTAAAAAGCTCAAAAGCCTGTCCTTTCTGGGAATCTAATCTTACCCCATAACAAGTTTCATCAAAATCGGTTCAGCGGTTTAGCCGTGAAAGCGTAACAGAGTTACTTTCGCATTTTTACTATTAGTATGGATTTTAGTTTTAACGATCTGCTGTTCCCCAAAAAAAGACTTCTTAATAATGAAAGCTAACGGCCACTTGGCGTCGTGTTTTTATTTAAAAAATATTCGACCTAGCACTCAAACGCTAGCTTATGTAGAATATTTACACAATTTTCTCCTGTATAATAACATTCGTGAGTATACATAATTATTTTGAAACATAACGGTTTACTTACGCACATTGTCGGGATCGCCGATCGCGCTGGTGTCGCGAATCGAACTCGACAGACTTCGTCCGCCGCCGCGTCAGCTCATTATTAGGGACTCTTATTGAGTCTGAAATTAGTCGGGCGATCCCGAGAATGTGCGTGAGTAAACTGTAGTTACTAAATAACAATTGAATCCTTACTAAGTAATTAGATGTGTAATAACCAAGTAGTTTGTTTTACGAGCGGTAAATAATACACCAAAGTTTTGTGAACTGTATTTAATTGTCACAATCCTCTTGACATCAATAATTTATTAGTAACATCTTTGCATTTATACTGAATATAATGTATCATAGCTTTGGTTAGTGACATGGTTCTTGCTCATGCGCTTTCAATAAACTTCATACAATACCTATCGGGTCAACGACCGAAAGCTTGCTTACCAACGCCAGATAGTTTTATCCGAGGAATAATTTTGTATTTTTGACAGTTCTTCCATACAAAATCTGTCAGACGTCTATATTATTCTACGAATAAAAATTATCTGGGGTCGGAATAAGCCGCCGTAAACCATTTTAAGATTGAAACATGATGGGTACACCGACAGACACATTTTTTTTTCACATAACAGATTTATTTATTGGCAACTGTATAAGATAGTAAATTACAATATGCATATAAGCCAATTCATTATAAACATTTCATCAATATATATATTTTTTTATATAATAATCCTTTTTAATGTTATTTAGTGGTATAGTGGTCTTATTGAAGGCAGTTTACTGTGTATATGTAAGGCATTTCTGAGAAAAATTTTAATACAATACATTTAAAATCAATAATAAAATGTATCTACTTAACACAGGCTGTATGACTGAAAACGGAAAAAGTTCCTTTTAAATCATGGTATATAATGATTTTGCAATAATACCTACATAATACATTTTTATATGTAATAAAATGTAAGTGTAACTTAGTCCAATGTACTCATAGTACGTGTGTAGAAAATTTTGAATAGGGATATTGACTAGGTATGAAAAGTAAAAATCTATTTAATTCGTAATTTAGATACCAAAAAATTATTTGACACGTATTTTTTTCTTTGTCAAAATAAAACTATTAAAACTAAGCGAATTAAAGTTATGGAGTGAGAGCTCACTACGTTACAAATCGGTACATTTTGTAGCGGTTTGTGACGTCACGCGACATTTCAAATCAATGTATCGTTGTAAGTTTTTCATTACGTAAAAAAGAAAAAAATACATGTCCAATATTTTTCATTAATCTACCCGAAAGACACTAAAAAATAAACTTGTCAACATCCCTATTAAAGAATGTTTTATTTGTACAAATAAAATATACTTTGAACAAGAAATACCATTTGTAATACCAATATAAGCTTTAAAATGTTAACTTCTTTAGCAAGAATAGATAGTCTTACAGATGTCTATTGCTGGTAAATACATCATTTTATCATCAGTAAGTTATGAATAGAAAATGCAATATATTATGGCAATATACTGAATAAATAGATCACATGACAACTTAGTTGTTGCATGTAGTATTTTAATTGGACATATATGTTAACTGCTTATATAATATAATTAATTATACAATAAAATGCTATATTGCAATTATAATTACTAAGATTACAACATCTAAGCGCATAAATGGCAACACTTAACACAACATTAAAAACGTCATATTTCAAAGTTTTGCAATTGCAATGAACGTAGTTAAGGTATAAATAAATAAAACATGTTAACATCTATAATTTCTCAGTAACAACGAACAGAAAATATAAAACACTTATGACATTTATACGTACTTATAACATCTAAATAAATAACATTATTATGTTTAAATAGAACAAAAATATTGCATATTGGCTTTGCAAATCGTTTGGAACGACTTTTAAAGATACTAATTTCAATTTTGACTTGTACTCAGTACTAAACGTTATTGTGATGTATTTCAATTTTGGCTAAGCATTTATTTATAAATGCGTAAAAATTTCGAGATAAAATTATAATATTAAAATTACCGATTCAAGCACAACTTTGAGTTGCAGCTTAGCTAACGTAGCTCTTTGAACATAATCTGATTTAGGTACCTATATATTTTTAACAAATAAAGTATTTTAGATGCTCAAGCAAGGTATATACTTATAGATATATCTATAGCTTCTATTTGCGCAAGTCGACATATAATATTATTTTTAAGGAGAAAGTTTTTATAATCACATTTCGGTAACAATGGAAAACTACAGGAACTTGTTCTCTAGTACAAATATAAATAACTAAAGGAAACTAGAGAACATTAAATTATTTTTGTTTAATAATTGTGACGAGAGTTTAACCCCCCGGTTTCTGAAACGTTGATAAACACAAAAATTTGTTAATTACCTATCAAACCTCATTTTTAGCGCTGTGATTGGTTGTTAGTCTTCACAGTCGAGATCAGTGGATTCGACAGCTGATTAAGTTGATCAGCCTTTCAGAATTGGGGGGTTAAATAAAATATAAAATTTCTAAAAGGAATGTGTAAAACTTAACTAATGTACAGACAAATGACAATTTATTCTAGTAGTCAATGTAAAACAAAAATATTTTTCTATTACATGTAAGTAAAATATTGCCTAACTAAACCCTGCCTATTTATATAAAAGTAAATTAATTTGATACTTTATATATTAAATATTATGCGAAAAACTCACTACATTGTGGTTATTATAATGGCAGATTACTTCGCCATAGTTGTTTCTGAAATAAAAGACAATAAAGTTTTAAAAATATTTAGTGCAGGACATGAGCTTAAAAAATATTTTATCGGTTATTATAATTATCGGTAAAATATTCAATTTAATTTTCCTCTAATGGGGGATTTTTGTAATTAGGTATGGTACATACTTTTTTTTATTTATGGCAATGCTATTTTATGGCAATTTAAAGATAGGCATGAATCAACTCAGCGTATTACGATCCACTGTCGTCAATATGGAGTGATATGACAACGGAAAACACGAGCTGTGGATGGGTCACCATTCCAAAAAAATCCTATGGAGCCTTTTGACGTCTTACCTTATCTTCACCAGGAATATAAGAGTGAAAGCATCGAGAGTGGAACTATGATTGTATACGCATTAATGCACTGAAATATTTCCCGCGCCGATGGCTAATCTTTGTTAAGAGCAGTTGCCGTGATAGAAATTTAATTAAGAGGATATGACAGCCCTAATATTTCATAATCGGCAGCTCTCCGCCCCTCTCCCATTTGACTCGAGACTGAAGCACTACCAATCAATTCGTGTTCATTGGTGTAAAAGATTGATTCGAAGTATTTACCCTTATTAACCCCAGACGAGGGGTGTTGTAAGTGTTTTTTAATTAAAAGTGTGTAATTACTGGCATCACAGTTCCTGAACGAGTCGTCGATCTTGTTTTTTTTTAATTAAAGGGTTTGATCAAAAGTATTCTTAGTTATTAAACAAGAAAGTTTCAGCTCGGTCTTTCAATAATATGATAGGTTGTCGGGGATTTCTGATATTATGAATGTAATATTTTAGTAGGTGTATGGGTGTTACCTGTATGCGCGAGCAGCGCGGCGAGCTCGGCGACCTGGTCGCGGTGCGCGTACATGTAGGCGTGCGCCTCCCACAGCATGGTGACCAGCACGTCATCCCCGCGCTCGTCCATCGGCACGTCGCGCGACATCTGCGGCGCGAAGCGGTAGTACGGCACGCCCAGCCCCGCGCACCACGCGCGCGCGCGCTCCACCACGCGCCCGTCCGACTGCGTCGCCTGCACGCACACACACACATACACTGCGGGACCGGTAGTACGGCACGCCCAGCCCCGCGCACCACGCGCGCGCGCGCTCCACCACGCGCCCGTCCGACTGCGTCGCCTGCACGCACACACACACATACACTGCGGGACCGGTAGAACGGGACGCCCAGCCCAACCATTAGACATTCAATCACACAAGCACGCATGTGTGCCTGAGTAACAGGCACGCACGCACGCGCCCACGGACGAACGCACATACACACGCGCACCCACATTCACTCAATACATACATCCAACGTCACAGCATGTTCACGCATTAAACGATCTCGTGTACAAAAAAAGGAGATTAGTTTAAAGTCTCTCGACATTTACCGATGTAACCTATTTAGCAGATTTCTGAAATGCCGATTCCATTCCGGGTCTGACTACGAGAGACGAACGCTCGCGTCGTTCGTCAGCTATGTACCTGATCGACAAGTAGACCACCGATTGCAGACAGTCCCCACGCGAGCCGAGCGGTGTCCCATAGACTTTCTGGTTTGAACACGTCTATGTCATTTAACTTCGTCACGGGTATGAGTCCTGAAAATAAAATAGCTCGTAAAATATTTCGAAAGCACTGCATTGCACGCTGCTTATTTTTTTTTACCTACCAAATTAACTCGGGACTGACTTTAGCAATGTTTTTTTTTCAATATTAAAAAGTTTTTTTTTTCGTAGGTCTACCTACATAAATAGACATTAAGTAGAGTTCCGACTCACCAGTACCGCAGGATACGACAATTTTGAGGTTGGTCTTCTTAGCAGCTTCGTCTTGTCCCGTTGCCCGTAATGCAAGGTTCAACTCTGTGAGTTCCGTCAATACGTCCAGCGTTGGGTTGTTGCCCATAAGACCACCGTCTAAATACCTAGAGGAAAAAATTATAGGTAATTTTTATAACAATTAGCCTAAAATAAAAATCCTAGGATACGGTGTATTTTAGATTGTTAGTCCTATATAGTTTTGCACACATGCATAAAGTTTTGATTCATGCCATTTGTTTAGAAAAAATGATTTGATAATGAAAGGCTTGAATGCTGAGATGACGAGTAGTAGAGATGGTTAGAAAAATACCGAAACCAATTAAGCAGAATGACTAATAAAAAAATTTGTTTAATAACCAAAATTCTTACATAAAATTGTTGTTTGTGGGATTAGTGACGTAGTTTTGTGCAGTGTTTCCTTAATGCTCTGTACGTGTCGTACCTGCCGGAGGCTCGGAAGTAGGAGGGCGCGGCGCCGGTGGCCCGCGCGGCCTGCCACACCAGCTGCTCGGCGGGCGGCGGCGGGGCCGACAGGGCCACTACCGACGCTTGGTCGCCCGCCTCCGCGTGCGGACCTAGCGGGTATCACACAATCAATACACAGACCTAGCCAGTATCTCACAATCACATAAAAAATATTGGTGCAATGCTGGATATAGGCATAATACTATTACGAGCTGGGGTTCGGGATAAATTATTAAACGTTTGCAGATTTTAATCGAAAACTCACACTTTATTGAATAACGCAATCAATATATATAATAGGCATACATATTAGAATTATTATAGAGAATAAATTTAGCCTATTGTAATATGTTATGCTGTTGGTATATCAATAAATAAATAAATAAATATATGCACTCCCTTATAAATCACTTAAAACCACTAAAACACTTTTTGTAATCTTCAATCATTTGTAGTTAACTTGCAGTATCGAAAAAATTAAACTGTATCGCAATTCAAATGCGGCGGCTATTTATACTCCTAGCGAATATTGTAGAAATGTCTCGAGCATTCCGTCTAGAACTGTCCACAGCATTCTGGAATATTCGTGGTTTGTTTACGCTATTCGATAAGAGATGGCGCTCAGTAACTCCCCTTCTGAATAAGTGATGGCTCTGTATGTCTCAACTATTGTCTATTTATAATATATCGTGTATTTTTTAGATTAAAGATATAAGCAGGGTATTATTACTTGTGGTCTTGCTAAAAATAATTCATTTGATTAAAATAAATAAACAGGATATGTTCACAAAGAATTTAAATATAGATGTATACATTAAATACTGCTTTAGTGGTCTTGCAGTTCAATGAACGGATTTGTGTGTATACATAAATACACATAAATCTTATGTTTTTCTGTGAGTACTCTAAGTATACCCTAAAGGTACTTACATTTAGTTCCATTGTGTTCATCAAGTATCTCTTGCGCAGACTTATAGTTCCTAAATATGTGCAAGTCCACTGGCTTCCTGTCCGCTAACACGGCCAAAATCATCAGTTTTGGATGTTCAATGTCCGCCATCACAGTCTCAGTACCTAGTTATTGAAAACGATTTATAAATTTTAAATACTTTTATTTTATTTTGCTATTTTTAGGCTAAGATTGGTGTAGCAACGAACGGGTGAGGAAGCTCAGGATAAGAAGGAGGAGTCGGGAGACAGTTATCGGGAAAATTCAATAAATTGGTTCTATTTATCATGACTGGAATATGAAAAAATAATGAGTAAAGGTTTGGTTTTACTTCAGCAGTTAAGTAAAACTAAACCTTTTCTTGTCTAAATTTTAAAACATAACTTCTACAACTTTACGGTCATTTAAACCTTTTAGTCTGATATCACTCACCCAAACATTCCTTTAAAATAGTCTCCAGCGCTTCTGAAGGATACGGCCTCATGCCAACAAAGGCGAACTCTTTCATCCTGAAGTAAAGTCTCTGGCACTCCCTCAGAGACTTGCCACAGGCCAGAGCGAGTGCCAGAATCCCGCCAGTACTGGTGCCAGCTATCCAGTCAAAGCAGTGCACGATGGGCGTGCCCACTGCCTCTTCTAGATTGATCAGCACTTGGACTAAAACCAAGCCTCGGATGCCACCTCCGTCTAAGCAGAGTAATCTAAAA
Source organism: Diachrysia chrysitis (assembly GCA_932294365.1). Classification (NCBI taxonomy): domain Eukaryota; kingdom Metazoa; phylum Arthropoda; class Insecta; order Lepidoptera; family Noctuidae; genus Diachrysia; species Diachrysia chrysitis. Next base: position 9,896,470 of record OW028653.1, read on the forward strand.
AAATATAGTTTAATTGTGTTTTTTCTTTTTGTAATTAAATACAAATAGTGGACAGAAAAACTTAAACCTCAGGCAGGACTCGTACCTGCGACTACTGGCTTGACGCGCCAGTCGCTTTACCAATGAAGCTACCGACGTCAATGCCTGCAGATTTAAATTTTTCCTTCTATTTATTACATCTTTAGGGCGACGTATATTTATTAATATTTTTATTTTATTTAAAATATTTATTTTTATTATTATTTTAGAAACGAGGGTCATACCGTCTTTTGCATTTGATTAGTACAGAAGCCAAGTCCTGTCCTGTTGCCATATTATAGGCTCGAAGGGGATCAACTTTTTATTTAGATTCTTTAAGCTAAGTTTGGTAAACTTTACACCAGGCGTGCAAGCGTCAAACCTGTTTGCTAATATACTAAAAATGTTTACAAATTACGGCGTTCTCGTGTAGTCGATTTTTAACACGTGCGCTCAATACACAGAAGCAGTCAAAACTTTCAATATTTATTTTCAAACTAGTAAAGCAGACACAACATGAAATCTATAGCTCGTCGGTCACCGGGTACCGACGAGCGTCGTGTGACCAATTTATGGCGACTTAAAATTGAGTGATGTTTGAGTATTCAGCAATACTATTAATGCTATTAACAACTAAGCTTGTGAGGATGGATGGATATTTGTTAATATTTCGTAAAAAAAATCCTAAACGGGTTTGCATGAAAATTAGGACACAGATGTCTCCACGTAAATTTCGGTGAATCGTGAATTGTACGGTAAAATCGCGGGGCGCAGCTTGCACATACATTTTAGACGAGCTGCGCACCGAGTTTTACTGCGTCGGTCACCGGTGACCGATGCCGCGTTCAAAGAATACATATGTATTGCTTTTTGAGGTTACGCGAATATTAGACATTGAAATAAAACTATTTTGAACGGATTCTATCGCAGTAAATATACTACATATTTACTGCAATAGTATCCGTTTAAAATAGTTTTATTTAGCGTTGTGTGTGTCTCACCGGCCCTGCTTCTGGTCGGGCTGGCGGCAGGCAGCGCGGTCCATGGCGGCGACGGCCAGCATGTGGTTGACGAGGTCGCGCGTGCTGGCGCGCGCCACGGCCGGCGGCGGCACGCCGTTGTAGTCGCCGCGGGACGAACAGCTCGCACCGCACCCGCTCACTTCCGCTAGACATCTGTAACACTCATTTATTGCAGTATCGTTCATTTGTATCACCATTCCAAAACTGCTCTGCAGTTTGGCCGATGATATATTAAGATAACATTGTATCATTAAGATTGAAAAAATAAAAAACTAGCATTAAAAATTTGTAGACGGAACACGGAATAAAAATGAGGTTACCAGAATTCAAAAATAATGCCAATGAGGTTACTTATGTTAAATAGATTATTAAAAAATATTACACAAGTATTTTTTCTTATTTTACGTAACCAAAAACTCATGATGATACATTGATATGGAATTCGAATGACGTCACAATTTCATGCATTTTGTATGCAAGCATGATGTCATTAACCCTCCTCTATGTACTTAGTGTTTTCTTATGTACTTAATTTTTATATACTAATTAGATTTTGACTTTTCGTAGTCATCTATTCCGTTAGCGTGCCTCATTACAACTACAGATCTAATAATATTTGTAAAAGTTATATTTTAAAGTGTAACATACCTTTTAGCGCCGACAGCGTGCAAAATATACAGTATTCTATCATAACTGCTGTTCGACATCTCCGTACGCAGAACATGCCTTGCTGTATTCCCCATATTATTCTTGGCTTCCAAATCAGCGCCAAACACGACCAGCGCTTGGACGATCGAGATATTCGTTTGTTTTACAGCCAAATGCAACGGAGTATTTCCTTCATTGTCGCCGATGGAGTGTTCTGCACCCCTCGATAGTAAAGCAATAGCACATTCCAACCGACCGCGCAACACCATAATATGTAAAGCCGTTCTCCCATCAAAATTAAGAGCATTTATATCACAATTTTTATCCACTAAAGCCTCAATAACCTCCCGAGATATAGCCCAGTGTATGGGCGTGCCTCCATGTTTCATATCTTGTTGGTACAGTTTCGGTTGGTTATCTTGCAATAGGTCTCCAACGATCCCTAAAAATGTAGAAGGGAATGATATTACATTACCTGTAATAAAAATATGTTATTCAAGTTTATACCATCACCTCACACAGGGTGTCTAGTCAGACTATAGTTGAACCCATGCATGAACGGTAGCCATTTCTACAATTTCAACTTTAACAAAGAATAAAATTCAATAACTAAAACACTGCAAACATCTTCTGTAATTCTTGTGTAATTCGAAATGTAGGCTATAAGTGATTAAATTACCTATTTATTGATAAAAATTGTATTATTTTTACGCTAATTTCCAAAACCCACCTTTTTGCATCAAAATAAAAGCGCTTTCAATATCAAGTTAAATTTAACCACTGATTAGACTATACATACAAATTCCAATTGCACACTTTTAATGACAAGTCTAATTTTCACCACTGATTTAAGTCAAGATTAAATTTCAAATTTGCGCCGATTCCCTTGTAGGCAAACTAAATCAAAATTAAACCATTGCTATCTTTTACTAAGATACAGCGTAAGAAAAGGACGGCAACAGATAACAGCTAACTTAGAAATGTCAAACCAGTTTTCGCCTTGAACATCACTGTGTTTTAGTGCATACGTTTCTCCGTGTCGGTAGATAAATATGAGAATTTTAGTCGAAACTAAATTTGACAGCTCTAATTTTCGTCTGTCCTTTTCTAATTGTGTACAAGTGAAAAAGATACCGATGGCCTTTAATAAGTTTAGTATCGATTTAACAGAATCGGGGCCATTGTAATTAATAATAACTATTTAAATGATACCTGCATGCATTACAAAGCGCTTGTTCACCTCGTCATATTAATATGTACAATACCTTGATGAGCGCTGGTAGTTCTCTTTGCGGCGGACAAGTTTACGTCCGCGCCCGCGAGCATGAGCGCTCGCACGCAGTCGGGCGCGTCCGCGAGGCAAGCCGTGTGTAGCGGCGTGTAGCCTTGCTTGTTGTATACGTTGAGGGAAGCTGGGCTTTTAGAAGCTAACGCCTGAAATATTTTTTATGTATTATGGAATGTGTAAAATCGTGTGACTTTTTCTTTGTTTGTGTGTGTTTGATAATATTTTTAACCACTGACGCAAAGGGAGGAAAGTTGTCAGTTTAACGTGTGTGTCTGGATGTGGCATGGTAGCTCAGAAACGAGTGAACCGATTTCGATAATAATCTTTTTTTAACAGGACATTGTAATGAGTGTCTTCTTAATGTCCTTAGCTATAATCTAAAATCAATTCGGCCGTTTAAATATTAACAGTTCTTTCGAATGTGTCATGGTAGTTCGTAGTAATTTTATTAATATTTTGCAAATTTTTACTACATACAGGCCAGTTATAAAATACTTAACGACTGTAGTCGTGGACTGTAATCGCAGAGACCTGACTAATAACGTAGTAGTTTATGTCTCATGACTGTAGTTATAAAAAATACATACAGACCAAAGGTCTTAGAGTATAAATAAGTAAACTTTAGAGTGTGCCTAACAGAGTGTGAACTGTGAGGACCAGTATGAGCAAGCGTCGTCGTAAAATTAGTGTCAAAACAGAGCGCGCCGTTTTATTAATATTATCTCAAAACCACCTATTAATATATCGCACAAACGTCTGAACACGGAAAATTACTTAATTTTTAATTTTTTAAATTAACGAACGTACTATTTACAGCTAAAAATTTGCTTACGATCGGCACAACGGGCTCCTGTGCGATGTGCGCACTCTATCCTTGCATATGTATACTCTAAGCCAGAGGTATATAAAGAATGTAGTTACCTATGTACACAGAGTATTAGTATATATTCTAATCATAATAATATTGTGTAATTGTTTTGTCTAAGCATTATCCCACGCTAATAGAGTTGGACAATAACAAACGTCTAGCCAAATATTTGCGAATCGTTCGTGTGGAGATGAAAACCACGTTTTCGCTACAAGGTCAAACTAGCCGCCACGTCACTAACCAACTGAACTCTAAGGCCCACTTGCACGAAAAACCTGACTTAAGAGTTAGTTGCTAAAACGAGGTTAAATTGTCAATTTTGTATGACAAACTGTCAATTTATCCTCGTGTTAGCATTTAACTCTGAGTAAAGTTTAAAAAGATAACCCGAGCTCGTGCAAGCGGGCTTAACTTATACTTTTTTGACCATATTGATTGACTCTACAAAATGCAAAGTCATACATCTATTTGGCAGTTCAAACAACTGTTTGCGGAAACCTGACTAACTTCACACAAAGTTTGCAAATATTTACAAGTTAAAAAACAAGTTCTCTTCCAACCGTGATAAATATTCATCGCGCTATAGTAGGTACCTACTTTATTTGAAGGTCAAATAGAGATAACTCTTACAAGATAGTTAATTAGTTCAAATGACCTATTTAGTAATTACTGGCTTATCTCCAATACATTTCCTTATACCAATAAACAGGTTTAGAAATAATCCCTTATATTATCCCGGTACATTTGGTTAACCTGTACTAAATTAGCTTTTACAATACATTATTCACAAAACAAGACATTTTTTATTTACAGATTCGATACATCAAACAATTTTATGTTATAATTTTTTCATCATTTCTGACTACCAAACTACTGTCTCTAAAATGTAATCAAATTTGGTTGAGCTATTTTGGTGCTACGATACCACAGCCACACACTCACGATACATAACGTTATTTTTACAAGTATGTACTTATAAAACGTCTATTGTTGACGGGTTAAAAACTCAACCAACTAAGAGCTTGACATTGTAATTAAAGAAAAATTAATAACTCACATTAATAATTTCTTTATTACTGGCGGCAGCGTAGTGATAGACGGTGTTTCCTTCAAGGTCAATTGTATCAAGAGAGCAGTTCAAAGCGACTAAACTTTGAACTAAGCGCACGTGACATGACTTTACCGCCACCTGAAAACAATAAATATTAGAAGAGTGAGACTGTATATGAAAATCGAAGGTTGTTCTTTTAACTGGACCATTGTCACCCGACTGCGCCGAAAGGGTGGTTATGTTATTCGAGTGTAGGTACTTATGTATATGTGTAACCTGGCTTCCAACAATTGGAATCTGAAATCCCCAACCCGCAATGAACAAGCGTGGTGATCAATGCTCGATCGTTCGCTATATGAGAAGAGGCTTGTGCCTAGCACATTTATAGGCTGGTATTATTTATATGTGTATCTGTATATCCTTGGTACACCCTGTAGCCTAAACGGTAGCTTTTAGCTTGACAGATATCGCTAGACTGTGAGGGTGACAGTAGGTATTATATATATTTTTTATAATAATTTTACCATATTTTTTTATTTTAAATTAATTTAAGCATACAAATTTCATGCAGTCGGGTTTTATTTCCTTGTAATCATTGACTTGTTTCACGTCTACATTTTACGTACGTACCTATATCTAATTTTACGTTATGTTTAGTAGTCACTGCACACTCAGTCCATAAAATTAGAAACATCATCATTATGTATGATTAATATTAAGCATCACAATCTTGCAGCATGTCCTGGTGGACCTAGCGGTTCAACGAACGGATTTGTCTGCGCGACGTTGCAGGTTCAAACTCACTATAGGTAAATCTTACTTTTTCAAAACGATATGTAGGTAATTTCTGAATTATTCTAAGACACCATTGACAAACAGTGAAGGAAAAAATTGTAAGGAAACCTGGATTACAAAAATTTGAATAAAAAATCGCCAACCTGCAAGTGAGCAAGCGTGCTGATCTAAACTTGTCTTCTCTACATGAGAAAAGGCCTGTGTCCAGAAGCGGGGCAGATATCATAGCAGCCTATAAATGTCCCACTGCTGGGCACAGGCCTCTTCTCATATAGAGAAGGCACGAGCATTGATCACCACGCTTGCTCATTGCGGGTTGGCGATTTCAGATTCCAAGTGTCGGAATCCAGGTTTCCTCACGATGTTATCCTTCACCGTTTGTCAATAATGTCTTAGAATAATTAAGAAAGTACATATAACTTTGAAAAAGTCACATTGGTACTTGCCTGTAATGGATTCGAACCTGCAACCTCGTGCACACAAATCCGTTCATTGAACCACTAGGCCACCATGACAGATATAGGCCGGTATTATTATTATTACAATGTTAGGTAATAACGAGTAGGTAGTGGTACAGGTCCTATCAAATCTCCGATCTTGTATGCGAATATTAATAAGTATAGAACAACTATATCTATAGTTTTCCCTAATACATAGTCCATCTAAAATATTATTGTAGCACTTTAGTTTGGATTATCCTTGTATACTAATTAACATAAATGTGGATGAATTTGATGAATTATTTAGCGATGTGGATGAATTTTTCGACGCTTTTTTTTTAGTATTTTTATTAGTTAAGAGTTTCATTTTGTTTTAAGTGTATATATGGTTAAGTTTGTAAATATTTAAAATTGGTTATAATAAAATAATATATTTAAAAATTTTAGTTTGTTAGAATTTCGAATGTTCGATTGTCAGTATTTTGCTTATAAATATTACACTAAAGAAGTGTCTCTATAAATTCACATAAATACCACAAGTCAGTTTAATAAAACCTGTTTTGTCATTAACATTGAAATTACTAATAACAAATTACCTACCCGAGTTGATACCTAAAACGTACTGCCCTAATTCGCGTTTGAAACCACAAAAATAATAATGTAATTCTAGAGATTTATGAATTTAAATGTAAACAGCAAATCTTACGCAAAATACTTTTGATTTTTCTGTGCGCAGTTAATTTAGTGTACTTATATTTTGAAACGCAGACGATAATAATTTGTTTGATCAGGAATCATACGCGCAATCGTTATCGTAAACAGTCGACTTCTAAAAGTATATTAACAATAATAAACGTTGTAAAGTTTACCGAATTACCGAACAGCTGAAAACGTATAGGGGATTACCCTAAAAATATTTTGGCGCAAATCGCGTTAACTTCTTAAACACGATTATCAATACACCTGCTTACCTGATATCGATACTAGCATTATCAATCTATACAAATATTAAAATGCGAAAGTAAGTCTGTTTAGCACGCTCAAAACTTATCCAATTTTGATGAAATTCGGTACAGGGTAGTCTATGCCATGTTGGCGGAGTCGCGGGCAAAATCTAGTAATTTTTATTTTGCATAAAACTTAATAATACAAGTCTGTAACAGTTCAACTGCCAGAGAAATGCTTATCATAGGAATTGAAGGACACAAAACAAATAGCCAAATCATTATCCTATCACTATCGCAAGAGCAGAACACGGCCCTTAAGAGATGTGGACAAAGGTTGTTAAACCATTCCGGGTAGGGGCAATGGAGGAAGAGAGGTATGAATTCTGAAATGAGGAGTCGTCGGGGTGTATAAAATATACACACATTGCGCCAACCCCAAATAATTATAACAGTGAACATTACAGCGACAAGAAGGAAGATTACCTTATCACTCGGAAATGTTGGGTAAATATATAACTATTTGGTGATAGCTAACGATAGTAGTAAACAAAAACAAATGCCTGTAGAAGTAAACACAATTAAAAATGCATTTCAAGTCCTTCTAGGAATTACTAATTACACAGTACATGGCTTTAATTGACCTAATTAGTCACCTACAAAACCCACAATATTTCAACCATTTCTTGGACTTTGCCCATAGGCCAAGGTCTTAATTTTAAGGTCATAGCTGATAGATGATTCTCAAAGTATGTTAAAGAGAATAAATTTGGGGATTTAAGATATGTAATATTCATTTAAAATTATAATTTTGTATGTACACATAATACAAAGCGATTTATTTACTTGTATGAAACGTCGGATGACTTTATATAAGTTTTTAAGAGACCACATTAGGTTCGAGACCTGTATGACGGATCTCCAATTAGATTCATCATCATCATAATTTCAGCCAATAGACGCCCACTGCTGTGCATAGGCCTCCCCCAAAGATCTCCAATTAGATTAGTAACTTTTATAAGATTACTAAATTAAAAAAACGAGGTTGATTTGTAAAATAAATTAGATAGTTTATGCAAGCTAGAACTCCAAATCAAAAACACACATTTTTGTCGCTTTAATCGATGTGTATGTGTGGGTGTCTTTTACGGTGGAGCAGCGAGCGTATACCTTCTACGAAATAAAATATACGTAATTATAATGGTGGAAATTTTAGCTCAGGGGAAATGGTATCTACCTACAGAAACATTCTTCTAACATACCATTTTCGTATACCTAGTAAATGAAAAATACATAATCAAACATACCATCAATGGTGTAGCTCCAGTCTGCGAATCAATATCGTCAATATGCCTTCGTACGTCCGGGGAATTGAACAGTTCATTGAGGCCAAAGTGCGCCGCTAAATGTGCGATGGTCCAAGACTGATGCTCCAACAACGTATTACAAAGCTTTTGGAGAATCGCTACTGTACACTGCAAAGATTAATAAAGCAAAATTGATTTATTCTCGACACTAAATCCTGTCATCTATACCTGTAAATTTCATATTAGAATTGAGCTGATTTAAATGGCGATTGTTTGTTCTCGTTTTTATACATACAATATAATATCTTAGGACAACTCACACACGGCCATCTGATCCCAAACTAGGCAGAGCCTGTATTATGGTAACCAGACAACTGATAAACTACATATATTGAATGAAATTTACAAAGAGATCCTCAATTTTACAAAGACAGCTCTATACAAATACAAACACTATTTCTATAACCATAATGATGAAATTTATAAAAACCAAGAATAGAAAATATGTAATTATGTTTGTTATATGTAAAAGAATTTTCTTAAATGCCCACAAAGAAACAAAAAAACAGAAACTATGTATGAAAGTCACAGATTCTTGCTATGTGTGTAAATCTTATTACAGTAAGAATATAGATAGCCAATTAAATCCCCCATTAGTAACAATGTCTTTCAACCACCATTATAACAAATAAGTATGGTGTCAATAATGGTATTCTTTAATAGGTCATGTCTAATATCTATGACTAGTCACTGACTTTGTACATTGAGTGAATTATATCATCAACATTTATAAAGTTCTATCATACTTGTGTAGCTCAGAATAACTATTGTAAAAAGAATAAAGTTCTGATTTGAGTAGATAAGAATTAATTTTGTATTTTAACTAACAAATACTACACACAATCTCATTATGCAATATTGATTTAGATATTTGATGAAAGAAATTATAGTTAGGTTAATACAATATTGACATACTAAAAGATGTTAATTGTTACTGAAGAGATTTCTCTGTGAGTGAGGCAACTCTACAATTGCTGAGAGTTGGCTTCCTTAAATTGACACAAAGAATCTCTTAAATCAATTTAAGTAACCCAGCTTTCGGACTTTTAAGATTTGGCTCACTTAAATTGATAATAAGAAATACTTTAAGTAACCATTAACATCTCTGAGTGTAGTGTTAAGATAAAATGAAATGTGACATAACATAATAGGCCATATTTATAAAAATCTCGAAAATCGATCTCGAAGTTGTCTATAGAAAACTTGAATTAAGAATCTGCTAAGCAATTGCTTAACACCACCAAGATTTTTATAAATAAGGACATATATTTAAAATTTAGACATGCTTTTGTGTAGCTGAGAATGTTCAAAGTAATTTAACACACACAAGTTTATTACCTAATATCTATATACCTACATGAGCTATAAATGTATAAAAATACATTTTATCTTAATTGAATATTAACTTTGATTGCAAATATGATCACAATGGAGTTCTGATTTACAATAAAAAATGTCTAATATTATTATTTCAGTAGAAACTACATACCTCTTTAGTTATTTTAATGAATGTTGGTATTCTTTGTTTAAAAACAATAAACTTTTCCTCTGCATCCTCAATATTTTTTGCCCGATACAAACTGAAATATTCGTAATTAGTATGATAAGCAATATTGTCGTTTTCATTTATATTGTTTAAAAAAATCACAAACAAATTTACAAAAATTCGGAAATAATGAAAGATTATTCAAAAAAATATTTTAGTCATGTATTATTAATTAGTCACATAATAGTATATAAGTATTGTTTTTTTATTTGTATAAAGTAATTAAGTAAGGTTTTTTTTTAAAGTATATAATTAATAAATTGTTTAAGGATAAGAAAAACAAGTATCAGCTATTTTTGACCACTTATATCCTGACAGATTTTCAAAATAACTTGCTTTTTATTCAGCAGAAGAGTTCAGTTAAGGTAGGAAAGTTACACACCGTGAAATAATTTTATTATCTACTGAGAATCAAACCATTGTTCATGCCAAAATGATCATCTATTATAATTGGCACACAGAAAAAAGGCATGACTCAGAATTACATACCTGTACATTTGATGTAAACTCTCTGTAAAAGGTTTATGAAGCACGACTTCATAATATTTTTCTTTAGAATTCTTTCCATCGGGTGGGTTTTTTGGTCCATATAGTAAAATAGAGTCTTCTCGGTAATGTATTGGCCTTGAGATGTAGTTGTCCGATCGCACCTCTATTACTTTAGTAGGCGCTTCTTCAGTGCCCAAGAGACCCCGGAAAACTAACGAAAGGATAAAATATGATAATATCGATTAAAAATAAGAATACGCACATACAAACATTGCGTAAATATTTCATAAATTACATAAACAACTTCAGAGAATAAAACGTCTTACTTGAATTCAGCATTGTTCAATAAAGACTTCTAGCTTTAGTAGTCCAAATAAATTGTATAATTCCAATTTTAATTCTTGCTTTCGTTTACACAACACATAACTCGCGTTATTGGTATTGGATTTAATACTGGCTTGCTAGCTGAGCTGACTAGTCTAGTGACTGGCTGAAGTCAACAAACATATCGATTGACTTTAAAAGTTTGACAAGCGACTGACACTGACGGACAAAATTTTGTTCTTTCTGACCATCGACAAAAGTAGAGAGATATTTTATGTAGTTTTATACCATCAATATTATGACAAAGTTCTTTTGTCCATAAAATATAAACTAGACGATAAAAAAAGAATTCTATTTAGGATTATATTTTATTATTGATAGAATTTTATTTATTTATATTAATAAATTTCATTCACCATATTTTTGGACACTTCCTAAATTTTATGATGATCGCCCGATGTTTTATATTTTTAATAAGGATCCACGATATATTATGAAATTTAAGTTAATGGACTGATCGAACTAGTAAAATTGTGCAAATTACCTTTAAAAAAAACCGTTTGCTTCTCGCTACTTCAGACAGAAGTGATAACTTAAACTAACTGTCTACCGCTGCCGTATGCGTGAGAGAAATGGCAAGTCAGACAGACTGGCGCCGTAACAAAGCAGCTTACCATCCCATAAGAAGTTATCACTTCAAAAGAAAAGTGACAAATCTGCCCAGTGCCTGTGCCCAGGTCACTACACCTTATTATACTATGACCTATGACCGTGTCTGGCAAAAATACATTCCATGTATAACAAAATAAGAGACTATGCTCCACCAGACCGTTCGAAAAGAACGAGATTTCTGGTAGAATATTTTAAAATAAAATAATAATGTCAGTAACCTGTAAATTCGAAACGGAATGCACATGCACTTATACTTATCACTTTAATGATTAAAAATAAACTAAAATTGAAAAAAAAATAAGAAAGCTTTTGGGATATAAAGCATATATTTTTGGTACAGTTAAGTTTAAAAGCATAAAGGTTCAAATGACTAGACATAAATAAGTACATATAAAATCAAACATTGATTGAAATAATGGACAGGTACAATGTGGGTACAATGCATCTACAATGAAGTACAATGATTTAATTTATTGTCAAAATGATTGGTCTACATTTGTTATAAAATTTAATGCTTGTTCATAATACCTACGTTTTAAGTATAACTTGAATTGTGTAATTCAATAAATAAATTTAATTTAAGATAGACAGAACACATATAGGTAATAATTAAGATTAAATGTAATTTATCTTAAGCACTGGGGAGAAAATAGACCATTACACAAAGTGTTACAAAATGAGATTTTCTATAAAATTTACAGCTTTTTTTATACCATGTTCATTACTGAATAATAGACCAACTACAATAAAGAATACTATCTCAATTTGGAATGTAAGAATACTCAATATAATACTAATCTTTGGTCATAAATCAAATTAATGTATCTATAAATCTATAGCTATCCATTAACAATTAAAACAGGAATACAATAACACGAAAATTAATACAACTTATACACTACAATAATATACCAAACAAGAAATATTAGATTATAAAGTTTGTTTTTATACTAACAGTAACAGATCATTGTGTATTCGATATTATATAGTCATGTATAGAGCACAGTACAATATTACAAAATGTACATAAAATATGTGGTCATAAAGTTTAAGCAAATGAGCATGTTTATGTAATACATTCATTAAACTAGTAGTCATTCTAAAAAAAAAATTATTTTCAAAATATGTAATCACAAAATTTTCCTATAACATTTATTCTTTCTCACACCTCATGTTAACTTATCACTGTGTTCAGATCTAGAAGTTTTAAATGATTTACAGCAATTATTTAAAACCTATCTGTAGATAGTTTGACATAAGTGCCATACAAATTACATCAAATTCCTATCTCTAGTAAGGAGAAGCTATTGACAGATAGGTTATTAAAAATGGGTATTAGCTAATACTCATGTTGCCATGTGAAACAATGTTAGTGATCATGATTTGCCAGTGCCAATATTTTCAATGTTGATCTATAGGTATGTTTGAAGAGATAAAAGCTCTTTTGTTTTTTTAGGCTGCATGGCTATGATTAGTGTTGGATCCAGGTAGGTTATCAGGGTTGGCCAGAGGATCTAATTCAGCAAAGAGTTTAAACCAGGCAGCTTTATCTTCTTTCTTTGGTATAACTGAACTGAGGCTTGGTTTGGCAGCAAGCTGTGGCGGAGACTTCGGTGCTTGGTTATTGTTGGTGGTTACTGGAGCCATCAGACCTTGCAGCAAGCTCGAAGAGTTCTAGAAATATAATTATTTCGTTATTAATTAAAAGCAGTGTCACAGCTTTACCCATGTTCTTTCTTGTGCACTTATGGGAAAAAATATCCTATGAGTTAAGCAAGATTACAAACAAGCTGTGTTCAATTTTAAACATATCTGTCAAGTAGTTTTTGCATTAAACCCTACAAAACATAAACACAGATTACTTAGATCACTTCAAAGTTTGGTTTTGCTTTATACTGCTGTTTTAATTATTCATGAAGTTTAGTTACAAAATATCAGTTGGGCCATTGAGATTCTTATCAGATTGGAGAAAGTAAAATATCACTTCAGTATCTTATCAGTTAGCAACTTCAGTATGGATTATTGATTGACTTTGTACTCTGTTCCTCTTTTGAGTTGGGGCATTATTTACTTTTTTTTTACCTTCAAATGCAAAGACAATTACAGTGCACTATTTTTTAATTTCTTGTGTAAAAATATAATGTATGTATTCCTCTGTCAGAATTCATGTATCTCTACCTAAATACAGCAGATGTATAATTTATTTGTGATATGATAATTTGTAATGACTTACCTCCAGCAACTGGGAAGGCAAGAACGTTCCGAAATCATTTTCCATTTCTCCACAGTCCATCCGAAGTCCAGCGAGTTCAGACATAGTTCCAGTATTTCCAACATTAGCAGCCTCAGATTCCAGACAACTTGTATCAATTAGATTCACTGAAGTGCTTGGTTTTGTTTCTTTTGTGTTGGACGGTTGTTTCTCATTTTCGTTGTCAGTTTTGGGGTGCTCCAATTGAAGATTTGGTTCAGTACTTTTGTCTGGATTGTCATCCTTAAATTCCTCCTATTTGATAAAAAAAAAGGCTTGTGAATTTATTGTTATGAACTCTGCAGCACAGAATTAATACAATAAAAATATTATATATTACTATTGTCCTCTACTAATTATACTGATTTGAAAAACATTCTCTACACCATTTTTTTGAAACAAAAGACCTGAAGAAATATAAAGCAAGTTACACAGAACAACATAATTTTTGATGGATGTTACCTGGAAGAATAGCATTTGATCTTTATCTTGAGGAATGACCTCCTGTTTACTTTCCCCTTCACCCAAAGTCTGAGACAATTCCTTTAATATAGAAAATTCATACTGTGGTGCAGCATTCATAGTATCCGCAGTTGCTAGTAATGTTTGTGCCACTTTAGTAGCAAATGTCACAAAGGAAGACTGGTAGTTAGATAAGACATGGGAAAACATGTTGCATCTTGCTGCTGCCAGTAGGTCAATCTGAAAAAAATAAGTTCAATTTGTAGTTTTAAAGTATTTTCACTCAAGTAACTTGATAACAAATCTTTATTTGTTTATATTAATATAAATTTAAAAAGTAAAGTTTAGTAAAATCAAATAAATAATGCATACCTTTTGCAATACATCTAGTGTTAATTTGTCAAATAGCTTTTTGCTCTCGCGTACTTGACGCTGTGCCTTTCGGAAGTTGTCAAGGCCGCGGCCCGTATCAGGATCTAGCTGTGCGCTCGTCGATTTCATCCAACTTAGAGCAGCACGGTATTCAATTCGGGATTTTTCCATCGCAGATACTGTCGCCCGCATATCGCTCACAGCGCGACCTCTAAAAGTCTCCACTTCGTGATAAAGCCTCAACAAAGGCCCCCTCACCGAAACCCGCTGCTGTCCAGAGTATGAAATCGCTTTACCTGCAGATACCATGTGTTTACCAGACGCATCCGCATTCTTGCCCGCATCTCGCAAGAATTTCCCTAACGAATTCTCCTCTTGAGCCAAAATACACAATCGCTCCTGATATTGGTCCAATACTCGCTGTAATTGTAAGCAGCTGTCTGATATTGATCGAAATAATTCGAGTTTAGCATCAAGTTCGGCGTCAGACGCAACAATACACTCATCTTCCTTGGTTCCTAACTTTTTTAGCACAGTCTTTTTAGTTACCCAGTATTGATGTTGCATCATCGTACCAGAATAAATAAAGTATTATGCACAGTGAGCTATCAGTATAATTAAAAATTCGGAAAATTAAATAATCAGCCAAATGGCTTGACACTTGACTATGACATTATTTATTTGACATTTTACTTTGACACTAGATAAACTTTAAATGTTACCATACCTACAAAACGATGGTCTAATAAATTAGATTGAGTTTTGTTTAAAATAACTTAATATTTTGTTGATAAACGTAACCCACAATTAGAAACAATCATTTTTTTTAACTGTGCAAGTTGTCCGAAATTATCATATTATAAAAAAAATACTAAAAGCTTTCGTATTTTTATAACATAGTCTGTGTTTTTGTCTATGACGCGAATATTTACAACCGGAATGTGGAATGGCCGCCGCGTTTCGCGTTAGTGCGAATGTATTGTGTTATCAAATCGTTTTGATAATAATATGTACAATTTTATTAGGTGAGAGTGACTTAATAACACAAACGTGTTTAAATAATTACAATGTACTGTGCTACTGATAAAACTATCCCCGGTGTGTCATCGTCACAATCTTCAAAGAATGTCAAAGAAGGTAAGTTTGGTTGTCACTTGTGCATTTATATTTTTATGTGTAAATATGTATGTAACTGTTTATATTTTATTTAGCAGGAATCCTTTTATGTACGTCAAGTAAACTTTGTTTACATTTAGCCTAATTGTTATCGGAAAGTAACCTTACTCACCTTTGTTTATGCCAAAAGTTTGTAGTTCTAACTTTTCAAGTTTACAAAACCAATGTTTTAAATGCTGGAATGATAAACTAATGATTAAAGAATCATTTTATGTGTACAAATTTAATCCTAAAAGTGTAAAATTCAGTATTAAGTCGAGTATTTAGATGATAGAAGCGTCAAAAGCGTATCAAGCGTCTAATCCAAATTATTATTATTAGGCATTCGTCTTCGGGCACTAGACTTTCAAAATGTAACGCACGCGAATAGCGTCCGATTCACATTCAGGTCACATCGTAATATGAAATTGTGTGTTGATACATGGCAGGACTGCTACTATGATTTAATACAAGGTTTTTAGTGCATTAAGAACACAAACAAGTTTTGCCTATAGAATTATGAGATTATTATGTTCTTAACTTTGTCAAGGCCTACTTACCTTTCACATTTATATGATTAATTTGCAAAATTTCATAATATGTATTATATCTAAAGTACCATCTAAAATAAATGGATATTGGAAATTGAATAAATTTATAACCCGTAAGGTTCTTAATGTAATAGGTAACTCATTTGTTCATTCAACCACATGACACAAAACTTCAAGTTTTTGAGCTGAAACTGTATTTTATTAGTCAGGAGTGTGCGATTATTACAATAAATCTGAATTAAAAAAAATTGAAAAAGCGGGAGAACTTGTGGAAAAAGGTTAATGTTATGTAAACTTAAACTCAATGTCAGTGTTTCAAGCTAATGTTACTTTTTAAAATTTATTTTTATAAAATGATGAAAAAGAAAATATATTAACAATAACTATATGTTTTATTGTGGTGATAAATAATTATATTTATATATACTCTAGGTAAAATATTATATAATAATTGTTTCCTGTCTTTTGTATTAAATACTAATGTCAGTTTGCTTATTATATTCATTAGGTACTGTTAGAAGAATTAATTTACTTATTACTACAATAATTATTTTATTAAGCTTAATAAAGTATCATCTTAAATTTTTCTAAGTAAGCTGTTAGTATTTTTACTACTCTAGACTAGTTATTACCTATTTCATGCCAAATCACATATTATTAAATAAACAATTTTCCTACTAAAATAACAAGGTACACAGTCAACAACTGCCAAGTGACTGTCGCAAATAGGAGTAAATAATATTTAACAAAAGCGGCATTGTTAACAATATCCAAATGTCGTATGTTAGGGTAGCATTTGACGGTAACGTAACGGGGTCAAGGTAGCCTACGTTTGATTCGCGTCTTGCGTGTCTATTCCCGACATATCGATCTAAGACTACAACACGAAAGGCTTTTAGTGCCGAATTAGCATACGCCAAAGGTCCCAAGAATATATACTTATAATAGTAATAAAATATATTATTTAGAACAAAATGGTTTACTCACGCATGTACTCGGGATCGCCCGACTAGTTTCTGACTCAATAGGAGTCCCTAAACATGAGCTGACGCGGCGGCGGTAGTGTTGCGAGTCAAACTGTTCGACTGGCTGAGAATATGCGTGCGTAAACCGTTTTGTTCAAAATGATTATGAATACTCCTCACGAAAATTATTATACAAATATTATATACTACAAAATAAGCCACAAAAACAGTTTTTTATTCATTTTTTATGTGTTAAATAATTAGTTGTTCACGGTTTTTTGTTAATACCGAGGCCGATGACTTGTTACTAAATACCTACGTAGCTAAGATCGATACGATTTACAATAATTAGCTTTGTATGTCGCACTCATTCTTGCGGAAATACTTACACTAATAGTTCTTGTATATTATCTACGTCAGGACTGATTACATAAAAGAAAACACGATATAACAAAGCGAGACAAAAGGTCAAATGCTAGGATTGCGAACTTTCATTACGTATGCTAGAGCAAAAAATAGTACGAAACTAATTAATTAAATTCTATAGCTGTAACGTCATCTTTTATCTTCATACTACTGGATTAAATATATAATTTAATACCTATAAGATATTTATCGACTCGTTGTATGATAATATAGCAGACTAGCTGTTGTCTGCGGCTCCGCCCGCGTAGGTGTCGATTATCGCGGCAAAAAGTAAAAGTATGTCCTTTCTTAGTATCCAAGCTTACCCCAAACCAAGTTTCATCCAAGCGGTTTATCCGTGAAAGCGTGACAGACAGACAGACAGAGTTACTTTCGCATTTATAATATTAGTATGGATTAGTCGATTTGTGCAGCTTTTAATTGCTAACATGGTTTAGATGATTGACGAATGATTCGCATCGAAGAGACATTTCCGAAACTGGTTCCGGCGACTAATCCTTTGTGTTTTGTTATAGCAGTTGTATTTCATAAAATGAATTAAGTAAGAGCTCTATTAAATTGGTTTTTACGCCGTTAGTGGTAACAGTACTAATACAGTTTATATAAACCGAACGACCATTACATCGGGCTATAAGTGTAAATTTTTACTCGTTAAGATTTAGTGATTTCTTTCTGTCAATTTCTACCAATCACTAGTAGCTTGTCTGTCATTAGTGGAAATAGACTGATAGCCCACATGCGAGACTAGAGCGTTATAAAATCGTGAATACTCTCACTGCACTACATGTAGACCACCAAATTAGACGAGAGTCAATGAAAAACTTGAAACACGTAATACGTGCCTATCAAAATTGAGCGTTGCACTTGATTTCTCTGGGTTCCTGAACTGATAACCATCTGCCACCTGGGTTTTACCTTTCCATTAACAACAATAAAATCTAAATCGGTCAAGGCGTCTTCGAGTAATCCTTGAACAGACATAAAAAAAAGAAACAAAGATTCCGACGATTAAAGAACACTGTATTTTTTTAAGTCGATTAAATATGTTAAATAAACAAAATAACTTAATAGCCTTATATTTATATAACAAAAATATTAGGATTTGTCAGAGGATTCCTCAACTCAAAATTGCGACTACACAGTACATCTGAATATTTTATCGTGTCATTTCGTGCCCACATTCTCAAATTCTTACCTGCATCGATGATATCAAAATCTTTAATAAACCGCTAGATCGTCTGCAAACAATTTAGAACTTGTTTCTCTTAAAACTCAAAAGAATAATAATTGTGTATTTATAAAGGGTACTGTGAACTTTTCTACCTGATTTCATGTTGCGGTTTCCAGACACCTGTCGTAGTAGATGTGGTCGTATACAATAGTTGCAGGTACACTGGCTGGCCTTGGACGTCTCATTCCAATATGTATATTTTATTAAGACTTTTTACTGTTCGAAATTTTTCTATTGTATTTTAATATCAATACTAACAAAGATGTCATTATTTTTTCGTGAAAATAAAAGTAACTATCATACCGAAAAAAAACTGTTAATGTCTGACTACGCGTGAAATATCTTCTGTGTTACAAAAAAAAAAAACAATAGTATGAGCTTTAAATCTGCCTGGAAATGAATTATAAACCCAAGAAATTTGAAAAAGCTTTTCTCTATTTCATCAACACTTATAATTACCCCAAATCTTATGTAACGGACACCAGCTCTAATCCAGGAATAGAAAGGAAAGTATTACGTCACCGATTATTAAATGCTAATAATCAAACTTTATGAAATTCCAAGTATATTAACTTTATAGAGATAAAATAAGACGACATTTACTCGCTAACGTAAACATGCCGTTTGTCCCAGTTCGAAATAACATTTCCCAGGTCGGTGGCCTGTAATGCTCGCTCCTAAATGTCAGAGGTCGTGATAACAGATAGAAAGAGCTTTGCGTTGCAGATACAGACTCCACTGAGCTAGTTAACCCGTAAATTAGTTCATTGCTTTAATATATCTTTGTTATATAATCTAGGGCGCTTTGCGAAACGAAATTGCGGAGTATTTATTTAACATAGTGTTACATGATTTTCTAAGTAGTTTGTTCTGTTTCGTGTATTTTACGGAACTAAGAAAAAAATAGAACTGGGAAGACTTTGTTACTGTACCCACACTGTGTGGCCTAGACATGTTATCTTCAGTGCCTATTCAGCAACAATGGATTGCATATAATAACAGGAAGCTATTCTACTTACCCTAACAACTTAGGTAGAGTAAAAGTCAGTCTAGATTTAGACAAGTCTCTTTGTTTAATGTTTTTCGATTGATTTACAAAATTACCATTATTTCGTACCGCATAATGCCCAAATTTAGCGAGTACAAGTAACTTAATTCTAATGAAGCCATTAATTTTTTCTTTATATTAAATGCCAAACAAAATAAACAAACAATAAAAGCGCCTGCATGATCAAGCATTCCAGATATCGGCTGCAATAAAAATAATTCTGACAATACATTTCTATAATTACTAATAATTTTAGCTAGGTTCACATTACTAGCGAAGACCAATGAAATAAGCCCAAACACGACGGGATTGCGTCGTTTCGTACAAAGTTCCTATGGTCACCATAATAGTTGTGACTTCATCATCAGACCATCTCGATAGATCCGTAATATTACAAAATGTCAGGTTAATCGAATGTCAAAAAAGTTTCTAATTCAGCTAACAAGATTTGAACGGAACAAACAGCAAATTAATCAACAAAAAATATAAAATATCACACATAAAATTTTGTGATATTTCATCTTTTTTCCTCCTATTTCAGTAAACAGTTTATTATTTCTGTGTTATGTAACAATAAATGTTAAAACAAAGTTAAGTGAGACTTCTAAGGTTTCAATTCAGAAAACAAGATACGGGTAGTATCGTATTGGCTTAATTGAAACATTCTTTGTTTTCTTATTTAACCTTAGGAATTTGATACAGGTTTCGTAGAATGTTTCGGAATCGGAAACAATTTTTCGTAATAAAGATTTACAAACTTGTTCACGACTTTCACACGTTATTCTTTGGTAGTTGTTAAGTCATTACACTTCTGACAACCAGTCTGACCATGGGATACCGTGTTATCTAGTACAATGGGCTGTGAAAGTCATATAGCCAATCGCTCCATATAAAATACAGTATTCAGATGAATCCGGTAAGACTGGAAGCTGAACCCAAACATATCTTGGGAACAGACTAAGCAGGAGGAAACATTTCTGAAACTGTTTTCATCAAAGGGCAAGTCGGCATCAAAATTGACTACTTACACAACGTGTTTACGGAACTACAAAATCTTTGTTGTAACTACTAACACAGTAATTTAAAAATAATAAAATAAAGAAAAAAAGACATTAAATTCGACTGTAAAACAACTAAATAGCACTTTGCAAACGTAAGTCTGTTTTAATTTTATTACCAGTCTATTTGATTAATTACTTACTATATTACTCATTTCTTTAGATGTTCTGTATTGCCCTATAAAATTGCTCAGAAGGGTTTTTATGTTTCTCCAATAATCTCTTTATGGTTACAGTCTACGACAAGTGGTTCCTTGAATTCCATATTGAGACTTAAATACTTTACTTATGAACCATAAAAGGCGTGTAATAGCACTTTCCAGCAATTTAATAACGTTTCTTGAAATAGACGAAACAATTAAAGTAACCGACGTAAAAGCTCTGAAGATGACAGAAGCCATTTTGCATTTACTTGTTAAAATTAACATCTCGATTCGAAAAAAACATTTTGACAAAGGGTACTAATTTAGTATTAGCATAAGTGTCATATGATTTGAGATTTAAACATGTGCTTGTTTGGAGGAGTAAAAAAAAAAATCCGAAATGTGAAAAGTGATGTTTAAATGTGTGTTAACGTAGGATAACTTAAATAACTCGTGATGTATGATGTCACTAAGTACTTGAGCACGCTGCAACGCTTTACACTTTTCAATGTTCTTATGTTTAGAAAAACAAGCAATGTTACAAAGAAATAGAATGATTAAGTATAACGGAACAACATTACTTGCGAACTCCAAAAATAGAAAAGTAATAAGCAAAGACAGGAGGGTAATGGCGCGAAACCCTCCTAACTTTGCGGCATTGCCCGCTCCGGATCTGATGTAACGTATTCGGCTTAGCGTCGAACTCATAAATATGACAGTTTAGACGCCAAACTCGGAATTTACAGCAGAATCGTTAGAGGATTATATATTATGTTCCATGGGATAAAAGACAATTAATCGACTTGACTAGTCTTATTACGGTTTTAATCTCCAAGACATGTTTTACTTTGTTTTTTAATGACTCAAATGGTTGGACGTGTCTTAATTCTAATATGCATGTTCAAATATTTCCTAAGTAACACAATATAATCTAGCTGTGAAGATATTCACGGTGATGCGGCAATTATAGTTTGCCTAGCCTACGGCAACGAATGTATTGATGCGTCTAACATAGAGAGAGGTGTATTCATGAAAGGCCGGGGTGCTCTGGGCGCCGCGTCTGCTGACACAGTTCCGGGCGCCGGCGCGGCGGGCAGGGGCACTGCAGCCCAGCCAGACGACACGCGGTCGCCCTCACGAGCGCTCCCGCCCTACTGACAGCTCCCGAGCCCCTACGATCGCGAACTTATAACTTCTTTTGAATTCCGAACGTTTCTGTTGTGATCAAACATTAACGTCGTATCCATTGTTCTGTTATGACAATAGCGTTGTGCGTAAGCCCGCTTCCATCTTAGTAAAGTTATCGAGGTGATTGTAAACATTTTAACCTTCTAAGTGGTGTCACGAGTCGACGAAAGTTCCCTTTGACGTTATCGGCGAACAGTGAGGCGTTTGTGGACTGAAGTCCTCGATTTTGAGGGTCGAGTGGTGTGTACTTTTGAACTGTGTGGCTAAAAGAACTTCAGACCGTAATTAGTTGATTCATACAGTTTGATAAAAAGGAGTTTTGAAAACGAGAACGTCCTTGTGAAAAAAAGCGAATAAAAGCCGTCAAGCTGTATTCTTTCGAAAATTTCAACGTTTACGAATATGACGAGGACAGGACGTGCAATGGCCATGAAGATGGGTTCGGTACGTCGAAGAGAAGTGAGTAGTTTATGTTTTTATGTACTCGTAAATTTAGTTTATGTTTAATTTGTTTATTCTACAGGTAGGATGCTCGTTAAATACGTTACGTACGTTAAATAATAGAAGAGGATTAATTTCGAAACTGCTCGTATAAGAAGTGTCAGAGTTTATTGACGAAATAGATAATATGGTCTCGGTATAGTTACTAAAATATTTTCAGCTCTTAACTATGAGCTTCTTACTGAAGCAGCAGAATTTATTTTTTTCTAACTACACTATAAGCTGTTTTCTGTTTTTAGTGATGTAACTGTTCAGGTGTCTAGCATAGAAGTTTAATGTGTATAAAACACCGATCGTCGATGAGTCCTTATGTAAAGATTGTTTAAAATTCTTCAATTATCCAACACTCAGGAGAAGCGTTACGTCTATACTTGTATCGAATAATAACTTCAGACAGATTAGCATAATTAACTTTTTGTTTATTATTATTCGTGAAGCACCTGCTATTCATGTAAACGTTTAGCCAAGATGAAAGAAAATATTATTTTGTATGAATACGGTTGTTACAATTATCTTTAATGTTTCATTTACTTTTTTAATTTTCATTAATTCATTCCATTATTTACCAATATATCTGTCACTCCTATGTGCAGTTAGTATTATGTTAGTGTTTATTTTGCTTCAAAACTTTCTAAATTGTCTTTCGTTTTTTCTTGTGTAGAATATAAAATCAATAAAATATAATATTTATAAATATCTTGACCTACAAATACGATAAGGCGTGCCTCTTCTGTGTCATGAAACTTTAATGATACCATGAAACGTATCGAATCAATATCTAAACATCGGTTGTTTCTCATGAAATGGTAAGTTAATAAAATGGAAAAATGATTTTAAACAGGATAAACATTAAGTACCTATTTTACTTCTAGAACATGAGCAGACGCCAAACCAAAACGGCCATTTGCCATTGGCCATTGTTTTATATTATGTATTTAAAATATTGTCATAACCTAATAGATACCCATCTATTACTTGATTAAAATTAGAAACATGACGTTCTACGTGTTTAGCATTAATTTCTTTAATGGTAATGTTATACAGCACTTCAATTTTATTTAGAATTACGACTGCGAGCTAATCGAATCTAAATTTAACGGGCTTTTTCTTATTTCCTCAATAACATGAGTTGACGTTATTTTTTTATGATTTCCTGGTGTCGTCACAATACTCACAATAAAAGTTATTGTTTTTTTGAACAATGATTGCTTTTGGTAGTTTAGGTTACTGTGAGAGTGTTAAACATATTCATTTACTATTAATTATAGCTTTATAGAGGAATGATTTCGTGGACTTGTCGTTTTTAAATATTTCTCATCATCATCCTCAGCCATTATCATCCCACTGTTGGGCAAAGGCATCTCCTTTTTTGTGCCATTCTCTCCGGTCCTGTGCTAGTCTCATCCAGATCCCATCCGAAACTTTAGCTATGTCGTCGACCCATCTTGCTCCCGGACTACTCGGACTTGAATATTATTAAATTTAAATAATAGAAAAATACTTATTTAAGTTATTTAACAAAACGTTACTATTGTATAACAAGCCAGTTGTATTCACAAATAAAATTCGTAATATATGCGACTAAAATTAATGAATACACACATATTTTGTTGAACGGCAGACAGTTTCTACATAGCCAGTGCAGGACTTACTACTTTACGGACTTACTACTTTAAGGACTTACTGAGAACTGTCTTAATAAAGAAATGTAAGGAACTCTATTGTGTACAGTGGGACGCACTACAACGGCAACAACGATTTAAGAAAATAAAGCCTTTATTAAACTAGGTAGGTATCGGTCTACCTCAAAACAGGATAGCCTAGTCTGAGGGCCGCAAATTAATCAATGAAGATTGTTTGCCTTTTGGTTGCTAAATCAATTATTTATTTATTAATTATTCCACCCGCCCCAATAATTATTATAATCCTCTGTTGAATTTTGGAAAGATAATGTTCCACAATAAATGAATAATAAAATCAACTAGTACCAAACGAGTTAACAGAATTGCGCCCCTAATTTGTACATTCACTTTCCTAATATGCTATAACTCATCAGAACGATCGCAATAAAAATTACTAGGACCAATTACTACACAATGGCAATACATTATGTTGTTGTTTCCTTATTGTATATTTTCACGTAATGTATCATCTGTTGTTACATTCTAAGATAGTAGACACAATCTTTATCTATACATAGTATAAAATAAAGTCGCTCCTGCTGTTTGTACGGGTCGAGGGGAATCTGGGACCGGGACCGCGGTCCCAGATTCCCCTTTTGAATTTAATATTTATTTTTGAGTGGTAAGTTGGGACCGCAAAAAACAAAAGAAATTTCTGTATCAAGTAAGTATAGTCAACTCAAAACTTTTGGTAACAATAATTTAAGTATAAGATACATTATACAACTATGAAGGTTATTATTGTTAGTTTAGAAATCAATATCCTTAAATAATAACATTATAGCTATAAACGAATAACTTGTACCTTCTCAATAAAATATATTTTTAGTGACTACTACAATAACGGCGTTCTTTTTTGCTCAATAACTTCTATCATTCAGACTGTACTTACTTGATACAGAAATTTCTTTTGTTTTTTGCGGTCCCAACTTACCACTCAAAAATAAATATTAAATTCAAAAGGGGAATCTGGGACCGCGGTCCCGGTCCCAGATTCCCCTCGACCCGTTTGTACGCTCTGATCTTTTAAACTACGCAACGCTTGAATGCAGTACCTACCTATTTGGTTTCGTCATTCAAAATTATTAATTCTGCTATTTAAAAAAACATGTCTGATATTTCTCAATACAAGTCATTCTGACATAATTTCTATTTGAAACAGCAAGAAACTAATTCATCGACAAGCCTGCCTTTAAAAATTGACGGATGGTTTCATAAATCAGTATAATGTTTATAAAAGTGTATGTAATCGATTTGCAATACTTTATAATCAATCGATTTATCTTCCCGTACGTATAAATTCCTTTAATTTTATCGTGTGTCGACGTGATTAATTAAGGCCATAAAAGAAAACAAGGCAAAGTATTGTAAAGCACCTTTTTGTACCTTTCTCGTATTATATCGGGCGTAGTGCAATCCACGAGCAGCAACATAAACTACATTCGATGCAGTATAAGTAACCAGTCAAGTAAGCGTAGCGTGGAATAAGCAAGCAAGTACCACCACATACACAGTCATCGAAAGATAAGAGTAGGTGAACTGGTGAACGGGCGTTGGCTTGACTTGTCTGTCTGCCCGCCAGTAAGCACCGGCGCTTCGAACCGACAGCACGGCGTACGCGCATCCCACGCGACTCAATAAAAAAATCTAGGCCGCTCTAATGTGATAGTTAACCATTTCACTCGCTTATTATGGAAAAAGTGTGCACAGTGGTCACCCACTGTAATAATTTCTAATATTTACTGTACTTTTTTTGTGGAACACGAAGCTGATATGATTGCAGAAATCTGAAGTGCCAAAAACTTAATTTACCACTTTTATCTATGTGGGCTACGTGATAAGGTGTCAAGTGTGTTACCGTTTTCGGTTTTGTTTGTTTTCACGCAAATAGCCGTAATTAGGCTAACGTTTCTTTCAAGTGTTCATTTTAAGTTAGTTTTGGTGAATGAGTCAACTAACAGGCGTCGGAATTGTTAACTTTGTCAACGTGTTGCCCACGATTTCTGAAGGTAATAAATTGTTCTAAGTATCTGCATGTTGTTATTATAATAGGCTAACAATTGACTGTAACTAATCGTAATGTATTGACATCAGTGTGATGAAGCACTGATTGTTATAAGTCAACCATAATTCATAACACTCATTGTAGTTCTTTTGTTTAAAAACTGGTCTGCAGTCTGGACTATAGCATGGCTTGTAAAACAATCTCTTAGCAGGTAGCTATTTTAATGCGAGGAACCCCCCTTTTATATACAGTGTGCTGCACTTATGGTGATTCAAACACACGACGCGTATTTATCTTATTACAAGTATTACGTGTCCGACTGTACTTACCGTGCACACTCGGTGCAAGCTTGTCCACGTTTATTGTTTTATTTATGTAACACGCTCATGTTATTTATGTAAATGTTGTAAATGTAATATTGATAAACCATTATTTTAGTTATTTATAACATTTGTGCTTGTTATGAAAATATGTACAAGTATTAATAGGATGACTAGGTTATTGTACAATTTTGTACAAACATTAGTTTTTGTGTGCAGCAGCAATTCACAATAAGAATCTACTTGTTGAAGGTCAAATTTTACAGCTCGTTTGCTACGTTCATTCCTCATTTGGAAACATTAATTCTTAGTAATTTTAATCCTCTTTCATTAACAACGCGTTTTTTGTTTACTAAGAAACAGTATTCATTTTTCGCAGCATTTTGTTAACGATAATTTGACTGGTACCGATGTTCGTGAAAGTATACTTTCTTTTTTTGCTAAGAGCGTTTATTCATTGCTGTGATGTTATTTGACAAAAGGGGAATCCAATAACTGGTTGAGGTAAATGATTACTCGTATATAAAGAAATATCAACTGGTGGATCAATTTAACGATCAGTTTGACGAGGTCTAGTGTTAGTTTCTGAAGGCTAGTAAGCCATTTAGGGTTATATTAATTTGCCTATTAGGATCTCTACATTATTTTGCCAAGTGTTATGATGACAATGATGTTGACATCTTTAATCTTATGGCATTATGTTAATGTGCGCCGACGATTCCATATATATATCCCGTAGACAGGCATATCTTGATGTAATGCGGAAATGTTTAAAACACGTTGCTCGAGAGGAGTTGGTGGAGAGTGAGTCAGAGGCTAAAAAGCTCACGGCCTTGGTGGCATCCGCCTTATCCGGCAGTTCGGCGCAGGCGCAGGTGCGACCGGCCGGCGCTTCGGGTCGACGACCGCCAGGACGAGAGATTAATTCCTTTTGCCAGTAATTCAATCAGGTTCTTAATATTCTGCAAATACACAATACGCTATGCAATATTAAAAAAATATATATGATCAAACTAAGATGTCAACATTATGTGTGCGCTAAAGTCAATTCTCGATTAAAAATAAAAACATATATTTCTGTCATAATATCTGTTAGAAAGAAACTATATACTGTAGGATAGTGGAGTGCATGAATACCAAAGAATTCTCAGGAGATAAACTTTAATGTTACTGCAATGCGCTTCCGACTAATATCGCAAAACGGTAAGTTTTCCATTACACAGTGGTTGCGTGGTATGAGCCGGCTAAGACAGCTAATAATCACCAGTTTGTTAAGATTCTCGCATGGCGTTCCCAATGGCCTCTACCTTGGCCCGAGTTCCTGCCACGACTAGTTTTTATCATCGCTTACCGACCGTTAATAAGAAGTTGCACAGTTGCATTCGGCACATGTTTCGTAAGCTTTGACAGTATTTTTTTAGATCTCAAACAGCAGCTTCTGTTTTAGACGATCCCACTTCTTTAAAATATTTGAAATGTTTTACAATTATCTACTATTCATTCTGCAGCGCAGAATTGTCACGTGAAATAAAAATTCCTCAACAGGGGACTACTACGGCAAACACTTGTGACAAAACACGTGAAGCCATATAGGACATATTAAAATTAAAAACAAACCACGTGCACTTTTGAAAAAACGTTTACTGAATAATGTGGAACAAAAAGGTACGAAATCACGTGCAAAAAACGCACTCAATAAAAGCAGCTTCCCTGAATACTAAAAAAAATTTGATTCAATGAAATTCTTTTGTCTTGAGTGTATGAATTGTATTATGCATGATTCGGTAACTTACCTAAACACGTTTTGGACCTTCGGACATTTAAAATGTTCGTTATATAGACCTTGGGAGGTCACAGCTTATCTTGCATGATAGTTCTGATGTATACATAGGTTTGTGTGGTTCGGTTGTCCGTGACACGCGTTTACGTTACTCTAGGAAGTTGTTAGAAGCAATTATAGGCAATTTTCAAGACGGCAAAAAACTCGACTCCGTTCGTGCTTCATCCGATGTACAGTTAGTTTTATGTTTACTACAATACTCGGATCATTACAAACGGTGGAAAGAGAAATATTTACGGTATTTCCCAACCATGTGTACAAATACATATTAATATTGTATACTAACTCTAGACATATTAATAGCGTTCCTTTGTCCCACTTAAAACAGGAGTGTGGTTCATGTAACAACATAGTATGGAAACCATTTATTGAAATGTCCCTACACTAGTCCTTTGCGTTACGTCCCCGACTATTTTGGCGTCTCATAACCTCGGTTTTACGTGGTTTATGTAAAGTAGGGTCGATTCTTGGATGGCCTTTGTTTTATTTCGATTTCCGATACCAAGTAGAAGAAATAAAAAAGAACAGATAAATTTTGACTCTTTAGTGTGATTGTAATGATTCATCTTTTTATTAAAAAAAAATCTAAGCAGCAGTATATTTTCGATTTCTATTAGTTAATCATATCTATTATTAATTACAACAAGAAGGTCGACGGAACTGATAAATACTTCGAAAGCACGCAAACATTAAAGAGGCGCCTTAATAAGAAATAAGTAATTCGCCGTGGATTTCTAAACGCAATAATCCCATAGTTCTGTAGGGAGAGCGCAGAACGGTTGGGTGGGCACGTAGCGCGTCGACTTGACCACGCCTCGGCGAGTCCGCCGGTAACCGACAATGATATGGAAACTATTGTACCACTTGCATTAATA
This sequence comes from Diachrysia chrysitis, assembly GCA_932294365.1. Classification (NCBI taxonomy): domain Eukaryota; kingdom Metazoa; phylum Arthropoda; class Insecta; order Lepidoptera; family Noctuidae; genus Diachrysia; species Diachrysia chrysitis. Next base: position 9,926,015 of record OW028653.1, read on the forward strand.
TACTTTATATCTGCTACAGTCACGAAACCAGCTTGTTCGAATGCACGTTGCATTTGAGATAGCGCACGAACAGAGACAAGCCAAGATTGTGCTGTAAATCAACGCAATGTTTCTACATCGTGATTTGTTAATAACTCTGTGTATACCTAACGGCTTTATTGTATACTAGGTGCGGCTGCGGCATCGCTTATAAAAACCTTACAATTTTCCGGGATGAAAAGCGTCCTATTATGGTAATGCAGGATATTTCTTTGTAAAAATTTACATTTAAATCCGTTTAGCTCCTGCGGCGTTACTAGGTTTCATACTAAGATGATTTTTTTATGCTTCTTTAGTAAAGGCTTTCAAAGATCTTTCTTAGTTTCTCAGGGCAACACAAAAAGGCTAAAAGCTCTGCACCTTAAAGCAGACAGTAAGTTTTTAGATCATGTATTTTCATCAAGATTCATGCGTTATCTGTGTTTGCTTTTCAACGTCCCGAGTATGAATATTTTATCTTCTCCACGAGTAAAACATTTGACTTGTGAGCAGAGTTAGTGTACTCTCATTGACATTTTTAGGTTAAGCAAACGACTTAGCGCTCTAAATATTATATAATGCCATCATAATTAAGATAACGAAGCGTAGTAGTTGAGTTGTGGCTATCTTATCTTGGTAGTAAGTAAATCTCAGTGATGTTTTTATAGAGATTCAGCCTTAGTAACAGCTAATAAAGAGCGTCGCCTATCATAATGCTCGCGTGTTAATTAATGATCTCGAATAACGTCAGTTAATGTGTACTTTGTTTCGCTTTCTTGACTTTGGTGTTCATTCTCTCTTCACTTTATTTTTACATTTGAAATTTCATTTTTACCAACACGTTCCGAATAAATGGTAAGTTTATTAACAGGCATCTTTGTGTGAAATTATTATTTTTTTTTTAAATGCATTTATTTTGTTTTTATACTTATTTTTGTGGTAATACCTTCTACCTATAAAATTTATTGGTACCTATGTACAGCTAATGGTAGCTGAAAAATTTAATTACCATTTCAAACAGTAAATCATAACAATTGTAGGAATTCCATTTTATATCTAATCCAACATGCGCTTGTCGGGTTTTTTAATACCCTCCTAAAATAAAATCAAATGTAAAAATATTTTCCACTTGTTTGTATTTATGGAATTACACGTATTCTTTAATATTCAAGCCTGTTAGACTTTCTTTTTATTATTCAAGACAAGCAAAGAATTACTTTTCGATTTCACCGTGACTCTCATTCAATGCTGATCTGGGAATTAATGAAAAACTTATTCATTATATTGCATGAGATCAATTATTGAGTCCATTTATTAGCACTGTGGTGGGAATTATGAAAGTTTGGGATCGTAGAAAGGTGTTATATGTGTGTTTATTTAGGTACTCTTTTATGCATATAAGTCTGTCTGAGTAAACGGATGGGTGTATTCGCGACATTGACCTACATGGTTCGTGAATATTTTTTGTCATATTTTAATGTCTACTGGTCACGCGATGCATTTTGTAGTACCTAGTTTAGTTACTTCTTTAACCGTTATTAACAGAAACTAGAGAGTACCATTTTCTCACTGACTAGTGAATCATTAAACATAAAACACAGTACACCGTATTGGAGTTGATTTCCACATAAACAAAAGAAAATAACGGCAGTAATTTGTCCGAATTACATACATTTCACGAGGCCTAACGTCATTTTCCACGTGGTGTTAGTCGCAAGATCATGCGGTGCGAACTTCGACAACAATCGGTACCAGAGTATGAGTGGCACAACGGGCTCAATTCGCATTTACATTACAATTGTTCGCATTGTGTACAGAGTCACAGGTTCGAGGTCGCGGCTTGTGCACTCGCGCCTCAATGGACCCGTTTGTAAGATAAAGTTACAGATCTAGATCCCGCTTAAATTACCATACGAATACATTTATCGTCATCATAGTGTGTGAGTGTAAAGGTATTTGCGATATGGAATGACCTGAATTGCAAAGTGAGGCTTAAAATAACAATCGTCATGTTTTTTTGTCGTCATGTTTTCATGTTTGTGTTACACTATCGCTTTTATCAAAGATTTTTATTGTTAAAGATATAATACAAATTCTTAAAATCAATTCTGCGCCGGTCGTTGACCATATAAATTCTACTCTATGTGTTTAAAAATTAGCATATTCTTTAAGCAATTCTTATCAGGTACCGATTGTAGTGCGGTAGTCGATTTAAATTTAATGAAAGGTTAAGGCACCGAAACACCTGCAACGCCATCGGAAATTAAAATCGAATTGAATTAATATTCTTCAGACGTATTTGACGTAACGTTCGACGTACTGATTTGGTTCATTCGCACTGTATTGCGTTTTTTCTCCATCTTCTATTATAGTTATGGTCTCCGCAAGAATGGGTCGTTTCATTTTATCGTCCCTCCATTGTACGGTTGTCACCTTGCCCCTAATGGCGTGCTGTATAGATTTATGAATGACAATATTGTTCTATGTAGTTTTTATTACCCTTTTCTATTGTGGTTTGGTTAGTTTTATTCCGGACAACGGTCCCAAATTCAACTCAAACGTTGAAAAATACCAATGAAGTTATTTTATTGAACATAACAGATTCAACGAGTAAATATTAAATTAAATCTCTGGGTAAACGTGTACTTTGAGATAGTTTCTCACTTAGATAACAATAGGTAGGTATTATGTTTGCTAACGACAGTATTTTTATGACTGTTTTGTATTAGCTCTTAACAGCTTTTCGTGTAATTTCCTGCGTAAAACTGCAAAGATTGTCTTTTATCTTTAGGCTTTATACAAACAGTTTGTAAGTTGTGATGACCAAAACAGGATAAATAGCATTGACCTGTGATCTAATAACTTTGTTGAGATCTTTTACTTCAGCGGTAGAGTCAATCTTGAACCATTACTTGCTGCCTCGGTTATATTGGTATTTCTAAACGAGGCTGCCAGTGACTACTTGAATTGGGGGTAACTAACTGTCATGATTAGGGTAGGTCTCTTTTCCAAAATAATATTTGGTAAACAATGAATGTAAAACCTGTAATAATAATTTATTGTAATAGATAACCTAAAGTTTCTACGAAATGGCTTTATTAAGATTATATTTCCCACATATTTAAAATTAAATTGTGTAATTAAAAGATTGAAGACAAGGTCTGTGCTAGAATTTCTAATGCGACTTTGTTTGAATCACATTTAATTTTACTTTTAATAGATGACTTCCATTTATTTTTCTGTTTAATAAATGTGATATTGACCTTCATATCTGAATATGTTCAACGATCTCTGTGATCGAGTGGCGTACATATCGGTTTTTTAAGGCGTCGCTAGCTGAGGTCCCGGATTTGATCCCCGGATAGGTCAACGTAGAAAACCACTTTTCTACATTGTCTCGGTTCTGGGTGTTTGTAGTACTTCGTTGTCTCTGATTCCATAACACAAGGGCATTAGGTACTTCGGATTCCGATAAATTAATGAGGAGTTGTCAAAAAAATAAATAGAATGAGAGTATATTTATGTAAACGCGTTCTATAGACAATGACTAATGTTAGAAGTATAAACAAATTCGTAGTGATTGAAGGGAATCATCAGCATGCTTCTAAGTGATGAGTCATGGGTTCATCAATATAATACGATATTCCGAATGCCGACCGCATGAATCATCATTTAAAAATAAATAGTTGCAAGGTATGTTGAAGACCTAGATTTGACCCACGCAAGACTCTAATTTGTTAGACCATTTTCATTCTTCTAAAGCCTGTCTGTTTTATTTAGTGTTGGCCATTATTCTGCTCGTTTAATCTTACAAATACTTCCTATTCATCAGTAATTCTGTACATAACATCATCAGTCGCAAATATTTTTCTTGTTCATTCCAGTTAAATTACTAAAGATGGATCAGGAGTTTCTTCTAAATTTGCCTTGCTTGGGGTAATTTTACATGTCTGACGTTTAATACTTATTGTAATTACAATTAGGTAATTATATTTCAGTCAGGTAATTCTATTACGAATTCGAAGTATTAAAATATTTATACAATTAATTTAGTTTCAACCTGTTCTCATTGGTTTTACCGTTACGTATTAACGGAAGGACAATAATTACGAAAACGATTCGTTATGTCTCTTTGCCGGACAAATACCTGCTTTTCCTTAACGAATAATATTTTGTATTTTCTATATTTCGAGTTGCTTGCAATCGTGATCTACATCTTGATGTTATTGCATTTTATACTCATAAATGGACTTAGGTGAGCTTTCGGATAATGGTAATCTACATAAATAACCTAGGAATTCGAGAATAGTTTTGGGCTGTGGTAATATAGTTATTGTATTATATTTTCTGTTTCTACGTTCAGTATTCTTGGCTTCAGTTCAAACGCTGTTTCACCCACTGCATTACTGGCGCTTGCCCTGTCACAATATTTTACTATTTATCTGCACTTATGTAATTATATCTAAGCTTTTCTAATTTTTGTTTTGGTAATTTTTTCTCTTTCAAGGTCATAAGGATGGGCTTTTTTGGAGCTAGTAGTCCATGCCTTGTTTGCTGGGTACATTTTTATAATTTTACTTTAAACAGGCTTCCTCTTTTACTATTTTAATAAAGTCCTCGGCACACTACGCTACATTTACACGTTTTAGTAGCTAACGATTTAGGACTCCATAAATTATGAGAGTTAATGCATCCCAAAATTTAAGCACGTAACGTAACCGTAAAATAAACAGATATATTTTAAAAATTCTGCCGTAGATACTCCAAATCCTGCAAGCGAAACTGATGGCAGAAAGATGTTACTTATAATATAAATAGTCTTCTCCCTCCGTTTTGGCTTTAAATTTATAGTCTAGTAATTTATCACGTTTATAAATAACTTGATTTATTACAAGTTCTTTTTCAAGGCCTGCTACTAGTGTTATAGTTAAAACTTTTTTATACAAATGTTAACTGATCGACTGAGGTATTGTCATGGTTAACTCTGTAATTGCTGTAAAGAGAAACATGCACCTTCTCATTATGTGTGAGTAGCGGTTCAATGTGGATGATTGATCGAGTTTACTTGTCCGTGTCGTAATGTCATTAAATATTTCGATAATAGAGGCGTGTAGGTACATATTTGTTATACAGGTTTTTGATAATGGATTACTACTATTTTTAGATTCTTTACACAGTTCAATCATCGTTTTTATGAAACACGTTTATTTTTCTTTGTGGTTTGAATAGCGCGGGCGGTGTGTTGAGTTTGTTGTGTGCAGTAGGCGGAATGGCACGCGGCGGGCAGCGCGGTGCACCGGCACTCCGCGGGCCGCGACGCTCTCGGCAAGGTCGACGAACGACTTTCGCACGCCGACCACGATAACCCGTCGCGTTTTGTCACACTCGCTGGCTTCACTTTACTTAGTCAGGCTCTATTGCTGCATACCACGTAAATTAGGTTATTTATTATGCTCTATCGACGGCAAAAACAAACAGACTGATACATGTTTGTTTATAAATATAAATGTACTAGATATCTAAATTATAATCCGTGTTAATCGCAAGTACAGTAATTATATAGGACATGTGTAATCTAGCAACCAAACCCTAGTCCTAACCTAATCCTAATCTGGTACCTATTGGGTAGGTACATCCAACTACTAACGTTGTATAAAGAGGACAAAACAGTTTTTCTATATGGGTTGTTAAGTAGCCAACCTGTCTTTTTCTGTGGGCTTTTATTATAGAGCATACTAAATTTTAACTTAAATTTGAGATGTTCATTGTAGATAAAAAAGATGGTGCATTGAACTCCAGCCTATTCTAGGGAAAGTAAAAAACAAATAATGATGAACAAACAGTAAATTGATAAGGGATATTTCCGTCATGTTATCTATGGTATAAGCCTGAACAAACATTTCTACTTATCGCTGATATTGAATGTGAATCAATGTGTACTGTTTTATCGGACGTCCGAGCGTGTAACATTTGTTAGCGATATTTTCTATGTAGGTGAGTAATGTCCGCACGTTAAATTATACCTATAAACCTTACTGGTTAAAAATAAAGGTGCTGGCAATGCCAAAGGTGTTTTGTCGGCTGTACCTTAGTTTGTTTGTGTTGTAATACTCCATTGTGAATAAAAATGTAAGGTCCACACGTGGGCGAGTGCCCACGCGTTCGACTTCAATCCAATTTTCTTATTTAGTTGCCTTGGTTGTTATCAAAATGATATCTGCTTATTCAGAGAACATAGTAGAGTCCAGCATTACATTTTCAACAGATGATATCATCATTTATTTTTCTATGAATACGTGATACAGGTCACACATTTTATTTAAGTTCCGTTTTTGCAACATCATTAAAATTATTATGATAATGGTTAATACTAATTATAATCGGGGTAGATAAGTGTTGGATATAGCTTTTCGGTGTATTTCATTTTACGAATAAAGTACGCAATATTCACGGAAATAAAGTTTATCTGTAGGGGCTATTCTGATATTTGTCGCGCAGTAATGCGGGCGTGGACGACAAGGCGTGGGCGTCGGGAATGAGTTCATTGGACAGTCCCGGCATGCGGAACTGTTATTAGTTCATTTCATCTATTTACTGATTTTTGTGGCACTTACGTAATAATATGTATATGTAATAGTGTGGCCTACTCCTATATCCAAAGTCGCATCTTTCAAACTATTCTTTGCAAAAATCCTTCTTAAGACCTGTGTCACGCATTTAGACATATTGTCACATGTCGAAGCCACGTCCCCTTTTCTGAGAAATATATTTTACCCAGCCGTAACAAACTTTACGACAGTCCTATGTAAACACAACTTACCGTCCTTTACTTCCTTAAGGCTGAGAAATATAATCCTTCTGAGAATTTCACTTGTGCGATTGCATTGACTTAAGTAGATTCAGTGTTCCTTAGGAAACTGTAACTAAATCATCAATAGACGTGCCTTTAATCGAATGTGTCGTATTTTACGTTCGCTATGCAGCTGTGACTGAGCTGGGGGTATCGGCTCCCGTCCTAATTCCTCCCAGGATGTTGCGGCAAACTAGAGTACCTACACTTCATTGCGGTTGTTTTATGAACCGTTAATTCACTCATAAATGACTTTTGCTTATACGTTAACGACAAGCTTTTAACATAATAACGACTTTAATTAGTCGGTAAAATGTTCAGGTTAATTGAAATATGACATTAGTGCAGATGATCTTTTAATGAGCACTAACATGAATGAACAGTTATCGAGCTTTTTAAAAGGTGTTGTAATAATATCTACAGCTAAGAATGTTTAGGAATATAAAATATTGGCGTTTCGTAGTTATGTGACCGTTATGCATTTATAGATGTAGTTGACATGGACTAAAGTGAATAAATCCTTATGTAATGGCGAATGTTTTGCGTTTGCCGATTGATTCGCTAGGTATGGTAATTACATACATTTTATGATTGCACGCGCCCAGTAAGCATGTCTGCGTGATGTAACATAATATATTTGTAATGTATGTTGGCCACGCTATACATATTGTTCCTGACGTTTTCCAGATTAGATAGCGTTGACATCGTGATGTTTATCCAAGGTGGTCATGTTTGTACAGCCTGTAACTTAGGGGTGTTGACTGACGCGGCGAAGCCGAATTTAACCCCATACGTCAAACAATACTGAACCTTATCGGTTTATTACACAGACATATAACACGATATAACAACCTAGCAACGCCACTGAACCTACACAGTTTGCCCTGTTGTCGGACAGGTAAAACTTATTATGTTCCCACATGTGCAAACATTGTGCTACAGCTCTCTAGAGGAATTATCTAACAAGCCATGTGTTGTCTCTAAAGGAGTAATATCATTTTGATTTATATGGGCTATTAAATCCGTTTTCACTATAAAGATAGCAAGCAGCGTGTTCAATAAATTGGAAATCCAAGTGGACCTATAAACTTTTCCATTTGCCAACTTCATAAAATTCGTCTATGTCATTAAGTACACGCGGACCTCGTCGTGGGATTAGGTGTACATGAAGCAGTGATTCGCTTTCTAGGTCAGTGCAGGGAGATCTGCTCCCCTGATATATTTGATAAACTATAAAGCTCAATGACTGCGGACTGCGGTCTGGACTTGTCTCTGGGCCAGAGCCAACGCGCTGAAGGAAACCAGATAGAATTCTTCAGTTTAAAGTTTACGATTGTAATTTGAATGATTCGTACGAATTTTAAGATTTTAAGTTTTTGGGGCACAGAACTTTGAATGATAACGTGGTTGCTTTGCTTTTATGTCTGTTAATTTCTTGTATTTAAGAAGATATTTTAAATAATTAATAAGGGATAGATCTCGTAAATCTAGTGCTCGTGCACTGAACCTGTAAAGGTAATCAATAAAAATTATATGGGTTTAACTTTTGTTGTCTGTTTTTTAAAGATAACGACGCAGTGTGGTTTCTGAGTAGCGGCGCCAGACACTCTTGGCAATGTATCAATGAACACGCGACCAATCATTACAAAGAAAAAATCTACGTCTAAAAAGTTCGCCAGTTCACGACACTAATATTGTAATTTCGTAGTAGTTGTTGTGAAATTGTGAGATAACATCTTGGATCTAGGAGCATTGAACGGGTTTATCTCTGTTTTAGTCAGTGAGTCTATTCGCTACTGTTTTTTTTTATCGATTAGACGTGCGTTTGGAGACGTCTACTAAAGGATTGTGTTTTTACCCCGACCCAAAACGGGGTGTGTTATAAGTTTAACGTGTGTGTCAGACGCTTTCTAATAGGTGAATCGAATTTTATTATTATTAATTTTTATTTCAGGAGGATTTTCTACGAGACTGTTTTAGCTATAACTAGTACCTAGATTTTTTATTTTAAATTTATTTTCATCTTTAATATCTTTTCCTCGAACTATAATAAATTAAATTTATGAAATTAGTGTATCGATTTTACGGCCATTATTCTTTTTCATGAATCATACTGCGAAGTAATTCAATTAAGTAATTACTTTTTCTTCGACTGATTTATGAGACGTACTTCGCAATATTAATTAATTAACGAACTTCAGTATAGTCTTATTCATTAGTTGAATATGTAGGTACACTTAATTCATTGCACATCGCAAGTAAATCTATACTTCCTAATATATAAAGCTGAAGAGTTTGTTTATTTGTTTGTTTGTTTGTTTGTTTGAACGCGCTAATCTCAGGAACTACTGGTTCGATTAGAAAAATTATTTCAGTGTTAGATAGGCCATTTATTAAGGAAGGCTATAAGCTGTATAACATTACACTGCGACCAAAAGGAGCGGAGTATACTTAAATGAAAAATGTTGCTAAAATGAAAAACCGTTGAAACTAAAACACGCTTACAAAGTCGCAGGGAACAGCTAGTTACAGCTATTTAAAGTATTTTAGTTTAGTTCTCTTGCGACGTTATATATGACAGTTCAGATGTCGAATCAGGGTGCAGTATTTTGGAAATGTTAAATATACGCTAACTCTGTAACAACCGTCGTTATGGTACTTTCAGTAGATACCTATATCTATAGCTATAGCTACTAAAAATTCATAAAAAAATATGGAAGAACCATCTTTGTAGGTGCATATACTTTTTATTAATAAAAAGTCTACAACATGTAAATGAAAAGAGAAACGTCTGATTCACAAAGCATCTTAGAGGCCAGGCAACTTAAGTTAATTAGAACGTGGAGTTTTAGCTCACGCGACGCAAGTTAGGCGAGTTCCGTTGGTCGCTCATGTAAGTGGAGAACTGCCGTGACTGCGACTTATAACTTGAGTAATTAACCGCTATCCCACAGCCACATAATAGGGCTGTTTTACATATTATTATGCAGATTCGGATCTCGATATGAATAGCGGATTTATGATTTATGTTATACAGGTTACATGCCTGAGTAACGTTTGGGAGTAGGCTTCTGCCCAGCAGTGGGTTTGGCAAAAGTTGATGATGATGTAAGTTTAGGATGGTTACGAATAAAAAATATTTTCAGGTTAACCTATAGGTTTAGATAATGATCTGAAACTAGAGGAGTTATTTGAGTTTTTAAGAAACATTAAAACAAAAGTACTTAGAAATAATTATGTCGGTTTGTCTGAAAAATAAATCCTGTTATATCGCATTAAAAGCGTTCTTCATCAACCAAAATTATTAGAAATTTTATCATACGGAGATAGATTTTTATTTCGGTTATCCGAACGACTTGATTATGGTCCTTCTTTTGCTTTCTGCCTAGCCTTTTCTCAAGCTATGTTGATGTTTGTATGTTTAATTTTGTTTTTGTTTTGTTCACAGGCGTGACAATGAGAGAAAAAAGGGGCGGTGCTATGAGCAAAATGCAAAAGCTTAGAAAGCGCCTCTCCCTTAGCTTCGGTAGATTATGTAAGTGTTCAATAAATGTATTCTTGATTATTAACAAGTATTCACCTTTTCTCTTGAGACTTATTTTAAGTAAGTTACTGACTTAAGGTGAAGGCGATACAATGTTGTTTGACCCAACATTGCCGTATCGTGTAAAATGGTCGCGTCATAAATAACCCCGTTTGAATATTTTGGAGTCAGTATGCTGAAACTATGTAAAAAAAAACCAAGCGTGACTAGCTAAGCTAGCAAAATACCTTAGTTAGCGATAGTTTAATTATTATTTTTTTGGTTTTTATGCAAATTCTTAAGAACTTTACAGAATTAAACTTTTTATAATTAGAAAAAAAAATGGCATTGTTATTTTTTTAATTGAATTGAGGCAATTTCGGTTTTATCTTAATATCATTTACGATGCTATATTTCACACTAGCATTGAAGAGGTCTTTGTGAGTCAGAACTCTAAGATTCTTTGGAGGTCACGTTTATCAAACGTGCAGAAATTCTTCGAATTATCAGAGCATAAATTACAACGAATTGCATTTCTGTTCAATGTCTTGATATATTTCCTTCATACACAAGATATAGTCAACTTATTACGAGCAAAGTGTTCAATCCGTATTTCTAGTGGCACTATACGGTATTAATATTGACCCATTCGAACGTAAAGATCCGTAAGTACTTCTTAAAGCTTGATATTTCGGAATCGTACGCCAATATCCGACTCGTTTCTACGTCAGTGGGCGTTCATATTTTATATCAAGTGCCTATTTCATATAAAAGCCGATAGACAGAAAAGAAAGACTGTGAAACCGTTATTAATATTTATGTTTCTTTTGTCTGATGTATAAAGACTTATCTATTATAGGTACATTATTATGTATACGTATGTTAAAACTTCTAAATATATTTTACGACGCACTTAATCACGTGTTACAAACTAAAGTTCAATAAGTAGGTAAGTCGAAGATTGAATATAGTGTACACTAGCTTTTGCCCGCGGGTCCGCTTAAGTGTCGGTTATCGCGGCAAAATGTAGCCTATGTCCTTTCTAAGGATCCAAGCTTACCCCATACCAAGTTTCATTTTAATCTGTTCAGCTGTTTATCTTTGAAAGCTCACAGACAGACAGACAGAGTTACTATCGAATTTGTAATATTAGTATGGATTATTACGTAAATCGATTGGTTTACCTTTTATATCTAAAGAATGCCGATGAAAGCTTATCTATCATACTTGAACTATCATAAAAATCCATATATTTCACATCACAATGATTAGCGCTTTATTTAGACCAGACATGATAATCGCGATTCCACTGTTGCAAATATAAAGGAGTACAAAGAGGAAAACATGTTTACTCAGGCTATTAGTGTTCGAATGTCAAACGATTTTATTAGATTTAATAAAAATAACACGTCACAAGTGGCTTACATCTTTCATTTATTTCTAAAAAGCAATAATCTGTCTTAAGTTATTATATACTAAAATAGAATATTGTTACAGTGATTAATTAACAATAAGAATATTTCTGTAATATCATTAAAAACCTTCGATGTCCACCAAATCCCATAATTATTTAAAACAAAATGGTTTATTCACGTACATTCTCGGGATCGCCCGACTAGTTTCAGACTAAATAGGAGTCCCTAATCATGAGCTGACGTGGCGGCGGTGGTGTCGCGAGTCGAACTCTCAGTTCGACTGAATGTACGTGAGTAAACCGTTTTGTTTTAAATAATTATGATACAAATCCCATGTTATTATACAAATCCCATAACACTCCCTGAAATTTACGTGACATCAATTTAACTTCTAGGAAAGATCTCTTTTAGTAATTGAGAAGTAACTGGTAATTTACAATTTAAAGTATTTTTAATTCAACTTCCCTTGTTCTAGCGTCATTAACTAACTCCGTTGTAGTTAGGAACTAACTGTAATAGGACCAATAAGTTTTGCTGTTCGACTAGCTAATTAAAAAGTTTGTAAGCTCTGCGGTTATATTGATCGTAGGCTTTTAGCGCCACCTGCTGACTAGTGGTTGCTGACAAGTGTTACTGGCGTAACGAGTTTGCATAGGATGTCAAGCATCCATCATACAGATTGAATCAATTAATTATTTTTACTTAAACCTGCTAAAGATGGAAATAGAACGCCTTGAATCTTAACGATTCGTCATGTTAATGAAATTAATGATGCGATTGTGAGTATCTAATTAGTTGTATCGACTTAATTCGTGATCTTTGATGATTATTTTAAAACGTTAAAAGAAAAAGTGAATTTATTTTTCAAGCGTACGAATTTAGTTAAATTAAGTAATTATAATTATATACATATGAAGACAAACTTGCTCTTATTATTAATTTAATCTTCGTTACTATACAACACATAGGTACTATTTATATAGCAGCCCGCGTTCCCTAGGTATTCCCCGTAAAATCGTATCAGTGTCGGCTCAGTGGATTTACAAGCGAGCGCCACTCTAGTTTAGATTAGCACACATATTTTACCTATTTATAGAGCTTGGATTAGATACGGAGGAGGGTGACATCTCACGCACTGTCGTTTGGTTACGTCATTATGTGTGTGCTGTTTGAATAGGGTTTCTTTAGCCTTTGTCACTTGTAGACGAAATCGTGTCTTGCAGCCGTGTTACTGTGACGCATGGTTCACAAAAACGTGTTGTAAGAAACGTGCGAGTCCGTGCAACATGTCAGTGTTGCGGCAAACTGAAGCGGACAGTCAGTAAACAATATTTTTTTTGAAAATTAAACCTTGCTACACCGCCTTTAGGTAGTTTATTAGTTTTTTATTAGATACTACATACTTATTTTTTATCAACTCAGTATTTGAATAGTGGGAAATTTTTAACTGAAAATATATCGAAATAAATTAATTAGCACCTGATAAAAATATCATTTTAATAGCGCTAAATGTCATCGTTAATACGTGGTCACGTAAATATGAACGAGTGACGATTTAATTAGCGTTTAATTTTGGACATTTAAAAATAACTCTTAATGACATGGAGCGGGCCAATTACACGGTGCTTAGTATATTTAGTCATGAACAGTACTCGTGATCAACCGATCAGTTTACCTTAATTATCGCACAAAATAATATCTATTTATAGTTCTATGACGTGTTATTGTTTTTTCGTTAACTGGTAACATGAATAGTGTTAAGCGGTGGAGACGTAAATAGATAGTGAATCTACTGTTCTAATTGTGTCTAAGGTTAGACACGCCTTTTGTAATAGGATTATATTTAGTATTGTTACATGTGAAAATGTTTTGTATTTGAGGTGTATTATTTTTAATCTAATCTTTTCGACTAATGTTTCAATATTAGTCAGGCAGAGGCCTGCCTTGCCTTTCCCCAAGCTATGTCGGCTTCCAGTCTTACCAGATTCAACTGAATACTGTATTTTACATTGAGCGATTGCATATCTGAATATTTTAATAATTTCCAATAAACATATCACATAACCTGATCTATCTATGTACATTGTAGTTATTAACGAGGTTCGATAGAATATGATCCAATCACTGGAAAATTAAAGGTATATAATAACCCTTTGATCCATATTATTTGTAACGGGATTTAGTAAATTGACACACGTCCAATTTGGACGTTACAGGTCATTGATTGAACTTTGAATAAAATCGATGAAGCGCGGTTTTGCCATTGAATTTTATTGTGCGATACTATTTCCGCATAAATGAATACCTAAACACATGAGTGTATATAATTATTACTGTACGTGTACATAGCTGCAGGCTGCCTACACAAGAGTGGGCGAGGGATCCCTTTTTTTCGCCTAATTTTTGTTGTCCTATTTTAATTTGGCATAACGGGTTAGGCATATTGGTATTTGGCATAACAATATTTTGACATAATTGTTGTTTGGCATACTATTTCAGTAAGCATATGTATAGTTTAGGCTATTGTTTTTTGCCCTAATTTCGATTTGCATAAAGTTGTTAGGCATATTGTTTATTCGTCTAATAGTTACATATTAGGCATAAAGATCAAAAGGTGTAATGAATACATACTTTAGTTAATCACACGTATTTATTCCTGATTTATAAGCAAAACATTTGTTTAGGTTAGTAGGTATTTTTTTTCGTGACCCCTAGAAACGACTTTGCCAACCCCAACACATTTGGTTAGGTTGGTAGGTATTTTTTTTTGTGACCCTTAGAAACCACTTTGCCAACTCCGACACATTTGTTTAGGTTGGTAGGTATTTTTTTTATGACCCTTACCCTTAGCACGTAGTAAGCGCCTAGTATGATTTCATAGCAAAGTTTTGAAAACTATGTTAGATAAAAGTTATGCTTAAATATCATTATGCGTAAGGATATTTAGGCTTTAGAATATTATGCTTAACATTGTTATGCTTAAAGTAAGTATGCCTTAAAAATTATGCCTATAAAGTTATGCCAAAGTGATATTGTGCGTAACTATTATTAGGATAAATCAAATTATGCCATGTTAAATTATGACATAAAAATTTATGCTTAAAAATAGGGAACCGTGGGCGACTGTCTTAGACGCTCGCATGCAATCTACCTCGATACAAATAAACATCTTCGTTCACCCACACGCCATTTGAACATGCCTTCGTGCGGTAATTCGATTCGATCGTTTGTAGCTATACTTATAACTGTATATCAAGTACACTCACTTTACATAATCCCTACAAACATAATGCAGAATTACAACTTCTCAAGGCACTGCAGTGTACCGCGAGCATAAGTTCACGCGCAATTCTCAAGCTACATAACTTTACTTTGATTATACCATACATATTTTGAGGCTGAAATATGATTACTGATTACATTCTACGCAATGTTTTAGAACTCTTTAGATACGTCGACAGTCTCATAGTAGATATTATGTCTAGATATTATGACCTGTGTTTATTACACTTTGTATTAGTAAACAGTTATGATTCAAAGACCACTCCAATGTTAGTTACTCTTTAAAACAACAAGTCTTTAATGTAATCAACATCATCAATCAACAATACGGATACAAATAGATGATTAATCACGAGAATTAGTCATCTTGTACGTCTTTCGCTATGTAATGAAATCCGAAAAGGGCAGGCCAGCTAATCTCATGTGTCAGTCGTCATTGTAAATGCTGCGTCTAATCGGGCCTAGCTTCATAGACGCGTATTGTTCCATGACATAATCGAAATCATTTGTGGTAATGAATGACTGTTTACCAGTGAGCCCTATGGCTATTTTAGTATTATCGAAATTCGTAAGCAATAAACATGAGTCGAAGTAGGTAAAGTATTTTGGAGTAACGGCAAATAATTTTAGATATACCTAGCTAGATATAGAGGTTTTGTACAGTACTTGAAAAGGTAAGAATACACTTACAGTGATACAGACCTTCAGAGATATTAGCAATGATGATGCGTACGATTTATTTATGTAAGAATGAAAAGGCTAACCATCTATTACTTGTAAACTAGGTAATGCAGGTTTCTGCTGTACATACTTTCTATGTACAGCAGAAACCTACTAAACTAAAATACCAATACAAAGTTCGAAAACTTACCTATTACCAGGGAATTCTCAAGTGAAGCCGTGCGATGTCTTCTAGTGTTACACTAGTAAGTGATCATTATACCGATACCGTAATGAAACCTTGTTATGAAACACTCCTGTTATTTTTAGACTTCATCTCTGCCGTGCGTAGTATAGTTTGATGCACCTTACCTCTTTCTATTGATCTTATTTTACGATAGCTCTTTGTTGCTTTTACGATCTGTATTCCAGAATATAGAGGAATGCATCCCATTATGTTAATGTCTTCCCTTTTCTGGTTACGGAATATATTGTTTGAAATGCTAATAAATTTGGTTTCTTACGAGCACACAATCTTATTAAGCGCAGAAACCAACATTTTTCCAAAGATTTGGGTTAGTATAATGTTCTTAGATTACATAAGCATTCTTATTTTCTAACGCTTTGTCAACGAAAAACTTAAACTATAATTTTCTCAACAACAACGCCAACTATTTGTTTTATATTCTAGGTTAACGTAGATTAATAGATGGCAATCTTTTCTCGACACGATCTGTTTTTGTTTTTCCGCGACCCGTAACATCGCTTTGGCCTTTTCTAAATATGAAGTCGTTTTCCTCAAAGGGCCGCTTAGCCCCTAGAGATTTTAATATCGCAAGGAATCTTTATAAAAATAAAACAATAAAGGTATACTCTTGGATAACATCATTCATTGTTTGCCTAATATTGTAATGCTTCCAGTGTTTTACGTAAATACAAATATAAAATAACCTAGTTATGCAAACTGAAGATTTGTCGATTAGTCGTTTTTGTCATGATTGTGTTATGATGAGTAATAATAAAGTTTTAAATGTTCTGCCACTTAATATTCTTAGTACGGATTATATGAGCCAGGTAAATAAAAATATTACCGTGTGTTTAACACAGCTGTTAATATATAAATATGGTTAAATTCGGGTCGTTGTGCGACATAAATAAAGGTGTTTTCATATATTTTTGGTAAAAGTTTAGTCATTGTATTTATAAAGAAAATATAGTCATGCATGACAAGTTTCAATGAATCCGATTACTTGTGTTATCTAAAGGCACGTCATTAAATTACTTGTATCTAGGTACTTCCGTTATTTTATCTCTGTTCATTAATCTGTAATGAGTAAATGTTTTGATAATATCCTTTTTTATCACATATTTATTGGATACCTAACTTTTGCCTTTAATATTTGAAGTAAATGCACCATCTGTGAATATGATATCGATTGGACTTTAAAGCTTCTTGTCACTTACAGATGCGTTAAGTTCAATTTACTAAATATCGACTGTTAGTTTCCCAAAACTAATGGAAGTGGGTATTGGGATATTGCCTCAGTGTGTACCGATCACTCTATTACTTCATTTGGCAGTAGTTCAACTCCTAGTGATATGTGTATATCATTGAGACTTGAGAGGTGTATGACCAAAGTGATGTAGTAGTGTATCTGATGTTTCCAACAACCCGTGGTTGTCTGGCCTTCGTCGTTTCTTCAGTATTTCGTCGTAATTATATACCCTTTTCGTTTAGACATTAGGCAGACGTCTTTGATTTTCTATACCTGCATCAGGAATGAGTAGTCTAATTGAAACTTTGATTTGAATATTATATACCTAGTTAAAATAATGTATTTCCCTTTAAGTTATAGACAGCCTCTGTTTGCCCGCTAAGTGATTAAATAATGTTTGTTTAAGTCATGCAGTTTTTGTTTGTAGTAAGTGTTTTATTTTAACTGCTGTAACGTTTTTTTTTATTAGAGCTTTTTTATAATGTCCAATGTTCAAATTGAATTTCTGACACTACATTAAGTAGGTACATAATATGTTTTTCTCGAATTTTCGACAAAGTGTAAAAATGTATTTTGATGTTTGGCCGCGCTAAGGTCTACGCTAAATTATTAGAGAATTGCGTTGTTAGTAAGATTTAGGAGCCTTTGTAATGACAATAATATTTTACCCAAACATGCACATCATCACCTTTTTGTTTTGTCATCAATGGTTCCTGTCCATTGTTCGACAAATTAGCTTACTAATTAACATGTTAAAAAACAATTTAATATTCAGTTTCGAAAATAATCGCGTTATAGATCAATGATGATGAATTTGATACATGCTTTGTAGTCCTCGGCCCTTCCTTATCAGTAACAACAGAACAGTGACACGGATGAACAAACACGGTGACGTGACGCAGGAAGTTGATGGTTCGGTTATTCAAGTACGAATTTGTTATGGTTTGTATGTACGAACATACAATGTAGAATAGAAGTACTAGTCTAATATAATGCTTGTTTGATAGGAGAGAGAGTTATGATATATTTAATCAAGCAATTAACTCAGCCTATCGCGGTTCACTGATGGATATAGGCCTCTTCCAAGTTGCACCTTAACACTCGGTCCTCCGCCTTCCGCATCCAGTCCGACCACGCTTATAATTAATATAGGGCAATGAGAGACCGAAATAAGATAGGTTGTAGAATATGAGCAATGGTACACTGAAAAAAATAATGTTGGAATTCAAAGAGCTTTTCAATCTTAACCACGATGTATTAATTTGTAGAATATTTATATAGCATTTTTTTTTTAAAAACTCTTCCCGCATCTGAATCACACAAATGCTTGTCCCATGCGGGAATCGAATCTGCAACACGTCGCGCTCAGAGCCAATTGGCGTGGTGACCTATACCACTGGCTGTCCGGCTAAGCTCATAACCCTGTACGTACATAGGAGTACATAATCGTACCAAGAATGCAGTGAGCCTTTTGTTCTTATTTGAGATGTAAATACATTAGGCTGATAGTACTTTGCTCCCTAGTGCCTAACCTTAATGTTTTGATGCCGGCAGTATTATTATGGCTGTCTCACGTCAATACGTTACCAAGTATTATAGACGTAATACGGTTCCATCCTGCCTATGTTATGTAAATAAATTTCCATTACACTGTCTTATTATCTGCTTATCGTGTTACGTTTAATAACAAATTTTCCGGCATCGGGATAACATTATCGTAAAGTTTAACTGTGACTAAATATAAAACTGAAACATTCATCGTTACAAGACAATGTCACGGTATTGATGATCATCTATGGGGTCTTCAACCAGTATTGTATAAACATGCTACTTAATAAATATTTTCCACTTAGTAACCCTAAAGATTGTATGTCGATTTACTGATTATTGTTGTTATTGTTAATATTATATTTACTTCTTCATATATAAGCATTTTATTTATTTATTCAAAAGATAGTATATATGCCTCGTTATGTAAACCAAAATCTATTCAGTCCGTCAGTTAATTAATAAAAAAATATGGACACGTGTTTTTTGTTTTTAAAAATAAGAAAACACTAACTAGATAAAGCGAATCAAAGTTCAGGAGTGGGAGCAAATGACGTCACGCTTTTACACAACAAGCACGAAATTGTGAGGTCATGCGACATGTCAAATCAACATGTATCTTGGTGTGTTCTAAAATTTTAAATAATCTGAAAGACATTATAAAATTTGTCATCTACCCGATGTCGGAGTTGGTTTATTAGGTTTGAAGACTGCAAAACTTGAAACATCGATGTTTATGTGAAGTGAGATGATTGGATGCAATCAAGGTGTATGTAATGAAACATTTTAGCTCCAATCAGCTGAACATACAAACAACGGACATTAGTATGATAATACAAACAGCATTGTGGCACGCGTTAGACGGAATTGTTTCGCAGAACGCAATCAGTACGTATGCTCGTTGATAACTATTGTATTGTTGATGAATTTTATCGAAATGTAATGAAAATATGGCGACATTCTACACGCTCGCGTACAAAAACAGAGTCCTAAACGATTTATGTTGTCTAGGTTATAAGTAAATGATCATGCACGATAAAAACCAAATTAAAATGAAGGATATTTTTATTTTCTGTTCTATGAAAAGGGTTGAAAACAATGTCGCATACTTGCCACAATGTTACCCTCAAGTACCAGCATCCCGCCCCGTATCCTAATTTCCTAATACAATGCGTCATGACATGCTCTTAATATTTTTAACGCTTAGCTGACACATTATTTTATCCCCATCCTGTCAACTAGTAGGTACCTTCTATCAACTAAATATTAGTCCGTATCTACGTACGTACTATCTACTAAATGTTTGTACGCAAAACTTATAACTTAGACCATATTTTGACGCTTTTAAAACCAGAATATGAATATTCACAGCAATAGAGAGAGACGAAGCTATACAGACATATTATAACGATCTCTTCTTTACTTCATAGAACTGTTGTAGCTAGAACAAAACGTAATACGAACCCTGACATGAAAATTGACGCGTAAAATTGTAGATACCGACCAAATAAAATTGACCACTCGAATTTATGAATGTTGCGTTTGTACCGTATATAAATATTGTTTACTGTCAAAATTTATGGCGGCGGTGGAGTCGCGTCAGCTCATGAATAGGAACTCCTATTGAGTCTGAAACTAGTCGGGCGATCCCGAGAATATACGTGAGTAAACCTTTTTGTTTTAAATAACTATGTAGACTCCTCACGAAAGTTATTAATGTTAAAACGTTACATTATAAGTTTTATAGTGTTTACTAGCGGTACTCATTGTTTACAGGACCTAAAGTTGCCGGCTAGTCACTGTTCTACTGTCTGTCGCAGGTTTTCAGTGCTATGTATGTATGCTTTCATTGCATGTCTCGTACACGGTGTTGCATACATAAAAATGTTATGTTTTGCTTTAATATTTTTATTGGAGCTACAATTAATGATTCAGTAAATATTGCGATAGTATCTATATTTAATTAGGTAAATAAAATATTTATCTGCATTGGGGGTTAGGAAAGGTCAGTAATTCAATATATGTAGTTAAATTCGAGTTATGTTATCAATATACTAACATAAACGTACGAAGTAGCGCAATAAAAAAAATCTAACATTCGTTTTGCGTGTTATTGTTTTTGTTTATAAACTTTCTGAAGTAAACGCCATAACGTTTATGTTTTCGCAAATACACATACACAGTATATAAAAATAAGCGACACGAACCACGTATGAATCACGTTTGTTGCGTAACGTAAGGCTACGTCGGCATCCACCTACGCTACATAGTGAACACTCAGCGTAATTCACAATCGGTAAAGAAACAGCATCATAAATATATTATACATTCCCCAATAAAACTGTTACGACCATACGTCGAAAATATTTCCGAAATTTTTATGTGATTGTAATCTTTGACATGAAAAATATACTGTTGTTCTTATTTAAGTGTACCGAATGATTTACCTCCACGATCCGCCAGGAAACAAATGGTACTTCGTATTGCATTACATTATTTAAATCATGTAACATGAACAACAATTTAAATGTTTATTTTATGGTCCAATTCGATCGCGCACGGAGCATTAAACATCTCCTTGCTTCCTATATTTAAAATTTACATACAAGCGCATCTATTGTAGTTGACGGTTTGTCAAGCCGTGGTTCTGTGGTTCGGAACGTGTTCAGCCCACTGAGTAATAACGGAAGCGTTGTAGTGGGGGCGACCTTCGAGTCGTGAATCAGCCGTCCGCTAGACCGCCCGCCACCATAAACGGTGTCTTCGCAGTTCTTCGGCATCGCCTGCCGTTGACAGCGGCTAACTGTTCAGAATTAATTATGCATATGAATTTATTTTAATTATAACAGTACAGTACTTTTGCATCCCGTATCAGATTATTTTCGAAGATTGGTATTACTTGGCATTCGGTGCAAATGACCTTTTATGTCCAGTGACAAATACAATATATTTTCTTGTTTAAATTTTTTAAGTATTTGGTACTAGGCTACTATATTAAGAAAAAAACTATGACGACAAGAATAAACACTTCATCAATAAAGCAAACGGTATCTCCTGTTAATATAGATACTTAATGAATTTGTCGAAAAGCAGTATCGAGTAGTCAGCATCCGGAACGCGTCACCGCTGGGGTTCAACATCTCCATTATTATCTGGTCATTGATTGATAGCTGACTTCCGCGCGGGCTATTGATAATAGTTATTTGCCCTACGTGCCTGACGCAGCCACGTCGCCGACGACGCCGACCTGACACCGTCTCGCATTATTAGTTCCTTGACACCCCGTATCAGATTGCTTCTATTTACAGTATTTGTAATCTAAGATGTTTCCTTAAACACCGTACATTACATCGGCAACGGTTTAATTGTTTCGATAACAGTTTCAATTAATTTACCAATCAACTATTCCGTTCCAAGACAATAATTTAAAAGGGAAATGTTTCACTGTGTAGTTATAATGTTCTTCGGTTATTATATCACAATATGCGGGTATATTGAGTCACTCGACCGCACAGGAACTGTATTGTGTCCCCTGCATCCACAACCGCGAAGCCTGGACGAACGGCCTTTTGTCGACCTCCGCCCTATTGTCTTCAACCTATTCAAATACTTTTGTAAAGGCGTCTGCTGCATTCTTTATTTTTTAGCTTTCACGATAGTTCAACTTCACTTGTTAATTTTCTTGTAAAAGTACAATGCGTTACGACATATTCTATTCCCTACAATTGCCGTGGAGTGGTTCCGTCCCTAATGCTACATTAATAGTGATACTTGCCCACTTGAGAGTATTTTCGTTTTTATTGACTCAATTGTCTGTTGCTCAACTGTCGGGCATTACGTAAGCATCTTATAATGTCTTGTGTGTAGGGTTCGATGCACTGACATATTTTTTGACGATCGGACTCCGTGTTACTAGTACGCTTTATATTATTATGTTTTATTTGAATCCGATACCATTTTCCTTATATTTTGTATGCGACATATTATTACAAGACTATGAATAATTTATTTATAACACGAAACACATATATTTAGTAAAAGGCTACAAGTTGAATGCTAACATCTTTTCTCGTAAGATAACAAAGCGCAATTGCTAAATGATCGCCGCCGGCCGGCAAATTTATTGCATCCATAACTTAGTTCCCTCTTAAATTATCGTTACTTGATTTATTTCTTCTAAGTTTAATTTTCTACAAATAGTTACCCTTTGCTACGATCATGATTCGCTGCATCAACAACGCTTTATCGAGTTCAACGTACTATCTACTTCAGTGTTTTACTCTTGTTCGTTTGGCAAATCATCAAGACTGTGCAAAATTGCTTCAAATTATAATTTTGACGTTGCAGTTATGTTAGTAAATCTTTTAAAACAGATGATTATAAGCTTGTCTCTGATTAAACATGACTCGTTGCAAAGATTCGTGAACGCTGAACCAGCGTCTGTCTGTCAATGCGTTTTAATTTAGTGAGTCATTCTCGTCTGCTCCGGCTGTTTGCACCAAGTGTTCCCTCCCATTATCAAGCCGATTGTTTGGCCTGAATTGTTTACAGCCGGGTTAATGTCTGGCCCTGACTTCTTTCGCGCCTCTTTCTAGGGAAATTTTATTAGTTTCTTGACACAAATTGTTGTCACGCATGTCATTAACCGTCTTTCTCTCATCAACTTAGTTAATTACTTACTAAAGGTGTTTACTAGTTAGCTGTAAAATAATGACTTAAGAAACAGTATGTGATTAATAAGATTAATAAGTGAGAGGTATTTCCAATAGCATTTCTCGATAAAAAGATAAAATAGAATAATCCCTTTTGTGATGGTTATGGGTTTTCATTTTGTACGTACATTACCTACTGAATGACAATGGCATCCAAATATTTTATAGTACAAATGTAACATTTGATCACAAAGCTGTTTCAACAAGCAAATTGAATGCTTGCCTAGATATCAGTATCAAGGAGACGAGTTTCTGAATCAATGGAACGTCGGTTTCAATTCAACTTCCATGTAATAACACTGAACGATTCTGAGGTAATATACATATGCCACACTGGCCTGACGATCCATACCTGGTAACGACCGCACTTAAAAATCAACTGTAGATTTATATTGTGTAATGATATTATAAATAGGTACTTGTCCGGGCGAAGAGTGTACCCAAGAATAGAGTATGTTAATAAAATAATCAGAATAAATGAACATACAACAATAATTTACCGTTTATACTTCCATTTGCCACGCACCTTTACCTGACC
The DNA here is from genome assembly GCA_932294365.1 of Diachrysia chrysitis. Taxonomy (NCBI): domain Eukaryota; kingdom Metazoa; phylum Arthropoda; class Insecta; order Lepidoptera; family Noctuidae; genus Diachrysia; species Diachrysia chrysitis. The sequence goes on from OW028653.1 coordinate 9,950,057, forward strand.
TTTTCTTGAATCGATATTACCCTGTAGGTGTAGTAAGCACAATATAATTAGATTACATGGATAGTGTAAATAAAATATATATATAGTTTACCTTCGTAAGTTGGCAGCCATTAGAAATACAGAGCATGTTTATGTTTTCTATATTCTTAGACAAAATAAGGTTACTTGTAGGGCAAATTATAAACAAAATTCGCGTGATTTTGGTCATACGAAGCAACGTCATCATGTAAAACATTTAAATAGCTATGCCATGTTTCAACCGCAGATGGCAGTTTCCGCATTTATCTCATTATATTCCCTTATGTTTAACATTAAATCACAACTTTAATGTTCATTTTAACATACAGTTTCATCTACATGAACATTTGGCTACATGAAATTTAATTATGGTAATAATATGGCTCCCTTGTAAATTTGCTTGCTCGCCCAAACTCACACTTGTGCTAGATAAGCCTCGTCGGTCGTTTATAGGCGTAAGGGAGGCGTTTGTGTGAAGTTTAACCTTTTCGTCTGTGGCATTGGGTCCCCCGCCCTTCCTGGGAAATAGGTCGGCCACATTACGTAATGGATTTTAGTATTGCCTCAAGCTACTTGAGGTATTCCTCGGGGCTGCATACTTGGACCACTTTTATTTATGTAATGCATGAAAATTTGGCAACGATATAAGAAATACAATTTTACAGGTTATTTGAATTCAGTAAGTGTTTTGTTTATTTAATTACTAGCAAACATTAAGTGTTATTTTTTTGTGAATTTTCCAATGTTTAGATAATAATTATTGGACGGACACAAATTCAACAAAATAAAAATCATAAAAATGTATACATCCATTGTTGAGTTATAAATGGTGATAGAAGATGTTTAAACGTACATTTTACTAATACATAAATGCAGTACATGCAAAACTCTAACTGTAAACGAAGCTAAATTAATTGATAAATTAGCGCACCACATGGGAACGTGGTCACACTAAACACACACGCTCTATGTCCACCCATACTCTTTATCTATAATTTACACCGACCGTAATGACCGCAAACAAAACGTTATGCAATCTTATAGCTGTTACCCTAACACGAGGAACTAACTCCCAATTGACTTTTTATCGTACAACCTTTACTTTGTCATGCTATTGTTGTTTGTTGACGCTTATTTTGTGAACAGCCCCAATCTTATCGACTAGACGCGACCGTTCAAGGGTTTTTAGGGCTTCTTCCCGATTGCATTTCAGAAGGGGAAGACGAAATTTTGGTGTTTTTATGGAGTTTGGCTGTGTAAGGGTCAATAGACAAATATACAAAGAGACAGGGTCAAAAGACAAAAATACACAAAGACAAGCTGTCTAATCAACTAACAACAACAACTTAAATTCACACGATAATAATTTTACTTTAAATACGATATCAGTGTTGATAGTTTTAGTGTTTTTATTATTCCTTTAATATTACCCTATCTATTCGCTTTAAACAATACCACAACAAAATGTATTTTAATTTAAGTAATAAAATGCAACAAACCAACTTTCAATCGATTCACTTTCCCGTAACAAATGTCTCGGGTCAATTGGAAACCATTCGAATGAATGCATAGGAAAGAGAAAAACTATCGAGAGCTATTAAACTTTCCATTTATATTGCAATGCCAACTAACATAGCGATGATTGTAGTTTGTATTGCTGTACAAAATATTAGGTTCAGCAGAAGATAAATAAATTCTTTGCTTATTTCTTTTGTACTTAATTTAGGTGTTTGCCTTGAACATTATAATAAAAATTAACTTTATAAACTTATTAGAATACAATGCTGTTACTACAAACGTCAAAGTTATGGGAGAATATTCGTAATGGCTGTAAATGAGCCGTCACACTCCAGATAAAGTAAGGTAAACAGGTCTAGTCTAGATGTTGGCTCGACCTACATCGGCGGTGACGAGGAAAGCGCGCGAAATGTCCGTCCCCCGCCTTTTTGTGCCACCCAATTGTGATGCCGCAAGCCTTTAAACGTCTGAGCTAATTTCGTTAACATTTTCCGACGCTCTGACCCGTGAAAATACTAGATGCCTTTGTTCCATTATTGTTATAATATTTAGACCTTAGACGTTATACAACTTTGTTAAGTGGTAAGATAATTGAAATGAAGTTGTTACATTTTCCGTTTTGGTATTGAATTTAATTTATTAGAAATAAGTGCCTACCTTCGTTCCTTGGCTTGTTATTTATTACGATAGATTCACCGTAACTTACGTAATAATTGCAATGCATGCATTTAAAATTTTCATAACGTACATACATAAAAATCTTGAAAACCTTCTTGCTTGAATAGTAGATAAATTGATTTAGGTTTGAAATACGCTGCCGGCCACTGTCGTCGTCGCCATTGAACTCTTTGCTGATCGCAAGTTAGCGTCTCCAACCCACATCAACAACTTTGACATCTAGGCTGTTTGTGTAATGGAATCGTCGTTATACAAAATTTGCTTATCATTCCTTAGGTTATAAATAAAGCGCTTATAAAGACCATGCGTAGTGTAATACGAGTAAGTCAGTTAGACAGAGTAATTAGACAGTTTGCGTTCGGCTGACTGTCTTACGACGTACACTTCGCGAATAAGGCGATTATTAGACTAAAAAAAATCTGTCGAATCGGTTTAGTCTTTCTAAAGTGATGTTTCGTCATACATAAGGCAAATTATTTTTTAATAATATAGAAGATTTCGATATTTCCAATATTCATGTCTTTACTTTACTAACTATCTACATCTATGTTACATTTATGATTATTTGTCACATCTATGCATGCCAAGTAGAATCATAAAAATAAATCCTCAAAAAACGTTTTTAATTTTTCTTTCAGTGTTTAGATATGCAATATAAACAAGAGACATTATTAAACGTATTTTAATGAGATAAAATCTTTCTTTCTGAATATGATGACATATGTCCAACCTTGCTCAAATTTGCAACCCACTGATCCCAGACATAAAGGAATATTGATGTTAGTCCATCTATTTAATTTTATGATTTTGATTTAAGGTTATGCGTAAGATGCGTTCATTGCATGCTTTGCATTGCATTACATACTAGATGCTGCTTTGGCGAAAATAGCCTCTTACTAAAATAACCAACAGAGAATAGTTTTTATGGTATAATACAGCTTTTATAACTGTAAAAACATTGAAACGGGCTGCGATTAGTTGCAGGTTAATTTTCAAATTTGATTGTAAAAATTAGATGCAATTATTTTTAATTGAGATAAACAATATTTGCAGTTTATTACTAAAGCTTGTGAAATCGCGTCATATAAAGAAAATACTAACATTTTTTTAATAGAAAATGCAAGCAGGTAGTTCGCCTGCGCTTAAATATTATAAAATAATGTGCGGCGCAGAATATTGCAGGAGCTCTCATCTTAATATTAAACCAAGTAAAAATGTAATCTCAGGCGGAAATACTTCTTGCTCGTTGTAGGTATGCTTAGGTTAAAATCGTTTCCAACTTGTTCTTTCTCACGTTTACGTTTTTATTTTTGTAGATTGTTTGCACTAAAAACTTAATTAAAGGTACTTTTAATCCATATTTACCTTATATTGAAAGAAACAATTATGTTCCATACGGTAACGTGTTACATTGAGTAACTATCGTGTTCTACAACAGATTACTTAAGAATAGTTTTAAGTGTCATGTTATGTCTTATCAAAAAACAATTTAGCCCTTCGGTTTATTAAAAAACGGCCTATAAAAGCTTGTTTAAAGTAAGAATTTCAGCGTATCGTTTAAGTACTCAAAATAAATGTGGTTTACCTGACTTATATATTTTCATTCAAAATTTCTGTAAAATGTTTTCTAAAGCGCATTTAAGTCAAGTAGAAATTCTACACGTTACTTCACGTTCACTGTTACGAAGATACATGTGCTTTCAGTACATATTTTATTATGAAACCGCAGCTTGCAAGGTCGACGGTTGTTGGTCATGCTATCAATTTCCGTAATAAGACACCATCTTCAATATTAAATGCAATATTACCCTCTTATAGTCGGTCGTCTTCTACAAACGGTGAACCGTATTTCACAATTTTCTTTACTGTTAAAATTTGTATTCTAAAAAATGTAATACTAATAACTATTCAATGCTTTTTGTTAAGTTTAGGTATGATCATATATTCTCATTAATTAACCCAACGTTTACTAAGATATAATCGTGAAATATGAGCCTGCGCGCTTAAGCAGGTACTGTTGCCGTTGTGTGAGCAAGACACTGCTACGCGCAGTGTACTATTCCGTCTCGCTTTTACAATGGCAACAGTCCTGCATTAAGAGTTCATAGTACAGGCTACAGGCACTGATCTGCCTTAATGCATTTGATATATTATAGTCCTAGTTTTGGTACAGTCTATAAAATATTTCCGCATCGTGCAGTGCAGATTACACAAACTTCTATGTAAAGTGTATTTAATGTTGCATGTAGAACTATGTTTCTTCTGCTATACTTTGCCTTTGTTCCATGCAGCAATAAAACACCAAGTTATGTGTTATGACCTCAAGTCGAATAGTTTTCGAGTTACGTTCGTGATCGCGGTATTATATTTTATGAGTCACGTCGACATTACGAGCTTGTAACATTACTAAAACTTGTGTTTAATTTTAACGTTTAATTTAAGACAACGACGTGATTTTACAAAGAAAGCACCGCGTTATTCTGCGTGTGTGTTGGAATTTCTCGTATTCGACGCAGCGGTAATGCGGCGGGGAAATAGTCGTTTTGTTCGTGGAACCCGAGCCGTGAGCAAATCTACGCTTTATTACGTCTATGAATGCCACTTGATGCAAGATATCTGTCTTAACGGGAACGATAATTCTGCAGAGAGGAAACAGCGAGGGAAAAGGTGAACACAACTAATTCAAACTGTCTCAGATTGGCAATCACTTCACTTTCATTTACAACTTAGCTTTCTACTCACTAAAAAGTAATCTCATTTGATAAATGACTGGCTTATCTTAATCGCGAATATAGTGACTGATTGCCCTAAGTGATAAAGAGTTTTACTGCCGGTTTATAGGAATGGTGAAACACTGTATCAGAACTGACCTATCTAATTGCACTAAGACGAACGACGGAGCCTTAGCAGCCGCACGAACGTGTGCGCCGCACTCATTGTTCTCAACAATACCACATAATATATAAGAAGGCTTATCGGTCCCGCACGTGCTGTTAGCCGCAGTTCTAATCCCACGATAATCCAACCCGGAAAAAACCAATAACCATTGTTTTGTTAGCATATTTACGCTACGTTCATGGGATGTTTGCTCGAATTATCCGTGTGAACACATTGCTGTTACTATTTCAATAACGTAATCAGACTCTTGCGAGTTATTCCGCATTAAAATTTTCGTGCGTTCTGGTCTCCTTAAGGCTTACGAGGTTGATCCAATGCACGGTACGCTTTAAAGAGAATAAATTGTGTGTGTAAAATTGTCTCACGTGAGTTGCACAAGAGGAATGCACAACCGCGTCTCAATTAAACTCGACCGCCCTATGGCACCGGTTGTCGCCTTACTTTGTGTCTACGTAAAATAGTGCTATAGAAATCCTCCCTCTCTTTCTGGTAAAGCAGCTGCATGTGAATTGTGAGCGTTTGAGACAAAAGTTAAGCCTCGTTGTTACAGGATTGTGTTCGCAATCTCGTCGAGAATTTCGCATGAAAGTTATTTTCATGTGCCACATGTTCTTGCCATTATTTAGGTACGTATAAAGTTAAGGCAGCAAAAACATTCATCAATTATTTGTATTAAAATTAATGTATGAAAATATAACCGGCGCCAAAATGATGAATATTGTTTTTGGTGAAGAAAGTGTCCGTCGCCTTGAGACTCCAGATGGTTACTTCTTGTTTTGGAGATGCACGAAACTGTGGGGAATGCATAATTAATGTGCAAAAAGCGCACACTTAATTTACTAATTTGAAGTAATTCGCAATCGAGGCTACGCCAAATTGTCCGCGTAATTCAACATGAATTAGTACTTAACTGTGCGTCTCTCGTACTATCGGAGGTTCTGCGTACATTCTACGTAATTTTTTGTCGATACATACTAATGAGATGGGTACTTAATAAATGGATGGATACTTGAAATTAAAAGTTAATCGTATAAAACAATGTTAAATTACCCCGACAGCTCTCTTTTATAGTTCATAACTTTATACATTAACTGTCAAACTATGTAAATTTTTTGAGTTAAACAAAGGTAAACTTCCCCTTTAACCTACGTATAAAATGCTTTGAAGACAATTTATGTTCCAACTATGTGCTATAAAATAATAAGCGCGCCATACCCGGCTGACGGCTAAGTTCCTGGGTGTAGCTAATTAAAGTTTGGTGGCCTTTGGCGCCAGTTGTCACTTCATATCCTGTCTTTTGAACATTATGCCTTGTTGTTGGAGGCTTGTTATATGTAAATTAGTTGGTCTTACAACATTTGTTATTGAACTGGGTCGGGTCAGAGGGTAATTCTAATTATATATTGGTCAAAATATTTACTTAGGTCGTCATCTCGGGTACTGTTTAGACTAGTTTATTTTTATAAGACATGTTCTTTGGCTTTCAGAATATAACCACAGTATTGTCATAAACTTTTATTTTTCAGTTTCTAAATACTGGGGTTGGTAGAATAATATTATTGTAACAAGTATTATTTTATTTAATGTTTATAATTTTTGGGCTATAACATAATAAATAAATTAAAATGATGATTAATTAAAACAAAATATTAGGCGTAGTTATAATTACGACTAATTAATTACCGTATTTATCTTTCAAACCAAATATTATCCGTACCATAATAATTATTTGATAATTAATTAATTTATGCAACTCACGAAACCGTAATTCAATTATATCAATCACAAATGAAACTGAAATTAAACTTCACCCCCCCCCCCGCCCGACATATTCATTGATGCTATTCAATAAATTAACCTGTCAAAACGGTCCCTGCTCAAAGTGCGACAATTGAGTTAACTCGATGGGAAATTTAGCACATCATATTATGTAATTTATTCAATGCGATCGATCGCATCACTAACGATACTGTTATACAGATATTCACTTGCTATTTATCTTTTAAAAATTTATTTATGTCACTTGAGGTTTACAGAATTGGTAACTGGCCCGTACATTCTCTCAAAGGCATTTTCACCACTTTTATTCCGCATTTTTAGGTCAAGTTAGCCCTTTTATCTTTATTCCTATCGTTGGTTTCCATTTCCACTAATGAGTCGCTAGATGCAGACAAATTACTGTCCGTTTCTCTCGTTACAGTTTCTCGGCAATTGTAAAGAATCTAACTTGTAATTTAAGTCCCTGTAATGAACCCCTAGCCCTCATTATGACATTGCGTTTAATAGTTGACACCGCAAAGGAATATTTACTGTAAGCCTCATCGTTAGGTTAACAATGCTATTAAATTCATCTGTCGCGTGGCCGAAATGGGTTTTCCCGAAGTTTCTCTCAATTGAAACCCGAGTGTCGTTTGTCAACCCGTAATGATCTTGGCTTTGAACAGCGTCGGCAAGTAATACCTTTATACGCTGTGTAAGTGTACGTGTACATAATTAATTTACGGTTTTATAAACCGCTTCGCTGCGCTCCAAATTGTGAATGAATTTCGGTAGTCAATGGGATGAAATAAATTGCTCCCGGAACTTAATAATATTTCCATTTAAGCTTTTAAAAAGTTCCCTTTGTTAGTTACACAATGCGACTGATGTAATTTACTTTTTGGTATGTGTCTGATGTTTTATGGTGGTACAATTTTCTTTGTCGTTGTTGCAGCAACAAAAGACGAGCCAGACGGTGACAGTAGCGAGTGTCGTGGCCGGCAGCAGAACGGCGGCGGACGCGGCAAGCTGCCGTACAACGGCTACTCCGAGGAGTGCCTCGACCGGCTCGAGCCCAACGGGAACATACCGCACGACAAAGAACCGCACTATGGTGAGTACACTACCTTTATATTTCTTACTTGTGTCCCCGACTATAGTCCTGTTTTGTACTTTGTTAAAAAATTAATTGTTTGTAGTTTTTTTGCACGGAATCCTGAAAGTGGCCTAAGAAATTTCCTATAAGCTAGGTATATTTAAGTCAAAATTTTGTCGAAAACTGCTTCATTGTTCCACCAGTGACCAGAAAAAATAATTCTTGTTCAATTCTACCGATATTATACCTATCTGAAATTGTTATCATTTCTGAGATTTCACATAACCTAATCATCCAAAGTTCCTTTCGATCTTTCAACTTGGTTAAATCTAGTTATAAAATTATAAGCTCACGATAAAGTTTGAAACATTTCACCATAAAATTCAATCACTTCGCAAAATTTCCACTGACGTAAAATTAACCACAAGTTGTTTCTTTGTACTACAATTAAGTGATGAGTGTACTCAAAAATGTTCTACTTTTCTGTACAATCAGACAATTGCTTGTTTCAATGAATCAGCGAGTGAGGCGTTCTCTAAAGTAAGTGCACTAATGACGTATTCTGAATTGAAACAGATGTCAACGTGTCGTTTGTCGAGTACACTGTAGATACTGTAGTACTCTGTTCTGCACAAGGGCACAATCGCGTTAATCGCCTGTTCCAGATACATTCATGAATGTATACGGCTACAATTCACATTGATTTGCGTGTTATTAAGCATAATTGAGCTCAATGACTAGGTATATGCAACAGCCCTTTAATCTTCACATAGTTTGTATAAAGACCAAGCTTATGCCACCCTAACTTATTAATTAAATTATTATTGAATGACACTTCACCTAGAATATTTCAAAACTATAAAACTTTAGAAACCAGATTAATTTCCCACGGCAGGGCAAAGGTCTTTTCTCATAAAGAAATAACAATTAAGTTCAGGTTTTCTCACGATATTATCCTTCTCTGTAATTCAGTAGCATTTTAACTTATATTGAATATACAGAATACAGACGTTAATCACTTGAACAAGAGTCAGATCGCTCTTAAGATAGGTATAAGTTTTTAATACCTAGGTACACAAATAAAAATATAATGAACAACAAGTATTTTTAATATTTCCTTCTTCAATTACTGAAAACTACTAACAATGGGGAATAATATTCCCCATTGTTAGTAGTTTTAATTAATGTTTTTGGTATATACTTGTTAAATGTAGGTAAATACTTCCTTTTTTGTTCGTTCGTAATGTATTTCTGGCGATATATGTTTGAAATATATTAATTAGTTTCATGTTTATTTATCCTTATATTTTGTGTTTGGGAAATAATAAATGATAGTGTTACTTAGCTACGTATACGAATGGGAGGGCAATATTCCTCAGCGGACGTTAACCGCCCGTTGTTAATAACGATAATAGAGAAATGTTGGGTACTTGCGAGCTGGCTAGCAAGTTATTACTAATCGTTATGCATTAACATTAACCGTATTTACCTCTGATATTGGTACAGCTTCCTTCTGACGGAGAAAATTGTTAGTGCATTAACAGTATATTTAGAAAATGTTTAAACAAATTTGTACTTGGTTATTTTATTGGAATAGCGAGTGCTTAGACGACTAGAAATAGATATTTGTTATTAGTAAGTAAAGGCGTTGTATGTTTTAAAATCTTAGAATTTAAGTAAGCGTTTGAATTTGTCTTACAATTCCTGTCCAATCTTACCGTGACCGCACATCAATAGTGGCAACAAAGTACGAATATAAACCTTACGATCTTGAAATTAAGATGCTGTAATTTCGAAAGTGTATAGGCAATTGATAAGTATTGTACATTGTTAACAGTACCAATGTACTAGTAGACGTCGAAGTCATCCCGTCATCGCCGGCCATCGCTGAAAACCAGCGCTGGAGTGTCCGAATCTTAGCTCATGCTGAGCGATGACCGTTTTGTACAGATGTGACGCATATTTCCCCAAACCTTTTAAAATCTTATTTTATAATACCTTTTTTTATGATCTTATGAGTCGCATTTGACGCGAATAAAAGTTTTTTCTTTCATTCTTTCTAGTAGACCACCGGCTCTACTGTACTATTCTTGTAACGTTTATTTAAGTATAACAAGTTAAGCAAAAATGTCTTCTCCAATTTAAATGCTCCCTAACTTCTCATACAAGCATAATAAATGTATTCAACATGTTTGAACCGAACAACATCAATACAAAACTTTTTAATTTTGTTATACAGCGTGTTCAACAATTTGGGATCAATTATGAGTTAGCTCTCAAGTCTCGATATTGCCGTAATTTTACAACTTAGCTGTTTAACAATATTTCTCTCGCTGTTCCATTATTAGACATCGCTTATGATTATTTGTAAATTAAATCCTCTAACTAGTTGTTTCATATAAATACGTACCTACTGATTTTTGGTTAGGAGTTAAATCGCTATGTTTGACGGAAAAACATTAAAAGTCCTTATAACATAAAAATGTGTAAAAATCTACAAGTAGCACTTTAAGATTTTTTATTTAATTCCCGACAAAATTTAAAATTTTTAATCGTTAGCTAAAATGTACGCGCGATGTCTGTCATCTCAGTCTGACTTACGTCAAAATGTAAAAAAAAACACTAAATCAGCTTGTAAGTATAATTAACAAGGTTATTTATTAATCAGTTAAGTTTGTCTGTACAAACAAGTGTGTTTAAATAAATGGCAGCGAGAGGAAGCAACCCGTACCGCGGACACATCAGCGCATGAGCATGACATACGTAAATAAACACACTTCGGTAAATACACATTGAAGGGCCGAGAACATGTGCACTTGAGAGATGAGACTATACATTAGTTTACCGTAATCGGTTCCAAAGAGTTAAAGAAGAAAGAAGTTAAGTTAACGGTACCGCACGGGTTATGTCCGGTAAAGCTATCCGACTAATGATATGACGATATACGGATTAAAATCAACAAGAACAGTACCCTACTTAAAACATTAAACATACATGAATTATACTCCATGTATAATGTAATATTAGCTAATATTTAGACAGCGCCGGGCCTTATTACAATGTTTGGATTCGCAATGAAGTATTAGCGATGCGCTAGCGATATATCCAAAGCCTAATCCGTATTTAGATTTAATCCTTAAGATACTATTTCAATGTTGTCTCACACATAATTCATGTAATACGCTATATATATATAATATATATAATACCTTCAAGATTAGGCTTCCAAATGGTCGGCGATTGTAACTTTTTGATTATACGAAATAAATTTGAATTTAATTAATTCATGTAATGGCTTTGTCTTGTTCCTGGCTTGCAAATATTTTGATTAGTAGGTACGATAAATGACAAATAAATCGTTTTACTTCACAAATGTTTTAACAGATTTTTATTTAAATTACTGTAGGAACTGCTCGCACATAAATAATCACTATTTATGAAAATTTACAACATAATGTCAAATCTGCTATCGTACTAAAAGTTATCTCTATCTAAACATTTCAGTTTGGTAAAGTTAGAAACATTAAAGTTTCCTTGCTCATAAAATATAATAAGAAAAGTATTTGAACTTATTAAGATACTATGGTATGCATTTCTAAAACATACAGTAATGCAGCTATTTTAAATATTATTAACCTTCGCTTCAATGTTGATGCGACTGTCTCTCGTCTCGAGTAATATTCTTAAATCAGATTAAAATTAAGTAAATGTTTGCTTGCAAAATTTTATAATGTCGATTAGTCCTTGTTATTGTAAAGTTACGGTTTGATGTTCCTGTATTGAAAGATAATCTAGTAGGCAGGCGCATATTACATGCAGGAGTTCAACCTAAGGGTTCATTATGATGATTTGTTAGTTTTTTTTTTGATGTCGTATATTTGTCCCACGTCACTATGAGTGCATACTAACCTCATGCATTCAATAGGGATGTTTCCTGGGTATGAAAAGTTAAAATCTATTTAGTCCGTCAGTTAGATAATAAAAAAATATTAGACACGTATTTTTTCTTTTATCAAAACAATAAAAAAATACAAAGATTAAAGTTTAAAGTTTCGGAGTGGGGGCTTATGACGCTACGCCTCGCTAAAAATCGTAGCGAGGAGTGACGTCACGCGTAACTTCAGTTCTCTGTATTTTGATCATTTTTAGGGTTCCGTACCTCAAAAGGTAAAAACGGAACCCTTATAGGATCACTTTGTTGTCCGTCTGTCTGTCTGTCTGTCTGTCTGTCTGTCTGTCTGTCTGTCTGTCTGTCTGTCAAGACCTTTTTTCTCAGGAACGCGTGGAGGTATCAAGCTGAAATTCATATCAAATACTCAAGTCTATGGTCTCTTGGAGCTGTGAAAAAATCAAACTTCTAAGTCAACGCGATCAAAAGATACTCCCGTTTATGCCGCAAATTTTCGACACTCGCAAGGGAATCAAAACCTACAGGGTACTTCCCGTGAACTCAGAATCTTGAAATTTGGTACGAAGCAACGTCTTATAACACAGATAAAGGAAAAATTGCGAAAAGCATAAATTTTTAGTTACATCATATAATAAAAATATTTTTAATAATTTTAAACTTATTACCCCTTTACTCATGAACGCGTAGTGGTATTATATTGAAATTCTTAACAAATACTCAAGTCTATAATATCTTTAAGCTGTAACAAAATCAAACTTCTACGTCAACGCAATCAAAAGATACAGCAATTAAAGCCGCATATTTTGAAACTCGCAACTACTCGCAAGGGAATCAAAACCTAAAGAATACTTCCAGACGACCTGGAATCTTGAAATTTGGCATGAAGCAACGTTATAAAGTACACATATAGGAAAAATTCCGAAAATCTTAAATTTTTAGTTACATCACATAGTATATTTTTTTTAATAATCATATACTTACTAGCTGACCCAGCAAACGTTGTTAAGCGATTAAAAAAAAAAAACAGATGTTGGCCGATTCTCAGACCTACCCGATATGCACACAAAATTTCATGCAAATCGGTTCAGCCGTTTCGGAGGAGTTTAGAAACAAACACCGCAACACGAGAATTTTATATATTAGACTTGCTGACCCAGCAAACGTTGTTATGCGATTAACAAAAAAAAATAAGCAATAAAAATACCATAACTTTTACTTATATACCTACAGGTTTGTACGGAACCCTCGGTGCGCGAGTCTGACTCGCACTTGGCCGGTTTTTTTTTGTTTGCAGGAAAAAAGAAAAAATACGTGTCCAATAAAATGCATTAATCTACAAGACGGACATTAAAAAAAAAATAGGAAACAGGCCCATTCTACGTAAATGAACTTGAAACTGCTATAGCGTGAGCAATGCTTAAAAAAAGTCTAATCGTACATTTAGACTGTTAGACATATTATTACTTAACGTTATTTTTAACGATAGGTATTATGTAAAGAATAAAAATTATTTTGTTTAATTTTCAACGCCGTTATAATTTTTATGCATTAAAGTGACATGTTTTAAATGACAATTATATAGTTTCGTAATGTGCTCATCAAGACCTTCAATTTGATACCCATATAGGTATAATAATAATTAAAAAATCAAATTATGTGGATTAAAGCGCATAAAATCTGCAATTTTATTTGTTTAAATAATCTAATAAGGTAAAATTATTAAATATAATCAATCTGTTAAGCCGTTTAGTAGTTACGAGCGGAAATTATGGAGCATGCACGTACAGTCAAACATAACCCTCCTTTTGGCCTTCACCGCAGTCGGGTAAAAAACTAAAGCAACGCTTTGATCCTCGTAGCTTCATGTTAAGTCTCGATTGACTTTCGTGTTATTCTAGTCTAGTATATTCAACCCTCGCTCGCTTCGCCCACTAGTTTATGTAAACAATTTATTGTTTCCTTGCCTGAGGGGTTGTTATAAAAGATTATGAATGAGTAAAGAAGTACGGGGTAAGCGTTAGAACAAGTGTTTTACGTCACCCACTCTTTACTTGTTTGCTTTTGTTTGAACAGATTTATTTTTGTTGCGTTAATATGCAGTATTATGCTTTCTGACGTTGTTTCTTGGACAATGTAAACAGTGTGGCTAGGATTATGTAGGTACATAGTAATGTGGTCTACGAGACTATAAAAACAATCAGTTTTACATGAAAAACGATTTTGTTAATCTTTCTTCACATTACCTAGACTTGGAATACGTAATTGATATTTCTTGTTCATTATCTATCTATGTGGACATTAGTGTAAGTGGCGCTTCACACCTAAGATTTTTTGAGTGATTCGTCAACTGGTCTTACATGCCTACGGCCCATTAAGGACGACTTGCAGAAATTCAAAATGAATTATGTTTTCATATTGCAACTCGTCCCACTTTGCATTTTGTGTGGACAAATATTTTTACTTGTCTTACTGACTGTACCAAGCGTTGATTAAATTTTAGGTTCCACATAAAAAACCTTAAGGACGAGTTACAGATTGAAAATATTGCTTATTTAAAATAGGCCGTAGGCATGAAGGACTACTTGCCGAGTCACTCGTTTTTTTCATCAGTAACTTTTATATGTAATTAAGGTGTATTCTACATATATCTTGTTTATCATTAGCTGTAGGTACACGCATAACTTCATATTGATGTAATCATATCAGTTCTGAATTGACATTTCCCATGTGGATAGTATTCCCCCCTTCAAATTATATGCTATTGATTGATAGACTCGAGATACCACAGAGCTTTGCGGTAACGATCCAAATAATTTAATTAGTGCTACCATCGGGCTAGTTATTACGAGTTATGAATGGGGAACTAATTGATATACACTAATACAGTATACCTAAGATACAGAATAGAGTACAAATATATTTTTTCTGTATTTAAATTAGCAAGCTATATTATGTAAGACACGGCTATAATTATGTAAACATAATTTTATATTTCTATTTTTTGGCTTATAAATCGTGTCAATGATAAGATAGGAATTGTAAACTGCTTAGCATAAATATGCTATTTTAGGAAGGATTATATAACAACATAAGGACTTTCTGCTTATAATTAACTGAACAATGGATTACTTTTGCGATATCTGTAAAGTAAACTGTACTTACTGTTTGTTTTCAAAATTAAACTTGTGTAAAAACCTATTCGTCTCAGACAATGTCATTTCTTACTGTCATTGTGTATTCATTAAAAGGTCAATCAGGCACTCTAGACACCGGCACCCATTATTTTTTTTTTTAATTATATAAACTTTTTAAAACGCCTGCAACATAAAAAGTTAAATACATTCTCAGATACTCAGAGTATTCTTACAAAGGCGCCGACATCATAAATTGTATTAAAAAGAAAAATCCGTAGTGGAATTAAATACTTCTATTTCCATGGATTCTAGCTTGGAATGTTCTAATGAATCCCCTCCTGACAAATAGCTAATAATACAACAGCCTTCAACTAGGTGAATGTGCTTGTGGGAGTATGATCACCTCAACAGTTCAACGAATCGAACCGATGACCTTTCGATTCAAAGGCCACACACTAGCCTTAGGTATATTGTCGCCTAATGTATATGTTGCGTGCACTGATTTTATTCAAACTTAATCATTTATAAATAACATTTCATATATAGATATACCTAAATGTGCGACTGTGCGCATATATAATTTATGTTCACATGTGATTGTAAGGCCTTAGGTATATTGTCGCCTAATGTATATGTTGCGTGCACTGATTTTATTCAAACTTAATCATTTATAAATAACATTTCATATATAGATATACCTAAATGTGCGACTGTGCGCATATATAATTTATGTTCACATGTGATTGTAAAATTGAATAGATTACAACGTTTTATTCCATACAAAGAAGTGTTTAAAACAAAATCGAAATACATTTTACGTAATCCAATAGGAACTATATGACATGACGGATGTATTATGTTTAAAACGTAATATTCGCCCCACGCAGTCATGCACATACAGTGGACACTAGTTTTACCTAGAATATGCAAAGCAGCATAAGATAAAATCGAGCTTGTCAAGGACTCATACGTAAGCCTTTAGGTATGAAACACACGGTTTAAACAGTAGGACTGATCTTCTTGAAAGACTTATTAATAAACTTTATAACTAAACTCATAGAGCACAAATTTGCTTAAAGATTGAAACTAGCATCGTCCCATAGTCTTGTGAAAAGCATGTATTTATATTAAATCGATTATGCACTTAATGTTGTTGTTTATAAAGTTGCTTTTGCATTGTGATGAGATTATACTGAACACTGCTGCCGCTCGATCTACACTGACCCTTAAACGACCAGCATGAAACTTATTACAAATGCATATGATTACGTGTTCGCAGTAGTAGCTATGTAGAGCCATAGCAATTAGGAGTGAGGCGTATTTATCGTCACAGATAAAAATCACAGGTATCCATTAAATAACAGATAACAATTGCTCCTGTGATATCATATATCTGTTAAAAAATATCATTCTGAATTCACAATACCCAATCACAATCTATACTCTCAGCACTCAACTGTTCAGCGTACTATAACAACGTTATATCAATAACAACCTTAAATAACAGGCACTTTGTTAGTATCGTATTTATCTGTTATCGTTTTTATTAATTTATCTCTCTTACACCCATTTCGTTGACTCTTGCTAAAACGAGAAGCATCTAGTATTATTATTCCAAAATTATTGTACGTCGTTCCACAAGAAGAAATCGTCTGGTAAAGGTGACTCTCAAATCAGATCGTATTATCTGGTATTTCTTCGTTCTCGCTTACACCGGCTACATTGACTCTTGCTAAAACGAGAAGCACCTAGTATTATTATCCGCAAAATACAAATTGTAGTATATATGAAGGAATCATCCTTAGAAAAGTGACAACTTTTTCTAGTCATATAATCATATTATTTGTTTTTTTTTTCTTCTCTCCCATTTGTGATCAGAGTCTTTTGGCTCGCACATCTGTGCATCTGCCATATTCAATTTTTGCAGCAACAGATTAGTAAAGAGTGGATTTTTACAGAATCAAAGGTAGTGAAACTTGTTATGTATTATTTGATATCTATTCAGAAACGCTGCAAAAATAATGCTAAAACGCTGCAAAAATAATGCTAAAACGCTGCAAAAATATTACTACATCGATAATTTTAGAATAGTAACATATTACTTTATTTGGATATCTAATAGTTTTTTTTATATTTATAATATTCATAAAAATATCAAAAAGTAAAATCTAAATGATTGTTTCTAAAATTACAACAGATTATAGTTAATGCTCGACTTAATTACTTAAAACTAAACTTTTAAATAGTAGCGCGTATCCGAATATGTTTGTTAGTACACTTACGGGATTGGTCATGATTGGTTTTCTTTTGTCTGTTGCAACTTGCTTGTCTTTTTGATATTTTTAATCTGTTGTAATTTTTCTCGAATGGCACGACCGGTTGTTTACGTTATTTTCGTAATTATTTGTTTTGTGAGTTATTGTGGTTTTGTGAAGTTACTATAGTGTTAAAACAGAAATTGTTGTCTGTATAAATATGGAAAGTTACAGTGCGTAGTTTGTTTGTGTCTCGAAAATACAATCTGTATGGATAAATTACGTGCAAACCATTTCAACAAGTTTAATAAGTTTTCATTTGATGACAAAACAAATTAATGAAGTAGTAGTTTTGTAGGATAACACCCGAACCACAGAACAAGAAATAATAAACTTTAAAAAAGTGAGTAGAAAATAGTTTTTTACATTTGTTTCGTTCTAAAATCAAACTCTACGCATAGTAATGTTGAAAATCTTACAAACTCCTAAAAATGGATAGCTAGACCGTCTAGGTACCCATTTTTTTTATGATGTTATGTTAACCTACAGTAATCTACTACTCATTGAACTCACATATTTTGTACGTTATTTACTTTCTGACAAACCAGGGTAGGAAAATAACAGGCTGTTATTTAATAACAGATAATGACATCTGTTATTATTGCGTAACAATAACAGGAATAACAGATATCACGTTTGACCTGTTATAACCCATCTCTAATAGCAATTATGTTCACAATACAAGAAACCGAGGAGCTAACGAGTATACAGTAACGATGAATAAGTAACAATCTGTACTAACAGTTCGAATACAAAGGAAAATCAACCTTGTAGTTTTTCTACTAAAAAGGTAATTAGCGTCTAGTCTAGTAATTTAAAAGGGATTACCGAAATCGTACGGAAATAGGTAAGATAATGTTAAAGTTAAGTAGTAGGTAACTACTCTATTATATTTTACCTCGTTCCAACTGAACCCTAAAACATATCGCGCACGCACATGCTGTATTGCGTGTTACTTGAACAAAGCTTATTTTTGGTAAATAAGTAGACGCATTACGTGAATTAACGTGCAATAAATTACAATTATTAATTTAATAATAAGTCTTGTTTAAATTTTAAAGTCATTCACACAATTACGATTCCTAAAAATAATTTAGATTCCGTTTTAATGGAAATCATCTCATTTAATAAGTTTTAAATAATGAGCGGCACGGAAATATAAGCGGTCCTTTTCTAACACGACGTTTGAAAAACATTAATCCTCGTTAAGGTAATGGAAGTTATTGTTAATATTACATTATGCGGATCACGTAAAACCGTTCTGAAATGTTGTTCTCGCGTAATGCGAAAACTTTTCTAATTGGGTCACATCGCGTCGTATATTGAATTAACGGGGAAACGAAATCCTCCATCCGTATGGGCCCCAAATAACTTCACTAAGTTACTTGACAAAACTGCAAACTGTTTGTGACTTTTAGTGGAGTCAGGCTAGGATATATCGTAAGATAAAACATCACTTTCTTCTTACTGAGTAGCGAAATGTAAGAGTTTCGGATATCAAAAGTGTAGCTAATTATGTCACAAGACACAGACTCGTGTTATAAATGCAGTTAATATATTATAATTATGAGTTTTATTAACGCCTGTCTTCCTCATAAATGTGCTGAATAACATAATATAATGAGAGAATATAAAATAACTTTTATAGATCGTAAAATAATTTAATTTAAATGCAACCTTTGCTTGCTATATTATTATCATATGTCACAATACAACTGTCGATGAGTGTTTTAATCATAATTGAACTCCATTCGAAATGAGATTATTGGATAATTGGTAACGGTTTAATCCGAACTTGCAGAAAAATAGCCGATTTAAAAAATAAACAGTAAAATGTATCTATTTTAACTCGATTTCCTCAAATTTGCTCGTAAATTCTAAATTCAGGAATTGTGAAAAACCTAACACGGAAATGTCTCGTAAATACTATTTTTCTATGTTATTTTTGCAGTGTATATTTAATTAGTAATTAACCTAATGGATCCACTGTTTCGTGTACAACGCATGTCACAGCGTAAAAGACGCCTGTCCATTTTAATTACGAAAATACTGACATAATGCCGACAGAGGAGTGGCTGGAATGACACGAGGATTTAAGGCCTTCTAAACATTTTTTATTCCGCGTTATGAAAAATGATGGGCTCGTTGTATACATAAACATAAACAGCAGTATACATACTTACACCGAGCTAATACTGAATATGCATTGAGCCCACATCAAAAGACTGCGGTCGTAAACCAAGATTATACGACACATGACCCTTAAATGGAGGCATAATGGTGATATTACTATTTTATAACCCGGAACCTTCGAAGAAAATTACTCTAGAACAGATAAATGGGTATTTTGTATATCTTGGAGGCGGTGGTTCTCGTGCTCTTTTTGTCCTCGTAAATTATTTGACTGTATACAAAACACACGGTAAAATATTTATGAAAAATATATCTGTAATAACTTTTGTAATGAAAAACTGTCCAGTAAATTATAGTATATATAATTAGGTGCTATAGTAACGTTTGCCTGATGGATAGAACAGAAACTTCAATTGAACAAGTTTATTAAAAGATTTTTTAAATATAATTTATCAACCCTATTTTGCGGTTTTAATATTTGGAATTCGTTGGCATTTATTTTATTATGAAAGTCTTGGATATCCTTAAATGTCTAGTGCTGGAATTAAATGTATTTTTTTGTTTGTAGTAGAATGAACATCCTATTTTAAAGAGACCTGGGGCTAGGTCTGTTTAATCTGTAAAAACAATTAAAAAGGTTTTTATCTGGTTTTTAATTTTAGCATTTTTGTTTGGCACAACTTTTTAATTGGCCTACTGTTTACCCTCCTTTTTTTAGCCTCACAAATCAAATTGATCCCGATATTCGAATCGAATTAATAGAAGCAGGCAACAGGGAGTCCTCCAATAAAATTATCGTTGGGTTTGCCTGAATCGTTCCGTTGTCCCTACGGGTGTAGTAGGTACCGCACCCAAACCTCCCCGTGACCCACTTAAACATTACCCTGGATACGCGTTATACCGCACGCAAAATTGACATTCTCATCACTGCCATCCTTGTAATATACTCATTAAAATATGATTTCGTAACTATAAATGGCAGAGGGAAATGTTTGAAACCTATCATCTCGAAAGTTAGATATCGTATCTTACTAAACTTTTCGTTTAACTTGGTAGTCTAAATCTAGTTTCCTCAGAAATAGTTTACTTGATAAAAATCCTCAATATCCTGAAACGCCAAAAAAGTCGATACTATCGTTTATCTTCTCGTTTAAATCATGGTGATCGATTGCCATCTAATCGATTTGTTCTTCGCGTTTCCAAACGACTCTGTGTCTGCAAATGATTTATTCGTTTCACGTTTACGTCGCATAGCATCGATGCCCCGTCTTTGTGACGTTAACGCGCTTTCAGTGCCTCGATTCTCGATACCGGAGTATTGACGCCCGCGAGAAAAATAGCTTCTTTCAAACAACGTCGCATCAGCACGCCAATTTTTTATTTTCTCATGAATTAATTTGCTTACTAAGTGCTTGTGGGGGATTTCTGCCAGGATTTTCATTCTGTCAATTGACGAAGCTTTCAATGAAAATGTTTGTATTTTGGAGTGCCTCTGATAATTCGTCAGGCATGTTGACGCGGGGAACGTAAATAGCTACGTCATATGTTAGGCTCTGTGAGATGGAAATGGTACAGCGTTGTGTAATGGATTTGTAATACGAGTGATTACTTTTGACAACTGTTATTTACGAAAATCTAAAATGACAGAGCCTGTATGTTTTAACGAAATGGCAGATGTTTTTTCCCAAAATTATAAAGTAATATGACTGTTATCTACCTACACATAATGTTAGATATGTATTTGGTTGAACTGAATAAATTACAGGTTTCCCTTATTTTATAACAAATCATGTATTCTTTGTCATACAGAATGGAGCGGCGGCGGCAATGGAGAGTATCGTGTAAGGAGACAGCTTTCTGTGTCTTCGGACTCAAAACTCCTCGACGAGGGTGCCAGGGAGGAGGCGAGAGTAGTCATGAGGCCCAAGCGACCGCCCAGGCCGAAATCTGAGGCCTTTTTAGGGCCACACGACCACTCCAACCGACGCACCAAGCGGTTTAGTGCCTTTGGGGTAAGGATTTAATAAAATATGTTGTCTCAACCCTTTGACTTAAACTTACGTGTTTTGTAGCGTGTTATATTCATCAATTTAGCGAGTTACCTACATATATAAGAAGAAAATATAATATGGTCATCATCGTAATATGAGTCAGTCTCATTTGTTTTTAAACGTGTTTCGCAAACACCTATCCTATAGCTATACTTCCATGCCATACATCTACTGTTTACTGTAATGTAGATGTATCTCCCTCACGGAGAATAATACATTTACTATTGTTTGAATATATCAACGTTATCCACACATATATGGTACGCCCACTTTCATATTTATATTTATGTACTTCCTTTTCGCTCGTATGCACATAAATATAGAAGAATAATGATAAATGTTAGTCTATGGTCGACAGCGGGCAGTGTTGCTAGCTTACAAATAGGCCGAGCAGGAGCAACGGCGACGTTGATAGATTGTGCGATTAGATTGGGGAGTAATTCCGAGGATACCAGTCATTTGTGATACTTTGTGTTGTAAAAAGCCTTTGGCAAATGATGGCTGTTCAGCAAAATGTGAGAAATGTGACGATTATTATTTACAAAAGCTTGAGATATACTTGTGATGTGTCTAAAACAATGATGTGCTAATAAAAACAAGCAGTTATCACCGTAATAAAATCTATATCTGCGTAATAGTGGTTTGCGCAGTTTATTAAGAGCTATAGTTTTAAATTGATTACTGTAAACACATCGATCAAAGCATACCACTTAAAATACACCAATTAACGTTCTTAACACGAATTCAAGTATTTTAGTTACCGATAGCCGTCGATTATGTTATCGCTGCGTTCACTTAATAGCTTGAATACTATCAGGCCAGTTAGCATGCAACTACGTATAAAGGACGATTTACATTCAGTACTTTAAATTCGAGCCAAGTCATTGCTGACCCATTACTGCTCTCGTGTCATAGGTGACGTCAGTTCCGACCTAAACTTTCCGATTGAAAATTTTGTAGACAGTATATATTCTTGCTACTGACGCCAGTTACTGACCTAATGCAAATCAGCCTTAAGTGCATTAGCCAAGTCAAATATTTAGACAGGCAGCGGCGAAGAAAGCGAAACGGTGTAGATGTAGACGATATCTGAAGTGGCGATACTTTACAATATAAACTAATAGTTATTAACGGGCTCTACGTACCAACAAGGATTTTATGTAGCCATAAAATGGTTGGAGTTTGGCTACGATGCCGATTTGTTGCGTTGTAACTAACTGTAGGGTTGCAAAACTGATGTAAATACCGATTAAACACATCGATTTCCCTTAGAAGAGCTACAAAGAACATTTTACTACGCAATAAGAAATGTAGGTAAAGTTTTTTTTGGATTCAGTTATTTTTATTGCTGCGTCAATTGCTTGCATGGTTATTATGGCATTTCGGAAGTCAAATTGACGCGCAAGGTTGTCGGTAGGAATAATTACAAACGTTACCAGTCACACCAATGTCATTATTATTAACTTGTTGAGTACTTTCGATTTGTAGATAAAGATTATCATATACACTTTGATACGTTGACAGCTGACAGTGTCGGTTAAAATGTATTACCTACCAAACATAATAACAATTTCGTTATTTTAATGTCATAAGCCTAAAATCAGCATGTTGTTGAATGGGTGATGTCGTAAATTACAGGATTACTCCGATGTGCTCGTGTTGCGTTGATTAATGAACGTTTTGTTTCTCTCAACAGGGTGACTCTCCCTTCGGAAAATCCGAAGCTTACATAAAACTCGAGCAACTCGGTGAGGGTTCCTACGCCACAGTGTATAAAGGTTATAGCAAGTAAGTATCCATCAGCTTATCTTCAAGGTTATACATTATTATTCGTGCCGCAAACTACCAATGGGGTAGTTCCTATCCCAGGAAATTGAGCGATCCCACCGGGAATTCGAGTAGCGAAGTTAAGACTGACGAGTTAATTGTAACTAAGTATGATGTTGAAGACTTAACGGGCCTTTGTTTTGTCGTAACACTTTTCTTTCGTTCTCCATTTCTTTCCTAGTAAGAATAGGTACCTTCAGTTCCGTTATAATACCTCTAATAAATGTAATAGGAAGGCATAAAAAAACGCATCGGCCAATGCCCTCTTTTAAATAAAACCTTTGCTACATCATAATAAGGAAGTTGCTTAATTGACACCAGGAAATTAATTATTCTACGGCAAAAGTAATCAGCTTTATAAATATTGATGCATCTCGTAACGAACATAAATATTTAAATATGCGTCAGGGGAGTAGATTGGGAGTGAATGCGGCCGAGGCACATTTCACTAAATCTTAGCCATCTCTCGCATAAGTAAAGAGTTCTTCATCTATTTTCATTTGCCTCAAGGACTTACTAACTTCAATAAAGTGTACATTACCCAGTTTGAATATTAGTTAAAGCTCAGTCGATATCTACGTTTCGAATTGTACAAAGTTTGGTTTGTCTTCTTCAATCAAACTCGTCCATTATTCGAGTCAACTGATTCGTTCCTTTACTTATCCAAGACATTCAAATATCTTATTCTGATCACATTTTCATTTTATCTTTCTTTGGTGAGAGTTGCGACATTTGTTCGGTTCATCTTTTTTTCCTGCATTTCTCATCATTCGTTACTCTTGCTCGTATTTTTCGTAACAACGTCGCCTTTGTAGCGCAATTGTCATACAGTCGTTTCCACTTGGAAATCAGCCTTTGACGTCACTCAATATGTAAAGCAGTGAGCTGTCATCCTACTTTGTATAGACTACAACTTACATTTTGTCTTTGCTATTCAAAATAATGTTCTTCAGAAACAGTTTTTTTTTTCGAATGACGACTGAGTATATTTCTTTACCCTTTTAAATTCCAATTTAAAGAAGCGTATATTTTAGTATACGAATTAATATGCTAAACTCCGGTGGTTAATGGTGAGGTCAGGTCGAGTGGGCCAAGTCAAACGGAACTTGCAGTGTTCATTGCTCGTGAATATTGAATGAAATGCTTTACCTCACCGAGTTGAGCGCTAATAAGCGTGTTCAGTTCACCAAATTGTCGTATTCATGACGCTTCCAAGTTACCTTATGACGCTCGATGGTGGAACGATGACCCTTAATAATTTCATAGTGTTCCCACTATCAGTCTTCTGTTCTTAACTCATAACTTAACAAATTAGTTCAAGAGTGCCTTAAGATCGCGTATCGTTGTATCTCATAAATGCCTCAGAATTTCTAAAACTAAAAGCTGGAGCTGGAAAGGAAAGTTAGCAGCCTGTGTGTGCTTTTGACGGTAACTACAAATTATTGTGTTATCCAAGAACACGAAGCATCCGCTAACCTAATTCGCCGACTTTTGAACATCAACCTTATTAAGTAATTATATTCTAATGTCATAATCAGACTGTTTACTTTGCTTAAAGACGTCAAGACGTGTAGAATATTAATGAGCGAAGTTTCCTGATCGGCGAACGCTAGACACATTGACATAATTACTTATATCCGGTAATAAAGTTTTAGGGGACTTCCTATTCTACTTTTCTTTATACGAAACTATATTGTCGTAGGTCAACGAGTACATACAGTCATTCTTACGTCAGAAACGACAATGATTTATGAAATTTTATCATATTGCCTATACCTCTCATCAGACGTTAACTGCACGATAAATTGTTTAGTTTCCATACGTTTTTAGTTCCAATGGCTGCATGTAATACAATTTTAGCATATCGTTGCATTATTTATCCTAACCTAGACTAACGTGTGAACTGGCGTACTCGTGACCACGACAGTATAAACAATAGAAATTATCTTTGCAGCTGCTTTATTGTAGTAAACGTGCCAATATAACAAAAACCATTTGTAAGTAAATAAGTTGTTGTTTTACGAATGCTTGGTCTGCAAAACCTTCCGTGGTATTGTTATATTTCTAAAGTTTCGTAAGGACTGACTTGTAAACTTATCTGGTTTCAGTTGTTAAATACTTCACTTACAAGAAATGAAATATTCTGACCTTTTTAATTTTAATTCAATTGTGTATATTGGTTGAAAGTAGCCTGCCATAAAAAGGAGGGCCCTTGACCTCGAAAAGTTAAGAACCTTTCTTTCGCGCGGCTTGAGCGCCGGTGACAAGCATTAATTTATTTATTTTAGGACAACTTTATTGTTTACGTTTAGTATATTTTTTTACGTAGTACTTAAGTACTGGTTTGTGTAATATCTTTATTAATTTGTGTATTTTTTGTCACAGTTTAACGCAGCAAGTTGTTGCATTGAAAGAGATAAGATTGCAAGAAGAAGAGGGAGCGCCTTTCACAGCCATCCGCGAAGCATCTCTACTCAAGGAGTTGAAGCACGCCAATATCGTCACACTCCACGACATCGTGCACACCAGGGAGACGCTAACCTTCGTGTTTGAGTTTGTGGTGAGTGAACCGTATGAATAATCCTCCCGACAACACCGAATTTCGTTCAAAATCCAGTGAGATTAGCCATTTATGCAGAAGATATTATAGTGCCAGTGTGTGCTCCCAACACAGGTACACTCTCTGTTCCGTCACTTTCATAGCCCACGATCGGAAAAAAAAAAATCGTGCTTTCAGAGGCACGGTATAGGGGGTACTTTTTCTAAATAGAAAAAACCCCGTATCTATTTTTGGCTCGACTCAGGATTCGAACCCGAGACTTCGTTCTCAGCAGTCGTGCTTTCGACTACTAGACCAACGAGGCAGTCAGTGAACCTCACTGCGGTCACGAACCCCTTCTGTCTAATTGGACAACAATGACGTCATAATAACGTCTGTCTGCAGTTTAAAGATACGCTTCGTTAATTATCTCTATCACTGCTTACGTTTTAAAAACACCCTAGAAGCACGCGTCTTTAAGTTAAAATCCCGAAATTAATGCTTTTCGGAATTTTTTAACCTCAAAAGTGACCGGTTATTTTCTATTTTAAATCTCTACAAATGCAGTATCTTCTATTTAAATAAAAATGTTTGTGTGTTTGTTCGTTCGATTATTCGTTCCTAAACCTTTGATCGGATTGTGATGGAATTTATTTTACTTGGCATTGCATCGCATGCTCTGTTACAGCTAGTTGCTATAAAATAAGCAATTTCCTGTTACGGAATATATGCGAGATATTACAGCCGATCGAGCAAAAATGATCAATCTGCGACTCCAATACAGTTCACAAATTTCCTCCACTTTCATAGTTCATTGGTATCGTAGAATAAAACAAATATATCTCGAACCGGCAGCCTGTTCACGTAATTTCAATGCGAGCGGATCCAATTTCGTTTGTCGTTCTTTTCTTTCTAATATCAATTGTAATTGATTTCGATTACCTCCGGATTTAATATGAAGACACTGATGTTGCCTTTTTCGTATTATTTTCGTAAATAGAGTATTTTCTTTATTTCCGAAGATACATTTATTGTTTATAAAACGAAAACACGAGCCAGTTACAAAATTACAATTACCGAATATAGTATCTTCTATATTATACCTATACCTAATTTAAAATGAATGTTTGTATGTTTGTCCTATATGCGTGCCTAAACCAATGATCAGATTGTGATAAAACTTTGGTAGTGTTCTGAATAGAACCCGTTAAAAAAAAAGTATTTGTGTAAAATAAAAATATTTTTATTAGACGATGCATTGCAGCTGATGCTAATATAGCATAAATACCATTTCTTACTTTAATAAGGTAATCGTAAAAATGTCCTAAATTAGTGTTTTTGTTTAAAAAGACGTTCGTGTTTCGTCTTCGTTTACAATTTCTTTAGCACTAAGCAGCTTTGTACCAAAACTTGAAAGTGAAACTAAAATTACTAAGGTGACATCATCCAAAGTATACAATTTTTTGTTTGATTTGAGACTATTGTGTCACGTTTCACTTTTATATTGTGTACGATATTCTTCTACTGTTTCTGAATAGTTCATGTACATTAACACACTTTTTACTAACCTGGTCAAAATACATATTAAGTTGACACTGCTCGATTATAGCAATGCGCAAAATATATTACTGAGCTGAAATATATTATAGATTGTATACAAAGATTCTCTTTTAGCTCATCTAGCTCAGTAATTAAGATCAATTGCGAACTCTTGCTCACATAAGTTTTCAATCATTTTTTTATAAGCTAATTTGGCTTGATTTCTTTAGTGACATTTATATACACTATATACATCTGTATACTTTTTAGTTAGTGATAAGACATAGTATATCTATTGATATTCGTTCATACTTGACATTGTATACAAAGAAACCGGAACGCTGCAGTGATACAAGATAGAGTAAGTGAGCTACTGAGCAGGATATACATTCTGTACGAGTGCTGCTGTAGGTAGCTCATTTATATTACTCACTCAGGAGCTACACAACTCTACTGTGTTATACTTAGTTATCAATTTAAAATTTTACATCGTACTGTTGAAAGTATGAATGCTTAATTTTTTATTGTACGTCAAATCAATTTGAACATTCTAGATTCTGTGGACTATGAATAAATAACCCTTCTATGTGAAGTTTATAACTATGTGTATGACTGTATATTGATGTTATACTTTTTTTTGTTCGTGTAGGACACGGATTTATCACAATACATGGAGAGGCATCCGGGTGGACTGAACCACCACAACGTAAGGCTGTACATGTTCCAGTTGCTGCGAGGACTGTCCTACTGCCATAGGAGAAGAGTTTTACATAGGTATGTTATACACATTTATAAACTCAAGGCTGCTGAATATTGATTTTATATTATTTTGCTTTGCGTATTGTTTAATATAGTTTTCAAAGTAGTTTTCACGATGAATGAAATAGGATCGGATCATGATAACTAAGTTAACGTATGCATTTGTTTTTATGTTTTGTTCCTTCATGAACTTCTTATTGAAAAGGTTTAATTTGGTCAGATGAGAGAGTTTATTAAAAAATAAATCTTTTTAAAAATGGAATTTTTATATTTGTTATTTTGTTTTAACATTAAAACTGCGCAAAATCCGTACATTTATTTATATTTAGTCTATGGTTATTTAAAACTTCTTTCTCTTTTTTTTAAATGTTTGATAATACTAAACTAGACTACACTAAATATTATTCCAGACAGCTTGGTGTAAATCTTGCCAGCGCATACTTAGGTCTTTCTCGGGTATTTTAATAACGCGTCTGCGAGCTGCAAAAGTAAACAGTATCGTGCATGTTCTGTTAATATAATAATACTGAAACGTTCGCGTAATAGCCCGTGTAATGCACTTTATTACATAATATACAGGGTTTGATCTTAATTTTTTCCGCATGTTAGTCAGAAATCTCATGTAGATAAACCATCTTGTGTTTTCCATGACCCTTACTCTTCAATTTAAGTTTAATTCTAATACAATGTCAATGCAAAATTGATATTGGTTTGAGGGGCAGGAGTGTCAGTTTAAAAAAAAAAATACTATATGATATGGATCCATTTATTTGACAGTATTTTGACTAGAATCTAAACATTAACTGTATTTTTGTACTGTGCGTTTGTGTGCCTGCTAAATGAATAACAATTTTGCATTGGCATTGTATTAGAATTGAATTTCAATCACGAGTAACCCCCCTGGTTCTGGCCATAGTCTTCCGATATTTACTTTAATAGTAAATATACTAATTACACACGTTTATACTTTACACTTATAATATAAGATGGACAACGAATCAAAAAATTATACTATAATATGGGTTGTTTATTATGGATTAACATTCCTTGAAATATTCCGTTATAATATTCCGTTAATGTAACAGACTTCTTTTGACGCAGAACGAATCTCTAATCATAATTTCATTATTATTCATCTGTGCCTAAACGTTTCGTGATAATGATTTTCTTTTGTCCTCTTCGCTTTACAAAAGCTTTCTTATAATCAAAATAGGACGCTCCTCAATCGTGTTAATAATGCCTCTATTGTAGAATATTTAATTTTAGCCGGGGCTTGGAACTGTGCTTAATAGGCTGGACTGCGTTCCCCTCGTAATGGTATTACTATTTAATAACAAGGTACACCTTATTTTACCCCTTAGTGGCTTTGGGGGTAGGCAGAATTATGTACACTTCGGTTTAAGATGTGGTGTCAAAGCAGAAATTTAAACTACGAAATCTTATTTGATGCTTAGATGAAGGGCTTAGCACGTTAACTTTAGACTTATTAATTACTAGCTGTCCCCCGCGACTTTGTTCGAGTGTTTTAGTTTCAACGGTTTTTCATTTTTGCAACATTTTTCATTTATGTTCCGTTCTATTGGTCGTAGCGTGATGTTATATAGCCTATAGCCTCCATCAGTTAACGGGCTATCAAATACAAAAAGATTTTTTCAATTTGAACCAGTAGTTCCTGAGATTAGCGCGTTCACACAAACAAACAAACAAACAAACAAACTCTTCAGCTTTATAATATTAACTAGCTGTCCCTCGCGACTTTGGTCGCGTGTTTTAGTTTCAACGGTTTTTCATTTTTGCGACATTT
Source organism: Diachrysia chrysitis (assembly GCA_932294365.1). Classification (NCBI taxonomy): domain Eukaryota; kingdom Metazoa; phylum Arthropoda; class Insecta; order Lepidoptera; family Noctuidae; genus Diachrysia; species Diachrysia chrysitis. Next base: position 9,980,034 of record OW028653.1, read on the forward strand.
TTCATTTATGCTCCGCTCCTATTGGTCGTAGCGTGATGTTATATAGCCTATAGCCTCCCTCAATTAACGGGCTATCAAATACAAAAAGATTTTTTCAATTCGAACCAGTAGTTCCTGAGATTAGCGCGTTCAAACAAACAAACAAACAAACTCTTCAGCTTTTATAATATTAATAATAGTATAGATTTATTATTTGCAAAATATGTGCATTACATTTGAGCATATTTTGGGACAGGACATATTTTCTCTAGTGTTTCATATACCAATATACAAAGAATAACCACAGTAGGGGAAAAAAAAAATGTCGATCGCGTGACATGTATCGTTAGGCCTGATTTAGACGATAGGCTGCAACTCGCACGATATTTTTCTCGTCGTCTAAATAAGCTTTTACTCGCCGTAGCGCAGTGACAGTAGGCGTGGTGCGTTTTAAAACTCCGCCATCCGTGCAGACATTAATCAACTGATTCAATTCAATATCAAATGTTAAAATGTACCCATAAATATGTATATGCTAACATTTTTAGCTATTTTATTAAGAAAGTCCTTGAAGATCCTACTAATATTATAAATGTGAAAGTTTGAATGGATTGAAGTCTGTTACTCGATCACGTAAAACCTACTTATCGGTTTCAAATAAAATTTGGCACAAAAATAGTGTATAACCTCGTACATGTAGAATATTTTTGTTATAACTATAGATAAGTCCGAAACAGGAAATACGCGGGTAAAACCGCGGGGCGCAGATGTTTTTTAGATATTAAACAATTGTTTACGTTACACAGGGACGTCAAGCCTCAGAATCTTCTAATAAGTTCTCACGGGGAACTCAAACTGGCGGACTTCGGGCTAGCGCGGGCCAAGTCCGTGCCGAGCCACACGTACTCACACGAAGTCGTCACGCTGTGGTATAGGCCACCTGGTAAGTTATATTACGTAAAATACATATATTACTATTCTCCCATTTTTCTCCCAAGTTTCGATACTTATATTTAAGAGTTCTTGAAATACCACGGACTCCGGTCCTCATCCGTGGGTCAAGTGAAAATGCAAGTTCAAGGTCCAAAGAAGCCATCGTTCAATAATTGTTTATTGAATGTGCTATGTAAAAACGTCTTTCACCTATGCAAAATTTCAAATGTTAATTATAAAAGGCACGTTTTGTAACATGATAACATGAAAATATAAGATGTCTTCTTTCTTTAAGTTTATTAAACATATTCGCAGTTACAATCTTCTCTAAATTGCATGAAACGGATGCTCAAGACGTTTATATTGCATTAACGTTTTCTTGTGCAATATTACTTCCGCGACTAAACTAGGAAAGTTATGGAAGTTTCTAGAAACCGATCTAGTATTAGATGTGACAGACGTTATATTTAGTTAATGCTTTCCTTGAAAACTTTGCTGTAACGTGGTGTCTTCAAAGGCTGATTTATGGCGCGTTTACGTTATTCGGTTAGAGTTTAGGCCGTATGCGGTTGCACCCCGTATCACCGACTGATGTAAACAGGTATTCGGGGACGAGAACGAGACTGGTTAAACCAAATGCGGGGTCGCTGAATCCTGTAAACCAACTATTGTAAACAACCCAATTCGGTTAAGCTGAACTATAGACGATGCGAGAAATATGTGCGTCTTGCGTGTGCAACATCGTGCGTCTTGCACGATGCTGTCGATGGTCGATCACTTTACCATAGCCACGCGACCCCGCAAAGTACCGCAACTTGCACGGCATTTCTCGCATCATCTAAACCACCCTTTATTGTATCACGCAAGGTGCAACGTTGTTAGCGACACCAATTTGCCTTTATGATAATGTGTTCTGTATGAATTGGAGTATGGAAGTAGTTTAATTAATGTCGCGTTATTACGACAGTGCTGCATAGAAACTTCTCAACCAGACATGGCTCCACACAAACAGCTAAGAGGCTTTTAACTATGCACTATGATATGAATTTGTAAATAGTTTACTTATTATAATATTATTAGATTTATTATTTAATTAAATAACGACGCATATTAAAATTATTTCCGATGATCTAACTGCGCCAATAACTTTCGATATTAAAGGAATATTATATTTATGAAATAAATTAGTTTATTCTACGTGTTTGTGCATGTAATAATAATGTTTTATAGTTCCAAATATACATCGATATTGGATCACAATTTACGACACTACGGTGAGAATTGAACGTCGAAATCACCCCTAAATTTACTTTTATGGTTGCTATTATTCGTCTTTAACTTAATTTATTATTCTTAGAGTTTGCGGTTTAAACTCAACGAAAATAGTAGTTTTACATCAGATTTCAAATTAATAGATTAAAAATAGTCTGTTATTATATCTGCTTCTCTTTTCTTTGTTCATTTTAGGGAGACATTTAATCTCATGATTTAGTTAGGACGGTCTTAGTAAGTCTTTTTCGCATACCATCTGTCCTAAATCTAGCGATCAATTGAAATGAAGCTTACACGTCTCATGCCAAGAAAACTCAATCCTGTATTAGTCCTTACACAAAAACATTGATGCCTCTTCCATCGCGATATCGTATCTAACGACATTGATGTCGTCTCTCGGGATATTAGGAAAAGCTTCTTTCTTCAGACAGCTATCTCTCCTATAATCTACGTCTAGACATGAGGACCGGAGACCTATTTATAGTTTGTTATTGGTATTATTTTTTAGTTGTCAAACAAGATATTGCGACGAAGGCGCATTTACAGACATATACCATAGTGTAAGATGTCATATAAAACGATTGTTCTTGTTGCATAGATGTGCTGCTGGGCAGTACAGAGTATTCGACGTCACTGGACATGTGGGGCGTCGGCTGCATATTCGTTGAGATGCTGTGCGGCGTGCCCACCTTCCCCGGAGTACGAGACACGCACGACCAATTAGATAAAATATTTAAGGTAAGCCAGGTCGCATTGGTGGTTTTGAAATATGTCTTTACTTTTTAAGTTCTGCAATGATGGACAGAAGTCATTTGTTTTTCAAATATTTTGTCAATAGGATCGAACTCATAGTCAATTCATATCGGCAGATAAAAATTAAAACTTTAAGACAATAGTTATATTTTAAATTTTCGCTGATTCAAATATTATATTAAAATATATAGTAGATTTGAATCGGCGAATTGATGTATATTATTTGTTGTGGGTACAATTTTATTACTTTTTGTGTTATTTTAGCTGCTGCTATTTCAGATTTGAATGGAATATCAGCGACATGCGTAAGTCGCAATTGTTTGAGCAATAGTTATGTTTTGGTAGGTGGTAGGCACGCCGACCGAAGAGAGTTGGTCGGGCGTGAGCCGGCTGCCCGGGCTGCGCGCGCACGTGGCGCGCTGGGGCGCGTGCCCGGCGCGCGCGCTGGGCGCGGCGTTCCCGCGGCTGCGCGAGGCGGCGCGCGACGCCGAGCGGCTGGCGGCCGCGCTGCTGCAGCCCGACCCCGCGCGCCGCCTGCCCGCGCACCGCGCGCTGCACCACGCCTACTTCGCCTCGCTGCCGCCGCGGCTGCGCGACTTGCCCGACGGTGAGACTACACACATACACACACCCTTATGCAGTGCCGACACAACACCAGTGTTGCCGTGGTTATAAGTACCTACATAGGACGTACCTAACTGTCACATATGTATGCAGTATGATTTTAAAAACAATGAACAAATAAAAAAGCTTATCAAGGTACCTATCATATTTGAAACTAAACAATATACAGGGTGTTACCGAAAGGGTATATCTATCCAAATGGGGGTGGGAGTGAAGAGTACATCTAGTAAAGAGCCAGTTTACAAAATTTCAATTCAAAATGAGTTAATTAAATAATTGATTCCAATTTTTGGCATCAATTAATTGACACAAAAAAAAATCAGAAACGTGTCACACTATGTCCCTTCACACTTTTCCCTGCTAACCAAGTTACCAGACTCCACTTTCTCTATTTGAGGGCAGGCTTTTCCGCCCCAGGACAAAGTGTATTTACATTCATATTTTCTTTGTGTAACCGTGGCATGTGTTGTTGCAGAGGTGTCGATATTCACGGTGGAGGGCGTGTGCCTGCACCCGGAGACGCGGCACGCGACCATCAAGTGAGCGCGCGTCGTAGAACAATTAGCTTTTTCCGTTGTGGCCGGCGCCACTGCACCAGGACACTCCTGGCAGACTCGCTCCGTCGGACCAAAATTTCGTGATAGTTCTCTCGTCTAGTTTAATAACGTTCGAACGGGCATCGAATGCCGGCAGTATTCAGTTGATTTCAAAACCCCCCATTGTTGTTTGTTCGTCCGTTGATTGCTTTGTCCTTTCTATTATTGTATTAGTGCTTGTTAAGCTTCCAACGGAATATCCATCCATATAATTCAATTATTCTATGGTGACAAGGTAAACTGATAGGTAACGAGTGTATGAATTATAACTATAAATATATAAACAGAGCAGTGTGCCATGTATATCTATAATTGAGAAGAGTATGACGTATTATTTTAAAAGATTTTTATGCTGGAAATATATGCTCATAATTTGGTAAAAATTTTGAAGATGTTTATTTATATTTATTAAGGAATAATTGTCGATGAAGTTAACTCTAATGCAGTCTTATGAAAAATATACGGTTTTATCACCGAGCCCCTACTGTGAGTCTACGAATACTCAACACCAACTCATTGACAACCTAATCATTATGCTATGATAGATTATTTGATGTCTACTTACTAGCCCTGAACGAGTGGTCGTGGGTCATAGTAGGGGCTCCAATACGAATCTTGGCGTTTGTCTAAATCTTATGCACACATTCCTTCCACGGTGCTCAAATAGTAAAGTTAGTGGCGAGGTAGTGCGGCGCGCGGCGGACCGCGGCGCGCCAGTGATACGATGTGAATTGAACGGAGATAAATCTATTACCAAAATTATTTTATGTCTTCGCAGATCTCAAATAATCAAGTGTGGGACCGTCCTACTGTAAATTGTAACGTGATAGGAAATTCGACGATTTATAAATACTATACTTATCTTTGTTCTGAGCGAGGCGAGGTAGAGTAGATGGGAGCTAGGTTCCGTCTAGACTAAAGACTAGTTAAATTAACCAGTTTAGTGAATTATAGTGGTCCCCACTGCGTAAGGATAGGAGCGCAGTCTAAGTAACGTAGTACCGGCGCATTGGCAACTTGACAGTTCATTTGTTGGAACGTAATGCGATGCTCTCACAATTGTGTTACAGTTAGCGGCTCATACGAGCTGTCTGTGATGACGATGTGTTAGCCCTACAGAAACGTGAACGGAAATTGTGCCAACAAATAAATTTAACGCTTCATAGTGAACCGGGTTATTGAGACAAGACTATAGAATTGCATTAACGGTCGTTTTGTACGTAGTCTTAATATAATGCTAGTCTAGTAAAGGAGTAAATCATTGGTGTATATAGTACCGCCTGGTAACGAATAGCAATAAAAATCAATTAATGTTACCTACGGCTAAGACTAAGTGAATAAGCCTTAATAATTGAATTGCACTTAACGCACTGCCAAGAAACAAGACAAATCGATAATAAGTAATATAGAATCGAGTTGTCAGTGTGCGCGGATGTAAAGGTAACACTAGTAAGTATATATCAGCTTAGTGTAGTCCCTATTACAGAGCTTTAGAGACGTTTACACTGAGTGCCGGGGGCGCGCACTTAGCCAGATAAAACGGAATTACGAAATTGAGCACAAAAATATTAAAAGGCTACGTCACAAATTGGAGAGTCGCCTCCGGCACTATCGAGTAGTTAATTCATAAATCGGTTTCGAACACCAATAGTACGTAAATTGTATAGTATGTGAAACGCAATATTTTCAGTGTATATGATTTGTTGAGTTTTATATAATTATGTAATTTTAGGGAGGGCTGCGTAGTGAGGCTGAATCGCGACTGTTGTATGTACGAAACGTTTAAAAAAAAAATAAACCTTTATCATCAAATTATAGCGGGTTTGAAGCATTGATTAATTGTTTGTTATTTATTACTTGATTGTTAAAGTGACTGGCATTTGTTGATCATGCTTCATGAACATTTTAACGTGATTCCCGTTATCATTTGTTTGCAATTTCTCAAATAAATTCCCACGAACGAAATATTAATGAAAAGTCCGGTGAAGCAGTCAAAGCTTAGGCTGAGGTTAACTGCGGTAGACCTGCTAAAAAAAGACAAATTAGACATAGAATATATTGAATATTATTTACAAATACGAAAACATTCACAAGAATAAATAATATTAATTGAAAACAGGTAGAATATTTGTTTATAATTATTTAGCAAGCAATGCTTGGGTTAAACAAACACTACCACTTGGCTACCATATACAAACACTCAAGCAAAAGAGGTTAACGAAAGTAAAAAAAACACACCATTATAAAACAACGTTAGAAGTTTAATGTATAGCACTTATGATTCAGCCTCACATGTAGCCCTAGTTATAAGGGATGCAAGTTTATAATTCACCCGTTGAGTGAGGCACGTCTGTTACATAATCTAAGAGAGATTTCGAGCATTTATATTGAGTGGAAATTTTATTGTCTATGTCACAACCGTCTGTAGTCTATGGTGAGAAAAAAAAGATACAAAATCTATAAAAAAAATGACAATAGAAAATAGTATGAAATAAATTAGTTTAATTATATTAGTTAAAATATTTAAGAAGAAAATCGTTTTGACAGACGTCTTAAGTTTAGCAGTTTAATTTTTAACTAAGACATTTTATTAAGATTTCCTCAAATTCATAATAAATTGCTGAACTAATTTATATAGCTTGAAACCTTCGCAATAATTAGAACGGCAACGCAATATAAATACTGCATGTAATTATTTCACATTACTAGCAGAAAATAATGAAAGAATTGCCAGATTTCAATTTAAAAACAAATCCAATTTAATCCATGCATCTTTCATAAGTAAGGTCGACATATGCATCTACTCTAACATCGATTAGTCGGATTAAGTCGAGAGTGTGACTTCACAAGAGCTTAACAGCTGCTTTATTGAATGATCTTTTTAATTTCACTCCGGCCGCTCCCCGTACGAGCTTCGGGTTTCAACGTGGAGTTTTATTCGCCCCTGTCCGATCCATTAGGTGGCTAGACACCCCGTTAAATGTTGATGCGCTTTTAATATTGGCCGAACTGAAAAATAAACTAGTTTAAGGCCGATCATTGACTTATGTCTGTATTGTTCAAAATAGCTCCCTGGTTTTCGAAGTTATTCACCTGTGAAATCTTTATGTCAAGTGATTTGATTGGGTGTTTGACTTTTGGTCAACCAATAAAATTATTTGTCATTTAATTTGACAAAATATTCAATAGGGGAATCCGACTGGGTATAAAAAATAAATTATCTATTTAGTCCACAAGATAGAAAAAAAAAATCTTATTTTTTCTTTTATTAAATCAATGAAAAATTTCAATGTTAAAGCGCTTTAAAGTTCTGGAGTGGGTGCTTGTGACGTCACTTGTGGGTAAACATTGTAGCCACAAGTGACGTCACGCGACATTTCCATTCACTTCTTAACTTCTTAGTCATCGTGTTTAATTAAAAAAAGAAAAAATACGTGTCTAATATTTTTTCAATATCTATGTGAGGTGTAAATAGAAAAGAAAAGTCCGATCCCCTATTGATGTCTTTCAGAAATGAAGGGTGTTTATGTAATTGTACCGCGGGTTAAAATAGACGGTTGTGCTTGTGACAAACAACAATTTGCATTTGTACGCTGAACTGACCGAGAGCACGTTCGTTGCGAAGGAACGAATTGTATATACCTAGGTATTATTAATGTTACGGTTTGTTTGTTACGACAGTCCTATACGAGTTGCCATTGCCGATTGTATGAGTTCCGAAGTACACGGACGTTATGAGATTTATTTTAATTTTAACTATCATAGGTTATGTTCTATTAACTATGTTTTATTATTTTACGTATCATGAAATTGTCCCGCTACTGAATTAGTTATGATTTTTTTTAATAATTTTTGTAATGTATAAACAATGTGCTTTTACTCGTTTAAAAGAATGTAAATACGATATTTGAACTGATAATAATAAAAGTTTTTATTTCTTAATGAAATGCTGAGTTTTTATTCCTTTTATATTGCTTTCCCTATTGGCCATTCATTAATAAGGGGTTTAATGAACGCCTTATCGATGAGCTCGTTAAATCAGAAGAGGTAAAGACTGGCGGTAAAATAAAGTTCTTAAAAAAAGATATAATTTTTGTGATCAAGTGCTACTTTTCACGACCTCGTTTTAGCTAGCTGAGGAAAAAGATAACCGCATCATGAATAATTATGGAAAAGAAAAAAGAATAATGATAATTTCTGGGTTGATTCTTGTTCACTGTGAAGAGAGCCGTGAAATTTCTGGCGCCGCATGTTGGCCGGTCGCCAGCCACCGGAGCCGTATAATTTGCCCAATGAAAGTGGGCGCCATGTATAGATAGACGTACCCTGTTACATGAGCTAGCGTAGATTGACGCTGTATAATCTAATCTGTTTTGTGTCTAACCCCCGAATTTTGATTGCATTGGCCGTCTACCGCTTAGTCTGGGATGACACGGTGTATTTGTCTGCGTGTTGAGCAGTAATGAGTATTTAGTTTGCATTACGCTTCTGAGATTAGGAGCCTATGCAGTAGTATTATTATTATTTTAAATTTGAAACCTAAAGTAAATAAGTCAAGACATAAAATTAAATTTGTTATCTTTAAAGAGAGCAGAAGGATCTTTTCTCATCTATCTTAAATACATATTTAGCTATATTTAAGTCCTATGGATAGTTTGTGGCGAATCTATTATTGTTCAAGCTCACACTACATTATCAATATATCTTATTTTATTTATCTATACTAACATTATAAAGCTGAAGAGTTTGTTTGTTTGAACGCGCTAATCTCAGGAACTACTGGTTCGAATTGAAAAATTCTTTATGTATTGGATAGTCCATTTATTGAGAAAGGCTATGGGCTATATAACATCACGCTACGACCAATAGGAGCGGAGCATAAATGAAAAATGTCGCAAAAATTAAATACCGTTGAAACTAAAACACGCGAACAAAGTCGCGGGGGACAGCTAGTATAGTATGAAACAAATCCAATCCCTCTGTTTGTACGCTTAGATCTTTTAAACTACGCAACGTATTTTAATGCAGTTTTCAGCAATGGATAGACTGATTCAAGATGAAGCTTTTTGTGTATAATTCATTAATATTTTGTCTACCAGTGCGAGGCCGAGGCGGGTCGCTTGTTTAAAATAAACTATCGCTTAAATACCTACATATATAACTACCTAGTTTACTAGTTTAAAAGTTACAGTTTGACTTTGAACCAACCTCTCGAACGAAGCAAACTGGTCCTATATACACCCAGCTTTGGTCACAATGCGGCGTCAATTTAATTAAGCAATCAATTTCATACGTTGTCCTGTTTTTACAATGCCAATGGCGGCCATCAGTTTATGCTACTATTAAATTTGAGGCAGGTACTTATTTTGGTGTAATGGTTTTATAGTGAATTTTCAGTAGGTAAGTACATTTGATCATAGAAGAGTATGATTAAATCTATCTATATATTCGATACCTAAGTAACATAAAGAAATAGTTTAATTAATTAAATAAAGAATTTTTATTTTCACAGAACTTTTAATAATGGCCTTGGTTATAAAAATGTCGACCGGTGTTTAGCAATTGTTAAGCAAATTCCTAATTTAAGTTTCTATAGAGAATTTACATTTAGAATCTGTTAAGAATTTCAAGATTCTTCGAGATTTTTATAAATAAGGCCACATTCGTATTGGAAACTTTTTGGTGAATTGAACCCCTGGGCCATTAGATGAATATCGATGAAAACTTTTCGTGTTCGTTTGTTCTCGATTAGATATTACGAGAGAAATTGAACCAATATTTTACTTAATAAAGCCATTCCTATTTTGACTGCGATCAGCAATAAACATTTACTGTAATATTATTTGTTGTAAGCTACATAGATATTTGTTTGAATGAGTTTGAATTTAATATAGAACATTCACGCAAATTTGTGAATTAATTTCGTGTTCGTTTTACGAGCAAGCAACTGTTTTGCTTCTATATTTATGATAAGTGCAGTGCCACTACATAGGAGTGCGCTTTCGAGTCCTGTATCGCGGGTTCAATTACCATAACGACACTATTCTGTGTTATAAACTATATACGTATTCCGGTTGTGAATAATTTTCCAATGACTTTATTTCCTACGACGGTATAGTAAACTAGAACGTTTGCTATTAAGAATGTTATGATAAATTAAAATATAAGGATGCAGAAATGTGCTAAGAAAAACCTTTTAATTCTGAATGACTGCTTTTTTATGAAATCTATAGGTACTTAGAGGCTGTACTTACCTACTCAGATACCTAGGCATTACTTACTTGATTACCTACGATTTTATCGCATGTGAAACAACATTCTAACCTCTACATGTTATTTTATTTGGGTAGACACATGGGCATGGGGTTATATTTTATAGTTCTTATAGGTATTTCCCCATGTGCAAACTTATGTAGCAAGTTAAAAAACGTAATTTACTGTTAGACACAATATTCGTAAGTATACTGCATTTTGATATACTTAATACTCAGGCACATCACGACCAGAATAGCAGAAAACAAGACATTAGCCTGGGAAAAACGCCTCGCGTGTTGCTAATGTAGTTACCGCGTCTGGCGGGGCTTGCCACGCCGCCGCGCGCCATACTTACAGCTTCATATATTGGAAACTTCAACTGCAAGTGTGGAGACTACTCGTCAACGTTACATTGTTGTAACCATACACAATTAGAGATTGAAACTAATGTGTTAACATGGACAATGGATGGTAGATTAAAAACTAAACCAACAAATTTCAAACAATTTTTTACTAGAAAACAAAAAACAACGCCACTATAGACGGGTGAGCTGTGAGTCATTAAAATTTAAAATTACGTTCCTTTTCGCTCAGTTACTTCAACAATTCGCAAGAGCTTGATTTATAATGAAAAGTGCCAAACCTCCCCATTTCACACTTCTAAACAGACGCCGGGGGTAAAACATAATCAATCAGAACTCATCCTAACTTGAAAGATATTCCGCCCTAATTGTCACCCTTCGTAATTATTTACGAATGGCTAGGGGGCTACGAAAATGCACTTATCACTTGCGTATTTAAAAAAAAAAACATCTTCATTGTACTCTTCCCCTAATATACAAGTAAAGAAATTATTTGGTTTGTAAATTTTTGCATAATTGTGTATAAAAATTCCGATATTTATGACGTAATTCGATTGTCGTATAAATATTTGATGGTCTCGTAAAATATTGATGTGAGAGCTACCGACCCACGTCGGTTTAATCGTACTCTATAATAAATATGCCTTAAATAACGTACATTACGTTTTTAGTTGACATCCTATGTAATAAATTATAGAATAGGATCCGCCCACGGCTTCGACCGCGTGGTTAAACTTCCCAAGGATCATATAAGACGATACATAATACTTTGAAGAACTTGCCTAGAATGTTTGCTATCTTTTTCAAACTGTTAGACAAATGTATAAAAACAGATTTTTTTTTTATAAAATCTACCTCAGGAACCATTCTCTCACAAAGTTAGGTTCGAAGTAAGCAACTCAGAACCGTATATAAAGTAAAGTTGTAGTGTTTCAAGTTACTGACAGACTGATACTTGTATTTAGTACTCATCTTTTTTTATTCATCTTATATTTATTTAATCTATATCATATTGACGGTTTCCAGACTCTCGATAAGTTTAATGCCGAACTAACAAACCAGACGAACCTAACAACGTACTCATCATACTCATCTCATTACTAGTAACTTTCGCCATGTTGCCATGGCCAAAGGAGATAGTCCCTAATTCAGTTCACTGAGCTCTTTGGCGAATATACTTTGTATCTTAGATATCTCTTAAGTTTAGAGATTGCTCAAAGTCACTTTACGGCGACTAATTTCCTTTAATAAGAGACCTTATAATTACCTCATTTTGAAAGCCTTTTGACTAGCGACTTTTGTACGGTAATCAACTTTGGAAGTTTTTTAATACGTTTAGTTTACAAGCTTTTATTTAACTTTGTCATGAGAAAAACACCAATATGTATGTACAAAGTATCATTTTAAAATAATGTACAGTGTATTTTGTAAGTTTGTCGGATTAAATTTGTAGTAGATTAAAAATTTATCTTCATTTTCACGATGAAAAAGACGCTTGATCGCAAACCTTTGCAAAATTTGTTTTAACATCACGGTGTTGCAACGTTCTCCAGGAACGATTAGTTAGAATTATAGCACTATATGTTAACACATTCGGTGATCAAGGACCAGCCATAACTCTTGACTGGTGCGGTCGCCATCCTTCAGTGAGGCAAAGCTAGCCTGAATTATTACGCTGCACAAATATGTACGAAACTACACCTCGTATAACAAGGTCCTCACTTCTCCTGTATTGTTTTTGATAATGAGTCCTTTCTAAATAAATTTTAAAGTTTCTTGTTTTCTACTTTTAAGGTGGAAGCATAAGGGTAGCTCGCGAAATTCAAATTTTCTTATGGTTTTTGCAACTTGCCTGACATTTTCAGGTTTTTTTTTATTATTTATACTATACAAAATTATAATAATATTTCATGACCAACTCATTCAATCGAATTGTATGAAATTAGAGGGTAAGGTTGTAAATTTTAATAATTATAATTCTGTAAGTACTTCCACTGTATCGGAAAATCTTCTGTACCTAGGTACCTTCACCTATTCTTTGTTTTCAATATCACAATAACTCCTTTGTCTACGTATTTATTTAGGTGTGTAGGATTTTATAACCGGTTTTCATATAGATCTTCAACTAAAGATTCAAAAATAAAAGTGAAGTGAGTAGATTGTACTGAAATAGGTATAGAAGATGACTTTGGTACTCTATTTATTTACAAATCTTAGTTAACATGGTTGCTTAAGGTCTAGATTCCCATTCAATTTGTCTGAAGCTTAAATCAGATAACGTAAACTATTTTGGGAGACCTTTAACTGTCCCTAAAATTCGGTGTTTAGGTAAAGCTATAAGGAGATTAGTTGGGAAGGTAACCAAATGTATAAATTTAGTTTCTAAATTAATTCACGATCTGATTTATGTTTTATTTTATTTTAGGATGATCCTTTATGTTTGAACGATTTATTAGGTGGTAAATAATATATTTTTTTAAGTTTAAGCTATTTTTTTATTTGATTAAATGCTATTTTCTTCAGACTATTTGCTCTACGGCGATACTAAGACCAAACAATATTGTTAATAACATAATTTTATTATTATAAACGAGTGAGTTGGAAAGCGGTTTGAATGACTGTCAACCTTAGATACCATTTTTCACGCACACTATTCTTTACTAAATACAGTAAAATACGTAAAAGATTACGCAGTCAAAAACAATTGCTATAAAACCCTCACAGGTGACGATAGCAAGCCATTTGTTTAACGCACTACCCATTAACTGGGAACACGATCGTAACCTATTATGATGATAATATTATAGCAACACAAATTAATAAAGTGTTGTATGTAAGAAGAGCTCGTTAATTCTGTAACTTCCAAGATGGCCGCGTAACACGCACACACCACATTAACAAGGAAGGTAAGTATCTCATAACTAAATATATTAGGGACAACCACTATAATATATTTCATAATATAGTATATGAGAAATCTGGTTCTAAGAATATGTTCGTGGTTTAGGTAAATCTGTCTTTAATAACTATAACTATGTTTGCAGGTAAAACGCCATAATAGGGATGTTTCCTGGGTATGAAAAGTTGAAATCTATTTAGTCCGTCAGTTAGATAATAAAAAAATATTAGACACGTATTTTTTCTTTTATCAAAACAATAAAAAAATACAAAGATACACCGCTTTAAAGTTTCGGAGTGGGGGCTTATGACGCTACGCCTCGCTAAAAATCGTAGCGAGGAGTGACGTCACGCGTAACTTCAGTTCTCTGTATTTTGATCATTTTTTGTTTGCAGGAAAAAATTCATTAATCTACAAGACGGACATTAAAAAAAAATAGGAAACAGGCCCATTGGAAACATCAAAGAATGAATGTTGTAAAATTTGGATGGTCATGTTTTTCGTTATAAATAAACATGTTAAAAAAAGAACCTACAACTATATTTCTAAGACTCCGCCTGTCCTTCAGAAAACGGAAATGTACCCAAAAATATTTCTACCTACACTACTTTACCTACTTACTATGTAGACAGATGAAACGCCGCATTGGCTCTAATAAACAAATTTACGCAGATGAAATCTCATGTAGGTAGCTACAGCTACGTGTGCTATAAAAATAATTCGGTCCAGTGTAACAGCGAAACTGGAAAAGGAGGTCGTTGTGTAGATTGCTGTTTATTTATTTATGATTTGATTATCAGTATTTTGTAAGTCAGTGGGTTCTCTATTACCCTCGGGGGGTTTCGTGGTTTCCCGCGTATTGTATGAGAGCTGGCTATTCACGAAAACCAGATGTGGTTCTGTTGCTAGCTGAGACAAATTCTTAGCAGGCTTACCTATGTATGTTTTGTTGACATAATTTGTTCGACGTCTACCGATATTTTTGTCATCTACCTGAATGTCTAGGTGACCTTTTTATTATTATTCTTCATGACTAGATATAAGTAGGTACGTAAAAATATAGCTGCATGTAATAGCCTACTCGATAGCAGTCTGCCACAACTAGAGAGAATTGAACCGAACTAAATTAAATTTAACTCAAGCCTTGAAATACTCAAATATTTCGATGTGCAATGTAGGAATATTAAATTAGTGTTTAGAAGTATAGAAATAAACATGTGCATATTAAGTTTAATTGGTAATTTTACCCCATCTTAAACAAGGATGCACCGAGCTCGCTACGTCGGTTATAAGCTCATTAAAGCCACACTGCAGCAATTTGAACTACGAAGTTTAATTAAATGTAAAAACTCTCGCCTCTATTTTTGTTCTTAGTACGTATTCATAAATAATTTTAATTACATTAATACAAACTATCTATTTGTATTTACTAAGTTGCAGTTATTAAGTGGTACGTTTTAAAGTAGGTATAAGGTAAATAAGGTCGTATAAAAAGCTGTCTACAAGTTTTCTACTAACTAAGGCATAGGTGGTTGTGCATTAAACATTGAATAAAAGAATGATGGAATGGGATGCCTTAAGTACTCGTGAAGACAAGTAATTTTTAATTTATTACCTATTCTTCACCATCACAGAAAAAGTCGTGTCTTACAAGTTACGTTTTTAAGGTACGATAATTCTTACCCTTAAGACATCCAAACAGAATTAAATCTAATTTGTAAAGTCACGACCGACACACACTTATTTTGTACATAACAATTATTGCAGTTAAAAATTAGCAATGAACTCAATTATAAAGCAATTCACTAAAATTCAGACGAGCCAACTTTGTAATACAATTTTAATTTACCAACATCACAGCGCCAATGTTGGCCACAGAGTTTGACGTTATTTGATAATTTTGTACCTAATTATTAAATTTTTTATTTATTAGTCCTATTTCGAAGCACCGTAAAATTAGTTTTAATAAGTCTTAAGATTCTGCGTTTCAGTCAGTTCTGATTTTTTTTAGGAGTATTGATTATAATTTTTTATTTATCTTTTATAATCAGCCTTCCATCTCTCTGTGTCTAGAAATGAAAATTGATGTTTAATTGCTTCTAAAAATACAGTTCCAACAAAATTTATAAAGCCAGCTTTTAATACACCATGAAATCTAATTAGGTCATCGTAATATTTCTTTTTAATTATACTGCATTTTATTAGGTAGAGTTCTTTCATCGCGTCAATGGCAGGTCGTTAAGTGTGTCAACGAAGGTGACTATTTTGAACGTCAACCTGTCACCATAGTGGGTAATTCTTGAGAGATACATGAAATAAAGTTCGTATAAATTAGTAGAAGATTTTGAATAAACCTACCTATCCATGTAAAGTTTTAATAGACAATAATAACATGATCAAAAGTTTTTTTTACGTTTCTCTGTTAGATAGGATAAAACAAAGGATTTTTAATTTTTGCATTAAGTTTCAAGCTCTGTGGAAAAACATACTTACTGCCGCACTCAGAGACGTTAATGGTTACTTAGGGGATTTTTTATTATCGATTTAAGTTAGCTAACTCTTAGAAGTTAGAGAGTTGGTTCACATACACAGATTTAAGTGATTCCGTAGTATCGATTTAAGTAAGCAAACACTCAGATACCAGAGAATTGGCTTACCTACTTAAATGGTAAAAAAAAATCCCTTAACTAACCATTAACGTCTCTGAGTGCGGAAGTTACCAGTAGCCCAAAAAAGAAACGAACACATAATTAGGTAAACTGAAGAATTCTATTAATAAAACCACTTTCCGTTCTAAAAGTCTAAATAAAGATTTATCTCTTCTCAAAAAGAGATATTTATTTGCTATATTAGAACAACCACCCCAAAACCATTCGAACAAGGAATAAAAAAGTAAAACATATATTCGTCTGACGTGAAATTGATTTTCATAAGTGTATAGAAAAGGGATGAATGGGATCTCTTATTGCTACACAAAAAGTATGTAAATACAGCCCTATTGAATATGTACCTAAACTTGTTCGATACAAAATATACAGATATTTTCACACAATAGATTTGTAACGTCTGTATTTTCGTAAGCATTTCGATGTTTACGTATCAATTTAATACGAATATATTTGTATGGCGAGTTATAAGTACGATGGCTTGTAAAGCGATTATATAAAAATTGGATCCCTTGATTGCGTTACATTTTTAAAGCTTCGACAAAATGGACCGTTATTGATTTATTGGAGGTACAACGACGGTGTTTTATGCAATTTGCGTTCCGTCAAAATTTGCAAAAAAGTTATAGGTTAATCTTATTTATAAAGCTTTAAATGATCTAAAAATATAAGTAAAATCTAGTTGAAAAACTTCGACAGATTTTGTCAGATTTGGTAACGTAGTCCTTTATAAGTAGGAATAGAAAGGTTGCATATTATGTATTATATAAGTAGATAAGATTTAGATATTTTATAGGCTGTTCTGCGTCCTTTTGAGTCCTTTTTCTCTCTGGCTGGAGGCCCTTAAGGGGCTCGCCAAAAATCCAGTGAAGCAGTGAAAGCCTGCGCTCAGGCTTACTCTGTAAATCTATCTAAAATAATAAAAAAAACCTTCCTTCCTTTCTCTTTTTACAAACCTGGCCTTTGAGTTTTGTACCTAAAACAGAATAGATATTCGCCACTAACACAGTTCTCTTTGACACCGTTTGCAGGGTCTAAATAAACGGTAAGTTCATCTTATATAATCAAAATGAGCCTTTAAACATTCTACATCCTTAGCAAGACTTTCATGGCATACAAATCAGTGTGCAGATATAATTTGACATCGTCTGGTGCTCGGGAACACGTCATAATTGAATTTGTTTGGTGAATCGATCAACGCCAGGAAATATTCACTTCCTACATCTGCCTCTCCCCGTAAATTCGCGAATTCGTAGAAAATATGTAACTTTGTCGTTATTGAACACAGCTTTAATTTGAGAAGGCGTCGCTGTTATTAAACACAAATTTAATGTGAATGATTTAATTTGCAGTTATCAGTTATAACATTTTTCGTAATATGTTTTATTTTATTACTAGCGATGCTCCGCGGTTTCACCCGGGTAGGTAGCCCCGTATCCTTAAGACATCTTTATCTTTCTTTACTTTTTCCGATGTTTTTATTTTCATTCTGGTAATCGGGACGAAAGCGACGAACCAAATACGAAATAAGGAACGTATTTTTTCGCGTACATTTTCTTTTTAATCTTATAATAAACTCATAGTAGTAATGGTCAATCTTTATTACAAAAGTGTGTGCCAACGATAGAGTAGCACCCAGTAGTAATGAATCCGCTACCATTGATTAATCATGCTAAGTAGTCGTGCAAACCACAGAACATCGATACGATAGTACCTACGTGATCAGTCCCTCGGTGGGGCCATTAAACCAGCGATAGAAACGGCGGTTCAATAGACAGATTTGGCTGCAGGTTCGACACACTACAGTCAAGTATCAATGTGACTTTTTCATAGTTACATGTACTTTCGTAATTATTCTAAGACACTATTGGCAAAACGGTGAAGGAAAATATCTTGAGGGATACCAAAAATAATATTCGCAATAAGCAAGCCTGCTGATCAATGCTTGATGAGAAGAGACCTGCCCCCCCCCCCTACACAAGTGTCCTTTCGACAAGCGATAACGCTGATCGAATCGTTCAAATGTATGCAAGTGACAAGTGCAAGTCACGTGACTTATCGAAACTAACTGTCATTCCCATACATTTACTGTCATTTATGCGATTTCTATAAGCGTTAACGCTTGTCGAAATGCCACTTGTCTAGGGGGGCTGTGCCCAGCAGTGGGACATTTATAGGCCGGTCTTATTTATAGTGGTAGCGACTTCTTAGACAAAGTATTAAGTAGCTATGTCGTAAAACGGTTTTCCACGAGTAAAACTAATCATGGCCTATAAAACGCTAATTTATTTTTCTGTTAGTCATGTATTAATAAACAGAATGTAAAAACTATATTTTTATGATATTTTGAAACAACCCTAACTTCAATGATTTACCATTGCCTTACTCTGTATTTGTTTACATGCAAGTTGTAAACTGCAGCGACTATGTTGCATGACAAAACGACCCAATTAGTCATAAGTTTCCGTAAACTACCCAACAAGACACAACTTAAATCTCACCGCAAACATAAAGCGACGTCCTTGTCATATGAACTAACAATAAACCATACTTAAATAATCCAAATAAAAGACTTCAAGGATAAAATTTCTGCAGTCATTATTTATTTCTGCTTTCACAGAACATATAATTTATTCTTCAACTCATAGCTATGCGGTGGCCATTTCATTTTGATGCACGATATCAATGCTTAATAAAGATGGTTGAGATTTATTATTTGGTAATTTAATTTAGTAGCTAAAATGTATCAGTTTAATTAAAATAATACTAGCAAAACTGTGAACAAAAAAACACATTTGTTTTTACTTTGTTATATTTTTTATATTTTCATGATACATGTAATATAGCTTTAAATATATTATGTAACTAGCTGTCCCCCGCGACTTTTTTCGCGTGTTTTAGTTTCAACGGTTTTTCATTTTTGCAACATTTATTATTTATGCTCCGCTCCTATTGGTCGAGCTCTGTTTTGACACTAATATTACGATTTTACTTGTTAATGCTAGTTAGTGCCTGCAGTTCATACTCGATATACGCACTCTATAGTCTACTTATTTTTTACTAGCTGTCCCCCGCGACTTTGTTCGCGTGTTTTAGTTTCAACGGTTTTTCATTTTTGCAACATTTTTTTCATTTATACTCCGCTCCTATTCAAACCAGTAGTTCCTGAGATTAGCGCGTTCAAACAAACAAACAAACAAAAAAACTCTTTAGCTTTATAATATTAGTATAGATTTAACGTATTGCAGTCTTAGAGTATACAAACAAGCATAGAGTGCGCGCATCGTTAGTTAGCCCGTTGTTCCAAGCGTAAGCGTATGCTGTAGGTAAGTACTACGGTCGTTTACCGATTTAAGTGATTTTCCGCGCGACGACAGACTTTTATGCGAAAATATCGATAGTTCTTAGGTTTTAACAAAGTTTTAATAAAACGGCGAGCTCTGTTTTGACACTAATTTTACGATTTTACTTGTTAATACTAGTTAGTGCCTGCAGTTCATACTCGATATACGCACTCTATAGTTTACCTATTTTTTCTCTAAGAGTGCAGTAATAAGTGCCTGCAAATCAAGGATATCATAAAAAAAAATCTAATTTAAGGGCTCAACCGCCATAGTACAAGACGCTATAAATACCACACACATGCACAAAAAACATACACACATGTAACGTATCTGTTAAGTACGTGAATACAAGCAGGATCGTAGTGATCGTAACTAAGACGGTTGTATAACTAATGTATCGTAAAAATATATCTAACTTGATATACAATACATAAAACAAAAAATATTTATTTAATTTTGAATGTCTTATATTATTATTAAAAAAAAACATAATAAAAATAATGAACACCTGAAGAAATCCTTACTAATGTTATAAATGCGAAAGTAAGTCTGTCTGATTGATTGCCTGTCGCGCTTTCAGGCCAAAAGTACTGAACCAATTTGGATTAAATTTGGTACACAGATAGCCTGAGAAAGGACATAGGCTTTTTGCCGCGATACCCGACATTCTCGCGGGCTGAGCTGCGGGAAACAGCTAATATAATATATATATTACAGACTGTAATTTAGTTTTGAAACTGCACGAAGATACGAGAAGATACTGAAATAAGTTGTTCTGAAGAAAAGGTTCTTATAAAGTTGTTCGTTACTTAACAAAAGTTGCTTCTTAGGTTGTTTGTTGCTGACAATGCGGGTATATTTTCTTTTTAAATTTAAGAATATATTGTCACTTTAGAAAGATTTTATCAAAACAAGATTAATCCATAAAAAAATATACTTTATTATGGTTTAAAAGTAAATACATACTATAATTAACTAAAACTTATTCAAGAATAAAAAGCAATATGTACTAACATATAGTTAGGCACATATATATTTTTTTTGGTATTTTCCTTATTTGTCGCACATTTTAAATCTAATGTGTTTTGTAAGGTTGTATATTATGTTCTTGTCGGTTCCCCGCACAACTAGAGTCATTTAACGTTTCAAAAATGCCTAAAAACCTACTAGAAATAAAAACATTAGATTTTGATTATTGAAGATATTTTTCCATTTCTCCGAATTTATTTTCACGACGACATTCAAAGTTCAAATGTATCCTGAATTAACACAAAGAATTTGTCTTTCTATAGAACAAAGCGCTTTCCACGCAGGCGGAGCCGCGGGCGTTTCTATTCTTACCTAAGATAATGCACAATGGGCCCTTAGGCTCGTATCCTTGCCAGCGATCTCTTTCAGGCTTTTTGATGGACACATGACATTTGTAATTCTTATCTTTAAAAAGATTATTATAATAAGTTTTTTTCATCTTTATCAGTCTTTTATAAACTTTTTGGTTTGCTGACAGTATATCTAGGATTTTAGTATCTTTGCAGTCGGTTTAAGTAGGCGTGTTAACCGACACAAATTTTATTTATCACATTTAAACTTACAGACATCCTGAATATCTTAAGGATGATCAAAAACAAATCCTGTCTAAAATTTAGTTTTACAAAGCTACTGGGCTCTGAAAAACACTCGACTACATTTTTTCATAAACAAGTCAAAAATATTGACCTCTATACGGAAATAAACATTTTTCATACCAGATAGACAGTTTCCGAGGATTTTCCCCAACGGTTGTAGGGAGGTGACCCAATTAAGGTGACTCTCCCCATGGACGTACCGCGCTTGTTGCAAGGAGTTTAAATGAGGCTGTATAACTCTGTGGGTTAAACGTAACTAGCATATATTCGAATGCTCAAACCAACTTAATAATTATAATAATATCTTGGATAACTCACACACGGCCATCGGATCCCAAACTAGGCAGAACCTGTATTATGGCAAAATATACTTTTTTTAAATACTTATAGATAAATTACATCCCAGCACAGAACAAATAATAGCGCTCTTCACACAAAGATTTGTCTTGGTGGTGGTGGGAATGGAACCCGTAACTCCTGTTTAACAGTCAGGTTCTGTAACACTCCGGTTTAACAGTCAGGGCCACTTACTACTAAACCAACAGGCCGGTCAAGTCAATATTAAGTTCTTACTAGCTGTCCCCCGAATACAAATACGCAACTTAACGATAAGACGTTGTTAAATGTCTATCCCTCGCCTACATTCACCTTAAAGTGACAGAGACAGCATGAGACTTAACGGCGACTTAAAACTGATTGAGTTTCAGTATTCGGCCAAAGTCACTTGAAGGTGTAGTGACAGATGGACATATAAAGGGTAAATTGCAATTTAGTATCAGGGATTTGGTAGTTGATGGGTGTGCATACGTGGAAACTGCGGTTGAACTTTGGTAGAGTTATGATGGGCTAGCTCATTGAAACCCGGAACTCATCAGGGTTACAGGTCTGATGACCTGTATGTTAGTCATGTGAGGTTTTAATTGAGATCACTTTGGCGCATAATGTCATCAAGTTTTAATTGGAAATGATATCGAATTCTGACTACTGATATTACAGGTATTTTGTACGTAGATTTTGGCGCAATGCGTGCTTTTATCTCTGTGTTATATATAGATTTGATATAAAACCTGCTTTGCTTTGAAATAATTTTTGTTTTATTTTAATAAAAGTTGAACATCCAACTTCATTTTATTTTCTTTTGATAACAAATACTTCTTTGTACTTTAATCCGTATCTTGCGCAATATTGCCAAATACCATAAATAAATTGACTATGCTATGTGTAATACCGTTTGATGGAATTCAATCGAAAGGCACAAAAGTAGTATGGCTTACAGGGCTTTGTATAGTACCCTGGCTTATCACTGTTCATCCCGGAAAACCAAGAACTTTCCACGCGAACGCATCCATGGGCCACAGTTATTTTTCAATATTCCCAAGTTGGAAATTCTACCTTCTGTATCCATACCGACTATTTAACCAGTGAATACAAGGTATGTAATAAAGGATTAAAGATAAGCCTCTACATTTTTAATAAGTTACTTAACATTTGACAATAAACCGTTGTCAAACACTTGTTTTTTATGGGCTCAATTCATTTTATTATATTATCAAATAATATTTTTTGAGACAAGAGAAGCATGAAAGGTTTGATGATAATGAATTAAATCTAAAGCTCATACATATTAATATAGAAAATGACACGAACGCACGCTTAAAAAAAACACAATTCACAACAAAAATAATAATGATTTTATATGAGAGGAGAACGGGCAGCGCTGGCAGCGTTCAGGATGACTCTCTTAATGACCTTAAAATGTCTGAAAACTATTAAACGCATCGGGCCCGGCTCGTGTGAAAACCGTCAATTTTCTGTTCCCCCGCGTTAAACTTCCACCCTCGAAGTTTCGAAATTAATTATTCCAGTTGATAAAAAAGTTTCGCATTATGAATATCCTTCGTGAACTTTTAATTGTCATTTCTAGACAGAGGCTTTTATGTATTAATTTCTTTAAGAGGACAAAAACGGAGATTTATTATAGATACAAGTTAAGAAGCCACTATTAGTAATTTTACATAAAAACAGATGACTAATTTCTACTGGTTTTAGAAAACAAAATTGTAAGAGCAATCCACGTCAAGCAATTCTAAAAAGCCTGTAGTTAAGGAAAACACTTTTACAAACGTTTGATCTTTGTAGTACGAGTAGATCCAAATAAATAACAAATAAAATATCCTGAGACATTTGTGTTCGCTCGCAAATCCAATTTCTTGGTACAGTGGTTCTAACCCTTAAATAAATCTTATTCATATTTGTTTATAGTGAAACCATAGAGGCGATCTGTTGTAGTTACTAAAGTGTATTAGAGTTTTCTAGTTGACGGTTGGAATTGGGGTGAAAACCCTAAAAAGAAAACGGTCATCGAAATCATCAAACTCGGGTTTAGCTTGAACACACCAAACCTGAATAAAGTATTTTTTTTTAATCTATTGTTTTTAATTTTTAAATCATTTTCCGAAGCTGGTTAATTAAACGGCGAATCACCTGAAAATGTCGATGTTGGATTTAATTAGACTTATTTAGGTCACTGGAAAAAAAGGATAGTGAGATTCCAGAAATCTATTACAGTTTAATAAAGTTGGCTCGATGTAGATACTAAAAAACCCCTGAAAACTCTTTTTCATTTGTTAGTTGAATTTTTACGATTGACATAATGCGGAACATATTGGCGCAGTGGTATTAAATTCCTGCTAACCACAAATTATTTTCAAGTTGTTTTCACCTTTGTTAGTTAGGTCGTGGTCATCGATTTGGGTGGTATCTGCTTCACAATTCGTTGTCATTCATGGCGTCCCGCCTTTCTTAGAGATAAATTCACAGGTTCTTAAAGAGAAGGCTTTGTTTGGTCATTTCAACGTAAAACAGTTTTGCCGAGTGGATTTGACTTTTATCTAGCCGTACACTTAATGGGCGTTTTACCTATAACACCACTTGCGTGTTATTAATATTATTACTAGCCTGCGATTTCCTACTGCACGGTAGTGTCTCTCAGGAGTAGTTAAAGACGAGACCTGGGTTTAACTGTACTGAAAAATATATTTTTTCACGCTTTAACTTAACTAAACACAGTCTCAGAATCAGATTATGCAGCAAAAGTTCCTACCTGCATAAATACCGCGTTAGCTGGCATAACACTCCACCGGCGAACTATACAGGACAATATTATTTCCAATATTCCTGCACACGATAGAAAATAAATACGGGGTCAGGGTTTGAACACATTGGCGAGCGAAAGCGTATTTTGAAACATACATACGTGGGGTAATATAGACGTATGTATCTAAATTGCTTGTAGTTCGCTGTTTCTTGTGTAATGTGTGCTGGGTTTAAGGCCCAACCCCTTTACAGCTTTATAATGTCCTGGGGCAGGTGGGGCGTCCAGCGAATGGGGTTTCCTGCCGCTGACACTTTGATGGCTGGATAGAGGAATGGGATTGCACTAATCGTTCACTTGACTCAATAGGTTATTTCTCAAGGTTTGAATGTTGTGCTGGTTTATGTAAAGATTTATATATAACTTTGATAAATTGTTAAAGATTATTTGAGTTACTATTATTTTTAAAAAGTAGTAAGAGCTAATAAGTTTATTTGCTAGTGCACTTTATTGCATTGAAGTTACTGACAGTTGAATTTTATTGTATTTCTAATATCAAGGGTGGGTTGTTTCAAACAGTCTGTTATCGCAAATCCCTACGTCAAAGTTGAGTCAGTATGAAATTCTCGTGCAAGCGGCCATATTTAACGTCAACAGACATGTCAATATATATATTGAAGCAATCAATCCTAAAGACGACATTGTTCATAAAAGTGTATAATTTTATTAAATACTTCAATTAATTTTTTAACATAAAATACACTAATTTAGATAACTATTTTAAAAAAGATTAAAACAAAATTTAAACCTTAAGCAATAATAGAAACTACTAACTAAATTCTTCTATAAACAAGGACTAAGGTAGATACTTAGGTAAATACATAAAATGATTGTTAGCAGTTTCCATGAATACTTTTTGATTTCCTACACAAACCCCGACAGATATCTCAGTACACTTTAATCCGCGGAGTTTCAATCACAATCGCCATGAATTCAATTGGAGATTTAAACGAATTTTTGAGATTTGCATGAAAAATCGTAGGCGTGCGTAGCGTCTACGTAGCGTCTTCGTAGCATCTTCGTAGCTCGAGGCGTACCCCGGTGCAGTCAATATTTCACATTTTCAGTCTCGCCGGGAAGGCTCTGAAATTCCATTTTGCATCATTATTTTCGAGTGGGCGCGGCATTTTGTACTCTGTATTATGATGAGCCGGTATTTGGGAAAGCAATTTCAGTTCATCTCGGAGCGGGATAGCGTCTCAGCACAAATATTTAGACTAGCTAAACCTAGCAGAATAAATATAAACACGTGAGCACGCTCGCATCAGATGCAATGTTTGTTGGAGAGGTAAACAATGGGATTTATAAGTAATTGTACCGACAGTGGACGCTGTATGTGCTACGTAGTAGAGTTATCTACAATATTTGTTAAGAAACTTCCATGTGTTATTCATAATCATATCTCTGTAAAAATTGTGTTGTTTAGGTTAGAGATTACGATTGTTTTGCATTTTGTCGGTTTAACAAAGACGAGCGTCTTCTTAAATAGCGCTCTTACAAAATTAAAAGTTTTCATTATGACTGTCTGTAGCTCTGTTAATTATGACTGTCTGTGTTTAAGTATGTCTGTAGCTCTTCATTTTATTTATTCATTAAGGTCATCCCACAGCTTATAAGTACAAATTTATATTAATAAACTTACTTAATTATCTAAGGCTCACGCACTACAAAATTATGAGCTAACCAACGATCTCCGAAACAAGCTACTATTCTCTATAAAATACACTGTTTAAAATTAAAGTAAAGAGAAAAACAAGTAAATATTACAGTGAGGTACAGTATCAAGAAATACAAGTATATACTTTACTTACAAACATAGAGTTGGTTGTGACGACAAAGTGTTATAATTAATAAAGTTTATCACTTCTTAGTTTTTTACCGTGAATCTTTTTAATAACTAAAAACCCATAGTGGGAACTAAAAATATTTACTAAAAACCAAATCGTTCCCCATCAAATTTAAAAGGATATTTACAAGCTGTTTCCATCATTTACTAAACTGTAAAACCTCTTAGCATCGAAATAAATCCTCAGGGAATAAGGGTAAGTAACGACGCAGATAAAAAATATTGTGTTGTGTGCGTGTGAGTGAAAGGGTGGAAAAACTGCACTAAATCGTTTTTATTGCATTTTATTACATTTTGCGGGCCCTACCCCTTGGTAAACGGCGCGAAAGAATTTACATATGAAAACCCTTTGACATCATCCGAATATTAATATCTCGGTTTTTGTGTAGGTATGTTGAATTGAAAATAGTATAGTACGTACGGTTTTTATAGCTATAAAAAACAATGGGGTTGGGAATATCGGTATAAAATATAAAAAAGTGTCTTCAAATAGGTGTAATATCAAATTGGTTTTAAATGCATTATTCGAAAAATAGGTGCAGTTTCAAATCGGAACGGGTTTTACAATCTTTAAATGATCAGCTGTCGTCGTATCAGTTCCTGTCTTTTACGATCCGAGGCATCCGATGAAATTACAGTAAGGTAAATTAAAAAAAATATATATAGTAATAGGTAGGTACATGTTGTTTGCTTAATAAATATTACGAAACCACTGACCAATTTGCATTCCATCTCTTTAACATTCATGTAACACCCCTTATTCCCGAACTGGCGTAATCCCTAAATGAGGGTAATGTTTACCTTTCAGAAGTTTCATGAAATCTCTACGTGGACGCAATTATTCATCGAGTTTTTAAAACATTGTCTTCTAAACAGCGAACCAGGATATTTTTCTATTTTTTCTTTCAGAATATAAAAATAAGATTCTTGTGATAGAGAAAATGAATTCGAATTGTTTTTGCAATATTTATGTTTGATAATGCCACATCTATAACTAAGTATCAAAGCTCTAAAAAAATAATGTAGTGGCTCAAAATTACATATTTATACGAGATAAATATTGTTCTGTATTTTAGAGTTTAAGGCTATATTTTCTAGGTAAACAGTTTTACACAATACGCACACTATTATATTAACTTTATAAACGTCCTGATGACACGTCGCGTGCCCCAAGGGCTGGCTTTTACTTTGGACAGATAAGCATTGCCATAAAGCGAAATAACATTTTGTGTTAAGTGTTTTAATGTATATGTATAATATGTAGTTACGTTTGTAAATATGTAAATATATATATATTTAAACGAAATATTTTTGTAAAAAAAAAAAAAATCTTTTTTTACAAAGTTTCTGATAAATAAATATTCTATACATACACTTAAAGTGTAGATAAAACTCAAGGAATTTAGTCAATTGTCGCTTCCGCATTTATTCACAATATTTTCATCAATATTCTGTGAGAGTTTGCTCGACATACTGTAGCATGTGACCATTATATTAAGTCCTCCTACACCTACGAAGTACTCACAAAAATGTCATACCACAGTCTAAAATAATTAAATTGAACAATCTTGGTTTACTGCACAAATATTACTGACTGTATAGAAAATATTTTCGGCTGTGTACAAAACAATGTAAAAGTTTCCATAGTTGGGGTTTTCACGATATTTATGTAAGGTTATATCTATGTCGCTATTATTGTCACCTTTATGTTTCATAGATATTAATAGAATGGGTTTATTTACAAAGTTTGATCATAACACAAAATGAATGGAGATATATTTTTTCATTATGATATTGTTGATACGTATAATAATATACTGTAAAAGAAATACAGATATAATTTTAGAAAATTGATTGTTCATCACTAAAATAATTGAAAAATAACATTTGTAAAACAAACTTTAAATAAGAATCAGCGCTGCGTGATACATTGAGATTTATAAAAGCAATATCATGAAATTCTATTTATTAAATCTCTCCAGTTGTACTCTATCGTAATATTAAGGACAAATACAATATATCTTCCAAAGCTTTTATTATATTTGCGAACATATTTTTGTACTTACATTTACTTCAAACCTTTACCTAAAACATTGTTCAGCTGAAATCTATTTACAGGCCCATATTGGAACCTAAATTCGTCGGAAAAATCTTTATTATTTCTCGAACGAAATTCCTTTAGACAAATAGTGTTGGAACAAGTACGGAAAGGGAAAATAGGGGCATTCTGTTCCGTAATAGAGGCTAAATTGAAGAACCGAGGTCATCTAACGAGTTAGCAGTAGATGGGACCCAACAGTCTTCATATACTTTGAGTACTTCATAGAGAGGAGAAGATGGAGAATTTTTGGACGAATATAAGTAGCATTATTTTAAAAATAAGTGGACAACTCCTATTAAACCTCATTTAAAGCTGGTATTTAAGTTAATGACGGAGAAAAGAATGCAATTTTCATTCGTTTACGTTTAAGATAATAAGAGATTTTTTTTAATAAAATAATTTAAATTTAGTTTAGTACTACAATATATTGCGTCCTAAAATATGACTTGTTAATGTAATAAAAATGTATTTTTTTATATAATTTATACAAGAAAAATACTAAAATAAAAAGTATAAATTTTCCTAAATTGTACCAATTGGTACCAATATTAATTAATTCTATTTTATTCTTTAAAAAAAACGTCGTCTTCCACTCCTATCTCTAGTTGTGAAAGGCAAGAATGGAGAGGTTATTAATGGATAGATAGACAGTAATTAATGGGCCTCTACCATTAATTCTTCTATCCATTTGGCTCACTACCTTCAATATCATAATCTATGTTAGTTGTCATATCATCTGTAACGTTTACCGGTCGCCACAAAATCTATCGAGCTTTAAACCCGTCACTCTTTCAACCAATCAGCCCTCATGTCAAATATTTGCATGAAAAACCCTCACTTTTAACGAATTGACAGGTGCAATCAAACTGTTAGTAAAATAAATTGATAAGCCGTAGTTTTACCTATAAAACTGAAATTACTCCTTTCAATATTTTTTTATGCGTTTGTAAAGGTAGGTAGTTTTTCTTTCAACGCTTAAAAATAATAAGTATATTGACAGTAGACATATTGTGTGCTTTCTTACATTTAACTTTGTAATCTTATTATTTTTATAACGCTACTTAGAAGGGAGATATAAAGTCTTTAAAGTGACAGAATAATTTGTGTTTAGTTTAAAAAACAAAATCTCATGAATTCTAACTTACCGCCTTTTTCGTTTGCCCCTTTTTTGCTGTAACCACATTAACTCGAGAATTGATTAGTCAAACACAGGAAGCAGGGAGTTGTAGCCAGCGGGTCGGTGCTCAGTGGGTAAGACGTACTTGCTCGTTAAGTAGCTTTTGCATATCAAAGTGTTGACAGCTTGGCGGCAGGATGGCGGGACTCTGTAATTCTTTTCACTTCACTCCTTACGTACTTTTTCTCCTTGATTTGTCTTATTTCAAACGAGTTGTATTCTCTTTGCTGTGCGCTGATTTTTTTTTGTATTTGTTAAATTTTGAATATACTGTCTAAACATTGACAGTATTTTCTTGTATTCTGTATTTTCAGTGTTGTGAATTGGCAACCAACAAAAAATCAACTTACAAGAAACTCTTTCAAGAATAACGTCCCTAATAAGACGGCTAGAAAAAGAATCAGTGTCCCATAAGTAGTATTTTTTTTACTTAGGTGCAACATAAAATAGGTGGTTTACATAAAATATTTATTCCGCCGTAGAAACATTTTTATTTTTTTAAACTATGGCCACGTGATTCAAGGCGAAGTAAATATACCCGGGGAATTTGTCCACAGAGTTTATTTGACCCTTCCCAGAAACTTGAATGTCTGCAAAGATCTTTAAAGAAACTTGATTCAAACAAATTGAACAGTTCGTAGAAAGATTTGTATTTTTATATAAATCAAAGAAAAGTCTATTGCCAATTCCTTTTAAATTGCCCAACCGAAGATAGTGACAGCTTTAGTATTGGCTCTAAAGCCTTACCGAGCAATCAAACGTTGGAAAACCAATTGAAATTATATTCTTTTTGTTAAGTAAATTTGGACTTTATACCCGAATTTCAAAGTTTGTTTTCGCTTGATTTGGAGAACAATAGGAAGTCAAAAGGAAGTAATCTTGGGGTTGGTGCCGTTAATTGATTGTTGCTTTTGTTAATGTGGACTTTTATTGCAAGTCGGGAATGCGAGGCAGTTTGAAATGTTACTGTGTCGTTTATCGTGGGAAAATTGCCAAAATTGAGCCTTTTAGCTTTAGGATGTGAGAAATGTAAATTAGGTACTATAGAATAGAGGCATAAGGTTATGGTTTGCAGGTAGAGACAAATTTCCAGTTATAGAAATCAGTGTCTTATGAGATCTTTATTGAATTCGACACACATTCAAACTAAAAGTTGTGTAATGTTGCTACATTTCAAGATTATGACCATTAATTTGTTCAAAGCATGAGTTAACATACATAAGACATGCAAGATGTTAGTTATAAAAATATAGTGAGTCATGTACAAATATAGTAGTTTGTGCTTAATCTCATTATAAA
Source organism: Diachrysia chrysitis (assembly GCA_932294365.1). Taxonomy (NCBI): domain Eukaryota; kingdom Metazoa; phylum Arthropoda; class Insecta; order Lepidoptera; family Noctuidae; genus Diachrysia; species Diachrysia chrysitis. The sequence continues at coordinate 10,010,919 of OW028653.1, forward strand.
ACATTAAACTATTATAATACACAAAAAAAAAATACAAAAATACACTTAGATTTATGAACGGATATTTATAATTTACATTAGGTAGGTATATGATATCCATAAAACAAGTAGGGAACATTATAAAAATCATCACCGCTATATGAATACATATATATATTTTATAGAAGTTTGGTGAATTTTTATAAAAAAAGTTAAAGTACTATTTGGAATCCACTTTTTAAGCCAAAGTCCGTATTTTTCGTACCCATAACTCACTTAGTGGGAGTTAGCATAGATCAGAGTTAAAATTGGAGTACTAACCAAACGTTAGGATCGCGTTTTAACTCGGTTAGGTCTCAAACACATTTTAGGTCTTTTTGCTTGCAAGAGCGAGTCCTAGATTTTAAGCTCGCTAACTTAAAAACTAGAGTTTATGTACAAAGAGAAATTGCGAGGTGATGAATTTTTACATAATTTTATGCAGTGTCAGAGTGGCTTTATGAAAACTCCTTTCTAGTCAAAGATATAACTGTACTAAAAAGAAAAGTTATACTTTTGACAATTGGGTATCTAGTAAACTTCCGACATATTTCTTTTTATTAGAACCATTTTAAATTGATTTAACATGACATTACATTGGTAAAATCTATACTAATATTATAAAGCTGAAGAGTTTGTTTGTTTGAACGCGCTAATCTCAGGAACCACTGGTTCGAATTGAAAAATTCTTTTTGTATTGGATAGTCCGTTTATTGAGGAAGGCTATAGGCTATATAACATCACGCTACGACCAAATAAATGAAAAATGTTGCAAAAATTAAAAACCGTTGAAACTAAAAGACGCGAACAAAGTCGCGGGGGACAGCTAGTATAAATATATAATTGTCTAATGATAAATATATAATAATTAAAACAAAAACCTGTAGATTTGAGGAGTATCTACGCATAGAAATTGTATATAGGTTAGATATACTATTTAAACTCAAGAACCGGTAAACCGATTTTCATGATCTTTGAGTTGTTGGTTTTTTTCTCAACCCCGAATAGCAGAATAACTTAGTATAAAAACATCGAAAATAAATGACTCACGGGAACAGGAACTACTTGTGTGTGAAAACGCGGGGCACCGCTAGTAAAAAAATAAGAAAAAAATTACGAATTAATTTATGTCTTCTTTGCAAAGTTTTCTCTATATTCTTTTCTTTGCCCAAAACTTATTTATTATTAGATACCCGTTACACAGCCATTACGAATTCTCATTGCGATGCCATAACCATAATACCAAGATGTAAAGTTGAGTTGATGGGACAGTTTAGCAGTTACAATAAATAGCAGCTAAATATAGCAGTTATAACTACAGCTATACAAATAGCAGACGGAGCCATTAAGTTGTTGCAAGTCCCATTAGAAATAACGGCGACCAAACGACCAAACGGTCTGATGCAAACGTCTTCACAAGTTGGATTGTTCAAATTTGAATGAATGATACTACGACAGAATATACATAACATACATTATTATTTAAAACAAAACGGTTTACTCACGCACATTCTTGGGATCGCCCGACTAGTTCGACTTACGACACCGACTAGTTTCAGACTCA